>CP129454.1:27685000-30305000 GCA_030445155.1 Quercus variabilis
AGGAAGTTTTAAGGCCAGGGATCCTTGGATGGTCGAGTATTTAAAGATGGTGGTTACGTTATCAGCTGGTTTCCAGAAGGCAAAGGTATCACAGATCTCAAGGCTAAAGAATAGTCACGCTAACTCGTTGGCCACCTTGGCTTTGTCCATGGATAATTGTGTACCTCGAATGATCTCAATGGAGATACGAGAGAAGTCGAGTATAGAGTGATAGCTAAATGTCTTAGTGGTCTCGATGACCAGTCTAAGTTGGACGGACTTGATTATAGAGTTTTTATCTGACGACGTACTACCAAGCGAGGTGATGGAGGCAGAAAAAATACAGAGAATTGCAGTTCGGTTTTGGCTGGGCAGAGATAGGAGATTGTACCGACGGTCATTTGGTGGACTGTACTTATTATGTCTTCATCCTGAAAAGGTGGACAGCCTCTTAGCCGAGCTACATGAAAGGATCTATGGGAGCCATACTAGGGGAAGATCACTGGCACACCAAGCAATGACTCGAGGTTTCTAGTGGTCAAAAATGCAAAGTGATGCTGCTAAGTACGTAAAGAGGTGTGATTAGTGTTAAAAGCATTCCTGAAATATTCACCAACTGGGGGGACACCTAAATCCGATCTCTTGTCCATGGCCTTTCACTCATTGGGGGTTAGATATTGTGAGCCCTTTTCATTGGGCCACCGACAACAGAAAATTTGTCATTGTCGTGATGGATTACTTTACTATATGGGTCGAAGCTGAAGCCTTAGCAAATATCTGAGATATGGATGCGAAGAAGTTTGTTTGGAAGAACATTGTAACTAGGTTCGTGGCCCTTGAAACACTGATTTCAGAAAACAGATTATAGTTCGACAGTAAAGCTTGCTGGAAGTACTGCAATGACTTAGGGATCAAGAATCGATATTTCACCTCTGTGTATCCTTAGAGCAACAGGCAAGTAGATGCAACAAATAAAATAATAGTTGACACACTTAAGAAAAGGCTGGAAGGAGCTAAAGGAAGATAGGCTGTTGAGCTTTCGAACATGCTATGGGCTTACTATACAACGTCTAGGAGGTCTACAGGAGAAACGCCTTTTTTAATGACTTATGGAACCGAAGCAATGATCCCCACGAAAATAGGATTATGTAGCATGAAGGTCTCAGACTTTACCTTGGAGAAAAATGACATTATGCTAGCTGAGGATTTGGAGCTACTGGAAGAACGATGAGAAGTAGATTACCAACATAATCTGGCTCAAAGATATGACTGGAGTGTGAGACAAAGAAAGTTTGTCATAGAGGATCTAGTACTGCAAAAGGCGGCGGTAGGTATGAAGGATTTAAGTACTGGAAAGCTAGCTTCAAACTGGGAGGGCCCATACTGAGTCACCACAGTGGCGAGGGCCGGAGCATATTACCTAGAGGATATGGAGGAGAGACCACTCCCTCGACTTTGGAATGTGAGCAATTTGAAGAAGTACAATCATTAGTTGTAACTGTAATAATGGATGTCTCATGTTGTAAATAAAAAAAAAATGCAGAACAAATTCAATTGATTTTCATTAAATTGTGGCAGTTATTCGTTTAGTCACTTTACATATTGTTTATCTAAAGGGATCAAGGATAGAAGCTTAGCCTTGGCCTAACCCCGATCACCGACTAGATGAAAACCTTAAAGAATTTTTTCTAAGGATAGAAGCCTAGCCTCGGCCTAACCCCGATCATCGACTAGGTAGAAACCTTAAAGATTTTTTTTTTTTCCTAAGGATAGAAGACTAGCCTTGGCCTGGCTCTAGTCACCGATTAGGTGGAAACCTTAAAGAATTTTTTCTAAGGATAGAAGTTTAACCTCGGCTTAACCCCGGTCATCGACTAGGTGGAAAAGTTAAAGAAGTTTTTCTAAGGATAGAAGCCTAGCCTCAGCATGACCCAGGTCACCAACTAAGTGAAAACCTTCAAAGATATTTTCTAAGGATAAAAGTCTAACCTCAACCTAACCCTAGTAACCAACTAGGTGGAAATCTTAAAGAATTTTTTTTCAAAGGATAGAAGCTTAACCTTGGCTTGACTTTGGTCACCGACTAGGCGAAAACCTTAAAGAATTTTTTTTTTTTTCTAAGGATAGAAGCGTAGCCTCCGCTTGACCCTAGTTGCCGACTAAGTGGAAACCTTAAAAAAAAAAATCTAAGGATAGAAGCCTAGTCTCGACCTAACCCCAGTCACCAATTAGGTGGAAACCTTAAAAAAAAAAAAAATTATTTCTAAGGACAGAAGCCTAGCCTTGGCCTGACCCTAGTCACCGACTAGGTGGAAACCTTAAAGAATTTTTTCCTAAGGACAAAAGCCTTGCCCCGGCATGACTTCGGTCACCAACTAGATGAAAACCTTAAAGGATATTTTCTGAGGACAGAAGCCTAGCTCCGCCTTGACCCTAGTCACTGACTAGGTGGAACCTTAAAGAATTTTTTCTAAGAATAGAAGCCTAGCCTCGACCTAACCCCAGTCACCAACTAGGTGGAAACCTTAAAAAAAAATAAAAAATTTCTAAGGACAGAAGCCTCGACTAGGTGGAAATCTTAAAGAATTTTTTTCTAAGGACAGAAGCCTAGCACCGACTTGACCTTAGTCACCGACTAAGTGGAACCTTAAAGAATTTTTTCTAAGGACAAAGGATTAGCCTTAGTCTGACCTTGGTCATCGACTAGTTGAAGACCTTGATTAATTAATCTAAGTTCCAAGTTATCTTTTAGGAGATATTTCGAACATCTCACGGACACCCACAATAATTATTAACAAATTTTCACAATGTTATCCAAAAGTCTTAAGAGTGCATCACTTGAATCAAAAGGTCTAATTATAAAGATATATGCCAATCACTAACACTTGAGATAATTTTTGAAATTGAACTTAAAATTACATGAAAAGATCTTAACTGAGTATACATACTTATAATATTTTCAATTTTCAAAATTCAATAACCAAAGTATTATTCAATTCAAAAAGCAAATACAGGATGAAGAATAAAATCTAACTAAAAAAGAAGGAAAAAGAGGTTAAACATTGTTAAGGACTAACTCTCAAGCAAAAAAAAAAAAAAAAAAAAAAAAAAAGAAAGAGGGAAGAAGAGAGAAACTATCAACAGCGAACACACAAGAGTAGTAGGGGAGATAAGGTATTTACAGCTATGGTATGCCACCTCAATTTAAGGGCAATGTCTTTATCTCGGCAACTTGAGGAGTGTTGCATGTCCTCGGGCAAAAGCAGTGCTTGACCAAGGCTGTCTACAACCAAGCCCCCCAACCCACTCTCCAAGTTCAGATCGAAGAGTCATTGGGGAGGGCTTTGTCCCCCAACATAAAGGTGTTGTGCCACCTTGAGGAAGAGGATGTAGAAGTGGAGGCCATGTTGGACTCAATAACTACTGGTTGCTTGGTAGGTCTTGTTTTTGAAGTAGTGTCCCTAGCCAGCAAAGTCACTGTGGTAGCAGTGATTGGAGCAAAGGTGTGCTCAGCGGGAGGAACGTCGGATCCCGTGGAGGGTTTGTCAGAAACCCTTGGCCTTTTTTTGCGAGTGCGGGGTGTAGGGACTGAAGTTTGTTGAGAAGCCTACTATAGGGCTGATTGACCCCCAGCGAGTTGGGCACCCAGGAACCAGCGCCCAATGTTCATGTTACGCCTTTGAACCATGTCATCGTTTGGCTCAACAACGATGGGATCTTCAAAATGAATATGTTTGGCTCTACCATGGAAGACTGAGTTTGCCGAACTGTCTCAAGCTAGTACTAAGGAACCTTTTCTTACCAACCGAGGTCCTCTTTGTCGAGCTTCATCTACTATAAGGCCCCTTGGTAGAATTTGGCCAGATGAGTATTGATATAAGATAGTAGGGGGTTGTTGACTGTCAGATCAAGTCTCGAATCTTGATAGCTGGTATAGGAGGGAATGCAGCCAAGGATTAGGTGTGATGCCCTTAGATGCCCATTGAAATGCACAAAACTCTCCAAACGCAGAATGAAGTTCAAGTCCCTTACGTGAAAGGTGTTGAGGTCTGGTTTGAAGCGCTTGGAGACTGCATAATAAATCTTATGTGCTGAATAATAAATGAAGTAGAGTAGTAGAAACAATATATATATATATATATATATATATATGATAATAATAAATAATAATAGTAAATCTAATGAAATGTATGGAAGAAGGGGATAGGGGGAGGCAGGATAGAGGCAATCAATCCTACACTATGTGTGCTCGGGAAGTAAGAGTACCAACCGATTTGTCGTTGTGATGTTGGTCACGTGAGTTCACTTGCGAGCCAGTTATCGGTCACTTTTATGAACTCCCTTGCAGAGTTCCTATTAGAGACAGGGAGACACAATATTAACCTCACCACGAGGTCATGAATTTTTAGGTAATTACCAGTTTTGAGACCATCGCAGATACTATACATGAAGTTAATGTCATGACAGTTGAGCCTTAGACTGTACATGTTATTTAAGTGAATCACACTATTAACTACCCTATAGAAATGAGAGAGACATTGGTTGGGGCTGAGCCTGTAGAAACTAAGGGTCCTAAGCAATATGGAGTCCACGAGAAATCTAACCTCGCCCTTAAGAATTGACAAAAGGGGGAAGAAAACTACCCTAGGAAGTATATCATTCTCAATATTTTCTTTAGGGTAGAACTTGATATAAACATCTTGGGGAATGTTGAACCTCGCCTTAAAGGCTGTTAGGGCAGCCTCAGTCCTAAGAAGGTGTGCAAAACTCATTTTTGGGGGTGACTAAATGAAAAACTAAGAGGAATAAGGGAGGGGTTAGAGGACTTATAGTGATACCCTTTTCGTTTGGAAGAGTGATCTCGAGAGGGAGGCTTGGGAGGATGAGAAAAATGAGGATTAAGAGGAGGAAATTAAATAAAAAATCTGGCCAAGGGAGGTTAAGGCGTATTTATAGGGAGAGAGCCTTTAAATGCTTTTGGAGGGAAAAATTAATAACTTCCCCTTGTTATTCATTACACGTGTGTCTCGATATATGAAGCAGTAGCGAATCCTGACCATTTGATGTGAAAGCTGTCGTTTTGCATGCAAAGAATACAACAGAGCTGTCCATCACATTGAATGATTGGCAGTTGGTTTTTCCCAAGAAGGATCAATGCGCTGAGGAAGTTGTCCACCAACGTGCAGTCTTAATCCTGACCATCCCTCTACCAACAAGTAAAGGTTAACCCTGATCTCATCCCCACAACATGGGAATGGAATCATGGGGGGCTATTGTACAGGCATGATATAGGGTCCTAGTCCATTATATGAGCATGATATAGAGGCCTAGCCCCATTATATAAGCGTGACATAGAGGCCCAGCCCATCAATTTCAATATACCGAGAACCTCAAGGCCAATAACAAGTAGTAGGACACACCGGTCTAGAAATCTGTTACATATCAGGGACATGACTGCTCGGCAACGGTAGTGCCTTAGGAGAAATTACCTGCTGAGAACTAATTGGCAGTTGTAGACACCGCATTTTGTATCCCTTACGACTCGGGCTCCTATTCCTTAATGATGCCCAAACTCCTAAGGTCAGTTTAGAGCCTAATCAAATATCAAATTGACTTGAAGAGTGCTAAAATGGAAAATATAACATTTTAAATGAACAATAATCTATTTTTGGAAATAAAATGACCAAAGTGGCTCTCGGCTCACGTACTTGGGCAGTAGTTTGCGTATGTGGGCCACAGCATGTGTACACAAGCACACTCTTGCGTACTCAGTTAGGGTTTCAAAGACATAAAAAAGACAATTTTTCTGCAATAATGACTGAGGTTTGGAATGAATCCCACATCATCTGGAAGCCATTCCAAACCCCAGTTTTCCACTATGTAAAGCCTTACATGGTATATTTTCAAAATACATAGAAATCTCACAGAAAAAATACAAGATTCATTAGAAAATAATGAGTCAAAAGGGAGTTTTTTACAAAACACCCTTAAGTTAGTTTTGTTTGACAGAGGGGAACAATCAAAATCAGCTTATAGAGCTTCTTATTTGAGGTATTGTCTCTTAACTCTTTCTTTTCATTCATTTTTCTTTTCTGTCTTTCTTTTCGGTTTTAATCTTGTTTTTTTGCTTTATTTATGCTTATATATGTGTGTGTGTGTGTGTGTGTGTGTGTGTGTGTGTGTGTTTTTTTTTTTAGGTTAGTTTTATAGTTTTCTTTATATCTTAAGCATGTTTGGTTGTTAAAATTAGGGTTTTTATTTGTGCTCTATTTTTTTGCTTTACTGTTTCTGGGTTAGAGTTTTGAGCAGAGTTGCACATGCCTGCTTTATGCATGCGTACGTGGGCTTCCTCCTGCATACACAAGCTTCGATATATGTACACAGGCCACTGTCTAGAAGCCCTATTTTAGTCTTCTGCTTTTGTCTCATTTCATTTTCTTATCTCACATGTTCCTGTTTAAGTTTATTTTTATGTATATGTGTATCTGATGCCTTTGTTTCACATGTTTTATTGTTATTTACCTTTGATATACTAGATTAGGGTTTCATCTCTTGTTTCTTAGTTTGATACCATGGACATGTTGGAAAAATACATGTTTATATCTCATACAAAACATACGTAGATGAAAATTAACGGATCTATTTCATTCACAAGTAATAACATGTACCATGTAAATTTTAGAATATAGGAACAAGAAAGTGTACCTTGGTGTGGTGAAATTCAAAACCAAAGATTAGAAGTACTTGAGAACACTTTTAATCTTCACTCTAATTCCACTTATGGCCAAGAAGTGTGGTCTCTCAATCAGTTTATATGTATGTTTTCAAGGAAGAATAAGAGAGTTGCTTCCATTCACATACACAACATTTCATTCACTTCTAAAATTCTGTATGTTTCTCTCATTATAACTGATTATCCAATTAGGCTAGCCTTTTGGGCCATTCCAATTGGGTTTTAGTAAGTGGCTTGGTGTGAGACCAAAATAGAACAAATAAAACACTAGCTCCAAAGGGTTTTGGACTTTTTTGTCAACTCTTGACAAGCCCACAATTACCATTAATTATATTTAATACCACTATATAAATATAATTGCACTATAGGCCTTATTAATAAATTATATCCTAAGACTTTATTATACATTCAACCCTTTCATAAAATATTCGTAGTAATACAAAGTCATCTATGTTGACTGCTACTTTGAAAATTACTACATCTTAATTATTGAGTACCTAGTTTAATCCTTTAAGTTGTTCATCATATATTTATGAAATCCAGTTTCATAAATATATACTTTAGTAACTCTTTGCTAAAGTGGTTAGGCCTAACACTCTGAATAACCAAACCCAGTAAACTTATCTCAAGAGAATATTTTATATTTTCGTTAAGAGATTATGAATTTCATCTTGAAAATATATGGTCATTCAACACTAAATGTGGTTGCCCAACAAACTAAGGTTTTCATTGTGACTTTAGATCTCCATCTTAATATATCAAAGTAACTTACATTTTATGATCAAGTTCATTATTCTTTCAGGATTAAGAGTTGATGTAAGTAGAAGTCATGAGATTAATTATTCATTTGACAGTCGTTAGTAAAATAATAAATCTCACAGCGGTTTTGTTCAATATGTTTTAACACTTAAAATATATCAACATATTAACTAGAAGTCTCTACTTTCGTGACTAATACAAATCATCTTAATTGATATGTTATAGTCATTGCAGATAAAATATCCAATTTCATAACCGATTACAAACTAAAATTCTGAGTTTATAAAGAACCTATAACTTATATCTTCTGTGACTAAATCACATACTATGCATCTCATGGACTATATGATAATGTCCAAATATTCATGTTATCATTATTTTAGATAATTAAAAAAAAAAACTTTATTAATCACAACATAATGTCATGCATAGCATCATACAATAGGATTTAAAGGGCTCATATCCTAACAGAACATACATTCGCATGCCCATATATGCATGATGCCATAGGTGTTGAGTAGCTACAAGGTGAGTAAAGGTAAGTCATATATTCACATTCACATGCATATGTGTTGTTATGTTTTGTTTGATGAACATGTACATGTGTTTTTGTGTTGCGTTTTGTGTTTAATTGATAAATGATGTACTTGCTGCCATGATTAAGTTGCTACCTTATATATGTCATGATAGGGTTTTCACATGTTGGATGAATGCTAGGGTTGTATATGTGTGGATTGGTTTCTTATGCTTTATAAATGGATATATGTGTTTTGGGCCATCTTGTATGCTTAGATGTATGTTAGTGTGTGTGTGAGTTTAGGAAATAAGTGTTGAACATGATTTTATCGAGTTTAAGACGTAAGACACAAGATGGGAGGCCTACCTTAGGGTTGGGTGTTCTTAGGTGCCTGACACCTTCCCATGAATGTACCTAGGCCATTCTTTGGTGGTAAGATCAATGGTCATTCCTTGAAAGGACGCTATATTCATGGTTCCTAGGCCATTGCAAAACTAGGTGGCAACTCCTCCATTGTGTCCACAATAGCGGGTGCAAGTTTCAAGACATTTGTCTTAAGAAGTGAGACCTATTTGGTCAGGAATATATCCCAAAAGGGGCCCTACCTACCTAAAAAGCCTCCCAATCATCATGACAACTCTACTAAGGGAAGTCTATAAATAAGAGCCGAAGGGGGGAGAAAATGGGTTGGAAAAAATTTAGGGTGAGAGATACACACGAGAGAAAATTGTGAGGAACAACAAAAAAGGAGTAACTCTCCATCAAGCATGGGACTCCTTGGGGGATACACAAAAAGGGGTAGGAAGATACGGGCTGGACCATAAACTCTTTCATTTGGGCCGCTAGATTAGCCTTAGGAGGTTTTCCCATTGTAGGAATCTCATTACCCACTTCATATAAGTAAATTAAGGGTCTGACGTCAGGGCTAACCAGTCACATTGGGCAATAGGCCCACACAATTTGTTAAATAAATTATTATGAAAAAAATTATAAAATTATTTATAAAAAATGAAAAAAATTTCAAAGCCAACAACTTTCACTCTTTTTATGTTTATTTTTCTCCTTAAAAAAAATCAAACAAACAATTGACTTTTTGGTCAATATTAAATGAGAGCAGGATTGAATTCTTTTTTGTGTCCACTTTTTTGATTGATTAAAATGATTAGATATTCCATTCATTAATGTCAACATAATAATAATAATAATAATAATAATAAATTTTTTATACAAATAATCCAAATTTCAACAATTGATACACACATTTACAAACCAGCAAGCTTATTTGCAAATTATAACAATTGCAGACACAACTAAATAGAATTAAAGCTGATAAATTGCTAAGAACTGCAATAATTGAGACAAAATACAGAATAGGACTTGATGATGCCGAAAATATCAACAGTGAGTTGCACAAGACTCGTATCCTCAAAACGACACCTGCACAACAAGAAAAGGAGAAGACCTAACAGAGGGCATCGGTGTGGTGCCGGCCAAATACCCTCCGAAGGTTAAGTTAGAACTTCTTTCAACTCTAGAGTGCTAGAGAGGGGTTAATTGTGCGTATCTCGATTTGTGAGGGTATTGGGGTTTTTATAGTAGTTGAGGATTGACCTTTTTCCTTGGAGCAAAAGTCTTTTCCTTATAGGAATCCTTATGAGTGTAGATTGCAGGATCCTTTCCTTATAGGACTCTGATACTGGGCATGGAATACAAGTAATTTCCCTATTACTCATGCGTGGTGACCAAGTCATGGTTTTTCATAGAACCGTCGGCCTCAAAGCCGTCAGCTTGCTTTCTCTCCTTTAGCCATGTTGGCGTCAGTTCCTTACTACATTCTACGAGTGGCCCAGGAGCTTAGAATTACTGTCCATTAGACTTGGAGCCTTCAGCCCATCGGTTTGTCTCTCTCCCTACGTCGATAAAGAGCCGTCAGCCTTTTTGAGCATAATTGGCCCTTGAGCTTTTCTCGGATCTCCCTAACCGTCAGCATGCCTTCTTCCATCAACGCGTGTCCATAACGTCTGTCGTGACTGGCCCGTCAGCCTAAGCAGAAGCTGATGGGTTAAGCCTATGGTACTTGCTATGATTCTTCCATATCAGCTGCCCCCTACTCCATATCTCCGTTGGCTGTACTTAACGGGTTATGGAGTTTTCATTCGTCACTACCTGCCGTTTTGACCAGGGGAGAGAAAGTAATTAAAGCTGACACCCCAGTATTAAATGCTAGGACACGTGGCGTGCTCGGATTGGCTCTGCGTTTGGATGTGGGCGTCGCTTCGTCTTCCGTGCATTTTCCTTATATATATATATATATATGGCCCACCTCTCCTTATTCTCACTATTTTACTTTCACTGATTCCTGGAGAGCACATCCGTCGCCTATATTCCGTCAGTTCTACCAACATTCCTGTCGTCACTTCTTCAACCGTTACTCTCGGAAAACTTGTAAGTTTTCTTTCTTTCCTCGCACACTTTCAATTATTTTCTTTAAAGTAAGGTCGTCAACCTAGGTGCTTAGTTTACACCCGTCACTTGTATGTAGATGTCGAGTGACGCGTCGAGTGACCAGTCGTCGGTCCGCGAAGGAGCGGGCTACGACGAGGTGTTTGGTTCAGGCTCAGATAGTGAGTTTGAGAGTTCCTCCTAGTCGTCAAAGAGGGAGACGTCAGCCCATGCTCCCGTTGAGGAAGTAGGAGGTCAGGGAACCGGCGGCCAGGAGGAGGAAGTAGGCGAGGAGGGTGAAGTTAGATTAGGAGAGGGAATTAGTGACGGGGATGAAGGTGACGAGGAGTCTTGTGAAGGGGATTCTGAAAGTCTTGGAGGTAGTCGTCCCTTCATCCTTCCCAAGGACTGGGCTGTGAATAAGTTCCTTTCAAAGATGACACTGAAAATTTTTAACGAATTACGCACTCGTTTCCAAATCCCTGACCATATTCCTATCCGTCTACCCATGGAGGGAAGAACTGCAGACGTTGGCATGTATGATGCCATGTTCGCTGCCGGGTTAAGACTGCCTCTGACGGCTTTACACCGTCAGCCGGCAGATTTTCTCAGTATATCCGTCAGTCAGATTGCTCCAAACTTGTGGAGAATCTTTATTAGTGCTGAGGTACTGTGGGGTCGTCTAAGTGGAGGCCACCGTTAGCTTTCCCTGGATGAATTTTTCTACTGCTACAGACCCCGGCACCTTTCTTCTTCAAAGGGGATGTATCATTTTGCCATCAGGGAGAAGGAGTTGAGGCTGGTGTTTGAGATGCCAGATTCTAATAGAGCCTGGAAGAGTAGGTTCTTTTTTGTGGAAGGGACGGACTGGGTGTGCCGTCAGGAAGAGTGGGAAACGATTCCCTTTGGTTGTTTTGACAACACTTGGGGATTTGTTAGGGAGTTAGGTTTTATCCTTGTCAGTTTGCTACATTTTTCAATTTATTTTTAAAAAGGTACTAATGTAGCCAAATTATTCTTTTTCAGCTTTCACTAGTCCATCAATAACTGACGAGCAGGAAGATTTCATCCGTCGGGTTTTGGAGATACCTATAGAAGAGCGATCGTGCCGGGACTTGATTAACCTCGACACTCTTCATACGTACTGCGGGGGTCCTAAACCGACGCCTGAAGCTCGTAGATTGTAAGAGTTTGCCCGTCACCATAAGTTCCATGACCTATTCGTCAGTCTTTGTACTTCTAGTCGTCAGGTTCCCTTATACATTTTTTTTTTTTTTTTTTTTTTTTTTTTTTTTTTTTTTTTTGCAGAAATGGATGTAGCTAAGGAACGGATCAGGGTTGCCGCTGCCCGTCAGAAGGAGGAAAAGAAGGCGAAGAGGGAGGCGACGTCTACGTCTGCCCCCCAAACCGTCGTTAAGGGTTCCCAGAAGAGGAAAACTGACAGGGTGGTTATTCGTCCGTCGAAAAAGCCAACCGTCACTCCTGGGAAGTCGCCCCCAACGTCGGGTCATGGAGCCGGGAAGGGTATTATGACCTATTCTGGTCCTGTCCTGCAAGGACCCTAAAACCTACTGACACATAAGGATTTTGCCGTCGAGGCCATTGGAGTACTCATAAGACCGACGGATATAGATCCTTGCGCTCAGCTGGGGACGGAATAACTGGGGTCGTCAGCCTTGTTCAATCTCTCGCGGGTAAGCCGTCAGCTTTACCTTTTTCTTTTTAACTGACGTGCCTAATCTTTTCTTTTTTGATAATTGACGGTTATATCTTTTTCTAGGCTTTGGTTCGTGTGAAGGCGCTGCAGGATCGATGCGTGGCCAAGGAGGGGGTCGTCACTCGTGTTAACAAGCATAACGCCAATATACGAGACCAGCAGGCTCAGTATAAGGAGGCAGTGTGTACACTTAACCTCGAGCTGAAAGAGGTGAAGGTGGAGCTGGAAGAGGCGAAACGTCAGAGGGGCGAACTAGAAGGAAAGCTGTCGAACCTTCGTGGACAGTTGGAGACGGCAGGGGCTGACGCCGTTGAGAAATTCAAGGCGTCAGATTCCTTTATCGATTCTTGTGGTGGCTATTATGGCATGGGATTTGATGACTGTCTCAAACAAGTCGCGTCAGCTTTTCCTGAATTGGACCTATCTGGAATTACCCTAGACGATGCTCAGCCTATGACGCCTGCAACTGATGCCTTCACTGCTGGTGTTGACGACTTGGTTGACTCTCCCCCTGATGGAGGTAGTGGGGTTGTCTTTGCCCAACCTGCTGCGAACCTTCCAACAACTGCCGCGACTCCTCCTGTGGTGCTGCTTGACGGAGAGGACCCTTCTGCTAAATAGAAAGAATTTTTAAAGTGACGGTTTTTTATTTTTGTTGCGCATGTTTTTTTTCTTTTTTATCTATGTAGCAAACAGCCTTATTATGTGCCCTTTGGGCACCAATGTGTAATATTTTGACAGCTTCTTAAAATGCCTTTTTTAGGCTTGGATTTGTTTATAACGCCATCGCTCTTTATTACTTGTATGTAGCTAATTTTGCTTGGTTTATTTAACTTGTATGTTTCGAAATTAGGATTGTGGGCCCTTTCAGTTTAGTGTACCGTCAGTTTCACTAAACCGTTGGTTTCACTAAACCGTCGGTTTCATTAAGTCGTCGGTTTCAAACTTTGAGCTTTCTAGTGTAAGTTTGCTTAATAAATTCGTCAATTTTTTGATCATTTTGCTTTAATGATTGTAGAAAGTTTTGGCAAAATCCTACCATCTTGTGACGAGGTCATCTGCCTTATGGTGTTGCCCATTTGCGGACTGACGGATTTAGCCGTCAGTCTAATGGCTGAGTTTATTGGTTCGTGCATTCCGTCAGTATTTTATTTAGTCTGTCAATTTTGGTCGTCTTGTCCATTTTGTGGACTCGGTCATTTTTATACCGTCGGTTTAGTTGATTTGTTAATTTTTGGACCTGGTCATTCTTTAGACCGTCGGCTATTTTGGCTCGTCCAGTTTGTGGACTTGGTGATTTAGACCGTCAGCCTCTCGTCCATTTTTGGACTTGGTCATTTTTTAGACTATCAGCTTTTTGGCCCATCCATTTTTGGACTTGGTCATTTTTTAAACCGTCAGCTTTTTAGTTCGTCCATTTTTGGACTTGGTCATTTTTTAGACCGTCAGCTTTTTGGTTCGTCCATTTTTGGACTTGGTCATTTCTTAGTCTTTATTGACCTTATATTTGTAAGTAGAAACTTCAGTGATCCTGAGTAAACTCTCATCGTTATGCATTAATATAAAAGGTAGTCTGGAAACAAAATCTGCCCATTTTGGGCTTATTGTAGCAAAAACATAAGTAGGAAAAAACTGCCTTTTGGGCTTATTGTAACAAATACTTAAAAAGGTAATCGATAAGTCTTAGTGTTCTCAAAAAAGGTGTTGCTTTTCGTGTCGCCGCCCCTACTGATAGTATTTCCGTAAGTGTTCCGCATTCCATGGATGTGGTAGCTTCCGTCCGTCCAGTGTCTCTAGATGGTAGGTGCCCTTCCTTTGCCATGCCGTAACTTGGTAGGGTCCTTCCCAATTCGAGCCGAGCTTTCCTTGGGTGGGGTCTCTTGCTGTACCCATAACCTTTCTTAGAACGAGGTCTCCCACCTGGAAGTTTCTGTGTCTGACTCGAGAGTTGTAATTCTTGGCCATACGGTCCTGGTACCGTGCGAGCCTTTGTTCTGCTGCCATCCTGACTTCGTCCACCAGATCAAGCTGCAGACGTATGGCTTCGTCATTCCTCTTTTCGTCATGGTTGTGCACCCTGTAGCTTGTAAGGCCGACTTCGGTTGGGATGACTGCTTCGTTCCCGTATGTTAGTCGGAATGGTGTCTCTCCTCTTGGTGTTCTTGTTGTTGTCCTGTAGGCCCATAGTATGCTCGGCAACTCTTCAGCCCATATGCCCTTTGCCCCCTCGAGCCGGGTCTTGATAATTTTTAGTAAGGACCAGTTTGTGACTTCGACCTGTCCATTGGCTTGGGGGTGGGCGGGGGAGGAGTAGTGGTTCCGTATCCCTAACTGCGAGCAGAAGTCCCTGAAGGAGTTGTTGTCGAATTTTTTCCCGTTGTCCGAGACTAAGATTCTTGGAATGCCAAACCTACATATGATGCATCGCCAAACGAAGCTCCGTACGTTTTTTTTTTTTTGTAATGGTGGCCAAGGCTTCAGCTTCCACCCACTTCGTAAAGTAGTCAATGCCGACAATTAGAAACTTCAGTTGTCGTATTGCCGTAGGGAACGGCCTCATAATGTCCAACCCCCACTGAGCGAACGGCCATGGTGCCGTCATCGGGGTGAGTTCTTCGGATGGTTGCCTGATGATGTTACTGAACCTTTGGCATTTGTCGCAGGCCTTCACATAAGCCTCGGCATCCTTCTGCATTGTTGGCCAAAAGTACCCAGTTCTTACTAGCTTGTGTACTAGCGACCTTGATCCTGAGTGGTTTCCACTGATTCCTTCGTGCACTTCTCTCATGACGTAATCCGCTTCTTCAAGACCTAAGCATCGTAGGTAGGGGCGGGAGAAGCCTCTTTTATGCAAAACATCTCTTATTAGCACGAACCTTGTTGCTTGAACCTTCAGTTTCCTCGCCGCTTCCTTCTCATTCGGCAGTATGCCGTTTTTCAAAAAAGAGGTTAATGGCGTGGTCCAATCGTTTTGGGGACCGAGCTCCTGTACGTTGACCGCACTTATGAATGGAGAGAGCTGTGTGAAGGAGAGTGTACTACTAATGGTGACCATGTGTTCGGCTGAGGCGGCTTTGGCCAAGCGGTCGGCTTGCTCGTTTTCCCCCCGGGGGATCTGTGTAATTTTGACCTTTAGCTCGTTCATCCTCCTTCTTGCTTGGTCCAGATACTTCTTCATTCTTTCGCCTTTGCATTCATACTCCCCATTTATCTGGTTAACTATGACTTTGGAGTCACAGTAAACGATCACTTTCTCGGCTCCTGCTGCTTTTACGAGGTCGAGCCCTGCTATCAGAGCTTCGTACTCCGCCTCGTTATTGGTAGTAGGGAATTCAAGGCGGACCATACACTCTACCGTATCTCCTTCAGGTGATTGTAGTACGATGCCGGCTCCGCCGGCCTGTTTGTTGGAGGATCCATCTACATGTATGCTCCACTGCAGGGATTCCTCTGCCCCCCCGTCCTCACCATTCGTGAATTCTGCTATGAAATCTGTCACGACCTGTCCCTTGACAGCGGTGCGCAGGCGATATTGGATGTCAAACTCGCTTAATTCTATGGCTCAAAGTGTCAAGCGCCCGGTAGCATCTGGGTTGCTCATTGCCCGTCGCAAAGGCTTATCAGTTAAGACAATAATCGTGTGGGCTTGAAAGTACGGCTTCAGTTTACGTGCTGCTGTAACTAGCGCGAAAGCAAGTTTCTCCATGGGTGGATATCTTTCTTCAGCTCCGTGTAACGCCCGGCTGGTGTAATACACGGGTTTCTGTATTTTCCCTTCTTCTCTGATCAAGGCGGCGCTGACGGCGGCTGGGGAGACAACGAGATAGAGAAAGAGTTCTTCTCTTGGTTGCGAGGGACTCAGCAGTGGTGGGGAAGAGAGGTACGCTTTCAACTCTTCAAACGCTCGTTGGCACTCAGCAGTCCACTCGAAAGACCTTTTTAATGTGCGAAAGAAGGGTAAGCACTTGTTTGTTGCCCTGGAGACGAACCTGTTTAGCGCTGCTATCTTGCCGTTGAGGCTTTGTACTTCCTTCACATTCTTTGGTGGTACCATCTCCATTATAGCCCGGATCTTGTCTAGATTGGCCTCGATGCCTCTCTGGGAAACCATGAATCCTAAGAATTTTCTTGCCGTCACCCCAAAGGCACACTTTCCTGGATTAAGCTTCATGTTGTAAGAGTGAAGGGTCCATGAAGCTTAACAGCTAGTGTTGAGCCGTAGAGTCTACTAGGGTGTCGACTCTCGGGAGGGGGTAGCTATCTTTAGGGCACGCTTTGTTTAGATCAGTGAAGTCTATACACATCCTCCATTTCCCGGAAGCTTTCTTGACCATCACTACGTTTGCTAGCCAGTCGGGGTAGTAGACTTCTCTAATAAAATTTGCCTCTCGTAGCTTGCGGACTTCTTCGGCTATGGCTTGATCCCGTTCTGGGGCGAAGACTCGTTTCTTCTGCCGAATGGGTGGAAAGGATGGTGATACATTCAGCCTATGCACCATGACGGAAGGATCTATTCCTGGCATGTCCTCGTGACTCCAGGCGAATACGTCCCGATTCTCTTTGAGGAATGCTGCAAGCGTTCGCCGGATTGCGAGACTTGCAAGGGTTCCAATCCTTGTTGTCTGGCCGGGTATAGAGTCGTCCAGGGGTATTTCTTCAAGCTTCTCGACTGGCTCCGTCGTGCTCCGGTGCTCTTCTATGCTCATGGTTTGGAGGTGATCGTCCATTTCCATCATGGATACGTAGCATTCGCGTGCGGCAATCTGGTTTCCATGTAGCTCTCCGACTCCTTATTCTGTTGGGAACTTGATCATTAAATGATAAGTTGAAGTTGCCGCCTTCCATGCGTTGAAGGTGGGTCGCCCTAGGATGGCATTATAGGCGGACGAATGGTCAACCACGAGGAACGTTACGTCCTTCGTGATTTGCTGGGGGTAGTCGCCTGCTGTCACAGCCAACGTGACCGCGCCTAGCAAAAGCACCTTTGCACCCCCAAATCCGACAAGTGGGGCGGTCGTTGGGACAAGTTGTTCCCTGCTGATTTTCATCTGTTGGTACGCCGGGTAGTACAAGATGTCTGCCGAGCTGCCATTGTCGACCAACACCCGATGCAAGTTGTAGTCCTCAACCTGTAGGCTGACAACAAGCGCGTCATCGTGCAGATGGTGAATACGTTGCACGTCTTCTTCCGAGAACTCGATTACGGGGCTTTCCCTTTGGGCTACATTTTGCACTAGACCCGTCAACTGGGCGTTTTGGACCATCCAGAGGTACGTCTTTCGAGCCTTTTTGGACGGTCTGGTAGCCATCCCTTCTACAATCATTCGTATGTCACCAACGAGAGGTCTGGGACGGTCATTGTCTCGCCGGGGAGGGTGCTCTAGAGGTGCTGGATCTGTTTTTTCCTTGCTTACGAATTTCTGTAATTTCCTTTGCCTTATAAGGGCCTCAATTTGCTGCTTCAAGTCGTAACAGTCGGCTGTCTCATGACCGTGATCTTGGTGAAAGCGACAGTACTTGTCTCTGGAACGCCTATTAGGATCCCCCTTCAGCTTTCCAGGGAAGGTCAGAGCCCCTTCGTCCTTAATTTGCATTAGGACTTGATCTATTGGGGTGGTCAGCGGGGTGAAGCTTGTGAATCTCCCTCCCGGAGGCTTAGAACGCCTTTCGTCTCTTCGATCTCCTGTTCTGGGTCTCTTTCTCCCTTGGTCTGGTCGGGCGTCTTCCTGCCTCTCCCTTTTTCTTGGCTTCTCTTCTCGGGCCTGCAATGCGTCCTTAGCATTCATATACTTGGTAGCCCTGTAGAGTACTTCCGACATGGTCTTCGGGTCGTTTTTGTATAGGGAGAACAAAAACTTGCCCTTTCGCAACCCGTTTGTGAAGGCCGCTACAAGTATTTTATCGTCGGCCTCGTCAACCGATAGCGCTTCCTTATTAAAGCACGTTATGTAGGATCGTAACGTCTCGTCCTTTCTTTGCCTGATACTCATCAGGCATGCCATGGACTTCTTATACTTGTGTCCCCCAATGAAGTGTGTAGTGAATTGGGCGCTTAGCTCCTTGAAGGTGCTGATAGAGTTGGGCGTCAGCCGGCTAAACCATACCCTTGCGGGGCCTTTGAGTGTTGTGGGGAAGGCCCTGCACATGATCTCATCTGCTACCCCCTGAAGATGCATTAGGGTTTTGAAAGTTTCTAGGTGGTCCAGAGGATCCTTCACCCCGTCATAACTATCTATATTCGGCATGCGAAACTTATGGGGTAGGGGGAAGGAGTTCACGGCCACGGTGAAGGGCGAGTCGGTACGGTTGACCAGATCGTCAAGATCACTGGAGACTCGCCCTTTAAGGGCGTTCATTATGACCTCCATTTGTTCCCTCATCGCCTGCATCTCGGCGGCAATATGTGGTGGAGCCGCATCCGTGAGGGATGGCACGCTCACGTGCTGCCTCTCCGGCCTGCTTGGGGTGTGGCTGCCCTCAGGTCTCTCCTGATTCTTGCTAGTCCCTTCCTGATCTTCTAGTTGGCCATTTAGTGCTACATCCTTCTGGCCCAGCTGTTCTTCCAAGTCGAGATTCTGTTTGGTGAGACGTTCTACGGTAGCACCGAGAATCCGAACTTGTCTCTCGAGGGCAGTCGTGGGTGGCTCCTCTCCTTGTACGTCATTAGTAGTCGCCATTAAGCGAGTGAGTACCATGCAACCCTTTAGTCCGGGAAACGAGAGTATGGCTTAATTAATCGACGGTTTCCCACAGACGGCGCCAACTGATGATGCCGAAAATATCAACAGTGAGTTGTACAAGACTCGTATCCTCAAAACGACACCTGCACAACAAGAAAAGGAGAAGACCTAATAGAGGGCACCGGTGTGGTGCCGGCCAAATACCCTCCGAAGGTCAAGTTAGAACTTCTTTCAACTCTAGAGTGCTAAAGAGGGGTTAATTGTGCGTACCTCGATTTGTGAGAGTATTGGGGTTTTTATAGTAGTTGAGGATTGACCTTTTTCCTTGGAGTAGAAGTCTTTTCCTTATAGGAATCCTCATGAGCGTAGATTGCGGGATCCTTTCCTTATAGGACTCTGATACTGGGCGTGGAATACAAGTAATTTCCCTATTACTCATGCGTGGTGACCAAGTCATGGTTTTTCATAGAATCGTCGGCCTCAAAGCCGTCAGCTTGCTTTCTCTCCTTCAGCCATGTTGGCGTCAGTTCCTTGCTACATTCTACGAGTGGCCCAGGAGCTTAGAATTACCGTCCATTAGACTTGGAGCCTTCAGCCCATCGGTTTGTCTCGCTCCCTACGTCGATAAAGAGCCATCAGCCTTTTTGAGCATAATTGGCCCTTGAGCTTTTCTCGGATCTCCCTAACCGTCAGCATGCCTTCTTCCGTCAACGCGTGTCCATAACGTTTGTCGTTACTGGCCCGTCAGCCTAAGCAGAAGCTGACGGGTTAAGCCCATGGTACTTGCTATGATTCTTTCATATCAGGACTATTTAACTACAATACACAGGAAAGTACCGTTGCATTAAAGAACAATAAGAATTGAAGGAGGAATTCCCATGCAGATTAAAGATGTGAACCAACAAACAACTTCCTCCCAACAAAAAGCTATTGCAACAACTTCATCCTCACTTATTCCTTCATTGTCTTTGGAATTAATGAGCTCATTAGCATTGGTGTCAAGCATCCTGATCGTCCTCTCAAGCCAAAACCTAAGACGTAGGCCACGTGTAAACTCGGTTACAACAACCACAAAAAATGATAGAAAAAAAATCTAATTGTCAATAGATTTATTCAAATAATTGTGTACGCAAATATACATAATATATTTCAATAACCTTGAGCTAACAGATCTTTAGATAATATAAATTTAACAAACGAATTTTAACCAAGATATATCAGTCAGATGCTTGTTTGGGATGTAAATAAGATTTGAGATTTTTATTGTTTCTTTAGATATTTTAGCAATTTCGTTAAGAAAAATCTTCAAGATACAAAATTTTGACAGCAGAGACATAACATCATCACATTTGAAACAACAAAGCCTACAAACTCAATCTATAGAACCAAGCCATATCAGCTTTACGAATCACATACTTGAAACAACAAAGCCTACAGACCCAGTCTAGACAACTAAGCCATTTATATTAGCTTTAAAACACATCCAATAGCTAAGAGTCTGTAACAAACCAAAAAATCATTGAGCAACAAAGTCAACAAACTTAATCTATACATCTGAAACAAAGCCTACAAACTCAATCTATAGAACCAAGCCATATCAGCTTTACGAATCACATACTTGAAACAACGAAGCCTACAGACCCAGTCTAGACAACTAAGCCATTTATATTAGCTTTAAAACACATCCAATAGCTAAGAGTCTGTAACAAACCAAAAAATCATTGAGCAACAAAGTCAACAAACTTAATCTATACATCTGAAACGGAACTAAGTGCCATAACATTGAATCAACAACATAATTGAGAAATAAACACAAAGCACATTGTTAACGTATATTGTGTTGTGGGCTTTAGGCCCAAATTAGGTTACTCGTATAGCACGCATATTTACTTGTACTGCACATATATGCCTTCTATATAAAGGCACTTATGTACATTCTTTTATTATGAAATACAATACAATACTACGATTCAGTATTTCTAACATGGTATCAGAGCCACTGCTCTGACCTTTTCTTAGCAGTCTTATCTTTATGGGTGTTACTCCACTCTCAACATCGTTTCCGCCATCACAACAGTCACCACAGCCTCTCGCCGTTGAACCCCCGATGTCTTCCAAACGTTGTCTTCGGGTTCCGGACCTGCGGCCGCTATCGTTAAGGAGTCCAACACCGCACAAAATCACTGCACGTATCATTCCGCCGTGAATATTGCTCCGATCATACTTCTGGAGGTATCACTGAGATCGTCTTGGAACGGTCTACCTTTTGGTGAAAGTCTCGCAATCATCGAAGTGCCCAGGCGCCCGCACGCGCTACCTTAAGCTTCTGCGTCTGCGCCCCACGTGCCACACGCGCCATTCTCGTTCAAGCTGACATCATCAGTGCCACATCAGCCTTAGCTTACGTCAGCATCCAGTCACCTGCTGACGTCAGCGTCACGTCATCCTGCTGACGTCATCTACGTTGACCGTTGACTTTTCAGGGTTGACTTTTTCAGTCCAGGTTCTCCTTACCTAGTTTTTCGCGTAGATCTCATTTTTGCAGTCCATTTTTGCAAATTTTGCTTCTAAATGAAGAATAAGGGCAGGTCTTCTTCTTATTGCAACAATCATCACTGCCAATCCATCGAACGTTTTTGCAAATTTTGTAAACGTTTTGGCCACAGTAGTGAGACTTGCTATCATCGCAACAAATCAGCTGTTTCAGTTTCTGCTGCTACTGTTGCTAACACTGAGAGTGTCCAACCAATGGCTCATTTCTCTACACAGTCTAAGTCTTCCGGATCCACTTTCTCCATTTCTAGAGATGACCTTATAAATATCATCGCCAATGTCATTCGTATGGTTGGTAATGCATCTTATTCCTCTTCTTTCTCAGTTTTATCTGGTATGTCTCCTACCTCTTGGCTTATGGATTCTGCTTGTTGCAATCACATGACACCTCACTCGTCCTTATTTTCTGACCTTAAACCTACACCGCACCCTCTTAATATTCGCACAGCAAATGGTTCCACAATATTTGGTCATAATATAGGTTCAATTTCAACTTCCAACCTCTCGGTTCTTGGAGTTTTTAATGTTCCTGACCTTTCTTATAATTTATTTTCTGTGGAACAATTAGCTGAGTTAGGTTATCGCATTACCTTTGATTATTCTAGGTGTATTGTGCAGGATCCTAGGACAGGACAAGAGCTTGGGACCGGTTCCAGAGTTGGGCGTATGTTTCATGTGGACAATCTTCGTCTTCCACTTATTGCTCCTGTTTCTATTGCTGCAGCTGCTGTAGTTTCTTCCACTCCTTCCCTTGCACTTTGGCATGCTCGACTTGGTCACACATCTTCCTCTCGAGTACAACAATTGGCTTCTAGAGGTTTGTTAGGTTCAGTGTCCACAGAAAATTTTGATTGGTTAGGAAAACAACCAGCTTTGTCTTTCAATACTAGTGAATCCATATCCACTGATATCTTTGACCTTATTCATTCCGATGTTTGGGGGTCTTCCTCTATCTTTAGTATTGGTGGGTCTAGATATTTTGTTGTCTTTGTTGATGATTACTCTTGCTATAACTGGATTTTTAATATGAAACATCGTTCTGAATTATTGGAAGTATATTCTAATTTTGCAAAAATGGTTGAAACTCAGTTTTCCAGATGCATCAAAATTTTTCGATCTGATAATGCTCTTGAATATACTCAATATGCTTTCCAAGCTATTTTGCATTCCTATGACACTGTTCATCAACTAACTTGTCCAAGTACCTCTCAGCAAAATGGTAGAGCCGAACGAAAACTTCGTCATATTCTTGACACTGTTCATGCTCTCCTTCTCTCTGTTAAAGTTCCTGCTCCTTTTTGGGGTGAAGTTGCTCTTTATACTGTTCATACTATTAATCGCATTCCGAGTCTTGTTATCCAAAATCAAACTCCATATGAGCGCCTTTTTGAGTCACCTCTAGACTATCACCACCTTCGCTCCTTCGGTTCTACTTGTTTTGTTCTTCTTCAGCCACATGAGCATAACAAACTTAAGCCTCGGTCAAGACTTTGTTGTTTTCTTGGCTATGGCGAAACTCAAAAGGGGTATAAGTGCTATGATCCTGTCTCTCATCATCTTCGTATCTCCCGTAATGTTGTCTTTTGGGAACATCGCCTCTTTGTCGAGCTCTCTCATTTCAGTGCTTCCTTGTCTTCCTCCTCTGTCTTAGATCTTTTTCCAGATGAGACACATATTCCTTCTGTAACTATTCTTGATCCTCCTGTAGTTACTCCTGATTCTGTTGTTGTAGACTTCTCTGTCCAACTACCAGATATCACTGATCCCTTTCCTAGTTCACCCTTTAATGAACAGGTAGAAGATGAACAGGTTGAAGACGAGCTACCCAACCCCAATCCTGAGCTTGGGTCTCCTGCTCCTGCTCCGCCTGAAGATCTTGCACAAGACATTCCACCTCGTCACTCAACTAGGGTAAGATCTATTCCTGCACATTTACTTGACTATCATTGTTACACTACTCTTGCTACATTACACGAGCCTTACACCTATCGTGCGGCTTCCACTGACCCTTTATGGAAGATTGTAATGAAAGAGGAACTTGATGCATTATCTAAAAACCATACTTGGGATTTGGTGACACTTCCTCCTAGGAAATCTGTGGTTGGTTGTAAGTGGATCTACAAGATTAAGACTTGTTCTGATGGATCCATTGAGCGCTACAAAACTCGTCTTGTTGCAAAAGGTTTTACACAAGAGTATGGGATTGATTATGAAGAGACCTTTGCTCCGGTTGCTCGTATCTCATCTGTTCGTGCCCTCTTAGCTGTTGCTACTGCTAGTAAATGGGACATTTTTCAGATGGATGTCAAAAATGCATTCCTTAATGGGGATTTAAGTGAAGAAGTATATGTGCAACCTCCTCCTGGTCTCTCTGTTAACTCAAACAAGGTTTGTCACCTTCGACGTGCACTTTATGGCCTTAAACAAGCTACACGAGCTTGGTTTGCCAAATTCAGCTCTACCATCTCTTACTTGGGTTACATGGCCAGTCACTATGATTCTGCCTTATTTCTTTGTCGCATTGACAAAGGCATGATTTTACTTCTCTTATATTTGGATGATATGATCATAACTAGTTATGACCTCAGTGGCATTCAAGAACTTAAGGCTTTTCTCAGTCAGCAGTTTGAGATGAAAGATCTTGGACATCTCAGCTACTTCTTGGGTCTTGAAATCACTCATTCTACAGATGGACTTTATATTACTCAAGCCAAGTATGCCTTTCAACTCTTGTCTCGTGCTGGACTCACTGATAGCAAGATTATTGACATCCAGTTGAGCTTAATGCGCATTTGACTGCCTCTGGGGGGAAACCATTGTCTAATCCCTCTCTTTACAGATGCTTGGTTGGCAGTTTGGTTTATCTCACTGTCACTCGTCCAGACATTTCCTATGCTGTTCACCAGGTGAGCTAGTATTTGTCTGCTCCACGATCGACTCACTATGCTGCTATTCTGCGCATTCTTCGATACCTAAAGGGCACTTTCTTCCATGGTCTTTTCTACTCTGCTCAGTCTCCTCTTACTCTTCGTGCATTTTCTGATGTTGATTGGGCAGGAGACCCCACTGATCGCAGGTCCACCACTGGTTATTGCTTTCTCCTTGGTTCCTCTCTGAATTCTTGGCGAAGCAAGAAACAAACTCATGTGGCCCGCTCCAATACTAAAGCAGAATATCGTGCCCTTGCTGATACCACATCTGAGCTTCTTTGGCTACGATGGCTTCTCAAAGACTTAGGTGTGTCTACATCCTCTACTACTCCTCTTCATTGTGATAACCAGAGTGCTATTCATATTACCCACAACGATGTCTTCCATGAATGGACTAAACACATTGAGATCAATTGTCATTTTATCCGTTTTTATCTTGTTCATGCTACTCTCAAGCCGATCTCAGTCTCCTCTAAAGATCAACTTGCAGATATCTTCACCAAGTCACATCCTAAGGGGCGCCTTCGTACTTTGGTTGACAACCTCAAGTTGGTCTCACATCCACCTTGAGTTTGAGGGGGGCTGTAAACATATATAGTGTTGTGGGCTTTAGGCCCAAATTAAGTTACTTGTATAGCACACATATTTACTTGTACTGCACACATATGCCTCCTATATAAAGGCACTTCTGTACATTCTTTTATTATGAAATACAATACAATAGTACGATTCAGTATTTCTAACACACATAATCATTGATATATATATATGTGTGTGTGTGTATTAAAAAGAAACATATTAAGTTTGTAGGCTTCAGCTTCCCAATCTCATTCAAACTCCTCTGTAATATACCATAACAAATGGACATATATGAGTGGCAGATTCAACTAATTTCAAAATAAGCTTATTCAAATGGTTCATACCATTTAGCTAATTCATGAGTCTCATTCAAACTCCTCCGCAATATATATAACAAATGAACATATATGAGTGGCAGTTTCAGCTAATTTCAAAATAAGCTTATTCAAGTGGTGCATACCCTTTAAGCTAATTTATGAGTGGTAAATATCAGTGTCAAAATACATTGGAGCAAATTAAGGTGCACATGGTGAAAATATTATCTAATTTTGACCCCATGACCTAATAACAGAATTAATGATCACTTGAACCAATTTAAGTAGTAACAATTCACCAAACATAATGATGAAGCAGTCGCAAGAGTATCACCACTGTAATATATAGTTAAAAAAATCAATTGTAAGGACTCGGTGATAAAATGGAGGATCTCTTGAACAACTCAAATTAGACTTGTTAAGATGCTCATTGAGGCTCATTCATTAACTACGTGAACAATCTTGAAGTTAAGTTGAAGCTTGATTAATTAATGAACCAAACTTGAGCAAAGCAAAGCTTGGCTCAATATGTTCCTAAACACCAAAGATAAATGAATTTATATTGTGTTTTGGAAATTATTGCTGTTGTACATAAATTAATCGGCAAATTTTTTATATAGAGTTTGTTGGCTATTTTACACTAACAAAGGTAAAAAGCATAGGTTTCTTAAAGTGTACTACCATTGTCCATTAGGTACAAATACATAGTGCTTTTTAGCTATTAGCTTTCCTACACCTCAGGCGCTCACCTCCACCCATTCTTATAGGAGAAATGTCAATTGACCTATTAATGAAATGAACTTGATTCTTCTAGGATCTAGGGAATCTATATGGGGCTTGTCAACTGACATTTACAGGGGTATTTTTATTGCTGCTTTGGTAATTGTCATGGGTTTGAGAAATTTTGTACAAGAGATTAATACATGCAAAACAAGAATTCTTAGTTGAACTATTAAAAGCAAGCAAGAGTCACAGTTTATGCTATTTAACGATTTATCAGGGGACAAAAAGAAGAAGGAGATCGTTCTAGCGGCGAAATTTTTTACATGGCGGTCACTGAACATCGAAGCAGTGGCGAGAATGTTCCCTCCAATATGGCGTACACGGAGTGAGTTTAAGGTCAGCGATGCAGGGAACAATGTACTGTTGATAGCTTTCGATCTAGAAGTTGATGCGGAAAAGGTACCGCAAGGTGACTCGTGGGCTTTTGATAGGCACTTAGTTGCACAGTTGCACTACAAAGGTATGATGGTTCAACCCCAGCCCAAGAGCTTATCTTCAATACAACTTCGTTCTGGGTTCAAATACACAACCCACCACACAATCTCCTAACCATTGAGGCGGCTTTCAGTATAGGGGAAACTCTAGGTACTGTTACTAAACCTAAGGATGTATCCGATATGCGGAGAGGCAATTTCATGAGAGCAAGAATTGCGGTAGATATTACAAAACCCCTATGCCGTGGTAGAAAGGTAACATGGGATCAAACGGATAAAGGTTGAGTCTCCTTTATGTATGAGCATCTTCCGAATATATGCTACTGGTATGGCCATTTATCCGATGATGATAAGGACCGTATCTTATTGCTTAGTAGCAAGGGTACCTTAACTCTGGAGGATCAACAGTTCGGCTCATAAATTAGGGCTCAACAATTTAATCTGGCAAGAAAGACTGTCGTTGAGATGCAAGGTTTCGAGAGCCAAGGGGCCTAACATAGTGTGTTCCGCAGAAGTAATGGAAAACCACCTTGTAGTTCCATTAATCTTTGACCATCTCTTCACCGATAGAGCTAGTGGAATCTGGGCCACCTGCAACTCAGGAGGCCATGTATATGGAGGCTAAAGAATGTGGTGGTGGGGTAGCTGACAACACCGACCGGTTTGACGACAGCAAAGCTGGGGAGCAGAAGAAGAAGAAGAAGAAGAAATAAATAAAAAACCAGGATTTTGAGGTAGTTATTCGGGATATTGATGAGGCCATTAACTCCGTCCCAGTGATTGCAGTTTCAAATAAAAACCATCCTAAAACATCATTATTGCTGGATAGTAACGTTTTGGAATCCAAACAACAAACAGTTGGGCCTAAATGATACAGAACTGATAAATAAATACTCGGAGGATCAAAAGGTTGGTGCATCTACGTTGGTAACGGATAGTACGGTTATTACGGCAATCAACTTCACAGTTGGCAGCAATAATAATCCAAATTTGAAAGCTGTCAGAGGTGGATCCAATAGGGGGCAGGGAAAAAGCAAAAATATTAAGGGGGTGTTTGGTAGAGTAGTTTGAAAATTGTTGTTTATTATTTTTTGAAATACGTGTTGGTGAAAAAGTGTGTTGAAATGCGTGAAATGCTGTTTAAAAACTAAAAAATGTTGTTTGAAATGGCAAACCAAACGGGGTCTAAACATTCCCCATGTGTTTCACAAGAAAAATAGCTTAGCTAGAGTGTGAAAGCTACAAATGTGGGCCAAATCATTCCAAGTTGAGGTACGTGGTCCAAAGCAGCATCTAGGCCCATTAACCAAAGCATGGGGAAGGATCCATTAGTGACCAAAGGCCCAGAGAGGAAGAGCAATGCAACTAGAGTAGTACATCCAAATGACTTGAGTAAGGAAAAGAAACCGAAGCTAGAGGAAGAAACAAAAGCGCTTAGTGTTTTATTGGCAACACACTTAAGATTGGTGGAGGTTGTTGAGCAACCCCGCTGGGTCTAATGAATCTTGTAAGCTGGAACTACCGAGAGCTTGAGAACCTTTAAACAGTTAAATCCTTGGAGAAGGTGGTTAAAAAAGAAGTGCCCATAATTGTCTTCTTAATGGAGACAAAGTCAAACAGAGATAAAGGTTCAAGATAGATGCGAGCTAAAACATGGTCTGATAGTTCCAAGCGATGGAAAGAGTGGTGGATTGGCCATACTATGGAAGGAAGGTATTAAAGTTAAGGTTCAAACGTTTTCTCAAATGCATATCGATGCCTTGGTAGATAGTGGTGCAGAGGTGGGTTGGTGGCACCTCACCGGATTTTATGGGAACTAAGACGCAGGGAAGAGGCCTGAATTTTGGGCAAGGCTAAAACAAATAAAAGGTATGTCAACCTTACCTTAGTTTACAATTGGGGATTTCAATGAAATCACAGTTTGTTTGAGAAAGAGGGTGGGAGTGCCAAACCAAGACACAAATGTAGAACTTCATCGAGGCCATTAACTTTTGCAAATTACAGGATGTTGGGTACATTGGTCCGAAGTTTACAAGGTTGTATCAAAGGGTCGACAATACATAGATCCGAGAAAGACTGGATACGGCATTGGCAATGTTTGACTGGCTTCCTCTCTTTCCTATGGCTAAACTTCATCACCTTACATCCTTTGCTTTTGACCATTCACCCCTGGTTCTTCGAATGGTGAATAAAAATCAGAAAAAGAGGGCAAAGAAGATGTTTCGATTCGAGTTAATGTGGCTAAAGACCAAAGATGTAGCACGGTTGTTATTGAAGCATGGGAGAAAGGATTGTTAACAAGATCAAATTACATGCTTGGAAACTGTATTGAGAAATGTCGGACTAGGTTGGATATTTGGAACAAGGCCAAACTCGGTCATGTGGGTAAGACAATATCTGAATTGCAAAATCAGCTTGAATGGCTTGAGCCTCAACCCTTATCTTCGGGCATTATACAGTGTATGCTACAACAAGGTGGAGTTGAATTGCTGGCTTGATAAGGAAGATGTCATGTGGCGCCAAAGGTCTAGAATTAATTGATTTGAAGAAGGAGATAGGAACACAAACTTCTTTCATGCAAAAGCTTTGGCCTGATACAAAAAGAATCTCCTTGATGGATTTAAATGGGTATGGCAAGATGAAGAGACCAAGATTGAAGAGATAGTGGTTAACTATCACAAAGACCTATTTACTACCAGTAACCTCACAGACTTCACAGAGCTCCTAAATGCAGTCAGGCTGAATGTTTCCCCATTAATGAATTAGATGCTTCAAAGGGATTTTACAGTAAGAGAAGTTGGGTTGGCTCTGAAACAAATGTACCCGCTGAAAGATCCAGGTTCGGATGGGATGCCTCCTCTAATCTTTCAGCATTTCTGGTCTACTAGTGGCAAGGTGGTGACTAAAACAATACTTGATTTCCTTAACCTTGGTGTGTCTCCTCCAATTTTAATGAGACTCACATTGTATTAATTCCAAAAGTCAATGAGCCTAAAAAGGCAATTGATTATAGGCCTAGTAGTTTATGTAACGTGGTGTATAAAATTTCTTCCAAGACTATAGCTAATAGGCTGAAAAAGATTTTACTTGCCATTATTAGTGATACCCAAAGTGTCTTTGTGCATGGTAGTCTTATCATTGATAATGTTATTGTGGCTTTTGAAACTATGAACCATATAAGCGAGAAAAAGAGTGGAAGGGTTGGAGAGATGGCCTTAAAAATTGATAAGAGTAAGGCCTTTGATAGAGTGGAATGTGAATGTTTGGGAATAGGTTGGGTTTTGATGGGAAATGGAGGGGCTTAATTTGCAGTGTGTAACTTCTGTAATTTATGCTATAAAGATTAATGGGAGTCCAATGGGACATATTGTACCATCAAGGGGAATCTGTCAAGGAGTCCCTCTATCACCTTATCTCTTTCTTTTGGGTGTAGAAGGCTTGTCGGCTTTGATAAAAAATTCAGTGGAACATGGCCATATGGAAGGGATAACTGTTTGTAAGGATGGAAATTTTTGTCCAACCTGCGGGTACCCGGCCCGGCCCGACCCTAATGGGTCAGTTTTTACCCAATCCGATTAGGAATAGGGTTGGGTATGGCTTTTAAAAAAAAAAACCCTAAAGTAGGTCCGGGTTTTATAAAAAAAACTCGAGACCTAACCCGAAACCTAGCCCGTTTAAAAACCCGGTAACCTAAATTACAAAAATACCCTTTATATATATATATATATAATCTAACCCTAATCCGTCATTTCTTTAGCCTCCCTCCTTTAGTCCGACACTCTCCCTGTCTCTCTCATTTCTTTGCCTCTTTTTTGCCCATAATTTCCAATCACTCTCCTCTCTCCCATCTCAGCGGCTCAGGTAAGACTCCCTCGGTGGTGATGGCAACGGTGAAGCAATGGCAAACTGAAGGAGGCAATGACGACTTAAACCTTGCTCATTTCTGGGTTTTGCTTGTATGGGTCTTAGGTTTAGATCAATGGTTATTTCTAGGTTTTTGAACACAGCAAAGGCAACGGCTCAACCCAACCCTTTAATCTGTCCTTTTCACACACACACACACACACACTCTCTCTCTCTCTCAACTGTGACAGAACCCAGATTTGCTCTCTCATTTCACCCAAACCTAGCCAAGCACACTAACCCATTTCCTCCTCTTTGTTCTCATCTCAGAACTAAAGGTTATGTTGGGTGTTTGTTATTTGGTGATGGTGGTGTTTGATTGGCGGTGGTGGCTGGTGATTTGGCAGTGGGTATGGATCTTGGTGATTGTTTGTAGCTCGGTGTGTATGGAAATTTTGTTGAAGTTTTTGGGTTTATGGTGTGTCAATGTTGTAGTGGTGGTGGTGGTTGGTGATTTATGGGTTGTTGTGGTTTAGCGGTGGTGGTGATGGTGGTGGCTGGTGCTATTTTTTTTCCCCTGATTTGGTTGTGTTTCAGTGGTGGTGGCGGGTTAGATGGATGGCTTTGGGTGGTTGGGCTGAGTTTCATTGATAGGTGGTTGCTAGCTTTGGTGGGTTGCTAGAGGTGGTGATGATTGTTGTCTGTAATTTCTTAGCCTTTTTAATCTTAATACAAAAAAAAATCTTAATGGGCTTGAATTTGGCAAAAAATCTTAATGGGCTTAAAAAAAAATTGGTTGGGCCAAATTTGGGCCCAAGTGGCTAAATAGGGCCCGTGAGGTCCGTCGGGGCGGGTCTGGGCCCCGAAAAAAAAAAACTGATTAATAATCGGGTCGGGTTTGGGTCTTGGCCCGCGGGTCACGTCTAGGTATGCAAAAACCCGGCCCGAACTTAACCTGTTGCCATTCCTAGCTATTTTTCGTGGGGGGCCCAAACTTTCTCATCTCTTCTTTGCCGATGATAGTTTGATATTTTGCAAAGCTTCTCTTTTAGATTGTGACTTGCCATAATGAGTTTTACAAGTGTACAAGCAAGCTTCAGGCCAACAGTTGAATTGGGCTAAAACATCTATTTTTTTAAGCAAAAACACACCTAGTAAGGTTCAAGAGGAGATTAAAAAAAAAGGTTCAGTGCTTAAGTCATAAAACAACATGAAAAGTATCTTGGCCTGCCTTCTCTAGTAGGGAGAAATAAGAGGAATACGTTTAATAGTATAAAAGAGAAGCTTGGGAAGAAGCTAGCAGGGTGGAAGGAGAAGATGCTATCTAAAGCTTGGAAGGAAGCGTTAATCAAGGCAGTTGCACAAGTTATATCAACATACACAATGAGCTATTTCAAAATACCTGACTGTCTTTGTGAAGATCTAAAGAGCATGATTCAAAATTTTAGGTGAGGCCAGAAGGAAGATGAAAAGAAAATAGCTTGGCTTAGTTGAGATAAGCTTTGTGAACCAAATTCCTATGATGGTATGGGGTTCAAGAAGCTAAAATAATTCAATTTGGCCCTTCTTGCAAAACAGGGATGGAAACTTCAAACAGACCACAACTCTCTTCTCTACCAAGTTCCTACAGCCAAGTACTTTCCAAGTGTGACTTTGTCCAAGCAACACTCGGCAACAACCCTTCCCACACCTGGCAGAGTATATTGGTTGTTCAATCGTTGGTGCGTGAAAGGATGTGTTGGAAGGTAGGAAATGGCAATGATATAAGAATTTGGGGTGACAAATGGTTGCCTATGGCTTCAACACATAAAGTCATATCTCCCTGATGTTTCTTTCACTCAAATACAAGAGTAGGCAAACTGATTAATTCCAAATCTGTAAGCTGGAATTCAGTGGTCATTAATGCATTGTTTTATCCACATGAAGCAGATGTGATCAAAAACCTACCCTTAAGCTCTTGGCTCCCACAAGATGAGCTAATTTGGGCCGTGTCACCAAATGGATTCTTTAGTGTGTGTACACGTTGGTTGTGAAATGCTCTCATCCTACTAACATAGGTGCGAGCTTGGATAACAGCTAGGTTTGGCGCTTTTGGAGAAAAATGTGGGGCTTCCTTATACCACATAAGATCAAACACTTTGTTTGGAGATCTTGTAGAGATATTCTGCCTATGAAGACTAATCTCATAAGATGGAAGGTTATTGTAGGACGATATATGCGATAAGTGTAGAAATAAGGAAGAGAAGCTTAGTCATGTCCTTTGGAACTGTCAAAAGGCTCGAGAGACTTAAGAATGCTCAAAGGTGGCTTTTTTTTTTTTTTTTTTTTTTTTTTTTTTTTTCTTGTTTTGTTGGAAAATCTTGTTTTGTATCTCATACAAAACACACATCAGAAAAAACAATCACGGATTTACATCATTCATAAGAGATAGAATGTAACCTTGAATTCTAGAACAAAGAATAGAAAGCATACCTTGATGCTGTGAAATTCAAAGCTAAGACTTGAGAATACCTTTAATCTTCATCTCAATTCCACATGATACCCAAGAAGTTTGGTCTCTCAATCAGTCTTTATGCACCTTGATTCTCAAAGAAAGTTCTTCACTTCTTCTCCTTGTAGAGAAAAACTGTTTTTTTTTTTTTTTATCATACGTACATCATAATTACCTTAGTAGTTACTTTATTTAATAACTCTTATTAAATAAAAACTAATTATCTAATTCGGTTAGCCTTTTGGGCCTACCCAATTGGGTTTTAGTTTATGACTTGAGATGGGACCAAAGGGAACAAATAAGACTCTAACTCCAACGAGTCTTAGGTTTTTCTGTGAACTCTTAACAAGTCCAAAGTTACCATTAATTATATATAATACCACTATATAAATATAATTGCACTCTAAGTCTTATTTAATAAATTATATCCCAAGACTCTAATAATATCATATGAACCCTCCATGAAATATTCATAGTGAACAAAGTCATAATAAACTGTCACTTTGTAAACAACTATTTTATCCTTGAGTACCTGGTTTAATCTTTTAGTTATTCACATTTATTGAAATCCAATTTCAATAAATATAAGTTTTAGTAACTCCTTACTAAAGTGGGCACCTTAAATAACCAGTTTTTATTAAACTTATTTCAAGGGGATATTTTGTATTTCTACAAAGAGATTATGGATTCCATCTTGATAATATGTGTTCCCTTAACATTACGTGTGGTTAACCAACATACTGAGGCTTTGACTGTGAATATTAAATCTCACTCCTGATATATCAAAGTAACCTATATTTCATGATTAGGTCCATTACCTTCTTAGGATTAAGAGTCTATGAAATTCAAAGTCGTGAGATTAATTATTCAGGTGACAATTGTTGATTCACAGCAATCTAGTTCAATATGTCTTAACTTTTAAGACACATCAAAACATCAATTAGAAGTTTCCACTTCCATGATCAAGACAAAATCTTAGTTGATGTGTGATATAGTCCTTGCAAATGAAACGCCCAATTTTATCACTGACTATGAACTATATTTTGAGTTTACAAGGAACTTGTGATTTATATTTTTTGTGACTAAATCACATAAACCACATACAATGCATCTCAAGGACTATGATAATGTCTCATTAGTTCATAAATAGTCTCATACAATTAAACAATTTAATTATTTATTACATGCCAATGAATTGGATTTTAGGGTATAAACCCCAACATGTTTAACATCGTGCCTTTCCATGATTTTCTATGGTAGATGCTAATGCATGATAGAGCGGAGGAAGACAAAGTAGCTAAGGTAGTAACTATTGCTTAGGCTTTATGGTGTAACCGAAATGAGGTGCGAAATGGAAGCAAACGGAAATCACGGAGGGAGTTGGTTAACTGGGTAGCCATAAATTTGGATGAGTACACTGAAGCTGTTGAGTCCACATGCAAGCCAGCACCAACGGTCGAATTTCAGAGCTCTTGGTCACCCCCACCGGCAAACTTGTTCAAAGTTAATGTCGATGGGGCAGTGTTGTCAATGCAAAAGGCCGTGGCTATTGGGGTTATTATCCGAGATTGTGAAGGCAAAGTGGGGGTAGCTATAGGAAAGAAGATTATTGCTCCCTTGGGTGCTGTGGAGGCAAAAGCAAAAGCACTTGAAGCGGGTCTCCTCGTTGCCAAGGAAATAGGCATTTAGGACCTCATCCTTGAGGGTGACTCCATTATCGTACACAGAGCTCTCTGTGAAATATCCACTGCTCCATCCTTAGTGGAACTAGTTATTGAAGGTATGCATGCCATCTACATAGATTTACGCCATGTTGAATTTTCTCTTATACGTAGACAGGATAATAGACCAACTCATTTACTAGCAAAACATGCTTTAGGAATTGTTGATTTCATTGTGTCGATTGAAGAGAACCCTTGCTTCCTTGAGCAAGCTTTCATCCATGATGTAATTTTCTTTTCATATCATTAATAAAATTTCAATCTTCATATCAAAAAAAAAAAAAAAACTTGCAATAGCTCCATTAGAAGCAATCAAGGCCTGTAATTCACTTTTTGAAAAATTAAAATCAAAATCAAAACACAACTACAAGTATTTGCTCACACTCAAAAAATGAAAAATACATTTCTATGAATTCTTCCAAGTATACAAAAGCAGTTAAACTATTTCTTGATTAAACACAACAACTAAATAAAATCCCTCCATCGGCTCTAGCCCATAACCACATTTAGCATTAGTTAAGTCCCAGCAAATCTCAATTTTACTACTGCTTACAATACAACCAATGACGAAGCCAAGATTTGAGTTTTGGGGGGGGGGGGGGGGGGCAAATCTTTTATAAGATATATGCATTTTTGTACATCATGTGAATATATAATATTGGAAATACTAAAACTTATGTGGAAGACATGCTAGCGAAGGACTTGTGGTTACTTGTTAGGTTATTTAGGTAGAGTTATGCTTTGTTTCAAGACTAAAGAAACAAAGTGGAGTTTTATTTGGCTAAATTATCATTAAGTGTGACTAGTAGAGCTATTGGTTAGATGAAATTGTTCACAGGATAAGGAATCAAAGACATTGTTAAGCATTGAGCTAACGAATCGTAATGCAAAAGAATGTTTTTAAAAATTGTTGGTGCAAATACAATGGTAATAGAAATAACACAAAGAGAAACTGAAAATACTTCTTAATATTATTATCGTAAAGAGAAATTACACAACACTATTTGGACTGAGGTGCGATACTCACTCTCTTTAAGGAGATTCAAGCCCTTGGTTGGCTAAACTTTGTAACCGGTGTAGACCTTCTCTGACTTGTCTCCCCCAGGATACAACAGCCCAACAAGTATTGTATGGCTAGAATAACCTCTGTACAAAGTGTTCAAGCCCAAAACTCCACCAGAAAGAACACCCTTCCTTGCCAAGAATCTCTCTATTTTTTTCTTTGTGTATGTTGTGATTTCAGTAACTTGGATTGAATCTGAATGAGTCTATTTATAGGCTCAATGGGCCTCACGAAATTACTACCCAATTTATTCTGATTAATTAGGTCCATTATTCTAATGTAGTGGGTGTTACAAGATTAATTGCTGGATTTTAATCTAATGGGCTGGAGTTACACAATTAATGGTTTGATAAGGAGTTTCTGAAGAATGAAAAGGCCCAAACGGCTAGTCCATTAAGTGGGTTAATGGCTCTTTATTTTTCATAGTAAAAATGGAGTATTAATTCAGGCCATTTACTCACCAATGGATACGATAATTGCTCTAAATGGGCTGTCAAGTAAGAGGATCCAAGAAACTGATTCATTTCCAATTTTTGATACCTCCACTCTTCACCTCCCTCTTGCGCACGTATCTAACCCAATATCTGAGTCAATACATTTTAGCCCATTAATCACTACAATTAAAAAGAATAAAATAGTCTCTTTCCTTTTTCAATGTGGGATTAAACATTTTTCACTAACTCCTCATCTCCCACATCTTTACATTTATGTTATAACATTTATTTATTTTAATCATTTAATATTAAAATGCCCCAACAATCCCCCACTCATTTTAATATTAAATTTATTAGTTAAAGAAAGATTACCAGGCAAAGACAGGTCACTATGCATCATGAAGGTGTGCTCTGCATTGAACCTTCACTTAGTAAAACAACGATCTCAACTCCAGAGTCGTAGTGGTCTCCAACTTGAACTAGGACTGCTTTAGGGAAATTAAGTGTCACTACTTACACATAATAACCCAGGTGTTGACATGAACTTTTATAGCTAGCACTTTACGACCGTGTGCTGATCCCGGTTTCATGAGTGTATTTGAGACTAAGTCCAAATCTCATAGGGAGCGGCCCCACCCCCACACTCACATAAGTGAAATTTTGTCAAGGGTGCTCCTGTAATTCTGACACCCCACTCATACGAGCTACAAATTTCATTAAAAGTTTTTTAACTCGTCCTCTCCACATTACAGGATAAATGCACTTACATCATAGGGATGAACAATTAAAAAATTATTTACAAAATAAATAATTAAGAAAAATAAATTGTGCATTTCTTACGACCATCGTATGATTCGTTTTTCCCATTGAACCCAATTCTCAGGATCTCTGGTCCTTGGGTTGGGTATCGTCATACATGGCTCATGATTCTATAGACTTTAGTCCCATCCCCCTCGATGTATTCCAGACTCTATCTTTTGCCAAGGCCTTGGTAAATGGATCTGCAAGATTATCATTAGATTTACAGTTATGATGCCACCACTCAAATAAGATCACACAGTACTGTGCTTTCTTCTTATAGGTCTGGATTTACCGTTGTAGTAACGGTTTTTAACTCTACCAATTGCAACAATGCTATCACAATAAATCAATATAGGTGGAATTGGCTTTTCTCAAAGTGGAATTTCATATAACAAATCTCTGAGCCAATTTGCCTCTTCACTAGTTGAAGCTAATGCTATTAATTCAGCTTCCATTGTTGAATTAGCAATTATTGTTTACTTTTTGGATTTCCAACAAATAGCACCACTACCTAAAGTAAAAATATAACCAGTGGTAGAGAGAGAATCACTTGACAAAGTATTCCAATCGGTATCACTAAAACCTTTAATCACAGCAGGGTACTTTTTATAAAATAAGCCATAGTTTTTGGTACCAATTAAATATCTCATGACTCGCTCAATAGCTAGCCAATGATCTTTACTAGGCTTGCTAGTAAATCTACTAAGCACTCCTATTGCATATGCAATGTCAGGTCTAGTGCAATCAGTAGCAAAACGCAAACTACCAATGATACTAGCATAATCCTTTTGATTAAAAATCTCATCATCATTATTCACAGGAAATAAATGAACATTATAATCAAAGGAAATAGCTACACTTTTGTTATCATGAAAATTATATTTTCTCAATATGTTCTCAACATAATGTGATTGATCAAGATATATTCCTTCACATGCTTTTGTAATTTTCATGCCCAAAATAAAATTAGCCTCACCAAGATCTTTCATATCAAAATGGCTTTTAAGCATATTTTTTGTCTCATTTATAATATGCATATTTGAGCCAAAAATCAACATATCATCCACATAGAGGCTAATAATAACATGTAAATTATTCCATGATTTATAATAAACACATTTATCACATTCATTTGATTTATAACCATTCACAATCATGCAGATTTCAAACTTTTCATGCCATTGTTTAGGTGCTTGTTTTAAGCCATATAGGGATTTAGTTAGCTTACATACCTTGCTTTCTTGTCTAGGCTCTACAAAGCCCTCGGGTTGATCCATATAAATCTCTTCCTCTAGGTCCCCATTTAGAAAAGTAGTTTTTACATCCATTTGATAAATTTTCAAATCAAAAATTGCAGCAATAGCAATTAACAATCTAATAGATGTAATTCTTGTTACCGGAGAAAAAGTATCAAAGAAATCAAGATCAGCTTTTTGTTTAAAACCTTTTGCAACAAGTCTAGCTTTAAATTTATCTATTGATCCATCCGGTTTCAATTTTTTTCTAAGGACCCATTTACAACCTATGGTCTTACAACCCGGGGGAAGATCTACTAATTTCCAAGTTCTATTAGAAATTAGAGATTCCATCTCATCATTTATTGCCTCTTTCCAAAATATAGCATTAAGTAACGTTAAAGCCTCTTTTAAATTTTGGGGATTTTCCTCAATGTTAAAAACATAATAATCAGGATCAAAATCCTTTTCAACTCTAGCTCTTTTCTCCTTCTAGGTTCCATTTCAAAATTTTCTTGATTTTGTAAATGTGAAGTAGAAGAACTAGGTTGTGACAAAACATTTTCTTCACCCCCACTATTTTTTAATTTAAAATGAAATTTTTCTTCATGAAAAATTGCATCACCAGATTCAAAAATTATTTTGTTTTCAAGATCAAAAAATCTATAGGTTGTACTATTAATCGCATAACCAAGAAAAGCACAGATAGTAGCTCTTATACCTAATTTAGATATTTTATGGTCAGTAAGCCTTGCATAAGCAAGACAACCCCATACTCTCAAATATCCCAAATTTGGATTATGTCCTTTCCATAACTCAAAAGGTGTGGTGTGTAACTTTTTATGTGGCACTATATTCAAAACATGACATGCAGTTAAAATAGCTTCACCCCAAAAATGTAAAGGTGCACCAGATTCAATTAACATGGCATTTGCTAACTCAATTAAAGTTCTATTTTTTCTTTCAGCCACACCATTAGAAGCAGGTGAATATGGTGCAGTAGTTTCATGGATAATTCCCAAAGACTGAACAAATGAGTTGAATGCACTTGATTCATACTCACAACCTCTATCACTCCTTATCCTTTTTATTTTTCTACCGAATTGATTTTCAACTTTTTTAAAAAAATCTTGAAATTTTTCAAAAGCATCACTTTTATTTTTCAACAAATAAATAGTTTTATATTTTGAGAAATCATCAATAAAAGTGATAATATATCTATTTCCTCCACGAGTTAAAATTCCCTCAAATTCACATAAATTGAAGTGAATTAACTCAAGCAATTCGGTATTTCTTACAACATTTTTATGAGGCCTTTTTGTAATCTTAGCTTGACTACAAGTTTCACATTTTTCAAAATCTTTTGACAATCTTGGAATTAATCCTAAACTACTCATGATTTCCACATATCTACTATTTATATGACACAAACGAGCATGACAAAAATTAATAGAAGAAAGCATATAAACTGAACTGGTAGATGTTTTATTATTCTCAACATTCAATTTAAACATTCCATCACAAGCATGACCATTGCCCACAAATAATCCCTTTTTAGTGATTACATAATTATCAGATTCCATAGTTTGCTTGAAGCTAGCCTTGTTAAGAAAAAAAATTGACATCAAATTCTTCCTCATGGATGGAGTGTAAAGAACATCTTTCAATGTTAGCACGCATCCAGAAGTGAATTTCAATTCAACCTCACCACTCCCAAGAACCTTGGTTTTGCTAGAGTCACCAAGCATAACAGTTTTTTCTTCTTCAAAAGGAGTGTACAACTTGAACCAATTTTTGTTATAACAGATGTGCCTATTAGCACCAGAATTTGCCCACCACCCTTCAACATATTGCACTATATTGATGTCTGTAATCATAGCCACTAAACGCTCTTCGGTTACGTTAGCCTGCGGGACAGATTTACGTTTCCGAAATTTGCAAAATTGAGCAATATGCCCACTCTTGCCATAGACAAAACAGGATCTATTAAATTGATCTTGTGAAGGGGGTCCTTGGTTCTTATTATAATTTTTATTCGGGTTTCCCCTTCCTTGAGGTCTATTATTATTTTTAAAGGCTCTCTTTTTAGGCTTCAATTGACTATTTCTAGGAAAATGATTTTTGGGCATATTATTATTGGCTGAAATAAGGTTTACTTTTGTGGTGGAATTACCATTGCTTTCTTGTGTCATGAGTGCATCTTGTCCTCTAGCCTCCTCCTCCACACGGTGCGTGTGATCAAAGTCTCCAAAGATGTCTCCTTTTGTTTGTCCCGCAAAGTCTTTTGGAACTCCCTCCAAGATTGTGGTAGTTTGTCAATTATGCCAGCTACCACCAAATTGTCTCCAATCTTTATGCCTTCGGATCTCAATTCTGCAACGATCATTTGGAAGTCTTGTGCTTGATCCACCACCGATTTTCCATCCACCATTTGGTAACGGAAAAATCTGCTAGCAGCATACTTCTTTGCACCTGCCTCCTCGGTATCATACTTGCTTTGTAAAGCTTTCCAAATTTTCTTAGCAAAATTGTAAGTTGTATCATAATAATCATAGAAATGATCGGCAAGACAATGTAATAGATAAGGGGGACAATTATACTCATCTTTTGTATACTTATCTATTTTTTCTTGGTGGAGAATATATTCTTCATCACTCATCTCACCGATAAGAATTTTTGATGGATTCTTGTCAATGAGGATGTAGGAGACTTTGAGAGGACTCAAGTAGAAGATGACCTTTCCTTTCCACCTCTTGAAGTGGGCTCCCTTAAAGTGAAAGGGTTTGTTAAGATCTCCAACAGGCTCATTTGGTTTCTCTTATCTCGATTCCATGTGTCTGAATCTTTTTAAAATTGTTGGTGCAAATACAATGGTAATAGAAATAGCACAAAGAGAAACTGAAAATACTTCTTAATATTATTAACGTAAAGAGAAATTACACAACATTATTTGGACTAAGGCGTGGCACTCACTCTCTTTAAGGAGATTCAAGCCCTTGCTTGGCTAAACTTTGTAACCGATGCAGACCTTCTCTGACTTGTCTCCCCCAGGATAAAACAGCCCAACAAGTATTGTGGGCCATTTACTCACCAACAGATATGGTAATTGCTCTGAATGGGCTGTCAAGTAGGAGGATCCAAGAGGCTGATTCATTTCCAATTTTTGATACTTCCACTCTTCACCTCTCCCTTGCGCACGTATCTAACCCAATATTTGAGTCAATACATTTTAACCCATTAATCACCACAATTAAAAAGAATAAAATAGTCTCTCTCATTTTTCAATGTGGGATTAAACATTTTTCACTAACTCCTCATCTCCCACATCTTTACATTTATGTTATAACATTTATTTATTTTAATCATTTAATATTAAAATGCTCCAACAAAAATCATATGGACAATCTTGTTAAGCAATATCGGTCCATCTCTTCACCATTCACCATTGTTAAATCAATATCAATGTTTTTAAAATCATAAGGACAATCTTTTTCATTATTTAAAAGAATATGAACAATCTAAGAAGCTTAAAAATCGTTTGTACATATTGAATATCAAAACATAAAAGACCAGAACATGTGATATGAAATTTTTAGCGTATTGGATATTGACTTATAATAACCAACCAACAACATAAAGTGCTTTAGAAAAAGATTTCAAGCTTATAAGTGACAGACATACCTAAACTCCACAAATAGAAACTCTAACTTTTTTTTTTTTTTTTTTTGAGAATGAACATCATGATTTTATTGAACTTGATTTGCCAAAGTGGTCAAATCATTTTGAGCTACAGAAAATAAAGAAAGAGGAACTTCCTCCATCCATACAACATAGTCAGAAACATTAATCGAGTATATAGCTAGACTATGTGCTAATTTATTGCCGTCTTTTCTACAATGAGAGTATAGCAATTTTGCATAAGAGTTTGAAAAAATAATTGCATCCTGTACAAGCGGCTGCACTGAAGCTATTGTACCACCCCCTCACTTTAAAGAATTCATGATCAACTCTGAGTCTCCTTCTAGTATAGCTTCAACTGAACCTATTTCCAATCCAAATTCTAGTGCCCTTACTGCAGCTACTGCTTCAATTTCCACTGGTGTGAGTGCTGGGGAGAAGCTCTGAGCCAGAGAAGCAAGAATAGCACCTGTGTGATCACGTACCACAACACCGATCCCACTTCTGTTTTCTGTCTTGAAAAGTGCTCCGTCAAAATTTATTTTGATCAACCTTCCATCTAGAGGCTTCCATACTGCCTGAGGTTTCGGTCTTGCTGTAGGTATGGGTGGGAACACAGCAAGAAACTCATCCAGCTGTTCTTTCGCCTGTGGTGCAATCTGGTCCGAAGTGCAGCAAGGTTGATGGTTGCGAACTTGATTTCGCTGATTCCAAACCCCCCAAGTTATCATCCCAAATAGCTCTGGGTTGCCTTGATTGTTAAGGATCCATGACAGCAACTCCTTGAAATTTCTAACACTTGAAATAAGCCTTGAATTCCATTGTGAAGGAGACCACACTGAGCTGAGTTCGCTGCATGACCACAGTGCATGTAAGGGAGTTTCGTCTTCCTTCCAGCAACGTTCACACAGTGAATCCACTAGTATATGTCTCCTCTTCAGGTTTGATTTTGTGGGAATGGCATCACAACAGATGTGCCACAGAAAATTTTTTACTTTGTTCAGAACTCGCAAACCCCTGATACTTCTCCACAGATTCTTTTCTCCATTTTGTGTTATCTCAAGCCTAACCTCTTCTTCTTCCATCTTCAAAAATCGGTATCCAGACTTGCAAGAATATTGGCCATTTTGGGTCCACGGCCAGTACAACTTATCCTCTGTTGGGTATTTTGAGAGAGGAATTTTCTTTATGAGCTCAACTTCTTCAGGTACAAATAAACCAACAATAACTTCATCATTTTAGGTCTCGTTCTCTTCATTTATGAGGGCATCAACTGTGGTTTCCTCCCAACCCTCTAGGACAGGTGATAGTACATGGGTAGGAGGTTTAGATGGTAGCCAATTATGCTGCCAGATCTGAACTTTCTGCCCTGTACCTATTCTCCAACAAGCACCATGTTTGATAACCTCACGGCCATATAATATGCTCCTCCAAGCATATGAACCATGACTAGATTCCTCCGCCTCCATGATAGTGCAGTTAGGAAAAAAACGTGGTTTAAAGACCTTATAAAATAAAAAGGATTGATCTTGCAATAAGCGCCACGCTTGCTTGGCCAAGAGAGAGTCATTGTGTAGGGCTAAGTCACGAAAGCCCATGCCACCCTTGCTTTTGGACTTGGTCATCTCACTCCATTTTAGCCAATGAATTTTTCTTTTATCTCCCCTTTGTCCCTACCAAAACTTTCTTATCATCACCTCAATTTCATTACACAGCCCTATGGGTAATTTAAAACAACCCATTGCATAGGTTGGAATGGCTTGGATCATCGCTTTGATGAGAACCTCTCTACCAGCTTGGGAAAGAAGTTTTCATTCCCATCCTTGCAATTTCCTCCATACTCTCTCTTTGATGTAATTAAAACTTGCTTTTTTTCCTTTCCCCGTCAAAGATGGTAGCCCCAAATATTTTTCATAGTGTTTAATCTCACGAACCCCAAGGACCCCTTTTATGATTTGTCTATCTGCTTCAGTTACTGATTTGCTAAAGAAAAGAGTTGTTTTGTCTCTGTTTATTTTTTGGCCTGAGACATCTTCGTACACGACTAGCAAATCCATCACCTTGTTGTATTCTGTGGAGTTTGCCCTACAAAACAGAAGGCTATCATCTGCAAAAAACAAATGGGTTAGCTTAGGTCCCTGTCTGCATAAACTGAACCCATGGATGTCGCCTTTGCTAGCTGCATTTTTAATAAGGACATGGAGACCCTCAGTGCACAAGAGGAAAAAGGAAAGGAGATAGGGGGTCCCCTTTTCTAAGACCCCTTGAAGGATGTATCAAGCCTTTCAGTTCTCCAGTCACTAATATAGAGTAAGTGACTGTTTTCACACACACCATGATTAGGCCTATCCATTGTTCACAAAACCCCATTTTTCTCATCAAAAATTCCAAGTACACCCATTCAACTCTATCGTAAGCTTTACTCATGTCAAGCTTCAAGGCCATGAACCCCTTTGAGCCAGAATTATAATTTTTCATACAGTGTAGTGTTTCAAAGGCAATAAGGATATTATCAGTAATGAGGCGTCCTTTAGCAAAAGCTGATTGGTGCTCAGTAATGACAGAATTGAGAAGTTTTTTTAGCCTATTTGCAAGAACTTTAGAGAAAATTTTGTAAAGAACATTACATAGACTCATAGGACGAAATTCTAAAACAAAAGAAGGGTTTTTCTTTTTTGGAATGAGGGTGATAAAGGTATGATTTACTGGGTGTGGGAGTGTACCTGAATTCAACCAAGATAACACCGAGTGTGTGACATCCCCTTCGATCATAGGCTAGAAGTGTTGGAAGAACAAAGGAGGCATCCCATCAGGGCCTGGAGCTTTCATAGGTGCCATCTGTTTCAAAGCTTGAACCACTTCCCACTCCTCAAATTTGCACACCAACTCCTTGTTCATCTCCTCTGAAATTACCTGTGGAATTTGGTTTATGGCGGCATCATGTGGAGTTAGGTTTGAGGAGGTGAAAAGCTCCTTGTAAAAATTGATGAGAACCTCCCCAATATTATTCGGCTCCACCTTCCAAGCACCGTGTGGATCATTAATTCCCAAGATTATATTTTTCCTAAACCGGTGTGAAGCTCGGGTAAGGAAAAATTTTGTGTTACCATCTCCATTTTTCAGCCAAAGAATACAAGAGCATTGATTCCACATTCTAGTTTCTCTATCCATCAATACATTAATCTCTTCCTTCAATTGTTTTATTCAAAAAATTGCTGCCCATTCTCACAGCCACAGCTTCCTCCTCAATGAGCTCTTCCTTCTTCCTTCTCAATTCTCTCCGAACATTTCCAAACACATTATAGTTCCACCATTCTAAGTCTTTGCCACACTTGTCAATTTTTCCAAGAATTCCTCTATTTAGATCTCTTGTTACACAGGACCTCTAAGCTGCTTCAACTACCTCTCCACAACGATTATTTGATAACCACATCTCTTCAAACCGAAAAGGTTTCTTATAGGGAGGAATCTCAATACCTGTCGGATTGATTAACAAGGGGCAATGATCCGAGGAAAGGCAAGGGAGGTGATGAACCCAAGTACCAGGAAATTTCATGAACCACTGATTAGTAGCTAGTCCACGATCAAGTATCTCCCATATTGAGTGCCCATTTGAATAATGCTTGCTCCATGTGAAATTTGGCCCAATAAAACCTAAGTCCATAAATCCGCATTCATCAATAACGTCCCGGAAATCTTGCATTTGACTATGAGCACGAATAGCTCCTCCCACCTTTTCTTCTTGTCTGGTAATTTCGTTGAAATCCCCGGCACATAGCCACAGGATGTCTGGCTTATCATTGAGTGTTCGAAGCTTTTCCCAAGCTTCATGTCTTCTAGCTGTAACTGGTTCACCATAGAAACTAGTGAATCACCATTCCTGTGGGGTATTTTTTCCAACAAGCACATCAATGCAATACTTTGATAAGTCTTCCACTGTGATTTTAATCTCTTCCTTCCACAACAAAACCAAACCCCCTCCTCTATTTCCACTAGCAACTGACCACTTATTTCTAAAATCAAAATTACGCAATACTTGATCTAGCCTTGCATCATCTGTCCATATCTCGACTAAAAACACGACAGTAGGATCTTGTGCTTGGATGTAATCTCCAAGCTCCCTCATTGTATGTGGGTTCCCAAGCCCACGACAGTTCCATACTAAGAGATTCATTGTGATGGGTGGGGCTGTGCATCAGCCTCCGCCAGTATTGAAGGATTAATCTCAACAGAAACCACACGTTTTTTGCTTGGCAAGCCATTGAGATAAGAGAGCTGTTCATGACTCCTTTTTGTTGGTAACACCAGTTCTTCTTTGCATTCAGTACTCTTGGTGCTCCGTGTTACATTCGGGTTGGTCAAATGTTTCCATGTTCCTTGTTGCTGCACGTGTTTTTTTTCTTGCTACCTTGTAGCTTCTTCACTATGTGGTGCATGATTTTCGAACCCCTGACCTTGACAAACCCTAGCCTGTTCCTTGACTTCCTCATTAATTTCTTGACTTGAATGCTCTTTTCTTGTACCCTCATAATTAGGAAGAGACACGGCACTTAATTTTGATAAACCCTCGTCAATCTCAGCAAGCTTAGAAAGGAAACACTCTTGATGCACCGAATTAATAGGGATATTATTGCAACGGATATCCTTATAGGGAGGAGTTAAATTCGGACTGAAAAAGGAAGGGTTATCATTCTATGCCTCATTAAACTCCTTGTTTTTTCCCTTATCAGTAATTCCATTCTCCAACGGCACAACATAATCAACTGGCTGCTGAAAATCAGGGGGGCATTTATTCTGTCCCTTTGTAACTGATTCCATTAATTGCACCGTTGGTGAGTCCCTTTGAATTTTTTCCACATCAAACGGTGCCTTGTGGTGTGGCTAATCCGCCGTGCTGTGTACCTGAGCTTTCTTGGTAGGTATCAAACTCTTGGGAATAGAAGAAGCACCCTTCGTCTTCTTGAAGAAACTTGGTACAGTGACCACGGTTTTTTGTGCTCGACTAACTGGGGCTGCCCTTAACCAAGGCCCAAACTGCTTGTCTTCTTCTTTGAGGGAACCTTCACTCTCTACCCAAGCTTCACAGTCCTGGTCGTCATGGTTGAGACAGCCACACCAATAGCAAATGTTTGGTAGGCGCTCGTATTTAAACGACACCCATAGTTCCTTCCCTTACCTCAGTGACACCTTTCTTCCCTGGCTTAATGGAATAGTAATGTCCATTCTAACCCGAACTCTCATGAAACTGCCTCCCTCCCCCTCTGTTTCAGATTTCTTGATGATCGCTCCAACAGTACTACAAATTCCCTCTGCCACCTTCTGATTCATGAACCTCACAGGGATATCATGTACTTGCACCCAGAACGTAGCAAGATTGAACTTCAATTCTTCAACTGGCATGTTCTTGTCATAGCGTTGCAACACCATGAGGTGTTTGTCAAAGCTCCAAGGCTCATTCTCGAGAATAGTATCAACTTCAAGTTTACTATCAAAAATAAAAAGGACAATGTGGTTGCCCATATTCTTAATTTTAAATCCATTTTTTGATCTCCACAAAGGCTTAAAGGTTGAAGCTATAGCTTCCATATTCAGCACTCATCTTGTGAAGAATTTTGCTGCAATGATGAATTTTGGCGTGGCCATATCATCCTCAAGATCAAAGATTGGCCCTTCTCTATCCGAGAGTGATAAACCATTGCAATGGCTTGTTAGTTCATCCATGGCTACTGTGTTTCCCTAACCCCTGAAAAAAATACCACAAACCTTAAGGATAAACTTGTTATCCTAAGGGATCAAAGCACCTACTAGAAGGGACTAAAATTCTACAACCTAGGAGAAGCTCTGAGAGAGACTTTCACTAGCGACAGAGAAACTTTTGTTGTCCCTACATATTAATCATGTTGAGTGCACAAAAAAGACTCTAACTTGACTATCAAAACTATTAAGTTTGCTTAAATTTCATTAATAGGACAAGAATAAGAATGATGTTATCGTTGGTAAAATGCTATGTGCCATTGTTATATTATTAAGGTTATAGGAATGAGATACCACACTAAATCATTGTCGTTTCGTTGTATTATGTTTTATTTGTAAATTATTTGTCTATGGGTGCGCTTACCAAGATCATAACTTCTGGTTTAACATCAATAGATTAATTGACTAAATGCATATGATTAATATTCAAATCCATACAAGGTGAGATATTTTATGATATGTGAAGTCAATTGGTCTAAGTGTTCAAAAAGATGATAAAACTGATTTTGCAACATCTCAAAGATGAGTTTTTGCAAAAGATCTCTGTCGGTCGGCTTGGTTGCGTTGGATATATTCCAGTCAAAGAAACCAACTCTCGTTTCTCAAAAAAAAAAAAAAAAAAAAAAAAAAAAAAAAACTCTCAAACTGAAAGGATCAGTATCTCCTACTGTTGAAACCACTGAAATCCCAACGAGTCGAGTCGATTTGAACAGGTCTTTGGACAATCCTAGTCTACATATTGGTTTGCCAATATGAAAGACAGAAGTAAATACCCCATTATCTTACATTTCATTCTGATACATGATACTATTTTAATGATGCATTGTATTATATTAATATTTATTCAATTTAGAAATGAATTAACAAAACCTTTTAAGGTCAATCTTATATAAAAAAAAATTAAGTCTAAAAATAGACCATACTTTGTGTATAGTATTGTGTAGGCATGGAAATTTAAAGTCTAATAGTTTAGGATTAGAAGTTTATATCTACGGACTTTGCTTAAAAAAAGGGGGAAAAAAAAAAAGAAAAAAAAAAAAAGCTTATATCTACGGACATGGCTGTACTCTGCCTATAAAAAATTTGCTTTGAATTAACAGTTACTAACAGTTACCTTTATTGATCTTATACTAAAGTTACTATTGCTATTTTTCAAATTAACAAACAATAGAATTTACACCCATGTTAATTATGGTAACTAATAGGTGCCCATTTGGAACAACTTATTTAGCTTTTCGTTGAAAACTTTTTATTAAAAGTACGTGAAAATATATTTGCACTTTAAAAAATGAGAAAAAAAAATAAAGTTTTAAAAAAAATGTATATAAATTTAATTGTATCCGTTTGGAAATAACTTATCCAACTTTTTGTTCAAAGTACTATAAATAAAAGGTAAAAACTAAGTATAATAAGTGAGTAACTCATGTGGAATCCACAAACAGTATTAAAAAAAAATTAGTAATAAATTGGCTTATAAGTGCATCTTAAACAAACATAGCTAAAGTGCAAAAAAGTTAGCCTCTTTTTTTTTTTTTTTTTTTTTTAAGATTCAAAATGAAAAGAGAAGTTAGCTTATTAGTAAATCCAAAACTAATAAGCAAAAAGCTAGCTTATTAGTTTTATTTTTCTAGCTAATAAATCAAAGATATACACTTGTTGGCCTAAAAATTATTGACTAAGTAAGATTTTAGCTTTTATTGAAGATGTTTTGTTGGGAAAAAGTAGTACTGCTATAGGGTAGATTTACCCTATAAGAGCATCTCTAACAAGCTCTTTAAAGTTGTTTTTGGAGAGCAAACCCACAAAAAAAATCCTCCACCAGCCTCTTTGCCTCCCTTTTTTTTTTTTTTTTTTAGTTGCTACAATAGCTCTGTTGACATGGAGAGTACTATAGCAACTACAAATGAATTTTTCTCCTTAAGAGCATCTTCAATAGTCTCTCTAAATTTTTATATCATTTGGAGAGTAAACTCTTTCTTTTACTTTTTTACCTATTTACTTTTTTTTTTTTAAATGAAATATTCATTCATTCATAAAATAAGAGAATCCTGGTCCAAAGGTTCCATAGCTGGTGGAGGTGAATCCTCCATCCAATACATATCATCAGAAATGTTCCTAGTGTGTTGTGCGAGAACATGTGCTACCTTATTCCCGCCTCCCCTTGTGCAGCAAATGTTGACCCAATGCAGACCGAGAATCAATTGATGAACATCCCCCACCACGTTTCCCAACAATGACAGGTTAGCCATAGAAGAGGATATAGCTTTTATAACATTAGCATTATCCCCTTCCACAACAAGTTCTGAAAATCCAGCAGCAATTGCAAACTCCATTGCTTTTTAGCAGGCCAGCAGCTCGGCTTCCTTACTACTGCTCACAGATGGACCATTGACAGACATGGCTGCCATCATCTCGCCCTTATCATTTCGAATAATTGCTCCAAACCAAGAACTGTTACTCTCCGAGAAAATGGCTGCATTGAAGTTCAATTTGAAAATAGATCAAGGAGGCGGTTTCCATATATCACTGCTTGATTGCACAAAGGACTGATCCTAGGTTGCCCGATCCTCCTCCAAGTATTCTGCAGCCCTCTTATTCAGCCAATTTGGATCTTGAAACATTCCCCCATGTGGCAGTCTGTTCCGTTGATTCTAGATGAACCAAGATTAGACTAAAAAATGTTCCAAATCCTGCAGCGAAAGTCAATTGAGCAAATATTCAATAAGCTGGATCAGCCAGATTGTCCATGCAAGCACTTTTGCAGCTTCAATATGCTCCCATCCCACACATCCTGAGCAACATCACAATCCCACAAGACATATATGACTGATTCTGGAAAGCTAGTGCAGTTCAGGCAAATATTGTCATCAACCACTTGTCGCTTAGTAAGGTTTAGACGTGTTGGCAGAATCTCATGGCATGCTCTCCAAGACTCCATCCAAAGACCTTGATCTTGGTAGGAATTCGAAGTTTCCACAAAGCAGCCCTTGCTTGTTTTCCCACACAGCCACTGGAATTTTCAGTCCAATCTTCACTCCTCAGAACCTGGGTAACTACCCTGTATGCAGATTTTATGGTAAACAGTTCATTCTTATTGTGGAGCCAAATAATTGCATCAGGAACATATCTTCGGCTCAAGGGAATCCTACAAATTGCTTTAGCATCTTCTCTGTGAAACATGGACATGATAAAATCTCGTCTCCACCAATGCAAATCCAGATCAATAAGATCTGAAACTAACAAATCCTCTTTTTCTTCATTAGTTGGATAGAGGATTTTGTGGGTGTTGGATGATTTGGGATCCATCTATCCCACTTAACAGTTATGGAAGAGTCATTTCCAACCCTCCAACAGCAACCAGATTTAAGAATGGGAAGTGCTGCCATTATGCACCTCCAAACAAAGGAGCAATTTGGTGACTCAACAGCCTCAAGAAAAGTAGGCCGTGGGAAATATCTAGCTTTATAACACTTATATAATAGGGAGTCTTCTGGTAACATTTTTTACCCTTGTTTAGTTAGCATAGCTAGATTGGATGATCTAAAGTCTCGAAATCTCATTTCACCCTCTTTCTTTGAAATTGATAATTTATCCCAACGTGCCATTGCCTTGATGAGAACCTCTTTCCTAACCCTAGATAGTAGCATGTCTTTCCAACTTTGTAGTTTCTTCCTTACTTTATCCTTTAGATAAGAAAAGGTAGTAATAATAATAATAATAATAACTAGTCGCTAACCTGTGCGATACACGGAATAGTTAAATAAAAATTAAAAGTACTTATTTTGCTTAAGGGTTTATGACTTAACTTTAAAAAATGTATAACTTGAAAATGAATGAAAATAAGTAATTTTTTGTTCAATACAATGTTTTAGAATTTTTTTTTTTCTTTCATATCATTAGTTTTACATAACACATTCTGACATGGGCTATCCTATGGTGATGAATTCACATAATACTCAACTGCAATTAAATCTATTATCCACTACTAATCTAATCTATGTTATCTTGATAGTAGATCTATAAATTACATTCTCATATCCTTAGAGCTTGCCACATCATTATTATTATCTACATATAATATAAAACCGAAAATTTTGACTTTTTGAGAGACTTATGTTAGAATTAGGATTAAAAAGATAATTATAATTTTTTAATTAGACCTCAATTTAGGTTTCAAAAAAGAAAAGAAAAGAAAAAACTTTAGGATTATGGAAAAGAGAGAGAGAGAGAGACTCCTATTAGGACTCTCTCACTATTTAGTTTTAAAAAAGACCAAACATTAGATTTTTATTTTTTATTTTAAAAAGGAAGACTCACGTATAAAAAAAATTAGGATTAAGGAAAAGAGAGAGAGAGTGACTACTGTTAGGACTCTCTCATTATTTATTTTAAAAAATTAAAATTTTTTATAAATTAAAATGATGATGTGATATTTTCTTTTTTTAAAGGACTCACTTTAGGTTTCAAAAAAGAAAAAGAAAAAAAAAAAAAAAAGAAAGACTCATGTAAAAAAAAAAAAAAAAAACTTTAGGATTAAGGAAAAGAGAGAGAGATTCCTGATAGGACTCTCTCACTATTTAGTTTAAAAAATTAAATTTTTTTTATAAATTAAAATGATGATGGGGAAAATTGTATTTAAAAAAATAAAATAAAAAGACTCACTTTAGGTTTCAAAAAATAAAAAGAAAGAAAGATTGTAGTAAAAAAAAAAACTTTAGGATTAAGGAAAAGAGAGAGAGAGAGAGAGTCCTGATAGGACTCTCTCATTATTTAGTTTAAAAAATTAAAAAAAAATTTATAAATTTAATTATAAATTTTTTATAATTATTTTTTTAGGATTAAAAAATAATTATAATTATTATTTTTTAATTAGACCTCACTTTAGGTTTCAAAAAAGAAAAAAAAAACTTTGTAAAATAAGCTTTAGGATTAGGGGGGGGGGGGGGGGGAACTCCTGTTAGGACTCTCTCATTATTTAGTTTAAAAAAAGACCACACGTAAGAATTTTGTTTAAAAAAAAAGACTTACTTTAGGTTTCAAAAAAAAAAAAAAAACTCACAAAAAAAAAAACTTTAGGACTAAGGTAAAAAAAGAGAGAGACTGCTTTTACGATTCTCTCACTATCTAGTTTTAAAAATTAAACAAAAATATATAAATTGGAAAATTGTATTTTTTTTTTTTTAAGACTCACTTTAGGTTTCCCAAAAAAAAAAAGAAGAAGAAAAGAACTAAAGAAAGAAAGACTCACGTAAAATTTTAAAAAAAAAAAAAAACTTTAGGATTAAGGAAAAGAGAGAGAGACTCCTGATAGGACTCTCTCACTATTTAGGTTAAAAAATTAAAAATTTTTTATAAATTAAAATGATGATGGGGAAAATTGTATTTAAAAAAAAAAAATAAAAAGACTCACTTTGGGTTTCAAAAAATAAAAAGAAAGAAAGACTGTAGTAAAAAAAAAAAACTTTAGGGTTAAGGAAAAAAGAGAGAGAGAGAGAGACTCTTGATAGGACTCTCTCACTATTTAGTTTAAAAAAATTTTAAAATTTAATTATAAATTTTTTATAATTATTTTTTTTAGGATTAAAAAATAATTATAATTTTTTTTATTAGACCTCAATTTAGGTTTCAAAAAAGAAAAAAAAAAAACTTTTGTAAAAAAAGCTTTAGGATTAGGGGGGGGGGGGGGGAACTCTTGTTAGAACTCTCTCATTATTTAGTTTAAAAAAAGACCACACGTAAGAATTTTGTTTTAAAAAAAAGACTTACTTTAGGTTTCAAAAAAAGAAAGACTCACAAAAAAAAAAAAAAACTTTAGGTCTAAGGTAAAAAGAGAGAGAGACTGCTTTTACGATTCTCTCATTATCTAGTTTTAAAAATTAAACAAAAATATATAAATTAAAATGATGATGTGAGAAATTGTATTTTTTTTTTTAAAGACTCACTTTAGGTTTCAAAAAAAAGAAGAAAAGAAAGAAAGAAAGAAAGACTCACGTAAAATTTTAAAAAAAAAAACTTTAGGATTAAGGAAAAAAGAGAGAGACTCTTGATAGTACTCTCTCACTATTTAGTTTATAAAATTAAAAAATTTTCTAAATTAAAATGATGATGTGGAAAATTGTATTTTTTTTTTTAATAAAAGGATTCACTTTAGGTTTCAAAAAAAAAAAAAAAGACTCACATGAAAAAAAAAATAAAAAAAAAAAACTTTAGGATTAAGGAAAAAAGAGAGAGAGAGAGAGACTCCTAATAGAACTCTCTCATTATTTCGTTTAAAAAATTAAATTTTTTTATAAATTAAAATGATGATGTGAAAAATTGTGGGAGATTTAGATGTTTTGGTTTTATCTATAAATTATTTAAGGAGCTTCTTCTGTTTGGACTTGATTTTTTTGGTTCTAAATGCTCTTACATTTCTATGTTTAAGTAGAGACAAAATTAAAGGACAATTCAATAAAAATACAACTTTAACTCCCATTAAAAGTGGCGACTCCTGGAATTTTTTTCAAGGTGTTCCTCAAGAAGCATAAATTACACAATTTAATAAAAAAAAATTTATATATTGATGACAACAACAATTAAAAAATATGTAAATACATAAAGTTTTACAATATAAAACTTTTGGAGTTCAATTGCAGTTGTTGTTAGTGTTGTTGAACAAGGATGGACGACAATGACTAGGGAGAGTAAGTGTGTTTCTTATTTCCTTTTAGCCTTTAGGTTTGATTTAGTTTTAGTTTAAATTTTTTAATGACCTGTGAATTTGCGAGGCACTGAGGCAGTGAGATTTTATTTATTTATTTAATATTTGTTGAATTAAAAACATAATCGTGTTGGTGTAGTGATAATCTTAGTTTGAGATGAGATTGATTTTGTACTGGGCTTTTCTATTGGCATTTGGTTTGGGTCTTATTAATGGTTTTATTATAATTTTTTTTCTAGATTTTCGTTCAATTTTTTTTTTTTTTTTTTTTTTTTTGGGTTTTCCATGGTATTATAAACAAGTACGGTGAAAGAACCGAAAAATGGTCTGGTTATTGGTTTTTTAACTGTACCGATATTTGACCGATAGTTGAACCGATGAAATCATAAATAATATAATTAAGAAAATTTTAAATTATATAAATAAAAATATAATAAGTTTATTACTTATAATATGATAGTAAAATATAAAAACATAATATTTAGTGACACTTTACATGTAAATTTAATCAAATTTCCTTAGAATGGACAATCACATGTTTAATTATAATCATAAAAATAAAAATTTTATTATATGTGTGTGTATATATATATATATATAATATGAATTAATTGATGATATATAAAAATTAAGTAACTTTTTAAGTTTATTCACTTAATTAAATAAAACTACTATTTTTTAATCAAAATTATCGAAAAAGAAAAGAAAAGAAATGTAGTTGTACAATGAAAAAGTTAAATATACGTTACTTTGATCAATTAGTTGTATAATATATATTATAATGTTTTCGAGGAAAAGTAGTCGTACAATGATAGTGTGTTAGGTAAAGCAAAAACTAAAAGTAAAGTCATAGTATAAGCTTAAAAGAATACAAAAGCGTGTGGTTCTTTTTACTTGAAAGACCCTATTATATTGTTAAGTTGCTCAAATTATGGATCAAAATTTAATTTTATTGGCATAGAAAAAATTCTAAGTGTTTCCAATTTTTTTTTTTTTTCAGGTCAAGGTGGTGCCGTCCTTGACTAAAACATTGTTTAAAAAATAGGGTTATTCTCCTGTTAATTTTCAAACTTTTTTATTCACTTATAAATTAGATTCTCAAAATAAAAATTATATATATAAAATAAAAAAACACAAATTTTTTAAGTAGAGACAAAACTAAATGATAGTCTAGTAAAAATACATGTCTAACTTGCACTAAAACATTACTCAAAATAGGAACACTCTTCCACTAACCCACTTCTTCAAAATAACTATATGTTTATTGTTTTTGTTTTTTTTTTTTTTTTTAAATAGAAAAATAAGTTAAACAACTAATATTGTTTTTTTCCCCCCTTAAAAAAACACCCCATGTTTATCCAAAAACAAAACTTACCATAAAAAAAAAAAAAAAAAAAAACTAAATAGATATATACACTTTTTTTTTTATAAGTAGATAAGTCTTTAATTCCCACTAAAACATTACTTACAAAATAGGACCATGCCCCTAAGAATGTGATGAGTGTTTTGCGTTTTAGATGAAATAATTTACTCATTATACCTCTAAATTTTTTTGTAATTGAAAAATGTAATAATCCTAAATTATAATAGATTTAAATTATTAAATTTTATAAAAAAATAATAATAAAAGAGCCGCCAGTATTTATTTGGTCTGAGTGTTCAACAACTACTTTTTTTTTTTTTTTTTTTTTTGGTCAGCAACGAAATAACATTAGACTAGGAATTTATAAGTCTTTTACAACACAAACTAGCTTTATCATCAGCTAGAATTCTTTCCACCACAGGCGGTGGATACAAAAAAACAACAAAAGACATTTCATTACTTGCACCTAATTTGGCCAATTCCAACAACAACTACTTTCACAGTAATTATTTTGTTGTTTACACTTTTGTTTCCAGTTCAAATAATATTAATAAAATCATCACAACAAACTCCAATCATAATTCCAATTTCTTTCTTCTTAGTTTTTAGTTTTTGAGTAGAGAAATAATATGTCTACAATATTTTTACTACAAATCTTAAGTAACAAGTTATTACTAGTTTATATTATTGAATAAAAAAGTAATTTTAGTGTTAGTTTTAAATTTGAACCAATAACAACTAACTACCTGTTATTTGTTGTAAAAATATTATAAAATTGTTATAGACATAATATCTCTCTTCTGAGTTATAAAAATATTATAAAATTATTGTAGATGTAACATTTCTTTTTTAAATAAGTAACTTTTCAAAAATGTTAATAGCACAATAAATTTGCAAATTTTGTAACAAATTTTCAAATCCACAAGTTAGGGCAAAATTGTAAATTTTGTGTGGTCAAAGCATTATTGATATTTTTTTATTTTAAAATAATATTAAAACCATAACTTTTGTGATATATACTTACGTATCAACTTATAAATAATAAAATTGTGGAGATACTACTTTAACTTCACTCGTATCTTGCCGACAAGTCTTTGTTCCTGGCATTTTCCTTTACACCCGTGATTCCTGACTATTTTTTAGTTGTAACCATCAATCAACATCTTATTGCTGCCAACCTGGCAGAGCATTGAATATGAAAGGAAGGAAGGCAGGCAGGTAATTTCACGTGCAATTGGATCACGCTTTGCAACATATACTCAAAAGAAAAGAAAAATACTTGCGAGTGCCATTATCTTTTAGTTAATAATTTATTTAAATTTTTTTTAATAAAAAATAAGAAAAAAATTAATAATTGGACAGTTTTTTTTTTTAATTTATGAAAATGGTATTAAAATTTTTTTAAATAAATTATTAATAAGTGTCCTTAAGGCATTTATTAGCATTTTTCATAATAGAATTGAGAATTATTAACGAGTACTTTTAGAGCACTAATTAATAATTTATTTAAAATTTTTTTTATGAAAAATAAAAAAAATTAATATTTTGACAATTTTTTTCATTTATAATAAAAGTGATATCAAAAATTTCTTTAAATAAATTATTAACTATTGTTCTAAGGACACTCGTTAATATTTTTCAATAATATTAAGTAAAAGATTTGATGACGACAACCAGTTACACTTAGCCCATTGACATTAATAGATAAAATGATTGCTTCTATGACTCTGCATTTTTATTGGCACTAAAGAAGTGAGCCTACATCTTATTCCTTTATCTATATAGATAAAAGAATGGGTTTTATCTTAAAAAAAAAAATAAAAAAAAAAAGAAGAAGAAAAAAGACTAGGGTTGGTTAAAAAGTGAAGACTGTGAATAAAAGGAAATTCAATTCAGTTACTTCTATGTGAATTTAGATACAACTTATTTGGTTAAATACCAAAAACTGAAAATAAAATAAAAAAATTTAAATTACTGTTTATATCAAAAATACTGTTTATTTTATTATTTGTCTATTTATGCTGTTCGTGTCTCATACACAATACAACATGTGCTGATAGATATAAAAAACCAAATTGCCAAAAACGCGTCTGCGTTTATCCAAACGCTGTAAAAAGACGGACAAAGAAAGATATTCCTCTTCGGCGGCTTCCATTTCCAAGAATTATTAAAGTTGTAAAGGTAACAGTACCAATACCACCTTTCTGTTACTGCTTTTGATTTTTCCTTAGTCTAACTTTTCCACGTATCTTTTTTGCGAAAATAACCCCTACTTTTGAGTCAATTCTCATTTTTATTCTAATTTTAATTTTGTTACTATTTGTTTTTTAAAAATAGAAAGTTAATTCTATTTTAACCTCAGTCGTCAACTCACTAACAAAAAACTCTTATATAATATACAGAAGTCTAATTGGCACAAAAAAAATGCTGATATCACTATTAAAATAATATTTAAAAATACTACATCAGCATCACATTAACATTCACATCAGTATTTTATTTAAATTTTTTTTATCAATTTAAAAAAAATTAAGAAACATAAAAACAAAATTAAAAATGTAAAAACACAAATTCAAATCATGTTGAAGAACATGAATAAACAAGAACTTAAACTCAGATTACAGCAATACCAGCCTAGATCACAAGAACATAGTACTCAAAGATTTTCTTTTCTCACATTTCTCATATCAAAAATTCAACTAAATACAAAGAAATTTCATCCTAGACATATCTCTAATACCAGTAAATCAAAACCCAACCAAATCAACAACAAAACAACATACCACCGATTAGACCAACAAAACCCCTTCAGAAACTCTCTCCTTAATGAAGACAAAGATAATTAAGTCGACAAACCACCGTAGAAACTCTCGAGACTAGGGAATAAAATTCTAATCATAATCTCCACCACCTCCATCTCCTCTACTTTCTCCACTTGACCGTAGAGGCCTTGCCGATTTGTGAGTATTGAAGGATTAGAGATCGTGAGATAGAGATAGAGAAAACCAAACCTTTTGTATTTTTGCATTTGGTTCAAATAAAATAAAATGCAAGAAAATATGAGAATTGAGAAATGAAAATTTTAATTCAAATCAAATTTTTATTTTCAGTTTAAATTAAAATTAATATTTTTTTAAAAATAATTTATATGTTGATGTGGTATTTTAAAATGCTAAATTAATTTTATTATTATTATTTTAATAGTCACGTTAGCATTTAATGTGCTAATTAGGCACTCTATCTACCACATATGAATTTTTTGTTAGTAAATTAATAATTGGAATCAAAATAGAATTGATTTTCTATTTTTAGGAACTAAAATGATAGTAAAATTAAAATTAAGACCAAAATAAAAATTAACTCAAAATGTAAAGATTTAAAAATTGTACTTTCGCCCATTTTTTAAACCCAGGCGGTGACTTTTTCTTACTCTTTCCCTCCAGCCTCTCTCTCTCTCTCTTCAATGTATTTATAGGTGTACCGTGGCAGTGTAGGTAGAGTATTTTTATATGAGGAAAACGATGGGAGTTGGGAATTCAGAATCCAAGGTTGTCTATGTTGTTGTTCTTGTCATTTTCGTTTTGAATTGCTTCACGCAGTTAAGAACGGACGCTCAAATCTTGCTACAAAATGAAGGTATGTACTTTCCCATATAACACTATTAGTCTCTAACTGAACAATTTGTTCTACTCTGCTTAATCTTTTTATGTTTTTCTGTTTTGTTTTCCGTGAATACAATTCCTTGGGAATTGTGTTTGATTTTCGACTCTTCTTCTTCTTATGCCAATTACTTGCAAGACTTTTCTGTGTTTTCTACTGGTAAAACAAATTAACCGAGTGAATTGCTCCTCGAATTTAATCGGTTTGGATTTTAAATTTCTAGTGACCCAAGAATTCCATAGAAGGAAACTATTACGAAATTTTGGCATAAATGTTTCTGTTCATTTCTTGAATTTATGTTTTGTCTATGCAATCAACCATTGGGTTATTATGGAAATGTTTTCCTCCAAATCACGATGGAAGAATCTCCTTTCGTAAATGTTTTCCTCCAAAATCTCGTAATAGTTTCCTTCTATAGAATTCTTGGATCACTAGAAATTTAAAATTCAAATCGATTAAATTCTTCTTCACTTTCAATGGATGGGCTCATCTCTTTCAAAAATTTTATGCCCTGAGAAGTGAGAACCAAAATATGTTAATTATCAGCAATATGTCTATTGAATGAGATATGATCCTGGTCCCTATTACCTATTACTGCTGCAACTTTTTTTTTTTAATAATTTTTTTTTTAAGTCATTATGTAACTGGTAATTATTAGCTTTGTCAGAGAAGTTCTAGGACCACAATTTTTTCCACTTCCAATTTATAAGGCAGATAATGATAGACTGCTTCACTTTTACATAGACCTGCCATTCACTATTGACCAAGTAAGATATTTGTGAGAAAGGATACAAGAAAGGGTGTTATGTACATTTCATGTGGGTTTATTAAATAAAAAGAAACAATTACAATGTACCCACTCTTGTTTGATTCTATTACAATTTAGCATACAAACTTTTAATTATTACAAAAACTTTCTACTTTCAGAAATTGTAAATTTGGACAGAATCCAAATCAAAATGTAGCAATTCACTATATAAATTAAATTGTCATATGGTCAAACTATAAATTATGAATTGAAATTAACAAATAAAAATATGGTGTTTTAACTTTTACAAGAGTTAGATAAAAAAGAGGATCATACTTGGATTCTTTCTTTACTTTGGGACCCAGTGGATTACTTTCTTTTGGGACCCAGTGATATACATGCATTCACAAAGACGGATGTGATTTTTGAAGTATATGCACAAACGATTGTTATCTAATTACTCGCATGTCATATTGCTTCTTAGAAAACTGTGCTACATAATATATATATATATATATATATTTTTTTTTTTTTCAATAAGATGATTATAACAACTTTTTTGGCCTTTTTGTTTCCTTTTTCACTTGGATGTTCTCTAATTTGTTTTTAAAATTTTTTTCCTATAGCTTCTTTAATATGTATATAAATGCATATTACTAATTGACTTTGTATCTAACAGTGAAAGCTCTTGGAGCAATAAACTCAAAATTAAAAAACCTAAATTGGAAGATCAATGGAAATTTCTGCAGCACTAAGGAAAATGTCAAAAGAGTCATTTCAGAAAACACGCTAAGCAATGTCACATGCAACTGTTCTCTCAGCGGAGGCACTGTTTGCAGCATCACACACATGTAAGAGCTTTGTTTTTCTTTCACATTCTCCATATTTTTCTTGATAATAATGCACATAAAATGTTTACAAATATTTATTTATGCAGTTCATTTATAGCTATATTCTAGAAAATAGTTTGCAAATATTTTAGCTTGATGCTTTACTATTGATACAATAATAGTAGTTGCTGACAAAAAATGGTAGGTTACACACAACTTGACCTTTAATTATCAATAATATTGCCTTTGGAATGAGATCATGAGGTCTCCTCTCCACCTCACCAACTTCTGACCCTCCACCACCACCACAAACCTCTATACTATCTCCACAAATATTAGAGAACAAACTACTGTTTGCTAGAGGGGGAACAACGCTAATGTGATCAGGCCAAAGCGGATATTGAGAGAATTATGTTGATCGAGGAAATTAGTTGGAGACAAAAATCTCAACTACTACGTTTGAAGGAAAGGGGTATAAATACAAAGTTCTTTAATAGAGTTGCAAACTCTCATTGCTAGTTTGCCACAACAACATCATAGGGTGATTAGTGGTGGATAGGGGGAGATCACTAATTAGGATACCATCAAAGAGAAGATAGTGGATTTTTATAAGACTATTTAGTCGGAGTCTAGAGTTTGTAGGCCTTTGTTGGATGGGATGATTTTTTTTTTCTTTGTTTTGGAAGAAGATGATTTGAAAGATGTTTTACAAAGGATGAGGTGTTTGAGGTAGTATCCAATATGAATGAGGATAAAGCTCCAGTCACGATGGCTTTTTTCCAATCCTATTGGGGTATTCTTAAGGGAGATATTATGAAGGTATTTCATTATCTCCATGCTCATGGTAATTTTGAAAAATGTCTCAATGTTACCTTCATCACTCTCATCCCAAAAAAACTTGGGCTAGTGGAGACTAAGGATTTCTGGCCGATTTGTTTGATTATTGGGTTTATAAGATCCTGACAATGGTTTTGGCCATTAAGCTTGATAAAATGGTGCCTGAGCCTCAAAATGCTTTTTTCAAAAAGCGACAGATTTTGAACTCACTGTTGATTGCCAATAAATGCTTAGATAGCCGCCTTAAATCAGGATTACCGAGAGTATTGTGCAGCAGACTAGGAGAAAGTATATGATCATGTGCATTGGAATTTCTTGTCGTCTATGCTTAGATGGTGTGGGTTTGGTGCTTAATGGAGGTAGTGGATATTCTTGTGTATTTCCACGGTTCCATTTTTGGTGCTTGTGAGTGGTAGTCAGGGTGGATTCTTTGATAGTTCATGGGGATTGAGATAGGGAGACCCTTTATTCCCTCACTTGTTTGTTATTGTTATGCCCTTAGCCAGATGTTTGAGAGGGCTAGGATTGGCAACTTTGTTTTAGGTTTCTTGGTGGGCGGAAGTGGTTGGAAATGTTTAGAGATTTCTCATCTCCTCTTTGCAGAGAGTACTTTTATTTTTTGCGGAGCTGATCTAGAGCAAATTTGGCATTTGATACTAGTTTTTGTTAGTTTCAGATTATTTTAGGTTTGAAGATAAATTTTGGGAAATCTAAATTGGTTCTTGTTGGTGATGCTCTCAATGTAGAAGCATTGGCTGGTATTTTTAGATGCAAAGTAGCTAAGCTACCTATGACCTATTTGGGTCTTTCCTTATTCACTACTTTATGGCAAAAGAACTTTGGATTGGAATGTTGAAGAAAATGGAGCGGCGATTGGTTGGGTGGAAAAGATTATATCTTTCTTAGGGGCCAGTATAACTTTAATAAAGAGCACATTTTTCAGCCTGCCTACCTTCTAATTATCTCTGTTTCCTATCCCGGTGAATATTGCTAGACGTATTGAATAATTACAAAGGGATTTTGTGTGGATAGGATTAGGAGATGAGTTTAAGTATCACTTGGTATTCTCATATGGTGCAGGGCTCTATAGGGTTGGTTTGTGAAATTATATCAAGAAGGGGTGGGAAGATTTTTATCCTTGTATCATCTTTAAGATGGGGGATGGTTCTTCTATTAGATTTTGGCATGACCTTTGGTGTGAGGGACTTCCTTTGGAGAATATTTTCTCAGAGCTTTTCAATAGTGCTAGTAACAAGGAAGCTTCAATGGCTGAGTTGCTGTTGTCTTCCGGGGCAATTTCAATTGGAATATTAGTTTTATTCAGCCGGTTCAAGATTGGGAGTTAGAATTAGTTGCCTCTTTTGTGGACCTTACATATGCAGGTTCTTTGAGAAGGAATGGGGTGAATAAAATGTGCTAGAAATTTTCTCCTCGAGGTGTTTTTAACGTTCTCTCTTATTACAAACCTTTACAACCTCTAATCACCTATTCTTTTGAAACTTTTTGCGAAAACCAAAGGTGCCTACAAAGGTCAGTTTCTTTATTTGGACAGCAGCATTAGGGAAAATTTTAACCGTTGATAATTTAAGGAGGTGAAAACTGGTGGTGATGGATTGGTATTGCATATGTAAGAGGAACAGGTGGACTAGTGATCACTTCCTGCTTCATTGCCAGGAGCTTGAGAGTCATGGAAAATGGTGTGATCCCTTGTTGGGGTTCATAGGGTCATGCCGCATGGTGTTGTGGAACTTATAGCAAGTTGGTCAGGCAAGTTTAATAGACTCATAATTGCTTTGGAGCATGATCCCTCGTTGTCTTATGTAGGTCATATAGAGGGAAAGGGATAAATGTACTTTTGAAGGGGATGAAGATCAATTCATGAGTTGAAGCTCTTTTTCTTTCAGACTTTGTTTGAATGGGCAAATGCTTCGGGTGTTGTTACTTTCGTTTCTCTTCTTGATATGCTTGATATTTGTACTTTCATTGTTATTTAGTGTTTTTTTTTTCTTTGTTTCCTCGTAGCACACTGCCTGTGTGCCCCCCTTTTTTTTTTCCTTATACTTTTTTCAATGAAGTTTATTACTTAGCAAAAAATACACACACACACACACACACACACACATATATATATATTATGAAGTGGAGCCTATGTATCAAGAGACGGAAAAAATTAGATTACCTAGTACTTGAGCCTGTATATATACTTGTTGCACATAAAATACACCATCACGCAACTGGATGGCAAAAACTTATTCTGATGGGAAATTTCTGGACTGAACTGATGCAGTGCATCCGAGCTACCTAACTTGTTTATTCTAGTACTTGAGCTTTAGTAACAATTAACAAGCTTGTACTAGTTGTAACAAAGGTTATTTAGGATAAGCTAGGAGCCTAATTAGTTACATAGGAGCCTAATTAGTTGCACATGGGCCAGGAGCCAATGGCTTTAAACTAGCTAATAGCATGCATCCTTATCTAACTATAAATAGGCAAGCAAGTGTAATCTGTATTTGGTTTAGATAATCCAATACAAGTGAAGACCGAGAGGTATTTTCCAAGAGTGTATCTATTGAAGAGTTGAAACACCCCTAGCCTACTTTAAGCAACTTAATCTTTCCTTTGTCCTCCAACGAAGTTCCTAATCTCACCCACCATCATAAAGCTTCAATAGATTTAAATTAAATTTGAAAAGTTAATTAAACGGGTAGTCTCTGTATATGTTGATTCTTATTGCATTTAGTTTCTTATTCTCTTTGTCTCAATTATTTTTATGCATTTTTCTTTATTTGCTATGACAGTCAGTTGAAGCGTCTTAATCTAAGCGGAGTTCTACCAGCTGATTTTGGAAATCTTTCTAATCTGAAAGAACTGTAAGAGAAACATTTGTGTTTTTCTGCACTTAAGAAGTTAATTAACCTCATCATATTATCATTTTTGCTGAATTTCCCATAGAGAATTTTTTATTATGAAGAGTACTTATTGAGGTGTCCGCACATTCTTCATTTATTCTGTTCACTACCATATTTCTCATAGGATTTCAGTTGGCTTTCTTAGAACTTGTAAAAATTAAGAGCATTACTTGTTATTAAATTGATGATGATATGGCTAACTACCATTAAAACAACAGAAACATTTAATTTCTATCGGATACTCAAAAACCAGCTAAGCATATATTATTCTACTAGACAGATTCGTATATATCTTCTAGATTTAGTTGCCCAGTCCAGGCACACATTGATGCACCATGCCAACCATATTTTATTAACCATGAAAAATACTTCTAAGTTTTGGTTGTTTTCTGAGTAGATATTCATATTAATACAATCATTAAGGATCTTGATAAGCCTTTTCCAAACATTATGTAGTCCATTTTATATAAATTTTGACTTCATCAAAGATTGGACTTTTTGTCTTATGACCTCGAAATTGAGAAAGACCAAATGAATTTTCTTTCATTTAACAGTGATCTCACTTTCAACTACATCAACGGATCAATTCCTTCTAGTTTCTCTCAGCTCCCTCTTGTCATTCTGTAAGTTATTTTTTGCATTTGTATCTATGAGAGCCTTTATTATTTGCCATATAGGTGTTGACCAAAGGGGTCAACAGGTTGGTCATTTCCTAACAGTTGGTATTCTGCAGGTCCCTTTCAGGAAACCGGTTAAGTGGTGAAATTCCTAATGGAATTGGTGAGATTGGTTCACTTGAGGAGCTGTAAGTCTTGACGTAGATTTTATTGCTTAATTAAAAGAAGAATGGTGTACAACCTGGGCTATAGTTTAAGTTGCATTTTATAGGGTTTTGGAAGCTAATCAGCTTGATGGACATCTTCCCGAAAACCTAGGAAATTTGCGCAACTTGAAGAGACTGTAAGACTTTTGCCTTTATTTTCCATTTTAATTTCTTCTTTGTATTTATTTTTTGTGTTTCTTTTTTTTTTTCCCTCTCCCTGGGAAATAATATTTCACTAATAATGCATTTTGGTTTAATAAGCAGCAATATCTTTTCTGCAAAAAAAGTGTTTTGTAATTCATAATGGGCAATGAAAACACACTGAGTAGAACCATAGAAGATAATGCTAAATATGATGAGCTAATTCATTGATTTTAACAATATCCAGGGTCATTAATCTTTCCTTGCATTTCTATTAACTCTACCAGTTTTTAACTTTTCTTCTGTTTGATATAGTTGTATGATTTTAGGATGCAAATGCATTTTTTCAAGATAAATTCCTCAAATGAGCTGTTATTCATGTTCATGCAAAAGTATATCTCATTCGGATACTAGTATCTTTTTGTCTTCTCTGAGTTCAATGAAATTGAGGATTGTATTGGTCATTCATTTTGGATATTTCAAGTTTGAACTCATAGCTGTATGGATGGCTATCTTGCTTTTGATGTCATTTGTGACTATGCCTTACACAGAGTATCTATGTTAACTATCAGCACCTTGTTTTATAGGCTTCCATAATAATTTGCTGCCTTGCCTCATGGAAATGCATGACCGAATATTTCTTTATCTTGCAGTGTTCTTAATGCAAACAATTTTACGGGCACAATACCAGAAACGTTTGGAAAATTAACGAACTTAACTGATTTGTAAGTAATTCAATTTGACATGATTAGTTGGACATATAGCTTTTAGGATACCGAAATTCCTTAAGTTGAGATACTGCCTGCAGTAGGATAGATGGGACTGCAATATCAGGGAAGATACCTGGTTTTATTGGGAACTGGAGCAAACTTGGGAGACTGTAAGTATTGTACTTAATTTTATCTGCCATTTTTTTCCTCTTGGAGTTTTGACTTCAAAACCTTTTTTTTTTTTTTTTGGTTATCTAAGGAAATATTAATCACTTGTAGTAATATGCAAGGCACGTTCATGGAGGGCCCCATCCCTGTCACCATATCCCTGTTGTCAAATTTAACTGAGCTGTGAGTGCACGCTCCTTACGTGGTCTTATACATTGGTACAAAATGTGAAATGTACGAAGATGGCACAAATGATTTTTCTAATCTTTCATGTTTTTCAGGATGATATCTGATTTGAAAGGTTTGAGTATTGAATTTCCTAATTTGAAGGATTTGAAAAAGTTAAAATATTTGTAAGTTATATTTTTTACTTGTTTTCTTGCAACAAATAATCCTATGTAATTAACTTTTCAGTTTTGTTAAATTTCTGATTTTTGTCTTATTCCTGTGCCTCAGGGTTCTAAGAAATTGCTTAATCACTGATTTAATCCCAGATTACATCGGAGACTTAGAAACTTTGAAGCGATTGTAAGTTTCTTAAAATGGGTATACTCATAGAGATGTTTTACTTGGGAATTTCTTTTTCTATATCTAGTTTGATTACTTTTTTATGTTCTAGCTTCTGTCATTATGAGACATCTTATATGGTTTATTCTGACAAGTGTTATGAAGTTACTTGAGATGAAAAAAATGGAGTTTCAATTTGTTGTTCAAGTTGTTATTGTTGTCAACACTATTGTTCATTATTTTGAGATGATTGACTGCGACCAACATATAAACTTCAAGATTTTTATTCAATGAAAGAGAGGTCGGACGGCATATGGATATCTGATATAGGTTCAATTCTATCAATAGGGAATTGAACACTTTTTTCTGTACTTATAGGGAAACCAAACACATAAAGGAATAAGGCATCACATTATCTCTAATATCTGCCTACTAATTAATCGACCAAACTTAGTGTTATTTATCCTCTTTCCATGATAGAGGTTGGTTTGGGATTAACTTCTTGTTGATGGAATATGAGGGGCTAAGAATGTTAAGATTACTCTTTCTTCTTCTTAACCACCCCCACCCACCCACACCCCCCAAAAAAGAAAACAAATCCTCGGTCCTTTTGTTCTTAGAGAAAGGAAAAAGGGTTGCTTGATTTATTTGCAATTATTTTGTATGCTATTTTTAGCAAAAAAGTTTCTTATTCTCATAAAAAGGAATCATGTAGCTGAAATTGAAATTGTTCTCTCTTTTAAAACTAGGCTAACTTTACCACAGTTTATCTATTTATTCTTTATTCTTTGTCTCTCTTTCTCATTGAACTTTTCTTTCCAATATTTTTGCTTCTTGTTTCTCATTATGTTATCCATGGATAGAATATTTTATTTTGAGGACTTCAAGATACTAGATGGACTTGTGGTGATCTAGTGGCAATTGAATAATTTCAATTCAATAAATTCTACTGTTTATGCATTTTATTTTGAAATCTGCCTATTGCCTATATGTCACTGATTGAATGGTAATTTTTCTCAACATTTAATGGGAAAAAAGTGTACTATTTACTCCTAAATTTTGTGCTGATGGCTTTATTGCCGCAAGAAACTGCATTTTGGAGTATCAAATTTTGCCTGAATATTATAGTACAACAAAATAAAATATAAATCTTGTTTAATGAATTGAATTCCATTTTCAGTAATTTATATATTTTTGATAATATGAAAATTTTATTTTCTTGTAGAGACCTGAGCTTCAATAATTTGAGCGGTCCAATTCCAGACTCATTTTGGAATCAAGAGCTAGATGACATGTATGGAACAGAGCAAAAATTAGTTCAATTACGCAATGTTTTATGTTTAATTTATTTCTCAAATTGTCCTTGTTTGGATCCTTCACTGTGATTACTCATTTGGCAGGAAAAGATATGACACAAACATTTTATGGATGTAGGTACTTAACCAACAACTCATTAAGTGGAGATGTGCCGAAATGGGTATTGGAGTACACAAAAAATAATTGGTAGGCCTATTTTAAGTCCAGAATCTTTATTTCGTTAGGCTCTAAATTTGTCAATGCACTTGTTTTTAATTGTGAGATCTTGTGTGATTCATGTGTTTGAACTGTGAGCTTTTTGAATTCTCATTCTTTCCCAGTTAAGAATTTTTTCATAATGTCATGATGAAATGTATTGCAGGGATATATCTTACAACAATTTTTCAGGGTCACCTCAGATTAATTGTGAGACACGGTCACATGTGTAAGTTTCTTTTGTATTAATCACTTTTGTAGTCAAAGTTTTTCCTAAAAAGGATGGGAAAAAAAAAATCACTATTAATTCCTATTATATCAATGCTAAGTAAAATGTAAAAATGACTAAAACATTCATTGTCTTGTATTGCCAACAATGTATCTTTATTATGAAACAGGAATTTGGTTTCCAGTTATTCATCTGTGGAGAGCAACTCGTAAGTTTTTTAACTTCCTAAGACACGTTTACTTTGTCTGCTCAAAATGCATCAAAAACAAAATTATTTGATCGGGCCTAAACTTTTCAAATTCTAGAATTCCTTGGTGCTTGAAGAAGGGCCTTCCTTGTTCAAAAAAACCAAAACGTAAGTGAAGATACACATCAGATTGTGCTTTTATGAACTTTAGTAGTTTACTATTCAAGTTACTTGTGACATTGATGGAACTTTTGTATCACGCACTTACTCTTATATCTGCAGATTATTCCTTGTTTATTAATTGTGGAGGAGAAAAAATAAATGAATATGAACAAGACATAATTCCAGATGGGCGATCGCAATTTAGTTCTATTTCTGAAGAGTGGGGTTATAGCAGCACAGGGGTCTTCATGGGCAAGGACAATACTCCATACCGTGCACAGAATACATTTTCTATGAATGTGACTGGTATCTATGAGACAGCTCGAGTTGCCCCTTTATCACTTAGGTACTATGGCCTTTGCTTGCGAAAGGGAAGTTACAAAGTAAAGCTTCACTTTGCTGAAATAATGTTTTCTAATGACCAGACATTTAGCAGCCTGGGGAGGCGCATATTTAATGTCTCGATTCAAGTGAGTTGATGGAGGATTTTCATGATTAAAATATAGCTTGTTATATGATGCCTTCCTAGATTTTCTTGGTTCGAAAAGAGAAAGGCTGTTCGTCTTCCCGCTGGAGCTTACAGAGTTTTAATTTGAAATTTCCTTTTCCTTTTAATTTTTATTTTTTCCAGGGAAAGTTGGAGTTGAAGGACTTCAACATTGTGGAGGAAGCTGGAGGTGTTGGTATACCCATCATTAAGGAATTTGATAATGTTCTTGTAAGTGGTAGCACTCTGGAGATTCATTTTTACTGGGCAGGGAAAGGAACTACTTCCATTCCTAACAATGGTGTCTATGGACCTCTTATATCTGCCATTGAAGTGACACCAAGTAAGTTTTTCCTGCAATTTAGGATTTCTACCTTTTTTGTCATTAACTTGCATTTATGTAATTCCTCTCCTTTTATAGACTTTGATGTTGGCGGCGGCCTATCGGTTGGAGCTATTGTTGGCATTGTACTTGCATCATGTGTGATTCTTATATTGATTTTGGTGTTTCTTCGGATGAAGGGTTACCTTGGGAAGAAAGACCTTGAAGATAAAGGTAAGATCAATCACATTTTTTTTACTAAAAAAAAAGACGTGGAGAAAGTACCATCTAGGGACTTTTTGATGGTTAGAAATTGCAAGTTGGAAATAGAATAAGATGTGTCTATGCTTTTTTTTTTTTGGTCATTAGCAGTTCATGGTCATTAACTACTCTTCCACTAATACATGCACTCACATATACACTACATAGATAAATGCTCTGGGATCTTTTTCTGTAGCTTTGGCATTCAAGACAATCCACCACCTACTCTCTCTCTCTCTCTCTCTCTCTCCACACACACACACACACACACACCCCAAAATACTAGATCTAGTGCCATAACAGATTTGACTCCCTGAAACACTGTTTCTATATAAGAATGATAAATCATATATCAAACTACTGTATTGGAAAAATTGGGTACTATCATATAGCTTTGCTTCAGCTAAGTTCATGAGTTGAGGATAAGCAAACTCGAACCAGTAACATCCACCATGTGGAAAATTGCTGCCATTCACGCCCCTGACTAATTTTACCATAGAGGCCAATGATAGACAATAACTGCCCCTGAACAAAACTTACAACTTTCATCATATTGTGCTCTCCAAAGGAATCCCATTTTAACTAAGGATTCTTGCGGTTCTAGAGGATCTAGTTACAGGAAAAAAAATCAAAGAACACTTTGCTCCTTAAAGGTATTATTGGCTAATAGAAGGTTCAGCTCTTTTAGCAATGTAGAAGGGCAACACTAGGCATAGGCGTAATCGTGGGATCCTCATTCTCATTTCAACTTATATTTGGTATTGCCTATTCACAACTATTAAGTATTTTTTGATATTATACATCAAGAAGATGATGCAAAATCAACACTTGGCAAAGATTCATAATCAACTGTATTTTGGTTTAATTGATCCTTAACAGTCCAATAGAAAGACATAGTGATCCTTCTTTTTTATGGATGTGTGTTTTCTATGTTCTTAACATTGTTTACCTTGTAGAAATACATTTTATCATAGCAAAAGTATTGTTTTCATTCAAAAGTTTTCTTCAAGTTTGTTTTTGGTCCCTAATCTATTTAAAACATTACACATTATGTCTTTCGATCCACTCTTGTTTTTATCATATATGTCTAACTAGGTGGTACTATTTTTAGCATTAGAGAATTTGAGATGTTTGACCTTGGCCATAACATTTAAACCAAAAAAAAAAAAAAAAAAAGTAAAGGACACAAACACAAGGTGAACATGTGGTGTGTAACTATTGGTTAAACGCATCGTATGAAAAATATTTTTAAAGCGGAAAAGGTAATTTTATTTAGCAGTTCAGGGACAAAAAAAAAAAATCTTCTTGAAATTTAAGGTCAATTGTAATGTTTCAATAGTTTAGGGACAAAAAAATAACTTATTAAAGTTTATGGGCGAAAAACAAACTTCATGCAAACTTTTGTGATGAAAACAATATGTTTGCCTTTTATCATCTATACTTTCTATTAATCTCTCTCTCTCTCAGAAATTTTCTAACTTCTTTTATCTTCTTACAGAACTACGTGGTCTAGATTTACAAACAGGTTATTTTACTTTAAGACATATTAAAGCTGCCACTGGAAACTTTGACCTTGCAAATAAGATAGGTGAAGGAGGCTTTGGCCCAGTTTACAAGGTAATTATGGATTATTGATATTTATTATTGGCAGGTGTTAATACTAGCAACATTTTGGCCATGTCATCGGTGTGAGTACTAATGCAAGATAGTAAAAATATGAATATGAAATTGCTTTTCTTATTCTTAGGGTGTACTATCAGATGGTGCTTTAATTGCTGTTAAGCAGCTATCCTCCAAATCAAAGCAAGGGAACCGTGAATTTGTTACTGAGATAGGCATGATATCTGCATTGCAACATCCAAATCTTGTGAGGCTTTATGGATGTTGTATTGAAGGAAACCAATTGTTACTAATATATGAATACATGGAAAATAACAGTCTTGCCCGTGCACTTTTTGGTAAGTCCTTCACTAACATCCACCTTTTTTATATATATCAATAGTAAGACTTATTGTTGAAAACTCTCTCCCTTGGTTTCCAATTTTAGGTCGTGAGGAGCACCAGCTACATTTGGATTGGCCAACGAGGAGGAACATATGGTTGGGAATAGCTAGGGGGTTAGCTTATCTTCATGAGGAATCAAGGTTGAAAATTGTTCACAGAGACATAAAGGCAACAAATGTGCTCCTTGATAAGGATCTAAACGCCAAGATATCTGACTTTGGTTTAGCTAAGCTTGATGAAGGAGAGTTGACACATATTAGTACACGAATAGCCGGAACAATGTGAGTTCTCTCTCTCTCTCTCTCTCCACCTTTATTTAGCTTCTTGAAATACAACTGGTTTCTGGTATAATAAATTTTAACATAGGTAGTGCAAACAATACAAATAATTCTGTGGACAGAGTGTCCCTCCAAATTGGGTTAGAGGAAAGTTCCTCCAACCCACTATGTGGCAACATGAAAAACAATCCATAAGTACTTTTAGTTACATAAATCATTTAATATTCACATGAGTTGTTTATATTATTTAATGAATCATGTGATTTAATACACGTAGATGGTCATTATATACAACCATGTAGTAAGTTGAAAGAGATTTCTCCAACTTGATTTGGAGAGAAATTTTGTCAATTATTTCTTATTAAAAAAAATCATACCAAATGCCCAAAAACTCGCACTTTGCAGGGTCAGAGAGAGTTGTGATATAATACATTGCACGTTCATTTTTATATTGTCTAATATGCGAGCAAAAAACCTTTCACTTATATTTAGAAAATGTTTTAGATGTTTTTGTGATGGGATATTAGAAAGCCTCTCTTAGTTGGCCCACGTACTCACTATTCTAGTGCCATATGTTTTTCTTCAGAGGTTATATGGCGCCTGAGTATGCAATGAGGGGTTACTTGACCGATAAAGCAGATGTTTATAGCTTTGGAGTAGTAGCTTTGGAGATTGTTAGTGGGAAAAGCAACACCAATTACAGGCCAAAGGAGGAGTTTGTTTATCTTCTAGACTGGGTAAATATTAAGCCATTCTTAGAGGATCCTTTTTTTTGTTAACAATTGTTAGTGTTATATTTTCTTCTTTAAAGTGAATAAAAGGTTGCGTAATTTGGGAAGATATAGAAATTCTTTTCTATCTTATTTATACATTAATACACTTTCATGCTCATCATCTTCTCTACTTACCAACTTGGCAAGTATGCATGACATCACATGCATGACATCATGAATGTTTATCTTTACTCTTTTCATGCAATTGAAGGCCTATGTCTTACAAGAGCAAGGAAACCTACTCGAACTTGTGGATCCAAGGCTTGGTTCAAGCTACTCCTCTGAAGAGGCAATGAGGATGCTTAGCTTGGCTCTTTTATGCACCAACCCCTCTCCCACTCTCAGACCATCAATGTCTTCTGTAGTAAGTATGATTGAAGGAAAATGTGCAGTTCAAGCACCAATAATAAAGCGCAGTGAAGCCAGCTTGGATCCAAGGTTTAAAGCTTTTGAGAAGCTTTCACAAGATAGCCAAACACATGTGAGCTCCACCTTTTTGCATGATAGTCAAACGCAGAGAGACATGTCAATGAATGGACCATGGATTGATTCCTCTTTTTCTGTCCAAAGTAAGGATGAGATCAGCATGGACCATTCTTCATCAAGCAAGCTTTTTCAGGATCTTTATGATGTAAATTTAGAGTGATTGATGAATAGAGAAAAATACATGGATTTTTTCCCCAATCAAATTGAATTCTTGGATTTGGCTCGATTGGGATTAGATTCTCTTTTATTTACAGATGGATGGACATGATACATTATCTAATATATAAACATGTAATATGCTAGTCCATAATTCGGATAAGTACAAAAAAATTATGATTTTTTTTCTCTGTTTTAAGAATTTATTATAATTTTATTTGTATGTAGAACAATTTGGACTAGGATGTTCGACAATTTGAACAATAAGGGAGCTATGCATATAGTTCTTAGACCTAATCTAGGTAATGGCTCAACTTACATCCTTCGCCTGGTTCACTTTAGGCTGAGGTGTACTTTTCATGGATTTTTGGGGAAACCCGAAAAGACCTGTCTTGGGCACTTGCGCCCACAGTACCCTCAATAGGAACTTTGTGAGGGAAGGAGGAAATTTCCCTTTTCTCACTTTGCTGAACCTTGGATGGAAAAAAGGGCAAGATGTGCCCTGGTTGGAAGATATTCTTTGAAGAGAAGCTCACTTTCAAGGAAAAGTCTAAGGTGGTGATTGAGGAGGTTTAAGAGGAAGTTGATTGGATGGATTACATAGATGCTGAAGCAATGGCGATACTATTGACACCTAAGATGGTGGGGAACGTGCCAACCATCATTTGTGAGGAGCCAAGTGATCCACGTACATTCATCATACCTACTATGGGCATGGCCAAAATGGGTAAATGCGCTTTTCGCACAAAGCAATGTTCTTCTCCATTTCCTAAAATAATTAGAGAAATGCCTCTAGTTTGTAACTCGACAATATGAGAGTTGAGTTTTTATGAAGAACTCGATATTCCTATGATTGAGTTAGTCTGACCATTGTGCCATGCTAGCGCAATAGACGTGGCTTTTTCCTAATTAAAAAAAAAAAAAAAAAATGCTTGTGTAGTTATTCATAACTCAGTAAGAATAAAATCGAGTTTTCTTCAGTGGTTTGAATCAATAGGACCCTAACGTCTCACAACGCCTATTCACTCACTCTCTCTTTGTACACTCTTTCTCCCTTACTCTCTGCCATCACTCTCCCTCTACACTCTCCCTCGCTTGCTCTGCGATCAGGCTTCTCCACCTTTCCCCACTCTCCATCAGTCTCACTCTCCCTATCCAATCTCCATCAGTCGTCATTGCTTCCCGTCCCCGTTGATTATAGGTACGGTCCTCTCCTTTGATATCTTTTCTGATTTTGGTTTAATATTAGGTTGTGTTTTATGTGAGATTTTGATTATTCTGTTGAAACTTACTTAAAAAGTAGTAAATTTACTAATCAAGATGAGAATTTTGTTGTCTTTTATATGCTGCAATGATGATGATCCAATGTATTTCTTTCTGTATGGTTATGTTTGTGTGATTTTCTCATTAATGAGAATTTTGTTGTCTTTTTCACGATGCAATGATTATTTTCTCATTAATGAGTTTAAATGTGCTTGGGGTTTTGACGGGAGGTTTTGGCAAATCGAGTGGTGGTGTTTCAGAGATGTCTCTTGGTTTGTGTAAAATGTGTCTTATCTAATTGTAGGCATGATTTTGTTATAGTTGTTGTAAATGGTGTCAAACTAATTATGTTTGAATCTAAATAGTTGTTGTAAATGGTGTACAATGTGTCTCATGCCTCTAGCAACAACTGTTAGCTCTGAAGCAGAACCTATCTTGTAAAAATTGGTTTGGACAAAGATTGGTTCTATTGGGTACACAGGTTAAGAAAAAAATGATGAAAACTTTGAGACTCTGGTTGTTTGAAGCAGTCTTCAATAAATCCAAGATGTTTTGCCCATAATGACATCCTATATACATAAATTTATGAAATACAATATACATTCACATGAAATAGAAAGTCAATTATTGTAAGTCTAGTTAAAAACCAGTAAGAGTGATGAAATAGTAGCGTTAGTAGCGTTTAGTACAACAACAAACAAATTAAGTTCTTTCATATCCCTTAAAAGTTTTACTACTCATTGTTTTTGGTATCTCTTACTCATTGTTTTTACAAATTTCATTATTTCTAGGAATTGACACTACTTTTGTTTTGCATATCAGTCTAATGTAGAAAATTTTAAGTAACTTTACTAAAAAAAAGAAAAAAATTCATTCCCTGCTACCCTCAGCTTATATGTGCAAATGTATGGCTGGAGAAGCTAATATAGCAAGCATAGAAGTTCTTTTGCTTGCAATACATCTCCTCTTTATTTAAAATTGACCATATGGAGGGGGAGAGGAATAATTGAACATTCAATGGTGCTGCACCCTTTGGTGAATTTGAGATTCTTGTTTGATCCCTGCAATATTATAATATTATTTACTCTAATTTTTTATTTATAGAATTTAGAGATTGGTTGCTTTTTAAGGTTTCTCTAAATCAATTTGGTACTTTTCTATAGGAACACAGATATGTGAACTTTTTTTTGCCCCCTTTTATTTTGAGCTAGCTGGTTACTATGGATTAAGAAATTTAAAATCTTTGTGTAAATGAAAATGGGTGCTTTTATTGTGGATATTTTAGGCTCCATTTGTGCAGTTCTAACTCATTCCAACACTCAACAAGTTTCCCTCGTTCCTTTTTCTACTGTCATCCATTTGCACTCATCACAAGTTTTTAGAACTTAAGATTTGCAAAGATGAATTTGTCATTTTCTCTATAGCCTCATATGATATTTTGCATTAGTCGATGGTGATTTATTGTTACGATTGGCATGCTTTATACACGGTTTTTCTCTAAATATAGAAGTTTAGGTCTATGCTTCCTTATTTGCACTCTTGTATTTTTGGGCCATGCTCTAGGATACGAGGATTTTTATGATTTTTTTTACCCCTAAATCAATCTATTTAATATGTTTAAGTAAGGTATGTCTACTTGGGATGGTGTTTGATGAGGACCTAAGGAATAATATTTTTTTTATCAATTGATTTATTTATCTTCTTCATAATAGTTGAATAATAATGTTTCAGCTTGTGTGTTTTTTCTTAGTTAGCCTGCAACTTCGTTTTTTTTTAATTGAAGTCTAGCTATTTGTTGTCTATTTCATCATTGATATCATTTTCTGTTAGCTGACAGCTGGAGTTTTATACTTTTATTTATGTCTTGCTATTTATTATTTAGAAGTTTTGAATCTTGATGTGTCTACAGAAGGGGAAATTGTGATTCACAATCTTGATTTGTGATGATGTGTCTACACTCTATAGGGAGGGGAAATTGTGATTTTCTTATGCAATAGAGTGTGTAGAATTCTTGAATCTTTATATATGAAGGCATAAGGCAATAATTTGTTTTTATCAATTGAAATCATTATTCTTTCCCCAACATGTGAGTGCCTTGGTTATTTAAAAAAAAAAAAGAGAGTGTCCTTAGTTTGTTGGCTTGCAACTTCTTTTATGCTAAAAACTGATTTCTAATTGTCTTGCTATTTATTGTTAGTGAAAAGACTTTAACTTAGAGTTTGTCTACGTAAGGAAAAATTGTGATTTACTTTTGCAGCAAGGGTGTGGTGTAGAAGTATTGAATCTTTATTGTTCTTGGGCAATATGAAAGCCCTTATCATATTTTTTTGATTTCACATTTGTTACCCCTGAATGTTTGAATGTTATCTTGTCACTTGTTCAATTTATTTTATGAATTTTGTTTCTTGGCAATTTTTTTAAGGCATATATGTTTGATCCTTTTTTCTTGATCAATTTGGTCCTCTTTATTAGGTGCACAAATATGTAAATTGCCTCTTCCTTGTAAGCTGCTCTTTAGGTGTACAAAAATAATAAGGAAAAAGTTAACAAGGAAAAAGTTAACGGATGTCCTAAGGGTATAGATTGAGTAATTTTTATGTACTTTCAGAGCAAAGAAAAGGGTGTTGTTCTCACATTCATTGAGGAGTCCATTATTTAAATTCATGGTGGGGTTCATAATAAATTTGAGAGGAGAGAGGGTATCATTTCTTCGTATTTTAGGAGTACTTAAACATTTTCTTAGATTTTAGATACATTTTTAGGAACTTTGTAGAGGACAAGAAAAAAGCTTTTAGTTTTTATGACAATTGATTATATTTCTCATAAAAGTGGTGCTATAACTTAAATTTTTTAAAATAGTTTATTAATAATTACCCTAAGGGCATCTATTAATATGACCTAAATAGTAATATCAATATAAAAATACTTTTAGCCTTATGTTGACCAAGGATTGAAAGTTTTTTTTTTGAGAATCACCAAGGATTGAAAGTTAAATCTATGAAATAATCATAGATTTTGTCATTGGCAGGGTCTGGGACATGTTATCTCATTTTTAATTAAAAAAATTTCTAAACGGGCAAGCTAAATAGAATTAGCATTTACTAATTTTATAATTTTTTTAAAATAATTTTTTTTAAAACAATATCTCTAAATCATGATAATTAGTTTGAATTTTCCCTTTTGAGAAAGTGCTAAAAAGAAGCTGACGTAATATATGTGATTGGTATCCACTAATTTTATTTTTATTTGTTTACTAATAATATGTCCATGCATAGATTAATTAAAAATTATATATAATTATAAAAGTATTAATTATATGTAGATATTTTCTATAAAAAATTATGTGTAGATAAAGATAATATTTTATTAATATTATTAAAAATAATTATATGTATAAAAGATAATATTATTAAAATAAAAATAATTATTTGTAAATATAAAATATAAGTTTTCAATAATATCAAAATTATCCGAGTCTATTAAAAATTTTATAGACTTTTGCATAAAATAAATTAACTATGTTAATAATTTTTAATTAAAGAGCTAATGATAAAAAGACTTTAATTATAATAGTGTAATACACACACATAATATTAAGTTATTTGGAGCAAGGTCTGTAGTGAGCATGTTTCATAATCTAAACACTTTTTAAAATTTATTTTTAAATTAAATTAAATGAAGCATCTAAAAAAAAATTACTAATAGAGTTTTACTTAAAAATTATGCAATGCTCATGGACAAGCCTTGATATACAAAGTCCATTTGGCAAAGATTATTTTTGCCAACTTATTTTACTATTCAGCTTATTGGGTTGAAGTCGGTGAATTTGAGATTCTTGTTCGAGTGGTCCTGCATCCTTTGGTGAAAATGACATGTATTATGTTGTAGATTTTATTGATTTTCTCTCTTTGTGATTATAATCTTTTGATTATGTAATTTTTTTTAGGAGAATCCTTTGTAATTTTTCACCCTTTGGTTAAACAAGAAATGATATTCACTGGAACATCAAACTGCTCAAGTAACTTCAAGAAAAAAATGAATGCATTTACTCTAGGAAAAAATATTCACTCCATCATTGTGGTTTAATGAGTTTGGTGCATTTTGATTGACTATTGCTTATAGCTAATATAGTGGAACAGGGTAATACTAGATCCATACTTATATAAATGGATCTAGAACTAACTCCTAAAATTTGTAAAATAGACCCGGCAAGCATTGAAATGAGCCTAAAATTTGAAAATGACTCACCAAGCAGGAAATTGAGTAGAATTAACTCCTAAAATGTTGAAAATAGACCTAACAAGCAGGGGAAATGGGCTGATTGAGTCATGGTATGCTTACATATCTAGTGGTAGAAATGTATAATAATTAGTATAGGTTTCTAGATATTAAGTTGAGAACTTGAGACCAAATGAATTGTAGTTATAGGGATCTTAGTGGTCCATCATAAACGGGCAATTGCATAGGACATAAAACAGGGAGCTGTCAAGGATGACCTTATAGAAAGTGTTACTTTGTTGAAAGGACCAAGTTTGATTGAACAGGTCTGAGAATAGAGTATCTAAACATTGAGTTGTTACAATTTATATTTACTATGTGACTACATTGGTCATAAGCCATAGAGTTGAATTTAAATGTCCTCGGGGGAAGATCACATATTGTGTGTCGCATGGTTAAATTTAATATGTCTTTCTTCCATATGCAACCCCGAATAATTGTAATTGATATTTTCCCGGTTAAAATCACTCCCAAAGACATCATAAACCAAAAAGAACTATCACATTTAAATATTGCTTAGATGTCGAACATCTGGGTATCAATCAAGTTTCTAGCACATTAATTAGTCATTTGTTTGTTTTTTTTTACTTCAATTATAGATAATAGAAATAAAAAAGGTTTTTTTTTATGTAAAATTATGGCAAGTTCTTATTTATTAAAGCTTTAATTTGATTGATTCTGGATTGCATGTTAGGTGGGGGTAAAAAATGATGTTGACAATCTTGTTGGGATCATAATATGTCTTACTGTATCCACGCTTTTATTATATATTAATTGTGGTTTACTTGTCAGATAATTGCTAACAATCTATTTGCTGCTATGTCAGATATGCAGCCATTAGATAGAGTGCAGCTTGGATTCGACAATCATACCTAGTTGACCCGACAGCCAGATCATTAGTTAACTCTGCTTTGGAGGTGTGCCGCCAATGAGGTATATAGTTGTATTATTAATACATGTCTGTTTTATAATTATATCGTGTGCACTACCTAACATAATACTTGCCTGTGTGTAGGGGGTGTCTGGCGTCATAAAGGTTCGACCTTGTAAATGTGTATTGCCGCAAGGTGGGCTAGACCCACGTATCATGCAATACATAGATGCAGCAGGTTTGATTGGGTTATTCAAGGTTTTTGATATGAAGGTCGACCATGCCTTGATCACGGCCTTGGTTGAGTGTTGGCATCCGAAGATGCACACATTTCACTTGCCCCATGGAGAAATGGGTATTACTGTTAGAACATATGTGTTTTTATTTGTTAAGAACATATGTCACTTATTTATGTAAATTGGCTAAATCTTTTGATAAAACGCACTCTACTTGTAATTGGGTAGTTCTAGGTGTTTTTAATACTTTAAGAAATAAGGTTTCAAGATCAAGTGTTGAAGTCATCAAGTTTGTCCAAGAAAAAGCAAGATGAAGTGCAAATTCATTAAAGTTCGACGCCTGCTTGATAGCTACCTTGACACTTGCTATCTGTCGAAATTTATAAAATCAGATTTTCTAATATAATTTCCTTGGGATTCGTGAATATGTTTTGGGCATTCTTTTCTCCAAACTCTAAACATATAAAAAGATTGTTTTAAAAGCCGTCAAATTGTACACTAGTTGAAAAAGCATTGACCAATCTCTGTTCAAGCAAATTGTGATCAAAGACGAAGTTCTTGACCTAGTTTATCTTCTTTGAAGAAGTTGCTGTGTATTTGTACCAAAGGGTTTTGTGACTAAGCATCTTCCTGATCTTCATCGTGTAGGATGAACTGAAGAACTTTGCAGCCAACCTCTCCTCCTTAGTTGGTGTTTTGAAGTTGCGTACTGGGATCCGCGTATTGGTTAGTCACGTACTTGGGAGCCGTGCATCAAAAGGGAAATTGTCACTACAAATCAAGTCCAATTGGGTATTGTGGTAAGGGTTCAATTGTAGGTTGGTAAGGTACTTGGGATTTCTTTACTTGTAACCGCTTGATTTGATAATAGTAGAGTTTCAGGAGTGGTGACCTGAAAATCACCCGGTGGGATTTTTGTCACGAGGTTTTTCCCCATTCGTAAACAAATCACTGTATCATTTAATTTCTGCTGCATATTTAGTTATTTGGTGATTTTTTTGTACTTTCACGCAATTGCATGATAAATTGATTAATTAATAACTTGGCTAATTAATTAATTGATTTAATCACAAAGGGTCATTCAGTTTGTGGCCTGTCAAGTGATATCAGAGCAGGCACACTCTAATTAGGTTTAATCTTTGCTGTATTGATCCATTGACCCCTGTTTGTCATGAATAGAGGACAGTCATTAATCATACCTCCTTTATTTGATGGCACTAACTATGCATACTGGAAAGTACGCATGAGAGATTTTTTGCAGTCTTTAGATGAGAAGGTGTGGCAAGCTGTAGGGATTGGCTGGACTAAGCCAAAAGAAGAACCGACCGATTGGGATGACGAAAAGATCAAGGCGGCTAATTTCAACAGCAAAGCGTTAAATGCCTTATTTAGCGCAGTCACCAATGAGGAGTTCAAGAATATATCCTCAACTAAAATTGCTAAGGAGGCTTGAACTATCCTTCAGACACCCAATAAAGGAACAAAGGCTGTCAAAGATTCAAAACTTCAGAGGCTCACTATAAGCTTTGAAGAAATTAAGATGGAGGAGGATGAGTTGTTTGATGAGTTCTATGCCAAGCTCAAGGACATAGTGAACTCAGCCTTTAATCTTGTGAAAACCATCCCTAAACCCAAGGTTGTAAGGAAGGTGCTCAGATCTCTACTTGAGAGATTCCATGCCAAAATTACGGCAATAGAAGAATTAAAGAATATTGACAAAATTCCTTTGACTAAGTTGGTTGGAAACTTGCAGACCTACGAGTTAGGACTATCTAGGATTGTCAAAATGGGTAAAAGCAAGAGCATGGCCTTGAAGGCAAAGAGTAGTGATACAGATGAGTTTTCTGATGATGAAGATTCCAAGATGAAGTCCTACATTACAAGGCAGTTCAAGAAGTTTATGAAGAATGCCAATGGAAGGAACTTCGACAAGGATCGCAAACAATTCAATTCTTCTTAGTTGAAGAGTCAAGACAAAGGGAAGAAAGATGCTAAGGATGGTAGTCAGTACACTGTTCCTGCAGGACCAAAGTGTTTTGGATGTCATGGATTTGGTCACATGAAGCATGAATGCCTGACATATCTCAAGATTATTGGGAAGAGTAAGGCACTTGTTGCAACTTTGAGTGACACTGAGCCCGAAGATGATTCCGACAATGAAGATGATGGAATCTTAAATGCCTTCACTGCCATAGTCAATCCTACTGAAGGGATTGTTGAAGAAGTGGATGAAGAAGAAGAACTGGTGGAGTCCAAATTTAAGAAGATGGATGATCAAGATGATATCCATTCAGCCTATAAGAAGCTTTACAAGCTCTCTAAGAAGCATGAGAAATTGTATAGACTGGCCACCAAGAAGCTCAGTGATGTAAAACTTGATCGTGAAGAGTTGTCCACAAAGTTTGATGAGGCGAATCAAACTATTGGAGCACTGAGATTTGAGAACAACTTTTTGGCTGAGAAGACCAAGAAGCTTGAAGTAGAGCTGTCTCAAGTCAGAGCTCAATTGGAGAGGACTTCAAGTGCAAAACTTGATGAGATGCTTAGCAATCAGAAATCTGCTTCAAATCGAACAAGGTTAGGGTATGGTCTTTCTTTCTTTAATACTGCTTCTACTAGCAATACTGTTTTTGTTTCTCCTGCTAATGACACTGAAATTGAGAACACTGATGTTAAAACTAAATTAGCTAGTGAGAACTTAGACAATGGTAAATCTATTTTAGGAGTACCTCCTAAGTAAGATAAGAAAGATGCTAAAAACCCTAGAGCTAAGAAGGCTAACTCTCAAAAGCCTAAACAAAAGAAGTAGCATCTCTGTCATCATTGTGGAGCTGCCTGTCATACTCGACCAAATTGCTATAAGTGGCTAGCCACTCAACAGAGCAACGGCATGGTAGCATCTAGAAGCCAAAATCAGCTTCAATCCTCTCTTGCTCCTTTTGGAGATCTTCTGAAAGCCTTCATGTTCCTTTCGAGCTTGAACGGTTTCAATTCTTCCCCTTCACCACTGGTTCAAGGGTTCAATCAAAGGAAAGGTTCTTCCGAGGTGATTTCATCACTTTCTTTTCCCTTCTTGTTTTTCTTATTTGTAGTATTGTTTGTGTGTTTTGCATTTTTATTGAGTCAGTCTAGTTTTATGCTATACTTTGCTTTGTTTAACATGTTTTTTTGTGTTTACTTTCAATTTTTTTTTTGTTTTTAATATAAAAAAAATTGAAAAAGCAAAAAATTAAAAAAACAGTGTGTGTTTTGTGTACTTTGGTACTTGTGTACCTTGGATGGCCAATAAAACAGAGTTTTCTAAACTTTGTATCTTTTTTAGCTTAGATGAGTATCTCTATGCACAACTAAGCAAGTGAGTTTTGTGGCTTTTGTTTGTGATGAGTAAGATTAAGTTATATCTTAAAGCTTAACGCTCATATCACTCTTTTTGACAGCTAGGACTAGAAAATCCTAAGAGAAAGGCATAAATAACCATTTCACTACTATTGCCTGCCAATCATAATATGACACCTGTATACTTTGGCATAGCAAAAGTGCGATGTCAAAGATACTTGTATGCTTCGGCATAATAAAAGTGCAGTGTCAAAGACATTCGTATGCATCGGCATAGCAAAAGTGCGATGTCAAATGCTTAACATCTTGAGTATTTCTTTTCTCTCTTTTTATGCCCATGTATGATATGCTAAAAATAAAAGAAAATATGCAAAGAAAATAAAAAGCAAAAAGATTAAAAATGCTTTAAATATGGTTGCAAGCGTGTATTCTAGGAAATGTGGGAGTTATAGGATGTACCTCAAAGGTGATAGTCCTCATCAAACAGTTATGATTATGTGTGAGTTAAAGTTATTTTCTCATATCTTAAATCGTTATAACATGTATACATATATGCAATCTTGCGATATTTTTTACATATAACACACAATATTCTTTGCTACTATTGATACATATGCATGTACAATGTGATTTGGCCATCACAGTTTTTACATGTGCTAATGTATGCTTACTGAACTGTCTTGACTTGTTTTTGAAAAATAAAATTGGTTAGACTTGTTTTTTGTGTGTGTGTGTGTTTTTAAGGATCCATGTGCTTAATTCTTTGTTGAGAGATGATTTTGAGAGTTTTATATGTTGATTGGATCAATGGTTGAGGTGTATGTTGGATTGCATTCATGGCTATGTTTTTCACTTCTTGAAAAATTGCTTTTAACTGCTGGCTTGACACCTCCTCAATACCTGGTTATCTGTCAGCTTCTCAAGCCTTTTTTCTTATCGCAATCTCGACACCTCTTCGACACCTGATGGATCGATCGAGAAAGTTCCTGTCTCCTCAATACCTGGTCGATCGATCGAGCTTCTGTTCTTTGAAACTGGTTCTTACACCTCGACACCTCTCGATACCTTCAGTTGTCGATGGCTATTTCCTCGACACCTCCTCGACAGCATCCTCGATACCTCTCGACACCTCAGCTTTCGAGATTTACTAAGGTGTCTATATAAGCTCAGTCGTGATTTTTTCTCTCATTTCACTCGATCTCTCTCGATCTATTCGAGGTGGTTTCTCTCCCAAACACCCTTTTCTCACTCAAATCTTCAAACCCACTTGATTTTCAGTCTTCCCTTGGTTTCAATCACTTGGTAAGATCTTATTTCCCTTCCTTTCTCATGCATTTCATGTTTTGAAACTTAGGTTTTGAGATTTTTGGAAATTTTTGGGGTTTTTCAAAATTAATGAGTTTTTCTTGAAATTTTGGGTTGGATTTTTACTTAAATATTTTCAAAGTGTCATACATTGCATTTCATGTGCATTAGAATGATATTTACATGTATTTAGATGTGTGCTTTATGTTTGTGTGCTGATAGGATTGGATTGGGCTGAGCCCATGATGTTCTTCAATTTGCATGTCATATGTTCATGCATTCCCATGCATACGTACTTCTTGTTCAATATATTTGATATATGTGAACTGTGTTGGGTCTTTTCTGATTGTCTCCCTCTCTATCTCTTTCTCATTCTTTTACGTTAGTAGTGTTTATGGTACTCAAACGTAAATCCACTCCGGCTCAAAACCCTCTGCGTTTTGGAGCTTCCTCTTCCTCTGATTCTGCACCTCTTAACCTTCGGTTTCGTGATGGAGATGCCCACAAGGCATTTTCGGAGAACTTTTCTCGATGACGTGTTCATTCGGAACGCCAAGTCATTTTGGCGGACTTCACCAACACTGACCTTCCCTCTGTCATTCACAGTAGGGGATGGGAGTCACTGTATGACGTCCCAGTCACTTGTTCTCTCATGTTGATTTAGGAGTTTTACTTTAACATGCACAGGATAAATCGTTCAGTATCTCTCTTTTTCACTCGCGTTCGAGGTACGCACATCCTTGTTCTCTCGTTCAGCACTCGTTGCGGATGTGCTTAAGGTTCCTAGAATAGAGTTTTCTGACTATCCTTCCTGTGAGCATCTGAGGACTGTGTCCAAATATGAGCTCATTTTTGCCTTTTGTCAGCACCCTGTTGATTGGGGTGAGCATTAGTACACATCATGTAGACCTTTTGCTAAAGGTCCTAGATTCTTAAACATGGTGATGATGTTTGTACTCCATCCACTTTCTCACTACAACTTCATCACAGAGCTTCGTGCTCGATTTTTGTTATCTCTTCTTGAGCATCTTACTATAAATTTTCCTTCTCATTTTATCCTTTCTATCATAAATGTTCATTTAGATTTGGCGTCCCGTGATAAGCTTATTTTTCCTTTCATTATCACGAGAATCTTACGCCATTTCTCTATTCCTTTTCCTGTGTCGACCACTTCACACACATATGTGCCATAGATGCTGCTACCATAAAACGCAGTGAGGCTCAGTTTAGGTCGTGACAAATGGATTCCACTCCTCCCTCTCATTCAGCTCTATCCAGATCTGCTCCACCTACATCTGCTCCTTCTTCCTCTACGGGCGATGTATCTCTTGGAGACATCAAGGCGCAGTTACAGCACATGGATGCTCGCCTTGATACATTCTCCTCTGAGTTGTATCAAGTGAATGTTCGTGTTGGTTGTATTGCACGACGGTAGGCGACCATGGGTGGTTTTGCTTCAGAGGCTACTCCTTCACCACCTTCTCCAGCAGCTTTAGACTCTGAGGATGATGATAATGGAGATCCTAGCTTAACTGATGAGATGTCTACATGACATTCTACCCTTTGTCACTCGTGATAAAAATGTGGAGTAGTTTTGGGTTACGAGAGTAGTCATCTTAGGGGGAGAGTTAGAATAGGACATTTTTGATAGGGGGAGTGTTGATATTTTTGAGGAATGTAGTGAGGTTTTGATGTATCTTTTCTTTTCTATTCTTTATAGATACATTAATCTTGTATATGAGGTCTTTTGACCAGTTTTACATACATTGTACTTATTTTCTCTATATGTGGATGTATGTTTCTTTCACCTCTCTTTCCATGTGTTGTTTCTTTTCTATCTTTATACACATGTTCTTTATACTTGTATGCAATCTATTATTTCTGTTTCACACAAGATGCCTTGATGAGTTTTGTTTAAAGTGTTTTAGAAATATAGGTTGTCAAAATCTACTTGCCATAAACTCTCTTCTTGCAAAGTTTTTCAAGAGTTTGTGTTAGGATAGATTTTATTGTATTCAACAAGTGAATATGAGTTGAGTGATTTATGACTTCTCTCATATGTTCATTTGTTTGTTGTGGTTTTATCACAGATTGCCAAAGGGGGAGATTGTTAGGACATATGTGTTTTCACTTGTTAAGAACATATGTTACTTATTTATGTAAATTGACTAAATCCTTTGACAAAACGCACTCTACTTGTAATTGGGTAGTTCTAGTTGTTTTTAATAGTTCTAGGTGTTTTTAATAATTCAAGAAACAAGGTTTTAAGGTCAAGTGTTGAAGTCATTAAGTTTGTCCAAGAAAAAGCAAGCTAAAGTGCAAATTCATTAAAAATCGACACCTGCTCGATAGCTACCTCGACACCTACTATCTGTTGAGATTTATAAAATTAGATTTTTTGATCTGATTTCCTTGGGATCCGTGAATATGCGTTTGGGCCTTCTTTTCTCCAAATCCTAAACATATAAAAAGATTTTTTTAAGGGCTGTCAAATTGTACACAAGTTGAAATTAACCATTGAGCAATCTCTGTTCAAGCAAATTGTGATCAAAGATGAAGTTCTTGACCTAGTTTATCTTCTCTGAAGAAGTTGCTGTGTATTTGCACCAAAGGGTTTTGTGACCAAGCATCTTCCTGATCTTCATCGTGTAGGATGAATTGAAGAACTTTGCAGCCAACCTCTCCTCCTTAGTTGGTGTTTTGAAGTCGCGTACTGGGATCCACGCATTGGCTAGTCATGTTCTTGGGAGCCGTGCATCAAAAGGAAAATTGTCACTACAGATCAAGTCTAATTGGGTATTGGGGTAAGGGTTCAACTGTAGGTTGATAAGGTATTTGAGATTCCTTTACTTGTAATCGCTTGATTTGATAATAGTGGAGTTTCGGGAGTGGTGATCTGAAAATCACCCGGTGGGGTTTTTACCACGAGGTTTTTCCTCATTTGTAAACAAATCACCATGTCATTTAATTTTCCCTGCATATTTAGTTATTTGGTAATTTGTTTATACTTCCACGCAATTGCATGATAAATTGATTAATTAATAATTTGGCTAATTAATTAATTGGTTTAATCACAAGGTGTCATTTAGTTTGTGGTCTATCAATTACCTTATAAGATATTGAGGTGATGCTAGGGATTCTGGTGGATGGGTTGCCTATCACTGGAAGGACAGACCTGCAATGGAACATGGTGTGCCAAGAATTGTTGGGCCATGAACCTCCGCCCGTGATACTAAACTTAAACAAGTCTACTTTTGCTGGGGTGAGGATAAAATACAAGTGGCTTGATGCATAATTTGTCGCTCCCTTAATTGCGGACGTCGGTGACGAAGTTGTGCAGCAACATGCCTGCTACCACCTACCAAACTTAAACAAGTCTACCCTTACTGGGGTGAGGATAAAATACAAGTGGCTTGATACACAATTTGTCGCTCCCCCAGCTGCGGGCGTCGATGACGAAGTTGTGTAGCAATATGCCTACTACCACCTACTTGTATGGCCATATGAGGGCACTCTTCTTCATGGACAAGTCTGCAAATCAGGTCTCACTGTTGCCTCTACAGTTGCTTAACCCAATTAGCAACGCAAGATAGTATAGCTAGGTTAGTGCAGCATTGGCCTGGCTCTACATGCAACTTTGTAATGCATCAAAGAAAGATGCGATTCAGATTAGAGGAGCACTCTTGTTGGTGCAGCTATGGGCCTATTCAAGGTTCCCACGAATATGCCCTATTGCAAGGCTACCTCTACCGCCAGTGCACTCAGGGCCTTTTGCTATTAGGTACGTTCGTTGAATTCTTGTTGTTCAAGCTAAGTGTCTCTTAGGAATAATTATTTATGTGTAATAGTAGATTACATTTTCTTTGTCTCTTTGATATAATTAAAAATATGCCAAACTAACAAACAAAAGAAACTTATCAATGCTTAGTAAATGGACGTGAAATATAAAGCAAAGTTTGTTAAATGTAAAGTTCAGCAACGAGCATTTGTCGAAACCCCATGTTTGCTAGGTGGAATGGGCCAAAATGCACCACAAAGAATGCCACACATGTCCTTGCTGTGTATCGGATGTCACTGGCTACACTACGAGTAGAGCAAGTATTTGGTTAATTTATGTCCTCAATTTGAGGTTTTTATTGTCATTTCCCTCAATTTCATGACCATGTTTTTATTTTATTTTTGTTTGAATTCTTGGATTGTTGTAGGAATGAATTGATTTAAGAATATTGGTTCCATCCTATCATTTTGTTTGATACTAGGATTTTCATCCTATCATTCAACTCAATTGGAATGTCCATCGTGAAGTACTTCACATTAGAACTTCCATTTGCAGCACCTGCAGGAATATGACCAAGCATAAACTCAGAAATTCTTGAATGTTAAATCAAAGTCTTCAAATTTTTTTTTTTTTTTAAATTTTAACCTAGCATAAACAAATATTATATAATCCAACAATTTTAAAACCTTATATTTTAAGACTTCTGATTATCAAAAGTAAGGGTGTACATGTGCATGGGTCAAGTTGGGTTGGGTTGAAGGGTTTTTTCCAACTCAACCTAAGCATGTCGGGTTGAGAAATTCCTAATTTATTACATGTGTAGAAACCAACTCAACCCAACTCATGTGAGTCAGGTTAAGTTGGATTGGATCAATGGATTATATTTAAATTTAGTCATATATATATTAAGTAAAATTTGGCTATATCCTTCATTATGTATAGAAAAATTTGTGATTTACACCCAAAAAAAAAAAATAAAATAAAAAGAAAGAAAGAAAGAAGAAATTGTCCCTTTTCCAAGATGTTTGAATTGAATAAGTAACTTGCCTGTATATATGTCGTTCAAAAAAGCATGTGCAACATGCGCAAAAGATTGAGCATGAAGTACTAGTTTAGTGCAAGACAAAGTGTGTTCAAACCTATGTTGCAACAAAAAATACTCCATCAATTCTTGCGAATGTCATTAATCTGATGCAATGAAGAGAAGGCACACATATTGTTCATATGTAATTGGTATAATTAAATGAGAAATGAATTTACCTAAGAGTATACCAAAGATAATCAGATTTTTCTTTGGTTGTATTTGTGTGCTCAAGTAATTCATTTGATTTTAATGATGCATCTTTGAAATTCACGATGACATCTTTAAATTCTTCCTAGCTACTAACTGAATCAAAAGTTTGTGTTGATTTAATGATTTTGTCATTATACACCGTTTTAACCTATTTAAGATAAGAGAAAATAGAACTTTTAGCTTGCCATCAAAAGAAAAGAAAAAATTTCAAAAAAAAAAAAATATATAATCTGAATGATTGTAAACTCATAAGATATCAATTAAATTCTAAACAACAAATTTCCTACTATAGATTTGACAAATATGGGTCTTTTCAAAACAAGGGAATCGAGGCATATTAGAATATAAATGATATTTTCAAAACTCAAACAAGATATGCTAGAAATTTGATTAAAAAAAAAAAAAAATTAAGCTTGTAATTAATTAATATAGTTTGTAATTAATTAATAAAATTTTATGAGCTTAAAACTATAGTTATTGCTCTACCTAATAAGTAGACAATTCATTATTTCTTGTTCTAACTGTTAGAATCCAGGATTACAAACATGTATAAAACTAAATCATTGTTACATTGTAAGTTATAAATTACCTTTGTTGAATTGAAGGTTATATTTTTTCAGTCTGGTAGAATATTGATCGACTTCGGAAGCAATTCAAGTGGTATATTTTGAATTTGTACAGTAACATTCTGTTTAGCATAGTTAGTAAGAAATGCCACACAACCTCCATTTTCTTCTTGGAAAACAATGACCTAAGTTTAAATTAAGAAATAAGTGTTAATAAGTGATATATGAGAAACCATATAGACTTTTGACACATTACCTCTTGTTGTTGACCTAAATGAGAAGTTGGTTCGTGCTCCTTGCAATAAAGTTGTAGAGCACAATTTAATTGCAGCATGCAACTTCTTAAGATGTCCCCACTTAGGCTGCCTTAATAGTTGAGGATTATTGATTACTACTCTATTCATCTAATTTTAGAAGCATAGGAACTTATGCTACTCACCATATTCATAAGGAGGAGCTTGATCATAATAAGCTGTGATGATATATGCAGAGCTTGTTCCACAAAATTTGTTCCACCATGGTACTAAGATAAGGAATGTAATTTTAGACATTGGCATGATTAGTTTAAGATAACTAAAAGGCTTAAGTAATTTCCAACACTAAAATTTAAAAGAAAATATATTTAGATAGAAATTTGATAATGGTATTTGATGAGAATTATAACTAAAATACCATACCATGTAATAATTTACATAGCATCCATTTCTTGCAATAAAAAGTTCTACTTGAAATGCAATGTCTTTAGCAGACCTTATATATGTCTTCCCTCCATATACTTGATAGCTTCAAGAGAAAATTTAAGTACAATTAGTTTACTCTTAGAATGATTAATAGTCATTTTGTTCTCATTCATTGAAACATTGTTAATGACTAACGCAATTAATCTACTACAAGTTTTCTGTTACGATAAAAAGCCTTTGTGAAATCATCAACTTGGATTCATCCTACAGCCATAAGGATGCTCCAATACCCTCCTCTAAGTCTGGTTCAGATTGAAAACCCTAGTATCTGATGGTGTCACTTAGCTTTGAATGTTATGTATATGAACATAGGGCTGAAAATGGAATTTGGATCTCGGTCAACCTAGATCTTTTACTATTTTCTGCAGATCAATGCTAGTCATTGTTTTAATTGCTTGTTGACTTCATTTTGTCAATGTTAGGTTCTAAAGATTTAGGATTTTATGTATTTAGAACGCTAATTTGTATTGTTGGCAAACCATGATCAAAACAGGTTGTTTAATCTTGTTTAGGCTTGCTCAAAGTTGGGTCTTTCATGTAAAGTTGGAATCGAGTGGTTGCAGATGCATTGGTGCATTTCGGCCTGGCTCGATCAATCGAAAGAAAGACTCGATCGTTCAAATCTTGGGCAGAATGTTTTTCTGCAGAATATTCCAGCTCAACCCTAACTCATTAAATGTTTTGGGTTTTCTGTTTTTACCCTAGGTAGATAAAGAAAAACCCTAGCCACGTTTTTAGAGTTGGTCTAGTTGAGTTGTTGCTCATACTTTGCTGTTTTGTGTAAATCTCTTGTGAGATCTAGAAGAGCTTTCCTTTACACAAAGCTAAGGGTTTTCAAGGTAGAGATTACTTTAACATCTTGATGATCAACTCGGTTGCTACCATATAAGCTTAAAGATTATCAAGCATGGGTGCTTGTAGTTGATTGGAGAATCCAAGAAAGAAGAAGTTCGTAGATTCGGAGCTTGCACGTGGTCGTGTCAGTAAGTTCTACTGGTGGGTAGCATTAGAAAGTCAAGTGGGGAGCTTGTAAGTCCTTTTGTATGAACTTCGATTCTTTCGCATAGTGGATTCAGGTTTACCTTGAGGATAGCTAGGTCAAATCCTCCCTAGATTTTTACCGTGTGGTTTCCTAGGTGATCATATTGTGTCTTTTATATTTTCGTTGCTTTATACTTTTGATATGATTGTTTATTTGTGATAACCTAGAATTGTTGAAATTGACTAAGTTAATCACTTGGCTAATTAACTAGGTTAATCTGGTTGTTTTAAAGGGTCTAAAACCGTCCAAGTGGTATCAGAGCAGGTAGCTCTTTTGTTTGAGATTTTTTGATCTCTGAGCTGATCCTTGACCCCTGTTGTCATGGATTCTTGGAAAATCATTTTGCTTATATATCAACTTGTCTACCTATTGTCTTTGCATCTTGTTGACTTTGTTAAAACTTTCCTTGAGTATCTTTGCATAATCACATGTGATAAGAACTATTTGTGCTATACTGCTTTTATCACCTTAAAAGCACGTGATTCTTGTCTTTGGTATTTGGATAGTGGTTGTTCCAGGCACATGATAGGAAACAAAGGGTTATTCAAAACTCTCTTTGAAGGAAAGATCGGGACGATCACTTTTGGAGATGGAAGCAAATTTGTGATCAGAGGTATTGGAACTGTGGACATACCAGGATTGCTAGTGTTTGAAGATGTTTGGTATGTTGATGGACTGAAGGCAAATTTACTCAGCATAAGCTAGATTAGTGACAACGGATTAAATGTTCTTTTCACCAAGCATGAATGTGAGATACTTGATGAAGGAGGTGATTGTATGTGTGTTGGTGTAAGGACAGTTGACAACTGTTATGGGATAACACCAAGTGTGAACAACAAGTGCTTTAATGCAAAGATTGATCAAGTTGATTTGTGGCATCAATGTTTGGGACATGGCAGTCATAAGCAGTTAGAGGAGATTTCCAAATGTGAGACAGTTATTGGTTTACCTAAGTTTGAAAAGATAGACAAGTGCATTTGTGGACCATGTCAGATAGGTAAACAAGTGAAATCCAAGCATCCGTCTGTGACTAGTGTTCAAACCTCAAGACCTCTAGAGTTACTGCACATTGATCTCATGGGTCCTGCCAGAGTTCAGAGTTTGGGTGGAAAGAAGTATATTCTAGTTGTTGTAGATGACTTTATTAGATATACTTGGGTTGTGCTTTTGAAAGATAATGCTGAGGCCCCTGAGAAGATGATACATCTGTGCAAGAAATTGTAGGTTGAGAAAGATACTATAATAGCCAAAATACGAAGTGATCATGGAAGGGAATTTGAGAATACCAAGCTGGCTACTTTCTGCAATGATCAAGACACTCATCAAGAGTTCTCTTCGCCTAAGACACCTCAACAAAATGGGATTGTGGAAAGGAAAAATAGGGTTATGCAGGGGATGGCACGGGTTATGTTACATAATAAAAAGTTGCTAAAATCTTTTTGGGGAGAAGCTGTTAACACTGCGTGTCATACACTCAACCGTGTGTATTTCAGACCTGACTCCAAAAAAACTCCCTATGAACTCTTGAGAGGGAAAAAGCCTATTGTCAAATATTTCAGGATATTTGGCAGTGACTGTTACATTCTACGTGATAGAAAGAACCTAGAAAAGTTTGATGCAAAAATTGACAAATGATACTTTCTAGGGTACTCTTCCACTAGTAGAGCATATAGAGTGTATAATCTGAGAACCAAAATAGTCATGGAATCTTCAAATGTTGTGATAAATGATGAAGTGAGTTTAGAAGCACCTTCAGAAAGCACTGCTCTTACTCATGATAAGTCTTTAGAAGTTGATGATTCTCTTCCTGCTGAGTATGTTGGGAAACATAGTGAGGAAGAGTTGTTGTTGTTAAATGATATAGTTTTAGTACCATCAAATTCAAAACCATCCACTCCGATTCGTGAAACTCAACAGGTACAAAGTGAGCTCAGTCCTCCATTTGAACAGAAAGGTACCTCCACATCCTTAGTTAAAGGTCCATCCTCTAGAGTGAGACTAAATCATCCCTCCACAAATATATCAGGTAGTTTGAATGATAACATGAGATTAAGATCAAAAGCCTTGAATGTGATTACTCACTTATACTATCCATCCCAATTTGAACCGAAGAAGGTGGATGAAGCACTTCAAGATGGTGATTGGGTAAATTCCATGCATGAAGAACTTCATCAATTCATTCGGAATGATATGTGGGAACTAGTTCCTAGACCGAAGAGTGTAAATGTGATTGGAACTAAGTGGATCTTTAAGAACAAATCAGATGAACATGGCACTGTGATCAGAAACAAATCAAGACTTGTTGCATAAGGGTACACAAAAGTGGAAGGAATTGATTTTGATGAGACTTTTGCACCAGTAGCAAGGTTAGAATCCATCCGGATACTGTTGGCCATAGTAAGTCACCTAAACTTTAAGCTGTATCAAATGATATCAAAAGTGCTTTCTTGAATGGGATGCTACAAGAAGAAGTGTATGTTGAGCAACCTAAAGGCTTTGTTGATCCTCACAGACCTGATGATGTCTACAAATTGAAGAGAGCCCTCTATGGGTTGAAACAAGCTCCTAGGGCTTGGTATGACAGATTGACTGCATATCTCACTGAGAATGGATTCAAAAAGGGATTTGTAGATACAACGCTCTTCATAAGAAAGGATAAGACTGGTTTTGTTGTAGCTCAAATTTATGTTGATGACATTGTTTTTGGTGCTACTAATGATTCTCTTGCTCATTCTTTTGCAGATGAAATGAAAGCAATGTTTGAAATTAGCATGGTTGGTGAACTGACTTACTTTTTGGAATTGTAGGTAAAGCAAATTGAATCAGGAATGTACATCAATTAAGCTAAATATGCAAGAAATCTGGTTAAAAGATTTGGACTGGACAAGGTTGCTCTTGCTAGAACACCGATGGCTGCTAATGCAAAATTAGCAATTGATCCCTCAGGTGAGTCTGTTGATGTTACTTTGTATAGAAGCATGATTGGATGTCTTTTGTATTTGATTGCTAATAGGCCTGATATATCTTATAGAGTTGGTGTTTGCTTTAGATTTCAGTCTAATCCTAAGGTTTCTTATTTAAATGCTGTTAAGAGAATTATAAAATATGTGAGTGGAACTTGTGATTATGGATTATTTTACAACAAGGAGTCTAATTTGTCTCTTGCTGGGTTTTTTGATTCTGATTGGGTTGGGAATGCTGATGACAGAAAAAGCACCGCTGGGGGGTGTTTTTATGTAGAAGCCAATCTTGTGGCTTGGATGAGTAAGAAGCAAAATTCTGTTTCTTTATCCACTGCTGAGGCAGAATATATTGCTGCTAGGAGTTGCTGTTCTCAATTCCTTTGGATGAAAAAGCTGTTGAGTGATTATGGGATTCCTCAAGACACCATGATCGTCTATTGTGATAATTCTAGTGCTATAGATATACCTAAGAATCCTGTTCACCACTCTAAGACCAAACACATTGAACTTAGATATCACTTCATTAGGGATTTGGTTGAAAAGAAAATTGTTATTCTTGAGTATATCCTTACTGATCATCAAAATGCTGACATCTTTACCAAACTACTTGATGGAAGTAAGTTTGAAACACTTCGTCAAGTTATTGGTGTGCTTCAGTATCCTTAGTCTCTTTTGGCTTTCATGGTCCTTGTGCTTTATTACTCATTCCTTTGTGACCATTGTTATTTGATTTTTTGTGTTTTTCTTTGTTCTAAGACTTGCATTGCATTACATTCATGCATTTCATTCTAGGATTTATTTGTTTTCTCTTATAATAAAAAAAAAAAAAGAAAAAAAGGAGAAAAGCAAAATATGTTAAGCACTATGTTTCTTGGTTTTTGAAAACAAGGTTGGTCAATTTATTTGCACATAACATATCTTATGTACCTTGTTTAGCATTGATGAGCTTATTTATTGCACTCGACTACTTGAAGCTTTGTAGTGCATGTTGTGTGGGAAAGATGTTTATGGTTTTTGATCACTTTGTCTTGATCTTGAAGTTACATGTTATTTGATTGTCAGACTTGATCCTTTTGAGAAAGGCATAAATAACCATCTCACCATTGTTCATTAGCCAATCATGAACACCTTAGTGCATATTATAAGATTCTGTGCTCGAGAAAGTGTAGCACATGCACAAAAAGAACATAAGGTGATGCCTCGGCTTAATTGCTTAATGCTTAAAATTGGTGTGTACTATTAGGCTTAACGCCATCTCACATAATTAAAATTGGTGTGTATTATTAGGCTTGATGCCATCTCACATAATTATGAGGCAAAAAAAAAAAAAAAAAAAAAACTTACATGATTGCAAGCTTTTGTTTTAGGAGATGTGGGAGTTATAGGATATAACTGTTTAGGTGATAGTCTCTTTTAAATTCTGTATAATGAATTTTGTAGACTTTGTGATTGATTTCTATTTACATATCATCTCACATATATCTCAAGTTTTTGCTAGTTTGCACATATTACACAAGTTACTCTTTGCTAAATACTGTACATGTTATTGTGTGTGTTTTTGGTCTGACCAACCAAGTTTGAAAAATATCTTGAGTATTATGTAGAAAAAAATTTTTGTTTGTAAATTTAAAGGAAGAACTGGCTGAAACTTTACTTTAGAGAAACTGGGAATACAAATTTGGGTTTTTGAAAAAGCATTTCATTTCATCTCATACTCATGGATTGTGTTTCATTGTTTTTAATGCTTTGAGGAGTTATTTTCAAAAATTGGTTTGAGCTTTTCAAATTTCTTAAAATACTGTGATCCACTGCCTGTTTCGATCGATCCATTCTATTTTTCGATCGATCGAAAATATTTAAAATTTTTTTAAAAAATTTCGGAGTGATTTGATCCATCAAATGTAATTTTTGATCAATCGAAAGTTGTGAATCAGGTTTTTTAAACAGTACTCTTTAACTGATTCCACTCCTTTTTCAAAAGTCTTTTTCAAACTTTCTTTTCTCTCTCCGACTAGGCAAGGATTTACAGCGATTTTTTGTCGTTTTCCTCCAAAATTTTTGCAAGATTTCTTTTTCCTTAAGCCGGTAAGTCTCTTTTGCCTCTCATTTTTGAGTTTATTTGCATTTTTCATGCATTTTACCTCATATTTTCGGACCTCTTTCTTTTTGGGATTTTTGATGTTTCAAGCCTAATTTTGTGAAATTGATCAATGGGTTTTTATGGGGACAATCTATAAACATGTTCTTGATAGTTTAATTTGATCAATTTTGGGTTTTGTGGAAAATTGAAAATCCTAGGGTTTATAATTGTTCCCAATCGGGGATTTTGTTCAAATAGATTGAATTTGATAAAATTGGCTTGTTGATTGGATGTAATTATGCATTATCATCTATGGATTGTATTTTGTAATGCTTAATTCATCAATGTGCTTCAAAATTTTTACAAGTGGTTTTCAAATTTTTGGAGTTTTGTTTAGAAACTCTATGCTTGAGCCAATTTTGTGAAATTGAACTTAAAATTGAACATTGTTTACTGCATTAGTACATGCATCATGACATTTTAACTGTTCATGCATCATATAGTTTTTTTAATATTTTTTTGGTGCTAACTTGCAGTCTGCCCTTGGTTTTTATTTGTTTCTCTTTTAGGTTTTCTCTTGTGTCTTTGTCCTTTCCTTAGCATCATGCCTAGGAAAACTAGGGCTCGTAGGTTTGTCCCTTCACCTACTCCTTCCCCCCCGTCCATTGACCGTGAGAAATTTCCGAGTGAGAAAAACTAGGAGATCTTTGAGAAGCTGAACCTTAAGCGTAAGATATGGTCTGAGCGTTTTGTCATTCTAGATGAGTTGGATCCTGCCATTAGGGCAAACTTAGAGCATAGGGGCTAGCTACCCTTGGTAGATATTTTTGATCCTCCTCCACCTGCTACCTTGATTCGAGAGTTCTACTCGAACATCTCGATCTGCGTCTATGATTCCAACATTTTAGTAAAGCGTTGGATACGAAGCGTAGAGTACACCATTATTCCTACAGTAGTGGCTGATGCTCTAGGGGTATCTTTGGTTTAGCACCCTGTCTACCCTTATGATGAGTCTCCAGTTTTGAGTGATGTCATGTCTTACATCACTAGGTCATCTATCCAGTAGGGTTCTGATTCTAGGATCACTACTGCTGAGCTTTCTGAGCTACACTATCTTTTCTTTAGAATAGCGTGTCACTGCTTTTGGCCCATTTCTCATCTGCACACTATTCCTCTCGAAAGGTGTGTTTTTTTGTACGTTCTAGTTACTGATGCTTCTATCAGTTTTCCCCATTTGTTCCTTCATTTTTTGAACAAAGTGTATAGGAGTTCATCTTCTTCTCATGCCCTGGTTCATCCTATTTTTGTTCATAGGATTCTTCTTTATCTTAATCTTAGTGGTTTCCCCTCCTTTGAGCCAGTGCATGTCATTGGTCCTATAGGTGCATCTTTTCTTAAACAGAGGGCTGCTCACCTTCGAGCTGGCTCTAAACACCTTCGGTCTACACCTTCTGGGTCTGTACCTCGTCCCACTTCTTCTACAAGTCCTTCTGGTGAGGATGTTCCTGATCTTGATGCAACTGCTGCTACTGCTGTTCCTCCACCTCCATCAGATGACTTTGATATTTGTTGTACTTTGGAGACTGTCATGACCGCTCAAGTGGCTCATAATCAGATTTTGGTGGACGGGCTTGATGAGATCCATGCGTTGCGAGTTGATCTGGCACATCTTTTGTCTCCCTCACCACCTCCTTTTGATGATGGATGGTGATTGCCCTTTGGCATTCTATCACAAAAAGGGGGAGTAGTGTTTGTAGAGGAGTTTTATAGTTAGGGAGAGTTTTTGTTGTTTTGAGGAGCTTGTGGAGCTGTTAGATTGTATTTAGGTGCTTCACCTTGTATATCATTTTTTTTAGGGATATTCATGTTAGGGGGAGTAATGTTGATTGATATACATGTTTTCTTTTTCATTCTTGTTGCTTTGGATTCACTATTTATTGATTTATATTCTCTGAGTTATTCATTTGACATATGTCTTTATTGTGTGTTGTGTGAATCATACAAGAATGTTTTACCTATTTATATATTATTTTCTATCACACATGCGTTTGTTGAGTATTTCAGGAATAAACAGGTTGATTCAATTGAGCTGCTGTCTACACTTGCAACTGATAGATAGTAGTTAGGATTGAATTTTGGTTTATGAGCATTATTTTGTAAAGGGCTTTTTAAATTGTAAACTTTGAGCTTAGTGTTTGTGTTTTGTCATGGATTGCCAAAGGGGGAGTTTGTTAAGTTCTAAAGATTTAGGATTTTATGTATTTAGAACTCTAATTTGTATTGTTGGCAAACCATGATCAAAACAGGTTGTTTAGTCTTGTTTAGGCTTGCTCAAAGTTGGGTCTTTCATATAAAGTTGGAATCGAGTGGCTGTAAATGCATTGGTGCATTTCGGCCTGACTCGATCGATTGAAAGAAAGACTCGATCGATCGAATCTCGGGCAGAATGTTTTTCTGCAGAATATTCCAGTTCAGCCCTAACTCATTAAACGTTTTGGGTTTTCTGTTTTTACCCTAGTTATATAAATAAAAACCCTAGCCACGTTTTTAGAGTTGGTCCAGTTGAGTTGTTGCTCATACTTTGTTGTTTTGTGTAAATCTCTTGTGAGATCTAGAGGAGCTTTCCTTTACACAAAATTTAGGATTTTCAAGGTAGAGATTACTTCAACATCTTGATGATTAACTCGGTTGCTACCATAGAAATTTAAAGATTATCAAGCGTGGGTGCTTGTAGCTGATTGGAGAATCCAAGAAAGAAGGAGTCCGTGGATTCGGAACTTGCACGCGGTCATGTCAATAAGTTCTACTAATAGGTAGCATTAGGAAGTCAAGCGGGGAGCTTGTAAGTCTTTTTGTATGAACTTCGATCCTTTCGCATAGTGGATTCAGGTTTACCTTGAGGATAGCTAGGTCAAATCCTCCCCAAGATTTTATTGTGTGGTTTCCTAGGTGATCATATTATTGTGTCTTTTATATTTCCGCTGCTTTATACTTTTGATATGATTGTTTGTTTGTGATAACCTAGAATTGCTGAAATTGACTAAGTTAATCACTTGGCTAATTAACTAGGTTAATCTGGTTGTTTTAAGGGGTCTAAAACCGTTCAGTTAATATTTTGAAAACAATGTTGCTGTTCTTTTACTTTCTGCCCAATAATCCCTGAAGATTTTGTGTACAAATAGAAGTAAGAAATTCCATGCTTTCCATATTACATATCACAAACACAATCTTAAATTAGTATGATGTCTCACTATCACAAACATAATCCACTTATGCAAATTGTATGGGAGCTGTACACACATACGCTAGGCTCCCTGCCTGTGTATTGCACTGTCAGGTAGCATATTTGGAGGGCCGAGGTGCCATTGATATACTTTTGGATAGTGGAGAGGCATTATCTCAGGAATGTCTTCCGTCAGTTTCGGATGAAGCAAGCAGTTCCACTTGTCGTGGATACATTGACTGCCCTTCACAGGATATCCCTTCAGGGTAAATGGGAGAAGAACTGGGCGACGGAACATGCTATCCATATTCAGCAATGGGCCAACTAAGGGCATGAAGTTCGCGTTGCCTCTCTCCTGGACGGTGATGATATGTACCTCGTTGAGTACATGATGTGGTACAGTCATAACACAAGGTGGTACATAACACCAGAGTCTGCGTACTGGGAACTCATGGTGAGGCAACAATTCCTTCTCCTTTGTTGAAACCATTGTTCGATTAAAAATCTTCAGCAGGTTTATCATGCATGCAAAACTCCACAATAATTATTGTTGTTACATCTCTATGAGTTATCTTTCATTATGTTTTAAAGTCAAAAAAATACTGCATGATTTAAGTTCTTCATATATAAGTGAATTTGTCTTGATCCAATTTATTTGCGTGAGGAATGGTTAATTGGCAATGACCAATGATGACCACACTTTTGTTCATATAATTACATTCAAATTTTAAAAAGGGTGGGTTGGGTTTTATTCTTTTATTATTATTTTTTTTTGTTTTTGGTTGGCTTGTAATTTCAAATGGACGGTGCACTCTTTTTAGTAATGATAATTAGACATTTCATGAAAGTTCACTGTCACACTAGATAGCCTTACCTCCAGGACTGAAAGCTAATTACATATTTTATGATAGATATTACCTCTAGGACTAGGAAGACCCTTACTAAACTGTTGGTAGAATGTAATTTCCAACAACTTAAAGGTCATTTGAAATCTTGCAAGTATGCAGCAAGGAGATGTGTTGGATTACTAGATTCAAGTATGATATATGTTGTAATTTATGGTATTTCCCTTAATTGAAACTTTAAGCTTGCATTTGATATTTTCAATTCATTGGATTCTCGGTGTACCTTAGGAAATAATAGCTTCAAAATATGTGTCTTGATTGATGACAGTATGATATTAATGGAGTTGGAACGCTGGTGAAGCCTAGATACACAAATGAAATTCAGATATTTTCACTTATGCTAATATTCAACTTATGTACAACCAACCATACATGTTTTTTGGAAGTATTATCTCAATGTATAGATTGCATAGCCATAAATATAATAGGAAATTGAAAATTTCTGAGTGTTGGGGTGGAACTATAAATTTTTGCACTTGGGGGAGGGGGGGGGGGACCCCTATTTTTATATGCTATCTTTTTAAAGATGTTTAATAATTATAAGTAATATAAGGATTTCATTAGCTATGTTTACTACTTTTTTCTTTTGATTTTGGAATAGATTTATTCATGTTTTGCATAATACTTGTGTTCCTGCTTTCATGATGCTTTTTTTTTTTTTTTTTGTAGGTTCAGCCGATGATATACAGAGGTACGACAAAGGTTCTAACATGCACAATGATCTTACATATACACTAGAGTTTGTGGAGGAGCTGGGCCAACTTAAATTGTCAGATGCGCTCGAAGAAGCATTTGACATTAGTACACAAGCCCCGAGTCGCGGCAGGCAAAGTGGTGTGTCTTGGAGGGGTGGATGTTGTGGAGGTGGTTGAGCTGGTCGCAGCCATACGACTGAGCTGGATCCCATCTACGAGGAAGGGGATGACTCGGGTGCAGAAAAGTCATGGCTTGGCACTGATTGGGTACTGTTTGACGACGGCGGTAGGACACCACGATGCACGTCTGGCATTAGTGCTAGGCCATCCTACATCGCCGGTTATGAGGACACTGTTCCAGATTAAACTATGACCCATATTGCTAGCATGGACTATGAGGGCCTTCCCCGTATGTCACCCCCAGTTTTTTGTGGATTTGCCCATGATGGTGGATGCATATTTGTCCCCACACCACGTATACCCACCCCACCTTTAGTGCACGTGGACCCCACCATGGCAACTTCATCTCCAGCCCCCCATGAAGAGGCTGTACAGATTGAGTAGATACCAGTTGAGGACATTGAGTCGGTGGAGGGTTTGCAGAGATCGCGATGCCCTCCTGCACATGCTCTCGATTGTGAGACCAGTGATGGTATGTACTTCTTCTACACTTCCTTTCTTCTTGAGCTACTTATACTGTGCATTTGATTGAATATGTTAATTTAATTATGCTGTTATGTCTGATGAAACAGGTAAGATTAGACCTATGAGGGCATATGGGCGAAAACGAAAAGATCATTAAATGCCTTAGTGTGTGCTTAAACTTCCTACCTATAGGTGACTGGATATTTCTGTTTCACTTTTCTTTTAAAGTTGAATCCTTTTTTTAGAGCTCATATATGGTGGAAATGAAAAGGCCATTGAGCTTGAAGTTAGTGTGTGCTTATTCTTCATGTCTATAGGTGATTGGAATAAGCATGCAAAATGTTCTAATTAGGGAGAATCTTGGTGGTTATGCATCTGTTTGTGGGTCATTGTTTGGGAGAATATTGGCCATTGCTTGGACTTTTGATTGCAAAAGGACAAATGTGTGGTAGGTATTCATTTGAAGCCAAACTTTCTTGTATTTTGATATGTTGTTAGTTGGAGTAAAGTGGGTTCTAAGAGAGATTTTATGTGGCATTGTTGATAAGCAAGAAGAAGTCATTTGATACTTTTGGTTAAAGATTTTGAGGAGGAAGTTTATGTGGATCAATGGCACAACCAATTCCTTTGTAGCAAATCATTTATCCGAGTCTCTACAATGCTTGGTGCCATGACTATAAGAGCTTTTGAGGAGGATGATTGGCGTTTGGAAACTTATGAACTTGTCTACTCATATCTAGCCAAATGTCGTATATGCCTGTAACACGACCGTTAAACATAACATAGGTACGTCCCATCCTGCTCTACAAACATGCAATGGTGGGAAGTCCTTGCACCAGAATGGTGGATGCACCTTCTTACTAGTGGAGTAAGTCTAGGTTTTTGTAGACAAAATGGAAAAAAGAAAATCAATTTTTAAGAAATCGAGTTATAGCAATAACTCGATTTACATATAATCGAGTTACAAGTAACTTGATTTATAAATTGCCGAGTTTCTAAATTACCGTCACGTCAATATATTGCGTCAACAGTAACTCGACTACTCAGTAGTTAAGTTTTTAAGTATACTTGACTTCTTGGATATCGAGTTATGATTCACCCCCTTACCATATTTTAGAACCCATGCATGTGTCTGGCTCTTTCTGTGCTGAAAACCTTTAGTGTGTGGGTTTTTGAAAAAGAATGCCTGCGAGGTGAACACATTTTGCTGACCTTTCTGGCATTTTCCTCGTCACTATTGCATCCTCCCCAAGTGTGCTACAGCTATGGTCCCTTTCTTCTTTGTTGTGGCATATCTCCCCTGACAGGTATATCTTGACTTCTAGAAAAACTGTGATTACACTTGGATTGACACTTTAGTATAAATGTGATTACCTTCTTACTATTGTTCTGACACTGTGTGTATATATATGTGTGTGTGTATGTATAGATATATCTATATATAGACAAACCTACCTACCCCTATATGATCAGATGTATATGTGTATACACACACACACACACACACACACACACACACACACACACACACACATATATGTATGTGTAAATATATGTATATATAAACAAAACTACCTACCCATATATGATCACATATATATATATATATATATATAAACATATAGGTATGTTTATATATGTTTATATATATTGTGTGCCCTTAGGGCATACGTTAAGCCATCTATTTTTGGAAATATTTTATTAGGAATTGCAAAAACTGCCAATATTTTTTCAATTCCTGAGAAAATTTTTCCTAAAAATGATTAATTATTGCGTGCTCTTAGGACACACATTAGCAAAATCCTATATGTGTGTGTGTGTGTACATATTGTTCCTTTATGTGTATATATATATATATAGTAATGTATGTATAGATACCTGGGAACATATATATAAACAAACATTGTGGGGTGAATTCCTATGATGATATATGCATTCATCCATAGGTATCAACAATGATGTAACAAGCAATCGAAGGTTTAAATTTTATAGCTCTTTCAGTTCTGAAAGGCTTCAGTGTGTGGGTTTTGGAAAAGAAAGCTTGTGAGGTGAACAAGTTTTGCTGACCATGTTAGCATTTTCCTCCTCACTATTGCATCCTCACCAAGCGTGCAATAGTTGTGGTGCCCTTTTTCTTTGTTGTGGCACATCTCCCCTGAAAGGCCAATGTATGTGTACAAACGAATCAAGTTTGTTAAGAATACTTAGGATATCATTATAATGCGTCTATAAAAGATTAATTACTGCTGCATTAACATAACCCCCTATCTTCTGCATGATAACCACAATTAATTGTCCTTATCCAAGTCTGCCATGGGTCATCATTGCTTCTACATTTACTACGATGGGGAGTAGTATTTACATGACTTGCATGGGCTGTCCTCTAGAGGCAATTCAATGAAGCAAAAGTTCATTGAGCTGAAATGCAGAACACACTTGAGAAAAATGCACTAGAAGATAATGGAAGCTCTAAGGTTGGACAGGGAGTCACATAAGATATCCATTGTGTACCATGCCCCCCAGCTACTTGTGAATACTCAGGTTATCTATAACTCAAATCCATTGGGTTGCGATGTTGATGTGGACAGTGATTAAGCAGACCCCCCAGTTTATAGTGTTCGACTTGAATGTAACTGTTGAGGCTGTTGGGTTCCATGTCGATGCAAGTTCACAGCATGGCAGTGGGTTGGAAGAGCCACACTCATCGCCGCTTGAAGTGCATCTTTCCTTTGCCGATGCCACACCTTTGCCCTACAATACTCAACCTTGCAGTGTGGTTGATGATCTAGACAACACCAAAGTGTTGGATGCCACCCATACATATGACGTAGGAGGGTATAGTCACGGATATGAACATGTCCAAGCCTATATGGATGAGGGAATTGATATTGATGCCAACCGAGATGTGTACGAAGAGTTTATTGATACTAATGGACCGATGGATGATGCGGAGGTCTTAGATGGACCACAAATCAAAAACAATGAGGAGGATTGCCCTACTATAGTTCCTATCCCAGAATGGTTCAAATTAAACACATGGGACAATATTAATGACCCATTACCTGCATTGGGTACAGGACATCTTACAAGTTGGCATAAAGGTGACCAGCTAGCGAAGGGGATGCTATTCAAGAATAAAGCCTTCGTTCAATATGTGTTGACCTTTTACTCTGTGGAGCATAATAAGCAATACAAGGTCATCAAGTTTGACACCAATAGGTTGGTAGTGTGGTGCATACATGAGGCATGTTTGTGGTTAATTTGGGCCAGTTGCAGCAAGAAGCATGGGATGTGGCAGATCAGTAAATGTAAGGGTCCCCACAGTTGCACATTCCTCCAAGTAGCGATCGATGGCGGATGATGGATTTAAAGTTCATCTCCATTGCACTTAAGAAGTATGTATGGGAGGACTTAACTCGAAAGGTAAAGGACCTGTGTAGTATGCTATATGCGAAGCACGAGCATGATGTAACTATGTACAAGGTTTAGGAAGCCAAACAAAAGGCAGTTGTGCGTATTTACGGGGATTTTGATGAGTCGTACGCAGAATTGCCACGATTTCTAGCGGCATTGTCCGATGCAGATTTGGACACTGTAACCATGTTAAAGTGCGACCCTCATGTCCTGGGGACTTATATATTCAACTCCGCATTTAGGGAGAATAAGACAGTAGCTTACACTCACATACACACCATTTCATTCTTTTACAGAATTTAATATGTTTCTCTCCTTATAACTGATTATCTAATTGGACTAGCCTTTTGGTCTATTCTAATTGGGCTTTAGTATATGGCTTAGAGTGGGACTAAAAGGGAACAAATAAGACATAGTTTCAATGGGTTTTGGGCTTTTCTATCAACTCTTGACAAGCCCAAAATTACCATTAGTTATATTTAATACCACTATATAAATATAATTGCACTCTAGGCCTTATTAATAAATTATATCTCAAGACTTTATAATACATATAACCCCTTCATAAAATATTTGTAGTAATACAAAATAATGAATGTTAACTGCCACTTTGAAGATTACTACATTTTAATCCTTGAGTATCCGATTTAATCCTTTAAGTTATTCATAAAATATTTATGAAATTCAATTTCATAAATATATACTTTAGTAACTCCTTACTAAAGTGGTTAGGCCTAGGGGTGTTCGCAATGCGATTTTGGGCCATTTTTAGTACTGCACTTTGCAGTGCGGTTTAGCTAAAACCATAACTGCACCGCACCTTGTTTTTGTGGTCACATGAGTGGTGCAGTGCGTTGTGGTGCGGTTTAGAGTTTAACCAAAACCATAACCGTACCACACCTCATTTTTGCGATCATATGTGCGATACTATATATAAGATACGGTTTGAAGTTGGTATATTTTTCAAATTTTGGGCTTTTCCTACTTAGCCCAAAACTAATTTTTCCTTTTTTTTTTTTGCCAAGTTTTAAATTATTGAGTTAGTTTTTCTTTATTTTGGGTTGGCTTTTCTAGTTAACACTTGGTAGGGTTGTTATTATTTTTTTTTTTGAAAATTAGGGTTATTAAACTATTAATAATATATTTAATATTAAAAACAAATAAATATATTAATATATAGAGAGGGTGTGGTGCGGAGCGGTTTGTGCGGTTTTCTTATTATAAAACCTTAAACCACATTGTACCATGCGGTGCGGTGCAATATTACTTGTGGTGCGGTGCGGTTATGCTATTTTGCAGGCAATTTTGGTGTGGTTTATTTGATTTGGTGAACACCCCTAGTTAGGTCTAACACTCTGAATAATCAAACCCATTAAACTTATCTCAAGGGAATATTTATATCTTGGTTAAGAGATTATGAATTCCATTTTAAAAACATATGTTCCTTCGACACTAAATGTGGCTGCCTAACATACTAAGGTTTTGGTCGTGATTTTAGATCTCACTCCTGATATATCAAAGCAACTTACACCTCATGATCAGGTTCATTATTTTCTCAGGATTAAGAGTTGATGTAAATGAAAGTCATTAGATTTATTATTCATTTAAAAGTGTAGACACTTGATTTTGCACACATGATTTAATCAAGGAGAATGACTTGAACGACCATCCATGTACTCCAAAGATCGTGATTGCATTACATGCATCAATTTGTTCTTGCATTACATGCATCAATTCATTCATTGCACATCATAAAAATGATCTTGAGATTCTAATGATCACAACGGTGTGTTCGGTTTCCAAATCAAACCATCGAATCGAAAGATACCATATGATCAAGTTTGCACGGTTAGCATGCATTATGTCTAGATAGAGTCAACCACGCACAATTAATTTAAATTAATTTTGATTAGTTAAACAACTAAAATTAATTAAATAATTTTGTGATTGGTTGATAATTAGTGTTTAAAATAGGATCGCATGCATAGGAATAAAAGGGATGATTGGATAACAATAAAATCGTAGATAATCCAAACTTTATCAAGATTTATTTTAGGATATTTATCTACAAGATAATTATTCCTTAAAAAGCCTAAATTATTCATAAAAGAGATAAAAAAATCATAGCCTAAGTATGAAAACACGTCTAGGTACAAGGACTAGATCAAAAACCCTAAGAAGAGAGCCTAAAACACACCCAAACACGGAAGGACGTTTGGCATCCAAGAGCACCATTTGGCACTTTTGGAGTGTCGAATTGCCTCCTTTTGGGCTTTGGCCTAACGCCCTTTGTGTGACGATAAGAAAAACCCTTTTTGACCTTTTCGCAGAAGGATGTGTCTGGATTCGCATATTAATCATCCATGCCTATCTTTTAGAGTTTTCTAGCCTCTATAAATAGAGACTAGATCTCATAATTCAGGAGACCTTTTTCATGCTATGAGAGGCATACGTTTTTAGGCTCTCAAATTGCTCATATTTTCTGATCCTCTCTCTAATATTTGCTGCTAAAATTAGGGTTTTTAGGTTTCAAAGATAGTTGAAAAAATTTCTTTGAACCCTAAAACATCCTCTCAAGAACAAGAAGTGCTCCATGGATGTTTTATTAATTGTTGTTTTGTTTAAAGTATGATCTTGAATTTTTTTTTTTAATATAATTGTTACAATCTCTTTCTTAATTTCAATTATCTGCATTTAACCAATTTTTTTTTTTTTTTTTCTGAAAAACAGATTTGCCATCTTTCTTAAATGTAGATCTAATTTTTTTCTTAATCAAATTACAGATCTGCATCTTTCTTAGATGTATATCTGAATTCTTTTTAATAAGAAAAACAAATCTACATCTTCATTAGATGCAAATCTGAATTTTTCTCCAATCAAAAACTTATTATATCTTTCTTAGATACAAATCTAATTTTTTTTTTTAAAAAAAAACATATGCAGATTTTGAAGCAAAGGAAAAGATTATGCATGATAGTGTTTATGGTTATTTGTTTTATTTTATACATGTAGCATAAATTTATGTTAAATTCTCTTTAAAAAAAATCTTTTCCATTTTTTTGAACATATAAAAAAAAGATCTGATTTTTCTGTTATTAAAAACCATTTATTTTATCATCACAAAACATATCTGATCTTTTACAAAACTCAAAACCCTTTTTTCTTTTACCTCTTAAAAATAGATTTGATTCTTTTACAAACCAAAATCAATTTTTACTTTATCACCAAAACAGATCTGAATTCTCTCTCCAAAAGCCACCTTTTTTATTATCACAAAGCATATCTGGTATTTTTAATGAATCATTCAAAAAAAAATTTTAATCACTAAAACAAATTTGATTTTTTGTTAACAATGAAGCGAGTGAATTCATAAATAAATTTATGTGATTTAATTTTTGTTTTAGATGTTCAACATATTATTCATAGCATGCATAAAAAGGGTACATAGGTCACAAGAGTTTAGTAGATCAGACTCTGTCTGGGCGGAATGGGTGTCTAACACCTTCCCATTCCGTAATCTAACCTCTGAATTTAGGTCTTTGGATAAGTAGATCAAAGTCTTGTCTTTATTTTATTTTGGGTAGAATGTAACTAGGACAAAAAGCCGTGTATTTTTGGTAGATTGTAACTAGGACTCAAAGCCATGTAATTTTCAATTTTTTCACTTATGTAATTTTTTTATTCAATCAATGAAAGGATTCTATTTAGTCATATTGTATTTAGTTTTTCTTATTTTTTGTATAAAAAATAAATAGCGACTCCACACCACTTACCCAAAAAGAGAGGTGCTCTAAAAAGTACTAAAAAATCTCTCTTTTTTTAGAGGCAATTTTCTTGGTCTCTCACAATAGTCGTTAGTAGAATAATAAATCTCACAGTGGTCTAGTTCAATATGTCTTAATACTTAAAACATATCAACATATCACTTTGAAGTCTCCACTTCCATGATCAAGAAAAATCATCTTAATTGATATGTTATAGTCTTCGCAAATGAAACAACCAATTTCATCACCAACTATGAACTAAAATTCTAAGTTTACAAAGAACTTGTAACTAAATCACATATTATGCATCTCATGGACTATATAATAATGTCCAAATATTCATATTACCATTATTTCAAATAATAATAAAATAACTTTATTAATCACAACATAATGTCATACATAGCATCATACAATAGGATTTAAAGGGCACATATTCTAACACGAGGGTGGAGTTAAATTGTTGGCTTGATAAGGAAGATGACATGTGGCACCAAAGGTCCATAATCAATTGGTTTCAAGAAGAAGATAGGAACACAAACTTCTTTTATGCAAAAACTTCGGCCCATACAAAAAAGAATCTCATTGATGGATTCAAATGGAGTGTGGTAGGATGAGAAGACCAAGATTGAAGAGATAGTGGTTGACTATTACAAAGACCTATTTACTACCAACAACCTCACAAACTTCATAGAGCTCCTAAATGCAGTTAGGCCAAAATTTTCCCCATCAATGAATCAAATGCTTCAAAGGGATTTTACAATAAGAGCAGTTGGGTTGGCTCTGAAACAAATGTACCCGCTGCAAGCCCCAGGTCTAGATGGGATGCCTCCTCTATTCTTTCAGCATTTCTGGACTACTAGTGGCTAGATGGTGGCTAAAACAAAACTTGATTTCCTCAACCTTGGTGTGTCTCCTCCCAATTTTAATGAGACTCACATTGTATTAATTCCTAAAGTCAATGAGCCTAAAAAGGTAACTAATTATAGTCCTATTAGTTTATGTAACGTGGTGTATAAAATTGCTTCCAACACTATAGCTAATAGGCTGAAAAAGATTTTACCTGCCATTATCAGCGATACCCAAAGTGCCTTTGTGCATGGTAGGCTTATCACTGATTATGTTATTGTGGCTTTTGAAACCATGTACCATATAGGCCAAAAAAAGAGTGGAAGGGTTGGAGAGATGGCCTTAAAACTTGATATGAGTAAGGCCTATAATAGGGTGGAATGGGAATGTTTTGATAAAATAATGAATAAGTTGGGTTTTGATGGGAAATGGAGGGGCTTAGTTATGCAGTGCATAACTTCTATAACCTATGCTATGAAGATTAATAGGAGTCTAAGGGGACATATTGTATCATCAAGGGGAATCTGTAAAGGAGACCCTATATCACCTTATCTCTTTCTTTTATGTGCAGAAGGCTTGTTAGCTTTGATAAAAAATTCAGTGGAACTTGGCCATATGGAAGGGATAGCTATTTGTCATGGAGGGCCCAAACTTTCTCATCTCTTTTTTCTTAATGATAGTCTAATATTTTGCAAAGCTTCTCTTTCAGATTGTGACTTACTACAACGAGTTTTACAAGTATATGAGCAAGCTTCAGGCCAACAGTTGAATCGGGCTAAAACATCTTTGTTTTTTAGCAAAAACACACTAAGTGAAGTTCAAGAGGAGATAAAAAAAAATAGGTTCAATGCTCAAGTCATAAAACTACGTAAAAAGTATCTTGGCCTACCTTCTCTAGTGGGGAGAAATAAGAGGAATATGTTCAATAGTATAAAAGAGAAGCTTGGGAAGAAGCTAGGAGGTGGAAGGAGATGCTATCTAAAGCTGGGAAGGAAGTGTTAATCAAGGCAGTTGCACAAGCTATACCAACATACACAATGAGTTGTTTCAAAATACTCGACTCTTTTTGTGAAGATCTAATGAGCATGATTCGAAATTTGTGGTGGGGCCAGAAGAAGGATGAAAAGAAAATAGCTTGGCTTAGTTGGAATAAGCTTTATGACCCAAAGTCCTGCAGTGGTATAGGGTTCAAGAAGCTAAAACAATTCAATTGGGCCCTCATTGCAAAACAAGGATGGAAATTTCAAACAGACCACAACTCTCTTATCTACCAAGTTCTTGAAGCCAAGTACTTTCCAAGGGGTGACCTTGTCCAAGCAACACTCAGCAACAACCCTCCTACACCTGGCGGAGTATATTGGCTACTCAATCGTTGGTGCGTGAAGGGATGCATTGAAGGGTAGAAAATGGCAATGATATAAGAATTTGGGGTGACAAATGGTTGCCCACAGCTCCAACACATAAAGTCATATCTCCCCGACGTTTCTTGCATTTAGATACAAGAGTAGGTGAATTGATTAATTCTAAATCTGCAAAGTGGAATTTAGTGGTCATTGATGCATTGTTTTATCCACAGGAAGCAGATGTGATCAAGAGCCTACCTTTAAGCTCTCGGCTCCCACGAGATGAACTAATTTGGGCTGTGTCACCAAATGGATCCTTTAGTATGCATAGCATGTACAAATTAGTTGTGAAATGCTCTCATCAAGCTAACATGGGTGTGAGCTTGGATAACAACCAGGTTCGGCGCTTTTGGAGAAAAATGTGGAGCCTCCTAGTACCACACAAGATCTGACACTTTGTTTGGAGATCTTGTAGAGATATTCTACCTACAAAGACCAACCTCATGAGATGGAAGGTATTGCAAGACAGTATATGCAATGAGTGCAGAAATGAGGAAGAGATAACTAGTTATGTCCTCTGGAATTGTCAAAAGGCAAGGGAGACCTGTGAATGCTCAAAGATGGCTTCATTGGGCTTGTCTAACAGCATGTCTTTCCATGATTTTCTATGGCAATGCTAATGCATGATAGAGTGGAGGAATACAAAGTAGCTAAGGTAGTAACTATTGCTAGGGTCTGTGGTGTAACTAGAATAAGGTGCAAAATGGAGGCAAATGGAAATTAGGGACGGAGTTGGTTAACTAGGCAGCCATATATTTGGATGAGTACACCGAAGCTATTAAGGCCACATGCAAGCTAGCACCAACGGTCAAATTTCAAAGCTCCTAGTCACCCCAACCGGCAAACTTGTTCAAAGTTAATGTCGATGGGGCAGTGTTTTCAGCACAAAAGGCCATGGGTGTTAGGGTTATTATCTGGGATGGTGAAGGTAGAGTGGAGGCAGATATAAGTAAGTAGATTTTCGCCTCATTGGATGCTATGGAGGCAGAAGCAAAAGCACTTGAAGCAGGTCTCCTCTTTGCCAAAGACATAGGCATTCAACACCTCGTCCTTGAGGGTGACTCCATTACTGTACATAGAGCTCTCTGTGAAAGGTCCACCACTCCAACCTCAGTGGAACTAGTTATTGAGGGCATGCATGCCATTTGCAAGGATTTACACCATGTTGAATTTTCTCATGTACGTAGATAGGGTAAAAGACTAGCCCATTTACTAGCTAAACATGTTTTAGGCATTGTTGATTTTATTGAGTAGGTTGAAGAGAACCCTTGCCTCCTTGAACAAGCTTTTATCCATGATGTACTTTCCTTTTCGCATCATTAATAAAATTTCAATCTTCATATTAAAAAAAAGAAAAAAAAAAAAAAAACTTGCAATAGCTCCATTAAAAGCAAGCAAGACCTGTAATTCACTTTTGAAAAATAAAAATAAAAATCAAAACTCAACTACAAGTATTTGCTCACACTCAAAAATGAAAAATACATTTCTATTCATTCTTCCAAGCATACAAAAGTAGCAAAACTATTTCTTGATTGAACACAACAGCTAAATAAAATCCCTCTATGGGCTCTAGCCCATAATCACATTTAGCATTAGTTAAGTCCCAGCAAATCTCAAATTTACTACCGCTTACAATACAACCCAATAACATTGTTAAGCACTATCTCTTCACTGAATCAAAAACATTGTTAAGCACCACTACAACAAAATGTATTTTTAGTGACGAAAATTAGTGAGGAAATATTTTTCGTCACTAAAAATACAGCTTTAGTGACAAAATATGAATTTTGTCACTAATAATGAAAAAAAATTATTACATTTAGCGACGAAAAATAAATTTCGTCGCTATTGTGATATGAAAATTAAGCACTAAGGAGGGAAACTTTGGCGCCAACTTAATTAATCTATAGTGACAAAATCTTTCGTCGCTAAAAGTTGAAATTTTTAGTGATGAAATATTTCGTCACTGTAGGTATTGTTGTGGATAGTTTTAGTGACAAAAAGTAGTTGTCACTAAAAAAATAAAGGTATTACACTTATATGTTTTTAGCAACGAAATCATATTTCATCACTAAAAGTATGCTTTAGTGACAAAATATGAATTTCGTCACTAAAAACAATAATAGATTTACCCGTATATGTTTTTATTGACGAAATCATATTTCGTCACTAAAGCATACTTTTAGTGACGAAATGTGATTTCATCACTAAAAACATATAAGTGTAAAACATATGAATACATTTTCAGCGACGAACTCGAATTTGTCACTAAAAGTATACTTTAGTGACGAATCCGAGTTCGTCACTAAAAGCTTTATAGAACTCAGGGGCCAAGCAAAAATTTGTTGTGCCAAAAAATTTAGCTACAGCAACGAACTGTTTCGTTGCTAAAAGTTTAATTTTTTGCGACGAAAACTTTTGTCACTAAAGGCATCCAATAGTGATGAATCAGAGTTCGTCACTAAAGGCCTTGTACTTATATGAGCTTTAGCCTAATTTTTTTTTTTTTTTTTTTCACTTTCTTCTTTTCTGGGTTCTCTCCCTTTCCCTCAAACACATACCGAAACTCACATACCCTCAAACACATACCAACCGACGAATCAGAGCTCGCCGTCATCGCCGATACAGTGACACATCGACTCGGCGATACTAAGGCGATGATCCCAGCGTCGCACTCACTGACACTTTGGCTTCGCACTGGCAAGCACTACCAACGCTTCGGCTTTATCGAAGAGCACTAGCGACGCTTCGGCTTTGTGTCAGTGACGCATCGGCTTTGCTTCAGCGATGCACTGTGACGCACCAGTGACGCTTTAGCTATGCACCAGTGACGCTTGTGCGACACACCCAGCATCGCTTTGGCTTCCCTTTACCGATTCAAGTCTCTTCTTCTTTTTTTTCTTTTTTCTTTTTTTTTTTCTCCTTTTGAGTTAATTTTTTTGTTAATTTTGTTTTTTTGCATACTATTTCTCCTTTTATTTTATATTTATTCATTTTTTTTTCTTTCACTTCATAGTGGTATTTGTTGGATTTGATGTTTTTGGGGGTGTGTTCTGAAATGGGTTTTTAGGAATTTTGAAGATTCCTTGTGGGATTTGAAATGGGTCTTTGAATGTACTTATTGTGTGATTTGATTTCTTTGGTTAGTTTTCAACTGGGATCTTTTGGGAATTAAGGTGCAAGTTTAATGCTACAAATTGAGACTGTGGAATCTTCGAGTTTGTGTACCAGTGTGTTTGTTTATAGCATCATAGCGCAGGTGATTGTTCTGCTTTTTTATTTTGGGAGTCATTGATATGGAAAATAGTCTGTAAAGTGATTTAAGGTTGAATATGGGTGGTGATGTATTTTGAAACTAGAAATTTTTGTGTTTCTCTTTAGTTATGCTTATCTAACTAATGTTTGTGAGTATGGGAAAAAAATGTTTGTCTCTCTAGTACTAGGGAAATTTAAATCAAGTGATTAAGCAACCAGTTTAAAGTCTTGTGCACAGTACTGTTCTATTGCATGTTGGCTGTGTTATATATTTGCTTTAGCATGTTCAATTCAAATTAATATGAAATTTAATGCCAGCTTTGTTGGTACTAGTTGCTGGTCATTCAGTCCAAGACTGAATGGCCTCCTTTCAAATGGTATATTGGCCCTTTAGCATAGGTGTTGATATGAAATTCAGTGACCTAGGTGGGACTATATTTCCACACAATGATATTGTATTATACTTGGCTTTGCTCTCCAATGATGATATTTCCTGTCTGTTGAATCTATGCTTTTATTTTTATTTTTTTACTCTTCTTTTTTCTTTCCTTATCAGAATTCTCTTACTTTTCTTTTTAGAACCTCTTGAGTTTGAAAATTTGAGAGCTGTACTCACTGAATTTTTTTTTTTTTTTTTACATTGTCTCCATCAAGAGGTAAAGCCTCACTTATCTATGTATTGCATGCAGGTAAAGCTTCACTCATCTATGTATTGCATGCAGGTAAAGCTTCACTCATCTTTTTGTGCTTATCATTGGGTCTACATAACTATTCACTAAAAGTTATCTTTCTTTTATTTCTAGCTCTCTCTTTTGTGACTGAAGAAATTGTGAGGAACAAGGTGAAGAATACAAGTTAACTTTGGATTATTTCTAAATGTTGTAAACTTAGCTTGAGCAAAGTAAGTATATTCTAGTTAAAAACTTATAAAGCTTTATATATATTTGTAATGTTGGAAATTTGTTTTGTGGTGGGTTGTTGTGTTGGAGCAAGCAGGTGGCTTGCATAGTGTTATAAGGTGACTTAAATTCATATTGGGAGTGTTTTTAATTTCTTGCAAATGTGAATGTAACTTGTTGATTAGTAGCAATTGTGTTCCTTTATTCAATTTCAATACTTGTAAGCATTATAGTTGTGATGTTGGAAATTTATTTTGTGGTGGGTTGTTGTGTTGGAGCAAGTGAGTAGCTTGCATGGTGTTATAAGGTGGCTTAAATTCATATTGAGAGTGTTTTTAGTTTCTTGCAAATGTGAATGAAACTTGTTGATTAGTAGCAATTGTGTTCCTTTAATCAATTTCAATACTTGTAAGCATTATAGTTGTGATGTTGGAAATTTGTTTTGTGGTGGGTTGTTATGTTGGAGCAAGCAGGTGGCTTGCATGGTATTATAAGGTGGCTTAGATTCATATTGGGAGTGCTTTTAATTTCTTGCAAATGTGAATGAAACTTGTTGATTAGTAACAATTGTGTTCTTTTATTCAATTTCAATACTTGTAAGTATTATAGTTGTGATGTTGAAAATTTGTTTTGTGGTGGAATGTTGTGTTGGAGCAAGTGGGTGGTTTGCATGGTGTTATAAGGTGGCTTAAATTCATATTGGGAGTGTTTTTAATTTCTTGCAAATGTGAATGAAACTTGTTAATTAGCAGCAATTATGTTCCTTTATTCAATTTCAATACTTGTAAGCATTATAGTTGTGATGTTGGAAATTTGTTTTATGGTGGGTTGTTATGTTAGAGCAAGCGGGTGGCTTGCATGGTGTTATAAGGTGGTTTAAATTCATATTGGGAGTATTTTTAATTTCTTGCAAATGTGAATAAAACTTGTTAATTAGTAGCAATTGTGTTCCTTTATTCAATTTCAATACTTGTAAGTATTATAGTTGTGATGTTGGAAATTCGTTTTCTGGTGGGTTGTTGTGTTGGAGCAAGCGGGTGGCTTGCATGGTGTTATAAGGTGGTTTAAATTCATATCGGGAGTGTATATTTGTGTGTGCAATGTATATTTATTTAAGTATTAATATGGACTTGTGCATTCATGAATAGGATAGAATTTTATCTAAGTAGCTTATAGACTTAAATGTTAGAATACATTATGCATGAGTTGTCTTTATTTTACTAAAGTAGCATTCATCTTGTAATTGTAGTCAACCATGGATAAAATTTGGATGACAATGGGTAAGACACCCGATGGCAGATTAAGTCATCCATATATTGAATAGGTCAATGCATTTATTAATTTCACAAGAGCGATTGTGGACTTGAGTGGTAATATTCCGTGTCCGTGTATTCATTGTGTGAATTGCTATCAACAATCTCCTCAAACAGTGTGTATCCATTTGCCTTATCGTGGAATTATGCAATCTTACATTAATTGGTATAATTATTGAGAACCTCGTGTATTGAACGAGAACATTCATGATAATGAAATGTCGGATGGTGATCATATGGATGGTATCGATGCCTTGGTAGATGACCGAATTAGAGGGATGAGAACATTCATGATAATGAAATGTCGGATGGTGATCATATGGATGGTATCAATGCCTTGGTAGATGACCGAATTAGAGGGGAACAAAAAAATGCAACCGAAGATGAGGAGGTGCGTCATTTTGACAAACTTGAGGAAGATGCAAAGCATGAGTTGTATTTGGGTTGCACTAATTATAGTATCTTGAAGTTTGTTATTGAGATGTTGAATGTAGAGGTAATGACCAACTTGAGTAATAAGGGACTTGATATGATGCTAGAATTGCTGACAAAGGTTTTACCGAAAGGTAATTTGGTTCCAAGGTCAACTTATGAAGCAAAGAAGATATTACATGACTTGGGCATGTCATATGAGTATATAGATGCGTGCAAAAATGATTGTGCATTATTTTGGAAGGAAAATAAAAACCTTGATAAATGTCCGGTGTGTGAGGTGCCTAGGTACAAAGATACACGTACCCAAGGTAAGAAGATTCCTCACAAGGTATTGCGTTACTTCCCGTTGACACCGAGACTGAGGAGATTGTACATGTCAGGCCAAAGAGCTAAGGACATGAGATGGTATATAGACAAATGTGTGGATCATGGGATAATGAGGCATTCTGCTGATAGTGAGGAGTGGAAGGAATTTGATTTGCAACATCCTGATTTTGCCCTTGAACCTCACAATGTAAGGTTGGGGTTGGTTAAAAATGGATTTAATCCTTTTGGGAATATGAACAACAACAATAGTATGTGGCCTGTCATACTTATCTCCTATAATCTACCACCTTGGTTGGTTATGAAGGAGCCATATTTTATGTTGTCCTTACTTATTCTCGGTCCCCATCAACTGGGAAATGAGATTGATATTTACTTGAAACCATTGGTTGATGAGTTGAAGGAGTTGTGGAAAGAAGGTGTAGAAACTTATGATGCTTATAGTAAAGAGCATTTTCAAATGCGTGCAACTTTGTTGTGGACAATACATGACTATCCTGGATTTGGTAATGTGTCTGGATGGAGGAGAAACGGTTATCATTCTTGTTACACTTGCAATGATCAACCATATTTAGAAGCTTTGGAAAGTAAAATTGGATTCATTAACCATTGAGCTTATTTACCTATGGATCATCATTGGAGACATAGTCGGATGCATAATGGTTTACCGGAGAAACGGAAGAAATCTTTAGAGTTACAAGTGGGAAAGATACAAGAGCAGTTAGATAGAATGCCAAATATAATTCTGGGAAAGCATCCAAGTAACAAGAAGAAACACCTTATTGGGGAGCCAAATTGGTCAAAGGCAAGTATTTTATATAAGCTTCCATATTAGAAAAATAAAAAACTTAAGCACAACATTGATGTCATGCATGTGGAGAAGAACATTAGTGAGAGTACTTATGGTATTTTGTTAGGCATTGAGAGGAAAAACAAGGACACTGACAAGGCCCGGATAGACTTGTAAAATATGAACTTCAGGCATATATTGCATTTGAAACAATGTCTTGATGGATCATATGACAAGCCTTAAGCTTTCTTTTCATTAAGCCTCAATGAAAGGGATGCTTTTTATGACTTTTTGAAATCAGTCAAGTATTCGGATGGCTATGCAGCCAATATATCAAGGTCAGTGAATGCAAAAAATGGTAGATTATCTGGTTTGAAAAGTCACGATTGTCATGTGCTACTACAACGAATTCTTCCAATTGGGTTGTAAGGGTTTGCAGATAAAGACATTAGTATTGTATTGTTTGAATTGGGCAACTTCTTTCAAGACTTATGCTCAAGGACCTTAAAGCAAAGTGAATTAGAGAAACTAGAAGAACGTATAGTTCTTATACTATGTAAGCTTGAGAGGTCTTTTCCTCCAGCATTCTTTGATGTTATGGTCCATCTTACTGTTCACTTGCTTCGAGAAACAATTCTAGGAGGCCCGGTACAATATTGGTGGATGTATCCAATTGAAAGGTAACTAGATCTTTTGATGCATTCATTAATTGCATTTTTTCCACGTGGTATAAAATCACATTTTGTGTGTATTTTTTCCTCGTAGGTACCTTGGAAAATTGAAAAGATACATTTTCAACCGAGCTCGACCAGAAGGTTCAATTGCAGAGGCTTACATTCTTAAAGAATGTATTAACAACTGGTCTTTGTATATTGATGAGATCGAAATTGTGCATAACCGAAGAGAAAGAAATAAAGATTTTGGTGAATCTAGCGAAGGATTGATAGCTTTTCACAGATTGCCCGACCTACAAGTGGTAGGCAGAATGATGGTGACTTGTCTCATACATTGCTTGATACTGCTTATTGATATTTGCTGTATAATAGTCTTGAGCTAGAGCCTCATTTAAAGTATATGATTTCATATGCATATATTGTTTAATCAAGTTTTGAATATTATTTGCAATGCTTATCTAAAAATAAATTACTTTATTTTTAACAGCGAACACAAAAACACATTACATAATCTTACTGGAGAAGCCATAACTTAAATCCAACAACAAGAGTTTCCCAAGTGGTTCAGAGAACGTGTAAGACATTTGAAATTTAATCACACACTAATAAATTTAAACATTTAAATTTATTTGTTATTGCTTATTACTAATAGGATATCACTTGTTGTATGTCATTATAGATGAATAGATTGAAAGTTAACAAGTCATCAGAAGCTACTAAACAGTTATGGTCATTAGCAAATGGTCCTAAGCCGTATGTGAAGGAGTATACTGTTTGTATGGTCAATGGTGTAAAGTTCCATACAAAGGACCTAGATAATCGTCATGTAACCCAAAACAGTGGTGTATGTATTGAAGGGGACCATGAGGGAGAAATGCACAACTTCTATGGTCATGTGTGCAAAATTTGGGAATTAGAATATATGTTTCGCCATAAAATTGTTTTGTTCCAGTGTGAATGGTATAATATTAGTACCAATGGTCGAAGGAGAACGATAAGAATTGATGCACACTGCACGAGCATTGATGTTACAAGTTGATGGTATCAAAATGACCCTTTTATACTTCCTAGTCAAGCGAAACAAGTTTTCTACCTTTAAGATACAAAATTGCATGACCCTTGGAAAATTGTGCAATGCATCCAACATAGAGGAGTGTTTGATGTCCCAGAAGTCAAGGGTGGAGAATCCAATGATAATACAGAAGATAGTAACGCATTCCAACAAGAAGCAATTGTTGATATTGTCTCTATCAATGTTGAAGACAATATTATTGAGTATTGCATGGGTGATGTTGAAACTAAGATTATTCCTGAAGGTGGAACTTCAAGAGATGCTAATCAAAATGAAGAGCATGACATACCTGATGTTGATCTTGATATGAATTATGATATGTAGAGTTCATAACAATTGTCTTAAATGTTATGTGATTATCTTAAAGTTTTATGCTTGTCTTAAAGTTTTATGCTTGTCTACGTAGCAGTTGTTATTGAGATGTTTTGTGTTTATCTTAAACTTGATATGGATATTAATGTGGTCATTTGTTGTGTTGAGTTAGTAGCAATTGTGTTGAAATTTAGCACATGTGAATTGTTTGATATAGATAATGGTGTGGACTATAATATGTAAAGTTAGTAGTAATTATTATTGAGATGTTTTGTGCTTATCTTGAACTTGATATGGATATTAATGCGGTCATTTGTTGTGTTGAGTTAGTAGTAATTGTGTTCAAATTTTGCACTTGTCAATTGCTTGATATGGATAATAGTGTGGACTGTAATGTTAAGTTAGTAGCAATTGTACTTATCTTTCATGTCAATACATAGTTTCAAAAAATGTCCAAAAAGGCCAAATACACTTATAATATATCGAGGTATAAGATGGCAAGATTTGATAGAATGAAGCAAAACCAAGAGATAATTGATACTTTGGAATTGAAGCACATCTCAACTTCTCTAAAGAATTTTTCATAGTCCAATTGTGCAAAAGGGAAAAGAAGTAGAGCTAGTGTTGTGGTAGATGATGATTATGTACCATCTATTGGTGACAATGAAAATGATGTTGAGTTATCTAACTCTTTAATTCATAAGGTACAATAGATGTTCCATAGGGTACAATAGATTATAACTTTGTTGTTCTATTATTTGTAATGACTTTGTTGTTCCATTATATGTATGTTTCTAGTTACAGATGGCACCAAGACGACTTACACGCTCGCGAGGTGAGGCATCTATCCCAGTGGTCTAATCTATGGTTCAATCTATGGAAACACTTCTTGAAGCAAATCCTCTTACCCAAAGTTCTTCGAGTGCAGAGGCTACCAACGCATTAACTAGCACGACTGGTAATTACATAGAACATACTTAATTACAACTGCACCTTGTCTTTACTATTGAAATTATACTTAATGTACATATAATGTATAATTTTATAACATTGATAATTTTTAAATAGCATTTGTTAACAGAAATACCCGTGGAACAACACGTGGTATAGCAGTACAAGCATTTGTTGAAAAAAGTGGTAAACTACCAGTACGTATAGCTGCAGAGTATGATGCTTCTATTAGAAAGAATGCATGCAAGCTTGTCAATCAAATTGGTGTACAAGTGCGAAGTAATTTGTCTAATTACAACGTAAAATATTGGAAAAGTGTTGACACTGCTACTAGAGATGTGGTGCTTCAGAATATCGCAGTAAATTTATATTAATAACACCTAGCTTGTCTTTGTTGTCACTAAGTATATTAATTCATACAATAATATTTTTATAATACATATATACTTCATTTTACAGGATCAGTTTGAGCTTGAAGGAGATTCCAACTTAGTAACGAAAACAGTAAATATAAAATGTGGAAGATTATTAAGTAGCAGCTTAAACAAGATGTATCAGACTTATAAAAAGCTTGTACAATCTCATGGTGAAGACTATGCAAAAAGCCACCCAGCAAAGAATGTCACACTTGAGCAACGGACTGGACTCATTGAAGGGAGATGGACCAATAAGAACTGGCTGGTAAATTATTTATGCATATATTATTATTATCCAATATTTACTATATTATGTTGTCAAATGATTAGATTAATACTTAGATGAAGTAAATGTATACTGTTTTATTCATGATCTAATAAATATCTTGAATGTTCTTTATTAGGAAAAATCAAGAATTAATTCTAAAAATAGAAGCAAAACTTTAGGCAAACATAGATGCGGGACAAAGGCACTTCCTGCTAGGGTTGATGAAGAGGTGCATGTTTTTTCATTTCTTAAACCTTAGTATATTACATGTTGTGATTAATTAACTATAAATAACTAACACTCGAATGTTAATTAATTAGAAAAATAATAATAGAGGTCAAGTTCCTGAATTGGCAAAAGTCTCAAAGATGTTCATTGTAATCCAAACATAAATAAGTGGATACACCATGACGATGAAGCGACATATGTATGTGTATCATTCCATCCCTATTATTACATCCTTATCATGTTTGTAACGTTATTACATATGTAGTATTAATGTTGTGATTGTTGTTGTTTTTTTTTTTTTTTTTTTTTTTCCTCTTTCAAATGGTAGGAAACTATTCTCAAAGTGCAAGAGGATCATTGTCAAGATCATGCAATTCCCCTTACACAAGAGGAAATCTCAAACTTGGTTTTTAAGAAAAAATCTAGTATTGTAAAAGGACTTGGCATGAAACCTTCATCTTCTCTAGTAACCACTGCCTCATCTAATTCCTTGGTAGAGTATATTCATCAGTTAGACAATGAGATAATTGAGCTCAAAGAGGCAAGAGTTAGGGATGAAGAGGAGCGAGCTAAAGAGCAAGAGGCGCAAGCTAAGCAAGATAAGATCCAAAAGAATATTCTTAATTTTTTGAGGAGCAAAGGTTATGATGACGGTTTTAACTATGGAGGTGGTTTATCTTCAAGTTAAATCACTTATTGGTTAGTACTTTATCTTTAAGTTAAAACACATCATTTTTTATGTATCATTTGAAACTAATTGTTAGAAATGTTTTTTATAGCATAGTTAATGTTTTTACTTTACAATTTTAATATAGTAGTATTTTTATATTTGTGCAGATTTCTTATTAGTGGCTTTAGGGGTCTTACTTTTGGCATTATTTGAAGACATATGAGGACATCTTTTGGCTTTAGGGGGTTCTAATTATATTATGCCACATTTTTTGTATTGTTATAAAACATCTTAAGTTATTGTATATGTTGCAAACAATTATTATATAGAAGGATTTGAATTTGATACTTGTTTTAATTTTAACTTGTGGAATGTATGGATCGATTTTTTATAATTGTGTTGTTGAAATAAATGTGTTAATCAAATGTGAGGTTTTAATAATGTAAGGACAGGTTACAAGTTAATATCAACGTCATGAAAATAATAAAAACAGAAAATAAGTTTTAGTGACGAATTTTTTCATCACAAATATGGCAACAAAAAATTGTTTTAATGACAAAATATTTCGTCACTAAATGTAGTGGAATTTTGTAAGAAATGGTTTTAGTGACGAAAAGATTCATCACTATATGTGCATGGATTTTTTAAAAAATAGTTTTAGTGACGAATATTTTCGTCACTATATGTACCCGAAAATAGTTTTAGTGATGAAATTTTTCGTCACTAAATATGATTTAATAAATTGGAATGGTTTTAGTGACGAAATATTTTCGTCACTAAATACTATTTTTAGCGAGGAAAATATTTAGCGATGAAACATTTTCGTTGCTAAAAGTTTTTTTTTTTTTTAATACCAAATTGGACTTTTAGTGATGAAATTTTTTGTCGCCAGGACTTTTAGCGACGGGGCTACAACGACGAAACAAATTTCATCACTAAAAGTCCAATTTCATCACTAAAGCTTCTTAGTGACGAAAAACTAGTCTTTTAGTGATGAATTTTTTCGTCACTAAAAATACATTTTCTTGTAGTGCACTAGGCTAACGAATTGCAATGCAAAAGATAATCTTGTTAAGCAATATTGGTCCATCTCCATCACCATTCACCATTGTTAAACCAATATCAATGTTTTTAAAATCATATGGACAATTTTTTTCATTTTTTAAAAGAATATGGACAATTTAAGAAGCTTAAAAATCATTTGTACATATTGAATATGAAAACATAAAAAAACCAGTAACATGTTATATGAAATTTTTAGCGTATTGGACATTGACTTATAATAACCAACCAACAACATAAAGTGCTTTAGAAAAAAATTTCAAGCTTATAAGTGACAGAAATACCTAAACTTCACAAATAGAGACTCTAACTTCACTATCAAAACTATTAAGTTTGCATAAATTTCATTAATAGGACAAGAATAAGAATGATGATATCATTGGTAAAATGCTATGTGCCATTGTTAGTTATTAGGGTTATAGGTATGAGATACCACACTAAATCATTGTCGTTGTATTATGTTATATTAGTAAATTATTTGTCTATGGGTGCGCTTACCAAGATCATAACTTCTGGTTTTACATCAATAGATTAATTGACTAAATGCATATGATTAATATTTAAATCCATACAAGGTGAGATATTTTATGATATGTGAAGTCAATTGGTCTAAGTGTTCAAAAAGATGATAAAACTAATTTTGCAATGTTAACGTGTATAATATATTGTGGGTTTTTTTTTTTTTTTTTTTGCTGCGTTCAACACTGCAAGACTATTGCCTACCATAACAGAGCCAAACTTCATTCAAGGGATCTTCTCAACCTTATCAAATCTCAAGATTTTATCAAGCTTTCATCTTGAGTTTGAGATGGGGTGTTAGAGATATATTAACCCATTAGTATAGGCCCAATCTTAATTCTAATTTGTGTGCAAGCCAAGTCTCCTACTTATACTAGAAGTCTTTTAGTTTAGGGTTTAGTCTACTATATATACACATGTTATGATTCATTATAATACGGGATTTGTACTACACTCTCATACATGTCTACTTTATGTTTTTGCTTCCACATCTATACTAGCATATTCAACATGGTGTATCAATGCTAATATTTAACATGGTAATATTTAACTTCTCCTATATGTGGATGATATGATCATAACTGGTGATGACCTCAGTGGCATTCAAGAACTTAAGGCTTTCCTCAGTCAACAGTTTGAGATGAAAGATCTTGAACATCTCAACTACTTCTTAGGTCTTGAAATCACTCATTCTACAGATGAACTTTATATTACTCAAGCCAAGTATGCCTCTGAACTCTTGTCTCAAGCTGGACTCACTGATAGTAAGACTGTTGACACTCCAGTTGAGCTTAATGCGCATCTAACTCCCTCAGGAGGGAAACCATTGTCTAATCCCTCTCTTTATAGACGCTTGGTTGGTAGCTTAGTTTATCTCACTGTCACTCGTCCAAACATTTCCTATGATGTTCACCAGGTGAGCCAGTATCTGTCTGTACCACAATCGACTCACTATATTGCTGTTCTGCGCATTCTTCGATACCTAAAGGGCACTCTCTTCCATGGTCTTTTCTACTCTGCTCAGTCTCCTCTTATTCTCCATGCATTTTTTGATGCTGATTGGGCAGCAGATCCCACTAATCGCAAGTCCACCATTGGTTATTACTTTCTTCTTGGTTCTTCTTTGATTTCTTGGCAAAGTAAGAAACAAACTCATGTGGCCCACTCCAATATTGAAGCAGAATATCATGCCCTTACTGATATCACATCTGAGCTCCTTTGGCTATGATGGCATCTCAAAGATTTAGGTGTGTCTACATCCTCTGCTACTCCTCTTTATTGTGACAACTAGAGTGTTATTCATATTGCTCACAATGATGTTTTCCATGAATGGACTAAACACATCGAGATTGATTATCATTTTATCTGTTTTCATCTTGTCCATAGTGCTCTCAAATTGATCTCAGTCTCCTCTAAAGATCAACTTGTAGATATCTTCACCAAGTCACATCTTAAGGGACGCCTTCGTATTTTGGTTGACAACCTCAAGCTGGTCTCACATCCACCTTGAGTTTGAGGGGGGCTATTAACGTGTATAATATATTGTGGGTTTTAGGCCCAGTTAGGTTACTTGTATAGCACACATATTCACTTCTACTACACACATATGCCTCTTATATAAAGGCACCTATGTACATTTTTTCATCAAGAAATACAATATAATTGCATTCAGTATTTCTAACATGCAACATCTCAAAGATGAGTTTTTGTAAAAGATCTCTGTCGATCGGCTTGGTTGCGTTGGATATATTCCAGTCTAAGAAACCAACTCTCAAATTGAAAGGGTCCGTATTTGGAGACTTCAATCTACTGCCAACTATTGAAACCATTGAATTCCCAACGAATCGATTTGAACAGGTCTTTGGACAATCCTAGTCTACATATTGGTTTGCCAATATGAAAGACAGAAATAAATACCCCATTATCTTACATTTCATTCTGATACATGATACTAATTTAATGATGCATTGTATTATATTAATATTTATTCAATTTAGAAATGAATTAACAAAACCTTCTTATTTATTTTTAGGTCAAGCTTTTTTTTTTTTTTTTTTTTTTTTTAATTTTTCTAGTCTAAAAATAGACCATACTTTGTGTATAGTATTGTCTAGACATGGAAATCTAAAGTCTAATAGTTTAGGATTAGAAGCTTATATCTACGGACATGGTTGTACGCTACCTATAAAAATTTGCTTTGAATAATTAACAGTTACCTTTTTATTTTTTTTGATAACTAACAGTTACCTTTATTGATCTTATACTAAAGTTACTATTGCTATTTTTCAAATTATCAAACACTAGAATTTACACCCATGTTAATGATGGTAACTAATTGGTGCCCATTTGGGAATAACTTATTTAGTTTTTTGTTAAAAGCATGTGAAAGTATTTTTGTACTTTAAAAAATGAGAAAAAAAAATGAAGTTTAAAAAAAATGTATATAAATTTAATTGTATCTGTTTGGAAATAACTTATCCAGCTTTTTGTTGAAAGTACTATAGATAAAAGGTAAAAAATAAATAAAATAAGTAAGTAACTTACGTGAGATCCATAAACAGAATTAAAAAAAAAATAGCAATAAGTTGGCTTATAAGTGCATCTTAAACTAACACTGCTAAAGAGCAAAAAAGTTAGCTTTTTTTATTTTTTATTTTTTAAGATTCAAAATGAAAAGAGAAGAAAGCTTATTAGCAAATCCAAAACTAATAAGCAAAAAGCTAGTTTATTAGTTTTATTTTTCCAGCTAATAAATCAAAGATATACACTTGTTGGCCTAAAAATTATTGACTAAGTAAGATTTTAGCTTTTATTGAAGATGTTTTGTTGGGAAAAAGAAGTAGTACTGCTATGGGACCATCTTGCTCTACCCTATAAGAGCATCTCCTTAAAGTCATTTTTAGAGAGCAAAGCCTCAAAAAAAAAATCCTCCAATAGCCTCTCTACCTCCAAAATTTTTTTAGAGTTGCTACAATAGCTCTCTTGACATGGAGAGCACTATAGCAACTCCAAATGAATTTTTTTCCGTAAGAGTATTTCCAACAATCTCTCCAAATTTTTGTACTGTTTGGAGAGTGAACTGTTTCTTTTGCCTTTCAGCTATTAACATTTTTTTTTTTGAATACGGAATATTCATTCATTCATAAAATAAGAGAACCTTGGTACAAAGCTTCCATAGCTGGTGGAGGTGAATCCTCCATCCAATACATATCATCAGAGATGTTCCTAGCGTGTTGTGTGAGAACATGTGCTATCCTATTCCCACCTCTCCTTGTGTAGCAAATGTTGACCCAATGCAGACCGAGAATCAATTGATGAACATCCTCCACCACGTTCCCCAACAATGATAGGTCAGCCATAGAAAAGGATATAGCTTTCATAACATTAGCATTATCCCCTTCCATAACAAGTTCTAAAAATCTAGCATCAGTTGCAAACTCCATTGCTTTTCTAGCAGGCTAGCATCTTGGCTTCCTCACTACTACTCACAGATGGACCTTTGGTAGACATGGCTGCCATCACCTTGCTTTTATCATTTCGAATAATTGCTCCAAACCAAGAACTGTTATTCTCCGAGAAAATGGCTACATTGAAGTTCAATTTGAAAATAGATTGAGGAGGCAGTTTCCATATACCACTGCTTGATTGCACAAAGGGAGTTGCATTCAACTAATCCTAGGTTGCCCGATACTCCTCCAAGTATTTTGCAGCCCTCTTATTCAGTCAATTTGGATCTTGAAACATTCCCCCATGTGGAAATCTGTTCCATTGATTCTAGATGAACCAAGATTAGACCAAAAACAATTCCAAATCCTGTAGCGAAAGTCGATTGAGAAAATTCTCAATAAGCTGGATAATGTTAGATTGTCCATGTGAGCATTTTGCAGCTTCAATATGCTCCCATCCCACACATCCTGAGCAACATCACAATCCCACAAGACATGTATGATTGATTCTAGAAATCTAGTGCAGTTTAGGCAAATATTGTCATCAACCACGTGTCGCTTAGTACGGTTTAGACATGTTGGCAAAATCTCATGGCATGCTCTCCATCCAAAGACCTTGATATTGTTAGGAATTCAAAGTTTCCACAACACATCCCATAGTTGTTTTCCTACATTCCCACTGGAATTTTTAGTCCAACTTCACTCCTTAGAACCTGTGTAGCTACCCTATATGCAGATTTTACAGAGAACAGTCCATTCTTATTGTGGAGACAAATAAATGCATCACGAACATATCTTTGGCTCAAGGGAATCCTACAAATCGCTTCAGCATCTTCTCTGTGAAACATGGACATGATAAAATCTCATCTCCACCAATGCAAATTTAGATCAATGAGATCTAAAACTAACAAATCCTCTGTTTCTTCATTAGTAAGATAGAGGATTTTGTGCATTGGATGATTTGGGATCCATCTATCCCACTGAACTCTTATGGAAAAGTCATTTCCAACTCTCCAACAACAACTAGATTTAAGAATGGGAATTGTTGCCATCATGCTTCTCCAAACAAAGGAGCAATTTGATGACTCAACAGCCTTAAGAAAAGTAGACCGTGGGAAATATCTAGCTTTATATCACTTATATAATAGGGAGTCATCTTCTTGTAACATTCTCTGCCCTTGCTTAGCTAGCATAGCTAGATTGAAAGCTCTCAAGTCTTAAAACCTCATTCCACCCTCTTTCTTTGAAATTGATAATTTATCCCAACTTTTCCAATGAATTTTCCTTTCATTCCCAACTTGTCCCGACCAACATTTTGCACACATTGCATATAATTCATCACATAATTTAATCAGAAGTTGAAACACACTCATTGTGTAAATGGGGATGGATTGTGTCACTGCCTTGATGGGAACCTCTTTCCTAGTTCTAGATAGCAACATGCCTTTCCAACTTTGCAATTTCTTCCTTACTTTATCCTTTAGGTAGGAAAAGTTAATAATAATAACTAGTCGCTAACTCGTGTGATACAAGGGATAGTTAAATAAAAATTAAAAGTACTTATTTTGCTTAAAGGTTTATGACTTAACTTTAAAAAATTTATAACTTGAAAATGAATGAAAATAAGTAATTTTTTGTTCAATATAATGGTTTAGAAAAAAAAAATTCTTTCATATCATTGGTTTCACATAACACATCCTAGCATGGGCTATTCCACGGTGATGACTTCATATAATACTCAACTACAATTAAATCTACTATCCACCACCAATCTAATCTATGTTATCTTGATAGTAGATCTACAAATTGCATTCCCATATCCTTAGAGCTTGCCACATCATTATTAATATCTATATATAATATAAAATTGAAAATTTTGACTTTTTGAGAGACTTACATTAGAATTAGGATTAAAAACATAATTATAATTCTTTTTTAATTAGACCTCACTTTAGATTTCAAAAAAAAAAAAAAAAGACTCATGTTAAAAAAAAAAAAAAAAAAAAAAAAAAAAAACCTTAGGATTAAGGAAAAAAGAGAGAGAGACTCCTGTTAGTTTTGAAAAAGACTCACTATTTAGTTTTGAAAAAGACCACATATTAGATTTTTAAAAAAATTTTTTTAAAGGACTCACTTTAGGATTCAAAAAAAGAAAAAAGAAAGACTCACATATAAAAAAAAATAATAATTAAAAAAAAGGAAGAAAGAAAGACTTGTGTAAAAAAAAAAAATTAATAATAAAACTTTAGGATTAAGGAAAAAGAGAGAGAGAGACTCTTGATAGGACTCTCTCATGATTTAGTTTAAAAAATTAAAAAAATTTATAAATTAAAATGTTGACGTGGAAAATTGTATTTTTTTTTTTTTAAAGGACACACTTTAGGTTAAAAAAGAAAGAAGAAAGACCAGCGTAAAATAAATAAATAAATAATTAAGGAAAAAGAGAGAAGAGACTCCTAATGGACTCTCTCACTATTTAGTTTTAAAAATTAAAAAATAATTCTAAATTAAATAATTATAAATTTTTTATAAATATTTTTTTAGGATTAAAAAATAATTATATATATTTTTTAATTAGAACTCACTTTAAGTTTCGAAAAAGAGAAAGAAAAAAGAAAGAATCTTGTAAAAAAAAAACTTTAGGATTAAGGGGAAAAAAAAAAAATAGAGACTCCTGTTAGGACTCTCTCACTTTTTAGTTTAAAAAAAGACCACATGTTAGAATTTTTTTAAAAAAGAAGGACTCACTTTAGGTTTCAAAAAAAGAAAAAAGAAAAAGAAAACAGAACAACTCACCAAAGAAAAAAAAAATTAGGATAAAGGAAAAAAGAGAGAGAGACTCTTTTTAGGACTCTCTCACTATTTAGTTCTAAAAATTTTTAAAAAAATTATAAATTAAAATGATGATGTGGATTTTTTTTTTTTTTTAAAGGACTAACTTTAGGTTTCAAAGAAAGAAAGAAAGACTCATGTAAAAAAAAAAAAAAAAAAAACAAACAAACAAACAAACAAACAAAAACAAAAAACTTTAGGTTTTAGGGGGAAAAAAAAAACAAAAAAACAAAACTTTAGGTTTAAGGGGAAAAAAAAAAGGACTCCTAATAGGACTCTCTCACTATTTAGTTTAAATTTTTTTAAAAAATTTATAAATTAAAATGATGACGTGGAAAATTGTATTTTTTGTTTTAAATGACTCACTTTAGGTTTCAAAAAGAAAAGAAAAGAATGACTCTCGTTAAAAATAAAAAATAAAACTTTAGGATTAAGGGGAAAAAAAAAGAATAAAAAAAAAAAAAAAAAAAAAAGAGAAACTTCTGATAGGACTCTCTCACTATTTAGTTTAAAAATTAAAATTTTTTTATAAATTAAAATAATAATGTGAAAAATTATGAGAGATTTAGAGATTTTGGTTTATATATATATATATATATATAAAAGAATGGGTTTTATCTTAAAAAGAGAAAAAGAAAAGAAAGAGACTAAGGTTGTTTACTTCGTGGAAAAAGCGAAGACCGCAAATAAAAGGAAATCCAATTACTTTTGTCATAGTTGTAAAAAGATGGACAAAGAAAGATATTCCTCTTCGGCAGCTTCCATTTCCATGGATTGGGATTGAATTTTACAAGTTTATTAAAGTTGTAAAGGCAACAGTACCATTACCACCTTTTCTATTACTGCTTTTGATTTTTCCTTAGTCCAACTTTTCCACGAATCTTTTTGGCGAAAATACACTTTTGGTCCTTACATTTTGAGTCGATTCTCATTTTGATCTCAATTTTGACTTTGTTACCATTCTAGTCCCTAAAAATAGAAAATCAATTTTATTTTGGTCTCTGCTATTAACCCACTAACAGAAAACTCTTACATGGCATACAAAAGCCGAGTTGGCACAGAAAATGCTGACGTGGCTATTAAAATATTATTTAAAAATACCACATCAACATCACATCAACATCCATGTCAACATCTTATTTTTAAAAATTAATTTATCAATTTTAAAAAAAATTAAGAAACATAAAAACAAAATTAAAGACATAAAAACTCATAAATTCAAATCATGTTAAAGAACATGAATAAACAAGGACTTAAACCCATATTAGAAGAACAGAAGCCTAGATCACAAGAAAATAGTAGTCAAAGATTTTCTTTTCCAACATTTCTCATATCACAAATTCAACTAAATACATAGAATTTCACACAAACATATCTCTAAAGCCAGTAAATCAAAACCCAACCAAATCAACAACAAAACAACATATCACCAATCAGACCAACAAAATCCAAACTCTATGCTTCCATAATTCCATCCAAAATCATCAAACCATAAATCTCAACAAACCCGAGAGGTAGATCTACATTTGAAATTGATTTTTAAAAAAATCCAAAAACCCAAATGTTGCTCATCGTTTTCTTTGCATCAAGACCCCATGGCTTCCATGATCAAAACCTCAAATATAACCCATGAATGAGGTAGAAATGTGGCTTCCATGATCAAAACCCCAAATACCAAGAACCCCACAGATGTTGATATGCTCATCGTTGGTCAAGGGAGAAGCCTAAGAGGTAGACCCATAACCCAAATCACCCAAACAACCACCTATCAATGGCTGGGATCAGGCTTGAGAGAGGAAAAGAGCAAGGGTGAGGTAGAGAGAGGTTTGAGAGCCACTGCTTGAGGATTCACTGTAGGGATTGAGTACCACCTTAACCGATCTCGGCTTCAATACATCACAGCACACCTACCAATCTACGCTTCACAACAACATAACACCACTGAATCCTTATTCCCATTGTTGCCGAACCGCCGCCACAACAACATGTTCAATTGATCTGAACCCGAAGCCACCGTTGCCATCTAAATGTTGGATATATTTCGACAATTTACTTTTTTGATTAACCAAAAAGAACAACATATAGATCTAAATGTAGGCAATAACACAAAAAGTTATGATAGCAAAGCAATAAATATATACTGTACATATATATAAAAAGAAATCTGCAAATAATTAACAACTCACAGGCCAAAATGCATGAATGATGAATTGTTAGGACATATATGTTTTAACTTGTTTAAGAACATATGTCACTTAATTATGTAAATTGGCTTATCCTTTGACAAAACGCACTCTGCTTGTAATTGGGTAGATCTAGGTGTTTTTAATACTTCAAGAAATCATGTTTCAAGGTCAAGTGTTGAAGTCATCAAGTCTGTCCAAGAAAAAGCAAGTTGAAGTGCAGAATTTTTAAATCTCGACACCTCTCGACACCTACCTCGACACCTGCTATCTGTCGAGAATTAAAAATTCAGAATTCCAATATGATTTTCTTGGAATCCGTGAATGTGTTTTTGGGGCTTCTTTTCTTCTAACCCTAAATATATAAAAGGATTATTTTAAGAGCTGTTTCTAGTGACATAAGTTGCATTATCATTGAGCAATCTCTGTTTATGCAAATTGTGCTCAATAGACGAAGTTCTTGACCTAGTTCATCCTTCATCAAGAAGTTGCTGTGTCTTTGCACCATAGGGTTTTGTAACCAAGCATCTTCCTGCTATTCATCATGTGGATGAACTGAAGAACTTTGCAACCAACCATTCTTCCTCAAGTTGGTGTTCTGAAGTCGCGTATTGGGATTCGCGCATTGGTTAGTCACGTACTTGGGAGCCGTGCAACAAAGGTGGAAATTGTCACTACAGATCAAGTCCAATTGGGTATTGGGGTAAGGGTTCAATTGTAGGTTGGTAAGGTACTGGGATTCCTTTTTTGTAACCGCTTGATTTGATAATAGTGGAGTTTCGGGAGTGGTGACCTGAAAATCACCCAGTGGGGTTTTTGCCGTTAGGGTTTTCCCCATTCGTAAACAAATCACCGTGTTATTTATTTTCCGCTGCATATTTAGTATTTGGTGATTTGTTTGTGCTTCCACGCAATTGCATGCTAAATTGATTAATTAACAACTTGGCTAATTAATTAATTAATTAGGGTTTATCATAAGGGGTCATTTGAATTGTGACCTATCAAGTGGTATCAGAGCGGGCACACTCTGATTAGGATTTAATCTTTGCTGTGTTTGATCCATTGACTCCTATTGTCATTGGCTGTAACCTGCTTAATGAGATCTGTGTTTTCAAATGCATCTTGTTTTTCTAATCACTATTTGCTCAAGTGTCTCAGAAAATACAAGTCTAGAAGTTATTTGAATTCTCTTATGATGACTATTGGAAAGGATCTCAGTTTTGATAAGAAGAAACTAGACTGTCTCAGAATGAAAATGTACAAAGGAGTACAATTGAGAAGAGTGAAAGTTACAGGCTTAGCTCATAAAAGGCAGTTGAGAGAAAGAACCATTCCCTCTGATTTATCATCTAAGCATGAAGTATGTTTTATGATGAAGTCTGCATTCAAGGTAATGGACACATGTCTATGGTATCTTGACAGTGGCTGCTCACGACACATGACTGGAGACAGATCTCTCTTCAAGATCTTTGAACCTAAGAAAGGTGGCAATGTTACCTTTGGAGATGGAAGCAAGTCACAAATTAAAGGGAGAGGGATCATATCTCTGCCAGGACTGCCAGACATTACAAATGTCCTTTATGTAGAAGGTCTAAGAGTGAACCTATTGAGCATTAGTTAGATATGTGATCAAGACTTCATGGTGCTATTCTCAAAAGGGAAGTGTCTTGTCATGGATGAATCTGGAAAGAAACTCATTAGTGGGGTTCGCACTTTGGATAACTGCTATGGATTGGTTCCTGATGCTGATATTGTGTGTAATAGTATTCGTTTGCCTAATGAAGATCTGTGGCATCAACGAATGGGACATGCTAGTTACAAGCATCTATCTATTGTATCTAAACATGAGTCAGTCTTGGGGATACCAAAGCTTAGTAGAATCAGCAATGTGGTGTGTGGACCATGTCAGCTTGGAAAACAGACAAAAGCCAAGCATCCAGGCACTCAAACAACAGCTACATCCAGACCATTGGAGCTGTTACACTTGGACCTTATGGGTCCAACCAGAACTAAGTCTCTTGGGGGTAAGAGATACATCATGGTTGTGGTAGACGACTTCACCAGATACACTTGGGTCATTCTACTACGATCCAAGTCTGATGCTCCTGAGCACATTGAAGCTTTATGGACAAGACTGCAAAATGAAAAGAGCCTGAAGATTGATCGAATTCGGAGTGATCATGGGAAGGAATTCGAGAACTCAAACATGGAATCCTTCTGCACAAGATTGGGTATATCTCAAGAATTCTCTGCTCCTATTACCCCTCAGCAGAATGGTGTGGTAGAAAGGAAGAACAGAGTTATTCAAGAGATGGCTAGAGCCATGCTGCATAACAAAGATGTGGCTAGAAACTTGTGGGGAGAAGCTATAAACACTGCATGTCATACAGTAAATAGGGTATACTTCAGACCCGGTACCAAAAAGACTCCCTATGAGTTATGGAAAGGAAGGAAGCCTAATGTGAAGTACTTTAGAATCTTTGGAAGTACCTGCTTCATTCTCAAGGATAGAGAGAATGTGGGAAAGTTTGACTCCCAGAGTGATGAAGGCATATTTCTTGGTTACTCTTCTACAAGCAAGGCTTACCGAGTGTACAGCAAAAGAACTATAAAGGTAATGGAGACAGTAAATGTTGTCATTAATGAGTCTTCAGAATCAAGTTCTGAGAAAGGCATTGAGGGACTTCCCAAGGAAATTCTTCCTTCTGAGCCTAGGGAAGTTCAAGACATTACTGAACAAGAACCTGCTTCTCCAAGCACTCCTAGTACTCCCAGTATTGAGGAAGACCCTGCAGACTTACCCATTTCACCAGAGTCTGAATCTCAAGAAAAGAGGGGACCTTCATCCAGAATCAAATTAAATCATCCTCCAGAAGTCATTATGGGAGACATGAATGAACTCACATTAAGGAAACGTACAGTTAATAAATGTGTTGCTAACTTTGTGTCTTATTCCTGCTACTTGTCACAGGTTGAACCTAAGAAAGTTGAGGAAGCACTACAAGATGAAAGTTGGGTTGAAGCAATGCATGATGAATTACTCCAGTTTCAGAGGAATGATGTTTGGACTCTAGTACCTAGACCGGAAGGAGAACACATCATCGGTACAAAGTGGATATTCCGCAACAAGATTGATGAAGAAGGAAATGTGGTTCGCAACAAAGCTCGACTTGTAGCTCAAGGATACTCACAACTGGAAGGAGTAGACTACGATGAGACATTTGCCCCAGTTGCCCGAATGGAGTCAATCAGAATTCTTCTTGCCCTAGCATGTCAACTGAATTTCAAACTCTATCAGATGGATGTAAAGACTGCCTTCCTGAATGGGTTACTCAAAGAGGATGTCTATGTGGCTCAACCAAAAGGATTCATTGATCCACACTTTCCAGATCATGTGTTGTACCTTAAAAAGGCACTTTATGGGTTGAAACAAGCTCCTAGAGCCTGGTATGATAGACTCACGCAATATCTTGTGTCACATGGGTTCACAAGAGGGAAGGCTGATCAAACTCTCTTCATCAAAAGGGAAGATGGGGACTTGATAGTTGCTCAAGTCTATGTTGATGACATTATTTTTGGGTCGACTAAGGATGAACTGGCTCATGGTTTCTCAAAACTCATGCAAGCCGAGTTTGAGATGAGCATGATTGGAGAGCTGACTCACTTCCTTGGATTGCAGATTCGCCAACAAGACTCAGGTATATTTCTTTCTCAATCTAAATATGCTAAGAATCTTGTGAAAAAGTTTGGTTTGGATTCTGCTAGTTCTGTTAGAACCCCTATGAGCCCTAATGTCAAACTCACTGTAGACTTGTTAGGCAAGAGTGTTGATCATTCTCTCTATAGAAGCATGATAGGTAGTCTTCTTTACCTTACTGCTAGTAGACCTGACATTAGTTATAGTGTTGGTGTGTGTGCTAGATATCAGGCTAACCCCAAAGAATCTCACATGACTGCTTTAAAAAGAATTATAAAGTATGTCAAAACCACTGCTGGGTACTCTGATGCCGATTGGGCTGGTAACGCTGATGATAGAAAGAGTACCTCGGGGGGTTGCTTTTATGTGGGTAACAATCTTGTCTCTTGGATGAGCAAAAAGCAGAACTCCATCTCCTTATCCACTGCAGAAGCTGAGTACATCGCTGCTGGGAGCTGTTGCACCCAACTCCTCTGGATGCAAAAACTCCTCCATGATTATGGTATTAGTCAAGAGCATCTCACTATTTACTGTGACAATACCAGTGCCATCAATATCTCGAAGAATCCTGTTCAACATTCTAGAACCAAACACATAGAGATTCGACATCACTTCATCAGGGAGCTTGTCGAAGATGGTACTCTCACTCTTGAGTTCATCCACACTGATGATCAGAAAGCTGATTTGTTCACTAAACCTCTTGACAGCAAACATTTTGAATTTCTTCGTCAAAACATTGGTGTCATCTCCATGGATTGATCTCCTTCTATTGGTCCTCTTCCTCATGCATTTGCATCTAGTTTTTGCCTTATTTTGTTAACATGTTTTGTGTGTTTAATTTCATTTTTGTTTGTTTTTTTAAAAAAAAAAAAAAAAAAAAAAAAAAAAAAAACAGTGTGTGTCTTGTGTACTTTGGTATTTGTGTACCTTGGATGGCCAATGAAACAAAGTTTTCTAAACTTTGTATCTCTTGTAGCTTAGATGAGTATCTCTATGCACAACTAAGCAAGTGAGCTTTGTGGCTCTTGTTTGTGATGAGTAAGATTAGGTTATCTCTTAAAACTTAACACTCATATCACTCTCTTTGACGGGTAGGACTAAAAAATCCTAAGAGAAAGGCATAAATAACCATCTCATCACTGTTGTCCGTCAATCATAATATGACACCTGTATGCTTCGGCATAGCAAAAGTGCAGTGTCAAAGACATTCGTATGCTTCGGCATAGCAAAATTGCGATGTCAAATGCTTAAACATCTTGGGTATTTCTTTTCTCCTTTTTATGCCCATGTATGATATGCTAAATAAAATAAAAAGCAAAAAGATTAAAAATGCTTTAAATATGGTTGCAAGCGTGTATTCTAGGAGATGTGGGAGTTATAGGATGTACCTCGAAGGTGATAGTCCCCATCAAATAGTTATGATTGTGTGTGAGTTAAAAGTTATTTTCTCATATCTCAGATCATCATAACATCTATACACATATGCAATCTTGCAATGTTTTTCACACACAACACGCAATATTCTTTGCTACTTTTGATACATGTAAAGTTACAATGTGATTTGGCCATCACAAAGGTTTTACATGTGCTAATGTATGCTCACTAAACTGTCAAAACTTGTTTTTGAAATATAAAATTGGTTAGACTTGTTTAGTGTGTGTGTGTGTTTTGCATGATCCTTGTGCTCATTTTCTTGTTGAGAGATGTTTTTGAGAGGCTTATCACTTCAGTGGATCTTTGTTTGAGATGTGTGTTAGATTGCATTCATGTCTGTGTTTTTCCCTTCTCGAAATTGCTCTTTCATGTGATCTCGACACCTTCTCGATACCTGATCATCTGTCGAGATTCTCATATGGTTTCTTATCGCAATCTCAACACCTTCTCGACACCTGGTGGATCGATCGAGAAAGTCTCTGTCCTCTCGACAGATCCTCAACACCTGTTGGATCGATCGAGATTCAATTGTGCTGTTTGTGCATTCTTTCTTGACACCTGTCTCGACACCTTTCGGATCGGTCGAGATTTCTTCTGCCTTCTCGATACCTTCTCGACACCTTCGCGATCGATCGAGACTCACATGTCTGTTTTTCTCATTCATCTCGATACCTCTCGACACCTTCATCTGTCGAAGGCATTTTCCTCGATACCTATATCGACAGCTTCATCGATACCTCTCGACACCTCTGCTGTCGAGAATTAGTAAGTGCTCTATTTAAAGCCTGATCGCGATTCAGACTTCATTTTCTCGACTTCTCTCGATCTCTCCGTGCCTGTTCATCTTCCTTTCACTCTCCTTTCACTCAAATCCTTCAACCCACTTGGATCTTGCTCCTATCTTGCTAAAATCACTTGGTAAGATCGTCTTTCTCTTCATTTTTCATGCATTTCATGTTTTGAAAACCTAGTTTTTGGGATTTTTCATAAAATTTGGGGTTTTTCAAAATTGTTGAGTTTTTATTGAAATTTTGGGTTGGGTTTGTGCTTAAATGATTTCAAAACGTCATACATTGCATTACATATTGCATTATAATGATATTTACATGCATTTAGATGTGTGCCTTAAGTTTGTGTGCTGCTAGGATTGGATTGGGCTGAGCCCATGATGTTTTTCCTTTGCATGTCACATGTTCATGCATTCCCATGCATACGTAATTCTTGTTCAACATATTTGTTATATATTTGAACTATGTTTGGGACTTTTCTGAGTGTTTCCCTCTTTATCTTTTTCTCATTCTTTTTACGTTAGTTGTGTCTATGGCACCTAAACGTAAGTCTACTCTTGCTCGGAACCCTTTGCGTTCTGGAGCATCTACTTCTTCTGATTCTGCTCCCTTTGAGATTCGGTTCCATGATGGAGATGCCCATAAGGCATTTTCGGAGAACTTTTCTAAACGAGGTGTTCATTCGGAACGCCAAGTTATTCTGGCAGACTTCGCCGACACTGACCTTCCCTCTGTCATCCACAGTAGGGGATGGGGGTCACTGTGTGACATCCCGGTCACTTGCCCTCTCGTGCTGATACAGGAGTTTTACTCCAACATCCACAGGATTGATCTTTCAGTACCTCATTTTTCCACTCGCGTTCGAGGTATGCGCATTCATGTCACACCGCAACTTGTTGCGGATGTGCTTAGGGTACCTAGGATAGAGTTCCCAGATTACCCCTCTTGTGAGCGTCTGAGGACTGTGTCCAAAGACGAGCTCATCTCTGCCTTCTGTCAGCGTCCTGCTGATTGGGGTGAGCACCAGTTCACATCATGTAGGCCTTTTGCTAAAGGTCCTAGATTCATGAACATGGTGATGACGTTTGTTCTCCATCCTCTTTCTCACTATAACTCTATCACAAAGCCTCGTGCTCGATTTTTGCTTTCTCTTCTTGAGCATTTGACCATAGACTTCCCTTCTCACTTCATCCGGTCTATTATAGAGGTTTATCTTGATTCGGCATCCCGTGATAAGCTCATTTTTCCTTCTGCTATCACGAGGATTATGCGCCATTTTTCTGTTCCCTTTCCTATGTCCGACCACTTCACACACATATCTGCCATAGATGCCGCTACCGTAAAACGTAGTGAGGCGCAGTTCAGGTCGAGACAGCCTGGTGCCACTCCTCCCTCCCGTTCAGCACCATTCAGATCCACACCATCTACATCTGCTCATTCTTCCTCTTTGAGCGATGTATCCCTTGGAGATATCATGGCGCAGCTGCAGCGCATGGACACTCGCCTTGATACACTCTCTGCTGAGTTGTATCAGGTGAATGTTCGTGTTGGTCGTATTGCACGACGGCAGGCGATCATGGGTGGATTTGCTCCAGAGGCTACTCCTTCACCATCCACTCCAGCAGCGTCAGATTTTGAGGATGATGAGGATGATGATGATGAGGACACTAGCTCTGCCGATGAGATGTCTACATGACACTCTACCCTTTGTCACTCATGACAAAAAGGGGGAGTAGTTTTGGGCTATGAGAGTAGTCATCTTAGGGGGAGAGTTAGCATAGGACATTTTTGATAGGGGGAGAGTTATCATATTAAGGGATGTAGTGAGGCTATATGTATTCTTTTCTTATCCTTTAGTTACATTGGTCTTGTATATGAGGTCCTTTGACCATTGTTACATACATTGTACTTATTCTATCTCTTATATATGTCGATGTATGTTTCTTTCACCTCTCTCTTCATGTGTTGTTTCTTTCCTGTCTTAATACACATGTTCTTTATACTTGTATGCAATCTAATTATTTCTGTTTCACACAAGATGCCTTGATGAGTTTTGTTTAAAGTGTTTCAGAAATACAGGTTGTCAAAGTCTACTTATCATTAGCTCTTTTCTTGCAAAGTTTTTCAAGAGTTTGTGTTAGGATAGATTTTATTGTATTTAACAAGTGAATATGAGTTGAGTGATTTATGACTTCTCTCATATGCTCATTTGTTTGTTGTGGTTTTGTCACGGATTGCCAAAGGGGGAGATTGTTAGGACATATATGTTTTAACTTGTTTAAGAACATATGTCACTTAATTATGTAAATTGGCTTATCCTTTGACAAAACGCACTCTGCTTGTAATTGGGTAGATCTAGGTGTTTTTAATACTTCAAGAAATCATGTTTCAAGGTCAAGTGTTGAAGTCATCAAGTCTGTCCAAGAAAAAGTAAGTTGAAGTGCAGAATTTTTAAATCTCGACACCTCTCGACACCTACCTCAACACCTGCTATCTGTCGAGAATTAAAAATTCAGAATTCCAATCTGATTTTCTTGGAATCCGTGAATGTGTTTTTAGGGCTTCTTTTCTTCTAACCCTAAATATATAAAAGGATTATTTTAAGAGCCGTTTCTAGTGACATAAGTTGCATTATCATTGAGCAATCTCTGTTTATGCAAATTGTGCTCAATAGACGAAGTTCTTGACCTAGTTCATCCTTCATCAAGAAGTTGCTGTGTCTTTGCACCATAGGGTTTTGTAACCAAGCATCTTCCTGCTATTCATCATGTGGATGAACTGAAGAACTTTGCAACCAACCATTCTTCCTCAAGTTGGTGTTCTGAAGTCGCGTATTGGGATTCGCGCATTGGTTAGTCACGTACTTGGGAGCCGTGCAACAAAGGTGGAAATTGTCACTACAGATTAAGTCCAATTGGGTATTGGGGTAAGGGTTCAACTGTAGGTTGGTAAGGTACTGGGATTCCTTTCTTGTAACCGCTTGATTTGATAATAGTGGAGTTTCGGGAGTGGTGACCTGAAAATCACCCAGTGGGGTTTTTGCCGTTAGGGTTTTCCCCATTCGTAAACAAATCACCGTGTTATTTATTTTCCGTTGCATATTTAGTATTTGGTGATTTGTTTGTGCTTCCACGCAATTGCATGCTAAATTGATTAATTAACAACTTGGCTAATTAATTAATTAATTAGGGTTTATCACAAGGGGTCATTTGAATTGTGACCTATCATGAATGATTAAGACCAAGTCTTGTGTTTGACATAATCTCCTTAAAGCAAATTTCGCCCCTCACACAATCTGTGGTGCTTTGAGACTCATAGACGTTTGCCTCTTACGATAAAATGATCTACAGCACAAAGAAGAAGCACACAAGGTCCGTGCTCTGCAATCTACTCTATCTCTTTCTCTCTTTTGGACTCAAATGAATGCACAATTTTTTTTTTTTATCAGGGAGAGTTTTTCTAGAAAAGTTAGTTTTCATGAATGAGAGACTATGAATTTATATATGTTAGTGAACAGATACATTGTTCAAAGAAAAACTACTGTGCATAGACTAGTTGACTCAAAAAAATAATAATAAAAAATATTATTTGGACAAGAGGGCCCAGTCCACATATGCCAAAGCCCAACCCAATGTCCGGCCCATGAGCATATAAACTCATATATTATCTCTTTCCTTTTCTATGTGGGACTTATGATTTTCATCACTTTAAATAACATCTTTAAGTGAACAAATTAAATGTCAATTTCTTATTCACTCAATACTATTTTTCCAACAATCCTCCATATGAATGAAAATTGATAAAACATAATGCAAATGTGAATACAAACACAAAGAGAGTAGAAGAAAAGTTATTGTATCTAGAGAGCTGTCTTTTGGCTTTGAACCTTCCTTTGTGAAAGACTATCGAATATACTAGTTAATCAATGAAAACAGCCAGTAGAATTCACACAGCTCTTTTTCGAACATATTTTGTTCTTATAGTTGTGTTCATTTTGGCCCTGAAAATATCTTGGTAAATTCTTGAAGTGCTTTAAAGAATTCAACCTTAAAACTCTCATGGAAGTGGCCCACTTACACCTATATAGGTGACTTTTATTAAGAGTATCCTACTATACTCCACTTGGAATTCCAAGATATAAGAATCATTAAAAGTAAAGCTTACCCTAAATATCGCTTATAGGCATCACTATTTCATCATAGGAATTGGTGGGAGATTTTATCTCCATAGTGATAAAAACTAGTCTCCACGATTTAGTTGTCCCTTTGAACCTAGATCTTGGGATCTCCAGTCAACTAGGTTGAGTTGCCATCCCAGAAACTTTTAGGTTATAGGCTTTAACCTAATTCCTCTCGATGAGTAGTTTACTTACTCTCCACTCAAACACCTGATTATAGATCCATTTTATAATTTGGAACTACTTCCATTTGCGAGCAACTGCCTCATGGAAATATGTCTCTGACGAATATGTTAAGACCTACCATAACTTTGTGTACTACCAAAACACTTAATTGGTAATTACACATTTAGGAATAGGTAGCACATTTCTCATGTTATTGTTTTGTATCTCAATCAAAACCTCTTTAAATAAGCCTTCACATGAGTTTTGGTCCTACCGCCTTCTTTTTTAAGAAGACACCCCCACATTTAAAGAATTATAAGGAGTTATTTTACCTTTCCATAATTCATAGTATCTTGCATATTTGACCCTATGAAGGTTTCTGTCAAACACGCTGGGGTCGGAGAAGGAAAGAACAATGGTCTGGAATCTTATTCCTCAAATATTGATGAATCCAGTACTGTGCGAGATGATATTGTAGGAGAATTTGACTACAAGGAGGATGATGGAGTTCAGCATTCACTCAATAGCCATGGAGAAAATGATGGGTGTGTTAAAGCATTGTATGACATTGATGCTGGGCAGAGGCCAGACGACGGAGATGGTATGGATGCCCAGATGGAATTTGATGGAGGAAGCGAGACTACTCCCTTCGTGTGATGAATTTCTGCCCTCCGATAATTGTTTAGTGATGAATATTATAGCTTGGAATTGTAGAGGAGCTTTAAAGCCCTCCTTTCAAAATCATGTTCTAGAGCTGGTTTATAATCATGATCCGACTATTATGATTGTCATGTAAACTCGCATTGGTGGTGATAGCACTAGGGACATCATGGACAAACTTCCATTTGATGGGGCCATTCACACTAACACGATTGGTTTTGCTAGTGGTCTTTGGCTCCTCTGGAATTCAGACAAAGTTCAAATCACCCAATTAGCTTTGTTAGAATATGAGGTTCACGACCTGGTAAAGGTAACCGCTTCTACCTTTGAATTTATTGCTTCAGCTATTTATGCTAGCCCAAGATTTCAGGAAAGATGTGTACTATGTGATAATTTTAAAAATGTGGCTAATTTGCATACAAAACCTGAGATAATTGCTAGGGATTTTAATGAAGTGTTGGTTGTAAGGGATAAATTTGGAGGCAGAGCTATTAATTCCAATAGGTCATTACCTTACAAAGATTGTCTTGATTATTGTAACATGATAGACATGGGGTTCATTGGGCCTCGCTTCACTTGGACGAATAGGCGTAATATAAATGCTCTTGTCCAAGAAAGAATCGACCGGTTTTTTACAAACCTAAGCTAGTGCTCTGCACACCCTGATGCAAGGGTGACCCACCTTACAAGATGCGTGTCAGATCATTGCCCTATGCACCTTGAATCCAATCCGGGTAATGGGGTTCATCTTCCCAGGCCTTTTAAGTTTTAGAGTTTTTGGTTTTCAAATCTAACTTTTCCTAGGATTGTTTCGGAAGCTTGGTACGGATCTTGCCCTCTTCAAGTGGCTATTGATTGTTTCTCTAGGAAAGCTTCGGAGTGGAATAGGAATCACTTCGGAAACATTTTTGGGAAAAAAAGGAGAGTTTTGGCCCAAATGAATGGGATTCAAAAAGCATTGGCAGATAATCTTTCACATTCCTTGATTGAAATGGAGAAAAATTAGCACAAAGAATTAAATGTTCTCTTATGTCAGGAAAAGGAGTTATGGGTGCAAAAGTCTTGCACTAACCGATTGATTTAGGGGGACCGAAACACTGCTTTTCATCATATGTCTACAATTGTGAGGCGAAGAAACAATCGAATCTCTTGCGTTAAGAATGGTATGGGAGAATGGATTCATAGTGAATTTAGGGTCATGAATTATATTAGAGAAGGGTTTAGCAAGTTATTGACAACTTCCCTTGAGGCCTCCCCTCTCCATCCTCCTTCCCCCTCTAGGTGGCAAGCTGCTTTATCTGAGAAGGATAGTGGCAGCCTTAATATGTTGGTTTTAAAGGCTGAAATCAAAGAGGGTCTATAGGCTTTAAAGCCGTACAAAGCCCTAAGTTCGAATGGCCTCCATGCAGGGTTCTTCCAAAGGTTTTGGCTCACAGTAAGGGATTCAATAACAAGTGAAGTGATGAAGATTTTTTATGAGAGTAAAATGCCTGATTATCTTAATCGGACCAATATTGTTTTGATCCCAAAAATAGCTGGTCCGAAAAGTTTAGGGAACTATTGGCCCATTAGCCTTTGTAATACTGTGTATAAGATTGTCACAAAGATCATTGTAGCCAGACTGAGGCTGCACCTTGATAAGTTGGTTTGTCCCCTCCAATCTACTTTTGTTTTGGGAAGGAGAAGTGTAGACAATGCTATTGTGGTTCAGGAATTGATTCACACTATTAGTAATAAAAAGGGATGGGGAGGATACATGGCAATTAAAGTGGACTTAGAGAAGGCTTATGATAAAATTGAATGGAGTTTCATTAAAGAAGTGTTGGCTAATGCTAATCTACCCTACAATCAGGTGAACCTTATTATAAGTTGCGTGTCTTTAGTATCCACATCTATCCTACTTAATGGTGGAAGTGTTGAGCCCATTTTTCCCTCACGTGGAATTAGGCAAGGTAACCCTTTATCGCCCTATCTCTTTATTCTTTGTATGGAAGTTCTAGGGCATCTCATGGAAGAAAAGTGTAGTGACAAGAGTTGGATTCCGGTCAAAAGCTCACAGAGTGGGATGGCATTCTTTCACTTGTTTTTTGCAAATGATTTGGTCCTCTTTGCAAAGGCCGATCATGTGAATTTTTTTACGATAAGGGACGTGCTTGATAGCTTTTGTACTCGGTCCAGAGAATCCATTAGTGAGAGAAAGTCAAGAGTTTATTTCTCTCCAAACATAGATGTGGATACAAGAGAGTTGTTGTGTGACATTTTGGGGTTTTGGTCAACTCTAAACCTTGGAAAGTATCTTGGCTTTCCTATAAAGCATCATGGAGGTAGCAACCAAGACCTAAACTTCATTTTGGAAAGGGTCAAGCAAAAGTTGGCGAGGTGGAAAGCCAACCTATTATCCCTAGCAACAGTGCTCATTCAAGCCTTTACATCCACCATTCCTGCTTATGTCATGCAGTGCATAACCTTGCCAAAGAAGTTATTGGATGATATTGATAGAGTTAATTGCAACTTCCTTTGGGGATTGTCGTAATCTTCAAGAAGAATGCATTGGGTAGGTTGGCACAAAGTGACAAAGTCTAAAGAGAAAGGGGGCCTTAGAATTCAATCCGCTAGGGGAAGGAATCTTGCTCTTCTGACTGAGCTTAATTGGAGATTCCGGACGGAAAAGGATTCCTTGTGGGAAAAGGTGTTAAGAAGCAAATATTGCACTAGCCGGAGGTTAAATGCTAGAAACAAGGATAAGCTTCCTTGTTCATGAGTTTGGCAAGCTATTCATAAGGGCAGTGAGGTCTTTAACAAGGCATACTTTAGATTTTGGGGCGAAATAGCAATCTAAGCCTTTGGTATGATAAATGGGCTACAAAGGTACCTTTAAGGGCTTTAATCCAAGGACCTCTTGTCGAAGAAGAAGAGAGGCTAAGAGTAAAAGATGTGTTTGGACCACACAGATGGGATTGGTCAAAAATCTCCTTCCAAATTCCTAGTGATATTCTCATGGAAGTTAATGCCATGCCTTATTCAATGAGATCAGTACTTGAGGAGGATAGGCTGATTTGGAATGGCAATAATTGAGGTGATTTTGAGCTTAAATCAGCTTATACAATTGCCACAAGGTATAGTGAGGAGGAAGAGGATTTTATGGGTTATTGGGTTTGGAAGGTGGATTCTTTACCACAGATTAAGGCATTCACGTGGCATTGCTTGCATAATAGCATTGGTGTGGGGGATTGCCTTGCACTACAAAAAAATGCCTATTAGTGACCAAGAGTTTGTGACGGACCCAAAAAGCCTTCTCAAAAAATCTTATTTATGATGACAAAATAAAACCCTCACAAATACTTGGTAAAATGTAAAATATTTGCGACCAACAAAAAAAGCTGTCGCTATTATGTGTTATAGCCATCACAAATGCTAATATTTTAGAGGGAAGTTTTCCCTCCATATTATTTGCGAGGGACAATTAAAAATCTCTCACAAAAAGTATATTATTTGTGACGGTTAAAAAAATGCCGTCACTAATACTAAATTATTTGCGAGGGCTAGGATCAACCTTCACAAATAATCATTAAAATGTAAATATTTTTGGAGGGAAATGTTCCCACCAAATTATTTCCAAGGGACAATAAAAATTCCTTGCAAAAAGTTTATTTTTTGTGCGAGTTAAAAATATGCCCTTACTAATATTGAATTATTTGCGAGGGCCACGATTGATCTTCACAAAAAATCATTAAAATATTAATTTGTTTTGGAGATAAAAGTTATTCTATGATTCAAAGAAAAATAAAAAGAAACGCATAAACATATAGCACTTTGTATTCTTTAAATGAACCTTTCGTTTACAGTCTAAAAAAAAACATTTTATATACATCTCATATAAGAAAGATCTGTCCTTATTTTCTAAACAATTGTACCCATAAAAAAAATTATAGCACTTCCAACTTCAAAATAGTAGCCTAAAATTCAAGAATTTCAGCCTTTTGTACTCTCTCTCTCTCTCTCTCTCTCTCTCTCTCTCTCTCTCTCTTAAAAGTGAATAAAAATTTCTTTCCATTAAAATAATGCATAAAAGATAAGTTTATAGATCAAATGATAAATTACATCCGATTGGCATAAAAATTGGTATGCATGTTAAGAACATATAGAGCATGTAATCCAACGGTTGGATTTTCAAAATATGAATTCAATAATAAGTTATTGGGTGATGTAATCTTTTTTAGAGTTACAACACATGTAACTTGAACTCAACTCTATATTTCTTAATTTAATGTGAATTTTGACAAATCTATCATTAGATTACATTATCTTCATATATTTTTCATGTTTATAAAATTTTAAGGTGACCAAATATTAATTGTCATGTTATCAATTAATTGTTTAAATTCAAGTTTTTGTAATTTAAAATAACGCATAAAAGATAAGTTTATAGATCAAATAGTAAATTACATCCGATTGGCATGAATGTTAAGAACATATAGAGCATGTAATCCAACGATTAGATTTTCAAAATATGAAATCAATAATAAGTTATTAGGTGGTGTAACATTTTTTAGAATTACGTCAGGTGTAACTCGTACCTAACCCTATATTTCTTAATTCGATGTGAATTTTGACAAATCTACCATTAGATTACATTACCTTCATATTTTTTCATGTTTACAAAATTTCAAGGTAATCAAAGATTAATAACCATGTCATCAATCAATTGTTTAAATTTAAGTTTTAGCAGTTTAAAATAATGCATAAAATATGAGTTTACAGATCAAATGGTAAATTACATCCGATTGACATGAAAATTGGCATACATGTTAAGACTATATAGAACATGTAATCCAACAGTTGGATTTTCAAAATATGAATTTAATAATAAGTTATTAGGTGATGTAATATGTTTTAGAGTTACAACACGTGTAACTTGAACCCAACTCTATATTTCTTAATTCGATGTGAATTTTGACAAATCTACCATTAGATTACATTATCTTCATATATTTTTCATGCTTACAAAATTTCAAGGTGATCAAAAATTAATAACCATGTCATCAATCAATTGTCTAGATTCAAGTTTTAGTAGTTTAAAATAATACATAAAAGATGAGTTCATAGAATTAATGGTAAATTACATTCGATTGGCATGAAAAATGATAGACATGTTAAGCACATATACAACTTGTAATCTAACGGTTGGATTTGCAAAATATGAATTCAATAATAAGTTATTTGGTGGTATAACATTTTTTAGAATTACGTTAGGTGTAACTTATACTCAACCCTATATTTCTTAATTCGATGTGAATTTTGACAAATCTACTGTCAAATTACATTATCTTCATATATTTTTTATACTTACAAAATTTCAAGGTGATAAAAAATTAATAGTCATGTCATCAATCAATTGTCTAAATTCAAGTTTTAGTAGTTTAAAATAATGCATAAAATATGAGTTTAAAGATCAAATGGTAAATTACATCCGATTGACATAAAAATTGGCATGCATGTTAAGACCATATAGAATATGTAATCCAACAGTTGGATTTTCAAAATATGAATTCAATAATAAGTTATTGGGTAGTGTAACAGTTTTTAGAGTTACGTTAGGTGTAACTTGAACTCGACCCTATATTTCTTAATTCAATGTGAATTTTGACAAATTTACCGTTAGATTACATTATCTTCATATATTTTTCATGGTTAAAAAATTTCAAGGTGATCAAAGATTAATAAGCATGTCACCAATCAATTGTCTAAATTCAAGTTTTTGTAGTTTAAAATAATGTATAAAAGATGAGTTTATAGAACAAATGGTAAATTACATCTGATTGGCATGAAAATTGGTATGCATGTTAAGAACATATAAAACATGTAATCCAACGATTGGATTTCTAAAATATGAATTCAATAATAAGTTATTGGGTGGTGTAACATTTTTTTGAGTTACATCAGGTGTAACTTGAATTTAACCTTATATTTCTTAATTCGATATGAATTTTGACAAATCTACCGTTAAATTACATTATCTTCAAATATTTTTCATGTTTACAAAATTTCAAGGTGATCAAAGATTAATAGCCACGTCATCAATCAATTGTCTACATTCAAATTTTTGTAATTTAAAATAATGCATAAAAGATTAGTTTAAAAATTTAACCTTATATTTCTTAATTCGATATGAATTTTGACAAATCTACCGTTAAATTACATTTCTTCATATATTTTTCATGTTTACAAAATTTCAAGGTGATCAAAGATTAATAGCCACGTCATCAATCAATTGTCTACATTCAAATTTTTGTAATTTAAAATAATGCATAAAAGATTAGTTTAGATATTAGATGTTAAATTACATCTGATTGGCAATGAAATTGGCATACATGTTAAGAACATATAGAACATGTAATCCAATGATTGGATTTTTAAAATATGAATTCAATAATAAGTTATTGGGTGGTATAACATTTTTTAGAGTTACATCAAGTGTAACTTGAACCCAACCCTATATATCTTAATTCGATGTGAATTCTTACCGTCCAATTGGTCTCAAATTTTACCAACACCAATATGTCACCATACTCTTCAATCCTAATGTTCAAGATTTGAATATGAATTTCACTAAGTCCAGTAGTATTGGGACCATCTATTAAGTTTGATTGGGTTTGACCAACTTTGACTAAACTTTAACCGCGCATTTCTCTAAATCCAACTGTTTAATTGTGACTATAATTTACCAGAATGAACCTTTCATTACACTCTTCAAATCCAACCGTTAGATTTCAAATCTAAGAATGACACATGGTGGATATGTGTTGTGTACCTATATGTCTATATATATTCTCTCAAGACCATCCAATTGGTCTCAAATTTTACCAACATCAATATATCACCATAGTCTTCAATCCTAATGATCAAGATTTGAATATGAATTTCACCAAGTCCAATGGTATCGAGACCATCTATTAAGTTTAATTGAGTTTGACCAATTTTGACTAAACTTTGACCATGCATTTCTCTAAATCCAATCGTTTGATCGTGATCATGATTTACTAGAATTAACTTTTTATTATACTCTTCAAATCTAACGGTTAGATTTCAAATCTAAGTATGGCGCATGATAGATATGTGCTATGTACTTGTATGGTTATGTTTACTCAATCTGACTATCCAATTGATCTCAAATTTCACCAACACCAATATGTCACCATACTCTTCAATCCTATTGATCAAGATTTGAATATGAATTTCACCAAGTCCAATGGTCTCGGGACCATCTATTAAGTTTGACCAACTTTGACTAAACTTTGACCACGCCTTTCTCTAAATCCAACTGTTGATTGTTATTGATCTAAGAATATGAATTATATTTTGGGAAGAACACAAAGAACATAAACACGTTCTTCCAAAAAATTAATAATAATGAAAGGAAAAAAAAATCAATTTAATTATCTTGTTTTATTTTTAAAAATTTTAGAAATTAATTTTTTTTTTAATTTTTATGTGATTTATTATTTATTTAAACGTTGACGTGAAATTTTTACTAGGCTATAGTGATATTTTTATAACCCTTTGCAATAGTTATTAGACAAAATATTTTTTTTATCCTAAAAGTTAAATTTTCCCAATACCTTTTTATCCTTCACACAAAATTTCTCACATGCATAAACTTTTTTTTTCCAAAATTTTCATTTGAAGCTCTTGCTCCTTTGACTTGTACATCGCCATGGCCTTTAGATCCTTCAACTTGTACTACCTAAAATTCATTATTTTATTACTTAAGCTTTATTATTATTATTATTAAAGAAAACTCTAATTATATAGCCTTATCAAAAAAAAAAAAAAACTCTATGGGACAAGCTCTCCCCCCAAAATTTTCCCCCAATTTTTCATTTCCCACTTTTTTCCTTTTTTTTTTTTCTTCTTTTGTTCATTCAGATTGTTTCTTTTCCTTCTTTCTTTTCATTTCCCACTCCTCTCTACCGTCGCACCTCTTCTCTCCCCTCACGCTGCCACCCCTGGCCACCGATCTGCTCTCTCTCCTATAATGCCGAAGTCACAATCCCCAGCCACCACCGACTTGTAAAGCCCCTCACAACCCAATCGATTTCAGGTTGTTCAAGTAAGCTAAAAAACAGCGTTGTCATCTTCTCTAAAACATACCCTTGTACTTTTCATTTCAACTTTTATTTATTCTCATCATCATTATCAACTATCAATTACCGTAGATTTATTATGTTGTTCTTTTATTATTATTTTTTTCTTATTCTTATCAATTCCATAACACATGAAGTTTAACAATATTATCTTTTTTTTGTTTGATGTTTCAAGTGCCCACATGTTTGTCAAACAACACTGGAAACAACATGTTGTTGCCATTTCTACATATAGCATAATTTCTCTTGTAAGTGGCAATCAATGGGAGCTTTTCAGAAACAAATGTATGGGGGAGCCACCTCATCCATTGCTTAATATGACATAGTATTTTGGGTCAACTTTAAAAAAATAAAAAATCATAGGTCTACGTATATGGCTTTATTAAAAAAAGGAGGTGACTTCTGCAAAAAAGGTTGCAGAAGTGCAAAATCATCACTTGTAATCTATTAATGGTTAAGTAATTACCTTTATTTTAGATTAGCTATTAGGTGGAATATTATGGAAGTCCAGTTAGCTTGAAGAGCATAGCTCAAATCAGTACTCCCAATGCAAGTTCTCTCTTGGTTCAGCCGTATGACAAAATCCAGGTATTCTATAAACTAAAGGACATAAAATGGTTGTTGAGGAAGATCGAAACATTCTCCATTTAATTTTATGTGATAAATACATGTATACTAGTAAGTAAGAACTAAGACTAAAATTTTCTCTGATTCTCGTAAATTAATATGCTAGTGAATCTTCCATAAATTTTTGACAACCAAAGGTGATCTAATTGTCCAATTATTTTGAGTAATAGAGCATTGACATCTTGCATTGCAGGACTGGCCCATGAAATCTTTCATATGATCTCTCTTTGACAGTCTATTTTACTTTTTGATATGTTATGTTTGTCAGCTTAAAGGCTATAAAGAAGGCCATAGTGGGCTCTGATCTTGGTATGACTCCAAACAACGATGGAGAAGTGATAAGATTGACTCTCCCTCAACTTACATCAGAAAAGAGGAAGGTATAGTCTGTTGGCTTTGATCCCTTTGCATGTAATTCTATGTCTTTTTATGCCATAAGCTCATAAGTCTATTTTCTATATCCAATTAATATGAAATCTCAACTGAAATATTACTTTTTCCTCTTTGTTCTTCTGATTTTTCCTGGATGTTGGTGGTATACTGCAGTCAATTCATTCTATCTTGTGTTGCTCCTTGGAGCTCAATTTCCTTATTGTCTCACCTGCATGACATTTTTGCATCTAACATATAATGTTCTCTCTTAAACCAAAAAAAAAAAAAAAATATAATGTTCTCTCTGCATGTGCATTAACTTCAAGTACCATGCTTTGAAATGAATTAGATGATTGAATTATATTTAGACTTTCTGTACTTTGTCATGAGTCATGACTTGAGCTTTATGTTAATTGTTTGGAATTAATCACATGAGGCCTGCTCTACTGTTCTGCTTCAAAAGTTCAGTTCTTCTAAAACTTTTCTCAATTTAGCACTTGTTTTGTGATATGTTTATGTATCCTTAATAATTATTTTATAATGAATTTACATGCAAAAAATGCTTAATTTGTATTCTTGAAAATAGTGGTGGTTAGTAGTAATTGATGAAAGAAATTCTACTTTTTGTAATTTGATATAAATTAATATATATATATATATATATATAGACACACATTTCTTTTTGAAGATGTACACTATGCAGTGAAGTTCCATAAAGCATGCTTACAAAGAACTTCCACTTTTTTTTTTTTTTCTATTAATTTATTTTATTTTAATCATTGTAGGAATTCTTAATAATAGTAGCTAAATTGGCTGAAGAAGGGAAGGTACAGTGGCATTATCTCTGGACAATTTAAAACAAATACCCGCCGCTGTTTTTAGTAAATTCATTAGTATTAAAATTGGGCTTAGGTAGATATGCGAAGTGTTGTTAGAACAAATCAAATCTCATGAAATGGCTCTAATTCATTTTTATACTGTTCCCCTTCTTCTGCCTTCTCCTCCTGTCTTCACTTACCTGAAACTTTTTTTTTTTTTTTTTTTTTGGGATAAGTAATGAAAAATATGTTAAAAATGCAAAAAGAGTGTCACCTAAGTGACACTATTTTTTGGGGTTGAGAAGTCAGACATAATTGGTCTGTAACATTTTTTTTGGGTTTGTAACTTTCTTGAAACACATGGGAATTCATCCAATGTCTATATTTGACATGGCACTGTACACTTTACCAAAGTGCACATATTCTAGAGATGTATATGTTTATTAATCTTTGGTTATAGACCAATACATAGGCTATGTTAAAGTCACTAAATTTGTCCTCTTGAATACCCCCTTCCCCTAAACTATTTATAGGTGGCATTGAGGAACATAAGAAGAGATGCTTTAAAAGCTTGCGAAAAACTCGAGAAGGTTTGAATCCCTTAATCCCCTGCCCTGCTTTTTTCACACTCTCCAGTAATTGCTTTTTTGAGTCCGACCCCCACTCTCTTCTTTAAAAGTCCTTTGCTTTGTTTTACTTTTCATGCAAGAGAAAAAGCTCTCTGAAGAGTGAAGACATTGCGAAGGACTTGTCAAGTGATTTGTAGGTAACTTGATGCTTTTGAAACTTCACAAACATGGGATCAACTGTATGGAGCTTCCCCTCATTCAGCATACACAGGGACTTGATCAAGATAGGCTTTCTTTTGTATTAAATAGGATGATCACATGCTTTTTGTATGGAGCTTCCCCTCATTCAGAGGAAGACTAGTATAGATCTTGTCATAATTCTAGTTGTTTAAGTTTAAAACGAGGTTTAATTTCAGGATTTCTTTGTATATTCTATATTTTAAAGTTTGAACTTATATGAATTTTTATCTTTCAAATGATCAATTTTTAGTAATTATTGTACTATCGAAATATGATAGTTAAAAAAAATTGCATAAAATAATTAAAAATAAATAAATAAATAATAAAATATTTCAAAAATTATATAAAATATTATCACCAATGACATAAAAATTTGGTCATAAATAATTTTATAGCGACGACAAAGTCTCTCGCAATTTATAGAATAGCGATGCCACTTAACACCTTGCAAAAACATTTTAAGCGACAGCTAAATGTCGTCACTATTATTCCTAACTAATTGCAAGGGGTTAAAAGCCCTCACAAATAAATTTTAGCGATGACATTAATTGTCTCTAAAAAGTATGTTGTTAATTTGAAATTTGCAAATAACTAATTGCGAGGGTATAAAGGTCTTCACAAATAGTTATTAACGACGGCTACTTGCTCTCGCTAAAAATAAGTTGTCGACTTTTCTCGTCATTTGGTAATATATTTATGAAGGCGAATTTGTTCAGTAACGATAGTAAATTGCCCTCGTAAATTATCTATTTGCGAAGGCATGGTAGCAAAATCTCTTTTAGCAAAAAAACCAAATACGACGGCCTTCGAGGGCCATATGCCCTCACTAATAGTCTTTTGCGACGATATTTGAATTTTTGCAAGGACATTTTACCCTCGCTAATAGACTCTTTTCTTGTAGTGAATTGTGACAAGGCATCTTAGTGAGTCTGATAGTTGTCCTTTTTGCCAAGGGGAAGCCGAGACAATCATACACAGGCTTAGGGATTGTGAGATAGCAAAAACTACTTGAAATAGGTTGGGAGTGCTATCAAACAGCGGGTTTTTTAAGGATAATCTCCACACGTGGCTTGAAAAAAAATTGTAAAGAAAAAAAATTGTAGAGTAGGCAATTAGCCACCATGGAGATTTGTGTTTCCTTTTGTCATTTGGTTGCTATGGAAACAAAGGAATAATGCTGTGTTTAGAGGTCAGCACATTCGGGATAATGTTCATGGTGAAGCTGTCTTCCTTGCTTTCAAATTTCTACATTGTGCCTGAAATCCCAGTCTCTTAGGTAGCAAAATAATTATACATGTCAGATGGGAGAAGCCTTCACTTGGCTGGGTTCATCTAAACACCAATGTTTTAGCCTTAGGGAATCCGGGACCAGTTGGCTGCGGTGGAATCATTCGGAATGAGCATGGAGATTGGCTTAGAGGGTTCTCTACGAGCATCGGGATTACTTCTAGTTTTATTGCGGAGCTTTGGGCGCTTCAAGATGGCCTTAACATGTGTTGTAATATGCATTTTCTTGCTGTTGATGTGCAGATTGATGCGAGAGTTATTGTTGAAGCTGTTTGTAATTCTTCTTATGCTAATCGGGTTTTTATGCCTATTGTTGTAATTCTTCATATGCTAATTGAGTTGTTATGCCTATTGTTGATGACTGCAGGTAGCTGATTTCCCAGCTACCCCAAGTACAGATCGGATATTGCTATCATGAAGCAAATTATTGTGCTGATTTTTTAGTTAGAACAGTTGCCATGCAAGCTAGTGGTTTTATTTTGTATTAGGATCCGCTTGTGGGTTTGATTGAGCTTATAAGATTGGACAAAGATGGAATGTTTTGTAATAGGGTTATCCCTGAACCTGCTGCTCTTTTGTTGTTTTCTCTAATGAATTTCCTTCTTAAACAAAAAAAAAAAAAAAAAAACTGCAGTATCACACCACTACAATATCACACTTAAATTATTACAAACCAAATCCACATTTGCAATAATACAAAATCACTCTATATTTATTTTGAATAGCCCATTACTCATATAACCCTTTCCCATATACATGCCATTCTTTGTGAGTAAAAACTTGTCAGATTCAATGACCAATTTGAAACCATTTTTACTCAACAGTGAGTAAGAAACAAGGTTCTTACGAATTTCTGGCACAAGCAGCACATCATTCAAAGTAAGTTCTTTGCCTGAAGTCATCTTCAATATTACCTCTCCTTTTCCTACAACCTTAGAGGTTGAGGAATTACCCATGAATATTTCTTCTCCATTGTCCAAGGATGGTATGAAGAAAACAAATTATGATCTAAACATACATGGCAAGTAGACCTAGTATCCATCCACCGTTCCTTGATATCTCCTCCTACCAAGTTCACTTCAGAAATCACTGCAGAAAGGTCTATATATCATTAAGATCTTTAGAAAGTTTTTTCCACTTCAGTAATTTTGGCTTGAGAGCCTTTCTTGGTCCCTTGATCTTTACACTTATGGCAGTCCCTAGCACGATGCCCCATCTTGCCATGCACATAGCATTTTCCATTGAACTTTGTAAAGTTACCGCCACTGGTTCCTTGATTCAAGCTTTCATCGGAGTACTTCCTCTTATTCTTATTATGCTCCACAATGTTTACTTTAGATTCCATGTAGTGATTCCTTATGGCATTTTCTGAAGAACAATTGTCCCCCTCAATTCTCAATCTTACAATCAAGTCTTCTAGCCGCATCTCCTTGTGCTTATGCTTCAAGTAATTTTTGAAACCTTTCTAAGATGAAGGTAGTTTCTCAATGATGGTAGCCACTTGAAAAGATTCACTTGCAGAAATACCTTCAGCATGAATTTCATGTAAGATTACTTGTAGCTCTTGCACTTGACTAAGCATAGTTTATGAATCCACCATTTTGTAATCCAGAAGTTTGCCCACAATGAACTATTTAGTTCCAGCATCTTCTGTCTTGTACTTTCTTGTCCAAGAAATCCCACAATTCTTTTGCTATCTTGATTGAACTATACATATTATACAATGTGTTGTCCAATCCATTCAGAATATAGTTTTTGCATAGGAAGTCAGCATGTTTCCATGCTTTTGTTAGGAATATGAAATAATTGTTGTAATAATTGTTGCAGTCCCTTTAGTTAGTTAGTTAGTTGAGATTAGGATGAGTGAGTTAGGATTTAGGCACGTGTAGCTCATTTAACACATGATTTAATTCATAGAGCACACGTTGAATTTACTAGCTAATTATCTTAAGCCATGTGGGCCAATGAGATTAGAGTTAGTCTCCTATATATATATATAATTGTAATTCAACATTAGATATGAATTGAAGAATAAACCATTGCTTAGTGCATCTCTCTCTCTCTTAATCTCTTTCCTTCTCTGTGGAGAATGACTACCTCGAATTAAGTTAATTTCCTTACAATTCCTATCAACCCCCTTACAATTCCTATCCATCCACATTAGGAACTTAGGTTCCTAACATTTGGTATCAAAGCCATCGATCTCGAGATGGGTGAATATGATCGACAAGAAATCTTGAAGGACTTACAAAAAAATGGTGAATGAAGTTTCAAAGAAGGTCAAAGTCTTGGTTGAATCTAACATGGCCATGAAAGAAGAACTTTCAAGAATGCAAGAGGATTTTGAAAACATGTCCGAAGAAGAGTTTCAACTTCTTGGTGCAGTGGAAGCTAGAGTACAAATGACAAAGACCGAAGAAGAGTTGGAGAAAAATCAACTTATTGAGATTAACCTAGGCCTTCTTGCCAAGGTCACATGTATCTCCATCAACAAGTCTATATTGCAGAAGTATGCTAGTGAAGATGTGTCACTTGGTTCACAGTTTACTAGTCTTGAAGTTGAGCACATTGATGAACATGTCTTAATGTAGGTGGGTTTCATTGGAGAAGTAGTTTTGAAGGATTATATTGGTCTCTTATAGAAATGGGACCTGATGCTATTAAGTGGGGCTCAGGTTGATCTTGGACTGGGCCATGGTGACCAAGTTTCTCTCTTACAGGCAAGGGTGGAGCTAGAAATTTTGGTTTGAGGGGCCAAATTGTGATGTTAATATATTAATTAAGACAAATCTCTATACACACACATGTAAAAATTAATTTACTAAGAGAATTTATTATCTTCTAAATTTTATTGAGCATGCAAAAGTCATGTATCTCTTCTATTAGACATGTACAAAAATTTATCATTTTTTAAATAGTTTAATTTGTTAAACCTCTTAAATTATATAATTTTAATATAATTTCTCTTTCTTTTAAGAGCACCATTGAAATGAGTCAAAATTTGGGGGGTTAACTTCAATTTTTACATGCTACATTTTTTTAAATGCAAATAATATAAATACTATAAAATAATTTTTTTAAATTTTTATGTGTGGCTCCGCCACTGCTTACAGGCAATCACAAAGGCAGGAAACTTGGTAGTCCATTGGTTCCGATCAGATGTAATTTCATCTCTGAATTACGATTTGAAAGTGTAGGAGAAATCACATTTCCTTCTTGGTTTGAAAATTTCTCTCATACGTGGCTACTTCTTTATGGAAAGCCCAAGATAATGTACCAAAAAGGGCTCTTGGCTACAAGCTAGAAAGCCCCCACCTATGACTCTCCTTCTGGAGCCCTTACAATGACATATGGTGTCCTAAATGCATAAGGACACGTTCAAGTTTTTGGTGGCAATAGTGGGAAGTGCCAAGGTTCCAATGCTAGCATTGCTTTTCCATGTAATGGAATGTATCTTGCTAATGTCAGAAGTCTTGGTTTCCTTATGCTGGAACACGTGGAAGGGCATCAACACAAGGAAAGCAAAAGTGGCAATGCAATGAAAATTTACAGAGTCAACGCGGTAATATTATTACTGTGAATCTACATGTGCAATTAGCACTACTGTTCAACATTGGTTGTTGCTATAACCCATTATTTAATGCAGAGGACAACATTGAAACATGATGTAGATTTTCAATGAGTGCTGGTATTAAGACTACTAGCTTTTTAGATTATGCTACTCTATTTTGAGCTGTGGTTAAATGCTTGGAAATATTTAATGAGTTTGATGGTTTGAGCATTCGCATCAACCTAATTAAAAATGTCTAAAATAGATATACAGTGTAAATTTTATACATTTTGAGCAAAAAAACACCCACATTAGTGGGTGTAAAAAAGGGGCAAAATCATGTATATATTTCCATGAGCTATAGTACCCGTGTAAATATACACAGGTAGTGTAGCTTGTGTATTTATTATTTTAATAATTTTCATTCGCCCCAAATTTTCTCTCTCTTCTCCAATGCACAACTACCTCAGAAACACATTTTCATTTTCTCAGATGCACACAAACATAAACACACCCACATACAAACACATCCACAAAAACAGAACCACGCACAAACAAACCCACACAGACAAACCAACGGAGAGATAGATCAGTGCTTGTGGTGCTTGGTTCATGGATCAGCCGGTGAAGACACGATCTGGGTCGCCGGAGCTTGGTTCTAGGTCGCCGGACCTTGGTTCTAGGTCTTTGGAGCTTGGTTCGTTGGTCGCCGGAGATTTGTTTATGGATCGGCGGGTGAGACACGATTTGGGTCGCCGTGAAGCTCGGTTCGTGGGTCGTAGGAGCTCGGTTCGGGGGTCGCCATGAACCTCGGTTCGTGGGTCGCTGTGAACTTCGATTCGCTGGGTTTTCTTCGTGGGTCGCTGGGTTTATGTTTTTGAGAAATAATGAGAAAAGGCAGAAGAGAGAAGGTAGAAGAGAGATAGAGAGACAGAGAGAGAGCTGTTCAGCAAAAATGAAAAGAGAGAGAGAGATAACGCGCGTATATTAAGAGTGAGTTGAGGGAAATAATAAAAAAATGAGAGGAATGATATTTTATTGAAATAACTTGTAAAATAAATGAGCTGATGTGGGTGTTTTGTAAAAGTGGTAGTGTAAAATAGAAAAAGTAGGTTTTTAGTGTAAAAATGGATGTGTAAAATACAAATACTGATGCGAATGCTCTTAAGATGCTTTGGCATATTGGATTAGTGGTCAGGTCTCCCTCATGAAGGTGTCACTCAATAACAACACCTTGTGGGTAAGGTGTTTTTAAGGGGAGAAAAATGTTAGGAATATGAAATAATTGTTGTAATAATTGTTGCAATTGTTTTAGTTAATTAGTTAGTTGAGATTAGGATGAGTTAGTTAAGATTTAAGCACATGTAGCTCATTTTATTTATGGTTTAATTTATAAAGCATATGTTAAATTAACTAGCCAATTATCTTAAGCTGTGTGAGCCAATGAGATTAGAGCTAGCCTTCCATAAATACATAATTGTAATTCAACATTAGATATAAATTGAAGAATAAATCATTGCTTAGTGCATCTTTCTCTCTTAATTTCTTTCTTTCTCTATGGAGGATGACTACCTTGAATTAAGTTAATTTTCCTACAATTTCTTTTAATCTTTACACAATTCCTATCAATTCCCATTAGGAACCTCTCTAGGTTCGTAACAGCTCACAGCAGCAACCACTTGCCTATCCTTCTCATTTTCCTTGAGATTTGAAGCATTCTTATACAAGAATTTTGCCAAATTCAGTGTTGTGAGATAGAACAACATTTTTTTTTTTTGCCATCTCTTAAACTCAGAGCATCTTTATCAACTGTGCCATATGTGCCAAATGCTAAATATTTGGCACATTTGGCACACTAAACATCATTTAACCCCATTTATCAGATGTGCCATATCCCATTTTTTTTGCAACATGCTACAGTAACATCATAAATTTGCCATGGTACGGAACGGTGTGGCAAATGAATTTATTCTTTTTTTATTCTTCTTTCTCTCTCGTTCTTTCATCTTCTCCTTCAGCTCTCACCGCCTTTATCTCCACTCTCTCTTCATCGATTCCCTCACCGGTTCCCTTCACCGATTCCCACCGACCCAACAAATCTAAGAAACCCAGTGACCATCGACCACAGTCAAAACCCACAAACCCAGCAAAACAATGAAATCAGCAAAAACCACAAATCTAGCAAAACAATGGCGTCACCAAAACCCACAAAAACCATCAACCCACAAACCCAGAACCAGCAACCACAGACCACATGCATAAAAAAATTCACAAACATTCCAAACCCACAAAATCTTCATCACATCTCCTCTGTGGCTTTCTGACAATCTGCCACCGACCACCCCATAATAGACCCAAACCAACAATCCAAACCAAAACCTACAAAACTCCAACACACCCACAAAAAACCCAAATCCTCTGTCACCGATCCAAATCAAAACCGGCCCACTACAAAACCCACAACCATGGGGCCACCACAAAGGTGAAATCAATGAACCTACCACCACAATGCCACCGGACAGACGATGAGAGAATTAGAGGTTATGGACTGAAAGGTTAGAGGAAAAGAGAGAAATTATAGATCAGAGAGAGGCGAGAGGTTCAGAGAAAGAGAGAAAGAGAGGCGAGAGGTTCAGAGAAAGAGAGGCGAGAGGTTCAGAGAGAGAGAGACAGGCGAGAGAAGTGAAGAAAAAGAAAATATTTGATGGGTTTAGATTTGTTGTGTTTTATTTATTTATTTTTTGAGTGAGTAATTAATATATTATTTTAATGGGTAGTAAATATTATTTTAATGTATAGAATTGAAGTATAAAACATCTGATAAATGGTATGTTGTAAAATAATGTGGCAAAATAATAAAGTAAGGTTTTAGTGTTACAAAATGGCATAATTTTTGCCACATCTGATACGAATGCTCTCAATACCATTAAATTTTTCTTACTTTTCTCCATGGTTAACAGTAACAGTGATAGGGGCAGCAGCCGACACAGTTTCATTTGACATTTCTGCCAAAACAAAACTCAATCAAATTGAATTCTCAAAATTCAACCGAAGTATTTTTTATATTACCCAACGATCTAGAAAAAATTAACACGGCACTGCAATTCAAGTACAACTTTAAGGCAAAAAACATATATTATATAAGAAGCCAACTAAACATAACTTTTAAACATGTATGTGTAAACTTCAGAAGAAGCCAACTAAACATAACTTTTAATAATATATAATATATTACCACGCAGAAACAACAAACCATCATCAATAGTCAACATCAAGTACAATAACCAAGCTAAAGTCTGCCAACTGCTTTTATAGTATACATAGGAAATTGCATGAAACGATGCTAACACGAAAAAAGAGATAAGAGATTGTAGATGCACGTCAAAGGCTAGAAGATGGTAGACGAAATGCAGACGTGGGTTTAGAAGACGTGGTATCCAAACCCACGCATTGAAGGATCAAAACCACCAACTGTCATACACAAATCAACTTCATCAAAAAGTGAAGATCACATTAGTTTTATAATATTAAAAGAAGATTGCCAGCCTTGAAAAATCCATATCACCAGCACAGTCAAACACGTAATCAACTTTTGAAGTTTACAAATTAATTTATAAGAGAAATAATACATCTTAATATTTTTTTAATATTTTTATAATAAATTTTAAATAACATGTTATTACTAGATATTATTATTAGAGTAAAAAAATAATTTTAATGTTAAGTTCAAATTTAAACTAATAATAACTAATTACTTATGATTTGTTATAAAAATATTGTAAAAATATTATGAATATTTAATCTCTCAATTTATAATATAAACAAGTAGATACAATTGCCGATTTGCAAAGTATATACAATTGCCAATTCAGTATTTGAATTATGTTATGGGTACAATTTTGTGCCACAACTCACAACATGACAAGTTGTAATTGATAAGTGTGTCCTTATATGGTCTACTAACATACTCTTATCAGTCAAAACTTGCCGTATTAATTGAGAAATTAAAATTTTAATTCAAATCAAAATTTTATTTTCAATTTAAATTAAAATTAAAAAAATTAAATTTATTAATAATTTATATGCTAATGTGACATTTTTAAATGCCAAATAAATTATTATTATTATTATTATTATTTTAATAATCACATCAACATTTAATATGTCAATCATTTAATATGCCAATTGGACACTTTGTTTGTTGGGTAAGAATTTTTCGTAAGTGGACTAATTATAGAGGCTAGGATAGAATTAATTTTCTGTTTTTAAGGACCAAAATAGTAGCAAAATCAAAATTAACACCAAAATGAAAATCAGCCCAACCTGCAGCGGACGAAAAAGTTTATTTTAGCTAATCTTTTTAAACCCAGGCGGTGCCTTTTTCTGTTACTCCTTCCCTCCAACCTTTCTCTCTTTCTCTTCAATGTATTTATAGGTGTACTGGGGCAGTTAAAGTAGTATTTTTATATGAGGAAAACGATGGGACTTGGGATTTCAGAATCCAAGGTTGTCTATGTTGTTGTTCTTGTCATTTTCGTTTTGAATTGCTTCACCCAGTTTGGAACGGACGCTCAAATTTTGCCACAAAATGAAGGTACGTGTACTTTCCCATATAACACTATTAGTCTCTAACTGAACAATTTGTTCTCCTCTGCTTGATCTTTTCTGTTTTTCTGTTTTCTTCTCCGTGAATACAATTTCTTGGGAGTTGTGTTTGATTTTCGACTCTTCTTCTTATGCCACTTGCAAGACTTTTTTGTGTTTTCTACTGGTAAAACAAATTAATCGAGTGAATTGCTCCTCGAATTTAATCGGTTTGGATTTTAAATTTCTAGTGACTCAAGAATTCCTTAGAAGGAAACTATTACGAAATTTTGGCATAAATGTTTCTGTTCTTTTCTTGAATTTATGTTTTGTCTATGCAATCAACCGTTGGGTTATTATGGAAATGTTTTCCTTCAAATCACGATGGAAGAATCTCCTTTCGTAAATGTTTTCCTCATAAGTTTCGTAATAGTTTCCTTCTATAGAATTCTTGGGTCACTAGAAATTTAAAATCCAAATCGATTAAATTCTTCTTCACTTTCAACGGACGGGCTCATCTCTTTCAAAAATTTTATGCCCTGAGAAGTGAGAACCAAAAAATGTTAATTATCCGCAATATGTCTATTGAATGAGATATGATCCTGGTCCCTATTACTGCTGCGACTCCTTTTTTAAATAAATTGTTTTAAGTAATTATGTAACTGTCAATATAACCATTCACATCTACTTTTTGAGTAATTCTACTTACAAAAACGATTTTACAAATTTTTACAAACTATTATTGTAACTAATTTTTACTTGTTTTCATCTAGTCCTACTATTATAATTTTTTTTTTTTACCTACTAATAATCACTCACCCACATTAATAATTTTTAAAAAAATATATTGTAAAATAGTTTGTAACTTTAACATTTTTCTTGCTTTTATTGTAAAAATAATGTAAAATATTAAAAATAGTTTGTATTTGTGGTATTACTTTTAATTTATTTAATTAAGAAATATTATCATTAAATAAATTATTTCATTTAATGTACACATTGATTTATTAGGAAAATTCAATCTATTTATACAAGTTGGTAGGAGGAATATTCAATATAATTAATAGAAGTAGGAAATATAATACTTCCACAGATGCACACCTTTATTTTTTTTTTCAATAATTTCATAACTAGTTGACTTGTATGAAGGTTGGACCTTTTTTGCATATATAGACTTACTACTTTTCATCAACCCCTCACAATCACACAAATTAGTAAGTTGTGAAATTGGATTTGCGAATGGTTATGTCATGTCGGTACGTAATCTTGTAGGAAATAATTTGGTTTGTTGGTGATATTAAATGAATTTATTTATTTATTTTTGGCTTGGATCACTTTAGATAACTTGAACTTGGCATCAATTAATTTGATTTTTGTTGACTTGACTAGATTTTGTTTGACGGGTATTAATACCTTGTTTTCTCATTTATATTTTTTAATAAATGTAAACTGTTATTAATTTTCTTACAATAAGAATCTGCTTGACATTATAGCTTGATGTTCCAACCACTATTTTTACTATCATGCCCAACACGTATATCTTTTGGTCAGACCAGGAATTAAAAAAGATGTTATTCAATTTAGTTTTTGACAACGTGATATACTAATATGTCAAAGATTCATTTGATTATTAAGCATGTTGGAATTGAAATCTAAAATGACACTAATTATTAACTTAGTCTATAGAGAAGTTCTAGGACCACAATTTTTTCCACTTTCAATTTATACAGCAGATAATGATAGACTGCTTCACTTTTACATAGACTAGACATTCACAATTGACCATGTAAGATAGTTGTGAGAAAGGAGGTAAGAGAGGGTGTTACTATGTTCATTTCGTGTGGGTTTATTAAATAAAAAGAAACAATTACAATGTACCCACTCTTGTTTGATTCTATTACAATTTAGCATACAAACTTTTAATTATTACACAAACTTTCTCCTTTTAGAAATTGTAAATTTGGACATAATCCAAATCAAAATGTAGCAATTCACTATATAAATTAAATTGTCATAGGGTCAAACTATAAATTATGAATTGAAATTCACTCAAATAAAAATATGGTGTTTTAACTTTTACAAGAGTTAGATAAAAAAGAGGATCATACTTGGATTCTTTCTTTACTTTGGGACCCAGTGGTTACTTTCTTTTGGGACCCAGTGATATGCATGCATTCACAAAGACGGATGTGATTATTGAAGTATATGCACAGACGTTAGTTATCTAATCATTCGCATGTCATATTGCTTCTTAAAAAACTGTGCTACATAATATATATATATATATATATATATGTTTTTTTTTTTTTTTCAATAAGATGATTATAACAACTTTTTTGGCCTTTTGTTTCCTTTTTCACTTGGATGTTCTCTAACTTGTTTTTTAATTATTTTTTTCTATAGCTTCCTTAATATGTATATAAATGCATATTACTAATTGACTTTGTATCTAACAGTGAAAGCTCTTGGAGCAATAAACTCAAAATTAAAAAACCTAAATTGGAAGATCAATGGAAATTTCTGCAGCACTAAGGAAAATGTCAAAAGAGTCATTTCAGAAAACACGCTAAGCAATGTCACATGCAACTGTTCTCTCAGCGGAGGCACTGTTTGCAGCATCACACACATGTAAGAGCTTTGTTTTTCTTTCACATTCTCCATATTTTTCTTGATAATAATGCACATAAAATGTTTACAAATATTTATTTATGCAGTTCATTTATAGCTATATTCTAGAAAATAGTTTGCAAATATTTTAGCTTGATGCTTTACTATTGATACAATAATAGTAGTTGCTGACAAAAAATGGTAGGTTACACACAGCTTGACCTTTAATTATCAATAATATTGCCTTTGGAATGAGATCATGAGGTCTCCTCTCCACCTCACCAACTTCTGACCCTCCACCACCACCACAAACCTCTATACTATCTCCACAAATATTAGAGAACAAACTACTGTTTGCTAGAGGGGGAACAACGCTAATGTGATCAGGCCAAAGCGGATATTGAGAGAATTATGTTGATCGAGGAAATTAGTTGGAGACAAAAATCTCAACTACTACGTTTGAAGGAAAGGGGTAAAAATACAAAGTTCTTTAATAGAGTTGCAAACTCTCATTGCCAGTTTGCCACAACAACATCATAGGGTGATTAGTGGTGGATAGGGGGAGATCACTAATTAGGATACCATCAAAGAGAAGATAGTGGATTTTTATAAGACTATTTAGTCGGAGTCTAGAGTTTGTAGGCCTTTGTTGGATGGGATGATTTTTTTTTCTCTTTGTTTTGGAAGAAGATGATTTGAAAGATGTTTTACAAAGGATGAGGTGTTTGAGGTAGTATCCAATATGAATGAGGATAAAGCTCCAGTCACGATGGCTTTTTTCCAATCCTATTGGGGTATTCTTAAGGGAGATATTATGAAGGTATTTCATTATCTCCATGCTCATGGTAATTTTGAAAAATGTCTCAATGTTACCTTCATCACTCTCATCCCAAAAAAACTTGGGCTAGTGGAGACTAAGGATTTCTGGCCGATTTGTTTGATTATTGGGTTTATAAGATCCTGACAATGGTTTTGGCCATTAGGCTTGATAAAATGGTGCCTGAGCCTCAAAATGCTTTTTTCAAAAAGCGACAGATTTTGAACTCACTGTTGATTGCCAATAAATGCTTAGATAGCCGCCTTAAATCAGGATTACCGAGAGTATTGTGCAGCAGACTAGGAGAAAGTATATGATCATGTGCATTGGAATTTCTTGTCGTCTATGCTTAGATGGTGTGGGTTTGGTGCTTAATGGAGGTAGTGGATATTCTCGTGTATTTCCACGGTTCCATTTTTGGTGCTTGTGAGTGGTAGTCAGGGTGGATTCTTTGATAGTTCATGGGGATTGAGATAGGGAGACCCTTTATTCCCTTACTTGTTTGTTATTGTTATGCCCTTAGCCAGATGTTTGAGAGGGCTAGGATTGGCAACTTTGTTTTAGGTTTCTTGGTGGGCATAAGTGGTTGGAAATGTTTAGAGATTTCTCATCTCCTCTTTGCAGAGTACTTTGATTTTTTGTGGAGCAGATCCAGAGCAAATTTGGCATTTGAAACCAGTTTTTGTTACTTTTAGATTATTTTAGGTTTGAAGATAAATTTTGGGAAATCTAAATTGGTTCTAGTTGGTGATGCTCTCAATGTAGAAGCATTGACTGGTATTTTTAGATGCAAAGTAGCTAAGTTACCTAGGACCTATTTGGGTCTTTCCTTAGGCACTACTTTACGGTAAAAGAACTTTGGATTGGAGTGTTGGAGAAAATGGAGCGGTGATTGGTTGGTTGGAAATGATTATATCTTTCTTAGGGGGGCTGTATGACTTTAATAAAGAGCACCTTTTCCAACCTGCCTACCTTCTACTTATCTCTGTTTCCTATCCCGGTGAATATTGCTAGACGTATTGAAAAATTACAAAGGGATTTTGTGTGGATAGGATTAGGAGATGAGTTTAAATATCACTTGGTAAAGTCAAAGACTATTTGTGTACCTATTCAAAATGGGGGATTGGGTGTTCAGGATTTGGTTTTATTTAACAAGTCTTTGTTGGGGAAATGATAGTGGAGATGGCTATGAAAAGGAATGCCTTGTGGAGAAGGGTAATTGATACTAAATATGGTAGCATGTTGGGTTGGCGTTCTCATAGGGTGCAAGGCCCTATAGGGTTGGCTTGTGAAATTATATCAAGAAGGGGTGGGATGATTTTTATCCTTGTATCATCTTTAAGATGGGGGATGGTTCTTCTATTAGATTTTGGCATGACCTTTGGTGTGAGGGACTTCCTTTGGAGAATATTTTCTCAGAGCTTTTCAATAGTGCTAGTAACAAGGAAGCTTCAATGGCTGAGTTGCTGTTGCCTTCCGGGGCACTTTCCATTGGAATATTAGTTTTATTCAGCCGGTTCAAGATTGGGAGTTAGAATCAGTTGCCTCTTTTGTGGATCTTATATATGCAAGTTCTTTGAGAAGGAATGGGGTGAATAAAATGTGCTAGAAATTTTCTCCTCGAGGTGTTTTTTACGTTCTCTAATCACCTATTCTTTTGAAACTTTTTGCAAAAACCAGAGGTGACTACAAAGGTCAGTTTCTTTATTTGGACAGCAGCGTTAGGGAAAATTTTAACCATTGATAATTTAAGGAGGCAAAAACTGGTGGTGATGGATTGATATTGCATATGTAAGAGGAACAGGTGGACTAGTGATCACTTTCTTCTTCATTGCCAGTAGCTCAAGAGTCATGGAAAATGGTGTGATCCCTTTTTGGGGTTCATTGGGTCATGCTGCATAGTGTTGTGGAACTTATAGCGAGTTGGTCAAGCAAATTTAATAGACTCATAAAAGAGGTGCTTTGGAGCATGATCCCTCATTGTCTTATGTAGGTCATGTAGAGGGAAAGGAATAAACGTACTTTTGAAGGGGATGAAGATCGATTCATGAGTTGAAGCTCTTTTTCTTTCAGACTTTGTTTGAATGGGCAAATGCTTTGGGTGTTGTTACTTTCGTTTCTCTTCCTAATTTGCTTGATAGTTGTACTTTCATTTTTGTTTAGTGTTTTTTTTTTCTTTGTTGACTTGTAGCACACTACCTGTGTGCCTTGTTTTGTCTTTTTTTTTTTTTCTTTATACTTTTTTCAATGAAGTTTATTACTTAGCAAAATATATATATATATATATTATATAAAATGGAGCCTATGTATTAAGTGATGGAAAAAAATTGGGTTACCTAGTGCTTGAGCCTATATATATATACTTGTTGCACATAAAATACACCATTGCGCAACTGGATGGCAAAAACTTATTTTGATGGGAAATTTCTGGACTGAACTGATGCAGTGCATCCTAGCTACCTGACTTGTTTATTCTAGTACTTGAGCTTTAGCAACAATTAACAAGCTTGTACTAGTTGCAACAAAGGTTTTTTAGGATAAGCTAGGAGCCTAGTTAGTTGCACATGGGCTAGGAGCCTATGGCTTTAAACTAGCTAATAGCATGCATCCTTATCTAACTATAAATAGGCAAGCAAGTGTAATCTGTATTTGGTTTAGATAATCCAATATAAGTGTAAACCAAGAGGTATTTTCCAAGAGTGTCTATTGAAGAGTTGAAACACCCCTAGCCTACTTTAAGCAACTTAATCTTTCCTTTGTCCCTCCAACGAAGTTCCTAATCTCACCCACCATCATAAAGCTTCAATAGACTTAAATCAAATTTGAAAAGTTAATTAAACTGGTAGTCTTTGTATATGCTGATTCTTATTGCATTCAGTTTCTTATTCTCTTTGTCTCAATTTTTTTTCTGCTTTTTTCTTTATTTGCTATGACAGTCAGCTGAAGCGTCTTAATCTAAGCGGAGTTCTACCAGCTGATTTTGGAAATCTTATTAATCTGCAAGAACTGTAAGAGGAACATTCGTGCTTTTTCTGCTTTTAAGAAGTTAATTAACATCATCATATTATCATTTTTGCTGAATTTTCCATAGAGATTTTTTTAATTATGAAGAGCAGTTATTGAGGTGTCCGCACATTCTTCATTTATTATGTACTCTACCATATTTCTCATAGGATTTCAATTGGCTTTCTTAGAACTTGTAAAAATTAAGAGCATTACTTGTTATTAAATTGATGATGATATGGCTAACTACCATTAAAACAACAAAAACATTTAATTTCTATTGGATACTCAAAAACTAGCTAAGCGTATATTATTCTACCAGAGAGGCTCATATATATCTTGTAGATTTAGCTGCCAAGTCCAAGCACACACTGATGCACCATGCCAACCATATTGTATTAACCATGAAAAATACTTCTATGTTTTCTGAGAAGATATTCACATTAATACAATCATTAAGGAACTTGGTAAGCCTTTTCCAAACAATATGTAGTCCATTTTATATAAATTTTGACTTCATCAAAGATTGGCCTTTTTGTCTTATGACCTCGAAATTGAGAAAGACCAAATAAATTTTCTTTCATTTAACAGTGATCTCAGTTTCAACTATATCAGTGGATCAATTCCTTCTAGTTTCTCTCAGCTCCCTCTTGTCATTTTGTAAGTTATTTTTTACATTTGTATCTATGAAAGCCTTTATTATTTGCCATATAGGTGTTGACCAAAGGGGTCAACAGGTTGGTCATTTCCTAACAGTTGGTATTCTGCAGGTCCCTTTCAGGAAACCGGTTAAGTGGTGAAATTCCTAAGGGAATTGGTGAGATTGGTTCACTTGAGGAGTTGTAAGTCTTGACATAGATTTTATTGCTTAATTAAAAGAAGAATGGTGTACAACTTGGTTACAGTTTAAGTTTCATTTTATAGGGTTTTGGAAGCTAATCAGCTTGATGGACATCTTCCTGAAAACCTAGGAAATTTGAGCAACTTGAAGAGACTGTAAGACTTTTGCCTTTATTTTCCATTTTAATTTCCTCTTTGTATTTATTTTTTCTGTTTCTTTTTTTTTTCCCCTCTCCCTGGGAAATAATATTTCACTAATAATGCATTCTGGTTTAATAAGCTGCAGTATCTTTTCTGCAAAAAAAGTGTTTTGTAATTCATAATGGGCAATGAAAACACACTAAGTAAAACCATAGAAGATAATTGCTAAATATGATGAGCTAATTCATTGATTTTAACAATATCCAGGGGTTTGTAATCTTTCCTTACATTTCTATTAAATCTACCAGTTTTTAACTTTTTTTCAGTTTGATACGGTTGTAAGATTTTTAGGATGCAAATGCTGTTATTCCTCAAACAAGCTGTTATTCATGTTCATGCAAAAGTATATCTCATTCAGATACTAGTATGTTTTTGTGTCTTCTTTGAGTTCAATGAAACTGAAGATTGTATTTGTCATTCATTTTGGATATTTCAAGTTTGAACTCATATCTATATGGATGGCTAACTTGCTTTTGATGTCATTTGTGACTATGCCTTACACATAGTATCTATGTTAAACATGAGCACCTTGTTTTATAGGCTTCCACAATATTTTTCTGCCTTGCCTTGTGGAAATGCATGACCAAATATTTCTTTATCTTGCAGTGTTCTTAATGCAAACAATTTTACGGGCACAATACCAGAAACATTTGGAAAATTAACGAACTTAACTGATTTGTAAGTAATTCAATTTGGCATGATTAGTTGGACATATAGCTTTTATAATACCAAGATTCCTAAACTTGAGATACTGCCTGCAGTAGGATAGATGGGACTGCAATATCAGGGAAGATACCTGGTTTTATTGGAAACTGGAGCAAACTTGATATACTGTAAGTATTGTACTTAATTTATTTTATCTGCCATTTTTTTCCTCTTGGAGTTTTGACTTCAAAACTTTTTTTTTTTTGGTTATCTAAGGAAATATTATCACTTGCAGTGATATGCAAGGCACATTCATGGAGGGCCCCATCCCTGTCACCATATCTCTGTTGTCAAATTTAGTTGAGCTGTGAGTGCATGCTCCTCAGGCGGTCTTATACATTGGTACAAAATGTGAAATGTACGAAGATGGTTCAAATGATTTTTCTAATCTTTCATGTTTGTCAGGAGGATATCTGATTTGAAAGGATTGAGTATTGGATTTCCTAATTTGAAGGATTTGAAAAAGTTAAAATATTTGTAAGTTATATTTCTACTTGTTTTCTTGCAACAAATAATCCTAGGTAATTAACTTTTCAGTTTTGTTAACTTTCTGATTTTTTTTCTTATTCCTGTGCTACAGGGTTCTAAGAAATTGCTTAATCACTGGTTTACTCCCAGACTACATCGGAGAGTTAGAATCTTTGAAGCGATTGTAAGTTTCTTAAAATGGGTATACACATAGATACTTTTTACTATGGAATTTCTTTTTCTATATCTAGTTTGATTACTTTTTTATGTTCTGGCTTCTGTCATTATGAGACATCTTATATGGTTTATTCTGACAAGTTTTATGAAGTGACTTGAGATGAACAAAATGGAGTTTCAATTTGTTTTCCAAGTTGTTATTGATTGTCAACACTATTGTTCATTATTTTGAGATGATTGACTGCTACCAACGTATAAACTTCGAGATTTTTATTCAATGAAAGGGAGGTCAGATGGCATTTGGATATCTGATATAGGTTCAATTCTATCAATAAGGAATTGAACACTTTTTCTGTACTTATAGGGAAACCAAACACATAAAGGAATAAAGCATCACATTATTTCTAATATTTGCCTACTAATTAATCGGCCAAACTTAGTGATATTTATCCTCTTTCCATGATAGAGGTTGGTTTGGGATTAACTTCTTGTCGATGTAATATGAGGAGTTAAGCATGTTAAGATTACTCTTTCTTCTTCTTCACAACCCCCCACCCCTGGTCCTTTTATTCTTAGAGAAAGGAAAAAGGGTTGCTTGACTTATTTGCAATTATTTTGTACGCTATTTTTAGCAAGAAAGTTTCTTATTCACATAAAAAGGAATCATGTAGCTGAAAATGAAATTTTTCTCTCTTTTAAAACTAGGCTAACTTTACCACAGTTTATCTATTTATTCTCTCTCTCTCTCTCTCTCTCTCTCTCTCTCATTGAACTTTTCTTTCCAATATTTTTGCTTCTTGTTTCTCATTATGTTATCCATGGATAGAATATTTTATTTTAAGGACTTCAAGATACTAGACGGACTTATGGCGATCCAGTGGCAATTGAATCATTTCAATTCAACAAATTCTACTATTTATGCATTTTATTTTGAAATCTGCCTATTGCCTATATGTCACTGAATGAATGGTAATTTTTCTCAACATTTAATGGGAAAAAAGTGTAATATTTACTACTGAACTTTGTGCTGATGGCTTTATTTCTGCAAGAAACTGCATTTTGGAGTATCAAATTTTGCCTAAACATTATAGTACAACAAAATAAAATATAAATCTTGTTTAATGAATTGAATTCCATTTTCTGTAATTTATATATTTTTGATAATATGAAAATTTTATTTTCTTGTAGAGACCTGAGCTTCAATAATTTGAGTGGTCCAATTCCAGACACATTTTGGAATCAAGAGCTAAATGACATGTATGGCACAGAGCAAAAATTAGTTCAATTACACAATGTTTTATGTTTAATTTATTTCTCAAATTGTCCCTGTTTGGATCCTTCACTGTGACTACTCATTTGGCAGGAAAAGACATGACACAAACATTTTATGGATGTAGGTACTTAACCAACAACTCATTAAGTGGAGAAGTGCCGAAATGGGTATTGGAGTACACAAAAAATAATTGGTAGGTCTATTTTAAGTCCAGAATCTTTATTTCATTAGGCTCTAAATTTGTCAATGCACTTGTTTTTAATTGTGAGATCTTGTGTGAGTCATGCGTTTGAACTATGATCTCTTTGAATTCTCATTCTTTCCCCATTAAGAATTTTTTCATAATGTCATGATGAAATGTATTGCAGGGATATATCTTACAACAATTTTTCAGGGTCACCTCAGATTAATTGTGGGACACGGTCACATGTGTAAGTTTCTTTTGTATTAATCACTTTTGTAGTCAAAGTTTTTCCTAAAAGGGATGGGAAAAAAATCACTATTAATTCCTATTATATCAATGCTAAGTAAAATGTAAAAATGACTAACATATGCATTGTCTTGTATTGCCAACAATGTATCTTTATTATGAAACAGGAATTTGGTTTCCAGTTATTCATCTGTGGAGAGCAACTCGTAAGTTTTTTAACTTCCTAAGACACGTTTACTCCGTCTGCTCAAAATGCATCAAAAATAAAATTATTTGATTGGACCTAAACTTTTCAAATTCTAGAATTCCTTGGTGCTTGAAGAAGGGCCTTCCCTGTTCGAAAAAACCTAAACGTAAGTGAAGATACACATCAGATTGTGCTTTTATGAACTTTAGTAGTGTACCATTCAAGTTACTTGTGACACTGATGGAACTTTTGTATCACACGCTTACTCTTATATCTGCAGATTATTCCTTGTTTATTAATTGTGGAGGAGAAAAAAAAACCTTTGAGGGGAATGAATATGAACAGGACATAATTCCAGATGGGCGATCACAATTTAGTTCTATTTCTGAAGAATGGGGTTATAGCAGCACAGGGGTCTTCATGGGCGAGGACGATACTCCATACCGTGCACAGAATACATTTTCTCTGAATGTGACTGGTATCTATGAGACAGCTCGAGTTGCCCCTTTATCACTGAGGTACTATGGCCTTTGCTTGCGAAAGGGAAGTTACAAAGTAAAGCTCCACTTTGCTGAAATAATGTTTTCTAATGACCAGACATTTAGCAGCCTGGGGAGGCGCATATTTAATGTCTCGATTCAAGTGAGTTGATGGAGGATTTTCATGATTAAAATATAGCTTGTTATTTCTTGGTTTGAAAAGAGAAAGAATGTTCATCTTCCCGCTGGAGCTTGCAAAGTTTTAATTTGACATTTCCTTTTCCTTTTTTATTTTTTCCAGGGAAAGTTGGAGTTGAAGGACTTCAACATTGTGGAGGAAGCTGGTGGTGTTGGTATGCCCGTCATTAAGGAATTTGATGATGTTCTTGTAAATGGTAGCACTCTGGAGATTCATTTTTACTGGGCAGGGAAAGGAACTACTTCCATTCCTGTCAAAGGTGTCTATGGACCTCTTATATCTGCCATTGAAGTGACACCAAGTAAGTTTTTCCTGCAATTTAGGATTTCTACCTTTTTTGTCATTAACTTGCATGTACATAATTCCTCTCCTTTTATAGACTTTGATGTTGGTGGCGGCCTATCGGTTGGAGCTATTGTTGGCATTGTACTTGCATCATGTGTGATCCTTGTATTGATTTTGGGGTTTCTTTGGATGAAGGGTTACCTAGGGAAGAAAGACCTTGAAGATAAAGGTAAGATCAATCATATTTTTTTTTTTTTACTAGAAGAAAGATGTGGAGAAAGTACCGTCTAGGGACTTTTTGATGGTTAGAAATTGCAAGTTGGAAATAGATTAAGAAGATGTGTCTATGCATTTTCTTTTTTTTCTTTTTTTGTCATTAGCAGTTCATGGTCATGCACTCACATATACGCTCATAGATAAATGCCCCGGGATCTTTTTCTGTAGCTTTGGCATTCAAGCCAATCCACCACCTTCTCTCTCTCTCTCTCTCCCCCAACACACCCACACACACACACACCAAAATACTAGATCTAGTGCCATAACAAATTTGACTCCTTGAAATACTGTTTCTATATAAGAATGATAAATCATATATCAAACTACTGTATTGGAAAAATTTGGTACTATTATATAGCTTTGCTTCAGCTAAGTTCACGAGTTGAGGATAAACATACTCAAACCAATAACATTCGCCACATGGTAAATTGCTACTACTCAGGCTCCCGACTAATTCTACCATAGAGGCCAATGATAGACAATAACTGCCCCCAAACATAACTTACAACTTTAATCATATTGTGCTCTCCAAAGAGACTCTTCTCAAAATCTCAAAAAATGGTGTTGAGTTGGAATCCCATTTTAACTAAGGATTCTTGTGGTTCTAGAGGATCCAGTTATTGGAAAAAATCAAAGAACACTTTGCTCCTCAAAGGTATTATTGGCTAATAGAAGGTTAAGCTCTTTTAGCAATGCAGAAGGGCAACACTAGGCATAGGCATTGTACTGTGCAATGATTAATTTACCGTGGGATCCTCATTCTCATTTCAACTTATATTTGGTATTGCCTATTCACAACTATCAAGTATTTTTTTGATATTATACATCAAGAAGATGATGCAAAATAAACACTTGGCAAAGATTCATAATCAACTGTATTTTGGTTTAATCGAGATCTTTAACAGTGTAATAGAAAGAGATAGTGATCCTTCTTTTTTATGGATGTGTGTTTTTCTATGTTCTTAGCACTGTTTACCTTGTAGAAATACATTTTATCATAGCAAAAGTATTGTTTTCATTCAAAAGTTTTCTTCAAGTTTGTTTTTGGTCCCTAATCTATTTAAAACTTTACACATTATGTCTTTCCATCCACTCTTGTTTTTATCATATTTGTCTAACTAGGTGGTACTATTTTTAGCATTAGAGAATTTGAGATGTTTGACCTTGGCCATTACATTTAAACAAACAAAAAAAAAAAGAAAAAAAAAAGAAAAAAAAAGAAAAAGAAAAAAGAAGAAGAAGGAAACGGACACAAACACAAGGTGAACATGTGGTGCGTAACTATCGGTCAAACGCATCGTATGAAAGATATTTTTAAAGAGGAAAATGTAATTTTATTCAATAGTTAAGGGACCAAAAAAAAAAAAAAAAAATCTTCTTAAAATTTAAGGTCGAAAGTGTAACATTTCAATAGTTTAGAGACAAAAAATTAACTTATTAAAGTTTATGGGTGAAAAACACACTTAATGCAAACTTTTGTGATGACAACAATATGTTTGCCTTTTATCATCTATACTTTCTATTATTCTCTCTCTCTCAGAAATTTTCTAACTTCTTTTAACTTCTTACAGAATTACGTGGTCTAGATTTACAAACAGGTTATTTTACTTTAAGACATATAAAAGCTGCCACTGGGAACTTTGACCCTGCAAATAAGATAGGTGAAGGAGGCTTTGGCCCAGTTTACAAGGTAATTATGGATTATTGATATTTATTATTGGCAAGTGTTAATACTAGCAACATTTTGGCCATGTCACTGGTGTGAGTACTAATGCAAGATAGTAAAAATATGAATATGAAATTGCTTTTCTTGTTCTCAGGGTGTACTATCAGATGGTGCTTTAATTGCTGTTAAGCAGCTATCCTCCAAATCGAAGCAAGGGAACCGTGAATTTGTTACTGAGATAGGCATGATATCTGCATTGCAACATCCAAATCTTGTGAGGCTCTATGGATGTTGTATTGAAGGAAACCAGTTGTTACTAATATATGAATACATGGAAAACAACAGTCTTGCCCGTGCACTTTTTGGTAAGTCCTTCACTAACATCCACCTTTTTTATATATATCAAGAGTAAGACTTATTGTTGAAAACTCTCTCCCTCGGTTTCCAATTTTAGGTCGTGAGGAGCACCAGCTACATTTGGATTGGCCAACGAGGAGGAACATATGCTTGGGAATAGCCAGGGGGTTAGCTTATCTTCATGAGGAATCAAGGTTGAAAATTGTTCACAGAGACATAAAGGCAACAAATGTGCTCCTTGATAAGGATCTAAACGCCAAGATATCTGACTTTGGTTTAGCTAAGCTTGATGAAGGAGAGCAGACACATATTAGTACACGAATAGCCGGAACAATGTGAGTTCTCTCTCTCTCTCTCTCCACCTTTATTTAGCTTCTTGAAATACAATTGGTTTCTGGTATAATAAATTTTAACATAGGTAGTGCAAACAATACATATAATTTTGTGGGCAGAGTGTCCCTCCAACTTGGGTTAGAGGAAAGTTCCTCCAACCCACTATGTGGCAACATGAAAAACTATCCATGAGTACTTCTAGTTACATAAATTATTTAATATTCACATGAATTGTTTATAATATTTAATGAATCATGTGATTTAATACACGTAGATGGTCATTATATACAACCATGTTGCAAGTTGAAAGAGATTTCTCCAAATTGATTTGGAGAGAAATTTTGTCCATTATTTCTTGTTAAAATAAATCATACCAATGCTCAAAAACTCAAACTTTGCAAGGTCAAAGAGAGTTGTGATATAATACATTGTACTTTCATTTTTATACTGTCTATTATGTGAGCAGAAAACCTTTCACTTATATTTAGAAAATGTTTTAAATGTTTTTGTGATGGGATATTAGAAAGCCTCTCTTAACTGGCACACATACTCACTTAGTGCCATCTATTTTTCTTCAGAGGTTATATGGCTCCTGAGTATGCTATGAGGGGTTACTTGACTGATAAAGCAGATGTTTATAGCTTTGGAGTAGTAGCTTTGGAGATTGTTAGTGGGAAAAGCAACACCAATTACAGGCCAAAGGAGGAGTTTGTTTATCTTCTGGACTGGGTAAATATTAAGCCATTCTTAGAGGATCCTTTTTTGTTAACAATTGTTACTGTTATATTTTCTTTAAAGTGAATAAAAGGTTGCTTCATTTGGGAAGATGCAAAAATTCTTTTCTATCTTGTATATACATTAATACACTTTCATGCTCATCATCTTCCCTACTTACCAACTTGGCAAGTATGCATGACATCATGACTGTTTGTCTTTGCTCTTTTACATGCAATTGAAGGCCTATGTCTTACAAGAGCAAGGAAACCTACTCGAACTTGTGGATCCAAGGCTTGGTTCAAGCTACTCCCCTGAAGAGGCAATGAGGATGCTCAGCTTGGCTCTTTTATGCACTAACCCCTCTCCCACTCTCAGACCATCAATGTCTTCTGTAGTAAGTATGATTGAAGGAAAATGTGCAGTTCAAGCACCAATAATAAAGCGCAATGAAACAAACCTGGATCCAAGGTTTAAAGCTTTTGAGAAGCTTTCACATGACAGCCAAACACACATGAGCTCCACTTTTATGCATGACAGTCAAACACAGAGAGACATGTCAATGAATGGGCCATGGATTGATTCCTCTTTTTCTGTCCAAAGTAAGGATGAGACCAGCGGAGACCATTCTTCATCAAGCAAGCTTCTTCAGGATCTTCATGATGTAAATTTAGAGTGACTGATGAATAGAGAAAAATACACAAGATTTTTTTTCCCCAATCAAATTGAATTCTTGGATTTGGCTCGATTGGGATTAGATTCTCTCTTATTTACAGATGGATGGACATAATACATTATCTAATATGTAATATGCTAGTCAATAATTCGAGTAAGTACAAAAAAATTATGATCTTTTTTCTCTGTTTTAAGAATTTATTATAATTTTATTTGTATGCAGAACAATTTGGACTAGGATGTCCAACAATTTGAACAATAAGGGAGCTATGCATATAGTTCCTTGACCTAATTTAGGTAACAACTCAACTTACATCCTTTGCCGGTTCACTTAGGCCGATGTGTACTTCTCACGGATTTTTGGGGAAACTCGAAAAGGCTTGTCTTGGGCACTTGCACCCATAGTACCCTTAATAGGAACTTTGTGAGGGAAGAAGGAAATTTTCTCTTTTCTGACTTTGCTGAACCTTGGATGGACAAAAGGGTAGGATGTGCCCTGGTTGGAAGATATTCTTTGAAGAGAAGCTCACTTTCAAGGAAAAGTCTAGGGTGGTGATTGAAGAGGTTTAAAAGGAAGTTTATTGGATGGACTACATGGATGCTGAAGCAATGGCGACACTTTTGACACCTAAGATGGAGGGGAACGTGCCAACCATCATCTGTGAGGAGCCAAGTGGTCCACCTACATTCATCATACCTACTATGGGCACTCTAGCTTTTGGACTTGGGTTGGTTTTTCTAAAGTCGTAGGAAAAATATCCTATAATGCAAGTTCTAATGTACTTTTCAATATTTTTAATAAGATGAATTTTGATTTGGCTTATTTTGATGTGTCTTATAATATTTAAATTTTGCAGTTAAATGATTCCAATGAATTTGAAAATGAAATTAATAAACAATTGACAAGAAAAATTGAACCTATGAAACCAATGCTTGAAACTCTTAATTAGGAAAATTGTGAGAATCCACTCTTAATTAAAATTGGTTCCATTTTAAATCCACTAGAAATGCAAGATTTGAAAGAACTTCTAATAGAATGTCAAGAAGTGTTTGCATGGTCCCATGAAGATAGGTCTGGCATAGATCTCGAGACATTATTTCTTCATTCATTATAATAATATAATTTCTTAGACATTATTTCTTTACTTTCCTTTGCACTAATAATAATATTATTCCTTCATTCTTTTTTTAATCTCTCTTTGTTTGCTTTTTCAATCTTCCGTCATTTATTTCTAATGGCTATTTTTTTAAAATACTCAATAACCATATTTTTAAAATCTCCCAATAGTAGAATTTTTAAATTTTTACTAATAATATTTTTTAACAAATTTGTGAAGCACTTGTGGTAACGATATAGTGAGTTATAGGTCATCTAATTTTAATTAAAAAAACCACATTCACAATATTTTTCACAACACTTTCACAGTAAATCTTATGTGATAAGTTTTTGTTGGTTCTAATTTGTACTCATTACTGAAATTATTTGTTTACTAGCCAATAATTGCCAATAACAACCTTCCACTTAAGATTTATTATGAAAATATTGTAAAAATATTATAGTAGAATTTTTTAATTTTAATTTTCTTATTCTTTATTTTATCTTTCCATTCCTCTCTTTATTTTATTTTTCATCCATACGATTTTTTTTTTCTACTGCTTCTCCTCTAGGACCTCCACACAAGAAGACAAAAGCTGGCAAAGTCACCATGCAGCACCATCTCGTCTACCTCCCCCACTGCCAGACTGAGTTAGATTGGCCTCTCTCTCTCTTCTTCTTCTTCTTCTGGATTTTGTTTTGTATTTTCTGTTTGGGTTATGTGATACATTTGACTCTTTGAGAGAGAAGCAAAGAGACTAAAACAAAGTGATGGGAGGAGAGAGAAAGAACTATTTTTTATTCAGTTGTTTGATATTTTTAAGCTAGTTTCCAACAACTAGCATATTCCATTTTCTTTTTCTTTATTCCTAAACATCAGCAACTAGCATTTTCATCAGAATTTTACTGGCATTTAAATAAACTACACTTTCTTATTCCTAATTGATAATAAGAAAAAAGTTTCTCATTAAAAATATATATTTTTTCAAAATCTATATATAATAATAATAATAATAGGTGAAACTAAGAGAAACTCAAATTAGAATTCCAAATTAGAGTTTCAATTTTGCGTCATGTGTCCTAAATTATTTATTCTTAAAGAGTTTTATTTCTTAATTTTAGAATCAAATGTGGTACCATATCATAAATATTCATCCAAGTGAGTTATTAAGTACAAAAACCAAAAAGTTTAGAATAAATGAATCTAAAAAGAAAAAAAAAAGTGATTCACAATAATAATAATAATAATAATAAATATGGACAATTTACATTTTATACCTAATAATATCTTTACAAAATTTTTTAAAGAGTTAACAAAATATAAAAATGACTATTGATAGTATTTAAATTATATATATAGGAATTATATTATACATCTTATTGTATATCTTTAAGTGTATCCATGCATATGCATGAGGTTACAAGCTAATTTTTTGTAATTTGTTAAGTTGTCAAGTTATGATTGAGGCAATTAATACTACTTTTACTATCATGTAGGTCACATATCATTTTCAACTATGTCAATAATTGTGAAAAAAAAATTATGAAAAATGTTATATACATAAGCTTATTAAATTGAATCAGGAACAATGGAATATTTTGTACCAAAAAAGGTTTCTCTTCAAAATAATTTGGAGAGAAACCTTCAAACTCCTCTTATATTTTTCTAATGGATGTGAATTTTTAAAATCTAATTGTTGGATTGTATGTTCTAATTATATCTTCTATTCATGCTAAATTTCAAGAAAATCAAAGATCAATAGTTATGCTATCGATCAAATGTTTAAATTTTAATTATTTGTAGTATAAAATTATGCATAAAAAATAAGTTTATTGATTGAATAGTAAATAACATTTTATTTGAATGAAATTTGACATGTATGAAAAGAATATAAATAATATGTAATGCAACGGTTAGATTTTCAAAATTCACATACATTAAAAAGATATAAGAGAAGTTTGAACGATTTCTCTACAAACTAATTTGAAGAGAAACCTTGTTCATTTTGTTCCCATTTTTCTTGGTTGAATTAAAAGTGTTAGGGTATGTTTGAATTGAAGGAGGAAGGTGGAGAAGTGAAGGGGTAAAGTAGAGTTGGCTGAAAGTAGACTAATTTTGGACTAAATCCGCTCTACTTTACTTTTCCTCTCTCTCCCTTAATCCAAACGGACCATTAAAGATTTGACATTAAGTCCATGACTCCTCTTTTTAGTCCCATAAAGTAGAGTAAAAGCCAAAAGGAAAAGAATATGAGGAAGCAAAGGAGCAGCATAGATTAGTGGAACTTTAACCTAATTGAGTTTGGATGATCTATACTTGTCCTAGAACAAAACGGGAAGGGGAGAAAATAACAAAAAGAAAAACAAAGGGTTAAAGAGGACAATGAGTTCAGGCCCTGCCCGTAGAAATATCAAATATTGTGTAGGTAGATTGGTCCCTATCTGATCAGACAAGTTTCTGGTAATATCAAGTTGGTGATGTAACCTAAGTAATGGTTCAATTTGGACTGACTTAATTCAATCCATTCCACCTCATGAATGTAGAAAAAATATGTAAAAATATCTCTTCATGTCCGTTTGTGCATTGGAAATTTGGCTGCAAGTAGCCCAATATTGTCAAAAATAATATATTCTTGCGGAAAAGTTCAAAGATTTTGAGCTTGACCATCTAGCTCCATTTTTTATCTATGAAATTGTAATTGTCACTCAATCAAATCAATTTACACTTATAAATCATTTAATTTATTAATGGTTGGGAGCTTGAAAATTACACTTTACCACCTTAAACTATTCCATTTATTACACTCTACATCCTAAACTTTTTGAATACACATTTTGCACCTTAAACTATAATTTTTGTTACACTTTGCACCCCAATATCAAGTTTGCTGTTAACTTTGATGGAAAAATATGGTACCATGTGAAAATACATAATTGCCTCTCTTCTCAATCTTTAAAAAAAAAAAAAAAAAAAAAAAGAAGAAGATAAATTATAATTTATCAGCCTAAACTATATTCATAATTCCACTTTACACCCTAAACTTTGAATTTCCATCCAAGCTAATAACAAACTTAGCGTCAGGGTGCAAAGTGTAATAAAGTTCATAATTTAGGATGCAAAATTGCATTTGAAAAGTTTAGGGTGCAAAGTTTAATGTGAGGTATAGTTTAAGATAGTAAAGTGTAATTTCTCCTTTAAGTTAAAGGGAATCTTGCTCCCAGCTTTTTTTTTAAAGGAAAAATCTTGCTACCAACTAGTTGCATTATACTAGTTTATTTCCTCACAAACCTAATGTTCCACATTCAGTTTTGAAGTATTTGTTATCTTTAGAATTTTTTGTTAAAAAAAGACTCTGATTTTTTGAAGCATTTTATCTAAGGCAGAATTTTTATTTTTATTCTTTGAAAGTAAGAATATATATATATATATATATATATATATATATATATATATTAAAAACTATAAATTAAAGGATCCAATAACAATTTTTTTTGGAAAAAAAAAAAATCAATTTCTGTAAGGACCCAGAAAGTGTTTGCACAATAGCCCACTTAAAATAATGAACTGAATTTGTTAAACTTGGTCCAAACCAGTAGAATTTATAAGAGATGGAATAGCACAACAAGCATGGGTTCTACCCAAGAACTTTTTTTTTTTTTGAAGAAATCCAATTTATGCTTAGAACTAGGTACACAGGTAATTTTACACAGAGGCTCCTGAAAATGGCCAGCCAAAAAGTCTCCCCTCAGAACCCCATGCCTTCTCTTTTTATAGCTCCTTCCTATTGCATCCTCTCTATCCATCTCTACTTGACATTCACCCCTCTTCAAAACCTGTCACCTGTTGTGTTTGAAATAGGCGGCAGCGGTAGCTGAAGTAGTTGTAGCCAACACCGTTCAAGTCAATTCCTCATTTAATGTGGCTGATAAAGTTGGTGTACACCATTTAATACGGATGGGACAGACAGCTCCAGCTCGGCGGCTCTTTGTCTACGACTAACCTTTATTTCGTTTAGTTTGCAGTTCATTCCGCAGAACTCCGTATGGCACTTCAGCGGATCCATCTTCTTCGTCAGGCATCCTCACTCCTCAGGCCCATGTTCAGTGTTGTGCCCAAATTAATGCCGCAACCTTTCCTATTCCTCTTTAGGCCTCAGCCCAGTACTTCGACCCTTCAACTTCCTCCTCAACCCTTGGGTACCCAAAATTTCCATAGTTCTATTATGTGAGAAAATGAAAATAACAAAACAAACTAAAGATTTACCATTCTTCTATTTAATTTTTTTTTTTAAAAAAAAAAAAAAAAAAAAAAAAAAAACTATCTAACTTACTAAAGATTTACCTCTAGTCATGCTTGTAAATTTATTTATTTAGAGAAAATTCTTCTAGCTTATGCCTAAATCCCTTTGATGGAAACACAAGCAATTTCAAAAGTTAGTGTAGTGGGCAGAAGCATGTTATTAGATTATAAGTTGGTTTTTTGCTTATTTTATATATTGTGTGTGGGTCCTACATTACTTTTCATGTCAACTTTCTTTCAAATAATCTAATTTATAGTTTTTTTTTTTTTTTTAAATAAGCTAACTTTTAACTTTTTATCTCACATTATTAAAAAAAAATACCATAAATAAACAATTTCCAAACAAGCACACATGAATTCATGAATTACAATCTTGATGTGTCCATTTGGGAACAATTTAATTAGGTTTTTGCTAAAATAAAATTTTATTGAAAGTACTATAAAAGTTAAAAGTTAAATAAAACAAGCTGATTGATTTTTTTGCTTAAAGTATAATAATAACTAGTCGCTAACCCGTGCGATGCACGGGAAAACTATTAATAACTTCCCTAATATGAAAAAAAAAAAAAAAAATCAATATCATGGTATAAATTACATACCAAACCAATAAAATCTATCACTTACGAAGTAGTAAAATCTATCATTTCCCCACACCCCACATGTACCCAACTATTTCTGTTTTCCAAATTGCCCAACAAATGCATAAGAATTTCTCCATTTCACTTGTTGAGCAGTGCTGAAAGACGTTAATAAAGGCCTCTACCCCATACCATTATTAGCCGATGGAATATCATGATTGAAAGAATTCTGTTGGCTTGTGAGTGATTTCTAAGAAACTTGAAAGGACAATAACTCATCAAAACAAAATAAATAAATAAATAACTAAATATCATAGATAAAAAAGAAAACAAAAGGTTGAAGTCATATGGACTTACCCCTCCATGTGCAACAGCAATGGCCATGGAGACATATATGAGACATAACTTTTCATTAAGCAATACCTATCAAGGTTTGTAGCAAATACAGGAAACCATCCAAAATTACAATGAAAGAAGTCCATAACTTAGAGACAAACAGTAGTACAAAAATGAGAAACCCCAGTGAATGGGTAGAGATGAACAAAATAAAAATAAAAAGGTAGAAGAAAGTATCAAACCTTTGTTGATAAACATCAACGATGGAAGGCGCAGACGACAGCAAGCAATAAAGAAAAAATGAGCAAGCGAGCAATCTGACACTTTGTATGAATTTCAAGTAATATAATTTATTTAGCAATCTAATTATCAAGTAGATTATAAAGTTAGCCTAAAAAAAAAACACAAAACCCCTTAGTAACAATCGGAAATTAAGCGTAAATTGAAATTAGTAATAGTAAATATATCTTTGACTAAGAAAATCAAAACAGGAAGGAGGAAAACAAAAATCAAATAATAAGTCATAGATTAAAACCCAGATTGCCCAACAAAAACAACGAAATTTCCCATTTTTTAATCAAATTAAAGTAAACCCAGATTATAAATCAATCAGGATTGCCCAAATTTTGATCGCATAAACACAATAAACCTAAAAACCCTAGAATATGAAATTGAGATCAAAAACTGAAACACAAAAGGCAAATAATAGAAAGATTCAGAGAGAGAGAGAGAGAGTAAAAACATTGTGGATTTGAAATATCTTTTCCCTTCGTGGCCTGTGTTTGCTCCACTACCTTCTCTTCTTGTCTAATAACCCAGATATCAAGCCAAATAAATAAAAATAAAAAAACAAAATAGATTCATAGAACAGAGCATGAAACTTAAACTCATGAGAGCGAAGAAACAAAACCCAGAAAATAAAACTTACCGACAATTGTGCGGAACCGAAAGATGGAGGGAGACCGGTCTAATAGTAGTGACGAAGCCTCCCTCAAGTTTCTCTCTCCAACACTCTCTGCATCTTATCAGATTTCTATCTCTGTATTTCACGGTCACAAATGCTCTCTATTCTTTATATCTCCCTCTCTAGTCGTTTTTTATTTAATATGGAGAAGCAGAGCATCGGGTTTTTAATACAGAGAAGTAGAGCATCGGGTTTAGGGTTTAGGTTAAGAGAAGTTTTATTATTATTATTATTATTATTTTAATATTATGCTGACGTGGAAAATTGTAGAAGCTTCAAAAGCTTCGGTTTTATATATATATATATAGATAATAATAATATGGAACCCACAATGAGCAAAAAAAAAAAAACAACTGATCGACATCGTGCGAAAAAATCTTTTGGGATTGCAATAAGTTATTGTACTTAACTTTTTGATCAAAAATGGTATTGACACTATAAGCAAGTTGAAGAAAAACAAAAGCTCTTTTTTTGTGGGACCAATGTTGGACCCACAACAGGATTTGATCAATAAGCTAGCTTCTAAGTATATGATTCAAAAAGAATACTTCAAGGCGCTCTCATTCCTCAGTTTATGGAGGGTTTAATTATGAAAGATGATAATAATAAATATATTATTAAGAATCTAAAACTAACGGATATATAAAGGAAGGGCACTCCATCCAAATACAAGGCTCAGTTCGAGAAAAAGCATATTTAGCCAATAATATATATAAATATTGCTATTTAGTGTGTGTTTGACATTGACTTAGAAAGTCAACTTTTTTTTTACTATTTAGCTTATTTTTGTTACAATTTATGGGTTACATTGCACTTTTTTGTACTATTCATAGGTCTCACTGCACTATTTCAGCTACCTTTTGGTTTTATCTATAGTACTTTTAGTAAAAAGTTTTTAGTTTCAACTAAATAAGCTGTTTCCAAATGGAACTAAAAAAATCATTCTTGCCATGTACTACAAACTTGCTCAATGAACAGTAACTAAATAGGAACAATTTGCAAACTTTTTATAGATTCTCATCTATGCTACTCTTGTTAGTCGACTAAAGATAATCATTGGGTTTTGATTTCATAAATGTACATCTTTGAGATATTGAGAGTAGATATAACAAGCCTCCTCCACATTCTCTACGAATCTGTTTGAGAACAGCTTATTTAGCTGAACTGAAATTTTTTTACTAAAAGTATTGTAGATAAAACTAAAAAGTAGCTAAAATAGTATAGTGAAACTTATGAATAGTAACAAAAAATGCAATAGAACTCATAAATAGTAGTAAAAATAAGCCGAATAGTAAAAAAAAAAAAGGCTTTTTAAGCCAATACCAATCACAACCTACATCTAAATAATGTTTTGATGGGAACCAAATGGTGACTAAGGATAGCATGAGTAACCTATAATATGTAGAGAGAATTTATATATTGCTAATTACAAGAAAAATGGATGATATGACATTTGTCCAATCTATCATCCTTAATGCGCATTGCAAAATCAGGAGGTTTCCTATTACTGATCATAGTGGATACAACATCCTCTGCAACTATCCCTTTAGACTTTAGTAATCCCTAGCAATGTTGATGCAACATTAGGATCTCTGAACAACAAGAACAATCATCACCTGTGGAAGGGTTCTAGGCTTCTTAGAGTTTAAACATGTCTCTAAATGCCAATTCCAAAAACATGAAATAGCAGAAGGAACTAGGAAGGATGAAGCAAATCAACTTTCAAACTTAATGAAATTAGTGGCCATCATCACCTGTTGCCCTGTCTCTATTGTTGCCACATACAATTGTACTTTATTTCCACTGAAAGGCTAAAAGAGGGATTTTAGATGCTCAAGTACTTCGTTCCCATTTATAATCCTCCACCGCCATAGCCTCAATAACATAAATTCTTCTTTGTGGATTGCTTGCACTAGTAGGAATTGAATGTCTCGATTTTAGGTGATGAATGAAATTTATAATACAATTTTGGTTTTCTTTGAAGCGCAAATGAGATGCGCATCCTATAAACCCACTATCAATCATGAGTTAGCTTCTACAACAATCTGAGCCCTTTATGGTCGAAAATGTTTTCAATATTTGACAAGAGGATGTGAGTGCAATGTCACCATTCATCAGCCAATTTAAATGCCACTAGGCTTCATAGCTTGAACTTACGTGGAAGACGGCTACATTTACTCTGAAATCCCAAAATCTCTTTAGCAAAAGCTCATTCAAAACCCAATTCAAAGTAAACTTCCAAGGCAAAAATCCTTTCTCAACCATCTCAATCAACAACTTCCCAGCCACTAACAAATCATTAAATTTCTTCCTCACAAACATCACACTTATAAACATATTATACATATCCAAATTGGGCAAGCAAACCCCACTACCCATCTTTTCAAACACCTCCAAACCCTTTTCTATCTCTCCAACATCATAAAAATGATGGATCACAATGTTATACGTTTGAACATTCAACTCACGCTATAGACACCTAATTTTGTTATCCTTACAACTCGAGTCCCTGTTCCCTAATAATAGTTGTACTCTAAGGCCCAAGGTTGGTTTAGGGCCTAATCTCGTGAAAATTGACTTGAGGAATTATTTATAGTAAATATAACTTATTTTTGGAAGAATAAAACTATATTTAGAAAAGAAAGTCTGCTTGAAAACCCTAAGTGTGCGTGTGCATACACCTGTATGCACATGCACTGTGTATGCGCATGCACACTTAATCCATGTGTACGCATGCTTAGGGTATGCGCACGCATACCCTGAGTATGCGCGCATAGCTAGGGTTCTAGAATTATATGAAAGGAAAACTTTTTGCATTTAAATTTGTGTGAAGTGAATCTCACATCGTTTAGGAGCCGCCCCACACCCCTATTTTACCACTATGTAAATCCATAAAAGGTACTTTTGTAAGACACATAGAAAAAGAAGCGAATATATGCGAGATTTACTAGAAAATAGTGAATCAAAAAGGGAGTTTTTCATAAAACATCCTCAAGTCATGTTTTATCTGATTGAGACCTATTCTGGTCTTGATCTTTGAGTTCTAAAAGTTTACAAGTCTTTTGGTTTGTTATTGATTAGATTGACTGAGGAGAATGGTCAAAATCAAATTCTAAGTGAGTCCTAGTGTTAAGGTAAAGGTTCTAACTTTGGCTCTTCACTTTCCTTTGTTTTGTGTTTGTTTATATGTTTATGTGATCATATGATGTTTGTGTAGTTTAAGTTTACACTGAGTTTGTATTATAAGCATGATAGGTTGTTAGATTTATTGTTTTGCTTTGTTTTTCTATTCTGAGTTGTTTGGTGAAGGTTTTAGGTGTGCATGCTTCATGCATGCGTATGCATACTTGAAGTGTTCATATGCATACAGTTAGGATGCGCGCGCATATCCTATGTATGTGCACGCACACTCGTGCCCCAAAACCCTAATCCACTTATGTTTTTTTTTTTTTTTTTTTCTCTGCTTCCTTTTATATGTTTGGCCTTTGTTTAACCTTGTTTTTCATATCTTTGAGTATCTGTTCTTCTATTGTGTTTTGTTTTACTTTGTTTTATCTCTTTTAAGTTTATTAGGGCTTAGATTGTGTGAATACCATGAACATGCATTGAAGCATAGGTGGTGTGTTGCGGTGAGGTAAGTAAGGTAAGTCATACATAGATCACATGAACTTGTTTAATATGCTTGATTGAAAACCATGAGTTTGTATGTCCAAGCTTGAATGCTTTGTGTTTGAATCCACCTAATGATGTTTCTACCTTTGGTGATGTATGCTTAATGCTATGATAGATGAATGTTAGGTTTGAGGGATGATATGCAATGTTTGCTTGGTTTAGATGCATGTTAGAGTGTGTGTGACTTGGAACACAATGAGTGGAGGCCAACCTATGGGTCGGGTGAGGTTGGGTGCATAACACCTTTCCATTCCCATACTTAAACTCTAGACACATGCTCTGATAAAGATCAGTCATTTCATAAGTGCATTAGATTTATGGTTCCTAGACCTAATCTAGGTGGCAACTCCATTTACACCCTTCACCATGGTCTACCCTAGGCCAAGGTGTACTTCCCACGAACCTTTGGGGGCAACACCAAAAGGAAAAACTACTCCGAGCACTTAATCTTGCATAACTAAATCCATGAACCAAGGTAGTATAAGTAACAACATCAATCTACATTTCCTTTTCTTCATTTGCAAAAAGATTTCCAAGCTTCCTTAATCTAACTAGCTTTAAAATACCCTTTAAGCATTATATTACACATCGTTAAGCTCGGATTCAATCTCCTCTCAACCACTTCCTTCAACACCTCCAACGCCTTAGGCGTCTACTTAATCAAACAAAACCCATTCACAATTATATTATAGCTAACACAATTAGCCTTAAACCTATCCTTTAACATCTTAAACAAGTTATAAGCCATTTCAATGCATTTTGATTTGCAAAAAATGTCAAGAATAGCGTTGAACGAATTCAAGTTTTGAAAACAACAATTTTTGTGCATTGACATGAAGAATTTGAAGGTTCCATTAGGTTTACCTACAGTGGCAAACCTTTCGACAATAGTGGCGAAGGTTTTTGGGCTTGGGCCAAGGTGAAAAGAGCACATTCAGGCCATGAGGCCCCATATTGCCTTGTTATTGTGCATACGGGCCGCGATGTCAATGTTGTGGTCAAATGAGGCAACAGAGTGAGTGAAATTGGCATGGTGGTGGTGGTGGTCTAGGGTTTTGAAGAAGTGGAGGGATTTGGGTTCGTAGTTCCAGATGAGCTTAAAGGGTTTTGTTGACTAGGTCTTAGGACCATTGGATTTGAGGGTATTGAAGGGCTTGGGTTATGGTTTTTGTCAGAGCTAAGGATGGATTTAGCTAATATCGCGCCGTCTTGTGGTGGCAATAGTGGTGGTGGTGGTGTGGTGGTGAAAGTGGCATGGAAGTAAATATGGGGGGTTTTGGAGGGTGGGTTTTAAGATGGGAGAGTGGTGAAGGACCTCTTTGAAGCTAAGTGAACATTTTCGATTTTCTTTGTCTTCAACCCACAAGTTTTTCATAACAGTTATTGTCTAGGATGAGAATATGATGCTAGAGGATGAAGTGGAAGCCGCTGGTTATTGGGCAACGCAACTACAACAAAATTATGACAATATGAGGGTTGATGTTCTAAGCATTGGTCCTTATTGGCTTTGAGTCCTGATCTCTGAAGCACATGATCAGTAGGTTGGAGTGACAATAAGCATCCATTCTACAGATGATGTGCTTAAGATACTTATTGAAGGTGATGACAAGGAAGTTGAATCAAAGCTGTTGGTGCTTTTCCAATATGATAATTTATTGCATCTCTACAAATCATATTTATTTAACTTTGCTAAGTTTTTGTTAAGGAACTAGTTGAAGATTGTTTGGTGTACCCTATTGAAAAAGGCAAGGCTTGATGCCAAAGAATATAAGAAGATTAGAGAGAAAATGATGGGATTTGGACTAGAAATGGTGGCAATTGTGCATCAGTTGCATGCCGCAATGGTTACTCCGCAAGAAAGGGAAATAACTTGGTGAAGAGAATTAGAGAAGTGGCTTATCGGTTGAAAGAAGAGGGAGCTTTGTGATTAAGGATTATTGGTGATGATATAGGAATTATCCATAAAATTTATGAGCTCTCTGTTTTTAGGATCTGATAGGATTAAATTGGCTTATAAGTTTGTTTTTTATTTATCTTTGTTTTGTTTCCAGTTGTTATTTGTTCGCATTGTCAATTGTAGCATTTGAATTGAGATTTAAATACTATCTTGTTCCTTCTTCTCAATCCAAAAAAAACCTATCTTGTTCCTAGCATTTCAAATATATTATTTAATCCTTTTAACTTCTATTTTTGTGTCCAAAGTAGGTGGCAATTAGATGGGTTGCCTGTTTAAATTTGTGTTTGGTACCCATGGCCATTAGCCATCCAATTCATTTAAGGCCCCTTTGGATTGGGAGGGGGGGGGGGGGGGAGAGTAAAGTAGAGTTGGTTGAAAATAGGCTAATTTCAGCCCAAATCTACTCTATTCTACTCTACTACTCCTCCTCCATCATCCTCAATCCAAACAGAAAATTAATCTAGGAGAGACCTAAATTATGCATTTAACTAATCGTTCAATTCGTATACATGATAAATGGGTGAGACCAAAATTGTGCACTTTTTAACTAATTGTTAAATTTACATACGAAAACTAAAAACTTGGAAATAACAAAAATATCAAACTGGGCTTGTGTTGATTCAAAGTCATCATGCTTAGCTGAATTGCCTTATCATATCCTTGGACTAAATTACTTGCGACCCTAGTCATGCTATATACGTTTAGTTTATATGTCCACTTCCTTAAAAGTTTTCCCTTTTGGTCATTTTCAGCCCTTTTTAGGTGTTGCACTCTATTAGATTTCATAGGGGTATGCATTTTCCCTTAAAGTCTACATGACTATAATTGTTTATCATAAATTTTAAGTCAAAATTTCTTTAGATGAAAACAAAATTTCACACCTTTGAATATTTCAATATAATTGTAAGTACATTATGTCAGTGAAGGTTAAGCATAGCTTTGGATTGTTGGACTATAAAATATCTTTAGTCTAATGTATCCAAAGGAGTGTGTGTAATTGACAATTAAGTGAGATTGCTTTGTTTGGGGCTGATTTTTTCTTTTTCTTTGTTTTTTCTTTTTTTTTTCTTTTTTTGGGGGGGGGGGGGGGGGGGGGGGGGGTGTGGGGGGGCACATCAACATGATGATGTGTTACTTAAAAGCCAAAACTAACTGAGTGTGTTTTTACTAACAGAACCAAATTTTAGGATATAAAATCCAAACAACCATAAACTTCATTGTGTACTTTGCAATTTACCACGAAAAATTGCATATTTGACTAATGATATATATATATATATATATATATATATATATATATATATATATATATATGCAATAGAATTTAAATCTATTGTGTCCCCTCCTTGATCATTTCTCTTATCATCAGGCTAAGACAACGATTGACTTTTTTTTTTGTGTAAATAGGATTTGAACTCATCTACACCATTGAATATTTCAATATAATTGTGAGTACATTATGTTAGTGAAGGTTAAGCATAGCTTTGGGTTGTTGGACTATAAAGTATCTTTAAAATGTATCCAAAGGAGTGTGTGTAATTGTCAATTAAGTGAAATTACGTTGTTTGGGCTGATTTGGGGGAAAAAAAATACACATCAACATGATTATGTCTCACTTAACAGCCAAAACTAACCGAGTGTTTGTTTTTACTAACGGAACCAAACTTTAGGGTGTAAAATCCAAACAACCCTAAACTTCAATGTGTACTTTGCAATTTACTCCAAAATACTGCATATTTGACTAATGATATATATATATATATATATTTTAAATTTATTGTGTCCACTCCTTAATGATTTCTCTTATTAGCAGGCTAAGACAACAATTTATCTCTTATTTATAGACAAAAAAATTCATCAATTGAGCTAACTGTCATTAGATAACTCCATTGAATTTAATTTATGTTGAAAAATATATTATTATTTATGTTTTATTAATCAAATGAAACCAAACCCCCCAAAAAAAAAAAATCAGTTCCCCTTTTCTTTTGTCCTTTTTAAAAATAAAAAATAAAATTTTTGGGTATTATAAATAATTTGGTCCATTCACTTTTTATTTTTTTAACATTTGAAAATAAAGAAGTAATCCCTTTGTAAAAAATAAAATTATTAATTCCTTTTCCGAACAGAAAAAGGAAATCCATACTTTAGTCCTTAAATCCGACGGAACCAAACCGATTTGGGCCTATTATAAATAGACGTGCAAGTTAGAATTAGAGGGAATTAGTGAGAAAGAAATGAAACTTTGCTCATAGTGTTTGTTGTTTTGGGTTTTGATATTAGAGGATGGGGTGTGACTTGTGAGATTGTTTTGGAAGATCAAGATGACACATTTGGGAATATGAATTATCTCTAGCAAAGCCAAACACCAGCCCAACGGTCACAGCCCCAATTTGAACCACCGCCTTATTCAAATTTCCTACTCCTATTCCTATTCGTAAAACAAGTACTGCAAAACACCGCCATTCTTCAATTTTGCTTATAAATAAGCGCAAATAAATTGTTTGCTCAATTTCAGTTCTTTCTTGCTCTGAGTAGTGAGAAACTGCGATATCAAAATACAATATGGATGGTGTCTCTCTTCCTCTGATTGTGGTAAGACAGGTGTGGAAACACAATCTTTTGAAGGAGTTTGATCTCATCAGAATTGCAGGGATGACTCACAGAATGATGGCTTTCGACACTGAATTCCCAGGTGTTGTTTTCAGCCCAATGAACATAGACAAGCGAGAGCTTGGAAAACTACCTTCCTTCTTGAACTACAAGATCATCAAAGATAATGTCAATGCTACCAAAATTATTCAGTTGGGTTTGGCACTCTGTGACGACAAAGGATCATTGCCCAATTTCGGTACCAAGTATCAATACGCTTGGGAGTCTAACTTTAGAGATTTTGATGTCTATAATGACATCCAGAACACAGAATCAATCGAGTTACTCAAAAGCTAGGGAATCAATTTCGTCAAAAGCTAGGGAATCAATTTCAACAATAACTTGAAGGAGGGTATTGACTCTGCTGACTTTGCAGCGTTGATGTTGAAATCTGGGTTGTTGGGCAATCGCTCTGCTTTCGCTTGGGTTACCGTGCATATGACATTGCCCACTTGATGAAAATCTTGATCCGACATTGACAACCTTTGCCGTATGATGAGGTTTATGAACCTGGTGCAGTGCTTTTTTGGGAAAAGGCTTTTCGATCTGAAGCATATGATGAAGTTCTGTGATGGCCTTTATGGGGGATTAGAGACGGTAGCTAACAGATTGGGAGTGGAACACGTGGCTGGGAAGAGTCACCAGGCTAGTTCGGATACCTTGTTGCCTCTACAAACTTTCAGGAAGTTCTTGGATGTATACTTCAAAGAAAAGAACAATGGTGGACTCAGACATAATGGCCATTTGTTGACAGGGATGCAGTGTGTTCTTCACAACTTGGAGTTTAATAATAATCATCAATTGAATAATGCTGGCTTGAAGATGATTGATCCATTTAGTCATGGGTTAAATGTGAATATGTGTAGAGTGCTGGTTTGAAGATGATTAATCCGTTAGTCATGGATTAAATCTGAATGTGTAAAGTGTAGACAATCATATGCATTATGTAATCAATATTTCCTTCAGTAAAAATAAAAAAGATTTTTTTTTTCTGCTTTTGGTTTATAAAATTATAATTTCAATACAACGTTTAATCTCTTTAGTTTCTAATTGTTTAATATATATATATATATATATATATATATTGTAGGGTCTGTTTTTGTAGCCCACGCCCAAAAGATATGGGTTAAAGGCTCAACGAACCCAGAACAATGAATTTGTAGAGAGTGGGCACAAGAGCTAAGCTGGTTATGAAGTAAACAATAGTTGGCTAGGTTACTTGGCGTGATGATAACATGAAATAATGTTTAATTAACTCCGTGAAAGAATATCCGAAGAGGTGTTTTATTGAGTGAGCAATGATTACAACATTCAGAGCTACAGTAAAGCTTCTCTCCCCCTTCTTGTTTTTACTCTCCTCCCTCATCTTGTTAGGGACCCTTCTTCTTTATATAGCATCCTTTCTCACTATCTCCACCGTCTACCTATTCTTCATTTGCGTATCCACTCAAGCGCACGTCACGTCAGGTATTTGCTTTAGTTCTTGGTGAGTGGCGGTAGCTGAGGTTGCATTGTTCAGAAGTCTTCTCCATATAAATGCGGTCAGAAAAGCTGTTGCAGTGCATTAAATACAGTGGTGGCAGCTTTTCCTTTAGATATCTCATCGTTCTGATCATCCCCAGACCTACCCAGAACTTATCATTATCATTGGGATCATTATGGAGATTATACGGACCTTCCTCACGTTTGTTTGATCAAGACTATTTGTAGCCGAGGAGCGAGACGTCTTTGGACAAGTGGTGATCTCTTCGGACGACACTCTTCCTCTACTTATGGGCTTCTTGCCCTCAAATGGGCCGTCCTTACCCAACTATTGCTCCTTAGGAATATGATACTTCTTAATATGGTGCCCTGGGCCCATTAAGTAGCTCTGGGCTTTCACCCCCCCACAATAGCCCCTCAAAATCTCTATTTTTCCTTCATGCCTGAAGAGGAGAAATGGGATTTTGATTTGTCACGGAGTAAAAGCTTGAAAAATAGACAAAGATTTGGCCTGGCACGTGTGTAGATATAGATGCGTGTGCTCCATCATTGCTGTCGCGGTCTCCTATATTCCCAAAGCGCCACATTAATTACTCTAGAAGGCGCCTTGTCCTTTGCATCCAACAGTAGGCTACTAATCCAACGGATGGGGTTCTTCCTCGGGACTCGGGTGAAATAACTTCCGCCCCTTCGTTTGGCCTCGTATAAAATCTCAGAGATGGACCTTTCTCCTTTATCCTACAACTTTCAAACCATCCCATAAGAACAAGCACTTAAACGCCCAGAGCTCTACCAATCGCCGATTTCGCTTCTTGTCAGAGTCCTCAGGAACCTTTCTACGAGTTTAGAGATCAGTCTCTAGTCTAGTTCTTGTAAGTTTTCATCATCTCAATCCTTCAGTTTTCTCTTCAGCCGTCCATTTTTCAGTTTGAGCGACCATTTCCTCACTGCTACGTTACACCTCCATTTTTCTGTTGAGTGATGGGTAAACTCGAGTATCTGGTAGACAGCCCTGCCCAGCTGGAGAAGTTTAGGGCCACATACCGCATACCTCCAAACGTGGGTGTGAGGTATTGCCCTCCGAAAAAAATACTAACTGATCGGAAAACGGGGGAAGTTGTGATTCCGGTCATCGCCTTCCTAAAGGGGGGAATGTCGATTCCCATGGGCCCTATCACCACTAGCTACCTTCGAAACCATAGAATTACCCCTTGGCAATGCGCGCCTAACATGTTTAGGATCCTAGGAGCCATTGAAGACCTTAACCGCCACCTAGGATTGGAACTCACCTGGCTTGACGTGGTGCACATGTATGAGTTCCACAACCAGTAAGGAGCGGGATATTATTTAAAATCCCGATCCGACATTGTTAGGCTCATCTCCTGCCTCCCTAAATCCAATAAAGGGATGAAGGATGACTACATGATCATCTCGGGCACGTGGCATGACGGCCCTCACTATCCGACCAGACCAGGAGAGCCAGGTGGGACACATTAGGCTTAGGCACACTAACCATAGGCTTAGGGTCTTCGTCCTTTAACCGTTTTTTTATTCTTCTTGTGTTACAGATTTCCAATTTCTAACAAAGCTCTGTTGTGACTTGTAACAAATAGAAGAAACATCTCTCCTCGGCTCAGCCTCACAAACTTCGCCGCACTCAACTATCTGCTACGGTCCGAGATCTTCGTAAGCGAGGACGGACAACTTCGATTGGCCCCCCTCATCCTAGGGTACAAAGCGAAGCGAAAAGACTTCCAACCGGTCAGCAACGCAATAGTCTAGGGAGACAAATGTCTTAACCGCATCGACGTTTCGTTTAAAGGTTTTTTGGCTCCGCACGACCTTCCCCCTGTACCACACCCCAACCCCAAGGGTATACCCCCTCTCGTACAGCCACCCTAGGAAGTTCCCCTCAGACCAGAGGTTAAAGGTGAAAAGGTTGGCTCTTCCACTTCCTCGCTAGAAGAACAAATAGACAAGTTCCACTTCGGGGGGGAAGCTTCAAGGGCAAATCAAGTGGTAGAGTTCTTGAACGCTAAGGTAGAAGGTGATAGACAGTCCAGTGTCCGCCTATTTTGATAACTGCCCTCCCCGACGACTCTTCGGACGACGACATGGCGGATTTGAAACACCTAATGAGGAATAGGGGCCAAAAGGTTGAGCAAAAAGGCGTTAGGACCTTTCATCCAGTAGAGATCCTAACTCTAGGGCCTCCCACGGCTCCTGGAGTCGGCTTGAAACCCATGTTGAGCCTTCAGAAGAAGAGGCCCCTTGAGCCCGAAGAGAGGGAGGTGGGGGTGCCACCAAAAGTGAGTAAGCAGCAGAAGACGGCGAGGGATTGAGACAAAAAGGCCTCTTCCACTGATAGCCGTGACGAGAACATCGAGGCTGAGGTCCATCGAGGAGTAGGACCTCGCACGTGGTCCCCAAAACTTAAGCTGGATGGGGCCCCCATTCTTTGGGATACCTCCCTCAAGAATTATGATGGGGGAAGGGCAGGGTACATCGCTGAGGCCTTGCAGCAGTCACTTCTCCTTCCTCACGATATGGAGTCCTACAGGCGTTTCAACCAGCAGGAGTTCTTCTTATCCCTTAAGAGGGATATGGCCATGGTAAATGAACTTGTTCTCTTAATTTGAGTTCCATTTTTAATTCGCTTTGCTTCCTTTCTTCACCTTGTGCTAAAATGTTGTCATGCAGATTACTCAGCAAATCTACGTGGCTGAGGAGTGGAACATGAAGTCCTACCTCGAGGCCCAAGTAGAAGTCCAGTCTCAATCTAAGGCGGAGAGGGCTCTCGGCTAGCTGAAGGATGACTATGCTCGCCTATCCGAGCAGCTTACGGCCATGACCCGGGAGAGGGACAACAGCAAGGCCGGCCTCCAAAACGCCGAGACCCAGGCCGAGGAGCAGCGCAAACAATTGTGCGTGTTAGAGATCAACCTGGAAACTGAAAGGGAGCTGGTGAAGGGTCTCAAGGTTGAACTCCAAAAAGCCAAGGAGAGCGCCCGAGTAGCTGAGCAGGAGGCTCAACTAGCTAAGGAGTCAGTTAAGGCTGAGAGGAAGGCTGCTTACCAACTGGGAGTAGAAGAGGTTGGGAACCAGCTCACAGAGCAATTTGCCTCAGTTGCCCGAGATTATTGTGACGCAACTTGGCACAAGGCGTTGGACGTAGCTGGAGTCCCCCTCGATTCTAGCCTAAGGTTACCTAGGGGCATTTATTACGACCCTGAAATCCGAGAGCTCTCAGAAGTCAACCCCCCTCCTGCTCCACAGCTTCTTGAGGCTACAGAGCACAGCTTAGTTGGTCAAGCTCCCCCATCCACCCTTGATGCACCCATAAAGGCTGGTCAGCCAGGTGATAATGGCAAGCCAGCTAAACCAGCCAAAGACAAAGGCCAAGGGTTGGACAAAGAGAAGACTCCTGCTGAGTTCGAGGGCCAAGTCCTAGAAGCTGCTGCTCAAACAGGCCAGGTTACTGACCCTGTGGTCCCTTCAGCTCAGGAGTAGATGTATAGGGCCCCCCTTTTCTCTTTCGTTTTCTCTTTTTGTAAGAGATTGTAATATACTATTTTAATTAATGAAGCAGTTTTTCCTTCGCACTTATTTCTTTTGTTGTGTGTAATACAACTTGTTGTTATTATTAAGTCTTGTACTTTAACTTTATTGTGATCCTGATATTGTGTTAACGGCGCGCATTACTAAGATTGGTATTAGAAATGGGCAGAATGCATGAGAACTATTACTAAGTAACAAAAACAAAAGGGGTTATAGTGAAAAGCTTCACAAGCCTTTCTAGGTTTGCACGAAAGGATAAGAGGCGATGTAGGTTAGGGTTAATTTAAACATATTCAGGAACTTCAATCATGGCTCCTCGGAGAATGATACTTCAATAAAAACCATTATATTTGGATTTAGACTCAAACACTTAAAGGAATCGTAACGAAGTGTTAACCAACCCATATCATCTGGTCTAAGGACTATAGGCATGCGTGGATTTAAGTTTAAACACTTAAAATGAATCGTAACGAAGTGTTAACTAACCCATATCATCTGGTCCGAGAACTACAGGCATGTATGGATTTAAGTTTAAACACTTAAAGGAATCGTAACGAAATGTTAACTAACCCATATCATTTGGTCCGAGGACTACAGGCATGAATGGATTTAAGTTTAAGTACTCAAAGGAATCGTAACGAAGTGTTAACTAACTCATATCATCTGGTCCGAGGACTACAGGCATGAATGGATTTAAGTTTAAACACTCAAAGGAATCGTAACGAAGTGTTAACTAACCAATATCATCTGGTCCGAGGACTACAGGCATGAATGGATTTAAGTTTAAACACTCAAAGGAATCGTAACGAAGTGTTAACTAACCAATATCATCTGGTCCGAGGACTATAGGTATGAATGGATTTAAGTTTAAACACTTAAAGGAATCGTAACGAAGTGTTAACTAACCCATATCATCTGGTCCGAGGACTACAGGCATGAATGAATTTAAGTTTAAACACTTAAAGGAATCATAACGAAGTGTTAACTAACCCATATCATCTAGTCCGAGGACTACAGGTATGAATGGATTTAAGTTTAAATACTCAAAGGAATCATAACGAAGTGTTAACTAATCCATATCATCTAGTTCGAGGACTATAGGCATGAATGAATTTAAGTTTAAACACTTAAAGGAATCGTAACGAAGTGTTAACTAGCCCATATCATCTGGTTCAATGACTACAGGCATGAATGGATTTAAGTTTAAACACTTAAAGGAATCGTAACGAAGTGTTAACTAACCCATATCATCTGGTCCGAGGACTACAGGTATGAATGGATTTAAGTTTAAACACTTAAAGGAATCGTAACGAAGTGTTAACTAACTCATATCATCTGGTCCGAGGACTACAAGTATGAATGGATTTAAGTTTAAACACTCAAAGGAATCGTAACGAAGTGTTAACTAACTCATATCATCTGGTCCGAGGACTACAAGTATGAATGGATTTAAGTTTAAACACTCAAAGGAATCGTAACGAAATGTTAACTAACTCATATCATCTGGTCCGAGGACTTCAGGCATGAATGGATTTAAGTTTAAACACTCAAAGGAATCGTAACGAAGTGTTAACTAACCAATATCATCTGGTCCGAGGACTACAGGCATGAATAGATTTAAGTTTAAACACTTAAAGGAATCGTAACGAAGTGTTAACTAACTCATATCATCTGGTCCGAGGACTACAGGCATGAATGGATTTAAGTTTAAACACTTAAAGGAATCGTAACAAAGTGTTAACTAACTTATATCATCTGGTCCGAGAACTACAGGCATGTATGGATTTAAGTTTAAACACTGAAAGGAATCGTAACAATTCGATATGCTGATTAAAAGAAAAGCTTGATCAATAATAATACCTTTTGAGGTTGTTTACATTCCATGGGCGTGGTATCACGTGATTGTCCAGGCCCTAATTTTCCCTAAGTTGGGTTCTTGGCAGTGCCAACCACTTTTCTTAGTACCAGATCGCCAGGTTCCAGAGGTCTGAGCCTTACGTTGGCATTGTAGCCCTGTCTAAGCTTTTGTTGGTAATGCGCCAATCGGACCATTGCATTTTCCCTCCTTTCATCAATTAGGTCCAAGCTCTTCTCTAGCTGTTCATTGTTACTTGTCAGACTGAATGAGCTAGTTCTTAATGTCGGGAACCCAGTTTCCAAAGGTATGACAGCTTCATCCCCGTAGGTCATCGAGAAAGGGGTCTCTCTAGTAGACCTGCATGGAGTAGTTCTATAGGCCCAGAGCACATGTGGCAATTCTTCTACATATTTACCCTTCACGTCATCTAATCTCTTTTTCAAGCCATTCACAATAACCTTGTTAACAGCTTCGGCCTGGCCATTACCCTGGGGATAAGCTGGGGTAGAGTACCTATTCATGATCCCTAGTTCGCTACAATAACTCCTAAACGCTTTGCTATCAAACTGCAAGCCATTGTCCGAGATGAGAATACATGGGACTCCAAATCGCGTAACTATATTCTTCCACACAAACCTTTGCACGACTACGTCTCGGATGTTGGCAAGAGGTTCTGCTTCAACCCACTTGGTGAAGTAGTCGGTGCCGACCAGCAGATATTTCTTGTTTCCTGCAACCTTACGGAATGGTCCCACAATATCTAGGCCCCATTGGGCAAAAGTCCATAGGCTGGACAGCGGGTTGAGAGTCCCTCCAAGCTAATGAATGTGTGGGGTGAATTACTGGCATTGATCACATTTTTTAACATAATCCAGGGCCTCTTTCTACATGTTCGGCCACCAATAACCTTGAGTGATGGCTCGATAAGCCAGGGATCTACCTCGGTGTGGCTTCCACAGATTCCCTCATACAGTTCTTCCAATAACAACTCAGCCTTTTCAGGATGCACGCACAACAAGTACGGTCCTAAATAGGAACGTTTGTAGAGTTTCTGATCTTCAAACAACTAGAACCTGGCTGCTTTTCTCCTAATTTTATCGGCTTCTCCCTTCTCTTCAGGCAAGATGTCTTCCTTTAGAAACTTAACTAACGGGTCCATCCAGCTGGGCCCAACCCTGACCTAATGTACTTGAATTACTTCTTTTCCTGCTTTAGTAGGCCTATGCAAGTCCTCAACGAGGATAACGCTCAGCAAATCTTGTGCCGAAGAGGTGGTTAGAGTAGCCAAAGAGTCAGCGTGTGAGTTGCCACTCCTAGGAATATGCAACAAGCTGAAAGACTCGAACCCTGACTAAGATGTTTAGCCCGGCTCAGGTATCCCTGCATTCTTTCGTCCTTTGCCTCAAACTCCCCCTGAAGTTGACCCACAATCAGCCTCGAGTCCAAGAATACCATTACTGCCTTTCCTCCCATCCTTTGGACCATGCTCATCCCCATCAACAGGGCTTCGTATTCTGCCTTATTATTGGTCGCCGAAAAGCCCAGCCTTAACGCCTTTTCAATAATAATTCCCTTAAGGGATATCAGCACTAGCCCCACTCCGGAGCCCCTCTGGTTTACAGCCCCATCCACGTACGCCTCCCAATGGGAGGGGCCTTGTTGAGAAATCATGCCAACTGATTTTTCGTCCATATCCGTTGTCAGCTTCACCTCTTCTAACCGGGGCTCTGTGAACTCAGCTACCAAATTAACAAGCACCTGGCCCTTGACCGAGGTACGTGGCATATACTTGATGTCAAAAGCCCCTAGGATCGTCCCCCATTTTGCAATTCTCCCCATGTAGTTTGCACTTCGAAGTATAACCCTGAGTGGAAGCTGGGTGAGAACGACGACTGTATGGGCTTGGAAATAATGTGGGAGCTTTCGTGTACCATGCAATACTGCTAAAATAGCCTTTTCTAACGGCAAATAACGGACCTCGGCTTTATGTAGCGACTTGCTTACGCAATAAACGGGTTTCTGCACGCCGCCCTCTGCTCGGATTAGCACCAAGCTTACAGCATGGGTAGCTACAGCAATATATGCAAACAAGACCTCGTCGAGCTCAGGGCTGGACATGATTGGCAGTTAAGCTAGATAATCTTTCAACTGTTGGAAGGCCACCGCACACTCTTCTGTCCACTCGAACCCTTTCCACTTGTTAATCAAGGAAAAGAAGGGTCGGCACCTATCTGCTGATTGAGAGATAAATCGGTTTAGAGCTGCCGTCATCCCTGTCAGCTTCTGAACCTCCTTGGGATTCTGAGGAGCTTGTAACTCATTGATAGCCCTTATCTGATCGGGGTTGACCTCGATTCCCCTGTGAGTCACCATATATCCCAGAAACTTGCCTGACCCCACACCAAATGAGCACTTAGCAGCGTTCAAGCGTAGCTTGTACTTCCTGAGAACTTCAAAAGTACTTTCTAGGTCCTTCACGTGCTCGGCCACCACTTTGCTCTTCACCACCATGTCATCTATGTAAATCTCAATATTCCTTCCCAGCTGTGGTTCAAACATTCTCGTCATCATCCTCCGGTAAGTAGAACTCACATTTTTTAAGCCAAAAGGCATCACCTTATAGTGATAGTTACCCATGGGAGTCACAAAAGCAGTCTTCTCCTGATCTTCCTAGGCTAAGGGTATCTAATGATAGCTTTGGAACGCGTCCAAGAAGCTTTTTCGGGGATGTCCGACGATGGCATCTACTAGCCGATCGATTTTAGGCATGGGGAATGGATCCTTAGGGCATGCCTTATTTAAGTCGGTGAAGTCCACACATACTCGCCATTTCCCGCTCTTCTTCTTCACCACCACGGTATTTGCCAGCCACTCTGGGTAGAAGACTTCTTTAATAGCCCCAGCTTGCTTGAGCTTTGCTACTTCTTCTCTGACCGCTTCAGCGTGTTCCTTAGATGGACGCCGAGGTGGCTGCTTCTTAGGGGTGATCATGGGGTTTACTTTCAAATGGTGGCATATAAATTCTGGATCCACCCCAGGAGCTTCATAAGCGTCCCAGGCGAATACATCGAGGTTTTCCTTAAGAAGTTGCACTAACTCCTCTTTTTCCTTCAAGGGTAACTAGGATCCGACTTGGAAGAACTTTTCAGGATTATCCCCTATAAGGACTTTTGTCAAATCTTTGCACCCTGCGCCCTTGTCCGGATCTTTTTGGGCGATAACCAGTGCTTTGGTTGCTATAAGCCCCTTTTAGCTCTGGTTGATGACTCAGCTCTGGGTTCGTGCTGAATGGCAGCCACTAAGCATTGTCTAGCTACGGATTGGTCCCCCCGGATTTCGCAAACTCGGCCTTTGGAAGGATATTTGATTTTGTGATGTAAGGTGGAAGAAACCACCTCCAGCGCATGAAGCCAAGGTCTGGCTACAATTGCCGTATAGGGTGAAAAAATGTCCACAACTATGAAATCCACCTCCACCACCTCTGAGCCAGTCTACACAGGTAGTTGTATTTGGCCTTTCGGGGTAACAACTCTTCCTTCGAAACTGATCAGCGAAGAATTATATGGTGTTAAGTCACTAAGTTTGAGGTTTAGCCCCCTGTAGAGATCAAGGTACATTATTTTCACAACGCTACCTTGGTCAACCATCACCCGTTTCACATCATACCCCCCAATTCTGAGGGTGATGACCAACGCATCATCATGAGGCTGGACAATGCCTACTTTGTCAGCGTTCGAGAAACCCAAAACCAGTTGATCATCAAGTTTGCCCCTCTTCGGACCCTAGCTAGATTCCCCCGCAGGTAACCGATCCACCGATAGGACCTTGGATGGCCAGGATCCTGTTCTCCCTGGGGCTGCAAAGATAACGTTGATAGTTCCTCGAGGGGGTTTCAAAGGATCATCCCTCCGGGAGTCTGCGCTCATCGGACCTCCTTGGCTGCTGGTGTGATGTAGGAGATGTCGCAGTTTTCCCTCGCTGACTAGTTGTTCCAAATGGACCCACAAGTTCCTGTAGTCCTCAGTCGTGTGCCTATGATCCTGGTGGTATTGACAGTAGAGATTGTGATTACGTCTATCCAGATTCCCTGCCATCTTGTTCGGCCACTTGAAGAACGGCTCGTTTTTTACTTTCTCTAAAACTTGGTGGAATGGGTCTCTGAATACGGTGTTGACAGTCTAGGGATTGGCTGTTCTTGACTGTGCAGGAAAATCTCTCATTGGTTTGTTGCTAGTGTATCGATCCGACCTGAAATCCCTCCTTTCTAGGGGGATAACCTTCTCCTTGCCTTTCCCTTGTTGTTAGTCTTCTTCAACTCTCTTATACTTCTCAATGCGGTCCATTACCTGACAAATACTAGTAACGGGTTTACCAGACAAGGATGTTCTTAAACCATGATCGGTAGGGAGGCCGAGCTTAAACGTTTCTAGGGCCATTGCGTCAAAATTGCCCTCCATGTCATTAAACATTTCCCAATATCTATCCGAATACACCTTCAGGGATTCTCCTTCCTGCATGGTCAAAGACAGCAGAGAAGACAAAGGTCGGGCCACTCTTCGGCAGGTGACAAATAGTGAACCAAAAGCTTGGGTGAGCTCTTTGAAGGAGCTGATGGAATTTGGGTTCAGCCAATCGAACCACCTCATGGCAACTGGCCCAAGACTGGAAGGGAAAACCTTGCACATCAGCACTTCATCCTTGGAGTAGACAACCATCCTTTAGTTAAAATGACTCACGTGTTCCACGAGGTCTATTTTGCCGTTATAGATGGTGAACGTTAGTTGGTTAAAGCGCCGAGGAAGTCTAGCCTCTTCGATCCTGCGCATGAAGGGTGACCTGGAAATCTGGTTTAAAGCCCTGCTCATGGCGTCGTTTCCGACGTCTCCACGTGATGGGCTTTTACATTGCCCTTTGTGAGGAGATTCCTCTTCATAGGTACAGGACTCGTTGGCTGGTGTCCTGAATTTGGGTTGATAAGTGAGGTCCGGCTTGTCATCAGGGTCCTCATCATGGCGTAACTCTCTTTTTAACTTTTCAACCTCCTGCTGCAAATCTCGGTTCTTCTCTGCATGGGACATGTGGCTCCCGCCATGTGACTGGCTCTGACCAGGGGGCACGGTGTGCACGCTACCCCCGCAGTCTTGTCTTCGCTCCAGGTTAAGGAAAGGGTCCACTTGCTGAGATGCCCTAGACTCCGCTTCTTGTTAACTGTGTTTAGCCATCACCAACTGTTGTCTTCACCCCTACACAAGCTCTCCCCACAGACGGCACCAATTGTAGGGTTTGTTTTTGTAGCGCAAGTCCAAAAGATATGGGTTAAAGGCCCAACGAACCCAGAACAATGAATTTGTAGAGAGTGGGCACAAGAGCTAGGTTGGTTATGAAGTAAACAATAGTTGGCTAGGTTACTTGGCGTGATGATAACATGAAATAATGCTTAATTAACTCCGTGAAAGAATATCCGAAGAGGTGTTTTATTAAGTGAACAGTGATTACAACATTCAAAACTACAGTAAAGCTTCTCTCCCCTTCCTTGTTTTTACTCTCCTCCCTCATCTTGTTAGGGACCCTTCTTCTTTATATAGCATCCTTTCCCACCATCTCCATTGTCCACCTGTTCTTCATCTGCGTATCCACTCAAGTGCACGTCACGTCAGGTGTCTGCTTTAGTTCTTGGTGAGTGGCGGTAGCTGAGGTTGCACTGTTCAGGAGTCTTCTCCACATAAATGCAGCCAGAAAAGCTGTTGCAGTGCATTAAATAGGGTGGTGGCAGCTCTTCCTTTAGATATCTCATCGTTCTGATCATCCCCAGACCTATCCAGAGCTTATTATTATCATTGGGATCGTTATGGAGATTATACGGACCTTCCTCACGTTTGTTTAATCAAGACTATTTGTAGCCGAGGAGCGAGACGTCTTCGAACAAGTGGTGATCTCTTCAGACGGCATTCCCCCTCTACTTGTGGGCTTCTTGCCCTCAAATGGGCCGTCCCTACTCAACTATTGCTCCTTGAGAATATGATACTTCTTAATATGATGCTCCGGACCCATTAAGTAGCTTTGGGCTTTCACCCCCCACATATATATATTTGCTGGTTCTTATTAAGTTATTGATTTTAAATTATGAGAGGTGACTCATGTGATTAACGCTAAAGATAGAGAGTGTTTTGTTAGCTTTGTTCTTTTTGATATGGTATATATTCTTTTTTTCCAAAAGTGGGATTGTGGCTGCAAAGAACTTGTAGATAAATAATCTCCCACTGCCTGATCTTCTAGACCAACATCAGAGGGTTGGGCTTGGGCATTTAGAGCCTATTTGGATTGAGGGAAAAAGGCAAGAAATTAAAGAGAAGTAAAGTAGAATTGATTAAAAATTAACTAATTTTAGGTCATATATACTTTACTATAATCTACTTCCCCTCCTTCCTCCTCAATCTAGATGGACCATTAGAGTTAATCATGAGAATAGCTCGCATACACAAATTGGCAAGATTATAAATGTTATTACTAAAAGAAAAAATGTAATGGTGGTGGTGTTCTTATATGAGAATTAGTAATAGTTTTTTAAATAAAATTATTATGAAAAAAATTATAAAATTATTTATAAAAAATGAAAAATTTTCAAAGCCAACATTTTTTTTTTCACTCTTTTTATATTTATTTTTCTCCTTAAAAAAATCAAACAAACAATTTGACTTTTTGGTAAATATTAATTAAAAAAAGTAGATATTCCATTCATTAATGTCATCATAAAAAGCATATTTTTTAATAATAATAAAAAAAATAAATTGTTTATACAAATTAACCAAATTTCAACAATTGATACACACATTTACAAATCAGCAAGCTTATTTGCAAATTATAACAAATAGAGCAAGTTGCGGCGCAACTCAATAGAATTAAAGGTGATAAATTGCTGAGACTCGCAACAATTGAGGCAAAATACACAATAGGACTATTTAGCTACAATACACTGGGAAGTACCATTGCATTAGAGAAAAATAAGAATTGAAGGAGGAATTCCAATTCAAAAATGCAGATTAAAGCTGTGAACCAACAAACAACGTCCTCCCAACAAAAATCTATTGCAACTACTTCATCCTCACTTATTCCTTCATTGTCTTTGGAATTCATGAGCTCTAACATTGGTTGTCAAGCATCCTGATCATCCTTTCAAGCCAAAACCTAAGACATAGGCCACGTGTAAACTCGGTTACAACAATCACAAAAAAGGATAGAAAAAAAAATCTAATTGTCAATAGATTTATTCAAAGAATTGTGTTCGCAAATATATATATTTCAATAACCTTAAGCTAACAGATCTTTGGATAATATAAATTTAACAAAAGAATTTTAACCAAGATATATCAGTCAAATGCTTGTTTGGGATGTAAATAAGATTTGAGATTTTAATTGCTTCTTTAGATATTTTAGCAATTTCGTTAAGAAAATCAGCAAGATACAAAATTTTGACAGCAAAGACATAACATCATCACATTCGGAACAACAAAGCCTACAAACTCAATATAGAGAACTAAGCCATATCAGCTTTACGAATCACATACTTGAAACAACAAAACCAACAGACCCAGTCTAGACAACTAAGCCATTTATATTAGCTTTAAAATGCATCCAATAGCTAAGAGTTTGTAACAAACCAAAAAATCACTGAGCAACAAAGTCAACAAACTCAATCTATACATCTGAAATAGAATTAAGTGCCACAACGTTGAATCAACAACATAACTGAGAAATAAGCACAAAGCACATAATCATTGATATGTGTGTGTGTGTGTGTGTGTGTGTGTCTGTGTTTATTAAAAAGGAACATATTAAGTCTGTAGGCTTCAGCTTCCTAGTCTCATTCAAACTCCTCCGTAATATACCATAACAAATGAACATATATGAGTGGCAGTTTCAACTAATCTCAAAATAAGCTTATTCAAATGGTTCATACCATTCGGTTAAACCATGTCTCATTCAAACTCCTCTGCAATATACTATAACAAATGAACATATATGAGTGGCAGTTTCAGTCAATTTCAAAATAAGCTTATTCAAGTGGTGCATACCCTTTAAGCTAATTTATGAGTGGCAGATATCAATGTCAACATACATTGGAGCAAATTAAGGTGCTCATGGTGAAAATAATTATCTAAGTTTGACCCCATGACCTAATAACAGAATTAATGATCACTTGAACCAATTTAAGTAGTAACAGTTTACCAAACATAATGATGAAGCAATCATAAGAGTATCACCACAGTACAAAAGTAGTAAGGACTCGGTGACAAAATGGAGGATCTCTTGAACAACTCAAATTAGACTTGTTAAGATGCTCATTGAGGCTCATTCATTAACTACATGAACAATCTTGAAGTTAAGTTGAAGCTTGATGAATTAATGAACCAAACTTGAACAAAGCAAAGCTTGGTTCAATACATTCCTAAACATCAAAGATAATACCCTATATGGCTAATATGTCTAACTTCAAAGAAATTTGTATTCAAAAAATGATTTATATCATGTTTTGAAAATTATTGCTGTTGTACATAAATTAATCGGTAAATTTTTTATATAGAGTTTGTTGGCTATTTTACACTAACAAAGGTAAAAAGCATAGGTTTCTTAAAGTGTACTACCATTAGGTACAAATACATAGTGCCTGTTAGTTATTAGCTTTCCTACAACTCAGGCACTCACCTCCACCCATTCTTATAGAAGAAATGTCAATTCACCTATTAATGGAATAAACTTGCAATAGCTCCATTAAAAGCAAGCAAGACCTGTAATTCACTTTTTCCAAAAAAAAATCAAAACACAACTACAAGTATTTGCTCACACTCAAAAATGAAATACATTTATATTCATTCTTCCAAGCAAACAAAAGCAGTAAAACTATTTCTTGATTAAAAACAACAGCTAAATAAAATCCCTCCATGGGTTCTGGCCCATAACCACATTTAGCATTGGTTAAGTCCCAGCAAATCTCAATTTTACTACCGCTTACACACCCTAACTTTCATAACATCATGTGCCCCATGACAGAATTTTCCTAATCCAGCAATAAGTCATTTTCAAACATCTTTAGTTGGTTAAAAGATTGACAAAACACTTCAGCTAATGAAAAATGCTTGGGATAAATACTTAGAACAATGAACACTAAAGAAACGCTTAAATGCAGGAGCAAACTACTGCTGATTGTCTCAGTGATAAAAATCTAAACTCCACTTAGGATATATATATATATATATATATATATTATTGAACATCATTATACACAAACTGAAGCTGCCTTAGCAGATTAATCATTTGGCTTGCAGTTTGTTCTGTTGCTAGATCCTTACCAGCACATAGAACCTAAAGTCAGAAAGAGGCCACCAAGCAGAGGATTAGAGTGTCAAAGAACATGACAGTTACATTTGATGCCATACAACAGAAATAGTTAAACTTTAAAAAGAATGGCAATAAGTATTATTGGATTCTAATTATTGTTTATTTAATTGTAAAATTGATATGTTTGTGTATAGGGATCTGATTGTATTAGAGTTCTAACGTCAAAATGGTTGCAATAACAGACACATATAACTTGATTACCTTTTTCTTAAATGCCAAAGTCAGAGCCTTGATAAAAAATAAAAAATAAAAAAGAACGTACACATCGATATCAGTACAAAAAAAAAAAAATTAGGGTAACACAAAGGCTTGATGGGCTAGCTAATGTTTCTTTTAAGCATTTAATCAAACAGTTACTAAAGAGTGAACATTGGAAGGATTTACTAAATCTTTAAAAAATATATATAACAATAAAAATCTAATTAATTGGGCAGCATTCTTAAATCAAACAATAAGAATCAACCTCATAACAACTCAAAGAAAAAAAAAATCAAATAAAGAAAAAGACTGAAACAATTCAAAGTCCTAAAAAGATCCCAAAATTCCTGAATCCAAATGAACTTTGATATCAATAATATTAAACCCTCTAAGCAGTCCCAGCTTTCTTTGCCAAATAAATTCTTATCAAACCCAAATACCCAAATACCCAAAAAAAGAAAAAGAAAAAGGAAAGTATAAAAAGTAATTTCATAACAATGTCTAATAACATAAACAGTGCCTCAAAATTACAAACACACTTTCAATCCCACCTTTTTGCTCAAAACTTATCTCAAAAAACTCAATCCCAAAATATTACAAGTACTTGAATTAACAGTTCCACGCCAATATATATATATATATACCATTCCAATATTCCAATTCATTTCACCATCCGAATTATCCAAAGACTCAAAAAGTAAAACTAAAATTTGAATTAACACATAGGATGATAAATAAATGAAACCCTTGGAGAGAGAAATTTGAAAGCTAAAAGCCTAAAACAGAGAGAGAGAGAGAGAGAGAGAGAGAGAGAGTTGAGAACCTGTTCGCATTGTTGCAAGGGCGGTCAAGGTCTTTATCATCACTGATGAGTGCAGTGCTTGACAGTGAGATCAGATGTGAAGTCCTGACTGAGTCAGGTAGGGTGGAGTGTTTGAAGGTTGAGAGCAGAGATGAAAAGGCAACAGAGAAGAAAATAGGGATTAGGGATGTTGATGCAACATTATGCCCACTGAACAACAAGTACAGTCATCACCTGTGGAAGGGTTCTAGGCTTCTTGGAGTTTAAACATGTGCCCAGATGCCAATTCCAAAACATGAGATGGCAGAAGGAACTAGGAAGGATGAAGCAAATCAACTTTCAAACTAATGAAATCAATGGCCATCATCAACTGTTGCCCTGTCTCAATTGTTGCCACATACAATTGTACTTTGTTTCCACTAAAAGGCTGAAAAAGGGATTTCAGATGCTCAAGTACTCTGTTCCCATTTATAACCCTCCACCGCCACAGCCTCAATGACATAAATTTTTCTTTGTGGATTGCTTGCACAAGCAGCCACTGTATGTCTCAATTTTAGGTGATGACTGAAATTCATAATGCAATTTCAGTTTCCTTTGAAGAGCAAATGAGATGTGCATCCTGTAAAGCCACACTGTCAATCATGAGTCAGCTTCTACAGCAATAGGAGCCCTTCACATTAGGAAATGTTTTCAATATTTTACAAGAGGATCTGAGTGCAATGTCACTATTCATCAGCCAATTTAAATGCCACTAGGCTTCACAGCTTGAACTGACGTGGAAGACGGCCACATCTACTCTGCAATCTCAAAATCTCCTTTGCAAAACCTTGATTACCAGTTAGCAAAAGCCCATTCAAAACCCGATTGAGAGTGAACTTTCGAGGCAAAAATCCTCTCTCAACCATCTCAATCAACAGCTTCCCAGCCACCAACAAATCATCCGATTTCTTCCTCACAAACATCGCACTTATCAGAACATTATACGTATCCAAATTGGGCAAGCAAACCCCACTACCCATCTTTTCAAACACCTCCAAACCCTTTTCTATCTCTCCAGCATCACAAAAATAACGGATCACAATGTTATACGTCTGAACATTCGGCTCACACTCATCGTCCTTCATTCTTCCCATAAACTCCAATGCCCTATCCATTTCACCCGCGTGACACAATCCTCTAACCAACACATTATAAGTTGTCGAATTAGGCACATACCCCTTCCCCACCATCTCTTCAAAAACCAAAACTGCATTTTCCACACTATCCTTCTTACACAAAACCTGAATCAAAGCATTATACGTCACAACCGAAGGAAGCACCCCTTCCTTAATCATCTCATCAAAAACCTTTCTAGCTCTCTTAATCTCGCCCGCACAACCAAACCCATGAACCAAGGTAGTATAAGTAACAACATCAATCCCACATTTCCTTTTCTTCATTTGCAAAAAGAATTCCCAAGCTTCCTTAATCTGACCAGCTCTAAAATACCCTTTAAGCATTATATTATACGTCGTTAAGCTCGGATTCAATCCCTTCTCAACCATTTCCTTCAACACCTCCAACGCCTTAGGCGTCCGCTTAATCAAACAAAACCCATTTGCAATTATATTATAGCTAACACAATCAGCCTTAAACCTACCCTTTAACATCTTAAACAAGTTATGAGCCATTTCAACGCGTTTCGATTTGCACAAAATGTCAAGAATAGTGTTGAACGAATTCAAGTCCTGAAAACAACCGTGTTCGTGCATTGACATGAAGAGTTTGAAGGCTCTTTCGGGTTTACCTGCGGCGGCGAACCTTTCGGCGATAATGGCGAAGGTTTTCGGGCTTGGGCCGAGGCGGCGAGAGCGCATTCGGGCCACGAGGCCCCACACCGCCTTGTAGTCGCGCATACGGGCCGCGATGTCGATGGCGTGGTCGAATGAGGAGGCGGAGTGAGTGAAATTGGCGTCGTGGTGGTGGTGGTGGTCTAGGGTTTTGAAGAAGTGGAGGGCTTTGGGTCCGTGGTTCCAGAGGAGCTTGAGGGTTTTGTTGACTAGGTCTTGGGTCCATTGGATTTGAGGGTCTTGGAGGGTTTGGGTTAGGGTTTTTGGGTCGGAGCTGAGGATTAGTTTAGCTAAGGTCGCGGCGTCTTGTGGCGGAGGCGGTGGTGGTGGTGCGGTGGTGAGAGAGTGGCGTGGAAGTAAATATGGGGGTTTTGGAGGGTGGGTTTTGAGATGGGAGACTGGTGAAGGAGCTATTTGAAGCCGAGTGAACATTTTCGACTTTCTCAGTCTTCAACCCACAAGTTTTTCATTACCGTTATTGTCTAGTTGGGCACCAACTAGTTTTGGGCCTTTATCACTCTCTCGCTAATATGGCTGTAAGTGGGCCGAGCCGACTCATACTCAAACTATTAGAAGCTTATGTTAAATTCATAACAATCTAATATCATACAAACCTATTTACAAATTTATATGATTCAATCAAAAGTCTATATAAATATATTTTGAAACATATATGTATATATAAATATAACATTATAGTTTCTCAAAAAAAAAATATATATATATATAACGTTATATATAATTAAATCAACCTCACATTTGTTAATTTGTTCACAAATGTATTATAATGTCGAGGTTGACAAGTTTAGTAGCAAGCATAAACTTGGACTTCCCATCAAAAAAAAAAAAAAACTTGGACTTGAATTTAAATAAACACGAATAAATAGTTTTGGAAATGAAAAAGTATAAATTTGTTTTAGGAAGAAGTTGTTCATGTTTAAGAACTAATTTGGTTATTTTTGTCTAAGATATATTTGGTTTTAGCCTAAACCTCAAAATTAGACGTGGCAAAACAGGTGGGTCGGATTGAATCAATTGGGTCGCGGGTCAAAACAAGTCGTTTTTAAATGGGTCAATCGGATTGCGAGTTGGGTTAGGTTGACTTGTATTTTTCAAAGTATTTTTTTTCCAATTACAAAAATAAATCAATCACAACCTGTTTAGAAAGAATGAATAAAATCAATTAAGCAAATGAACTGTACTTAATGCCACTTGTTAATATCCTTCCAATTCTAATAGTTTTGAGCATGACAAAAATTATTTATAGTCATAAATTCATGATGAAAAAAATCTTCGATATTAATAGTTTACTATAAAAATGTATATAATTACAAGTTTACATCTTCAAAAGGAGAGATTTTAAAACAAACAAAACAATTAAGCCAGCAAAGTAACAAGTTATCGGTCTTCTTAAGTGCACATGTTTCTGTTGCATTTAAAATAATAGTAAAGTTAGATTACTTAGAAAGATAAACTAAACAAAAAATATTTAGAAATAAACATAACATATTAAGTAAAGAAGAATAAGTAAATATTTTATAAGACTTGCACCTCAATCTCAATCTACTCAACATTGGTAGCAGATTCAACACTGCAAATATTCATACTTGCAAATTGTAGCTCAAGTTGGCCAATATCGTCATCATCTTCATCTACAATACAATATTTAACTTAATGTACCATGAAAGCAAATCAATAAAGAATTAAAATTGTATAATTATGACTATAAAAAAATTAAATTACCTTCAAATCCATATAGCCAACTTTTAGTACACAATGTAGCTTCCACATTCTTAGGTAAAAAGACGTGATCGATATGGAGTAAGAATTTTTTTTCCTTGTGCTAAAACTTGATTCAGAAGCAACAGTAGTTACCGAAATGCTTATGAGATCTCATGCCATTAAAGAGAGCTCTGAAAACTGATTGTAATGCTCTTTCCACAAAGAGAGAACTTCCAACTTTTTTTTTTTTTTTTTTTTTTTTTTTTTTAAGTCTAGGCTCTTCTAAATACGAGTCCAACTGAGGTTTTTTGTTTTGGCACCACGACCACTTTCATGATGATCAAATTCCTAATCATTAAAAAAAATTGCAATGAAAAATAATACCACACAACATTACAATCTTTATTATTAAAAAAACATAGCACAACATATACCAAACAAAATGCAATTCACTTACATCATCTTCCTTGCTTTGTGTGAAACTAAAAAAGTGTGGAATGTGTGAAAGTGTGAAAAGAAGGGCATAGGCACAATAGACAAGAGTAGATGAATTGAACTAAGGAAGGTTTGGGGCCCTTTGTGGTTTGGTTTGTCACGTTTCAACTTTCACGTTTTTGCATTGTGCCTTTGGCTTTGGACTATAGCTAGTATTGAATGAGATTTTTTTTTTTTTTAATGGTTGTCTTGACAGTCTTGTGTTGTCTTTGTCTCATTCTCTCATGTCATGTTTGCGAAGCTTAGCTCTTATTGGTTGTGATGAAGCTCAAATTGTCATTCTCTCATGTTATGTCTTGCCTGTTGTTTTACTTGTTTATATCTATAATATATTGACTGTTGGTTTTGGTACTTTGTGCTTTATGCATCTAGTATCAGGACGTAGTCTAAATATTTTTTTAGCAATTTTTTTTATGGGTCGAGTCACAGGTTATCCGGATCGTGTTAGGTTGACCCGCAAAAAAAATCGAGTCAGGTCACAGGTCAATTTGTTTTTGTTTCGGGTCAAAAAATTGGATTCGGGTTAGAAAATTCTAACATGTATTGCCATGTCTACTCAAAATAGTTAGTCGGAATTTACCAAAAATATAATATTATATACAATTAAATTGAACTGCACATTCACAAATATATTATAATGTTGAGGCTGACTCATTTAATAGCGAGCATAAAATATATTATAACGTTGATTTAAGCTTAATTTGTTTGTTAAACAAGTGAACAAAAACTTAAACTTGGATTTAAGTTTTTTCGTAATTAACTTGGATCATTGATAACTCTACTCGGGCCAGCCCACCACTAAAGAATAGAGAGTGAAAGACCCACAAAACAGGTCAGGCCCTCGGCTACCATATACTTTCAAAAACCTGGGCGCGGAACATGGCGCACGTTAGAGGCAGCCACAGTTTGATTGTTTTGGAAAGGTTTTTATTTTTGTGGTTTGTTTTTTGAACGAACGAAAGCACAAGCAATTAAGCTTTGCACAGAGAGATGAATTCAAAAGAGAGTTGTAGAAGTGAGCTCCGCATTGCGATTCGTCAGCTCAGTGATCGTTGCCTTTACACTGCTTCCAAATGGTATTCATTTCCAACTCCAAACCCTAAAACCCTAAACCGCAATTTCTCTCTCCATCTATGGACTTATTATTTTTTTGAAAAGTGCTTTTGTTGCTTCTGTTCTGATTCTCTGAAAGCACTTACTTCATATACTTGTTTTTTTCACATAGATTAATGTTCTTTTGTTTGAATTCTGGTGTTTGTGTATCTAATTAGTGTTAAAGTTACTGTCTTTCCATTTGGTGACTAAGCAACTTGATCAATAGGAAAACGAATAGTCATAATGTAAAACCCTATCCAGAATCTCTAATTTAACTAACCCAAGTGCATATTTTTCTTTTCTCTTGTCAAAATTAACGTAAAAAAGTAAAAACCTTGTTTTTTCAAAATTATACTCCTGCTTTTTTAATTTTCAGAAAATGGGAAAGTGAAAATATATTGCTATTTAGATACCCCATTTGTTTTTTTTTTTTTTTTTCCTTGTTTTAATCATCAAATATTTGTTTTATTTTATATCCAATGGATTTTGATTTGTTGGGTCTATGGTAATGCAGGGCAGCAGAACAGTTGATGGGTATCGAGCAAGACCCGGCAAACTTCACGCCTTCAAACACGAGATTCCAGTGGGGAAGCTCAAGCATTCGCAGGAGATTCCGCACGAATGAGATCACTTCAACACCCATTGCTGGTGTGTCGTACGTGTCCACTCCTGTGATGGAGGAGGATGATGCTGTGGATGGTGACTTTTACCTTCTGGCTAAGTCTTACTTTGACTGCCGAGAGTACAGGAGGGCTGCTCATGTGCTACGGGACCAAACTGGGAAGAAATCTGTGTTCTTGCGTTGTTATGCTCTTTACCTGGTTTGTTGCACTCTTCTAGCTGTATAACTTATATTGTTTGTTCTGTTTTAGATTGGATATTATATGATGGTGGGTTTTGATGCATTAGGAATGAGACTTGTTTTCCTCATTGTGTTCTTTGTTGATTGTAGGAAATAAACCGATAAGAGATTCAATTTGGTAGGATTTAGGGAAAACACTAGTTGGTTGAGGATGATAGTCTTTAGAATTCTTATTTTGAAGCCTTTTCTAAATCTTCCCTTTTTTATTTGGGTGGCAGCATGTAAAGTTGTCGTCAATGGAGTTGAGTCATTACTACCCAAGGTTAGTGGTTGGTGCTACAAAAAAGTATCAACTATGCAATAATTGGACTTAATACCCAGAACCAAAAGGAAGAATGGAATAATGAGGTTTTGTTTAGATGAGAAATGGTGGCCAGACATGAGACTTGCTTCAATGTTTGATTTAGGTGTGTTATCCCTTTTTCAGGTTTGAATTTTGGGCTAAGTGCCTACGGTTTTGCAATGGCTGCAACAAAGACTGAAAATACTTATGCATAAATTTGATCACTAGCAGCAAGTCACGAAGGGTGCATAATTTCTCTTGCCCACCCAAATTGTAAGAAAATTAAGGAATCTCATGGTATTTGTGAGATAGCAAGGGGTTGTACAGTTCTTTATTTTCCTACTTTGATAAATTGTTGATCTGTTATGAATGGCGTTAGAGCTACTTCTATTTATTGTTCTATGTTAGCATGTTAATATAAAATAGTAAAAATAACTAGAAGTTACTCTAACAAATGGCGTGATACTTGTTGATTTTCAAGGATATATGGTCTATTAGATCTTTGTTTTTTCTCAGAAGTTTTATATGTATAAATACTCTTATTCTCATTGTTTCATTAAGGCTGGGGAAAAGCGGAAAGAAGAAGAGGTGATAGAACTTGAGGGACCCTTAGGTAAGAGTGATTCTGTGAACCGTGAACTGGTCTCTTTGGAGCGTGAGTTCTCAACACTACACAAGAATGGCTTGATTGATCCATTTGGATTGTACTTGTATGGTCTTGTTCTCAAAGAGAAAGGCAGCGAGAATGTTGCTCGTACAGTTCTTGTTGAGTCTGTGAATAGCTACCCTTGGAACTGGAATGCGTGGTCAGAGCTGCAGTCTTTGTGCACTAAAATTGACACCCTGAACAGCCTAAATCTCAACAACCATTGGATGAAGGACTTCTTTCTTGCCAGTGCTTACCAAGAAATTAGGATGCACAGCAAATCTTTAGCAAAATATGAATATCTACAGGGAACTTTTGGTTATAGTAATTACATCCAGGCTCAAATTGCAAAAGCCCAGTACAGTTTGAGGGAATTTCAACAAGTTGAAACAATATTTGAAGAACTTCTAAGAAATGATCCTTACCGAGTTGAAGACATGGATATGTATTCCAATGTGCTCTATGCAAATGAGTGTTCTTCTGCCCTGAGTTACCTTGCCCATAGGGTATTTATGACTGATAAATACAGGCCTGAATCTTGTTGCATTATTGGCAATTACTACAGTTTAAAGGGGCAGCATGAGAAGTCAGTTATGTATTTTAGGAGGGCACTCAAATTGAACAAAAATTATCTGTCTGCTTGGACACTTATGGGTCATGAGTATATTGAGATGAAAAATACTCCAGCTGCTGTGGATGCCTATCGACGGGCTATAGATATAAATCCATGTGATTATCGAGCATGGTATGGACTAGGACAAGCTTATGAGATGATGGGCATGCCATTCTACGCCCTACATTACTTCCGAAAATCTGTATTCTTGCAGCCAAATGATTCTCGGTTGTGGATCTCAATGGCTCATTGTTATGAAACTGATCAACTTCGCATGCTTGAGGAGGCAATTAAGTGTTACAGAAGGGCAGCAAATTGTAATGACAGGGAAGCAATTGCCCTGCACCAACTAGCAAAGTTGCAATATGAACTCGGGCGTCCTGAAGAGGCAGCATTTTACTACAAGAAGGATTTGGAGAGGATGGAAGCTGAAGAGAGGGAAGGACCAAATATGGTAGAAGCTTTGCTTTATCTTGCTACGTACTATAAGACCCGGAAGAGATTTGAGGAGGCAGAGGTGTATTGTACCCGTCTTCTGGATTTTACTGGCCCAGTGAGTTCTTAGTATTTTGTTTCCCCCCTTCTGTCAATGTTTTACATAAAACCCCATATCACTAACTTTTTGAATATGAATCACTGATTTTGCACTTTTTGTCCATGATTGCAGGAGAAGGAAACAGCAAAGAGTTTACTTCGAGGAATGAGAACAACACAATCTGGTTTCCCTTCGATGGATGTTGAGCACTTCTCTCCCTGAATTTTTTGTTTCCAAATAGATGTACATGTATGCCTCTACTCCCAGTTTCTGGCTTATGGAAATTGATGACTGATAAAAAGCTTGGGATGAGATCAGAATGCAACCATGTCTTGAACGCTGCTGAACAAATTGATGTATTTTCGATTGTAATCTAATTAATTATTTTCATAGTGGGATAGATGCTGCCCCAATGGAATGTTTCAGTCTGAATGTGGTGCTGCAGTTATATAGGAAACAAGTTTGAAGTTTGGAAAGTATATTTCTTCCTTATTTGGAGTTGCTGTACACTAGAACTTGATTGTTAACTTGAAGCCCAATGTAATTCTTCTAAAGTTTAATCTGTTGTGATCGTTCATCAATGTCATATAAGAAGTAAGAATGCTGTTCTTGTTTTGTGTTCTCCATTTCATGAGACATTTTGCAGCTATAAATTATAATGAATTTCTTAATCTCATAACTTTAAGTCTCTTGCTTGCTTACTGTCTTCTTCTTCTTCTTTTAGGTGGGTAGGTAGATTCAGTGGTTAAGATGTTGCTTTGGAAGTCAGGATCCAAATGATGATAAATTTTGCACACATTCAGTTGCATTGGGTTTGAAATTGTCATGAGCCTATCTGGACAGTAATTGTGAGAACAGGCTGGACCACATTATGATAGCTATAATGGTGTCCAAGGAAGCTCTGTTCTTCAGGTGTGCTGTTTGTGCAGTATTCCTTTTCCTTATGATTCTTCAGAGGCACGTGTTTGATACCATCTGCAAAGTGCAAGTGAGAGAGATGACATGGGGACTAGCTATGGTAGGCATTTCTCATGCAGAGAACTGTGAGAGGAATTTCATGCACTTGTAAGATACTTGACACTCAAAATGATTATAGTTATCTTTAGAAGGGACTAGTCAATAACTTTTGTTACTTGATTTGTGGACTTTTTTTTTTTTTTTGGGACAAGTTAGATTTTATTACCAAAACACAATCTACAACACGTAGCAAAAGCTGCTGCATACAAATGGAGCAGACCATCACATCTTTGAAAACACTACCCAAAGTCAAACACTATCCAATACGAGCCAGCTAGGTTACATAACATCAGCCTAACAACAGACTCAAGAAATAAAATTGGAAAGAATACCCCATCTACATCACAACTCTGTTGAAAACAGAGTTCTTAAAGCTCCATTTAAACTCAAGTTGTAGGCAATTGCATTTCTAGATAATGTCGATGACGACTACTCGAAGAGCCAGATTGATTACAAATCATCCCCCTCCTTACCCTTTCAGACACCAGAGAAGTTACCTGTCCACACCTATCAGTGGTCAATAAGAATTTAGAACCTTCTTCGCCCTGGTCCTAGAATCACTCCCTCTTTGAAGCTCCACCAAAAATAGTGGCAGGCAAAAGCATGCGTTTCAACATACAAATTCAAAATTGGAGTGACCTTTTATCCATTTCAGCCCTTTTGAGCACAAAAAACAGTTGACATGGGGTAATTTTTGAGGTCTAGTGTTCGTTGTCATGGTTCCTTTTGAGCTTTTGCAATAAATCAATTTGTCTTGCTTTATTATTCGTGACCTTAATTTGCATTCAGCTAGGGACCTTAGGAAAAGTGTACTTGTAACCAAATCAAAATTAATAGTTATGAAAACTTCCCCAAATTCAGAAAGAGCAGTAGTTATCTCTTCACAGACAAATTTATGATAATTTAAGAGAATAAAATTCCCATATTGATAATGAATGATCTCATAATCTCATTCGTGGTTGAATTTGTCCCACACTCCCATGATGACTAATACCTTCTTATTTTATATTGGTCAGGAGTTTTTTCCCAAATCTATGGGCGTCTTGAGACTCTTAAGTTGAGAAAGTCCAGCTTCAATGAAATACAACTTGAGACTCTTAAGTTGAGCAATAATAAATCAAGATGGAGGGGACGAAATCCAGCTCAATGTCCCCAAATGGTACAAAGACATTTGAATGAAATACACATCTGCCAATCAATTTAAAACAGGTAAAGAACCACATGAAATTTTCCAAGAGGTTGCAGTTAACCTATCTCTCATATAAAATTCAAGTTTAATTTATTCACCCAAACTTATAAGTTCAACGACATCCACTAGATGCCAATTTTAACACAATTTTCATTCACAATCAATTATACTAGGGTTCATATCTCCACTTCGTTCTCTTTATTCAAGAACTTAGCTTCGATTTGGGTCTGTGAAGAATTTGTTGATGGATAGCATAATTTCTGGGGACTTGTTGCGGACAAATTTTCTCAGGAAATGCTCAGCATACATCGCCCCCTCAGCAAAGTTGTCCAGCACTCCAGCAGCCCTCTTCTCCTTGCTTACCCTGATATAAAGAAAAAAGAAAGCAAAACTATATGTCACCTTGTGATTTTTCTTTTTTCTTTTTGAGAAACAAACACGCACACATACAAGGGAGAGGGAAATGAGGTATAACACAAAGACACACTACAACTTCACTCAAAAGCTATGGTAATTTTTAAGGAAGGGTGGAGCAAGTTATGTTACACACAACACACTCTTTTAAACAATGTAAGACAATTATCTTTTTTTTTTTTTTTTTTTGAGAAACAAACACACACACGCATAAAAAGGAGAGGAAAAGGGGTTTTAATACAAAGACACATCACAACTCCACTCAAAAGCCATGGTAAATTTTGAGGGAGGGTGGGGCAACATTATATAATCATATTATTAGTAGGTAACTAGAGTGTAGTCTTGTGTATATGCACGGGTACAATTAAAAGCAATCACAATTATGTGGTTCAAATTATACATTTTTTTTAGAAGAGGTTCAATATACATGGTATTAGCTTAATTACACTTTTTATGAATCATATATTTCTAGTGACTATTTTGTTAATTTTTAGGTTTTGGAGGTATTATGATCATTTTTTAGGTTTTAGGAGTATTTCGGTTATTTTTTAGGTTTATGGGATATTTTGGTAATTTTTAGGTTTCAAGGGTATTACGGTTATTTTTTAGGTTTTAGGAGTATTTTGGTTATTTATTTATTTATTTTTAAGGACAGTATATGTTGATGCATCCATGGCAGTCTTTAGCTCAACATCCCTTCAAGTGACTATGTAACTCAAACATGTATGTGTGTATAAAACGAAGGAAGTGTAATTTAGTTCATATTGAGCACTAAAATAATGGCTGAATTTATGAAATTATGATGCACAGACATATAGATACCACTAAAGTTTTCATGAAATTGTATGGTGGGATGTATAAATGGAACAATTTAAATTCTTCATTCTCAAAGTCAAAGTAACATGCAATTATACATGGAAAAGTTTGAATAGTAAACTTTGTTCATTCTATGGTGGAATATTTCAAGATGTAAAACTTCATAACTTAGCAATGATCATGGAATTTATTTCAAGAAAAAATGTACTGATGCTAAATATCTTTATGTATATTGGCATAAATTCTAATGATTTTTGAATTATGAAATTTTACAAACTTGCATTCCTTGAATATCTGGATCCTTTGACCCAAAAATAATGCTATTAGCATATTTTTTAAGAGTAAAAGAGTAATACTACAGACACAAACTATTTTATAACATTTTTACAAACTGTTGATATGGAAAATTTTTACTAGTTCTAATATAGGCCTATCACTAACATCACATTTTTACTCACAATAGTTATTTGGAAAATGCTAAAGCCATATTAGCAGTTTATAAAATTGTTGTAAAATAGTTTGTGTCTGTAATATTACTCATTTTTTAAACCATCTTATATCTAATGATATTGACAACTCTAAAAGTAAAAACATAAAATGTTTTATACATTTTATTGACTGCTCTAAGGAGCATTTATAAAATTAATTTCCATTAGGAAACCAACTGTAGAAAGTAACCACCGCGCACTCTTGGCGTTGTTGACACCTGGCCTTGATCAGCTGGAAAACCACTTGGCTTTTGTTCAACCACCTGCCGTGGCAACCACCCGTGCGCGTAGGGCCCATTGGAGGCCCTTCTCGATAATTGGTGTGATTCGCGCGGAACTTCGAGTGCTCTCTCTCTCGGGGGAGGAAGGTAGGTCTACCTTTGGAGGTGTGACAGGAATCTTGGCGAAATTTTAGGTGATTACCAAAGGTAAGTGAAGTCGCCACTAATCATTAGGTTTTTCTAAGGTGTGATTGGTCACCTGTTTCTAGTTGATTTTATTACCTATCCTAGGTTAAGAAAAATGACATTTTTCCTAATCTAATATGGAAGGCAAAAAATCTTGATTCTTGAGTCCGGAAGTTTTGTTATGTGTGGGGAATGTGTTAGGCACCATATAACGTCTGTCTAAGGACAGTCCTTTGTTTTGATAAAACTTTAATTTTCGGAGATGGGCAATAAAAAACATGATCTTGGCATTGACTTTTGGGGCTTTGCATGCATGGAGGGCTTTAAGGTTTGGCTTTTGAATGGGTGTCGTCCCAATCTATGCTTTCCTAAGGCATTTGGGCAAAGTAACAGATTTCCATAGCAAAAATTTGGCAACATGTCCCCTTACTTCCACAGCGGAAATTAGGCATCGCTTTGGCTTAGGTAACATGGACTGTGACAATCACATCAAAAGGGGCGAGTAGGTATATATATACATACATCATAAATAATACAAGCACACAGAGCAAGAAAGTAAATGCTTACATTCCTAGAGCATGGCCCAAAATATAGGTGCAGGGAAGTATACAGGGGTCGCCATAGTCTAGAGACGAGGATGAATGGTATATGGCATGATATACCTAATACAACCCATCTAAGAGAGAAATGAGGGAGGAAGGAAGGGGTTTTAAAAGAGTACATAACCAAATGGGAGAGGCTAGACCCCTAAATCTACTGAACATAGCCACTTGGCTTATATCCACATGCTCGCATCCTCGCCCTTTTTGCTTGCGCCTGGGAAACCGTGCCCTAGCTCCATGCGTCTTCGCTCCATGTGTGTACATGCAAAGGCAAAGACAAGAAATCAACAGACAAGCAATGGAAAGAAAGAGATGCGTAAAGCATATGAAAGAGGCATAAATTAGATAAGCATGATAGACATGGCAAGCAAAGAAACAAGAAAGGAAGCAAACAAGCAAGAAAGCAAACAAAAGGTGGTGTCTACGAGGGACAAATGTAGGTTTGGATCGAATGTCCATAACTTCATTGTGTTGAAGCATGGACGACACATTAGCAAGTAAGACTCATGCATGGACATGTAAGCAAGCATGTAAAGACCATAGGGTCTACACAGAGTAACCCAGCATCCGGAGATGCTTCCCATAGAGTAGAAAAGGGAAAGGTATACATGGCATAAGGCATAAAAATCAAGGAGATTTAAGCTAGAAGCACAAATAAAGCAAGATACATGCTAAAGAAAGCAATACATCATGTTATTTAAGCAAAAAGAAAGGATAAAAAGCTTGATGAAATTTTATAAGAAATGGAGTATGGATTGTAGCCAAAAAGCTACACCCATACCCTTATACTTCAAATCCAAGGTATAGAACCAAGGAGAGGAAGATAGAGGGTATGAACACTATCTTGTATTTTTGGAGAAGAGAGAAAAATGAAAAAAAAATTGATGTGTTTTTGTGTTTTTTGGGGGAGAAATATGGTGAGAAAAGAGAGAAAAAAAAAAGTCTAAAAAGATGCCCAAATAGCTCCTAATACATCTCCCCTTCAATCTGAGTTGCCAAGAGCCTTTTATAGGCCCTGACATGCTTTTTGGGGCTTGGCACACCTTGTAGGTGTGCCAGCGGCCCTTGTTGGTGCACCGAGTCGAGCCAGGCTGATGTAAGCAATTTCATCCTTATTCACTTTTTCAGTTTTGACTTTGGACACACATTTGGAGGTCTTCTTGGACTCGTATTGAGTTGATCTTGGTGTCCTTGGAAGGATACGGATATCTAGTTTTCATAAAACTAAAGACATTAAAATTCTAATAGTTGGATCAAAAGTTATGACCTCGGGAATTGTGCTGATGCGCATTTCACACTTTTCTCAATATCTCAACAGTTTTAACTCTGATTTCGACCCATGAATAGTCGTTGGAATTAAATTTGATTATCTTCGCAATGGCATTGGTCTCAACCTATTTTGACGACTGAATCAAGATTAGGGTTTTTAGGGCCCATCAGGAGTCAACTCTGGGTCAAACTTGGTTAAAGTTGCTAAAAATCTTTGAGGAGCTTTGATTTGATATAAAACAATGAAAAATGTTGTTTTGTGAGGATTTTGACCTTGTTTGACCTTTGGTTAACCTAGGGTTGACTAGGAAAATTTTGGTCATTTTAGTTAAAAAAAGGCACTTTGAGCGCTTCAGTGTCCGAATAGGTTATGTCATGTCATTATATATGTTCTCGTGACCCCATGGAGAGAAAATGATATTTTTGGGTTTTTCAAGGTCCGGTACACAAATTGAGGGCAAACAAAATACGGTATCAACAGGCGTGATGGTCACTTCACAAGTATTAAATACTTGTAGGATGTGGGGGGTAAGAGCTAAGGTTCAAGTTTCCATGAGAGAGCTTCACACATATATACACTTAGATTACGCCAGAGTAGAATTTCTATATTGTATAAAAATAAATAAATTAAAATAAAAACTATAGAAAGTAAAAACATATAGGAGTATTCACTAACTTTCTTCATCCAAAAATTCTTTAACTTCAAAAATCGAAACTAAATAACTTTGGGTTTAATGCCTAAAGCATATATATATATATATATATTAAATAATTTATACAGGCAATAAGATTTGAATCCACCTTTTTAGTGCTTAGAATTATGACACTATAATTCTATTAAGATAATAAATATCGGTTTCACTTTTTTCTAACGCAGAAAGTTAAGATTTATTATCTTTGGCAAAGCAATAATATTTGGCTTCCATCTTTCCTATCTTAGCAAGATGTAATAGGAAAGAAAAGTAATGATATAAAAAGCCATAATGCTTGAATATCAACTAGGATGTTATCAAAATATCAATTGAAGACACAAATGGTCTGTTACAATATTAGGAAAGGTAGTAAAACCCTTTCTAATGACCATAAATTGGATTCAAGGTCATAATATTTGCTGGTATTTGGCCATGAATATTTTTTATTCCTCCTTCTTTTACTATATATTTATAGTGTGTTTTGTGCATAGGCTGTAGGTTTTTAAACTTCATAGTTGTAAAAATATTTAAACCCTCATTTGGATAGGTGTATCTCTTTTGATTTCTGTAACTATTTGAACCAAGTAATATGAGATTTACACTATTCTTGTGAAATTATTCACTATTTTTGGTGTAGTGATGATTATGGTAAGTTTCTAAAAGAATTTGAATTTTTTATGCATGTATCTCTTATCTTTATAGTTGACATCTTTAATAGGTGCTTTGCTTAATTGGAACCATTCCTTTTTTTTAAGCAAATTTTCTAGAATACTTTTCAAAAATTAAGTTATGCAATACCAAATTGTAAATACACGATTTGATAGCTATAATTGTTTTTGAGAAAATTTTATGCCTTATTTGGAGTCACCTAAACGATAAGACTTTAAGATCTTAGGCAACACTATAGGGAGAATCAAGCCATCAAATGTACTTGAGCAATTATACTCAATGGACGGATTAGTGGGTTAGCCCATGGAATGCATCCATTTACCATTCATTTATGAGAAGCATTTTTTTTTGGCGTGTCCTTCATTGGCAAAATGATGAAGGTGCTCTAGTAGGGTATCAGATGGGAGGATTCCTTGATTTGAGTGATATTTTGGTACGTAACTTGTTGTCCATTACTCCAAATTGAAAAGACCCTTTATCGGAGAAGGAGCTCGATAGATAATTTTGTTTTTCCACGATGTGCGTCAAACTGATGATGCCAAAATTATTAGTTGAGTCACTCGTCCAATCCAGAGCATTAGAAGATCTTGTAGGACTTGCAAAATAAAGGAGAGATTGATCAAAGAAACCACCGGGTTGTGCTCGGTGGGAGAGCCTTCGATACTTAAGTTAGTATCAATCCATATCTTTCATATATAGATAGTATTTTGTAGTAGTTTTTGACATACCTTAGCTAGTGAGGCAGATTGTACTTTTTATAGGTGACTTAGGTAGCTGTTGGACATAAATGAGGGTGATTATTACTCTAATTATAACATTCTTTATCTTGATGAGAGTTTAAAACCTTTGATGGTCGTTATTGAATGTGTTGAGCGGTTACTCATCTTTTTCCATGATGGTCTACTAATGATGCAAGGTCATCCATATTAATGGATGACCTTAATGATTTTTCTAGATTCATCAGTAACCATGGATCACCGGTCTTCTTTAGATTGGAATCCCTAGTGGTAAACTCACCAACTCATAGCCCAAAGTCAATTGATTACTTCTTGTTGGCAATAAAGGATAAACCATGCCATTTGGACCAACGCAATGTTCATTACATTACAAGTTGGGAGGTGTAATGTCCTAGTTATGGGAAATAGTAAAACAACAAACCCACCCTTTAATGTAATGACTTAGAACTTGTCCTTAGGTCAGTCCAAGTAAATGATGCATTGCATCTTGTGTGTGTTTGTTTTGATTGCTTGAATGATTGAAATAGATAGGGACGTATCCTTGATTGAGCCAACCTAACTTTTCTTAGGGGAGAATCTGCTCAAGATTCAGAGGGAAGACTTGAAAGAGAACTGAAGAGTGACAACCAAGCAAATTCTAGTTTAAGGCCTATTACGATACTGAAACCACTGCCTATAGAAGGCACTCCACAACTCCAACACTGCAACCCAGTGTTTGATTCACAAGATAGCCCAAATTTAAGTTGCCTACCTATGATTTGAAATTTGACACTTTACCCTATTGAGGTTAGCTCAGTTAGATTTCCTTAACTCAGTTAGATTTCCTTAACTCAACTTTGTAAAAACAGGGCTAAATATGTAATTTTTCTCTACTTTTATGTCTCTCCTCCAAAAACACAGAAAACATAAAAAATGCAAGATCAAATAAGATAAAAAAGAATCCAGTGGAATACTTGCATCATAGATTTCAAACTACATGCATACAGGCAACTTAAATTTCAGTTAAATCTCAAGTGGGTAAAGTATTAAATTTTAAACCATAGGTAGGCAATTTAAATTTCAATCAAACCACATATGGGTAAATTGTAATTTATCATTGGAGATATGTTTGTTGTTACTAGTTTACAACTGTAAGCTTGTAACTTTCAACTTTGACGGACTCTCTATATGTGTCAGTTTGGATGTACCACAATAGTCAAGCTGTGTGTTTAATAATAAATAATATATTATAACAACTAATAACAGTTTTGTTGAGTGTATGTTACTTAAAATATATGAGATATAATAGTGTTATGTATTTAGATTGGGAAATGATGGTTTTATTTTTGAGTAATTAACTTAATATTTTAGATATCGAACCTCCTAGAAAGGTTTAAAGATTTGAAATTAAACAAATAAACATAGCTTCTTTGGTTCAATGATTTTTTTTTTTTGGAACTTAAAGAGTTTTGTTATATTTAGCTTGGCCCCCCCAGAAAAATTTCCTGCCTCTACCACTGTACCTATGCTTCCTTTCAAATAATATTAAAACTTTCAATCAAAATTTTGGTTACTTCACACAATGGATAGTTTTTATTTAAGTTGTATAATTATTGAGTAATACAATGTGACATGAACTTCACCAATAATTGTGATGAAACCTAATAACAATGATGGTTTGGAACTTAACAAATTCAGACAATACCAAGACATCTTCCAATTTAATATCCTTGGAACTTAACAAATTCAGCCAATACCAAGACATCTTCCCATTTAATATCCTTGGAACTTAACAAATTCACACCCTTTTATGGTCAGACCATGCTGGTTGCGAATTTGCATGCATTAACCTCTTTAATTGCTTTGATGACATGGACTAAGCCTTTATTATTATTTGAGTCCATCTTGGTTTTTTTAGAATCAACCCAATTCTCTTGGACTAGCCCATTTAGTGCTTCCTTGAAACGTTTGGCTCTAAGTCTTGTAATTGGGCCACTAGAAAATGACAAAGAGTCTTGTGCAAATTCAGCTCCATTTCCACTTGTATGATCAGCGTGTCCAGCTCCTTGGTGTGCATCATTCTCCGCCTCTTGAAAAGGATTTGTCCTCAAATCATCACCTACATCAAAAGGAGACAAATCAGCAACATTAAAGCTTGCACTGACATCATACTCATTGGGTAAGTCTAGCTTGTAGGCATTATCATTGATGCGCTCTACTACTTGAAATGGTCCATCACCCCGAGGTAGGAGTTTTGAACGCCATTTCTCTAGAAAACGTTCCTTCCTTAAGTGCAACCAAATCCAATCTCCTAGTTCAAACACTACCTTCTTACGTCCCTTGTTGGCTTGATGGACATATTATTGAGTCCTCTTTTCAATATTTAGCTGTGCCTTTTCATGAATCATCTTTACAAATTCTGCTTTCTTTTTGCCATCTAAGTTCATACGTTCACTCAAAGGTAAAGAAGTTAAATCCAAAGGTGACAATGGGTTAAAACCATAAACAATTTCAAATGGTGAAAACTTAGATGCAGAATGTATACTTCTATTGTAAGCAAATTCAACATGTGGCAAACAATCTTCCCAGGTTTTTAAGTTCTTTTTAATGATAGCACGCAACAAGGAAGACAAAGTTCTATTTACTACTTCAGTTTGACCATCCGTTTGTGGATGACAAGTAGTAGAAAACAACAACTTGGTTCCCAACTTTCCCCACAAAGTTTTCCAAACGTAACTTAAAAACTTTGCATCTCTATCAGAAACAATGGTCCTAGGCATACCATGTAGCCTAACAATTTCTTTGAAGAATAAATCAGCTATATGTGATGCATCATTAGTTTTGTGACATGCAATGAAGTGTGCCATCTTGGAAAATCTATCTACCACCACAAAAACTGAATCTCTCCCCCTCTTAATCCTAGGTAAACCTAAAACAAAATCCATAGAAATATCAGTCCAAGGTTCACTAGGTATTGGCAAAGGGGTGTACAAACGATGGGGTTTCAACTTAGACTTAGCCTGTTTATACGTGATACACGTCTTACAAATTCTTTCCACATCACGTTTCATATGAGGCCAAAAAAAATGATCATGCAAAATTCCTAAAGTCTTAGCTACACCAAAGTGACCCATCAAACCACCACCATGAGCTTCTCTCACAAGCAATTCACGCAAAGAACACATAGGCACACAGTTTATTTTCTCGAAACAAAAATTCATCATGCCTATAAAACTTACCAAATGCTACTTTTTCGCATGCATTGAACACATCACAAAAATCAGAATCTTGTGCATACAGATCCTTAATGTATTCAAAGCCAAGCATTTTTGTATCTAAAATGGAAAGTAAAGCATACCTTCGGGACAATGCATCAGCCACCACATTTTCCTTTCCTTGCTTGTATCTGATCACATAAGGAAATGTTTCAATGAATTCCACCCACTTGGCATGGCGTTTGTTCAACCTTTGCTGTCCTTTTAAATGCTTCAAAGATTCGTGATCTGTGCGAATCACAAATTCCTTTGGCCATAGATAGTGTTGCCAATTTTCCAAAGCCCTTACCAAGGCATACATCTCCTTTTCATAAGTGGGGTAATTTAGGGCTGCCCCACCCAACTTTTCACTGAAATAAGCAACTGGACAGCCTTCTTGCATCAAAACAGCTCCAATACCTATTCCTAAAGCATCACACTTAATTTCAAAAATTTAGCAAAGTTAGGTAAAACAAGCAAAGGTGCATTAGTTAACTTTTCTTTGAGTTGATTAAATGCCTTTTCTTGTTCTTTCCCCCACTTAAACAACACATTTTTCTTGATGACTTTAGTGAGAGGGGCGGCTAAGCTACTAAAATCACGCACAAATAGTCTAGCTAGCTAAGCCGTGGAAACTCCTCACTTGGCTAATTGTTGTAGGCATTGGCCACTCTTGGATTGCCTTCACCTTTTCCTCGTCCACCTCAATTCCTCCTTTACTAACAACAAAACCAAGAAACACAAGCTTATCCGTACAAAAGGTGCACTTTTTGAGGTTAGCAAACAACCTTTCTTTCCTTAGAATTTCCAAAACAAATTTCAAATGCATTATATGTTCTTCCAAATTTTTGCTATAAATTAGGATATCATCAAAATACACAACTACAAATCTGCCAATAAATGCACGCAAAACATGGTTCATCGAATGCATAAATGTGCTCGAAGTATTAGTTAAACCGAAAGGCATTACTAACCACTCATATAAACCATATTTAGTCTTAAAAGCAGTTTTCCATTCATGACCTTCCTTCATTCTAATCTGGTGATATCCACTCTTAAGATCAATTTTTGTAAACACACAAGAACCATGTAATTCATCCAACATATCATCTAATCTAGGAATGGAATGACGATATTTTACCGTTATGTTGTTGATGGCTCGGCAGTCGACACACATCCTCCATGTTCCATCCTTCTTAGGAACTAATAACATCGGAACCGCACAAGGACTCATGCTTTCTTGCACATACCCCTTTTCCAATAATTCACCTACTTGCCTTTGAAGTTCCTTGGTCTCCTCGGGATTACTCCTATAAGCAGGTCGGTTTGGAATTGATGCACCATGTATGAAATCAATTTGATGTTCAATCCCTCGAATTGGAGGTAAACCATGAGGTACCTCTTCGGGAAGGACATTTTCAAACTCTTGCAAAAGAGAAACAATATTGCTCGGCAATGCACCGACGAGATCATTAGTATATAAAAGAGCCTTCTTGTATATGAGTACAATAAGGGGTTGGTGTGAAAATAATGCTCTCTTGATCTCACTTTTTTTTGTAATGTAATTGAATTTTTCCTCTCTTACTCTTACTATGGCCGAATCCCTCTCTCTTTCTTTTTCACTCTGATCACTGTTTTTCTCTCCTTTCTTTTTAAACTCTTTTTTTTTTTTCAATTTCGGCCTTCCTTTTTTTTTTTTTTTTTTTTTTTTTTTTTTTTTTTTTTTCATTTGATTTTTGTAACTTCAATTGGTCCTTCCTGACCTGTTTTGGAGTTAATGGCACAAGAGTAATAGGTTGCCCTTTTAGAGTGAAGGAATACTTATTTGTGAATCCATCATGCGTAGCCTTCCGATCATACTGCCATGGTCTTCCCAACAATAAATGGCATGCATGCATGGGAATCACATCACATAGCACCTTGTGAGAGTGCTTTTTTTCTTAGCACATAAGCCCAAGTGGAGACAAGGATCCCGGGCCCAAATACTTGTTGTTTAGGTGGATTGGGCTTGGTTTACCGCAGCTAAATGGGGCTGATTACGAACCAAGTTGTGCGCAAGTCACATAAAGCTCCTCAAAATGAAAAATGCAATTCCTCTTGGTACCTCAAGGCGTACTGTCATGGGATCTTGAGGCGTATTAGGCCTGTAAGAACCCAGAATGCTCTGGTTCTCTGAATTATATGATCTTTTCCATGTTTATTATGTAATACAGCTTTGTCCTTTCCCTTTACCTCTATGGGTGCTACATAAAAAAACACACTACACATATCTTCAAATAATTGTTAGTTTCTTAGATTAGGATATACATTTTAATACATATACATATATGTAAATGAGTTTCATGAGAATGATTCTGTCACGAGGATCCTGGCCCCAATTCTCACAGACTTGGTGCTTTTGCACAAGACTTGTGGGATTTGGAACTCAAGTCCGAGTGGCTTTGCTTGGGCTTTGCCCTCCAAGATAGTTAGATGAGAAGGATTTTAGCAAGAAACAGTAAAGGAAGACAATGTAATAAAGAAATACAAGAAATAATTGTTAGAGATCCTCAAATCAATATGAGGTATTTCATTATTTTTCTTGATTGTGGATTACAATATGCTCACTAAGACGTGATACAAGGTTCAACTAAGTTCAAAAATTACAGACTTTGATAGCTATTCAAGCTTCCAAGACTTGCAAAGTTTGAATTTGTTGAATCCGAGTATGTGTTATAGTGGCTGTCTCTCGGATACCAGAAGCGGTTCCTCTGTTTTCTTTTGATTTTACAGATCTTTTCCTATAGTTCTATATTCACGTGATACAAGGTTCAACTAAGTTCAAAAATTACAGACTTTGATAGCTATTCAAGTTTCCAAGACTTGCAAAGTTTGAATTTATTGAATCCGAGCATGTGCTATAGTGGCCGTCTCTGGGATACCGGGAGCGGTTCCTCTGTTTTCTTTTGATTTTATAGAGTTTTTCCTATGGCTCTGTTGTGATATCTTTTCTCAGATCAAAATGGTGATGAATCATGTCCCTCAGCATGGGTTTTCTCTTCCTTTTATAGTGCGACTCTAGGGCTTCAGGGCATGAGCGATTTCTCTCTTTTACCCTTCAGAGCTCGTACTGTGTCAGCTAACCAGAGGCTTGTCCTTTCCTTTTTCCTTATAATTTCTTCCTTTTTGTCCGACCAAGCTGAAAGCCCCTAGCTAACTTTCTATTCCAAGATCCACTCAGGTTGCTGATCTTATCTATTTGGCTCTCTTCACCTTTTTAGTTTTTGTCTGCCCTCTATCCTTGTCATTTTTCCCAAACAATCGAGATCTTCTACTGCTAGGTTGAAAGCTCCCTCCAACCACTTCTACTTATGGTTTTCTCATGCTTGGTTCCTTGAGGTGCAGCTCCTTTGTTCATGAATGTTTGCTTTACACTTTGTGACGCATGACTGGGCGCTTGAGACCTGTTTGTCCTTCATCGTTTATGCTTTGAGCCATTTCAATCTTACTTAGAGCATGTTGTGTGTCTTGAGGATCCCGAGCCTCTAGGGATCCCGGCCTAGTTCTTTCACTGGAATTTGCTGGACTTTTTAATGGCATTTTTTGCTAGAAATCTGAACATACATAAGGCCTTAATGTCGATTATTCTTACTGCATGAATTAGGCCTTCTTTATTTTTTTATGGAATGGGCTTTGTGAAATTTTGGACCTCAACATTAGTCCCCCGAGCTCGTGGGTTACCTATCGCCCACGCGCGAGAAAATAAATTGTTTTTGGACACTTTCCTGCTTTGTAGAACCAATGTGTAGATCAAATAATTCTTGAGGGAAACTCTAAATGAATTGCTACACTTCCTTCATGGAATGAACTAACATGTTGCCAAAAATTAGAATTCACCTTCATGTTAGTATTAAGCTGTAGATTGGTATTCAATTTTCCATAAAACAATTCAATTTTGTCAGGCCGAAAATGAAGTATTCATATATAGCCAAAATTATATTGGTATTGCATTTGATGCCAAGAGTATATTTCTAGCACTAGTGTTTTTTGCTAGTAATTCTAGGATATGCTTTTTGAAAGTAGCATACAAAAATTAAATCTCAATATCAGATAGTATTGCTTTGTCAACAAGATTTTGTTTGTTTTACAAAATAGGTTGAGTGAGGGAAGCCCCCATGAACTTTGCCAAAGATATTCTATGCATTGTAGTACATGCTTGCTATGGCTAAGGTGAATAATACCCAGATGTTTGCCATATGAGATTTTTAGTCCATGAATAGTGACTTACCAATGAGACCATGATATCATAAGTCATTGAATTATATAAACATGTTGATTTAACGTCTAATCAAGGCTAGCTATTCTTCTCAAAATGTATTAAGAGATAGAAACTTCCCTAAGGACATGGCTTAGAATGCTTAAGAACATCTCCATGCCTTGCTTTAGCTAAAGACCTTGCTCTTCTTGTGGATGCTCCTTATTCTTTTTCCAAATTGTGAGAGATTGTATAATATTTCAAATTGCAGCAAGTTATTCACATATCATGCCACCAATTATATTGCTATATACATATAGTTCATGAGCCAAAGAAAATAACAGTGGTTGAACATATGTATAGTAAAGTTTGCACTAGGCTTCTCAATTTTCATCAAGTGAAAGATATATCTAAGGGAATTTTTTTTTTTTAATCTTATCTTAGTCCCCGGTGTATGCACTGGAAAACCCATTGCCAAATAAGACATAGCAATAAAATTATTTCATGTATATGAAACAATGTGAGGATTTCAACCACACAAGAATTCCAAATTTTGATTTTTGATAATTGGTCAAGTAAGAAGACCAAAATATTAGAATCTTCACTTTAATCTACATGAATAAAGTATTATGCATGGGTGATACCTCTTGCACAACTTTCTGTAGTGTTTTGATATATTCAAACATGGTATTAATGAGTGGGCTCATCGAAAGGGTACCTTTCTTTTGTTGAATTGAAGTACCTCCAAGCCTTTGGCGAGTTTACACCTTGTAGGAGGAGGGAAATGTTGCTAGTTGGTTTGCAATGTCATTGACTAATCTCTTTGTATAGAGATTTGCAAAAGTATCCATGCTTTTGCGGTTTCGAGTGATGTACTCTTGGAATTTTTTTTTAAGCTACGCCTTCCTTGCTTCCTCAGGCTCCCTTGAACCAATTTCTTTCAAGGAGGTCAATCTTGTGCACTTTATACACCAACTTTTGGGTTTTCATACTCACTTGAGGCTCTTTCTCTTTGTACCCCTCGTTGGACCTCGCTTACAATTTGCACCTTTTGCTAGGACGTGCTACGACTTGTATCTATTGCTGATACATGGTACAACTTGTACCCATTACTGTTTTGGTCATGCCACTTGGAAAATTCTGTTTTGGTCAAGTCCTGTGCTAGGTACATGGAAAGTTTGCCCTTTCCCAAGCCCTAGGCCATGCCACTTGGAAAATTTCTATTATGATCAAGTCCTAGGCTAGGTACATGGAAAATTTTCCCTTTTCCAAGTCCTAGGCCAAATCACTTGGAAAGTTTGTTCATGACCATTGAATTTTTCAATTTTCAAAAAAAAAAAAGTTCATGTGTAGCCCCTCGTTCTCAAGTGGACTTATTGAACTGATTTCTTTTCTTTTCTTTAAAGGGTTGAGGATTTGTTTCCTTCTCCAAGGATCTTCTAAAATATCCTCTTTTAGTTGTGAACAAATCCTTTATGGAAATAAACTTCTTTTATGAGTCATCTAAGGTTGCTCTTACTGGTGAACTAGTGGCTAGGAGCTCTACCAAGATAATTCTGTCATGGTGTTTTTCTTCAAGTGGGGATCCTTTTACGGGGATCTTGGAAGAGGAAGGCTTCCTCTAGGCATGCTCGTTGAGGGCTGTCTTCATAAACCTCATAGTCTGTTTCTTTACAAGGATCTCTACTGCTATTGCTTTTTTTTAGAGATCTTCTCAGTCGATAGGTACTCCTCTTCTTCGGGGAACTAGACCAGTAAGTTTGCTACAGCTTAGCTCTTGATAGTTTTGGGGATCCTTCGGACCTATGTTGTATTGAGAAATTAATATTAGCCACTGGGCCACTCTTCAAGATCGTAAGGGCTGATGGAGGAGTGCTTTTATTGGATGAGAGCTTATCACCAATAGGATTTGGTGGTAAAAATAGTAATGATTCAGTTGTTGAGATGCATGACCACCAAACGTGCCCTTTCTATGTTAGGACACCTCATTTCAGTTTCCTTTAATGCCCTGTATGCTTGGGATCAGGATCCTAGGTACAACAATAATGATTTTGCCATGGACTAGTACCCATAAGGTAGGCAAATGACTTAGGTTGAAGTTTTATGATTGGATGCTCAGCTCCCCATATGAAAACATTCTCCCTTTTCAACAATTTGGATAGTCTACTAGTGACCAAGGCTGGTATTGGTGTGAACTTTCTAATGTAAGAAACTCTTTCCAAGAAGCTCTTGAGTTCCTTGACCATGGTATGCTTCTTCATGGTTGATATTATTGTTGCCTTGGCTGGATCTATGAGGAGATCGATGTTAGACAAATCCTTTAGACGTGCCTTATTTAATTTGGGGAAGTCCACGCCACTAAATCTTCATATTTTTCAATAGCTCCACTAGTTGCTCTTTTTTTTTTTTTGGTACTGATAACTGACTATTGATTAGGATAGGCCCAGGTTCCTTGGGTCAGCCCCTAAGTTCACTTCTTCTAGTTTTTCCTTTGGCAGGATTTATGTCTTCCTTTCCGTATCCATAAGTTATCATTCCTCCTTCTGTCTTTTTTCTATCCAAGGGATCTTTCGAACCATGGGTATTGTTTCCTTCTTCTGGGATGGGGGCCCCTTGTGATCCTAGAGATGGGATATTCTGACTTATCGTATCCTCAGGTTCCTCCAAGATCTCTTCCTGGGCTACCATGTAAGATGGTGGTCTAGGATCCCTTTTTAGGCTACATTCAGGTCCCGTGTGCCTTTATAAGGAAAATTCTGCTTTCCCTTCAGGTTTCTTCTTCTTCTGGGATAGGAGCCCTTCAGGATCCTCGAGATGGGAGCCCCCCGGGATCCTAACAATAGGATATTCTCCAACTGGAGCCGATTCATCATAAAGTATATTTTTCACAAAGTTTACTTTGTACTGGATGAAAGGACTAGGATTGGCAGTGAATTTTTGTGGACTTCCCATTCAATTCCTCTTTCATGTACTAGTGGTACATTGAGAGAATTAGGCAATACTTGTGATCTCATGGTTAGCCTTTAGAGCTAGTTCTAGGTGTCTTTCAGTGGTCTCTGTGTCTCCTCCAAATCTTGTTATTTCTATGGGTCGGCCCATTTGTTGAGCTATAAGAAATGATAGATGTACTGTATAGTTGTTGAGCTTTCAATAATGTTGATTTTGCTGCTGACTTGCAATGTAGTGTTTTTATTGATTTTCTTCAAAATATATTCAAGGCCTATCGCACAGTAGGCTTTAGCCCCAAGACATGAGGTAGTTGTTGAACCATGCTTGATCCACCTTCTCTTAATGCTATTGTGGAACTTCTATCAAAATTTTTTTATGCCTCCATTTTTTTTATAACCATTTAACTTTGCTGGATCCATGGAGGTACTTCAACTTTGTTGGAACCAAAAAATTGTTCCACTTTGCTAGAATCAGAAAACTATTCCATCAAAGAACAACTCGAAATTTTTTTATGGAACCAAAGAACTACTTCATTTTGCTAGAACCATGGTTGGAACCAAGGAACTACTCAACTTCTTTGAAATCAAGGAGCTACTCCATTTTTTGTTGGATTCGTGTCTAGACCCAAGGAACTACTCATTTTTTTTTTTTACTGGAATCTAGTATCTCATTTGGAATCAAGGATCTCCTTAGCTTTGTTGGGATCAAGGATCTCCCAGGCTTTGCTTCCTGGAGTTAAGGATCTCCTAGGCTTTGCTGGAATCGAGGGTGTACTCAGCCTTGCTGGAATAAAGGATCTCCTCAGCTTTGTTGGGATCAAGGATCTCCCAGGCTTCGTTTCCTGGATCAAGGATCTCATAGGCTTTGCTGGGATCATGGAACTACTCCATTTTGCCAAATCCATGGGCGGAGCCAAGGAAACTTGTCCATTTTGTTAACCTGCACCATATGATATTATTATCAAGTTGCTGCAAAATTATTTAGCCCTACAACGTAAGGCGATTGCTTTGCTAATGTAATTTACATTTCATCAAGCCTCTTTGATTCGCTTACTTCTCTTTCTTTTTTTTCTTTTTCTTTTTTTATTTTAAAAAGAAATGAAACAATATTATGATTTTTTTTTAAAGAAAATAAACCAGCCCCCAAACGTGAGGCAATTGCTTTACTGTGTAGTTCATACAATCTTCATTCCATCAATCTTTTTTTTTTTTTTTGCTCACTTCTCCATTTTTTTTTTTGCAATGAGACAATGTTTTGATTATTAAAATATTATTACATGACCCCTCTTACCCCCTTTTTGTAAAGAGTAGAATCCTCATGAGAAACAAGATTTTGTTTCTTCTAGCTGAGTTCAACATTTATTTTCAACTTTTTGGTTGTACTATATAGGTTGGCTGTACTCTATAGGTTGGTTGTATTCTCAAAACACCTTTAGTATTAGTTAAGTTTTATGAGATCAGTGAGTTGCCTTTGGAGATCAATGGTACAAAGTAGTTTCACACCACCAATACCTCATTTAACAAGCATCTTCAAGTTTAGGATTTCAAAGTTTAGGACTAAACTAACTGCATAAATGCTAATCAAAGTTTAGGACCTCATTTTATTTATTTATTATTCTTCAAAACTAATTGATTCAACTGGGCAGCTTTCTTTTATGAACATCTTTAAATGAGGTCCATTTAATTGGAGGATGAGTATGACAACTAAACTTATCTATGATTCTATATTGTGTAGAACAAGTGTCTACTTCTATTACTAAACAATATAATGTTTTTGCTTTCATGCAACACAGTGATAGCTATCCATTTGAAAACCATAAACTTCAGTCCATTATGTTCAAAATATAAAATGGAGAAAATAATGATGCATAAAACTTATCTTGTGTTGGTAAGTTCCCCAAAATTCCATATAGAGTCCCTTGGTAGAACGTTTGTTGGAGGAACCCGCACTTTTGGGATCTTAATGCTGAATGCACTAAGAGGAACTTTCCTTCCTCTAGGTGTTTTATAGCTTTGGAGCCATGCTTGCGAAGGGATTGCTTTTTCCCTCTTCTTTTTCCCAGTCCCTAGTGGAGTCGCCAAAATGTGAGAGTGCTTTTTTTCTTAGCACACAAGCCCAAGTAGAGCCAAGGATCCCGGGCCCAAATACTTGTTGTTTTGGTCGACTGGGCTTGGTTTACCACAGCTAAATGGGGCTAATTATGAACCAAGTTGTGCGCAAGTCACATAAAGCTCCTTAAGATGAAAAATGCAATTCCTCTTGGTACCTCAAGGCGTACTGTCGTGGGATCCTGAGGCGGATTAGGCTTGTAAGAACCCAGAATGCTCTGGTTCTTTAAACTATATGATCTTTTCCATGTTTATTATGTAATACAGCTTTGTCCTTTCTCTTTACCTCTATGGGTGCTACATAAAAAAACACACTACACATATCTTCAAATAATTGTTAGTTTCTTAGATTAGGATATACATTTTAATACATATATATATATATATATATATATATGTAAATGAGTTTCATGAGAATGATTCTGTCACGAGGATCCTGGCCCCAATTCTCATAGACTTGGTGCTTTTGCACAAGACTTGTGGGATTTGGAACTCAAGTCCAAGTGGCTTTGCTTGGGCTTTGCCTTCCAAGATAGTTAGATGAGAAGGATTTTAGCAAGAAATAGTAAAGGAAGGCAATGTAATAAAGAAATACAACAAATAATTGTTAGAGATCCTCAAATCAATATGAGGTATTTCATTATTTTTCTTGATTGTGGATTGCAATATGCTCACTAAGACGTGATACAAGGTTCAACTAAGTTCAAAAATTACAGACTTTGATAGTTATTCAAGCTTCCAAGACTTGCAAAGTTTGAATTTGTTGAATCCGAGTATATGCTATAGTGGTTGTCTCTGGGATACCAAGAGCGGTTCCTCTGTTTTCTTTTGATTTTACAGAGCTTTTCCTATAGTTCTATATTCACGTGATACAAGGTTCAACTAAGTTCAAAAATTACAGACTTTGATAGCTATTCAAGCTTCCAAGACTTGCAAAGTTTGAATTTGTTGAATCTGAGCATGTGCTATAGTGGCTGTCTCTAGGATACCGGGAGTGGTTCCTCTGTTTTCTTTTAATTTTACAGAGCTTTTCCTATGGCTCTGTTGTGATATCTTTTCGCAGATCAAAATGGTGATGAATCAATGTCCCTCAGCATGGGTTTTCTCTTCCTTTTATAGTGCGACTCTAGGGCTTCAGGACATGAGCGATTTCTCTCTTTTGCCCCTCAAAGCTCGTACTATGTCAGCTAACCAGAGGCTTGTCCTTTCCTTTTTCCTTATAATTTCTTCCTTTTGGTCCAACCAAGCTGAAAGCCCCTAGCTAACTTTCTATTCCAATATCCACTCAGGTTGCTGATCTTATCTATTTGGCCCTCTTCACCTTTTCAGTTTTTGTCTACCCTCTATCCTTGTCATTTTTTTCAAACAATCGGGATCTTTTACTGCTAGGTTGAAAGCTCCCTCCAACCACTTCTACTTATGGTTTTCTCATGCTTGGTTCCTTGAGGTGCAACTCCTTTGTTCATGAATGTTTGCTTTACACTTTCTGACACATGACTAGGCGCTTGAGACCTATTTGTCCTTCATCGTTTATGCTTTGAGCCGTTTCAATCTTACTTAGAGCATGTTGTGTGTCTCGAGGATCCCGAGCCTCTGGGGATCCCGGCCCAGTTCTTTCACTGGAATTTGCTGGACTTTTTAATGGCCTTTTTTGCTAGAAATTTGAACATACATAGGGCCTTGATGTCGATTATTCTTACTGCATGAATTGGTCCTTCTTTATTTTTTTATGGAATGGGCTTTGTGAAATTTTGGAACTCAACACACCTCATCCTCATATTTGCCAATGGATAATGCCACAAACACTTGTCTTGTCACCTTGATTTCGCCACATTCAATCAGCCACTAAAGCTAGTAAGGTTGAGGATGTTTCAAGGTAGTTAAGGCCAATTTTTCCACCAAATAAGTGCTTGCTACGTTTGTGCAACTCCCTCCATCAATAATGACACTACAAACTTTGTTATTTACAAAGCACCGAGTATGAAACAAGTTCTCCCTTTGATTACTTTCTTCCTCCTTAAGCTGCACATTGAGAACTCGCCTTGCTACCAATAAATCTTTCACCACAGCATTTTGCTCATCATCGGCATCCTCTAAAGATGACATGTGGACATCTTCATCTACTTCTTCCTCATTCTCCGAATCAAGCTCTCCTTGAGCATTTATCACCATCACCCTTTTGTTTACACATTGGATGGCTATGTGTCCCCGCCCTTGACATTTAAAACACTTAATATCACGTGTTTTAGAACTCGAAGCCTCAGTGTTACCTAAAGTGGTCTTTGAGTTGGCACTCTTAGATGGTTCAAATTTTGGCTTATTTTGTAGCTGCTCGTCCCTTTTTTGAGCTGTCTTCCATGGACTGTTGGTAGCCATAGGTTGTCCCCTCCTAGCCAATCCTTTTCATTTGAATTGTTCCTCCACCTTTATGGCTTGATGCACCATATCCGTCAATTAAACATAGTGCTGCATCTCAACTACATCCGCAATCTCACGATTTAAACCGTGCAAGAACCTAGCCATGGTGGCTTCCCAGTCCTCTTCTACATTAGCCTAGATCATAGCTACCTCCATCTCCTTGTAATACTCATCCACACTCTTGGAACCTTGAGTTAACCTCTGCAACTTTTGATACAATCCCCTATAATAGTGATTGGGTGCAAAATGCCTCCTCATAAGCATTTTCATCTCCTCCCAAGTGTCCACGGGTGGTTCTCTATTCCTCCTCCTATTAATCAATAATTGATCCCACCAAACAATGGCATAATCAGTAAATTCAATTGCAGCCAACTTTACCTTCTTTATCTCTAAATAGTTGTGACAATCAAACACCATCTCCATTTTAGTTTCCCACTCCAAATAAACTTCAGGATCATTTTTACCTTGAAAAGATGGAATTTTAATCTTTATGTTTCCTAAATCATTATCCCTCCTAGGCCTACCCATCCTTGCTTCTCTATTCCCATACCCACGCCCAAACCTGCCTTGGTTCACATATCGCCCATCAACCTCCTCCGACTCTGCCTCTTCCTCAACATTCCGCCATGGAACATGCCTACCTTGCTGCCTATTGGGGCTATCATGTTGCTGGCCCCTAGGAGTTCCCGCTTCTACCCTATCCAACCTCTCATGAATAGGTTCTAATTCAACCCTCAACATACGCCTCATCTCCCCTAACATCGCTTGCATTTGGAGGGTCTGATCCATTGGTGGTCGAAGTCCTTTGGTTATGTCCTCTTCTTGATTATTGGACATATTTAAAATCTGCAAACAAAGATAGAATCCTCACAAGCCCTCCCTTACGTGTTTCACTCAAGAATTGATACACTTGCACTCGTGTTTTCACTCTAAACGGCTTTTACCCTCTTATGGTCTCACACACTCTTGCCTTTTTTTTTCCCACTCTTTTGTGTCTTCTTTTAGTTCTTAATCGAACTTCAAGAAAATAATTCAAATTAAACTAGCAGCAATTCAAAATGAGAAACAACCAAACTCATCAACAAGGTCAAGAACTTGAATAATGGTGAGAAACAAGACTGAAATGAAGAAATTTTCTTACTGGAATTATGCACTGAAAAATGATATGACTAGGAAATTTTCCTCTTCGTCTACTAAGAAATCTTCTTTTCCTTTTTTTTTTTTTTTTTTCTTCTTTTTTTTTTTTTTTTGTTTTTGTTTTGTTTTGTTTTGTTTTGTTTTTTTTTTTTTTTTTTTTTTTTTTTTTTTTGAGCAAGGAATAGGAAATAGAATGAAAGTAAAAAAAAATAGTCAAACTTATCTTTGAACCAAAGCTCTGATACCAAAATGATATGAACTTCACCAACAATTGTGATGAATCCCAATAACAATGATGGTTTGGAACTTAACAAATTCAGCCAATACCAAGACATCTTCCAATTTAATATCCTTGAAATTTAACAAATTCAGCCAATACCAAGACATCTTCCCATTTAATATCCTTGGAACTTAACAAATTCACACCCTTTTATGGTCAGACCATGCTGGTTGCGAATTTGCATGCATTAACCTCTTCAATTGCTTTGATGACATGGACTAAGCCTTTATTATTATTTGAGTCCATCTTGGTCTTTTTAGAATCAGCCCAATTCTCTTGGATTGGCCCATTTAGTGCTTCCTTGAAATGTTTGGCTCTAAGTCTTGTAATTGGGCCACTAGAAAATGACAAAGGGTCTTGTGCAAATTTAGCTCAATTTTCACTTGTATGATCAGCATGTCCAGCTCCTTGGTGTGCATCACAATGGATTTGTTTTAATTTGTAATTTTGCATCTAAAAAATTAGATTTTAAATGAATAGAAATATCAAAAGTTAAACAAATCTTTTACTAATGTTTAAAATATAAGAATAGACTCCACTTAAATTAGCCACCTTAGGCCTTACAAGACCTTGACCTGGCCCTGCCCTAACTTGGACACTTAGACTTTGAACTTAGTAGAGTACTTGGACTCTTGGTTGGTTTTTTTTTTTTTTTTTTTGGGGGGGGGGGGGGGGGGGGGGGGGGGGGGTGGTGTTGTTTGCGGGCCGGGGGGAGCACTTGGACGCATAGAGTCTTTATATCATGAAATGACTTCTCTTGGGAATTTGGAGTCTTGCTATCATGAAAATGACTTCCTTTAGACACTCGAAGTCTTGCAATCATGAAAATTACTTCTCACACGAATACTTTCTCAAGGCCAACCATCTGTAGGTCTAATTAGATATATGAATCTTATGAAACTTAATCTCTTATAAGTTTTGATGTTTGAACCAAATTAGTAATTTTTTCATAATGTTCGAATTAATCAAATTAGGATCAACTAAATCTAATGAAGTCTAAAGAAATTTTGATATAATAAATTAGTATTGGAAAAAGTTGTACTCCAAATTAGGTTTGAGAAATTTCCTCTAATCTAGTATGTGGTGATTTGTAAGATAATCTATGTGTGTATTAATTATATGACTCATTACATCAATTAAACAAGTTACACAACTATTAAATAGGTCATGTGATTAATTGTGGAAATTTTTAGTGAATGTACGAAAACTTTTATTAGAAAACAAGTTTATCTGAATAATCACTAACAAGAACATAAACTAAGAATAAGTTTATGAACACTCTCGTAGAGCAATGGAATCATATGAATGTGTTGTTTTTAAAGGTTGACTAGTGACTCCTAATGTAAAACTTGGTGCAAAATGGTTCTCAGGACAAACAACTCTGAAAATCAAACTATAGCATCAACCTCTATTTTGAATGCACTTTCACGCACAAAAGTAGAAGAACAGTCTTCTCTAAAGTCTTTCCTTTTAATTAATGAAGAAGAATATTTTGAGAGCAAGAGAGATTTGTGGGAGATTGCAAAAACACACGTGGAAGGCAAAGAAAACTGTTCAAAAGTGGTTCCCCCCAAAGAGTAGTAAAAATGATGTGAAAATACTTTGATAGTATGTTAAATAAGTCTCTAACTTGATCATTTGGTAGTAGATTGGCTTACAGAAGAAGCTAAGCACAGTAGGTCAGAATCCAATGGTCACAAATAGCTACAAAAGCCTAAAAGAGTCCTGAAAAAAAGAAGAAAAAAAAAGGGTGAAAGTAAAACAGATTCGAATTGATACATACAAGATAAAATGGGACGGATCTGTGTGATTTAGATAAGGTCTATGCCCAACCTAGCTAAGCCCCATATCAAAAGATATCAATAGTAGTCAGAAATAGTTTATAAACACATATAAGAGCATGCTCCTAAAGAATGTGTGACTTACAGCAAAAGATCAAGTGTTTCGAACACACACTCTAACAATTAAATGTACATATGGATGCTTGTTAAGTCAGTCATGTCATAATTTGAAGAATTTTTTTTAAAAAAAAAAAAGGTTTGAAGGAAAATTATGTACATTAATGTTTTTATAGAAAGATCGATTAAAAGAGAATCATGAGATTGTAAACTAAACTCTGTATTTGATCTACTTCTCTAAGCAAGAGAACCTAACATACAATTCGTATAAAAAATTTACTTAAATCTTATCGCAGAGAAATCTACATATAACTTGAGATGGATGGATTGGGCCAGTATGTTAAGGGGCTTGAGTAAGCCCTAAAGTGTGCCTGGATGCCTGCAATATTGCAATGACGTTGGTGTTACGTAAAGCAACCGGCGGCACCACATGCATTGCCATCAATACTGAATTTCACTCATTAACTACCCCAATTAGACTTTTATTATCGCATTTGTAGTCTCATAATTAAGTGCAAAGAATCGCATAAACACCATATAAGATTCTCAAGTTCCATTCATTACACTAAAAGTCTATAAAAGTTTTATGAGATTTTGAATGTTTCACGGACAAGTGGTGAAATAAAAGGCTAGGATACCACTTAAAAAAGAAAAAAAGTGGTAACTGAGCTACTTTTACTAACTAGCTAGAATAGACTGTTTCTTGAAATGTAGTGCCGACAATCCCAGCCAGTCTCTCGATAATAAATATATATATTTGTTTATGCTCTATATGGCTATGGCTGACAGGTAGAACTATATATATATATATATATAGTCATCTACCCAGGGCGTGTATTTGGTAGGAGGAAAATTGCCATAGACTGGAAGGTGGACTAGAACTTAAAGTCACACCCTTAGAAAACGAGAGTTCAAGATGACTGACTGGCATGTCATACTAGGTGCTCCTTGTACCGATAATATCCATGGCTGTAAAGAGAGCTAAATGGAACAGACAGTTTTAATTAGTTGGGATTAAGGGGTTTCTAGATATGTTTGTTGGCAACCTGATGAGTGGCACAATTGAAGTCGTCTTCGCAGCATGTAAGCCCTCTTCCTAAGTCATAATATTTTTGGGAGTACAAGAAATAAAATGATGCCACACCATTTTCATGATGCCATAACATCATTTTATTGGATAAACTAAATACGCATGATAAGTTTATGTGGCACTTAACAGAAAATATGAATAAAAGGGCTGCTGCTGATGCAAACAAAATATAATTTTAAGGGGTAAAACTCAAATTCTAAAATTAAAAACCCAAAACTTTAAGAGTGTAGTTTGTATTTTTGCCTAAAAACTAATAAAGGAAGTTGATGGCAACTGTTAGTGTGTGCGTGTATATATATATATATATATATATTTATAGGTATCCATGAAATTGTATCATTAATAAATATTAGAAAGAAAATTTTTGGTCATATCATTTCGATTGATAGAGTGAGGAAAATTGCCCCTGCACTTCACGCAATCTTATTGGATTGGCTCCTGTCCAGTTGGCTCCCAAGCCCAAGGCCCAACCCCCATCCATTCAACGCAGTATCATTGATGACAGATGTTTAATCCTGCTCTGCAATTTAAATTGCATATTAAATTCTACTACCGTTCTGCCAACCCTTGATGTAGCTATAGAAAACATTTAAATCATTCTTAGATAACACATTTGTGTGTCTGAATAATTGGAACTTGGTGGAAGCACAAAACGTTGGGCTATTCTATAGCAAGAGTATTGTAATCCAATGAAATAACTTATTTTTTTGAGTATACACGTATGAGTAAATTTTCACATTAAATAATAATAATAAGAATGAGTAGTTAATGTAATATAATTGAGTACATATTGTAGATATCGCATTTTGTACCCTTATGACTCGGGCCCCTGTTCCCCAATGATGCTCAAATTCTCTCCCTTGCGCACACATATACCCATTGGATTTATGTCTTTTGGGTTAAAATGCGTCTCTATAAATTATATTAATTACTCAAGAAAATATCTCAAGGTGTTTATCTCCGCAGCAAATGTTTATCTCCCCAATAATAATAGAGCAAAGCCTAAATAACCCACACACAAAGATCCTGAAGAAAAAGCCTAACAAAGAAATGTTGCTAAAGGTGCTAAATAACAGTGTGGCGCGAGGTACATGGACGTGTAAAGTTCCCATGGATGTGCGTGTGTAATTGACACATGGTTCTCATGGATGGCGTACGAGAGACCCATGGATGACATGTTGATGAAGCAAAAAAATAGTCAATAAGGCAAGAAGGAGTGAATAAGACTTGTTCATGGTCCATAGAGAGGTTTTGGAACCCATAGAGAGGCAAAGACTCACACGTGAGAGAAAGACCGTTGGGTATACACGTGTGAGTAAAATCTCGCATTAAATAATGATGAGAAAAACGAGTGATTAATATAACATAATTGAGCATATATCCATTGGACTTAAGCTTTCTTAATTAAAATGTCTTTATATGTTATATTAATTAGTCAAGGAAACTTTCCAATGTATTTATCTTCCCAACATTGTTCTCTTTCGTTAGGAGAACCAGAGTTTGGATCCTCCCTCCCTTACCTATTATAGCTATAATTTAAAAAAAAAAAAAAAAAAAAAAATGCCTACAGGTTATGCTTGGATGCCATGTAACTTCGTTCACTTTCTATGCCTGCTTCAACGCATAAGAAATTCCTGACCCAAAATTAATTACTATAATTTATCATGATTTCCTAGATTAATTCGCTTTCTATGGTACATTAAATCCAGTTCCACTATACACCCACCAAAATCCTAGAACGCTTAAGCTTATCAAGTGCAACATTTTCCTTGCACTCAAACCTGAAAATTAAAACAAGAATACAAGTTTAACAGACAGCTGAGTCAAGCAAAGTTTCACAAATAATTCTAAACAAAAAATAAGCAATAATTATAACATTGAAAAACTACACAACATTACATTGCACCAGTGGCCTTTCTATCACTTTCAGAGGTCCACAAAAAAGGAAAAAAGAGAACACTAATTCAAATCCAACTTTTCCCCTTGGTACCATTACCACCAAAAATAAATATCTAAATAAAAAACACACCATGCAAAAGAAACAGGCACAAAAATCTCTTACAAGAAACCCCAAGCAGATGGTAAAAGATATGCTGAAATTCAGTTTGGTCTCCAGAACATCCAACAAATTAATTCCCATTATCAAGATGGGATCACCTTCAATATTGAGACACTGTAGGTCAATGACTAAGCAACTGGTTGGGACCTTTAGACTGATGATTTATGTTCAAAATGCACCATACAGAATCACCAACTTTTCATCACTAGCTACAAAAACACTAATAACTCCAAGTAGCTAGGTCATTGCCCTTGACCAATCGTGACAAATCAGAAAATCAAAAGGCCCACTATGCCCTATTGATGCTCCCAAATTCCTAGTCAAGAGAGTATTATTCTGTTCTCTCTCATTGCAAGCCAAACCCATAACAAACAAAACCCAATTCATAGCAAAATTCTTGTTTTTGACCTTGATAGCCTCCATATATCTTTATGATTGTGGGGTTACCTTCCAAACACGAACACAAGCATCCTCACCAGAACTCACAACACTGTACTGATCAGTGAAAGCTAATCCATAGACCCCACCTAGGTGAGCACCCTTTATTGTCATACGGCTAGATGCTGGCTTGTCAACTTCATATATGATTACACACGTGTCAAGTGATCCAGTAGCAATCATGCTGCTATCAGGAGACCAAGCAAGGCAGTTTATGCGAGCAGTGTGGTACAACATGTTCTTAAGCTTCACCTGAAAAGAGATCATATGTCAAAAGGTCAAGAAATCCAAGATAACGTTGTTAATTGTATTTACATAAAATACTGATGCCATTTTTAATAATATATCAAATTATATAAATAAAGATCACAGGGCCCAATGCTGACAAAATTATTGAGATTCTGAAACCAAGTAAAGATTTACATAACATGCACACATTATGAAAGTGATACCAGTTGCAAGCCCTACGCATCTTTTTTTCTGTAGGTAATAGAACTTTTATTCAAAAAAGCTGAACATCGTGTTCACAATGTGAACACTCTGATCAAGAAAAGATACAAGTTCAAAAACTTTATCATGTATGAATTCAGAAATGGAAATACAATTCGTAAAACCCCCAAAGATGCGTGTATTATGTTCCTTCCAAACAAACCACATTAAACATCAATTATACTTTGTTGTTATTCTCCCCCTCAACCCCCCTCCTCTTTCTTGTTATCCAATATGACGGAAATATGAGATTCAAAATTATCAAGAAAAATACTGTTGTTGCGCAAAGTATATTCAACTTTCCAAGGGCCTAACAGAATGGCCTGAACACAGTGACCAAATAGACAACTAACGCATTAATGGTCGTAGACTTGTTCCATCTGTCTGCATCTTGGGACTGCTACCTTTACACAAATCCCTTCAGCTGAATTAAGGGGACAACTAGCAAGCAAGCCTACTGCCTAGTTTAAGGATGGTTGGGGCTGCTGCCCTAATACACACCCCCTTAGCCAACCTGACAGGACAACCGGATAGCAGGTCTAATGCTAGGGCTTAGGTCCATTTCCTGCCAAAATCCTATCCTCATGGTCTATAAATACCCCACTCAACAAAACAAGGTATGCCTAGCAAGCCTTATCCATTGTAACTTAACCATTGGAGCCTCATTGGCCATCCCCCTTTGGGTGGTCTTGGTTGGTCTGAGGGTTTTTTTTAGCAGGTGACCCTGGTTGGTTAAGAGGGTCATCACAGTCCAGTTGGATTAGAAGTCCTTGTTGTGGTTCTGTCTAGTCCCCAAATTTCATCCCCCACAAATACCAAAGCTCCTTTGCAAGAAAGGTGATGGGATAAATCATGTAAAAATGCACCCTATATCGAGGACCAAGGTCTAATTCCGCATTGCAATAGCAGTCAGACTTTGCTTCTTTTTTGGTAAGTAAGAAAGATGTATATTCAAAAAGCTACCTCATGAAAAAACATAAGGCAGAACAATGAGTACAGAGAAGGAAACAAACAAAAAGAAAAAAAAAAAAAAACAAACAAAAACCAACAAAGAACTAAATACAAAGGAGAGAATTAAGGAACAAAGGGAGAGAATCACTAGAAGCGAGCCCCCAAGCCCTAGACCAATCAAAAAGAGAACCACTAAAAAAGCAAGCAACTGGTCATCGGATTTGTCCATGTCCTCAAAAGTTCGCCAATTTCGCTCTCTCCAAATACACCACATTAGGCACAATGGAGCTAAATTCCAAATGCTAGAAGAGTACTTTCCAAACCAATTCCACCAACCAAAAAGCGTATCTGCAACCGATCTTGGCAAAACCCAAGAAATCTCAAAAGATCTAAAAACCAAGCTCCACAGCTGATAAGCTTTTTCACAATGGAGTAGCAAATGATTCACCGTCTCCCCATTACAACGACACATAATGCACCAGTCAACAAAATCAAAGCCTCTACCCCGCTGAATGTCCCCTGTAAGAATCTTCTCCCAAGTTGTAGTCCAAACAAAGAAAGAGACACGCGGAAGAGCCTTAACCTTCCAAATACCTTTGCTTGTTTAAACCAAATGCTAGTTGTTTTGTAAGTCACGTGTATTGCCCTTGAATCTTTAAATACTAAAAGAATAGTATAGGAAACAAAAGAGGAGAGAGGGGGGGGGGGGGGGGGGGGGCACACAGGGGAAGTGCCACGTTAAAAGTTATAATTAAAAAATAAATAAATAAAAGAAAAAAAGGCTAACAAAAAGTCGCCTACTGGAAAAGTTATCAGTTAATTAGAGTGTAGTGGCAACTTCAAAAGTTCACCTAGCTGATGCAAACACAACAGGCCGTTTGATCAAGCCCCATATGCTATAAAACAAAACATCAAGTCAGAACCACGGGAATGTGCCTTCCTAAATTATGCTTTATACCCTGGAAAACTTTATAATATCTGGAAATACTATCATATCCAATTTCAAGTGCAGATGCCTTAACAAAGAAGTAAATTCAATTTCTAGGATGACACATAGTTAGGTCTAACTGCCACAAAAAGAAAAAGAAAAACTAGCTTGAGCCCATGCCAGAAGTAATAGCAACATGTAATATAAATGTGAGCCCATATGTAAAATGGCTCCTATATACAGCTTTAATTTCATAAGAAACCCAAGTTGTAAGCTTTAACCATTAAGTCCACCATTTCCATGTATTTGCAACAAGAAATATTTTGTTATGGTAAGAAAAATAACCATAAAAGCATTAGTTGTCATAGTGTAGTGTTCATAAATATTAGATGAAGAAATGAACCTCCCCAAGATTTTGTCATAGCATGATTGCATTCCTTTGCAAAACCTCCATTAAAACTAACTTTTCAACAAAACATGCATCGCATATAATTTGGTCAAAGAGAAAATCAAAGAAAATTACACTTTACCCTCCTAAACTATGAGAATGCATACTTATCCCCCTAAACTATTATCACCCATGGGATGGGGTGTCAAGTGTTACAAGAATAATAGTTTAAGGGGGGTTAAGTGTACACTCTCATAGTTTTGGGGGGCAAGTGTTACACAGGTAATAGTTTAGATTGGTAAGTGTGCATTCTCATAGTTTAGGGGGGTAAATGTGAAAGGGAGTAAAGTTTAGGGGGGTAATGTGTAATTTCTCCAAGAAAATTATAATTGATTCCTTGCTTCCATATGCTTTCCTTACTAAAAAGAATGTGATGGAATCCTAACAGTTTCAATTTAATCCAAACTTAAGGCAGTAAAATGAAGCAATTGAAAGTTTGTGGACTAAATTGTTACAAGGTCAAACCACAAGGGGGAAAATTGTAATTACCCTTTATTTTTTATTGGTAAGTTATATACACTCTCTCTCTGGGTCTTCAACCCATGACATCACACTCCACCTTGTTCTTATAAGGGGAGGAAATGCTATTTGAGCTAAAGCACATTGGCAAACACACAGGGCTGGAGAAAGAAAACAACTTTTTCAAATAGTATAAATGTTAGATATATGCTTTTCATGTACAAGGGCAAAGTCATATGTAAAATTTTAGAAAGGTGATCAAACTACCTCTCGGGAGTCACGATCCCAAACAACAGCCTCTCGATTGACGTCCCCTGATGCAAACATGGAAACATCTGGAGAGTAACGTATGACACTAATGGCACCCCGATGTTTCTCAAGGACTGCCTCTTCATTAAGTGTATCACCTGTGACAGAATATATGTGCAATTTACCATCCTGCCCACCAACAATTGCTTCAGTTCCATCAGGTGAAATTGCAGATGCTGTCACAGTAAACCCAAGGTTAATAGTGGACACAATCTTTGCACCACGGAGCAGGACAACTCCGGAATCAGTTGAAACCAAAGCAAGATCAGGAGAGAGGAGGGCAAGGTTCATGTCTTTTGGTTGACTGCCAATATCAACTGAGTCTGCATCTCCACATTGGTCCCCATGCACTGAAACTCTCCATATCTAGGAAATCGAGAGAACAAATGAGAAAAAATAGAAGCATTATGTAGTAAAACACCATAAATTTTTTCTTGATATATAGATCAATTCTGAATAAATTATACAAAATTAATACAAATGAAGCAGAATATGGTAGGAGAATGAGAGAAAGATGAAATAATACTAGAAGTGTACATTCAGGCCTATCTACGCATTGCCAGGATTGAAATTCATAAATAGATTAGTAGAAAACACATTAAATTTGCAACCTACATTTCCCATTGAATGCCACAGCTGAAATTAGTAGTACATCATGGTGCTGATAATGTCATACTAAAGTTCATTTCCTAATCAATAGTACTAAAAGAATAACTCCCTAAGAGTTTTAAAAAATTGAAATTAACCACACCCCAAAAAAAAAAAAAAAAAATTGAGTTAACTTAGAAGATAAAATACTGCGCACAATAACAAACTAAGGAAATATAAAGTTAACCTTCATCATCCACCACCAAAATTCTGTGCCTATCGAACAAAATGACCTTGCTAGCATAATCAGATTTAGGAGCCAAGGAATACAATTTTAATCTAACAGGTTACAATCAGGTTTAACCAAAACAAATATCATTCTGTAAGGTTTTTAACCAGATATTTTGAAGATAAATTTCAATACTTCCCACAAAACTTTTTTATGAATCATCCATAGAGAGAGAGAGAGAGAGAGGGGAAAAAAAAGAAAAGAAAAAAGGCAACAAATTAAATACTATTTCTTATTGGTAATTTAAACATGCACCAAGTGAGTTTTGAACCAACAAGGGAGGAGGAGGTGGCATTAATGCTAAAACTCATTTGCATCATGAATGTAGTATTTATTAGCATATTGCAATCCATGTTTAATATTAAGTAAATGGAGTAAGAGAAAGCTGGTTCATTTGTTTATTTAATAATCAACCATCAATCATTTTTGTTTCCATGTCAGGAATTGCAAGTAAACTACAGCAAACTAGTAGATATAAGTTCACTACTAGCAGAGTATGCATAGAATATAAGAATACAGGGAACCTTATTTACAAAATTAAAAAGATGTAAGCATGTTTCTTACCTTATTGTCAAATCCAGATGTTACAATCTCTTCTTCAACAGCTGCAAAACATTTGATTTGAGAATTCTCTTTCCTCTGTAGTCTGCCACTATATCCAATACCTTGATTCCATTTTATTATTAAACCATCATAGCTACAAGACAATATAATTTTCGGGTCGCTTTTGAGAACAGCTAATGATGTAACATTTTTCATGTGTCCAGACAATAGTAGTGGGGCTTTATCAAGATCAGTTGCTGAGAATAAGCTAATTGTACCACCAAGAGATACTGTCACAAGATGGTCATTCTGCCAGAGACATCCAACTAGCATGTCATCCACTCCACCAGAACCAGGACTAGCCAAAGTTTTCTTCACCTTCCCATTACCATCCTCAGATATCTCCCATACCTTTGCCGACTTGTCAGCAGATGCAGTCAGCACCTAAAAGAAAATTTAAAAGCAAATTTCAGTGCATCATATCACACTATATGCTTTTAAGTAGTTTAAAGTTGAACTTAAATAAAGATGCATAGCATGAAGTAAGAATATAAAGCATTTACATTTATGCATGCAGGCATTTTCATAGGTTTATTCAAGCCATCTTTTCAAAAAGAATTAAGAAAGAAAAGTTCCTACAATATTCTTAACGTGATTTTCAAATTTTAGAGAGTTGAATTTTCCAGCAGTATGGATATGTGACAACTGGCACCTTGACTGAGTTAGATCTACAGTTTATAGAATTACTTGAAGAAAAAGTCAGAATAATATTTATGACCATTGAGAAACATTTTGACTGGTTTCTTTTGTTCCAATATATATATTGGTCAATTGTCTATATAGACGATGTCCTCATCTACTCTAAATCAATAGAGGAACATTGGAAATATTTAAACACATTCCTTGTAATCATCAAAATTAATGGTTTAGTTGTTTCTGCCCCCAAGTCAAAATATTCCAAACAAAAGTCAGATTTTTAGGATACATCAGTCAAGGATTGATCAACTCTATTGATTGAGTTATCCAATTTGCAGAAAATTTCCCAGATGAAATCCTAGACAAAACTCAACTTCAGATATATATATATATATATTCTAATTCTTTTATCATTGGGATCAGTTACAACTGCATTCTGACTCAATTCATACTTGCTTAATTTCAGAAATAAATAAAGTCCATTCAAACTAAAATTTGATGTTTTTCTTGCAACCTCATTGATCATGTTCAGTAATTTAAATAAAATCAACTAGAAGTAGTTTTTAAAAAAGGCCAGAAATTGAAAGGCAACACTAACCTGTTTGCCATCAGGACTCCAACTAACAGCATAAATGCTGCCCTTGTGGCCATCTTCAGAGGATAGCTCTCCCATCTTCTCTGCGGTTTTTGCATCATATATTAAACCTTTCTTATCAGAGCTTACACTGATGAACTTACTGCCATCTGGAGAAAATCTTACGCAATTAACAAAATTTGAATGATCCCTGCAAATCAACAAACCAGAGCTTTTTCAGTGTAAATTCAGATGTGCATGTGGTTTTTTTTCAACGTCTCTTAACACATATTTACAAATCGAAGGGTTAGGAAAAAGAAAAAAAAACTTTTTTTAAAAAAACAGGCTAGATTCCAAATTACACCCTTTAAGTTTTGGTGAATTGTCAATTTCATCCCTAGAGTTTATTTTTTGTCATTTTAGTCCGCAAAACTTTAACATTGGTGTCAAATTGGTATAAAACTGACACTATTCACATATGTGATGACATCATTTTGCTGGGCTTTAGCGACAAGTGGAATGACCAATTTGACAGAAATGTTAAAAGATTAGTTTAGGGACTGAAATGACAAAAATTACAGTTTAAGGATGAAAATAACAATTCACCCAAACTTAAAAGGTGTAATTTGGATTTTGGGATGTGACTTATGTCCAATCCTCTAGTACATCACTAGACATGACACAATGCTAACATGTGATGACATAGTGTCCCCCGTCTAATGCACTGGATGTAGACATGGCAAAATGGTTCAAAATTTTCTAACCCAACTTGAACCCGATTTTTTGACCTAAAGCAAAAACGGATTGACCCGCAACCCGACCTGTGACCCAAACCGTTTTTTAAAACTTTTTTTTTTTGGGTAAAAAAATAAAATAAAATAAAGACAATATTGATTTAATTGTTTGTTGTGAGCTTTAAAGAAACAATTGAGACATTTACATAATTGCATGCAAATCATTTGAAAGATGAATTGTTGAGCATTCTATAATGAGTAAAGATTTTTAAATATCAAATAGCAAAGTATATGCCAAGATAATCTGGTTACTGTAGAGTCAAAAACATAGATTTAAAATTGTAGATGTGTGAAAAAAATTCATAAGTGTGAAAATAGTGAAACCAAATTTTCAAATTAGCATAAATTATGAATGCTTAGACCTATTTTTTAACAATTTATGTCCAAAATAAACGGCTTTGCAAAATAAATTATGATATTTCCTAAAGTGTGTATTGCTTAACAATGATATGATATTCATAAAATATGTCATTTATAAATAAGTAAACAATCAAACTTTAATGTATATTCTCAAATTGAAATAGAGTGTCAATTACAATTTATAATAGATTATAAAATTAATTTTCAAAATTGCAAATTTTTTATATATTTTTATTTTTTGTCAAATGAGTTATCCAATAAGTTATTTGTAATTTTGTTTTATATTTTGAGATGTTGATATTGTGTAGAAATAAAACTTGTGTATTTGTTTTACTTATCTTTGTGCTATTTTGTTTTAGTTAGCAATGTTGGGAATTGTATAATTTTAAAATTATTGAATAAGTATTAATAAGTTTAACTGGGTTCATTCTTGATATAAGTTTCAAAATAATACATTTTACATATCACGTAATTTGACATGACTTTTCAAAAGGCAAATACAAGTTGTTTTCTTAAAAAAAAAAAAAAAAATCATGTGAAAAATACGGGACCCGCAATCCTATTAACTTGAACCCGTTTTGAACCCACTTAAAATGACCTGTTTTGACCTGCAACCCGATTGACCAACCTAAACGGACTGTTTTTTGCCATGTCTAACTGGATGGAAGCTTTGCCATGAATCTTGTCCAAAAAAACTGATTAGGATGTGGTAGGTATTGCACTGGATGCAAGTCACTCTTTTCCCTCTCACAAAAAATATTTTACCACTTAACTTTTAACTTTTTTACTTCTCTTTTTTAATATTTTTTATTTAATGATTGAGATTTAAAGTTGTTTCCCTTCCACTTTCAATCTCAGCAATGCATATGTTGCCATACCTAAACATATATTCTATGATTTCAATCACTCCATTTTTAGAATATCCAATGCAACAATTTTGGCAACATTCGTAACAACTCACAAGGCAAATGTACTAGTAGTACAACACAAGTTTCTTTTTAACCTGATTAAATTTTTGTTTTTGTTTTTTAAAAGGTTTCTTTTTAACCACTAAGAAGAAGAAACATTAAATACACGTGAAAATAATAACTGAAAATAAAGAAGAGCCAACCTGTGAGATAGCTTGAATTTGAAAGGCGGTCCTTCGTAGAAATTAACGAGGAAATCCTCTCCACACGTGACGATCCGAAACGGCCTGGTCGGCTTAAACGCACAGCTTAACACTCTTTTTGAATGCCCATCAAACTCTCCAACATTCGTCCCTGAATCCCACCTAATTAACCACAAACGACGTCGTATTTTCATTTTAATTATTTAAAAAAAACAAAAAAAACAAAAACAAAAACAAAAGCAAAAACGATTTTTTTTTTCTTTGGCCAAACAGAGCCTTACATGAAAGCGCGAACTAAGGACTTGCCCTTGCCATCACCGCAAGCCACGATTCTCATCCCATCGGGTGACCATTGAAGATCGTCGATCCGACCCGAAAGGACTTTGAACTCTTTCTTCAAAACGAACTCGTTTCGGGTCCCCCAGATCCGGACTGTGCCGGACACGTCAGCGGAGGCGATCCACTCGCCGTTGGGAGAGTACCGTGCCACGGTGGCAGGGTAAGCGTGCTCGGCGTAGACCGACACGTCGAGTGGGTTGTCGAGGTTGATCATAATTACGGATCTGCCATTGGTGTATGTAATGGTATTGGATTTGGGGTTGCCGGAGATTAGAATTCCTCGGCCGCGCTCCGTCGTGGGAACACACGCGTAAGTCTCTGCGAGTTGGGACATTTTTTTTTTCCCTTTCTTTTTCTTTTGGGGTTGAGAAAAAGAGACTGGAAAATGTGGAATTTGAAAAGTTTTGGTTTTATAATTTGGGAAAGTAGAGTGCACGAAGTAGAAATTAATGATGATGGAGAATGGTTAGAGGGTGTGTTTTGGGGGGCGCGGGGGGGCCGTGTAGAAATGGTAAAAGCGACAGTTGGGCGCTGTCAGCGGTCGAGGTGCGAAGCTACTTACAATCAGTTAGGGACAACAAACCATTCCACGAGGGGTTTTTTTTTTTTTTTTTTTTTTTAAGGTAAAACTATTAGGAGGTTGGTTCCATCTAAAGACATGGAGCACCATAAAGAAATGATATTATTACTTGACTATCATTTTAATCATACTTGAAAAGGTTTATTACTTTGAATAAGTTAATTTGAAGTAAACTCGTTTGAGTGCGGTTGAAATCAATGTTATGAATTTCTTTCCGTTTTGTTCCGTTTCATTCTAGTCGAAACAGTTGGAATTTCTTGTAATAGTATGCAACTTGGAATGGTAACCCTGTTCCACATCGGATCAAATTTCGGTTAGCTTCAACCGTTTCGATCAATTTTGGTAAATTTTGTGGGGAATGCAAATTTTGGCTTTTAAAAAAAAAAAAAAAAAAAATATATATATATATATATATATATATATATATATATATATATGAAAAAGTCCTAAACTATGTCATTTTGTCACTTCTAAAAAAACCTAATTATTTCTTTCTCACTTCCTAGTTCTCACTTCACTTTCAGCCTCTTCTTCAATCACTCTCACTCTTTGGCTCTCTTATCTCTCTGTCTGTCTTTCTCTTCTTCTCTCGCTCTCTTTGTCTTTCACCCTTTCTCAATCTCTCATCTCTATCTCCCTCGCTCATTGCCTCCGCTACCCATTTCTTTCATTTCTACCCACCTTAGGTATGGACTCTTTTCTTTCTATTTAAAAATTTCTTTCTTATGATTTCTGGTTAAGAGCCTTAAGACCGAAGATATGTCATTTGTGGTAACTAAGATTCTAAATGTAATAATTTATTATAAAAGAGTAATACTAGGGACATAAAATGGCATAACTTATGTCATAACTCACCCATGTGGTGAATTATAAGTAGTAAATGTGTAATGGTGAGTCTATGTGGGGACACACCTCTACCACTCACAACTCACCACATAGGCGAGTTATGACACAAGTTGTGCCATTTTATGTGTCTCTAGCACTACTCATTATAAAATCCTCTTATTGTGTGATGAGATATTAATGTTTGTTTAAGAAACGTAATATTGATGTGAAGACTTAAGACTAAATAATTTGTATTATTTGATATTTACTTCTTTGAATCCCAAATTAGAGGAGGCACACAATGATGACATGTGTCCCTTAATCAATGCATAAAACAAGGACACATCATCTTTTTTTTTTTAATTGCTTTCAATGTCTATTAATTACTTTTCACCAAAAAAAAAAAAAAAAACAAAAAATCTAATCATATATATATATTGGTAGGTTATAAATATTTTTTTGTTTAATAATATTAAGATTAATTGAGTATTTATTATTATTTGTTAATCAATTTTAACCATTCCTTTTTTAGGGAAAAAAATACAAAAAAAAGTATAACTTTCTAATTATATATATACACACACACAATGAATATGAAAATATGGAATAGAAAAATATAATTCTCATTTATAATAGGCTATTATTTTTTCTCCATAAACATTTTTAGTAAAAAAAAAATAATAATGAATATGGAAAGTCTCAAATTTCTAGAAACCTATATGGTGGGGCAAAAGTCTTTTTCTAGAAACCTATATATATACCACATTAGATTGGATGAGTTTTATTATTATTATTATTATTCTTATTAAAAAATCATCATATTATGTATGCAACTTGCCAATTACAAATACATTTTTTCAATTACCAAAACATACATAGCCTGTGGGTTCTAGTTAGCTCAACTTGTAAAGTTTCTGATGGTTGTATAAGAGATTTGGGGTTCAATCCCCGCCTACACCAAAAACTAATTGGTGTCTTGGTTTAATGATAAAGAGCTATCATTAAGAGCGAATGCCATAGGTTGAAACTTTCTCAAAAAAAAAAAAAAAAAAAGAAAAAAAAAAAAAAAAACATACATGGCCTCTTCCTCTTTCCCAACCTTTCCCCACCCTTAACACCTTTGTATCATAAACACTTTTTTTCCTTCCACTACATATTTTCATAATTATATATGTGTTCTTTTTATCTCTCTTATAACCAACAAACTTGGTATTTGTGATGGGAAAAAGTGCATGTTTGTTTTTTATCTCTACTATCAAAAGTACATCTCTCTCTCTCTCATTTGATTTCTCTAAAATCTTGATCTTCGATTTTTTTTTTTTTTAATGCTATGTGTTTCAATGTTTCATAGATTGCTTTCTTTATTTTGTATATGGAAACTGAGGTTGAATGATCATTTTTTAGCAAAAGATTGATTATTATTTTTACATACATAAAAGATTGTTACTTTTTTGAGTTTAATGTTAATTTTGATTGTTATGCTTTGGATTAATCTTTTTGGAGGAGGTGCAAGTGTGCATCCAACTTCATATGCATGCTATGGAGAGCAAGTGCCGCAATTTTTTGAGTTCTTCATGCTTAATGATTGACCCACCACTAAGCATAATGACTTGAAGTTCACATGTGAGAAATAAGAAATGATTTGGACATTAAGAAAACAAAAATCTCTTTTTAAATTTGATGATGCAAGAAAATCAGTAGCTTGAATGTTCCAAGCTACAGTGATGGCTTGAGGACCTGAAGAGAAAAGAATGTCAAGGGTGACCAGTGTGAGCCAGCCAAGGACCCTCCAACAGTTAAGTCAATTTTCTCTCTAGAACACAAGGATGGTGAATTGTGAATAGTAGAACTTACCATGATAAAATGAGACTTGATCCTTTTATAGAGAGTTAGGAGTGGGTCTACTTGTTCAGATCTACTAACATCATGGGAGATGTATGGAGTTAATGGAGAAAATGAAGCGGATTTTGGGGAATCCTCCCCATGTTCAAGAGTGACAGATCATGGTTTGATTGTTAGAGCTTTTAGAGAATTCATCTAAAATTTGCCAAGTGTAGTATGGTCGTCCATTCCCTTGTGAGCCATGGACAACCATCCTGATTTGGACGATTGTAATATTTTATGGAAGGATCCTATTCATGTTTGGGGTGCTTCTATTGGGCTTCCTTTCTTGTAAAACCTTTTTATACGACCTATCCATGGACAACTATCATGGATGATCCTGACTTAATTTAGATTTCTATTAGCTACCCCTTGTCCTTGTGTCATCAATACTACTGTTACTCTCACATATGGCAACCTTTCACTGGTCGAAGAATTCTCCAAATGGCATGCTAGGGCTATTAAGGATCTGACATTTTGGATTTTGACACGTGGCACAATCCTATTGATTTAAAGGTCATGATGTTTCATTTTTCAAAAAATTGCCACATGGCACACTCTGATTGGTTCATATCGCTTCAGTGTCCCACCTTGTTTCTTATAAATAGGGCAATACCTCTCCTACCCCTTCACATTTTTCATATTTTCTTCTTTGATCCCAGTCGTCCTGTGCATCGTTTAGAATTCTCCTTCTGTCCTTAGTCATGTTCATTTAGACTCTTTTCTCTTCGTCTGTAGGTTTTCTTTAGAATTCTTTACAAAATGGCTGAGATAGTGATGTCTTCGTCTAGCAATAGGGATGAGAGGGAGATAGGCGAGTACCATAATAAGAGTAATGGTAGTGGTAGTAGTAGTGACAGTAGTAGTAGTTGTGATAGTGGTTCTATGGACTAGCAATACTCGTCTAGATTCCTAGGATTCCCTTAGAGGTTCTCCAAGAGGAGTCAAGGCAGGGGGCGGCATTTGGGTCGTTCACTGGTCCATCCACTAATGCCCAACCGTCCATCCCTTACCTTAGTAAGGAGGAGGACATTTTGTATTGTTACGCCATAAGTATTCCTTTAGAGATAGAGGAGAAAAGACTTTTATTCACTCAGGAGCAAATATCAAATTCTGGATGAGCTTAATCCCCATCTTGCTGCTCTTGGTGAATGGTGTTGTACTCCAAACTTAGGGATTGCAATATATGAGGCTTACTTATTAAGGGGTCTTAGGTTGCCTCTCAACACTTTTGCTAGGGAGATCCTCCATAGGTTATGTGTAGGAGCAAACCAACTTAACCCCAATGCATGAAGGATCACTATATCCATACAAGTGTTATGGAGAGAGGTCTTTGATCGGAACCGTCCTCTTACTATGGACGAGTTCCTATATTGTTATAAACCCTCTGAAATAAGCCAATCCCTAGGTTTCAACCAATTTTCAGCTAGGGGTTCTAGCTGTAGGTTAATATGGCCCCTTCCCTCGTCTGATAGGAGGTGGAAGACGGAGTTCTTCTTCATCTCAGTGTTTTGGGCAGGGAACCCTGTTGAGGTAGGTAGGGAGCCATTCCTTCCCTACATCGATGAGATGGGTCGTCTACATCCTGAAGATATGTTACTTTTTATAGCTCGTCTTGCTTATTTCATTATACTTACCTAACTTCAATTTCATTTCTTTCTCTTTTTTTTAGCTGTATGATGACCCTCCCTAACTAACTTCTTCCTCAACCACATCTAACGAGCACGCTCCCTTATAGATAGGACTTTTCACTCTTTGGTGAAACTTCATCGTCTAGCAACTTAAGGGCTTGGACGATGGTCGTCTACCCTTAAGTTTATTTATAAATATATTTTCATCCATGTTTGAACGTTTGTTTTTGTTTCTGTTGCCAATTTTAGTATCCAAGTATTTTCTCGTCCATAGTTAGGACTTTACTTTGGAATGGCCAAGTATTTCCTTGTCGATAATTTGGACTTATTTTAGGAAATTTGAATTGGCTGATTTTTTTCTTGTCCATAATTTGGATTACTCAGGGGCTTGGACATCTGTTGTCCTTGGAAATTGTCTATTTATTGCATCCATGCCTTTCTTTCTTCTTTTATCATTGGACGAGTGTACAGGGAGGTGTCTGTTCCTTCCCTTTGAACTTATGTTTTTACCTTAAGGTTTTATATATGATAATTTGCCTTTCCTCGTCTAAGGATGACTCACAATGATACATCTCTACGTCCAAAGATTTTACATGTCTATAACTTTTTATGGACTTTAGTTTAATAAAGAATCATCAACACTTAAGTTAGAAAATTCAAAATGCTTAATATACAATAGAGAACCTTATACATAACATTGTTCATAGACAATAGAGAACTTTGTACATAACATCGTCCATAGACATGGCTTATGCCAGTAACTAGTTCTGTGTAAGGAATTCAAACTTCCTTATATACAAACGGACTTTGCTCATGACATCATCCATAAACATTGCACATACCAATAGCTAGTGCCTTTTAGGGAACTCAAATGCTAGAAAACATATAATACTGCTAGAAAACATAAATGCTAAAAGAAAATATAAATAGGCTGCAAGTGGTCACTAGTAGTCTTTAGTCTCATCCATGCTGACCTACCTGCCAGGCCTTCACTTGTAGTACTTCCTCAAATGCTCCACATTCCACAGGTGCTCTAGCCTTCATCCATCCAAGGCCTCAAGATAATATAATCCTTGTCTCTTGTAGTTGATGACTTTGAATGGTCTTTCTCAATTAGGTCCCAACTTTCCATGAGTAGGGTCCCTAGTAGCCAGAGACACCCTTTTCAGGACAAAGTCCCTAATGTTGAACTGCCTTGGTTTGACCAACACATCATGGTGCTTAGTCATTAGATTCTTGTAACATGCCACCCTCTGTTCCACATCCATCCTTACCTCATCGATGAGATCAAGGTTTAGATGAAGTTGTTTCTCATTTTCCTTATCCTTATAGTGGGCCATCTTGTAGCTAGTCAAACCAACCTCCGCAAGTATCACTGCATCACTTCCATATGCTAGCTTAAAAGGAGTCTCTCCAGTAGGGGTCCTCATTATCGTCCTGTATGCCTAAAGGATGCTGGGTAATTCGTCTGGCCATATCCCTTTTGCCCCCTCAAGCCGAGTCTTGATGATTTTTAGCAAGGATCGGTTTACTGTCTATCCATTGGCTTGTGGGTGGGAGGCTGAGGAGTAGTGATTCCTGATTTCCAACTGTTTGCAGAACTCTCTGAAGGGTGTGTTATCAAACTGGCATCCGATGTCCGAGACAAGCACCCTAGGGATTCCAAAACGGCAAATAATATTTTTCCAAATGAAGTTTTTGACGTTCTACTCGGTGATTTTTGCTAATGGCTCTGCTTCCACCCATTTAGTAAAATAATTGATCCCTATCACCAAGAACTTCATTTGCTTTGTCCCCATGGAAATGGACCAAGAATGTCAGGTCCCCACTGAGCGAATGATCAAGGGGCCACCATTGGAGTGACGCATTCTGATGGTCATCTAGGTATGTTGCTATAGCACTAACACTTGTCACATGCTTTGACATAAGTTTCAGTGTCTGCTTGCATGGATGGCCATTAGTAACCTGCGCAGACTATCTTGTGGACGAGAGATCTTACCTTTGAATGATTTTCATAGGCTCCTTCGTGGACGTCCTTCATAACATAGTAGGACTTGTCTGGAGTCAAACACATCAAGAAGGGTTGAGAGAAACACCTTTTATATAGTACCTCGTCTCTAAGGACAAATTTTACCATTCTTACCTTTAACTTCCTTGCTTCTTCTTTATCTTCAGGGAGATGTCTATCCTTGAGGTAAGACATGATAGGAGTGTTCTAGTTGGCTACTCCATCTATCTGATGTACTTTTGGAACATCTATACTTGGGATGTACTGGAATTTAATCTGGTCACCAACAAATTCGTCTGAAGATGCTACCTTGGCTAAGACGTCAGCTTCCATGTTTTCCTCCCTTAGGATCTGCTAAAACTAGGCTGTTGTGAAGCTCTTGATGCACTACTTAAGTTTTTCTAAATACCTCTTCATTTGTTCTTCCTTGGCTTTACACATTCCATTCACTTAGCCTATTACTAGCAGTGAGGGTCCTTGGACAAGAACTGAATTTGCTCCAAGTAACTTAGCTAATTCCAAGCCCTAGAGGAGGGCTTCATATTTAGCTTCGTTACTAGTCATTTGGAACTATAAATAGATGGCATACTCTAGACAATCCACTTTTGGTGATTGCAATACTATTCCAATTCCTCCTGCATGCTGTGTGGATGAACCATCTACACGGACGACCTATTCTTTTACCCCCTGGTCTTTACTTTGCTGATCATAAGCAGAAGTGAATTCTACAATGAAGTCTGCAAGGGCTTGAGCTTTTATTGCTTCCTTTAGTCGATATCTTATGTCAAACTCATTAAGTTTAACCGCCCACCGAATTAATCGTCCAATGGCTTCTAGCTTATTCATAGCCTTCTTGAGTGGATGGTCTGTTAGGACGTTGATGACATAAGCCTAGAAACAAAGCCTGAGCTTTCTTGCTGTTGTTACCAATGAGAAGGCTAACTTTTCCATTGGTAAATGCCGTCCTTTAGCTCCTTTTAAGGCCCTGTTGGTGTAATAGACAAGCCTCTACACCTTTTCTTCTTTCCTGATTAAGGCTGAGCTTACTGCATGAGGGGACATTGCCAGGTACAGATGTAACTATTTGTCTAGCTTGGATGAGCCCAACAACAGAGTTGAAGTGAGATAAGCCTTAAGGTCCTAAAACGCCCATTGACACTTGTTTGTCCATTGAAATGCTTTCCTTAATACTCTGGAAAATGGTAAACGCTTGTCAGCAGCTTTTGAGGCGAACCTAGTGAGGGTTGCTATTTGTCTAGTGAGACTTTGGACTTCTTTGACATTCTTTGGGGGCTCCATGCTCAGTATTGCTTGGATTTTGTTAGGATTTGCTTTAATCTCCCTCCATGAAACCAGAAAACCAAGGAACTTCCCCAATGAAACTCCGAAGGCACATTTGCATGGATTCAACTTCATGTTGTATTGCCTAAGCGCGTCAAAACCCTCCTGAAGGTTGTCCAAGTATTGCGTCTCCTTCGTCCTTTTAACCATCATGTCGTCCACGTATAGTCCAACATTTCACCCTATTTGTGGATGAAACATGTGGTTGACCAGTCTTTGATAGGTAGCCTTGGTTTGTGATGAAGGATGTTTTCTCCTGGTTTGCCTCATCCATCTTGATCTGGTTGTACCTCGAGAATGCGTCCATGACAATGAGTAATCACACTTAGGTCAATCCCATGCATGTCTTTGTGTTTCTAGGCAAAAACATTCATGCTCTTCTTGAGGAATTGGATGAGGTCTTGCTTCCTCTTCTCTTCCATACTTATCCTGATTTTAGTAAACTTCTCTAGACTGGATTTGTCCAGTGGAACATCTTCTAATACTTCAATCGGTTCAACTGCGTTCTTCTTTCTTCAATGTTCATTGTCTACATTTGCTCATCCATCGCTAACATCGCTAAGTAACATTCTCTAGCAGCTAGCTGGTCTCCTTATACTTCTCCAATGCCATATTTCGTTAGGAATTTAACGGACAAGTGATAAGTGGACGTTGTAGCCTTCCAACTGTTCAAAGTTGGTCGTCCTATGATGTCATTATATAAAGATAAACAATCTATGACAAGGAAGTTCACTTCCTTTTTGATTTGCCGCTTGTAAGAGCCGACCACGACTTGTAAGGAGATAATGCCTATTGGTGGAACTTTCATTCCTCCTAACCCAATCAAGGGCACATTCACTAGACAAAGTAATTCCTTGTTAATTCTCATTTGCTGGAAGGTAGGATAGTAGAAGATATCCGTTGAACTCCCATTATCCACTAACACTCTTCTAGTTGTATAATTTGCAATCTTCCGAGTAATAACAATTGCATCATCATGAGGATGATGTAGTCACTTCGCATCTTCGTCCGTGAAAGTAATGGTAGGCTCGTTTTCTCCGAACGTCCTTAGTGGGCGGCCAATGAGTTGAACATTCTAGACTATCTACAAGTAAGTCTTCTTGGCTTTGGATGAGCTCCTAGTTGACATTCCTCCTATGATGATCCTTATTTCTCCAAGTGGCTAACATAGTGGTTCTTTCGCTTTGCCTTTCAATGGTTGTCTTTAGTCTTTGTGGTCTCATCCAAGGAAATTCTTTAACTTTCCCTTCTCAATAAGGACTTCAATTTGCTGCTTCAAGTCATAGCACTTGTCCGTTTCATGTCCGTGATCTTGGTGGAAACAATAGTACTTGCTTTTGTTCCATTTATTAGGATCTCCTTTCATTTTCTCTAGCCATTTCAAGGATAGATCGTCTTTGATCTGCATCAGTACTTGGTCAAGTGGGGTATTCAAGGGAGTGTAGTTCAAATATCATCCTGAGGACGATCTTGCTTTTCTACCGTCTCGATCTCTTTTTTCTCCCATCTTTGCCTTCTTTGGACAAAGGCCTTGCTCTGGATGGTGTAAATAACCAATTTCCACTCGTTCAATCTTCTTCTTTTTCTTGGCAATTATCGTGTCCTCAGCATTCATGAAACTTTGGGTTGAGTGTATCAACTTAGCCATCATTTATGGCTCTTGGTCATATAGTTTGTGGATAAACAAATTTGAAGTAACCCCATTGTAAAAGGCTGCCAAGAGGATCTTGTCATCCATCTCATCTACCAATATGACTTCCCTATTAAAATGACTAATGAAAGCTCGAAGACTCTCATTTTCTTCTTTCTCTATGTTAAGTAAACTGGACGAAGAACGCTTATGCCTTTGGCATCTGATGAAATTGTTGACAAACAACTTACTCAGTTCTTGGAATGAAGTTATGGTGTTAGGTAGTAGCTTACCAAACCACACCCTGGCTGTGCCTTTCAATATGGTAGGAAAGATCTTGCACATGATTTAATTTGGAATGCCTAGAAGGTGCATAGTCATTTTAAATGTGGCAATATGATTGCAAGGATCTCGTGTTCCATCATATGAGTTTAAGGTAGACATCTTGAACTCGGAGGGTAAATGATGACTTATGATAGACGCGGTGAAGGGAGAATTAGTTTTGTGGACAAGGTCATCCACATGATTTGCCCTCCTCATGGAATCTTTCATCTCCTTCATAGCTTTTTTCATCTAGTCCATTTCTCTCTCCAAGTGTGGTACCCTACGAGTGACGATACCTCTGGACTAATCTCCTTCTTTGGCACAGTTCTCCACCCCTTCATTCTCTAAAATTTGCCTATGCTCCTTGCCACGTTGCTATCGGTGTTGTCTGTTGACTTCTCTAATTAACTCTTGATTTTATTGTGTCAAGTCCGCCATCGTAGTTGCCATGGACTGTAACTATTGTTGGACAATGAATGGTGGTGGTTCAGGTGCACGATTTAGGTGACTGGAGGCATTTCCACTCTCCTGGTGTTCTGGACTCGTGGCCATCAACCTAGTCTGAACCATACAACCTTTTTTTGTCTTGGAAAATAAGGCTATTAACACTTAGAAACTTTGCTTAGCCTTCTCCTTCCCACAGACGGCTCCAACTAATGATGCATGAAAATCAATAGGCTGAATTCTCTAAGCTACGATAATGGCTTGAGGACTTGAAGAGAAAAAAGAATATCAAGGGTGACTGGTGTGAACCGGCCAAGAACCCTCCAACGGTTAAGTCAATTTTCTCTCTAGAACAGAAGGATGGTGAATTATGAATAGTAGAACGTACGTTGGTAGAATGAGACTTGATCCTTTTATAGAGAGTTAGGAGTGGGTCTACTTGTTCAGATCCACTAACATCATGGGAGATGTGTGGAGTTAATGGAGAAAATGGAGTGGATTTCAGGGAATCCTCCTCACGTTCAGGAGTGATAGATCATGGTTTGATTGTGTAAAGCTTTTAGAGAATTCCTCTAAAATTTGCCAAGTGTTGTATGGTCGTCCATACCCTTGTGTGCCATGGACGACCATCCTGATTTGGTTGTAATATTTTATGGAGGGATCCTATTCATGTTTGGGATGCTTCTATTGGGCTTCCTTTCTTGTAAAACCTTTTTGGATGACCTATCCATGGATGACTATCATGGGCAATCTTGACTTAATTTAGATTCCTTTCAAAATTTATTTGTTTTTAAATTCAATTTGCATTTGGATTTATATGTTGTGTGTGTGTGATGATAATGTGGGAGGTTTTGGTACTTGCAGGCACAATAATTGATCATTTGAGGAATACTATGTCTTTGGCCTAGCTCTTTCTTTCTTCCATGATTCCAATCTTATGTTGATACAAGGAGTTTCTATTATCATGGATGTACTAGAAAATGAGAGGAAAAGAAAAGTCTTCCATGGTTGAATTATTAGCGCATTTTCCTAAAATAATACTTGATCATCGTTTTTTGTCCCAATCTTTTCCTTTTATAATTTGTTTAACGGGTTATTATCATTACTAGTTATTGGCCCATGCTTTGCACGTTTTTTTTTTTCTTTAATTTAATAATTTATAAATTATAAGTAGACATGTTATAAAAAAGTATTATTCATTTAAAAGTAAATGTATTATTATTATTATTATAAATAAGGTTTTTTTTAATGTTACCCTCTTTTAATTTGTGACTAAATTTGATTCTTTTTTTCTCCTATTGAAAGCAAAAATTGTAAATATTATAATGAGAAAACTAATTGAGAAATTTTCAGTTAACCACTTACATAAACTTTATAGATAAATTTAAAAAAGTCTACATACCAACAGTTAATAACATCAATGGCGTCAGATTTCCTATCTAAAAAAAAAAAAAAACAATTGGAAGCTTAGCTATTGAGAATATCAACAAGTAATAGAACTCCATCTGCATAAAGAGAAATGGAAACCCACAGTTTCCATGTCTCTCTCTCCCACCTGGCTTCAAGATTTGTTTAATTTCTTGGTGATTTTCTATCCGTGAAGAACATCATCAAAAACAACGTTAAGATTAACTACTTTCTATTTATTTTATTTGTCAAATAAAATTGAATTATAGCTTCAAAAAGGTAAAGAAGATTGATAGAATACGGAGAAGAGATTAAATAACTTTAAAATAAATAAATAAATAAAAAAGTTGACAAACGACATAAGCTATTTGCGATAATACTTTTGTTGTAATTTTAATTGATAATGTAGTTTGCTATATATAGTGCAATTATCAGTTATTAATGAAATTACTTTTATATATATATATATATATATAGGAGATGGGTATGAGCTACACGGATGTAAGAAATCAGAGAGTTATGAGTTACAAATGATAATATTATAACCCAATAACTTTTTTGTTGTATTTAACTACCTATTAACCATACCTATGGGTTATACAACCCATTAAATTGGCATTTTTTTTTTCATGGGTAATACAAAAGGATATGTATCCATCTATTGTATTAATTCATGTATTTTATTTAAAATTTTAATTGGGCAGTTTTTTGTTTTCATATATAACTAGTATGTAACTTCGTGCTACTGCACGATAATGGATATATTATTAATCATGAGTTTATTCATATTTAAAAGGCTCAGTTAAGTCTAAATTCATATTATTAAACAGAATATTTCATTAACAAAACTTAGCAGTATATATATTTTACACAGAAAGATGAACCTTGGTAACAATGTTTATCCAAAAGATCCATTCACGCTTTTGAATCTTCAATCTCTATTGGTGATTAAAATTTTCGTAGCTTAAAAAATTTAAAATTAAAAAAAAAAAAAAAAACCCTCAGAGTTGTACTCATTTTGTAGTTTTACGATGGATCATTTTGTAACATGATGAGCATTTGTGTGAAGAAAAAACCTTTGAAGTTCCACGTCTGATAAAAGAAATTCTCTCCAATCTCTTTTTATAGAATGATGGGTTTGTGCGTATTTTTATACATCCTTCATAGTTGTATTATCACGAAGCAGGTCCAATGGATTTAGATTGGTACTACCAATTCCCAAAGCATGAGTGTTTAATGTGTTATTAATTTCATCTCATTGGCTTCTGCACATGAAAGCAAAATTAAAAATAATTAGATTGTACAAGTGTATAGTAAAATTGGACTCCAATTTCAGATTCTAATTGAGTAATTAGAATGATAATATATGATAGTAACAACAATAGGAAAATTCAAATAAAATTTCAGATTAAATTGTAACAATCTGAATAAAAAATTCCAGTAGAAAGATAGGGTGGAGTGATCCACTCTAAGAAGGCGACCAAACTTGTGTAAATATAGAATAATAAATCTCTCTCCAGAAAATTTACACTGTTCATAATCTTTACCTTCACTGAAAATTTTAAAAACATAGTGACTCACATCTGCCATCCAGACATCTATAGCCGGGTCCTCTCCAATTCGCGTGAGATTCCATTGATCACTAAGTTCCTTTGCAGCCTGCAAAAAGTATCATTCATCGGTCTACAACAATGCTTTCTTCATTGTTATAGGTGCCAAACCTGAACAAAAAGCCAAATATAAGGATAGTGAATTTTAGGCATAATGTGCATCTAATCACATATTAGCAATTTATAACAAATGTAAAGATGCAAACTTTGTAAGTGAATAGTAAAAAAAACTCATTGTCAAAACCAAGAAGAAAGCACTTTAATTTGAAACTCAGTGCAAATGTAAAGATGCAAACTTTGCAAGCAATTTATAACAAAGATGCAAACTTTGGCTTTGCTATTTTTTTGGAAATTATGCAATATACCCAAACCAAGTTCTTATTACCGATATTAATCTCTTTAGTTTTCACGTTTGACTGTAAAATAAAAAAATAAAAACTAATTAGCATAGTAACTCACTTGACCCGATACATAAAAGTGGTTTTAATGAGAATGAACCCACATACATTTAGCTACATGATGCAAAATTCAACTTCAATTTCAGATTCTAGACACATGGCACAAAATTAGAATTCTAATTTGGTGTGTACACGTGGCACGCAATTAGAGTTCTAATTTGGAATTCAATTTTACACTTTCTTTATTTCACCTATTATTATATATATAGATAAGAAAGGACATAGTTTTTTTTAACAACCATTTTTCAATTATTTTTAATTCATTTTCCCCCTAAAACTTAAATAGAAATGGTAATAATAAGATGTGTGACACAAAACTGTAAGACTGTAGTAAAACACACTTGAATGAGAATGAAATAATTTAGTTTTTTTGGGCCTAAGACTTAAATAAGATTATGAGAATGATAATGAATAGGTGTTGTGGAAGGTTGAAACCCGAGGAGCAAAAGTATGAGGCATTAGAACATTCCAAAGAGACAATTAGGCTTCACTCCTCACTGACTGTGCCCAGCCCAGATGAGGAAACTAGATGCCAAAAAATGAATAGTGTTAAATCCGAGGAGTCGGAGGAGCAAGCTTACCTTGAGGAACCAGGGTCCCAATCCAAAAACCAACATGATAGGTGATTGAGGAAGAAAGTGGAGGTATGAAGGCAGAAGAAGAAGGAAGCTTCCGGATAAAGCACCCATCACCTCTGCATTAAATACACTGCACCAACTTAGCCTATTGCATTTAATGACAGAATGACCCCTGAACAATGTTTATACAGCTTGCAACCTATTCTACCAACACTAGCAAGGCACTGATTAGACAAGTATCCAGATAAGGATCCATAGCAGCCCAGGTGGAAGGTTGGGATTAGGCCTCAGCTATTATAAAAAGGAAGGAGGCTCCATTAAGAAAGGGGATAGGAATTGAAAAGAAAAAAAGAAAAAGTGTAACCAAGAGCTTTATAACTAAGAACTGAACATTATAAGAACTAATATTCCTCGTGCCAATCCAAGGAAGAGTTGATATAGAAATCCTTGCTTCTCTTGCTATTAACCCCTCATATATCTAGTGACTTAAGCATTGAACCTCTTTTTAAATCATTTAACGAAACCATTAAGGCTTGAAAAGGTTGGCCTTGATAACCTACCTCTACAAATTAATTATATTGGGATAGTATATAGTAACTATCCATCTAACTTGGATTGAGGATTGCTGATCCTTTGCCCCTACAATTGGCACCGTTTATGGGAAAGTCACCTTGAATCCTTACTTGTATTTTCATGTGTGGAGAAAAGATGGCTTCTAGGAGAGATGATATTATCATTCATGGTAATAGACTGGATGATAAAGAAGAATCCGTGGGGTCCCAGCATGGGGATCATTTTGTGAACTTGGAACAAAGAAGGGACTGCGAAGTAGCCTGATCCCCCAACATAAGGGTTGAGTCTGTCCATCCAAACCATATTAGTCAAAGTCATTTGATGCCTGAGAGTCACATCTTGCATGAGCGGGAGATACATAATCTCAGGTTAGAGGTTGATCGTCTATGTAGGTGACTTCGTCGTAGAGTGCATGTAAGAGAAAACAAAACTCCCTCACCAAGCCAAAGCTTTAGGTCAAAAGGAGAACAAAGTTATTAATGGAGAATTAAAAGCTTGCTAAGTGAATTTTTGGCGATACCCTCTCATTCGGAGGACAAAGACAGACATCATCATAGAAGGGTCGGAACTCCACCCCTCGAGAATATGGGAAATGATGCCATGAGTAGAGCCTTGCACCAAATCTCTCAGTCTTTTTTTACCAACTATATTGAAGAAGGCAAGCTGCCCCATCACTTTACCTAGCTAGCTTTTACAATCTACAACAAAAAGACTGACCTCGTAGAGCATGTGAGCCATTTAAATCAGAGGATGACCATTCATTCCAAGAATAAAGCCCTTATGTGTAAGGTTTTCCCCTCATGCCTCAGTCCCACTGCCATAAGATGGTTTGATAGACTTGAAGAAGGTTCAATAGGATCCTATAAGGAGCTAACTAAGGTGTTCGTTGCTAGATTTATGACCTGTAGTAGGGTCTTAAGACCTTTGGACTCTTTGCTCTCTATGGCTATAAGGGAAGGAGAGTCCTTGAGGACTTACTTGGATAGATATTAGGAGCTGTTTAATAAGGTTAATGGGAACTTTGAAGATGTGGCAGTCAAAACCATTAAAGTGGGGCTACCCGTGAACTTGAATTTGTGGAAATCCATTACCATGAAGCCTGCTTGGGATACGCACCAGCTGATGGATTGCATAGAAAAGCACAAAAGAGTAAAGAACGACCAATCCCAAAGTAAGGGGAAGGCAAAGGTCTTCACGCCCGAGTGAAGGGACCCATAGCCAGATAGATATGGACCAAGTCGATCGAGGAAAGACTTTTTCAATCAAGCCACGCAGTTAACTCGGTCTTCAAAAAGCCTATATATCGAGTATTAGAAAAGATTAAAAAAAATGAGCCTTACTTTAAATGACTAAATAAGATAGGAAGGGACCCCACAAAGCGAAATCAGAACCTGTACTACCAGTATCATCAGGAATGAGGTCATACAACCAAAAATTGTAGGAAGTTACGTGATTTCTTGGAACAGCTAGTGGAGACGGAAATTGAAGCAGTTCATACACCAACCTTTGAGACCAGGAGAGCAATCAGGTATGGGTTTACAAAGGGATGTGGCACCACGCCTACCTTTTAAAAAGGGAGTTTGGTTCCTCGTTTGGGGTAATAACCATTTCATCGCATTTAAGGGTGAGAGAAGAGGGCATAGAATCCAAGCGGACTAAGACCAAAGAATAGCCAACTCTAGGTTTCTTTGAGGTCGATAAGATGGGTACTTTCGAGCCCCATGATAATGCTCTTGTGGTCACCCTCCGAATAAAAGGGTTTGATGTGAAAAGAGTAATGGTAGACCAAGGAAGTGGGGCTGAGATCATGTATCCAAATTTGTATAAGGGTTTAGGATTAAAACCCAAGGACCTCGACAAGTATGATATCTTCTGGTTGGATTTGATGGAAAAACCGTGACCCCTTGTAGACACCGCATTTTGTATCCCTTACGACTCGGGCCCCCATTCCCCAACAATGCTGAAATTCTAAGACCCAAGGTTGGTTTAGGGCCCAATCAGATGTTAAATTGACTTGAGAAATGTTAAAATGAAAATATAACTTTTAATGAGTACATAAATCTAGTTTTGAAAATGTAAATCCAAGGAAGCCCTCGGCCTACACATGCAAGAATCAGCCTACGCGCACAACCATAATGCATGCACATGTAGGCCCAAGCCTGCGGGCGCATGTTAGGTTCTAGAAACATAAAAAGACAAATTTTCTACATTAATGCTGAGGTTTGGAACGAATCCCATATCATCAGAGAGCCGTTCCAAACCTCCATTTTTACAATATAAATAGCCATATATGATACTTTTTCAAAACACAGACAAAAATCCTAAGGGAAAACACTAAAATTCACTAGAAATAGTGAATTAAAGAGGGAGTTTTTCCCAAAACATCCTCAAGTCAATTTTCTTTTGATTTGGGCCTTTTCTGACCTTGATTTTTGAGTTTAAGATTACTAATAACTTTTTATTAATTGTGAATAGATTTGACTGATGGGAACGATTAAAAATCAAGCTCGAAAATCTTCTGTTTTGAGGTATTAGTTCTAAACTTTTTCTTTCTTTTCCCTTTTAATGCTGAGTCAACTCAAGTTTGACTGAGGTGACTTAGTCAAACTCGAGTTAACTCACCAAAAAAAAAAAAAAAAAAGAACTGTAAAAAATATAGGAAATTTGTTTACAAATTTTTTTTCTAAAATTCTTCAAAATTTTCAAAAGTGATTAGTTTAGATTTTCAAATAAAAAAAGAGAGAAAGAGAAAGATGAAGAGATTTTTGATTTTGCAAAAAAAAAAAAAAAAAAAAATGAAAGAAAGAAAAAGGAAAAAAGAGAAAGGAAAAATTGTTTCTAAAATTTTTTATAAACATTTCTAAAATTTGTGGCATTAGTTTCATTAACAAAGAAAATTTTCAAAAAAGAAAAAGAAAAATGAATAATAAAAAAGAAGAAGAAAGATTTCGTAAAAAGAAAAAGAAAAGAGAAAAGGAAGAAAAAAATTCCAAAGATTTTAAAAAATTAATAGTTCCAATTTCAAAGTCAAAAAAGAAAAAAAGAAAACGAGAGTGATTCTGCAAAGAAGGGAAAAAAAAAATGCATTTCACAAGGGTAAAATTGATTATTGTGGGGGATCAAAAAAAAAAAAACAAAAAAAAATAAAAAAAAAAAAAAAAAAAAAAAGAGAAGAAAAATTCCAGATTCCAAACAATTGAGCAGATAAGGTCTAAATCATCAAAAGTTCTAATTTGAAAATTTCCAAATTGAGCAGATAGAGTTCTCAATCATCCCAAGATTTTCAGATTGAGCAAATATAGTTCTTAGTCACCCCAAAGTCTAGATTGAGCAAATACTTAGTTGACTTCTAGATTTCCAAAATGAGCGAATATAGTTCTCAGTCACCCTTGATTTCTAGATTGAGCGGATATAGTTCTCTGTCGCCCCAAAGTCCAAATTGAGTGAATATAGTTCTTAGTTGACTTCCAAATTCCAGATTGATCAAATATAGTTCTAATTGACTTCCAGCTTTCCAAATTGAGCAAATATAGTTCTTAGTCACCCAAAGTCTAGATTGAGTGAATACAATTCTCAGTCGACTTCCAAATTCCAAATTGGGTGAATACAGTTCTCAATCACCCCAAATTCCAAATTGAGCAAATACATTTGTCACTCAACTTCTAGATTCTAGATTGAGAGAATACAATTCTCAGTCTCCCTAGATTTTCAAATTGAGTGAATATAGTTCTTAGTTGCCCCAATGTCCAAATTGAGCGAATACAGTTCTTAGTCACCCCAGATTTCAGATTGAGCGATTATAGTTCTTAATCGACTTCTAGATTCCAGATTAAGCGAATATAGTTCTCAATCTCTTTAGATTTCCAAATTGAGCGAATATAATCTCAGTCGCCCCAAATTCCAGAGTGAGAGAATACAGTTCTCAGCTGACTTCCGAATTCCAGATTGAGCGAATATAGTTCTTAGTTGCTCCAAAGTGCAAATTGAGCGAATATAGTTCTCAATTGACTTCCAGATTTCCAGATTGAGTGAATATAGTTCTCAGTCGCCTTCGATTTTCAGATTGAGTGAATACAGTTCTTAGTCACCCCAAAGTCCAAATTGAGTGAATACAGTTCTCAATCGAATTCCAAATTTCTAGATTGAGTGAATGTAGTTCTCATTCACCCCAAATTCCAAATTGAGAAAATAAAGTTCTCAGACGACTTCTAGATTTTCGAATTGAGCGAATATAGTTCTCAATCACCCCAAATTTCAAGCCTCTACATAGGTTCATCAATCATCAAGAAGACTAGATGTCAACATTTCTAATTTTGTAAGGCAATAGAGCACTAATACTATGTCCTAAGGTTCTATATTCTAGGGCTAGGAAATCTTTGAAAAATCAACCTTGATTAAATCGTGGTAGCTAAAATTAGTGTCTTTGTTTTATATTGATATTTGCTTTTCAAGCTGTGTCAATGAGGGGCATTCTGTAGACACTCAATTTTGCACCCATAATTTAACCTTGGGAGATGATCAAAATAATCATTCTAAGTACCCAAAAATCATCATTTCATTTCATGCATTAAATCATTCATCACATAACATAAAAATGATATTGAGATTCTAATGATCACGATGATATGTCTGATTCCCAAATCAAACTGTCAGATTGAAAGATATCACAAGATCAAATTTTCACGGTTTGCATACATTCATTTAGGTGGAACTAATCACATGTGATTAATTGAAATTAATTTTAATTGGTTGATAATTAAAATTAATTAAATAATTTATGTGATTGGTTGGTGATTTTGATTAAAAATAAGTTTGGTTGCATAGGAATAAAAGGAATAATATGATAATGTTGAAATTGGATTTGATAAGGAAAAAATGTATTAACCCCTTGCAAATTAATTAATTACCTAAGTTAGTTAATTAGGTTCAATTACATGCAAAGCGTGGAAGCACAAACAAATCACCAATTATACTAAGTGCAGCAGAAAATAAATTTAACATGGGTGATTTGTTTACGAATGGGAAAAATCACCAAGCAAAACCCCACCAGGTGAATTTAAGGTCACCACTCCTAAGAATCTACTATTATTAATCACAAGCGGTTACAAGTATAAGGAATTTTACCAAAACCTTTGGCCTATCCCGAAATACCAACCTATAGTTAAACCCTTACCCCAATATCCAATTGGACTTATATTGTAGTGGCAATTTTTCCGTTCAATACACAAATCCCAGTATATGACTAACCAATGATGCACAGATCACAGTACGTGACTAACTCCATAAACTTGAAGAAGATGTTGGCTACAAAATTCTTCACTTCATCAACAATGAAGATTAGGAAGCTGATTGGTTACAAAACCCTTGGCATAAAGACGCAGTAGCTTCTTTAAAGAGAATGATGAACTAGGTTGCTATCTGCATGCGCGACGGCCTTTAAAATAAGCCTCATATATGTCTAGGGTTGTGAGAAAAGAAACCCTATACAAATATTTCAGCATGGGCAAAAAATCAGATCTGGAATTTCTGATTTTGTAAGTCTCAATAGAAACAGCTTGTGTCGTGCTTCTATCGAGCTTCAACATTAAATCTCAATAAAAAGGATTCTGTTGAGACTTCTGTTAAGCTTTAATCAATAGCTCTTCTTCACTTGTTTCTTGGTCAGATCTCCATGGCTTTAACACTTGACTTGAATAACATGTTTTTTGAAGTCTTAAACTCATCCTAGATCTACCTAATTATAAGTAAAGTACATTTTGTCAAAGGATTAGCCAATTATATAAAATGTCCCTAACAATCTCCCCCTTTGGCAATCCGGGACAAAACCACAACAAAAAAATGAATCATGAGAGAAGTCTTAAATCACTAAACTCATAACCACTTGTTGGATTTCAAAATAAATCTAACCCTAACATAAACTCTTGAAAAACTTTGTAAGAAGAGAGTTCATGGCATGACAGACTTTTCACAACCTGTTTTTCTGAAACACTTAAACAAGACTCATCAAGGCATCATGTGTGAAATAGAAATAAAGATTGCATACATAAAGAAACATGTGTATAAAGAGAGAAAAGAGACAACACATGTAGAGGTAGGTGAAGAAAAACATACATCATCATCATATATATGAAACTAAAGTACAATGTATGTAAATAAATGGTTACAAGACCGGTATACAAGAGGCTAATGTAAATAAAGAAGAAAATAAAAAATACATATAAACCTCACTACATCCCTCAAAAAGATATGCATACTCCCTCTATCAAAAAATGTCATATACTAACTCTCCCCCTAAGTACAAGACTACTTTCAAGCCCAAAATTACTCCTTCTTTTTGTCACGAATGATAAAGGGTAAGTCACTAAGAGGTCGTCATCTCATCATCATCAGAAGAGTCAGCATCCTCCTCCTCCTCCTCCTCATCATCATCGAGTGAGGCCTTTGGAGAAGGAGAGTGAAAAGGTCCAAAGCCACCAATGCTTGTTGGCGTGTAATGCGTTCTATCCTAGTGCTCATCTGATACATCTCATCAGTGAGATAGTTGAAACGACAACTAAAATCAGCATGCATCCACTGTAGCTACTCCATGATGTCATCAAGAGTGACACCAGCTGCGGAGGAGGAAGGAGTAGAGGTAGAAGAAGTCGAGGAAGAGGGTGGACTAGTAGAAGCTACAGGATCATCCATCTCCACTCGTTGCCGTTTCAGTCGAAGCTGGGCCTCATTCCGCTGGACAGAACTAACACATATGACACCTATGATGGTGAAGAGAGGAGAGAGAGGAATAGGAATGGAAAAGTGCTGAAGGATCCACGTTATAGACGAAGGAAAGATAAGCTTATCATGAGTAGCAGTATCCAGATACATGTCTATGATAGATGTGATAAAGTGAGAGGGAAAGTTAATGGAAAGATCCTCTAAAAAAGATAAAAGAAAATGAGCACGAGGCTCAGTGATGGAGTTATAGTGAGATAAAGGAGTAAGAGTAAATGTCATCACCATGTTAAGGAATCTCAAGCCTTTGGCAAAACTCGAGCATGGGGTGTTTAGCTTACCACCCCCTATGGAAGGAGTCTCACAGAAGTGAGAGATAAGCTTGTCTCTGGACATAGCCTGTAGACGATCACAGCCAAGGTAGTTAGGATGCGTTACCTTAGGAACGTGTAGTACCTTGAATATAAGATCCAGAGTAGCTACAATACTTGTACCTATGAATGTAATGACAAACTGAGGCAAAGAGGTATCAATGTCGTGTATGTTAGAGTAAAACTCCTGAATAAACACGACGAGACACCTTGTGGGTCTCTCAAGTAGAGATTCCTAACCCGAAGTTCAAATAACAACAGGGAGAGGAGTGTCTACAAAGTCTGATAGAATAACATGGCATTCCAGATAAACGCCATGTTTCTAGAAGTTCTCAAAGAAGTCCGTTTTGGCCTTCTCATCATGGAACCGAATGTGGAAAGGTACAGGAAGATTAGAAGAAGAAGATGACCCGAAAACTTGAAGAGGGTTCCAAGCCGAAGTGGATTTGTGTTGTTTAGGTGCCATAGTGTAGTCTATCTGAGAGAGAGAGAGAGAGAGAGAGAGAGACAGAGAATGGAACACAAGTTCAAAAAAAGAAAGATGAAAAGAATGTATGCATGAAAAATGCATGAACATGTGACATGAGAATTTAAGAGCATCAAGGGTCAAACCCAATCCAAACCTACCAGCACTCAATCAATAAAAATAAATCACACACATCTAAATATGCACGAAACATTGTTATAATACAAGGAATATGCAATGCATCGTTATATTACAATATTTTCACAAAGCCCAACCCAAAAATTTTATGAAAAACTCAAAGACCCTAAAAATTTTGAAAAACCCAAAACCTAGGTCAAAAATGCATGAATGTGTGAATGAGAGAGGGTTTAGAACACTTACCAAGTGTTGGAAGCTTGATCTAGGCCGAAGAGCACGTGGGTGAGGAGATTTAAGAGTGAGAAAGAGGTTTGGGTCGAGAGAGAAGAGTTTCTATCAAGAGAGAAGTGAGAAAATGAGATGTGAAATCATGCTTCAACCTTAAATAGAAAATGCAGCTCGATGGATTGAGGTATCTATTGAGAATCTGTTGAGCACTAAATCTTGACAAAAGTGAATCTATCGAGGATCTGTCGACGGCTAAAGGATGGTCTCGATGGATCAAGGATCTATCGAGAATCTATCGAGTAGATAAAAAGCACAAGAATTTTGCTCGATGAATCGAAGAAGCTATTGAGATTCTATCGAGAAGAAACCTAGAAATCTTAATGGATCGTGAATCTGTTGAGATACTATCAAGAACGCTAAGAGCATAGGAAAAATACTCGATGGATCAAGGATTTGTCGAGGTTTCTATCAAGGATGTGTCGAGAAGTTGTAGAGCTTGAAGAAAGAAGGTTTTTCAAGGGAGGAAAAACACATAGAGATGAAGACAACAAGCAAGCTACTCAAACAAACATCCAAGAAACATATGGAGCTCTCAAAACATCTCTCAATCCTAGATGCGAAGCATACATAGATTCAAAAATACACACACACACACACACACACACACTAACAAGTCTAACCAATTTTATGTTTCAAAAATGAGTTAAGATAGTTTAGTGAGCATATATTAACACATGTGTCTCCTATGATGGCCAAATCATATTGTACCTGCACATGTATCAAAAGTAGCAAAGAATTTGCATGTTGTGTGTGAAACATAGCAAGAGTGAATAAGTATCTCATATTATGAAGATTTGAGACTAGAGAAAATCAACTACATTCACACACAATCATAACTACTTGATGATGACTATCACCTTCGAGGTACATCCTATAACTCTCACATCTTTTAGAAACACACTTGTAATTATATTAAAAGCATTTTCATTCTTTTTGCTTTTATTTTCTTTGCATATTTTTCTTTTTAAGCATAGCATGCATAGGCATATAAGAGAGAGAAGAAATACACATTTATGTAAGCTAAAACATCTCAATTTTGCTATGCCTAAGCACACAGATGTTATTCATGATTGACGGAGTTTAGTGGTAAGATGATTATTTATGCCTCTTTCTTATGATTTTCTAGTCATTCCCGTCAAAAAGAGTGATATGAGTATGAGATATAAGAGACAATCTTAATTGTACTCATCACAAACACGAGCCACAAAGCTCACTTGCTTAGTTGTGCAATGAGACACTAATCTAAGTTACACGAGATACATAGTTTAGAAAACTTTATTTTAATGGCCATCTAGGGTACACAAGTACCAATATACATAAACACATATTGTTTTTATATTTTTCAATTTTTTAATTTTTTTTTATTTTTATGAAAAAAGAAAAACTGAAAACAACCAAAAAAAAAAAAAAAACTTGAAGAAACACACAAGGCATAAAACTAGACTGACTCAAAAAAAGAAAAAGCAAAACAAACAAGTAATGCAAAAACATAAAGGGAGAGAGAGAAAAAGTGACTGAATCACTTTGAACCTTTTTCTTTCCAAACTTTGGTTTTGGAGGAAGATAATTTCCTAGAGTTGAACCTTTGTTCCAGAGGTGAGGGGGAAGAATTGAAACCACTCAAGTTCAAAAGGAACATGAGGGCCTTGAGAAGATTTCCAAGAGGACCCAAAGATGATGGAATCTGATCTTGACCACCAAATGATAACACACTATTGCTCTATTGAGTGGCTAACCACTTATAGCAATTTGGACAAGTGTGTTCTAGAGCTCCATAGTGATGATAGAAATGAGGCTTCTTTTGTTGAGACTTTTTATTATTGTCTTAGTCCTAGGGTTCCTAGTCTCTTTCTTTTCAACCTTAGGGGGTACTCCTATAATAGATTTTCCCTTGTCTAAGTTTTCACTAGCTATTTTAGTTTTATCTTTATTATTTTTAGCATCATTATCATTAGCAGGTGAAACAAAAACAATCTTACTAGAAGAGGCAATAGTAGGAGAAGAGAATTCATACCCCAAACCGGTTTTGTCAGAAGTAGCTTTCTGAAAGCTTAGCATCTCATTGAGCTTTGCACTAAAAATCCTTTCCAATTGAGCTCTGACTTGAAACAGCTCTGCTTCAAGCTTTTTGGTCATTTCAGCCAAGAAATTGTTCTCAAATCGCAGTGCTCCAATGGTTTGATTTGCTTCATCAATCTTAGTAGAGAGCTCCTCTCAATCTAACTCCACATTGCTCAGCTTCTTGGTGGCCAACTTATACAATTTCTCATGCTTCTCTAAAACCTTGTACAACTTAGCATAGGCCGTATGGATGTCATCTTGTTCATCCATTTTCTCAAACTTAGATTCCACCAAGTCCTCTTCTTCATCCACTACTTCTACGATCCCCTTAGTAGGATCCACTATGGTAGTGAAAGCACTCAAGATTCCTTTGTCATCACTGTCTTTTGACTCAGTCTTAGGCTCAGCATCACTCAAGGTAGCAACAAGAGCCTTGCTTTTCCCAATCGACTTAAGATATGTTGGACATTCTTGTTTCATGTGTCCAAAACCATGATATTCGAAGCACTTTGGTCCGAAGGGAACAATCTACCGATTGCCATCCTTAGCATCCTTCTTTCCTCTATCTTGACTTTTGAATTGTGAAGAACTAGATTGCTTACGGTCCTTATCAAAACATTTCACATTGCCATTCTTCATGAACTTCTTGAACTACCTAGTGATGTATGACTTCGTCTTGGAATCTTCATCATCTGAAGACTCACCAGTCTCATTACTTTTAGCCTTTAGTGCCATGCTTTTACTTTTGCTTCCTTTCCCAAGTCTAGTCAAACCCAATTCATAGGTTTGCAAGTTGCCAATCAGCTCCATCAAAGGAATGGTGACAATGTCCTTTGACTCTTCAATTGCTGTTATCTTGGCATAAAATCTCTCAGGCAAAGATCTGAGCAAATTTCTCACAATTTTGGGTTCGGGAATCTGTTCTCTAAGATTGAAGGCTGAGTTAACTATGTCCTTCAACTTGGCATAGAACTCATCGAACGTCTCATCCTCCTCTATCTTTATCTCCTCAAAGCTAGTAGTAAGCCTTTGGAGTTTTGAATCCTTGACAGCCTTAGTCCCTTCATAGGTTGTCTGGAGAATGGTCCATGCTTCCTTTGTAGTTTCAGTTGAGGATATTTTCTTAAACTCCTCAATGGTCACCACACTGAATAGGGCAATCAATGCTCTACTGTTGAAGTTTGTCGCTTTGATCTTGACCTTATCTCAATCAATTGGCGCTTCCTTTGGCTTCACCCAACCAATTTCCACAGCTTGCCAAACCTTTTTATGTAAAGACTATAAGAAAGCTCTTATGCGTACTTTCTAGTACGCATAGTTAGTGCCATCAAATATAGGAGGTATAATAAGAGATTGTCCTCTATCCATGACAAACAGGAGTCAATGGATCACACAGCAAAGATTAAAACCTAATTAGAGTGTGCTTGCTCTAATACCACTTGATAGGGCAAAAATGTATTGACCCTTTGCAAATTAATTAATTACCTAAGTTAATTAATTAGGTTCAATTACATGCAAAGCATGGAAGCATAAACAAGTCACCAATTATACTAAGTGTAGTGGAAAATAAATTTGACACAGGTGATTTGTTTACAAATGGGGAAAACCATCGAGGCAAAACCTACCAGGTGAATTTAAGGTCACCACTTTTAAGAATCCATTATTATCAATCACAAGCGGTTGCAAGTATAAGGAATCTTACCAAACCCTTTGGCCTATTGCGAAATACCAACTTATAGTTGAACCTTTGCCCCAATACCCAATTGGACTTGTATTGTAGTGGCAATATTTCCATTCAATGCATGAATCCCAGCACGTGATTAACTTCACCAACTTGAAGAAGATATTGGTTGCAAAGTTCTTCACTTTATCAATAATGAAGATTAGGAGGCTCCTTGGTTACAAAAATCTTGGTGTAAAGATGCAGTAACTTCTTCAGAGAGAATGATGAACTAGGTCGCTATTTACATGCACGATGGCCATTATAATAAGCCTTATATATGTCTAGGGTTGTGAGAAAAGAAAATCTATACAAATATTTTAGCATGGACCAAAAATCAGATCTGGAATTTCTAATTTTGTAAGTCTCGACAGAAATAGCTTGTGCCGAGCTTGTGTCGAGTTTTAACATCAAATCTCGATAGAAAGGATTCTGTCGAGACTTTTGTCAAACTTTAATGAATAGCTCTTCTTCACTTGTTTCTTGGTTAAATTTTCATGGTTTTAATACTTGACTTAAACAACATATTTCTTGAAGTCTTAAACCCATCATAGATCTACCAAATTACAAGTAAAGTGCATTTTGTTAAAAAATTAGCCAATTACATAAAATATGTCCCTAACAAGATTTATAGCCAAATTTTTAAGAAAATTATCTCAGAGATAATTATTTTTATAGATTTAATTATCAAGTTAAAATGAATTTTATTAGAAAAAAAATCCAAAATATGTCCAAGTACAATTCCTAGCTTAGAAAAACACCCAAAAAAGAGCCCAAAACATACAAGAAGAGGAAACTAGGCTGAATACTGAGGAGTGCCAATCGGCACTTCCACAATGCCGATTGGCATAGGTTATAAATCGGGCCCAGATGCAATTAGTTTAGGTCTAGACTCATCAGATTGGATTTTTTAGTGATAAAACTTGACTTAATTTGTATATGCTAGTTTTCTAAGCAACCCTAGCTTATTTTTTAAGAAGATAAAATCTATAAATAAAGGAGACCACCCAAAATTCAGCACCCCTCTGCCCTTTAACATTAAAGAAACTCTAGAAGTCTTACTTTAAAATTTTCTTTCTTGTTAAGTGATAATTCTTTAGGACTTAGAGAGATTCACTCTCGCTAACTCTAAAGCAATTCCCCCCTGTGGAATTTGTTCGTGTAATTGATGCACATATCACTTTTACTCATTTATTAATATGCAAGTTTGAGTATTTTTTTTTCCCTCTTATTAGCATGTGTGTATAGCTATATTTTCCATCTTAACATATGAACAATAGCTTCTGATATGATTTTTTCCTCTTTTCGGTCTTTGTTTCATGATAAAAAAAATGTAATGATTGTTTGATTCACATGTTCAATGTTATAGATTTTGTATTTTCATGATATCATCTTGGATAATGATTGTTTGATTCACATGTTCAATCATACAAATTTAGGATGTTCATGATATAATCTTGGATCTATGGTTCTCTGTTAATTAAAAAAAAAAAAAAAACCAGATCTGAAATTCTTTTCTTTAAATCATTCTGTTTCATAAATAAAAATCAGATCTGAAATTCTTTTCTTTAAATCATTCTGTATAATAAATAAAAAATCAGATCTAAAATTATTTCTTTAAAATCATTCTTTTTTATAAATAAAAAAATCAGATCTAAAATTCTTTTCTTTAAATCATTCTGTATAATAAATAAAAAATCAAATCTAAAATTATTTCTTTAAAATCATTCTTTTTTATAAATAAAAAAATCAGATCTAAAATTCTTTTCTTTAAATCATTCTATATAATAAATAAAAAATCAAATCTAAAATTATTTTTTTAAAATCATTCTTTTTTATAAATAAAAAAATCAGATCTAAAATTCTTTTTTTTTTTAATCATTCTTTTTAATAAATAAAAATCAGATTTGAAATTCTTTCTTTAAAATCATTCTTTTTCATCAATAAAAATCAAATCTGAAATTCTTTTCTTTAAATCATTCTGTTTCATAAATAAAAATCAGATCTGAAATTCTTTTCTTTAAAATCATTCTTTTTCATCAATAAAAACCATATCTAAATTCTTTTCTTCAAAATCATTCTTTTTCATCAATAAAAATCATATTTGAAATTCTTTTCTTTAAAATCATTCTTTTTCATCAATAAAAATCAGATCTAAAAGTCTTTCTTTAAAATCATTTTTTTTAATAATTAAAATTCAGACCTGAAATCCTTCCTTTAAAACTCATCCTTTTTTATAAATAAAAATCAGATCTAGAATTTGCATTAAAAATACATCTTTTTCATATGTAAATTAGACTTGAGTTTTTCTCACCAAAATTTATTGGAATCCAGATCTCCACTTTGTCATTAAAAAAAAAAAAAAAAAAAAGAAATCTTTTTACTAAAATTGGTATCAGATCTTTATTTTATTATTATTATTTTTTTAAAATTGTTTTCCACATTAAACATCAAATTTGATTTCTCTACATAGAAAAGTATACAAAACTGAAGCCTTTAAATAACATTTGGCCATAGATCTAAAAAGATTGCATAACATGTTGCATTTCATAATCTATTGTATATCATAGTTTAAGGGTAGTTAAATGATCATTCAAACTCTAGAAGACCGGATTTCATCCGAGGCAAAATGGGTGCCTAACACCTTCTCATTCTGTAACCTAACCCCCGAACCATAGATTTTGTTTTGCAGCCTAGTGTCTTGTCTTTATTTTATTTTGGTAGATTGTATCTAGGACCAAAGTTTTGCATTTTTTACATAGATTGTATTTAGGACCAAAGCCTTGTAATGATATTCTACCAAATTATATTTGTGCATTTGATCAATGAAACTTGAGGTATTTCAGATATGTAAATTGTATATTATAGTTTTTTTCTTATTATTTTTGCAATAAAAAATAAGTAGTGACTCCACATAACCCCAAAAGAGAGTTGTTGATACATTGCTCTTTTGATTTTAGAGCACCCCAAAAGTCCTGGTCTCTCACATTGAGATTTTGTTGATTTTGGTCTTTGATCTAATTCTTTCAATCTTTGTAGGCCTCTTCATGCATTAGATGCTTACCTCATGCATTTGTGCATCATGCATTTCTTTATATGCATTGTTTTTTGTTTTTTTAATCTTACTTTCATGCTTTTGTTTTGTGTGAGTAAAAATCCAAAACACATAAAAAGTGAAAATTTTAAAAAGTTTGATCGTATATTGTGGGCATAAGTGCCTGTGACCATCTTTGAGACTTGGGAGAGTACGCCTTGGCCTAGGGTGGAATGACTGATCTTTACCAGAGCACGTGTCTAGAGTTTAGGTATGGGGATGGAAAGGTGTTAGGAATACAACCCCACCTGGCCCATGGGTTGACTTCCACTCATTGTGTTCCAAGTCTTAATCTCATTAAAGGCATATTCAACATGTTATTCTAACTCACACACACTTTATCAAGCATCTAAAGCAAACAACATGGCATAATCATCCCCAAGCCTAGCATTTATCTATCATGGCAATAAGAACATATCATTAAAGCAACAACATCATAAAAAAGATTTAAAACAAGCATGTTATGATATCTTAACAAATGAAACCCTAACAAGCATAAAAGAGACAAAATAAAGCAAAACAGAGTAAACAGATGGATACAAATATAAAAACTAGGTTAAACAGAGGATAACACATGTAAATAAAACAAAAGAAAAACAAACAGAAACAAATTTAGGGTTTCTAAGCAAGAGTATGCATGCGCATACATAGGGCAAGTGTACACAACCCAATTGTATGCGTACGCAATTGTATGCGTACGCAAGTTACATGTGCACGCATACACACCTGAAACCCTAAACCTAAAAAACTAAAACAGAAAGCAAAGAAAACACAACAGAAACAAGAAAACTAGCAACCTATCATGCTTTTAACATCAACACGAGACAAACCTAGACTAAACAAACATATTAAAGCATTTAATATATATATATATATATATATATATATATATATATAAACGCAAAAACAAAAATAAAAGCAAAGAAAAGCGAAGAGCCAAAGTTAGAACTTTACCTCAACACTAGAACTCTTTAGAACTTGATTTTGACCGTTCCCCTCAGTCAATCTAATCATAACCAATTCAAAATAAGTTAGTAAACTTTTAGAACTCAAAGATCAAGACCAGAAAAGTTCTCAATCAAATAAAATTTACTTGATGATGTTTTATGAAAAACTCCCTTTTTGATTCACTATTTTTTAGTGAATCTTGTGTGTTTTTCCACTGGAATCCATCTTGCTTGAAAAAGTACCATTTATGGCTTTATATAGCCAAAAAAATAGGGGTTTGGGGTGGCTCCCAGATGATGTGGGATTTGTTCCAAACCAAGTTTAAATGCAGAAAGCTTGTCTTTCATAATTTTTGAAACCCTAGCATGTGTATGCAGAGCTTGAGCATGTGTACGCATACGCGTGTATGTGTACGCACGCCCTAGGGTTTCTGTGGCCTTTCTTTTCTATAAATAGTTTTATATTCCAAAAATAAGTTATATTTTCCATAAACACTTTTCTCAAGTCAATTCCTATCTAATTGAGCCCTAAACCAACCTTGGGCCTTAAAGTTCTAACATCATTGGGGAACAGGGGCCTGAGTCGTAAGGGGTATAAAATGTGGTATCTATATATATTTTTGAGCACATATCACATGTAGAGTTAGGCCTAGTACCGTCGTGCTAATGACATAGTGTATTTACAAGCTTAGCTTATTATGTATGTACATATATTGAATGTGAGTGAAATCTATAAATCTATGTTTGACTGTTGTAAATAGATCTTTAAGTTTGTTATAAATGTCTAGCCAATAGTCTTGATTGATCTTGATATATTCGTAGACTTGATCTTATATATCTCCTCACATTTAATTTTCTATAAAAAAAAAAAATATTCAAACATCAATCTCTAAAAAGAGAAAGCTGAAAAAGCCTTACTTCGAAAACTAGTTAGATTAGGAAAAGGTGAAACAAAATGTATTAAAAAATGTATGATGCCAAAAACACAGGATTGTTCCTCAAAGAAATATAAAAAATTTCATGGTATTGGTGCTAAAAAATTGAGTTGTATTAATCAAAGTATGAAAAATGGATGTCAAATGAAAAGTTTTCAATCAATGTAAGCACTTTGGTGAGGAGTCATATACATTCATTTCTATTCATGAGATAGGTCTCTTGACTTCGTGTTATTTGTGTATGAATTGATCATTGAAGTTTCATGCTAGACTATGGACTAATTCATACTTGATACTCACACCACAACACCAAGCTTAATGTTCAATGAATATATGTTTTATTTATGTAATTGTATGTGTTTAAGTGTGATGTGTGTATGCTCAATCACTTGTTGATCAAACCAAAATGATTTTTGAGTGTTTTGGTTATTTTTGGAAGTGATTTTTATCACCCTTGTTTTTAAAGTTTTCCTTAAAAAGCCGAAATATTTTGTGTTGAAAATTTTTTTTTTGGCAATTTCGCAACTCAACTCATGAGTGGATGTAGTCCCATCTAATTCGAGAGTTGAAATGAGGAAATTTCAGTTTCTTCACAAATTCAAGCAGAGAGTTTCACGACTCAGCCATGAGTGCTTTATAACTTAGACTTGACCCGTGAAATCAACCTTGTGCATTTGCACATTTCGTGACTCACCTCGTGAGTGGCTCGCGAGTCACTGACTCGCAAAATGCGCAAAAAGACAGTTTTAAAGGGCTCGAAATGTTAGATTTTCAAAAACTTTGTCTTTTTGATCTCTGTGAGTCCCTCACCCTAAAACTCAAATTTTCTTCAAAACTCAACCAATTTCCTTTGGATTTCAACTCTAAAACTACCCTAAGGTAATTTCTAACCCTTTTTATCTTTCTATTCCTTACTTTTTGTCTTAGATAGCTTAAAACCTAGGGTTGGGTTTGATTTTGAATGGGGGTTGGGAAAACTTCAATTTTGTCAATTTTTTTTGAAACTATTGATTGGGCTTAGTCTCATTTGTGTTGATGATGATAATGTTGGCTACATGTGGCAAAAATTACGCATTTGATAAAATGCCCTTAAGGCATTTTTTTTTCACTCATTTGGATTTTGATGAGTACCAAACTTTGGGGTTTGCCATGTTTACTTACTTATAACATGTTTTGATCATTGTTTGTATGTTTAACACACTTTGCCCCATAGTGCTTGTTCATGCTTTGTTCATGCATTGCACACACCTTATCACACTTGACATTTTATGCATTTTCTCATGCTTTTAGTCTATCTAGACCTTCTAGCATCTATAATATGTCTTTGTGTTTTGATTTATGCTCTTGTAACTTAGTTTTTAAAGTGTTTGTGCTTGGTTTTTGTATTAACTTGCAATTAATCAAGTTTGTTGCCATTTTGTGTATGGTTTGTGTTTTTTCATCATTGTAAATGTCTTCAAGGAAGAAAACTACCGCAAAGAAATCCTCTAAACGTCTTTAGTATGATGATAATAGGTTTATAAATGGAGATGTGGATGCTGCATACATAGAATTCTACAATGAGGTTGTGATCATTGTGGAAAGGGAAGTGAATCTTGAGTCACTATCTTGTACCTTCATTCCAGAAGTGTTGAAGGATAGAACTTGGACTCCACTTCTCATGGGCTTTGGGAATGTACGCGATCCTCTTGTTCAGGACTTCTTCTCGAATGCCATTGAGGAAGGAGTTCACCTTAACTGCTGGGTTAGAAGGACATAATTCATTATTTCTCCTTCATCAATCCAGAATCTGCTTCAAATCTATTCGATTAATCTTGAGTCTTCTCTACTGTATGATGATAGAAGAACCCGAATTACAAATGCAGTAATAGATCTTAGAGGCAAGCAAAAGTGCCAAACCATGCACACAGTGGATTTCTCACCAAAAATAAGAGCCTTAGCCTACATCATGATCTTCAACCTCTATTTGATCAAGAATTTGACAACCTTGTCTCAACTAAGGGCTCTATTCCTTCATGAGTAGTTCAAGAAGAAGGAGATAGACACGTGTGCTCATATTTGCTATTTGCTTGCTAAGTGTGTCCGCTGGAGGAAGAAGTCTCAAATGACACTACCTTTTCCGGGCTTGATCATGTCAATTCTACATAACAAGAGGATCAAGTTTCTAGCTAGTTAGGTTCCTATGAAAAGGGAAGATCCAATTTCAATATAAAACATGTCTCAAAGCAAAGCACGCCTTTAGGGTTATGAGGAGGAAGTAGAAGGAGAGAGACCATAAGGAGAGGCCACTGAAGCTAAAGGTGGTGATACTGAGGATAAGATTGATCAATTTACACTCAATTCGAAGGACATTCCAGCTTAACCACCATAGGATCAGCCATAGGGACAACCACAGGCTCAGCCTCAAGCACCGATTCAAGCACCTGATCGCCTTGATCTGATTCTTGATCGATTGGACCACTTGCAAAGGTCCTTTGATGAGCATACCATATACTCCATAAGTCAATTTGTCTACCTTCAAGAGCAGATCACTTACATCTTGTGTCACTTCCAGGACAGGGGGGGGGGGGGTTCCAATGACTAGTACCTTTGGCCATTTTGGTTAAAAAAGGGGAGTAGTATAACTTAAAGGGGAGTAGAAATCCATCTACTAGTGTTTGTTTATTTACTTTGTTTTATTTAAAGTTTTTAGTACTTTAGTTAAAAACTCAATTTACTTTAGTACTTGTGTTTTGGTTTTTATAACCTTTATGGTGCATTTAGTTATCTATTGCCCTTTTACTTTAGCTTTATTACATCATATCTTTGTTGGACATGCAATTAGATTTTGCATTTCACTTAATTACTTGTGTGTTCGGATGTTCATTTATAGATAAATGTTCATTGTAGTAATTTCTTAATGACTGTTCATGTTTGATCAAGTTGTGATTTAAGTTTTTTTCATATGGTATTTACTTGATCGCATTTTACTTGTTCTATAGACTTGCCTTGATTTCTACCTGTCTCAATCTTAATGAAGTTATTTGTTATGTGCAAGTGTTTCGGGTTACAGGTATATATGTTACAAGTTCTTCACAATTTTTAGATTTAGGTGTGAGTGAGTTTTGCCTCTATTCCCAAACTCACGATTAAGTCTAGAGTTTGTGTAGGGGCTTTGTCACAGAATACCCAAAGGGGGAGATTGTAAAGTTGTAATTTTTAATTATGTTTTGTTGGTGTTAATTTTGTGTCAAATTTGATTGTATTTAGTCAATCATTTCTCTGTATGTTTGTGGGATTTAATGTAAGGGTTGAGTGTAAGAGTTTGGTGAAGAATTGTGAAGACTAGGGCATATTGTAACTTGCTCGCGAGTGGCTTGCGAGTGAACAACTCGTGAAAGGTCACGTGAGGAGCACATGCTGGAAGTTGAAGAGTCAAGTGCCATGAGGCATGACTAATCCAACTTGTGAGATGACTCGCAAGATGGACTGCCAGGCTGTTTTAAATTGCTTTCCTCATTTCTTTACCCATGAAATTTTAAGGAGATTTTCAAAGAGAAAACCCTAGAAATACACTTGAAAGTTATAGATTGTAAACCTACACATTTCTCTTAATTTTCTCTACTTCTACCTCTAATTACAAATCCTTAAAAGGTTCTTAGCCCAAACACATATCTTACCCAATTTAAGTGCTATGAGTTGTTTTGGTGCATATGAAAAGTATTGGAAGAAGTCATTCAATGGTAGATGCAATTTGGAACTAACTGGGAGATCCAGATAACTAGTGAAGACATGACTTGATGAAGTTTATTGGGAGCTGGAACTTGGAGGGTTCAAATACAGTGGGTAGATTAGGCTTTGAGAATCTTTTAAGTATCCTTGTACTCCAACTTATTCACTAATGGATCATTTCGACTTTGAGGGTTACGGAGAGGTTTTTGCTTCGAGTTCTTAAGTTTTCCTCTTCGATAACACATTATCGTGTTATCTTAAATTTGCTATTCTTTTACCCATTGCCCTTTTTCCATTTTAACATTTCACTTATTTTTTCATTCATGCAATTGTAGAATTCTTCGATTGATTAATTTGCTAATCACGTATATTCCACGCATTAAGTATGTTAAGCATAAAATTAATCAAGTCATAATTAAAAATTAGGGGTCTAAACAAGTTATAGTGTTTTACACTATTGAAATTTCAAACTTCAAGTCAATTTTTTTTTTTTTGGGATACTTACAGCTATTATTGAAGCTTCTCATCCACGGTGAGATGCTGTCAAACCTTGAGCTTGCATATGCATTTCTTCTTCCTTTTCTCCTCTCTCTCTCTCTCTCTCTCTTTGCGTTTTTCTGTTCTGCATTTTTGCTCTCTCTAAAGTCTACTATTCTTTGCCTATTCGCCAATGTTGGAGATGAACTTTTAATTTTTTTTTCTATCATGGTCTTCCACAAGTTAGTAAATCGGCTGTCAAAGTGTAAAATGTCAACACTTTCCTCTTTTTACTTGTACCAAATGATTGGCTGTCAACCATTTACTAGGGCCTTGAACTAATATTTATTATTTAACTAATTTTTTTAATGGGCAAGTCTGCCACTCTCTTGGATTTTTTGACTTTTTTTTTTGAAATTTTATAAATAGTTGACCATTAAATGGACTTGGGCCATAAAAAATGGACTTGGGTTGTTGGGCATAACTTAATATTAATTTAAATATAGGCTAGCACAAAAATGTTAAGTATGATTGTGTCCATATATATATATATATTTCATCTCTTCTCTGAATTAAAACAATTTCAATTATGTTATTAACTACTTGATTAAGAAACTTGATATCTAATTTATGTTTGCTTATAATTTAATATTTCTGTATGTTTGTTTAGACCCCTTAAAAATAGATTAGTTTAACCTAATAAATTAGTCAAGTTTTTTACTTAGGTTAATTTTGAGATCTAGGTTAAACACATGCAAACTTATTACTTTAGTGCGGAAACATAAAGAAGATAGTAATATGATCACCTAGGAAAACCAATGAAACCAACCGTTTCAAGATAAAAATCAGGGGAAGATTTAATCTAACTATCCTCAAGTTTGTTAGGACATATGTGGTTCACTTGTTAAGAACATATGTCATTCTTTTATGTAATTGGCTAATCCTTTGACAAAACGCACTTCACTTGTAATTGGGTAGATCTAGGATGTGTTGAAATACTTCAAAAAACCATATTTCAAGATCAAGTGTTGAAGCCTTCAAGTCTGTTCAAGAAAACATACTTTAGAATTTCTGATCCTGATTTCTTGGGATCTGTGGATGTGTCTTTGGGTCTTATTTTCTCCTAACCCTAGACATATAAAAGGATTGTTTTAAGGACCGTCAAAGTGTTTACAAGTTGCACAAGCATTAAGAAAACTCTGTTTAAGCAAATTGTAACCGGAGACAAAGTTTTGCTCTAGTTCATCTCTTCTGAAGAAGTTGTTGTGTATGTGCACCTTTGGTTTTGTGACCAAGCATCTTTTTGATCTTTATTGTGGATGAACTGAAGAACTTTGCAGCCAACAAACTTTCTCTAGTTTGTAATTGAAGTCGCGTACTGGGATCCACGCAATCGGTTAATCACGTACTTGGGAGCCATGCATAAAAAGGGGAAATTGTCACTACAGAACAAGTCCAATTAGGTATTGGGGTAAGGGTTCAATTGTAGGTTGGTAATGTACTTGGGATTCTTTTACTTGTAATCGCTTGTTGTAATAATAGTAGAGTTTCGAGAGTGGTGACCTGAAAATCACCTGGTGGGATTTTTGCCGTCAGGTTTTCCCCATTCGTAAACAAATCATCGTGTTATTTATTTTCTGTTGCATAATTAGTTTATTGGTGATTTTTTTGTGCTACCACGTGTTTGCATGTTAAATTAATTAATTAATTAATAAGTTAGCTAATTAATTAATTAATTTAATCACAATGGGTCAATACGTTTTTTGCCTATTAAGTGGTATCAGAGCAGGCATACTCTAATTAGGTTTAATCTTTGCTGTGTTGATCCATTGACCCCTGTTTGTCATGGATAGAGGACAGTCACTAATCATACCTCATTTATTTGATGGCATTAACTATGCATACTGGAAAGTACACATGAGAGCTTTTTTGCAGTCTTTAGATGAAAAGGTGTGGTAAGTTGTAGAGATTGGCTGGACCAAGCCAAAGGAAGCACTAGTCGATTTGGATAAAGCCAAGATCAAGGCGGCAAACTTCAACAGCAGAGCATTGAATGCCTTATTCAGTGCAGTCACCAATGAGGAGTTTAAGAAGATATCCTCCATAGAAACTACAAAGGAAGCATAGACCATCCTCCAGACAACCTATGAGGGTACAAAGGTTGTTAAAGATTCAAAAGCTCACTACAAGCTTTGAAGAAATAAAGATGAAGGAAAATGAGTCGTTTAATGAGTTCTATGTCAAGCTCAAGGACATAGTGAACTCAGCCTACAATCTTTAAGAAATCATTCCTGAACCCAAGATTGTAAGGAAGGTGCTCAGATCTCTACCTAAGAGATTCCATGCCAAGATTACAGCGATATAAGAATCAAAGGATATTGACAAGATTCCTTTGACAGAACTAGTCGGTAGTCTGTAGACCTACGAGCTAGGACTATCATAGATTGGCAAGTCGGGTAAAAGCTAGAGCATGGCCTTGAAGGCAAAGAGCAGTGACACAAATAAGTCTTCCAATGATGAAGATTCCAAGATGAAGTCCTACATTACAAGGCAGTTCAAGAAGTTTATGAAGAATGCCAATGTGAGGAACTTTAACAATGACCGCAGACAATCCTGTTCTTCTCAATCTAAGGGCCAAGACAAAGGGAAAAAAGATGCTAAAGATGGTGGTCAATACATTGTTCCTGCAGGACCAAAGTGTTTTGGGTGTCATGGATTCGGTTACATAAAGTAAGAATGCCCCACATATCTCAAGAGCATTAGGAAGAGTAAAGCACTTACTGCAACCTTGAGTGACACTGAGCTTGAGAATGATTCCGACGATGAGGATGATGGAATCTTGAATGCCTTCATTGCCACAGTCAATCCTACTGAAGGCATTGTTGAAGATGTGGAAGAAGAAGAAGAATTGGTGGATTCTAAGTGAGAGAAGATGGATGATCAAGATGATATCCATACAGCCTATGAGAAACTTTACAAGCTCTCTGAGAAGTATGAGAAATTGTATAGACTGGCCACCAAGAAGCTCAGTAATGTGGAACTTGATAGTGAAGAGCTTTCCACAAAGTTTGATAAAGTTAATCAAACAATTGGTGCATTGAGATTTGAGAACAATTTCCTAGCTGAGAAGACCAAGAAGCTTGAAGTGGAGCTATTTCAAGTCAGACCTCAATTGGAGAGGACTTCAAGTGCAAAGCTTAATGAGATGCTCCGCATTCAGAAATCTGCTTCAGATTGAACAGGTTTAGGGTATGGTCTTTCTTCCTCTAATATTGCTTTTATTAGTGCTATTGTGTTTGTTCCTCCTGCCAATAATACTAAAACTGAGATCACTGATGTTAAAACTGAATTAGCTAGTAAGAATTTAGACAAGGGTAAATTTATCTTAAGAGCACCCCATAAGTAGGATAAGAAAGATGGTAAGAACTCTAGGACCAAGAAGGCTAACTTTCAAAAGCCTAAATAGAAGAATCAGCATCTTTGTCATCATTGTGGAGTTGCTGGTCATACTCAACCAAATTGCTATAAGTGGTTAGCCACTCAACAGAGCAACAACATGATCACATTTGGAAGCCAAAATCAGCTTTAATCCTTTCTTGCTCCTCTTGGTGATCTTCTTAAAGCCCTCATATTTGTTTCGAACTTGAACGGTTTCAATTCTTTCCCCTCACCATCGGTTCAAGGGTTTAATAAAAGGAAAGGTTCTTCCAAAGGTGTGGAAGAAAAATGACTCTAAGTGATTTTATCACTTCTATCTTCTTGTTTTTGTTTATTGCATTACTTATGTGTTTTGCATTTATTTTGAGTCAGTCTATTTTTATACTTTGCTTTGTTTAACATGTTTTTGTTTGTTTGTTTTCAGTTTTGTTTAGTTTGTTTTTTATAAAAAAAAAAAAAAAATTTGAAAAATTAGAAAAATACAAAAACAGTGTGTGTTTTGTGTACTTTGGTACTTGTGTACCTTGGATGGCCATTGAAACAAAATTTTCTAAACTTTGTATCATCTGTAGCTTAGATGAGCATTCTTATGTATAACTAAGCAAGTGAGCTTTGTGGCTCTTGTCTGTGATGAGTAAGATTAAGTTATCTCTTGAACTTAACACTCGTATCACTCTTTTTGACGGGAAGGACTAGAAAATCCTAAGAGAAAGGCCTAAATAACCATCTCACCACTGTTGCCTGCCAATCATAATAAGATATCTGTATGCTTCGGTATAGCAAAACTGCAGTGTCAAAAACATCTGTAAGCTTCGGCATGGCAAAAGTGCAATGTCAAATGCTTAACATCTTAGATATTTCTTTTCTCTTTCTTATATGCCCATGCATGATATGCTAAATAAAAGAAAAATATATGCAAAGAAAATAAAAAGAAAAAAGATCAAAAATGCTTTAAAAATGATTGCAAGCGTGTATTTTAGGAGATGTGGGAGTTATAGGATGTACCTCGAAGGTGATAGTCCTCATCAAACAGTTATGATTGTATGTGAGTTAAAGTGATTTTCTCATATCTCAAATCGTTATAACAGGTATACACATATGCAATCTTGCGATATTTTTCACACACAACACGCAATATTCTTAGCTACTCTTGATACATATGCAGATACAATGTAATTTGGTCATCACAAGGTTTTACGTGTGCTAATGTATGCTCACTAAACTGTCTTAACTTGTTTTTGAAATATAAAATTAGTTAGATTTTTTTAGTGTGTGTGTGTGTGTTTTTAGGGATCCATGTGCTTAAAATTCTGTTGAGAGATGATTTTGAGAGTTTAATATGTTAATTAGATCATTGGTTGAGTTGCATGTTTGATTGCATTCATGTCTGTGTTTTTCTCTTCTCGAAAAACTGTTTTTAAAAGCAAGCTCGACACCTCCTCGATACCTAACTATCTGTCGAGCTTTTCAAGCTTTTTCTTATCGCAATCCCGACACCTCCTCTACATCTAGTGGATCGATCGAGAAATCTCTTGCCTCCTCGATAGTTTCTTGACACCTTCCTCGACATCTGTCTCGACACCTCTCGATACCTTCATCTATCGAGCTTTACTGAACTTCTATATATTTGTTCAGCACGATTCAGTTCTCACTTTTCTCGATCTCTCTCTCTTAACAGATTCTCTTTTTTCTCTCCCAAACACTCTTTTCTCACTCAAAACCTTCAATCCACGTGATTTTCGGCTCTTCCTTGCTCCAAATCACTTGGTATGCTCTCTTATCTATTCATTCTTCATGCATCTCATGATTTAAAACCTAGGTTTTGGGGTTTTAGAAAAATTTTAGGGTTTTTCAAAATTAATGAGTGTTTATTGTAATTTTGGGTTGGATTTTCATTTACATGTGTTTAAAATCTCATGCATTGCATCACATTAGCATTATAACAGTATTTTCATGCATTTAGATGTGTGTAATATGCTTGTGTACTGGTAGGATTGGATTGAGCTGAGCCCATGATGCTTTTTACTTTGCATGTCACATGCTCATACATTTTCATGTATACGTACTCTTTTTTCAGTATATCTTGATATATTTGAAATTTTTTGGGACTTTTCTGTTTGTCTCCTTCTCTCCCTCTTTCTCTTTATTTACATTAGTAGTATCTATGGCACCTAAACGTAAGCCTGCTCCATCTTGGAACCCTCTTCGTTCTGGGGCATCATCTTCTTCTGATCATACTCCTTCTAACGTTCGATTCCGTGATGAGGATGCCCGAAAGGCCTACTCGGAGAACTTTTCTCGACAAGGTGTTCATTCGGAACGCCGAGTCATTTTGGCAGACTTCGCCGACACTGACCTTGCTGATGTCATTCACAGTCAGGGATGAGAGTCACTGTGTGACGTCCCGGTCACTTGTCCTCTCGTGCTTATTCAGGAGTTTTACTCCAACGTGCACAGGATTGATTCTTCAGTACCTCTCTTTCACACTCATATTCGAGGTATGCGCTTTGCTGTCATACCGCAGCTTGTTGTAAATGTGCTTTGAGTTCCAAGGGTAAAACATCCTGACTACCCCAGTTGTGAGCGTCTGAGGACTGTGTCTAAAGACGAGATGATGTCTGCTTTTTGTGAGCACCCATCTATTTAGGGTGAGTGTTAGTTTACACCATGTCGGCCTTTTGCTAAAGGTCCTAGATTCATGAATATGGTGATGACTTTTGTTTTGCACCCACTCTCTCACTATAACTCTATCATAGAGCCTCGTGCTCGATTTTTGCTTTCTTTGTTAGAGCATTTCACTATAGATTTTCTTTCACATTTCATTCTTTCCATCATAAATGTGTTTAGGGATATAGCTACCCGTGATAAGCTCATTTTCCCTTCAACTATTACGCGGATTCTACGCCATTTTTCTATTCCTTTTCCCTCTTCTGATCACTTTTCTGTCATGTGTGCCATAGACGCCGCTACCGTAAACAGCTCCTCACTTCGGTTTAACTCCATCTCGTTCGACATCTCCTCGGTTTGCTCCATCTATATTTGCTCCCTCATCTTCCATGGGCGATGTATCTCTTGGAGACATCATGGCGCAACTGTAGCGCATGGATGCTCGCCTTGATACACTCTCTACAGAGTTGTATCAGGTGAACATTCGTGTCGGTCGTATTGCACGACGGTAGGCGGCTATGGGTGGCTATGCTTTTGAGGCTACTCCTTCACCACCTCCTCTAGTGGCTTCTGATTCTGATGCTAAGGATGATGATATTGATGACGATGATGCTTCGGATGATGATGATGGAAATGCTAGCTTTGTCGATGAAATGTCTACTTGACACTCTTATCCTTTGTCACTCGTGACAAAAATGGGGAGTAATTTTGGGATATGAGAGTAGTCATCTTAGGGTGAGAGTTAGTATAGGACATTTTGTAAAGGTAAGCGTTGATACTTGAGGGATGTAGTGAGGATATGATGTATCTTTTATTTTCTTTCTATTATAGATACATTGTTTTTGTACATTGGGTCTTGTGATCATTTTAACATACATCACATGTGTTGTTTCTTTTCTCTCTTTATACATATGCTTCTTGTACTTTTATGCAATCTATTATTTTTGTTTCACACAAAGATGCCTTGATGAGTTTTGTTTAAAGTGTTTCAGAAATACAGATTGTCAAAGTCTACTTGTCATAAACTCTCTTCTTGCAAAAATTTTTAAGAGTTTGTGTTAGAATAGATTTTATTGTATTCAACAAGTGAATATGAGTTGAGTGATTTATGACTTCTCTCATATCTTATTTGTTTGTTGTGGTTTTGTCATTGATTGCCAAATGGAGAGATTGTTAAGACATATGTAGTTCACTTGTTAAGAACATATGTCATTCTTTTATGTAATTGGTAATTTTTTGACAAAACAAACTTTATTTGTAATTGAGTAGATCTAGGATGTGTTAAAATACTTCAAGAAACTATGTTTCAAGATCAAGTGTTGAAGCCTTCGAGTATGTTCATGAAAACAAGCTAAAAGTGCAAAGTTACTAAAACTTGACAGCTAGCATGTGTTGAGATTTAAGGAAGTTGTTTTACCCGTGACTCGACAGCTATCTCGACAGATGCTCGACAGCTTCTATTTGTTGAGGTTTATAAAATCAAAATTTCTAATATGATTTCTTGGGATTCGTGGATGTGTCTTTGGGCCTTCTTTTCTCCTAACGCTAGACATATAAAAGGATTGTTTTAAAGGCCGTCAAAGTGTTCACAAGTTGCACAAGCATTGAGAAAACTTTGTTCAAACAAATTGTGACCGGAGACAAAGTTTTGCCCTAGTTCATCTCTTCTGAAGAAGTTGCTGTGTATGTGCTCCTTTGGGTTTTGTGACCAAACATTTTCTTGATCTTCATCGTGGATGAACTAAAGAACTTCGCAGCCAACAAACTTTCTCTAGTTTGTGATTGAAGTCGCATACTGAGATCCATGCAATTGGTTAGTCACGTACTTGGGAGCCATGCATAAAAAGGGGAAACTGTCACTACAAAACAAGTCCAATTGGGTATTAGGGTAAGGGTTCAACTGTAGGTTAGTAAGGTACTTGGGATTCCTTTACTTATAACCGCTTGTTGTGATAACAGTAGAGTTTCGTGAGTGGTAACTTGAAAATCACCCGATGGGGTTTTTACCGTCAAGTTTTCCCCATTCGTAAATAAATCACCGTGTTATTTATTTTCCTCTGCATAATTAGTTTATTGGTGATTTGTTAGTGCTACCACGTGTTTGCATGTTAAATTGATTTATTAATAACTTGGCTAATTAATTAATTAATTTAATCACAAGGGGTCAATACGTTTTTGGCCTATCAAGGGGTCAAGACGTTTTTCGCCTATTAAAGGTAAACAAATCCACTATGATAGAATGGAAAATTACAATAGATTTAAACCCTAAATATAAAGCTACCTCATATAGAACTTACTAACACGACCACGTGTAGCTCTAACTCCACGGACTCTTCTATCTTGGATTTGCTGAATACAAACTCCCACATTTTTGACGTTGAGATCCCACTCAAAGGTTTAGCAACACCAACTCTCCAGTTTGTGACTTCAAAACCACCCTTGAAGGTTTAAATCATCAGCTATATATGATCTTGTTGCAGCAACTTCAAATCTACCGGTTCTAATAATATGTGGATGGAATTCTAGTAGTGACTTTGAAAGGAGAAGGTACAAACCTTTTAGATCTCAAAAGAGAAGCTCCAAAGTCATAAAAAAAAATATACCTTAGGGTTTCCTTTAAATACTATGTGAAATAAATCTAAAACCCTAATCACTTAATAGACTTATGGACTATTAGGCCGAAATTAAAATATGCAGAATCCATCTCAATCAGTTGAACCTGGCATATTTTGAATTCTTCTTTTTGTAGCTTATATGTTCATGTGTTCTGACTTGTAACACCTTGAGCAATGTCTAATAAATCCTATAGACTCTAAGATCTATAACTAGATAAGTTTGTATTCATGGTTTACCAACTGCTCTAAACTTTTAGAACCTAACAATCTCCCCTTTTGTCAATCCATGATAAAACTTACATACAAAATGAAATGCTCAAATACAAGAACAAATCAATTATAATAAAATGCCCAAATACATCACAAATCTCAATTTCAGAGTTCAAACCTAAAATTTGCTATAAGAGGCAAAAGATCTTGATTAGAATGTACTTGTCTTTCTTGAAACACTCAAAAGAGCACATTACCGCATGTGTGGAAATAAAGACAGATAAACAATAAATAACAAATATGCAATAACATCAAATAAAAAACATGCAAACTAACTTTCCCCCTAAGTTAGATACATCAAAAACTTTTATTTTCTCCCCCTTTCAAAAACAATTTCATCTCCCCCTAAATAAAAACAGTTAAAAATCTTTTCCAAATTTCATCTATTTCTCCCCATTTTGTCACATATTGACAAAGACAACCCAATCAGAAAGTAAACAGTAAACATACAAAAAAAGGATAAGAGAAAATAGAGAACTAAGATAACACAAAAGAATTTAGCTCTATAGAAAATAGAGACAACTCCCCCTATGAAGAGCAATAACTCCCCCTAAGACCAATATAGGTTAAAAAAAAAAAAAAAAAACTTTCTCCCCCTATAAAAATAGGAAAAACAAAACAAGTTTTGGGAAAAGCAATGTTCGGGAAAATTTCAGAGGTGGGGAAAAATAAAGACACACATAAGTTTTGGATACAAATGAAGAAAAATATTCTCTCTTTCAATATATGCCAACTTGACACTATGTGACCATAAACAGATGCATGCAAATACTTTTAGACACAATCAGTTAAGACTATAAAATATAGATCTCAATGATATAAAAATTTAGCATGCAGTTTATTTTAGAGAAAATATTTGCACATTTCTTATCCACCATATCTCCAAAAAAAAAAAAAAAATTCTGCAGTACACACATCAAGAAAAATAGCAAATACTAAAATATACAAAGGACTCAAAAATTAATCAATCAATTTTTAAATCAAGTTAAGTACCAAATTTAGCAAAGTGTATGCATGTTTTGTGTGAAACAAATGAGACATATGATTGTAAAAATGCAAGATGGATAAAGAAAACAATGGAATGCATGTGAATTCTATCGTAAATGATGCATGAAAAGATAGATTGGTCAAGGGCGCATGAACCAAAAAAAATTCGATTGATCAAGTAGGAATCGAAAACAAACTTGGAAATTTTTGATCAGTCGAGCATCAATCGGACATCAATCGAATCAGGCAAAGAGTTTTTGCTTTAAAACCTGAACATTTTCGATCGGTTAAGGGAGATCTTCGATCGGTTGAAACAGTGAAAAATTTTAAAACTTAAAAATCTAGAAATTTTATGCAGAAAACAACTTTGAAAGAAGTTTTTAAGACTCAATGTTTATGAACATGATCCAGAAAAGTTTTAAAAACATGATTCCTCTTAAATGCAAATATCAAAACCAATAAAGAAGTTAAAAACAAAGATTTTAAACTTCTAAACACATTTTTCTTCAAATTCCCAACCAAAATAAAAATTTGCATTTACACATCAAATCATATGCAATTAAAGATGGCCAGATTAGTCAACACACAATCACATGTACAGAGTTTAGCATAGATTTACGTATAGGGTGTGCTACTAGTAAGTGTACAAAGTACAGAAAATGTGATATGTAGATAGTAATTAACCAAATTTTCTATATCATCAATCATATTGGTTTGAAAGTGACTATCACCTAAAGAGTTACATCATATAACTCCCACATCTCCTAAAAAACATGCTTGCAATCATGTAAAAGCATTTTGATTCTTTTTACTTTTCTTTTTCTTTTGATATTCTTTTATTTCTTATTCTTTTGAAATCAACACCTCGTTTTATTCTATTGTGCAAATGCTATACCTTACCAAGCACGATTTTTATGAATTGCACACAAGTGTTCATGATTGGTGAGTAACAGTGGTGAGACGATTATTTATGCATTTCTCCTAGGATTTTTTAGTCCTTATAATCAAAATAATGTGACATCAAAATCAGGATCATTTGTTTAAAAACTATAAACAACTCACATAATAAAGCACTACATAGCACAAAATAGCAAAGTGCAGAAAATAACTCATTAAAGTTAAATAATGTACACAGTCATGAAATGCAAATTTCATAGGCTAACCTTAATTTCAAACTTAGTGGTGTGCAATACAAAAAAAAAAAAAAAAAAAAATTGGATTTTCAAAATTTTATTACCAAAAATAAAAAACACACATTATGCTAAATGAACAAATGCAAAAGCAGTGCATGATAGTACTCAACTAAACTATAGAGGATACACAAACAAGAAATATCAATTTCTTAATTAACCCATGAGTATGTGTACCAACTAGTACATACTTATATAAAATCAAAAAATAACATATGCACTCAGTTATGCAATACATACTTTCCATGTTTCTCCCTAATATCAAGCATGTTCTAATTCAAGAGAGAGATATCATAATTTATGTTATCATCAAGAAAATTAAAACTAGATATAAAATAAAATATTTGTATTTTTGAAATTTTTCAATGTTTTTGGTTTTCTGAATAATCAAAACAACCTAAGAAAATAAAACAACCAAAAACTGAAAGAAAACATATCCACAAATAATTGAAAGAATTATATCAAGGACAAGTAAACAACACTCACCTTAGTAAGTCTTTTCTCACCCATACAATAGAGTCTTTGGCTTTATAGGTGAAGAACCATGAGAAGCTGAGTGTATTTGAGGGATTACAAACTTCTTCTGAGAGAGACAAACATCCGAAAATTTCCTTTCACAAGCCAACAAGCTTAAATTTTTTAATAGCATATGAAACAATTTATTTGGACTTATGGCCGGAGAAATATCATTACATACCCTAGACTGAGACACAAAATGCTTAAATTTCAAATTATGATAGTTAGGATGAATGTGACCAGACGCAACACAAAAGGGACAAACATGAACAAATTTAGAAACATCAATATTCCTAATTGCAAATCTAGTCTCAGATTTTGGTTTTTGCCTCAACAAAGAACAATTTGGTCAAATGCGACCAACAAAACCACAAAGGTGACAGGTAAGTACAAAAACTAATTTCTTATGCAATTTACCAGTAAATTTAGACTTAGGTTTAGAAACTTTAGCGTCTACATCAGAACTTTTACCTTTGTCTAATCTAGCAACATAAGCCTTTTCTTTATGATTCCTCTTGAAAGAAGGAATATAAACTTTTTCATCTTTAGGCTTACAAGGAACGAAAACAGAAATAAATCTGTTATCAACAGCAAGTTTGGTATTAGATAAATTTTTCAATTCATCTTTAGATTCAGCTAACTCTTGTTCCAAACTTTTCATTTTCTCATCTTGAGAGGAAAATTGATTTCTCAAAAATTCATTCTTTTTATTGAATTCATTCAATCTCACAATTAATTCCTATTTTTCAAGATTAGCCAATTTTAACTATTCCTTGAATTTCTTAGCAATTTTTATAGATTTAGTTAATTCCCTATGGAGAGTTTCATAGGCATCAATAAGATCAACATAAACATTATTCTCCTTTTTATTCAAAACATCACAGCTAAAAGCAACAAGAAGCTTAAAATTATCCATGACAGCAGGGATCAAGGATCTACTGAGGATGTTAATCCAATCAAAGTGAACTTGCTCCCACACCACTTGTTTGTTTGTTTAGACCCTTTTAAAATCAGGTAAGTTTAACCTAATGAATTAATCAAGTGTTTACATAGGTTAATTATGAGATCTAGGTTAAACACATGCAAACATGTTACTTAGTGCGGAAAAATAAAGAATGCAGTAATATGATGACCTAGGAAAGCCAACCATTTCAAGGTAAAAACCTGGGAATGATTTAATCTAGCTATCCTCAAGGTAAAAAAATTCCCTATGATAGAATGGAAAATTACAAAAGATTTAAACCCTAAATCTAAAGCTAACTCATGTAGAACTTACTAACACGACCACATGGAACTCTGACTCCACGAACTCTTCTATCTTGGATTTGCTAAACACAAACTCTCACGTTTTTTACTTTGAAATCTCACTCAAAGGTTTAGCAACACAAACTCTCTAATTTTTTTTACTCCAAGACCACCCTTGAAAGTTTAAATCATCAGCTATATATGATCTTGTTACAACAGCTTCAAATCTACCGGTTCTAATAATATGTAGATGGAATTCCGATAGTGACTTTGAAAGGAGAAGGTACAACACCTTTTAGATCTCAAAAGAAAAGCTCCAAAGTCATAACAAAACGTGCCTTAGGGTTTCCTTTAAATACTATGTGAAATAGATTTGAAACCCTAATTACTTAATGAGCTTATGGACTGTTGGGCCAAAATTGAAATCTGCAGAATCCGTGTCTCGATCGGTTAAACCATAGTCTCATTCAATCGAACTTGGCATGTTTCGAATTCTTCTTTCTGCAGTTTGTATGTTCTTTTGTTCTGACTTGTAACACCTTGAGCAATGTCTAATAAATCTTATAGACTCTAAGATCTATACCTAGATAAGTTTATATTCATGGTTTGTCAATTGTTCTAAACTTTTAGAACCTAACAATTTCTTATTTGTCTTATGAAAGTTATGATATAAAAAATACACTTGAAAGATAAATCTCAATATTTATTTTGGCTATCTTAATCAATTTTTCTACTTTTACTAATTAATATATTTATTTATCTTTAAAAAAATTCTTAAATTAATTATGACATCATCACTGTTCAATCTCAGTCCAACCTTCAAAATCGTAAATCTCTCCCTTTAATGGTTCATTAAACAGTTTGGGTCTGAAAACCCTTTTTTCTTTTTTTTCTTTTTTTACCTTTTCTTATTAAGTTTTTTTTACTGTTACCCAAAAGATCATATTAACTTATTTTTACTATTATCTTATTAATCTCTCATTAATTGCCTGAGCTTATATTACATCTTTGTCTCTTCTTCATGTCTTTTAGCATATATTGGGTTAAGATAGCTTGACCCCCCATTAATTAACTCAATTACTCAAGTTGATTAATTAAGTCAAATTACATACAAATAGTGGAGGCACCAACAAATCACCAATTAAGTAATATGCAGTGGAAAATAAATAATTCAGTAATTTGTTGACGAACGGGGAAAACCTCTCGAAAGGCAAAAACTCTACTGGATGATTTTAAGGTTACCATTCCCAAGAATCCACTAATCAACAATCAAGCAGTTACAAGTATAGGGAATCTTACTAATAACCTTGGCCTATCCCAAAATACTAATCTACAGTTGAACTTTCGCTCCAATACCCAATTGGACTTGATCTTGTAGTAGCCTTCTTTCCCTTGATGCACAAATCTCCAATTTATGACTAACCCTTTGCATGGATCCCAATACGTGACTTGTTAGGACATATGTGATTCATGTTAGGAACATATGTCATTCTTTTATGTAATTGGCTAATATTTTGATAAAACGCACTTTACTTGTAATCGGGTAGTTCTAGGTATTTTTAATACTTCAAGAAATAAGGTTTCAAGATCAAGTGTTGAAGTTATCAAGTCTGTCCAAGAAACAAGCTGAGAAGTGCAAAATCATTAAAGCTCGACAGTTGTATCTATCAAGCTTAAGAGAGTTGTTCAGTCTTGTAATTCGGTAGTTCTAGGTATTTTTAATACTTCAAGAAACAAGGTTTCAAGATCAAGTGTTGAAATTATCAAGTCTGTCCAAGAAACAAGCTGAGAAGTGCAAAATCATTAAAGCTCGACAGTTGTATCTATTAAGCTTAAGAGAGCTGTTCAGTCTTGTGTGCTCAACACCTGCTCGACAGCGTCTCGACACCTCCTATCTGTCGAGATTTAGGAAAAATAGATTTTTTTGTTCTGTTTTCTTGGGATTTGTGTTTATATGTTTGAGCCTTCTTTTCTCCTAACCTTAGACATATAAAAGGATTGTTTTAAGGGCCGTCAAAGATTACACAAGTTGCACAAGCATTGAGCAAAGTTTGTTCAAGCAATTTGTAACCGGAGACAAAGTTTTGCCCTAGTTCATCATTCTTGAAGAATTTGCTGTGTATGTGCACCTTTGGGTTTTGTGACTAAGCATCTTCTTGATCTTTATTGTGGATGAACTAAAGAACTTTGCAGCCAACAACTTTCTAGTTGGTGTTTGAAGTCATGTATTGGGATCCACACATTAGTTAGTCACGTGCTTGGGAGCCATGCATTAAAAGGAAAAATTGTCACTACAGAACAAGTCCAATTGGGTATTGGGGTAAGGGTTCAATTGTAGGTTGGTATAAGATATTGGGATTCATTTACTTGTAACCGCTTGTTGTGATAATAATGGAATTTCGAGAGTGGTGACCTGAAAATCACCCGGTGGGGTTTTTGCCGTTAAGTTTTCCCCATTCATAAACAAATCACCGTATTATTTATTTTCCGCTATATAATTAGTTTATTGATGATTTGTTTGTGCTACCACACGTTTGCATGTTAATTAACTTAATTAATTCACTTGGCTAAATTAATTGGTTAATTTATCACAATGGGTCAATACATTTTTAGCCTATCATGACTAACTCCAGCAACTTCAATGATGTTGTTGGTTGCAAAGTTCTTCACTTCATTAACAATAAAAATTAAGAAGTATTTAGTTACAAAACCCTATGGCATACAAACGCAATAGCTTCTCACAGTGAAAATAAATCTCTGTCTCTGTTGTCAAGCCATCTATCGAGCTTCACATTAAGTCTTGATAGCAAGCATCTATTGAGCTATCTGTCGAGACTTAATGAACAACTTTTCTTCATCTGTTTCTTGGACCAATCTTCATGTCTTTTAATACGAACGCTTGATATGCTTGAACAACATATTTCTTAATGTATTAAACTCATCTTTAGATCTACCCAATTACAAGTAAAGTGCATTTTGTCAAAAGATTAACCAATTACATAAAATATGACCCTAATAGCATACCCACATTTAGTATTAAAAAATAAAGAAAAAAAAATTAAGGACTAATAACCAAATTAGCCCTTGGGAAGAGATAAAAAGACACGCAAATGTTGTGGATTGTTTAATGAAATGCACTATTTCACCATTACCAAAATAAAAGACCTGAAATTGATAAAACATTTGTAAGATAAGGAAAGAGAAGAATCTGAGAAGCCACCACCATCATCAAGCTGGCTTGCCATCACCATTAAGACGCCAAAACCCTTATGGGTTTTTTTTTTTTTTTGGTTGCTTCTTACGATGAACTCATTATTTACAAAGTTTTATAATAATTATGCTATAATATATGTACAATATTCTTCAAAATCATCTTATATAAAACAATATAATATTATTCGTGCATCATACTGGTAACTTACTGGCTCTTTATAATTATAGTATGTTATAACATGTTCTAAAAAAATATAGAGGTAAGAATGACATAGCTTTGATGATGAATAGGTGAAGAGGTACGCGGTATCTTCCAAAATGTCTTTATTAGTTTCCTATATAATTCCACAATACTTACATGATTTTTTGGAGGTATAGTACTTTCAACGACCTGAAATTTCCTTTCAATTGTTATAATCTCAAGTTCTCAACCATTCATCAATATTTTTAAGCATAAACTTGTATCCTACTTAGATGGAAAGGACAATCTGGGTATCACAAAAAATATTAGAGGTTCCAAGGAAGGACATTAGTTTCTTATAACCCACTCAAGATGATATGTTAAAGAATGTGTTGCCTTGCAACGAGTGATAATAGAAATGATATTGAGTAGTTTAAATTTCAACCAATGCCATAAAAATTTGAGAATGCACAATATAATCAAAATTTCATATGAAATTAAAAATTATGGACGAGCCTAGCAGGCCCAAAGAAAGACTTCAATCCACCACAAAGAACATTTGGGTCAGGCCGTCCAAGCTAGCTAGTCACAATGTTTAAATATCATAAATTTCTACTAAGAGTAGCTCAATTAATTGACATTTTCTGATAATTCCAATGGAGACATTCAAGCATACTTATTAAACAAGGAATGGACATTGACTTAGTCTATGAGTTGGGTAAGTGGTTCAACTAATGGGGTCATTGGTCAAACTGTAAGGTCAAATAAAAAAATTATATATATATATATATATATATATACTATTATTTAAGGAGCTTCTCCTGTTTAGACCAGATTTGTTTTGTTCCAAAATACCTCTACAATCTACGTTTAAGTAGGGGCAAAACTCAAGGATAACAATGTAAAAATATATCTCTAACTATTACCTAATACATTTCCTACAAAATAGGACCACCCTTCCACTAACCCACTTCTTCAAAGCAACTATACGTTGTGTTTTTTTTTTTCATTTAAAAAAAAAAAAAATCATCCTCACCTTTATCTTCAAATCAAATTTTTTTTTTTAACATCCTCAAGTTTATCCCAAAAAAAAAAAAAAAAAAACCTAAACAGATATATATAGGTTTGATTAAAATTTAAACAGCTTTTAACTTCTTTTTAAAAATTAAAAACAAAAAACCTAATTTAAAAAAAAAAAAAAAAAAAAAAAAACACACGTTCTATCAAAAAAGTTATCTACCCTATTATAATTTTTTTTTTTAAAAGGTTATCTGCCCACGTTCCTAATTTGGAAATATATATATATATATATATATATAAATTAAAAATATATATATCCCATATTCTATCCAAAACAAAAAACATGTTTAATTTAGTCTCCCACTCTAAAACAAAAACTTCCCTCTAACATAACCTCCTACTAATCTTTAACTGGTAATGCTTATCAGTTATCACACCACATGAGTCTCTTAAGCAAAAGCTTGTTTTCAGAACTATTTTCACATTTTGGTGATTGTGCTACCCGAACCAAAGCAAAACAAAGTAGTTCAAGAATGGAGGTTGAAACCTATGTGAGTAACGCCCAATTTTCTTGATGAATTCTTTAGCCCCCTTTTTTTTTTTTTTTTTTTTTTTTTTTTTTTGTTGTCTTCAAGGGAGTGTTAATCAAACATAGAAAGTTGTACTGTGTTATTCGTAGTTTAGCACCAGTGTCAATTGGATGTAATTTTAGATGTTGAAATATGTGGTTAAAAATTCTTCATTTTGAAATCAAATTCTATAAGTTGTTGAAACCATTTTAATCTATAGATCTGGCAAATCTATTTTGAAAAACGCTTTTGTAAATATTACAATTTTTATTAAAAATTTTTACCATGATTTTATGTAATTTTCATTTATATTTTTTATATGCCCAATTAGTTTTTGACTTGAACGGCCAAATTTTGTTGAATTTTCACTTGGTAACGATTTTTTTTTTTAATCAAAAAACATTAAAAAATTATTATGAAATTACTAATTCACTGCAGTCATATTAATTTGCAGTGTAAGGATCTTCACCTAAGGCTATACATTTCTTTTTTTGTGAAGACTTCTAAGGCTATACATGTTTTGTAGGGATCAAATTACTTATGGAGGGTGTCTACAAAAGAATTTATCATGAATTTATTTATTATAATAATTCATTATCCTAATGTTATATTTGATTTATTTTCCCTTCAGGAAATTCTATATTTGATTGTGGTTCTTTTTTCCTAGTATTATGGTGGTGACTAGTGAGGGAGATTCAAGGGAGATGGAGGTGGTACTGCTACACTGTACACAAGTTCGGCTAAAAGGATTTGAGGCATGGAATGATATTTTAATTTAGCGAGTGTGTAGTGAGAATTGAATAAGTATGTTGCTCTTGAAGATGCATGTACATGTTGTTTACTAAGGCAAAATTATCCATTGCTTCATGATATAGAAGCTAACTATAGATGTACATTTTTTTGTTTGATAAAAAGTAAGAAACTTGTGAGTTAAATTTAGAGACAGAAATTTATATAGAAGGTGTTTAATTTAGACAGAAAATTTTTTGTATAGAAGATGTTTAAGAAACACGTGAGGCTTATTTATTTATTTTTTTTTAGTGTTATAATTTTTCACTTATTCTAATTTGATATTTATGTTTTTTTCCACAAAAATTGTGTATTTAAGACTACAAATATAGCTAGAAGGGTCGTAAGGTTAGTTACAAAAAATGAACATTGAAATCATATGTTCATGTGTGGATAGGCCAATATGAGGCGTATTGAGAGAGAGAGAGAGAGAGCTTGAAGTGAAGCCTAACACAAACATGCGTGTGAGATAGAAAACAAGCACAGAAAATAAAAATTTGCTGATTATGGAAGACGATGTGCATGTGGCTCAGACTCTCCTAGAGCTTGAAGTGAAGCCTAACACAAACATGCGTGTGAGATAGAAAAACAAGCACAGAAAATAAAAATTTGCTGATTATGGAAGACGATGTGCATGTGGCTCAGACTCTCCTAGTGAGATACCTTATGAGGCTCAAACTATTCATGATGGTATTCATCGAGTAGCTCTCCAGTAACCCTTTTTTCTGGCTTCATTTGTGGTGAGAGTGATCACTAAGATCATATATGGCTCGGACAAAATTTTAGCAGTGCTGTTTGAATCCTATTGAGGGTGCCAATATTCAAGCATGTGCCATGACTAAATACATGTGTATTTCTCCCATATTATAAGCTCAAAAATCAAAATTGAAACTACGGCGTTGGTAGAACAAGAAAATGATTCTTGTATTGACACGTGATGGTTATTTCTTAATAAATTCCCTCACTAACGAAAGATTGTAGTTGAATAAACACATTTTATGCTTTCTCGATCGGAAGGCCTCTTGACTTTTGTCGAGTCTGATATATATTCTTAAACTATATATGTTCGCATGAACAGAACGGATCGAATCCTGCACATGCTGAAGGGTTACCTATAAGTACAAAATGAAGTAAAAACACGAACTCTAATCATTAGTTTCAATTATTCTGTTGAAATGGTTTTTTCCCCTTAGAATATGCCAAAATGTTTCCTTAATTGTGTGCTACCTTTATATATATATATATATATATATATTTGTATTCCACTTTATTGCTCCACTAATCACAATTTTCATATATTTATTTGACTTTCTTTATAAAAATAGCTGAAGTTTAAAATGAAAAAAAAAAAAAAAAAAAATTAACATGGCATGAATACTAGCATGTCTACAAATATTTTTTCCTACCTTTTTGGCCTCATTTTATGCTCTATTAATAACAATGTATATATTTGAATTTTCTTATAAAAAATTGAAAATTGAAGAAAAAAATTAGTTACACAGCATACTATGATTGATGGGCATAAAGTGAAGTACAAAAAGTGAAACAAATTATTTTTATTCATGTAGAGGCAGATACTAGTGCTTTGAAATAATGTTTTTCATTGTCTTTAAGGAGTTTTATATTATAATTGATGACAAGTTATTAGTGTCTATCTGACTCATAATACTTGATTTTTAAAACAAAAATGGTTAAAAAACCTGTGTCCCATTTTAAGTGCTTCAATTTATTTTATACTAATCACAGTTTAACACACCCTTTTTTTTTTCTTTTTTTCTTTTTTTCTTTTTTAATGAAATATCAATTTATGCAAGATTTAAAAAGAGAAGAGAAAATCAATATAGAAAAATTATGTGGTTCAGCAGTGTGAACACATCGAAGGGAGAGAACGACTATCAATCCTCACTATTCCGCTTGTTATATATGTTCCCCTCCATTCACTCCACTACACTCCTAAGGCTCTTTGGCCAGTGGCTCAAACAAATATACACTAGCTTTAACATTTTTTTCCCCTAATAAAGTAATCAAGGTTTACATTTAGAAGGAAAAAAAAAAAGAAAGAAAAAGAGAGAGAGAGAGAGAGATATATTGTAATTAGTAGAGCATAAAGTGGACATTAGGAATGGGAAATATAAGTTTTATTCAATGTTTAGCAAAAAAAAAAAACTTTTATTCAATGAAACTTAATTTTTATTCAATGAATTTTTGGTTATTTTCTGATTTTCTCACAATACTTGACCTGAGTACAATTGGAAATGTGCCAGGGTTTGAAGATAGGAGTTGGTACCAGCAACCAACACACACACACACTCACACACTCACACTCACAAGCCACACCTCCCCACTTACTTGGTCATTTACAACCATAGAACATGTGAAAAGTGAAAACCACCAGTCCAAGTCAACTGTTTATTTTGTACACATCTAACCTCAAAACGCCCACTATTTCATTCTGACTCTATTAAGCATTTTGTTGTAGGGTTCTCTCTCTCTCTCTCTCTCTCTCTCTCTCTGATTTTCTGTAATATCATTCAATGAGAAAGCCTTGCTGTAAGAAGGAAGAGACTAACAAAGGAGCCTGGTGCCAAGAAGAAGACCAGAAACTAATTGCTTACATCCAAAAACATGGTGAAGGTTGCTGGCGTTCACTTCCTAAGGCTGCTGGTATTTTCCTGCCCCCTTTCCCTTTTGGATTTTAGTTAATTTTCGAGCTATGCCATCCATGCCATAATAAACTTGCATGCCTGCTCTTTACACGTCCTTCTTCTCCTTCTCCTTCTAATTATTATTGTTGATTTTTACATAATAATCGCCAATATAATTGGACCATTAATTGATGATCATAGGGAACCAATAAAATTTTGAGATGAAAGAGAAAAAAGAAAAGGGAGTACTTGGTGATAGCATGTTCTCATATTTGTTGTTGATTAGGGTTGCGACGCTGTGGCAAAAGTTGCCGACTGAGATGGATAAATTATTTGAGGCCAGACCTCAAGCGTGGCAATTTTGAAGAAGATGAAGAGGATTTAATCATCAGGCTTCATGCTCTCCTTGGGAACAGGTGCAATATCATCTTTTCATTGCAATCCTGGTTGAGAAATGATTCACTGCCATGAACAAGTGGCTTTGCAGTGATATTAATTAGCATTTTATGCTAAAAATAATATTTATGGTTGATATAGGTGGTCACTGATAGCTGGAAGATTACCGGGACGGACTGACAATGAAGTAAAGAACCACTGGAATTCTCATATAAGAAAGAAGCTAACACAGATGGGAATTGATCCCAATAAACCTCATAAGCTGGGAGGCACTGCATCTTTTACTGGAATCTCATTTTTTTCCAAGAATCAGGCACCTAAGCCAGTGAATGTCCATCGCGACGACAATCAAATCCTGGGTTTTGAGAGTGGTGTTGAAAGCAACAAGACCAGCTGTGTCCCAGACTTGAATCTTGACCTTACTCTTAGCACTCCCACGAGTACTCTTGTGGAAGAGAGGCAGCAGCCAAAACCTTAACTAAAGGTCCTGGTCTCCATGGCCTCTTCTATGAAGATAGCTAATTATATCACAATGTAAGTAGTAGTATAATCTCGTGGTGCAAAGAAGGAGAATAGAAATAACATCAAAGCTCATCTCATATATTTTTATCATGAGGGATGGAGTTAAAACAAGGTTAGCAATGACAAATATCATTTGAAATTAAAAACATATGGTGAGAGGGTATTTTTATTTGTATCTCTATGCCATACCTACTTTTTTATATGCTTTGGAAGTGTAATACATGTATTTGACTGTAGTATTATATTGCTGTAAACCTAATTGTAAGGGAAGTTTGAGTATTGAGGCTGTAAATTTGCATATTTTAATTTATCAAGTATTTATACAAAGTCTGTTGAACTTTTATGATTGTAGAAGGAAGGTTCAATATATGGCTGCAAACTTGTATTTATAGGGCTACAATTGGTAAAGTTACAACTGAACTGATTTCTACTCTTTAAAATAAGAAGCACTGAGTAAACCCTAGCCAGTTGCTTAATCTCTCAGTTCTCAGCTATGCAATGGCAGAAGTATTAATTTTGGTTCTGCGTCCATTCTTTCTTTCACTATAATGATGGCTACTTTATTCGGTCCCTGTTCTTTTTCTTCTTCTTTTTTGACAATTTGATAACACAATAGGAAAGGGGATTTGAAATTTTGAACCCTGATTCTCTTAATTAAAAAAAAATAAAAAAATAAAAAATAAAACTGTTTATAAAACTAGTTTACACCATATATAGTGCCTTCCTAATCACCATACTAGTACACTAACAAGAGAAATCAATCTAAAGAATATAGTCTAAGAGTCATATTATGCTAAAATTCCTGATTTTCTGAGATTTCTCATAGCTGCGTGGATTCTCCAATTTCCCCTCAACGATGCAATTTTCTTCTTTTGTTTTGAATATTTTTTTTCCTGGTAAGTCCAGGCCAGGGCTGAGAATGTAATTTAACTTCTTTTTCTTTTTCTTATTTTTAGGTAAGTTAAATATATTTTTTTTGTTCTTTCTTTCTTTCTTATAAAAGCTGCAAGGATGTCCTAGGAAAATTTAGCCTCGAAATTTATATATTTTTCAAAATCTTAAACTGACCAGAGATTAGGTATGAAGAATTTTTTATTAATTTATTTATTTTTATCTTTTCCTACTTTAAGGAAAAAAATTTGCGATTCACAAAATCCAGTCTCCTTGACATTCACTAGTTGTTAATAGGAATCACAAAATTAAAAGATAAGGTTATTAACGCTTTTTTTGACTAGACGAAAACTGAGGTAACGACCAAACATTCAAAGGAAATTCATGCCCTGTATGGAAAGAGCTAAAAGTGGTGCTTTCAGTTATTCATTTGAAAAGAGTTAGTTGCACTTGCACATGCTTCGAGCTCATAACTAACCCTTGGACCAGTAACTGTCGAGAATTTTACAGCATTTCAACAAGAGGCTAACCCCACCTAATGTTCAAGGTGACTATTTGGAACATGGTGTAGATTATAGTAAATTCTCAATGTTTGTTCAAGATGCCTTGTTTGAATTTTCAATATTGGGAGTTAAATATATATATATATATATATATATAGGTTGGGTTCAAGTTACACCAGGTGTAATTTTAAATAATGTTACACCACTTAATATTTTTTAATTAGATGCGAATTTTGAGAAATCTATCGTTCGATTACATTATTTTCATATATTCTCTATGCTTGCAAAATTTTGAGATGATCAAAGATTAATAGTTATATCATCAGTCAACTGTTTAAATTTAAATTTTTGTAGTTTAAAATAATGCATAAAAAATAAGTTTATGGATTAAACGATAAATATTGGGTCTATTAGTTCTTTTTATATGCAAGAGTAAATATAATGTGTCAAAACAGCTGCTGCATGTGTAGATATAACCTCTGTTTTTCAATTGGGTCTATTAGTTGTTCTAAATTTTATTGTCTCACGTGTAGGTAAGGAACACATGTTTTGTAGCTGCATGTTTACACACTGATGAGAGGGAACTTTGATATTATATTCGATTTATTAGTTATAGCTACAGGTATTGGCTAATAAATCGAATAGTATTTAGCTCAAAGTGACTATTTCTTTAGATATGGAATAATTGAAATTTTTATTTATGCAAATATATTGGTTATTATATTTACATATTTTATATTTGTATTCATTGTTTATATTGGTTGTTATAGTTACTAAATAGCAAAGAGAGTGTTAAGAGTTATATGATGCCCCAAACAATCCAGGGCTATTAGAGTAAGAGTTACCACTTGAAGATTTTGGTGATTGTGAGTTGAAATCCAAGCCATATGTTGGAATGCAATTTACTTCCTTGATGGTGTTGAAACTTTTTACAAAGAATTTGCAAAAAAATAAGGTTTTGGAATCCGTGTTCGTACCAGTAAAAGACCACCTAAAAGTGATAATATAACAAGTCGTATTTATGTATGTTGTAGTGAAGGACAACGCAAAAGAAAAAAAGACACTTGATAATGGGAAGAGCAGAGATGATGAACAAAAGGCCCATAGAAGTTGTTCAAGTCTTAGAACTGGATGCAAAGCAATGCTTAGGGTCATGAAGAATAAGAAGTTGCTGAAATGGGTTGTGAAGGGATTTAACAAAAACTACAATCATAGTATAATAAGTTCAAAAAGTGTGTCATACCTCCGATGCCACAAAAAAAATGTACACTGTTGCCAAAAGTCTTGTTGAAAAATTTGGTGAAGAAAGTCTTCCAACAAGAAAAGTTGCCGTGGTATTCAATGTAGGTGACCAAACATTTACAAGTAGAGATTGTTAGAATCACTTGAGAGATGTTAGGGAAAAAAACCTAGATGCTGGAGGTGCCTCAGCTGTCCTTAATTATTGCCAAAAACAACAGGCTAAAAACTCCAATTTCTTTTATGCAATTCAATGTGATGATGTTGGCCATATGGTAATTTTTTTTTTTTTGGGTGGATGCATGATCAAGAATGGCTTATCAATACTTTGGGAATGTAGTGACATTTGATGATTTTAATGATTTTAAATTGCATGGAAATTGGCTAAAAATTTTATATTGGAGAAGCAATCTCTTAGAATAATGAAAATGCTTTGGAGGAAACCTATTAACAATTTTCCCGAAATGTATTACTGTCTCCAAGGATGGTTTTCAATTAATCGTGGTCAACATGTTGTCCTATAATGCATTAGTAACCTGCCTGTTATCCTGATTTAGGACTCTTTCACTTATATATAGAAATTGGTCAACAAAATCGTATTTTGATCTGAAGATAAAATACACATGTTAAAAAAAATTAGCAGCTTCATAGGCAGCAGAGTTACAACATCTCTTAATCCAAACATCTCTAATTACAAAAGTTGATATATGAAGAATCAATTTTATTCAATCAATTGGAATCAAAGTGTACAACTAACATAAATACATTTAGCAGTAACAACTAACAATGGAAACAATAGCGTTTATTGTCATCTCTTAGAAAGTTATAGGGTTGGGTTCAAGTTAAAATTCTAACCCACCTGGTGTAACATTACTTAGAAAGTTAGAATTACACTAATGCTGGGGTTGGGTACACGTTGCGTTTCAATGTTTGCACGTTTTGCCCTCTTTTTTTTTAATTTTTTATGCATTTCAGGGAGTAATGCGGCTATTGTTCATAAACACTAGCAGCATTATTTGACTATAAGCAGTGAACAGTGCACCCGTGCACTGTTCACGGGTCTCACAAATCTCACTTTTCAGTAACTTTTTCATTAAAAATGGGTTCTACGGCACTATTCACACATTTAAAAATTATTGTACTACAGTTTTTTCAGTTTTCAGTTTTCAGTTTTAATAAAATAAGTTCTATTCAAATGGACCCTAAGTGTAACTTGAACTCAACTCATACATACATACATATATATATATATATATAGTTAACTCCAAATATAGAAAATTCAAACAAGGCATCTTGAACAAATGTTGTGCAATTAACAATAGTATAGTCAGAAACTCAAAATCATCTGGAAGTAGCAGAAGGTCGTAGTTTCCTCCTCATATCTTCTTGGGCCAGCATCTATGGAGGCGACTGTCGAATTATGTAAATTATATTTACCCACGAGGAATTTTTGCGAGGTCAGAGTCAAAGTAATTACATTGTTCAATAATAAAATATAATTTGTGAGGTTAAAAAAGACATTACAAATTGATTAAATCTTGTCTCAAAACTAGTCTTTGAAATGGATGTCGTTGCAATTGCTAGGGTCACTAAAAAAAAGTGCTTGTAAGGGCCACCCACAAAAAATTTAAAGGTAAAAGCTCTTGTTTATAGTGTGAAACACTTACACACACTTAAGTTTATAAAACTAAAAATGTGAATTAAAGTCACTTTTTTCCAATTAATAAAATAAAAAGTGTGATAGAAATAAAAATGCCTAAAATTTAATAATAGGAGCATAATATTGATGGAGAAGAACTATTACGTGTAAGGTTAATTAGCTCGGCCCTAATTGAGATGGTTGGCATGGTAACTCGGTCGAAGCGTTATAATGCTCACCATAAGTCACCAAAGTCAACCTTCGAATAGGGGAAAAGATTTTGCGTATCTCTTTGTCATCTCCAAATACTTTGCCTTTAATCCCTTAACAAATGAAGGATGATCTCTAGAGTTAAGGGAGCATATTAGGTGAAATCAAATCTTCATTTCTCATAATCAATCTCTAGCCTCTAGAGTTAAGGGAGGATATGAGGTGAAATCAAATCTCCATATCTCATAATCAATCTCTAGCAGCAATACAAAAAGCACCCATCATAAAGCCTAAAAGGTATGAAAACACAAACAATTTTAAGATACTTTTCTTCTTCCTTCTCTTATTGATTACTAACTTATATTGGGTCCCAATTTAGACTTGTGTGAATTGTGAAAATCAATTAATTAAAAAATTTTAATTGGTCACCAAAAAATATTATCACCGCAATTACTCAACCAAAATAACAATCACATACAAAAACTTAAAAATTTTACTCAAAAAACCATTTTTCTTTGAAGAGAAAAACTATGGGCAAACTTTGAATAAACTCACAATTCTAAAATCAATTATAATATCTTTTCAAGTTTATGTCTAACTTTAGATTCATACCCAAATTCATCTTCTTTTGTGTATGTCTCATGGTTTTTGCACTCACACACACTCACTACGTTCACGGTAGTTTCTTCTTCCTTTTCTCATGGTGGCACTCACTAGCCTTTTCTCCTTTTCTCTTTTTCTCACTTAGCAACATTAAACAAATCCTCAAAAAATTTCATTGATTTGTATGCTTTACAAAAAAGCATTGTCAACAAATCCCAAACTGATCCTTGGGCCGAAGCTATCAAATTCATTATCAATTTATAATACTTCAATTCTTATTCCTTGGTGGAAAAGGAATACAATACTTCTTTGATAATGAATAGGTTTTTCTTCCATTCCACATTTTCTTCCATACCAAAGAAACCCAAAAATATCCAAATTAATTTTTTTCTTCTTTAACTATTAAGCCCAATTAGTTTTCCAAGTCACAATTTGAATTGAAACAATTTCCAAACATTCTTGTTGGAGAGATAACACACCTTAGAGAGTCTCCAATTGAGTAGTTAATATAACATATAGGGACACCACTTGAGTATAGGGTCCAGGAACATATAGAGTCCCCAAGGGCCAAAAGTCCTCTTAAGTGTGATAAAGTAAGGGATAATAAGTCTTGACTAATTAGTATGAAGCCTTTTAAAACTATGAGTGGCAACTTAAAATGGATAATATCATGCCAATGATAAGTTAGAGCCTGTCAATGAGGCTCTCTCCTTAATTACTCTTAACTTAAAGCCTAACCTAGCATTAAATTCTTAATTTGTGAGAAGCCATTCATTGTCCAATTTGAATGACTTGCACTAATTAAGAAAAGGGACCAGATGGCTTGAGGGGAAAAAAGTTTCCATTCTTGGCTAAGAATTGGGAAGAATGCTCAAATGACTTTTCCTAATGAGTATCCTCCTTCCTATCTATGCTATCCCTCACCAACTGGCCCCCAAAGGCTCTATAAAAACAAAGAAAAAAGAGAGAACAAAGTAGAAGTTTCCACTAGCTAGAACCTCTTAGTTGATATACCTCCATTTTTCACAAAAGTGTCTTTACCATAAACAGATTCCATCACCTTCATTAAATTATCACTATATTTCCTAAATACCAAGAAACACTAATACTTCATGAATGTTCAAAATGTGTGTAAAACATCCTTGAATGTTTAGACCCTAAATTTCAAAATATCAATTTAAGCTTATTATCAAACAATTAATGTGCGGAACATGAACATAAGCCAAACATAGAATTGATAAACAATCTAAACCAAATATAATCACATCCACAACATAAAATAAATGGCAAAGATAAAGGAAGAGAGATGCAAACACAAGGACAACACTCGATGTGTTATCGAAAAGGAAACCTAAGCCCTCGGCGTAAAACCTCTCCGCTACCTTCTAAACAGTTAATAATCCACTAGAAAATATAGTTGGGATATATAAACAGCAATAGACCCTCCAAGCCTAATCTATCCAGGTACCTAAGCCCTCCAAGCTTCTTGCTCCAATGAGGTTGCGCCAAACCTTTTTCTTTTCTAACTTACTGGATTCCACTATAACCCATAGCATCAACCAATAACCATTGGTCCCTTCCAAACTACTTCCCTTAGCACCAAATGAACCTTCTCACATACGTGGGTGTGATGAAAAAAAGATTTAGTCAAAAACCTCTCAAGGATGTATCAATGGAGAGGAAGAGAGTAGAGGAGTTTGAAGTCTCTTAGTGAAGATTGGGGATGAGGCAATCTTGTTTTTCTCTAAGGTTTCTCTCACAAAATTCTCTCTGAAAGCTCTTTATATTTCATGAGTAATAGGGTCTATATATAGTGGTGCGTATTTGGAATACAAAGAGTCAGTTTTTCCCAAACAAAGCTGGTTGGTGGCTTGGCCTCGCAATTGGTCCAAGTCGTGAGTTCAAATTGCGAGATAACGGCCTAGCCAGCCTGGGACTTTTGTCCTATAGTGTGATAGCTGGCGTGACCCTTCATCTTCCCATATACTTCTCACGTGCACAGCATTTGGCAGCTTGCAAGCCACGAGTCAGTCACGTGTCCTAGCCGCAAGTCCCTACTTCTTTGCACACAGATGAGCAATTCTTCACGCTCTCTTCATACACTATCCTTACATGAATCCCACCTAAATACAGGGTTACTAAGTGCTAAATTACAAGCAAATTGGTACGGATAACAAATCTACAGGCCAACAAGATGTTGATAAAATTCAACTTTACAATCTCCCCCTTTGGCTATTCCATGACAAAACCCGATAACAAACTATAGACTTAACGCGTGAGTTGGGAACAGCTGAAAAACTCACTCACACTTAACTGTAGAATCTGTGAAGTTTTTGAACCATAAGAACATGAACTCCTGAAACACAACAACACAATAAATTCATTGTATGCAAAAAACTTATAATGCATATGGAGCAAGCACAATGTGATCAAGCACAATAGAATAAAGCAATAAACCATGGCAAGATCAAAACAAGCAATCACTATAACAAGTGATCATAATGCTCATTCACACTTGGAATGAACATCCGGACATTCAAGCTGACAGACACAAGGCAAATCACTTGAATGACCAACACTCAACCAATGCACAGTACATGAAGTATATGCATCTAGGAATAAAGTCCTACAAGGGTACAAGAGTGACAGTACTTAGAAGGAAATGCATAACATTTAGTTATAAGTATTGATTTAGCAAAACACATAGGCTGCAAAAAGTAAGGTACAAACCATAAAGCCTACAAAGTGCATAGAAACAAACCCTAAAAGCTTACAAAAGCAATATGGGTACAAAGCATAAACAGAAACCTTAAAAACCTACAGAGGTACCATGTACAAATCAAAACATAAAGTAAGATATGCTGAATAACAACATATTATATACTGAATAACTACTGAAATAAATAACTATACCAGAGAATCACAAGTTTTCCAAAAGTATTAAAAACATATCAACACAAGATAAAAACAAGAGTATATAACAACTATAGTAACTTCCTCTTTCAGTATGCTGCCTATCTCCCCCTAACTATGTACTGCTCTCCCCCTTTTTGTTAGGAATAGCTAAAGGCTATCTTCGAGCTTTTGCTGTATAGCATCCAGTTGAGTCTCGATGGTTGTGAGTCACATCTGAGTTTGACTGTGAAATGAGTGAAGAAGTCGTTCTAAATCAGATATCCGATGAGACACATTTGCAATTAAGTTGCTCTGCTTGGCTGTTTGAAATCCAGGAGGAACAGATGGAGTAACTGTAGCATGAGCAAAGGGAGATGCATGTGTGGATGGCTCAGTCTTAGGTTTCTTGGAGGAGTGACTCTTGCTTGCTTGAAGAGTGTACTTGGATATTGGTCAAGGACGAGTTAGGATTTTCTCATCTGATGAAGGACTAACACCTTCACGAAGGACAATCTTCATGACTAGACTGCAGAATGGAAGAATTGTTCATGTTACTGAACAAGCCGCTGTTTTCCCAATGATTTGGAATATGTGAACACAGATGTCAATCGGGGCACCGGTAATGAGGTCACACAGAAATTTAGCCCTTCCAAGACTGATAAAGGCAGTATTTGACAGTGGGTAGAGATTGGAAAACATAATCAGTTTTAGAGTTGTCAATTCGGACAAAAACAATGCAGTGCTTATAAATGATCCTGTGCTTCCCACTTCATGTTCATTCCCAAGAACTTGAAGGATGTCTGGTGCCTGAAGTACTCTATCATCGTATGGAGTTCGATCCACATTATTTGGTCTGGTGACGCGAAGTACCTTAGCAATGTAGTCTGCATTCATGGAAAATTTTGTTCCTCATACCCAGCATTTCAATTCTACCCCAGTGTATTTGGCATTAGAGAAGAATTCCTTGACTAATTCTTCAATTGGATCCTTAAAATTTCCAAAAAGGTCAGCCCAATCTCTTTCTTCAAAAATCTTAGGGATAAATATTGTCCCTAGGGTATCAAACTTGACAGCTCTTTCCACAATGGCAAAAGCCTCTTTGAAAGTGTCTGTGTACGTCTTTGAATAAATAGGTGTCCTGAATCTCTCAATGGACGAGTCCCTAGATAATTTAGATGACAGTCGTGTCCATTTAGCAATCGGGGTTGACGGGTCATCTGTTACAATGTCTTTGCCTTTGGATGAACAACGTGTCAACTGATAAACATCAAACACACAACAGAGAACCAAATGCAATGCCACAAGATACACACATTAGTTTGATTAGATTCAGATATAAAAGTGTGAAACAAAGAGACTTCACAGAATCATAAAAGCATTAACTAGTCTAACACCAAGAAAACATAAGCAACACAGACAAAAGAAATAGACAAACAAATATAATGAATGACAGAAACAACTCAGAGTCAAATGGGTAATGTGCATCACAAATTCACAAATGACAAAATACCAAATACATGATATGAATGGAGCAACACATTCATGAACCACATCATAGAGCACAATCTCTCAATAGACAGAAACATGATAACACACATGTAGAATAAGAAACAAAGTAAAGTTTAGACAAGAACATCAAAACACAACACTCACAAACCCTTAAACCAAGTTCGAACTCATAAAAGCTCAACAGCACAAAAACACCTCACCAAAAAAAAAAAAAAAATGCTCGAATCAAGTACAATGAAGTGAGATATAGATAACCCATACTTTTTTCTTGGTATTTGATGAAGACATGATGCAAAAAATGGAAACTTTTTCAGAGAGATACGGAGTGTTTGATAGAGAGAAATGGGGAAGATAATGAACAGTCACTAATATTCGAGGAAAAACTGAAAAACAATTTTAAAAACTGTCTTTAAAATACAAAATGCGTGTTTTTCGCGACTGAATTAAGTCGCCAGTGTAAGCCGCAAAACACTGTGAAACCAAGATTTTCAAAAATTCTTCTAGGTGTTTTTCACGACTGGAAGGTCTACCCGCGAGATAGTCGCGAGATGAGCTGCGAAAATATTTGAGTACCCCTCACGACTGGACCTTCCACCTGCGAACAAGTCGCCACACTGAGTCGCAAAAATCATAAAAACTCAAATTTTGAAAAATTTTCTAAGCATTTTTCAAGACTGAGACCTTGACTCGCCAGTGAGCCGCGAAAAGTCTCAGAGTGTTCTACCCGTGACTGAGCCGCCAAAAGAGGGCAACACTATTTTTGACATTTTTGTAAAAACAAAATACTTTCAAAAAACAAACTAAAACACTTAAAAAAATTTTTGTGTTTGATCAACAAAGATTGAGTTGTGAAAACTCATTTAAACAAGTACAATCACACAAATGAATATGACATTTATTGAACATAGACTTATGTGTGGGTATCAAAAATGAGATAATCTTTAGTCTAATGTGAAACTTCAATGATCAATTTAATCAAGGTATACACAACTAGCAGTAGATGATGTGATCCATCTCAATTATAGAAGTATGCATATATGACCTCTCACGTAAACTTGAGTATATTTCTTTGAAGCTTTTCATTTGGCTCCATTTTTAACATATCATTTGATCTTTTTGAATAAACATATCTCATTGTGAGATCGATGCCTGAAATGTTTGATATTTCAATTTGATGAGATAGCCTTTGGCTTTTTGGGCATCATACATTTTATTTTGGTCATTTTCCCCTTTTCCTAGTCAAATACTAGTATGTGCGACAGGCTTTTGTAGCTCAATATCTCTTTTCATTTGGACATTTATATTTGGTGAGCTCTTTGAGTAAAGCAATAAAATAAAAGTGGGAAGATATATAGGCACAAGTCTATACATGTCTCAAGATCAACAAAACCATTTACTAATCATTCATGACAAAGTTGAAGATTTATTTACAACAGTCACATAGATTTCAGAATTTCTTTCACAATAATATGAGTGCACAAGAGATAAGCTAAGCTCGTTAAATGCACAAATCCATTAGTATAAAGGTACAAGACAAAACATGCTTTGAGACAACACTCAACAAAGTTGATCAAACTTTTTAGATTTTCTACTTTTTATGTGTTTTTGGATTTTTGACACAAAAGATGAAAGATTGATAAAAAACAATGTAAAAACATTTTAGAAGGAAACAAATAAACAAGCAACAATTCAAAACAAACAAAAGCATAAAGCATACAACAAAACATATTCACAAAGCATAGGAAGAATTGATGCATGGACATGTTATGATGTTTCTGCATGAGTACCTTTCGTCACCCACACGTTTCGTGCATTTGGGGTGATATCCTTGACAGATTAGGTACGAAAGTTAGGACTGTCAAACCTCTTTGTGAAGCTTTCTAAACAGTTTGTGAAAGCACCAGTCATCTTCATCATGTCCATCATTTTGGGATCACGGTTCTGACTCCTTGGTTGCTCACCACCCCAAGACCTCTTGTCATTTCTTCTTCCTCGTGATTGAGGAGTGCTTGTATTGTTCAACGCTCTCAGCTTACGACAGTTGGGTCTGGTATGTCCTTGCAATCCGCAATAGTGACAAATATGATTGTTCTAGGACCCTGTGGTAATCTTGAAAGTGATCTTCCTCTAGCTTCTTATCTAGTTTTTTACGGATTACGAACTGTATTGAACATCTGTTAATCAGTCATATTCTTCTTCTTTTCAATCTTTACCTTATCAAGAATAGACTCTTCCACAATTGGCTCTTTGGCTTTCATAAACCTCACTTCTTTGGTAACATTGGTTGATGAGCTACTCCCTCCGGTATATCCTACTCCAGACTTTTCTGAGACTGATTTTTGATGAGTAAGCATTTTATTGAGTTTCTTGGAGGAGACATGATCAACCTTAGCATTTGCTTGAAGCACTTCATGCTCAAGAAATCGAATCTTTGAATAAGCTTCCAGTAGCTCTCCATTCATTTTATCCACTTCACATTTGGCCTTCTTGTATTGCACTAGAAGAGTTTTGTAATCTTCCTCGGCCCTCTTTATCTTCTTAATGGCTGCATTAGCACTAGATGAGTTGTAAGTCTCTTGCAATCCCACTATTTCTCTAGCTTCCTCATCTTCAGACTCCTCAACTATTCCAATAGACTCCAAATCAGAGTGCTCTCCAAGCTCCTTTACAAGTGTACTCAAATCATCTAAGAACTCCACATGTGCAATGGTCATGAATGCGGGATAGTTTCCTTCTTTGTCATAACTTTCCCCTGAATCAAAATTCGACGAATCTGAGTCACTCAGAGTAGTGGCATAGACCTTGCCCTTTGACTTCAAATAGTTGGGACATTCCTTTTTGAAGTATCCATGTCCATTACACTCGAAACATGTGATTTCTTGAGAAGATTGGGAATCTCTACCATCTTTCCTTCGGAATTCTTTTTTCTCCTTCCCGGAACTTTGAAATTTTCCTTTGTCACCAAATTTCCCACCATTCTTGAGTTTCAAGAATTTTCGGAAGTTCTTTACAAGATACGCCACATCTTCATCTACTGCATCATCTTCCGAAGATTCATGAGATACCACCCTCTCATCTATTGTCTTAAGAGCGAGCGATTTGCTCTTCTTCTACGTAGGCAGTGACAATTCATATATCTGTAGAGAGCCAACCAGCTCTTGAACTTTAATGTTGTCAAGATCTTCGCTCTCTTCAATAGCTGTTACTTTGGCATGGAAACTCTCCTGCGGTGACCAAAGGATCTTCCTTACAATTTTAGAATCCTCCGTCTTTTCTCCCAAGTTAAATTTGCCGATGACCACCTCGTTTAGCTTACTATAAAAAGAGTCAAAAGACTCATCCTCACTCATCTTTAGCCTCTCAAAGCGAGTGGTTAGCATCTAGAGTTTGGTGTCCTTCACCTTCTTAGTCCCCTCATAAGTTGTCTCCAGAATTTCCCATACTTCCTTAGCAATGGTGATATGTGAAATCCTGTGAAATTATTCTGGAAAGACACCACAGAAAATAGCATTTAAAACTTTATTGTTAGCATTAGCCGCCGTAAGAGCTACCTTATCCCAAGTGGATTTGGCAACTTTCGGCCTAGTCCAACCAACCTCAACAGCATCCCACACAGCATCATCAATAGAACACAAAAACACCCTTATACAGACTTTCCAAAAAGCATAATTATTACCATAAAAAAATGGTGTCACATTTAGGGATTGAGACCTATCCATATCAAAAAGGGGTCAAGGATCGCACTAAGGTATTTAAACCACAATAAGTGCACCCGCTTTGATACCAATTGAATGTCCAAAATGTGTGTAAAATATCCTTGAACATTTAGACCCCAAATTTCAAAATATCAATTCAAGCTTATTATCAAATAATTAATGTGCGGAATATGAACATAAGTCAAACACAGAATTGATAAACAATTTAAGCCAAATATAATCATATCCACAACATAAAATAAATGGCAAAGATAAAGGAAGAGAAATGCAAACACAAGGATAACACTCGATGTATTATCGAAGAGGAAACTGAAACCCTCAATGTAAAATCTCTCCGCCACCCTCCAAACGGTTAATAATCCACTAGAAAATGTAGTTGGGATACATAAACAGTAATAGACCCTCCAAGCCTAATCTACCCAAGTACTTAAGCCCTTCAAGCTTCTTGCTCCAACGAGGTTGCGCTGAACCTTTTTCTTTTCTAGTTTACCGGATTCCGTTATAACCCATAGCATCAACCAATAACCATTGGTCCCTTCCAAACTGCTTCTCTTAGCACCAAATGAACCTTCTCACATACGTGGGTGTGATGAGAAAATGATTTGGTCAAGAACCTCTCAAGGATGTATCAATGGAGAGAAAGAGAGTAGAGGAATTTGAAAAGTCTCTTAGTGAAGATTGGGGATGAGGTAATCTTGTCTTTCTTTGGGGTTTCTCTCACAAAATTCTCTCTGAAAGCTCTCTACATTTCGTGGGTATAAGGGTCTATATATAGTGGTGTGTGTTTGGAATACGAAGAGTCAGTTTTTCCCAAATAGGGCTGGTTGGCGGCTTAGCCTCGTGACTGGTCCAAGTTGTGAGTTCAAGTCGCGAGATAATGCCTTGGCCAGTTTGGAACTTTTGTCCTGTAGTGCGACAGCTAGTGTGACTCTTCACCTTCCCACATGCTTCTCACGTGCACAACATTTGCCAGCTTGCAAGCCGCGAGTCAGTCGCAAGTCTTAGCTGCAAGTTCCTGCTTCTTTGCACACAGATGAGCAATTCTTCACACTCTCTTCACACACTATCCTTACATGAATCCCACCTAAATACAGGGTTACTAAGTGCTAAATTACAAACAAATTGGCACGAAATAAAGCCAACAAGATGATTGATAAATTTCAACCTTACACTTCACAACAAGAATCATCATCTAAGCATGTTTTTATGTAAGGAAGCTTGCTTGAACAACTGGACACACACTCTCTCTCTCTCTCTCTCTCTCTCTCTCTCTTCAAGATACAAGCTCTTAAATGCCTACAACACTATAGTTAGATCGAAATCAAATTATATTTTGAGATATTCTCTTTGGAATCTAATAATCACAGTTCAAATGAAAAATGATTTTTGAAAAAGTTGGGTGGCAAGATTTAATATAGATTTGATAGAAAATATGCTTTAAGAGAGTTTTTGAAAGACTAAAATCATGCTTTATGTGTTCATGCAAAGAGAATTAAATAAAAATGGTGTTTTGGCAAATGTAGTAGCAATAATGCATATCTTTCTAGAAGTTCCTTTAAATTGAGGCATAATTAACGTGTGTATTTATATCCCAAAATCAGTGTTTTGGGAAGTTCCTAAAGTGTTAGTATTCTACGGATCCATTTGGAAATAACTTATTTAGTTGAAGTTGAAAACTTTTACTAAAAGTATAGAAAAAAAAGTTGAAAATTAAGATAAATAACATAATAGGACTCATGAATAGGACAAAATTGCTAAATGCCCTGTTTGGGCAAACTAAGCAGTATTTTGCTCTATTTTTGAAACTAATTAGGGAAATGCCTTTCTTTTGAAACTCGATTTTCTCAAAATTCTAGAGCCCTATAGCGGCGTTTTAAGGACCTATAGTGACATTTTTAGGACCTATAGTGACGTTTTGTAACTCGACCTTCATTAAATTGAGTTATAGACAATTTTTTAAAATTTTTTTTGCCTATAACTCGATTTCATATAGGCCGAGTTACAAAACGGCACTATAGGTCCTAAAAACGTCACTATAGGCTCCTTAAAAACATCGCTATAGGGCCTAACTTGATTTTTAGAAAATCGATTTTCAAAAGAGGGGCATTTCCCTAATTAGTTTCAAAAATAGGGCAAAACGCTGCTTAATTTGCCCAAACAGGGCATTTAGCAATTTTGTCCGTCATAAATAGTATCAAAAAGTGCAGTAGGGCCCATAAATATAGAAAAAATGAGCTAAAATTGCAAATAAGTTGATAATTTCAACTCATCCCAAACATACACCTTCCATGACGATTGGGAGCCCCTCAAAGAAAATGAATCTATGTGGCTTTCATGGATGTTGTCTTGTGTGGATCCATCATACACTCAGATTCGGAAATACTCAACACTCATGGTGAGTATGGAAAATGAAGTAGTCACCTAGTTTAAGTCCAAGAGCTGCTCTTTTGACCCCTATACATTGGTCAAAATTTAACCACTAATTAGATTCAAAGTTAGGAAATGAGCATGAGAAAGTGTTAGACGACACCTAAGCCTACCTGATCAATCTCCACTCATATTTCCTAGTTATTTACTAACAAGGATTCCACTAATTAAGACCCTCTAAAGAAGTAGATTTAGAATCAAGGAAATCAAACATATAACACACAAAGACTCAAAAAATCAAGAGTTTAAGGGAGGATGACCTAATTAATTATAAGGTTTTGTAATTTAAAAACATACGCCACATGTCAAAGAAAACAAAGCACATGGTATTTTAAGGAAGGAGAATGAGGCATGCCTGGGATCAACACCGCACATTAACATATATAATAAAAGCAACAACACACACACACACACACACACACACAAAAAAAAAAAAAAAAAAAAAAAAAAAAAAAAAAAAAAAAAAAAAGAGGAAAAACTATGGTCTTTGGATTTCTAGGCAGCCAGATGTGTTTCTAGGCAACTAGATGTGTGCGTAGGAACTAAAATTGCGTGCACACTTCATGATCCGTTCACAGTGATAGGCACCCTACTTTCTACACTTCTACAAATATTACACAAACTATGATCTGTAAACTAAAACGAATGAACCAAACAAAAGAAGAAGTTAAAGCTAAAACTCGAAGGTATAGGACATAGAAGAAAAACGTAGAATCTCAAGTAGAGAAAGGCACACTTAACTTTACTTTGGATCCTTCGAATCAATTTGACCCGTCCCCGTGGTCTTGGAGCAAAAGTTCTGTCAACCAAAGCACAAAAAGAATTAGAAACTTTGAAACTAAGAGAGAATATCAAATTAGATCATTTTCCTTATAATTTGGGATATTATCAAATTAAGGATCCATTTGGATACCGCTTATTTTGCTAAAAACTGAAAACACTGTAACAAAATAATTTTTAAATGTGTAAATAATGTTGTGGGACCCATTTTTAATGAAAGTTTTGTTGAAAAAAGTGGTTTACAAGTCTCATAAACAGTGCACATGACTCACTAAACAATGCAAATCATGTGAAACTAAAGCTCAAAAAAAAAAAAAAATGCAGACGCGTTTGTTTTCATCCACATCCAAACGGATATTAAACCTGAAAATTTAAAAAGTGCTAATTAAAGCCATGACTTTGTTTAGTTTGTTTCAATTTACGCCCTTAATGACTCACTATTAACTAAAAGTACCAAATATTCATTTGTGACAAAAACCTATCCAATCACAAAAATTGATTTGATTTGAAATTATTAAAACTCTGGTACACTTTTGAGAATTGTGAAATTAAATAATAATAAATCATTTTGTTATTGTTAACAAAAAAAATCATATTAAAATTATTTAAACTCCTTTCATAATAAATCCTAAATTTTGAAAAGTTTGAATTAAAACAATGAATCTTTTAAATCATTTCAATTCATGCCCTTAACAAGTCACTATTGGCTAAAGTAACCAAAATTTACATATGTATAACTTTAACATATATAAACACACACACATAAAGCCTTTGATATTCAATTATATAATAATCTATTATTTAATTACTGTCACCAAAGCATTCACAATAAAGTTAATATTATATGTCCAAATTATCTTATATACTTTATATATATATATATATATAAATTTGAGTCATACATGTTGTTGCACAATGTTTACATTCTCTACTTTTTCTTATCATGTTTTCTATATTTTATCCTTATGTCATACGGTGCACTATATAAGTATATTAAAATAAATGCATAATTGAGTATGTAGATATGTGAGTATTTTATTGTATATATTTCATGCACATCATTAAACTCCAGGGTAAATTCAATTTTACCTCCTTATGGTTTGGCTTAATCCACAATTTAGTTCACATACTTTACTCACTTGTATATGTTTTGGCATTGGCTCTTTTTTACTCAATACAATATCTATCTTTTATCTCAAAAAACAAACAAATTACTCATTGTAGTAGCAATTTAGTTTCACAAGTTTTCTCAATCGTTACATTTTGTTCCTTTGTTTTAATAATCAAAGTTGGATCTTATATCTCATGTTTAAACTATGTGAGTTCAATTAATGTAGGTAAATAAGTCATACGAAATAAATTTCATGCTATGATCATTATAAGTACGTTACAATTGTAGACATAGTCTACTTTAATTAAGTGAAAAATTAGTTTAATCTTAACTATTGGATCAAAACTTTTAACTTTTTTATTATTTTACTTTTCTAACTTTTTTCCTCTCACAATTGCATGGTGCAATATCTAATATGAATCTGTGTTAATTTAGGGATTGCTTTTTGTTTTTTTGTTTTTTTTTTTTTTTTTTTGTTAGCTTATTTGCACAATATTTATCAAAAGATATATTTTTAGGTAAATTTTATATTAAATGTGTTATAAAAAAATTTAAAATTAGATTATTTTAAAAAAAACTAAAATTAAAATTAGATTATTTACAATAAAAAAAATTAAGCCAAAAGGCAAAATACAAGACTTTTTGAAGCAATTTACATACGCACCTTAATTTACTAAAAAAAAAAAAAAAATAGAAAGAAGAAACAGAGTAGAAAGTGGTATTGCACCTTACACTTTTACGTTGTCAATTGGCATTGACCAAGGAGCTTCTGTCTTTTTCACCGCCCACCGACCTAGGGGGCTATATCAGTGTTCACTGTTCAGTGATCAGTAGAAAATTGGTAAATTAAGCATTCTGAAGCTAACGAGCCTATGACACGTGTCCCGTGGGGTTACACAGCTTGACTTCAAGAAGGGAACCGTAGGGCACATTAACGAAAAGAAAGGTAACGGAGTATCAATTGACATTTTAATAAATTTTGAGGTTGACAGTATTGGACTTATGGTAGAGAATGACATATAGAGGAGCATCGTTCCGAGTCATCTAACCGTCAACTCTTTCTCAACTCCTATTTGATTTGATTTGATTTGATTTCTAACACCTTTTCCCCTACCACCGCACGACTTTTACACTGACACCTAGGCTAGCTTGCAGCAAAGCATCTTTGAAAAATGGAGCAAGAGGTTACTGCTTGGATTGGGAAGTTAAAATGATCTGATTTTTACTAGTTTTTATTTGAGGGTATAAAATGTTATTATATTTTATTTTGTTATTTTAAAAAATTATTTTTTTAATTATATCATATTATTTTATAATATATTTAATATTTTTATTTTTATTTTTTTATTTAACTTATTAAAATAAGATATACTATCTAATAAAATAATATAATCTAATCTCTCTTACTTCATTCTCCACAATTAATATGTTTATATTTTCCTTACTTGTAGAGAATTAACATGAAATTTCCAACTTATGAGAAGCAAAAAATAGAGAAAACACATACTAAAGAAAAATAATCATACGCATAAGACAGTATTTACATGGTTTGACAATTTGCTTACATTCACGGAGTTGCAGAAATTTCGCTATTATCAGGAAAAAATAAAAGTGCAGTAGTACAATTTTTCTCTCCCTCAAAAACTACAACGACGAACCCTAATCACCAAAACTGTGTTTTCTACTTCTTACACACAGGATTCACAATGGGCTACAAGCCTTCGCTCCATAAACTAAATCTTAGAAAATCTTCCATTAAAAACCATACAACATTATTCAGGTCGGGTCGAGTCGGGTCAGGTCATCAACCGAATCAAACACAACTAGATTCCACAAAATCCCAACAAATCTCCCACTTGGAGACTAGTTCCATCACCAACATCAACTGCAATCCTCCAAAAACAATCCCTCATACCTGCAACTCATTCTCCTGTCCTCAAGCTAGAAGACCAATTGAAATTGTACATAGCTTCAGATTCTTAATAGTGACATTCTTAGTCAACATGTCTGCTAGGTTCTTAGATTTACAAATCTTCTCAAGTATTACCAATTTATCTTCAACAAGATAACAGATAAAGTGATATTTTTTCTGTATATGGTTCGACTTCGAATGAAAAATTGAATTTTTAGCAAGAAAAATTTCACTCTGACTGTCACTGTGTAAAATGTCCATCTCTTACTTCTTACCCAATTCATCTAAGAAGCCATATAGCTAAATCATCTCATTTCCAACTTCAGTTGCTGCAACATACTCAGCTTCTGTAATAGACAAAGTAACAATCTTTTATAAATTTGAAGTTCATGATATAGTTGTACCACTCAAAGTAAATACAAACCCAGTAGTACTCTTTCTACTTTCAATATCACTAGCAAAATCAGCATCTACATAACCTTGCAATTTCAAACTTGCATTTGTGAAGTAAAAACATGTATCTAATGAAACCCTCAGATGTCTCAGAATCCACTTGGCTGCCTCTCAATGCTGCTTTCCAAGCCTACTCATGAATCTACTCACAACTCCCACTGCATGTGCAATGTTTGACCTTGTACACATCATAGCATACATCAAGCTGCTAATAGTTGAAGCATAAGGCACCTTGCTCATATTTTCCTTTTCTTCTTCTGTCTTTGGTGACTGTTCTTTGCTTAGTTTGAAATGATTACCCAAGGGTGTGCTGATTGGTTTAGCTTCATTCATGTTAAATCTGCTGAAAATTTTCTTCACATACTCTAACTGTAAAAGTTTTAATGTACCATTAGCCTTGTCTGTAATGATTCTCATACCAAAGATTTGCTTTGTAGCTCCCAAATTCTTCATTGCAAACTGTTTTGACAATTGCTTCTTTAGATTATTAATCTTCTCAATGCTAGAAAGAGTTTTTCATGTAAAATTTTCTCTTTCTAATGAAGAGTTTTTCATGTACTAGTCAAGGCAGCACGTGTAAGACATGTGCTAGCCATGGGAAAAAAAGTAGTGATTAGGATCAATTTTAGATTTTATTTGTATTACAAAATAAAAATATAAATCATTTGATTTTTAAAATACATAGAGATTTACATCAGTCAAAAGAGACATTAATTTTAAGAATTTTGATAATTATGTCATAAAAAGTTAATCTCAATCGTATAAGACCGTGACAGATCCCAGTACAATATTTTATTATTTTATTTTGACCTATAACTTACACCTCAATAGTTATGAATATATTGTAATAACAACAAAATGTTACGACATTTTTAGTTGTGCTAGATGTCGGTATAATATTTTATTATTTTATTTTATTTTATTTTGACCCATAAGGAATTGACACGTGTTACAACATTTTCAAAATATCTCTATGTATATATTGTACTTAATTACAATGTAAATTTACATTGTAGACACAAAAAAATTGGCAAATTTTGTACACATTTACAAACTTTGTACAATATTTACCATTTTTTGTGCAAATGTGTATAATATTAACCACTTTTGTGTATTTACAATGTAAACTTGCATTGCAAGTACAAAGTAAACATATAAAGATCTAATAAAATAAAATAAAATAAAAAACAAAAAAAAGCTCAAACCAACAAGCATACTTGAAGGGGGGAAAAAAAGAAAAGAAAAAAGAAAAGAGAAAGTGCACCTCACAAATTGAATAAACCAAAAAAACACTATTCATGAGCCTTTGTCTCTTTTTATATAGTTAATAAATATGCTAGCTTACATAAATATTTAAAAGAAAAAAAAAACCGAGAACTGAAAAAAAAAAAAAAAAAAAAAAAAAAAAAAAAAAAAAAAGGCATTGTAAAAATTAATGTTAAAATGTTGTGGAATTAGCATTTTTTTTATTTGATGTATAAGAAACTGAGATCTCAATAATTATAAAAACATTGTGATAACAATAAGAGTTGTAACATTTTCTCAAAACATTTATTTTTAGTTGTGGTTAGTCACAATCTTATACTTTATTATTTTATTTCGACTTGTAAGAAATTGGCATGTCAATAATTGTGAAAATATTGTGAAATTTTTTGTGTTAGTATAACAATATATATACTAGTTTACATAAATATTTAAAAGAAAAAAAAAACACAAACAGATTACTTAAAAAAAAAAAAAAAACTTTAGACACTGTGACTACCGTGCCAATTGAATAAACCAAAAGCACTGTATAATAAGTGTTGTAACATTTTCTCAAAACATTTATTTTCAGTTGTGGCTGGTTACAGTCTCATATTTTATTATTTTATTTCGACTTGTAAGAAATTGACACGACAATAATTGTGAAAATATTGTGAAATTTGTTGTGTCAATATAACAATATATATACCAGCTTACATAAATATTTAAAAGAAAAAAAAAACACAAACCAATTACTAAAAAAAAAAAAAAACTTTAGGCACTGTAGCTACCGTGTCAATTGAATAAACCAAAAGCACTGCACAATAAGTATTGTAACATTTTCTCAAAACTTTTATTTTTAGTTGTGGCTGGTCACAGTCTCATATTTTATTATTTTATTTCGACTTGTAAGAAATTGACACGACAATAATTGTGAAAATATTGTGAAATTTGTTGTGTCAATATAACAATATATATACCAGCTTACATAAATATTTAAAAGAAAAAAAAAACACAAACCAATTACTAAAAAAAAAAAAAACTTTAGGCACTGTAGCTACCATGTCAATTGAATAAACCAAAAGCACTGCACAATAAGTATTGTAACATTTTCTCAAAACTTTTATTTTTAGTTGTGGCTGGTCACAGTCTCATATTTTATTATTTTATTTCAACTTGTAAAAAATTGACACGTCAATAATTGTGAAAATGTTGTGAAATTTGTTGTGTCAGTATAACAATATATAGACCAGTTTACATAAATATTTAAAAGAAAAAAAAAAACACAAACCAATTACTGAAAAAAAAAAAAAAAAATTAGGCACTGTAGCTACCGTGCCAATTGAATAAACCAAAAGCACTGTACAATAACTGTTGTAACATTTTCTCAAAATATTTATTTTTAGTTGTGATTGGCCACAGTCTCGTATTTTATTATTTTATTTTGACTTGTAAGAAATTGACATGTTAATAATTGTGAAAATATTGTGAAATTTGTTATATTAGTATAACAATATATATACCAGTTTACATAAATATTTAAAAGAAAAAAAAAACACAAATCGATTACTAAAAAAAAAAAAAAAAAACTTTAGGCACTATACCTACTATGCCAGTTGAATAAACCAAAAGCAATGCACAATAAGTGTTATAACATTTTCTGAAAAAATTTGTTTTAGTTGTGATTGGTCAGTCTTATATTTTATTATTTTATTTCGGCTTGTAAGAAATTGACACATCAATAATTGTGAAATTTGTTGTGTTAGTATAACAATATATATACTAACTTACATAAATATTTAAAAGGAAAAAAAAAACTGATTACTAAAAAGAAAGAAAAAAAAAAACTGTAGCTATTGTAGCTACAGTGCCACTTGGCACTATAGTTACTGTTCAAAACGTGGGAAAAAAAAAAGTGGCTCACCAAACCAAAGCACTGTAGTTATAGTAATTTAGTGCATTCGTGCTTTTTCATATATATAGATTTATTTTCAATTGTGATTGGTCACAGTTTCATATTTTATTATTTTATTTTGACTTATAAGAAATTGACACCTATGAAAATATTATGAAATTTATTATGTCAGTATAACAATATATATAAAAGGAAAAAAAAGTACAAATGGAAGACGAGGATTTTTTTTTTTTTTTTTTTTTTTTATTGCTATTGTAGCTACAGTGCTGCTTGGTACTATAGCTTATGTTCAAAACTTAAAAAAAAAAAAAAAAAAAAAAAAAAAAAAAAAAAAAAAGGGACAAAGTGGCTCACCAAAATGGCACTGTAGATGAATAGTGCAAAAACACTGAATGAATAGTACTAAAACACTAAAGTGGCAATGAAATTGATATCTCAGTAATTGTGAAAATATTATGAAATTTGTTGTGTCAGTTTAATAATATATATAAAAGGGGGGGGGGAAAAAAAAGGTACAAACGGAAGACTAAAAAAAAAAACTGTAGCTACAGTGCCGCTTGGAACTGTAGCTACTGTTCAAAACTAAAAAAAAAAAAGACAAAGTGGCTCCCTAAAATGACACTGTAGATAAACAATGCAAACTATAGCGGCATTGCCGTTTTTGACAAAATATTTATTTTCAGTTGTGGTTAGCCACAATTTCATATTTTATTATTTTATTTTAACTTATAAGAAATTGACACTTCAATAATTCTGAAAATATTGTGAAATTTGTTATGTCAGTACAACAATATATATAAAAGAAAAAAAAATACAAACGGAAGACTGAAAAAAAAAAAAAAAAAAAAAAAAAAAAAAAAAAGTGTGCCTCACCAAAGCACTGTTGCCACTACAGTGCTTGCATAGTACAAACACACTAAATGCACAGGACCGAAGTACTGTAGCAGCATAGCCACTTTTTATATATAAGAAATTTAGTTTATTCCTGCTTGTTGAATTTTGTTAGTATTTGCACAATTGATTTATTTCATTGTTGCTTGGGCTTATTTAACTTACTTCACACGTGAACATAAACCATAATTTAACCTTACCAAATAGTATTAGAATTAATTGAATATTAAATAAAGTAAAGCTATTTTTTTATATATAGTCAAAGTCGAGGGTTTTTTTTTATTTTTTTTTTCCTGCTGGCTGGTCAAAGTAAAGCTAATACTTCAAAAAAAAAAATTATTTTAATTCAATTAGCTTTACGCCGTTCAGGTCAAAGTTAAGCTAATTATATATTATTTTTTTGGATTTGTAATTATATTTTTTATAATTACTCTATGTCATATATAAGCCCGGCAGTCAAAGTTTTTGGTACCTTTCGAATTTATTGAATGTGCCTAAAAAGGGCTGAATCTGACTAATCTAGTGCCTATGTTTTTCACTAATAGAATATTTTATTAACCTTTTACTCTTTAAGGTACTTTCAATGATAAAGTAATCTCTATCTTGTATAATTTTTTTTTGTCCGGTTAACGTGTAAGGGCAAATATTAAACTATCATTTTTTTGAAAATATGTTTTTAAAAATTGAAAAAATTGTTAATATTTTTTTAATTCTCAATTTTTTTTTAAAAATGAAAAATAATATGTACCATACGGGCACATATTAACATTATCTTTTTTTTTTTTTAAATGATAAAGTAATCTCTTCTGCCAGTCTTTCTATATTTTTTTACCCCACTCTACGTGGGTCATTATTTTTTTTGAGAAACCAAGTCTGGATTTACGTGGGTCATTATTGGTAATCAAGTAATTAGAGTTACGAAAACCAAGGCTGGATTTACCTATGTGATGCGCTGATGATTAATTATTTTTCTTAGGCGAAAGTTCGGTGATCGATGGACCGATTTAAGTTTGGAACTTTCCTTTAACCCAAAAAAAAAAAAAAAAAAAGACTGAGACAAGTTTTAGCCGACAACGAACAAACGAACGAACGAGGTATACAGTCTAATGGAACTATATTGAGTTTGAGTCATCGACAGGACACCATGTGATCAGATGAAAAGTTAGTTATAAATAAGACAAACAAATTGCGAAACCCTATCCTGAATCGATCTTATATATATATATATATATGCTTTTATCCTTGGTTGTTCGATTTTTGTTTTTGTTTTTTGGTTTTTTGGCTTTAATGTTCTATCCTTTTCCCATCTTAAATTTTTATGTGGGAACCATCAACCATGTCCATGGCATGGGGAAGTGGTGATTCAAGGCAAAAAAGACGGAAATTCTAAAAAAAGGTGGAATTCATCGTCACTCTTGTTACACGTGTGCTTCCATGGATAACCCTAATGGCTATGGTGGAACTACCCATGAATCTAACAGTCAACCATCAAGCATGTGAATGGGCTACCACATTCTATCATATCTTATTGCAAAACTTCCATGTATCATCTTAGGGCCATATATTTTTGGGCGGCATTTTTCTACCACAAGATGCTTTTGATTGCAACTTCTGAACCTAGAGCCTTGTAGTTGGATTCATCGGTATCTTTTAGCATTTCTAATAAAAATACATATAAGATTTCTAACATACTATTTATATATTTGAAAATAAATGCATTACTTTTTTTTTTTTTTTACATCATTAACATTTAAAAATTTATTATTATCATTTTCATATCTTTTTAAATTATTGATAATAGGTAATATCCATTACACTTATTTCAAAATAGATAAATAATATCTTAAGAGCTTTATGGTGGAGTTATCCTAAGAACTTTAAAGAACTTTAACCCTACCCTAGAGCATCATTACTTTCATATCAATAATTAAAACTGTTTTTTATTACCTATTAATCACAACAAGTCATGTCAACAATAGTGAATGAGCCATGAAATTTTTTGTATCACTAGATTTAATTTATTTCTTTTTTTTAATAGAGTATCACTAGATTTATTGAACTTCCATAGATGTGTCTCTCGTTTATGCCCATTGCAAGAGAAGTATGCATTGAATATGTATACAAAAACTACCCACATAAAATAAAATTATATATCAATAAATTATGATTTTGCAAGAAAAAAATAGTGATGTTACATGCTACACGTAATACAATTTTTACTACATAAACGTCACAAGTCAATTTTTTAAACAAAAAAGTAATTTAGAAATTTATTTATTATGTTGTTGACATGGTATCAAACTATCAATTACATTTATTATTATGTTAGTTTGTAAGTCATTTGTAGTGAAATTAATAGTCATTTTAGCATTTTTTTTTTTTAAAGATGTAAAAGAATACTTAAATTTATCAATATAAGTATACAGAAGCTGTATTTGAATTTTTGAGGATCTTGTGAGATTGAAAGTCAATTACAGGTACAAATAGTTTGGTATGAATTTTAACCAAACATGATGTGCTTTATGAGCTTAAGAAGATTCTACTCCAACGAAATACCAAAATTTTACTTCAAACATGTTAAAATAATCTCCCTAAACTTATCATTAGTTGATTCAGATAATCATCCGCATATATATGATACACCCAAATAATCATTAGAATTTTTAAACCAGTTTGGATTTAAATTTTGTGCATGAAAAAAAAAAAAAAAAAACTATTGTGTCATAAATTTGAAATATCATATTTCCTTAATCATTCAAAATTATATATTAATAAGACTTAGTTAAATTAATTATGAATTTTTCTAATAGAAAAAAAAAAAAAAAAACTGTGCTTTTCATATTTTATGGGACCATTTAAACAAAAATTTAAAACCTAAATGATTCTTTACGAATACTTTCTTGGAAATGAATCATTTTAAATATTCATTTTATACCGTGAATTGTGAGGCATCAAAATCTAGTCGTTTAAATACTGTTCCTGAGAAGTGTAATTCTACTGGAATTTGAAGTAAATTTGGAAGGAAGCCACTGTATTTGTGACTGAACCTGTAAGCAATGAGAGTGCATGCTAGGCAAAGTCATACCAACCCCACAACATATGATGTTGTTTACGGCTAACTAAAAGTCAAACCCCAGAGTCTGTTATATTGCTACATCAGTCCCATTGCTTTGAGTGGACTCTCTCTCTCTTTCTCTCTCTCTTTCTTTAGGGTTTGTTTGTCTACTCTCTCTTCATCCCTCTTACTGTTGCTACAGATTACAATGAGGAAACCTTGTTGTGAGAAGAAAGAAACTAACAAAGGAGCATGGACAAAGCAAGAAGACCAAAAGCTCATTGATTATATCCAAAAACATGGTGAAGGTTGCTGGCGCTCTCTTCCTGAGGCTGCAGGTATGTCTTCTAAACAAGATGTTCACACAAACACAGACACTAGTACTTTTTGCCTTTTCTTACGAAACAAGTGGGGAAGGCGGAATCGAAAACCAAATTCTACTTGTAAATCCCGTTGCTTTTTTCACAAAAGAGGAGAAAAGAAAATTATTCTTATATAAAAATATAAACAGTGTTACTTACCGAACAATAAGGCTCTGGGTACACAAATACTTATTTGTAAATGGGTCTTGTTAATGGGCCTTTTTACTACATTTGTTTAATGTACTATTTAAAGAAATTTTTACTGCTATTTTTAACAAAAATATAAAAATTTGTCAAAAAACTTTAGCTTTTTTCTTTCTTCAAAAAATATTTTTAAAAATATTTTTCAAACTAATACCTTTAGGATATTTATTAATTTTTTTCCATATTCAAAACTTAATGGTGCTTTCTTATCTTCTTTGTGACTAACTAGGATTGCTTCGTTGCGGCAAAAGTTGTCGATTAAGATGGGTAAACTATCTAAGACCAGACCTTAAACGTGGTAACTTCGGTGAAGACGAAGAGGACCTTATCATCAAGCTCCATGCACTTCTTGGAAACAGGTAAAACAACCATCCTGTCTCATATATGATCTCAATGGTAATTCTAAGACTTCCAAACATAATTATAAAATGAAGTTTTCTTCTCTCTCCCATAAATGCATATCCTTCGGCTGAAATTATACAAATATCAAACATGTACATAGGACTACATTGAATGATTTCTAAGAACTGGTGCATCTATTTTGTATATATAAACCTGCCTGCTATCTCATATCTATTATTTGCAAATTATAGTCTTTTTATTTATTTTTTTTATTGATGTTTATCTATGAAATTGGTTTAGGTGGTCATTAATTGCTGGAAGATTGCCAGGCCGGACAGACAATGAAGTGAAGAATTACTGGAACACTCATCTGAAAAGAAAACTACTTCGGAAGGGAATTGACCCCAACAATCATCGCTTGGGACTCATACGGCCTACCAAATCTTTTGTCTCAAATAACCATTCATGTAAAGAAGTGAACTCTCAAGCAGATAACTTTCCAGTCTTGAATTCTAGTACAAGTGGCCCAGTGAGCAACATTAGCAGCTTCCCTGACCTGAATCTTGATCTCACTATAGGCCTTCCAATTATGTAGCTATTCGTGTCAAGTGGGGTACTGAACACTTTGCATTTCCCAAAGCTAATAGAGGAGCACATTGCTCAGTAAAACTAGTGAAAGTAAGCCTTTGTCTTAATGTGAAAGAGTTAGTTTCTTTGTGCAATTTAGAACAAGCTAGGAATGTGGAATACAAACAAATTTTGTATCTCCAAAAAAAGGAAAAGAGCCTCAGGACCACTCAAACCTAGGATAACATAGTCAGTCTTAGATGATATTTATTCCTAAATGTTGAAATTTTTTTTTTAGTAGTAAAAAATTGTGGCGGTTCGTCTGTGCCTGAATAACTTCTTTCATGGTGTTAGATATCCTTGTTTATTCTCTCAACCAAAATGATATAAAATTGCTTCCAGAATGGCAATTCATCTATGACAAACTATACTGGCAGCAGTAGTTATGCCAATTCATTCCATGTGCAATCTTTCTATATCAATATACAAACAGAATTATGCCAATTCATTCCATGTGCAGATGTTTTCGTTAGGAGATAACAAATACGCATGTAAGTACTGTGTACAGACGCAACTTAGGGACCACGCCTCATGAAACGGAGGTTACTTGTTTGAACTTCTCTGATTTGGGTTAAAACTTAAAATTCACTAATTATTGTGTAGCTACTCATTTGCACACGTTATAGAGTTAGGTTAGAATTCAATGCACTCACAATGCACGATGCTGCCTACTTCTCAGCCCAAATTAATGTTGAGCAATTAAAGGAATGTTACAACCACATTTTAACACATTAAAGGGACAAGATTTATTTCATAGCGAAGATTTTTAATATTTTATGAATTTAAATATGCATAATGAATCACCATATTACCTTGGCGTGATTGTCACTCCACAAAAATAAGTATTTATGAGTGTAGAGAGGACAAGAATCGGAGTTCAAGTTTTCAGGAAGGAATTTCATAAACATATATACTTAGATTATATTAGAGTTTATTTTATATGACGTGCCTCCATAGTCATTTTTAGGTTTTATGTAGGGTGGCAAAATTGGACATGACCTGTGAGTCTGACTTGACCTAAAACGAAATTAGCAAGTTATGATTTGAGACTTAATGAGTTCATGTCATAGTTTGGTTGACACAACTAATCTATTTAATAAACGGGTTAGGTTAATATTCAACATATAGAACCTGTTTGACCCATCTAACTAATCTAATTAAATGACATTTTACTAATACACCCTTCAAACCTTAGGTATATGAACGTATTGATTGTTGTGATTTATTTTCTTTGACATATCGTGATTGATTATTTATGATATTGAGATATACTTTAGTTTTGAATGATTATTTGTGATGCAGTTATTTGTTAGTTTTGAATTTTACATTAAAAATATTTATTTGTTTGCTATTTCATATATTTTTTTTTTCATTTTGATAAAATCTAATAAATATATTGACACAACTGTTTAATAAATGAGTTGTGTTATGGTTGAAAAATCTTGATCCATTTAATAAACATGTCAAATTAGTATTCACCTATATAGTCGGATACTCATGAGTTAACATGACATGAACCTAACACGTGAATATGAATTGTCATCTCTAGTTTTATGGAATATTAAATCTTCTTCTTTAAAAAGACTTTAATTTATTTAAAATGCAAATGGAGGAGTTTCTCTTCTAATTAACACGGTGTATGGTGATTAGCAAGTGTTTTTCACTAGAAAAGAGCTAATTCAAGAATTTATAAACAATGAGGATCAATCTTGCGACAGCAACCAAAAAAAAAAAAAAAAACTGTACAAAGCATATCAAACATCAATGATCCGTGGAATTCAAAATTCAAAACTTTTAGTTTAAGTTAGAACATTTGGAATTCAAAATTCATATTTTCTTGGTGATTGGGTAATGTAAGCTAGAAATACAATTTTGGGATTGACGGAGCAAAACACTATCAACACACCTCCCTAAATAAAATTCCCATACAAAAGTTGATTTTTTTTTCTTATTATATTTTCCGGTTTTTAATGAATTCACCTTATGTGTTAGGACATATGTGATTCACTTGTTATGAACATATGTCACTATTTATGTAATTGGCTAATTTTTTGACAAAACATGCTTTACTTGTATTTTAGTAGATCTAGGATGTATTTAATATTTCAAGAAACCTTATTTCAAGATCAAGTATTGAAGCTATGCAAGTCTATCCAAGATTCAAGTCTAAAAAGTGTCTGTCATTAAAGCTCGATAGCTAGCTCGACAGCTAGCCATCTATCGAGCTTGAAGAGCTATTCTAGCCTTGTGGTTTAATAGCAGCTCGACAGATAGGGCATCTATCAAGATTTATGAAATTTAGAATTTCTGATCTATTTTTCATTCAATCTGTGATTATATGTTTGGGTTTTCTTTTCTCACAACTCTAGACATATAAAATAATTATTTTAAGAGCCGTCAAAGGTGGAACAAGTTGCACAAGTGTTGAGCAAATTTTTTTCAAGTAAATTGTGACTGGAGACAAAATTTGCCCTAATTCATCTTTCTTATAAAAAAGCTGTTGTATTTGTGCACCGTAGGGTTTTGTAACCAATGAACTTCTTGATTTTCATCGTGTGATGAACCAAAAAACTCTACAGCCAACAAACTTCTCTAGTTGGTGACTGAAATCGCATACTGGGATCCGCGCAAATGATTGGTCACGTACTGAAAGCCATGCATCAAAAGGAGAGATTGTTACTACAAAACAAGTCTAATTGGTTATTAGGGTAAGGGTTCAACTGTAGGTTGGTATAAGATACTGTGATTCCTTTATTTATAACCACTTGTTGTGATAATAGTAGATTCTTGGGAGTGATGACCTTAAAATCACCTAGTGGGGTTTTTGTTGTGTAAGTTTTTTCCATTCGTAAACAAATCACTGTGTCAATTTATTTTCCGCTATATACTTAGTTTAATTGGTGATTTGTTTGTGCTACCATGCTTATTGCATATTAATTTGATTTATTAATAAACCTAGCTAATTAATCAATTAATTTCATCACAAGGAGTCAATACGTTTTTGGCCTATCAAGTGGTATTAGAACAGGCACACTTTGACTAGGGTTAATATTTGCTGTGTGATCCATTGACCCCTATTTGTCATGGATAGAGGACAATCTCTTATTACACTTCCATTGTTTGATGGTACTAACTATGCACATTAGAAAGTAAGCATGGGAGTTTTCTTGTAGTCTCTAGATGAGAAGGTGTGGCAAGTTATAGAGATTGGTTGGACCAAGCTAAAAGAAGCGCCAGCCGATTGGGATGATTCTAAGATCAAGGCGGCAAACTTCAACAGTAAGGCACTGAATGCCTTATTCAGTGTGGCCACCAATGAGGAGTTCAAGAAGATATCCTCCACTAAAACTGTGAAGGAAGTATGGACTATCCTCTAGACAACCTATGAAGGAACTAAGGTTGTCAAGGATTCGAAACTTCAAAGGCTCACTACTAGCTTCGAAGAGATAAAGATGGAGGAGGATGAGTCATTCGATGAGTTCTATGCCAAGCTTAAGGACATAGTGAACTTAGCTTTTAATCTTGGGGGAACCATTCCAGAATCCAAGATTGTGAGAAAAGTGCTCAGATCTCTATCCAAGAGATTTCATGCTAAGATCACCGTGATCGAGGAATTAAAGGACATTGACAAGATTCCTTTGACAAAGTTAGTTGGTAATCTGTAAATCTATAAGCTAGGTTTAACAAGAATTAGTAGGTCGAGTAAGGGTAAGAGCATGGCATTGAAAGCCAAGAACAGTGATACTGATGAGTCTTTAGATGATGAGGATTCTAAGATGAAGTTCTACATTACGAGGCAATTGAAGAAGTTCATGAAGAATGCTAATGGGAAGGGCTTTGACAAGGACCGTAGGCAATCTAGTTCTCCTTAGTTCAAGAGCCAAGACAAAGGGAAGAAGGATGCTAGGGATAGCAATTAGTATACTATTCCTTCAGGACCAAAGCTGGTTGATAATCTGCAGGCCTATAAGCTAGGTTTAACAAGAATTAGCAAGTCGGGTAAGGGTAAGAGCATGGTATTGAAGGCCAAGAGCAGTGATACTGATGAGTTTTTAGATGATAAGGATTCTAAGATGAAGTTCTACATTACGAGGCAATTTAAGAAGTTCATGGAGAATGCTAATGGGAAGGGCTTTGACAAGGACTGTAGGCAATCTAGTTCTTCTTAGTTCAAGAGCTAAGACAAAGGGAAGAAGGATGCTAGGGATAGCGGTCAGTATACTGTTCCTTCAGGACCAAAGCTGGTTGATAATCTGCAAACCTATAAGCTAGGTTTAACAAGAATTAGCAAGTCGGGTAAGGGTAAGAGCATGGTATTGAAGGCCAAGAGCAGTGATACTGATGAGTCTTTAGATGATAAGGATTCTAAGATGAAGTTCTATATTACGAGGCAATTTAAGAAGTTTATGAAGAATACCAATGGGAAGTGCTTTGACAAGGACCGTAGGCAATCTAGTTCTTCTTAGTTCAAGAGCCAAGACAAAGGGAGAAGAATGCTAGGGATAGCGGTTAGTATACTGTTCCTTAAGGACCAAAGTGCTTTGGGTGTCAAGGTTTCGATCACATGAAATAAGAGTGCTCTACATATCTCAAAACCATTGGGAAGAGCAAGACACTTGTTACTACTTTGAGCAACACTAAGCCTGAAGATGATTCCAACAATGAGGATAACAATATCTTGAACGCCTTCATTACCACTATCAATCCTACTGAGGGGATTGTTGAAGATGTGGATGAAGAAAAGGAATTGGTGGAATCCAAGTTTGAGAAGATGGATGAACAAGATGACATCCACATAGTCTATCCAAAGTTATATAAAATCTTAGAAAAGTATGAGAAATTGTATAGGTTGACCACCAAGAAGCTTAGTGATGTGAAGCTTGAGCGTGAAGAGCTTTTCACAAAGTTTGATGAAGCCAATCAAACTATTGGAGTACTGAGGTTTAGGAATAACTTCTTGGCTGAGAACATCAAGAAGCTTGAGGCAGAATTGTTCCAAGTTAGAGCTCAACTGAAAAGGACTTCAAGCGCTAAGTTCAATGAAATGCTCAGTTTTTAGAAATTTGCTTCCAATTGAACCGATTTAGGGTATGATTTTTCTTCTCCTAGTATTGCTTCTACTAGTTTTACTATTTTTGTTCCTCCTAGTAATAATATTGAAATTGAGAACACTAATGTCAAAACTGATTTAGCTAGTGAGAATATAGACAAGGGTAAATCTATCTTAGAAGCACCTCCTAAGCAGGATAAAAAAGAAGCTAAAAACCCTAGGGCTAAGAAGACTAACTCTCAAAAGCCTAAACAGAAGAAGCAGTATCTCTGTCATCACTATGGAATAGCTGGTCATACTCGACCTAGTTCCTATAAGTGGTTAGTCACTCAACAGAGTAACAACATGATGACATCAAGAAACTAGAGTCAATTTCCATCCTCTTTTGCTCCTCTTGGACATCTTCTCAAAGTCCTCATGGTCTTTTTGAACTTGAACGATTTTAATTCTTCCCTTTCACCATCGGATCAATGATTTGCTAGACGGAAAGGTTCTTCGGAAGGAAAAGGGCTCTAAATGATTCTGTCACTTCTTATCTCTCTCTTTTCTTGTTTTTGTTTACATTACTTGTGTGTATTGCTTTTTAGTTTTGAGTTAGTCTAGTTTTTATGCTTTACTTTATTTAACATGTTATTGTTTTTTTTTTTTTTTTTTGATATAAAAATATTTTTTTTTTGAAAAATCAGAAAAATACAAAAAATGTATTATGTATACATTGGTACTTGTGTATCTTGGATGACCATTATAACAAAAAATTTTAAACTTTGTATCTCTTGTAGTTTAAATCAGCATCTCTATGCACAACTAAACAAGTGAGTTTTGTGGTTTGTGTTTGTATTGAGTAAGATTAAGTAATCTCTCGTACTTAACACTTATATCACTCTTTTTTATGGGAAGGACTAGAAAATCCTAAAAGAAAGACATACATAACTATCTCACCACTGTTACTTGTCAATTATGAAATGAAATCTGTATACTTCGGTATAGCAAAAGTGCAACGTCAATGACATTTATGTACTTTGGCATAGCAAAATTGGAATGTCAAATGCTTAACATCATTAGGTATTTCTTTTCTTTCTTTTATATGCCCATGTATGTTTTGCTTAAAAAGAAAAATATACAAAGAAAATAAAAAGCAAAAAGAATAAAAAAGCTTTATATATGATTGCAAGTGTGTATTTTAGGAGATGTGGGAGTTATAGGATGTACCTCAAAGGTAATAGTCCCCATCAAACAGTTATGATTGTGTGTAAGTTAAAGTGATTTTCTCATATCTTAAATTGTCATAACATGTATACACTTATGCAATCTTGTGAAATTTTTCACACACGACACGCAATATTCTTTGCTACTCTTGATATATGTGCAAGTACAATGTCATTTGGCCATCACAAAGTTTATATGTGTTAATGTATACTCACTAAACTGTCTTGACTTATTTTTTAAATAAAAATTAGTTAGATTTGTTTTGTGAGTGTGTGTGTGTGTGTGTGTGTGTTGGGATCTATGTGCTTAACATTTTTATGATTGAGAGATGATTTTGAGAGTTCAAAATACTGTTTGGATCATTGATTGAGTTGCATGCTTAATTGCATTCATATCTGTATTTTTCTCTTCTTGGAAAGCTGTTTTTGCAATCTTGACAGCTCCTTTACACCTCTCGACACTTGGCTTATCTAGCGAGCTCTTCAGTTGTTTTTCATTGCAATCTCGACAGCTCTTAATAGCTAGGTGGATCGATCAAGAAATCTCTTGTCTTCTCGATAGCTCCTCGATCCATCGAGCCTGTTTTGTTGTGGACACCTCTGGACACCCCTCGATAGCTACATCTGTTGAAGTTTTTAAAGCTTGACACTTGTCTCAACACTTCTTGACACCTTGATCTGTCGAGAATTACTAACGTTCTATATATAGGTTCAAACGCGATTTGGACTTCATTTCCTTGATCTCTCTATTTGTCTGTGGCTATTCAACTCCCTAACATTCTCTTCTCATTCTAAACCTCACTCCCTCGTGTTTTTCAACCTTAATCAAGTTCTTTCTCACTTGGTAAGTGTCTAAATCACTCATTTTCATGCATTTCATATTTTTTAACTTAAGTTTTTGGGATTTTTGAAAATTTTGGGGTTTGTTTTCAAAATCAAAGAGGTTTTTGCAAAATTTTTGGGATAGGTTTTGAAGATTTGATCTTAAAAACTTCATGCATTGTACTCCATGTGCATTATAACTATGTTTTCATGCATTTAGTTGTGTGTTATATATGTTAAATTGTTTGTGTGCTGGTAGGTTTGGATTGGGCTGAGCCCATAATGATTTTACTGTTACACATCACATGCTTGTGCATTTTCATGCATACGTGCTTTACATTCAATATATTTTTATATATTTGAACTATTTTTAGGATTTTTCTGAGTGTTTCCTTCTTCCCCCTCACTCTCTAGTTTACGTTAGTGCATCAGTGGCACCTAAAAGTAAGTCTGCTTCGTCTTGGAACCCTCTTTGTTCCGAGGCTTCGTCTTCTTCTGATCCTACCCCCTCTTCCATTTGGTTTCATGATAAGGATGCCCGAAAGGACTTCTTAGAGAACTTCTCTAGACGAGGCATTCATTTAGAATGCCGAGTCATCTTGTCTGACTTTTTTGACAGTGACCTACCCACTGTCATTTGCAGTCGAGGTTGGAATTACTATATGACATCCTAGTCAGCTGTCCTTCCGTGCTGATCTAGGAGTTTTACTTCAACATGCATGAACTGGATTATTCTGTACCTCTTTTTCATACTCTCGTTAGAGGTACGCGCATAGTGGTCACACTAGATATTGTATCCGAGGTGCTCCACGTCCCGAGAGTAGAGCAACTCGATTACCCCGGTTATGAGCGTCTAAAGACTGTGTCCAAAGACGAGATGATTTCTACTTTTTGCAAGCGCCCTTTTGATTGGGGTGATTGTTAGTTTACACCATGTTCGACTTTTGCTAAAGGTCCTAGATTCATGAACATAGTGGTGACATTTGTTTTGTATCATCTTTCTCACAATAACTCTATCACAGAGTCTCGTGCTTGATTTTTGCTTTCTCTTCTTTAGCAGCTCACTATAGATTTTCCTTCATATTTCATTCTTTCCATTATAGATGTGTATAAGGATACGACGACCTGTGATAAACTCATCTTCCCTTCAGCTATCACGCGGATTTTACGCCATTTTTTTGTTCCTTTTCCCTCGTCTTACTACTTCTCCGTTATGTGTGCCATTGAGTATGCTACCATTAAATGGAGCGTGGCACAGTTTCGTTTAAGGCAGTCTAGTACGGCAACTCCTCCCACTTCTTTAGCTCCATCCACCTCTGGTCCCTCTACTTCAGTGGGAGGTGTGACTCTTGATGTGATCATGGCACAGCTTCAGCGCATGGATGCTCGCCTTGGTGGCTTTGTGAAGTCTCCCTCTCCTCCTCCCGAGGCATTCAAGGATGATGACGGTTTCGATGATGATGATGATGATGAGGATGAAGATGCTAGCTCTTCTAGCTCTGACAATATTTCTACTTAACACTCTTACCCTTTGTCAGTCGTAACAAAAAGGGAGAGTAGTTTTGGGTTATGAGAGTAGTCATAGTTAGAGAGAGGGTTAGTATAAGAGATTTTTATTAGGGGGAGTGTGTTTATATGAGGATGTAGTGAGGATTTTATGTATCTTTTTCTTTTCTTTTTCTTTTAGATACATTATTCATGTACCTTAGATCTTGTAATCATATTGTGGTAGCAAACCTTGTACTTGTTTATATATATATATATATATATATATATTTGAGGTTGTTATTACAGTTCTTTCACCAATCTCTCCATATATTGTTTCTTTTCTTTCTTTATACACATATTTCTTATTTATTGTATGCAATCTATTATTTTTATTTCACACAAAGATTCCTTGACAAGTTTTGCTTAAAATGTTTCAGAAATATAGGTTGTTAAAGTCTTTCTTGCCATAGACTCTCTTCTTGCAAAGTTTTTCAAGAGTTTGTGTTAAGATAGATTTTATTACATTTAACAAGTGAATATACGTTGAGTAATTTATAACTTCTCTCATATCTCATTTGTTTGTTGTGGTTTTGTCATGGATTATCAAAGGGGAAGATTATTAGGACATATGTGATTCAATTGTTAGGAACATATGTCACTATTTATGTAATTGGCTAATTTTTTGAAAAAACGCACTTTACTTATATTTGGGTAGATCTAGGATGTGTTTAATACTTCAAGAAACCTTGTTTCAAGATCAAGTGTTGAAATCATGCAAGTCTGTCTAAGATTCAAGTCTAAAAAGTGTCTATTATTAAAACTCGATAGCTAGCCATCTATCGAGCTTGAAGAGCTATTCCAACCCTGTGGCTTAACAGCAGCTCAATAGATAAGGCATATGTCGAGATTTATGAAACTCAGAATTTCTAATATGTTTTTCATTCAATCTGTGATTGTATATTTAAACTTTCTTTTCTCACAACTCTAGACATATAAAAAGATTATTTTAAGGGCTGTAAAAGGTGGAACAAATTGCACAAGTGTTAAGCAAAGTTTGTTCAAGCAAATTGTGATCGGAGACAGAATTTGCTTTAGTTCATCTTTCTTGTAAAGAAGCTGCTGTGTTTGTGCACCGTAGGGTTTTGTAACCAATGAGCTTCTCGATCTTCATCGTTTGATGAACTGAAGAACTTTGCAGCCAACAAACTTCTCTAGTTGGTGATTGAAGTCGTCTACTGGGATCTACGCAATTGATTAGTCACGTACGAGGAGCTGTGCATCAAAAAGAGAAATTGTCATTACAAAACAAGACCAATTGGGTATTGGTGTAAGGATTCAACTATAGGTTGGTATAAGGTATTGGGATTCCTTTACTTGTAACTACTTGTTGTGATAATAATGGATTCTCAAGAGTGGTAACCTTAAAATCACTTGATGAGATTTTTGCCGTGTAGGTTTTCTCCATTCGTAAACAAATCACTATATCAATTTATTTTCCGCATCATACTTGGTTTAATTGGTGATTTGTTTGTGCTACCATGCTTATTGCATGTTAATTTGATTAATTAATAAACTTGGCTAATTAATCAGTTAATTTCATCACAAGGAGTCAATATGTTTTTGGCCTATCATTATGTATTTAGTTTTCCTTTGACATAATAACTAATGGACTATTATTCTTTTGTATGTCAAATTTTATTTATAAAAGATAAGGAAAAGCTTTCATATTTTATCATTGTCTTTTAAAATTTCATAACCTATAAATGAAAAAAAAAAAAAAAAAAAAGAGTTGAAAAATTAATAAATAAATGAAGAAGCAAGAATTTTAATCAAAAAGAAAAACAAAACATTATCATTACCTTTAAAGTGATACAAAATGATTTTTAAAAAGTTCAAATTCTTAGGGAGTGTTTGGTAAAGTAGTTTGAGTAATGTTATTTGTAATTTTTTGAAATACTTATGGGTAAAAAAGTATGTGAAATGTGTATAATATTGTTTAAAAATGTGAAAATGTTAGTTTGAGTGAAGCTACCAAATAGGCCATTAAAGTTTATCCTTCTCCAGAAAAATTTATACGTAAATAATAGGGGTAATTATACTCCCCTCTCTTAAGGTTTAGGGAAATGACACTACACCTCAAATCTGAATGTAAAAAATACTCCACTTCTTGAGATTTGAAGAAATTTGTTAGGATATATGTGTTTTTACTTATTAAGAACATATGTCACTTGTTTATGTAAATTGGCTAATCCTTTGACAAAACGCACCCTACTTGTAATTGAGTAGTTCTAGGTGTTTTTAATACTTCAATAAACAAAGTTTCAAGGTCAAGTGTTGAAATCATCAAGTCTGTCCAAGAAAAAGCAAGCTGAAGTGCAATTTCATTAAAGCTCGACACCTTCTCGATAGCTACCTCAACACCTGCTATCTGTCGAGATTTATAATTTCAGATTTTCTGATCTAATTTTCTTGGGATCCGTGAATATGCTTTTGGGTATTCTTTTCTCCAAATCCTAAACATATAAAAGGATTGTTTTAAGAGCCGTCAAGTATGACACAAGTTGCAAAAGCATTGAGCAATCTTTGTTCAAGCAAATTGTGATCAAAAGACGAAGTTCTTAACCTAGTTCATATTCTCTAAAGAAGTTGCTGTGTATTTGCACCATAGGGTTTTATGACCAAACATCTTCCTGATCTTCATTGTGTAGGATGAACTGAAGAACTTTGCAGCCAACCTCTCTTCCTTAAGTTGGTGTTTTGAAGTCGCGTACTAGGATCCGCGCATTGGTTAGTCACGTACTTGGGAGCCATGCATCAAAGGTGGGAACTGTCGCTACAGATCAAGTCCAATTGGGTATTGGGGTAAGGGTTCAATTGTAAGTTGGTAAGGTACTTGGGATTCCTATATTTGTAACCGCTTGATTTGATAATAGTGGAGTTTCGGGAGTGATGACCTGAAAATTACCCGGTGGGGTTTTTGCCGCAAGGTTTTTCCTCATTCGTAAACAAATCACCGTGTCATTTAATTTTCATTGCATATTTAGTTTTTGGTGATTTGTTTGTTCTTCTATGCAATTACATGATAAATTGATTAATTAATAACTTGGCTAATTAATTAATTGGTTTAATCACAAGGGGTCATTCAGTTTGTGTCCTATCAAGTGGTATCAGAGCAGACACACTCTGATTAGGTTTAATCTTTACTGTGTTGATCCATTGACCCCTGTTATCATGGCTATAACCGGTTTGAAGAGATCCTTGTTTTCAAATATATCTTGTTTTTCTAATCACTATTTGTTTGAGTGTCTTAGAAAATACAAGTCTAAAAGTTATTTGAATTTTTTTATAATGACTATTGGAAAGGATCTCAGTCTGGCTAAGAAGAAACTAGACTATCTCAAAATAAAAATGTGCAAAGGAGTTTGTCTGAGAAGAGTAAAAGTTAAAGGCTTAGCTCATCAAAGGCAGTTGAGTGAAAGAACCATTCCTTCTGATTTGTCATCCAAGCATGAAGTGTGTTTCATGATGAAGTCTGCTTTCAAAGTAATGGATACATGTCTATAGTATCTTGACAGCAGTTGGTCAAGACACATGACTGGAGATCGATCTCTCTTCAAGATCTTTGAGCCTAAAAATGGTGGTAATGTGACTTTTGGTGATGGAAGCAAGTCACAAATTAAAGGGAAATGAATCATATCTCTACCAGGATTGCCAGACATTGCAAATGTTCTTTTTGTAGAAGGTCTAAGGGTGAACCTATTGAGCATAAGTCAGATATATGATCAAAACTTCATGGTGCTATTCTTAAAGGGAAAGTGTCTTGTCAAGGATGAGTCTGGAAAGAAGCTCATTAGTGGGGTTCACATTCTGGACAACTACTATGGATTGGTTTCTGATATTGATATAATGTGCAATAGCATTCGTTTGCCTAATGAAGATCTATGGCATCAACGAATGAGACATGCTAGTTACAAGCATCTATCCATTATATCTAAGCATGAATCAGTCTTGGGGATACCAAAACTTAGCAGAATGAGCAATGTGGTGTGTAGACCATGTCAGCTTGGGGAACAGACGAAAGCTAAGCATTCGGGCACTCAAACTTCAGCTACCTCCAGACCATTGGAGCTTTTGCATTTAGATCTTATGGGTCCAACCAGAACCGAGTCTCTTGGTGGTAAGAGATACATCATGGTTATGGTAGACAACTTTACTAGATACATTTGGGTCATCTTACTCCGATCCAAGTCTAATGCTCCTGAGCACATTGAGGCTTTGTACACAAGACTGCAAAATGAAAAGAGCTTAAAGACTGATCGAATTTGAAGTGATCATGGTAAAGAATTCGAGAACTCATACATGGAGTCTTTCTACATAAGATCAGGCATATCTCAAGAGTTCTCTGCTCTTATTATGCCTCAGCAGAATGGTGTGGTAGAAAGAAAGAATAGAGTTATTCAAGAGATGGGCAGAGCCATGTTGCATAACAAAGATGTGGCTCGAAACTTATAGGGAGAAGCCATAAACACTGCTTGTCATACGGTTAATAGGGTGTACTTTAGACCCGGTATCAAAAAGACTCCCTATGAGTTATGGAAAGGAAGAAAGCCAAATGTGAAGTATTTTAGGATATTTGAAAGCACTTGCTTCATCCTTAAGGATAGAGAGAATATGGGAAAGTTTGACTCTCGAAGCGATGATGGTATATTTTTGGGATACTTGTCCACAAGCAAGGCCTATCGGGTATACAACAAGAGAACTCTGAAGGTAATGGAAACAGTAAATGTGGTCATTAATGAGTCTTCTGATTCCAGTTCTGAGAAAGGCATTGAAGAACTCTCCAAAGAAATTCTTCCTCCTGAGCCTAGGGAAGTTCAAGATATTGCTGAACTAGAACCTGTGTCCCCAAGTACTCCTAGTATTGTGGAAGACTCTGCAGATGCTCCTACTTCACCAGATTCTGAGTCTCATGAAGAAAAATGACCCTCCTCTAGAATCAAATTAAATCATTCTCCTAAAGTTATTGTGGGAAATATAAATGAACTCACATTAAGAAAATGTACAGTCAATAAGTGTTGCTAACTTTGTGTCTTATTCTTGTTATTTGTCATAGGTAGAACCTTAAAAAGTTGAGGAAGCACTACAAGATGAAAGTTGGGTCGAAGCAATGCATGATGAACTACTTCAGTTTCAGAGGAATGATGTTTGGACTCTAATACATAGACCAGAAGGTGAGCACATCATTGGTACAAAGTGGATATTTCGCAACAAGACTGATGAAGAAGGCAATGTGATTCGCAACAAGACTTGACTTGTGGCTCAAGGATACTCGCAAATGGAAGGAGTAGACTATGATGAAACATTTGCCCCAGTTGCCCGAATGGAGTCAATCAGAATTCTGCTTGCCCTAGCATGTCAGCTGAATTTCAAACTCTATCAAATGGATGTAAAGACTGCCTTCTTGAATGGGTTACTCAAAGAGGATGTCTATGTGGCTCAACCAAAAGGAGTCATTGATCCACACTTCCCTGATCATGTGTTGTACCTTAAAAAGAAACTTTATGGGTTGAAGCAAGCTCCTAGAGCCTAGTATGATAGACTCACACAATATCTGGTGTCACATGGGTTCACAAGAGGAAAGGCTGATCAAACTCTCTTCGTCAAAAAGGAAGATGGTGAGTTGATAGTTGCTCAAGTCTATGTTGATGATATCATCTTTGGGTCGACTAAGGATGAACTTGCTCATGACTTCTCAAAACTCATGTAAGCCGAGTTCGAGATGAGCATAATTGGAGAGCTGACTCACTTCCTAGGATTATAGATTCGCCAACAAGATTCAGGTATATTCCTTTCTCAATCTAAATATGCTAAGAATCTTGTGAAAAAGTTTGGTTTGGAATCTGCTAGTTCTGTTAGAACCCCTATGAGCCAAATGTTAAACTCACTGTAAACTTGTTAGGTAAGAGTGTTGACTTTTCTTTTTATAGAAGCATGATAGGTAGTCTTCTTTACCTTACTGCTAGTAGACTTGACATTAGTTACAGTGTTAGAGTGTGTGCTAGATATTAGGTTAATCCCAAGGAATCCCACATGACTGCTTTAAAAAGAATTATAAAGTATGTCAAAACTATTGTTGAGTTCAGTTTGTGGTATAGCAAAGACACTAATGGTGTTTTAGCTGAGTACTTTGATACTAATGGGGCTGGTAATGTTGATGATAGAAAGAGTACTTCGAGGGGTTGTTTTTATATGGGTAACAATCTTGTCTCTTGGATGAGTAAAAAGCAGAACTCCATCTCGTTATCCACTATAGAAGCTGAATACATTGCTGTCGGTAGCTGCTACACCTAACTCCTCTGGATGCAAAAACTCCTTCATGATTATGGTATTTGTCAAGAGCATCTCACCATTTACTGTGACAATACTAGTGCCATAAATATCTCTAAAAACCCAGTTCAGCATTCTCGAACCAAACACATAGAGATTCGATATCACTTCATTAGGGAGCTTGTCAAAAATGGTACTCTTATTTTTAAGTTTATCTACACTGATGATCAAAAGGCTGACTTGTTTACTAAACCTCTTGACAGAAAATGTTTTGAATTCCTTCATCAAAACATTGGTGTCATCTCCATGGATTGATCTCCTTCTCTTGTTCTTCTTCCTCATGCATTTGCATATAGTTTTTATGCTTTGTTTTATTTAACATGTTTTTGTGTGTTTACTTTTAGTTTTGTTTACTTTTGTTTTTAAAATTAAAAAAAAAATTGAAAAATTAGAAAAATACAAAAACAGTGTATGTTTTGTGTACTTTGGTACTTGTGTACCTTGGATAGCCATTAAAACAAAATTTCTAAATTTTGTATCTTTTCTAGCTTAGATAGGTATCTCTATGCACAACCAAGCAAGTAAGCTTTGTGACTTTTGTTTATGATGAGTAAGATTAAGTTATCTCTTAAAATTTAACACTTATATTACTTTTTTTGACGGGTAAGACTAGAAAATCCTAAGAAAAATGTATAAATAACTATCTCACCACTGTTGCTCGCCAATCATAAATGACACCTGTATGCTTCGGCATAGCAAAAGTGCAGTGTTATGGACACCTGTATGCTTCAGCATAGCAAAAGTGTAGTGTCAAACACATTCATATGCTTCGGCATAGTAAAAGTGTAATGTCAAATTCTTAACATCTTGGGTATTTCTTTTTTCTCTTTTATATGCCCATGTATGATATGCTAAAATAAAAGAAAATATGCAAATAAAATAAAAAGCAAAAAGATAAAAAAAAATGCTTTAAATATGGTTGTAAGTGTGTATTCTAGGGGATGTGAAAGTCATAGGATGTACCTCGAAGGGGATAGTCTCCATCAAACAGTTATGATTATGTGTGAGTTAAAGTTATTTTCTCATATCTTAGATCATCATAACATGTATACACATATGCAATCTTGCGATATTTTTTTTTTCACACACAACATGCAATATTCTTTGCTATTTTTGATACATGTGCAGGTACAATGTGATTTGGCCATCACAAACAAAGGTTTTACATGTGCTAATGTATACTCACTAAACTGTCTTAACTTATTTTTTGAAAAATAAAATTGGTTAGACTTGTTGTATGTGTGTGTTTTTGAGGATCCATGTGCTAAATTTTTGATTGAGAGATGATTTTGAGAGCTTAAAATATTGATTGGATCTTTGGTTGAGGTGTATGTTGGATTGCATTCATGTTTGTGTTTTTCTCTTCTCGAAAAACTGCTTTTAACTGCTGGCTCGACACCTCCTCGATACCTGGTCATCTGTCGAAGCTTCTCAAGCCTTTTTCTTATTGCAATCTCGACACCTCTTCGACACCTGATAGATCGATCGAGAAAGTTCCTGTCTCCTCGATACCTCGTCGACAACTTGTTGATCGATTGAGCTTCTATTCTTTGAATTTGTTCTTGCACCTCGACACTTCTCGACACCTGAAGCTAACGAAGGCCAAATCCTTGACACCTTCCTCGATACCTCTCGACACCTCTCGACACCTCAGCTATCGAGATTTACTGAAGTGTCTATATAAGGATTTTTCGCGATTTTTCTCTCATTCTCTCGATCTCTTTCTATCTGTTCGAGGTGTTTCATCTCCCAACCACCTTTCTCTCACTCAAATCTTCAAACCCTCTTGATTTTTGGCCTTCCCTTGGTTTCAATCACTTGGTAAGTTCATTTTTCCCTTCCTTTCTCATGCATTTCATGTTTTGAAACCTAGTTTTTGGGATTTTTGAAAATTTTTGGGGTTTTTCAAAATTGATGAGTTTTTCTTGAAATTTTGGGTTGGGTTTTCACTTAAATGCTTTCAAAATGTCATACATTGCATTCCATGTGCATTAAAATGATATTTACATGCATTTAGATATGTGCTCTATGCTGTGTGCTCGTAGGATTGGATTGGGCTAAGCCCATGATGCCTTTTGATTTGCATGTGACATGCTCATGCATTCCTATGCATACATTCTTTTTGTTCAACATATTTGATCTATTTGAACTGTGTTGGGACTTTTCTGATTGTCTCCCTCTCTATCTCTTTCTCATTCTTTTATGTTAGTAGTGTCTATGGCACCTAAATGTAAATCCACTCCTGCTCGGAACTCTAGGCGTTCTAAAGCTTCCTCTTCTTCTGACTCTACTCCTCTTAACCTTCGGTTTCATGATAGGGATGCCCACAAGGCATTTACGGAAAACTTTTCTCGATGAGGTGTTCATTCGGAATGCCAAGTCATTCTGGCGGACTTTCCTGACACTGATCTTTCCTCTGTCATTCACAGTAGAGGATGGGAGTCACTGTGTGACGTCCCGATCACTTGTATTTTTGTGCTGATTCAGGAGTTTTACTCCAATATGCACAGGATAGATCATTCAGTACCTCTCTTTTTCACTCGCGTTCAGGGTACGCGCATCCCTGTCACACCGTAGCTAGTTGCGAATGTGCTTAGGGTTCCTAGGATAGAGTTTCCTGACTATCCTTCTTGTGAGTGTCTGAGGATTGTGTCTAAAGATGAGCTCATTTCTGCCTTTTGTTAGCACCCTGCTGATTGGGGTGAGCATCAGTACACATCATGTAGGCCTTTTGCTAAAGGTCTTAGATTCCTAAACATGGTGATGACGTTTGTACTCCATCCTCTATCTCACTACAACTCTATCACAAAGTCTCGTGCTCGATTTTTGTTATCTCTTTTAGAGCATCTTACTATAGATTTTCCTTCTCACTTTATTTTTTTTATCATAGATGTTCATCTTGATTCGGCGTCATGTAATAAGCTCATCTTTCCTTCCGCTATCATGAGGATCTTACGCCATTTTTCTATTCCCTTTCCTGTGTTCGACCACTTCACACACATATGTGCCATAGATGCCGCTATCGTAAAATGTAGTGAGGTACAGTTTAGGTCACAACAGACGGATTCCACTCCTCCCTCCTGTTCGGCTCCATCCAGAACAGCTCCATCTACATCTGCTCCTTCCTTTACAGGCGATGTATCTCTAGGAGACATTATGGTGCAACTGTAGTGTATAGACACTCGCCTTAATACACTCTTCGTTGAGTTGTATCAGGTGAATGTTTGTGTTAGTCGTATTGCATGACAGCAGGCAACCATGGGTGATTTTGCTCCAGAGGCTACTCCTTCACCACTTACTCCAGCAGTTTCAGATTCTGAGGATGAGGATGATGATGATGATGGAGATGCTAGGTCTACTGATGAGATGTCTATATGACACTCTACCTTTTGTCACTCGTAACAAAAAGCGGGAGTAGTTTTGGGTTATGAGAGTAGTTATCTTAGGGGGAGAGTTAGTATAGGACATTTTTGATAGGCAGAGTGTTGATAGTTTGAGGGATGTAGTGAGGTTTTGATGTATCTTTTCTTTTTTATTCTTTATAGATACATTGATCTTGTATATGAGGTCCTTTGACCATTTTTTACATACATTGTACTTATACTTCTTTATATATATGGATGTATGTTTCTTTCACCTCTCTCTTCATGTGTTGTTTCCTCTCTGTCTTTATACACATGTTCATTATACTTGTATGCAATCTATTATTTCTGTTTCACATAAAATGCCTTGATGAGTTTTCTTTAAAGTGTTTCAGAAATACAGGTTGTCAAAATCTACTTGCCATAAACTCTTTTCTTGCAAAGTTTTTCAAGAGTTTGTGTTAGGATAGATTTTATTGTATCAACAAGTGAATATGAGTTAAGTAATTTATGGTTTCTCTTATATGTTCATTTATTTGTTGTGGTTTTGTTACTGATTGCTAAAAGGGGAGATTATTAAGACATATGTGTTTTCACTTATTAAGAACATATATCACTTATTTATGTGAATTGACTAATCCTTTGACAAAACACACTCTACTTGTAATTGAGTAGTTCTAGGTGTTTTTAATACTTCAACAAACAAGGTTTCAAGGTCAAGTGTTGAAGTCATCAAGTCTATCTAAGAAAAAGCAAGCTGAAGTGCAATTTCATTAAAGCTCAACACCTTCTCAATAGCTACCTCAACACCTGCTATCTGTCAAGATTTATAATTTCAGATTTTCTGATCTGATTTTCTTGAGATCCATGAATATGCTTTTAGGTATTCTTTTCTCCAAATCCTAAACATATAAAAGGATTGTTTTAAGAGCTGTCAAGTGTGACACAAGCTGCAAAAGCATTGAGCAATCTCTGTTCAAGCAAATTGTGATCAAAAGACGAAGTTCTTGACCTAGTTCATCTTCTCTGAAGTTGCTGTGTATTTGCACCATAGAGTTTTGTGACCTAGCATCTTCCTGATTTTCATCGTGTAAGATGAATTGAAGAACTTTGCAGCCAACCTCTCTTCCTTAAGTTGGTGTTTTGAAGTCGCATACTAAGATCCGCGCATTGGTTAGTCACGTACTTGGGAGCTGTGCATTAAAGATGGGAACTATCGCTATAGATCAAGTCCAATTGGATATTGGGGTAAGGGTTCAACTGTAGGTTGTTAAGGTACTTGAGATTCTTTTACTTGTAACCACTTGATTTGATAATAGTGGAGTTTCGGAAGTAGTGACCGGAAAATCACCTAGTGAGATTTTTGCCGCGAGATTTTTCCACATTCGTAAACAAATCACCGTGTCATTTAATTTCCACTACATATTTAGTTTTTGATAATTTGTTTGTACTTCCACGCAATTGCATGATAAATTGATTAATTAATAACTTGGCTAATTCATTAATTGGTTTAATCACAAGGACTCATTCAATTTGTGGTCTATCAAAATTAACACTCTCCCCCTACCTTTTGTTTAAATTAGTAATAAAATATTCTATTTTTATTTTATTTTATAAAAATATCTTTACAAAAGTTTAACCATGGTTAGTAAAAAAATAACTAACTTGCAACAACAAACCTCTCCATAATCTGTTGAAAAAAGAAAAAAAGATAATAACAAAATTCACATTTGTAATATTTTAAAATACATTTTAATTTTTAAAACAGTTAGTTTTAATTATGAAATAAGATAATATTAGAAACTTGTTCTTAAGCAAATGGTAGGTTAGTACACAACATTTTTAATAATAATTTAACAAAATTTGGTCAATCAAATGTCAAGGAGGAGAAAAAATATATATATATATATATATTTTCAAGTTTGGGGTGGAGTAATGTCATTTCCATCAATAGAAGGGAGTGTAATTACATCTAAATAATAAAATACAATAATAATTATGTAATAACTTTCAAGTTTATTTTCATTTTTCCAAGTTAATCTCTAAAATTTCAAGGGCATATGCTCTTACTAAGTTCTAAGAGTTTTATCATTTGTGATTCTATATTAACTAAAATATCAAAATTTACTTGAGTTATACTTGACGTATGTCTAACTACTATAAATCTTTTCATATGAATAATAAGTAAATTTTGAATTTAATTATAATAAAAAAAAAAATCTCAAAATGACTTATTAATTTGTAAGCAAACCACTAACACACAAATACAAAATAACAATTATTATTATTTTTCTGCAGATTTTCTTGGGTTAAAACTTGAAATATCACTTCTTATTTGCATGAATGGATTTTATTATTCAAGTTTGTTACAAATATTTGCGTGCATCTTGGCTCTGCCGCTAGGTAGCTGTCATAAAACAGCTCCCGAAAAGGGTTTATTGTTGTGGCAATAACAAGCAAAGGAGAAGATCACTGGCAGTCATGGCTTAAAATACAAGTCAAAATTCTATATGAACTACATTGTTTAGTAAACCCAATAACTTGACTGTAAAATCTTTAGAAGAGACATAAATTGTTATGCTATGAAAATGGATTAGGTTCAGATGATGGACGCAAGAAAGCTTTGGTAATCACCAAACATTCAAAGGATCAGTCCTGCAATAAAATTCTAGATATGTGTATTTTATTTTTGCGTGTGTCATTTCATTCATATGGTGGGAGTGGTTACAAAGTGAAACTTTATTCCAACCAATTTAAGCTCTGAAGAGATTGAAAGTTGAAACGATATTACTCAAAACTCGATGTAATTCGGGAAATCACTGCAGTTTGAAAAATTATGTTGATCCATCTACCATTCAAGATGAATCGGTGGACCATACTAATCTAGATAGGTTTCACTTTCTATCTATATTTCTGATGTCTTCTTCCATACGAGGAATCCCTCCATCTCATCAAATTGACGAAGCATTCAAGAGTAGTTTCTTGTATTCATTCTGGCAAGTAGTAATCAACTTAAATATAATGTTGCGGATATAAGTGAAAGTTATGGAAAAGAGAGAAGTGTAGAAGCATTGGCAAACTCATGAAATGTCTAAAATCTACGTAATAGGTAATACCAAAAATGAGTGAAAATGGAAATATTTAGACGTACAGCATATATTACATGAAAATGGAAAGAGTTAATTGTCTCCGCAGATATCTTAATAAGTAAAGGGTTGTATTAACGGGTACGGCAAGGTGCCCATTAACCACGATATCTTTTACTTTTTTTTTGACAATTTTTTTTTATTTTTTTTATTTTTTTTATTTTTTTATTTTTATTTTTATTTTTATTTTTTTTTTGCAATTTATGTCATTTTTTCAGTTTTGTAGGTACTAATTGGTTTCTTTTTTGACTTTTTCTAACATTTTTTTTTTTTGGTACTTAACAAGCACCACACCAAGTGGTGCTTGTTAACATATCCTACAAGTAAAAGCAAAAAGGAGTGGAAGATTAGTTAGATGTTTGAAATGTCTATGCTGGTGTGATTCAAGGCCAACTGTTTTATTTTCTAGATTTGGAAGTGCATTGTTTTAGAAGCAATCTGATCGGTTTCAACACTCTTATAAAACTAATCATTTACAAATTAGAGAGTGTTGTACAGCTTGAACATCGGTTTGGTGAGGTATAGAGTCCTTAGGTTTCATTGCCTTTACACAGGCAAAAAAACCAGGAAAACCACTAGTCCAAGTCAACTCTGAGCTCTTCCTTGAGAGTACTGCACTGCACTACTATTTTGTTCTGTTGCTAAACATATGTCGCTATCCCGCGGCACCAGATTTCTCATACACACGCAGTGATGAGTATTTTCGGAAAAATGGATTGAGGAAAACAAATTCTTTTTTGAAAGTTACCTAAAGATCTATGACGATTAGAAAAACCTTCATGGTTGTGTTTTGTAAGAGTGCGTGCATGTGAGAGACAGAGAGAGAGAGACAGAGGTTTATTTGAATTTTGAACTTACTCATTCATTTTCTTTATTTAATTTACAAATCAAAAGTAAATTATCTTGCCATACCTTCCATCCAATGACAAACATTAAGTGCCAATTTGGGATACACTTATAAATTAGCTCATTGCTTTTTCTTTTTTCTACTATATGTCTCATATAAGTTACCTACTTATTTTATTTAACTTTTTATTACTTGTTTCTAAAAAAAAAAAAAAACAAACAAACAAACCTTTTACCATTTATCTATGATAAATTCAATGAAAAGTTAGATGAATTGTTCCCAAATGAATATAAGCATTCGTTTGTATGCAGTTCATTTGGCTAACTTTAAACTATTAATTTTTTCTAATCTTATCTCCAAAAAAAAAAAAAATGTACAACTTTTTAAAAATATCATTCTTCAAAGTACAAATATATTGTAACACAATTCTAGCAAAAAACAATTGGTAAAAAACTAAATAAGTTAACGTCAAACATACTACTCTGACCTTAATCATGCTTTAAAAAAAGCCAACTTAATTTTATTTTCAATGCCAAACTAATAAGCCAACTTATTTGTTTAATAATAATTTTAATTATTATTATTGTTTCTTTTAATGGCGTAGAACCTCTTCAAGATAAAGTCCTTCAAACTCACTCGTGCAAGGATTCTTTGAACCTACCCCTGACCTAAGTATTAATTCATTGGTGGGTGTATGTGTGGACTTCCCAATTGGAATGTTTAAAGATTTCTTTTTTATCTTACCTTTAAAAAATTAAGCTTTCGAAATATATATATATATATATATATATAGAAAATCTTATTATATTTATAATTTATCTAATGATTTAAATACAGAAATTGAAAAGGTTAAATTGGGGGGAAAAGTTACGAATGATAAGTAGTTTGATCTACCCTTACTTCATTGACTAGGTTTCCGTTAACTAGTCGTAGTCATACAAGAAATGGCCATTTCATTACATTAATTATTTTCAGAAAAATTTTATGTGTTGTTGGTGAAGTAATTGCTGATAACTACAGAACTACAATTATGAAGTTATGAATAATGTGTTTACGTCTCCTACTGCAGGAACATTGCCAGGATAATGAGACAACGGCGTGAAAAATAATTTGAATCCTCATATGAGGAAGAGCCAAATGTGAACTGCAGGCGTGAATGCAGAGAATTATTTCCTCAGACAGTGACACAGTGACAGTCCATTGCTTGGCCGGGACCTCTGGAATGGTCAATGAAGAGTACTCTGGAACTTCCCTAGCTGGAAGGCAAAATCGAGTAAATTATATAGCTGATTAGATCCTTATACTAGGGATTTGGATCGCAATTATACCAGCCTCTTTCACATTAATTTTTACCACTTTCATTTTTTAACTTTAATTTAAATTTTTCAACTTTTTTATTTTATTTTTATTAAATAGTTGAAATTGAAAGTTTCTGTTTTGAACTTTTAGTCTCAATCATGTATTACTATTGTGTCAGGTGCAATACCTAGGGTTAGGTATTGCACCCGATCTCAATCTTTAAACTTGATATGTCCAATATCAAGGAAAAGAGGATACAAGTACAACACACAATTTTTCAGATTGTATTGAAATATTTAAAAATGCGTGAGTAATATAGTTTTTCAGTTCGATAGTTACAATGGGAGATATGTAATTTGAACCCTAAGCATCACTGTTGAAAATACCTCAAAATGAAATCCTTATAAATAGACTAAAGAAGAATATCATATTAGCTCCCCTCGCTCTCACTAAGAGAGATAGCCATTGCTAAGAGAGAAAGAAAGATGGGGATCCTTCTTTTCTTTGCTTTTATTTTATTTTATTTTATTAATATATTATTTCCTTGGATTAATTAATGAATACACATATATCAAAAATTTAGTTTGAAAGTTGTATGAGATAAATTATTTCAAATTCGCATTACTAATTTCAATTAGTAATTGAGGTTAGACAAAATTGTAGCTAGAAATAAAAAGGGATACACCTTTAATCTTAAAAGGATTATATCAAGGGTGAGTAAAGGCTTTACTAGTGGCTTAGGAGGTATCCCATACATGTTATACAAATCTCTCACAAAGACATTTCTCAAAGTGCTAATGTCACTGTTGGAAGTTGGTCAGCTCAACACTCCCTCAAACTCACACACGAACACAAAAAACACATAGAAAATTAACAATATTTAACTTATAATTTCAGTTACATTTATTATATAAACTCCATGTATTTATAAACTATCAATGTAACTTCTTTAACTTCTCACATTCATTCACCCAATTGTTATTTAATAAATAAAATTTCAGTTACATTTATTATATAAACTCCAAACTTGTTTTTTCTTATCAGTCTTAGCAAAGTGTACAGCTTATAAAAGGTGTCGTATTTGAGTGATTTGGTGAGTATATCAGCAACTTGATCACGTGCTTCACAATATATGTGGATGCACTCTTGAATAAAATGAACCCTCGTTTGCTTCAGTCATGAGAATTAATCTAAATTCTATGCAAGAACTGCTATTGACTTATTATCCTTAAATATCTTTATAGCTCTGCTTCCAATGTGTGCAACTCCTTCAATAAGCTTCTAAGTTAAATCTTAGTATACAGTGATTGTTGAAAGATTTAAAATTTTTAGTAAGTTTTAATTATATAGGTGTGGGGCCCGTGGGCCCGGAATCCCCGGCCCACCTTTAGGCTGGCCCAAGGCCCAAGCCGAGGAGGACAATCGTCCCAGATAGTCGTCCAAAGGGTCTTATCCCTTCTCGGACCCATGCCGAGGACACGCCCTTCCTCGGCACACCTAGTCTAATCCTGGGTAGGGGGCAAACCCAGAATAAGTGGTCACATCCACACTTAGTGAGTTTGCCCGACTCCCCAGGCTACATTGATGGTGACAAGACCCCCGAACAGTGCAACCTTGGAGGCCACAACCCACAGCATGGTGAAGAACCTGTCTGATGGGACAGGCTCTGGAGGCAGTGGCCTAGATGGTCAACAGCTATAGGGTCAGGATCAAACTATAAGGAGTATATAAGGCAAAGAGCCCCTCTGGTGAAGGGGGAGCCTCCTCGGATGCCAGCCGAGGAGCAACCCCAGATGAAGAATAACAAAGGAGAAACGCAAGGAGCACCGGCGAGGGGCCGGCTGGAGCCAAACCCTTTGCCCCACTCTCTACAAATTTATTGTCGAGGATGCCCTTCCGAAAAAATGTGCCCCCACAATTGACGCCGTCTGTGGGAAGGGTTAGTGCGCCGACCGGCGCAACCGGCGGTCGTTCTAAAGCAGTTACTGCTCAAAAGTTAGCGGTGCAAAAAAAAAAAGAGAAAGAAAGAAGAAGAGAAGAAGAAAAGAATTGCAGTACGAAAAGGAAACTCAACAGCAAATAAAAGAAATGTTCTTTATTATTTCAGAAGAAGATTACAAATACAATAATCTTTACAATTTCATAAAAGAAAATTACAAATACAATCAGAGGCTCAGACAGGCGTGTTTTACAAAAAATCCTACCAACTAATCCTACAATCAGAGGCCCAGGCGGACCGATCCTAGAACTAGCCGGGCAAGAGGCTCGCAAAGAATTAATATCAGGAATGAGGGAAGTGTCAACCCGTGTTTTTACTGGCGTCCAAAGAATGGGAGAACTGGACAGTAAAAGCACGGGAAGGGGGGCTGGGGGCTGGTTCACTTTGAAACCAAAGCTTGAACAAAGTGAGGAGCCGACCCAGGGACCCCGGAACACCTTCCCTCGTGATGCTTCCTCGACCCTCTCCAAACTGCATGAGCATTGACCGTCGGAGACGGCAATACTCGGGCACCAGCCGTGACGGGAGTTCGCGTGCCTCCTTCGTCGGAGGTGCGCTCTGGGGAGAGGCGTTAGGTACTTCAACGACGTCCCCCCTGGCCACCGTACAAGGCCCTGCCAGTGTTACGCCTAAACTCTGCCGCGCCGGCAGCCCAGTAGGGGCTGCGGCCACGGCGGCCCTTAACTCCAGATCTCCTGACTGTGGTCACAATCCTGGTGGCGATGTCAAAGGGGCTCAGGGAAGTGAAAACGTATATTTCTGTTTGCGATGGAAGATTCATGGAATAAGGAGAAACACTCCCCCCAGAACGCCTTTTATGGAAGGCAAAAACCGGTGGGAGTTGAGCCACGCAGAATTCGGAGGGGGAATTGTCAAAGGGAATTAATTCCCACCCAATTCCAAGGGGATTGCCAACTGCCAGATTCGTGTTGATTCACGAGGGCATTAATGAAGGCGCGTTACGGGCACCGAAGTGTCAAACACAGAGCGCGGGAGGCCAAGCGACGCCTCGTAAACCAGAAAGACGGGGAACACGAACCAGGGGCAAGATCAGCCCCACGTGTGAAGTCACAATCCGACCTGAGGAAAAACCGCTCCCAGAGAATGACCCGTGGACGTCTGCACACTAAAGCAAAGTCCTCGGATCCGAGGACGAACTCCTATTGAAGGCAACTGTGCAGTAGTGGTACACCAACTCTTGCTCCAGTAGCCTACAAGGGGCTAATGGAAGGGACTTCTATCCGATGTGAGACTGAGTTGCCCAAAGAGGTGAACACTGTGTCCTCACACTCGGGGACGAAGCCACTTACCATCGAGGGCAGCAATTGTACCTAGGACTTGCATGGTCCTCGGACCCAAGCCTACGGGGAGCTAGCCACTCGTTTTGAAGGCAGCAACTGTACCTAGGTCTTGCATGGTCTACGAACTCAAGCCTATGGGGAGCTAGCCACTTACCATCGAGGGCAGCAATTGTACCTAGGACTTGCATGGTCCTCGGACCCAAGCCTACGGGGAGCTAGCCACTCGTTCTGAAGGCAGCAACTGTACCTAGGTCTTGCATGGTCTACGGACTCAAGCCTATGGAAAGCTAGCCACTTACCATCGATGGCAGCAATTGTACCTAGGACTTGCATGGTCCTCAGACCCAAGCCTACAGGGAGCTAGCCACTCTTTCTGAAGGCAGCAACTGTACCTAGGTCTTGCATGGTCTACGGACTCAAGCCTATGGGGAGCTAGCCACTTACCATCGATGGCAGCAATTGTACCTAGGACTTGCATGGTCCTCGGACCCAAGCCTACGGGGAGCTAGCCACTCGTTCTGAAGGCAGCAATTGTACCAAGGTTTTGCATGGTCCTCGGACCCAAGCCCATGGGGAGCTAGCTATTTACGACAGAGCCAAGGTGCTGCGTGGTCCAAAGACCTAGTCCTGTGGAGAAACTAACTACCTACTAAAGAGTCTGAATGCTGACCCGGCCACTCAAGGAAGAACCAGCCAGCTGAAGGCCTTCCGGAACATAAGGGCCGAGGTTTACAAAACCCTCCTCCCCGTCCGAGGAAACGTGCAGCAGGGTTTTGAGGGGCTATTGTGGGGCCCGTGGGCCCGGAATCCCCGGCCCACCTTTAGGCTGGCCCAAGGCCCAAGCCGAGGAGGACAATCGTCCTAGATAGTCGTCCAAAGGGTCTTAGCCCTTCTCGGACCCATGCCGAGGACACGCCCTTCCTCGGCACACCTAGTCTAATCCTGGGTAGGGGGCAAACCCAGAATAGGTGGTCACATCCACACTTAGTGAGTTTGCCCGACTCCCCAGGCTACATTGATGGTGACAAGACCCCTGAACAGTGCAACCTTGGAAGCCACAACCTACAGCATGGTGAAGAACCTGTCTGATGGGACAGGCTCTGGAGGCAGTGGCCTGGATGGTCTACAGCTGTAGGGTCAGGATCAAACTATAAGAAGTATATAAGGCAAAGAGCCCCTCTGGTGAAGGGGTGGCCTCCTCGGACGCCAGCCGAGGAGCAACCCCAGACGAAGAACAACAAAGGAGAAACGCAAGGAGCACCGGCGAGGGGCCGGCCGGAGCCAAACCCTTTGCCCCACTCTCTACAAATTTATTGTCGGGGATGCCCTTTCGAAAAAAGGTGCCCCCACAATAGGAAATCTTGTTTTATTATTAATTTAGGACAAATTTTAGCTATAAAATTGGTTGTAGCGTTACACTACAATAACCTTACTCAATATCTTTTTATTGGAGGTGAATTTTGAAAAATTCACCATTAGATTACATCTTCTTCTTATATTCTCTATGCTTGCAAAATTTCTAGAAAATTATAGATCAATAACTATGTCATCAATAAATTATTTAAATTATAAGTTTTTGTACTTTAAAATTATATAATTACAGGCGGCTGCACATTGAAGATGGATGTGTGAGCTATTGTGGCACTTTCAAGCACTGTTATTGGTAGCATCACTTTTTTTTTTTTAATTTTATTTTATTCAGGAATGACCTATTGTGGCGCTTTCTAAGCGTTGTAATAGGTCAGATCTATAGTTGCATTTGTTAAAAATGAGGTTTTAAAAATAAAAAAATTATTCAGTTGGACCTATAGCTATGCTTCTTGAACGTGGCAATAGGCCCTATCCAAAAAAACGCGGCTAAAAACACTTAGAAACGTAGCTATAGGTTAGTAGTTTAAGCTACGTTTCTTAAAAACATGGCTATAGGTTACTTGTAGCTACATTTTCCCAAAAAAAAAAAAAAAAAAGGTGGCTATAGCTCGCGTTTTTAATAGTGTATACATAAAATATAAGCTTATAAATCATACAGTAAATAATATTTTATTGACACAAAATTTGAGATGTGTTTAAGAGTGTAAAAAACATATAATTCAATAGTTAGATTTTTTAAATATGTAATAATGTTTATTTTATTAATTAAAGTTATAGCCTAAGACTACAACTGATTTTGTAACTAAACTTTGTTTATTAATTCATTGGATATTAGTTAGTGTTGAACTATAACTTTTGTTTATGAGAGAATAGTCAAGAAAATTTCTATTAATTTGTTATGGAATTACTTTAGAAACCAATTATTGACCTTATGTGACACCTTATTCACTTGTTAGGTGAAGCTTATAGGTGTATGGTCATTGTCATGTGCCTAACTAATACATTAGGTTCAAAGCATATTAGATCCTCTCCTTAACCGGCCATATCCACATCCTCAACTACTTTGGCTTTTCTCATGCTCTCATTTCTTATTCAAGATGAGCTAACTATATGACTCACTCTAAAATTTATTGCTTCTTCTTGTACCGTCTTTCTTCTTGGACTTGTAATGTGAGCTAGCCAATAGTCATTAACTCCAAGTTTTTGACTCCTCAATTGCACAACAATTTATACTAATGATTAGTAATTTTTCCTACCCCATATTACAAAAAACTCTGCTTATAGTGGCTTTTTTTAGTGCCGTTCATAAAAAGCACCACTATAGGTACCTTATAGTGGTGTTTTCTAAAAATGCTGCTATAGGCTTATCTATAGTCGTGCTTTGAGAGCTCTATGGTGGCATTTTAAAACACTGAGTCTATAGTAGCGTTTGCAAGGGTCTATAGTAGTGTTTTAAGAACGTCACTATAGGTCCCGAGTCTTACAAGGGCCTATAGTAGCATTTTATAAACGCCACTATAGGTCCTAGAAAAAAAAAATCCCAACCCCAAAAACAAATTAAAAAAAAAAATTTGGGGGACCTATAGTGGCGTTTTATAAATGCCACTATAAGTCTTGGGTCATTCAAGGGCCTATAATAGCATTCATGAATGCCACTATAGATTCTTTATAAATAAAATTTTAAAAACAAAAGAAGGGGATACCTATGGTTTGGGTGAAAATCACTTTGCCTACCCGTGGTTTGAAAAATGTCACTTAACCCACCTGAGGTACGTTCTGTTTATTTTCTGTAACCCAACTCTGTTAAAATCAGGGGTAAATAGGTATTTTTGCTCAAATTTTATGTCTCCCTCCTCCCAAAACAAAAAATAGCACAAAAATGTAATAGAAACAAGATCAAAAAGTGGTATGTGTCTCTCTCTCTCTCCATTCACACAAATGTTAAACATAAAGAACATACCCTCACGGCACCACCACCATCACCACCGCACACTGCTGTGTTAAACCAACCCAGCCACCAACTCACAACCAACCCACGGCAAAACCCACCATCGATTTTCCACCAACCATGATCCACCATCAAACCCTCATGGCACCACCACTCACTGCTGTGTCAAACCAACCCAGCCACTAACTCATAACCAACCCACGGCAAAACCTACCATTGATTTGCCACCAGCCATGATCCACCACCATAAACCTAGCAACCATCAATCACCAATCTGCCACCATCCATGATCCACTGTCACAAACTCAGCTACCATCAACCATCGATCAACCACCATGAACCCAACCACGATCCACTACCAAACCTATTAACAAGAAAAAAAAATTAAAGACAAAATCTAGCAACCTAGACCACAACCACGATCCACCCATCAAAAACAAAATAAAAAACAAAATCCAATAAACCACGACCACGATCCACCCAAAGAAGGGAGGCATGGCGGCGAAATCCAACAACCTAGTTACCACGAAACCCAGACAAAATCCATCCACACCACCATTGACCCACAATCCACCACAAAACCAACCAAAATCCACTGCCATAAACCCACTACCGCAGCCAAAATCCACCATCAAACCCACAAACCATAAAACCCGAAACCCACATTAAACACTGCGAAACCCATGGCTTGGGTTGGCGAGAGTGAGGAACTAAAGAGAGAGTGAGGGTCGGCAGCAAGTGGAGGAACACGTTTCGGTAGGGGAGTTGGGCCGGTTTGTCTGTGGGTATATATCCATGACTCTATTCACACAATCTAAGTCATTAAGTCAATGATGTTGTATAGGTTGATCTGGGTTTTATTTTTTTGGGTATGTTCTTCATGTACCAATTTTTGATCTTGTTTCTCTTGTATTTTTGTGTTATTTTTTGTTTTGGGAGGAGAGAGACATAAAATTTGGGCAAAATACCTATTTATCCCTTATTTTAACAGAATTGGATTACAAAAAATAAACAAAACATACCTCAGGTGGGTTAAGTGACATTTTTCAAAACACGGGTAAGTAAAGTGATTTTTGCCTAAACCCTTGGAGGGGTTATGTGTAATTACCTCAAAATAATAATAATAATAATAAAAGCCCAACAAAAAAAAATATAATTAAAAAAGGACATATAGTGGCGTTTAGGTCTTATAGGGGTCTATAGTGGCGTTCATGAATGCCACTATAGATCCTTTTAAATAAAAAAAAATCCCGACCAAAAAAAAAAAAAAATTTAGTTAAAAAAAGACCTATAGTGGCATTCATGAACACTACTATAGGTCTTAGGTCTTACAAGGGCCTATAGTGGTGTTCATGAACGCTATTATAGATCCTTTAAAAAAAATTATTAAAATTAAAAAATGACCTATAATGGCGTTCATGATTGCCACTATAGGTCCTAGGTATTCATGGGCTTATAGTGGCAATTGGAACGCCACTATAGGTCCATCCCTATAGTGACGTTTATAAAACATTGCTATAGCAGCATTTTATACCATAAGGTATGACCTATAGTGGTGTTTCTATGAGACGCTACCACAGATCTATAGTCACGGTACAATAGTGACGTTCATAAACATCACTATAGAAAACGCCACTATAGACCCAATTTTTTGTAGTTGCCACAATTATTATTCAAATTGTCACCGTATCTTTTTCATTGATTTGCAACATCAACACTCTTAAAATATAATCTAAAACTGGTTCAAATTCGTTCATGTGCAAGTTTTCAAACTCGTTTCTTAATGTTTTAAAGAATCTTTCATGCTTGCCTGTATGAAGTTTCAACTTTCTCTAGCATGGGTTCATCCAATCCCTGATATATCAACATAAAAGCTTATCGATCCTTCTTTTGAACATTTTGCAAGGATTTCTTTTCAATTGGCATCAAAGATTATTCATTTTATGACTTCACATAACTTTTTAACTCTTTCTCATGGATCTTGGGAACTAAGTATTGCTTTTATTTGGTAAGCCGTGTTAACTAAAATGACACTATCCCATTTGCAATTTTCATTCTCACCACAGATTTGTTGCCCCTAGTACCACTTTATTGGATGTTGGTGGGCTCAACACTTCAAAATTACACACAAACTCAAAAGTCTCTTCTTGTACTCTTGGTTACAAATGCAAGGATGCATGAGATATACATAGTACACCATGCAAATGATAATTTCTACTATATTTAGGGCATGTGTCGGTTTGGTTGTAATAGATCTTGTAATGAATTGAAAATTCATGTAATTTATTGCATTTAATTACAAGAAATAGTTATTCTTGAAATTAAAAAATAATTATTCCTATTCAAAAGGATTGTAATAAATGTTTTGTAGTATAAGTAACAACTTTTAAAATTAATATATTTTCTAAAATACAAACTTTTTATATGCATTTAACGATTATAAAAATAAAAAAAATCATTAAAAAAATCTCTCTCTCTCTCTCTCTCTCTCATAATACACACACTTTGTTGTACAACAGGGATGTGAAGATTCTTTCTATGTCATTTTTATTATAAAAAAAAAATTGATACTCATATTGATTTGAAAATGAACTATGATGTCAAATTTAAAAAAGTATTTATTTTTAAAAATATAATTGTATAAGTAAGATACTTCATAAATATAAATTTGAATTTTATTCTAATTTTACAACCAAACATATAAATATGAATAATTATTCTATTACAACATATTTTATTTCTAATAATAAAAATTATCATTCCTAGCTATCATAATACGAATTACTCAATTATTATCTGTTATATAACTACCAATGAAAATTTAATTAAAAACAAATATAACTTCTAACATCATCATACATAAAACACCTGCAAAATATAAAGGAAATAGGATGACTGTTTTATAAACTTTAATTTGCAGATAGATGACCACGAACCTACGCCCCATATGCCTAAAGTCTGACAAATAGATATGTAACTACCAATGAAAATTTAATGAAAAACAAATATAACTTCTAACATCATCATATATAAAACACCTGCAAAATATAAAGGAAATATGATGACTGTTTTATATAACTTTAATTTGTAGATAGATGACCACGAACCTACGCCCCATATGCCTAAAGTCTGACAAATAGATATGTAGCTACCAATGAAAATTTAATGAAAAACAAATATAACTTCTAACATCATCATTTATAAAACACCTGCAAAATATAAAGGAAATAGGATGACTGTTTTATATAACTTTAATTTGTAGATATATGACCACGAACCTACGCCCTATATGCCTAAAGTCTAACAAATAGAATAGCACTTCTAGCTAGTAAAAAGAATAGTACGGTGATAGACCCATCACCTTTCACCAACTTTATTAGGTCACAATAAATTTTTCACAATTGTGTTAAGGTGATAGTGTGCACTTGGTATGCAGTAAAAATAATATAAGTGTAAGTTTACATGAAAGCGTTACATTACAAATCATAATATGCTATTTTAAAAAGTTGTGAAAAAAAAATTGTGAAATATATTTTATTTATAACATGATTGTTCACAAAGCAAATACATTCTGACATAAAAATAGAAAAGAAAATTTTACTATATGTAAATTACTAAAATATAAGATTAAAAAAAGAAATTTTAGAAGAATAAACAAGAATAAAAAGCTTAATTCTTTTAGTTATCTTGAAAATGTTCCCTATTAAAAATTGCTTGAATTTCATAATTCATGGTCAAGATAATTACTGAAAAAATTTAGACCCCTTAACCCAATCAGATTAATCTAGTTAATTAGCCAAGTGATTAACTTAGTCAAATTATGCAAATCTAGGTTAACACAATCAAACAATCATATCAAGAATATAAAGCAGCGGAAAAGTAAATAACACAAGATATGATGACCCAAGAAGCCACAAGGTAAAAACTTGGGGAGGATTTGACCTAGCTATCCTCAAGGTAAACTTGAATCCACTATCTTGAAAGAATCGAAGTTCATACAAAAAGACTTACAAGCTCCCTGCTTAATTTCCTAATACTATCCACCAGTAGAACTTACTGACACGACCACGTGCAAACTCCGAATCCATGGACTCCTTCTTTCTTGGATCCTCCACAAGTTACAAGTACCCACGCTTGTTATTCTTTAAGCTTCAATGGCAGCAACTGAGTTGATCATCAAGGTATTGAAAATATCTCTACCTAAAAAACCCTAAGGGTACATTTGGTACACTGAATGTAGATTACATTAAGAATAGTAATCTTTATTACTAGGAATAGAGGACATTGTAATGGAATAACTATTACTATTCATAAGTTTGGTTGTTACATATGGAAAACTTGTAAAAGATGATATATAAGGAAATTTTATATTTTTGGAAATATATTAATTTTAAAATCTATTAAATACACTAAGGAATAGCTATTACATCCATCTTAAAGAGGAATAGTTATTCTTCAATTTAAAGAATAATTATTCCAATGTAATAACTAATCCATGTAATAAAGATGCAACCAAATGACCGAATTAATATTACACATGAATAACTATTCCATTACATGAGCTATGACAGCATACCAAACATTCCCTAAGTTTATGTGAAGGAAAGCTCTTCAAAGATCTCACAAAAGATTCACACAAACTACAAATTATGAGCAACAATACAACCAGAGCAACTCTCAAAAACGTGGCTAGGGTTTTGCCTTATATACCTAGGGCAAACATAGAAAACCCAAAACGTTTAATGAGGTAGGGTTGAGTTGGAAATTTTGCAGAAAAACATTCTGGCCGACTTTCGATCAATTGAGTCTAACTTTCGATTGATCGAGCCAAGCCGGAATGCACCAATGCATCTGCAGCGTGCCTCTCAATTCCAACTTTACATAAAATATACAACTTTGAGCAAGCCTAAACAAGATTAAACATATTGTTTTGATCATGGTTTGCCAACATTACACATTAGAGTTCTAAATACATCAAATCCTAAGTCTTTAGAACCTAACAAACTCTCCCTTTGGCAATCCGTGACAAAACAAAAATTAAAAGCTCAAAGTTTACAAGTAAAAGCCCTTTACAAAAATAATGCTCATAAACACAAATTCAATCATAACTACTATCCATCAATTGCAAGTGTAGACAGCAGCTAAATTAAATCAACCTGTATATTCCTGAAACACTCAACAGACGCATAAACGCATGTGTGACAAAAAACAGTAAAACAACAGATATGACATTCTTGTATGTTTCACACAACACATAATAAAGACATATATCAATGAATAACTCATAAATATAAATCAATAAGCAGTGAACACAAAGAAACAAGAATCATGTATACAAAAAAAAAAAAAAAAAAAAATGTAACTCTCAAAAACAATGTTACTCTCCCTAACATGAATAGCCCCAAAAAAATGATATACAAGGTGAAGCACCTAGATATAATCTGATATCTCCACTAGCTCTGCGAAACAAACAAAATACTCTCCTTAACTACAAAAACCCCTCTACAGTGTCAAAACTACTCCCTTTTTTTGTGACGGAATGCCAAAGGACAATCATACGCCATCATCAAAAGGAGGTGGTGAGGGTGAACGAAGATGTGCTAAGTCAGCTCGCAGAGCACGTATCTCATCAAGCAAGTCCACCAAAATTTGACTATGAGCCGCTGAATGGTCATGACAGTCTCCAAGGTACAACGAATATCAAAGTCATCCGAAAGAGGTGGAGGAACATCAATAGCAGTAGCATCACCAACAGGATCAAGAATATCCTCACCAGCAAGACCTGTAAAAGAAGAAGGAGGAGGAGGTGTGCTATCAGAAGGCTCAGACCTAGGGTGTTTAGAGCCAGCTCGAAGATGAGCAGCCCTCTGTCTAAGAAAAGACGCACTTATGGCGGCAATAACATGAACGGGCTCAGAAGAAGGAAAACCACCAAGATCAAGATATAACAAAATCCTATGAATAAAAATAGAATGGACAAGGGCATGAGAGGAAGATGAATTCCTATAAACATCGTTCAAAGAACGAATGAACAAATGAGGAAAACTAATAGGAGCATCAGTAATAAGAGCATATAAAAAGACACACCGCTTGAGAGGAATGGTGTGAAGATGAGAAATGGGCCAAATAGAATGACATGCTATCCTAAAGAAGAGATAGTGCAACTCAGATAGCTCAGCAATGGTGATCCTAAGATCAAAATCCTACTGGATAGAAAACCCAGTGATGTAAGACATGACATCACTTAAAGGAGGAGACTCATCATAAGGGTAGACAGGGTGCTGGACCAAAGGTACCCCTAGAGCATCAGTCACTATAGTAGGAGTAATGGTGTATTCTACGCCTCGTATCCAACTCTTTACCAAAGTGTTGGAATCATAGATGCGGATAGAGATGTTCGAAAAGAACTCTCTAATCAGGGTAGCTGGAGGAGGAGGATCAGAAACATCCAACAGAGGTAACCAGCCCTAACGCTCAAAATTTGTCCTAATGGCAGGATCAAGCTCATCTAACAAAACAGAACGCTTAGCTTAAATCTTTCTCTTAAGGTTCAGCTTCTCAAAAATCTCTTGATTTTTCTCACTCGGAAGCCTCTCACAATCAAAAGAAGGTAGGGGAGGTGAAGGTGAGGGAACTGACCTATGAGCTCTAGTCTTCCTAGGCATAGTGCTAAGGAAAGGATAAAGACATAGAGATAAAACCAAAAGAACACAAACCAAGGACAGACTGCAAGTTAGCACAAATAAAATATAGAACAAAAATCTATATAATGCATGAATAATTACAATGTCATGATGCATGTACTAATGCAGTAAACAAAGTTCAAATTAAGTTCAATTTCACAAAATTGGCTTGAGCATAGAGTTTCTAACAAAAAACCCCAAAAATTTGAAAAACCACTTGAATGTTTTAAAACAAATTGATGAATTGACCATCACACAAGGTTGAAAATAGATTAGAATGACCAATTTCATCAAAAAAAACAAGTCAATTTTGTCAATTGAACCCAACTGAACAAAATCCCCAAATCGGATCAATTTCAAATCCTGAATTTTCAATTTTTCACAAATCGCAAAATTGATCAAATTATCCAACAAAGATCATGTTAATAACATCATAGGAACAAAACCTAATGATCAATTTCAAAAAAAATGGCTTGTATCATCAAAAACCCCAAATATGCATAGGTTCAAAATCCCCAAATTAAAATGCATGAAATGTGAAAATAAAAGCAAAAAGAAGGGTAAAAGAGTCTTACCGGTATTTGGAGAGAGAAACCTTGCAAAAAGAATGATAAAAAACGACAAAAATCTGAGGTGGAGCCAAGTCCGAATCGAAGAGAAAGAGAGAAAAGTTAAAAACTTTTTGAAAAAGTGTTTTGAACGAGTCAGAAACAGTGTTTTTAAAAACTTGATTCGTGATATTCGATTGATCAAAAATTACATTCGATCGATTGAATCAATCCGAGACTTTTAAAAAGAATTTAGGCACATTTTCGATCGATCAAAAAACAGAATGGATTGATCAAAACAGGCAGAGGCTCACAAAATTTTGAGAAAAAACACAGTTTTGAAAAAGAATAAACACATTTTGGGCACAACTCCTCAAAACATTAAAATTGATGAACAAAATGCATAAGTATGAGATGGAATGCTTTTTCAAAAACCTAAGTTTTAATCCCAGTTTCTTCAAAAAAAATTTCAGTCATTCTCTCTTTAAATTCTCAAGCCAAAAAAAAAAAAAAAATGTTTTACAGAATATTCAAGGTATTTTCAAACTTGGTTAGTCAGACCAAAAACACACACAATAACATGTACAGTGTTTAGCAAATAGTAACTTGTGTAGTGTGTGCAACTAACAAAAACTTGAGATACATATGAGGTGATATGTGAATAGCAATCAATCACAAAGTTTACAAAATTCATCACATAGAATTCAAAAGAGACTATATCACCTAAAGAGTTACATCATATAACTTTCACATCTCCTAGAACATAAGCTTGCAATCATGTAAGTTTCTTGAATTTTGCCTTATAATGTACACACAGATTTTAATTATGTGAATTGGCATCAAGCTTAATAGTACACACCAATTTTAATTATGTGATTTGGCATTAAGCCTAATAGTACACACCAATTTTAATTATGTGATTTGGCATTAAGCCTAATAGTACACACCAATTTTAAGTATTAAGCAATTAACCGAGACTACACTTTTTTTTTTTTTTTGGTGCATGTGCTACATGAGCACAAAATCTTATGATATGCACTAAAGTGTTCATGATTGGCTAGTAAATAGTGGTGAGATGGTTATTTATGCCTTTCTCAAAAGGATCAAGTCCGACAGTCAAATAACATGTGACTTCAAGATTAAGACAAAGTGATAAACACTGTAAACATCTTTCGCACACAACATGCGCTACAAAGTTTCAATTAGTAAAGTGCAAAAAATAAGCTTATCAAAGTGAAACAAGGTACACAAGACATGTTATGTGTAAATAAATTGACCAACCTTGTTTTCAAAAACCAAGAAAAATAATGCCAAAACATTATTTGCTTTCCTCTTTTTTTTTTTTTTTTTTTTTTTTTTTTTTTTTTTTTAATTTAAAAGAGAAAACAAATAAATCCTAGAATGAAATGCATGAATGTTATGCAATACAAATCCTAGAAACAAAAAAACACAAAAACTAAAGAACAATGGTCACAAAAGAGTAGAGCAATGAAGCACAAGGATCATATCAGAAAGACTCAATTAGAACGAGTCTTTTGCATCCAAAACCTTTTAGATGCACCATGAGCATTGGAGTTCCTATTCACATTCGAGTGATTTCCAACTCTAGGATTGGAATAAAGGTTTAATGCCTTTGTCAATTCACCAATGAGTGCCATAGAATCTTGTGCTTGAGGCACAGACACTTTTGGTTTGTTTGCTCTCTTAGCATCTTGAAGCTTGTAACAGTTAGGACGAATGTGTCTAGACTTTCCACAAAAATGACAAACCCAAGCAGGTTTACCATGCATTTTGTCCTTAGAAGGGGTAGACTCTTTAGGTTTAGACTCTCCCAGATCAACCCTAATCTTCTTAGGAGGTGAAACTTCTATAGGTTTGACAACCTCACTCACAAGGGGTTTGACAGTTTCACTCACAACCTCACTCCCAGAAGGTTCAGAAGAAGATGAAGGAACAAAGTTCGTGGAATGTGGTGCAGACACAAAGATGCTTTCAACATAACCTAAATCAGATCTGTCAGAAGGATGCTTTTGAACATTCAGCATTTGATCAAGTTTAGAACTAGCAGATCTAGCAATAGATAAATCATGGTCCAAAGTTTTAATTTTATCAAGTAAGAGCATGTTTTCAGATTTCACATGGTTCAAAAGATCATTAGCATCAAATAATTTAACAAGCAAATTTTTCTTTTCAAGTTTAAGAGAATCAATTTTCTTCAGGCCAAGTTCAACATTCATAGCATCCTTTGCAGCAATTTTGCAAAATTTATTATAGGCTTCTTGAAGATTTGCATCCTCAGAGAGCTTCTTATCAGAAGGGTTCTCTTCAATAGACACGCTTTCGTTGGCTACAGCAGTAACAGTGAAAGCAATAAAGTTTCCATCATCGTCACATCCAGACTCATCATTAGAAACCTCATTATCACTAAGGGTTACAGCCATAGCTTTGCCCTTAGACCTTAAGTAAGTAGGACATTCAGATTTAACATGACCATACTCTTGACATCCAAAACACTAAGGACCCAAAGAATTGTTTGAAGATTGACCAACTTTTTCTCTAGGTTTTTCAAAGTTATTAACCTTAGTGGGATCATTCTTCCTAAAGTTTCTAGATTCAGCAGTGTTTGTATCTCTTACCTTTCTGTTGTTATTCCTAAAAAAGTTTCTAAAGATTTTGGCAAGGTACGCAATCTCTGTAGCAGAGAGCTCATCATCAAATCCACCAACCTCAACATTATCAACTGACTTAAGAGCCACTAATTTGGATTTGTTAGCTTTGGGCAGGTTTAACTCATAGGACTAAAGAGATCCTACAAGCTTATCAACAGGGATGGAGTCCACATCCTTGCTCTCAGTGATGGCGGTCACTTTGGGTCTAAAGTTTTCAGTTAAAAATCTAAGAATCTTCCTAACAATTTTAGGTTGATCATAGATTTCACTCAGACTAAATGCAGAATTAATAATATCATTCAATTTAGCATAGAATTCATTAAAAGATTCATCATCAAACATTCTAATACTTTCAAATCCAGAAGTTAATTGTTGTAATTTATTGATCTTAACTGCCTTTGTGCCTTCATGCACAGTCTGGAGGATTTTTCAAGCAGTGTGAGCGACCTTAACATTTAAGATTCTCTTAAATTCCTTCATAGAAATAGTATTAAAGATGACATTCATAGTTTTGCTATTGAAACCAGCTACTTCTTTTTGAGAAGTTTGCCATTCACTCACAGAAGTAGTGGGCTTCTCCCATCCGTACTCAACGGAATTCCAAACCCTCTCATCAATAGATTTCAGGAATGCTTTCATTTTTACTTTCCAATAAGCATAGTTATTCACATCAAAGTGAGGAGGAACAACAAGAGAGTGTCCATGTTCCATGACAACAGGGGTTAGGGATCAGCTCAGAGATCAAAAGATCTACAGCAAGAGAGCTACCTGCTCTGATACCACTTGAACGGTTTTAGACCCCTTAACTCAACCAGATTAACCTAGTTAATTAGCCAAGTGATTAACTTAGTCAAATTATGCAAATCTAGGTTAACACAATCAAACAATCATATCAAGAATATAAAGTAGTGGAAAAGTAAATAACACAAGATATGATGACCTAGGAAACCACACGGTAAAAACCTGGGAATGATTTGACCTAGCTATTCTCAAGGTAAACTTGAATTCACTATCTTAAAAGAATCAAAGTTCATACAAAAGAACTTACAAGCTCCCTGCTTGACTTCCTAATGCTACCTACCAGTAGAACTTACTGACACGACCACATGCAAACTCCAAATCCACGGACTCCTGCTTTCTTGGATTCTCCACAAGTTACAAGCACCCACACAGCTTGTTATTCTTTAAAATTCAATGGCAGCAACTGAGTTGATCATCAAGGTATTGAAAATATCTCTACCTAGAAAACCCTAAGTTTATGTGAAGGAAAGCTCCTCAAAGATTTCACAAGAGATTCACACAAACTGCAAAGTATGAGCAACAATACACCAGAGCAACTCTAAAAAACGTGGCTAAGGTTTTGCTTTATATACCTAGGGAAAACATAGAAAACCCAAAACGTTTAATGAGGTAGGACTGAGTTGGAAATTCTGCAGAAAAACATTCTGGCCGACTTTCAATCTATCGAGTCTAACTTTCAATCGATCGAGGCAGGCCGAAATGCACCAATGCAGCTGTAGCCTCTCGATTCCAACTTTACATAAAATATAGAACTTTGAGCAAGCCTAAATAAGACTAAACATATTGTTTTGATCATGGTTTGCCAAAATTACATATTAGAGTTCTAAATACATCAAATCCTAAGTCTTTAAAACCTAACAATTATAAATAAATAAAGAGAGAAAACAACTTATGAAGGATAAATCTAACTTGGAAAGCCCTTAACTATGTAGAAGTTGTAAATATACTTAGGGATGGAACTAAGATTCGAACTTGAAGGAGGCCAAAGCTTAAAACCAAAAAAAAAAAAAAAAAATTAAGAAAATAAAAACTAACTTCTATTTCATATTTAACAAAGTACTACATACAAAATAAGTATTTCTTAAAAATTTCATATTATAAAAACACCAACAAAATATAACATGTAAAATAAGTGTTTTTTAAATATTTCAACGCATTATCAAAATGGAAGTCAGCGCTATTTTAAATCTCTAAAGTTGTCTATGATTGATTATGTACCAATTCTTTTTTGGGAGGGGGGGGGGGGGTGGGGGGGGGGACGCATGGCCCCCCTCTGCCCTATTATAAGTCCGTCCCTGAATATACTAAATTTCTTGAGAAAATTATTTTTAAAATAATAAAAAATAAAAATTGGAGAATGTCATTTAGCAGATGGTGCTCCCTGAATCCAAAAAAAAAAAAAAAAAAAATGGTCTCTCATTATATGATAGTTGAAATTTAAGATTTTACTTGGTTAGGAGGATGAAATATGTTGAAAAGATAGAAAAAAAAATTATTTTTTCACCCTTTGTATTTGATAGGAGGGATGGAAAAGGAAAATTAAAGAAATTAAATTACTACTATACCCTTAATATAGTTTGAGATAATAGGAAAATAGGGACAATTCACATCCTCTTTTAAACTCTATTTTCTTTCCATTTTAGGAAGATTATATTTTGTGGGCTTGGTGGAAAATCACCCACTCATTTTCCTTCTCCTCCATTTTCTCTCAATCAAACAATAGAAAATACATATTTTCTCCACCTCTTTGTCTATCCTTCTCGTTTTCAAACTAACCAAATATAACATAAGAGAGTAAACAACAAAAAATCTGTGAATTTTCTCTTTTTTGAATCTTATCTTGACAATTGATACCCAAACAATGAATTGTCTACAAAATCATCAATATATTCAGATGGTTCTTTGACTGCATCAAAGTTTTTGGCCAAAAGTTTTCAACTATCTTTAAAGGTGATCAATCTAGCCATAAATTGAACTTGGGAATTTCTACATGAAAGAACTTGGAAATTTCAAAACATATATAGTGTTGAATTTAGGAATTTTAAAATATAACAAAGTGGCAAATTTGGTTGCACCATGTACAGAAGAACTTTTGTTGATTACCCAACAGTCAACCAATTTTATTTCAAACATTTTGAATATTATTTTTGCTTCAGAGTATGATTTGCAACTAGTTGCATGCGTAACTCAGCACCTGTGTATCATTCTTCCAAGTAATGTGAGTTTTCTAAAAAGAACCTTGACCAATCAGCACGTGTGTAATAACTATATATATATATATATATATTCGAAGCTTTCGAGTTGACAAAGAGAGAAAGAAGAAGAACATATAGATCTACCATTCAGTTTAAACTATAAATCACAATATCTTACTATTGTTTTTTCTTTCTTATGAATTATGATATATCTTAGTAAAATTCAGGTAGACTTAATTTTGCATGTTGATTATTGGTAAATTCTTCAAAGGCCTTTATTTTCATATACTATATATATTTCCATTTTCTCAACTAAGGTTGATATAAATTAGTACCACGTTATAATTATGCACGTAGGTTACACAACTTAATCAAGAATTATATTTAAGCCAAAGAAAATAGTTTAATAATACAGTTAAAATGGAATAATAAATTAGATAGTTAAATAAAACAATAAATTTATTTTAAGTTAAAAGGGAACTATGTTAACAATTTTAATGTACTTATAATAAGAAACATGAAGAAATTATTCTGTACGATTTATAATATTTACATTAAACTAAATAATACAAGCACGACATGTATGACCTAACATTTATTATTACAAAAATTATAGTGGATATATAATTAAAAAATATATATATATAACATAGATGGTGAAACTTCCTATATAAATTACTAAATCTATTAGTAGTAGAATTTTAATTGAATCAATACGTTTTTGAAATTGTGACAGTAGAGTTTCACTTGGAGCAAATATTTTAACTATTTCAATATATTTGTAGTGCATGACATAACATAAGGAGACAAGAATGATTTTTTTTTTTAAGGACATTCATCTGGTACAGTTAGATTGTAGAACACAAATTTTATTATAATAGTATTTGATGTTATAAGATTTGAACATAAACTTATATAATATCTAATATTATTATGAAAGTATTGGTCATAATAACTAACTTTTTATTATTATATAATTTCACAATTCTCATTTTCTTTACTAGAGATATTATAGTTCATATGGAATGATGAAAAGAATTATTATGTTTACTTAGATTTTAATTGCAACTTATGCTAAGACAGAAAAGAAAAGAAGAAAAGAATATGCATGCTAATCCACTAAAGTCTTTATAGTTCGTGAAGAAGAATTTCAGGGTAAAAATTCTTATATCTTTACGGAAAATGAATGATACTCTTTCTGGTGTATTGACTAATTACTTCAAGGTTTTTCAATATATGAACAGGCCAAAGGGAATTGAAAATGAGTATTACTGGCCAGGGTGGAAGTTTTGAGAATTTAGTCAATATAATGCAACTTGAAAATATGATACTGGTAGAAGAACGATAAAGTCTGCATTCTAAGCATATTTAATGGGAAAGAAATTCTAACCTTCGTTGAAAATAAAATTATAAAAGGAGGAAAGGGCTGGATTAAAATGTTCGGATATGGTTTACAGTTCACATGTTTGTCATTAGGCTCGAAACCAAACTAAGAAATAAAACTTCTAAATGTTTTTCTAATTTTTACACAACTAAAAGATTTTCAATGACAAACCGACATGGTAAAAGAATTAGGTATACCACAATTTTACAAGCGAATGGTCATTCTAAAAAGATATGAAGTGGACCAGAATTTGAAATTGAAGTTCCTTTTCTTTCAAAAGAGGAAAAGCAAATAGAAATTTTCTAGGATAGTTATGATATTGATACCGGTCATTCAGGCCTTCCACACTGGGTTTGGGGCACTTTTAAGTTGTAAGGTCTATATTGACTTAAAAAGTGGACCTAACTCTCAAATTTTTTTTTTTTTTTTTTTAATTTTTTTTATGGCACTAGCAGGTAGCTAGGAAAAACGGGTTAGCCCGAGGTTTCCACATGAAAGGAAATTAGGGCATGAGTCTCATTAATGTACACTTTCTGCCATCTTTGCAGTCCTATTAGGCCCATTAAAATTGGCTCCTTAGTTTGGTGGTGACTACATAAATATGTACCTACATTTTTTCAAAAGGCTAGTTGTTGTTGACTTAGGTCAGGTTGCCCTCTCTATCTAATTCATTGATAGACAAAATATTTCATAAAAATAAAGGATAGAGAAAATATGAGAGATGGAGTAATACTATATAGTGTTTTGGTTACCATAAAATTTTCCAAATAATGGGTTTCTAATTGTGGTTATTTGTTCATTTTTAGAGAGCTGAAATGACTATCTATAAAACCTAAAAACTTTATAATATTAATTAATTTTAGTTTCTAAGTGTTAGGATTTAAATATTATTGCTTCCTTATCCACATCACTGTCGTACGTCTCCTTCAAGGTAGCAGAGATACTTCTACTGCATGTGTTAAATGTATCAATGCTCAATCCAAGTCAAGAACTAACTCCAATTCAATGCTAGTAAGGAAATCATAATTTTACTTAAATTGCAAGTCATTTAGACCTAGGATATATATAGCCTATTTTAAATACCCCTTAATAGGTTTACTATAATACAAGGTTTAATAAAGATGTTATCATCAATAGCTTTTTCTACTAGTGCGAATGTAGGCCTTTAAGGCCAAATCATGTTAATTACCCGTGTAATCATTCTTTTTCTTTTTGCCTTCTTTCCTTTCTTCTTTATATTTTCCCAAGTATTTTATTATGATGCCATACTTATGTACAATCTTTTTGGACATAAATTCAAAGTCATATTTTATCTTTTCTAATAGGATGTGTGAACTTATCAAATCCCAAAATGTCAATCATGGAAAAGCGTGCATGCAGTTCTTGTTATCTCTAAATGTCTAAGAACTTGTTTGGTACATGTGTTTAAACACATGTTTTCAATTTTTAAATAATATTACACTTATTTTCACATGCTTTTTTATCTACACGTATTTTCAAAAAATATAAACAACATTACTAGAATAACATTACCAAACGAGCTCTAAATAATTTAAATAATGTAAGATTTTAAATATATTATTTTTCTTTAATTGTTGCATGTCTAGGGTTATTTATTTACCCGCTTAATTCAACAGTAATAGCATCCCACTTTCACTGGGGATAACGAATGCCATATAAGAAAATAGGGGTGTGCATGGATCGGGTTGGGTTGGATTAATTGGATTTTTTGACCTAACTTATCATGGTGAGGTAAAAAAAAAAAAAATTCAACCCATCACATAAGCCCAACCCACATGGGTCAAGTTGAACCCATGGGTTGGACAATTTTTTTTTTTTATTACTTTTTTTTTATACAATTTTTTTTTTATAACTATTATTATTAAATTGAATAGAAAAAAAATATATCACACCTGCCACCCGAGTTGATAAACAAAATATACATTAATATATAAACTAATATTCCAACTCAATTATACATTAATATATGAACTAATATACATTAATATTAGCTTTTATATAGGATAGAAGAAAGAGCTGGTTATTTAAAAAAATATATTAATTATAATATATTTTAAACATATATTAAATATATGGGGGGGTCGAGTTGGGTCGGGTTTGACGTGTTTGAAATTTTATGACCCAAACCCAACCCGACTCGCTATCAAAACATTTTTTGTAACCCAACCTAATCCACCACGCCCTAAAAACCGACCCAACCCGGCGGGTTGGGTTGAGTCGTTTCGGTTTTGGCAGGTTGGTGGGTTGGTTGCACACCCTTATAAGAGAATTGCTTCTCATTGTGTACTACAAATTATATATATATATATATATATATATATATAAAATGTAATTTTCTAAACAAAACTAGCGTTTCCTTATGTTCTACCTTGGGAAGTTAAGTGTATTTATAATTCAATTACATATTTGTCTTGTAAATCTTCTAAGCAATTAGATTCAAATGAACTACAAAAGCTTCTCTTGTAATCAAAATCACTCTAGATTCTAAAGGAAAATTTCTCCCATTTTATCTCACCAGTCACCACCATGAGAAGATATTTGGTATCAAATAATACTATGTCAGCAATATCAAAATCTAATAAGTGTGAGAAATGTCAGCAAAAAATAACTATTTCACTAACAAATAAAAGACATGTGTTAGTTAGTAGTTATTTTTACACACATGCCTCTCATTTATTAAATTTTGATATGAATAATGCGGTACCATTTGATATAAAATACTTTTTCCACCACCACATATTATATTAATTTTTCTATTAATTTTTTTTCTTCTAAGAAATAGATTATAGCATTGATTTTTTTTTTTTTTTTTACTGAAATTGCAACAGGATACATTTTGTCCCACAAACATATGCAGATACTTTCTTTTTTTACCTACAAATTGATATTGGGCTTCAACTTACGAGCTTTTGTAGACTCGATGACCTGCCTTGGGTTACGTACACCAACAAAAAAATAAATGTTGCCTTGGGCTAAACTTCATTGCAGCCCATGCTCATACCATGTCGACCTATACAGTTTGTTTGCTCGTATCCAGTGACAAAATTAGGAATTTTTTTGCAGGACAAGTTAAATATATATATAAAAAAATAAAATAAAAGAAAAAAAATCAATAAATAAAAAAATTCTTTATTTCATAAATTAAATTTAACTTAAAAAAAAATTGTGTCTTATGTTCTTTCATGATATCAAAATAATTTATAATTAGTTATGGACTAAATTTGTTAGTAATCTCTTTAAATAAGTATAAAGCTTTTGTTTATGTGCAATTTGACAGAACTAAACAATTGAGGTATAAATTTTTCTAAATTCTAATACTTCAATAAAATAATTACACGTGCTATACTTAATCAAATATGATTATACAATGAAAAATAATCATGTTTCCTCTTAATTTATTACTAGCCTGCTCCGCATGTAGTGCAATGAAGCTCTTTTTTTTTACTTTGAGTTTAATGTGTAATTTTTTTAATTTGAATTTATCTCTTGTTGGTAAGGTTATAAAGAAAGGGACAGTTAAGAAACTAAAATTTATGATTTTGAAAATGAGTAAACGGCTAGGTTTACTACATGCTAATCTTTAGGGAAAAAATGTATTATGTGAGATATATTTAAATAGAGAGTGTGTGCTAATTTTTAGAAAAAAAATTTCTCCGGCAGTTTTTTGTTTTTGAATTTTTTTGAATTACAATTTTAACCCTATTTTTAATTTTTTAGGAATAAGGATTATCTAATTAGATTAAGGGTATTTTTGAATTTTTTTGAAATCCGAACTAACTTTTAGAATCCTCTTAATATATAGAAATAAAGCAATGAATTCAATTATTTAAGCCAGTTAACTAGAGTATGTGTTGACAAAAAAAAAAAAAAAAAAAGTATGTGTTTCTCAAAAAAAAAAAAAAAAACTAGAGTATGTAGTCAAAATTAATATAGGCTAGTTATCACAAGCCAACATATCACCATATTATATATGTAAAGCAAAAAATAATAAATAAAGAACACATGATGTGATGATTAAATCGAAAACCGATGGAGAATCTCCTAAGAAAAAACCACCATGGGGTAATCCCAAGAAGGAGTTCACTAAATAGAATTGAAGTTCACAATATGAGATAAACCCTTAACCCTAGAATCTATACCCAATAGATGACATTATTGATGCAACAACACAATTTGCTCTAAGCCATTTGGACTCTTTTATTTTGAACACCTTCCATGAACTTGGTTCATGACTTTGTTAAGGAGAGAACATCTTGGGGAGACTCTAATTGAGTAGTTAATATAAGATATAAGGATACCACTTATCCCAAATATTTCAACCTATAATTTTGAGCTTAATTGTGTTATATTAACCACTCACCCTTAATTATCATTATTATTTCATGTGGAACTTTACTTATGTGTGTATACCTGACAATCTACTATATATAATAATTCTCCTTGCTCTCTGAACTTACTAGTTGAAGATATTTACGTTTAGGTTTGTTATTATTGTTGAAGTATACAACACAAACTCTCTAAATCTAATTGTGCATAATAGACCCTTATATTGTTTTGGATGTAAAGCTTTAATTTTGATGTAACAATTGACTTATTTAATTCACATAAGGCTCTAGAGTCTCGCATCTCAATTGAAGAAGCCACGAAAACCTAATTTCAATTGATCAAGCTACGATCAAAAGTCTAACGAAACCAATGCCTTGATCAATCAAATGACAGTTGAAATATTAATTTCATCTTTCTTAAGAGCTGCTTCTTGGACACTTGTTCTTGAACTTATTATGATACATTATAAACTCTATTAAGATTTCAAGTCATTGAATTTGTCAACCTAGAACCTGCCTCCCACTCCTTTCCCCCATTGTTTTCCACGTTGTTTCTCTCTCTTTCTTTTTTTCCCCCTTACTTTTAATTTAACGTTTGGCATGCATTTTTTGTGGACAAAATGGGCTTTTGTCTTTTTCGGGCAAATTAAATAGCTTTATACCCTATTTCTCAAACTAATTAGGGAAATATCTCTCTTTTAAAACTCAATATATGATAAATCGAGTTTAAAAAAAAAAAAATTTGAAACCCTATAGTGGCGTTTAAGGAGCCTATAGTGACATTTTTTAACTTGATTTCATGGAAGTCAAGTTAAAAAATGTCATTATAGGTCCTTAAAAACGTCACTATAGAGCTTAACTCGATTTTGAGTAAGTCGAGTTTTAAAAGAGGAGCATTTCTCTAATTAGTTTAGGAATGGGGGCATAATGCTATTTAATTTGTCCAGAAAGGGCAAAAGCCCATTTTGTCCCATTTGTTGTACCCCGACTCCATTTTTCGCTAATAAAATATTTAATAGGGGCATTTGAGTAAATTTTTACATACAATATTTTTATTCTCAACAAAATAAAAATGTTTTTTATCCCTCTACTTTTCCACTCTCAAACCAAACACCATGAGGGAAAACAAAAATCTCTTCTATTCCCTCACTTTTCTATTATATCTCCATTTTCTATACTTCCACTTTTCCATCTCACCAATGTTTGGTTGGAGTGAAAATATGAGGGATGGAAAATGGGGGAGAAAACAATTTTCTACTCAAGAAAACAAATTTCAGACAAATCTCATGAAATCACTAAAACATATCGTGGCAGATCATATAATTAGAATAAGCACTTTGTAAATAGGACCGAGTCAAGATATCTAGAATTGTTATCACCTATATTGGTTCGTCTCATGTTATTGTTCACACAGGGATGGAAATTAATAAAGGCAGTAATATTGGTTTCCCTCATTGAGAACGAACAAATATGAAATTAAACGATGACAATTGAAAATTAGTAACAAAATTAATATAATTGTAATTAATTATTTAATAGTGGAATGACACAATTCCTTATATTTGGCATATCTCAAATCTATATATATAATAATAGGTGAAGCAGAGAGAAAATTCAATTACATTTCAATTGAATTCTCAATTTTGCGACATTTGTCTTAACCAAAACTCAAAAAAAAAAAAAAATTAAATTATAAATTTGAAATCAATTTTGTGTCATGTATCTTATCTAAATTTTCTAATTTTTGTGCCCAAATAAATGATGAATTAACATTTAACACGGAAACCAAGAAAACCACAATTATAATGCTCATTGGCCTAAGCAAGAATATCTTACTTGTACACTTTTATAGAGATTATAAATTGAACTCCAATTTTATGACATGTATCTTATCTAAATTTTCTAATTTTTGAGTCCAAATAAATGATACATTAACATTTAACATGGAAGCCAAAAAAACCATAATAATAATACTCATTGGCCTAAGCAAGAACATCTCACCTGCACACTTTTATGGGTGATCTCAATAGAGTCTAGAGCTCTTCTAATCCTACAATCAGAACCAAGGAGTCCAACGAGAAAAACTATAAAAGTAAAACATCATCTCTTGCTAATTCCATATCGTCATCCCATGTCTCCTCCTCTCTCAACCTCTACCAACTAGATCCACACACTGCCCTCTCCTCCTCCTTACGGATTTCTTAGAGCAAGGTCGGATTCAAACACAATGTTCAATCCCACTCTTCCTTACTTCACACTCTCATACATTAGCGCTTCATTGGCGCCTGCAAGAAGATTCCAAGCTCAATGATCAGTTCTTATTTTTTAATAGATTTTAGTGTGTCTGGATTAAGATTTTGTTAATTTGTTAAAAGTGATAAAAATATAATCATATATATTATATTAAGTTGAAATTCAATTTTAGAATTCAAATTGAATCAAATTAATTTCTAATTGTAGTTTAATTTTGTACTATGTGTCCAATTTGATTTCTAAATGTTGGTGTTCTTTCTACTGTAATTTTTTATTTAGATTGTTACAATTTAATCCGAAATTTTATTTGAATTTTCCTATTGTTGTTACTATCATATATTATCATTCCAATTGTTTAATTAGAATCTGAAATTGGAGTCTAATTTTACTATACACGTGTACAATCTAATTATTTTTAATTTTGTTGTCATGTGCAGAAGCTAATGAAATGAAATTAATAACACATTAAACACTCATGCTTTGGGAATCAGTAGTACCAATCTAAATTCATTGGACCTGCTTTGTGATAATACAACTATGAAGGATGTATAAGAACACGCACAAACCCATCTCTCTATAAAAAGAGATTGGAGAGAATTTCTTTTATTAGTCATAGAATTTCAGAAGTTTTTTCTTCACACAAATGTCTATCATGTTGCAAAATGACCCATCGTAAAACTACAAAATGAGTACAACTCTAAGGGTTTTTTTTTTTTTTTTTTTTTTTTTTTTTTTTTTTAAGCTATGAAAATTTCAATCACCAATAGAGATTGAAGATTCAAAAGCGTGAATAGATCTTTTGGATAAATATTGTCACCAAGGTTCATCTTTCTGTGTAAAATATATATATTGCTAAATTTTGTTAATGAAATTTTCTAGTTAATAATATGAATTTAGACTTAATTGAGTCTTTTAAACATGAATAAATTCATGATTAATAATATATCCATTCCCGTGCGGTAGCACGGGACTACATACTAGTATTGATAAAGCTTAAGTGTCTCTCTCTGCTGCAATCTGTCTAACTAACATTACCATGAAAGTAGCAAAAGTGTGTCTGAAAAAAAAAAAATTTATATGATATCAATGAGAGCATCCAAATGATAGACTTTAAATTTTACAACCCAAGTAAGAAATTAAGACATTCCAAACTTTAAAGTATCCAAATACAAATAATGAGAGCAGTTCATTAAAAAGGAAAAAATTGCAAGATGATCGTTGTTGATCGAGTTTGCAACGGCAATTAGGACAGGTGTTGTTCTTCTGGAGCCATGGAAGTAGACATGATTGGTGATATATATGAGAGCAATTCATACGAATGAGCTTATCCCCTGCTTATGGTTCCTCCAAACATATACTACAAGTAAAACCCACATCAAATCCTTGCTTTTAGTGACTGCTGCCAACTACAAAGCAGCCATTTTTTACCAACTTATCAATGGCACTTGTTGATGCACCATCCTTACTGTCACTGTCACTGAATAGACTGATGTTACTGTCACTAAACAGACTGAATGATGATGGGAGCATTGAGAATGAAAATGAGAATGACTCCTCACTGTCACTGAACAAACTGAAATCTGTTTTCACCCAGCCATGGTCGATTGGTTCATGTTCATGATCATCACGGTTAGTTTGATCAATAACTTGTTACATATGGAAGAACTCCAATTTCACCACAATGGAATAGCCAAAAGAGACGAGGTTGAATTTTGAAAAATTGTTGATTACTATGTTTTTGACAGAGAAGAAAGCAGGAAGGAAACAAAGAGTGATGTTTATATATATGAAATTGTAACTATATAATTTGTTTCCGAAAGGAAGAGGGAGACCTATGCAAGCTCAAGCTTTGTTTAGTGTTTACAGCACCGGGCACTTCCAATTCCTCGTCACAAAGGGGCATAGTTTTTATTGACAAGCGTGTGTTGGATAAAGATAAACCAATTTTGTAAATCCTAGCATATGTGATAAAAGTGTTAATTTTTTTTTTTTTTTTTGGCTGAATTAAAAAGGGGTCTCCAATAAGGACTCATTAACCTCATACCACATGATAGCAATAAATAATATTACTTGTATCACTGGGGTCTTGATGAGGCTATCACTGGAACTGCTCATCAAGTGAAGCAATATGTCCACAACATTTTCAAAAGAATTTTATAACAAATTTTATGTGGCAAACTTTAATTGGATATAATATGGACCTACCACCAAAATCTACTTTGTTGTCCATCACTAATTGCTATTAACAACTTTTTTTTAGAAGAAAGCTTGTTACCTTTATTAAATCAAAACAGCAATATGGGCTTTAACAAAATTCAAAACTTGGTATGGAACATCCTTCCTTCACACAATACATTTTGGATAGTTAACTACTAATCTAGCCAAAATACATTCAACTTTATTGTCATCTCTCTTAGTACGAGAGTGAGACAATTTTGAAAGGAACTAGAGAAGAGGCTAGCATCCTTTTGTAATAACCCATAAGCCGCTGAATCCGATTCTTCATTTTCCAAGGCCTTAATTACTACCTTCGAATCTCCCTCTAAAACAACCTAATGCATTCTAACCTCCAATCCGAACTTGAAGGCTTTACTGGCTGCCAAGGCCTCCACCTTAACTGCTTGATAGGCTTGGGGTAACTACTGCACTAAAGGAAGCAATAACCAGCCCCTGGTTGTTTCAGATAACAACTCCAATACTCAATTTGTTTGCCTCTACAAAAACAGTTCCACCATAATTAATCTTGACAAAATCCGATGAGGGTGGCTGCCACTTAACTCATTGTTAATGCTCACGAGGTGGCAAAGGTGGCAGCAATACTTTGAACTCCTCATGTCTGTCTTTAGCTAACTATGCTAGGTTTCCCGTGGGACAACATGGTTGCTGGAGGTGAACCCGGTTCCTTTGGTTCCATATGGACCAAACTACCACGACAAAAGTTCAGGAACTTTGTTGTTCTTCAGAATCCATGCAGTCAGAGCTTTGAAATCCAGAAATACAACTTGACTCCGAAAATCCCATGCCTCCTCAACTATCCAGATTACCTCAAGCTCAGAGCATGACAAGAGTGCATGTAATGGATTCTCCTCAGTCACTTCACATCGATCACAAGTCGGGTTTGGGATGATAGTATGTTGAACTAAACTACTCTTCGTCGGAAAAGAATTTCTACAAGTCCTCCAGATCAAATTCTTCACTTTGTTTGGAGATTCTAATGCCCATATACCCTTCCATAATTCCTTCTCCAATTCTGGTGGATCTCCTACATTGTCAAAGGCAGCTTCTTCCTTGAAGAATTGATAACTCGATTTGCAAGTGTATTTTCCATTTTGCATCATAGGCTAGAAGAAAGAGTCATCCACTACCACTCAAGACAGAGGTATGTTCATAATTGCTTCAGCTTCTTAAGGCACAAAAATTCCTTCAACCATGCCACTGTTCCATTGTCTTGTATCCACATCTATGAGACAATCCACTATTGCTGTCTCCATAGATTCTACCATTGGTGATGAAGTAGGAATTCACCTCGTTAGGTTGTATATGGTTGACAAGAAAGTGTGGGAAATGAAAAGAGGGGAGATAGAAACCATTGGGAATTTTAATGAAATGGCTTCTGAAATATGCACTAATGTTAGCTAGAATGGGGCTAGCAATACTAAATTTGTTAGTTGCATGAGTTTTGTTTATTTGAAAGGTTGTGTTGGGTTGCCGAGGAGGTGTGGGAAATGAAACGAAAGGAAGTTGAAGCCTTTGGATATTTTAATGATTTGAAACTTCTGGATTATGCTCTAATTTTGACTAGAATGGGGGTAACATTACCAAATTTTTAGTTGAGATGAGTTTCTCTGATGGATTGGCATTGAAACATAATAACCATAGAGATTTGGACTTAAATTTTATATCTATGTTGAAGTTTTTGAAGCAAAGATTGTGTTTGGTAGTAAATTTATGCCTATGGTTGAGTTTGGATTGCACGAAAAATGAAACTCCCTGCATTTGGCCTTTTTCCTGTGGGTCCCGTGCACTGTTTATGAGACTCGCAAGTATGGATTTTAGCAAATGTTAAGTTAAAAGTAGGTTTTACGACACTATTTACACATTTAAAAATTATTTTACTACAGTGTTTTCAGTTTTCAGTTTTTAGCAATAAACGATATCCAAACAGACCTTATATGTGTGCTTATAGGTGTAAAGTGCTTGTTCTATTTGTTTGGACCAAGATGACTAGTGCAGTGATCTTTTGATTGAATTTAAATGTGCTAGGGTATTAGATGCCAATGCATATGAGAAATTGCACAGGGTGCTTGTGACTTACCTTGGGAAATGTACCTTATTTTTGGTGAGGGGAGCTAGCATGTTTTGATGGGGATCTAGTACTTGCATTCTACTATGCTACAATCTCTAAGTATGCAAAGTCATCATTAAAGATCAAATTTACAAGGTGACCTTTGTCTGATTTTTGGCCATACGTATTGTAAAGTTGAAATTTATCAACCATCTTGTTGGCTTTATTCCGTACCAATTTACTTGTAATTTAAGCACTTAGTAACCCTGTATTTAGGTGGGATTATTATAAGGGTAGTGTGTGAGAAGATGTGAAGAAAAGCTCAAGTATGTGCAAGAAGGTAGAGATTCGCAGCTAGGACTTGCGGTTGACTCGCAACTAGCAAGCCGCCAATTGCAGGCACGTGAGATGCACACAGGGGAGCTGAAGCGTCGCGCCAGTTGTCGCGCTACAGGACAAAAGTCCCAAGCTAGCTAGGCCGTTATCTCGCGGCTTGAACTCACGACTCAAACCAGTCGCGAGGCCAAGCTGCCAATCAGCCCTGTTTCGCAAAAACTGATTCTTTGTATTCCAAACACATACCACTATATATAGACCCTTGTACCCACTAAATTGAGAGAGCTTCCAAAGAGAATTTTTGAGAGAAACCCTGGAAAAAAACAAGATTAATTCATCCACAATATTTACCTTAGAGTTTCTACAAATTCCTCTACTTTCTTCCTCTCCATTGTCATACCCTTGAGAGGTTCTTTGCCAAATCCTTATCTCACCACACCCACGTCTGTGAGAAGGTTCATTTGGTGCTAAGGGAAGTAGTTTGAAAAGAACCAATATACATTGGTTAATGCTATAGTATAGTAACGGAATCCAAGAAGCTAAAGAAGAAATAGGTTCGGCGTAACATCGTTGGAGCAAGAAGATTGGAGGGCTTAGGTACTTAGGTAGATTAGGCTTGGAGGGTCTTCTGTTGTTCATGTATCCCAATTACATTCTTTAGTAGATTATTTATCACTTGGAAGGCGGCGGAGAGATTTTACGCCGAGGACTTCGGTTTTCTCTTCGATAACACATCATGTATTGTCCGTGTGTTTGCATCTTCCTTCTCTTTATCTTTGCTTTATATTTACTGCTGTGGATGTGTTTATATTTGGCTTAGATTGTTTATCAATTCTGTTATAAGCTTGTTATCATGTTCCGCACATTAATTGTTTGATATAAAGCTTGAATTGGTAATTTTGTAATTGAGGGTTCAAACGTTCAAAGGTGTTTAATACCATTTTTGAAGTTTCATGTATTATGAAGGATCTTTATGTTTCTTAATCATCAGTCAACATGCGGGTTGCCCGGCGGATATGTTCATTTTATTCTCGCTACCAGAGAATAGATCGTTGCTCATCATTGACATATTAATGTGTGTGTTGGATTCCATTGCCCGTGAATGCAAGGTAATATCGATAAAGTATGTACACAAGATAAGTTTTAATGAATCAGGCATATGGTTCAAGTAAGACTTCTATTATCAGTTTCACCTATGTCCATGTTTAAAGCAAAAGACTTGGCTATAATGTTATCTTCTCTAATAACACATTTTATAATATGGAATATTATATCTATACAACTATAATATCATATACAAGTAAGATGATCACTGGCTTGTTGTGTCATGTCTCATGTGTATCAAATGAAGATTGTGTTGTAGGGCAGAGATTTGGCCATAGAAAGTCCAAATCCTTGTCTATTACTTTAAACACATTATAATATGACCTGACCTGAAACTTCTTCATATTGGATGCCCCCATACCATTCTATCCTCCTCTACCCATCGAACTTTAGTCTCATACAACATATACATGAACATCAATTGACTCTAAATCCCAGTCTTTGGCTAAACTAGTAAACTTAGGTATCCGAGTAATTTAAGTCTAGACAAATTAGGCACGGTTGCATTTATATTAGCAGCAATATAAAATAATTTCGAGTAAGTATCTTTCATTAGCATATCACCATATCATCAATCATTCCAAAAGCAAATTCTAGAACAATTTTCAACTTCATATCTAATAACTTAGAGAATAAATCCCATCCACCTCTGATAAATTTTCACACTTCCATATTATATGAATCAGCAACTACCTCAGAATACAATGATCCCATTGAACTCCATACTTTTTATCTACTATCCTCCTCCATAAATTATTAGTTTGCACATTCATTATTTGGAGAAGATTACTTTTAAGTTTTATTGCATTGTCTAGTAATTTTATGTTTTGGAGACGGGATTTAAACCCATGACCTCAAGGTATATTTTATTTTTCCAGTTCGAAGTGGAAAAAACCAGAATGGAGTACGTTGAACCTGTCTCTTATTTTGCCAATAAAGGTTGAACTTCAGGCGCAAACTTAAGTATTACAATGGTGACACTTCTAAACAAAATAGCAGATGATTCCCATTAGGTATTTTGTTGATGTAGTCTATATTGTGCATTTTTCATTTGTGGTGTTATTTGCATGTCCCACATTGTAAGTTTAATCAAATTTGTTTGGCAGGCTAGATCTCCATTTGATATGATACTGAGGCTTTATGCAGCTGGGTTGCACCTTATCAATTCTGATGTGAAGTCCAGAGGTGGTGATCTTACATCCTCTGGAGGTGCTAAATATGAGTCTGTTATTCAAATTTTATGTGATGATGGGGATATACTGCAGAACTTAGCTGCTTTGCTCGGTTCTTTGGGTAGTTACTTTCATATTAGCTGCAAAGAGAATTATGTTACATGTAATGTCAAACATACAGATTATGTTCGTCAGATTTGTTCATGGTTATGAGGCCTCTATCGATTGTACTCAGAATAATAGACAAACCTACAATCTCTTTTACCTAAATGATTTGAAATTCTTATGCCAGCCACTAGCGGATTTAGTAAATTCAGAAAGGAAACAGCTTATTAGTGAAAATGAAGATGCTTTTGTTACTACAAAACTCTGAATAATCCAGGATGCATTCTATCAGTTTGTTGATATTTTTTGTTCCTGTCAAAAGTAAGTTAATTGTGGATTTATTTTACTTTGTATATGTCTTCTGCCCCCTGCCCCTCCCCACCTTCACCCCCCCCCCCCCCCAACTTCTTTTCTTTTTATGGTATTTTCCATTTGTGTTGTTTGGAAGACCACCCATTGTGTTTGATGCGGTGGATTTACAATTAACATAAATTTAGAGCTGTTGAGAGATTTCTGTTCCCAAGCTCAAGATGGAGTTCCTTCACTTGCTTTCTTTTTTGATTACTGATTTACCTGTGATTCCATTCTTTTTATTCTTTCGGAATTAGTGGTACTCTTAATTTAAGAAAGAATTTGTTATACTCTGTGGTTTTCGTATACTTCTTGTGTGCTTGGACTTCTCACCTTTATTTATCTTCTTATTATAAAGAAATCTTGTTCAAAGGTCAATCTTTATGTCTTTGTTTAGTTACCATAGCTGTGAAAAATATGGCTGCTTGTGCACCAGAGTAGTTGTAGTATTCTGTTGTGCATTCAATTCTGGAAACTATTATGTGATGTGGGAGATGCAAGAAGATTATTATTTAGTATTATTTATGTTTGCAAGTTAATTATATTTTTATATTTTAGGTCCTAGTAGTTTATTAGGCTATTAGTATTTTAATTTGAAAGCAAGTTTATTTTTGTAATAAGGCAATTAGTGCTTCCTTGCCAATTAAAACTAGGGTTTAGCAATTCTTTATAAACAACTTATTGTAGTTTGTGAAGAGTTAGTTGATATTTTGACGAATGAAAAAAATGGCCATTTGGACTTTTTTGGTCTGGTGTTGACTGCAGGTCTATCCTAGGTGTTGACTTTTAGTGATTTTCACACTTGGTGCTCACTCCAAGCTAGGCGTAGTTGCTGACTTCAAGCCAGGCCTAAGTGCTGACTCCTTGGCCATATCTTTTTATTTTCATGTTGTTTAGTCTTTCTATGTTCATTTTATATCTTTGTATGATATTGACAGTAGCAGTTATTCTCATTTACTAAATCTAAAAGTTTGCTTGTATTTGGGCTCTATGCTGCCAGAAAATACACTGCTAATACTGCATAATATTATCAATTTTTTATCACAGAAAGTTTGTTCCTTAATCGTGTTAGGTGCTGTAGGTTCTGCACTGATAGCATATTATTATGGTTTTTCTTGACATTAATTCAATTCATTCACAACGTTGCGTTCTTTTCTGCTATATTCTCGGGGTTGCATGGATTTTCACATGACATATATAGGCTGATGACTAGATTATTCAAATGCAAGAATGTTCCACTGGAGAATTTCTTGGCCAAACTGTGGGAAACTAGGACTACTCATGCACTATGTATTTCACCTGTATATGAGACATTAATCATTAACTTATCTGAGCAGTATGGTGACCTTGTAAGTCTTTTGATTTCAGGATACGCCGTCTAAAGGGGTTGCATCAACAGTTAGTTGGGTTCCAAAAGAGTTTCTCATTTTCATTTGCAAGTTCCCAGGCCTCTTGCAGTCGTGAGAGCACTTTTAGATCAGCTGTCACAGTTGTTGAAATTAATGAGGCTGCATTTCAACTCATTTTAAGTGTAAGAACCTCTCAAGTGGCTGCCTTTGGTTTTTAATCCCCAATTATAAATACTTATTGTTACTTCTGTCACTTTTATTACAGGTTCCTGTGCCCAGTCAATCTGTGATCCTTGCTGGATATTTTTACTACGATTTGTGTGAAAGACTTGTTTCACATGGAAGGTTAATTAAGGTATCTCACATTTGATTTGCTTTCAGATTTTTTGGAACCTAGAGTATATCTTTTTAGTCACTCAATCCAACGATGTTGTTATGCATGAAGTTTGGAAATTTTGTTGTAATGTTTGGCACTTAATCTTTTCCATTTAGAGTTCAAGATTCTGAACTCTTGGCTTTTTGCTGCTGCAGATGCATCAAAAGATTGAAAAATTACAGATTCAAGTTAAGGCCATCAAAACAGGAGTTTAAATATGACAAATATGGATTGATATAATCTCTGTATAGTCATGATTAATCTCTATATATTCCAAGGATCACCAGCTTAATTTTGTGTGAAGTGAGCTAGAAGCCTTTTACAGGCAATTTTGAGTTTTGATTTAACTATTAGATAATGGATTATGCAAAATGACTACTGAACCAAACCCATTGATTCCTCATGTAAAATTATTATTTACAACTATGTATTTTGTTAGCTTTTATTCCGTGCCAAATTTAATTGTAATTATTATCAATCGTTTATACCCTGTATCTATTGTGGGATTTGTTGTAAGGGTTGTGTGATAGAGAGAGAGTGTGAAGACTCAAACATTTGAAGGCTGAAGAATTCTCGCGGGTATGTCGCGAACTTGATTCCCGTGAAGTGAATCATGTGCCCTGCACATGCTGGAATGCGAAGAGTCAGGCCAGGTGGATACAGCTATGTCTCGCGAGTATCTCGCGGGTAAGGCCTTCCTACAAGACACCCGTGAGACAATTTGTTCTGCCAGCCTGTACTGAATGACTTACACTTTCTATGCCTATCCTATATATACCCTCATTACCCACAAATGTTAGGAAATACTTTAGAGAGAAAACCCTAGCCAAACACATTGAGAATTAGAGATTGTCATCCCCACCTTTCTCTATACACTTGCTTGTAGTATTTCCTTAACTCTTCCCTCTCCATTTCCATACCATTGAGAGGTTGATAGTCCAAACACTTATCACACCTTTTGAGAGTGTTGTGTGACGTTTTGGTGCTGCTGGGAAGTATTGGAAGAAGCCAAGGATGGCATATGCAACATGGAGCTTGTTGCGGGATCCGGAGAGCTAGACAAGACACGGTTCCAAGAAGTCTTGTTAGAGTAGGAGCTTGGAGGGCTTAGGTACATCGGGTAAATTAGGCTTGGAGGGTCTCTTTCTAACCCATGTATCTCAACTGATTATCTAGTAGATCGATTTCTGCTTGGAGGGCGACGGAGAGGTTTTTCGCCAAATTCTTCGGTTTCCTCTTCGATAACACATCTCAGTGTTATCTGTGTTTGCATCCTTCTTCCCTACTCTTATTTATTTCATTTTTATTGCTTTGTTGCTTTAAATATGGATTAGAGTAGTTGTCTTGTTTATACGCTTGTGTTTACACTATTTCGCACTTAGTATTAAGTTAGTGTAAAATTAACCAAGCCGTAATTTTAATTTGGAAGTCTAAATTGCTCTTGTATTTTCAACACATTTTTGAGCTTTCACCTCACATTAAGGGTTCAAAAGGCCGTATGATTAGAAGTAAAGCACTACATGACAAAGGATTCCAAGCTTTCATTTTGAAAAAATAGTTAGTGACAAAGGTGTAGTTTGAATTTAGTTTTACTAGCAAATTTTGTAGATAACAACAATAATATTTAGTATCAATGAACTTAATGGGTTATAGGATAATATCTACGATTTTTAAAAAAATGCAGCATGCATTGCACAAGATACTATCTAGTTAAACTTAAATGAAAAGTTGCCAAAATTGACTAGCAATCATTTTTTGTGTGGTTTTTTTCGCAATATCTTGCACATTTTAAGTCTAATTTGGGCATGTGAATTGTCAAATTGAAGGGAATAAAATTATCCCAATCTAATGGTTAGATTTCTTTTCGTCAAAATAGGGGTCAAATGTGAGCTAACTTGGTCAAACTTTTGAACAATACTTGAAAATATTAATCTTGACATAAAATCATTTGGATAAAAATTTGACTTGGTTTAACTATCAATTAACTTGGTAATAAATGGGTCAACAAGGGTATTTTGGTTGTTTTGACTTTAAATATGAAAAACAGGGTAATATACCATTCAATAGGGATAAATTCCAACATTTTAAGTTTTTTTCCTTAATCCCATGATCAAAATGGTGAATTTTATCATTTTTTAGAAAGAGATGGGATTTTGGCACACAAAACAAAGTAGGCAAAATACGGTATTGACATAACTTGCACAGCCTCAAGTTGTGTATGTGGTCCATGACTTCCGATAGAGGTCCAATACACCCAAAATGTTCCAGCTTCCTCCACTGCCTACAGCCTTCCTAACTATTAGAAAATTTTCCTTTCCTTCCAATTTTGATCAAAGTCAAACTCTTGGGTGGGTATAATCTTTAAACCTTTTTAGTTTTCTTTCATTTCTATGTTCCTCCATGTTTGTTTCTTACTTTTTAGCTTGAATACTGTGGTTTGCTTGTTGTTTGCTTAAAGGTTCTACCTTCTATGGTTTTCAATGCAAAGATTTAGTTTTTATGCATTTTTAGCTTACTATCTTTACCTATGTGTTTCTTGCTTGCTATGCATGTCTAGATAAATAAGTTTCAATCTCCTAGTGCTAAAAGTTTCCATATTTTACGCTCTAAGAGGGGAAACTTTTGTAGCTAATGCCATGTTTAGTTTAACATATTCTTGAAAGTTCCACCTTTTATGGTTTTTAATGTAAAGCTTTAATTTTTTTACACGCTACCTTAATATCTTTGCATCCATGGTGTTTTTTTGTTGGTTCCACAAATTGTGTGTTTGTTCTTGAAAAAAAATTTTGTTCGATTGATCAACCTTAAATTGTCTTTCAATCGATCAAATAATTTCAGTGAAAGTTTCCTTGAGTTTTTTATTTTTATTTTTTTTTAAGAGGAAAATATGGATTTCAATATCAAAGGAAAAATCTTTGAGCAAAGATGCAAACTTAATTTATATACATAAGAGATGAACAAAGCATAAGATATAATTAAAAGGAAATCTTTAGAAATAAAAATGCAAACTTTTTTTTTTTGAAATGCAAACTTTTTATGTTAAAATGTCATATTCATCATTCTATAACCAAATCTTGAAACTTTATAACCAACATGACCTTTTTAAATAGAAAAGCTCTAATTTTAATAAAGATTAAAGCTTTTGGAAATAAAAAATGTAACCTTGATGCAAAATTTATAGTTTTTAAATAAAGGAATGAACTTTTATGAAAAATGTTGAAACTTTCAAGCTTAAAAGGCATTTTTAATACAAATCTTCAAACTTTGTTCATGGATTCAAACTATGGCATCATCACATATAGGCCAAACATGGATTCAAGCATTTCAAATGATAGACAAAGATATCGATGGTCAATTGAGGGAAAAAAAAAAGTTCAAAATTTTTTATAGAAATTACAGTATGCATGATGAATCAACATTGAACTTTAATGCATGATACACATTATAAGGGTTTATATCAGGCTGAACTAAGTTGAAAGAGGCCTGCACTGAAAAGAGGCTCGAATCAACCAAAATTTTGGGACTCAGCCAAAAAATGAATTGATGACATGACAAACCTTGTCGGAGTGCTAGTCAATATGGGAGGTGGCTTGGTGCAACCCAAAAGAAGCCAATATAGGTTCCATCAAAGAGGATTGGGCCTACTTTGGAGATAGTTTTGGTGCAAACCAAATATGAAATTGGCATGTACTTAATTGAATTAAGGATGTTATAGAGTCTAGAAAAGGATGGATTGAGTTTGATAGTCCTGAACATATACTCGTCCACCTAGTAAGGACGATGGATGAGGATGACACCGAGGTTAGCCTAGCCCTGGGGAAACTACCTGGCAAAGACTAGACCATCGTCCCTCGATCACAACAAACTATTACAAGCACATTAATGAACTTCGTACCATTGGAAATATATCTAACCATTTAACACCCCACATGGGTGTTATAGATTTGGTAATGATATCACCATTAAGGCAAAACCAATAGCTAGAAGGAATGAGAAAGCGCCTATATATATCCATTCACAAGACCCAAGAAGAAAGTACAAAAATTTTCTAGCACAAACACATTACTATCTGAATACTTCTTCTTCCAGCTATTCTAACTTTAGCATCGGAGGCTCTGTGGCAAGCACCACACTGGTGACCACACTTTCTCTTTTCACCATTCATTTTGTCTTAGGATCAGGATTAATTGTGGACAACTCCACTCTGAACGAACATCTCCACTGATGATCTAAGCACCATCAATTTGGTGTCATCTGTAGGAAAGCTCAAAGCTCTTTAGCACCTAGCTCAAGAGCACTGTTTCATTAAACTTGCAAGCCCATATAGAATCCTACATTAATCAAGATCCTGTTGCATTGGCCCAACAAATTTAGTCACTTGTAGCCACTGTGGAAAAGCTTACCAGACAAAACCAGGAGATGAGGCAGCAGTTGTGACAGGAAGGTAATCGCCCAGAGACCAACAGGGACGAGGAGGGGGACAGTCACAGGAAACAAAATGGCACTTCAGAAGAAGTGAGCTCGGATCTTTTTAGGGAGATGAGAAAGGAGATGGATGAATTAAGAAATGTCATCAAGGGAAAAACAGATCAAAGTTTGGACAGAATGGTTAGAAAGACAGACTCACCCTTCACCTTAGCGGTCCAGGAATGTCTTGTGCCTTCCAAATTTTGTCTACCACAACTCGAGCCCTTTGACGGATTGAAGGATTCACTGGATCACCTTAATACCTTTGAGACGACTTTAGGTCTCCAGTAGCCTCCTAACGAGATTCGGTGCTGCTCTTTCCCCATTACTCTCAAAGGGGCAGCCAAGGAATGGTTTACCTAATTACCAACATTGTCCATTGACAACTTCGAGCAATTAGGCAGTTCCTTCCTTCATCATTTCATTGGCGGACAACGTCCAAAAAGGCCATTAAGTAGGGAGAAAAGGAAGCCCTAAGGTCCTATGTGACGCGGTTCACTCGAGGTACCCTAGAAGTAGATGAAGTAAATGATAAAGTACAGCTAACAGCCTTCAAGGCTGGATTGAATTCCAGAGATTTCTTGGTTTCCTTGGCAAAGAATCCTCCCAAGACGATGGCAGAGATGCTTTTGAAGGCACAAAAATACATAAATGCCGAGGACACCTTGGCGGCAATAGAAGGAGCAGGAAGTCCAATGAGAAGAATATCGAAGGAAGTAGACAAAGGGATGACAAGAGTCTTCGTCCAACGAAGTTCACACCTTTGGTGATGCCTGTTGACCAAATCCTGACACAGATCAAGGATGAACACTTCCTTAAATGGCCGAGACCGTTGCACTCGTCTCCTAGTGTGCGCAATAAGAGGAAGTATTGTCGTTTTCACAAAGATCATGGGCATTACACAAAAGATTTTCGAGACTTAAAGGAGCAGATAGAAGAACTCATACGAAACGGGAAGCTACAAAAATATGTGAAAAAGGAGGATTCCAACAGGTTCAGGGATGGCGACAAAGACCGGAATGAAGACTCTCAGAAGGACAAGGATCACATATCCCCTCGTCCACAAAGTGCTATAGGAGAAATAAAAACTATCACGGGAGGGCTGTCCACAGGAGGATCATTCAAGTCCCTTAAGAAGTCATACCAAAGGCAGGTGAATAGTGTTCATAGCCTGCCTCTCCTAAAGCAAAGACAGACAAACCAGGATATGTGCTTCTCAGAGGAGGATGCCAGAGGGGTAAAGCAACCTCATGACGACCCATTGGTCATTATGATCATGATTGAAGGTTTCAATACCAGAAGGGTTCTGGTGGACAATGGGAGCTTCGCAGACATCATTTATCTTTCTGCCTTCCAACAGTTGAAAGTAGACCCAAAGAGACTCCGTCCTTTCGAGTCCCCCCTTGTCAGTTTCAGTGGTGACAAGGTGTATCCCCAGGAAATAGTAACACTAATGGTCATAGCCAACTTGTATCCCCTCCAGGTAACAAACAAGCATAACTTTTTGGTAGTAGACTCACCTTCATCCTACAATGTGATTATAGGATGACCTACCCTCAATCGCTGGAAAGCAGCCACTTCCACTTATTGCTTGAAGGTAAAATTCCCAACAGCACAGGGGGTTGGTGAGATAAGAGGAGACCAGGTGCTAATGAGAGAATGTTATCAGGCAGTCTTGGCCTCAAAGGAGAACCACACGTGCGTAATCGAAGACAAGACGAAAGAAATCGTTGAGAAGCTAGAAACGATAGAGTTGGTCGAAGGAGATCCTACAAAGACGACCCAAGTAGGGACGAGCCTAAATCCCTAGACGAAGAAAGAAATCATTAGCTTCTTGAAAGATAATCTGGACGTTTTTACATGGAGCCACGAAGATATGCCGGACATACCAACTAGCATCATTCAACATCGTCTAAATATGGACCTTGAGAAGAAACCCATCCAGCAGAAAAGAAGAGTTTTTGCCCTTAAACGAAACAAAGCAGTCATGGATGAAGTGAATAAACTGCTCGCTGCTAATTTCATCAGGGAAGTCTATTACCTTGAGTGGTTGGCCAACGGTGTCATGGTAAAAAAGGCGAACGAGAAGTGGAGAATGTGTGTTGACTTCACTGATCTAAACAACGCCTGCCTGAAGGACAGCTTTTCCCTACCCAGAATTGACCAGTTGGTAGATTCGACCATCGGGCACAAGCTTCTTACCTTCATGGACGCTTTTTTTGGGTATAACTAGATACAAATGGCCGAGGAAGATTAAGAAAAGATGGCTTTCATCACTAGCTAAGGGCTCTATTACTACAAGGTCATACCCTTTGGTTTAAAAAATGCAGGGACCACATACCAAAGATTGGTAAACCAGATGTTCAACAAACAGATTGGGAGAAACATGGAGGTGTACGTTGATGATATGCTCTTCAAGAGTAAAGAAGAAGAGGACCACCTGGACGATCTCAAGGAGACGTTCAACACACTCAGATAGTATAGCATGAAGTTAAACTCGTCCAAGTGTGCCTTTAGGGTCTCCTAGGAGAAATTCCTCGGGTTCATGGTGTCGCAAAGAGGAGTCGAAGCAAATCCCAAAAAAGTGAGAGCCATCCTTGAGATGTCCTCACCAAGGATGGTTAAAGAAGTACAATCATTCACAGGAAGAGTAGTAGCCTTCAATAGGTTTGTCTCAAAGGCAACGGACAAATTCCTTCCTTTCTTTAAGACCCTGAAACGAGCTTTTGTCTGGACTAAAGAATGAGAGACAGCATTTCAAGAATTGAAGCATTACTTAAGCAACCCCCTACTCCTAAGTCCGTCCAAAGAAGGCGAAGACTTATTCCTTTACTTGGCGGTATCTGTAACTATGGTCAGCATGGCCTTGATCAAGGAAGAGAACAAGATACAACTTCCTGTGTATTACATCAGCCAGGCCTTTCAGGGAGCAGAAACTCGATATCCTCGCATAGAGAAAATTACCTTCACCCTAATAGTGGCCTTAAGAAAATTCCGTCCTTACTTTTAGGCTAACTCGATCATAGTAATGACGAACCAGCCCATAAAGAAAGCGATGAATAAACCTGAGGCCACTGGATGAATGGTACAATGGGCCATTGAGCTCAGTTAGTTTGATATAGAATACTTCCCTTGGATGGCCATAAAAGTTTAGGCATTCTCAGACTTCATAGCGGAATTTACCATCCCCAAGCATGCAGAAGACTAGGAAGAACTCTGGACAATTCATACAGACAGATTGTCCACCCATAAGAGAGGCAGAGCGGGTGTCGTTATCACCTCCCCTAAAGAGGGAGTTTTGAAGTATGGGGTCCAGCTCAAATTCCCTGTAAACAATAACGAAGCAGAATATAAGGCTATGTTAACGAGGCTAAGAATAGCTCGGGTTCTTAGGGCTAAAAATATCATTCTAAGGAGTGACTCACAGCTCGTTATAGGGCAAGTCAGGGGAGATTTTGAAGCAAATGAGACAAGAATGCAAAAATACCTCAAATTGACGAACCAGTTGATAAGCAACTTTGATCACGCAGAGTTTGTTTAGATCCTATGGGATCAAAATGCTAAGGTCGACAAAGTGGCATGGAGTGCATTAGCAAATGATAACACAAAGATAAATGATTGGAGGCTGGAAGAACAAAACTCCCCTAGCATCGAAGAATTTCAAACCATACCTATGCATACCCGTTTCGGATGGATGAGTCCAATTCTATCTTACCTTAAAGACGGACGGTTACCACCAAACCCTGAAGAAGCCAAAAAGGTCTAGAAACAAGCTGTCCAATTCACAATACTGAATGACGAGCTTTACAAAAGAGACTTCTCCTAACCCTACTTGAGGTGTGTAGAAGAGGAAAAAGCCAGATATGTTATGGAAGAAGTGCATGGCGGAGTTTGCGGTGACCACATGGGTTCCAAGTCCCTCGTCAGGAAGATCATGAGAGCAGGTTACTAAAGAGGTATTACGAAAGGGGACCATAGCCCAATTGTAAGTAGTCATCATGATTTCATACTTTTTAACACAAGCCATGTATTCAAATAAACTTATTATTTAGCAATTCATGTGTTCTAGTTATCTCTTTCTTAAAAACCAAAATTGTCGTCCAGATCCGAGTTAAAAAAAAAAAAAAAAAAAAAAAAAAAAAAAAAAAAGACGATAAGATTCCTTAAGTGGATGTACATTGTCCAAATTGAAAAGACGATAAGATTCCTTAAGTGGATGTACATCATCCATATTAAAAAGACGATAAGATTCCTTAAGTGGATGTACGTCGTCCAAATTAAAAAGATGATAAGATTCCTTAAGTAGATGTACATCGTCCAAAACAAAAATGAGGATACAATTCCTGAAATGGATAAACATCGTCCAAGAATACGCCAATAAAAATTCTCTAAGTCCCTAGATGGACGAAGAGAGCACTTAAGCAAAAATTCCCTAAGTTCCTGTAGACAAAGAGAATACATCGATAAGAATTCTCCAAGTCCAAAGATGGACGAAGAGAACACTTCCATAAAAAAATTTCTCCAAGTCCCAAGATGGACAAAGAGAACACTTCCATAAAAAATTTTCCAGGTCCCAAGATGGACGAAAAGAACACTTCCATAAAAATTTTTCCAAGTCCCAAGATGGACTAGGAGAATGCTTCCACAAAAAATTCTCTAAGACGAATGAGGAAAATACCAGCAAAAAGATGAACACAAAGATAAAATACTTAGATATATATAAAAAGATGCAAATTGTTCAAAAGCCCCAAAACATACAGGGCACAAAAAGATTGTTCATCCAAAAGCCCCAAAATAGACTAGGCATTCAAAAAAAAAAGGGAAAAAAATACAGAGAAGGGGCAGCAAGGTCAAGCTGGAGGAGCATCATCACCACCCTTATCCACCTCAGGGGGATCCTTGCTAGTGGTCATAGAAGCCTGAGTAGCTTGGACCGCCTCGTCCGCCTTGATCTCTTTATCCACGGCTTTAAAGTCCAGATCTTCTAGATCAATGCTCGGACCATCAAAGCCTTTGAAATACCACTAGAACAGAATGGTGTTGTACTCATCTGTTGTCTAGAAGGTAAGGACAGCCTTAGCCACTGCGGCTTTCATCCTCTAGCCAGTTGATGCGAGAAGTTTATGCTTCTGTTTTACCAATAGCTTCTCGACATCAAGCTACTTAGTCAAAGCCTTGACTTGCTCTTTGGAGGTATTGTGGGCATCCATGACAGCAATCAAGTCCTTCTGTAGTCCTGAAGCCTCGGCCTCCAATGCCTTTGCTTTTGAAGTGGCCACAACAGTTTCTTCTCATTCGCCAAATATTGAGAAGTGAGGTGCATTGCTTCTCCCAACACCTAACAATAAAAAGTGTCGTCAAAACTTGAGTTAGCAAAGGCAGCCAAACACTTAAAAAGAAAAAAAAAAAAAGGGCAAGAAACGATTACCTACAGAAGCTTATGAACGTGTTGGCTCACCATTTCGTGGGAGGGCACATGGGAAATATCCTTCATTTCCTCAGGAGTTAGGTGCTCGTTTGCCCAAGCCATGGCCACTCCAGCGTCAGCCCAGACACTGGAGCCTACATTCTCTTTTCCCTTAACCCCCGTCTTCCTTCTCTTAGGGGCAGAGACCTCCTCAATAGAAATGGTTGGAGAAACAGTCCATCCTTCATCTAAGGTAGGGGTGGACGAACCCCTCTCAGCCGTCTCCTTTTCTTTCTCATTCTCTTTATCAGTTATCCTTAACTTTTTCTAGCCAATGCTAGAAAGGGGCTCATTTTTCTTCCCCTTAATTTTTTTTCGTACATATCCTTTTTAAACTTGTTCGTCACCTCTACACCGAAAAAGGAAGAAAATTAAAAAGTTAAAATGAGGAAAACGAAAAGGGCGGTCAGGCATATCAAGGCAACTCACGTTTTTTCTCTTCCAGATCAATTGCTTAAAGAACGTAAAGTGAAGGCTCCGGTACCAAACAATGACAAGCCAATGTACGTGGGTCAACCAGCTCGTCAAAATCGTCGATCGTGCTTGCGTACTTAATCGCTTCCCGAACTTTCTCTTCAAACCGGCTCTTAAGTTCAGGACACTCCTTCACTATAGAACAAAAAAATCACACAAAGTTAAAAGGATGATCAACACAACTAGAATACTTAAAAGAAGAGACATAAAAGGTAAACGTACCAAGATGAGGGGTCTCCTACCGGCGCAGCAACCTAGGGAGCTTCCCCCAAAAGTCGTCAAACAAAGTCTCCCAACCATCGCCTGACATGAAAAAATATCTGGACTTCCAGTAACGGAAGGACGAAAGAAGGTTGACGAGGAGATGAGATTTCCTATCCCAGGGTACAAGTTCGTAATACCTAAATTCCTTGGACTCTTTTAAGCGATAGAGATAGATGAACTTGTTGAGAGTGATCATGTCCCCATCTGTTATGGTCGTCCAAATCACCATACAGCTTATGACAATCCTCCAAGAGTTCGGCATAAGCTGCCCTGGGGCAATATTCAAGTGATTTAGGAGCTCCATAATGAATGGATGGACGGGAAACCTTAGGCCGCACAAGAAAGCAGCCTTGTAAAAGCAAACCTCACCATGGGCAAAGGCACAAGCCTTTTTACCTTTCTTGGGAAGACGAGCACTAGTCTCATTAGGGAACTGGAACCTATCCCTAAACTTGTTAAAGATGTCTGCCTTCAAGGCACACTTTTCCTTAAGGGCATGAAAAGAACAAGGTGCAACAGAAGTAGAAGGAAGAACAGACAAAGGGGTGGAGGAAGGCACGGAGGTAGCTGTATCTAGAACAGCCCCGTCCGCGGCCACACTAGAAGATGAACCCCTCTCTCCACCACTCGATCTCACCTTAGATCCCATATTTTCCCTCCTAAGGACCCTACAAACAGATTTGAACCAAGACAAAGACTGTTGAAAAGTGGATACAGGTCACCCAATGCTAAATCAAGGCCACTATCACCTACAACAAAATCCCCAATTTGTGGGTACCGGTCACTAGAAGAATCTAACAGCCCCCCTAAGCAAGCAAAAAGAAAGGTGATGGCGGGAGAAGTGTGCCTAAATTCAGCATAATCTACCATTAAGGAAAATTACGCAACTCCAAAAAAGGAAAATAGGAGTACGAAAGAGAAGAATATATAGTAAAGCCGAAAAGGAAAAAAGCGTAAAAAAGGGGACGTACCTAGAAATAAGGAAGAAAATTGAAAAGGCAAGGAGCAAAATGCGCAGCGGCAATGATGAGCTTAAAGAAATCGAACACAAAGAGAAAGTGAAGAGAAAGGCTAAGAATGAAAGAAATCAAACGCAAAAGGAAAGTAAAGAGATTAGAAAAGAAAAGCAAAGAGTTAAAAAGGTTTGCTTTGAAAAATGCTGGAAAACTAAAAAGGCACTTACCGGAAACAAGACCTACCCATCGATCAAAAAAATGACACGTGGCCACGATGCGTGCCACACCGCCATAAGGCAATTAATGCGAGGAACAGAACCCCAAGCGTTAAAAAAAAAAAAAAAAAAAAAAAAAAAAAAAAAAAAAAAAAAAAAAAAAAATACGTTCTCATATTCCTAAGACCGTCCAAATTAAGGACGACCTTGGAATAGGGGGGCAGCTAATAGTCCTGAACATATACTCATCCACCTAGTAAGGACAATGGACAAGGACGACACGGAGGTTAGCCCAACCCTGGTGAAACTACCTGGTAAAGACTAGACCATCGTCCCTCAATCATGGGCATTAACTCTTTTGTTAGCGTTAACTCCGATGCTAAAGTTACATGGGTGTTACATCATCCCTCAATCATGGGCATTACAGTAATGAACTTCCGTACCGTTGGAAATATATCTATCCATTTAACACCTCACATGGGCGTTACAGTTTCGGCAATGATATCACCATTAGGGCAAAACCAACGACTAGAAGGAAGGAGAAAGTGCCTATATATATCCATTCACAAGACCCAAGAAGAAGGTACAAAAATTTTCTAGCACAAACACATTACTATCTGAATACTTCTTTTTACTCCCAGCTATTCTAACTTTAGCATCGGAGGCTCTGTGGCAGGCAACACACCGGTGACCAAACTCTTTCTTTTCATCATTCATTTTGTCTCAGGATCAAAGTTAACTGTGAACGACTCCACTCTGGACGAACATCTCTATTGACGATCTGAGCATCATCAGAGTTCATATCCAAGCAGGGTTTAACTGATTTGTGGATAGTAATATCCAAAAATTTGGATTGTGTTTGCTTGTAATAGCAATCAAATGGGGAGCTTCTTTAGAAAACCATTGAAACACAGTGAGCTTGCCAACCCAGATCTCACCGTCAATGCTTGTAGGGATATTGTCAAATTCAGTAAGAGTAAGAATCCACCAAAATATCCCCACTATAATCCAAAGTGACGATGCCATTACCTTTCACAGAGTTTGGATTATATAAACAAAGTTTGGGAACATGATCCCTACAATTATTCAATCGAATTCATGGTTTTAGCTATTACCTTCCTTTTACACTTAATTTTTTAATTTTTTATTTAGAATCTTTTGCACTTGATTTTGCTCACTTTAACATGGTTGATTTGGTTGGTGCACTTTCCTTAGAACACAGGGGCGGAACCAGGATTTGAACCTGGGGGGGCTGAAGCTTAAAACAATTTTTTTTTTAATGAAAATAAAAATTAATACTTATTTCATATTCTACAAAATACTACATATAAAATAAGTATTTCTTAAACATTTGATATTATAAAAATGTTGACAAAGTATAACATACAAAATAAGTGTTTTTTAAACATTTCAACACATTTATCGAAATGGAACTCAACACTCTTTTAAGTCTCGAAAGTCGTCTATGATTGAACAAAATAATAATAATGAACAAAAGTAATGAACAAAAAAAAGTTGGAAAAGAAATAAATTTAAAGGATGGATTTAAAATCTTACCGAAGTCCAGAAGAAGAAGTTTTTTTGGAGACATTATTCAGGAAATGAAATACAGACTTAAAACTACCCCCACAAACTCTATAGTCTATGGCATGTGAAAGAGATGAAGTTACGAGTAAAAAACGTCGAGTAGATGATTGGTACAACATCAAGTTCACAACAAAAGAAAGGATAGCTCACCTTGAATTTAATGAAACTTCCAAAATGAGAGATATGTTTTGATCAATATTCCTAGCTTTTTTTTTTTTTTTTGGGTACTAGCTTTTTTTTGGGGGGGTGGGGGGTGGGGCCTATGTAGGTCCGTCCCTGTTAGAGCATCTCGATCCTAGAAAATCTAAAACAAAAATTATATGCAAAGTAGAGAATGAAGCCTTAAAAATCAGGTCTAGCAGTATCTGCAAAATAGGCAATTTCTTTTGCTCATCTATAGTCACTCTCTTTGTCTAAAGAGTATTGTAGATGAGCAAAACAAATTAAATAGAATAAAATATTAAACCATCCAACTCTCTCTCTCTCTCTCTCTCTCTCTCATAGAGCTTTGGATGTTTTAACTCATCTCTCCTCATTGAGTTTTGGATGTTTTTAACTCATCTCACTCCGTCTTCATCATAAAGCTTTTTTTTTTTTTTTTAATTGCAATAATATAAATTTAAGCAAAAGACGAAATGGATCTAAGTAATAGAAATTTAAATCTTTTCGGTTGGTAAAAGTATGGGCAAAAGAGATTTGAGTGTTATTACTTGATGAAAATGCAGAAGAGTTTTGGGCATTTGTTGGTCGGTAAAATGTATCAAATTTTGGGAAAAATAATAATAATAAAAAAAGTAAAAAAATAATATTTAAATGAATAAAAAAAATGATAGCGTATATTAGAAAATGTATTAAAAAACTAAGTAGAGAAAAGACAAAGGTAAATTGTTAAATTACTCCCTAAACAATGTAAAAATTTGGGTGAATTGTTGAAGATACATACTCTTAGTGCGGTATGATCTTCCTTAATAGGTTGGATTGTGGTGCATTTGTATCATATTAATTTGTTTGATCTTCAACAATTTGGTCAGTCTAATTTAGCGAGCAGTTATACTTTGTCTTTACGGGATTTCAGGGACCCTAATTTGTAATCTATCCAATTGATTTATATAGATATAGAGTACAATTATGTATTATTTTCATGTAGTCTTAAATATTGTTCTCTATATGTTCAAACCAAGTGGTCATCGGTGCATGGGATACTACTAATTTTGGAAAGAATAGTAGGACTTCTAGATGGTCCAATAGGATCTTCAACTGTCTAGCCTGTTCCATGTTTACAAGCAATCAGATATGGGAAAGACGGTTGTCCTTGGGCTAGATAAGATAATCCAAATGGGGTCTGGAGGGTAGGTAGGATATATAGAGGTCCCCTCTTGTTATGAGGGATCTCCTAACCTAAACCAGACTTCCATTGCATTTACTCTTCAACGTTTGGAATCCCATCTACCCTCTCATACTTCATTTTCACACCCGTCACTCTCTCTCTCTCGCATATCTATCTGTAAGTCAATGCTACTTCTGTGATACATGAGTTATAGCTTATAAGAGCTTGTGGTAGCTTAAAAAAGACATGGCCTCCTTGAGCTTAACACGTTACTACCCTCTCTGATAATCACCTTTTCTTTTCAATAGGTATGAAGAAATCTCTCTCAGTCTGCTTTTGATATGCAGCTGAATAATTGCTCCAAGGTGTACTGGTTTTTCATTCTCAGCGAGTGGTTTCCATGCCACCCTTGTCAAGTGAACAGTCTCTTGCACTTTATCTTTATCTCGTTGTCTGTTCGACCTTGAGCTGAATCACTAATAATAACTATACACTTGTTCGACAAGAGTTTCTTGTGTTTTTAATGAAAACATTTAGATTTAAATTCCCTCTCACCAACTATTGAATTATAGGAAAAAGAAAATTACTTGTTCTGGAATGATCCCAAAATACATAAGTTTGATAGTGGATATCTTATTTAAGCTATTGGGTTTAATATGTAGTTATCCATTTATTGCACTTTTTTTCCTGCTAGCTTCTATATGTTCGCTCTCTTCTAGATACACAAGCAAAAAATGTACGTAGGCACTCAAATTATGGATCTGGTTGCTTTTCTATTATGTGTTTGTTACTTTGTCGTCTACATCTTTAATTTCATTATACCATATAATTAATTCTTAAACCTCTAATCAAATATACTTGCAGTTCTAGCTCTTTGCTTGTTTCTGTAATTACGTGTCGTTTGTCACGGTTGCTACTAGGATGACTTTGACAAATTGTTAGCCCTCAAAGTGGGTCGTTTTAAGACTATCCCACAAGTCACGAGCTTGTATAAAGTAGTCATCAATTGCTAACCTGGTAGTTGTAAGAAATGCCAGTGGCAAGAATAGACGATGAAGCAGGAAGTTACAGTCACACAGTCAGTATGGGACACATCTCCATTGACCTTGAGATAGGGGTCGAAACCCGTATTTTTATACCTAGTTTTCATTTTTTTAAGATCACTAAAATTTTATTATTGTTTAGTCAAAGAGAAGACTACGTTTGGTTTGGAACCGCAACTCGTGGACTCCAAAGAACAATGGTATTGGATTCAATCTAGGAATTAGGATGTTGTTTGGATTCAACCTAGGTTTAGTCAAAGACGTAATTGGTGTCTTTTGTAGTTCCATAAAAGCTTCAAAGAATTAGGATGTTGTTTGCAAGACTGTTCAATCATAGCTTCAATTATGAGTTCAAAATTGGAGAATCCAAATCCACGATAATGAATTAATGACATAAAAGTTCTAATGTAAAGCTCAAGGTTGGACAGGCAACGAAATTGAGGTAAAAGCAGTAACTGTTTGCCTGACAAGCTTCGCATGGACGCCAATGCCTCATTTCTCTTCCATTTGCATCCTAAAAATTTCTGGTTCGTGCAACTCTCTCTCTCTCTCTCTCTAGCAAAGTGTTATTTTTGTATTTAAATTTGTATTCGACTCTTTTGCACTTTTTAATTGTTGCTATTGTATATTTATCTAAATCTTCTCTTGTATCTATAAATAAAATGAACATTGGCCAAAATATTATGTTTGTCTCTCAAATTTGTATGAATTTTGATTTTCATCCCAAAACTTTAAAAATTGAAAAAGCCGTTTTGAGTTTTGACCCCAAAACAAATATGCGACAAATTATTTGATTAATATACAATTATGTCGATTGCCTTATCAAGTTTTATCAATTAAAATAGAATAATTAGTAGTCACCAAATTGTAAACCAATAGTCATATGGTAATTAAGTGGAAAACAAATAGAAAATGTTTCTAGATGAAAAACCAATATGAAGGTAACCTATTCCAACAAAGAAATCAACTATATTAATTGCACGTTTGGATATAGTGTTTTTTCCTCAACGTTTGCGTTTGTGCTATCCCGTGCGTTTTGTGTGGGTCCCATGCACTGTTCATGGAACCCGCAAGTATTTTTTTCAACAAAAACAATTTTAAAACTAGGTCCCACGACATTATTCACACATTTAAAAATTATTTTGCTATAGTGTTTTTAGTTTCCAGCAATAAGTAGTATCCAAACAGACCCTAACTGTCCATTTGGGACAAACTGAAAATTTCAGCTTATTTGCAATTTCATCTTATTTTTGCTACTATTCATGGGTCTCACTGCATTTTTTAGTACTATTCATGAGTTTCGCTATATTATTTTAGCTAACTTTTACCTTTATCTATAGTAATTTCAGTAAAAAGTTTTCAGTTTCAGCTAAGGATTCGTTTGGGATTTGCTTATTTTGCTGAAACTGAAAATTTTTTGCTAAAAATACTGTAAATAAAGGTAAAAATTAACTAAAATAGTATAGCGGAACCCATGAATAGTACAAAAAGTGTAATGGGGCTCATGAATAATAGCAAAAATAAGCTGAATAGTAAAAAAGTTGGCTTTTTAAGTTGATGGCAAACACAACCTAAATAAGCTGTTTTCAAACAGACACTTAGGACCTGTTTGAGATCTGCTTATTTTACTAAAAATGAAAACATTTTACTGAAAGTACTATAGATAAAAGTAAAAGTTAGCTGAAATAGTACAGTAAAACCCATGAATAGTACCAAAAAGTGCAGTGGGACTCATGGATAGTACTAAAAATAAGCTGATTTTTGCCAACTTATTTTACTATTCAGCTTATTTTTGCTACTATTCATGGGTGTTAGAAATTTAGACCTCTTAAACCAACCAGATTAACTTAGTTAATTAGTCAAGTGATTAACTTAGTCAAATTATGCAATTCTAGGTTATCACAAACATACAATCATATCAAAAATATAAAGCAGCGAAAAATAAAAGACATAAAGATATGATCACCCAGGAAACCATACGGTAAAAACCTGGGGAGGATTTGACCTAGCTATCCTCAAGGTAAACCTGAATCCACTATCTTGAAAGAATCGAAGTTCATACAAAAGGACTTACAAGCTCCCCGCTTAACTTCCTAATGCTACCCACCAGTAAAACTTATTGACACGACCACGTACAAGCTCCGAATCCATGGACTCCTTCTTTCTTGGATTCTCCACTAATTACAAGCACCCTCGCTTGTTTTTCTTTAAACTCCAATGGCAGCAACCGAGTTAATCATCAAGATGTTGAAATAATCTCTACCTTGAAAACCCTAAATTTATGTGAAGGAAAGCTCCTCAATGATCTCACAAGAGATTTACACAAACCGCAAAATATGAGCAATAAAGACTTAGAGAGGTTTAGGTACAAAACCCTAGATATAAAAGAGGCACACTCTTCTCTTTCTCTCTCTCTAAAAGCTCTCAAAAACGTGGCTTAGAGTTTCCTTTATATAGTGGGAGAAGTAGATTTGAAACCCTAATCCTTAATGGGCTTAAGCTGCTATTTGGGCTGATTTAAAATTCTGCAGATACGATTTTCAATTGATCGAGCCTGTTCTTCGATCGATCGAATCAGGCAGAATATGAAGTCTTCTTCTTGCAGCTTGTATGTTCTTGAATCTTGATTTGAATCACCTTGAGCATTGTTTAATAAAACCTATAGACTCTAAGATCTATATCTAGACAAGTTTGTATTCATGATTTGCCAATTATTCTAAACATTTAGAACCTAACAAACTCCCCCTTTGGCAATTCATGACAAAACTTTCATACAAAATGAAATGCTCAAATACAAGAACAATCCAATACAATAAAATGCCCATTACAACAAATTCAACCTAACTACTATCCATCAATTGCAAGTATAGACAGCAACTCAATTGAATCAACCTGTATATTTCCTGAAACACTAAACAAAACGCATAAACGCATATGTGGAAAATACAAGTAAACAAAAATAAATTCTTGATTTTACATAATACAAAATAAAGACATATACCAATGAAGAACTCATAAGTATAAATCAATAAGAAGTGAAACAAGAAACATATAAATCAAAATAAATTCTAACTCTCCCCTTAAGTTAAATACATCAAAAAGTTTTTATATTCTACCCCTAAACAAAACAAACAGGTCATTTATGTCTCCCCCTTTTTATCACGTATTGACAAAGACTACCTAATCAGAAGGTAGACAGAAAATATACGCAACAGAGTTAGAGAAAATAGAGACAACTCCCCTTAAGAAGAGCAACTACTCCCCCTAAGAACCACAAAGGTTAAAAAAAATTTCTCCCCCTATAAAAATAGGAAAAACAAAACAAGTTTTGGGAAAAAAATTTTGGGAAAAATTAAAGGGGATGGGGATAAATAAAAAGACACAAACCAAGTTTTTTTATTAAAAAAAAAAAAAAAAAAAAAAAAAAAAAAAAAAAAAAACTAAGTTGAGGATACACATGAAGAAAAAATATTCTCTCTTTCAATAAAATGCAAACATGGCACTATGTGACCCATAAACAGTTGCATAAGTAGAGAAAATATTTGCATATTGATTATCCATCATATCTCTTATGAAAATAATTTTTTACAGTTCACACATAAAAAATAGCATATACTAGAATGTACAAAACTCAAAAATTAATCAATCAATTTTTAAATCAAGTTGAGTACCCAATTTAGTAAAGTGTATGCATGCTATGTGTGAAAATAATGAGAGATATGATGCAAAACTGCAAGATGGATACAAAATCAATGCAATGCATGTGAATCCTAAACACAAATGATGCATGGAAAAATAATTTGGTCAAAAACATAGAAACTGAAAATTTTTCAATTTCGATCGATCGAGAATTGATCGAACATCAATCGAGTTAGGCAGACTCAAACCAAAAATTTCAATCGCAATTTCAATTGATCAAAAAACAGGTTCGATTGATTGAAAGTTCGGAAAAATCAGATTTTTGAAAACAGAGCATTTTAATGCAGAAACTCCTCAAAGCACATTGTTTTATAAAAAAAAGCATGAGTATGAGACGAAAAGTTTTTCAAAAATACTTGAATTCAACCCAGATCTTCCAAAATCAAGATTTTCATGTCTTCAAAGCGCAAACATTAAACACATTTTGCATTAAAATCAAGAAACTTTTAATCTTGGATGGCCACAACAAAATCACACACAATATAATGTACCAAGTTTAGCAAAGAGTAACTTGTGTAGTGTATGCAACTAGCAAAAGTTTGAGATACATGTGAAGTGATATGTGAATAGCAATTAATCACAAAATCTACAAAATTTATCATATAAAATTTAAAAGAGACTATCACCTAAAGAGTTACATCATATAACTCTCACATCTCCTAGAATATAAGTTTGCAATCATGTAAGTTTCTTGAATTTTGCCTCATAATATACACACCAATTTTAATTATGTGATTTGGCATCAAGCCTAATAGTACACACTAATTTTAAGCATTAAGTAATTAAACTGAGACTACACCGTATGTTCTTTTTGTGCATGTGCTACACTTTCTCGAGCACAAAATCTTATGATATGCACTAAGATGTTCATGATTGGCTAGTAAACAGTGGTGAGATGGTTATTTATGCCTTTCTCAAAAAGATCAAGTCCGACAATCAAATAACATGTGACTTCAAGATTAAGACAAAGTAATAAACACCATAAACATCTTTCTCACACAACATGCACTACAAAACTTCAACTAGTAAAGTGTAATAAATAAACTCATCAAAACTAAACAAGGTACATAAACTTGTTATGTAAAGATAATATGGCCAATCCTTGATTATAAATCCATGATATGTAATACAAAACACAAAAATCTTTTTGGTTTAAAAAAAATTTTATGACCAAAAACAAAAAGAACTCATTATGCTAAAAAAACAATGCAAATGCAATGCATGATAGTAGTACACAAATAAGAAATATCAATTTCTTTATTAACCCTTGAGTACATGTACAAACTAGTACATACTCACACAAAATCAGAAATAGCTTAGCACAAACTATTCAAGTTTCTCCACAATGTCAAGCATGTTCTAAATCAAGAGAGAGATATTATAACTCATGTAATCCTCAAGAAAAATAAAACAAGACTCAAAATAATATATTTTTGTCCTTTTGAAAATTTTTCAATGTTTTTGGATTTTTTTTTAATAAAAAAACTAAAATCAATAAAACAACCAAAAACAGAAAACAAAACATGTCCTCAATTAATTGAAAGAATTAAATCAGGGACAAGTTAGTAACACTCACCTTAAAGGATCTTTTCTCACCCATATAGCACGATTTTTCGGCTTTGTAGGTGAAAATCCATGAGAAGCAGTGTGTATTTGAGGGATTACACCAATCTTCTAAGAGACTGAAATCTTGCAAATTCCTTTCACAAGCCAACAAACTCAAATTTTTCAAAAGAATATGAAACAATTTAGATGGACTTATGGCAGGAGAAATATTATCACATATCCTAGATTGACATACAGAATGCTTAATTTTTAATTTATGACAATTAGGACGAATATGACCACGAACACCACAAAAGTGGCAAACAAGAACAAATTTAGGAACATCAGTATTCCTAACAGCAAATCTAGTCTCAGATTTTGGTTTTTGCCTCAACAAAGAACAGTTTAGTCTAATATGACCAACAACACCACAAAAGTGGCATGTAGGCACAAAAACAAATTTATTATGCTCTCTAACAGTAGGTTTAGACATAAGTTTAGAAACTTCAGCATCTATATCAGAACTTTTACCTTTGTCTAACCTAGCAAAATAAGCATTTTCTTTATTATTCCTCTTGAAATGAGTGATATAAACTTTCTCAGTCTTAAGCTTAAGAGAAACAGAAACACTTCTGTTATCAATAGCAGGCTTGGTACTAGTCAAATTTTCAATTTTAGTTTTAGATTCAACTAACTCTTGTTCTAAGCTTTTCATCTTCTCATCTTGAGAGGAAATTTGATTTCTTAAAAATTCATTCTTTTTATTAGACTCATCTAATCTCACAATCAAATCTTCTTTTTCAAGATTAGCTAATTTTAACTCTTCTTTAAATTTCTTAGCAATTTTCAAAGATTTAGATAATTCCTTACAAAAGGTTTCAAAAGCATCAAAAAAATCAACAGAAACAATAGTGTCCTTTTTATTTAAAACATCACAGGCATCAATAAAATCAGCAGAAGCATGAGCAGAAACATGATCAGAAAGACACTTCAAATTATCCATGAGAACAGGGGTCAAGGATCAGCTCTTAAATCAAAAGATCTAAAACAGAAGAGCTACCCGCTCTGATACCACTTGTTAGAAATTTAGACCCCTTAAACCAACCAAATTAACCTAGTTAATTAGCCAAGTGATTAACTTAGTCAAATTATGCAATTCTAGGTTATTACAAACATACAATCATATCAAAAATATAAAGCAGCGATAAATAAAAGATATAAAGATATGATCACCTAGGAAACCACACGGTAAAAACTTGGAGAGGATTTGACCTAACTATCCTCAACGTAAACCTGAACCCACTATCTTGAAAGAATCGAAGTTCATACAAAAGGACTTACAAGCTCCCCGCTTGACTTCCTAATGCTACCCACTAGTAGAACTTACTGACATGACCACGTGCAAATTCCGAATCCACGGACTCCTTCTTTCTTAGATTCTCCACCAGTTACAAGCACCCACGCTTGTTTTTCTTTAAGTTCCAATGGCAGCAACCGAGTTGATTATCAAGATGTTGAAATAATCTCTACTTTGAAAATCCTAAGTTTATGTGAAGGAAAGCTCCTCAATGATCTCACAAGAAATTCACACAAACCGCAAAATATGAGCAACAAAGACTTAGAGAGGTTTGGGTACAAAACCCTAGATATAAAAGAGACACACTCTTCTCTCTCTCTCTCTCTCTAAAAGCTCTAAAAAACGTGGCTTAGGGTTTCCTTTATATAGTGGGAGAAGTAGATCTGAAATCCTAGTCCTTAATGGGCTTAAGCTGCTGTTTGGGCCGACTTAAAATTCTGCAGATACGATTTTCGATTGATCGAGCCTTTTCTTCGATCGATCGAACCAGGCAGAATATGAAGTCTTCTTCCTATAGCTTGTATGTTCTTGAATCTTGACTTGAATCACCTTGAGCATTGTCTAATAAAAGCTATAGACTCTAAGATCTATATCTAGATAAGTTTGTGTTCACAATTTGCCAATTGTTCTAAACATTTAGAACCTAACAATGGGTCCTATTGCACTTTTTAGTATTATTCATGGGTCTTACTACACTATTTCAACTAAATTTTACTTTTATCTACAGTACTTTCAGTAAAAGATTTTCAGTTTCCCCAAAATGAGTGAATCCCAAATGGAACCCAAATGTTTGTTTGGGAACTGTATATCTAGCTAAAACTGAAATTTTTTTTATTGAAAGTACTATAGATAAAGCTAAAAAATAGTTGAATAGTACAGTGCGACCAATGAATAGTAACAAAAAGTGTAGTGGGACCCATGAATAGTAGCAAAAATAAACTGAATAGTAAAAAAATAAACTGACTTTTTAAGCCAATGCGAAACGCACACTAAGAGAAGTTTTACATTCAAGCATAAACTTTTATACCTAGACTTTAATCAATAGATATGAACTTACTCCAAATACCCTCTACAACTCCAAAACTTGTCAACTTTTTGATATATGAATGCTTTCACAAATGACACATCATTGTTCTCGACCAGAATTATTGATTGACTCCAAAAACTCTTTGAAGCTTTGATTTACCTAAGTGATGCATTGAGATTTGTGATTTCAAGCTTGATCAATCGATTACAACAACTTTTTTTTGTGTATATATTTCAATCGAAACTCATGGGTTGTAAAGAATAATAGGCTTTTTTTTCTCTGTATGGTTCACAACAATTGCTTCTCCTCCTCTGTTGAAGTCTCTTAATGTGTGCCTTTTATATGTGACATGAGTAGAGCACAAAACCCACGATATCTGAATTCAATAAAAACACGTTATAATTTTGACTTTCTGATTTTCAGTCAATCGAGTTATGATTAAAAGATAACCAAAAGTGTGATTTCAATTAATTGAAGAAATCAATACATTTTTTCTTCTCTTGAGCTGCTTCTGCACAAATGGTCTTTAAATAATATAAAACATTACAAAGGCATTTTTCTATTACATTGTCATGAAATTTGTCAATACCGTATTTTGTTCAACCTGATTCACGCATCAAAACAAATGCCAAAATTTAAAAAAAAAAAAATTGTGCAAAAATACAAATTTCAAAGCCTAAAGGGGTAAAAGGGTAAAAATAAATACAACATGATTGGATAGTAGATCAAAGGGTCACAACATTTTTATAGCAAATAAGGCCAAAACCCTAATCGAGTATGGTAAAAAAGTTGACTTTTTGATCCAACCATCGAATCGTGTTGAATTTTGGCTCTCGTACGGCATTTTTTTTTCCTTCGAAACGGGCCAAAATCAGAGTTAAACAGACGAGATATTACAAAAATACCAAAAACCCTAATAAAAATCTCACTTTTTAAAAACAAAACAGGTAGTTTTGGGGCTGACTTCGTGCAATAAAATGTACCGATTGGGCAGGAATTGGAGCAATCCGACTTAACCATCTTGAAGAACAACGTCTTGGATACTTTTCATTAAAAGGGCTCAATGATATTTGTCCCGGATTGGAAGATACAAATTTTTTAAAGAAAAACGTTACAGAATTTTTCAGCACTATGTCATCTTCCTTTTGAGTGCAATATCTTGACGACTGTAGCTCCAAATCTTGCAATACCATGACCATTGAAAACTAGATATTTAGAGCTTTCAACTATATAAAGTTTGAAGAAAACAGAGCTTGAAAAGGCCTCCAAACAGCTGTGCGAAGATCATACCAGAAATTAAAGAAATACTAAATAAGCCGATGAGGTGGCAAAAATGGGAGGCTAGCTAGGTGTAACATGTTACACCTGAGCTAGCTGCCCCTTGCCTTGGGTGGCTAGCTCAGGTGTAACATGTTACACCTAGCTAGCCCCCCATTTGCCTTATCCCCTATAAATACCCTCTCATTTTTGTGAAAAAATATAAAGTTTTTTGTAGAAAAAGAGGGAGAAAAATAGAAAAAGTGAGAAAATTATAGAAAAAAGCCTTAGAAATTCTGCAGAAGTTTCTATCTCCTCTCTCTCTCTCTCTAGAAAACCCACCACAAAAGCCTTTTCCATTTTTTTTTTTTTTGTAATCTTGTGGGTAAGCTTATAGGGATGGGGTAGTTTTTCCATAACTACACCCATCCCATTTCTTTCTTTCTCTCATGTAACATCATCTTTCCATATATAAAATCTTTTTGTTTATCTTGTCTATTGTTCATATTTGCTTTAAGTTCCCATGTTGTTGTGTAAATATCTCTATTTATCTTTATGTCCATATTATTATTTGCTTGTTTGTGATATTGTGTTTGTCTCCTAGGATGGGTATTGGGCCATTTCCTAGACTCTATATGGAAAGTACCCTTTGGGGGAAGAAATCTCATTCCATCTAGGCATTTAGGGATTTATTTTTCTTGCTTTACATTTATGTCATCCATTTTATTTTCAAGCAATCCCCTTCTCCCTTTTACTTTTATGTCATCCCTTTAATTTCTTACTTCATCCCCCTCCCTTTTATTTTATTGCACCTATATATATACGCGCGTGTGTGTACACAAAAAGATTTTCTATCCCCTCTCTCTTAAATGGTTTTTAAATCTCAAATAAAACACAATATGGGTAAATCTCATAAGAATGGTTGATGGCTTAGAACCCTTATTTCTTTATGATGAAGAACCCATAAGACTTGAAAGAGATTAAAATCTATTTAAGAGAGACATAAAAAAAATTAAAAAAATAAAAAACTTTTTCCAATAAACTTTTATAATATTTCTGCACTTTTTTCATTTAAATTTCAGCACATTCCTTTAATGTCATTTAAATTTCTGCACTTTAAATTTAGCTCTTTACTTTCATGTCATTTAAATTTCAGCACTTTACTTTCTTTGTAATTATTTTTCTGCACTTTTTTGTTCATTTACTTTTCTCTTCTTTAAAGTTGCCATAAAATAAAGTTGCTTGGGTAAAAACAAATCCTTTGCATACTTTTCTAAGGAAATTCTTTTCAAAATAAAATTTCTTCTTCCCCCTTTTTCTAAGAGAAATGTTCTTTTCTAAAACAAAATCTTAAAAAAAAAAAAAAAAAAAAGTTTTCTTTTAAATCTTTCTTTCAAAAAATGCCTTTTTTTCCAAAACAAAAATGACTTTTTTTTCCTTAAAAAGCTTTCAAAACAAATTTTTTTTTTTCAAAATCCAAAAATGGTGAGTTAAAAAAAAAAATGTTTTCTTCAAAATAATACTTTTACCAGATTGGGAAAATGTTTTTACCATGTTGAAAAATGCTTTAAAAAAATGCTTTGTCATTTTCTTTTCTAAAATCTGAAAAAAAAAACTTTCAAATAAATAAAATTGTTTCAAAAATAATGTTTTTACCACATTATAAAATGCTTTAAAAAAAAAAAAAAAGCTTGATTTTCCTTTCCAAATCCAAAAAAAAAAAAATTATTTTCAAAAAAAAATGTTCCCAAAGAAGTTTACCATGTTGGCATTTTTTCCTATAAAAAGAAAACTTTTGAACAAGTAAAGCCCTTAAAATATATATATATATATATATATATATATATATATATATATATAATTAAAAAAAAAAGGAAAAAAAAAAAAAAAAAAAAAAAAAAAAAACCTTGTCTTTGCATAAAAATTATGGCACCTTTTCAAAGACCTTTTATCTAAAAAATAAAACTTGATTTGCCATTGCAACTTTGCTTGTTCAAAAAACACTTTTCTAAAAAAAATGTTTTTTTTAATCTTCTTTTCAAAAGATAATAGAAAAAGTTAATGTTGTAAATCTTGTTCATACATTTCGATTTCAGACTTTTCCTTAAATTAGTTTTGTTAAAGATTTGTGTCCGTGGTTCATTTTCTTGAACCATTGAACACCAATAAAGCTTATATTGCCCCTCCTATTTCTTTGGCACTAACTTATTTTATTTGTCATTTTTTTTGCATGATAATAAATGAGAAAATTGTGGATGACAACAAGGTGCTACTCTTCTAACTATCTTATTTCTTTTTGTAGTTTGTTTATATAGTAGTTTAGTATTCACATGCTACTTACCTATGAAATAATCTACACACATGCTTGAAAGCTCCCTCACATGCTATCTATGTAAATACCTCACATGCCTTGTAAATATTCTTTTGAATTAATATTCACATGCTAGCTATATGGTAAATATTTACTGACATCTCTCTCTCTCTCTCTCTCTCTCTCTCTCTCTCTCTCTCTCTCTCTCTCTCTCTCTCTCTCTCTCTCTTATATTTTGTTTGCAAAACTTTTTCAAATATAAAAATGCCAAGTATCTAATTTTTTTCACTAAAAAATAACGTTTGAAATAAATTAAAATAAGGTACTATCTTCGGATAGGTGTTGTGGGGTGTCAACACCTTCCCCATACGTAACCAAACTTCCGAGTCCAAGATCTTTGGTTTGAGACTTTTTGGTTTGCCTTAATTAATGAACCCTTAAAACTTGGTTTAGTTAATTAGGCAACCTAAAATGAATTAGACCCCTAGGTGACCAATTACACCTAACACAAAACCAATGGTTAGTGGTCTAAAATAAAAATAAGAAAAAGGAACTCACATACACACACCCACCCTAGAGTCACTAAAACCTAACAATTTTTTTTTTCCATCCCTAAACCATTGAAAATATTGCACTTAATTTCCTTTAACTTTAAAAAAATAAATAAATAATTTTTTTTTCATCTCTAAACTATTTTAAAAAATTGTCATTGTCTTAGCCCCTATACTATTGAAAAAGCTTTTTTAAAAGAAAGTGTAGTAGCGAATTAAGGAAATCGTGTTGTTTTTCTTTGCCTGTAACGAACATTATTAGTTCAACTTCCTTGCATTTAACTTTGAGGTCCCTTATCAATGCCTTCTTGTGATAGTTATCTATATTAGCCCAATCTCAAATTGTTGGAACTGTATTAATTTTTTGGAATGCTCCAAAATATAGTCCTCTTTGAAAAGTCTAGAAATAAATTTTCTAACTTAACTTTTAATTTATTTAAAAAGTAAATATCATTATTTCACTAGTGTTAGTACTGTATTTTGTTTGTACTTGATCTCAAAAAAGCCTCTCCCTCGACCCCATATAACATGCATTAAAATTTTGAAAACCTACTAGAGAAACATTGATAATGGAGCTGATTTAACCTAACCAAATGGTCAAAAATATTTCGGAAAATTACACTTTATCACCCTAAATTATACTCCACATTACACTTTGCACCATAAATTTTTCGAATGCATATTTTGCACCCTAAAACTATGACCCTTGTTACACTTTACTCCCTAATGTTAAGTTTAGTGTTCACTTGGATGGAAATGTATGACACTATGTGAAAAGACCTAATTGTCCATCTTCTCAATTCCTTAATAATAAATGAGAAATTATACTTTACTACCCTAAACTATATTCTTCATTACACTTTGCACCCTAAACTTTGAATTTCCATCCAAGTCAACACCAAACTTAATTAACGTCGAGGTGAAAAGTATAATATGAGGTATAATTTAGGGTGGTAAAGTATAATTTCCATAAAATATTGAGAAACATAGCCCTAGCTCGAGCCAGCTTCGAATAGGTTAAACCATAATTAGTCAAGCCAGACTTTGAGTTAGCCACAAATCTAACCACCTAATCAGAATCAATTGACCATCGTTAGGATAAGGATGAAACCACTTTTAATTAACTGCTCATGGGCCACAATCAGATGTAGGATGAGCAAGATATTGCAAAATCTTAAAAAACAAAGTTAGAATTATTAAATATTAATTGACGTTATATTTCGAATGACAGAAAAAAAAAATAAAAAAAAATATATCTCAAATTGAAGGTTGAATGGTCATTGACTAGACGCATCAAAGTGCGAGTCCAAGGCTGTGTTTGGTTGAGTGTAAAATATTTTCCGAGTATAAAATATTTTCAGGTGAAAATATTTTTGAGAAAGGAAAATATTTTCAAGTATTTGGTTGCATTCCAAAAAATACTTTGGAAAATATTTTCTAGTGTTTGGTTGTGTTGCTGAAAATGCTCTAGAAAACCCATTTTTATCATTTTCTCACATTTTCTTAGGATCCAAACAAATAGTATTATCGAGAATCAAAATATATAAACAACACAAGAAACAAAAATCAAAATCACAAGACCAATCGTGAGAAAGGGACAGAGAGAGATCGGTTCGTGGGTGCGACTCGCCGGTGGATGATCAGTGATGAAGGAGGGGTGGATTGGTGATGGCTGGCGATCAGTGATAAGGGAGGGGTGAATCGGTGATGAGGCAGAGGCCCAGCCCAAACGGCGGTGCTGTCAATCTCAAACATGGGCTAATGGTCGACGACGGCCAGATCGGTGACGTTAAGCGATGACAGCCAGATCGCCCAGGTCGGAGAAGAAGCGTTAAGGAAGAAGAGAGAGAGAGAGAGAGAGAAAAAAAAAAAAAAAAAAAAAAGCTTGGTTGGCACGTGATTTGGGCGGTGGGGGCAGCACGATCTGGGCTGGCCAGAGCTTGGCTGGCCGGAGGGGTGTGCTCTCTCTTCTCTCTCTCTCTCTCTCTCTCTCTCTCTCTCTCTCTCTCTCTCTCTCTCTCTCTCTCTCTGAGGCCTGGAAACCATTTCAAGGTAAAATAGAAACTGAAATTGATTTCCGGCTTGAGAGGGGTATTTTACAGTCAAAACTTAAATTAATTTCTGTTGACCCTATTTTCCTGTGCTTACCAAACACATATAGGAGTGTAAATGATTTCCTGAAACCCTTTTCAGCTAAAACAAATGGACCCCAAAATGAGTGAGCATGCAAATCAAGGAAAATTGCCTTTTCCTCTAACTTCTTTAAGAAGCTTTGGGTGAAAAGATTGATTTGATAGGGCAAGTCACATTAATTCACTCTTGTCTCTTACTTACACCACTTTTTTACTACTTTACACAACACATAAAGCGCTCTCTCTCTCTCTCTCTCTCTCTCTCTCTCTCTCTCTCTCTCTCTCTCTCTCTCTCTCTCTCTCTCTCTCTCTCTCTCTCTCTCTCTCTCTGGTTGATCATTTAAGAGTAGAAAATTATAAAATATTCCAGAACTATAATAAATACGTAATGTCTCATCTTACATGAATAGTAAATTCCACTATAAATTTAATTAGTGTAATCTACTTTTATGTTAGATGAGGAAATATGTATTTATTGTATTCTCATAGTATTCTATAATTTCCCTTCAAGAGCACACTCTTTTGACCAAAAATAAAACTCCTCTTTTCCTTGTATACACATTCATGAAGGGAAGTTCTGATTATTTCTTTATAAGAACCCTTTTCATCAAAAAGAAAGAAAAAAAAAAAAAAGCAAGGGTTCAACTTTCTTTTTTTATAAGTATTTTGACAAGATAATGAGAAAAAGATGCACCTAGAAAGGTTCAATTTTTTTTTCTTCTTTGGAAGTGAAAGTTAAGGAGCAAGGTTACAAGATGGACAAAGTTTAACTACAAAGCAAGTTGAAAGAGACCTACTATGTGGCATCCTCCGAATCTGACCTTCTTAAACGATTGTAAACGTGCTGAGTATTCAAAGTTCAAGCTTGTTCATTTAATTTTATTTCAAACACGAGCCAAGCTTGACCTTATCACCAAACAAAATTACATGTACAAGCCTGATTAATTTCTTGTAAAGCAAGCTTGAGCTTGTTCACGAGCTACTTGATTAATTTATTATTTTCCTATTTTCTCAAAAAAAAAAAAACTTATTATTTTCCTATCTATATAATAACTAATAGTCGAAACGTTTGACTTTTTGTTAACCATTTCTCATTGCGTCACGTCGCTACATAAATTAATGCCACATATACATTTAAAAATGCCAAACAGTTGTGACTTTTCATTTTTCAATAGGTACAATTCGGTTAAAAGACACATTTTCATTCAATAGGCACCTTTTTGGCCAATATGCACATCTTGACTTTTTGTTAACTTCTCCTTATCTTTACTTTTTTTTAAAGCTCCCACATTTTTACACATCAACATTCTTTAAATAAAAACAAAAAACAAAAATTCTAATTTTATATTTGTAAAACCCAACACAAAATCTGATTTTACATTTGTAAAATCAACACACACAGACCCCTTCTCCTTCCTCCAAAACAAAGACCCATGGCCAAAGGCCAAACCGGCTCCCCAAATCCCTGACCTCCACCTTTGTCAAAAAAAATGTAGATCCTTTCTCCTTCCTCCACTGTTTCCTTCTCCTTCCTCTAAAACAAAAACCCACACCCAAATCCACAAAGCCCTTCTCCTTCCTCCAAAAAAAAAAAAAAAAAAAAACCTAACTATTAGTGAACTATAAACCAACATAAGAAATGTAACATCCTAGCCTAATTGCATAATTAATTTATGAATTTATATGCTTGTTATTATCTTAATTACTTTAAGTGCATAAAGTTTTGATATTTTGATGTTACAAAAGATTAGGCTTTGTTTTTAATGATGTAGAAAGAAGTTTTATAAAGAAAAGGGTATATGTGCATAGTTATTTTATTGATTGGGCCTTTCTAGAATATAAGCTTATGGGGGGGAGGGGGGGGGGGGTTAAGTAAATTTTGAAAAGTTAAAAGGGTGAGTCATCAACCCTTTTTCCCTTAACAATACACGTGCCCCACTCAAAATTTTCTCCCAAATCTTTTCTTTATTGCTGCACCGAATTCATTCTTCTGTTTCTCTTTTCATCTTCCTTTGTTCTTACATGGCAGCACCATCTCACACACCAACAGCCTCCTTTCTCTCACCAAGATTTTATATATGTACTTCTCTCTCACACATCAATAGCCCCTTTTCTCATGTGCCTTTTCTCTCGCTGAAACCATATATATCTCTCTCTAAGAAGAAATTAAAAGCTTAACACTAAAGTTTCAGCTTCAAAGTTTGTGGGTAAGCAAATAAAACCTTATCTTATTTTGGGTATTTTGATGGTATAATTGTTTTCTTTAGTTTCCCTTCTATGTTCTCTAATCTAATTGTTAGAAACTAAAATTTATGGTTTTGTGTTAGCAATTTGAAAGATTGAAGATATTATGGTCAATTAGATGCCTATTAATATATTCTAACATGTATAGTATAGGTATAAAAATACCCACATGAAATGAAGGCCAATTGCAATTAGCTGATGATTTTGTAAGAAAATATGTGAAAGTTGTCACTGTGACAGATTTGGTGTTTACAACATGAAAAATATGGATTAAATCAATTTTTGTGAATTAGGATGCTAGGAGTCGTTCTTTTGAATTTTAAGACACACATGATTGTAATGGAAGTGGTCTCACAGCAATTGGATCAATATAAAAATAATGGTTTAATTTCTAAGTTGCATGAAATTCTATCAGGACAAATTTGAGCATGTTGTCTTGTTTGATTTTTAATAAACCATGGTTTTATAATTTGACTCTGAAATTGATATGGTATTTACTAGACATCCAGAGGAGTGACTCTGTAAAATTTCATGAACATTGGATGTGATTGGATAGCCCATTTGTATTTTACAAATGAGGCATATGCTGCTGAAATAAGCAGTAAACAGTATATGATATACCTAACTTTGAGGGCCTAATTCTAAAGTTAGGGTGAATGTTTTGAGCTATAAATTCGTATGCTCATCTTTAAGTATGTTTGGATCATAGATAAATTTTTTATGCCTCGGTTTCTCTATGGTTTGGTACATAATGTGTTTGATGAATGTATTTTGTATTTGTGGAACCTTTTGAGATGGGAATTAAGATTTTCTTGAGTTTGAGAGTTAGGTTGTGATTTATGTATAAGTTTAAATACTCAGGAAGAATTTTTCAGTAATAAGTTTTGGTCTTTCATTTAGGTGACGAGAATGAGAACGTGGATACTTGTGCTTCTCTTATACAAATCTCTTGCGTCTTCTATTTTCAGGTAAGGGATATGTGGCATGTGCGTTTGATAAGTATAAGGATTGTTTAAAAAATTATCATGCATCAAAACCTTTTAATTAGAGATATTACGTATAAGCATGATTTAAGTAAAGATATATGTTCGTGACTTATTAAATCTTATATATATATATAGTAATTTTAGCATATTGATACTGTTATTTATATCACGATCATAATATTTAAAAATGAAGTGGATATACTACTGTTATGAAATATTTATGTAAAAGCATAGTTATCAAAAAAATATAGCTTTCAAGTTATTCCATTGTTATGATCTGAACTCAGCCAGTAGGGGTTATAGTACTGGCATTTCCATGAAAATTTTGATTGGCCATTTTAAGTGGTGAGGACTCTACTGTACCCGCCTTCATTGGGAGCAGCCAACTTGTGAAGGATGCCAACCGACTCCCATGGTTGATGATATGATCACACCGAAAAGGGTGTGATACTCTCTGATATGATCTTGGGATTTCCTAGCAATGTGGGGAGTGCTGGATGCCTAACACAATGTATTGGAAGCCTCCCAAAGTTGTGACAGACTTACAATTGGATTGACTAATATGTATCATGAATGAGCTATTAAGCTATTTGGAATTTATAAGAAAAGTATGATGATAAGAATGATATGTTGAATGTGTTATAAGTCTAATAGAAAGTTTATGATAAAGTATTTTACAATCTATTTAAAGATAGGGTTATTGAATTATTTTAAGTTCCTTAGTATGTCCTTTTATTATTATATGAAAGGAAAATGATATATTTTCATTTGAAAGTTCATAAGTAATTTTAAGAATAATATGAAGACTATTTAATAAAACGGATGTATCCATAAAATATTTGATTTACATGCATTCTTATTAAATGCTCATAGAGCTTAAAACCTTCCTGGGCTTTGCAACTCCCTCGATTATATTTCAGTGCACAAGTTCTTTCCTGGAAGTAATGAGAGTATTAAAGGTGGCAAGAAATTTGTGATTCTTGTTTGTTAGACTGTATAGTATTTTTGTTGTATAGTAGTTTATCTCTTTTGTTGTATAGAAGGAATCAAGATATACTTGATCCTTTTGAGTACAGATGTATTTCAGAACCTTAGTTTGTTTTGAACCCTAGTTGTATGTCTTTGGGGTTAGGCTGGTAAATAAGAGTTTTGCTAAACGCTTAGTTATGTAATATTTACATGAATATCTTAAGTTATAGCCAAGTTGTAATCTTGCAAAGTTTGAAATGAAATGAAGTTTCAAAGTTTTTATCAATTTTGGATATTATGGCGGTTATGCTAGGAAATAAAAAGGAATACAAGAAACGCTTTTTGATAAGCACCTTTAACTTTAGTTGGTTCGTGTTAGTATTGAGGTAAATTTGACATTAACATGGCGGTCATACTCTAAATTCTAAATTACAGTTTTGGGTTATGACAAGAAACCTCCTTCTCTCCCATTACGGTCTCTATCTCTAATGATCCAAAAAACCTAATCACTGCTTTAAGGTACGCTTCTTTTCATCTTCTTAATTGTTTCTCCCTTAGCCTCAGGCCTCAAATCTCTCTCTCAATTGAAGTTTTCTCTTTTCAACTTTTCCGATCCCAACTCCACCAGACCTGTTTCCCTTTTTCAACTTTGAAAGCATTTGATAGAAGAAGAAGAGAAGAAAGGCAATGGATCTTATTGTGGGCAAAAGAAAATAAAAATAAAGAGAAGATGAAAGAGATGATAGAGAGTTATGGAGGGCACTGTGAGAGAGAACAAAAAAAAAATTGATGGAGAATGTCAAAGAAGAAAAGGGAATGACAATAATTAAGAAAGGAAAACAAAAAAAGACCTGTACTATAACTATAAGAGAGAAGGAAAACAAAGGATTTGAACAGCGAAGAAAAAGAAAAAGAAAGAGATGAAAAAAGAGTTACAGTGGCGAGGAGATAGTGGGGAGGGGTAGATTTTTTTTCAAGAGTGTTATAGTCTGCTAATAAATCATTAAATACTAAATGTGTTACATTTATTTTTAATATTATTATTATTTCATCTTTCACATATATTTTCTGTTGGTTTCTAACTATCTGCCATTAGACTTATTAAAATAATTGGTATGAATTTGTTTCTAAAACAAAAATTGCTATGGAACAAACAATAAAGAACAAAGATTAATGCTAAGGCAAATATAAAATTTTGCTACATTTTGCTAATAAATCATTACTCACAAAAAAATTAAAAATAATAATTCAAAGGTTTATGTATTATGTTTTCTTTTTAAGCCTACTTATTATTTTTATTGTCTCACGATTACAAATTATTAAGAAAATATACTATAAAAAATGCAATTATCTATGAATATATTTTTTAATTTGTAAGTCATTTTATTATGTCAATTTTTTTTTTTTTTTTTAGTTATACAATGTTATTATGATTTGTTTCTAAAAAATGTTATTTATGACTATAACTTATTTTAGAATGAATGCAATGTCTATTGGATAGTTATATCCATAATTTTCAAATGGCATCTTACATTATATTATTTACATTATATTATTAATGTCATCTCCTATTTACAAGCATTTCATACATTTATGCTAAATATTCTTCTTCTTCTTTTTTAGTTATTATTATGCTAACTATTTCAACTTAAATATAATGATATTCTCTTCTAAATTCCTTCTATAGTTTCCCGTGCATTGCACAAGTTTAGCGACTAATATATAATAAAATCAAGACTAAAATGTTTTACCCGTTCACAAATTTATGAATTTTTATTAAATATGGATTGTTTATATTATTAATAAACTACAAATGATAATTTTATATCATATGAACCAATTTACAAACTTATATAACCTAATTTCAAATCTATACAAATAAATTTTTAAACAAGTATACATATAAATATATAATAGGGTGAATTGCAAATTACACTTCTGAAGTTTGGGGTTGATTGGATTTTATACCTTATAGTTTCAGAAACTTGATTTTACACCCTAATTGCCAAATAAGTCCCAAAACTACGTAATTTTAGTGATGACCAAGTGAAGAGCTGGCACACATCAAAACTACGCCGTTTTAAGCCTAAACTTAAAAAACATTACTCTAGGGATTTTTTCAAAGTAACATTAATTTTCAAACTATTTTGTTAGTTAGTACGTTTTCAAAACTATTTAGAAAACTAACATCTCGAATGTAAGGGAGTCAGTTTTGGGAGTGCTAAATTGAGTTTAGTGAACGCGATTTCAGGATCGTGGCATAAAAATCGAGTTTGTAGAACTCGAGTTCAGTGAAATTGAAATCTCATCCATGCCTTTTCATTACACTCCATCTCTCTCACTCATAACCAGAAACTCAAATAGAAACCCAGAAATCATCACAACCAAAAACCCAAATAAAACCCCAGAAATCACGAAGATAGAAACCCAAACCTCCACGAAGAACAAACCTTCCATGAAGACCAGAGAGGCGGCAACGATTGAACCCAACAGCGATAGCAAAGGCTTTAGCGGCGACAACGAGGTTTGTTGATGTTTCTCTCTGGATCTTTGGGTGGGTTTCTTGATTTTGGATCTTTATTGATGTTTCATTGGGTTTTTTGAGGGAACACTTTTCTTGTTTCGTTGGTTTTGTTGACAGAGTGTTGACGAAGAGCATGGCTAAGAAATCGAGTCTATAATGCTCAATTTCAATTTAAATGAAAACGAGTTCAATGGACTCTATTTTAGCACTCCAAAATCAAGTATTCTGCACTCAAGATGTTAGTTTCCTAAATAGTTTTGAAAACATGCTAACTAACAAAATTGTTTGAAAAAAGATGTTATTTTAAAAATAAAAAAATAAAAAAATAAAAAAAAAAAATCCTTACTCTAGCTTAAACAGCACCGTTCAAAACAAATTAAAAAATTTTAAAACAGAACCCATAGAACCCCACAAACAGATTTGTCTAATTCAAACCCCACGAACCCAAACCCATCGGCGCTAGCTCCAGGCAGCTTCGACAGCAACAGCAACAGCAAAGGCTCCGGGAGTCTATATAGGCAGCGGCAAAAACACCATGTTTTGACCGTAGTCTATATCATTTATCATTGTTTCTTCACCCTACGCCCAGTGCTATCCATGCTCAATCTCAATATAGTTCATTGTACATATGGCTTTGGCAATTGACTTTTATATTTGCTGGGGATGCTTGGTATAGGTTCCATCTATCTATACTTCTCTGGGCATGTACTTAGTCAACCATCATGTTAACCTCGGAACTCATGTTTGGCCAATATCTTGGAACTTTAAAGCATACATTTGTTGGGTAGCTTTTTTTGGCATTTGGATTTAAGCTATGTTGTAGTTTTCACAAGATGTTTGCAATCTCCAACATGAAACACGTTCTATTTGACAAAGTAAAAAAGCATTCTTCTTTCTTGCACTCTACATATTGAACTTTGAGCCTTGCTACCGCTGCTTGGGTTCATAAGAGCTTATGGGTTTGGGTTAGACAGATTGTTTTCGCGGGGCTCCATGGGTTCTGTTTTAGATTTTAGAATTTGTTCTGAATGGTGTTGTTTAAGCTAGAGTAATAAGTTTTAAGTTTAGGCTTGAAATGACATAGTTTTGATCTATGCCAACTCTTCACTTAGTCATCACTGAAATGATGTAGTTTTAAGGTTGATTTGGAAAAAATAAAACACATTAGCAAGATGATATGTCACATAACAACAGATACTAACTGTGTGGGGTAAATTATTAACGAAACCAAACTTCAGGGTGTAAAATCAAGTTTTTGAAACTTTGAGTGTAAAATCCGATCAACCCCAAACTTCAGGAGTTTAATTTGCAATTTACCCTATATAGTATTATATATAGTTAATTCGAGTCTTTATTCTCACAAGTTTATTTACAAACACATTATTATATTTGAGCTTAGCCTGTTTAATGATGGAGGCTAAAGTTGAGTTTAAACTTGACTTGTTTGTTAAGGACATATTTTATGTAATTAACCAATCCTTTGACAAAATACACTTTACTTATAATTGAGTAGATCTAGGATGGGTTTAGTACTTTAAAAAATAAAAGTTCAAGTTAAGTGTTAAAACCATGAAGATTGGACCAAGAAACAAGTGAAGAAAAATTGTTCATTAAAGCTCGACAAATACCTCGACAGAAACAGTATTTATCGAGATTTAAGAACGAAACTCAAGAGAAGCTAAATCTGTCGTGATCTACGAAATCAAAATTTTCAGATTTTATTTTTGGCCCTAGTTGACATGTATGTGTAGGGTTTCTTTTCTTACAATCTTAGACATATATAAAGCTTATTTTAAAAACCGTTATACATGTAGAACACAAGGAGAACACATGCAGAAAATTACCTAGTGTCTTATTCTCTCTGTAAGAAGTTACTGCATTTTTTGCGTCTTAGGATTTTGTAACCAAGTACTTCTTGATCTTTATTGTTGATGAAATGAAGAACTTTACAACTAACAACATCTTCAAGTTGTTGGAGTTAGTCACATACTGGGATCCGTGCAAAATGGTGGCGTTCATATATTGAAGAGTTCAGAGGTTCTGAAGCGGTAGAAGGTTTCCGCTGTAAGTTCATCTACGAGAATTGTAGAGTCTAAGGATAAAGGTTTTATACTAGGTTTGAAACTTCTCTTTACTATAATGAATTGCTTTTTGGGAATGTTTCCCCCTAGGTTTTTTACTTTGAAACTAGTTTGTTTCCTTGTTTTTCCTAAGTCATCATATCTTGTCTTATTTACTATTTTGTTGTACATGATATTGATGTTTATTTGTTTTAATAAGGTTTATTCATAATAAATCTAATTAACAACTTAGGTTTAAAACTTATTATTTCTATCAATCGGGGTCTAAATTTCCCAACATTGTTTACTAAACAAACAAATATAAACAAGTGTTTTCTCGAAATTTTCATAAACAAATTACTTTATATACAGCATGGCCATACCATCGAATCAAAACCTTTCAAATTTGGCACATGCTCATGTTGGTTGAACACAATAACCCAACCCAAACGTAGACGTGGCAAAATGGGTGGGTCAGATCAGGTCTATCAAGTTTGCAGGTCAACCGGGTCGTGGGTCAAAATGGGTAATTTTTAAAAAGGTTAATCGAGTTGCAGGTCAATCGGGTTGCAAGTCAAGCAGGTCAATTGGGTTGCAAGTCGAGTCGGGTTGACCTGTATTTTCAAACAAGCTTTTTTTTTTTTTTTTTTTTATCAATTACAAAAACAAATCAATGACAACCTGTTTAGAAATAATGAATAAAATTAATTAAGGAAATGAATTGCACTTAATGCCACTTGTTAACATCCTTCCAATTATGACTATTTTGAGCATGAAAAAAATTATTTATAGTTATAAATTCATGATGAAAAAAGTTTTCAATGTTAATAATTCATTGTCAAAATACATATAATTACAAGTTTACAACATAAAAAAAAAATTAAAAATACAAAAAAAAAAATTAAAAAAAAAAAGATAGATCTTAAAACAAACAAAATAAGTAAGCCAGCAAACCATCTTAATCAGCTTTACCAATGATGCAAAAGTCAATAAAGTGTGAAACTGATTACTGAAACACTCACAAAGCTTGAAAAGAAGGGTAGAGGCGCAAGAGTATAAGAAGCTTTGTGGTTTGTCACATTTGTGCCTTTGGACTACAGCTAGTCAGCTGTTACAAGCTAAGTCTAGCCATTTAGTGTGTTAGTAAATAGTGAATAATAGACTACTAGTGAGTCTAGTGTGTGAGCTTTGAAGTGTGATTGTATCAAATTGAATGAGAATTTTTTTTTTAATGGTTGTCTTGTCTTGTCTCATGTCTGTGAAGCTCTTAGTGGTTGTGAAGCTCAAATTGAATGTGAAGCTCTTAGTAATTGTCTTGTCTTGTTTGTTATCTCATGTGAAGTGTGAACATTTATAATCTATTGACTATTGGTCTATTAGGATGTAGTCTAATTATTTTTTTAGCGAATTTTTTTTAACGGGTCGGATTGACTTGCAAAAAAAATCGGGTCGAGTCACAGGTCAATTCATTTTTGCTTCAAGTCAAAAGTTTGGGTTTGGGTTAGATATTTTTCAGGTCGGGTCGGATCAGCAAATTCTGACCCATTTTGCCATGTCTATCCAAACACATGACCAGAATCACCCACATAAAACCCATTTACTCCCTTACCCAAAATTTGAAAACAACACCATTTTTCATCAACTCTTCAAGTTCTAAGTTCATAATATTCAATATCAAAAGCACTATAGAGTAAGAGCTTTTCTTTTCATTTTATGAATAGTGTGTTAAAGCCTTTTATGCACAATTATGTCATTGTTTCCGCTCATGAGGTTCGGCCTACTGGAATTTTAAATTTCCTGTAATTTGCTTGCTTCCATTGTTATGGATTTGTTGTTGATCTATGTGGTTGAGAAGTTTCGTAGAGCAGAATTTTTGCATTGTTTCAAACCATGGAGGGTTTTGGTTCTATTGGAACTTTGAATTTCTTGATGTTTGCTTGACTCTTTTGATGATGATTGCCCACTACTTTGGGATGTAGTGACTTTGAAATCATGGGTCCTTGTCATAACTTCAAAGGTGGCATGAATTACGGGTTACACTGCTTTCCCACCATGTGTATGATGTATTGCCTCAATGAGGCCATTTTATGCTTTTTAAAGAGTTTTGCAATGGTTGCTTGCTCTCGATTGATACGTGGTCAAATGTGAACCCAAGATAATGCACAGTAGTCCTTCGGTCTCACCATGTGCTTGATGTTTTACTGCATGAAACAAATCCTTGTTTTCGAATGTATTTGTCACTTGAGTCTGGATGACCTTGAGCTTTTGGTGTCAAAAACCATTTTTGTTTGTGCATTCCAAAGGTTTCTTTGACTTTGACTTTCCACTACTGTGATCTTGCATTGTGTCCAAATGTGGGTCTTATAAGGACATTTGTTATTTATTTGAAAACTGGTTATGCTCTCTTGTTCATTTGGACAATTAGCATGGACCCTTCACCAAAATGGTTTCTTTTCATGAAGAAAATTGGACTTTGAAGTCAAGAATCATTCTTGGCCATGTTAAGATATTAGGATTTTAATGCCATTTAGAATCTCTGGCAAAGACACTTTTTGCTCCATGAGCTTGTCATGAACCAATTTGCACATCTTTTGGAGTTCTTAATATTTGTCTTGCCTTGGTTATCATGAAAAATGTTTAACATCTTTGATGCCAAACTCAGTTAGTATGCCTTTCCATGTCTCGGCTACCACGAGAAATGTGCGCAAATATTTCCTCTCTCTCTCTCTCTCTCTCTCTCTCTCTCTCTCTCTTGGTTATCTGTAAGTGAACACTACTGCTGTGATACGTGGGTGGAAGCCCAACAAATAAATGGCCTCCTTGAACTTAACCCGTTACATTGATCATCATCATTTTCTGTTCAATAGATATGAAGAAATCTCAATGGCAATCCGCTTTTGATATGCAGCTGGATAATTGCTCCAAGGTGTACTGGTTTTTCATTCGGCGAGTGGTTTCCATGCCACCGTTGTCAATTGAACAGTTTCTTGCACCCTATCTCTATCTCATTGTCTGTTCGATCATGTGCTGAATCACTAATAATAACTATACGCTTGTTCTGTAAGGATCCAAAAACCTAAGTTTGATATCGGATATCTTATTCAAGCTTTGAGGTGTAATATTAAGACACTGATAAGTGTCTGTAATTAACCATTTGTTGCACTATTTTTTGCTAGCTTCTGTTCAATCTCTTTCAGAGACACAAGCTGAAATGGACGTCGCAAATGCACGAATTATGGTTCAGTTGCCTTTCTATTATGTGTTTGTTACTTTGTCGTCTACGTCTTCAATTTCATTACACCATACCAAGCTTATGCCTCCTATTAAAAACTCTTGCAGCTTTCTTTGCTAGTTGCCATAGTTACGTGCCATTTATCATGGTTGCTTTTATGATGACTTTGACAAATTGTTAGCCCTCAAAGCGGGTTGTTTTGAGACTGTTCCATAAGTCACGAGCTGTATACATTGGCCATGTTAGCAATGGCTAAAAGCTGGTAGTTGCCAGCGGTACGAATATATGGTGAACTAGGAAGTTTCAATCAGCTTATCAAAAAAAAGAAAAATGAAAAAAAGGAAGTTACAATCACACAGTAAGTATGAGACACATCTCCACTGACCTTTTAGGGGTTGAAACCAGTATTTTTATTCCTAGTTTTTGTCTTTCTAAGTCATTAGAATGTATTACTGTTTAACCAAATAGGTATTACACGTTTACTCTCGGTTAGGAACCACAACTCATAACTCCAAAGAACACTAGTATTGGGTTCAACCTAGGAAGCATCTCTCTCTTTCACAAAATAAAGGGCAAAAGTATTTTCTCCTACCCTTTTATTTATTTATTTATTTTTAATAAATAGGTTTTGGCCTAGATTTGAAGTAGTGACTTCCACTTTATGAGATGTCACTCACAAGTCACAACCAAACGTGTTGCCTTTAATTTAGACTTTAACTCAAATTGTTTTAAGATCCCCAAATCCATGATAATGATAAAGCTGTTCTAAAGTAAAGCTCAAGGTTGGAGAGGCAATGAAATTGAGCTAAAATCAGCAACTGTTTGCCTGCCAAGCTTCGCGTAGACGCCAGTGCCTCTAATCTCTTCAATTTGCTTTACATAAATTTCTGGTACGTGCTTCTCTCTCTCTCTCTAGCAAAATCATCTTTTTTGTATTTAAATTTGTGTTTGACTCTTTAGCACTTTTTAATTATTGCTTTTGTATGGGTTGTTTTTTGTTTTTAATTCCAACAGTATTCAAACTTTTTAACATCATGTGTAAAATTATGAACATTTTGTGTGAAATTAATGTAAAACAATAATTAGCACTTTTATATGTCTATCTAAATCTTAGCACTTTTTATATATCTAAATCTTGTCTTGTACCTATAAATACAATGAAGATAGGGTAACATATTCTTTTAGCCTCTAAAGTTTACATGGATTTTGATTCTCGTCTCTAAATTCTAAATTCTAAATTTTATTTATTATTTATTTTTAAATATTGAAAAAATTATACTTTCTATTTTTAAACTTTTAAATGGCCTTGTTTTATCCCTAAATTATTGAAAAAAAAAATTTGTTCCTACTTTAGCTCTTAAAATGTTTTGGGGGAGGCTCTTTAAAAGAAAGTGTAATGTTTTCAATAGTTTAAAGATGAAAGAGAAGACCTTTTAAGATTTAGGGACAAAAAACTTGAAAGATGAAAAAAAATATATTAGCTATGAACATAATAGCAAGGGAGTCAATACCATATCAGAAGTTGTACCGGTTTGGCCAGCGGTACAATATATTTTGAATACCGATCAATACCGGTGTACCGTTTTGGGTTTACCGCTATTTTTTATATTTATAAATAATATATATATATATATGTGTGTGTGTGTGTGTGTGTGTGTGTGTGTGTGTATTATAATAAATATAAAAGTTTAGCATAAAATATTTCCTCAATTCAGAACTAATTATTCATGGTTTTAGACTTTAGTATCAATTAAAAGAAAAAAAAAAAACACAATATAAAAAATAGAAAGCTTAAAAGTTACCATTACATACTAAGAAAACAAATAATACTAATAAGTTAATTAAAATAAGTTACTATTCTGCTCTAACAAAAATTTAAAAATTATAAAACTTAAAAATAAATGAATAAATAAATAACTTTTTTCTATACCGGTCGGTATTGCCCGAAAATAGCCGGTACGGCCGGTATTTTTTTCGGTACGAAACAGGGGAGGGTTATATGTACCGGTTTGCTTGCCGATACGGTATATTCCGGCGGTACCGGCCGGTATGGTACGGAATTAACTCCCTTCCATAATAGTCTAATCTGGCAAGTGATATTTTATTAAGAACAAAGTTTTGGCTAGCCAATGGCTACAGCTCATTAGATGTGAATTTTGACAAATTTACCATTGCATTACATTTTCTTATATATCAATTATGCTTGCAAAATTTCTCAAATATCAAAGATTAATAACTATGTCATCAATTAAATACTTAAATTTCAAGTTTTTTTAGTCTAAAATTATGTATAAAAAAACAAGTTTGTGGATCAAATAATAAATAATATTTAATTGACATGAAATTTGACATATATGTTAAGAACATAAAAACCATGCAACCCAACGGTCAGGTTTTCAAAATATGTAACCATGTTAATTTATTTAGTGAGTGTAACTACATCTAAGTTTGTCGCCAAATTTTTGTTCAATTTGTATTAGAGCCACCAGAGACGGAGTCAGGACTTGGAGTTAGTGGGGTAGAAGTATAAACAAAAAAAACAAAAAACAAAATTTTGAAACTCCAAATAATCATTCATTTAATAAACCATCAACAAAAATAAATAAATAAATAAAATACACAAAATTATTGTTTTAAAAGATATTACAATACAATTATTTATGAAAATAGAACTTGCCGTCTTAAGATATTATATGTGTGAAGTCTATAAGACACTAACTAATAGACAAAAACACTAAAGACAAAACTAAAATAAAATTTAAAATAAAAAATCACAAAATGTCAACATCACAGGCTATTGCTAAAAAAAAAAAATTACAAAACATCAATGGCAATAAGAGTTGATTGTTACGTGTGGTGTTGTGTTTGTCAGATGACAACTTTTTTATTTATAAAAGAATATAAATTATGGGATAAAGACAAAGATGGGTCAATCATATTTTTACCTCTCTTTAACTCTTTCTTTCTACTCTAGTTTATTCTACTTTGAATCTCTCCATCCCAGGCTCCCAACGTCCCTGACTCCCTACTCTTGCTTAGGTGCTCTGTGCTATGAGAGGATACCTTTGCTTCTGCCGCTGGCTACCTAATTCCTCTCCTTTGTGTTCAACCGTAAGTTAGTTAGGTTTTCCTTCTTCTTTTTTTCTTTTCTTTTTCTTTTTTTTTTTAATGGCTTAGAAATCCCCTTTTTTTTTTTTTCCTTTTATTATAGGTGTGAGGTAAGTTGGGTGTTTCCTAATCCTAGGCTAGGTAGATATCTAATTAGAACCGACTTTGATTTTTTTTTTTTTTTTCTTTTTTGTGTTTGTTTTGAGGTGTTGTTTGGGCTTAATTTTTGTTGTTGGGCTAAAATTTTTTTCATAACATTTAAAAATATCAATAATATTGTTAAGGGGGGCAAAGTACAATTTTAGTGAAACAAATTACTAAAAATAATATATTATATATATACTAAATTTTTTTTTTAAAAAAAATCTGGGGGGCCACTACCCCCAAGGTCCAACAATAGCTCCATCCCTAAGAGGCGCCACTCAGCACCCATGGCAGCCAATTCTCCCTCCGCTCCTTCCTCTATAGTTAACTCACTTAATCTCTCGACTACCCATCCTTTTCTTCTCTCACTACCCAATGCCCATAAGGTCTTATCCATCAAACTCACAAAGAACTCTCTCTATTGTAAAACATAATTCATCCCTTACCTTAGAAGTCAAGATCTTCTTGGCTTTGATGGCTTTAGCCCATGTCCTCATTCTACAATTTGTGTGGAGAAAATTTTGGTACTACCACCACTAACTTCACATCTTCGACCTGCCAAGACCAACTTCTTAATTATGAGTCTCCCTTTGGTACCAACACTGACTTCATATCTTCAACCTGCCAAGGCCAACTTCTTATGAGTCTTCTAATTTCATCTTTGTCTGATAAAATCCTTCATCTCGTTATTGGTCTCACCCCTCTCATCAAATCTGGACCCTCCTCGAATCTTCACTTGCCTCTGCCCCTCTAATACTCAGATATTCCAAATTCACATGCAACTCCAGGTCTTAAACAAGGTGAAATGTTTGACACTCAGTTTTTATGTAAGGCACATCATTATTTGATGAAATCATTGTAGTAGGAAGACCACTCTTCCCTCTAGATTTTAGTATTTGTACATTAAGGGTGCCTTTGCCTTGTGCGTCCGCGTCCACATTTCACGCCTCTGGCATTTTCAGCAGCTTTTTTTTTTTTTTCTTCTTTTTAACCAGCACCTATCGCACTATTCATGGGACATGAACAGTGCAACCAGCATATGAATAGTACTTTCAAGCATGAACAGTAATTTTTTATTGTTTTTAGTTTTTAATTTTCAGCAAAATAAGCAATATCTAAACGCACATTAAATGGTTTTGAATTTGACTTACATGATTTAATCACCACCCTAACTACTTGTCTTAAACCTATTTCATTTCCTGTGTTACATGAATTTCCAAGACCATTAGTGAATTAAAGTAAAGCGCCATTTGCAAAAGTGGTTGATAGTACAGTTGGGAAACCATTGTCCCCACCCCACCTTTTAATCATTATGCTAGAAGACTTAGAGTATGTTTGGTTACGTGGATTTTAGGGAGGACAATAAAAAATAAAAATAAAAATAAAAATAAAATAAAAAAAAAAAGAAAAGAAAAGAAAAGAAAAGAGGTGGAAAATATGAGAAAAAATGAGTAGGAAGGGTGTTTGGTTGAGAAGGGGAGGGGGAGAGAAAAGTGGTGGGGCTCACAAGTTTTCTCTCCTCCCCTTTCAAAATACAATCTCCAAATTGGAGTGAAAAGTGGAAAAAATATTTGGACAAAATTGCCCCCACCTCTTTTAACATTTTATGTCCAACTTTTATGTCTTCTCACTTTTCCATCATCTCTCTATTTTCTATCATTTCACTTTTCCAGCCTCCTAATCAAACAGACCCTTAATTTCCTCCTTGCATCTTTCCTTATTCCTTATGTTGGACTCACCAGCTACGTAGAAACAATTTCGGAAATCCAAGAACCTACTCCCGGAAGGGTAACCAAAACAGTCAATAATAACAATTTGTTACTTCTATGCGCATGTGTGTATATTTACATAGTTATATACTACCATTGTTTTTATAGAATAAACTATTATTTTTTTGCTAAGAAATGATAAAACTTGACAAATGAAATTTGTAATTTTATATTTGGTATAAGTCACCAAATAAATTTTTATTAGATTAATATTATAAAAATCCTATCGTTGGATTATATATATTCTATATATTTTTAATGTACATACCAAATTTGGTATCAATAATGTAATTTACCTTAAAATCCATAATTTTTTTTTGCCTAATTTTAAATTAAAAAATTGAAGTTTAAACATTTTATATATGAGATAATCATTAATCCCTAGTTATTTTTATATTTTGCATGCATATAAGGTATAAGGTAATGCAATTCAAAATATTTAAAGGTGGATTTGTCAAAATCCACATATGATATATAGTTATTGAGTAATGTAACATTGATAAAAGTTACACCAAGTGTAATATAATTATAAACCCAACCCTTTTTTGATTTGAGAACTAGTTTGGTAGAGCGCAGGGATAGGAGTTGAGTTCACAGTACTTACTTTAATATCATAATAAAATACTCCTTGTCCAAAAATCATTAATCATTATTCTAGCAATGGATGTGTATATTTTCAGCTTGTTGCAGGCCTTTCAAGGTTGGAATTAATCCAAGGTGCAATTATTCGAGCATACCTATACGAGCATGCAAAGGAGAAAGTGACACCATATGGCATATGGTATGGACTATGGACTTACAGTGACAAAGTTTACAAATTGCTTTTCAGAACTAAGGAACAAGCTTGAACATGCAGGTTACAAAGATGAAGATCATGTGATTCCCCAGGTAAAGGTGTTGAGGGAAAGATCAAAGGGAACATACTTGCTAGAGATGAAAACTCGGTCGCGTTTGATCGATAGGACCGCAAAAAAGATACTGAGGATTGTGTATGGCTCCAATAATGAGCATAAACCTAGTGGGTTTTATTCAAAAGGAGCTAATGATCGCGTTGCTAGATCTTATCTACATTAATTCTATGCCTAGAACTTGATTGCAAGAAAACTAACTCTAGTGTTTGTTGAAATTAAAATAATGCAAACTCAAGTGCAAATTATCCAAGTAATAATAGGTAAATCCAAGAAATTACATGACATATTATTATTAATTTGTTTTTCAGTTGCATATATGGTTTTGTTTATTACTAGCAACCCCACCACTATTTCTAGTGTATTCTTACATAACAATCTTGCCAACACCACGACATATATATTGGTTTAAAAATAAAAATTAAAAGCACAGTACTGGTTGAGCTGGAACCCTTTAACGGCGATTCTTCTCCTTGTTTTCATCACTTGTTGAAGGGGCAAATCCATAGACACAATAAAATATATAAACTAAAAAAGGGCCTTACATATGTTTCAAAATTTATAAAATAAAATACAGTTCATAAACATGCAACAATAAATGATTTTTAAACAAGGACAAAGCCAAAACTTTGAGTTAGGAGGGCAATTTTACTGTTGGTTGTGTGCAGTGATTTCAACATCTGATTCTGCAACATAGCTACTAAGGTTTTTTTTTTTTTTTTGTAGGTAAGAAAAAAATTATTTTTGTTTAGAATTTTTTTTTAAAGGGCAGGATTATTTATTTTGGATAAAATTAGTTAATTAAGCTTAATTTTGTTTTTAGTTTTACTAATAATTTTTGTTGTTGAGCTCTTTTTTTTTTTTTTTTTTTTTTTGGCTTGTATATTTTGTTTTAGATTTTAGATCTATAAATTTTTTAATGCTCACTAAAATGAGAAAAATGTTATAGCTGCAAGTTTTTTTATAAATTACTTATGTAATAAGTGGTTACTGGTAAGTAAAAAAATTATGTAAGTGATGTGCCCATATGCGAACCAGTAAAAATTTGCTGCAAAAAAGGTTTGTAAAATTAAATGTTATAAAAAAGTTTGTAAGTATAGCATTACTCTTAAAAGAATCAATGATATTATTAAAAGGAAATAAAATGTAATTTTATAAAATAAAATTGCTAAAATTAATACACATATAAATATAATAAATTTTTTTTTTTTAAATTAGAGGGGCCATTGCTCCCCTTGGTTCAAGGGTAGTTCCGCCCTGTTCCTGAAACTTATATTTTGGGAGAATCAGTATGAATAGATAATATTTTAAAAACTTATTTTCAGATAATATATATATATATATATATATTTTCCATCATCTTTTTCGTTTTGTTTTTTTTTTCATGAGTTTAACAAGAAGATTGGGAACATCAAATATCTAGGTTTTCTTTTTCCTATCTTAAAAAGGACTTTAGAAACTAATTTATGAAAACACAATCAGGAGGCTTTCTTTCTAGTTCTTCATTTCCGCAACATAAACATCTTTTTTTCTCCTCTTAGTTACTCCCTTCAAATTAACAATGGATCGAGCCCCATAATTAAATAAACATTGCTCTCTCCGGCCCAATAATTTCAAATCAAACATAAGCATTAAAAAAAAAATGGTCATCAATATTTCAACACACAGAAACACAAAAACATAAATTTTATTTTTTTCAACTTATAATATTAACGGGAAAGAAAAGAAAGACTTGGATAATATATAGGACTTTCTCTTCATACACCCAAAACCACAAAACCAAGAGAGAAAGAGCTAAAGCATAATTCATTAAGAAAAACATTAATATAAAGACAAGTGTTTGACACACTTTTCATTGTTTTATGAGTTACTTCACTCTACGCCAACATATATGCATATACATGCAAAGTGTTCAACGTCTCTTACTCGCTGGCTCTTTCTGGGAGTTGAAGTACACAGTGGCAACCGGTAAACCCAAATCGAGCTGTGCTGCAAAGAAGCGAGTGTTGAAGTTTGCACGCGAGGGTGGCTGGTCCACGAGTCCTAGTGGACACTTCTGTCGAAACAACACCAATATGTAGCGGTGAATTCCAATTGGGGGACGAGGCCCTACATATGGCAGTATTTCCTTCCCTGAAAAAACGTCCACATCCCACTTCAACTAAGTCCACAAACCCTGGTTTTGATATTTTTGTTTGGATAATGAATGTTGCACACATCTGTTTGTTGTCCGTATACATAGGTCTGCAAACAATTGAAACTATGGATTGAAGACACAATTTTGTGTTTTCAACTCATGTTTTCAATTGCTGTACACTTGTGTGTTCGTTCAAACACATAGGTCTGCAAACAACTGAAAATGTACATTGAAGACACGATTTTGTGCTTTCAATTGTTGTACACATGTGCAAACTGATATGTAACGAGTTTTTAAGTTTTTATTTTCGGTGCTGCTAAAAAATTTGCAATATTTAGCTAACCCCAATTTTGAAATTTGCCAAGTGGGCTTATACATGTACACCACGTGGACAATCTAGAGAATTGCCATTTGGGGTCATTGAAAACTAGGTTGCTACCATGTCAATGAGGTGACTGTAACAAGTGTCACCATACGTGTCAATACAACAAAGCTTGAATATGTGCCAAACACGTGTATACAAAAATCATGCATGCAATTGTATACAAGGACAAAATATGAAAATAAAACAAATTTGGTTCAAAGATATTTGTAAGAAAGAGAGCTGAATGTTCACAAAAAGATTTGCACTACGTGGACAGAGTATCATCATCAAACATGGTGTGAAAATTTGGGCTAATTTTTAAAAAAATTTGCGGCTAGTGACAGTTGTTGATATGCAATTGGTGCAGGCATTTTTTTTCAAGAATATGGGGGTGCATCATCATGATGTAATGTAACCTTGATGTTTTCGATTTTTTGAAAATCTGAAACCAAATACATGCATGATTGATTTTGCCAGGGAAAAAAAAAAAGTGGTATCAAAGAACCTATGATGAAAGAATGGCCAACTGATCTGGTTGTCAGTGACACTGCTTAACACTGCGGCTGCACCACCAACCATATATTATCATTCTATCAAAGAATCTTTTGAAACACTAAAACTCAAGCAATGCAAATTATTATAAATAAATAAATAAAAATCTAGTATCAACTTAAATACTTTGGTTTTAAAATATTAGTCAAATGAAACTTGAATCAGCTTGCATGCATGCATGCATTTTTTGAGGGGAAAGAGCTAACTATAAAGGAAACTTGAAGTACAAGGACTCTATTTGGACCCTGAGAGAGAAAAAGAGACTAAAAGTGAACTTAAAAAAAAAAATTAAAATGAAAACAATAACCTTGGTCTTGGTTTTTAATTACCTCGACTTGGGTTTGTTCCACCAGGAATGTCCAGAACGATCCTGAAAACACAAAGCAAGTGCATTAAGACATTTGGGCAAAAGAAAGAATGAAACAAAGCACATGGCTACAAAAGTCAAAATTGAAGAAGTGACTGACTGACCAGTGGACCCATTCTCGCATGTTGGGCTCACTAGGGCTAGGAGCATCAGGATCTGTCATCACCTGTCGGAACAACCACCATTAAAATGTTAGATTATGACTGTACCACAAGGCACAAGGAAGATGATTCGATCCTTCTTTATGAAGGTAAAGATATCATAATATCATATATAAAGACTCATGCATGCAAGCTTAAAGCTCTCCCACACAAACGCAGTCACACTGAGAGGGTTAGAGAAAACAGACCAGAGCATATAGCTCGTCAGAATGACCAGTGAGTGTCACTTTTGGAGGATTGACTGCTATTGAGGGTTTGATATCACATCCGTTTGTCACATGCTTAGAGCCAAAGTAGGCAGCCATGTTCACAGTGGGAACAAACATGTCTACAACGTCACCAATAACTCTGCCCACAACAAGAGGATCAACAGAGGCAGCCATGAGAAAAGCAAAAAAAGCTTAGAGACAAAGAGGAAAAAGAAAGACAAAAGAGTTAATTGAGTGAGAGTCGCTAGGATACAGAGATGGGACTCTTGGGCAGGGATTTTATAGTGCTGCAAAGGGAAATGGACCTCTTGGATTTGTGTAATCTATGGTACATGCATAGGCCATCATAAAGTATAGAAGAGCAACGTCTAACACGTGTGATGTGAGGCCACCCAAGATGAAAAACCACCATCCTTACCTTTCCTTAAAACAAATGGCTGCATCATAGCCGTCCGTTATGAACACCAGCTTGCAAATGTATCAGCCAACAATAGAAAGTTTTAAAGGCCACTTGCACCTCAGGATAAACATGAGTTAACATCATGCAAAACAGGATTTAAGGAGCCCACAGGAAAATCATGGCCTTTTCAAGAAGGTATAGAATGTTAAGGTGGACCTTGAAGCACTAAAGTGAAGCTCTCTCTATAACTTCCATTTCAGTGTGTTTGGGTTTTCGAAATATGTGCAAAATTTATTCACAAAACAATGTGCCAACAAGTGTAATCGGTGGTTTTTAAAAACATGAGAAATATATATTAAATTTTGGAAAATACTAATAAGTGCACTACTTATTAATAATATATTTAAAGAAAATTTTTATAAAAAAAAAAAATAATAATTAATATTTTGACAAATTTTTTCATTTCTCATAAAAGTAATATAAAAATTTTCTTTAAATAGATTATTGACCAGTGTCCTAAGAGGACTCATTAGCATTTTTCTTAAATTTTTTTATTATTGGAAACACGTCAATTTATAAAAAAATATATAGCAAATTGTAATATTTCTAACATTTATCTTTTTTCTTTCTTTTTTCTTTTTTTTAAATAGAGAATGCATAACGATAATAAGAAACCAGCATAGTAATGATATGAGATTCTCTTTGGCCTCATTATGATATGTGAGATTTTCTTGAAAAGCGACTCTTGTATTGTTGTTTATGAAATTAGAATAAATTTAACAAATATCTTAAGAATAACGGTTTAGAAATTTTTTTTTCTAAATTTTTTATGGAAAAAAAAATAACTGATTTTTTTTTTTATAGCTTTAAAATTTCCTATAAAAGTGGCACAAAATATTTCTAATATGGTCCATTATCAAATGCTCTAAAAGCATCTGTTACCCAGACTCATAAAATTACTATGATTGAAATATTTGGAGAAATGTTAAAATAACTACTAATCTTGTCATAAAAATGCTTACCAACATTTAAAAGGCTTGTCAATTTCAACATCTTTTAGTGTTTTCAACAGATAGATTGAAGGTTCAAATCTCTCACTCCCAAGTCCAACTTCAACAATTTTATTTTGTAGGTTCAAGTTAGCTCAACTAGTAAAGTCACTTATTATCAAATAATGGGTTCAAAACTCTACTATATATAAATATATATATATATATATATAATATGATATAATATAAAAAAATAATTAAAAAAAAAACTAATTGATATCTTAGTCTAATTGTAAAAAGCAATCATCATGAAGCAAGAGCCATAAATAGATTTCATTAATTATTTTCTAGTTATGAATTGAATTCAAAAATTGAATCATTAATTTATAGTCTCTTTTGTAAAATTTGTGGCGAAAAGGCTAAAAGTACAAAAAAAAAATTATTGCGAAAGCTTAGAAAATAATATGACAACAAATATTTTTAGTGTCACTCAAACAACATAGTAAATTACATTTTTAAGAACAATGATACATAACATTACTTAATTTATATAGTATCTTTATCGTCAGTAAAATATTTTACCTATCGTTACTTATTACACCAGAGGATTCCATTGGTAAACTACTAGTAGTTTCTATAATTCTTCAACACGACTTCTGTTTAGTGCATTAGCGGACACGTAAACTAATTCACTGGAAATTTAAAAAAAAAAAAATTATTTAAGAGTTAAGATTAAAAGTGAACTTTTTAACTTTTAGTCTTAATCATTGATAATTTGATAGTAACACAATGCAATAGTACTGGATCTCAATCCTTATATATCTGCAAGTTATTTATGATTTGTTGTGATCTTTAAAAGTGATCTTTGTTGTAATGATGTGTTTGATCTTTATACCACCATATTCTTCTTGTAACTAATGTAGAGGTATTTTTCTCCTTCCTTTTTCCCCTCATAAACTGAGAGTGAAGTCCATTGTATTTTTATTGAGAAAAATCAGGTTCCACTTTTCTTTTTTTCTTTTACAAGAAGATATTTTTTTTAAAATGTTTTTCGATGTTTAGGCGACAAAACTGTTAAGTAATCAATAGAAAATCACACCAAATAACAGAAAATAGTTTACACTTACGTAAATCATTTTGCAGATTTTTTTTTTTTTTTTTTTTTTTGTCTTTATCCTTATCACCCTTATGTTGTTCAACTCATTTGCTTGTCTGATAGCTTCCCACTTATCATGTAATTTTTTTTTTTTTTTTTAAAAAGAAAATGGGTAGAGGGGGCGACTTGAGTTAGCGTCTTTCACCTGGGTGTCATCATAGTAACACTCTATCTACTTGGCCCAGGCCTGCGAGAGCAAGGGATTCGGATAAGCCATAGCTATACACCCAGCCCCATCAAGAACGCTAATGATTGTAGTTGAGAGGCTACTCCAAAATTATTGTCTATTTTAGCTATGAGCAAGTCATTTTTGTAACAACGCAAACCCTAAAAACAATCAAAATGCACAACTAAAAGAGTAGCCTATAAGTGTTTCTCTATTTAAGTGTGATGGAGTTATTAGGCATTTTGGTGTTATTGGATTGTGTGAGTTTGTGTATGTGAGATCTTTGAGTTAGTTTGTATTTATGAGAGGTTTTGTTTGTGTTTAGTTTGTGAATTTGAATTGTGAGGGTTGATTACTAGTGATTGTAATCCTTATCATTGATAGTAGCACTATAAAAAAATCGTCCTGCACCAACATTTTTTTCCCAATGCTTTTCAAAACTGCCGTAATAGATTAACCTATAGCAGTGCTTTTAGAAACCGCTTGTCTAGGACACCTTATTACAGCAACTCAAAACTGGCGCTTCATAAATTATAGCAATAGGAGGCCTATAAAGGTGGTTTCCAAAACCACTGGTATAGAAGGCCCTATTGCAGCGTTTTATAATTGCCGCTACAAGTTAGATTTATCAATTTTTTTATTTATTTATTTCTTTTTTTTTTTTTTAAAGAGTCTATTCCAGCGCTCTATAAATGCTAGAATAGGGATAACCTATCCTTATGCTATAGAAACGCTAGAATAGGGTTACTCCATTCCCTTCTGGGGGAGACCTATCCCGACACTTTATAAAGTGCTAGAATAAGGGTAACTTATACCAGCGCTCTAAAAGTGCTCAAATAGGGTTAATCCATTCCCTTATGGGGAGACCTATCCTAGCGCTTATTAAAGCACTGGAAGAGGGTACACCTATACTAGCGCACTAAAAGTGCTAGAATAGGGTTACTTTATTCCCTTCAAGGGAAGGCCTATCCTAGCACTTTTAAAAGCACTGTAATAGGAATTTCTCCTAATAAATGACCAATACCCCCTAAAACTTGAGCAATGACCAAAGTGCCCCCTAAAATATTGAAAAAGACCAAAATACCTTTGATTACTTAAATAAGACCAAATTGCCCTCATAAATCGAAAAAGTGACCAAAATACCCCCATTAACGCAAAAAATGTCCAAAACACCCCCGATACCTAAAAAAAGACTAATACACTCTCAAAACCTAAAAAATGACCGAAATATCCTCCCTAAACATCGAAAATGACCAAAGTACCCCTTGTGCTTGAAATAGACCAAAATACTCTCAATTACTTAAATAGGACCAAAATACCCCCATATATCGAAAAAGTGACCAAAATGCCCCTGTAAACACAAAAAATGTCCAAAACACCCCTGATACCTAGAAAAAGAAGGATACACCCCTGAAACCCAGAAAATGACTAAAATAGCCTCAAAAACCTAAAAACTAACCAAAGTACACCTCAAAACATTGAAAATGACCGAAGTATCCCCATGCCTAAAAAAAACCAAAATACCCTCGATTACTTAAATATGACCAAAATACCCCCATAAATCGAAAAAAATGAAAAAAAAAACCCCCATAAACACACACCAAAAAAAAAAAAAAATCCAAAACACCCCCGATACCTAAAAAAGACCTATACACCCTTGAAACCTAAAAAATGACTGAAATAACCCTAAAAACCTAAAAACTGGCTAAAGTATCCCCAAAACATCAAAAATGAACAAAGTACCCCCCATGCTTGAAAAAGATCAAAATACCCTCAACTACATGAATAAGACCAAAATACCCTATAAAGCACAGAAAATGACCAAAATGCCCCTGTAAACATAGAAAATGTCCAAAACACACCCGATACCTAAAAAAAGACCAATACACTCCTGAAACCTAGAAAATGATAGAAATAACCTCCAAAACCTAAAAACTGACCAACGTACCAAACATCAAAAATAACCAAAGTACCCCCCCCCCCTCCCCATGCCTAAAAAAGACCAAAATACCCCCCCCCCCCCCAAAATTGAGAAAATGACCAAAATGCCCTCGTAAACACAAAAAATGTCCAAAACACACCTGATACCTAAAAAAGACGGATACACCCCCGAAACCTTAAAAAATGACCAAAATGCCCCCTAAAACCTTAAAAAATGACCAAATACCCTTTAAGCATTAAAATTACTTGAGTATTTTATTAATTTTTTAAGTTTCCAAGGCATTTCAGTCAGGTTTTAGGCTTAGGATGTATGTGTGTAAAAAAATTTTAATGCTTAGGGGGTATTTGGTTGTTTTTAGCTTTTAGGGGTATTTTGGTTTTTTTATTAGGCTTAGAAGGTATTTTTGGTCATTTTTAGGATCAAGGGTACTTTGGGTTTTTTTTTTTTTTTTTTTTAAGTTTCCAAGGTATTTCGGTCACTTTTTGGCTTAGGGTGTATATTGGTCATTTTTTGATGCCTAGGGGGTATTTGATTCATTTTTAGTCGTTGGGGGTATTTTGATCATCATTTTAGGCTAAAGGGGTGTTTTTAGTCATTTTTAGGTTTTGGTGGTTTTTTTTTTTTTTTTAAATTTCAATGGTATTTTGGTATTTTTTAGGCTTCAAAGGTATATTAGCTCTTTTTCATGTTTCAGGAGTATTTCAGTCATTTTTTGAGTGGTAGGGATGTTTCGGTCATTTTTTAAGTTTATTGGGTACGTTGGCCTTTTTTTAGTCTTAAGAGTATTTCAGACATTTTCAAGGATTATTAAATTATATTTTTTTAATTTCAGTCTTTTTTTAGGTTTCAAGGGTATTTTGGTATTTTTTAGGCTTCAAGGGTATTTTGGTCATTTTTCATGTTGTAGGGGTATTTCAATCATTTTTTGGACAGTAGGGGTGTTTCAGTCATTTTTTAAGTTTATGGGGCTATCTTGCCCTTTTTTTAGTCTTAGGGGTATTTCGGTCATTTTAATGATTATTAAATTATATTTTATTAATTTTGGTCCTCGAGTTTCATCTTATATTTTTATTAATGATTAAATTATATTTTATTACTTTTAGTGTAGGGAAAAAATCCCTAAAGGCCTATTCCGATGGTTTTTACACATATTATGGCGGTTTTAAAACCACTGTTATATGTCTGAAGTAGAAAACCGAACTTTCAAAATTTTCAAAAAATTTTGAAAATTTCATGACTTATTGTGGCTGTTTAAAGTCGTTGCAATAAGTGAAAAAGTAGCCATAATAGGTTTAAAACTTATTATAACGGTTTCTACTGCTGCAATAAGTGTTATTTTCGTCACAATAAGTCACTCGCACCAGATAGAAATTTTCAGGCTTCCACTTATTTTTTCCAGCTTCCTACCACTTTGGCCTCTTATTTTTGGTCTCCCACTTCTTTACTTTAGATATTTTCCTCTCACTCACACTCTCTCTCCCTCTCTCTCTCTCTCTCTCTCTCTCTCTCTCATGGGTCTTCCTTAACCCACTTCCCCTCCTCCTTTCTTCTTCTTTACTCAAAACCCACCATTTCTTTTCCAAAATTTCAGACACAAAAATACTACCCAAAACCACAAACCATACCCAAAGCAAGATAAGTCTCTCTAACTCTCATTTCTATTTTGTAGCAATTTTTGTATATATATTTGCTGTTAAATTTCTAGTTTTTTAGTTTTGATTTTGGTTAAAATTTGGTTTGGGTTATGTGTATATTTTTGTGTAACTGTTGGTTGATTGTGTGGGTTTTAGTTTTGGTTTTGGTTTTGGTTAAAGTTTAGTTGATTTTTAGGCTTTTTATTTTTGATTTTGGCTAAAGTTTGCTCTATTTTGGAGCAAATGTAGGTGGGTTTAATGTATTTTTTTCTCTGTATTTTGGGGTTTCATGAAATGGGTTTTTGGACTTTCATTATTGGTATATAAATATGTTGTTATAACTTCAAAGTTCCCTCTTTTATTTTTTAGGTGGTGGTCTTAAGTTTCATTTGTCAACTTTTGAGAATATGGTGCACTGGCAACCAATTGGCTGAAGATATATACTCTTGTATTATTTTTGTTATTATTACTTTGACAATATATACTCTTGTATTACTGAATCTCTGAGTTTACTTGATGTTTGCTATTAATTAATTTGTTTTTAATGATGTCCCACTGTTCCAAATTGAAGCTAGTGTTAATGCTCTGGATTAGTTTAGGTACAGAGTTGTGCTAAATGTTAATAACTTGTTTCTATGATAGCACTTGGGCCACCATTGTTGCACAATTGGTACTTGTAATCACTTTACATAGATTTGATTATGCCAAGCTTGCTTTTCAAGGAACTAGTGCTAAGAAAAGCAGCATCTTCTTGGTGTCATCAAATTGTCATTCTTGTTTCAGTTAGCTCATAAAGTATTTCTGCATCAAGGACAAAAGAAAGTAAAACCTTGCCACAAAGGCATCTTGAACATAGATGAGATTGTCTTGGCATCCTTGTTAAACTTGTTTTCTTTTTTGCCCCTATTGTATTGTAGTTCAGTGATGAATATATTCATTTATTTGGAAGCAAAAATGAATGGAAGTTCATAGGATGTAGTTAGCATCTTTAAGCCTTTTTATTTTTTTATTAAAAGCATACTGAGGAACAAATAAATCCTAGGTTCTTAAGAGTGATCTTAATAGTAGCAATGATATATACAATAATTTGTGTTGTTTCTTGGCAAGATATAATGGTTCAGTTTGTAATTTTTGCATATATTTCTTTTGAAATGAAGGTTGCTAACTTTTGCATTGACTTTCTTTTGATTATTATTATTATTATTATTTTGTTGGATGTGTTTTTATACAAAAATGATTAAGCACTAAACTTTGATTTTCATGCGTGCATGCATTGTGCGTGTGTGTTCGTGTTAAATTTCTCTTGCTCAATCAACTAGATAACTATTATGCCTAACTAATGGGTATAAAGGTGTCTATAAAAATGATCTGAATAATGATGTCTTGTTTTTTTTGGATGCATTTAAAAGTCAAGACATAAGCCCCTTAATTTAAAAACTATGTATGTCTAAAGAAATTCAATTATAGAATGAAAAATGCTAATAGCACCCTAAGGCTATGAATGGTAATTGAAAAATGCTAATAATCTGTAAATTCAAATGGCAAAGAAGGAAAGCTACTAAATTAAAGTAATAGAATGAACCCTTTATATATAAGTGTATTTTTTTTAGAAGCATATGCCTAAGTGTTTGTTGACTTAGATCCTTATTTCTATGCCATTACTCTTTTGAAGCATCACTCTGCATCACTCTTCTTTCTATGAGCAAATCAGTGGATAGCTAAAGGATGAGAAAAATCTACTTCTTATTACCCTTTGAGTCTATAATTATGTGTCAACATTACTACTATGGTGGGCTGTTGATTTGGAGCAAACAGGTGGCTTGCATGGAGAGAAAATGTGGTGTATTTTATATTGGGAGTTTTGTTTGTTTTGTAAATTTTGTCATATTATTGTTCAATTTGTTGTCAATTTATTGTATTCTGTCTAAGTAAATTCATATATTCTACTGTGGTGAGTTGTTGATTTAGAGTAAGCGGGTGGCTTGTAGGGAGATATAAGGCAATGTATTTTATATTGGGAGTGTTGATTGTGTTGTTCCTATTGTCCTACTATGCAAAATCAATCATCAAGCTTGTAGTTTTTTATTTTTTATTTTTAGTTTGTGACTTTGATATAACATTCTAGACATTTGGAATGTCTTGTATTATAGCTAGAAATTTTTTATTATATTATATTAATTTGATAGTTTGAATATGCTTGATTATTGTGAGGTCTATATTGGCGTGTGTTTAGCTATAAACAGGTTGGGAAAACAAAATGCAAGTGTAGTAGAATTTTTAAGTGGAGTAGAATCTTTAAGGCACAAATTAATTATGCTAAGTGAAAACCCAATCAAAGCTTAAAAAGTTTTTAAACTTAATTTTCTCTTGTGAATTGTGCTCTTTGTTGTAGTTGTTCATCTTCTTCAGGGGAAGGCTATTGGGAGATTTCTAGTATATGCTTTCTCTTGCTTAGATTATTTTCATGCATATTCTTGAAGATTTGGAAAGTAGAAAGTAGTTCTTATTTGTGTATTGTTAAATTCTTGAACATAGGAATGGGGAGGAAGTGGCGTTTTGGTTTGGTCGATGTTGGGAAATGCTCTGTTGGAGCATTTTTAATATTAAATAAATAAAATGAATAAATGTAATAACATAAATGTAAAGATGTGGGAGTAAATATGGGAGATGAGGAGTTAGTGTAAATGTTTAATCCCACATTGAAAAGGAGATAGACTTTTTTATTCTTTTTAATTGTGGTGATTAATGGGCTAAAATGTATTGACTCAGATATTGGGCTAGATACGTGCGCAAGGGGGAGGTGAAGAGTGGAGGTATCAAAATTGGAAATGAATCAGCCTCTTGGATCCTCCTACTTGACAGCTCATTCAGAGCAATTACCATATCCGTTGGTGAGTAAATGGCCCAAATTAATACTCCATTTTTACTATAGAAAATAAAGAGACATTAACCCACTTAATGGACTATCCGTTGGAAATGAATCAGCCTCTTGGATCCTCCTACTTGACAGCCCATTCAGAGCAATTACCATATCCGTTGGTGAGTAAATGGCCCAAATTAATACTCCATTTTTACTATAGAAAATAAAGAGACATTAACCCACTTAATGGACTATCTGTTTGGGCCTTTTCATTCTTCAGAAACTGCTTATCAGACCATTAATTGTGTAACTCCAGCCCATCAAATTAATATCCAACAATTAATCTTGTAACACCCACTACATCAGAATAATGGACCTAATTAATCAGAATAAATTGGGTAGTAATTTCGTGAGGCCCATTGAGCCTATAAATAGACTCATTCAGACTCAATCCAAGTTACTGAAATTACAATACACACAAAGAAAAAATTAGAGAGATTCTTGGCAAGGAAGGGTGTTCTTTCTGGTGGAGCTTTGGGCTTGAACACTTTGTGCAGAAGTTGTTCTAGCCATACGACACTTGTTGGGCTGTTGTATCCTGGGGGAGACAAGTCATAGAAGGTCTGCACCGGTTACAAAGTTTAGCCAACCAAGGGCTTGAATCTCCTTAAAGAGAGCGAGTGCCGTGCCTCAGTCCAAATAGTGCTGTGTAATTTCTCTTTACGTTAATAATATTCAGAAGTATTTTCAGTTTCTCTTTGTGTTATTTTTATTACCATTGTATTTGCACCAACATGCTCTTCACAAGGAGGATCAAGGGAAGAGCAAGAAAGACTGGAAACCTCTCCAATTGAGGAAGAAAGATGACAATCCTCTACCAATGAAGAAAGACTCGTCTTGCAATTAAATAAAGCAAGCCAGCCAATTGGAAAACTTGCAGGAATTTGGTCAAGGTGGTTGGAATCTTTGGCACGAAGGCTATATATGTACCCAATGGATTATGTTCGATGGCATTTAGTGCCAAAACAATATAAAAACCAATGTTGGGAGGTCATTCAGGTATTAGGCGAGACAAAACAGCTACTTGGGTTCTATGCTTGATTGTACTAACTTTTATATAAGTATGTTACTATGTTGAATTTGCAAAATGCACTAACTCAATTGTTGATTTTAGAAACGATGGACCATACCTACAGATTGCATCAAACCTAAGAGACAAAGAAAGTGAACTTTGTCTCAACTTAGGAAGGTGTGGAGGAGCCACAAGGCTGATTTGAAGAAGCGTTGTAAGTACTCTACTTCTTAAATTTGTAGTTACATAATGTCATATATATATATATATTGCTCTCCCTCACATGAACAATGATATATCATTCCAACTATGGGTAGCTATAATTCAAAGATGATGGAAAGTAAACTTAAATGTGTAGAAACACTATAATCACTATTTTAATGAATTTAATGACCATGTTGTGGAAAAAAAAGGGAAGCCCATAGAGTATGCAAAGATATGAAGCTATCTTGGTTTATTATATTTTAGAGTGGTGATGATGTGGATGAATATTCTCCAATTTTTGTAAATTTATCATTTGGAGATCCACATTAGAAGATACACAACAGATGGTTTTATTTTGTCCCACTCAATGTTTTATAAAGTTTCAAACATTGATATATATTCACCATTGGAATGTATTATTTTGTGAACATTCTAGACATTTTGGATGAGAAAATGAGATCTAGAGGATTTTAATTGGGATGTATTATTTGATATATAGTTATTAATATGGTGTAATTAAATATATTTGGTTCGTTGGTTTACACTATTATTGTATTTGTTATTTGATATTGTATTTTGATTACATTACAGGTGCTTGGAAGATATGTATTACAGGTTTATTATAGGTGCCTAAAAAAATAAAAAATAAAAACTATAGCAGTGCTTTCTAAACCGCTAGAATAGGGTATTTCAATAGTTTTGTTGATTACCCTATTACGGCGTTTTAAAAGCGCTGGTATAGGGCTAATTTTTATATCCATTGAAGACCTATACCAACGCTTTTCAAAAGCGCCAGCATAGGCAATACCTATTACAGTGGTTTAAAAGCGCTGGTATAGGTTGTATTCATATTTCCGTAAGTACCTTATAGGGGCGGTTTCAAAACCTCTAATATAAATACACCTATACCAGAGCTTTTTTTAATTAAAAAGCATCGGTATAGGTCCTGAAATCCACCAGTACAGGTCTTAAAATTGCTGGTTTGGACTGTCCCGACACAAGGAAAAAGCGCTGGAATAGGGTCTGAAAAGCGTCGAGAATACAAAGCCTCACTCTCACATATCAAAATATGGCTTAAGACCAAATAAGGGAATATCCCACTTATAGTAGAAGTTCCATCCAATATTGAATTGAAGAACTTCTCTTTGGCTTCCATATAAATTCTTAACTTCCCATTTTATATATCTTGGACCATCTTTTCTTCTGACTTCACTCATTTACAAAAAAATTTCTACATTTCTCTTGATCCATATAAGGCAAGAAAATTGCTAAAGATATTACAAATTTTATCATAAAATTTACAAACTAATGTGGCAATGAATGTGATTTGTGAGTTTCAACCATCTTATAATTGAATATTTGAATTGCCTCCCTATAATTGGTGACACATCAGTTTGTAAGCTCAATGTAGTAAAACTTGTAAAATCTATAGCCATTGCTCATGAGATAAATATATTGAATCACTTGAAACAAGTTTATAGAATAACTACCATGAGGCTTTACTCTTCATAATCTTTTTTTCCCTCACTTGATCAGAATATTCCAATTAATCTTTTGATTTTTTTACAAGATATTAACTCATTAGATTCCACCAAATACTTTTTTTGGTAGGATTTAAAACCATCTAAAATCTTTCCCGTGAAATCAAATTAACAAACTATTAATCATTGTTATAAATAGCACGCTAAAATGCATGCTTAGCTACAAATTGATGTGTAATTGGTGTTATATCAAATCATGCAATTGCAGGCTAATATGCCGGTTGATCCTCACTTTTTATTGGGCTTATTAGAATGGGACCGAATTAAGCACGTACCACCAGCAGATGCTCAGATGTTGCTCTAAAGCCACGGTCCAAAGTGATGTTAGGTTTGTACTACCAAGTGCCAACTAGGCTACCACGGCCCAAAACCATATGGTACCCTCTTAGCTACATACATCAGGCCCTTATACGGTTATACCCAAAGTCATTAAAAAAAATTCATATCAAAACCCATATTTAAAAGTTTACACGCAGAGCCTTCTAACTCAATTGACCATCTTAGTGTTTCCAAATGAGATCTCTAATTAAAAATTCTGAGGCTTGAGTACACTCCCAAAGGTTTCCTTGATTTGCTTTGGCTGATAATGGATGCTAAACCGGTGCAAGACTTGGAAGCTTTCGCGACGACGGCTTGGTTCTTATAGAACAATAGAAATTCTGTTCTAGCCCATAATTTTTTAATTTTTTTTGCTACAATTTATTAAGTATAACCGTATATCAGCAATATTAGATACATAACAAATTTAAAATTTTTAAAAAAAATTTATTAAGTTGCTAAATGTAATTAGTACAATATCATTTTTGAAAAACTTTCACTAACATCATTGTTCTTGTACACCAATTACAAATTGCTACCTCAAAAGTTTTGAAATCTATTATATCATTAGTCTTACTGAAATTATAACTATGAAATAATATTATATATATATATATATAGTATTTGTGTAACATAATTTTATATATGTATTTTCTTTTATATAAATATATCTACATCAAGTTAGTTTTTACATTGGTTAAAACATTTTTTTTTTATTCATTTAGTTTGTAAACTCTGAACTATATTTTAAATCATGTTGATCAAAATTAAGATTTTTAGCATTTATAATTACAGTATTTTGTTGAATAAATTAGAAATTACACTCCTAAAGTTTAATTAATTTGTATTATATGTTTCTCAGAGAGAGAGAGAGAGAGAGAGAGAGAGAGAATTTTGGATTTTACATCACTAAAGTTTGAGCGTGTTTGGATTTTACATCTTGATGTTTTAGAATTGGATTTTACCCCTTAAACTTTTAGGGTATTTGGATTTTACTCCCTAAAATTTGAAAGTGTTTAGATTTTACACCCTGAAGATTCAGAATTTGGGGTATAAAATTCAAACAACCCCAAACTTTAAGAGATAAAATCCAAATTTTGAAACGTTAGGATGTAAAATCCAAACACCCCCAAATTTCAGGAGGTAAAATTCAAATTCTGAAACTTCAGAATTTAAAATCTAAATACTCTAAACTTTAAGGGTGTAATTTACAATTTACCCTTTTAAAAAATAAGGAAACATATAATACAAATTAATTGAACTTTAAATTATTTAAATAATAAATATCATTTTACATGTCTAAAATTATACTAGTCAGTATAAGAAAAATATAACAATAATCTAAACAAAAGAGAAATATTATTTTTCAAGTATGATAAATACAGTAAGGATCTCTAACTCCTAACCACAAATTTACAATTTTCTTTCCTTCTAAAAAAATTAATATAAACATAGCGTATATGTCTTTAATTCTCCAAATGGAATAAATAAATACATACATACATATATATATATATATATATATGGGGGTTATATTTTTGGTAAATAAATATTTAATATGCTTTGTTTTAATGAGTTACTTATCCAATAATAGTATAAAGGAAAAAAAAAAAAAATACATTCATCAGCAATTTAAAATTTTAAATAATGTGACAGTTTGTACATTATTAGATATAGAAAAATATAATTTTATGTGTGATTTGGACATAATGGAGAGGACCACGTTCCCTCCTTCCCCCTCCCATCCCCTTCTCCCCAAAAAATAGAGAGAGTTGAGCTTAATGTTTTTAGTGACCATATCCTCTAGCAAGAATATTATTAAAGAGATTACTTCTTCTTCTTTTTTGGGTCTGAAAATGAGATTTCCTACGCTTGGGGTCTTTATGTGATGGTGACACGCATCGCGCTTAGATAGGCTAGTGGTTAGACTTGGGTTCTTTTTGGGGTAGTACTCACGCTAATGGGTCACCTATTGACCACTACCATTGTATTTTCTCCTACACAAAAATAAAATATAACGAGATATAAAAATAATGAATTAAGGAGAATAATAATTCTCTCATTCGTAAATAATTCAAATTATGGTTTATAAATAAATTGGAGGATATATATTAGGCCATGAGGCACATGAAATTGAAATAAGAAAATATATTTAGCAATAAACAAATATATTTATCAATTGAAATGGATATAAATTGTCAATGTCCAAGTTAGTATGCATGGCATTTAATTTATGCCAATAGATGCGGCTAGCAACCTTTTAAGATATATAGAAATATATAATGAGCAAACTAGTGAGAAAGAACATTCTCATGAGTAGGTAATTTATGGCTTGTTTGGAAGTTTAGAGAGGGAGGAGAGTAGAGGGGAGTAGAGGGAAGGGGAGTAGTGGGGAGGAGAGTAGAGGAGAATGATTTACCTCCACCTTATTTGGATTTTTTAAAATTAGTAAGGGGGAAGAGAGTAATTAGTCCTTCCCCTTATGTAATTTTGTTAATATAATAAGGGTAAATTAGGTAATTTACTTGGTCAATAGTTTATGTACTCTACTCCCCCTCCAAATCTCTCCAATTTGGGGGAATTAAAATTGGGGAGCTAGAGGGAGTCCAAACCTCTCCAAACTCCTCCAAACCCCTCCCCCTCATCCCTTAAAAAACTTCCAAACAAGATAATTGCATTACTCTCCCTCCCTCTACTCTACTCCCCCTCCTTTTTTTAATATCCAAACATGCCATTAAACCATGAGGCTTTACATATTCGAATAAGTGTCAAAAAAATACGTTAGTATATATCATTAAAGTCATACTAATAAATGTATCATGTAACACCAAGTAAAGATGTGTACAAATATATAATGAGAGTATGATGTATAGAAATTTATCTTGGTTGCGGACAACCCATATATTTATCTAGGCCGTAACAAGCCGAGCTCCAAGACATCATGCTAGCAAGTATGAAGTGGCAGCCAAAACAGCTCTTATAACTTGAAGAAAATAGATGCTGGCTCAAGAAATAAGGGAAATAGGAAGCCATGAGTTGAAGGAGAAAGTGACATTTATATTTGTGTAGTTAAAGAACTCAAAAATGTGTACTCTCTTGCAAAAGCAGCATTGGGGGTGTCACTTTTTTGAACAATTTAGGGTCAGTTTAATAAGAGATTTTTAGTAATATTATTTAAATTTTATAAAAATATATGTTGGTGAAAGAGTGTGTGAAAATACGTATTGTGGTATTTAAACAATAGTTATTGTTTAAACACCATTACCAAACGGGGCCTCAGTTGCCTTAATACTGAACTTCACATCTCTCCTTTTTCAACAACAACAAAACTTTGAACGGTAGACAGTAGATTTGTAGCCCTATAGACTCTGATTTGGGCAACATTTAGCCGAAACACTCGTATATTGATTATTGAGTCAATTAAAACAAGCCCACAAAAATATGCAAAACAATAAAAGAATATAACAGGAATGCATATAAAACACAAATTTGAAAGCAGTTTGGTATCTCCATTCCCACACCTAAGGACCGGCCGGAATAGCAAGATACCATTTTGGGCCATCCAAACAAAAAGGCCCAAGCTATCCAATAAATAAAATGACGATATGCCTAATTTTTTAAATTTTTTTGGAGAAGCGACAATCTGCTCAATTCTCTTATTGTACGTTGCAAGATAGGGTGTGTGATGTGTCTAGGAATATCAAACATGTTTTTTAATTGTTTGATTTTCTTTTTCTTTTTCTTTTTTCTTTTTTTTTTTTTAAATAAAAACATAAACATTGTTGAGAGTGGGATTTAAACATTGTTTGATTTTCTTTTTTTTGAAACAATTGTTTGATTTTCTTTAAAATGAAATGAATGTGTGTTGTTAAGTTATTTAGTTTTGAATGTTTCTTGTTTGGAATCCAAAGTTTAAAGTTTGAGATTGGCGATTTCAAAGCAGTCGTGATAATTATATATATATATATATAAAAGATAGAAATTTTATTTTAGTTTTATCTAAATATATATGTATGCGAAACTCACTCCTAAAGACTTAAATCCCGGCATGCCTAAAGTGCACGGTGGTAAATCAGTCCTGATGTTTTTTTTTGTTTGCAATCATTTCACGAGTGTTTTTAAAGCTCACAACATAAATGAACACAAACCGCAACATACAAAAAGGTGCTGTCACATTCAGTGGCGACTCTAGAAATTTTTTCAATGTGTTCCTCAATAAGCATAAATTACACAATCTAATAAAAAGAAAAATTTGTATATTGAAAACAATAATAACTAAAACACACGCAAATGCATAAAGTTTATAATTGCCTTCTATGAGTTTTTATATTTTGAAATTGTTGCATGATAGTCTCATTATTAATGTTACAATAAACTATAAGTTCATTTGAAATATTAATAAAATTATTAATTATTGTTGTTTAGTTGTTTCATTAATTTGTTTGTCTTTTATTAACTATAATTTGTTATATTTTTGTTTCATTAATTATAAAATTATTAATTGTTATTTAGCCTAACATAATTTAATTTGTTTGTCTTTTATAATGTATTGGTTAATTAAATTATTAATTATTGTTTATTAGTTACTTCCCCCAATTAATTATTGGTTAATTAAATTATTGTTTATTAGTTGCACTAGCACACACTCCATGTGCATTTACTTCCCCCAATTCAAATATCCCACCCCCACCCCATGCCCCCATCTACCCCCACTCAACAGACAAGCCCTATGGCCCCCCAATCACAACAACCAAACAAATGAATTCACAATCACAAATCACAATACACTAAATACACTGAAAAACAATTAATTGTATTTCACCAACACCCAGTGGCAAAGCCAGAAACTTTTTCTAGGGAGGGCAAACTAAATATAACAAAATTCTTAAGCACAAATAAATAATTTATTCTAAAAAAAGTACATTAATTGATAAATTAAATTTGACCTAATAAAGTTGTTTCATACATTCTTTTATGGTATTGCAATTTTTTATAATTGATTTTGAGCTTAATTTTTCAAATAGTCTATTATTAACAAGCGCATACATATCAGAAAGAAGCATCACTTTTATATCTAGAGTTCTACACCATTAATTTAGCTTAAACAAAATCAAAATCAAAATCAAAACAATTAAATCTATAACTCACATAGCACTATCAGCACAAATCCAAACATAAATAATAGATTTAAACTTAAAATATTACACGGCACAAATCCACAAGCCACTCACACTGTAGCACAAATCCAAACCTTTCGTTTAGCACATATCACAATGCAACACAAATCACAGTGCACACAAATGAAAAACCATTAACACTATTATTGCAAACTTAAACTGGTAAGTTGTAGAGTACAACAAATAGAGAGACATACGTTTGTGAATGGCCTTGTTTCGTTGATCGTGGCTGTGGCTATGGCTATTGCTACTCAAGGCACGGAGGCAACGTGGCTACTAGCGACGCGATTGGGGCTGGTGTGCACAGCAACCATGAGAGAAATTTGGGTTTTTACTTTTCCTTTTCCTTTCCTTTTTCATTTTTTCTTTTATACTGGGTATTACTATTAGGGATTTGTAAATGAAGAGTTTTTTTTTTTTTTGGTTATTAGGTCCTTGTTATTTTGCGGTCTTTTTTGGGTATGTTGTTTTTATACTAATTATGGATTGGTTCAAAAGTTTTTGAGGGTGTTCCTAATTTTAGTTGAGGTTGTTCCTAATTTTTTTTTAGGGATAGACAAATAAAATTTTTTAATTATTATATATATATATATATATTTTTTTTTTTTTCAGGCCTGGGAACAGAACACCCTAGCCTAAACGTGGCATCGCCACTGGTCACATTAACACATTATTCAAAACTTTGTCTTCCATCTCACATACCCAATAAAAAGCTACACCAAAATCCTATATATATGAACTATCACGCATCCTTACTTATTTTCTTATTAACGTGAGACTAATATTCTCAATAAGAATTATGTCTTTTTTAATCGATGTGAGACTCCAAAATCAATAAACAAATCTCTAAACTTTTTGGTGTTAGGCTTAACACGCTATCATTATAAACATGCAAATATTTTTAAAAAATAACATATCCTCTTTTTATAAAAGCATTCAAAGAAATCCAATACTCATACTTAAATAGAAGAAAAACAAAACCTTAAAAAAAGGACAAATGTGACGTAGTTTATAGCATTATTTCACATTTCCTCCTCTAAAACAGTATTCTTACTTTTTTTTTTTTTTTTTGTGATACTAGGGAGCCAGGTGGGGGATTTGATTCATTTGAACCATGGATAACTCTATTGAAAACATCATGAAATTAATACTAACTAATTGAGTTATAAAACTTTTGGCATTCTAAATCTCTTATTATAGATTTTTCTTTCATAAAATTGAGTTAAATTCTTTTAATATAATGTGCGAATTATGATTTAAGACGTGTACCATGGGTTTTTATCCCCTATTTTAATTGGCATCCCATGTGACTATATGTATTTAAGACACTATTTTTTTTCCTTACTGAGGACCAAACCTCTCTCTCTCTCTCTCTCTCACATAATGCCTCCAATCACATAACAAGAGGGTTGGCTTAAAATGTGTGTATAACAAACAATTAAATTTGGTTAGAGATGAATTTGTATCAAATTTTTATCACATATTACATTAACAAGTCACAAACCCACGTGTTGCGTGTAATAATTTTTTTTAGGATAGTCTTATTATTATTAATATTTTTTATGGTATTACTACTCAAGCTGCATTTTATATGTATGACCAATATATTGCAGGATTCATGGTGATTAGAGCTTTTGGTCTATCAAAATTGTGATTTAGTTCAGAAAGCAAGAGAAGAAATGAAGTAGAAGAAGGAAGAAGTCTAGCAATGTAAATGTGAAGATGAACGACAGCTTGGTTCTGTAGTTTTGATTGTACAGTGTAATTTAATTATATGCTGTAGTTTAGTGACTTGTAGTTTAGTATGATTTGTTTCTCACGCGACTTACCTAACCAGAACACGTGCAGTAACTAATTCCGTATAATGTGGGATATTTTGTTGCTCTGCTTTCTGTATTTAGTCTCAGATCAATGTACAGATTCATTCAGTTGAAGAAATACACTAAACTTCTTGATTCGAAGTTTCTCTCCTTTTCTCTCTCTGATCTAAGCTTCCTATCTTCCTATTCTTGGTTCTCTGTACTTTCTTATATGGTATCAGAGCTTGACTCCTCATCAATGGCATCAAATACAAATTCATCTTCTTCTACACGAGAACCTTCTCCATTGGAAGATCCTGGAAGTCCATTTTTCTTGCACCATGGTGAATCTCCTAGTGCGATCCTGGTTGTTCAACCTCTCACTGAGGACAATTACCCTAATTGGGCCAGAGCAATGAGGATGGCTCTAGATGCTAAGAGTAAACTCGGATTCGTAGATGGATCCATTACTGCATCGATGGCAATCACACCTCTTGAGAAAAAGGCATGGTCCAAGTGCAATTCGATGATCTCATCGTGGATCTTGAATTCAATTTCACCTCATATCACTACCAGTGTCATTTACAGAGACACGGCCTTTGAGGTCTGGAATGCTCTCAAGAATCGATTCCTTCAAGCAAATGGACCAAGGATCTCTCAACTTCAGAAACAAATCTCCACTGTAATACAGAGAGATTCTACTGTGACAAGCTTTTTCACTGATCTCCAAGCTTCTTGGGATCAACTGTTGAATCTGAGGCTTTTGCCATCATGTTCATGTGAAAAGTGTACTTGTGGTGTGAATGAGAAGATCATGCATCTTTACCACCAAGATTCAATCATGCAATTTCTAAATGGATTGAATGAGTGTTACTCGCAAGTCAAGACTCAAATTCTCATGATGGAGCCTGTACCATCTGTGGATAAAGCCTTTTCTTTGGTGATCCAAGAAGAAAGGCAACGAAATTCTAATGTTCATACCAATCCCTCAGTGGAATCCACTGCTCTAGATGTCCAGAATCAACTCTTCAATCAGAATTCTTTTCCTGGCAAGAATTTCAAAGGGAATGTTGGAAAGGGAAGACCTATGTGTAGCTATTGTGGAAAGATTGGGCATGTCAAGGAGAAATGCTATAAGCTTGTTGGATTTCCACCAGGATACAAGCAAAAAGGAAGGCTTCCTATGGCTAATCAAGTCATGATGAATTGTGATCAAACTCAGAGTGAGGCTGTGCACCAGCAGAACAACTTCTCTTTCACTCAAGAACAGTATCAGCAGTTGATGTCTATGTTGAATTCTCATGCATCAAGTTCTGGCAATTCTGATGAAGCCATTCACACAGCAAATGCTGCCATTTTAGGTATTTCAGATGATCCTTTACAAACCTCAATTTGTTTAAGCATGCAACACTCTATTTTTGCTATCAATCCTTCAAACAAAAACACAGTCAGTCAAGACACTTGGATTCTTGATACAGGTGCCACAGATCACATAGTCCATTCTATTGATTTGTTCACTAAAATTACTAGTTCTGTAACCAATTTTGTTCAACTACCAAATGGTGAGAGAGTTGTTGTCACACACATAGGAACTATTCAAATAACTTCTAGTTTGATTCTTGAAAATGTCCTCTGTGTTCCTTCATTCACTTTCAACTTAATCTCCATTAGTCAACTAACTAAAAGCCAGTCATGTTGCTTCATTTTTCTGTCAAATATGTGTTTTATACAGGACCTTTCTTGTTGGAAAACGATTGGAGTGGGTAAGCTGCATCATAATCTTTATCTGCTGCAATCTTCAGAATCTTGCAAATCTGTCATAGCTGTTTCATCTTTCTTAGGTTCTGCTTTCAATTTTTTTGCAAATAATGTTGTGGATGTTCCTATAACCACAAAGTCCTATCTCTGGCATCTTAGGCTAGGTCATGTTTCTGATGCCAAACTTCAGGTCCTATGTGATATTCTTCCTGATGTAAACACTATACATAGTAATAAAGAATGTGCCATTTGTCCCATTGCTAAACACAAACGGCTTCCTTTCCCTTCTCTCAATCATTTGTCTGCTAATACTTTTGATCTCATTCACTGTGATGTTTGGGGTCCCTTTGCAAAATCTACTCACAATGGTTTCAAATATTTCCTCACCATTGTTGATGATGCCACAAGATCAACATGGGTCTATCTTATGCAGTCAAAATCTGAAACTAGACCCCTGCTGATTTCCTTTTACAAAATGATCTCAACACAATTTCACACTAATATTAAAGCCTTTAGAACTGATAATGCTCATGAGTTTTTTCTTAAGGATTTCTTTGCTGATCATGGGATTATACATCAACACTCTTGTGTTGCCACTCCACAACAAAATTCTATTGTGGAAAGGAAACACCAACACATTTTAAGCAATGCTAGAGCATTAAAATTTCAGTCTAATGTGCCCATTGCTTATTGGGGTGAATGTGTTTTAACTGCTATTTACATCATCAATAGACTACCCTCTTCCATTTTGGAAAATAAAACCCCTTTTGAGAAACTTTATAACAAACCCCCTTCTTTTGTTCACTTAAAAGTTTTTGGGTGCCTTTGTTTTGCTTCCACCTTGTCTCACAACAGATCAAAATTTGATCCTAGATCAATTCCATGTATCTTTCTGGGATTTCCTTTTGGTGTCAAAGGTTACAAATTGCTTAATCTAGCCACCAAGAAAATCTTTATATCTAGGGATGTTACCTTTCATGAAACTGTCTTTCCCTTCATTTCATCCACTTACTCTTCCTCACCTCACTCCAATATCACCTTTCCTCATCTTTTTCCTCCCTTGGATACTTCTAATACCTCCCAATCTGCCTTATTTGATTCTATTTCTCCATCACATTCTGATACTACCATAATTCAATCCATCCCTGAACCCACTTATGCTACTTCACCTTCTAATCCTTTACTCAATTCTCCATCACCTGCTGAATCACATTCTCCACCTTGTGTCTTTCCTCCACCTATTTCTATAGAAAATTCTAGTCCTTCCATCTTGGATCCTACTATTCTCCCTTCAAATACATCTCTAAGAAAATCTACTAGAGTGTCTAAGCCTCCTTCCTATTTGCAAGACTATAAATGCAGCACTGTTATAAATGATCAGTTTGCACATTCCAATCATGCCATCAAGTCTGGTTCACTCCATACCTCAGGTACAAAATACCCTTTATCAAATATCATTGGTTCTTCCACTTTATCTCCATCATATGCCCATTTTTGCTCCCTTATCACTGCTGTTTCTGAACCACATTCCTACCAAGAGGCTGTCCAAGATCCCAAATGGCAAACTGCAATGGCTGCTGAGATTGATGCATTAGAATCCAACCACACTTGGTCCCTTACTCCCTTACCATCTCATAAACGAGCCATTGGATGCAAGTGGGTCTATAGAGTGAAGTATAAGGCTGATGGCACAGTGGAAAGGTATAAGGCTCGTCTGGTAGCAAAGGGGTTCACACAGCATGAGGGTCTAGACTTCACTGAAACCTTTTCTCCTGTTGCTAAGATGACCACAATCAAAACTTTGCTTGCCATTTCTGCTGTGAGGGGCTGGCACTTAACTCAACTTGATGTTAATAATGCTTTCCTTCATGGAGAGCTTCATAAGGAGGTTTATATGCAGCTGCCTCCAGGGTTCCACAACAAGGGGGAGAACATAGTGTGCAAGCTCAACAAATCCTTGTATGGCCTTAGACAGGCATCAAGGCAGTGGTATGCAAAATTTTCATCCACTATTCTCAAATGTGGATTCAAATAGTCAAGATCAGATTACTCCCTTTTTATTAAGAAGGTTGATCAGTCATTCATAGCACTTTTGGTCTATGTGGATGATATTCTCATAGCCAGCAATGATGTTCAAGCTGTTGAAGAACTCAAGGTATTCCTGGATCAAGAGTTCAAATTGAAGGATCTTGGAAAATTGAAATTCTTTCTTGGCCTTGAAGTGGCAAGATCAGACAAAGGCATTTCCTTATGCCAAAGGAAGTATGCATTGGAGGTACTCAAAGATGCAGGCATGACAGGTTGCAAGCCTAGCAGAGTCCCTATGGAGCAAAACTTAAAATTAAGCAAGTACCATGGAGAGTTGCTACCTGATCCTGGCATTTATAGAAGACTGGTTGGCAGGTTAATATACTTAATCATTACCAGACCAGATATCACATACTCAGTAAATAAGCTGAGTCAATTCCTATCAAAACCAAGAAAGCCACACTTGGATGTAGCCTATAAGGTTCTTCAGTATATCAAGGGAAGTCCTGGACAAGGCATTCTGCTGTCATCAACATCAGACTTACACTTAAAGGCCTTCACTGATGCGGATTGGGCATCTTGTGTTGACACCAGAAGATCAACCACTGGTTATTGTGTCTTTTTGGGTAACTCTCTAGTTTCATGGAAATCTAAAAAGCAGTCCATAGTATCCAGATCATCTGCAGAAGCTGAATACCGAGCCATGGCAGTGACTATGTGTGAAATGTCTTGGATATTAGCCTTGTTGAAGGATTTAGAAGTGTATCATCCAAAACCTGCAATGCTGTTTTATGACAATCAAGCAGCTATATATATTGGTGAGAATCCCGTGTTTCATGAGAGGACCAAACATATAGAGATAGACTACCATTTGGTCAGAGATAAGGTTGAAGACAAAGTCATAAGGCTGTTTTTCACTCCAACTCATTCACAGTTAGCTGATCTACTTACAAAAGCACTTAGTGGTCAACAATTGAGAACTTTACTTGTCAAGATGAACATTGTGAATATTCACAGTCCTGATTCTCATCTTGAAGGGGCGTATCAAAACTGTGATTTAGTTCAGAAAGCAAGAGAAGAAATGAAGTAGAAGAAGGAAGAAGTCCAGCAATGTAAATGTGAAGATGAACGACAGCTTGGTTCTGTAGTTTTGATTGTACAGTGTAATTTAATTATATGTTGTAGTTTAGTGACTTGTAGTTTAGTATGATTTGTTTCTCACGTGACTTAACTAACCAGAACATGTGCAGTAACTAATTCCGTATAATGTGGGATATTTTGTTGCTCTGCTTTCTGTATTTAGTCTCAGATCAATGTACAGATTCATTCAGTTGAAGAAATACACTAAACTTCTTGATTTGAAGTTTCTCTCCTTTTCTCTCTCTGATCTAAGCTTCCTATCTTCCTATTCTTGGTTCTCTGTACTTTCTTGTATGGTCAAGGAACTAATTTTTTGAAAAAAGTTTATAAAGGCAAGAAAATATAAAATTCTAATATCATTTGCGTCTTTGAAGCTTCTTCTTCTTTGATGACTTGTGTTTTGTAGTTTTTCAACGATTAATTAGATCTTGAAGGAACATGTTATCATCATTTGATTCTGCATCTTCAACATTAGAGGTAGAATTCATTGACTGGATGGCACCATTATTGCCTTCTTGTTTTGATCCACTGGCATCATTATTTGTGTTTGTTAATGGTTTTGTATCCAAAACTTCAAATGTGTTTTTTTCAGAAGTTTGACCTGCGTTTTTCTTGATTTCATAATTCTCCAATGCTTCCTACACCAAAGTATGTTTACACTACATTGTAGATTTTTTTTTTTTTTTTTGAATGAATTTGCAAATAATTGTAGAAGTAGGAAGCTTACTGTTGTGATATCACCTTTTTTTTTTGGGTCACTTGCATCATTATTTGTGCTTGTGGGTGGTTTTGTATCCAAAAGTTCAAATGTGTTTTTGTCAGAAGTCTGATCTGGACTTTCCTTGATTTTATCCTTTTGCAATGGTTCCTAAAATACAGTATGTGGATTACAACACAGTATTTGAATTTGCAAATAACGGTAAGTTTGTAATAGTTGACAGCTTACTGTTTGTGATATGATGAAGTTTCAGTTATAGTCATTAAGTTTTAGTTCAAACACAAATGTTTTTTCAATGAGCTTTTATATTTCATTTGATAGGGTGAAATTTGCATTCATCTGATAAAATATTGAATATAACTTAGTATATTCTTGTCAAAATAAATGAAAGATTATATATGCTAATTGTATGGTCTTACAATTGCACATTTGTTTAATAATTCTCTTACTATTGTGTGAAGTAATTTTTCAGCTTCCTTATCAAAAAAATAAATACAACACACTCTGTTCCATCATAAACATTGAGTTAAATTCTATACTTGCATGTATAAATATCTAATTTGTTTCTTCTTCTTCTTCTTCTTTAATTTTCTTTTATGTTTACATATATTGTACAATTCTAAAATTGGTAATTTATATTTTACCTTGGAATTTGAAAATCAAAGTTACTTTTGCAACGGCTGCACCAAAAATTATTTTCAGATTTTACTTTTTTGTTGCACTTTGCGCATCCAATATAGTACCATCCAAAGTTTGTTTCAATATTTCCTATTGTTGCAATGCATGTGAATACAATTTCCAACAATATAAAAGAACAAAAAAATTACATTTTTGTTAAGCTTATTGAAAACTATAAATATATATATATATATATAGAGAGAGAGAGAGAGAGAGAGAGAGAGAGAATGCTACAGCCACAAACTTTTTACAACATTTTTACAGACTATTGATATAGCAAATTCTAATTAGTTCTAATATGGGTCCACTACTAACATCACATTTATGTTTACCAATAATTATTTGAAATTTACTAAAGCCACATCAACAGTTTGTAAAAATGTTGTAAAATAGTTTGTGTCTGTAACATTACTCATATATATATATATATATATATTGATGGAACTAAATATATTCTGACTCCTATTCCAAGGATATTATTTGCTTGATTGTCCTTTTATTTTTTTTTTTGATCTTTTTTTCAAGCGATATTTCTTCCTTGAATTGTAGAGGAATTCCTTCAATTTGAGTATTTTCTACATTTCTTTCATGATAGAAGATTAAAATTAAAACATAGCTAATAATTATTGGATATGAAGATTGTTATTGTACTAAATTAATGTATTAGGATAATTTTTAAAAATAATTAATTAGAGTAAAAGTATGGTATGGGAAATATAATTATCTATCAATCAAGGTTGCAGTTTCAGGTATTTCTAAATTGATGTACACTTTCGTTGCACTTGTAGATAAGAAATCTTGTACTTAATAAAAATATGTTAATTATCTAAATTAATAGATATGTTTTTAAAAAAAAAAAAGTATTACCTCTAAATGTTTTCACAATAGTAGATGTCACTATTATGACAAAGGGTCCTGGATTGTTGGTGTAAAAATTTTCCTTAATTTCATTTGATGTTAGTCCCTAGAGAGTAATTCTTATTTTGATTTCTCTGTGGCAAACAAATATGTAAGCCATAAAGAGTTTGAAGTAGTATTATTCAACAAATCCATACGTGCATTATAATGCTCACTCTAGATACATGATATCTATATTTCTCATTGGGACAGTAGATCCTTGAACATGAACATTATTTTCTAGTGGTCCAACACCATCTTTCCAATGATTTCTGCAACAAATATAGTTCATTAAGTAATTTGAAACATAATTTATTTTAAAATAAATTTGAGACTTTTTTGGCTACTTGTCAAATTTTTGTTATTGTCAAAGCATTCCACAATTGTTTTGCAATCAATAAATTCAAATTTACGCTGAGAAATAATAACTTTAGCCTCTTTTAGCTCTTCAATAACTGTTATATGAAGAAAGTTTATTTTTCTCTCTTTACATATAGGCCGATAACTATCTTTCTGCTTGTATCTACTCAAAGAATGGACACTGAATATAACTATCCTTCTTGTAGTTGTGGCTGAAACTTCTCAACATTGTTTTTTTGAATTTCAGCATGTATGGTATCATCCTGCTAGTTAAATAAGTAATTTGTTAGTCACAATTTTAGTTTTAAGGTGTCAATATCTTAAAGAATATATGACAAAATAGATTCTCAATTCAAATCTAACCTGTTCATCTATAAGAACCATGTAGTTCAAGATTTTTTCAGTTGACAGCTTCCCACATTCAAGAAAGTCTGACTCCTACTTTCCAATTCTCTCATTTTTATTCGAAAGTTGCTTGATGAGATTGTAGCTCATTTTTTAAACTGATAATATAGTCATTAGTTGGACCCGATTGAATGAAACTATTGTTAGAATGGAAATGGCCTAACAAAAATTCAACGATATACATAACTAAGTAGATCTAAAATTTGCAATGATATTCATTCATCTTAGTATACATACCTTGTACATAAGGAAAATTTGTTTTTCCAATATCTTGTAGTTGGAAGCTTTCTCTATTGTTGTAAAGTACGATCTCTTACTAGTTGTAATTTGTATGGTATGGTTATCAATAAGAAATAGACATCACACTTGTCTTAAATAGTTATATATGTGGTTACGTTAGTGGTATGTGAAATGCTTTTTTGTTTTTTTTCAAGGGAATACGAAGGCATTTATCTAGTTTGGTCTTAATTAATTAATGATTTGGTTATAACAGAAGTAGTAATGGCCTTATTTTTTAAATGGCAAAAATTCAAAACTGACCCTCTAACTTTCAGTTTTTGTCATTTCAGTTCTTTAACTTTCAGTTTTGTTATTTCAATCATTTAACTTTTAATTTTTTTCAATGTAGTCTTATGTTAGAGCTCTGTTAGTGTTTTCTGTTAAAGGCTCAAAATGATGCTCTCTTTTTTTTTTTCTTTTTTTCAGAATTGCGGGAATTTTTCTTAAAAGACGTTAAAAAAAATAAATAAATAAAATAGAATCATGTTGGGACTGGGCCTGGAAGAGAACCATGACTTGCAAACTTTCTAAACGTGAGAAACACATTGGACATCCAAACGGTGGCCAATTGTTCTGCCACACAACTGCAACTATGTTGCTCCCAAAGGTCAACCTCTTCATAGATCGAACCACCCATGCCCATATGATAGCTTCTGGGTTCAAGCCATGTGGCTACATCCTCAACCGTCTGATGGATATCCATTGCAAATCATCCAATATTGCTTATGCTCTCCACTAGTTCAACAAAATTCCCAAACCAGATATAGGGGCAAGTAAGTCGTTGATTGCGCTCTACTACAGGGAATCTAAAGTTGGCTCAAGAAGTATTTGGTGGAACCCCACTAAGTACATGAGACACAATTTTTTTTTTTTTTTTTTTTTTGTTACTTGTTATTTTGTTTTTTAACAGCTTTTTTTAGAATTCCTTTAATTCTGAAAATTATTAAAAAAAAAAAAAAAAAAAAAAAAAAGAAGAGAAGCCAAAACGGCATCATTTTGAACTCTTAACAGAAAATATTAACGGAGCTCTAATAGAAGACTATATTAAAAAAAAATTGAAAATTAGAAGACTGAAATGACAAAACTAAAAGTTAAGAAGACTGAAATGACAAATGCTGAAAGTTAGAGGGTTAGTTTTAGATTTTTGTCTTTTTAAATTTAATGTATTTAGTGGTTAGGTTAGTGGTATGTCAAAAAAAATTTTCCAGCAGAAAAAAAAAAAAAGTTTTTTTTTAATGAATTTCCATGGACATGTAAAAAAATTTTAAAAATAAAATTAGTGACTTTTTCAAGAGTAGAAAAATAATTGTTTTAATTATTTTATTCATAAATTTCATTGTTTAGTTATAAATATCTAAATTAAAGCATATGAATATATAAATGTAAAGTTAAATGTAAAGTTAAAACTATCCATGATGAAAATGTATAGACAATTTTTGTTATTTTTTATTTTGCATGAATTATTATTTACTTGTGTAGTTATAAACATCTAAATTAAGTAGATGAACTTTTTCAAAAAAAAATTAAATAGATATGTAAAAACCTCTCATACTTTTTTTTTTCAAGTTCATAAACTTTATAATAAACAACAAGAACAACAAAGGTTGGAGATCCGGATTGAATTAGAGCCAAGGCAAGTAAATGTTCAACTAAAATCTTATGAATAGAGACTTTGATTTACATCAAACCTTAATTAAATTCCAGACCCCTTTTTGAAGAAACTTTCCAGGCCCTTTTTAGTATACTAGATTATGAATCTACGATTTCACTCTCTCCCACCTTTTTCTTACAACCAAAGTAGAAGGTGCCATTTCACATAGAGGTCATTTGTGGCATTTAAATTACAGACCAATAAAATGAACACCATATCTAACATAAACACCTAAACACTTTTTTTAAGATGATTTCCAGAAAAGAACCTTAATCAAATTATGAATATATAAAAAGTTTACAAATAACTGATGTTGATATTAATTACTATAATTTCAGGTCCTTTGAATTTTTAAAGCTATAAAGATTGGACTTTATGGTGGAGATAGGGCTGAGAATCAAGTTCCTTTTAAGAGATTTTAAAATTTAGGAAAATTATTTTAAAATTATATGAGAAATTCAAGAAAAAGAATGGTAATGATGGCTGGTGTAGTTCAATAGGAGCGTAAAAACATCAAATGCTACACTTCAGCTTTTAGATTATATAAATTAAATTTGTATTCCGTATTTCCACAAAAATATTCAACAGTGGTAATAATGATGAAGTAGGCTTACCTAGGTGATCAGTGAGGTTATCGTGTTGGCTCTCATTCTGAAAATTATGAATGGGTCACTTAACACCATAGTTAAGAAAAATAATTTGGACGGGTTAGGATTATAAATTAATCAAATTGTTCATAAACAACTCAGATTTGACTCGATAAAAAACTCATTCATATTTATTTGTTTATAAACGAGTCAAGCTTGAGCCTTAATTTTTGGAGAGTCTAAGCCAAAAAAAAAAAAAAAAAAATTGTTCATTAACAATGTTGTGAACAATAGGGCTCAATAAAAAAAAAAAAATAATACTAACTTAGACGGCTTTATAGGCTTGGTAATAAATTTGATTTGATCTTGAAAAATAAACTCATATTTTACTAAGCATTTAATTAATTGGGAGTGTGGATCACATTTTTAAACTAAATGAGCTTAATAATATACTTATATTGGATCTTCAATTCAAAGCTTGATATGCAGCTTGAGTTTGAGCTTGAGCTTGAGCTCACCTTGATTAATAAATTAAACCAAGCTCAAGCTTTTAGACATTCTGACAAGTTCAAACTCAAACATTGTTTATAGGCTTGGTTCAAGCTTAAGCCAAGGTTGAACATTTTATATTTATTGTTGAGCTGAGCTTAAATATTCAATACTTGATAAAACTTGATTCATTTACTGCACTTGACACATGACACAAAATTAGACAAGAGTTAAAATTTTTTTTTTTCTTAAATGTTCTCTCTTTTTCTTTGGTGGAGAAAAGTTGGAAACGGGTGGTAAGAGTCTTAATCTGATAATAAGAGAAAGTTATCATGGAGTGAACATCATCCGTTTAAATTCTACTGTATCTATAAAAAAAATTAATTTAAAAAAAAAAAAAAAAAAAATCCTATAGATTATGATATCACTCTACCGTAACATGCGTGAAAAATTGGAATGATATAGAACATCGTTTAACCTTCTTATGATATGGAACATTTTTGTTTGTCCTGACCAGTTGGCAGCCAATTTGCCAATGACCCAATCCTTCATCTTCTGCATATAAAAACCATAGAAGATAAAGATCCGTCCGTTGTTGTGACTTGTATTTGTATGGGAGACGTTGACATTCCATAAATTTTCCCGTGACACACAACTGTCCCAAAATAATGACACCAAACAAGTTAACTATTTATGAACAATTGGTCTCTCCAAAGCAAAGCAGTAGTCTCTATAGCACATGTTATTGGAGGCCCACTTCAAGATTTTCTTTCAAATATGGACCGAAAGCCTTATCTTCGATCCTCAGAAAACCCCAAAACAAAAACCATCACACTCCAATTTACCTACACAACATTACACCAACAGACACAAAGTAGAAACTGGGCATGGCATATTAATTACCAGGAACAGAATAGAGTACAAGAACTACAAAATGTAGCAATTAAAACTTTCTAGTGGAAGCTTCTAATCTACAGCTCTAGTAAAAATGGGTGGACAATACAATGCAAAACATATATAGCAAACAAAGTGATAACATGCTGAAAATGGGTGCTCTAAGGGTGTTTGATGATGAATGACTGGAGATTTCAGACGAATCAACGGCTAGAGGCATTCCATCGCTGTTGAGAGTGCACGACTGGGGATCGGAACCATCTTTGCTCAACATGATAGCTCGTAAGACTGCTGAAACTGTGTGAATGTATGCCGTTCGATTCTTGGCAAGGAGCCATGTCATACCCATTAGTTGACAATCTTTGTTGTGCATTTTGGTGGTCCTGTCCTCTGATTTGCTTGAATTGAAAGTTTTCTTCTTGTTAAGCTACAAAAAATTATTGTTTTAATTAGAAACATCATTTATGACCACTGATTGGACAAACAGATGTTTGGTGAATGAAGTTCTAAATGACCAAAATTTAGTAGGTGCAACATCACAATCTATTTTAAAGCTGCAGATTCAGTTCTTTATAAAAGCTTATTCTTACAGTGAATTAAATCATCTAACCAACACGTATTTAACAACAGAAAAAACAATGAATATGTAAGAAACTAAGAATGTTGATGCTGTACTTTGGAGAACAGGGTTAAATTGTAGAAACTAGCTAAAAAATTTTAACAATGTCATTGCAATATGCCAAAAATTGATTAGAAACAGTTAGAAATTGGGAATTTCTTAATTATGTACAAATCTATCTTGCAATTCAAACTAATAATTAAAAATGATTAAACTAAAAAACAATTAGATTAATTTAAAAAAAAAAAAAAAAAACTAATTGTCAGTATAAATAAACAAAATGCATATTGAAAAGCTTAGTGAACTTGAAATTAACAACCAGATTAATTTGCCAATTAAAAATAAAAATAAAATAAAACCGTTAGAAGTACAAATCAAACAATAGATTGCACGCGTTTTTGTCACCTACTGTCAGCAAAACAGTGAAAAAGATGTGTAATAGGCTACGACGTATGTTGTGGATGAGATCTCATGAGTTTGCCTTTAGTTCCAAAGTTCATATTTGGTATGACAAATAATGCACTGTACAAATAAACTGTTAAAAATAAAATCGTACAAGAACACACTGTTAAGATTGCACAGAACTTGTTATTTATAATGAATGAAGTTTAAACTGGTTTTGGACCAATTAAAACCATTAAACATAGTATCCAATGTATAATAATTGATACATGTTTCAACCAAAAAAAGATAATTGATGCGTGCGTGTCTATGGACATATAAAATGCCACAATGTGATTGAGGTGTGTCTGTGGTAGACACACCTCTACCCCCTCACAACTGGGAAGCGAGTTGTGTCCAAAGCATTATTGTCTACAGTTTTTGATTATGAAAAAAAACAAAAAAGTGTGAAACTAGCGGGTAATCCGATAAACAACCGTTAAAATAACAGTAGGCCTAAATTATAGATGCATTCCAACTCGCGTTTTAGCGCGTGAAAAAAACTACTCTTTTTTCATCCTTTCGTTTTCTCATTACACACTGATTTTTTTTTTTTTAAAGGAAATTACATTGAAGCTGAAATGAGATACAAAACAATTCGGGGTTATATTTTATGAGACTATAATCTGAGGTATTTATTTTTTTTTTGATGAACTAATTTGAGGTATTTATTATTTCTATATTCTAGAGGTAAAAATATAGGCCAAACTTTGATTCTCTTTCTTTATCTTATAAAATTCATCTATTTTGGCAGCTCCTAGGTTTTTAGATAAGGTAGTGTTGGTCAATCATCAAATTCTTCTTTTTGTTACCAAGCCCGACAAACAATAGACTCGCTCTCATGGCGCGTCTAGAATAATTATACCTAAAGACTAGAGTTTGACACAGTAATCAAAATGAAGAAAAAGCAGGACAAACTTTCCCAAATACCAAACATTGAGAAAGACTCCTGAGTCCTAACCCAGAAAAAAAGAGTTCATTCTCTTCAGCCATTGAAGTACAAATCAAAACAAACAAGATGGAACCAAAAAAGAAAAAGAAAAAGAGAGAATGTTATGAAACAACTAACCAATTAGAGAAAAGAAGCACTTACCAGATAGAGACTATTCAAGCACTTAGAGCACCCACCAAGACCTGGGAATTCATTCACATTGGTGCTACTACTCAAGCAATGTTTCTCCAACCTCTTCACATTCTCATCCCCAACAAGCTTCCCTTCCTGGTTCACTGAAAAAGCTTCAGGACAACTCAATGGGTGTAACCTTATTCCACAATAACAGTACACCAAGTCACAAGTCTCATTGGGTCTTGTTAACTCAATCCCTCTTCCCTTGAGTGCTTTTCCCAAGTCCTCCACACATGTTTCTGAATCATCAGGCAGAAGTGGCATGTCATAGGATGGGGTGGTGCTATTGGCTGTGCTGCTAACTCTACTTGCTCTTCCAAGGGCTGTGGAAGAGTAAGCTGAGTAGAGCCAAGCAGCAAGTACAGGACAGCATCGGCTATGATGGAGCTGACCATTGGTGGCACTACAAGCAGTGTTTATGCCATGGAAAAGCTCATCTGGGAGGTCTAATGGGCAACCAACTACATTGGATTGTTCAGGGAATGCAGGAATTGTTGCTTGTGGAGATGGGTTTGGGAGGAATGATTGGATTGAAGCCGGGTCCGGGTTGGGAAGACCCAGAAAAGCGGGCAAGAGAATTGAGAAGAAGAAAACTAAGAAGAAAGTAAAGAAAGGTGGGTTGGGGGACATTATTTTTTTGGTACAAAGGAAGGATCTTTGTTTGTTGTGTTTGTGAGAGAGAGAGAAAGAGAGAGAGAGAGAGAGGAAAATGCGGTATGTTGTGTGTGGGTTATTGCTTTTGCTTTTACTTTTATGATGTTGTGCGAGGGTGTGATATAAAGGTGTTGGTAGTGGTGACCTTGTGGGTGTTGGAATCGGAGCAAAGGTGCCAAAAAGAGTGGTGGGGTTGGGTGACTTTGGCTGTATTCTAGCTAGTTACAGTGCTGGTTAGATCTAAAGGTTAATTGTGGTACCTCTAAAGTTGTTGGGGATTAGTAATAGTATCATGAACAAATCATTCATGGGGAAATTAAAGTTTTGTTTACGATGCATAAAATGCAAGTAATTTACAGGTGCCTTTCTCAATTCTGGTTCCTTTTCGCGTGCAAGCTAAGTTTTTCGGTAGATTCAATAGGAAAATTGTTACAAAATAATGCATTTGTGTTAAAAATTATTTTTGCTTTGTTGAAAACAGGAGGGCAAATTACACTATAACTCTCGTGGTATCACTGTTTGCATTATTAATTTTTCCTTTTATTGTTATAAACGTGACAAGTGACAAGTGAAATGATAGGGATAGAAAAATTAAAATGGTAGAAACACAGGAACATTGAAAGTGATGTGGGAGCATTTATCGCAATTGTCCATAGTAGTTATTAACCCATGATATTAAAAACTAAAAAGAGCACACGAAGAGATGTGGGTTCGAAGCAAGTTTATGCACTTACATATCGTTATCTTACCTTGTGATAAGTGTTATTCAAGCCCAAGGAGGGAGAGACACGTGAAACCAAAAAAAAAAAAAAACTAATTAGTAATCGTGGTAGAAACTCAGGGAAAGGAAGATACATGTAAGGAACAACCGTTAAAACTATTCAGCCTAAAGTATAAACAGAAGGCTCACTTTCAAGAGAAGACAATACTCACTACTAACATACTTAGAAATCATTCTCTTGTAGTAATAGTTACTTAGTAGAGTATCTCATAATTGTTAGGGTTTTAAGAGGTGTTCATGCTTATATGTGTTTGCTTGTAATCTGCTACGTACACACTTTAATCTTGTTTGTACAAATTTATTGAAATTTGATTCAAGTTCTCCGTCGTTGAGCTCATTTGATTTGGAATATGTTTATTTGAACCAATTTGATGTTAGTGTGATAATCTAAGATTAAATCTAGGGGTAATTACACTAAACCTACCTGTGGTTTGGCCCGAAATCACTTTGCCTACCCATAGTTTAAAAAGTGTCACTTTACCCACCTGAGGTATATTCCGTTTGTTTTCCGTAACCCACCTCTGTTAAAATCAGGGATAAATAGGTATTTTTGCTCAAATTTTATGTCTCTCTCCTCCTAAAACAAAAACTAGCACAAAAATGCAAGAGAAATAAGATCAAAAAGTAGTATTGGTCTCTCTTTCAATTCACATAAATCTTAAACATGAAGAACATACTCAAAAAAATAAAACCCAAATACCTATTTACCCACCTGAGGTATGTTCCGTTTGTTTTCTGTAACCCACCTCTGTTAAAATCAGGGGTAAATAGGTATTTTTGCTCAAATTTTATGTCTCTCTCCTCCTAAAACAAAAACTAGCACAAAAATGCAAGAGAAATAAGATCAAAAAGTGGTATTGGTCTCTCTTTCCATTCACATAAATCTTGAACATGAAGAACATACTCAAAAAAATAAAACCCAAATCAATCTACACAAATAACCGAACAATAAAATATTGATGAAATTCATAAATTAAATGGAAAGCTGTACCAAGCTCTATTGAACAAAGAAGCGCAGTATGTCGCAATTTTGAATACATTGATGATGATGAAGGTGAGAAAAGGTAATCGAAAGCAACGGTGGTGATATTCTATTCACTCATCCCTTTCCCTGAGTCTCTCTCTTCCTCTTTTGGCTTTCTTTGATTCAGATTCGAAGAAGATTTGAAAAAAAAAAAAAAAAAAAAAAAAAAAAAAAAAAAAAAAAAAGAAGAAGAACACGACTTTGCTCAGTGAAAAAAAAATTGAATGAAACCCAACAACAAACAAACATCGACAACTAACCATTAGTAAAATCCATGACCCCAGAGCCACCGTCCACTGACCACAGACCATCAACAAAAGCCACAAAGCCATCAACAAAACAACAACATCAACATCGGCATTGGCATAAGTACACAAACACAGAACTTTGTAACCATCCGCCACCAATAAACCCAGAATTAGTGATTCAAACCAAAACCCCCAGTGATTCAAACCAAAACCCAGAATCATTGATTCAAACCAAAACCTAAAACCAGTGAGTCAAGCCAAAACCAAACCCAGAACTAGTGATTCAAAGCAAAACCAATAGAATCAAAACCCATAAACCTCCAAAGCCGACCCACAACAAAACCGAAATCCTCAAACTCCGATCCTAACTAAAACCCCCAAACCACTACGAACCCACCACTGCAAAGGCGAAGAGTGGAGAAATCTGCACCCACCAAACAAAATATTAATTTTCACAAAACCCTCCCTTTTGATCTTGTTTCTCTTGCATTTTTGTGCTATTTTTTGTTTTGAGAGGAGAGAGACATAAAATTTGAGCAAAAATACCTATTTACTTCTGATTTTAACAGAGGTGGATTACAGAAAACAAACAGAACATGCCTCAGATTGGTAAAGTGACACTTTTTAAACCACGGATAAGCAAAGTGATTTCGGGCCAAACCACAGGTAGGTTTAGTGTAATTACTTCTTAAATCTATTTACTGTGAACTTCCGAACCATTAACTGTTTATATGAATTAGGCTTTGAATTAATCTGTTTGCCATCTAATTTGCTTTGTTGAGATCCAATGGCATTGAACATAATTTGGAATTTAGCCTTGATATATACTTGATAACTTTAAATTTTCTTTACTTATTTCTTTTATTGTTAGTTGCATTTTCTACAAAAAGTCCCTTAAGGCATTTCCAAAACCTCACCCCTAATCTACGAAGTGAAATCATCCATCAAACCACTACTAAAATTAATACATATAATGACCACATTTTGTACTTAAAAGGGATTGTTTTGTGAAAAAATTGACAAATTTTGGACTGCACTTTTCCAATGCACATTTGCTAGCACACAACTGTGAAGCATGGCAAAAACTTCTGATAAGGGTGATACAAACCCTAGAAATCATAAGAGAGATATCCAAAAGACTCATCTTTGAGGGTAGGAAAAGAGAGAACCTTTGTTTTGAAAAAACCAATCTATCCTCTCTTTTCCATCTCCTTCATTGTTTTGATTGAGAGTTTGTAAACACTTTCTTCACCCATAAACATAGACTTTGTGAGTGAGAGAAAGTTTATGGAAACTTGAGAAGCCACATTCAAATCCAATCTCTATTAGTGGTGTTTCCATTGGTGTTTGGTGAGATTTGCTTACATTCTCTTTTATTTCCTTCACTCTACAATATTGTCATACTTTGTGCAATGTAGTTAGTTAGTATGCATAACCAAATTTGTTATACTCGATTTTTCTGAAAATGAAAATGTTGCCAAATTCTAAAAATAATTAACACTCCACTCTTCTCTATTAGGGGAAAGGTTTGTTTGGATTGTTTCACTTTTTTTTTCTTCTCCAATACGTTAACTATATTAGACTATGAAAGTGATAAAGTTTCAGCATTTTACCATTCCTTTGCTTTTCTTTATTTTTCTTGGCAGATAGGCAAAGACAAATTAAAAAAAAAAAAAGTTTAAGAAGAAAAAATTGTGAGGGAGAAATAAAGGACCAGAGAGTCTATATTGGTGAAAAGCATTACATGAGAATTATAAGTGGAATTTTGAATATGAAAAAATATAACACGGTTTATTCATATATAAAATATTTTAATAAATAAAAAAAGTGTTACGTCAATAACATTTTTACAAAAAATCTTAGGTATTTAATTGGTATTAGTTCTAATTTAAACTTACCATTGATTTTTTTCCCCCTACTAATAACAGCCAATAAAAACCTGTCAATTAGAAATTGTTATGAAAATATTGTAGACATAACATTTCTTAATAAATAAACTCAACATAAAGCAAATGATCTCTTTTATGGGTAATCTATACTACTATTTAAATGGCGTCCAAGCCGTTTACACCATGAACTCTAAGTTTTGGATATCCCAAAATATCTTCTCCCTGCTCGCTTATAGATTTTTCAATTAAATGGGATAATTCACAAAATAAAAGCTTACAATTTAAAACCTTCCACTAAACACAAGTTCTCTGTAGTTTACAATCTCTTTATCTTTTATCCTTTTTAAAATTTAAACATATGCATCCTATTTTCCTCTTCATCTCTTATCATTTTTTAAATTTAAATAGACAAACTATTTGTTTTCTTGCATCTTCTATGTTCTCTTTTATTTTGAACAACAAAATCTCTAGGCATTCAGCAAACTTAAATTCGCCATAGATTTTCAGTACATGAAAAGAGATAAATGAATGGAAAATTACAATACTAAATCAATAATAATAATAAAAAAGGCCTCAACGCACTTGCGAAATGTATGTGATGAAGCTAGTTTAACATTAAAAATATTAATATGAGTGGCATTTTATTGTCTGGTTTTTTTTTTTTTAAAGAATTTATTGTTTGAATTGATCTTGGGTATGATATGTGTGTATTATGTATATACACAATACATGTGTAGTTACCTATGTTTATATATATATATATATATATATATATATATATATATATTTCCCCTCAACTCAAATCTTGGCTTTGCCACTCGATGCAATCTTCTATATATCGTTCTCTTGGCGCGATAGTCACTCTACAAGTATAAATATTTGCAGGGTGTAGAAGGCAAGGGTCGAGGTGTGTATAGTTAAGCCATGATTAATACTATAATGATTTCTTGATTGTACGATGCTTCTTTCATGTTGGGGGGGGGGGGGGGGAGATCAGATCAATATGAAGTCTCTTTTCAGCAAGTGTGGTTTATCATTATTATTATTATCTGCAACTATGCTTGAATAGACGATTAAATGATTGGAGTTTAGAGGAGATAATATAACTTAATAGAATTTCATAGTTAAAATAAACTTGCTCTTGTATTACACAAAATTCTATTTAAGTTTTATTATCTCCTCTAAACTCCAATCATTTAATCGTTTATTCAAGCATAGTTGCAGAAAATAAACCACACTTGCTGAAAGAAGCATCATAAAATCATGAAATCATTATAGTATTAATCATCACTTAACTATACACACCTCGACCCTTACCCTTTACACTCTATAAGTATTTATATTTGTAAAGTGATCATCGTATCTCTTGGAACCATTTATAGAAGATTGCATCGAGTGGCAAAGCCAAGATTTGAGTTGAGAGGACAAATATATATATAAACATGGGTAACTACACATGTATTGTTTATACACATAATACACATATATCATACCCTAGATCAATTCAGACAATAAATTCTTTTAACAAAATCAGACAATAAAATGCCACTCATATTAATATTTTTAATGTTAAACTAGTTTCATCACATGCGCTTTGCAAGTGCAATAAGGCCTTTTTTTTTTTTTTTTAGTATCATAATTTTCTATTCATTTATCTCTTTTCGTGTACTGAAAATCTGTGGCAAATTTAAGTTTGCTAAATGCCTAGAGATTTTGTTGTTCAAAATAAAAGAGAACATAGAAGAAGCAAGAAAACAAATAGTTTGTCTATTTAAATTTAAAAAATGATAAGAGATGAAGAGGAAAATAGGGTGCATCTGTTTAAACTTTAAAAAGGATAAAAGATAAGGAGATTGTAAACTACAAAGAACTTGGGTTTAGTGGGAGGTTTTAAATTGTGAGCTTTTATTTTTTGAATTATCCCATTTAATTGAAATTCTATAAGTGAGCAGGGAGAAGATATTTTGGGATATTCAAAACTTAGAGTTCACAACGTAAACAGCTTGGGCGCCCTTTAAATAGTAGTATAGATTACCCATAAAAGAGATTGTTTACTTTATGTTTAGTTTATTTATTGAGAAATGTTATGACCACAATATTCTTACAACAAATTCGAATTGACGGGTTTTTGTTGGCGGTTATTAATGGGCAAAAAAAAAAACAAAAACAAAATTTCAATAGTAAGTTCAAATTAAAATCAATAACAATTAACTATCTAAGATTTGTTATAAAAATGTGTTAAAATAAACTTGCTCTAGTATTGCACAAAATTCTATTAAGTTTTATTATCTCCTCAAACTCCAATCATTTAATCATTTATTCAAGAGAGTTGCAGAAGATAATAATAATGATGATGATGATGATGATGATAAACCACACTTGCTGAAAAGAGACTTCATATTGATTTGAATGGCGAACTCCTCCCCATGAAAGAAGCATTGTAAGATCATGAAATCATTATATTATCAATCGTGGCTTAACTATACGCACCTCGACCCTTGCCTTGTGCACCCTACAAGTATTTATATTTATAGAATAACTATTGCGTCAAGAATGTGCAGTGATGTGTGCATATATACACACACAATGGGAGAAATGTGATTTGCTTTGTTGGTACTTTTAAGGAGTTCCCTTAAAACAATTGTTAATAGAAAAACGTTAACGAATGTTTTAAGGGTGTTGGTTTAGAACTATTTTTAGAAACATTTTATGAAAAAATAATAAAATAATTAATTTTTCTGACATCTTTTTATATTTTCCATAAAATTTGTGTTAAATTTATTAATAATTGTCTCAAAGACACTTATTAACTTGACTTTAGTTAATAAATTATTTTTAAAAAATTTTAACATTTCTTTAATAAGAAATAAGAAATATATATATATCAAAATATTAATTACATTTTTCTTTACCTTATTCTAAAACTTTTCTTAAAATAACTCATTAACAAATACTTTTGCGAGATTCGCTAACATTTTCTTTTGCTTCAAAGTCTGGGTAGATGACGATATTAACAGTAGTTCGTTGGCTGGCTAGAAATATAATGTGACATGCTCTCATGCGAGCCAGCTAATTCTGCTTACCAGTACTGGAGATGAATAATTGTTAAAATTAGAGGTCTAGCTACCTACCATGCCGAGAAATTAATGTAGCCAATGGCAGCTATCGCGGTCATGTCATTCTCATCTATACCCATTAGTCAACAAACTAAGTTTTTAATGAGTTAATTACATCAATTTTACCGATTTAATATTTTAGTAAAAATTTATCTAAAATCAACCAAAATAAATGTGTATCAATCTTACTAAATTAACTAAAATTTTTTAAAAAGATCATCTCATCTTTACATGTAGTGAACTTCTATCTTTGTTATATTAAATTTTAATGTTAATAAAATATTAAGGCTAATATATGTATATAAAAATAATAAATAATTAAACTAGTAAAAATAGAGGTTTTTAAATTAATTTAACTAAATATTTAAAAAAACTGATATGAATGCTCTGCAATTTGAAAACCTACTTGTGTTGAACTTGAAGTTTATTTAAAGGGGGACTAGGCATATTTTATTTTGGGCAAAAGAGGGACTAGGCATTCAGTGTTAGACATGTCACTTTTTGACTGTTGTGCGGGCTCAGTCCCTCTCGATCTCGAAGTTGAAGAAAGAAACCACCCTCTCGAGGTATGAATTCAACGCTGTGAGAGTGTAAGTGTATAAGATATATGTTAGGGTTTTTATATTTATTTATTTTAATAAAGGCCTTAAAATTCCAAATTCATATAGTATATTTTAAACCATGCTATGGAGTTTCTTTTGTATTCCTCGGTAATGGGTCCCACTAACAATTTGTGGTGAGTATTGGAACTTTGATGCGTAGAAGTTAGAAAGTATTCATGTCACTTTTTGACTGGCGTCCGGACTCACTCCCATTTACCCAATCTTTTAGTTTTTATTTGCAAGGGACTTTTTGCATAATTTGATTTTTTTTAATGCATAATTGATATAATAATATTATTACCTGAAAAAATATATATACATATATATATATATATAGATGCATGTTATAATTTTTTTATTTTTTTTAAAGGGAAGATGCGTATTGTAATTAACAACAAAGTTGACAACAGGACTTGACAGCTATTGGAATTTGGAAGTGAATCTTTATCTTATTTTGATAGGCTCCATACTGCCTCTTTCAGATGATCCTCTCATTTGTATTATGGCTGGTATTCCCTACAGGTCATCCTGGCATTGCTTTGTGTGTGCGTGTGTGTTTTTTCTAATGGTTGATGTTAACACGTGTTTTTAGGTTAATTGTTAATAAACTTTGTTAGTAAAGTTCTTACACCACTTTCATGAGAAATATAAAAAGTTGTAAGAAAAATTAATTGCTTGATCATTTTCCCATAAATTGTTTCTAAAAATAATTTTTAAACCAATATCCTTAAGGCACTTGTTAACATTTTCTTTTTTTTTAGTTTAGCAAGATTAGCTCAAAAAAATGGCATTTTGCACTAGATCAAAAGCATAATATTCTTACACAATATTCATTTGCATTTCCTACCGACACCTTTCAAATTAATGTTCGCATAAAACACAATCCTACACATAGCTTCCAAAATCACTTTTTAGGGTCATTTGACATAGGCAATGTCACAAGGCTTTTTCGAGAGGCCGAGTGTACATAGGTCGTGGCTGAGGAGGTGAGAGGTGGAGTGGAGGTTGGAGAGATTGAGAATAAATGGATTGGAGTGAGTCTAGGAAGTCAGATCAGGCTTTAAGGAGAGAGGAGTGAAGAGTGCCATGTCAGCATGGTGAAGTAATGAGAGTTGAGAAAGGAGGTCTATAAGGTGAGAGAAACTATCGAGGTGGAGTTAAGAATCGAGGAGGCAGATCATGGAGTGGAGTTTCTCGGTGGTGGAGGTAGGGGAATCAAAGGAGAGGGCAATGAAGGAGAACAAAGTTGGGGAGAAGGACCAAGAAAGGAGGGCCAGGAAATGAGATTGGGGATAGCATAAGGGACTATGGGTGTGTGTGTGGGTGTGTGTGTGTGAGAGAGAGAGAGAGAGAGGTTTTGCTATATGCACTTCTGTGAGAAACATGGTTGTCAAGATAGCAATCCAAGGTCATAGAATTGTAAGATCCTACTACCTTCACCTTAAAATCGATCCAGACCATACTGGGATTGTTTGTAATGTAAGATCAAAATAGTATTGCAACCTAAATCATATGATCTTATAGAATTGCGATTCTATATTGATTCTACCCAATTTTAAGACACGTAGTTCAATTTGATTTTTTCTTGTGATTGTTCATTCAATTCGAGCCCAAAATGAAAAGAATTTGCCACCTAGTCCAAAAGCAACCTCCAATTAGCCTAAAATTAACAAATATAAAAGAAGAAAAAAAAAACCTTGGTGAGAGAGATCTCTCTCACCAAGGTTTTTAATTCAACTTGAGAAGTTTTTACTCGCACAAAATCTTTAACATAGTCACTCTAACTCTCCACACCTAGAGATTTACTGTAGCTCTTCAAAGAAGATTCTCTAAAATAGAGAGACTATTGAACCTTGATTTTAAGGGTCTACTCTTTAAAGGAGAGGAATTTGGATTTACCTAGTCTATTGGAGATGTTCTTAAAATGCTAACCAAAACCTAATTCCAACGAGTTTCATCAACAACCAACTTTTTTTTTTTTTTTTTTTTTTTGAAGATAGTTTTAACATATGACATCCACTTTTAATGATTATTTTTTATCATCATACCAAAACACAATAAGGAGTGTTTAGCTATCTATGCTATGAATAAATACCAAAATAAAACTCTATAATAAGATTAGAAGTAAATCAAGAAAATCATATGATATTAAGACATATCATATAAAACTTCCATATGAAATATTAAATTATGTTATTATAAGACACATGTTATGTTACATATAATCTCTTGAGATATAGTGTGCGTTTGCGTAGCTGATTTTCTGCATGCATTTGTGTTTGCATTTTACTTGGCTAGTCCTATGGCACTGTTCATGGACCAGCCAAGTGATGAAAAAAGTGTGGCACTATTCTGCAATAAAAAAATATTGGGTCCTGTTAACGGGTGCTGCTAAGCACCCATTAAGTCTACATGATTTTTCTAAATTAGCCTAGGAAATCAAGAAAAACAACAACACATTAATGATGCATGTTAGGCGGCATAAAAAACAACAAATATTGCATGTTTTTACTTAAATACCCTTTCAACCATTTTTACCATCTCCTTTTTATCTCTCCTCCATCCTTTGGTTTCTTCATTCATTCTTATCTTTTGATTTTTCCCCTTTTCCTACATGGTTGTGTCAGGCGTAATAGGAAGGTAACGTCAACCATTTTATTATTATTATTATTATTATTATTATTATTATTATTATTATGCTTTAGCCTCCAAAAAAAAATAACTTTTTAAAAAAGAAATAAGACTCCTAAATTCAAATATTCATGAGATGGAACATTTAAAGAAAAAATTTATCTAAAAAAAATAAGAATACGTAGATAAAATTAGTCGCATAATAAAAAATAAAAAAAATTCAAAATAAACTTATATATTTAATCTCTTATAAACATACATGGCTCTGGTTGGATTGCATCGACTGGTTATACTTGTATATGTTCAATCTCTTACAAGCACTCTCTTTTCTATATATTTTATTAAAATTCACATAATACGCCTAAATATATTCCAAATTTCTAGATTCATCAAAACCAATTCTCAAAAATAAATCAAACTTAAAATTAAAATAAGGTTAACAAAATAAACTTAAAAATATGGTGGGTTGCTTTGAGTCAGACGAATTGCAAAAATTATCAATTCAAACTTGACACGACTTAAGACTTACACTATGTTTGATTGGGGTGAATTTAGGGGGGATGGAAAACATAGAGTGGAAAATTGGGTGGAAAATGATATTTTCACTGTTTGGGAAAAAGAGGAAAACCCGAGAGAAAATTTTCTCTCCCGGGCCCACAAATTTTATCCTCCCAAATCAAGAGGAAAAGCTTGAGTGGAAAACTGTCTCACAACACTTTTCCCATAATACCTTGTTCTGGAATCAAGTAATAAAAAAAAAAAAAAAAACAGAGAATGAGCATTCTCTGCGCCTGGAACGTTCTTGAAGAAAAAGAAAAGAATGAGGAAGGAAAACGTGTGTGGAGGAGAAAAAGAAGAAAAAAAAAAGAAAAAGAAAAAAGAAAAATGTATGGCTGAGAAAGGAGATATAACATAATGAATAAAAAAAATCCTACTTTAGAAATGTTGCCGCAATATTTTCACAATAAATTTTAAATAATAGATTGTTATTAGTTAATATTAGTAAGTAAAAAAATAATTTCAGTGATGGATTCAAATTAGAACTAGTAACAACTTTTCACATAAATTTTGTTGTGAAAATATTGCGAAAAATGTTGTGAACGTAACACTTCTCATTGAAAAATATAAATGTTGGTAAATTTCATATTATTTAATGAGTGCAAATAAATCTATTTACTACGTATTATGTAATAAGGGTATAATAGTCAATTTATATAAACTACATTTTCTATCCTCTCATGTTTTTTTTCAACCAAACAAAAAAGTTATCCACCCTCTCACTTTTCTACCCCTCCAACCAAACACACATGAGGGAAAACTAAATATTTTCTATTCTCCCACTTTTCCATCTTCTCACTAATTTTCCATCCTCCCACTTTTTCACTCCTCCAACCAAACAGACCCTTAGACTGCATCATTCCTATATATTTCTTTTACTTTGTCTTTAACTTGTAACTAGGAAAAAGAATCTTGCATTTTCTCTTATTTATGTTCATTTGTTTAACAAATAAACCAAAATTAAGCCAAATTTATGCTTGACTATTAAATGAGCTAAGCTCAAACATAATAATATATCTGTGAATAAATTTGTGAACATGATAAAAGTTTTATAGTTTATTATAATTAATAATTCCATTCGTAGTAAAATTCATTGATTTGTGAAGGGGTAAAAATAGGTAGTCAATGGTTTTACTATATATGAGAAACGCTAAAGTGTAAAATACACCCCTAAAATTTGGGGTCTTGTAATTTTTCTCCCTAAAGTAGGGCTACTTTAGTAAGATGACTAAAATCGTGCATTTTCAGGATTGTAAGTAGGATCAGTAAAGTCTAATTAATCCTAAATTCATGAAAGATCCTTCTAAAAACCCAAATTTGCTTTAGGTTGGTTTGAAAAAACAAAAACCCAATCAACCTAATGGATAGAAATAATCCAGTGGGACTTAAACAATGTTGAAGTGTTGAAAATACCTCTATGTAAACTAAAAATATCAAAAACAAATTTCACTTTAAATTACAAACTTATTCCATATAGTCTTATTTATGTGAGATAAAAAAATGATTATCTTCCTAAGTATTTATTTATTATATGTTTATGTTGTTAGAAATGAGATAATTGTATTCTTTTGAGCTTAGCTATTGTGTGTCACTATAAAATAAGCATTTAAATTTACTGATTTGTTTCGTTAGGATAGATGCATCAATTGATGGAATAGGAATTAAATCTTTTTTATGCAATTTTTTTTTTTTTATAAATGAATTCATAATTTATATGATTATTTAACAAGCAAAGTCATTACTAGTGTGTTTTTTGTTTTTTGTTTTTTGTTTTTTTTTTTTTCTAAAAAATGTATGATCCTACTAGCCACAATTCCACCAACCTCCTATAATGCTATTTAGGATTTCGATTTTGACAACATTTCATAACATGTCCATGACATTTGGGGTTTAAATCCTCTCTCAACCTAGTCAATTACATTTTTGCCCCCCTTTTTGTAACGTTGAACATGGACATCTTAGGTAACCGTTGGCATTTGACTTTATTTCAACCAACTTAATAATATTTTCTTATTTTTTGGTTCACGTTGTTCATAAATTTTTTTATTTTTGTGTTTTTTTTATTTTCCTTTTCTTCTTCTTTTTTTCACCCCACCTTTTGTCTTTTTCATCTTTTATTTTTCTGTTTCTTCTATTCAATGTTCGTTCACTTCATTGTTTTGGGGTTTTTTTTTTTTTTTGTCTGCTTATCTCACAACTAAAAACCTATAAATAATAATTTAAATTTAATATTAGGAATATAATCAAAATTATTCATAATCTAAAATTAAGAAACTAATACAAATCATAAATTAAGATATAAATGTAGAAAAAGAACAAAGAATGTACTTGTTTGTTTCCTCTATCACTTTGAGAGATGAAAGTGTGAGTATGTAATGAAATCTAGAACCAATTATTGTAGAAGAGAGCAAATGAGCTAAATTCATGAATTTAAGTATGCGTGAGAGAGGTTTTTATTAATTTTTTTGATGTTAAAAAAAAAGGCTTAAAAAAATGAAAAAAAAAAATAATGAAGAAAGAATGCTTATCGGCATTGTCAATTGCCATAGGATTTAGGCACTAACATATGGGAGTAAACTTCACTCCAGAGATATATAGGTAAAGTTCTACTTGATATAGAATTTAAATCCTATTAGAATTAAGATTTCTAATCAATGTGTTTGTTGCTATTCCATAAAAAAGTGGAATAAAAAAAGTTTAAATGAATAGAAAAAAGGAAACGTTGATGTACGTACGTTATTTACAATTTTTTTTTTTACTTTATCCAAAAAATAGTTTGGTTACAATTTTTTTTTTTTTTTTACTTTATCCAAAAAATAGTTTGGTTACAATTTTTTTTTTTTTACTTTATCCAAAAAATAGTTTGGTAAATCAATACGAATAGATAAACTTGAGTTGTTTCTTTTTTGGTTTTTTTTTTCTTTTTCTAATGAATTGTATACTTGTGTAGTAATATAATTTAAGTAAAAATAAATAGTAAAGAATTTGGATTGTAATATAAATATTTTTAGTAACTTAGAAATTATAGATAAATTAATAATAAAAGGATTAGATGAAGAATTTGAATTGTAATCAAATTAAAATTTTATCAACTTAGAAATTACAGAAGAAGAAGATAAGGAAAAAATATATATATATATATATATATATATATATATATATTTAAAATTTAACAAAATTTCTGCAATTTAGTGAAGTCACTTGGCACAATCACGGCTTCTAAACTTAACTTTTATTATATAGTATAATTTTTAGGGTCTTGTTCACGGGTGCTACACAGCACCCGTTAACGTGGTATAAAATTACAATAAAATACTAATGTTTTATGGGTAGTAGGAAAAAGGTGACTATGTGTTAGGCCTATGTCAGCTTTGTTAGAGAAATCAAGTTATTTTGTAATCAAACCAAAATACCCTTTAATTTTTTCCAAAACCTTCATCTAAAACCGATTAGCTTTATGCCTTTATCTCTAGATTCACTAACTTTTATTTTTTTGTCCTTCTAGAGGAGTAGATGTTCCCGTTTCTTTTTTTTTCTTTTTTTTAAAGGGTAATACTAGGCTCCCATTATTTTTAAAACAAAAATATAATGAAAAAGGTTTTTTCATAACAAATTTTATAATATATTTAAGGTGGTCAATTAGATATTCTAAATTCAATTATTCATGGAATTGGAAAGAAAAAAAAAGTAATATATATATATATATATATATAAATTATACTATATAATAAAAGTTAAGCTTAAAAGCCATGGTTGTGCCAAGTGGCTTCACTAAATTACATAAATTTTGTTAGATTTTTAATGTGTGTGTGTGTGTGTGTGTGTGTGTATTGTCCTTATCTTCTTCTTCTATAATTTCTAAGCTGATAAAATTTTAATTTGATTATAATTCAAATTCTTCATCAAATTCTTTTATTATTAATTTATCTATAATTTCTAAGTTACTAAAAATATTTATATTACAATCCAAATTATTTACTATTTATTTTTACTTAAATTATATTACTACACAAGTATACAACTCATTAGAAAAAGAAAAAAAAAAAAAAAAAGCAACAACCCAAGTTTATCTATTCATACTGATTTACCAAACTATTTTTGGGATAAACTAAAAAAAAAAAAAATTGTAACCAAACTATTTTTTGGATAAAGTTAAAAAAAAAAAAAAATTGTAAATAACGTATGTACATCAACGTTTCCTTTTTTCTATTCGTTTGAACTTTTTTTATTCCACTTTTTTATGGGATAGCAACAAAACACTTTGATTAGAAATCTTAATTCCAATAGGATTTAAATTCTATATCAAGTAGAACTCTACCTATGTATATCTGGGTGAAGTTTACTCCCATATGTGAATGCCTAAATCCTATGGCAATTGACAATGCCGATAAGCATTCTTTCTTCATTATTATTTTTTTCATTTTGTTTAAGCTATTTTTTTTAACTTCAAAAAAATTAATAAAAACTCCTCTCACGCATACTTAAATTCATGAATTCAGCTCATTTGTTCTCTTCTACAATAATTGGTTCTGGATTTCATTACATACTCACACTTTCATCTCTCAAAGTGATAGAGAAAACAAACAAGTACATTCTTTGTTCTTTTTCTACATTTATATCTTAATTTATGATTTGTATTAGTTTCTTAATTTTAGACTATGAATAATTTTGATTATATTCCTAATATTAAATTTAAATTATTATTTATAGGTTTTTAGTTGTGAGATGAGCATGCGCGCGCGCGCGCGCACACACACACACACACAAAACCCAAAACAATGAAGTGAACAAACACTAAATAGAAGAAACAAAAAAAAAAAAAAAAAAGATGAAAAAGACAAAAGGTGGGGTGAAAAAAAAGAAGAAGAAAAGGAAAATAAAAAAGTTATGAACAACGTGAACCAAAAAATAAGAAAATATTATTAAGTTGGTTGAAACAGAGTCAAATGCCAACGGTTACCTAAGATGTCCATGTTCAACATTACAAAAAGAGGGGCAAAAAATGTAATTGATTGGGTTGAGAAAGGATTTAAACCCCAAATGTCAAGGACATGCTAGGAAATGTTGTCAAAATCGGAATCCTAAATAGAATTATGGGAGGTTGGTGGAATTGTGGCTAGTAAGATCATACATTTTTTAGAAAAAAAAATAATAATAATAAAACACTAGTAATGACTTTGCTTGTTAAATAATCATATAAATTATGAATTCATTTATAAAAAAATTTCGTGAAAAAGATTTAATTCCTATTCCATCAATTGATGCATCTATCCTAACGAAACAAATCAGCAAATTTAAATGCTTATTTTATAGTGACAAATAATAGCTAAGCTCAAAAGAATACAATTATCTCATTTCTAACAACATAAACATATAATAAATAAATACTTATGAAGATAATCATTTTTTGATCCCACATAACTAAAGACTGTATGGAATAAGTTTGTAATTTAAAGAGAAATTTGTTTTTGATATTTTTAGTTTACATGGAGGTATTTTCAACACTTCAACATTGTTTAAGGCCCATTGGATTATTTCTATCCATTAGGTTGATTGGGTTTTTGTTTTTTTAAACCAACCTAAAGCAAATTTGGGTTTTTAGTAGGATCTTTCGTGAATGTAGGATCAGTTAGATTTCACTGATCCTACTTACAATCCTAAAAATGCACGATCTTAGTCGTCTTACTAAAGTAGCCCTACTTTAGGGAGAAAAATTACAAGACCCCAAATTTTAGGGGTGTATTTTACACTTTAGCCTTTCTCATATATAGTAAAACTATTGACTATCTATTTTTACCCCTTCACAAATCAATGAATTTTACTACGAATGAAATTATTAATTATAATAAACTATAAAATTTTTATCATGTTCATGAGCTTATTCACAAATATACTGTTATGTTTGAGCGTAGCTTGTTTAATAGTCAAACTTAAATTTGGCTTAATTTTGGTTTATTTGTTAAACAAATGAACATAAATAAGAGAAAATGCAAGATTCTTTTTCCTAGTTACAATTTAAAGACAAAGTAAAAGAAATATATAGGAAGGATGTAATCTGAATCTTAAGTTGTGTCAAGTTTGAATTGATAATTTTTTCAATTCGTCTGATTCAAGGCAACCCCCCATATTTTTAAGTTTATTTTGTCACCCTTATTTTAATTTTAAGTTTAATTTATTTTTGAGAATTGGTTTTGATGAATCTAGAAATTTGGAATATATTTGACATATTGGGTGTGTTTGGATTGAGCTTATTGTTGCTGAAACTGAAAACTGAAAACTGAAAACTGAAAACACTGTAGCAAAATAATTTTTAAATGTGTGAATAGTACCGTTGGACCCATTTTTAATATTTTTTTAGTGCGTGAACAGTGCCAAACAGTGCATGAACAGTGTTTTTTGTCTGTGAACAGTAAAATCATGTGATTTTACTGTTCACTTTCCGGAAAAAAAAAAAAAAAAAAAAAAAGAAAAAAAAAAAAAGAAAAAAAAAGAAAGAGGAAAACGTAGACGTGGGACGCAGCCGCTGACCCCAAACACTACCATTATGTGAATTTTAATAATATATATTGACAAGAGAGTGCTTGCAAGAGATTGAACATATATAAGTATAACTAATCAACCCAATCCAACCAGAGCCATGTATGTTTATAAGAGATTAAATATATAAGCTTATTTTGATTTTTTTTTTTTTTTAACTATGCCACTAATTCTATATATGTATTCTTATTTTTTTTTTAGATAAATTTTTTCTTTAAATGTTCCATCTCATGAATATTTGAATTTAGGAGTCTTATTTCTTTTTTAAAAAGTTATTTTTTGGAGGCTAAAGCATAATAATAATAATAACAAATGGTTGATGTTACCTTCATGTTGCGCTTGATACAGTCGTGTATGAAAGGGGGGAAAAAATCAAAAGATAAGGATGAATGAAGAAACCAAAGGATTGGGGATGAGGAGGTGGCAAAAATGGTTGAAAGGGTATTTAAGTAAAAACATGCAATATTTGTTGTTTTTTATGCCGCCGGACACGCATTATTAATGTGTTGATGTTTTTCGTGTTTTCCCTGGCTAATTTAGAAAAATCATGCAAACTTAACGTGTGCTGTCTAGCAACATTAACAAAAGCGTTACCATGTTTTTAGCAATAAATTTTGGGCCCGTTTGATAGAGAAGTTTGAGTAATGTTGTTTGTATTTTTTTGACATACGTATGGTGAAAAATTGTGTTAAAATGCGTGTAATATTGTTTAAAAACTAAAAACATGTATTTAAGATGTTCTACCAAGCAAGACCTAATTTTCAGCAAATGAACAGTATCTAAATACACGCATAAAGAATAAGATTTTTTTTAACTCAGCAACGCAAAAAGTATAAATAAATAAATAATTGTGAAATGCAACAATATATATATGCGCTGAAGTTCGAGCTATGGATGGCTTTGCACGCGTTCCAGTCTTTAAAGCTGCTACTGGTTGAAAAAGACCTACGACCACTCTTGAAGAAAAGCCTGCCTGACTCTCACACACTCTCTTTCTCGGATACTTTTAATTCCTAGCTAGGCCAGCATAAATTGTGTATAACACGTGAAAATCTTTACTATACATAATAAATTCGTGTTAATACTGTCATAATTGGTAATTAAATTGGTTTAGTGCTGAGCCAAGGTTTCAGTTCACAGGAAGTACTGGAAGCATTCAACAATGGGTGTGAATACAATTAATATACTATTATTAATGAAATAAATTTGAACATAGGCAGCAATAGGTCGGTCCACTGTTCTGTGTTCATGCACATGAGAGAGTTGGCCCACGTAAATGATCAGTTACATCAAGCATAGTTAAGCCTTAAAGGCTTAAAGCTTTTTTTTTTTTTTTTTTTTTTGGAGAAACAAGGCTTAATAGAATACTAGGTTGAAAATGGAATACTTTTTCGTGAAAAAGAAATACATTCTGAGTCGGGAAAAAATAATCATTCATACTTCTGCGGACTCTTTACATCGGTTTCGGTAGAGTTTGGAAAATATAAAATGTAATCATAATGAAAAATAATTAATTTTGCGTCAAACATTATTTTGGCGGACTATTAGGCCGGGATGTAGGCTATTTAGTGACCCTTTAGGGGAGGTGGAAGTATGGGTCGGAACCGGAGCTTATAGGTGGTGAAATTAGAGTAAGATTTACAATTTTTTTTTTCCTACTCCTGATATTTGTGCTTTTTTTGTTGCTTTTCTAAAAAATTTTGTCTCTAAACCTTGAAGACTTGTATAATTTTTTGGGGAAGAAAAACAATTAAGCTTGTTCATCATTGTTTATTGATAAAATTTTGAAAACAAAAAAGGAAATTAAAATTATATAATAAATTTTAGGATTTTTTTTATAATTTTAAAATTTTTTAGATTATTTAATTACATCCATAAAATCCACGTGTTGCGATTTTATTGAAGCAATTAGCACATATGGCTGATTTGTGTGTCACTTAATGGTAAACTGAGTTTTTTTCTACCAGGATGGGCTACCAATCAAAACAAACACCTACTGCTAAGGGAGCGGATCAAAATTTTGAAATGTTAGGGATTGGAGCAAAATCAAAATGACTCCAAATTTTAAGGATGTGGTTTACAATTTATTAGGACAAAATTGGCAAATGCCCTTTTCGGGCAAAATAAGCAGTATTTTGGCCTGTTTCCCAAACTAATTAGGGAAATACCCTTATTTTGAAACTCAATTTTCTCAAAATCGAGTTAAGCCCTATAGTGTCGTTTTTAAGGAGCCTATAGTGATGTTTTAAGGACCGATAGTGGTGTTTTAGAACTCAAGCTCCATGAACTCAAGTTATAGGTAAAAAAAAAAAAAATACCTATAACTCGAGTTCATGGCACTCGAGTTCCAAAACGCTACTATAGGTCTTTAAAACGTCACTATAGGCTCCTTAAAACACTACTATAGAGCTCTAGATTTTTTTTTTTTTTTAACTCGATTTTGAGAAAATCGAGTTTCAAAAGATGAGCATTTTCCTAATTAGTTTGGAAAATGAGGCAAAATGCTACTTATTTTGCCCGAAAAGGGCATATGCCAATTTTGTCCATGTTATGAAATCAAACATGAAGGGTCAAAATATAAATAATCTTAAGCTTTAAGAACTAAAAGTGTATTTTAGTCTTAAGACTCTATGGTGAATCAAAAAGTTCCAACCATCAAATATTGCTCGATGTAATTGGTGTGATTAGATAACAATGGCATCCTCACCAAGATAGAATCAATTGATTGGAGGAAGAATCGTTTGTAGCAAAAGAAAACTTGGTAATCACAATTAAATTAATTAATCCAATGATTGTCTCAATGGACGTCGAGTCTATGAAATCCAATATAAACTATAGAAATCATTAGTATATAACAAAGCAAGTGGAATGGTCTTCAATCATGCAACAAAAGGCAACCGCTCAGATTTATGTTGGTATGTAAGTAGACATCATTTTTCTTTTTTTGGTCATGTCTTGGTTTAATATTATAATTAATATTTATTGTTGCATTAATTTATTCCAATTATTTCCATTATCTTCGTGGTAATTAAGTCTTTTAAGGACTTTCCAATCTTTTGGAAAATAAATCATGTTATGTCTCTAAAAATTTAATGAGTTACGTGATTAAATATAGATAATGAGAATTTGCTTATTTTTAGTAAATTATTTGTCTAATGTGAGATAAAATGCTAAAACTTACTTTCAAAAAACTGATAATCATTCTCTAAACACACATGGTATTATTAGAAGTTTACAACTAGGTTTCCCAATAAAATCAAATGTGTTTTTCTAATGGAATCTTTAATTTTATACATTAAAAGAGAAATGACTGCGAAAACAATATTAATCATAAATGACTTTTAGGATTTAGATGTGCTTGAAATGTATTAAGAAACTGTTATTTTGTATAGTTTCTTATATTTATACTTTGTAAATATTGAATATACTACTAGTATATTTCTTCTGAATGGTTAAAGTTTTAATTCATGTCTTGACACCCAAAGATGAAATCCCAATTCCATATCTACTTGCTTTGGGTTGCTGGAAATTACATATTGATCTTCATGAAAGCGCCAGTATTGAAAATGGCCAAAGTGATGTGTGGTTTAGCATATGTTTTGCTTCTATTTTCTTATTATTATTATTATTATTTAATTGTTACAAGTGGAGGAAGGAAATTCAAATCATGATTCTCCTCATATAAAAGATCATATAATGTCATTGAGCCACAGTACTCTTGACTGATTTGCTATAAGTTTGTAGTTTAATTCACTTATTACTATTCTTTGTTTCTGTGTATTATCATCACATTATTAGATTCCAAATTTTGAAATCTTTTGTTTGTTAGAGTTATACAAATGGAAAATAGATCTCACACGAACGCCCGACCCAAGGAAACTAACAACCTGAGCCCAGCCTTGGTGAGAAGTGGGCCAGTCAGGACGAGGCCTAGTCCACGCCTATGAAGTTTCTTTAAAAGACAATCGATATGAAATTTCTTTAGCCAGAGAAAAGTTGTAAACAACACCCAAAATTTTGGCCTGACCCAGGAAAATTCACCAAGCCCGAACCTCTGAACTCTAACACAATTCACAAACAAGATTTTTCAATTGGATTGGGCTGGCCTAACATGCATCTTGGCCTGTAACAACTCCTAGTACTCGTAGATTACCAATAAACCAAATAAATTCTCCAGTTAGTTTCCAAACTTTTTAGCTTAATACCAAGGTATTGTGGTTGTGTGGTAACACAATTTCGTAAATGATAGCATCTACCGTTAAATCAGAAAATTCCTCAATCCTACTGTGGAAGTGTGGATGAAAATGATTATTTACATGTATGTTTAATCACATAACTATTTTAATAAGTTTATCTTCTAAATAATATGAATTATCTTATAAATCACCACGTATTGTATTGTTATAAATTCCTCCTTATCCCTATGGAATAAAACTTTATCCTAAACATGCTTCTCTCTCTCAATGATGGAATTTGGAAAGCCTGCTTATGCATATATTGACAATTTATTTATCTAATCTCCCTAATGCTAATAACTTAGCAAGTAATTAAAACAGAGTAAAAAACAGACCGAACATTAGAAGAATACAAAATCAAATTGGCCCGTGGCGTTTTTGACGTTAGAAAAGGAATGCAAAGATAATCAATCGGGCATTACTAAAAGAAGAACCTGCAGGATTAGGCATCTCCTAAAAAGAAAAGAAGAAAAAGGAACAAGAGTAAAGAGCTGTATAAAGTTAGATCATATGGCCCACAAAAGATTACCTTCTTCTTTTTTTCCCCAACAATATTAAACTAAACGAATTTGGGTGCCAACTTGTAGCCCACATGTTCCCTAAAGATAACAACTATAAGTCCATAACCAAAAATCTCATAGGCAAATTGCTAAAACTTTTTTTTTAGATTTTTAATTTATGGCATTCGTTCTTGATGATAGTTCTATATCATCATACCAAAACAACAATCAATTTTTTGTATAAGTGGTGATTAAATTTCAGATCTCTTATTCAAACATTAGAGATTTTAACTATTGAATTAACTAAAACTCACAAATTACTAGAACCTTGCAGATAAAATAAGACGTAGAAAGAAAAAGAAGCCTCTATAATAGCACATTATAACATTTTTCTTTATCCTTTTATAAACCAACAATGATAACACCTTATTTCTTCTTCTTTTTAATTTTTCATTTTTTTTTTAAATTCTAGACTAAAGATGCTAAAGATGGTTTTTTTTTTTTTTTTTTTTTTGAGAAACCTAAAAATAGTATTTCTAAAGATACTCTTTATTATCTTTAGTCACATGCATTTTTCTTTTTTGGCATCTTGTGAAATTGAACCTAACTACATGATGTTTTGCACGATGTGCGGATATTTTACAATTTCATTTGAAATTATTTTTATGTATGTTAAGACATATATATATATATATATATTTAATAATTTTTTTTTGTGTAATATTTATATTTGCCCACAATATTGTTGAATACTATGTAACTTGATTTTCTTAATTCACTTTTTTTTTTTTAAATGTATAACAGTATAACATATTATTATATTTACTGTTAAAAGTATACTTTATTTTTTAAACTAATTAAATGATTTTGAAATCTATAAACAATTGTAGGGTTAGGATTTGTGACCCAAGCCCAACACAATAAATTTGTAAAATGTGGATGATAGAACTAGGTAAACTATGGAGCTTACAACAGTTGATCACAACATACAAGTATAAACCAGCATAAAAGTACACGTAAAGATCAAATAAGCTGAAGTTCGAATAGATTTATGATAAATTGAGTACTGGTTACAATTCTTAGAGCTACCATCCAACCTCTCTTTTCCCTTTCTCCTTCTTTTTTCTCTCCCCCCTTCCTATTAGGAGCTCTTCTTCTTTATATAGCATCATCCTCCATCATTCCCATCGTCCACTTGTTCTTCATCTAACTCCTTACTTGAGTGCATGTCATGTCATGTATCTCCCTCAGCTTTTTGTGAGTAGCGGTAGTTGAAGTTATACTGTTTAGGAGTCTTCTCCACATAAATACGGCCAGAAAAGTTGCTGCAGTGCATTTAATACGGTGGTAGCAGCTTTTCCTTTTAGATATTTCTCCATTCCTTTTATCTCCAGGCGTGTCCAAAACTTATCTAGACTGCTGAAGTCACTAGTAAGCTCATTCGAACCCCCCAAATATTTATATGACCTAGAATCTTTTCATCCGAGGATAATGATCTCTTCGGAACATTGATGCTCTCTTCGGACGGAGTTTCTTCGTCCCCATGTATCCTTCTTTCACGCGAAGTACCCCTTGACAATTTTAGCCTCTTCGGATATACAATAACCTTCACATTTGGCTTTAGGCCCACTATGTATGGTTGGGCTTTTCCCCCCACAACAATAATTTAAAGCGTATTGAAGCAACCTCCCAAATGTTTCCTCAATCACTCTATTCTCATAACTAAATATAGAGACCCCAATCTCAAACACCCAATTCATTATCTCAATGAAATTAAGGAAATCATTTGTATATATCAACATAAAGAGAATGTGATTAAACAAAGAGAAATTGGCTAAAAACACATCCATTATCAAATTTAATTTCCTTTAGTTGGGTTTTCACATCCTTTTAAAAAATGTAAAATGCTTTGAAATCATCATCGATTTTTATTTTTATCACTATGGCTTATATTGCATAAAATAGTAGTAAAAAACCTACAAAGAAACCGACAAATTATGAATTCTAAAACAAAGTTAAAAAAAAAAAATAGTTAACTTCATAAATAATAAAAAAGAATTTTTTTTCTTTCTTTCTTTTTAGTTCAAAAACAAAATACATTTATGACTTTGCCTAACCAAAATCTCAAACACCCAAAGACTTAAAGCAAATCACAACCTTCACAGAATCCATAATGCCTGACTTCAACATCAGAACTATAAGCTACAGTCATGGAATAAAAAACGTAAGCCCCCTTCCTTGGTCACAACCTACTCATACAAATTTTAATCTAATGGTACAACATTGTTGGAGTTATGTAGGTGTCGTTGAAAGGTTGAAGACAAAAAACATTGTTTTTGGTCTGGGCAAATTGGAGATGGGATGACATGAAGGATTGTGGGCACATGTGTATAAAGGAGTAGAAGTGAAAAGGGTGAATGAAAATGTGAAGAGTTTTCTATTAGAAAGAGGAAAAGTCCTAAAACATTGAATCAAATGAAACAAATAGTAGTATTAAAAAATTAAATCAAAGAAAATAAAGAGTATTTCAATTCTCTTAAAAGTGTAGTCTTGAAATATTGAACTAAAAGAAATAAAGAGCAATTCTTATTTTTAAATTTATTCTTACCTTTGACGTGGTTTAAGAGTATTTCATTTCTCCTCAAAGAGTACGTCACATGCTACAATCTCGTGTTCTCCTGCACAGAGTTCTTTGCTTTACATATATAAAGTTTAAGAAATACGTTAACACAAGTTGTGTCAATGTCAACCGCCCATCGATCTTGAGATCATCGGAAACATGTGTCCAATCTCTCTTCTTTATTTATTTTTGGTCGAATCTTTCTTCAATCGCATCATGAGTCATGAGTGAGACATCATTATTTATATATCAAGACAATAAAAACGAAGCATAATATGGTAGATGGGAATTATTTTGCCATCGAGGAATTTATGCAATAGATAACTTGATCTGGCAATCCAAAAAAACAAAGAGATTACTTGATCTGGCCTTTTCCAATTATTCGTTAAAGAAAAGGCCGAACTCCAGTTGATACCATTTGGGTTTGAGTCCGCAATGACCTAGTCCAACATGAAAATCCCAATTCATTGGGCCTTTTGATACAATCAAATAAAAAAGTCCCAATGGTGCTATATTTTACGAGTCCAAACTACGTGATTGAGTCATTCCTCCTCTCTGTTGCGATATATATATATATATATATATATAAAGGCATTGATTCTTATATTAAAACAGTCATGAATTTTACTTTATCTTCTTACTCAAGTTGATAAAATTTGCACCAAAAAGTTGATAAAATTTTCACCGATTCTAGTTATCCATTTAAGTTGACACGAAGTTGTAAAGGTTCACAAACTATATATAAAATTCCACAAGAAACACTTATACACAATGCACGTACCCCATATCCTAATTCATTAAACTAAAGATTGGCAAATGCTTTTATGATATACACATAGTGATAAGCTAAGAGAAGTTGTAAACTAGACGATCAAAAATTTGGCATATGATTCTCATACTAATGACCTGTTTGGATGGAGGAGTGAAGAAGGGAGAGTGAAAGGGAGTAGAGTAAAATTGGCTAAAAATAAGTTAATTTTGTACTAAATTTACTCTACTCTGCCTTGCTCCCCCTCCCTCTTCCTCAATCAAAACAGAGCATATAGTTTTAGTAATCTTAGCAGAGTGGAAGATCTTTAGGTGGAGGAAGCAAGCTCTGAGATTGGCCTATACCATTTTTGACAATGAAAACCATAGCAAGACCCCAGGAAGTATGTTCCTCAAGATGGCAATGTATGAACCAAGCTCCTGGATTGTCAGCCTTGAGTCTAATTGCAGCCCATCCCCCAGTTGGAACAGGCACTGTGTTTCTCTCTGGAGGATCAACAAGGTTATATTTTGCTGGATCCTTAGCAACATCGAAATTCCCAAACCCGCTGCCAACAACAAAGAAATTGTGACCATGGACATGAATGGGATGGTTCTCTGTATTAAGAAAACTTGTACCCTGCAACACAATTTCCATGTTTGTGCCATAAGGCACTACCAAAAGCTTTGTACCAAACTCTGTGTTCATGTTTTCGGTGAGGGGGTCTACGCCGGTATAATTAAAAGCAGTAGGAGGCTTTTCGGGGAAATCAGACGAAAATTCAACATTTGTGAGGTTTTTGTAATGGCTTTCCAATACTGACTTAAACGGCCGAACAAATGATTGATTGTTCATTGAAGCAAAGAATCTCTTGCCTAAAGCTTTGCAAGTTTTGTTTGCAGGACAATCTTGAAGGTTAAGGCTTACAGTTGTTATAACTCGCTTGTCAATCTTTTTGGGCACGTTGCAAGGGTACTCAGGAGATGCAAGGCTACGAAGTATTTTAGAAAATGTTGTGGCATAGACTGTGTCTTTCATTTCAGGAAGATTGTGAAATGCAAGGTTGGTAGGCAAAGTTGGGGCCTCAATTTTTTCAGTCCTTGTACTCTTGTATTTTAGAAAGCCAGCTGTGGTGGAATTATCAAAGGGGAAAATGGCAGTGACATAAGGCTTTGCTGCCATTACAAACATGCCTGATGAGTCTGGAACTTGATTTGCTGTGACCAAAACATTAGTGGTTTGTCCAGGAGCAACCATTATGGCTCTAGTTGTGAAAGGTTTGGTATAAACTGCATCAGCTTCAACGACAGTCAATGTGTGATTAGCTATGGCAAAGAAGAGCTCATCATTAAGTGCTGCATTGATGATTCTAAACAAGTAGGTTTTTCCACGCTCGACTGTCTGGATGAAAGTATCTGCACAATTTTAACATAACATGTAATGTAAGATCATCCTCAACTATATGAATTGTTTCAGGCATAAGTTATGTCTTCTCCAATATATGATTTTGTACTTATTTGTTGTTCTATGCTGTTCGGATATAAGGATGAATATGTAAGAGGATAAAAGAAGTAGGAAAGATAAATAAATAAATAAAAAAGAATTGATGAAATTTTAATTTTTCAACATGTGTATTTTGTAGAGAGAATATAAAGGTGGAATAAAAAAAAATATATAGATTTATTTATTTTTTTTATTGAGAAGAAAAATGGAAGGTAGAAAAAATATTTTAGTCCGAATTTATTATTACATCCCTATTATATAATGATGAATTTTTTTTTCCATTATTATATAAGAAATAATATTGTTAATTAAATTAATAAGAATAACATCTTATAAAAATGAACTCATCACATTTTTTTTTCTTTATCCATTCATTTTACATAAAAAATAATAATAATTGAATTAGTTATCATGATACATTATAAAATACAATGCATAATAATTATAATTTATTTTAAATTTCTTTCTCTATTTTTTTTATACCGAGAACATCCCAAGTTAAGGCATAAGTGTTAGAAGGGTAGATTACCATTTTTTGTCTCCTTGTCAACATTTTAGGTGAAGAAAAATAAAAAGCAAAATTGTGGACACAAGGAGAAAATGGTCCCCTACCTATATACTTTATCTCCACATAATTTTCTTTCTCATCAAAGGATGATAAATGGTAATATCTTCATGTTTTTTTTTTCTATATATTTTTCATCTTCCCTAAAATTCCATAACAAAACATACAAGGCATGCAAACTAATCTCGTGTTTTGATTTTTTTTTTTTTTCTTCTTTTAAAGAGCCTTTTTTTTTTTTTTTGAAAATGATTAGAAATCTCCTTTTTACTACCCGAATTCCTCCCCTCCCCTTAACCTTTAGGTATTAAGTACCTATGGAGATGCCATCAAACCAATTGGGTCGTTGGCTTTGAAATAGCCTTTTGATCTTTTTGGTAACAAAATTTATGCAAAAAATTTACATTTTTACTTTCCAAAGACGAGAATGCTTCACAATTACCAATATTACCTTTCTTTGAGCAAGGATAAAGAGGTCCAGGCAAGCCATTAATGGTATAAGCATCTGAACTATTAGGCCCACCACCATACAACATCATCTCATTTTCCACAGCATCCACATCTCCATTCCACCATTCCCCTGTAGTCAATCCGATAAACACATGTCAATCATAGAGAAAAATATAAGGGAGAGAGAGGAGAAAGTACTAATAATTACAACAAATACAAATAAAGAGATTTGCCAAACTTAAGAAATAAGTCAAGTCAACAACCAAATGACAACATACATGCATTCAACAAAATACAACAATAATATCGATAAATAAAAAAATAAAATAAAAAATCCCTCGTCCTAGCACATGTTAACAGTATTATTTCATATTTGATCCAAATTATAAAACTAAAAATGAAATTGAAAGAAAGAAATTAATTGAGAGGTCAAAGAGATTAGTGCGATTATTACCAAATATGATAGGGACTTCAGATTGGATTGGAACTGAGAATGGATATGGCATGCGAGGGTAGATTATGAAGGCACCATATAATGAAGCACGTTGCCAGCCATAATGTGCATGCCATAGAAGGGTGCCTCTTTGATCGATCACAGTGAAGTTGTATGTGAAGGATTGCCCTCCTCTTATAGGGCACTGTGTGATGTAAGCTGGCCCATCTGCCCATGCACTTCTTAGTTGCCTTATTCCATGCCTATGTAATTAGCAACAAGACAGATCATCTCAGTAACAAGTCGAGAGAGAGAGAGAGAGAGAGAGAGAGAGAGAGAGAGAGAGAGAGAGAGAGAGAGAGAGATTTCTTGTGTTGTGTCATTTTCAATCAATTTAAACTTGTTACAGTTCTTCTACGACAATAATTCGTCACAGTGTATTGAAGTTATCACCATAAGTGATGAACAATTATTTTCATTTAGCTATCACTTCTTCTTTATCACTCATAATTAATTACGTTAAAGTTATGGCAAAAGTTATGTCCCTAACTTTATTAACTTATAACATACTTAAATATATTTATTTTAGTGAGCACATGTATAGCTTAGAATAAATAAATAAGGGAGGCACATGAAGAGCATCAATATAGTATTTCTTATATACCTAACCAAAAAGGGAAAAAATAGAAATAGAAATTGAAAGGACCTTTTATATAACACAAGACTTAGACTAATCACTCATAATCAATCATGTTAGAGTTATGACAAAAGTTGTGTCCCTAACTTTATTAACTTATAACATACTTAAATATATCCATTTTAATGAGCACATGCCTAGCTTAAAAAAAAAAAAATAAGAGAGGCACATGAAGAGCATCTAAATATTATTTCTTAAAATCCCGATCAGAAACAGAAAAATAGAAATAAAAATGAAACAACCTTTTATATAACATCAGACTCAGACTACCACCTTTTTTCTCTCTTTTATTAGTGATTTTCATATTCTGCCAAGTTGTCTATGACCAAAAAAAAACTACAAATAGAAGTATTACTCAACAATATATATGTCAGCGTGTAATAACAAGGTTCCATTTTATATTGCATGATAAGGCTAACAGGGTAAATAATTGTCTAATTTACCATAAGAGTGCTCTTTCATCTTATCATTTTATATCTCGATTTCAAATTCGCGATAGGTAAACTATGTGTCCGGAGGTCGGATATTGATGTTGTTGTATAAACTTCCGTTATAATTAAATAAGACTTGCCGTTTCTACCAAATAAAAAATTCGCGACAGGTAGTGCATAAAAAGAAAAAAAAAAATTAAATGGATAAATAATACATAATCGTAAAGAGTTTTTTTTTTTTGAGAATGAATTGTAAAGAGTTAGTAGTCTGTAATCTTTATTAATCTATAACATGTCTTTCCATTGAAGGCACAATATATTTGACTATACAGTCTGCCAGAAGAGGAAGCTATAGAAAAAGAGAGAATGAGGACTTAGAGAACAAAGCCAAAAAAAAAAAAAAAGGAGACTATTCCTAGGCTTTTTACTTGTTGCCTTAGTGTCAAAGGTCTTTCTTTTGAACAATGCTAAATACATACATACATACATAAAAATAAAAAATAAAACCAAAAAAATTGAAAAAAATTTAAAATTTATTAAGTTATCAAGTTTTTATTAGTTCTCGTCTGAGTTTATATTTGACATAACCTTTTTTTTTTTCCTAATTATCTATCTTATTAGCAAGTGTCAAATTTTGTCTCCCTAAACTTTCTTCTTGCTATTTCACACTTGCACCGTTATTAATTACTGTATCTCTCTCTCTCTTAGCTAGTTAGCCAATTGTGTTTGTGTTTGTGTTTGTGTTTGTGAGTTAGGGTGTGAGGAAAGTTATTGAGTACTATCAGAGCATTAATGCTTCTCTCACTATCTCACATAAAGCTGGGAGATATAGACACGACTGTCCAATCACAAGTCACATTCTTAAGAATAATAATAGAGGTACGCATAACACTTCCACAAACTAACGTGGCAACTACATGCCATGACAGCTACATTTTTTTTCTTTTCTTCGTTTTTGCAAAAGCCATATCAGTTACTAATTTTTAATCTCAAACTTTCTAATTCAGTTTTAACCTAAGGGAAAAAAACAAAAAACTTACCAGATCCACCAACCACCAGACCCGTCCCTTTTTTCCTCTTTCTCTTCTTTGAATGTATAATTAATTTATTACTGTAATATATGGTGTTCATTGAGTATTAATTAAAAGCCAATACTATAAACATAAATTATTTTACAATATTTTTACAAGTTGTTACTGTAACTTTAGAATTTTTCAAATAGTTATTACAAGTAAAAATGTGATGTTAGTGATAGACCCATATTAAAACTAGTAAGAATTTATCATATTAGTAGTTTGTAAAAATGTTGTAAAATAATTTATGTATGTAGTATTACTTTTAATTAAAATAAAAAGGATTCTAATTAGATACCTACCCTTTAAATAAAGCATGAAGGTTGATCAGTGCTTAATCAGCACTCTAATACTGTATAAAATGTTATATTATTTAAAATTAAATAAATCTTTAAATCTATAATATTCAATCTAAACCATAAAATAATCAATTTCAAATAGAAAATATTCATGATGAACAAACTCACTTAATGCTAAGAAGTAAAAATAGTAACATTTTTTAAGCTCTTAATTAAACCCAACATAATTAGATTCAGTATGCTCACCAATGGATGGTAGTGTTCATGGAAACGCGATTAGTAACCTTCACTTCAACATTATCACCTTCATGGACAGCAATGGTTGGACCTGGGTACTCCCCATTCACTGTTAGAAGTGGTTTTGTGTGGCACAAACGTGTTACCTTCTTCCACTCAATCTGAAAAAACAAAACCATAATGCTTAAAAAACTTGCCAATATTGGCTGCGATGGAAGATGTATGATGAAGTTTCTGAATATCAGCTTACATTAAATTCAAACTGCCGAGTGGTTGTTGAAGAATAAGATTGCCGAAGCCCAGAAAGTACCACTAGTGTTACTATTAAGAACCTATAATGATGGCACAAACCCTCCATTTTTAGCACCAATATGGAACACTCTCTAGCTATAGGAATAATAAGTTGCTAATAACTTACAAAACTCCCACGCACACTTACCCTAATATATACTATGAGATTCTCCAATTTCCCGTGAATTTTTTATTGGTATTTAACGTACCAATTATTCATGATTCATACTTTTCACGTAAAGACAGATTTTGTGACGCTGGAGGGTAGGTGAGGAGGGACGACTGACAATGAAAATGTCAATTAAATTTTCATTTGAGCCAATTTTGTTTGAAGCCTTCGTGGCTAATATCCATGCATTATCAAAAAGGGTATAGAGGACAACAAGGAAGCCATCAGAGCCATCACCTTCAAGTTATCAGCCATGCGTTATTCAACTTGACAAAAGCATATTTCTTCTGCATGTCTTCAATTTTAAAAGCTAGAATTATTTGATTTATCATCACCCTCAAGTCTCATCTACTCCCTTGTCGTTTACTTATTTGGATTCTTATTATATGGGAGAACTTTTATATAAAAATATATGGTCAAAATGGGCATATACTTCTTTCAGTAATAAATTCCAACAAAATGCTTTATTTCTAAAACTATTTAAAAATATGTCCATATTTTGAAACTCGATTTTATCAAAATTGAGTTTTAGTTTGGAATGAACTCGAGTTCCTTGAATGGAACTCAAGTTTCACAATTTTTTTTTTTTTAAATAAGTTTAATTTGGCTATAACTCGATTTTTTAAAAATTAAGTTTCAAAATAAGGATATATCCCTAAATAATTTCAAAAATAGAGTATTTTGCTGAAACTTTTCGCCGACATGAGTATATTCCCATTTTGGCCAAAAATATATATAGGAAATTTTGGGGTCCAAATTAAACATAGCCATTGGTGGGTTGGTGTGGGTCAATTAAAACAAAGTTGGTCTAAATGAGTTATCTTTAAGTACCCCAAAACAGCACAACTTCGCTGTAACTTCCACTTAAAAATTTCATGCTCTGACTGGGTGGCTAGCTATAGGCTGCTGTACACGTGCATGGTAGAGACCGGAAGGAAGAAAAAAATAATATAACCTTTCTTCAGATATATGTAACGACTATATAACTTACCAACCAAAGGTGGCTAATAACACGACAATCTGTATAGTTCATAGTCTCTAACTACTAATGGTGGGGATTGGAATTTGGAACCTTGAAAATCATCTATATATGCATGAAAAACAAAGAAAGTTGTCTTATTTTTAACGGCCAGAAAATTGATGGGTATTATTAACAAACAACTAGGTAACACCAATAACAACAATAATATTATTGGATTAATTGCTACACATAAAGACAATTATTTAATATAAGAGTTAAGCTCGTGTTCTATGCATCAGTGTATTGGATATGTTAGGATGCGATTATGTGTCCAAAACAAACCACTAGGTAGCACCAATAACAACAATAATATTATTGGATCATTACAAATATAGACAAATATATAAGAGTTAAGTTGTGTCTAGTGTATCAGCACACTAAACATATTAGAATGCAGATATGTGTTCAGTTAACACCAATAATAACAATAAGCTAGCATCAATAACAACAATAATATTATTAGACTACTACACGTATAGACAACCATTTTTAATATAAAGGTTATCTATACATGTAGTAATCCAATAATATTATTTTTGTTATTGGTGCTACCTGGTAATATGTCCAATGCACTAATGTATTGGACATAAACTATGTCCTTAATATAATATAATTAACAAAAAGGGGGAAAAGTAACCTTCTCTAACCTTCCTCTCCATACAATATTGAACACAATGACGGTTGGGGATATAACACATTAGAGATACTCTAATTGAATAATTAATATAATATATATAACACCACTTAACCCAAAAACTAAAGTTAATAGATTTGAGTTTAATAATATTATATTAACAACTCACTATTCTCATTACTATTCAATGTGTGAGATTTCACTCACACATATATATTAAACAATAACAACATCAAATATTTTAATTATCTAAAATATGCCTTTGATCGAATTTAAAAGAAAAACATTTCATGATAAGGAAGATTCTTGTTTTAATTGGAAAATGATCCTCTCTATTTCATCTATTTTATGGTTGATTAAGATTTTATTTTTAAGATCTAACGGCCTATAAATTGTCACTTCATATAAAACTTTTAATAACATGACAATTTTTTTATTTAATAGTTACAACAATAGGTGATTTTCTCAGGCATATCTAAAATTGTCTAATATATGCTCTCATGTATAAATTATTTAATGTATTCTTTTCTTTTCAATTTACTTTATTTAACCTAAAATTTAAAATGACATGACAGGTTATAATACTTTAGATTTATAATATTTAATCTAAATTATAAAATAATCATAATAACAATAAAAGAAATAATATTTTTGAAAAAATAAATATAGCTGTAGAATTTAATCAGATATACCTTAAGCATCATGCAAATATGCTTAGCATCACATTAGATGCTATCCAGCTCTTGAAGAAATAAGGTTAAGAATTTTTTTTTTTTTTTTGGGAAGAAATAATACTTTGAACGATTATTTATTATAACGAAATAAATAAATATAAGATATAATTATTCATATATTTTGAATAATCACTTGAAGCTATGTTCTGAAAAATTGTAAGTTAGAATTGAAAACAAATAGTATATTAATGAAAACAAAAATGCTAAATAAATTAAAAGTAAGAAATAGATGAAAAAAAAAAAAAAAAAAAAATCTTGTTTTTCCTCAGAAGTGGTCTGGATCAGCATTGAAAAGTCCAGACGGAACATCAACATACAACCTTCTCACAAGTGTCAAAATGGACCCAAAAAACCGTTACCTTTTTCCTTGGGACCAAGCGTCGATCGAGATGTTGATGTTGTTGTTTTGCATTTCTTATGTTTTTTTTTTTTTTTTTTTTGCTGAATGCATTAATTATGCAATTAGTGTGAGAGACCTATCGACGAAAAACAAACGTAAGGGCATGAAGATTCTTTTGTGTGGAAAATAATAAGCATAGACTTGTTAGAGAAAGCAAGAGATCTTAGGGCCATGCATGTGGAAACATATGTGACGATAAATCAATAAATATAAAGGCATGAAGACATTTTCCCTAAGATATCTCTTTATTTAGCATTTGGTAAGTTACTTCCTAATCTAAAGAAAGTAAATTACTACTTCTTAATGAGATTTAAATTGATCATTGCTAAAAATTTTGAATCTTAATTTACATCTTGTGATATATGGAACAAAGATGTTCAGGATTAATTCACAAACACCTCACCCCCCTCTCCAATTTTTGAATCATAAAAATTAAAATTAAAAAAAAAAAAATCATTGAGGAAGCATTAGGTATAATTCATAAAATATATAGATTATATCGTATTTACATGCATATGCATATTTCTAATTTAAAAAAAAAAAATAACATTTATTATATGAAACAAAATTAATCTAAAAGATACATATTTTCTATAATTAAAATATATTATATTTATACAACAAATGAATGAAGGAATATAAACATCATCAACTTTATTCACGTATTATTTTACTTGAAAAGATCACAAAAAAATTATATATATATATATATATAGACACACACACACACACACTATAAATATATTGTATTTAAATATCTTATTAAAATTAAATATCTTATAAAAAGTTATATTTTTTTTTAAATTAAATATCTTATTAAAATTATTCTATAATAACATAAACATACTATTAAATATAAATATAAATAAATCAAAAACTAACATATATCACCGTTCTTTTGTAGTTGAATTTTTCAATTAAATCTCTATTATACATGTACATATATCTATATACGTTTTATTTTTTTTTTTTCTTCTTCTAATTTTTAAAAATAATTTAAAAGCTTGAACTGAAAGGAAGTACTCGTATATATTTTTGTATCGTATATATTTCCTTTAATATATCATTAACTATACATATGTCATCTCTGCTAATATCTAGGGGCACAAAAAATTAATTGTGCAATTTAAAATTTTTAAATATTCTCAAAAAAAATTATTTTAAATGTATTAGTCTTTTTTTTTTTTTTTTTGAGAAAATTTAAATGTATTAGTCTAGTAGACCAAGATTAGAAAGATAAGCTCTGACTAAATTTAGTCTCGGATGCTATCATTGATATTCACTGAAGCGGGAAGCAGGAATTTTCTTTTGGGGTCTCTCTTTTGCTGTTTGACCAATTGTACGTGATCAGTCATCATTTCATAAATTTCATGTAGATAGTCAATTTTATTCAAGTGGATTGTTGCACAGCCTCTGTATGTACTTTCTAGTGTGGAAAACATGACTAAGAAAAAAACAATTAATCAAATGGTCATAGTGGGAATAGGGATGTGGCTCTTTTCAATAATTGAAGTTTTTTTTTTTTCCTTCGTTGTTTTTGTAATTTTTAAGTGCATGATTTTATTTCCATATCTTTTATATTATTTTAGAGTTTTCTAAATCAAATTAGATTCATGATATGGTATTTTATTAATGCTTAATTAGGAGTGGTTTTATTTGAGAAACAAGTTTTATGAACCCATAAGTTAATTAACCTTACGCTATAAATCGAATATCAGAGTTTAATTAATCTTCAAAAATATTATTCGGATTTTTCCTTACATTTCTATAGATTCTAGAGTTTTTCTTATAAATTTAATGAACTTTTAGGGTTTGATCATGCGCTTGAATTTCTTGTTATCACATAGTGTCACAATCAATATATATTAAAAAATAGAATTTTCTCAATTCGTCGGTTTTCATGCCACAATAATACAAATTGATGTGTGCTTAAAACAGAGGCATGTGATCCACAAATGACAGCCATCATATCTTATCACATTGTGATCGTTTTTTCAAACTAGTAAGGTACTCATCAAATATAATGGCCTTAATTTCAAAAGCTTGTCCAAATAATTCAAAGATATATAAATATTGTATAATGCATTGGGTCCCCACAGACCCATAAAAGTTGAAGAAAAAAAAAATCTCTAATGTGGTACACTATTAGGGCAGCTAACTACATGTGTTTATTTCCTCCGAGAGGGGTGGCCTGGTGGTTTGGGTGTGCGATTGCTGCTATGAGGTCTCTAGTTCAAGCCCGGGCAGGTACCTGAGGAGGAATGTGGGAATTCCCTTGCAGCTAGCCCCTGGCTGCCAGCTCTCTCGTGGTGCTAAAGTGAGGTTTATGATTACCTCAGATCACAGTAACTATAGTTCAATCCAACATTTCCTAACTGGGGGTGCCTTTATGGTCACACCCAAGGGGGTGAGTCACAATAGTCGCCCCCCCACCCCCCATTAAGCCAAAAAAAAAAAAAATGCATGTGCTTATTAATCTTAGATTCATATAAGTACCTAAATGTTAGGCATATATGCCAAATTATATTAGGATGCAACTATGTGGCGGTCAAAAAGGGATGGTAAAATTAATTATATTAGACTAGTCTCTGAACACGTGCTCATGCACATGCTTAGAGGTTCTTCTATTTTTTGGATAAGGGTTAATTTATAGTATTTATTATAATTTTGGATTACTACATTTTTCAATCACAAAAAAACCTAGGGATGTAATGAGTATCATGTGTGGAAAAATAATTTTTTATCACACCCTTAGATTTTTTTATGATTGGAAAATATAGTAATTCCAAATTATAATAAATGTTCTAAATTAACTTTTACCCAAAAAATAGAAGAGCTTCTGAGCACGCGCGTGCTCAAAGGCTAGTCAATACTTATATTGTATTTTATAAGGTACGTAACATTTTCTATAGATTAGTAAATTAATAAGATTTTTGTTAAAGGAAATGCTCTTAAAGGATCCTAAAATTTAGTAACTACCCATCCACATTTTTTTTTTTTTTGTGTTTTTTCCTTTTTGGTGTTGTTGATGTTGTTCTTTTTTTCAAATTTTATGTATGACAATTGTCATTTTTTGTCTAATCCTAAAATTTAGCGATTTACTACACATCCATAACATAATTAAATAAAAGCTTAAATTGAAAATTTTATGGCAAGAGATACACGTTAATTGTATAAAACCAAATTGTATTTTGAGATTTTTTTTTTTAATAAAGTATTAAATGGTGCTTTAACCTTAACAAAAGGCTAATACAATTGAGAATTAATGATTAGAAGTATCTAGTAAAAAATTGTATAAAAACTTCATGATTGTTTGTTGAGAAGAAAAAAAAATACTATACAGTATTATTAAAGGTGGCTTAACAAAAGCCCAATAGGAATAATAATGAACTTTTATTTTAATTCATCAATGCTGTTCTTCTAAATTTTTTATTGAACAAAAGTACACTAAATGTAGTTTAAGTTCATAGCAGTAGGAACAACATCCAAATTCACATTTAAGTTCAAATTCACGTTTTCCTCTTCTTCTTCTTCTTTTCTTTTAAATCTCTTCCATATTTTTGGAAAAAAAAAAAAAGGACAGACTTCTACTACAAAGCCACTACTATAATTTCTCCCTCCATATCCTTATATTTAGGGACTAACATATCTGATTTTGAAAGAAAATAAAAGGCTAAATTTTAGGGAAATTTAAAAGATTAAGGTGAAGAATTGGTGTGACCCTATCCTTATTTAAAAGTTTATCAAAAAGAAAAAAGAAAAACTACACGTTTAAAAAAAAAAAAAAAATCCAATGTTCTATCCATGAACTATTTTAAAAAATCCCACTTTCTATCCCATATTTAAAAACTTCCCGACCACCCTTTTTTTTAAACCCAAATTCACGTTTTCCTCTCTTTTTTCTTTTTTTTTTTCTTTCTTTTTTTCTTTTAAATCTCTTCCATATTTTGGGGAAAAAAAAAGACTTCTACTATAAAACTACTACTATAACTTCTTCATCCATATCCTTATATTTAAGCACTAACATATCTGATTTTGAAAGAAAATAAAAGGCTAAATTTTAGGGAAATTTAAAAGATAAAAATTTTAAATTGAATTTGACATAGAATTATACAAATGATAAATATAGTTTCTATTACAAAAGAAATTTTTTTACAACAATTTCTTAGATAACAACCACTTTATGTGAGGCTTAATACATATGTGGTTTAATACATATAATAATTCTTGCAAAATCTCTCACCAAACTTATCTAATATTCCATTCCAATGACTCCTCAATGCAATCCAAAAATTTGTGCGTACATGAACCTAAGAGAGATAAAAGAATTAGGGTTAAACCAAGAATTAAAAAAAATAAAAACAAAATAAAAAAATAAAAACTTTAATCAACAAACCAAAGTTAGCGTGCGTATTATTAAAGATAATAGCATAAGTTTGTTAGAGTTTGTGTTAGATTTAAATTTTGATGAGATCATTTTTCCTGAAAATCCTATTAAAATTGTTCAAAATAAAGATAAAGATTTTTTAGAATTTAACTCTATCATGGACTCTTTAAAATCTTATCACCACATCATCAACTATTTAAATAAATAACTAATGGAGATCTATATAAAAAAAATTAAAAAAAAAAAAAAAAAAAAGGAGTTAACGTGTCAAAATTACTTTTTTTTTTTTAAAAAAATGTAGAACTCAAGGTTGCTACATACCTAAATAAAAAAATAAAAAAATTTAATCAACAAACCAAAGTTAGCGTTCGTGTTATTAAAGAAAATAGCATAAGTTTGTTAGAGTTTGTGTTTGATTTAAATTTTGATGAGATCATTTTTCCTGAAAATCCTATTAAAATTGTTTAGAATAAAGATAAATATTTTTTAAAATTTAACTCTATCATGGACTCTTTAAAATCTTATCACCACTTCATCAACTAATTAAATAAATAACTAATGGAGAACTAAAATAAAAAGGGAGTTAACGTGTCGAAATTACATCTAAAAAAAAAAAGAAAAAAAATGGAGTTAAAGTGATACATAAAAATAAAAATATAAATAAATAAATAAATAAAAGGGTAGAACTCAAGGTTGCTACATACCTAAATAAAAAAATTTAACGCCAAAAACATATACAATGATGGTAAAATAAAAATAAAAATAAAAAAAACTTCCTTAAAATGAAAAAAAAAAAATGAAGAAGGAAATAGCAATTGATCATTTATATTTTGATCATTAATCAGGGAGTATTGTGGTAACTATTTTCATTTTAATTCCAAATTTTTAAATAAAATGTAAACAAAGGCTACTAAAGGAGGTAAGGGAAGGCATACTGTTTAACTGTTCACGAATGATTTTGAATGCTTCTTTTGTAGCATAAGGCAGCCCTATCTTTGGATCACAATACCTACAACATGAAATGACAATTCATTAAGAAGTACAATAGTAGAGTATATGAAAGAACCATTTATTTCAAAATTACATTTTTTTTAAAAAGAAAAAAAAAATAGAGTTAACGTGATACATATAAGAAAAAAAAAAAAAAAGTAGAACTCAAAGAAAGTCAATCATAAATAAACAAAAGAAAAGAAAACAAAGAGGAAATTGCAAAATATAGAATCTGAAAATTTGTTGGAGCCTCTGACAGTAAATGTCTTTAATCTGAAGAAAAAGAAAGGATGATGTAGAGCTAAACTAAATGTCTTCAATTTGAAGAAGAATGAGAGATAGAAAATGAGATATAAACTGCAAAGCGTACGTGAGTTTGTGGGTCTTAAAGTGTAGGAGTTTTAATTTATATATCTATCCTCATTAATTGGAAACTTACAAGTGAGTATGATGAGATTATTTTAAGCATAAAAAATGAGAAATCCAAACAGGAAAAGCCACTTAAATAGTAGTATAGATTATTAGGCTCCCAATCAATTGGAAAGACTGGAAGAGAGTGCGAAACTAGAACAGCATCCAACTGAATTGGAGAACGTTAGAGATACTGTACTTAGCCTTGAAAACTTATTTTCATTGGTATATGGGGCTTAAAAAATAAATTGAATAAAAACCCACTTATAATTAGAAAAATTAAAATTTAAACAATAAAAAAAAAAAAGGTAAAATATCATGTTCATTCCTAAACTTTTATAGAAGTTTGTTTTTCATCCTTAAACTTTTAAAAGTTCATTTTTCGTCCTTAAACTTTACAAAACATTTTACTTTTCATCTTTCTGTCTATGACCGTTAATTTATGTCCTATGTGGCATAACAGAATAATGACGTGATATCTAACTTGGACCAAATACTTTTATTTATAAAATTATAGACATATGGCAAAGAGTTACTGGCACACATGGATTAAATATTTCGTGATATGGCTTCCTTTCAAACTGATGAGGCATTTTAAAACAATAAAAAATAAATTACAGCTCATATTTATGTTAAGAATTTATTATGATTTAAAATAAAAACTTAAAACACTAAAACATTTATAAATAAATAAATCAATTCAAGTTGTCCATCTCTAATGACGTTCAACCAAAACTTTCTAGATCTTTCATTCATTTTTTGATGTTTTGATGGTTTTTTTTTTTTTTTTTGGTATGATTAAGTTTTGGATCTTTAGGGTGTTATATATTGTTAGGCGAGAACAGAGGAAGGGTTTTTTTTTTTTTTTTTTCCCTTCTATTTTTTTGAGAAAAATACTAGATCTTCTTGTAGCATGGACTGGTGTGCAAGTGAGGGTAGATTTTTATGAACAATGATGAAAGTCTTTGTAATTCGTAAAAGCCACTATTTATTGGTTGCTAAGAAACCCACTACTTTGTTGTCATTGTCATCATCTCCTTCTTTCTCCAGTGCTCTCCTTCTTGTTTCTCTAGTGCTTGTGACCATTGCAAAAAAGGATGAACGTTTGGATGGATTGAAATGAAACTAATGAGGACATGGGTGGGAGGTGGTTACCGGAGAATAGAGCTTGAATTAGTGCCAACAACAAGAGATTGGAGGAGATGAATAGTCGGCTTAAATTAAGGATTTTGATATTTTTGGTGTTTTGAATTTTTATTTTAAATTTGGATAAATTCTTACATTAAAACCTGACCTATTATTTTTATTTTTATTTTTAATCCATGTCTGCCAATAACTCTTTGTCGTGTGTCCATATTTTTATAAATAAAATAATTTGGTCAAAGTCAAATATCATATCATCACTCTGTTAGGCCACATAGGATACAAACTAACGGACATAGACAGAAGATGAAAATTAAAATGTTTTGTAAAGTTTAGAGACGAAAAATGAACTTTTAAAAGTTCAGGGACAAAAAACAAACTTTAATGAAAGTTTAGGGACGAAAATGATATTTTACCCTAAAAAAATCATTTATAATGTTAAGACTTAAGAGATATATATTCATACTTTTAGAAAGCAAATAAATAAATAAAATGGAAATAGGTGGTTTTATATTTTATAGTAGGACAATTGGATTTAAACGATATATAGTATGACTTCTAACATAATAAATAATTAGTCGCTAATTCGTATTATGCACAGGAACCTACCTATTTGTGAGGTAGATTAAAATAAATTTATAAAGTCTAAATTTGATTAAGAAAATACACCATTGCACGATTTGCTCTTATATGACTTTAATTTGTGTTACAATTTGATGAAGAAGTCATTGCTTGAACATGCAATGGCTTACAAAAAAATTGTCAAACAATTTCAAATACTGCAAAAAAATAACTCAAAAATTCAAATATTAAAACTTCTTAAAGACTAAAAAATATTAAAGAATTAGATGATTCACTACTTAGAAATTATTGAAATAAGACAAAATATATATGATTAAACAATAGAGAAATATAAGAGAAAGATGGGTTACATTCAAAAGAATAATCTATAGCTATAACTATTGAAAGGAATCAAAAGATTCAAAGCTTACAAATTATAGATAAAATATGTGTGTGTGTGTGTGTGTGTGTGTGTGTGTGACTAAACAAATTCAGATGTTAAAACTTCCAAAATGCCAAAAAAGATATATAATTAAAGAATAAGTTATTGAAACAATTCAAAAAATATGACTATTCAAAAGAGAAATATAAGAAAAAGAAAAAAGTACACAAACCCATAAAGCAATAAGTTTTAAATTTTAACGTGTCTAAACTTTAAACGAACGTTATTAGCATGTGGTCCACACTAAAAAAATGTTGAGCAAAAGCTCACATTGAAATAAAGAAAGCCATACCTCCTCTTAATATATCGTACATAAGCTTTCTACCCAAAAAAGTATCATACTTTCATATCGTGAGGTGAAGCAAAGACATATGCAACCTTAAATTTCAATTATTACAAGCTTTTTTATCTTGTAGAAAACGGCTAAAGAGAGTTTGGTGGTTCATAGACGAAAATTACTTTTAAAAAAAATACATGAAAAACCATAAAATAATTTTTTTTTTCACATAGTAGAGGAGAAGAAAATAACAAAAGAATGGTTCATACCTCTACTCAGCTTAAAAAAAAAAAAGGGTTTGCACTGCTTCTATAGTGTCCATGATTAACTTCGCAAATTTGAAGACAAATTATCAATGTTTGAGTTTGAATTTAAGTTGGACTTATTAGAGAGATAAAGTTTTACTCCTTGTTAAGTTTAGACTTGAAAGCTCAAATTTGTGCTAAAACATATGAGCTTGTTTAGACCTCTAATAAAAAATAACGGCTAGACTGCTTTACTATAACTTATCTAAGTGCGGAACAAGAGTAAATGAAGCGCAATCACCAAATCTACTCTAGTGCATACACATGAACAATAAATAATAAAAGTAAAGCAGAAGAGTAAGAGAAGAGAGATATAAATACAAAATAACACAAAGATGTGTTATTGAAGAAGAATCCAAAAAACTCAGTGAAAAACCTCTCCGCAACCTTCCAAGTTGAAATCAGTCCACTAGTGAATAAGTAAGAGTACACGAATAACAAAAAACCCTCAAAGTCTAGTCTACCCAATATACGTGAACCCTCCAAGCTCCTACTACCAACAAACTTCTCGAAATCTTGTCTTCCCTAACTTTCTGGATCCTACAATATCGCCCAATTGCATTCACCAAGCCTTACTGACTTCTTTTGGCAAATCTCAAATGCTTCCCAAACTCCAAAACACTCTTTACACTCTGGATAGGTGTGGGTTGTGTTTGGGTACAAATCTCCTCTCAAGGTATGACAATGGGAAAGGGAAAGAAAAGAGGCTATAATGATTTCTCACTAAAGGATGAGTACCTCTCTTTCTCTAAAAATTTGGGGGGGGGGGGGGGGAGTGTTCTGTTGTAGAAACCTATCTAGGGTTTTCTCTCTAAATAACACTTTTTACTTTTGTGGGTAATGAGGGTATATATAGTATGGGTGAAAGATAAAAAAGTCACACTTAAAATTCTTTAGGTAGAGAGTTTCACGGATACCACGTGAGATGGCCTGTCTCGTGAAGTACTCGCGAAATGTAGCTTGGCACTTGACTCTTCAGCTTTTAGTATGTGCTTTTCATGTGGCCTTTTTACGGGAACCTTTACTCACAAACTTCTTGCAAGCTAGTTGCAAAATTGCACTAATCTTCATTGCATGCTTGATTCTTCACTAACTTAATACTAAACCCAATACAATAAAATCCACAAAAAACAAGGAAATAAATTAATGCAATTACAACACTTTTTGTCATGGAATAAAGCCAACATAAAACCTAATTGTAAGTCACAACTGTACAAGACTAAACAAAAATAATTTTGTTTAAAAAAAATAATAATGATAAGTTTGAGTTTAAGTTGGACTTGTTAAAGAGATAAAATTTCACTCCTTATTAAGTTTAAACTAAATAAAAATCATTTTATTAAAAAAAATGATAATAATGTGGCAAGCTCTGAAGAGGTTAATAAAAAGTCAAAAGTTTCAGTTATATATATATATATATATATATATATAATGTTGAAAATCTTCAATAAGCTGCACAGTCCTCACGTGCTCTAGACAAAACCTGCACAACATAAAAAAAAAAAAAAAAAAAAAAGACCTTACAGAGAGTACTGGTGTAGTACCAGCCAAATACCCTCCGAAAGTTAAGTTAGAGAACTTTTTCACAACTCTAGAATGCTAGAACTAGGGTCAATTATGCGTACCTTGTTTATGAGGGCTTGAGGGTTTTTATAGTAATGTAGAACCAACTCCTGTTTCTTGGACAGAAACATCTTTCTTTATAGAAAAAATCCTAATAAATGTACATATTTTGCAGGATTCTTCTCATATATGTTCTCCATTAACCAGGGGCTATTGTAGGGCTCAAGGTATTTCCATTTAGGATTCCTTGGAGTTCACTTAAGTAGTGTGGGTGCCACGTGGCCTCAGTATCCGTCGACTTCGAGCCCATGTACCTGGAATCCGTCCGTGTAGGGGGACCATCCGTCACGTGATCTATCCGTCCAGTACCTCAATTCGTCATCTTATTTTTGATAACCCATTAATTTCATACAGTCAATTTTACTTGAACGGATCCATCAACCTTAATTTTTATCCTCTTCAATATATATATATATATAGATAGATAGATAGATAGATAGATAACTATTTAATTAAATATATGTTACTCAATTAACTACTTACTCTAAAACATACTTGTTAATGTTGAAGCCTAATAAATACTTATTGAAAATTGTCATATGAACTACTAATGTGAGGCTTGTCTATATCAAGAATTCAAGATATATAAAAGGAAAGAGTAGCTAGCTTGTTTAAAAGTAGTGGGTTCCAGTTAGCTTAATTGGTAAAGTCTATAATGGTTATATAAGAAATCTAGGATTCATCTCGCCTACACCAAAAACTGATCAGTGTCTTGATCTAATGAAAAATTACTATCATCACAAGCAGACATCATAGGTTGAAACTGCCAAAAAAAAAAAAAAAAAGAGTAAGATATTGTCAAAATATTTTTCTTTTCAATATGCCTAGCTTGATATAAGATATATAAAAGGGAAGAGTGGCTAGTTTGTTTATAAGTAAGATGTTGTTAAAATATTTTTCTTTTCAATATGCACTAGTTTTTTGGGAAAAAAACTCACACATCATTTTCCCTCTCCTTTTTTCTTCATATTTATTGTGAAAAATACAGAAAACCCCATGTGGTTTACCCATTAAACATAGAACCCCCCTTGATAATCCTATATGATATTGTTTAATGCATAAACCGTTAATTATATAACGCTTATCACAATGGTTTCAAATAACTCAAAGAAAAAAAAAATGGTATTATTGTATTATTTTAAGTGAAAATACAACTCTAAATATGGACACATATCATCACATTAACAACTCACTATCTAATTTATATATATATATCAGATTGCTATCTAAGCTTGTAACCTTTCCCTTTCCAATTTCAAGCCTTGTAGCTATTGTTACCTTGTAAGTGTTTTAATCTATTATTAAAGCTATATTTACTTTACTGTTTTTTATCTTCAAATCTTACATTAATTCTTTTAATTTAATATATTGTGCACTCCCGCTCATCTTATGGTATCAAAGCCATTCTTTTCAGGCTAGTGATAGTGATATATTGCGTTCTTTGTACTCTATCTGTTTCTACCCAAACCTTTGATACTTCCTTTCTTGTGTCTTTCTTCTTATCTCTGTTGACGCCACCCTTATCGGAAAACGAATCCCCTATACCAAACAATAAGGCCTGTTTGGCTAGAAGAGTGTTAGGGCATGAGAGGTAGAGGGTTGATTAGGGTATGTGTAACGAAATGCAATGGTTGTAAGAATAAACATAACAAGTAAGTGTTGGACCTAGGATATTATGGATAGATCATTTAGATCATATTCCTCTGTTAGCTCTAGATGTAGTGTCCCTCGTGATATTATAAATGAAGAAGATTATTCTATTGAAGAAACTGATTTCACTGATTTTGAGAAATGGTGTATTCCTAAAGTTGATACTAAATCCATCTATAACACTAGTTGGGTCCAATCTACCTTCAATTCTCAGTTTAGTGTTAGAATTGTTGAGAAAACATATTCTATTTCAAGAACTCATGAAAAATGTTGTTTGTTTGATAGAAGAAGTATTAATGAATTCCTTGATAAAAATTCAGTTATTTGCATATTGGATTAGTTCAAGTTGCTGTTAAACCTCTTACCCGAAAAGGTATTAATGCCTCTATGCTTATGTGCTTAAGAGATGCTAGATTTAAAGATTTCCGTACTAGTATATTGGCATGATCACCTCATCTCTATTTGATGGTCCTATTTATTTTAACTGCTATCCTGATCTTACTCTTACTTTGGATGATCCTAATATTGTTAAAGATTTAACTTTAAATATTTTGACATCTGGTTATGATATGGATGAAGTCAATAAGCCCCTTGCTATCTTTTACCGCATTTATTATAGATTGGTAAATACTACCCTTAATCTTCGTGCTAGATTAAGAGATATTGGGGATAAAACTCTGTTAATCCAATGTTCCACTCCTGATACTAAGGTTCAAATTCCAAAAATGATTCAATGGAAAGATATTAAGCTTCCCAAAGAATGGTTGTTGGAACGAGAAGCTCAGCCTGCTAAGTTTGTTTCGGATGAGTTAAATCTTGACCACATCCAACAATATCTTGATGGAACTATTAAAATAAGTTTTGATGATAACAAACCTCTTATGACTAATGAAGGGAGACATTCTTTTGTTGGATCTAATGTTTCTAAAGATATTTCAAAAAGAGATCAAGATCTCAATGAATTTTTACAAAAGAATTTTGAAAAACCTGATTTAAAACTGAAAGAAGTTGCAAGTGACAACTCCCAAGTAAGCACTGCTTATTATTCCACAAAAACAAAGCCTCCTTCTAAACATGGCAAGCATCTCATTGAAGAAGAAGAAGAAGAGACCGAATTTGGGTCTCCAACTGCTTTTGATTTTCAAGCTCCTACTGCCCTCGATTTTCAAACGCCTATTATTCATAACCAACTTAGAGTTTTAAACAAAGCTTTTGTTATTGATATGGTAGCTTTATTTGATGAGTTTAAATCTACAAAAAAAAAAAAAAAAAAAAACAAAGAAAAAAGAAAACCCTATCATGCTACTTTTGAACAAAACGAAAAAGACAGTATTAAAAGAAAATGGAAAGAAAAAATGCACCAACTACAAAAAAATATTTTGTTTTTTGATTTCATTGAAAACTACTATGTTCCCAAAAATATTTCAAAAAACAATTTGAATATGGTAAAAAAAATCAAATTTTGTTAAAGAAGATAAAACAATTGTTCAGTCTAGTCATCCGCCACTTGACACGTTTATTATTAACTGTAAAGGGACTAAGATAAAGACCTTCCCTTTCAAAATTGCTAAAATAATTGATGTTAGCACCCCCATTTCTACTGAAACAAAAAAGATTATTGAACAAAACAGTTTTGTTAATAATTCGTTACATATTATTGGCCAACAACTCAACTGTATTGAAGAAAAAATTGAAAAACCTACCTCTTCAAAAACTGAAAAACCTTTGATTGATTTACCTAGCCAAATGCAAAACTTGAGCCTTAAGACCACCCAGACTAAAACTATTGAAAAAGTTGAACAAAAGCTTTTGGATTTACAAAAAATAAAAACTAGGCAGAATACTTCTACTACCACTGCCCGTGCTATTTCAAGAAAAAAAGAAGAGATTTTTTTTTTTCCAAAGATTTAGATTTTGGCTCCTCATCCTTTGTTTCTAATAAATCTATTTTCAAATTACTTGAAATTAAAAAATTTGTTGGAAAACCCAATCTCATGTCTTTTACAAAAAACCGGTATTCAAAACCTACTCCTCTTGATAAAAAGTTCGAAAAAAGATTTTTCCAAACCTAGTTTTCTATTTCTGCTGATAAGCTTTATGAATGGAACATTGATGGCTTACCTGAACAAGAAATTATTAATAAAATGGGTCATATGTCTATGGGTGCTAGTGCTTATATTACCAACCATAACCTTGACCATGCTGAAATAATTGACCTTCTTACTATCGGTTTTTCTAGAACCCTTCGCGGTTGGTGGGAAAAATATCTTACCGAAGAGTCTAGAGAATCCATCAAAAAGGCTATTAAAAAAAGATGATGATGGTCTACCCATTTTTTATGAAAGAATTGGCCAAGGTATTCCTAATGGAGTCAATACTTTAATTTATATTATTATTAAACACTTTGTTGGAACTCCTTCCAATATTTCTTCTCATATCAATGACTATCTAAACAATTTACGTTGTCCTACTATGTCTGATTACAAATGGTACCAAGATGTTTTTATTTCTAGAGTAATGTTTTGGAAAGACTATTTGAAAACCTATTGGAAAGAGAAGTTTATTGCTGGTCTACCTCCTCTCTTTGCTCATAAGGTGAAAGAAGAATTAACTAATAAAAATGGTACTATTAATTATGATGATTTAACATACAGTGATATTTTTAGCACTATTAAAAAAAACTTGATATTAACATGTGTAATGACCACAATATGTTAAAACAATAGTTAAAAAATAGTAAAAAGGCTAAATATGAAATGGGTAGTTTCTGTAAACAATATGATTTACTCCCCATTGCCCCTTTTAGGCAAAAAGGGAAAAAGAAACATGATAAGGTCCATAAAGATTATAAATATAAAAGATATAAAAGACGTTCTACTAAACCTAATAATTTTTATGAAAAGAATAAAAATGTCTATAAGAAACATGATAAGCAGAAATTTGGTAAAGGAAACTATTTCAATTGTGAAAATTTTGGTCACTTTAGTAAAGACTGCAAACAAAAACCTGGTAAATTGAAGAATAAGCTTAATATGTTAGATATCAAGGATAATGAAAAAGAGGATCTGTTTCGGATCCTTGAATCAATATCTTCTTCATCTGATTCATCAAAAGATGATTTTCTATCCTCAATTGATTCTGGCTATCACTCTAACTATAACACCCCATAATTTTGATACCAATAAAATTATTATATGTAAATTATAAAGGAGGCCTACAATTAAATGGATTAAATTGATTTAGGCCTAAGGTATTAAAAATAAGATAAATACTATGGAATATGAAGCCCAAGTGAGGTAGCATAAATAAATATATGGATCTTGAAAACCCTAGCCTTTTTCCTTTAAAGTTACACGTGTATTTACTGATGGTGCCTCCTTTTGCTTCAGCCGACTAGTGAACGTTGCTCTTCTTCACCGTGGCTGTGAGTTGGAGTCTACAAGTATGGTTTCCCACTCTTATAGAAGGCATCTCTTATTTGTTTACCTGATAGAATAATAGGTATGGCCATTTTGGATCTAAATCTATGATTAATATAATGGGAAAATGGGTACTCTATGGTTATTTTATAATTGTATATAGCCTTACTAATTTCTCCACCATCTGTCATGCACCTACACCCTTATCATTGTCCAAATATGTGCCCAGAAATGTTCTTATGTCTTGCAGCATCAAGAGAGTTATAGGTCATTGGGTGGATGTGTGAGAGACTGCACCCCCGACCCATTTTTTATGATGTTGGGACAAACCCACGTGAATGGATAGAGTCGTGTTATTGCCTCTCAAAATGGAGGTTCGACTAGTTATATTTTCCCCTTTAAATTAAAGGTTTTACAATGGAGTCACCACCTATTTAATTATTGGGATAAATAAAAAAAATTTTGAAAAATTCCTCATTTTATTAATTTTCAATTGAATTTATATTGTTCATAGGAAAATTACATGACTTTGGTCCTAGATACAATCTAAGATAAAGTACATGGCTTTATTTTCTAGTTACAATCTAAAAATTGAAAATTACATAGATAAGCATTCGATCTACTAGCCCTTGATCTAAGATCGGAGGCTATGTTACAAGGTGGGAAGGTGTTAGGCACCTACCTTGCCTGATGAAACCGGTCTTCTAGACTATGGTGGCCAACATTCATATCATATCTTTCAATATGTCAATCAATTTACATGTTAAATTTAATGTGTGTGCATGTGATAAACTCTAATTCAATTTATTAAACATTGCATTTGGATTGAAAAATAAAATTCTAGTGAATGTTTGTGGATGGTGATAACCTAGATTTAAGGATTTGAAAGAATTATTAAACAAACATGTTTTTATATTTTTGATTTGAATTTAAGATTAAAACTAGTGATATGCATGAATATATGATGAATAACCAAGAACATGTAAAGAACATATAAGAATAATTAAGAACATTCAAACATATTCAAAGGAATTTAAATGATTACTATCATGCTTTAATCTCAAAATCTCATCATGGCAACACAAAACAAAAAAAAACAAAACAAAACAAAAAAAAAAAAAAAAAAAAAAGGAAATGTATTATACCTTCATGCAAGATCCATATGGTGGAGGAGGAGACTTTTGAGGGAGATCCTTAGGGTAGAGGAAAAGAAGAACTAGGAGAAGGAGAGTGAATCTCACTCAATACCTTGAGTCTCAAGAAAACCAAAATATAACAAGACTACTCAACTTCACTAGAATTCAAGAGAGGGGGTTTTTTTGGGTCTTGGAATGAAGGAGAGGGAAGGTTTATATAGTAATGGTGGAGGAAATATGAATGAAAGGCCATTTAATGAGAGTTGACAAAGAATCATGAACCTAGACCTCATTTTAGTCTTGGGGAAAATTTGATGCATTAAATGGAAAGATTGATGGGAGTGAGGAGCAAGCCAAAATTTGGTTTTCCCGTAGCTACTATAATCATATTTGACTCGATTCTGATCAGAATTATCTAGTTCTTGTGCTCAAATTGAAGCCCTGGATGTCAAGTTTCTGGGAAAATTAACATTATTCACAAATTCAAAATATTCTGAGAGATATCGATGAAATGGTGAGCAGAGGTCATTTGTTAGAAAATTGTTTCAACACAATTAACATTAATAGATCCCAAATTAACTCCCAATTAACATTAAATGGCTCCAATCACTCCCATTTCAGACTTAATTGGCTCCAAATTTACTCTAATTAAAAGATAATTGCACAAATTACTCATTGAATAATTAATGTTTAACTATCTAATTAATTAGGTGTATGCAATCTCATCATAAAATGTATCCCTAACTAATCAAATTATGACACGTCATTGATCTCAAATTGATTACACTTATAACCAATTGAAAGCAATTGTTCATAATCACATATAATATGACTAAATTTGTGATAGTGCATCTTAGGTATTAAAACTTGATTTGATAATAACTTTCAATCTGGTGGTCCGATTAAGGCTTATGACCAGTCGATTTGATCATTACAACATCAAAATCATTTTAGTGAAATGAGATTCATGATCTAATGGCCAGAATCAAAATGCATATTTTCAAGGCATAATTACCCATTTACCCTCCATGTGAGGTTAAATACGGATTACAAAATGAGATATCAATAGGATGAACTAAGATATCTGTAATATATGGCTAGAAATTGTCCCACATTTTCAGGGAGGAACGGTGTTTGAAATTGTTTTAATCGCTAATAGAACAATAGGCAAGATTTCATAAAATCTAACCTATCAATATATTAATGTAGAAGGACTTCTAGGCACACATTCTGATCTCGACAATCTCACTTATCGTTATATCATGGGAAATGACGTCCTACAGTTATTATTATATTAGACTAGGAGTGATGGATATAGCTACATGACAAGAAAAGATGTGAATTGTAGATTGATGAGATTTCCCTTATTCGGCCATTTTGAAGTCTTGAATATCCATGATTATATCAATGGAAAAATCAGATTAGGCAGCAGTATTTTTAAGTCCAAAAATCTGATCAAAGTTGAAAGTGTATTTGGATAGTTAAGTGAATAAATAGAGGATTTTGGATATATCAACATTGTCTAGGATAAAATTATTTAAGTGTAAAAGAAAAATTGATTTTAAGTGGGAAATTGTGTGTTGATGGACCTATCTTTGGTGTTGCTAGGTTCTAATCCTATTGATTTGTTGTGATTCGAAGGAAGTTGATTTCATATTTTTGCAACTAAGAGGTAAGTGGTGTTTACTAATTTTGGGAGTTTTTCCAAAATAATGTTGATTATCAAACTATTCTCATATCAAGAAATATGTTGATATTCTATATATAAATTGATATTTTATAAATGTTTGATGTGCATATTGACTATTTGTTTTATAAAAAACTTGTGAAACAACCTAAATTTATTTAAACTTGTATGTGTGATATATCTTTATATTTTTTAGAATTATGAATGGATTATTTTTGTGAGCATCTTGAATATATTTTGAAAACCTATGGCAAGTTGTGATTAAAAGCTCGGTATTGTATTTAGTCCTTAACAATGGACAATCATACTACAGCTAGTCCTTAGCAATGAACGGTCCCAGAAAATGGGGACAGTGCACATTTGAGGTAGCTCCTTAGCAAGGGAGTACACTATTGAGGATCCAAAAAGGAAGCTCCTTAATAAGGAAATGCACCTTTAGGTTCCAAAGGAACTATCCTTAAGAAAAATGATGTAAAGGAGGTTCCAGTCCCAAAAAGGGGACAGCACAACCTTGTCAACGGGGCATAAATGTTGACCACGAGAAAAGCCTAGGAATTTGTTTATATGATGGTATTGATATATATATTATGATAGCTCACAATGTAAAGATATTTTTTTTTTATGTGAAATATTTGATGATAAAATATTGATGAGTTACAAGTTATGAATTTGTTGTAAGAATTAATTATTCGAAAGGTTGTTCCCACACCCCAATGTAAGTGAATTCTACTTATTGTGTTATCTCACTCCCTTTATTTCCCCTTATAGATACATTAGAGGGATTATTGGAGTAGAGATTCTTGGGAGACAGCAGTTACGAACTATTTTGTGGAACTGAAGATTTTATTATTATTTTTATGGCATTAAACATTGTATTGGAGAATTATTTTAAGAATGTTTTGTGTTTGGTAGATTATAACTCTGACATTTGTGATGAGATTTTAGGTTGCTGGTTTCTTTTGTTTAATATTTTTATGGATTATTTAGATTAAATAAACTTTTATTGCTTATGATTTTGGGGCGTCACACTAACAGTGAAACTTCTGATTCCCCTAATATTAAAATTGGTTGTAGAGACTCTTGTTGCAATACTATTAATGTTCTCTCCAAATGGAGACACAAAACAATTAATGTTTTAACCAAAGGAGAAGAACAAGAAAATTTGCTAATAAATTTGATAAGCCAAATAGATAATCCTGAGGTAAAAGGAAAATATGCTCAAGAAAACCCTAGTTAAGGATGAAAATGATAAAAAGATGAAATCAAAAATAAGTCTTGATGAAACTTTGGAAAGATTTAATAAAAAGAAGTTCAAAGAGATAACTGTTAATGATTTACAACATGAAATTACTATTATTAAGAAAGAAATCATTGAGCTAAAAAATAATTTAAAAAATGTTAAAAATGATAACTTTGACTTAAAACAAGAAAAGTTACTTTTAAAAATTGATAAACAACTTGATAATGAACAATCAAATAGCGAACCTGATGAGCAGAGAGACAAAGATGACCTCAACCAACAAGCTTCTCTTTCTAATACTGCTCCTATTGATAATAGACTCAGTCTTATTAATAGATTGATCCCTCCAAAATGGTTTTCAAAAAAGTTAAAATTGTTGTCTACCATGAATATGAATTCAATGTTATTGCTATGATTGACTCTGGTGTTGATATGAATTGCATTCAAGAAGAGATAATTCCTTCCAAATATTATGAAAAACCCACTGAGAAATTGTTTTCTGCTAATGGTACTCAAATGAAAATCAAATATGAATTAAATAATGCTTATGTATGCCATGACAATGTTTGTTTTAAAATTTCTTTTGTTCTTGTTAAAAACATGACTAACAAAGTGATCCTTGTTATTCCCTTCATAAATTCTTTGTATCCTTTTCTTACTGAACATGATGATATTACTACTAACCCTTTTGGGCAAAAAGTCAAATTTAAAATTGCTTCAAAATGTGAAATTGACACTAATGTTTCTTTAAACTTAATTCATGCTAAAACCAAACATCTAAATTTTCTTAAGCAAGAGGTTAGATATAAGAAGATTGTTGAACAACTTGCCGGTAAATTATTATAGTCCAATATTGATAACTTCCATAAAATATTGATCAATGATGTTTATTCTGATATCCCTAATGCTTTTTGGCATAGGAAAAGGCATATTGTTAATTTGCCCTATGTTCAAGATTTTAATGGGAAAAAAAAAAAAAATCCTACTAAGGCTCTTCCCATTCAAATGAATGCTGAAACTGTTGAATTTTGTATTTAAAAAATAATAATAATTCATGATTTGCTTGTGAAAAAACTGATTAGGAATAGTAAGTCCCCTTGGTCTTGTGTTACTTTTTATGTTCAAAAAAATGCTAAAACTAAAAGAGGGACTCCTCACTTAGTTATTAACTACAAGCCTCTGAATAAAGTATTAGAATGGATTAGGTATCCTATCCCTAACAAGAATGACCTAGTACATAGGTTAAGTGATGATGTCGTATTTTCTAAATTCGATATGAAATTTGGGTTTTGGCAAGTCCAAATCAGTGAAGCTAGCAAGTACAAAACTACTTTCAACACTCCTTTTGGACATTATGAGTGGAATGTTATGCCTTTTGGTTTCAAGAATGCCACCAGTGAATTCCAAAACATTATGAATGATATTTTCAATTCCTTTAGTTGTTTTACCATTGTTTACATTGATGATGTTCTTGTCTATTCCAAATCCATTGATGAACATTGGAAACATCTATATTCATTCCTTGATACCATCAAAAGCAATGGTCTTGTTGTCTCTGCTAAAAAAATCAAGTTATTAAACTACATTGCTGACTTCTGTAAGGACTTGAGGAAACAATGTAAACCTCTTTTTGATCGGTTACAGAATAATCCTCCGCCTTGGACTGACATTCATACTTCTCTTGTCAAACAAATCAAATCTTATGTTAAAACTCTGCCTTGTCTTTGTATTCCTATTGTTAATGCTTTCAAAATTGTTGAAACTGATGCCTCGACAATAGTTATGGAGGTGTTCTGAAACAATGTGTTTCACCAGATTTATCTAAACAAATTGTTCTTTTCCATTCAGGAGTCTTGAATAATGCACAGATAAATTATAGTACCATTAAAAAAGAAATCTTATCTATAGTATTATGTATTTCCAAATTTCAAAGTGATTTGGTAAATCAAAAGTTTTTGTTATGAATTGATTGCAAAAGTGGTAAGTATGTTATAGAAGAGGATGTTGAAAATATTGTTTCAAAACATATTTTTGCTCAAGGGCAAGCTATTTTAAGTGTTTTTTATTTTGATATTGAATATATTAAAGGTTCTCAAAATACTATCCCTGATTTCCTTGCCTGTAAATTCTTGCAGTGCTGCAATGGCAAGTAAAAGGTCCAAACTACAATAGTGTTTTCATCCTCAATGTTGTTACTGAGGAAAAATGGGGACTCCATGACATACATACATATGTGTATATATATATATATATAACAATACAATAAAGGCTTAAAAATATTAAAACTTCAACCCGGGGGGGAGGGGGGGGGGGGGGGTGTGTGTGTTTAAAATTCAAAAGAAGTGTAAGAAAAAGAAATCATATAGAGTTCTTTGGGGGGGGGGGGGGGGGGTGTGGTTGTGTTTAAAATTCAAAAGAAGTGTAAGAAAAAGAAATCATATAGAGTTCTGTGTACTTTTCTTTTTTTCTTCCTTCCTTTTTTTTTTTTTTTAATCTCTCTCCTTATGCCATGCAACACAAAACAAATGAATCAAAATAAATTTCTTTAACTGAAACTTTACTACCAAAGTTTCAAGAAGTTTAAAATACAACTTTAAATAATAATAATAAAAAAATCCCAAAAGTTTCTAAATAGTAAAAGAAATTTCACTATTTATATTATTTTAATAATCTACGATAATTTTTTGCTTTAACAATGATATATGTCAGGTTTTACATGCCATATTTACACTATGTGGTTCGATGAAAGTATTTTATTTTTATTTTTAGGAAATGTAACGTAAGTATTTTATGTTGTACAATTAATGAACTTTTGTCATTTGTAGGTTTCAGTTAACTTAACTAATAAAGTCTCTGATGATTAAATAAGAAATCTTGGGTTCAATTCTTGCCTACACTAAAAATCAATTAGTGTCTTGGTCTAATAATAAAAAAACTATTATCAAGAACAGATGTCAAAAGCTGAAACTCTCTAAAAATAAATAAACTTTTGTCATCTAATGCACTATAAGTGCATAAAAATTATTTATTAGTAAAATTTTATAATAAATTTAACATATTATTTATAAAACTAAAGCTCAATTACCAAAAGTTCAATTAAGCTAAAAAGAAGTTTTTTTATTAATTTTAAATTATTTTAATAATTTATCATAAATTTAGTTTAATAAAAACTTGGTCTTGCACTATTTGAGTTGGGCATGTAACTACGGTAATTTTTTTTTTTTTAAATCTATTTTATTATTCAAATGGTCGTATATTCTAGCAATGCACGGTTAACTAAAATTCATTTGTAAAGTGAATATAATATTTCACAAATATTATTGAAAGTAAACAATAAGATGGTTAATAAAAATAATCAAAAATTTATCTTTCATTATATAATGAAAGCTAGCTGTAAGAGCTTTTCTTTTCTTTTTTTTTTTCTTTTTTCTTTTTTGTCAAAACTAAAAATTTTGATAAATGAATAAAATAATTTAAAGTAAATGATGAATTTTTCTTATATATTTTTAAACTACTAAGTCGCCTATATATAACTCTAACAAAAAAAAAAAAAAAGAGAGGAAGGAATTTGAACTTTTTGGAAAGTTTAGTGATGATAGAGCATCATATGGAATAGAATTAATATAATATTGTTGATATATTTATTTCAGTGCCTCGAAGATTCTTGTCTTAATTAGTCAAGATAAACAAATATCAAGTGTATAAATAAATGGGGAAAAGGACCATCCATGTGACATGGAGTAGAAATATATTATAAGATTGCACCTAGCCTAGCTAACTGCGGTTATAGGGCAATATTGTCGTGAATAATTTACACTTTGTTTGAAATGACTTCTCCTCTTTTCTTTTTCTTTTTCTTTTTAAAAATTTACTTCATTTTCTATGTTTTAGTTGAGACTCCTAAAAATGGGAAAAAAAACCTTTTCTATTAAATTGCTTACAAATAAAATCATTAATATTTCTTATAATTAGCTTATAACTCCATGCATATGCATAGATTTACTTAAAAATATACAATAAGATACATAATATAATTCATATATATATATATATAATTTAAATACTATTGATAGTCATTTTTATATTTTTTTAATTCTTTAAAAAATTTGTAAAGATATTATTAGTTATAAAATGTAAATTGTCCATTTAAAAAAAAAATTTATTGTGAAGCACTTTTTTTTTTTTGTTAGGATTCATTTATTTTAGACTCTTTGATTTTTATACTTAATAACTCACTTGAATGAATATTTATGATGTGGTCTCAAATTTAGACTTTGAGATTCATTTATTATTATTATTATTATTATAGATATATAGATATATAGATTTGAAAAATTAAATGAACATAGTTGAAACTTTCTCAAAAAAAAAAAAAAATTAAATGAACATAAACTTTCACTCACAAGAACATATCCCAAATGGAAAATTCAATTTTTATGGGCCATTTAAGAGCTTTGAGTGGGAAGTAAATTCCAAATTTGGATCTAATATGCAAAAACGTCAACAATTTGTAATGTTGATTAAACTTTATAGCTAGTTGTAATGTTGATTACACCGCTTCAACTTTTATAGCTACTAAAAACAAACATAACATTAATATCTAGCAAGTTGTCAGATTGAATTTATTAATTGGACCCGCCCATCCGGTCAGGTCCAAGTTTGATAACTAGGCAAAATATTGTGACCTCACCACCTACCCTAGTAAACACAATAAGTGATTCTTATCAAGTAGTGTGTGTATATATATATGAGTTCAAGGGATTCTTATAAATAAAATAAAATAAAAGAAGAAGAAGAAGAAGAAGAAAATGCAGAAGGAACTCGACAAGCTTCATTTGAAATTTTGCATCCAACTTCACTGGGCATTGGACCATCATTGACGGATGAGTTTTAACTGCCAAACCTTTGGTCAAATTCCGCACGTAAAGAACTTCAAACCTTTTGAAAAGTCTAGTGGTCCTAGTTACTACTAGCCCATCAAAAGAGAATCAATTCTTATGGCTACAAGTAAAAGTGGAATTCATCATTCATTGATTTAGGCCATTGAATTTGAAATTAATTTCACATAAGTGGACAGAGTACATAAATACGTGAGAAGTAAAAGAAGAGAATTCAGGCCCCATCATGCTCATAATACTGGCTTTTTCATGGTATCGAATTTAAGATGAAAAGAAAATCTACATGGTTGTTGTGGTTCAGTGAATCCTTTACTATATGAGCACGTTCACAGATTAAGAAATTTTAAATGTTCCTCGATTAGAGAAAATAGATTCGTCTATGAAATGTCTCGACTCTCAAGCTTTTATTCTTGTTCTCTTATAAGACAGACAAATGTAAGGAAATAAATTGATGCAAAACAATGTCATGATCAAGGAGGGGACCCGGCTTTTGTCTGGTGCAAAACAATGCACCGGACTCGATACAATGCAAACTTATATTCGCATCATTATCGTATCCAACACAGTGATGCACAAAACAAAGCTTAACCCTCGAAGAGAAATATGGAGAAAGTCTGAAATTTCAAATTGAAAGAGATAGCATCAAATTTGTCATTAAGTGATATTAAGGATACGACAAATTTTGTTATATTAATCACATAAATAAAAGAGATTATTCATCATATTCTTGATTAGCGTTACGTGTGACCGTATGCCTGGATTCTATGCACATTAATTTGAATCAAATTGTGCTTTTTAACATTTGCTAATAAGATATGTTATATCTACATAATTTTTCATAACAAATTTTAAGTGGCTGATTGTTATTAATAGGCAAAAAAGTAATTTTAATAATAAATTAAAATAAGTAATAAATAATAATTTATCACTTAGAATTTGTTAAAATGTTGTAGACAAGAGATACATCACTTCTTTTTTCTAAAAGGATTAGATAATACCCACACTAACTCTCAAATAGTCCTTGTGATTAAAAAAATTGATTTGATTTTTGTGGCTTGCAACATGTGCACCTTATGTTCAACACCTAACCAGTTTGACTCAAATGGTGCTTGTCAGTTGCCACTTCCTAGTGGGATTAGAATTAGATAATATCGGTAAAAATGTCTTGAGGCCCATTCACTTTGTGGTAGTTTAAGTTTTCCCAACGCCCTCCCAACATTTCCGAACATTTATTTAGCCAATTTGGTACCTAAACTTCACACATGAGCCAAATTGCTACTTCTGTTGGTTTACCTACTCAAGTGACACACACGTGGAAAAATTATCAAAATGTTTTGCAACCAATTGAGAGAGAGAAAAACCTGGAGAGAGAATATTTAACCAGACCTTGCCATTTGTCAAAATTTGTGGGCTTGCTGCCAATGTCACCTTTCGTAGACTACCTCAACGCTCAGGAGTGTGAAGACATTTTTCCCAATAATATCTTAAGGAACACTGCAATAGTCTTTACAATTTTATAAATATTCAGAGTTGAGTTCAAATTATAACTCATTTGATAACGATCTAACTCTTAATAAATATTTATTGGAAGTGTATTTGGAAAAAAGAAATCATACTTCCATAATATTTTCACAACAAATTCTAAATGACAAGTTATTATTGGCTATTACTAGTAAGTAAAAAAGTAATTTCAATGATGAGCCTAGATAAAAACTAGTAACAACTTACCACATAAAATTTGTTGTGAAATGTTGTGAATGTAGTATTACATGCATTACTTGAAAACAGAAATCTACCATTAGGATAAATTTCTATCTTATACCATCCATATTTAGAAAATCCAAGATAATCAAAGATCAAAAGCTATTTCATCTATAAAATGCTTAAATTTCAAGTTTTTTATATTTAAAATTTGTAATAAAAGATAAGTTAATGAATCAAATAGTAAATTATATTTGGCATGCATGTTGAGAAGATTAAAATTTATGATCCAATGATAGAATTTATAATATATTAACCTAATAAAATGTTAATTAGTGTACTATGAATAATGAGTTACATACCAAGTGTAACTTGATCATATACAACCATATTTAGTTCCTTAAAAATTTAATAATTCATTTAATGTTCTAGTTATGGAGAGAGAGAGAGAGAGAGCTCTTTGGGTGTATTTGGCTTGAGTTTTGTGAAATTACTTTTGTGCCACATTTGTAATCTCCCTATTTTCTTAGTGCTAAATTTTCCCTCAAGGTCTCTTCCATCTTACTCTCCACACATCTTCACCCCGGGGAGAAGTCCTTTTTCAAGCTAAACCAGCTATGGTTGAAAAGAAATTACAGAGTTGTAGGAGATGATATAATATATTACTTTAGGTGCACCATTTGAGTTCTTAAACTGGGAGTTGGATGGTACATCCTCTGGTATTGTTCGCTTAATGAACTGTTGCATTTGTTGCATCATTTGGTGTTAGGTTCTAAGACTTTAGGAACTAATGTATTAGAAATTCAATTTGTATATGTTAGCAAACCATGATCAAAACATTTAGTCTAGGTTTAGGCTTGTTTAGAGTTTGGATTGATGTAAAGTTGTAATCGCGTAATTGTAGGAATTACTATTCAAAATCTGCAAGGCTCAATCAATCGAAAATTAAACTCGAACAATCAAACCTCATGAATCAGTAATTTTCTACAGAATTATTAAACCAACTCAAGCCCATATGACGTGTAGGGTTAAGTGCTTCACTCCAAGTATAAAAGGAAAAACCCTAACTACGTTTTAGAAGTTTTTTTAAGTTGTGTGTTGAATCTTTTGTGAAATCTGAAAGGTATTTACCTTCATACACACACATAGAGTTATCAAGATTAAGATTCAAGTCAAGAACTTGATGATTGCTTCAATTACTGCATAAAGAACATTAAAGAAGATCTAAAACCTTTGAGAGGTGTCTCAAAGTCACAAATAGGAGAACTTGTAGTTGCTGCGGATCAAAGAAAGAAGTAGTCCGTGGACTCAGAGCTATCACGTGGTCGTGGTAGTAAGTTTTCTACACGAGGTAGCAATAGGATGTTAGTGGTCTAAGTCTTATTGTACAAACTTCAATTCTTTCATAGTGGATCTATTTTTACCTTGAGGATAGCTAGGTTAAATCCTCACCAAGTTTTTATTGGTTAAGTTTTCCTGAGTCATCAGATCTGTGTATTCTTTATTTTCCGCTTTATATCTGTTTTACACATATTGGTTTAACCTAAATCTAATTAACAAATTTGTTAATCAACTTGGCTTAATATTAGGTTAAACATATTGAGTTAAGGGGTTTAAAAACTAACATTTGGAATATCTCTCCAACTTGCATCCCTACAGTGATTAGAGTTCCAACTACTAATTTTTACTACATAAGCAACTATGAAATATAAACTATGTGAACATGCATGAGGGATGTCATGTTTTGTTCTGAGCACATAAGATGTTCCATACCATCTTGAAGTTTCATATGTTGATATAGCATTTTGTCTATCTTCATTTTATGTGTAAAAATCTCAAATTTAATTTAGAAATACCAATAAACTATATCTTTGCATTAGGGTTATGGAAATATCAAATTTAATCTAATTCATCCCAATCAATTGTCAAAATATCCTATTTTATAGAGTTGTTGACCCAACTTTGATCGAGTTGACCAAAGGCCAAATGAAGTCAAATTTTCATCCATTCTCTAAATTTCAACATTTTACATAAAATTCTATGCTTCATAACACTTTTCCCAAGTTTGACTACAACCAACTTGGGTTTGGCCAAGATTTTACCAAAATTCGATTGTTTAATCGGGGTAAATTTGAGCCAATATTGTAAATAATTGAATTCCCTTCAAAAAGATAGCACAAGCCTAGATCAGACTTAAAATAAGAAAAATATTGCAGAAAATTTGCCAAACACAGCATGGTGATAAATTTGAGATCAACTCATGATCAAAATACTATTATATTAATCAATTCTAAAATTTTAGTAGTCCACTTGTTTACCATCTAAGGAATATGTAAAATTGCTTCAGTGGGTAAGTAAACTCTTTGGGGAAGTGTAAGGAAGGTCGAACCATGATTAAGAACCTTTAAACTTCTTGGAAAAAGTTTACCTCTAAACCAATTTGGAGGAAACTCCCTCCAACCCACTACATGGCAATTAAAGAGACTATCCACACTTACTTTTAATCCCTTGATTTTTTTAATAAGTCATGTGATTTGTTTAAGTAATACGCATTAATAGTATTATGAATCTCATGTAGTTAATTAAAGAAGACTCCTCAAAACTAAATTGGAGGAGATTCCTCCAAACCAGTCCAAAGTTTTGTAGGAAACTCAATCATAGAATTCCTATTCCCTAAATTCTTATTCAGTCATTTCAATGAGTGGATTAGATTTTATCATGTCACTAACATTGAAAAAAAAATGTTGACTATCATTAATTTGATATATATTTAAATTATTAATGAAATAACAAAAGCCAATACACCTATTTTTAAATGGGTTAATAAATTTTAAAAACTCCATAGCGAGCAGAACTATCCTAAGAACTTTAGTGGATATATTATGGGCTAGGGTGGTCACAAATCACCCTGACCTGATCTAAAATAAAAATTTTATATAAATTTTAAAACTTTTATGATTTGTATAACATTAAAAAAAAAAAAAAAATTGTGACCACCCTAAAATTTTTTAGGCCCAACAAAATTAAAATTTTGGTTCCCTTAACAATATATTAAGTCCTTTCAAACAAAAAGAAAAAGCCCATGAAAATTTTTATTGAACTAAAATTTGAAAAAAGGTGTAGCTTACATAATTGATAATGAGACTATTATGCAGCGATTTCAAAATATGAAAACTTGTATAAGGAAATTGCAAAACTTTATGTATTTGTGTGTGTGTGTGTGTGTTTCATCAATATATGAAGTTCTATTTTATTAGATATTGTATAATTTAAAGTTTCCTAATGACCACCGTCAAGAAAATTCCTAGAGTCGGTTATGAGCAATTCAAGTGCATACGTCTTAGGTCGAGAAAATCTTGCATCAACCGCATGTATATTCCATTTGTGGGCCCTATAGGTTATGGGGCTCTCATGTCAGTTTCACAAATGGCATATACACTCGACTCACTAGATACTTTTCCTCTTAGGTCACACATGAATGCACAAAACTTCCATTTTTGTGGGACTCAAAGAGGTCATGTGAAACAAAGTTTCTAAACTCTTCAAACTTTTCATATATATCTTTTTTGAATATGAATTTTGAAAATGTAATCATTGAATTTTATGTTTCTTATATTCTTAACATGCGTATTCAATTTCGTTTAAATGGATGTTATTTACTATTCAGTCATAACTTATTTTTTATATTCAATTTTAAATCACAAAAACTTGAAATTTTAACACTTGTTTGATGACGTAGCAATTAAACTTTGATAATATTAAAATTTTGCAAGTACAAAGGATATAATAAGAAAATGAATAGATTTCAAAATTCACACTTATAGTTTGTAGAATTTTTTTCTAAACTAATTTGTGAAAAACTTTGTTTATTCGCATGGCAGCACTCCGGTTGATATTTTCTATAAAATTGCAATTGGTATGATGATGACATCATTGAAACTGAAAGTTATGCGCGGGAATTATAGTTTCAGACAGTTAAGCAGCACCTGCTATCGCTCGCTTCAAAACGAACCCATCAACAACAAGCTCCAAAATGCAACGAAAACCTCAACCCCATCGAAGAAAACATTAACCCAAAAACGCAGCGAACCTAAGAACAAGAAGTCAGCCATTTCAGACTTGGAAATTGTGAAATGGAACATGTCCATTACCACCCACATGCGCAATGGCCAATGGGAGTCAGCCCTCCAAGTCTTCAATTCAATGCCACGACGGAGTTCGGTCTCTTACAACGCCATGATATCTGGGTACCTGTCGAATGACAAGTTTGGGCTTGCACGAGACATGTTTGAGAAAATGCCTGACAGAGACTTGGTTTCTTGGAATGTGATGCTTAGTGGGTATGTGAGGAATCGGAATCTTGGTGCTGCTCGTGTTTTGTTTGATCAGATGCCCGAAAGGGATGTTGTGTCGTGGAACGCTATGTTATCTGGGTATGCACAGAATGGATATGTTGATGAGGCAAGGAAGATTTTTGATAGGATGCCGGATAAGAATGAGATATCATGGAATGGATTACTTTCAACATATGTGCAGAATGGGAGGATAGAAGAGGCTTGTAGGTTGTTTGAGTCAAAAGAGGATTGGGAAGTGGTGTCTTGGAATTGTTTGATGGGTGGGTATGTAAAGAGGAAGAGGTTGGTTGATGCTAGACGACTTTTTGATAAGATGCCTATGAGAGATGAGATTTCTTGGAATACTATTGTTACAGGTTATGCGCAGAATGGAGAGTTGTCAGAAGCTAGGAGATTGTTTGAGGAGTCTCCTAGTCGGGATGTGTTTACGTGGACGGCACTGGTATCTGGCTATGTGCAGAATGGGATGCTGGATGAAGCGAGAAGAGTTTTCGATGAGATGCCAGAGAAAAATGAGGTTTCATGGAATGCAATGATTGCAGGATATGTGCAGTGCAAGAGAATGGACACAGCAAGGGACTTGTTCGAGGCAATGCCTTGTCGAAACATCAGCTCTTGGAATACTATGATTACTGGCTATGCTCAGAGTGGCAATATTTCTCAAGCTAGGAATTTGTTTGATAGAATGTCTCAGCGTGACAGCATTTCTTGGGCAGCAATTATTGCTGGTTATGCTCAAAGTGGTCATGGTGAAGAGGCTTTGCATCTATTTGTGAAGATGAAAAGGAATGGCGAAAGATTAAATAGGTCTGCATTTACTTGTTCTTTGAGTGCATGTGCCGATATTGCTGCTCTTGAGTTGGGGAAGCAATTGCATGGGCGGCTAGTTAAGGCAGGATTGGAGACCGGGTGTTATGTGGGGAATGCACTTCTTGCAATGTATTGTAAATGTGGAAGCATAGATGAAGCATATGATATTTTTGAAGAGATATCAGAAAAGGATGTTGTCTCGTGGAACACAATGATAGCAGGATACGCAAGACATGGATTTGGCAAAGAGGCTATGACGGTTTTTGAGTCAATGAAGACAGCGGGTATCAAACCAGATGACGTCACTATGGTAATTATAGTTTTACACTTATTTTTCATTTAGACCTCATAGCATGAACATAATATCCATTTTATATTTCAATTTGATTTGCCACTACCTGCTAAAGCTCTGGCTCAATTTATTAAGGTGCCCTCATTCATGGGATCAAGTTTATTGCTCAACTTCCTATTTTTCTCATTTTGATTATATGACAAAATATCTTGGGTTTTACTGTATTAATTTCAACTCTTAATTCCTTATAATATATAATATCATTGATTCTTCTCTTAGGCATTATATGGTATGTTATAGTGCAATAAGCCACCAAAAGATTATCTTTTTCATTTTTTTTGAGAATTGCATGTTATAACTTTTGTCAACTTTTTCCACATCAGTTCTTTGTTTCCACCCAGCAATATTCTTTTTTCTGGATTCTCTATATGGCCACCATGATTGCAAGTGTCCATTTTTCTTATGTATTTATCTTAATCCTTAAAGACAATAGCAAATTGATATCTTAAAATGTTGTCCCAAACATAGCAAAAAATAAACACTGATAACGCAAGTTACACTTGCCTAAAAGAAATATTTCTTCGCCTAAGCCTTACCTTAGTTGTGCTTTGAGTAAGTTCCATCATATCTTTAATCTCTGATTTTGTTCAAATACAAGATTGGGGCATATAATTTACAAGGTTGATACCTTAATTCTCTCGGTTCACTTTCCCTCTCTCTCTGTTGTACAAATGCACCCAACCCCCCCCCCCCCACCCCCCCCCCCCCCCCCCAATTCCTTTTATATTCATACTGAAAATGTTTTAAGCTATTGAGACTTTATTGTGTACTTATTTAACACATCGTCATTAGCATCACTTTTTATCTCCTTCAGCGCAAATTATTGCAAATCGTGGTTCTTGAAAGTACTCCCCAAAGCTATCACCATTTATAATGATCATAGGTTGGTAGTCAGTTCAGTAGATGAATGATTTAGGAAAATAGGTTTTGGCATGTTGTTTCTAATCATCCGTTTGTTTGTACATATCTTTTTTCTGTATCTAATGGTTTTTTCTTCTTCTCTACTGTATTTTCAGGTTGGTGTGTTATCTGCTTGTAGTCACACTGGGTTGCTAGATAAGGGCACTGAATATTTTTATTCAATGAATTGCAATTATGGTATAACAGCAAACTCAAAACACTATACATGCATGATTGATCTTCTTGGCCGAGCAGGGCGTCTGAATGAGGCCCAGAATTTAATGAGAAATATGCCTTTCGAACCAGATGCTGCTACATGGGGTGCTCTACTAGGTGCAAGCAGGATTCATGGCAATACTGAATTAGGTGAAAAGGCTGCTAAGATTATTTTTGAGATGGAACCTGATAACTCAGGAATGTATGTTCTTCTCTCAAATTTATATGCAGCTTCAGGTAGATGGGGCGATGTGAGCAGAATGAGATTGAAAATGAGGGATAATGGTGTGAAGAAAGTACCTGGGTATAGTTGGCTTGAAGTGGAGAATATGGTTCATACATTTTCAGTTGGGGACTCCTTCCACCCGGAGAAGGGCCGAATATATGCCTTTTTAGAAGAATTGGATTTGAAAATGAAGCTGGACGGGTATGTTTCTTCTACAAAGTTGGTTTTACATGATGTGGAAGAGGAGGAGAAGGAGCATATGCTGAAGTATCACAGTGAGAAATTAGCTGTGGCATTTGGAATTCTTTCTATACCAGCTGGGAGACCAATCCGTGTGATGAAAAATTTGCGGGTGTGTGAAGACTGCCACAGTGCTATCAAACACATATCCAAGATTGAGGGAAGGTTGATAATCTTAAGGGATTCCCACCGTTTTCACCACTTCAGTGGTGGTTCATGTTCATGTGGGGACTACTGGTGAGAGCAGAGATTTATTAGGTGGAAATGCTATATTGCTGTTTCAAGTCTATTCTCTGGACCTAGTGTTAAATCCTTTCAGATAAACAGATTATAATATCCTAGTTGTTTGAAAATTTTATCAACTCTTCTGAAAGAAGATTGGAATCAGATGTTCATTCTTTGTCCTTTTTTAGTGGATAACATTGCATGTGCAAGAAAATCTACTTCCCTAAATTTCTCAGGATAGGTGGAATAACGTTGGATATATGCAGAAATTCTGGACTAATTACTGATAATATGGAAATAAGATTTATCTCTGGTTGGTAATGGGAGCTGTGGTCTCATATTATTTTTATTAGATTTCGAATTGCAAACAAAAGAGAAAGTTCAAGGTGGAGTACATGGTGAAATAAACAAAAGCTGGAATCAGTCAGCTGATCCTCGGAGAAAACAGCTGGACAAGTGTTCTTCATGGAGGCGATATCACTGAGGTATTTAGAAGCAATGTCTCTTCTCAGATTCAACCTCTAGTTTTGCTTTCAGGTTAAGACTTGACATTGCTTAGTTACTAGATTCATGACTTTCTTGTGCTTAAGAAAGAACCTACTAGGAAGTGACATTGTTAAAGTCAATTTCTAACAGCTGTATTTCTTACAAACTAGACGTCCAACTTTCATTGCTCAATATAATCTAAATCCACTCTGTGATTCTGTTCAAATACACTTAAAATGCTGGTTTACAAACTGAAGAAACTGTTTTCCTCGTAATCAGTTTCTGGTTCCTTTATTTAAACAATAGTTTGGAACAATATCTAAGCAAAAAGTGCCCCTCCTATCGTCAGCCATGATTTTTTTTTTTGATAGGAACGTCAGCCATGATTAAGATGCTTATTAGTAATATAATTTTCCATTCACAAATCATTAAGCCTGCTTATATAGATATGCTATATGTCTGCCTCTTGCAATCTCATTTCAGGCATTGAGGAAGGAAGGCCAATCCGCCAAAACTCCACGCCATTCCTATTGAAAATGTCCATTTTGGCAATGTGATGATAACTTCACCTGATGAGCCTGGAGAATATGGAAGAAAAGGGTCTTCATTGTGCCATTTGAGATGCTAATGTCTACATGGGCTGTATATAAAAGTTTGTCGATTCTAGCTTACGCAATCTGTGTCCTTTGTTTATCTTTGTGCTTTTTTTTTCTTTTTTTTTTCTTTTCTTCTTCTTCTTCTTCTTTTTTTTTTTTTTTTTTTTTTGGTCTTTTTGGGATTCGGTACTGTCACTCTGTTCATTTCATGTTTTCCTCTTCCTATTGAGTTCCGGATAGTTTTGATTGACCGATTGGACTTGTCATCAACTTAGAAACTATTATGCCTTTGCAAGGGAATCAACAATTCAATATGAGTTTTTTTTCCCAGGTTCAACAATGATTTGTATTCTCAACTGGCAAATCAAGAATCAATGAAATATCCCTCTTTGCATGTTCTTGATCAAGGCAATGTAAATGTGTTGAATTTCCTTTCTTAACAGTTTATGGTAATTCTGCCTACTGGCCAAGAGCCATAAACTGCTATTAATTGGTTAGGGGGATGTCTATTTCATACACTGTGTTATCTAAACCGAAAATGTGATTTTAAATCACGTTTTCAGTCATAAAAAATCAATTGTGTTTAAAACACTGCATGCAAGAGTTTTTTTCCAATTGGTTATATCGCTTGTGCTCTTTTGCAGATAATACATAGTGAAAAACCTTTTTATTATCTAAGCTTTCTAAATTCGTTTAAACATAAATGAGTGGGCTGGAATTAATCTCAGGATGTAATTCTTAGATAAATGATGCAATTTTGGTTGAGACAATTGAAAATTAGGGGATAGAAAATATATGGAGTACAGAAATTATGCCGTAAGAGTAGTTTTTAGTTCGATATAATAACATATCTATAGAATATTTTTCAACCACGATATACCATAGGTAATCATATGCTTAGTGGAGAGTAGAAACTAGTCTCAACTTGTTTGTAACTATAGAACTAATCAGTGCTTAAGCTTTGAAGTTTAAACAGCATCGCCATGCAGTTGATGTATCAACTATATGTAACTATCACATTTGGATTTTGGGTGTTCCATCGTAGAATCCCTTTTTGTACTTTTCGTTACTTCCTTGTAAATAGTTGATTGCCTAAGAAAAATTGGCTAACCAATACAAACCACCAGTTGAGTTGCCAACTCAAGGGAGGAATACAAGTTGAGTTGGGAAACTTGGGTCTGTTTTCAGTGATAACCTTGAAATCTGACTGTATCTTTGAAAAGCAAATTTTGATTCAAACCGTGGTAAGTTAAAAGCAGCCAATTAACAACTTCCCACATGGGATTTTCCCCTTTCTTTGGGTCAAAGTCAAACTAAAGAAAATAGAGCCTACAATTATTGAGGGTACGCATCCAACATCTAGACTAGAATTATCGACCAGAAAAATCGAGTTGTTTATATATTTGTCTTTTTTTTTAAAATTTAAAAAAAAAAAAAAAAAAAAAAAAAAAAAAAAAAAAAGGCCTCTCTAGCTTGGAAAGCATAATTGTATGGATGTTACTTTCTGGTATAACTACCTACCAGATAATAAATAAATAAAAAGAAGCATAATTACTTTCTGGAATTCAATAAATCAAAAAAGAAAAAGTCTGAAGAATAAAGAAGAATACCATACCATCGATAATAAACATCCAATCAGAAATAAAACCTTCGATGCTTCAATGCATTCATTGAACGCTCATTGCCATAGAAAGTGCAAATTGCTTTTCCAGGGAATTACTTTACAGCCCAAGCAAATTGTACAAAGAAAACCCGTGTTTTTCCCTATGCCGAAAGCCAAAGACATGACAATCTCCAATAAACTTGGCTCCTCGCAACATCCAAAATAAGAAGAAGATAAATAGTAAACCTTGAAGTATGTCCACAGTTACTAAATTATAAGGATAGACAATGGCAGATCACGCATCAATACATAAAGACGGGTCACGGGGATTATCTTTTCTATATGATAAATCATATAAGTATTGGATGCTCTTAGGTTGTCATTAGTAGCCAAATTATCATCAATCACGAAAAAATGATTATAAATCTCACTGATATGAAAACAAAATACAGATACCTTTTTCTTCAAACCAACATTTTTTTTCTCCCTGCGTATCACAGTACATAATGGAAATTGTTGTGGTTTCTTCCAAATACAAATAAGAGTTTAATTACAAGAGAGCAATTCTTCCCTGTACTGTAGTAACACGGTTATGACGCAATCCTATTGTTAGCTTCTACATGAAAAAACTTGAGAATCTTCAACGTGGTACCCTTTAACCATATCATGGGGAAAATATGGGCAGAGCACAAAACACCACCTTCTGAAATTCTTCCTAAAATAGATCAGAAGTATTGAATCAAGCGTGTAGGGCTGCAACCTTATGTGATAAGCCATCAAGTGCCTCATCATTGGCCTCAGGAATTGCTTCTTCCTGCTGTGAAAAATCCAAAATGAGAAAATCACCGGATAAAATGCAAGCTTGGTGTTTGTGTGTGTGTGATATCAATTTAGAAACAATCCCTCTGTCATGTAAATTTCAGATTACACAGGTTATTTACTCTTTTTTCAATGACTTCATTTTGTTTTGTTTTCATTATGCTTTGTAGTGTAAGGGGAATATTATAAAGATGCCCATGAATCAAAAGTTGAATCCATTTGGTCTCGAATGGCCTAAGGCAAAGACACATCATTAGAAGTAAGTGAAAACCACAATTACAGTAACAGCCAGAAGAATGCAGTCATTATCAAAGCAAAAATAATGACAATTTTTGGTATGTAGCAGCCATATTTAACGGTCATCAACAAAAGAGTCAAATGAAAGCATAATGTAATGCCATTTTAAATGTCATTTGAGGAAAAAGAAATGGTTAGTTTGAAACTTAAGAGATTTCTAGCTGCCCAAACACAATCAGTGAATCATTCTAATATTGGAAATTCCTGCTGCAGAGGTTAATAGGGAGTCGTCATCAACTACCATGCAAGGAAAAATTATATGGACAAACAGGAAATGTTAAGAAAAAAATACATTAGTTACCTCCAAATCTTTTCTAGGTTTCACTTCAACACACTTGGAACCACTCATACTAGCACTCTTCAACAGGCTACGAGCACTGTAGTTTGGCTTGTTAAATCCATTTTCTGACTCTGAGTTAGCAGTTTCCAAATTATTAGATTGCAGCGCCCTTGGAGAACTCTGGAGACCTGTAGCAACAGCAGCTGCAGTTCGCCCTTCAAATTCACCATTTTGGTCAGCAGTCTCTTCCTTGGGTACATTAACCCGCTCCCTACAAAAACAATGACATTAGAATTCGTAATGCAGAAAAATCACCTAAATAATTTAATTAGATTTCTTTTTTTATTTTTTTATCTTTTGGTAGCTAGAGCTTACTTTGTAGCTCAAAATCTACATTAGCTTGTCACAATCTGATCTGAACCAAAATGCATAAAATCTACATTAACTTATCTATATAAATATGTAAAGACAGCAAAGAGAAAGTTCAAACCTAGAAACCCTAAAATAGCTCATTTCTTGCCACATGGCTATGCTAGCTCTGCTTTGCACAATTGTATAGTACTATAATGACTGCACCCTATTGAGCCCTGTGCCCTTTTGTGTTGGAGATTTTATTGATTCCAGGATATTATTTAATATTCTCACTAATCTCATTAATTAAATCAAAGATTGTTACTCTCTCTCTCTATTTTTTTAATATTTTATTGAAAACATTATTTAGTTTAATCTTTGAAATCTTGTGCATGGCTCAATATGAAAATATGATCAAGATACATATAAAAAGACCTAAATTTTTGTAATTGGTATTTTGTATCAAGCCTTTATTATATTTCTTCTCCTATTTCTGATCACCTTCTCTATTGTTTATTAGATTAACATTCATATCATAAGTTGGAGTCACAACAACTAAAGCTTTTAATTTAAAAAGAACTAATTAGCTATTTATCTAAATAGCATGCTTGGTTTTTACTTTTAACATGGTAATTTAATCTTTGATTCTTTTTTTATTAAGATTAGTATCATTATATTATAATACTCAAAATAAATAAAGAATTTCAATTCATTTAGATTAGCACATTTTTACCATTGACTTAGGACCATGCTAATTTGTACATTTTAAAAATAAAATGAAATAAGAATAAAAATAAAAAATACAACTAGCAATCATGTAAATAGTAGTTCTTGATAACATGTGAAAGATTGCATTAACTTCATTTGCTTTGTATAGGTACTCTATTGCAGCCTAAATTTGAAGAGGTCAATTTTAAAGTTGGTTATGAAGCAAATTTGTATTGTTAATATCTCCAAGTCATAATTCAACAATTATATAGACAATAATAACAAATAATATATTTTTAAAATGGTGCAAATCACATGCTGCAAGCTAGTTTTATATAAAAGTATTCATTTAAGGGTCAGTATGATTTTGGTCCCTTAGATATGAGGTGTCAACATTCCATTAGTCTCATAAATGGAAACATGGGCGGAAGATAAAAAATTGTTAAAAATTTGAAGTAACAAAATGAATGTTTTAAGAGGGCTCGAAAAAAAAAAAAAAAAAAAAAAAAAACCCCATTTTTGAGGGACAAAAAAATAATGCATCTTACCCTATTTTTGGTTTTAAAAGTAAAAGAAATTATATAACCATTAAAAAAAATTACAAGGACATAGGGAACAAGTGGAATATTAATAAAAGAGTTCAATATATATTTTAAAAATAATGGTTTTAAAAGAAAACTGAACAAAACAACGCAAAAAATTTGGTGTTATTTAGCCAAAAATGACTGAAATGGGTTTGCCAAAAATGACTGAAGTGGGTGTGTGAGAGAGAGAGAGCAGTCTTGAAGCTTTAAGAAAATCACCAAGTTAAAATTAAGAACAAGCCAACTTTTTCAATTGAGCATGTACCTAGGTAAGGAAGCATGCTGCCTTTGGAGTGGACTGCTTTTTTCTCCTTTACCATAATGCTCCTCAAGATGCGCAAACTGTCGTTTGAATCGATCTACACCACTAAATTGCATAAAGACAGGTTAATAACTAATAATCATAGCATGAAACATATTTAAACATGAAAGTATCACTTTTTTTAATATAACAAGAATAGCTAACTTGCAAATTAGCATCTATGTACTAATAAATAGTCAAAAGGTGGACAAGTTTGTGAAGGAGTATGTAGCAGAAAAGAACTCAAAATTTAAAGTTGCATGAATTCTATGTTCCTTTCAGTTAGTAGAAAAACAATAACAATAACGCTTTCCAGTACAAAGAAAAAAATTAATGTTTGAAGCACCAGTGCCATGACTATAATTGTGGAAGTAAAGGAGGGTATGTCCCTCCATTGACAGAGGCTGTTCTTCTGTGTCCATATCTTCAAATAGTCACACAAAAGGAACAGGATGGATAACCCCCTTCTTCCCTCCCCAAGACAGTTTTTTGGACTAAAAAAGAGATAGATAATGCTAGTGGAATTGAAGGGGACATGGTATTTAGGTAATGCTAATGGAATTGAAGTGTTTAAGAAAATAATTTTGTGAAGAATGTTAATTCAATGGTGGAGGGTGAGGGGAATTTGAACCCTAGACATCTTTGTTAGAAACATCAAGAGTTGTTATTTGAGCTACAAGGCTCTTGGCTTGAAGAATATTCCTATCACCTAGATGGGCCAAAAACCCAACAAAATGATTATAAATAAGAGGCCAACCAAACCATTTGAATATTACCCCTTTTGTATATTTGGTTTTCTATGGTTGAAAACCAACGGAACTAAACAGTCAAAAAAAAAAACCCAAAAGTGATCTATCAAGTTTAAATAGGCTACAGATTTCAAATAACTACAGTTTAAAAGCATTCCTCATTGAGACTCTTTCCTCTGATTAGGCCATGACTTTGCATAACCTTTAATTTAATCACTCCAAAAAATTTCCTTTGAACAAGCTAAGCACATATTCACATGGTCAAAAAATGCAAATACTGCCATTGGGTACACATCAAAAAATGGTCGAAGTAGCAGTCAGTAAATGCTAAGGTTTTCTGGTGATCTGCTCAGGGAATTTGAGTGATTCATAAATGACGTAGTTCAGATTGATAACCAAAAAAATACTTGTTAAATTAACAATCTAAAAGCTTAAGCTATTAAGAAATGAGGAATTTAATCATTTAATCATAATTCTAACATTCCCCTTCACGTATGAGCCTAAACTCCCCCTTAATAAGTTGAGCCCATCACGTGAGATTTTTAGTTTTTTAAGTGGGAGGTAGAGAAAAACAAGGACAAACTCAGAATTTCCTACTCTAATACCATATTAAATTATTGATTCACCCAAAAGCTTAAACTATTAGGAAATGGTAAAATTAACCATTTAACCATAATTCTAACCAGCAATGACTGGTTTTTTGTCTAATTTATGCTTAATGAAGCATAAAGAGGACAATAGTCACAAGGATGTTGCCTATAAATTAAAAGCTCATTAAAGAACATACAAGTGATAACTAAATACTATTAAGTACTAACTAGTTTGCAAAGTTTCTGAAGGCATTTCCATGACCAGCAATTCATCAAGGAACAAAGGGCTGGGACATAAAGGACAAACATAATTATAAAATGTAAATAGGCAAGTCTGAAATTCAGATTTTAATAAAGATACATAGCAAAACAAGACATAATAGAATTGATTAAGATGCATATATTCTAAGGTAATTTGATTGATTAAAATTTTCTCTCCATATGCAACAAAAATTAGCAATGTGCTAGGTAACTTATATGGTTCAAAAAAATTCATAAAAAGGGGCATAAATGAAAAGGCATGATTAAAATGGAAAGAACATAGGAGTCAGCCTATATTTTTACCTAAAGGCATGACCCCAGATTGAGCAGAAACAGAAATCAGAACTCAGCACAGGAACCAAATTACTCCAAGGCATCATGAAGTTGAGTGCTTGTACAGCTTTCAAACGATGTATGACAATATATCCCAAATTTTAAATGGGAACCTCTAGTTCCACAGTTAATGACTGCAGCTGTTTTTATCACATTAAAGAAAGTAATTTAAAAAATAGAAGACCAAGTTACAATTTTGGTCCCAGCACATTTATCACAGTTTCATTACGTCCCAATACATTCAATTGTGTCAATTTCGTCTTTCAAAATCAAGGTCTCTCAACTATAAATTATGTTAATTTCATCCCTCAGCTTTCAAAATTAAGTCAAATTCTTCTCTCAACTTTCCAAATCAAGTTAATTTTGTCTTTCAACTTTCATAATTAAGTTGATTTTATCCTAAGAAGTTGATCTGATTACAGATAAAATTGGCTTGATTTTGAAAGTTGAGAGATAAAATTCAAATTTCACACAACTTTATGTATAAGGAAAAATTTGAAATTAGCCCATTTTGGAGGACCAAAAGTGTAATTTGGCCAAAATAAAGTAAAATTAGAAATCTGTTAGGGCAGAGAAGTCTAGAAAAAAGAACTTATTAGTCTGATAGCAATGGAAAAACTCATTTTCCCAAATAAATGAAGTACAACCAGCTGATCATAAGGAAAATACACAATCATCAACACTGGGACAAGAAAGCTAAAGCCAAAAAAGATGAGGCTAAAGAAATAAATTTCATAAGAATCATAAATTAGCGTGGGGCAACCTTCTACGGTTGAAGAAACACGGAAGAGTACCTAAATTTGTTTAACATACACTGAGAGGTGGTAATCACACAAAATACAGGCATAGCAGAGAAATATTTTTACATATTATTTATTAAAAGTGCAGTCATGGAATCCTAAACTACTATAAAGAAGAATGATTTTTCACTTTATATCATAGATTTGAACAATTAAATGTTTGTAATTTATTAATTCCACACGTGAGGATGTAATTTTAGATCATGACATTTCAGTATGAATTAAAAAAATGCAGCATTGAATTTACATAAGAAAATGAATAAAACAGCTCTCCTATAAAAGAATAAAAATGAGATCTCAACTCAAAGATAACAGATAATTGCCAACCTCGGGTACATAAAGCTAGTCTGATCTCCACCTCGAAGATACTCCTGCAGCATCTGAGGATGATACTCTAAAATCTGCTTGATTCATTCCTAAGGTTTAGTATATCCATAATGAAAACAAAAGCCATTCTGCTACATAAGCAACAAGCATCAAATTTTAAGGCCATACCTCTCTATAGATTAACTCTCTAACATCGTCTTTTGCCAATTTCCTCCTCTCAAACTCAAACTCAAGTTTTGATATGGGTTGAGTGGATGGTTCACGATCCACATTAGACAAACCTTGAAAGTAGGGATCAGCCAATGCCTATAGGCAAAAGCATAGGGGATATTAAGAGGTAAAGATAATCTCAAACATTTAGATAAATAAAATTTCATGCATATTTAATTGGAATCTTTAATTTGGTTATTGTTTGGGTTGCTGAATACGAGTCACCTCTTCAGCTGTTGGACGGTCTTTAGGATCAAAAGCAACTAGGCGCTCTAGTAAACGAAGAGCCAACGGATCTGCATTAGGGAACTTTTGTGTTAAAGGAACTGGTTGTTTTCTCCGCATGCTAGCAAGATACCTTCTTGCCTTTTCATTTCGTATCTGTTAATGCCACAGTAAAGTAATCAGTTAAAAGGAGGGGTGGGTGGAATATATATATATATATATATAGAAAATCTAGAGGGAAGCCTGGAATTTGGAAACAAGTTAGGGTGAAAGCTAAAAGTTTTGTTTTTCTCTTTTTGGTGGGTTTCTTTTGCTCATGAGATGTCTAAAGCCATTTGAGTAGAAAAGGATTTGATGCAATAATTTTCTAGTAGTTGGTTGCACAAAATGTCACTAGGGAATGGTGGTGACTAGCAAATGTTGGTTGCACTATACATCAAAAAACACAAAACGTTTTTAAAAAATTATATACGCCAAAATAGATGAAGCCCCAGAAACAATTTTCTCAACGTTTATGATTGGATTGTCTTGGATAATAACAAAGCAAAGCAGTCACTAGAAAGAGACAACAAACCCTTGCAATAGATTCAGCAGCAGGAGTGCCAAGCAAATCAGTCATGAGATCTAATTGGTGCACCACATTTTTTCCAGGAAACAATGGTTTTCCGGTAAGCATTTCTGCAAATATGCATCCTATACTCCAAATATCGATTGCAGGGGTGTACTGCAAAAAGAAAGAAAAAAAAGGTGAAACTAAATATATAGTTCAATAATCACAATTCAATACAAGTTTTAACAAATGCATTAAAACTCACATAGTAAACTTCTCATTTCTCATGCTGCAAAAGGGCCAAAAAAAAAAAAAAAAGAATGTATGTTGAATGGAACGGCAATAATAACCTAACAGTCACAAATTTTCAAGAGTAAATGTAGTCCAGGATGAACAGTAAACCACAATTGTTTTAATACAGGATGACTAAATACATGATCACTGGCAGACTAGCATTAGTTTATTCAAGGTGTGTCCAGAACCAATGCAGAATTTTGTGTCAAATCCCAAACAGAGACAGTACGTAAGTATGCTCACTTTTTGACAGCCCATCATCAGTGAAGTGTGCAAAATAAACCCATTGATCATTCCTAGCAATCACAAGGTTGGGCCAGAGTAGCACATACTAGAATATATAACGAATCAAAAACTATTAATGAATAAAGAATCTTATCAAAGTTTAATGCACATCAAAAAAGTTTAGGAGACACCACTAATTTGAGAAACTAATGACAATGGAATTTAAGCAATTTTTTGAATGCATCAGAACTCAGGGAAAAAAGTCAACTTGGAAAATTTTAGCCCTATGTTGCCAGTGTGCAAACTAACTACAGCAGATATTCAACGTCAAAGTAGGTGAATCCACCAAAAGTATGATGAAATTGAAAAGGGACCAAAAGATATGAAGTATTCACTATTCACCAAAGAATTCTACAAACTACGGTTATAAAGAGGAAACTTTTTATTTAATAAGGTAATTTTCATTTTGTATTTACAAGATTCCTACCATCATCCATGTCATGGACCAAAATATGAATGGCAATCAGCAAAAGGACAGCTCCATTAAGTATTAGACATTGAAAATTTTTCTCTACCTTTATTTAACAAAAAGAAAGCTTTGCTAGTAGTGTAAAGACACGGACAACAAGCTTAGCTTAGGGTTAAAACCTACCATCCTAAAAGTTCACAACCAATATCTTGTACAATTAAAAACAGGTGTGCAAGAAATCTGCCCTAAGTGAAGTGATGTGTTACTCTCTGAAGTTGGTGATATTCAAGTTATAATCATAAAATGACTAAAAAATTATTTAGATTATCACATAAGAATAACACCAGCCATAAAACAGCTCACTTTCACTCAGGCAATATGTTAAAAATAGCACATAAAAAGGAGAGAAAAAATAAGAGAGAGGAGGGGGGGGGGGGCACCTATGCAACATAACCAGTAATCAGCTCAGAAAAATCATGTTTCAGGAACTGGCAGTAGGATAATTAAACAAAATAGAGTTTGCTTACTTTCGAGAAAAAAGAGCCACAGAGTTCAGGAGCACGATACCATCGAGTTGCAACATAGTCCTTCAATAGCAGTTAACAAGTTAGAAACTGGAGGTTCAGATGTCAGGAGCTAGAAATAGAATAAAATACAAAATAAAATTTTTAACTATAATTTTAAAAAGCAGATCTAGAAAGAAATACAGTGTCTTATCAAAAAAAAAGAAAGAAATACAGTGAGCTGCTATGATATGCATGACAGAACAACTTACAGTCCAGAAAATTGCTGATGGGGCATCATTGAAAGATACACGAGCAAGCCCAAAATCACATATCTTTAATTTGCAGTCAGCATTAGCAAGAATATTTTTTGGCTTTAGATCTCTATGAAATACATTTGCTGCAAATAACTCAGGGAAATTAATTGATTATCCTCAGAGCCATAAAAGCCGAAGAAATTGCTGGAAAAGCACTAACCTGTATGTATATACTTCAGACCACGAAGAAGCTGGTATAAGAAAAACTGATAATGCTCAGGAGTAAGATCATCATTAGCCTTAATTACTTGGTGAAGATCAGATTCCATCAACTCAAAAACGACATAGATATCTCTAAATTCCCGCCGTGAAGGTGGAAGCATAATATGTTTTATTTCTACAATATCTGGATGACGAAGCAATCGAAGGAGCTTAATTTCTCTCAGAATCCTTGTGGCATCAGAAACATGTTCAAAAACATCATTAATTTTCTTAATTGCAACCCTTTCTCCAGTATGGCTGTCAATTGCAGAACCAACAACACCATAACTTCCCTTCCCAATAACTTCTTGAACTTGGTATCGGCTTGCCTCTCCATACTCTGTGAAGAATTCTGTTTCTAACCCACCCTGTACAAGGAATACCAGGCATTATTTATGAACAAGTAAATGAAAACCCGGTACCCAAAAAACAAAACTAAGTGAAGAATATGACTTTTTTGTGTCATTGATGCAGCAACAAATAATTAATTCAAGATAGAGACACAACACAAGTAGGGGACAGGAACCAATGGTATAAACACCTATTCTTAAAGAACTAGATCCAATAAAGAAATGTTCAACTTAACTACTATGAGACTAATGCCTGTTTCTTAGGTGTGTGGATAACATTATTAGAAACTTAACCGTTGTGCGAGGAGCTTTTACATCTCTGCATAACTAATAACATTTCTAGGAAGCTGATGGGGTAGCAGTCCAAGTAACATAACAATTCCTATAATCCTCAGAGAAAGAACCCAGCTTATTTTCTGGCCATTGGGGGGGCAGTTTACATAAGAACTTTCCTTTTTCTAAATGTGTCATACATTGTAAATGCATCAACAACATAGAAGCCAACAATTTCTAATATAGAAATGGCTACACTAGATGGCATTATGTCAGACCACAATTTCTAAACGAATCAAGAAAGTCAAGAAACAGCCAAGAGCCTCGTAGTTCAGCGGCATTACCTGCTCTATTTAACAAGGAGAACCAACATTCAAATTCCCCGACACCACTGTTGTAACTATGGACTTATCGAACCAAAAAAACAGAATCAGACAGTGCACATTCAAATTCCCCAACCAATGCACGACGCACTACTTGTCCAAGAATCACATTCTTCCAAAATGCATTGGCAAGAGATCAAAGGTGAACAGTACACCATTAATTAAAAACACAAAATTCAATAAGAAGTCAAATAGAATAGACAATGATCAACTAGGCGAAGCTTCTAACCCTCAGGTCCTACATTATCATTTCTCAAAATTCAAATCTTGAATTGATTCAGTTTTCTTCTACATTTTACCAGCAAACAAACAGAACCTAATAAAAACAACAACAACATTTACAAACTAATAAAAAATGCAGCCTAAAAAAAATTAATATAATAACAATAATAACAAATTGATAAAGATTAAATCCAAAAAAAAATAATAATAATAACAAAACATAAAATTAGATCTCGTGAAAGAATTAAAACAAAAACAAAAACAGAGAAGCAGATCTCAAAAAAAAAAAAAAAAGAAAGAAAGAGAGAGAGAGAGAGGACCTTTTTGTTTGAATCCATGTTGATGTTGGTAGATTTGAAATTGGACCAGTTTGGAACTTTAATAAGCTTCAATCCGTCTATGCCTTGCTCTTCTTCTTGGTGGTGTTGTTTTAGTTGCTTCCTCTTGCTCTTACAAATTATGGACGATTGGGCGCGAACTTCGCTAACATAAGAGACGTGGCCAACGCCACTTTCATAATTATTAATATCTTTAATATTATTGTTATTATTATTATTGTGCTGCTGCTTCTTCTTGTTATTATTATTGCTGCTGTTGTTGTTATGAGAAGAAGTTATATTATTGTTGTTGTTATCAGCAATAATAATATTGGTTGTGTTATTATTAGTAGTAGTAGTAGAAGAAGAGCGACGTTGAAACCAGCGACGAAGCCCATCCACGAGTGATCCACCTCCACTCCCCATATACACTCCTCTTCGATTTTGATTCAAACTCACCAGATTTCTCGCTCAGCATTGCCCGTTCTTCTCTTCTTAATTTTCGCTGCTCTCTCTCTCTCTCTCTCTCTCTTCAAAGTTTTCTTGTTTTCCGCCTCTTTTTTCTCTCTGTGCTGTGCCAATGGAAATGGAGAGAAAGAGGAAGAGACCAGAAGCAAAGAGAAGTTAGGTTGCTTTGTTGGTTTTGGGAGATGGGCCGTGAATGATGCACATTAACTGCAATTATGGCTTTCTTATTTGTTTTGTAAACCCCAAACGTGACGTGAGGTCAGGTTTTTGTGACTAATGACTAATGTAATGTGGGTGTTTTTTTTTTTTTTTTGATTGTGTGTTTTTGTCAATCTTGTATCAGATTCGATCAATTATGACTTTACACATGTTACCATCTATCTCCTCCTACCGTATTCTTGTGAGGTGTTGAACTTGAATTATTGTTCATTGTTTAAGTGAACAAACTATTACTATCTATCTCCCACCCCCACCAACATTAATATATATATATATATATATAAGTGCAATTATTTGTTTGTTAATACTTAATAAGGGAAAAGATTGAGACTAAAAGAGGGAGGGATCGACACCTAGCATTTGGGTTTTACTCTAATTTATTTATCTGTCACTTCCTTCTTTAATAAGTCTCAATCCTTCCGGTTATTCTTTATATATTTTCTTTATGGGTCTTATAAAGTTACGTATAGGTACATATTAATTACTCTTTTCTAGACATATTAATTACTTATTTTAGAAAAGTGTAAGACTTAGGAACAATATTTAGGTGCTGTTTTTTAGGTTCTTTTTTTAAAATTCTACATGTGAATTTTTTTCTCATATGATAGGTGTATTTTTTAGTTAAATAAGCACATGACTAAATCTTAAAATGAGATCCTAAAAAACAACACCGAAAATATTGTACTTAAATTTTGTCCTTCAAAAAATTCTTTTTATGAAAAAATTAAAAATAACTATAAAAAAAAAAAGTTAATCATTTTGCATTTTTCCATAAAAAATTTCTTAAATAATTTATTAACCTATACTCTAAAAATATACATTAGTAAAATTCTTTCTTTATTCCATCCCTTTAACCTAACTCAACATTCAATCAAAACTTGCACACCACCTCTTGCTAATTTGTCTCATTACCTTTTGACATGTCTCACTCCTGGCCAAGAGACTACGATAGACTCGGAACTGTTAATGAGTTAATTGGGCCTCAATAATAATAATAATAATAAGGGTTTTAAAAGCCATCTTAGCACAACCTATAATTCTTCTCTCCATTCTATGGTTCAATCTAAAACAAAAGCCAAACAAGTTTAAAAATCTATCAAGAAGGCTAGGGTAATATAAATGATGTATGACTCCATGTACTGATGGAACCGGGGACATTTGTGTCTTGTGGGGAATAGGAGTTGATGTTAGAAGTAGTTGTTTTTAGCTAACAAGTGGTTAACTACTCCACGTGTAAATTTGGGTTGTAAGAATGAAAAATGTTTATGGTTAGGATTTATAGTTGTGAGTTGGAAGTAGTTTTTGGCTAACTAATGGTTAATTACCCCACGTACACATTTGGATTGTAAGAATGAAAAATGGTTATGGATAAGGTTTATAGTTGTGAGTTGTCATATCCATTCCAAATGAGAAGTATTATATACTTACGTCCACAGTACTTTCACAACATAGTTAATTACTCCGCATATACATTTGGGTTGTAAGAATAAAAAATGGTTATGGATAGGGTTTAAACTATATGGTCATTATTTGGCTCATCCTTATCATTAACAAACATCAAGTTGTTGTAGGAAATTAATAACAATAAAGAAAATTAATTATAATAAATCTAAATGCAGTAGATTTAATTGTTGTACATTAACACTCTATTTGGATGGGGGGATTATTGGGGAGATGGAAAATAGGGGAGACAAGAGTAAGAAAAAAACTGCCTTTAGGGATATTTGATTTAAAGGAGAAGAATAAGGTAATTTTGGTAAGGCCTAGGAGTTTTTTCCATGGGCCCACCGAAAAATGATAACTCCAAATCGGGAAAAAAGGGAAACAATTGCTTTAGACAAAAATGTGCTCACCCCAACGTTCCTTTTTTGGGTTTGTTTGTTTTTTTCATGATGACCTATGTTCCTTTTCTTTCTTTGTTTTGTTAATTTGTTTCTTTTTGTTTTTAGTTTTTTTTTTTTTTTTTCTTATGTTACTTCATTCATTTTTTTTCCATCTGATTTTTTTTTTCCATCTAATTTGGGTTTTTATGTTTTTTTTTTTAAAATTTTTTTAAATGAAATGTTCATCCATACACAATTTTTTAATATTAATATAATGTGTTATTTTTTTAATCTAATAAGGACATGAGAGTAAATTTATACAAACCACATTTTCTATCTTCTCATTTTTCTTCTTAACCAAACAAAAGAGTTTTTTTTTTTTTTTAAATCTAATAGGGGCATTAGAGTAAATTACTCATAATCACATGTAACCAACCCTAATTTCAAGAATGTATTTTGGTTTGTTGAAACTTGAGAGGCTTGATCTTGTGATATGCTTGTCGATTTTTGCACCCAAGATATTTCCCCCCTTTTTTTTTCTTTTTCTATTAATCTCTTGCTTATTTAATGATCAAGATGATAATTTTATCCTTACATTGTAAATTACCCTTACCCTTGTTTTTTTATATATTAAATGATAGTTGTAAAATGGGATGTTTACACACCACCTTATAGCCCCATCAACCCAACTCACTGACTTCAGCACTAGGATTTTTTTTTAAAAAAAAGATAATTATAATATATTGCTAACCCTGCTATTCAAACCATTTCCCCCCAGACCCCCATGCACTTTATGCATGGAAATGTGTCAATTCAGCTATAAAGCCCTTGGCCAAACACCACAAAGGATGAAGAACGGATGGGTGAAAACTCAAAATTGAGTACATGGAAAATGAGATAGAATATTGTAGGGGAAAAATGATTTAGGGTTGCTTTGTAAATTCTACGTTGAATTTTGAAAGTTAAAAAATGCGACCACCAATTTAATTTTTAATCGGGCTAATTACATTCCCTCCAAACTATAGAATCAAATTCACTTGCTCCACTTAAATATAAAGTCAAGTAATGTTTTCCCTTAAAAGTGACTATGACTTTTGAGTGGAATTTGTGGTGTTCTTTTGTGTTAGAATATATTTCCCTCTCCCTTGCGTGTACTTGTTTCTCAAAAAAAGGAAAAAAAGAGAGAGAAGTAATGTTTCCCCTAATCATTTTATAATGGAAAATCCAATTTTCAATATCAGTTTCATGGCCCACCAAACTTTACAATTTATGCGTTTATTATTTTAGAAATATGATTTTTTTTTTTCTATAAATCAAATGGATAAATTTATTTTTCTAAATAAAAAAAAAAGGAAAATTCTATATTTAAGAATATTTTTAAAAAAATCTATATTTAACAAAAATATACACTAAGTTATACAATAAGTTATCTATTTTATTCAAACCATAGTGGTATTTGAATAACAAAATTACGATGAAATGAAGAGATAAAAAGGGCAAAAAGAATCCCCCCACCCCAAAACAATCTTATGCCAAGTTGCCATGGGAGGGTAGTGAGCCCAATTTATGTGTTGGTCGGGTTGTTATGATCTGGTACCTAGAAGCCCTGTAAAGTCACCATGGATGTGAGCGTTAATCACTTTTATATAGGGATGGCAATAGGGCGGGGTGGGTCCGAAGGATAAGGTCTTCACTCCCGCTCCACATGGTCTTATCTTACTCCATCCCCATCCCGCCCCGCTCCACCCCGCCTCACATGATGGGAAAAATTTTCTTGCCCCATTCCCGCCCTTTAGGGCCCGCAAAGACACGCCCCACCCCGTAAACCTTTACTTCTTGTTAATTTACCCACAACTATTACAATTGTTTTTCATAAAACATATTTCATTAATAAAAATATACTTGAAATTACAAATAAATTTAACCCATCAAATCAATCTAATTTTTGGCAAAAATTGAATAATATTATTAAAGTATTTAAAAAGACAATATCTCAACAAAAACAAAAATCTCATAATACAAAATTAATGATTCAATAATATATAAATTTGCTTATAATAAAGACAAAAGAAAATGTTAAAATTGGTACCTTATTTCCGACCTTGCTAGAGGAAAAAAGAAAGGAGGAAGAAAGCTTTGTTGAGTAGAATAAAATAAGTTAATGATATATTTGTTTAAATAATAGGGTTTTAGGGTATGAAAAATTTACAATTTAACCCTTGTCAATGCAAGGCAAGGCATGTTGGGTCTAAAAAATTTAAACCCATTCCCGCTCTACCTTGTAATGCAGGGCTAAAATCTTGCCCCATCTCCGCCCCACCACTTTTGCGGACGGGAAAAACTTGCATGGGGCGAAACAGAGAGGGATAGGTCAAGTAGAATGGGGCAAAATTATCATCCCTACTTTTATAACACCAAGAGATAATCGCTTAGCGTAAACTCACTACATTTATGAATCAAAGTGATACTGCCATTTTATAATGATGACGATAGAATGTTTAGCAAAAAAAAGATGATGATAGATTTATTATCAGAACGTAGCAAGCAATTAATTTAGTTTATATCAATTAATGGGGGATATTGCTTGATTGTATACATTGGCATAGTTTTGAGGGTAAATGCAATTAAACCATTAGAATTCAAAAGAAATTAAGGACAAAGCCAATATGTTATTTGGCTTACACCCTTCACTTGCTTCATTGAATTTTTTTCCTGATTTTTTTTTTTTTTTTTTTGCTAGGTAATTGGTTATGCAGGGGCTCAAACCTTTGAGTTGAAGGTCCCTAAGGAGACCGGGTACCACTTGGGCCAACAGGTCCGGTGATTTTTTTTTTCCTGATTAACACCGTATATTGTTTATAACATATATAACGTATGATTAAATTAATGAACACAAATTTTCAACTTATTAAAATATGGCAAGTTGTTATAATGGATAACCACTTTTCCACGGGCCTCGCTCTCTCTTCTTTTATTGCCCATTAATGACAATTTACTTCATCAAGTTGTGAGACAGAAAAGAGAACTTTTGATCATAAAAGCAAAAAACAAATAAAGACAAAAAAGAAGTGGACAGTGGGACACAGTTCACACACACAACAATAATAATCTCGTGTTCATGCAAGGATGGAAGGCATGACCGGAGGACAAGGAGCCACCACCACCACGCCTTGCCCTCTTCGGCTCTCCTCTCCTCCTCTCTTCATCACTGCTTCTTTCTTCGGTGGTCTCCCTCTCCGCTTTCTTTCTTTCGGTTTCGAAGGCCTCCCACACTTCTTCAGCCGAAACATCACAGTAGTAAGAGGCTTGATCGACAAAATCTCAGACCCATCATCACCTTCTTTTTCATGTTGTTGATTTGGAGGCTCTTCATGTTTTCGTATCCTGAACATGTTGCAACTGCTGCTAGGAGCCAAAAAGATTTCATCTTTCTCAATCAGCTTGGTAAGATGGCAAGTGAGGAAACTCTCATGAGCCCATGGCAAGTCATGGTAGTTTGACTTAATGAAGGCTGATATTGATGCTTTGCTTGAACCTTCACCTTCATCCAATGCTTCAATAGCTTTGTGTATCATCTGCAACCAAACCCAACCCAAAAAAAAATGAGAACTTTCAATATAAATTTGAAAAAAAAAAAAAAAAACGATTTTTTTTTTGTAATAGTTATACCTCTGAGTAAGGAGGATGATCTGGGGTTTTGAATACAGGAAAGATTTGGTGAAGGAGAGCTTCAATGCGCTTGGTTGCCTCCATTGACACTGGGTGTCCTCGTTTGGAGCTTGCTAGGTTGATAATGGTGTCTCTGAGCCTTTTCATGAGGATGGTGTGGGTATCTGTTTCTGGGTCATTTTGTTTATTGCTGCATTCCACTCCTTGCACCTGAGTGGCATTACCCCAATTGCACATTTTTTCAGGAATGGACAATGAGCTGAGCTCCTTGGTTTTGGGGTTTTAATGGCCAGAGAGGGCTTTGAAGGTCCTATTTAGTTCCACTCTGCTCTTGTAGCGTGGCAGTATGGTTTGCAGTCCACGTAAATGTGGCGGATTGATTGGTGGAGGGGTACGCTTTGTATTATATGACAAGTAGGGTCCACCTCAAACCAGCTTTTGAAATTTCGTTGTATGAAAAAATGGAATCTTTTTGGGAAGTGTAAACCCTTTTTTTTTTTTTTTTAAATGTTTTTATTGAAATCCAAGAGAAGGGTTATTAAGAAATAAAACCAGTTGCATAGAAGAATAAGCTAGTTTGTAAGGATAATATTACCAATATAATCATGTATCTGTGGGTAGCATCATAGAAATAGTTAGATATAAGAAAATCATATTAAAGTCGGATCAGAAATAAAATTTGAACAGTAAAATAGGTTGTCTTTATTTTATTTGAAATGAAACTAACCGTATTCTCCGGAAAAAGTTTAAAAAAAAGATTAAAAAAATAAAAACTAAAAACTAATCATATTTTGTTTGTAAGTGTTTCCCTAATCATAACTCTTTGCCAAATAAATAACGAACATGATCATAAAATAAAAATTAAAAAAAAAAAAGGGAATTGGTGATTTTTTTTTTTGAAACAGGAACCATAAATTTCCATTCTAGAAATGAACTAAATCAAAGTATAAAGCTTTCAAAGCTGAAGGAGGAGAATCCTCCATTAATCCAGAATACATGAGCAGAAATATGCCTAGTATAACTGGTTAGAGAATGAGCCACAAAATTAGTCTATCTTCTCATACTATTCACCAAAAACTAAGTAAGATCCACGTACTAGCAAATTTTGGATGTCAAGAAGATCATGTCCATGCCAAGAACTATGAGGACTTTGGGTTGTTAGAGCATTAGCATCCACTTTCAACAAAAAATTTCATTTTACCATCTTAAAAACTACTTTATTTATTATACCAAGCTCTCTTTTTTTACCACTTTATTTAAATATTTTTTTATTATTTTTTTAACTCTCTCTCTCTCTCTCTCTCTCTCTCTCTCTTAAGCAACCAACAACCATAACCAATTAGCAACACTAGAAAAAACCCAACCACACCCACACTCATCAAACCAACCACCACCATTAATCACCACCACGACGACAACCCCCCCCCCCCCCCCCCACACCACCACATTAGTCACAAACCCAACCACACCCACACTCATCAAACCCACCACCACGGCAACCCTCCACCACCACATCAGTCACAAACTCAACCACACCCACACTTATCAAACTAACCACCACTAGAGAGGGGAAAAAAAAAAAAACCCAACACCACCCATGGCCAAAACATCACCAAAACCCATTAGCAAGCAAACCCAACACCGCCCATACCCATAGCCAAAACCCATCACTGAGAAACCCATAACCCATGAACCATAAATCAACCCATCATGACCCACACCGGACTTAAGAGACCTACGAGCTAGAGGAGAGAGCCAGACTTGAGAGACCCATGATAGAGAGAAGACAGAGAGGTGTGGCTTGGTTAGGTGGCTTGCGGTGGGTTATGGTGGCCTGTGATAGTGGTCCGGCCATGGTGGCTTGGTGATGGTGTTCCACCATGGGTTTTGGGTTTGAAGAGGAGAAAGTATAATGAAAGAGAGAGAAGGAAGAAAGAGAAAATGACTTTATCACTTAGGGACTTTGTTACATTGGCATTATCACCTTCAATCACGATATTCTTGAAGCCAACTTCAATAGAAAATTCTATCACTCTTCGGCAAGCTAGCAACTCAGCAACTTCAACACTATCCACTACTTGACAACCATAGATTGAAAAGGATGCCATGACTTATGATTGGCCATTTTGTATGACAACTCAATATCCGGTGAAAGCTAGGTCTAAAAATATTGTAGAATCGAAGTTAAGCTTTGTAGTGATCATTAGAAGGAAGCATCCATATAATAATAAAAACAAGTACACTAATAGATGAATGATAATGGAAAATGTTTAGTTACAAAATTGGTTGTAGCATAAAGCTACTATCTTACTCAATAAAATAAACATTACTACATATTTTGAAAATCTAACCATTGAATTGCATGTTCTTTATTCTCTTAATACACATGTCAAATTTTGTGTCAATTAAATATTATTTACTATATGATTTATAAATTTATATTTTATGCATAATTTTAAATTACAAAAACTTGCAATTTAAATAATTTATTAATGACATGGCTATTGATATTTAATTTTCAAAAAAATTTGCAAGTATGGAGAATATAAGAAGAAGATGTAATCCAATGGTGGATTTGTCAAAATTCACCTTCAATAAAAAAAATATTGATTACAAACAATTTTGTAACTAAATTTTGTCTAATGATAATAATGTGATCCCTAAATTACATGACCACGAACATTGTGTATGACCATGGATTTTTAATTTAAAAAAAAAAAAAACAAAAAAAATGTTAAATAATAAATTTATGGAAACTTTTGGCAATAAAGTTTTAATTAGAGAAACTTGTTACTTAACTCAAAGTACCACTTCAAAAGGGCATAATTTATAATAAATTTAGTGATATAATTTAACCTAGAATAAATTGTTTTAATAATCTTAATATAAGTCTTTATCAAACAAATTTTAGTGTAATTATAGAGCACTACATGAAAAAAGGGGTAAAATACAGTTGACATTTAACATTCTCTAGCTTTGAGCTAATATCAAGTCCAAAATATTTAAAAAATTGACAAAATTATTATTATTCATTTTTCTCCTCTCTCTTATGCTGATTAAGAATCAAGAGCATGTTTGGTAGATTGTAATAGGCATTGTAATGTAATAGTTATTCTTATAGTTTAATTATTCTTTAGCTTGGTTATATTATTATTACAATGAATAGTCATTCATTATGAGTAGCTATTTTTCAAAATGAGGAATAACTATTCATCTTTAAAAATGTTGTATTAGCTATTCCTTAATAAGTGCAATAGTTTCAAAACTTTATATATTTCCAAATAAACAAACTTTCCATATAAATTTAACAAATATAAAAATAAAAAATAACATATATCTCTCTTAAATTTAAAAAATAACAATTTTTTAGAAGATATAATTGTATAAGTAAGATATTTTCTAAAATAAATCTTAAATTTGATTCTAATAATATAACCCACAACTAAACTTATGAATATATTTAATTATTACATTACAACATATTTTATTCATAGTAATAAAGATTACAATTTATGCTATAATTTTCATTCAGCGTACCAAATGCATCCCAAGTTAATTAATTTTAAAATGTGTTGAAGTGCGCTTGTATCAGCTCAAGTTGTAAGATGTTAATTGTATTTTACCCATATATATATATATATATATATATATGTATTTTAAGTAAATATAAAAATTTAATGAAAATTTAAGCTTACATGTCATGCCTACGCATGGCTTGTTATTCAATGGAAGTGTCTTCTACGTTGTAGGTTATGCCTTAGCCTACAACGTAGGAGACACTTCCATTGAATAACATGCCATGCGTAGGCATGACATGTAAGCTTAAATTTTCATTAAATTTTTATATTTACTTAAAAAAAAAGGACTAATATATAGTTATGGCCCTACACCTCATCGATATTTTGATTTGGTCTTTAATTGCATTTAATGTTACTTGCTAACCTTTTGTATTGTTCTAGTTATATAGCTTTGTTCAAATTTATTTTGGTTAGGGTCAACGGAACCTTATCTTGGATGACATGACGCTCTTTTAATCCGACAATTCTTTTTTTGTGGGGGAGTGTGCGTTTGAAAAGTAATGAAAATTATAAATTATTTCACTATTCAGTTTATTTTTGCTATTATTTATGGGTCACATTATACTTTTTGGTACTAATTATAAGCTTCATTGTACTATTTTAAGTGACTTTTACCTTTATATACAGTACTTTTAGTAATAAATTTTTAGTTTCAACAAAATAAGCAGTAGTAAAAGAGAGTGCGTTGAATTAAATAGGAGGATACGTGGGAGCCAAAAAGGGCAAAGATTGATTAGGGTTTAGAGACCTACACACTTCCACTACATGCCATTATTAGCAAAGCATGCAGGGAGCATTACAGTTTAGTTTCGCGTTTTTTTTTTTTTTTTTTTTTTTTTTTTTTTTTTTTTTTTTTTGTTGTGGAAAAACACAGTTTGTTTGTATAAGAGGGATGTGAGTGAATGAAATGAATAGAGTTGTCTTCTTCTTTTTTTTTTTTTTTTTTTTTTTTTTTTCTTCTAAGAATGTTCTTTTCATTACCTTGATTGGAATGATTCTTTTCCATCTTAACCCCAATTTTCAATTTCTCAAAAAATGAGAGGAATTGGAAGGAATGAAAGTCTCCATAATACCCTTTTTTGTTTTTTAAATGATTATACTCCTACTAATTTTTTCCCCACTTATTTCCCTTTTAAGGCTTTAATAACTCCCACACAATATTAGAGCAACCACATCAGTATGTGCAAAAAAATTTCCATTTTGCACATCTAAAACCTATTTTTTCTATTTTACACACCTATTTTTACAAAATATCCATATCAATTTGTCTATTATACACGTTTATTCAAATAAAATATTAATTTCTTTAACCCAACACAACTCACACAACCACCATCATTAGCCACCATCTCTCTAAAGATCGACACCTTCGGCCTCCCACCATGCAACAAGATCGACGTCGGAATCCACACAAGCCAATCACACCAGAATCCCAAAGAAAACCACTAAAAGAAGATTGATGAGGCGAAAAAGATGGATCAAGCTCAACCAAAAAATGGATCAAAACCCATGGATTCTAGGCGACAAACCCGTCGGAGAACTTCGTTCGTGTTGTAGGTGACGGACTCGTCTGGCGAATCGGCTTGCTCGACCTCGTTCTCATCGATGGCAGTGGTGATCAGCGGAAGCTAGAGGAAGAAAGATTGATGACATGAGAGAAAGAGAGAGCTGTGTTGTGCGCCTGAGAGAGAGGGAGGTGAGAGTCAGATAGAGAGGAGAGAGAAAAAATTATTAAGATATTTGTAGGGTTCGAATTCATTGCATAAACCCAAAAACAATTAATTTGTAGAGTATGAGTCAAAGAACTAGATTCAGTAAGGGATTAACAACAATGGATCATAACTCTTTAAACAATTATTAATATTGATCAGTCTGTATACATTGATAGTTTGAAGAACTCTCTCCTTGTTTTCCTTTTCTCTCAATTTTTTCCGGGGGCTTATTGACAGGTGCTCCCCTCTATTATATAGCCACTCCTACTCTCATCTCCATTGTCCACGTGCTCCTCATCTATGAACTTGCTCAAGTACCTGTCACGTCAGGCATCTTCTTTTTAGCTCTGTGTGAGTGGCGGTAGGTTAGGATGCACTATTCAGAGGTCTTCTCCACATAAATGCGGCCAGAAAAGCTGTTGCAATGCATTGAATACGGTGGCAGCAGCCTTTCCCTCAGATATTTCTCCATCCTTATCGTTCCAGAACATGCTCTGAGCTTATCTTGATCAGGTGGAGTCCTCGGACAGTCATTCTGGTTTTTCCCTTGCTCAATTAATCTATGATATCATGTTAGAGGAAAACCTCCTCCTCGGACAGGAGATATCCTCCTCGGGCAAGAGATATCCTCCTCGGATTGTGATGATCCTTCATTTTGAGGATCCCTCTCCCAGCTGGGCCCTGTCTTTTTATCCTCTCTCTTTTCGGATGTAAAATAGTCCTCTCGTGGGCCTTTGGCCCATTACCTTGGGCCTGGCCCCCTTTTCCCCCACAATAGCCCCTCAAAATTTTATTTTTTCCCACGCAAGCGGGAAGAAAGAATAAGATTTTGATTTGCTACGCGGGAATGAATGGATAAAAAGGAAAATAAAATAAAGGAAATCACCAAAAGTAAAAATAAAAAGTCATAAATGCCCCTGTTTACACGCGCGAGATTATGGAGACGCGCGCCTCATTATTGCCACTGTAAATCTCTAATTCCCAAAGCATCGCATCAACTACTTCAGGCGGCTCTGTCTCTTGCATTCAACGGCGGATTGTTGATCAAACGGTTAGGGTTTGCCCTTGGGATTCGGGCGGGATGAATGACACTGCTTTATTTGTCCCCATATATAAATCTTTGCAGTAAGTTAATTTCCTTTACTTTACACACATTCATAGCACCCAGAGAATTTCCAGAGCTTCCGGAGAGTTCCCTCCTTCAAAAGCCCTTCACGCCCTTTCGGATTCCTGCGTCTTCTGCCCTCAAGATCCCACCCAAAAACACATTTCAAGTCTAGGAAATTCGCTTCACTCGCGCTAGTGTAAGTCTCGACACCTCTTGAGCCTTTATTTTCTTCTCGGCTAACATTTTCTCCCCTTTACACTATCTTTCTTCTCATTGTTTCACTCATTCTCTTAGAGATGGGCAAATACCAATATCTCGTCGATAGTCCGGCGTTGATAGAGGAATTTAAGAGAAACCATCATATCCCACGGGGGGTAAATCTGAAGTATTGTCCTCCGGAGGGATTATTGACAGCCCGACAAGAAGGAGAGGTTATAATTCCCATGATAGCCTTCATTGAAGGGGGAATGACCCTTCCAATGGGTCCCGTGACCCTAAATTACCTTCGCAATCATAGGCTCTCCCTCGAGCAGTGTGCGCCCAACACTTTTAAGATATTAGGGGCCTTTGATACCGTTAACGAACAATTAGGTCTAGGGCTAACCTGGCACGACTTAGCATACCTATATGAGTGTCGTAGCCAAAGAGGGGGGGGGATACTACCTTAAATCCCGCTCCGACGTCGTGAGGCTGTTTTCTTGCCTTCCCAAATCCAATAAGGGGATGAAAGACGACTACCTGATCATCTCGGGCGCATGGCACGACGGTCTACATTGTCCGACTGAGCCAGGAGAGCCAGCTGTGCCTTCTCGGACTCAGGGTCTTTAACCATAGTCTTAGGGCTTTCTCTTTCCGTAGCTACTTTTTTATCTCATCTTATATTTGTTTTCTAATCTGGCTGGTTTGCTTGTTTCACAGATAAGGTACATACTGCTCCTCGGCTGAGCCTTATCAACGCTCCCGCCCTCAACTACCTGTTGCGCTCGAAGATATACGTTAGTGAGGACGGACAGTTGAGGTCCGTTCCTCTCATACTCGGTTACACCCCCAAAAAAGCCGACGTCCAGCTAGCGGGGAACGCCATTACTCAGGGCGATTACAGGTTGCAACACATAGACGTTGCTTGGAAGAATTTTTTGGCGCCCTACGATCTCGCACCTGTTCCACATCCTAATCCCCAGGGTGTTCCGCTGCTTATCCGACCAGTTCAACAGGTCCCCCTTGAACAGCCAGTTGTAAGAGAAAGGGTCGGCTCCTCATCCACCTCTTTGGACGAACAAATTGACAAGTTCAAGTTTGAAGGGGAAAGCGAAGGAGGTGTCCAGATAATTCCTTCGGATTCCGAAGAGGAACTTGATAGACAGTCTTGCGTCCGACCTCCCCTGCTGTTGACTACAATTCCTGAAGACTCTTCAGAGGAAGAAATGTCTGATCTAAGACTACTCCTCAGGAAAAGGAGTAACAAAGTGGAAGTCAAAGGGACGGGGACTTCTCGTCCAGCGGCAAATTTACCTCCACCCCCTCCCGCTTCACAGGTTCCTGATCCGGCTCTCAAACCTATACCGGACTTAAAGAAGAAGAGACCAATGGAGCAAAAGGACAGGAAGGTGGTGTTGCCACCTAAGGCCAAGCAGCAAAAGGTGGCCAAGGACTCCCGCCAAAAGAAGGGATCCTCGGTAGAGAGCAGGGAGGAACCCCCTCTGGCCGAGGTGCGCCGAGGACCACGCACATGGTCTCCCAGGCTAGAGCTTGACGGCGTCCCATTTTCCTAGGAGACCTCAGTCAGGAACTACGACGGGGGCCGTGCTAGACTGATAGCCGAGGCGCTGCAGCAACCCTTACTTCTGCCCTGAGACATGGATTCATATAGGCGTTTTAGCCAATATGAACTCTTCATGTCTTTGAAGAGGGATTTGGCCATGGTAAGTATACCCATTCCACTCCTCGATTATAATGTTGATTTTCTATGTCTATATGCTAACACCATCATTTTGTTCAGATCACCCAGTAGGTCTTTGTAGCCGAAGAGTGGAATCGCAAGACTTTTGTGGAAGCCCAGGCCGAGGCCCAAGCTAGATCCGAAGTAGAGAGAGTCCTGGACAACTTGAAGGAAGAGACCTCCAAGCTCTCGGATCAGCTAAAGGGAGTAGCCCAAGAAAGGGATAGCCTCGAGGCTGGTCTCAGAAATGTTGAGACCCAGGCTGGGTCCCAGTGCAAGCTACTAAACGAAGCTCAGAAAAATTTGGCGGCAGAAAAGGAAACTATCAAAGAGCTTCGCGCCGAGCTGCTGAAGGCTAAAAGGGCCACCGAGGAAGCTCAGAGGGATGCCCAGCTGGCCAAGGAGGCCACCAAGGCCGAGAAGAAGGCGTCCTATCAGTTGGGGGTGGAGACAACAGAAAAAAGTCTCACCGAGCAATTTGCCTCAGTTGCTCGGGATTACTGTGACTTGACCTGGGGCAAAGCACTGGATGCTGCTGGAGTGCCCATTGATTCAGATCTCAGACTGCCAGAAAATATCTTTTATGGCGAAGATATTCGGCAGCACCCAGATGATGATGCCCCTCCTCCTGCACAACTCCCAGAGGCCTCTGAGCAGCCTTTGACTGAGCTAAATCCCTCGGTTACCCTTGAGCCTAACCAGGGTCTTCCACCGCTAGGTGATCAGGTCTCTTCTACCGAGCCCCAGCAAGAAAAAGGCGAATTCTTGGAAGGGGAGAAAGTTCCCTCGGATCCTCCCAACCAAGTCCCAACACAGACTTAGATGTTATTTCATTGTTGTTGTTGTTTTTTTTTTTTTTTTTATAATTATTTATCATTTTTTTTTTTGTAGTTGAGGAAATTGTAAACTGTGATTTTTATTAATGAATTAGTTTTTGTTTGAACGCTGGTGTTTGCATTTAATATGATTTTCTCGTGTTACAAGTAATTTCACCCAGTAATTATAGCCATAGGGAAACATAATTACTTTGCTTTGCAAACAATGTATGCAATTAACATCGTTTCCGAAGAAGACATTATATAGCGGCCAACGTTAAAGGACAATTCTGCCTAATGCTACATATAAAAAACAATGGATAAAATCTTTTGTAAATGTACTTAGGAAGATTCATAGAGGCCAAAAAGTGATATTAACCAATCATTAGTGCCAGGTAGACTTTACCCTAGGATTTAAGCTTAAACACTTAGAGAACAAATAAATAGTGTTAACTAATCCAAAATCATCTGGTCCGAGGACGACAGGCATGATCAGATTTAAGTTTAAACACTTAGAGAACAAATAAATAGTGTTAACTAATCCGAAATCATCTGGTCCGAGGACTACATGCATGATCAGATTTAAGTTTAAACACTTAGAGAACAAATAAATAGTGTTAACTAACCAAAAATCATCTGGTTCGAGGACTATAGGCATGATCAGATTTAAGTTTAAACACTTAGAGAACAAATAAATAGTATTAACTAACCCAAAATCATCTGGTCCGAGGACTACAGGTATGATCAGATTTAAGTTTAAACACTTAGAGAACAAATAAATAGTGTTAACTAACCCAAAATCATTTGGTCCGAGGACTACAGCCATGATCAGATTTAAGTTTAAACACAGTGAACAAATAAATAGTGTTAACTAATCCGAAATCATCTGGTCCGAGGACTACAGACATGATCAGATTTAAGTTTAAACACTTAGAGAACAAATAAATAGTGTTAACTAATCCGAAATCATCTGGCCCGAGGACTACAGACATGATCAGATTTAAGTTTAAACACTTAGAGAACAAATAAATAGTGTTAACTAACCCAAAATCATCTGGTCCGAGGACTACAGGTATGATCAGATTTAAGTTTAAACACAGTGAACAAATAAATAGTGTTAACTAATTCGAAATCATCTGGTTCGAGGACTACAGACATGATCAGATTTAAGTTTAAACACTCAGAGAATAAATAAATAGTGTTAACTAACCCAAAATCATCTGGTCCGAGGACTACAGGCATGATCAGATTTAAGTTTAAACACTTAGAGAACAAATAAATAGTGTCAAGTTATCATAAATAGACAAGGAAATAACTCGATTAATAATAATACCTCTTGAGGTTATTTACATTCCAGGGGCGGGGTATTACATGACTATCCAAGTCCTCTAGAAAGTATGCTCCAATGCCTGCACACGAAGTGATGCAATATGGTCCATTCCAATTTGGTCCTAATTTTCCCCAAGCTGGGTTTTTCGTGTTGCCGACAACTTTCCTGAGCACCAAATCACCGGGTTCTAAGGGTCTTAGCTTGACCTTGGTGTCATAGCCCTGTCTAAGCTTTTGTTGGTAGTGAGCCAGCCGAACCATTGCATTTTCTCTCATTTCTTCGATTAAATCCAATCCGGCTTCTAAGAGTTCACTATTGTTGGCCGGACAGAACAAACTGGTTCTCAGAGTTGGGAAGTTAGCTTCTAAAGGAATGACAGCTTCAGACCCATAAGTCATTGAGAAATGAGTCTCCCCAGTAGACCTGCGAGGTGTGGTTCTATAAGCCTAGAGCACGTGCGGCAACTCTTCGACCCACCTTCCCTTTGTGTCATCCAACCTCCTTTTTAAGCCGCTGACTATGACTTTATTAACTGCTTCAGCTTGCCCATTACCCTGAGGATAGAAGGGAGTAGAGTATCTGTTCGTAATCCCAAGTTCGCTACAATAATTTTGAAATGAACTACTGTTGAACTGTAAGCCATTGTCCGAAATGAGGGTATGCGGAACTCCGAAGCGAGTTACAATGCTCTTCCACACAAATTTTTGCACATCCACATCTCGAATATTGGCAAGAGGTTCAGCTTCGACCCACTTCGTAAAATAATCGGTGCCGACCAGGAGATATTTTCTGTTCCCTGCAGCTTTAGGGAATGGACCCACGATGTCCAAACCCCATTGGGCAAACGGCCATGGACTAGATAACGGGTTGAGGATTCCCCCCGGCTGGTGTATGTTTGGTGCGAATCGCGGACATAGATCACATTTCTTCGCATAGTCGCGAGCTTCTTCTTGCATGCTCGGCCACCAATATCCCTGGGTAAGGGCCCGATGGGCCAACGATCTGCCTCCAATGTGACTCCCACAAATCCCTTCGTGCAATTCTTCTAGTAACGACTCAGTCGCTTCTGGGTGAATACACAACAGATATGGCCCCGAGTAAGAGCGTTTGTACAACTTTTGGTCTTCGGACAACTAGAATCTGGCAGCCCTCCTTCGGATCTTGTCAGCCTCCTTTCGCTCCTCTGGCAAGATATCATCTTTCAAGAATCCGATTAGGGCATCCATCCAGCATGGACTCTCTCGAATCTGGTGTACTTGAATTGCGTCTCCTCCTATTTCAGTGGGCTCATGAAGATCCTCCACGAGGATAATTCTCGGCAGATCTTGATCCGAAGAGGTGGCTAACGTGGCCAAAGAATCTGTGTGTGCATTGCTACTTCTGGAAACATGTAGCAAGCTAAAAAATTCAAATTCCCCTTGCAGACGTTTGACTCGGTTCAAATAACCTTGCATCCTTTCGTCCTTGGCTTCAAACTCTCCTTGTACTTGGCCCACAACCAATCTTGAGTCCGAGAACACCTTTACGGCCCTTCCTCCCATTCTTCGAACCATAACCATTCCCATCAATAGGGCTTCATACTCGGCCTCATTATTAGTCGCGCCAAAATCTAGCCTTAGCAACTTTTCAATGATGATTCCTTCCGGAGATGTCAAGACCAGCCCTATTCCAGAACCTTTCCTATTCGCAGCGCCATCTACGTACAACTCCCAGTGAGCAGGGTCTTGTTGAGAAACCATGCCAACCGATTTTTCATCCATGCTCGGCATTACTACCATATCTCCCATACTGGGCTCCGTAAATTCGGCCACCAGATCCGCAAGGACCTGCCCTTTGACTGACGTGCAAGGCATGTACTTGATATCGAAAGCCCCTAGAATAGTGCCCCACTTGGCTATCCTTCTCGTATAATCGGCACTTCGAAGTACTGTCTTGAGTGGGAGTTGCGTGAGCACCACGACAGTATGGGCTTGGAAGTAGTGAGGCAATTTCCGCGTTCCAAGCACTACGGCCAAGATGGCCTTTTCCAATGGCAAGTACCTGATCTCGGCCTCATGTAGCGACTTTCTTACACAGTAGACCGGCCTTTGTATTCCTTGATCCACTCTTATCAGCATTAAACTTACAGCATGAGGGACCACTGCGATATAGGCAAATAAAACCTCATCTGGCTCAGGGCTGGACATAATCGGTGGCCGAGATAAGTAATCCTTAAGCTGTTGGAAAGCCGAGGCGCATTCTTCAGTCCATTCAAAATCCTTCCACTTGTTAATCAGCGAGAAGAAGGGTTTGCATCTGTCCGCAGACCTGGATATGAATCGGTTTAACGCAGCCGTCATTCCCGTTAACTTCTGGACCTCCTTGGGATTCCAAGGAGGCTGTAGGTCTTGAATAGCCCTTATCTGATTAGGATTAACTTCGATTCCCCTGTGCGTGACTATGTAGCCCAAAAATTTGCCTGACCCAACTCCGAACGAGCATTTTGAGGCGTTCAAGCGCAGCTTATGTTTCCTCAGGACTTCGAAAACCACATCAAAATCCTTCAAATGCTCAGAGACAAGTTTGCTTTTAACCACCATATCAGCTATATAGACCTCAATGCTTTTGCCCAATTGTGATTCAAACATCTTGGTCATCATCCGCTGATACATAGAACCTGCATTTTTCAGACCAAAAGGCATCACTTTATAGTGGTAGTTACCAATGGGAGTAATAAAAGCGGTCTTCTCTTGGTCGTCTGGGGCAAGGGGGATCTGATGATACCCCTGAAAAGCATCTAAGAAACTCATCCGAGGATGGCCAACAGTAGCATCTACCAACTGATCAATCTTCGGCATAGGAAAAGGGTCCTTAGGGCAGGTTTTATTTAAATCCGTGAAGTCTACACAGACTCGCCACTTTCCACTTTTCTTTTTTACCACCACAGTGTTTGCTAACCATTCGGGATAAAAAATTTCTTTAATAGCCCCGGCCTGCTTGAGCTTTCGCACCTCCTCTCTGACTGCCTCGGCATGCTCTCTAGATGGCCGCTGAGGAGGTTGCTTCTTTGGTATACTCTGAGGGTTAACCCTCAAATGATGACAAATGAACTCCGGATCTACCCCTGGGGCTTCATAAGTACTCCACGCAAATACATCAATATTTTTTTTAAGGAACTCAACTAGCTTTTCTCTTTCTGACTGAGGTATCTGGGATCCAATTTGAAAATATCTTTCAGGATTAGTCCCAACCATGACCCGTGCTAAGTCCTCGCATTTTACACCTTCATCCTACCCGTCGGCAGGTGACAACCATCCCTTTAACTGCTATAGGTCTTTGACCACCCTTGCCAAAGGCTCACCCTCGGACTCATGTCGTATGGCCGCCACTAGACATTGCCTAGCCGAGGACTGATCCCCGCGGATCTCACAAACTCGCCCCTCGGAAGGATACTTGACCTTTTGGTGCAGAGTAGAGGAGACAGCCCCTAGCGTATGTAACCTGGGCCTGGCCACAATCGCCGTATAAGGGGAGTAAACATCTATCACAACGAAATCCACTTCAACAATTTTCAAGCCAGTTTGCACAGGCAGTCGTATCTGCCCCTTCGGAATAACCATTCTTCCTTCAAAGCTGAATATGGAGGAGCAATATGGAGTAAAGTCACTAGGCACGAGATTCAATCCCCTGAAAAGATCAGGATACATGATCTCCACCGCGCTGCCTTGGTTTACCATCACTCTCTTCGCATCATATCCCCCAATCCTGAGGGTAACTACCAAGGTGTCCTCATGAGGTTGAATGGTCCCAGCTTTATCCTCGTCTGAAAAGCCTAAAATGGAGGGCACAGCATGCCCAGGGTTCTTCGGATTCCTATCAGTATCTCCCACCGGCAGCCGAGCCACGGACATAACCTTTGACGGCCGGGATCCTATCCTTCCTAGGGCTGTAAAAATAACATTGATAACACCTAAAGGGGGTTTTGCAGAATCCACCTTCTCGGCATCCGAAATCGGCTGCCCTCCTCGTCCGCTGGAGTGATGTAAAAGATGCTTCAACCTGCCTTCATGGACCAGCTGGTCCAGATGGTCCCATAAGCTTCTGCAGTCTTCAGTCGCATGCCCGTGGTCCTGGTGGTACTGACAATAGACATTATGATTGCGTCTCTCCGGATTCCCCACCATTTTATTTGGCCATCTGAAGAATGGCTCGTTCTTTATCTTATCTAGGACTTGATGAACGGGCTCTTTGAACACGATATTAACTGTTTGGGCATTTGCTGAACCTGAATGCCCAGTGAAATCTCTCCTCGGCTTACTGTTGTTATAGCGATCCGACCTAAAGTCCTTCCTGTCCTGGGTGGTAGCTTTATCTTTACCCTTCCCCGGTTGCCGATCCTCTTTAACCCTTTTATACTTCTTAATGCAATCCATAAGCTGGCGCATGCTAATAACAGGCTTGTCGGACAAGGACGTTCTTAAACCATGATCAGTGGGGAGTCCCAACTTGAACGTCTCCAAGGCCATGGCATCGAAATTGCCTTCTATGTCGTTAAACATCTCCCAGTATCTATCCGAGTACGCTTTCAGTGTCTCACCCTCACGCATGCTTAAGGACAGAAGGGAGGATAAGGGCCTGGGCACCCTTCGGCAGGTGACGAATCGCGAACCAAAAGCTTGAGTAAGCTCTTGGTAAGAATCGATGGAATCGGCCCTCAGGTTGTCAAACCACCTCATGGCTACAGGACCCAAACTGGAGGGGAATACCTTGCACATTAGAGCTTCGTCTCTGGCGTAGACAGCCATTCTTTGGTTAAAATGGCTGACGTGTTCCACAGGGTTAGTTTTGCCGTTATAGATAGTAAAGGTTGGCTGGTTGAAACGCCGAGGTAGCTCCGCTCCTTCGATCCTACGTGTAAAAGGTGACCTGGAGATCTGATTCAAGGCTTTACTCATGGCATCATTGCCCACCCCTCCATATGGTAGTCCTCGACGTTGCTTCTCACGAGGGTGCTCATCTTCATACGAAAAAGTCTCGCTGATTGGAGTTTGAGAGTTCTGCTCATAGGTAATATCTTGTCCGTCGTCCAAGTCGTCATCAGGATGTGGTGCAGCACGTTTCCTCTTCTCATGGCGTAGCTCCCTCTTCAACCTTTTAATCTCTATTTGCATGCTGTTTTTCTCTGCATGGGAAACGCGACTTCCACCACGGGGCTGGGTTCGCTCAGTGTGTGTAGTGTGCACACTGCCTTCATGGTCCTGCCTCTGCTCCAGATTAAGAAAGGGATCAACATGCTGGGATGCCCCAGATTCTGCCGGTTGTTGCCCTTGATCAGCCATGACCAACCGCTGCTACTCTTCCCTTACGCTCAAGCTCTTCCCACAGACGGCGCCAATTGTAGGGTTCAGATTCGTTGCATAAACCCAAAAACAATTAATTTGTAGAGTATGGGTCAAAGAACTAGATTCAGTAAGGGATTAACAACAATGGATCATAACTCTTTAAACAATGATTAATATTGATCAGTCTGTATACATTGATAGTTTAAAGAACTCTCTCATTGTTTTCCTTTTCTCTCAGTTTTTTCCGGGGGCTTATTGACAGGTGCTCCCCTTTATTATATAGCCACTCCTACTTTCATCTCCATCGTCCACGTGCTCCTCATCTATGAACTTGCTCAAGTACCTGTCACATCAGGCATCTTCTTTTCAACTCTGTGTGAGTGGTGGTAGGTTAGGATGCACTGTTCAAAGGTCTTCTCCACATAAATGCGGCCAGAAAAGCTGTTGCAATGCATTGAATACGGTGGCAAGAGCCTTTCCCTCAGATATTTCTCCATCCTTATCGTTCCAGAACATGCTCTGAGCTTATCTTGATCAGGTGGAGTCCTCGGACAGTCATTCTGGCTTTTCCCTTGTTCAATTAATCTATGATATCATGTTAGAGGAAAACCTCCTCCTCGGACAGGAGATATCCTCCTCGGGCAGGAGATATCCTCCTCGGATTGCGATGATCCTTCATTTTGAGGATCCCTCTCCCAGCTGGGCCCTGCCTTTTTATCCTCTCTCTTTTCGGATGTAACATAGTCCTCTCGTGGGCCTTCGGCCCATTACCTTGGGCCTGGCCCCCTTTTCCCCCACAATATTAAATACACATGCTACAGTAATTGTGTAAAGTTGCACAGTTACTATCGTAACGTGTATTTATACACAAGTTTACATCCACTAATGTAAGTGTTTTTTTACTCAAAATGTATAAAATTAGTGACTTTTTCCATTTTGCACATTTATGCACATACTGATGGGGATGCTTTATCCATCTCATTTCGTTATTTTCAAACACCCAAACAATAATGAGATCAATTTTTATTTTGAAGAGATAATGAGATTAATATTTAATTAATTTCCTTTTCATTCCATTCCTTTTTTTTTTTCCTTTTTCTATTTCGTTCCTCTCCTTTCTTCAGGGCATTAACATCGTTATCAATAGAGTTTTAGTCCAATATAAGCTACCTTTTCCTATTTTAGCTAAATCTGCTATTCATATACACCTACATCAACCTTTCTACTCAATCTCCATTCTATATTTATGAACAATACCCACATTGAGTCCTAATATCTAAATATGTTCCTAATTGCTCATTTATGAAACCCCAATTAAACTATTTATACATCATCTTTAATTTGGAGGATCATATTAAAAGCATGCTCATAGTGAAGATCTAGAAAGATAAATAGTTGCCTATGCCATCTGTCCATATATAATGTACATTCATCCATCACAAATAAGAAGCTACGGTGAGCTAACTCATAGACAAAGAGACAAAGGTGGTGGAACCAAGGGAGTCAATCTCGTACCGGAGGTTGGATGGGTTTGATCAGTGGAACGATATATTTCGGTATTGGTCAATATCGGTATACCGTTTCGAGTTTACCGCTATTTTTTTATATTTATAAATATATATATATATATATATATATTATAACAAAAATAAAAGTTTATCATAAAACATTACCTCAATTCATAACAAATTATTCATAGTTTTAGACTTTAGCTTACTAAGAAAACAAATGATACTAATAAGTTAATGCAAATAAATTACCATTTTGCCCTTACAAATATTCAAAATTTCAAAACTAAAAAGAAAAAAAAGAAAAGAAAAGAAGAAGCTTATTTTTGTACCGGCCGGTACGCTCAGTATTGGCTGAAATCCTCGAAATTGGTTGGTATGCCTGGTACATGGTCGGTATGACCGATATTTAAATCGATTTGAAATGTTGACGTTTTAGTATCAGTGCACCTATCGGTATGGTATATACTGATGGTATCGGCTGGTACGGTACAATATCGACCACCTTGGGTGGAACCGAATTTTGATCAAAGCTACATTCTTATCTTAGGAGCCTAAAGAAATTTTAAAAAATACCAATAAGTTAAAGGTTCCCGAGAGACAAATCAATATATATCGGTACATGTTAGGGATTATGAAGTAAACAATGAAAGAAAACAAGAAAATTTAAAAGCTTAGAGTCACGAATGAATTCGCTATCGTTATGACAATGCTCTCCCCACCCCATACAATAGTTTTCTATAGGGTTACTAGCAAATTTGTCTCTATGATACAACCAAGCCATAATTCTACAAGTAACAATCTTGTAGAATTATATGAATTTGTCAAATGGTGTAAAAATGTGTAATATATATAATCGATATTTATATACAACGATGAACGGTCCATGAAAAAACACCTCTTGAAAGTCACTTCGGTAAATACAAGCCTTAAATTTTGCACCTTGGTTGTTACTAGCCTTTTGAGAAAAAAAAATATTGCCTCTTTTTTTTTTTTTTTTTTAATTTATTTATAGAATTCTACAAAATATGAGCATTATGTAACTGTCTCGCTCGAGTGAGATTTATGATCTCACTCGAGCGAATGTTAGGAAAGTATCAAGTGAGCATCCGCCTGACCTCACTTGTATCCACTCATCCTTGCTTGTACACCACTCCCCCTTTGCTCGATGTTGCTCGAGTGGGCTCGAGTAAGTGTTGAATCAAACTTTCTGTTTGCTAATTGAAGCACTCATTTGCTATTGATGCACTTTGTTAGCCAATCACATTGTGGACTTGGTCGAGCGGGCCTAGGCTCATTTAAGAAAGCCACTTAAACTTTGTATTTTAATTTAATTTTTTCTCCCTTAATTTTTTCTCCATCCTTTTATTCAAAAATATTACAACCTACACTTGTATAAACCAATATATACACAACCAACGCATGTAGGTTCACTATTAGATGAGCATACAACATATCCATGGTAGGAAAAACATATAACAAAAAAGTGATATGCTCGGATGGAGACAATATACAAGCAATATAAAAGTCCATTTAGGGTATATAAGAAAGAGAATTTGGTTCCTGAGTAGGGGCATCTTTACTTGGAGCTTAGGGTGTTCATTTACACCCTGACTTGCAAAAAAGATAATAATTAATATACATAATTATTTTTAAACTAACTAATTTTTCTACCTAAAAAAATATATTTAACACTCTCACTTTAGAATTCAAAGAATTTGGTTTTTTTTTTTTAATTTTATTTTAAAATATTGATCCTCCAAACATAATCCTTAACTCTTTTAACAAAAAATTAAAATAAAAACCTAAATAAAAATAATAAATATTAGCTCAAATAACAACAAAAATAGTTTAGACAACAATAAGATTATATCAAACAACAACAAATAAACAAAATATTTAACAAAAAGTCCGTTCAAAAACAAAAAATAAAAATCTCTAATAATTTAGATTCGTAACTCGTCCAACCCATTTCATAAAAATAATCTCTAATTTCGTTTTTCTTAAAAAGATAGTATTAAGAGAGATATTGTGACTGTGAGTTCTCCTCGTCGTTGCCAATAACTTTACTCTTCTTGGCTTTGTAGTTGCAACATCTCTACTTGCCTTGTCTTGCAATCGCAGTAGGTTTATTCATTGCTTACTGCCTCTCTCTCTCTCTCTCACACACACGCATACACTTTCTCTATTTTTCTTTTTTCTATCATCATTTTAGACTCTCTCTCACTTTATTACTCTCATATAGTATTTTTAATTTTCACTTTATCTCTTGTCAATTCTTATTTAATTTGCTTTTTTATTTTGTTAGTATAAAAAAATTGTAAAACTTCATGTATTTGTAATTTACTTTTTTTGTGATATATTCAAATTCCTTTTTTATTAGATAAGTTACCTTGGAAAAATTTCATAAAGCCGCCATTATTCTTAAGGCATAAGACATAAAAGAAAAGAAAAAATTGCGTCAGCTAGAGTAGTGACTTTTGTGTGAAATATTGGAATCCAAAGTGCAGTACTGGAATGTAACATCAAAGGTAGATGAATTGAGTTTGACAATAGCGGGCATATTATTTGACAATGTAAAACGTGTAAAAAGATTTATCAATTTCACTTTGAAAAAAAAAAAAAAAAAGTAAATTTTACGGTTAAGATTTTATTTTTATTTTTATTTGTTAATTTCCCTATCTTACAACTCAATTTTTAACTTTTTGAAAATGAGATTATTTGAAAAGACTTTACAAAAAAAAGAAAAAAGAAAAAAGAAAAAAGAAAAAAGAAAAAAAAAGAATGGTTTGAGAACACTTTCTTGTTTATCAGTGCCATGTGATTTAGGAAAAAGGCACTTAAGTGTTTTGAGTTATGCCGGTACGAATCTTTATATTAGATTAGTTCAGAATTATTTTTTTTATTCTTATTTGGTAAGTTTTGATAGATCAGAATTTATGTATCATTATTGATTTAGTAATGATTGGAGTCATGGAACTTCTTTGGTCTGGTGACACACCTTTGTTTTCTAATGTTTTTTTTATTTTATTTTTTTATTTGGGGACTTGGTTGAGTTTTGCCAATTTCACATAAACTTTTCAAATTGACTAGTAAGGTGGGAATCCAATCGGCAGGTGTTGCATTTATCTTTTTTTTTTTTTTTTTTTCTTTATAATAGAGAAATGTTGACGAATGCGGTAATGTCCTAAGACATTGGTTTATGAACTACTTTTAGAAATATTTTATTAAAAAAATAATAAAACAATAAATATTATTGACATCTTTTTATATTTTTTATAAAATTTGTGTCAAAACTTCCCTATTATGGTTTATTAACAATTGCCGACATCGTTATCATTACCCTTTACAATATACCAAAACCACATCCACAAGAGAATAGTATTAAACTTGAAATAAAGCCCCAAGTGAAAAAGAACCAAACAGAAATTGGTCAAAATAAGGGAGCTGAAGTGCAAAAAAAACTTTAAGTAAGATAAATAAATAGTAATAAAAAAAGAGAAAAAACAAAAGAGAAAGACAGATGTAGACCACGTCATCGAAGAGTGAACCTCAACGGTTGGATTTAGTTCCAATCCCATCATATCCATCATTTGGCAGTAAAAGACACCACCGTTCCTTAATTTCTCTCTCTCTCTTTCCTTTCCCTTCCCAATTCCCCATTCACTCACTCACGATACCACCTCAGCACCTAACCCAATTTCTCTCTCGAAAATCAAAATCCCCTTTTTCTCTTTCTTTAAAAGAACCAAATAGAAATTGCAAATTACAAAAACCAAAAAAAAAAAAAGAAAAAAAAGAAAGAAAGAAAGAAAGAAAAATTTAGAAATCCCCCTTTCCTCTCTTCTCTCTCTCCTCTTGTTCCGAGTAAATCTATCTTTCTCTCATGGAGCCGATACCTCAGGTTCCGTTTCCTCATCCTCATCCTCCGCCGCCGCCGCCTTCTGCCGCCTACGTCACCGCTCCCAACATGGTACCCGTGGCCCCCACGCCCACATCCGCGGTGGTCCCCACCATGATCACCACCGAAGCTGCTGCTGCTCTCAACCACATAGCTCATGCTTCCGCACCCGCACCCGCACCCGCTCCCCCAAATATCCCCCAAACCCTCAATCATAATCACACCGCTGCCGCCGCCGCTCCCCACAATCACAATCACAATCACCCTCCTTACGCTGAGGTACCGTACCACTCGATAACTCACTCCACACACTTCACACTTTAATTTTTGGTAATAAATTTTATTGTTTGTTTTTATTGTAGATGATATATGCAGCCATAGCAGCTCTGAAGGAGAGAAATGGGTCGAGTAGGCGAGCCATAGCGAAATACATAGAGCGAGTCTACTCGGACCTCCCACCCACTCACTCGGCCCTGTTGACTCACAATCTCAAGCGCTTGAAGAACACTGGTCATCTCGTCATGGTCAAGAAGTCTTACAAGCTCCCTAGATCTGATCCTGCAGCTGCTACTTCTACATCTCTTCCTTCTATTCCTGGGCCTCCCAAGGCCCAGGCCCAGGCCCAAGCCCAAGCCCGTCCCCGCGGCCGCCCTCCCAAGCCCAAGCTCGATACCAATAACACCACCGCTCCCATCTCTCATGCTCAGCCCATTCCTCAGCCCATTCAGCAGCAGCAAGCCAATGCGCAGCCCGTTTTGGTTGCTCTTGGGCTCGTCGACGAGCCCAACGTCAAGAGACGTCCCGGCCGTCCCCGGAAGTCTGGGCCGGAGGGGCAGCCTGGGCCTGGGCCCAACGTCAAGAAGGGAAGAGGCCGTCCGCCTGTGCCTCTTGGAATGAAGAACATGGCAAGGTTAGGTAAGAAGACTCCAGGGCGTCCTCCTAAGCCCAAGTCAGTGACGGGCGTATTGGGCCCTAATGGGCTTAAGAGAGGCCGTGGGCGCCCACCTAAGGCCCAGCTCAAGACTATGGTTATTCCTTTTGCTAATAATGTAGCAGCAGCAGCAGTACCAGCACCAGTGGCAGTTGTTGCACCACCCAATGCTGCACCAAATGTAGGAGGAGGAGGAGGAGGAGGAGCAGCCGCAGCAGCTGCAGCAGCAGCAGCAGCAAGTGGGAGGCCAAGGGGCAGGCCGAAGAAGGACGCCGCCGCACCCGGGACGGTGCATATGCCTGCTTATGGTTTTGGATTTGGGCTTGGTGGTGGTACTGCAGTCCTGCAGCAGCCCATTAAGCGGCGCGGCCGACCTGCTAAAGTTGGCCTTCCCATTGCCGGTAGGCCACAGAAGCTCAAGCCCAAGCCCAAGAACCGCACCGGAAGGCCCGTGGGTCGGCCTAAGAAGGTAATATGATTTTTTTTTTTTTTTTTTTTTTAGTTGACACAACACCTTATAATATTGTGGCACATAAGTTTTTATTCCAGGTTTAGTAGAAGTATTCTATTTTATTTGTAATTTGTGTTCTATTTGAAATATTCTCTTTGCATGGCCAAAAATTGTAGTATACTAGTATATGTTTGAAGGGTATGAGAATTTCTTCTTATGGAGTTTCATGTTGTTATATTGTACACACAAGAAATTTACTGGAAATGGTAAAAAGTTTAAAAGGGAATAGAATGATGTACTTATGGAGAATGCAGTTTCCAATGTGAGTTTATTTTAAGTTGTTCAGAGCATCTTTTTAGATGTTGTGTTTTGGGTAATTTCATGTTAAACTATTTTGTGAAGTTTATATGTGGAATTAGACTTGCAATTTGATTTATCTTTGTCTAAATTTAATTTTTGTGGTGGTGTATATGTGTTGAATTTATTCTCATTTGGCCTTTTACCATTTTGAGAAAAAAGAATGCAGCGTTGGCCATGTATACAGCATCTGATACACAGCGGGTCGCCTATGAAGATATTAAGAGGAAACTGGAATATGTTGTAAGTTAGATTTTTCTTATGGCCACCGGCAGTTTTATTTTACATTATAGTGAATTTGTATTTATGCTATGAATTTGTTATTTGCAGCAATCTAAGGTGAAGGAAGCTGTTGGTGTGCTAAAGCCTCAGATAACCAACGAAAGCGCAATCAGTGCAGTGGCGGCAATTCAAGAGTTAGAAGGGCTTGCAACAATGGACATTAGTGGACCGCTACTAATTGAGTCTCAACAGCCACCACCACAACTGCCACAACTGCCACAACAGCTACCACAGCATCAGCAGGCACTTCTGCCACAACAGCTGCCACAGCCGCATCTGCCACAACAGCTGCCACAGGCACAATTGCCATTCCTCCATAATTAGTAAGAATCATGCTTAGTTAATCATGACCCTGTTTGCAAGGAAATCAAGATTGAACCTCCTAGTGAGAGGATCAATCAATATGTTGCTCTGAAGTGTGTTAACGTAGCACAAGAGGGAAATGATTTGTAAAGGGAATAGGATGTAGCAAAACTAATTTGTCATTGATGTTGGAGATGGACCATGTCCGTCAAGTTTGCTGTTTATTTAACTTCAGAATGACTGTGAATCGTTCTTTTTTATTTTTTTTAGGTGGTACTGGTAAGTAACCATGAATCATATTGTCTCTTTGACTGATGACTTTAAATTCAATTTGATCACAATTGAACAACTTTGTGAATTACATGAAAATTAGCAGTTTAGAATCCTTTCAGATAGAACTTAAGGGTGAGGAAGAATTTGATATGACTTTAAGCAAATAAGCTTAGCTTGTTAAAGCCATTTTTTTTCCTCACCTTTAAGCAAATAAGCTGCCAAAATATAAGCCGGTGAAACCCGTCTGCGTGCTGGGCCATTCATTGGTATATGATGAAGTTTTCTTCTGCCTTGAGTTGACGTGCATGATAAGAAAGAGATTATTGGTACTCAATAGATTTTTTTAATTATGAAATTGATTTGATTATGAAGTGTTACTTGTATCTAGCCAAACTTGTGTTTGGTTGCACTTTTGGGATTTATCTTCTTACTAATGATGAAGTTGACTTTTGGTTGGGATTGGATAATTGAAATTATTATTCATTTGGCGATGGGAGAGATAATGAAGAAATTCCTTGCGTGGCTTTTGATAGTTTTAAGGGTTTTGTTTTGGTTTTTTTTTTTTCCCCTCTAGCGGGAAAAATGAAAATTAAAGCAGTCTGTTGGTATTATTGGTTTCAGGCTTTCAGCTGCAGGATGGTTGCCTCTTTACTTAATTTTTCCTCTATCAGTGGTGGCTTATTTATTTATTTATCCATTGTATGAGATTTGAACGCACAGGTCTATTCTATTATTTAAAAGAGTTCAAATTTGGTAAGGGTAAGGGTAAGGATTGGTGTAAACCCCATGTTTTACTTTTATACTATCCAATAAAAGATTGCAATATTAGCTTTTTACTTAAAACTCAAATACATTTTACTACACTTAATAATATTTCAATAAACTCTTGGTTGGATTGGATTTTCAGATGGGTGTTATAATTGATTAGGTGTGATTGTGTCTATTTTTAAATATGTGATGATGATATGACATGTTGAGATTGAAAGGTGTAAAACTTGAGTTTAAGCCACATTTTCATAGAATTTAATCTCTATTTAAAACGGTAATGGTTGTTTTGATACTTATAAAAGCAGCAAAACAAAGTGGTAGAGATTTGCTTGTTAATGTCAAATCCACAACCGATATGGGAGTAGTTTGTATTTTGCAGGTTTAATGAAATCTGCATTAAATAAGTGGACTAGTTAATGAAATCTGCATTAATGTTAATGCTTTGAGTCCCACCCGCATTATATTTAGACCTATGACACCTGAGGTAGCTTAGGCATATAAAACTGAAACAATAATTTACAAAGCATGACAGAGAGTGAACCAATTAGCCCCGATGCTAAAATTGAACATTAATTTCAAAATTTTATTTTGGCATTTAAGCTTTACATTTCCAAGGAAGATGAGTTTGATTTTCGACAGCCTGCATCACACAGAAAATTTTACTCGAGAGGGTCAATCCATAATATACCGTGACCACCAATACATGGTGAATCACAAAAGCAAACTAAATAGAAGAGAGTTTTAAATAAAATAAAATAAAAATAAACCTCTCTATTGATGAGCCACACCACTCAACTGACCCCGCCTATTAATGCCTTGGAAATTGTCGTTTATCATCTCCACCTCTTTGTCTTCCTTAAGGGTTGCTCTCACAGTCACAGAAACCATGTCAACCTCCTCCAACTTTTCACATTTTCCTCCGAGAAAGTCTAGGAACACATAGTCTTGTGCCACAATAGAAACCAGTCTATCTGGTTTCTTTATTTCTCAACCTCTTGTGGAACATACCACAAGTGCCTAGAGCTCACTGCCTAATACTCATATAAAAGTTCATAGATGATGAGATGTTATTGTGACACTTAGATGAGGCATTTGAGCACTGTGTTGATCTAAGGTCCTTTTTTTTTTTTAAATGATTAGATATTTTCTCGTGCATCTGTTTGGTTGGATTTTCTCCTATATCAACCTAATCGCATAATTGAGGGCTTAGAGGATTCAAATGGAAGCTCTACCTAAGAATCCATTGTCATTCTATATGAACATACTAAAATTAGGTGTTAAAAGATTTAATAAAAATACGACACATCTTTTCACAGTGTACTTAGCAGTCCCTCAAGGATTAAAGCAAATACAGATTTCCAAATGGTCACTCTCTAATTGAACCTAATTGAGAGGATCATTTCCAAGGAATTAGTACTGGATATAAAGCTAACCAAACGCTCCAATTGAACCAGCTAGGTGATACTTATTTGGAACCAAATTGCTCCAGACACCTAAATTCAAGAAAGACCCTTAAATTTTATATTTCTAGAACATTCCCATCGCCCCTAAAATTGTTGTCAACAATATATACTCATATGTTGACAATGCTTGATAGATACAAGTTCTCGTGTACCGAGGAGAAAAGCTTTTACCTGCAGATCATGGTGGTGGACTTCAAACATGTCTTTCATAGAGTGAGAGTTATATGCATCTTTAGCAGACTAATAAGTAGATCTGTATGCATTTTTAGCAGACTAATTCAAATAATAGTTACTGGCCATCAACTTCTGCAATAACCCAAACACTCTAATCTAAATCCTGCAGTTTATTATAGAAAAGATATTGACCATAATATATGGAACCAGGAAAGTACCAGGTGAGACTGCACATTAGCCAACTTCTTTTGATCAAATTCATACTCTTTAACAGGGACTTTTGCTGCCTGAAAGTACACTATACTACTTGACATGCAGTGCACAGAAATAGCTTATGTGACAGAGCAATTTTCTATCAAATAATTGCTATTGACAACGTTAAAGAACCTTGGATTTCAAATGAAATAGTACATGATTTCAAATACTAATTGAGAAAGTAAATGGAACTAAGAATGTTTCTACATCTAATCAATACATCGCTAATCAAAGCAGAAGCTTTTTCAGAAAAATAAACTGCATGCTAGATGTAGAAATTGACTAATAGATAACAGCATGTCTTTAGCAGCAATGTCCTAGCATCAGACCCACAATCCTAAGTTCAAGTGGTGGGAAATTGAAATCCATGAATCAGCTGACATAGTGTATAAGTGTGTGTATTGGCAAGTTCCACAAGCATCTAGTGGATCTTGAACCCACAATCTCACCCTCCACTCATTCTTGTGGGTGGAGAAGTGTCATCAGGGCCAAAGCTCAGTGAAACCAATAATTGAGACAGTTCTTTCAATCAGTACATCAATTTTAAGGCAGCAAAGTTCTCAACCAAGACCTGGGATTAACAACCTAGTTATTGCAACTACAAGAACCCAGGCATTTGATCAACTTGCTTTGGAAGTAAAGCTATGTTGCATTAAAATATGCATGTCTGCTCAGTCAAGTAATATAACCTTCTTTAGAACAAATATATGTACAAGTTTTACCTTCCATTCATTGGGATCTTGGGAAGTACCAAATGGAGGGAAAGAAAAACAATCTAAATCAGCTTAGAAATGCTAGGGAAACAAAGTCAGTTTTTCATTATTATCCCTTTCTTTTCCCCCCTCCCCCCCTCCTTTTTCCTCTGAACCAAACACAACCTGGCCATACTGTTAGTTTTGGTGAAAACTTGACATAGCCTTATACTTTCATACCATGTTTACTCCCATATGTTAACTGCCTTAATTGACTATAATAAAAAATAAACGTGATTACCATATAGCTTACCTTTGGTAGGAGCTTAATAATCTGCTTCATTTCTTCCTCAAAGTTTGCTTACAATATCATGACAGCTTCATCAATCATTGGTCACTGTGAGTTCGAGTTTAAAAAGAAAAGAACAATTAGAACATATATAGATAAAATGCATGGAATAACTAGCTTTAACTTGAGAAAAAAAAAAAAAAAAAACATTATTCATTATATTTTCTCCTCATTCCCATCCCTAGACTCAAGGAAACTTAGCCAAACTAAGGAAACAATATGGACTTCAAATACATCGATGCCAGATGTATACATTAAATATAAATTATAAGGTAAATGATCTAATCAATTAAATGTAAATTATAAGTAAAATAATCTAACGAATAAACTACATGCCAGATTTATCTGAGGCAAATGTAATAAAACACAGGAGCGAACTCAAACCTAAGCAAGTGACTAGTCAAAATTCAACTTGAAATCCACCAGAAAACAGCCCATTGCCATCACTTGTTGCAATACTGAGACATGAGAACTAGCAAGTAACCAGTGTGTAGTTATTAAGCAAATATCAAATATATAAGCAGTGTCTATCCATATCATCTCTTCTTTCTTGGTAGTTGTCACTAAATCATGCAATCCAACAAGGGCTAATTTCGTAGTGTTGCATCTTTGTGAAAGCTGCTTCAAAGAAATGCTGTATAAAGCAGCTGTGGCATTTTTACCAAAATATTGTTTGATAAATGATTTGCAGAAGCAGCTATATACATTCGAAATGCTTTGATGGGTTTTGGTAAATATTCTTATAGAAGTGCTGTAAACATTTGAAATTACCAAAATGGATATCATGGTATGATTTTGAGAGGAAAAAAAATTAGAATTTTGAAAAGAAAAAAAAAAAAAGATTAGGATATTTTTGACAACAATACTTTACCAAATGAGCTCTAATGAGAAATCACCTCTAACAACTTTCTCCTAAACAACTAATAAAGCAAAGCAAGTCACATGGCTATTATTAAGCGGATCATGTGACCAGAGAGTAATTTTAGGACCATAACTAATTCCACGCCTATTTTCATAACTATCATATATGACAAATTATGACGGGCTATCTTGTACTTTTACATAGATTCATCACTTGTTTTCTACCAATCACAATAAGTCACATCCTATGGTTGTGAAAATGGGTATTGAACCAGAATTGGTTTTATTTGAAGTGACATGTAGATGTAGTGTGTTGGAGGAACTTGAAAACTCTATCCAAAATATTAATAGTAACAAAAAAAAAATCATGTTATAGAATTGGGTGTGCAATACAATAAAGTTTTAATAAATTAATCCCACGGTATCTTGAAGATGGTCAGGCAGTCGACTAGGTGTTGCCACTAATAGATTAACTCCTTTGACAATATGGTCTGCTTCACTTCTTCTAGGTGAACCACCAATAACCAAGAGCATATAATGATAACTCCAGTTCCATTATGAGGAGTAAAACAAATGTGGTGTAACAACTCCATAGCTGGTATTAGAATAGCAAGAATTTGCAAACCCACAGTGGTGGAATTGGTCTAGTTTGAATCTGCATTTTGAGGCTCTGGCGTAGCAGCTGTATGCTTCATAGGTCTATTGCTCTTGCGCTTCTACTTCTTCTTCTTCTTCATAGTTGATCTGCCATGGTGACTGATTCCAGGAGTTTTGAGTTAGGAGTAGACACAAAGATTTCTCATGTGGGCTTATGCCACGTACATGTACAAAAATATAAAATAATTGGCCGACAATATTTGGGCTTCGGAAAACTAGGCCTTACTAGAAGTTAAATTGTATTTTTACTACTGGTACATAAGATTTTGATACTATCTTATTATTCGTATTTTATCTATTTTTTGAGAGTTACTATTATTTTCACAATTCAATAATTGAGCTATGGTAGTAAGTGGACTATTTTACTTTGGAAAAAGTTAATGAATACTCTAAGAATATTGGTCTATAAACTATTTTTAAAATTTTTTTACTGGAAAATAAAAAAGTAATTGACTTTTTTGAACATTTTTATATTTTTTATAAAAGTTGTATTAAAAATTTTTAAAAATGATCTATTAACAATTATCTTAAGGGCACTTGTTAACATAATCCTTTTACTTAAATGGAGTTAGTTTTCTTGAATAATAAAATTTCTTATTTGATAATTTCCAAGCAAGCCTAGGAAATATAGGTTCCACCATTTAGCTCAATTCTTAATTTTCTTGCAATTGAATAAGTGACCTGGTTCAACTAAAAATAAACTAATTGATGTTTTAGCTTAATAAAAAAAAAAAAAAATCATTATTGAGAGGATGCTATATATTTAAATCATATTGTATCTATAAAAGAAAAGGCATAAATACTTGTGAGTGGACAAAGTTTGGCCCACGTTGAGCTCACGCCAAGGACCACCTTGGACTAAATTAGGATTCTAAGTTAGGAGGGGCCAAAGCATAAACCAAAAAAAAAAAAAAAAATTCTATTGTGTGAAAAAAAAGATTTTTTTTTTTAATTCTATATCTTATAGTTGCATTGTGCTGAAAATTAGTAAAAAGCAAAAAAAGAAAAAAAGAAAAAAGAAAAGAAAAGTATTTTGGTATTAACTCTATCAAACTGCCACTCCAATTTGTATTTTGGTGTTTAAAAAAAAATTAAGCAAAAAACGATAGAATATCTATTGATTGTTCTAAATAACAGCTGCAAAGCAAAATGTTTTTTTAGTCCTCTGTCAAACCATACATCTACTTGTCAACTAAATACATTTCACATATTTTGGAGTTAATTTACTAACTTTTTTTGTGGAGAGGGGCCAAGAATAAATATTTTGGGTAGATTTTAAAATTTCTGTATACACACACAGACATATATGCTAGGAAAAATTTTCAAAAAACCAAGGGGGGCCAAGGCCCCCCCCAACCCTCAAGTGGGTCTATCACTAAGGACCATTGAGCCCAAGCTTGGCCTACATGTGATAGGTTTGAGCTAGATTGAGGTGTAAGTCACTAGTCTGCCACGAAAGAATTCGAGTAGGTCCTACTTACCCTCGAGTAAGGAAAATAGTGCCGGCAAGAAATAATAACTTTGGGGAATCCGCCATCTGAGCATGGGACGGAGCCAAAGGGACCCACCCCCTATATGAGATTAGATAAGTTGAAAAAGTGGCTAAGCCGGAAAGAACCACTTAAATCAGGCAAATGACGAGACCCATGCACAGGCAAAATTACTAGCCCAATAACGAAAGAGGATAAAAGGAAGGAGATTCAAAGAAGAAGGGTTGGAACATTCTTTGGGGGAGAGAAGCATTTTGAAAGAGAGAAGTAATTCATTAATTAATTGGAAAAGGTTATCCAGCTCGGACACCAAAAAAGGGAACCTTGGTCACTTGAGGTCCTCCTCGAGAAGCCATATTTTTAGCTATCAACCACTACATAGTAGCCATTATCCATCACCCACTTGCATAACTTCTCTTTGGAACTTCCTTTGTGGGCTATACCCTTAAATTGTATACAAATTATGATAAGAACTCAATAGTTCTTAATCAAGTAATGGAAATAGCTATGGTAGTTCTTTGAGGGAACTAGGCCTCCTAGAGTAGATTAGAGTAAAGAAGAGAATAGAGAGAGTGGTAGGAACATCAAAGAGAAGGAAATTGCATATTCTTCAATGTCCTTGCTTACAATCCAGATTGCCCTTTTATAGTAAAGCAATCTGCTATATATTTAGTATAGGTATGCATTCTGTTATACAATCAGTTACAACTCTTGGACTAACTAACTAACCACTAGTACAACTCTCACAACTCATTACGAACTAACTTCCCAAGCTAGCTTATGCAACAGTACAGTAAAAATCCTATCATTTCATCCTCCTTTAAAAAACCTTGTCCACAAGGTAAGACTAAAGGACATAACCATGCTCTAGTGTGTAAAACACATTATTGCAATACTTTGTTGCATAATACAACAATGCATCACAATACATTGCCAACTATTATAGCACAGACACAGATGCACTACTATTGTAAAACATACTCCTGTTGCCATAATTATGCATTTTTGCAAAACATATGACCACAGTGCACTAATGCTGTGGTGTTGTATATCACACTGCAACTACCACACTACCAAGATACACCGCCTTATGCTATACTCCACAACATAGAGAACAATCTTGCTACCACACCTACCAAACACACATTACACTCCTGCAACAACACCAACCACAACATAACATAGAACACACTCCTGCTACAACACCAACCATAACACTAAAAGATACATTCCAGCACTCTAGTTACAACATCAACCATCATTCCATCCCTCTTTAAAACACTTTGCTCACAAGGTGAAGGTGAGAGCATTGGGCTAACTATATTCTTGAAAGGCCTTAAGGCAATACTAATATGGCTACCATAATTGCAAGTAATGCAGTCCTCCATAGAATTAACATATGATGTGGATCCACATCTTGTGATAAGAGCTTCCACAAAGTCCCCCAATTGGTGAAGTGATCAGCTTCTTGGAACCATATTAGGGCTTCTCCTTTTACATAACAAGAAGCTGTAACGACCTTGTGGTACCAAGGAGTTCTATGATAGGTGAAAAAATTATTTTCATGGTAAATCCAACTATATGGAAATTTTCCATTGAACATAGGAAGTTTCATGGCTTGGTTCTCTTAGTTCCAAAATTAGGTTCTTGAGGAAAGTTTCTGCTTAACAATGAAATTGTTTTTGCTGCAGATTCTAGAACTTGGATAGGTTTTGGGTTTGGATTTGTTACAGAATACGTAAGGAGAGTTTCTAGAATTTTGGTGTAGGGACACACTCACTTCAATGGAAGCAATCTTGTCATTGATTTGAAAAAACTATTCCAGTTCTTGTTATGGTGGCATGAAAGTGGTTCTGATACCAAATGATAAGAACTCAATAGTTCTTCATCAAGTAATGAAAATAACTATGGTAATTCTTCGAAGGAACTAGGCCTTCTAGAGTAGATTAGAGTAAAGAAGAGAATAGAGAGAGTGGTAGGAAGAGCAAAGAGAAGGAAATTGCATATCATCCCTCAATGTCCTTGCTTACAATCTAGATTACCCTTTTATAGTAGAGCAATCTGCTATACATTCAGTACAGGTATGAATTTTGTTATACAATCAGTTACAACTCTTAGGCCAACTAACTAACTACTAGTACAACTCTCACAACTTATTATTAACTAACTTCCCAAGCTAGCTAATGCAATAGTACAGTAACACTCTTATCAAATTAATTGGGGCTCCAAGCCCAATTGCTGTGGGTTGAGGCACCACAATACTGATTTAGATTTTTTGTTTTTTCTTTTTTGTTTGATGTTAATTTCAAATAAGGTGAATTATGATTACTTAAATTTATACTATTATTTTTGTCTTTAATTATTTTCAAAGAGTATTCACATCAATCTCAATGTAGTTTTAACCAAATATGGTCTAAAAATCTCACTTTTGTCAATTTAATAAACTTAAATTCACATAAATTTGCATCAAGCTCAATATTTGTTTATTTATTTAATTTAAATATTTTTTTTCTCTCTTTCCATTCTCTTCCACCTTTTTCCTAATTTGGCCAAAATCTTTCCCAATTTACAAATCTTCCTAAGTCCTTCACTACACTACTCATACCATTATTAGCCAAAACCCCAACCTCAACGTCATAGCCAAAACAACTCACAACTCACAAACATCTACCATCAACACCAAAATAGAATATAAAAAAACCCTAAATGTACAAATCCTCGAACCTTAACCATGGTTATTGAACCAAACAGTCTTGATCATCGCCAATTACTCAACGTGACTCGTGATCTTGCAAGTACCAAGCCAGCATAATTACAAATTACGGTTGTTAGGTATGTTTTAAAATCATTGGGTGAATTTAAAACTTAAGCCCATGAACTTTGGTTGGAAAGCCCAAGCACAAGCTCTAGAATATTCCTACAGCCGTGTAAGTTGTTGGCAGCAAACAAAACCCCAAATTTTCTTCTCTTTCCTTAGCAACAGCTTAGCTAGCACCTTCCCCACTTTTTGCAGAAAATACACAATGGTTGCGGCATCAATGGGAAACAAAACCTTCTCCAATTTTGTCTCTCTTTTCACCTTTTTTTCCCTTCACTGCTTCATTTTAAGAGCCTTAGGGTCTATTTGGGATCTGCTTATTTTACTGAAATTGAAAACTTTTTGCTGAAAGTACTATAAATAAATGTAAAAGTTAACTAAAATAGTACAGTGGAACCCATGAATAGTAGCAAAAATAAGCTGAATAGTAAAATAAGTTTGCAAAAATAATATTGCTAAACAAACACTTAGAGTTTCAACTTATATAAAGAAGATTAGTTGCAAAAGATCAAAACTTTACTTTGATACTTTTATCCTCTGGTTTTTATTGAAAACTTTATCTTGGGCATTTGCGACAAGTTTAAACTCTGTTTGTGAGTGCTCATTAATAGAGTTGCCGCTGTATCTTGGAGAGCGATTGCCTGAACTATTTGCACCGACGAATTCATTCCAGTGGAGGCGAAATCGCTTTTCAAGGATAGCGGATTTAGTTTCGTGCCTCAGCGATAAGTTTTACTTAATCCTTAATTTTATATATTTTTGCACTTGTCTATTTTGTTTATAAGTTAATCTCAACATATCTTTACAGATATATTATTGATATTGCCTTATAATTTTGTTAATTAATTTGTGCAATCTTCTACACTATATTTCCAACAATCTTAAGGAGTGATTTATGTTCTTATTGATAAACAAAATGTAAGATGTTCCTAATATTATCTTAGAATATGAGGCATCACTTGTTTCGGAAATGAAGTTAGTCAATAACATAACTCATTGGGTAGTGGACATTGGGTCTACTAGACACATTTGCTCCAGCAAGGAGTTATTTCTTAATTATGAGGAAGTAACATATGAAGAGAATGTGCAAGAGATGCTGGAAAGGGAAACATACTTCTGAAATTTACTCCTGGTAAGTCTTTAGCCTTGCACTTTGTTCTTCATGTTCCTAACATGTATAGAAATTTAGTGTTTGGGTTATTGCTCAATTAGGCAAGCATAAAACTTGTTTTTGAATCTAATAAGACTGTCCTTAGTCAAAATTGTGATTTTGTGGGCAAGGGATTTTGTCATGAAGGCTTATTTGTGCTTGAAACTGATTGTGAGAACATGAATATATCTAGTAACTCTTTTGCTTATATTGTTGAGTCTTTGGATCTTTGGCATGGTAGGCTAGGGCATGTGAATGTTGCAGCCATCAAAAGGATGAAATATATCAGCCTAATTCCAAACTTAACTAATTCAGAGCATTCAAAGTGTGAAATATGAGTAGAAGCAAAACATTTTAAAAAACCTTTCAAAACTGTTGAAAGAAGCTCTGAACTTTTATAACTCATTCATAGTAATTTAGGAGACGTCAAAAATTATATGAGTAGAAGAGTTAAAAAACATTATATGACATTTATAGATGATTACTCTAGATATAAAAGGGTATACCTTTTAAGTAGTAAAGATGAAGCTGAAAACATGTTCATAAAATTTAAGACAGAAGTTGAAAAAAAAAATATATTAAAAGGCTTAGGTCTAATGGAGGAAGGGAATATGGTTCTGCTTTACTTAAAAAATTTTGTGAAGAAAATGGTATTGTTCATGAAGTCACTGTTCCCAGTACACCTGAACAAAATGGAATAGTTGAGAGGAAAAACAGAACCCTAAAAGATATGATGAATGCCATGCTCATTAGCTCTGGTCTTCCTTCCAATATGTGGGGGGAGGTTATCCTTTATGCATGTCATGTATTAAACCGAGTTCCACATAAAAGGATTAGAAAAGCTCCATATGAATTATGGGAAGGACATGCACTAAACTTAGGGTACTTTAAGGTGTGGGGCTGTTTGGCAAAGGTTGGAATTCCTGAACCACATAAAAAAAAAAAAAAAGATAGGTCCTAAAACCAAGGATAGTGTTTTTATAGGATATACACAAAACAGTCCCGCCTGTAGGTGCTTAGTATTGGAGACTAACTCCATAGTGGAGACTAGGGATGCTGATTTCTTTGAGCACATTTTTCCTATGAAGATAACGAGACTCACTAATGAATCCTCATCAATAATACCCCAAGTGTGATTAAGTTCAAACTTAGATGAATGTCATTCAACACAAGAGTTAAGACACAGTAAAAGACCTAAAAATGGAACCAACTTTAGGCCTGACTTTATCACTACTTTTCTTACTGAAGATGACCTAAAAACTTATCAAGAGGCCATGAAATTAGTAGATGCAACCTTTTGGAAGGAAGCAATCCATAGTGAGTTAGAATCAATCATGGCTAACCATACATGGGAGTTAGTTAAACTCCCTAGAAAATGCAAGACCATTCGTTGCAAATGGGTGTTTAAAAAGAAATTAAAAGTAGATGGGACCATAGACAAATTCAAAGCTAGATTAGTGACAAAAGGGTATACTAAAAAAGAAGAGATAGATTACTTTGACACTTATTTACCTGTGACAAGATTATCTACAATTAGGATTCTAATTGCTATGGCCTCAATACATAAATTGATTGTTTACCAAATGGATGTCAAAATTGCATTTTTAAATGGTGATTTAGATGAAGAAATTTACATGGACCAACCAGAGGGTTTTGTGGTTCAAGGACAAGAAAGTAAAGTGTGTAAATTTAGAAAATCATTATATGGTTTGAAACAAGCTCCCAAACAATGGCATGAAAAATTTGATAACACTTTAATTTCTAATGGATTTTTGTGAACGAATTTGATAGATGTGTGTATAATAAATTCTCTAGTGATAGTGGTGTTATCATATGCCTATATGTGGATGACATGTTAATTTTGGGAACTGACATGGATGTTGATGAAGTCTGAAAAATCACCAATGAATTACACATTGCTCACATGCTTAGAAAGTCACCTGCATAGCAAGAAAGAGAAAACCTACAAAGAGCACCGGTGTGATGCCGGGCAAATACCCTTCGAAGGTCAAGTTAGAATCTTTTACAACTCCAGAGTGCTAGAGAGGGTCGATTATGCGTACCTTGATTTGGGAGGATATTGGGGGTTTTTATAGTAGTCAAAAGTTGATCTCTTTTCCTTGTAGGAGTCTTCTTCAAAAATCCTAAACGTGATGGACAAGTCTTTTCCTTATAGAGAAGATCTCTATTAATGCATGCAGCTTCTAGAACCCTAATTGCACTAGGACTCTATTTACCCAAGGATTCTGTGGCGTGTTCCACAAATATTCCCATATAGGGATTCTGTCTAACACGTGGCCAATAAATCCGTTTAGGCTGTGGCTGTTTACGATGAATCCGTCCTCACTAGGCCTTGCACATGATAGGCCCATCCATCAACTTTTACTTGGATCCGTCAACTTATTTTCTCTTCTTTAGTTGCCCCCTCATCCCATAGGTCCGTCATCGATGAGCAAACGGACACGTGGGGTGACGATTCAAACAGTACGATGATGGTTCAAAGATTGGGATGACAGGTTCAAACTTCCTGAGTTGTACTTGGCTCCGGACAGGTTGTCAGAAGTAAATTTATTACCTATTGACACGTGTTGCCCTTTTATTGGATTTTGTCTCGGATCAAAACGTTGCTTCGGCTTCCGTGCACTCCCTCTTATAAATATCGCTTCCTTCCTCTCTCATTTTTCTACTTTACGAAGAAACACATTGTCAGAGCTAGACCGTCATATCTGTCAGAGACTAGACCGTCATATCTATCAGAGACTAGACCATTCAGTTACTGCAACCGTTGTACACGCCTTCATCCGTCCACTTTTCAAATTGGTAAGTCACTTCTTTCCGTCGGTATTTCATTCCTTTCAACTTTTGGTATTTTGTCTTTTCTTAGACTTTATGTCCTCGTCACCCTTTTTAGACCCGGTTAGAATCTTAGGTTTTGTCATTACATGTAGGTAATGTCTAGTGCGTCGAGTAACTAGTCAGTTGTCTGTGATGGGGCGGACTACGAAGAGGTTTATCCGTCAAGTCACAAAGATCGAGATGATCTGAGCAAAGAGAGGAGTTCATCTGCATCTTCCCTGTCCTCAACAAATGAGGACATGGAGATAATCGAGCTAGAGGAGGTTTCTAATGATGATGGGGATCAAAGGGTAATGTCCATCGTAGGTGCTGATGGACTTAGGGAGTTCATCATGCTACCAGAGTGGATGGTGCATGCTTTTACTTTTACTATCAAGGAGCCTCATTTCAATACCTTTAGAGCCCACTACTAAATCTCAGATTACATCCCCACCTGTCTTCCCTATAAGTTGGAAAAGTGTTACTATAGAGGGGTAGACGACGTTGGAGTGTACGGGCAGGTGCTCAAGGTGGGCCTTAGGTTTCCTCTGAGTTCCCTACATCGTGAACTTCTCAAGTACCTGGGCTTATCCGTTAGCTAGATATCCCCTAATGCCTGGAGGGTTTTTATAGCCATAGAGGTCTTGTATGGAGCCATGTCAAATGGTACCCGAAGGTTGACGGTTCGGGAATTCCTCCATTGCTACCGTCCAGATAAGATAGACAAGTCAAGGGGGATGTACAGTTTTGTTCCTAGGAGTCTCGTCTTGAAGGTGATTTATGAGACTCCAGACTCCAACAGGGACTGGAAGAGCTGTTACTTCTTCATAGAAGGTGACGGTTGGATATGTCATCCGGGGGAGACGGATCACATGCCCATTGACACTACTTGGGGGGATAATTAATCCGTCCGGTATTCGTTCGTCAGTTTTCTCTTTTTTTTTTTTTTTTTTTTTTTTTTTTTTTTCTTTTTTTTCTTTTTTTTTTTTAACGTCCGTCCCCTTTTTGCAGTTTGACGGCGCCCTCAGGTAGATCTCGAGGAGTTTACATTTCTTGAAAATATTTTTGCCAAGTCCAAGCCGGAAGAACGAACTTGGGTAAAACTCGTCAGCCTCAATACCATCCACTGGTACTGCGACGGTCCTGAGCCAACCCCAATAGCAATTAAATACGAGGCGCGAATCCGTCAACGTGAGTTCGTCATCCCAGTAGTTTATGCTATTATCTTTACCTTACCCGCCTACTTTTTTAGAGATGGACGACGCTAAAAGGAAGGCAGTGATCAAATTACAGGCGGCCAAAAACAAAGAAGCTGGTGTAGACCCTATGGGGGCGGGCTCAAGTAAGCCGTCGGCCAAAAGGAAGCAACCGTTCAAGGGGGGCCGCGCCCCCAAGAAACCCAAGGTTCCTTTGGAGCCCGTTGTTGGGTTAATGGCTAAGGGTGCTAAGACGGTCACCCCAGCAAAACATGGGGCCGGCAAGGGCCTAATGATTGGTCCGTCAGTAAGCTAGAAGAAGCAACCCGTTCTGCTCCATGAGGACTCTAAATACACCCTGGAGAGGCTCTCATCCATCATAACCTCTGAGGATTATGAGGACTTGGGTAACCACTCAACGGAGGCTATGGGAGAGACAAACCTCTTTAGCATTGCTTAGGTAACTCATCTTTCCTCATCATCATTTTTTTTTTTTTTTTGGTATCCGTCCTCATTTTATTTTTGAAATTAATTTGTCTTCCTTCAGGCAATGCTTATGATGAAGGGATTAATGTGATGGTGTCTTAACCACGAGACAACTCAAGGCCGTGTTCGTGATAAGGCCAAGCTGACGGAGGACGAGCTAATTGAGTTGAAGAGCTGGAAGGTGACAGCGGAGCAGAAATTCAAAAAGACTAAAGAGGCTCGCGATGAGTACTATCAGATGACAGAGGATCTGAAGAAATTTTTAGAGGACAAAGAAAAAGAGCTCTGTTAGGCCAAGGAGACAGCAATAAAAGAGTACCATGATTCCAAGGCACTTCTGTCAGAGTTGGGGGTCTCTTATAACAACAGGTTCGATGACGCGCTCCGTCAAGTGAAGAACTTGTACCCAGAGCTTGACCTGTCATCCGTCAACATCAACATTCCTGAACAGACTTTCGTCCAGCCTGCCCAATCAGAGGACACCAATGAGCTCTTTGGAGATGATGCCCCCGTCAGTAATATCCTTGTGGACCCGATGGTTGTCGATAATGAAAAGACCCATCAAGTTGAGGAGACTGTTGCCCCTGCCACAAACTAAAGTTTATTTATTTTTATATTTTATTTTATTTTTTATTTTTTATATGAAAAAATTGCAGAAAAATTTTTGTTTCCCCGTCATGTTTTGGGGCTTATGAAGACATTTCCCTTTGGTGGGTTTTTTATTTATCTACTTAACTTTTGCTTGGCCCGTCGATGTATTTGATATTTTGCTATGGATTGCTCCGTCAACTACGTTTTACTTTTTGCGGACTGGGTTCTATCAATACTTTGACAAACTTCGTCCATTCTGTAACATTTGAGAAAGTTCTCATTTACTTAATCCGTCCAGTTTGTGGGCGTTTGGCTAATATCCGTTCATTTAAGGTTTGCAGACTTTTTGGACGATCCGTCCATTTTGCATACGTAAACCTTATCCGTCCACATCTAGACTTAGAAATTTTTATCCTTTTGAGAGGATCCGTCCAACTTCTGGACTTTGTTTATATCCGTCCATTTTTAGGACTTAGGAATTTTTGTCCTTGTGGGACGATCCGTCCATTTTGTGGACTTAGTTTATATCTGTCCATTTTTTTTGGACTTAGGGATTTTTATCCTCTTAGGATGATCTGTCTAGTTTGTGGACTTAATTTTTATCTGTCCATTTTCTGGACTTAGGGATTTTCATCCTTGTAGGATGATCTGTCCATCTTGTGGACTTAGTTTTTATTCGTCCATTTTTCTTTTGGATTTAGGGATTTTCATGCTCTTAGGATAATCCGTCCATCTTGTCGACTTAGTTTTTATTCGTCCATTTTTTTTTTTTACTTAGGGATTTTCATCCTCATATGATGATCCGTCCAATTTGTGGACTTAGTTTTTATCCGTCCATTTTTTGAACTTAGGGATTTTCATCCTCGTATGATGATCCGTCCAGTTTGTGGACTTAGTTTTTATCCGTCCATTTTTTGGACTTAGTAAATTAAGTGGAAACAACACAGTCGTGTCTGAATATTTTGCTTATTGAAGGAAAACTATGTTGAAAAGTACCTGCCCCATTGGGCTTAAAACTGCACTTGTAGAAAGAATTGTTCAAAGTAAAAACTAGCGATAGCAAAACTAAAAAACCGTTCGAAGTAAAAACTAATATAACTCAATAATAAACTGGAAACTGGGAAGCGTCGAATCTTTTCATGTCGTCTCTACTAGTAGTATCTCCATAGGTGCTCAGTTTTCCATGGGTGCTGCAGCTTTCGTCCGTCCAAAGTTTCAAGGTGGTAAGTCCCTTTCCTTTGCCGTGATGAGATTTTGTTTGGTCCTTCCCAGGGGGCCGAGTTTTCCCTGTGAAGGATTTTTAGCAGCTCCCATTACCTTCTGTAGCATAAGATCTCCGATCTGAAAGTCTCTATGTCTGACATTGGAGTTGTAGTATTTTGCCATGAGGTTTTGGTATCGTGCTAACCTCTACTCTGCTGTAGCCCAGACCTCATCCACCAGGTCTAGCTGAAGCCGCAAGGCCTCTTCGTTCTTATCCTTGTTGTAGTTCTACACCTGATAGCTCGTAAGCCCTACCTCCGCTGGAATGACAGCCTCACTTCTGTATGCTAGTCTAAACAATGTTTCTCTAGTGGGTGTTTTTGCCGTAGTGCGATATGCCCATAAGACGCTTGGTAGCTCGTCAGGCTAGATGCCCTTAGCCCTCTCGAGCCAGGTCTTGATGATCTTGAGCAATGACCGGTTTGTTACTTCAACTTGCCCATTGGCCTATGGGTGTGCAGGTGATGAGTAGTGATTCCTAATACCTAGTTCCGAACAGAAGTCCCTGAATGTACTGTTGTCAAATTGCTTTCTGTTATCGGAGACGAGCATTCTGGGTATCCCGTACCTGCATATGATATTCTTCCATACAAAACTTCGGATGTTCTTCTCCGTGATAGTGGCTAGGGTTTCTGCCTCCACCCACTTAGTGAAGTAGTCGATGCCAACTATTAGAAATTTTAGCTACCTTACTGCCGTTGGGAAGAGACCCCATGATGTCTAGTCCCCATTAGGCCAAGGGGTCATCATGGGTGTCAGCTCCTCGATTGGTTGCCTGATCAGATTACTGAACCTCTGACATTTGTTGCAAGTCTTGACGTAAGCTTGTGCATCCTTTTGCATTGTAGGCCAATAGTACCCTGCTCGGATCAATTTGTGTGCTAAGGACCGTGCCTCTAAATGGTTTCCACAGATACCCTTGTAGACTTCTCTCATTACGTAGTCTGCTTCCTCGTGATCCAAATACCTCAGGTACAGTCATGAGAATCCCCTTTTGTATAAGACATCATTGATCAGCACAAATCGCGAGGCTTAGAGTTTCAGTTTCTTGGCTGCGTCTTTTTCGTCTGGTAGTGTGCCTGTCTTCAGGTATGCTATTAATGGCGTAGTCTAATTGTTCTCAGAATTCACCTCCTGCACTTTTGTTCCGTCATCAATAATTGAGGAAACTTGGACAAATGACAATACCTGATCAGGGACTATCATAAATTCTGCAGAGGCTGCTTTTGCTAGACAGCTGGCACATTTGTTCTCTTCCCTTGGGATTTGGACGAATCTAACCTTGAGGTTGCCGATTCGACTCTTGACTTCTTCCAGGTACTTCTTCATCCTTTCATTTTTGCACTCGTAGACGCCGTTAATCTGACTTGTTATTACCTGGGAATCATAATGTACGACCATGTTTTTAGCACCTGCTGCCTTTGCGAGGTCTAATCCTGCCACCAACGCTTCATACTCGGTCTCGTTGTTGGTCGTTGGGAAGTCCAGCTGAATCTTGCATTCGATTTTATCTCTGTTAGGGGTTTGGATTACCACACTGGCATCTCCAGCTCGCCTGTTTGAAGATCCGTCCGCGTGGATGCTCTATTGTCTAAGGGCGTCTGCCCCCTTGCCTTCTAATTGAGTGTATTCGGCAATAAATTCTATCATTGCTTGCCCCTTTATTGCAGTTCGTAGGCGGAACTGTATATCAAACTCGCTCAGCTCTATTGTTTACAGAGTCATTCATCCGGCAGCTTCAAGGTTGCTCATGATTCTTTTTAGGGGCTGATCCGTTAAGACTATGATGGTATGGCCTTGGAAGTACGGCTTGAGTTTTCGGGCTGCAGTTATTAGTGCAAAGGCCAACTTCTCCATCGGGGGGTTACCTTTCTTCTGCCCCCCGAAAACCCCTACTTATGAAATAGAAGGGTCGTTGAGATCCTTCCTCTTCTCTTACTAAGGCTGCGCTTACTGCCGCTTGCGAAATTGCTAGGTACAGGTAGAGTTCTTCCCCTGGTTTGGATGGGCTAAGCAATGGTGGAGAGGCAAGGTATTTTTTTAGGACTTCAAATGCCTTCTGGCACTTGTCCGTCCACTCGAATGATTTCCTCAAGGTGCGGAAGAATGGTAGACATTTGTCTGTTGCTTTAGAGATGAACCTATTCAAGGTTGCAATTTTGCCATTCAAGCTTTGCAAATCTTTCACCGTCCTTGGTGGTTCTAACTCCGTAATAGCCCGTATCTTTTCTGGATTGACCTCTATACCTCTTTGGGATACCATGAATCCCAAGAATTTCCCTGCCGTTACTCCGAACACGCATTTGCTTGGATTCGGCTTCATGTCATATGACCGAAGGGTGTTGAACGTCACTTGGAGGTCATTTAGGTGGTCATTTTCGCACAGGCTCTTGACCAACATGTCATCAACGTAGACTTGTACTTTCCTCCCAATCTGGTGCGCGAACATTTTGTTCATTAGTCTCTGGTATGTCGCTGCCGCGTTCTTGAGTCAGAATGGCATCACTGTGTAGCAAAAAAGTCCTTGGTTGGTGACAAAAGAAGTTTTCTCTTGATCAACTTCCTTCATCTTGATTTGATTATAGCTCAAAAAGGCGTCCATGAAACTTAGGAGCTAGTGTCTAGCCGTTGAGTCAACCAGAGTATCTATCTGCGAGAAGGGTAACTATCCTCGGGCACACCTTGTTGAGGTCTGTGAAATCAACGCACATTCGCCACTTCTCGTTAGCCTTCTTGACCATGACTACATTTACCAACCAGTTTGGGTAATATACTTCCCGAATGAAATCCGCTTCTAGTAGTTTTCTGACCTCTTCCGCTATCCCTCTGTCTTGTTTTTGAGCGAATACTCGCTTTTTCTGTCGGACAGGTGAGGATGCAGGGTTCACGTTAAACTTATGAACCATGACTGAGGGATCAATCCCAGGCATGTCCTCGTGGCTCCACGCGAATATGTCTTGGTTCATCCTGAGGAATGTTGTGAGGGCTTGACGTACTAGCTGGCTAGCTAATGTCCCCATCCTTGTCGTCCACTCAGGGTTTGATTCATCGAGTGCTATCTCTTCCAATTCTTCAACCGGCTCTGCTACGGTCCGTTGCTCTTCTATACACATGGTCTGCTGGTGATCTTCCATTTCTAGCATGGCAATGTAGCATTCCCGGGTGGCCACTTGGTCTACTCGCATAATCTGTAGGGAACTTGATCATTAGGTGGTATGTCGATGTTGTCGCTTTCCACGAGTTAAGTGTGGGTCGTCCGAGAATACCATTGTAAGCAGATGAGTAGTCCACCACAAGGAATGTTACGTCCTTCATGATCTGTCGTGGATAATCGCCCATTGTCATCGAGAGTGTGATTGAGCCTAACGGGAATACCCTTGTTCCTCCAAAACTGACCAGCGCAGCATTCGTTGGTATTAATCACGTTCTGTCAATCCCCATTTGTTGGAACGCTAGATAGTATAGGATATCAGCTGAGTTGCCGTTGTCGACCAACACTCGGTGAACATTGTAGTCCCCCGCACGTACGCTAACAACTAGCGCGTCGTCGTATGGGTGGTGAAGACTTCTCGCATCTTCTTCGAAGAACCTAATGATGGGGCTTTCCCTCCGTGCTATCTTTGGTACGGAGCCTGTTAGCTGGACGTTCTGGACCATCCTAAGGTATGTCTTTCGAGATTTTTTAGAGGAGCCAGTAGTCGCGATTCCCCCTACAATCATCCTTATGTCTCCGATAGGGGGTCTAGGACGCTCATTATCTCATCGGGGGCTTGCTCCTGGTGATTGGGATCCAATCTCTCTTTGCTGACGAATTTCTGCAACTTCCCTTATCTGATGAGGGCCTCAATTTGTTGCTTTAAGTCGTAGCAATCGGCCATGTCATGACCGTGATCATGGTAGAAGCGGCAATACTTGTCTCTAGGTCACTTGTTTGGATCACTTTTCAACTTCCCTGGAAACGTCAGTGCCCCCTCGTCCTTGATTGCATCAGGACTTGGTCTATTGGGGCGTTCAGTGGTGTGAAGCTTGTGAACCTTCCTCCCTGGGGTTTAGGGCGCCTTTCGTCCCTTTTGTCTCCTATCCTTAGTCTCTTCTGCCCTTGATCTTGCCGTACATCTCCCTATCGCTCTCTCTTCCTGTGTTTTTCTTCCTGGGCCAGTAGCGCGTCTTCTATGTTCATGTACTAAGTGGCCCTGTAAAGTACTTCTGACATGGTCTTGGGGTCGTTTTTGTATAGTGAGAACAAAAACTTACCCTTTCGCAACTCGTTTGTGAAGGCTGCTACCAATATCTTGTCATCGGCTTCATCAATTGAAAGTGCTTCCTTATTGAAGCGGGTTATGTAGGATCTTAGCGTCTCGTCCTCTCTCTACCTGATGCTCATTAAGCATGCTATGGATTTCTTGTACCTGTGCCCCCCTATGAAGTGTGAAATGAACTGAGCGCTTAACTCTTTGAAAGTGCTGATGGAGTTTGGTGTTAGATGACTGAACCATATTCTCACAGGACCCTTCAGCGTTGTAGGGAAGGCCCTGCACATGATTTCGTCCAGTACCCCTTGAAGATGCATCAAGGTCTTGAAGGTCTCTAGGTGATCTAGAGGATCCTTGACTCCATCATAACTTTCTATTTGTGGCATCCGGAACTTATACGGTAGGGGAAAGGAATTGACGGGGGTGGTGAATGGAGAGTCGGTCTGGTTGACTAGGTTGTCAAGATCGCTGGATACTCGTTCCTTAAGGGCGTTCATCATGACCTCCATCTGTTCCTTCATCGTCTGCATCTTTGCGAAAATAGGAGGTGGAGCCATATCCATGAGGGATGGGAGGCTCATGTTTTGCCGTTTTGGCCTGCTTAAGGCATTGCTGCCTTTAGGCCCCTCTCGATCTCTTCGCATGGCATTGATGCCTTCCTGGTCCTCCCTTTGATTGTTTGGTGCTACGTTTTTCTAGTGTAGCTGTTCTTCTAGGTCGTAATTTTGTTTGGTGAGATGCTTCACAGCCGTGGTGAGAGTTCGGACCTATCTCTCGAGGGCGGTTGTGGGTGGTTCCTCTCCTTAGATGTCGTTAGTGGTTGCCACCGAGTGAGTGAGCACCATGGAACTCTTCTGTCTCAGAGGTAAAGCAACGACCGATTACTTGTCCCTTCCTATAGACGGCGCCAACTGATGAAGTCTGAAAAATCACCAATGAATTACACGTCGCTCACATGCTCAGAAAGTCACCTGCACAGCAAGAAAGAGAAAATCTACAGAGAGCACCGGTGTGGTGCCGGCCAAATACCCTTCGAAGGTTAAGTTAGAATCTTTTACAACTCCAGAGTGCTAGAGAGGGTCGATTATGCGTACCTTGATTTGGGAGGGTATTGAGGTTTTTATAGTAGTCGAAAGTTGATCTCTTTTCCTTGTAGGAGTCTTCTTCAGAAATCCTAAACGTGATGGATAAGTCTTTTCCTTATAAAGAAGATCTCCATTAATGCGTGCAGCTTCTAGAACCCTAATTGCGCTAGGACTCTATTTACCCAAGGATTCTGTGGTGTGTTCTGCAAATATTCACATATAGGGATTCTGTCTAACATGTGCCCAACAAATCCGTTTAGGCTGTGGTTGTTTACGATGAATCCATCCTCACCAGGCCTTGCACATGATGGGCCGGTTCATCAACTTTTACTTGGATCCGTCAACTTATTTTCTCCTTTTCAGATGTTATAAAAGGTACTAAAGACCTCTTATCTTCAAACTTTGATATGAAAGACCTTAGAGAGGCTGATGTAATTTTGAGAATAAAAATTATTAGAAATAGTGAAGGGATTACACTTTCCCAATCATACTATTTTGAGAAAGTACTTAAAAAATTCAATTATTTTGATTGTGACCCTATGAGAACTCTATATGACCTAAGCATACATTTAAAGAAAAATAGAGGGTCCCCTATTACACAATCTGAGTATGCTAAAATTACTGGTAGTGTGATGTTTCTGATGAATTGTACATGCCTTGACATTGCATATGCTGTTAGTAAATTTAGAGCATTCGCAGCAGTGGTGCTAAAAAGCTATATTGGTATATTTTAGCTCCTCACGTACAAAAAACTTGCTCAAGCAGTAGAGCTATAGTTATTTTTTTTTAGATGATTTTCTACAGTGCACATCTATAGATAGATGTGCACTGTAGCTTAGAGCTAAAAAAATTAATTATAGATGTGCACTGTAGTTTAGAGCTAAAAAAAAAATTAATTTTTTTTTTTTATTTTGGCCGCATTAAAATATTGCCCCTCTCTCTCTCTGTTAACTCTCAGTCTCACCTTTCTCAACCCTCTCTCAACTTCATCTTACCGCTGCCAGCCCACCTCCATGTCGCTGATCCACGCTGCAGACCTCATCGTCGATCCACGCCGCAAACCTCGTCGTCGATCCACACCGCAGACCCCGGCCTCGATCCACCCCGCCAACCCATCTCACGCCTTACTTGGTCTTTTTTTTTTTTTTTTTTTTTCTCTGCTGTGGGCTGTGGTGTGGTGGTGGTTGTGGTTGTGTGGGTAGATCGGCATCGATGGGTGGCTGAGTTCGTCAGCATCAGTGGGCTATGGCTGGGTTCGTTGGCATCAGTGGGTGGCTCAGGTGGGTTTCGTGGTGGTGGGTGTGGGTGTTGCCACCGATCAACCGTGATTGTTGACGCCGATCGAAGTGCTTGCTCGCTGATTAGGTGGGTTTCTCGTGATTTTTTTATTTTGTTTGGTTTGGGTTGAAAAAAAAAAATCGGAGATATGGGTTTTTTTTTTTTTTTTTTTGCGTGCTGTGAACTAGTGGTGGTGGTGGTGGTGGTGAATGTGGCGGTGGATGTGGCTAATAGTGGTTGTGGTTGGTGCTGTGGTTTTTTTTTGGTAGTATGATATATTATTTTATTGTAGTGTTTATATTATTTTATTGTGATGTGTATATTATTTTATTGTGTTGAAAACTAAAATAGATTCACTGTTGCAGCATGTGTGTAGGTAAAATAGATAAAGTGAATTTTTGTGTAGCTAAATAGCTAAAATTTTACAACCACTGCTGCGGATGCTCTTAGTAGATATACACATAACCCTGCCTATGAACATTGGAATGCACTAACTCGTCTCTTGAGATATTTGAAAGGCACCATGAATTTGGGCCTTACATATACAAGTCGTCCAACAGTTTTAGAAGGCTATTGTGATGAAAATTAGATATCAGATGATGATGAGACCAACTCCACTAGTGGATATGTTTTCACCTTAGGTGAAGGAGCTATATCTTGGAAGTCTTCTAAAAAAACTTGTAATGATAGATCTACAATGGAGTTTGAGTTTGTTACCTTAGAAAAGGCAGAAACTAAAGCTGAGTGGCTTAGAAATTTACTTGCTAATATACCAAAATGGGATAAGCCATTACCATCAATATCATTGCATCATGATTCCTAAGCTACAATTGTGTGTGTAAGAAATAAAATTTATAATGGGAAAAGGAGGCATATATGCCTTGTTAAGGCTTAGTCCATGGAATGGAGGCTTGGGCCAACAAGCCTAAGCTGTAGTGCTCATGAACAAGCCTCTTAGGGGTTCGGTCATCAACCCTGTGCGTAGGATGTAGAAAACGTTATTTTGGTGATTAGGGTTTGTTGTTGTAGTTTTTGAGAAAGAAAAAATTTTATTGCCGCATTTTGTATTTTTTCCTGATAATTGTGAAATTCCTGCGACTCTGTGGACGTAGGCAAATTGCCGAACTATGTGAATATTGTCTAGTGCGTGTGATTATTATTATTTTTTTCTTTGCCGTGTGTTTTCTCTATTTTGTTTCTCATAGATTTGGGAATTTCAGGTTAATTCCCTACATGCCTAGGACACAATATAGTGCGGCAACTCATAGGCAATGGTGTAATTGCCATGGAGTTTGTATGGTCATAAAAGAATCTTGCGAATCCTTTGACCAAAGGGCTAACTAGACAATTGGTCTATGACACATCAAGGGGGATGGGACTTAAGCCCATTCAGTGAATCACCCATGATGACAACCCAACCTATGTCAACAAAAGGTTCAATGGGCATCATGGAGAGATTCAAGATGACACTATTAGTGAGAATGAGATCTTACTATCCCTCCCTATAGTGCAGAGAGTGCTTACTACCAAATTAGTGAGGTTGAGTTTAAGACTCTTAATGAATTCATAGCCTTTATAGAAGGTGTATGGTAGTACACACTTGATGAATTCAACTATGTGAGTGTGGAGGTGGGGCCACCTTCTATGAGAGTGAAGGCAAACTCTCTAGAGCACTCATGAAAATCCAGATAAGGCGCATGGCCAAAATGTGCCAAATCAAGAACTCGTCCAAGACTTCACAAGCAAAGGTGTTCGTATTCTTGTGGTTCATGAAACTGGTTCAAGATCTTGTATCACCAAGATTTTGAGAACTCTAGAGTACAAATTCCATGTGTTGATTCAAGTCCACAAGACATCAACACTATTTCATCTTGTGATTGCCCAATTTTTGAAAATAAAAATAAAATTTAAAACATGTGGGGGATTGTTGGGTATGTTTTAAAATTATTGGGTGAATTTAAAACTTAAGCCTATGAACTTTGGTTGGAAAGCCCAAGCCTAAGCTCTAGAATATTCCTACAGCTGTGTGAGTTGTTGGCAATAAACAAAACCCTAAAATTTCTCCTCTTTCCTTAGCAATAGGTTAGCCAACACCTTCCCCACTTTTTACGGGAAATACACAACGGTTGGGGCATCAATGGGAAACAAACCCCCCCCCCCCCCCCCCCAATTTCATCTTTCTCTTTTCACCCTTTCCCTTGACTACTTCCTTTTAAGAGCCTTAGAGTTTCAAATTATATAGAGAAGATTAGTTGCAAAAGATCAGAACTTTACTTTGATACTTTTATTCTCTGGTTTTAACTGAAAACTTTCTCTTGGGCATTTGTGACGAGTTCGAACTTTGTCTATGAGTACACATTAAAAGAGTTGCCATTGTATTATGGAGAGCGACCGCTTGAGTCATTTACACCGACAGATTCATTCTAGTGGGGGCGAAATCGCTTTTTAAGGATAGCGGATTTAGTTTCGTGCCTCGGCGATAAGTTTTACTTAATGTTTAATTTTTTTTATGTTTTTGCACTTGTCTATTTTGTTTATAAGTTAATCTGAGCATATCTTGCTTTACTGATATATTATTGATATTACTTTGTAATTTTGTTTACTAATTTGAGCAGTCTTCAACACTATAGTTCCAACAACGGTTAACCATATGTGGTGGACTATTTGCCAATCGTAAATCATGGTCGACCATTGTTGCAATCATCCCTTAATTTCAATCTCAAAAAAATCATTGTTCTCTTTCTATCAAAAGGACCAAGTCAATTGGTTGGAAAAAGTGAGACAGAGGTAGCGAAAATTTTTAGAGAGAGAGAGAGAGAGAATAATAATTTATATTAAAGTGATGGTGAACAAAGTTTCAATAAGTGAATTAAGACTCTATTCATTGACAAATTTTGGGGACAAATTGTAAAGGTTGATGCAAGAAAATTTTAAGTGGATTTATTTATGTTTTTGTTAAAAAGTTGTTTTGTTGAGATTGATGGTAATGCCTTCTACACAGTGAGATGGATCTATAACCAGGGACGGAGCCAGAACTTGAAGTTAGAGGGGGCGGTTTTATTATTGGGCTTGTATATATATTTTTTTGAATTTTAGATCTATAAATTTTTTTATGGACTTTAAAAGGAAGAAAAAACTAGATCTACAAATTTTTTTACAAATTTTTGTCGTGATTAGTGGTTATTAGTAAGTAAAAAAGTGATGTAAGTGGTGAACCTAAATGCAAACTAGTAAGAATTTGCTACCTTAATAGTCTATAAACATATTATAAAAAAGTTTGTAATTGTAGCATTTTTCCTATAATGATCAATAAGGGGGATAAAATGTAATTTTATTGAAGGAAGTTGCTAAAATTAGTACCTAAACATATAGTTATATAATTATATATATATATATATATTTTTTTTTAAATTGGGGGGGGGGGGGGGGGCATTGCCTCCCTGGTCCATGAATGGCTCCGTCCATGTCTATAACCATCTCTTCTCTTTGTAATTGGATTTCTTATCCAAAAGTTAAAGATGAGCTTGGATTGTCCCCTCTCCTTTCTCTTAATATAATCCTATATATATAAATTTTAAAAGAATTTTCTTTTGTTGATTTAGCCAAAACCATATCATTATTAGCCAAAACCCCAACCTTGATGTCATAGCCAAAACAATTCACAACTCACAAACATCTACCATCAACACCAAAATAGAATATAAAAAAAAAAAACCCTGAACGTACAAATTCTCGAAGCTCAACCATAGTCATTGAACCAAACATTCCTAATTATCGCCAATCACTCAACATGACCTGTGATCTTACAAGCACTAAGCCAGCACAATTACAAATCATGATTAACCATATGTGGTGGACTATTTGTCAATTGTAAATCACGGTCGACCATTGTTGCAATCCTCCCTTAATTTCAATCTCAAAAAATTCATTGTTCTCTATCAAAGGGACCAAGTCAATTGGTTGGAAAAAGTGAGACAAAGGTAGTGAAAATTTTCCAAGAGAGAGAGAGAGAGAGAGATAAAATAATAATTTATATTAGCGTGATGGTGAACAGAGTTTCAATAAGTGCATTGAGACGCTATTCACTGACAAATTTTGGGGACAAATTGTGAAGGCTGATGCAAGAAGATTTTAAGTAGATATAGTTATGTTTTTGCTCAAAAATTGTTTTGTTGAGATTGATGGTAATGCGAATGCCTCCTACACAGTGAGTCCCTTACCAGCAATTATATTCCACTATAAGAAAAAGAAGATAGAAAGTTTTTTTTTTTTTTTTTTTTTTTCTTTAATATTTATTTATCAGGAAAAAAAAAGAAAAAGAGTAGATCCCACGCGTAACCTCATTTTTGTCCTTTGGAACTGTTTTGTGGTGTGCTACTGGTACACCACCCCTATGCTACGCAACCTTTTGTCTTCTAGAGACTAGACCCCTGTCCCCCCAACCATCTTTAACATTAAACTTTCCAAAATTACTGTGTGGCAGAACCTATGAGTGTGTAGCCGTCGGCACATCATTTTGACTTTGCATTTCAGTCTACTGCTTCCTACAATTTTCATATCCTCGCCTAAAGTCACACAAAATAAAAAATATTCACCTACTACTTCCGTTCCCACCAATAAATAAGATGTGAAATTGAATGTATAATTATTTGCGTTTCTAAGATTAAAAAAAATGCTATAGTGGCAACTAAATTCATAATTTTCCCATAGTTGTGAATAACCCCAAAAGAAAAAGAAAAAGTAATAAGTCCAAATTTTCACTGCTCAAATTTTTACGGCTCACAGCTTGTTGCATGAATGATTGGGTGCTAGTTTTATAAATAATAGGTTATGTTAACGAGTGCTTTTAGGCATTAGTTAATAGGGTTGAGTTCAAATTACACTTGGTATAACTCTAAATAATGTTACACTACTCAATATTTTTTAATTAGATGCAAATATTGACAAATCTACCGTTAGATTACATTATTTTCGTATATTCTTTATGCTTGAAAAATTTTGAGGTGATCAAATATTAATAGTCATGTCATCAATTAATTGTTAAAATTCAAATTTTTGTAGTTTAAAATAATGCATAAAAGATGAGTTTATAGATCAAATGGTAAATAACATCCGATTGATATGAAAATTGGCATGTATGTTAAGAAAATATAGAACATATAATTCAACGGTTGAATTTTTAAAATATTAATTCAATAACAAGTTATTAGGTAGTGTAACATTACTTAGAGTTACACTACTCAATATTTTTTAATTGGATGCAAATATTGACAAATCTACCGTTAGATTACATTATTTTCGTATATTCTTCTTGCTTGAAAAATTTCGAGGTGATCAAAGATTAATAGTCATGTTATCAATTAATTGTTAAAATTCAAATTTTTGTAATTTAAAATAATGAATAAAAGATAAGTTTATAGATCAAATGGTAAATAACATCCGATTGATATGAAAATTGGCATGATTTATTTTAGAAAAATTTTGACACTATTTTCATAGAAAATAAAAAAAAATTATTAAAATATTAATTTTTTTTCTCATAAAAATTTTCTTTAACTAAATTCTTAACTAGTGTCATTAGAGTATTTGATAACATTTTTCTAAATAAAGGCATGACCCAATAATTTATGCCCACAGCGGCTCTCTTCCCCAAACCTGAGTCAAATTGCATTAACAGACCTATAGCCTATTGGATACAAATTGTCATACCGCAATGAGGTTTCATTTCATTCATTCCCATTGGTAGAATTCATGTACGAGAGGAAGGGGCGATGGCCCATTATTTTGACCAATTCTAGGCCACGCGCTTCTTCACGCTCCAATTACAATCTCAGGAATTCTACTTTTACTTCCCTACTGGTTGGATAATGGTGGCCCCCAATTTAGGTACCCCGTGGTCCTATCTCAAATAATACTAACTTTGTTCTCAGCGCCAACTCACGCTCCAATCAGATTCTTTACTTTTCAATCTCGGCTCACTTATTGTTTGATGGGATAGCGCGTGGCTTACATTAGACATAAAGTGTTTAAAACGTTATGATTTAAGGACAGCAGCCCCACGCTTTTCGAGCAATAAATATTTACTTACTTTTTTATTTTTATTTTTGCATTAAAAGCTTAGGACAAGCAAAGCCGCCCATTTGTAGAAGTCGGAGTCGGACGCCAACTAACATAGGACCTTGACGTATTCTGTGTCTTAATTTAATGTACATTTCTTTTTTGTTTTTAAGTTAAAATACAAAACAATCTCTTTAATTTTTTTTAGATTTTATTTCAGTACTTTAATTTTGTTTTAGTTCATTTTAATCTTCTAAATTTTAGATTTATTCAATTAAGGTCTTTCTGTTAATTTTTGTTAAAATTTTTTGAAAAAAAAAGTTCTGAAAAATATTTTTTAATCATTAATTGATTTTTTTTAATTTAAAAAATTTGAAGAAAAATTTATAAAATTGAAAAATTAACCACAATATATAACAAAAGTTGATGGAAAAGTCTTAATTGAATAAACTTGAAAGTTAGAGGACTGAAATGAATAAAAGCAAAAATAGAGTATTGAAATGATATTTGAAAAAACTTAAAGGGTCAATTTTGCATATTACCCCTGTTTTTATATTTATTATTACCATTTACATAAACTAATGAAGACTTTTTTAATAAATAAAATGGATATTCCACTCTATGGTAATTGTTTTTTATATTACTAAATTCTAAATATTATATTCAATTATAAGAATCTTTACAAATTGAACTAACTGAAATTTACCTTTTATTAATTTAAATAATAAATTATTATTATTATTATTTTTTCTTAACACCGGTAACCCTTATTCTTTCCTAGCTATGGATGGCATGTCTAAAGTCCACCTTTTTTGTTTTTTTTTTTGGGATTCGAAGTCTGAAGTTTAAATAGTAAATAACTTAATACACAAAATGAGTGACATTCCTATTGAAGTGATTAACATTTAATTTCAGCCATAGAGAAGAGAAGAGATAATCTATAACAATTTATATATTCATAATCTCACATTTGTCCAATTTGAAGGGGATTCAAAATCTGTGATAGACAATCTACAATCTCCTCCACCTACTATCTTAGATTTTCGATTAGATGTTATGCCCATTGTTTCTTCTTCTTTAAAATTCCCTTGAAGTTGAGAATTTTGTTTTGTATCTATAAACCTTAATTACTTTGCTCACATCTTAACATGTTGTATTGCTTTTTGTGAGAGGAGATTGGCCTATAACTATCTCTTCTCTTCCTAATTGGATTTATTATCCGAAAGTTAAAGATGAGCTTGGACTCTCCCCTCTCCCCTCTCCTTTCTCTTAATATAATCCTATATATAAATTTTAAAAGAATTTTCTTTTGTTGATTTATTCTAACATTGTTGTATAAAATTTTTAAAACTCACATTTTTTTCATTTTATATATTTAGTTTGGAATTAAAAATTACAAATAGTGCTAAATTATATTATTTTAACTAAATTAAAAATCATTGCCTTTTTTTGGGATAAAATAACCCAACACAAAATAAATCCTTATGTTTTGATATTCTCTTAACAAATTATAATGAAATTAAATATATTCTTGATTATAAATTCTTAATTTTTATTTAATCAATTAAATATATATTATAAATGAATTTTTGTTTGAATTTGTGCTTTGCACAATTTAACCACTAGTATAATACAAAATAAAAGGATTTGACTTTTTGTTAATTTCTTGTATTGTTGCTACATAAGTTTTGAAAGTTCACATTTTTCAAATGAACATTATTGTAATATATATCTATTAATTTGATTTTAAGAGTTATAAATAATACTTAAATAATTTACCATACTTTTGGATAAAGCAATCCCAATATTAAACTTTGATCTTATTTTAAAAAAAATTATAATTACATTAGATAAGTTATTTTCTATAAGTTCTTTGATTTGAATTTTTATTTATTACTACTTATTAATTAAACATGTATCCTATATAAATGTTTTTTACAAATTTTGAAATTTTTATTTCTTGATAAATATTTAAATATGTAATATTTTTAAATATTCTTTTTTATCCATATAGCATGGTTTTGCAACTAGTTCCTTCTATTTCGTCAACACAAGTTTAATTATATTATTTTGAAGGAGTTAATTGAATAATATATAATATTATTATTTGAGATGATTGTATATCATGTGAGCTGTCTATGATATTGTTTAATATATTATTATTATAAAATGTATAAGACAATACATTACGTTAGTGATTAAGATTAAATAAGTATGATACATTTTTTTATTTTATTTAAAAAAGTGTGTATTGTGGAATTCTCTATGGCGTGATATGATATAGCATATAAATTTTTATAAAATTGATTCAACTTTAATTGTGTGGTTATAGAATCGATATGTATTTGTGCGAATTTTCTTTTTATAGTTTATACATCATCATAAAAGAAATGCCGCTTTCATTTTCTTTCATGTGAATGCAAGGTCACTCCTTTTTTTCTTGAGAACTTATCCAAGAAAATAACACCATGTTTTCAATTTTGTAATTTATCCAACAAGCAAGGTTGGAATTTTCTCAATTGGTCTTCTTCTCCAAAAAAAGTAAAGTGATTCCCTTGTTTATAGACAACTATTTCTATCATTTGATTCTCGTTTGTATCTAGGTTTGTCGTCTTATATTAAAATGTTCTTTCATGCGCCACCCAAACCCCACCATATATATAACCACATTTCTATATTTATAAATATAGAATAAAATAAAGTTATTGGACTTATTTGCTAAAGCGATTGAAATACTTAAATATCAAATATGGTTGTGAGGTTAAAAGTTAAAACTTAAAACACAGTTAGCAAGTTGATGATTTGACGAATCATTAATTTTCTTGTTCTTTACTAAATTCTAGGGAATCAACCAATCATGTGTTAACGAAATGCAAACATAATCTAAGAGGTAGATAATATATAGTTTCCTATCACTAATTGTTGATATGATAACCATGAATTGGTTCAGCTTAAAAGATCAATTATAAGCAATTTTAATGTCAAGAGTCTTGTAATTCAACTGGTTAACACTTTCTAATATTTTTCAAAATGTTTAGAGTTCAAGTTTCCATTCTTCTATTGTAATTATCAAATTAGGACTAACCAATGACGTTCGTTCATGATGATAGCTCTTTATCATCAGACTAAAATATTAATTGATTTTTGAAGTAGGCGGGAATTGAACTCTAAAATATCTTATTCAACCTTCAGTAGAGCTACCTAGAATCCAAAAAAAAACTAAGTGATCTTGATTGTGCTTATGGATTTATTTGTTGACTAATAATTTACACATGGGTAGTCCGTCCATCCATCATGTTAGTTGAAAAGAAACACCAACACAGATACTGTCATATATGCAATGCAATAGTATCACCACTTAATACTTGGATATGAATATTCCTGACTTCTAGGTGCCCTTACAGCAAGCCACATGCCCAATATGGATGTATATCAATATTAATAAGATAATTTGCCTATTCTGTGCTTTTGAAGAATTTCAGAGAAGTATATTAATAAACAAAACTTTTGACCCCACAGTCTTTGATATGAATCATTGAGCAGAATTGGTGGAGTGGAAGAGAGGCTTGCTTAATGGAGGGTCTCACTTTCTTTCCATCTTCTGCAAGTTCCGAAGAGCATATACTATTATTGCATACTTTTTTGCATAAAAATATTACTATATGTTTCTTTGAATGCATTTTTTAATGCACTATATGTGAAAATGATGGGCAGATGAGTCGGTTGGATCCACGAAAATAGTAAGGCTTAATTTGTTTTAGTTGCCCCTGCATATTCCACTCTTTTTAACCTCGCAAGAGGAATAAAATTTTGTTGTGTTGTGTACATGTTATTTGATAGTATGAAAACAATATTATCATCTTATTACTCTTCTCTCTAATTTTTGGGTATCTTATCCGGCGGATCAAAGTTCAAACATATGACATGATTACCTGATATTGTAATAATTGTTGATCAGTAAGAAGAATATATAGCTCAATGAAATTTAGTGCAGTGCCAAACCCCATTTATTATGGAATTATTATTGAAATAGCTGATCAACTTGCTTATTTATTTTTTTCACAAATAGTAAAGTTCCATATCTTAATTTGCCATGATATTCTTAGAGACTCTATGTGATGGATAGGCTCCAGCAATCATGACATGACAAAATTGGCTTATTTTAAGTAAAACTAACTTGATGCTGAGGAACAAAAAGCGAAAAAAAAAATTTCAGTAATGAGAAAATGGAAATTTGAAAATAACAAGAAAAAGAACAAAGAACATAAATAGTGAAGCATTTACTAGCCAAAATTAATTGTTACTTGTTTCTTTTTTGAGTAAGTCTCTCCTAGCCGTTTCACCATAAACATTTTTAGCATATTCCCACAAGTAGACAACCGAAAGAAAACTCTTTTGAATGGCACAAACGGGTCAAACCTAGCTTAAAAATTAAAAGAAAAACAATCTGAGGACACACAAAAAAGGAAAAAAGAAAAGAAAAAGAAAAAGCAAAAACAGGAAAAAGAAGAAAAAAAATTAGGTCCTAGGACGTGTCATTTTTTGTTTTCTAAATTTTAATCATGAAAGAGTAGCTAGTCTTTGAAATTTTTGCTTTTAGTGGCTCTTATAAAAAGAAACTGATCCCAAATGTTCATATGTGTTGTACAACAATTATATTTTCAAGATATGTGCTTCTACTATCATATCAAGTGCTACTTGCTTTATACTCACCCCAATCTTAAAAAATATTGGCATTATTAATTGGATAAAGTGTAGGCTACTTCCTCGTATCGATTTGTTTATGGATTTGACTTTCTCAAACTTTGTGTCCTTCATTGTAATTCTACATAATAATCAGCTTTCTCTTTAAAAAGAAAATAATATAATTTTGAAAGGCAGAGAAGTTTTCTATCATCACTTTCAATTAGGGAAGCACACAATTATTATGATTATAAAAAGAAAGTAGCTTCTAGAGGTTGAGAAAGCTCCCTATGATCCCTGTTAATTGGGGCATTCTAATAGGACAAAAGAGAAAAGTGCACCAATTCGTATTCGTGATATCCTGATCATCAATACTTTTCTTGTTACTACCCCTAATTTGGATAAAAAGAAATATCAACCTTAACCTGTATTGCATTTAAGGATTCAAGAATTTCATGAAATATGCTCAAAGTAATCATTTTTAGTGAATCAGAACAAGTAAAGCCTTTGAAAAGGTGCATCCAAGTCATTGTCAATTTGATTATTAATAAAAAAAAGTCATTGTCATTTACCTGTGAGGGTTGATGTTTCTAGAGACAAGAATGCTAATGCTAGGTCCGATACATCTAACCAACGGTTTACTATTGGGGAAATAAAAATACCGGGAGTTTCCTTGAGTAATTAATATAATATAATATATAAAGACACATTTTAACTTAAAAGGCCTAAATTCAATGTATATGTGCTTAATTATGTTATATTATCTACTCGTATTTTTCATCATTATTTAATGTGAGACTTCACTCACATGTATAACCTAAAACCTACAATAAAATAGTAGTAATTATTACTGGTTTTTTACTTTGTCTACTTGAATATTTATTTTTACTTTTTAACTTTGCACTGCAAACATAAAATTTCGACTGAAAAAAAGAAAAGAAAAGATAATGAGCAAATCTATCATGATTGCATGCAAATTGCTCCTGTAAGAAGCTTTTTGTTTTGATTATAATAAAGTAGGGGAGGGGAAATTCAAATCTAAGTTCTCCTATGCGTGATAATTAGATAACATCATTGAGCTATAAGGTTTTTGAAATAAGAAACTTTTTTGTTGTTGAATTAATACCTTCTCTAAACTTTTGTTGATACATGTGTAATTATTGGTTGTTTAGGTTAATCGGGCTGCAAAAGTAACTTGCGCTCAAGAACACTAATTGTATAAGCTAAAATTTGGCAATATCTTCATTAAAAAAAAAAGGGAAAACAAAGTCAAAGGGATGTTATATTAAAAATTAAGATAAACTTAAAAATTTGTTACACCTTCGAGACATGGAGACCCTAACCCAATCTTAGCTTGAAAGAAGAAAGCATCTCTCCTCACAAGTTGGTGGGTCACATGTTAGTGGGGCGGATAAGCCTATGATGTAAGAGACCCGTTCCATAGAGCGAGCACATGAAATAATTTTCGATAAAATAGAAGCATAATAATATAAGATCATTTTCTAGATACAAGAGATATATATATATATATATATATAAATGTTACACCTTGCAACTTTCCTAATAAAAAAAAAATTTAATAAATATTCTAACATCTTAAAATACTAATAGTTTTGTAGTTCAATTGACACCTCTTCATACATAAAATGTTGATTGATTTAATGGGAAAATAATTTGAACTGTGGGCTTAATAGTATACTTTAATTATATCTTTACAAAAAAATAACCAACATCAAATTTTTTATTAAAAATAAAAAAGAATTGACTTATTGATAAGAGTTTTATACCTTCGTAATATACGGTGAATATGATATAATCTGTCCCTCTCCTTAAAACTCGTGCAGCTTTTACAAGTTGGTCATACCTTTTGACTTCTCTAAATCTTTTCGGATATATAGTACTTTATACTTTTTAGTTTTTAGGGAATTCAAAAAAAAAGATTTTTTTTTTCGCGTGTATATAGCAAAAATTGATATGAACCGTTGGTCCTGAAAAATTGGCTTGTTTTGGGGGCTGAAGTGAAATTTGATTTTACCACTTTCCTCAAATTTTAAATTATTTTTTGTCATCTAGTTACAAAAGAGGTATTTATGGGAGGACAAAATCAAAGTAACAACTCGAAATAGCCAAAGTTGAGTTGCAAAGAATGAATTTTTTTCCCCTCAACTTGATCATTCAATATTCCATTTCTGTACAAAAGCTTTCCAACTTATTTATGCCACCACAGTTATTTTTAGGATTTGATTACTCCAACAAGTCCAAGCTTTACTTAGCTTTTTGGAGAGAGAGAGAGAGAGAGACACAGCCAGTTGGTTGTGTTTCCCACCAATTTAACCTTTTTCCCTGGGACCGTGAAATCCTTGTGCCTTAAACTCAAGTGGGTCATTCTTTTCTACGAGGTCCTACTCTCTCTCTCTCTCTCTCTCTCCCACTTGCTGGTCTTTGCTGTCTCGGCCTGTGTTACTACCTGCCCTCTTTTTCAAACTTCCCCAATAGACACTTCTCTCTTTTCTGTGTTCTCTGCTTCTACTTCTTCTTCTCCATATCCAAGTAAGATCCAATTTTTCTTCTTTTTCTCATATGGGTATTCATTCATTCTGATTGTTCTGCTTCTTCAAGGTAATAAAAAGATCAACAAGTTCTGATATTTGTATAGCTTGTTTTCTTTCATTGAATACTTGTTTGTTTCTGTATTATGTTCAAAACTTGGTCTTTTTGTAAATAGGAAGGTGTTAGCTATCAATTCAAGCATCTGGGGTACTCTTGATATTGTGTGAGCTTTACTGGGTATTGGTATTGCATGTAATGGTTGATGTAGCTTTTGGATTTGAGAGGTTTGTTTGGGGTCACTTGTGGGGTTTAAGGGATGGGATGTGCTGGACAAAAGGGGCTTTTTGTATGAGTGTGAACTTTTCTTTTTTGGTGGAATAGTGGCTGTGATTTCATGCTTGGTCCAAGACAATGGAGTGGTTTATGGCCAGATTTTTACTTCTTTAGCATTCAAAACTTTAGCTTAGTGAAAATATTAATATGAAGAACTTTCTTAAGAAGCTACATATCATGTCCAATCAATCAGAAGATGCAGAAGGGTCTACTTCATCAAAGGGAAATAACAAGCCCAATGAAGGGTCATCCCCTGATAGGATTTTGCACTCTAGGCCCCATCATAATTTTGAGCATAAACCTCTTTCAGGGCTTTCAGGTTGGTTGAATTCAGTTGCTAATAGACGCAGCCCCAGTCCTCCGTCATCTTCGAATGAGACAAGAGGAGAGAACATGGAACCATCTGATTCAGCTAGTACTGGTGGTTTAGATGTCCCTTTGGATGCAGTTAGGCGCGATTCGGGTTCTAGTAACTCGAGGGATCCGGATATAGAGGAAGAGTATCAGATACAATTGGCTTTAGAGTTGAGTGCCAAGGAGGATCCTGAGGCAGTTCAGATCGAGGCTGTAAAGCAGATCAGTTTAGGCTCCTGTGCTCTTGATAATACTCCAGCTGAAGTTGTTGCCTACCGATACTGGGTAGGCACTTGTCTCTTCTTATTTTTACTGATTTCAATTTGGTTGACTTGTTATTGCAGTCATAGTTCTTATAATCACAATACATTATAGGAATTTGTTGGGGGCATAATTGCTTATCGTCCAACCTTCAATTATAGTCTAAGTTTAAATTTCTTGTGGTGTAGTTGACTCACTTGTTGCTGCATACAAAATGATATGGATGTCAGAAAAATATGTGCCTAAAAAAAGTTTAATTTTGTTTCTTTCCATATATGCATATGGTGCTTCCTTAAGTTTGCTTTTTCTTTTTTGGATGAACTGGAGGGTCTTTTAAAAGACCTGTAAAAATATTTTTATGCATTAGACTTGAAGAGCTGTTAAAGAAACTAGGAAAAAGATCTGGCACGGTGTTGTTATCATCCTCATACCTCCTGTGATATTTGTCTTTTAAGTAACACTATTACCTATGATAAAAGTCAGAAACATCTACCAGTTTAATGTTAGTCGCATTCTGATAGTGTAAGAAATGTTGTTGAGAGTCACCATCAAAGCTGCTTTGCATTGAAAGAAAGTGCATAGGCAGAATGGGCAGAACAGGTTGTCTGTTTACCATTCTCTAGTTTAGATTTAATTTGTTTAGCTATATGTTTTAAGTTCTTGTGCACATACATGTGTATATTATATTCTGTTCACATGCATTTTCATTTTTGTAATTTTAGTTTTCACCCTTTCTGTTCCAAGGATTCTCTCATGCCAATCCAATTTAAGATGGCAAATTGTTGAAATATTGAAATCCATGTCTCACCATGATCTCTTTATATTGATGTGCAATTGTCACTGAGAACAACTAGCAACTAGTGTAAAAAATGTTGTTGAGAGTCACCATCAAAGCTGCTTTGCATTGAAAGAAAGTGCATAGGCAGAATGGGCAGAACGGGTTGTCTGTTTACCATTCTCTAGTTTAGATTTAATTTGTTGAGCTATATGTTTTAAGTTCTTGTGCACATACATGTGTATATTATATTCTGTTCACATGCATTTTCATTTTTGTAATTTTAGTTTTCACCCTTTCTGTTCCAAGGATTCTCTCATGCCAACTAGTGTAAGAAATGTTGTTGAGAGTCACCATCAAAGCTGCTTTGCATTGAAAGAAAGTGCATAGGCAGAATGGGCAGAACGGGTTGTCTGTTTACCATTCTCTAGTTTAGATTTAATTTGTTTAGCTATATGTTTTAAGTTCTTGTGCACATACATGTGTATATTATATTCTGTTCACATGCATTTTCATTTTTGTAATTTTAGTTTTCACCCTTTCTGTTCCTAGGATTCTCTCATGCCAATCCAATTTAAGATGGAAAATTGTTGAAATATTGAAATCCATGTCTCACCATGATCTCTTTATATTGATGTGCAATTGTCAGTGAGAACAACTAGCAACTAGTTGAGCTTCCTGCCTCTTGCTTTTGTTTAACACGTGAATAATAGCATCACAAGGTTCTGTCAAGGAGTTACCAACTTGTGTAATTTGCATTATTTGTGACTTTTTGTATCTTCTTTCTGAAAACATACTTCCAACAAAGCCAATTGCCCCTTTCCTTACTAGGTCATATTTCAGAATAAAGTATATGAGAAAAACTGAAGCATTTAATCTTTCTATTGCTATTAAAAAAAAAAAAACTCCTAAATTTTCTGGGAGCTTGAACTATTTTTTTAAAGACAAATTGGAGACTAACATAATTGTACAAGATTACTCTATTTAACTTTGTTTCTCATTTTTGTCATGTTTATTCCTTTCTAACCTATCTCATATCGTAGATTTATCCATGCTTCACAGAATTACAATTCTCTTAGCTATGATGACAAGATCTTGGATGGTTTCTATGACCTGTACGGAGTTATGACGGAATCAGCCGCAGAAAGAATGCCATCCCTTGTTGATCTGCAAAGAACACCAGTGTCAGACGGTGTCACCTGGGAAGCCGTTTTGGTCAATAGGGTTGCTGATGCTAATTTGTTGAAACTTGAACAGAAGGCTCTAGAGATGGCTGTCAAATCAAGGTCCAATTCTCTAGTTATTCTAGGTAGTGATTTGGTGCGAAAGCTTGCTATTTTAGTTGCTGACTCTATGGGTGGACCAGTTGGGAATCCTGAGAACATGTTGAGAGCATGGCGAAGTCTCAGTTACAATTTAAAAGCAACCCTTGGTAGCATGGTTTTGCCGCTTGGTTCTCTGAAAGTTGGATTGGCTCGTCACCGAGCGTTGTTGTTTAAGGTACGTGCTTGACTTTTTTCCTTTATGGTTCAAAACTTAAGTTACATTGATATGTTAATTTGATCTGGGAGCATTTGATTCCCATATTTGAAATTCCTTTTGGATGGTTTTGACAAAAATGTCTAAGCAAAAGCAACATTCTCACAGCCTTGGTTTCCCTCATGATGAGAATGCTATTGGTACTTCTGATAATTTAATTATATCAATTTCGTAGCTGTTTTTGAATTAATATGATTGCATGAGCAAAATGACACTTCGTTGTTAAGGATGAATATATTTCAGACTGGAAATGACAGACTAAGAAGACTGAGAAAATTTGAGAAAAGTGCAATTTATATGCAATCATGTGATCAGGTTCTTGTTGTTGCCGGTTCTATTTTATTCCCATACTTCTTTTATTCACTTCAGAAATGCTTTCCTTGTCCATGCTAAGTCTCTGATGTCTTTTCTCATGAAGGTCCTGTTAGAGAACCTGATGCGTACATTGTCAAAGACCTTTCATGACTTATAAATTTTACGACTGCGGTAGTTCCTTCCTATTATTCATCAAGAATGTTGTGGTTAGCCACTCTATAGTCTCTGCCCATCCTTAAGATTTGGGTGCAGAGACATAATGATTTAGATGGTAATCTACTGCAGTGCCAAATAAGAGTATTTATCCCATTTGTGAAAATTTAGGGATTCCGTGTTGTTGCATTCTCTCAACTTTGCATATAACAGTATTCCTACTATCTGTGGTCTGCCTTTGAGCCACTTAGATCCATATTTAGATACATTATCTTTGCTGTGTTTATATTTTCCACCTTATCTTGCTGCTTCCTAGGTTTATTCTTAGGTTTGCTTTAATTTTCCGAGATCATTTTAGGATATCTGAATATAAAGCATAATCTACGATATGCCTTGAGGTATGAAGATTTGATGCTTGTTACATGGGTCAATATTTTCCATTTTAAGATTGACTGGACCCTTGCAATTATACCACCCTGAACAACCTGATATAAGATATTGCTAAGGCATGTGTAATAATGATGGCTAAAGCACAAAAGTGGTTCATAACCACCTCCTGATTTTGAAGAAAATACGTGGAGTCTATTAAATTGTCAACTGTCAACTGGAACCGGGAAAACTCAACACAACCCCCCCCCCCCCCCCCCAAAAAAAAAAAAAATCCAAAAAACCCAAGGGTACCGGCCAGGAAAAAAAAAGAAAGGACTCAGAGGTGGTGGCTGCATCATGCATTGCTGTTATGCTTCTTGTCTGAATTTGTGATGCATTAATTGCTCTCTTTTCTGCCTCTCATTTTTATACAACCTTTTAAGCTATTGTTAATATCTTTCATTGGGCGGTGATGAACTTCATGCTCCATGTGAGGAACACTCTTCTTGAGGTACTTGAGTTGAAAAAAGATAACTCAAGAACAAACCTAGGTTCTGCATCAGACATGTGAAGATGAACTGGAATAAGTATTTGTTGGCCTACTTTTGGGTTATATGTGTGAGTGAAGTTTCACATTGAATAATATTGAGAAGAGTGAGTGGTTAGTATAATATTGTTGGGCCCAAGCTCATAAGCTTAAGATTCTGGGTTAAATGGTGTCTTTGAAGTTTTCAGGAGGGCTCATGGGTGTGGTCTTTGGAGAAGCATTAATGAAGGGTGGGAGAGTTTTTCTAAGCATCTGTCCTTTGAAGTGGGTGATGGAACTCGTATCCGCTTTTGGCATGACAGGTGGATTGGTGAGAATTCGTTAAAAGATCGCTATCCTGCGCTTTATGCATGTTTGGCGGTCAAGGATGCTTGCATCTCTGAGGTTTTGTGGGCTCTAGAAGGGGGTACTGTTAGAGTGTGGAATTTAAGGTTTATAGAGCATTTGAAGATTGGGAGTTGGTTGCATCTTATTCTCTATTTCAGCTTATCCATCCTTATATCCCTTGGGGTGATAGGAGAGATACTCTTCACTGGTGGCTAAAAGGGGATGGAAAGTTCGACACCCAGTCCTACTACCATGAGATTCGGGGTGCCTCAAATTCTTTATTTCCTTGAAAGGGTGTTTGGAAACCAAAGATTTCTAAGTGCGTGGCGTTTTTTCTGTGGACTGCTGCACATGGTCGAATCCTTACTATGGATAATCTAATGCTTAAGGGTCGCCCTTTGGCTAATTAGTGTTGTATGTGTTGCTGTGATGGGAAGTCGGTAGACCACCTTCTTCTTCATTGTCCTGTTGCTCACTCCCTATGGGCTTTCATGATTCAAGCTTTTGGTATTCATTGGGTTATGTCGGGTTTGGTGGCGAGTTTGTTATCTAGTTGGCATTAGTGGCCTGGGAAGCATAATTCAGAAATTTGGAACTCGGTTTCAGGGTGCTTAATGGGGATTGTGTGGTTGGAGCGAAATTGTTGATCTTTTGAAGATAAAGAGAAAATGTTGAAGGAGTTAAAGATTTTATGCCAACGCAGTCTAATGGAGTGGTCTCGTTGCTGGGGTTTTACTGAGTGTTCTTCTCTCTCTGAGTTTATGCCTACTCTTAGCTTGGTTTCCTGAATTCTCTCTTCTTGTTGTGTTGTGTTGTGTAGTGTTATGTTGTGTTGCTGTTGTATTGTTGTTCATCATCATAAACATCTTGCACTTCTCTTTTATTTTTTTCCCCCTTTAATAAAAGTTTTCTGTTTACCCATCCAAAAAAAAAAAAAAAAAAACTACTCAATTGGAGTCTCCCCATGGTGTTATCTTCACAAGAAGTGGTATTGGAGCTCAGGGTGACATGTGGCAAGGTGCTATCTTCCTAACAAGATGTGTTAGAGCTGAAGGTGGGACAATGAGTTTAGGGTCACCTTAAAAATTGGGGCGAGGAAAAAGTAAGCCTAAAGGCGCACACAAATGATCTTGGAAAAAGACCCAACAAAGGAGCATTGTCAATGGTGCTAAATCAAGGTAAAGCGCGAGGTTCCCATGGATTAGTGTGTAGGGTTCACACGTGATTCCTACGGATGACGTACTAGTATAAGTAAAGCTCATAAGGCAAGGGGGAGGGGAGCTAGTAGGACTCGTTCATGGCCTACAGAGAGGAAAAGGCTCACACGTGAGAGGGAGATTTTGGGAATACACGTGTGAGTGAAGTCCCACATTGAATAATAATAAGGAATGAGCGGTTAATATGATATTGTTGGGCCCAAGCTCATAAGATTAAGCTTTTGGGTTAAGTAGTTCCTCTATATGTTATATTAACTACACAAATGGAGCCTCCAAAGGTGTTTTCTTCCCAACTCCCCAACACCTACGTTAGCAAAGTCGACTTATGTTAAGAAATGTGGACCAGATTAAATAAACTCCTCAGTATGCACATACTTTTAGTAATTGTGCATGACGTATCTCCATTGTAGTTAAAATTTAGGTTACCTCTTTCAGAAGGTAAAGTTGAATAGCTTGATGGCAGATTTTTTATTACAGCATCCTGTATATCATTTCTGATATGTTGGACTTTGACTGGTCAAATATTTGGTACTATGAGGTTGATGGGTTGTTACTGTCTCCATATTAACTAATCTTGAAAACTGCATGGGTACTGGATTACCATGTTATCAAGATGTTCAGCAGGTATGCTTGTTTGAAGCTGTTTTTGTCCTTTTGAGTCAGCTGTCTTAAATCATTGGATTTTATCTCTCTCTCTCTCTCTCTCTCTCTCTCTCTCTTATTGTTCTTTCAATAGCCTTATTTTATTGCCCTAAAAATTTGTCTACAATTTTTTTTTATTGCACTAAATCCCACAACTTTGTTATTATTCTTAGGTTCTTTGATTATCTCGTTTTATATGGTTCTGTACTTCACTAACTCTTGTTAAATCAGTTTTCCTTGTTGTTTGAAATCCTGGCCTTGCACTAGTTTCTCTTTTCTTTAACATTTTATTGTGTAGGTCTTGGCTGATAGTGTGGGTTTCCCGTGCCGATTGGTGAAAGGGCAGCAATATACGGGTTCTGATGATGTGGCAATGAACTTTGTAAAGATTGATGATGGAAGGTAATTGGTATTATAAATTTGTGTTTGGTGATGCAGTCAAGTCAGCTGGATTAGTCTGAGTTTATTTATCTATTTTCTGTTCTCTGAAACATGACTTTGGTATGCATATATGAGCTGCTTATTTCTTCTTTCTCACTCACAGTTAATTCAATGCATGCAATGCTGTTATATACTTATATTTTAGTTAGAATCTTATTCAGTGTCTATATATTAGCGTTATAGGATTGCATTTGCATATGTAGTTGTAGACTTGCAGTTATATTTTTTCCCTTTATCAAATAACGCTGGAAATGATCCCAGAGCCGAAAATTGTATAATTTGTCACTGTAATTTTTTTTTTTTTTTCTCATTCGGGGTTGGAAAATGTTATCCATTTTTAAGATGTGGTTAATGTCAATTTCAGGGAGTATATTGTTGATCTAATGGCAGATCCTGGTACACTTATTCCAGCTGATGCAGCTGGGTCACATATAGACTATGACGAATCTTTCTATTCAGCCAGTCCTTTGTCTAGAGATATTGATTCCTCTCATATGGCCTCTTCGAGCAGTGGGGTTGGGAGTTCATTTGAAGAACATTCAGACTTTGCGATATTTGAGAAGAGGTCTAGGGCCAGTAATTTAGCTGCTTTAGGAAAAGAATCTGAGGATAGAAGCAATTTCACTTCTTCTGCAAATATAAACAGGCCAATTAAAATTGAGGAAGAGCAGAAGGTTTCCTCAGAAGATTTTAGAAATCCCTCCAGTGTAGAGACGGTGCCGGTGCAGGAGGCTCCTGGCCGGCCTAATTATCCTTACATGCATGCAAGATCTCCTTCTTGGACTGAAGGTGTTAGCTCCCCTGCTGTACGTAGAATGAAAGTGAAAGATGTTTCACAGTACATGATTAATGCTGCCAAAGAGAATCCACAATTAGCTCAGAAACTTCACGATGTGCTACTTGAGAGTGGTGTTGTTGCCCCACGAAACTTGTTTACTGAAATTTATTCTGAGCAGTTAGACGCGTTGACAGCTGAGGCCAAGTCCCCGACTGAAGATAGGGAAGAAGATAAGCAGGGATTTGGAACTCAAGAAATCAAAGCTCAAGAAGATCCTTGTCCTGCTCGCTTTTTGCCTCCTCTACCTCCTCACAGAGTGCACTCTAAAGCAACTAATTCTTCTGGCCAACCAGAGCATTTTAACTTTCCACTTGATACAGCAGAAGTAACTGGACAGCTGATCTCATCACAATCTGAAGTGACTCCTGTAAGATATACAAAAAATGTACCTGTAGCTGCTGCTGCAGCAGCGGCAGCTGCTGTTGTAGCATCTTCAATGGTAGTTGCTGCTGCAAAGTCAAGCACTGACTCCAATCTTGAACTTCCTGTAGCAGCTGCTGCCACCGCTACTGCTGCAGCTGTGGTAGCAACAACTGCAGCTGTTAGTAAGCAATACGAGCAGGGTGCAAGAAGTGATGGAGATGCAGATGGTTCTAGTTCTGAGACACGTGGTAGTGGTGACCGGCAGCATGATGCTTCTGGAGCCAATTCAGAGGGTGAGATAATATCAGATAGATCGGGAGGTAATGATAGTACAAAATCTGATGGTGCACTTGATGAAGTTGCAGAATGTGAGATTCCATGGGAGGAAATCACCTTGGGTGAACGTATCGGACTTGGTATGCTTGTGCCATCAAGTTCATGTACTTCTTGTTAATATAAAAATATAATTACGGATGCTTTTCACAAGCGAATAACTTGATATTTTTGGTGCATTCTTTGTTCTGCAGGATCATATGGGGAGGTTTATCGTGGAGACTGGCATGGAACTGTAAGTTTTATCATGCAGACCTTGAATGATCATGGTGCATCCTTTGTTTGTTATTTTGGTGTCTATGTTTTGCCTTGTTTTGGGAGATGTTATGTATTTTGGCTGGCTGTGTGGGGTTAGAAAGCCTCTGTACGGCTTATGGTTATCTTTGCAAGATGTGGGAATGGATAATAACATGAGAAATGTAAGCCAAATATGCAGTCTGAAAAGAATATGTTACATGTGACACTGACCAGAGAAAAACTGTTTGCAAAAAATGGGAATTTGTAGGATGGCCCTTTGTTTAGGGTTTTGTACAATCAAAATTGGTGGCCTACATGCTCCAAGTACTAAATTTGACACCAAACAAAACAAATTGGGATATGGCTGAAATATGACTGAACCTGAAAATATGAATTTCTGCAAATCCAAGACTTAGACTTTCTATTTCTGTTTATATGGCAGCAATGAATTTCAGGTATTTACTAAGTTCTATTCTGCTTATATGGAAGCAATGTTTGATTACTTTAAATGGTGTCCCCTTGAACATTGATCCTGCACCAGGAGATTTTAACTTAAATTATTACATCAGCTTTAATTAACATATGATGTTCGAGTAATACATTAATCTGATAAACTGCACTTTGCTTATTTTATCTTGTTGTGTCTATCTCTGGACTGTTTACTCATAATTGAATAATTTAAGGTGTTTTTGGACTATCTGTTTAAATATTTGAAGCCCGATGCATCATGACCACCATTTTCCTTTCCCTGAAATGCTTAATATAACATTATTTTCTGATTTGTTTTGGGAAGTTTATTTAGTTTATGGTTTAGAATAGAAAAATAAACTGTCTAGCCATATCTCACCAATACCTTGTTTGTTTTGAGAATTTATTTTTTGGTTGAATTCCCATTTTTGGAAGGTTTATATTTTGAACTTATTTTCCCTATTTGGTTTTACAGGAAGTGGCTGTGAAGAGATTTCTAGACCAAGCTATTTCTGGTGACTCACTTGAAGAGTTCAGAAGTGAGGTACAATCTGTCTTCCCCCTTCACCTCTTTGTATGCTTTCTTTGAATATATTACTAACTGTGTAGAAGCTTAAGCTATTTGGTAATGGTGAATTTAACTTCTATGAACTCTCCTCCTTTTATGTGGCCCCAACACTTTTCCCATGTTGTGGCCTAACATGTGGAGTATTAAACCATGTGGGAATTCTCCTGACTCAAACACAAGATTTCATCTTCTTATATCATGATAAATTGCATGTCCCTAAAATTTAAGCTATTATAAAAAGGTAAATTTAATTTATTTCTGTGTGCTTTTTAAATCATCGAATGCACTGGACCATATATTACGTTTAAACCTCCATTTTTTTACAAGAATTTTATCTAAAAAGAAACAAGTACATGGGTTTTGTACAATATGACTTCACTAACATACATTTAAAATCCCATTTTTCTCAAGAAAATTCAATTTTTTGACCCCAAATGTATTTGTGCTATACTCATGCTGTATCCGTGAAAAATTTCCCCTATATTTATGGATCCCACCGTAATCCGTATTGGATACGTATTTGATATAATTACGGCAGGTTTTTTGAAGTATCCATTCTTTCTAGGAGTTAATCTTTTGATGTAGAACAAAAGGTGCTGATATAACTGTATCTCCAAAACTAGGGTTAGGGTTAGGGAAATTAAAATGGGTTTTGGTGGAGGCCGAAAGCATTCAAATTTCAGGTTATTTGAGTTATTGTAGTCCAATAACTGAGAAGGAAAAGGGGGGAAACAGGAGGGGAAAAGACCTAGATTAACTCTAGGGTTCTAGGATTCACTCCTAGGGTTTGAATGCTTCACATGGTTGTAGAAAAATTTTGCAAACTTTCATTTTTTCTTAAGTTGGCTACAAATTGCTTTTATAATAAAGTTTCTGGAGACCCTACATGATTGTTAGTGAAAAAGAAGATGCAAATAAGAAGAAATATATGAAAGAAAGGGGGGTTTCTATGTTCAGTCCTTTCCCAATCCACTCCATATATATAGGAGAAGATTTGCAAAATTTTACAAAGAATACTCTAATAATGACAGTTGTTAGGGACAGCTCACTAGGGACACCTGACCAATAGTATGTTCTTGAAGAATCTAGAATAGGGACACCTCACCAAAGCTATCTTGCTAGAATGATGCTATTCTCTTTATTTCTAACAATAACAAAAGTACTAATATACCTGACTTCTAAATCAAATAAAGCACTGGAAAAAAAAAAAAAACTGGGAGCAAAGATAAAATAAAACTTCCACCAATTTAACTAGCTTGATAAATCCCAGTTGGGGCTTGTGGCATCATAATGGTCCCAAATTAAATTGTGCTTTAGAATTAGGATTCCAACATCATCTCTATTTTGTTATATTTACCCTCTCATTGTCGTTGCATTTACCATTATGTGTTCTTAGCTATTGTTTCCAAAGTAAAGAAATCTAGTTTCTTCAATTTTATATTCTATGTGCCTGCACCTTTAATTGATATAATTTGGATAAATTACATATTTGGTCCCTAACTTTTATGCTGTATTTCAATTTGGTCCATGGCCTTTTAAATGTGTCAATTTAGTCCCTAACGTTTTGGTTTTGTGTCAAAATGGTCCATGCAATTAAGTGATGAATGAAAAATGCTGACATGACTAATGACATGAAAATAAAATATTATTTTAATGCCAAATAGACTGACATGTATATTACCACATCAGCAATTAAAACACTCCATTTACATGTTTGACATTAGGTGGAAAAAAGTCACCCAACCCACACTGAAAATTGGATAAAGGTTGCGTTTGGCATTAGCTAAAAAAGCCAGTTTTTTTTTACTATTTAGCTTATTTTTGCTACTATTCATGGGTCCTATTGTACTATTTTAGTTAGATTTTAGCTTTATCTTCACTACTTTTAGCCAAAAATTTTTAGTTTCAGCTAAGTAAGCTGTTTCCAAATGGACACAAAATGTTAAAAGCCCACTAGAAATTTGATAGGAAACTGAAATTAAAAAAGCTCATTCAAATAAAGAACTAAAACCAACCCATTAGATCCATTAGTGGACCATTACACCCAGAATCATCATTCGTTGGTGCCGTGCAAGATTCAACTCAATCTCTAGAGCCTCTCACCTAGATCCATATAAAAAAAACCCAGATCCACACTGGCAAATCCTTAATTTTTTACCTTCTTCACTTTCAGATTTGGGTTTGTTGAGAACAGTGTGTGTTGTTCATGGGTTTGGTGTGAACAACGTGCAATTTCCTTACTGAAGCACCTCTTCAGATGAGCGCTTTGGCTGCATTTCAAAGTTCTCATTCAAATAGCTCTCCATTAATTGCCTTCTTGTGTCATCTCCAACTAGCTACAGCTATTGCTACTGGAACCAACCTCTCTCACATTTGCCTTGTACAAATAGCTTTGAAAAGTTTATATAAATTCAAATAAAAGCAACCTTCTTCTTCATGTTTTGAGAGTTGAGATTTAGGAGTTTATGTTTGGTTGGGTGAAGATCCAAATCCCAGTGGAAATTTCATTGTGAGTTGGGTGAATTTTTTGTCATTAAAATCTCAAATCCAAGTTGAAATTTCAGCCAAAGTAAAGAGGAGTTGTGAATTTCAACCCAAAGTAGATTTGTTTTTATTTTTATTTTTGTGTTTGTTTGTCAAGAAAGTGTGAGCAAAGAAAATGAGATGTTGATTTTCTTTTCATTTTTATTAATGTTTGATCATTTGAATATTTTTTAATATAAATGCTGATGTGGTTACAGATTTGGTGTTATAACTTTTAAGATATTATATATTGAAATTTTCAACCTAATATCAGACTGTAAATTGTAATTGAGTGTGTTTTAATTGCTGATGTGGCAATACAAGTGGCAGTCTACTGGGCATGAAAATAATATTTTATTTTCACTGTTAGCTATGTCAGCATTTTTTATCCTTCACTCAATGGCAGGGGCCATTTTGACACGATACCAAAACGTCAGGGACTAAATTGACATGTTTAAAAGGTTAGGAATCAAATTGAAATACAATGCAATGGCTGGGGACCAAATATGTAGTTACTCTATAATTTTTTTCTTTATATGTGCTGGTGAGGTGTCACTTCAATTCATTGATAATGGGATTTTCATCTACTTTACCACCATTCTTGACCCCTCACATTACTGTGGTGAATTGATTATCCATGGCTGATTGACATATAGGTTAATGGGAGATCACATTAAAGTATTATACAGAATGAGAGTTATTTATCTGACCTGTTCCGTTATAAGTCTGCATGTGCTCTCTAAATGTTCTGTGACCAATCATTGCCTTATTTTTATTGAGCATATGATTCTCATCAAAATTATATGGGATGAGATATCTGAACATATTTCTCAGAATTCTGATAGTGAATTTGAATAGGGCACCTGTGATGATTCATGCAAACTCTTTCCACTCTCTAAGCATGTGAAGATCATTTTTTGTGGTCTGCATAGAAAATTCTTACTTCTCTTTTGTTTTAAACCTCACTCCTTCCACCATCATTTTTACACGTCTAAATAGCTTCCTTTAGGATTTAACTGTCATTGGTATCTCTAAGTATATAAGGATTATATTGACATAATTTGTTTTACTTGTGTCTGAATTGCAAGGTTCGGATAATGAAAAGACTCAGGCATCCTAATGTTGTTCTATTCATGGGAGCTGTAACACGTACCCCAAATCTTTCAATCATCACTGAATTTCTTCCCAGGTATGTAAACATTCTATTTCTGATCATAACTGTGTCGTGGTCTTAATCAAAGATTTATGGAAGTCAATGCACTATACTGCTAATTATGGGAGAAAAAAGCTCTTATTAGTACAATACTACATATAATATGAAATCAATACGCGCACATATTGCCAATGAGATGGCATCAAAAGTGGCTCTTGTATGGTATGGCTTTTGGAAATTATTGATTAAGGCAGAAATACCTTTCACAATAGTTAAACTTTCTTAATTCTGTTTTCTGTTTTTTTCAATGTATCTTCTGTAACTTTCCATCTTGTGCGATTTTCTTGAGAATTGGTTTAAAAAAAAAAAAAAAATCAAGCCTTAGTTCCAAATCCTTGGGGTTGGATATGGATCCTCAACAGACTATCAAAGTTGGTCGCATGCTTTTTTACAACCATTCTATTCTATCAAAAATCATATTCTCTATCACCTCTTTAGTTAACATGCTTTTTATAAAAAATATTATTTATTTATTTTTTAACTTCTTCAACTCATTATTCCTCATTGGTGCATTAGTAGCTCTTTATTGCACATGACCAAACCATCTTAAATGTCTCTTCCTCATCTTTTCATCAATAGGGTCGCCCCTATTTTTAACTGTTATTTTTTATTTTATTTATTTATTTTTTAATTTGAATCTTATCTTTTCTAGTATTTTCATTTATCCATCGTAACATTCTTATTTCAACTATACTCATTTTGTGAAAATGTTGCTTCTTAATAGCCTAAAATTTAGTACAATAGAGCATAGCTGATCTTATAATATTCTTCTAAAATTTTCAATTTAACTTAATGGGTATTCTATAATCACATGATACTCTCAATGCATTTCCTCACATCATCCACTTTGCTCTTATTTTGTGATTCACATTCTCTTCAATTTTTCCATCCTCATGAATTCTTGATCCAAGATATCGAAAGCATTCACTCTTTGCTATCATTGACCATTATGTCTTTCAACCCCTTCATATTTTTTTCTACTTTTACTAAACTTAAATTCTATGTACCCTGTTTCAGTCTTGCTCAGTTGAAAGCCTTTAGATTCTAAAGCATCTCTCCAAATTTTTAACTTGACGTTAACTTTATATCTAATTTCATCTACTAAAACTATATCATTTTCAAAAAGTAGACAGAAGGTTAATGGATGATCTGCCACTATGATTCTGTTTGATTCAGAGCTTCCACTCCCAGTATGCTCCTTTTTGATAAATTGTCTCTTGGATCTTATGAGTTATGTCAATTCAAATGTTAAAAGACCGCTCATGTTTTGCAGAGGTAGTTTGTATAGGTTGCTTCATCGGCCTAACAATCAATTAGACGAAAGAAGGCGCTTGAGGATGGCCCTTGATGCTGTATGACCCTTTCATTCCTGCTCTTCATTCCAATTTCAGTCAGAATTTACTCTAATCTGTGACTTATATAATTTATCTTTTTTTTGAATGATTACGCTTTTAGGCTCGGGGAATGAACTATCTGCACAACTGCTCTCCCATGATAGTGCACCGAGATTTGAAGTCCCCAAATCTTCTTGTTGATAAAAATTGGGTTGTGAAGGTGGTGTCTTACCTCTTTACTGTGATTGCTGAATACGTTTAATGTGTTTTCCATGCCTAATCCAGCATGATGTAAAATATTCTGCCTGTTCAGGTGTGCGATTTTGGGTTGTCACGAATGAAACATAGCACATTTCTCTCTTCAAGGTCAACTGCAGGGACGGTAAGCCAATAACAACTTCACTTTTTCCTTCCGCCAGTTGAACCATCCAAAATCTTTTTCTTTGTTTATTTTTGGGTTATCTATCAAACAGATCTATCATGTTCATGCCTCACTGATTTATATATTCTTCTTTTTTCTTTTTTTTTTTCAATATCTGGTTTCTATGCACCTGCTTTATGCTTCCAATAATAGTAAAGCATTGACTTTTGTGCTTTTCTTTTTGACTGAAAAGGTAGAAACTTTTGTGCTTTTCTTTTTGACTGAAAAGGTAGAAACTTTTGTGCTTTTCTTGATACTACACATTTGTTGCATTTTGTTTTAAACGTTTTCCTTGTTAGTTGCCTGTATCCGGGCATTCAGTAGATCTTCTCGTGGTGATTAAAGGTGTGGTGTGGGGGGTAGGGGTGACTAGACATCTTTTTTGGCGTGGCAAATGGCATACAAGTCAGGACTAATTGAAGGGAATTGGTGTTTGGCTTTGATGTTGTTTAATGCTGAAATTGATTGATGCATGTTTTCCTCAAACTTTGGAAATCACAAAGAGAGAACCATTCCAAAAGTTCTTCAATTGTAAGATCATTTGGACTTACTGTTTATAACAGTGTATTCATGACTGTAGAATTACATGCTTTATTCTCTAATCACGAAATATTTAAAGGACATGTATACTATCTGTACTTTTGGTGTTCATAGGGATGGCGAACATTGAAATAAAAGCTTGTTGGTTAGGCCTAAAAATAATGAAGGCTGTTTTTGGTGGTAGTTGGTACAATCAGATTATTATTATTTAATAATGTTAAAAGGTAGGTTACCCCAATAGGTTTTTGATGCTATTGCACTAGAACTTCAGGAATTATTTCCATTGAAGTAACTTTGTTATGTGCAATGGTTTCAAAAGCAGAAATCTCCATATTGTAGAATTTGTGAAACAAATAATGAATATTGCAGTCGTTGGCCATGCCTACATGTATTCATGAATTTCCTGAATATGTTTGCTTTCTTGATTATCAACTTGTTTGTATCGGTCTTTGATTGCAAGCATGCAACCATTAAAGCTAGGTTTTGAATGAGTTCATTTTGTATTTCACTCTTCAGGCTGAGTGGATGGCCCCAGAAGTGCTAAGAAATGAACCTTCAAATGAAAAGTAAGCCTTCTTTCTGTCTGTCTGTCTCTCCTACATATGTTTTTAGTACTTTGTTTTGGACCCTTTATGATTTTTTATTTTACTTTTATAAATACATTGTATAATTGAACTTGCAGGTGTGATGTTTATAGCTTTGGGGTCATACTATGGGAACTCTCAACAATGCAACAACCATGGGGGGGAATGAACCCAATGCAAGTTGTTGGTGCAGTTGGATTTCAACATCGGCGTCTTGACATTCCAGATGATATGGATCCTTCCATTGCAGATATTATTCGGAAATGCTGGCAGACGTGAGTATTTTTTGGTTAAGGAATGTGTGTATTGTTTACATATTGATATTGTGATTCAAAACATCCATTGGCATTTTCTTTTGTTGGCTTACCTTAGTCTTCTATAGAAGCACAGACACGAAAAAAACCCTTGTGTGGTATCAGTCACATGTTGGACATGGACACGCCTGGGGCATGGTTGCATTTGTGTCTGCTTGGTGTTTTTTTATTTTAATTTTAATTTTGATTTAAGAGACAATGGCCAAAAATTGAAAAGAAAAAAAAGAGGAAAAAAATTGGATTGTCACCTTAGATCAACAATCTTGATTTCCTCTTGCTCACCTCATTCAATCTACACTCTGGCCACTTAGAATAGTCAAATCGGTGACACTTGAAGCCTACCAGCACTCCCCAAGCAGATCAACTTTCTCTTTTTCTCTTGCTTGGTACACAGTCTCTTATTCCAACTTCATTGCCATTGGATCGCTTCTCACATATTGTAGCCATCAAAAAAGGGCCTTCCTGTCTTTTTTGCTCACTTGTAGAGGTTTGAACCTCATAAAGGCAAGCATCTTGTCATTTTGTGACAAGAAATGTGAATATATCAAATAATAATAAAAATTGATCCCAGGAAGATATTGTGTACGCGGCTGTCTAGCAACCTTTTTTTTTTTTTTTTTCCTATTGTTTGTTTGTAAGGTTTTTCACAAGACCATAATGATGTTCATATCTAATCCTCTGATGTAGTGCTATTCAAATACCCTTTTGACACAACAAACTAGTATCATTGCTTCTGTTGTTACAACAATTCTCATCTAGTGGCCACATACTTGTCCTATGGGTAACATGATCTTCAATCTGTTTTCTGATTAAATACGTTGCCCAAGAAGATATTAGCAAGCCTTGCATTTTACAAAATAGAAGATTAAAAGCTTAAACTTGTGAATTAGTAGGAGAAATTCCATTGTTATGTTTGTCATGGTTAATGCATTGTGTCAATTATATTTGTAAATGCACTAGTTTGAGATCCTGATAATTGATCCATTTAAACATTGTAGAGATCCGAAATTGAGACCATCGTTTACTGAGATCATGGCTGCTCTGAAACCGTTGCAGAAGCCCATAACCAGTTCTCAAGTTCCTAGACAAACTGCATTAGTTGGTAGTGCCCGCGAAAGGCCTCAACCGTCACAAGTTGCAGAAGATCCAGCTGGCTAGAAGAGAGTCAACAAGCTAACTGATTTGCTGCTCGTTGGACTGCCAACATTTGGTAAGATTTCTTGTGACAAGCAAGGGAAAGAGACTGGTTGAAAATCATGACCCGACATTTACTCTAATTTGAGATTGTGATTCTTTTCCTCAATTCCTTTTTTTCTTTTTCTTTTTCTTTTTTGGTATTCTTCACAGTGCAGCTATTGTCAAGGTTGTGTATTTGTTTGTAAAAAGCCATTGAAATTGTTGTACATGTTTGAAATTTTCGCTGTACGTGAAGTTCTATTCAGTTGTTGCATAAGCGTTTTGCTGACTGGAGCATTGGGCATAAGAGGAGAGTTTTTTTTTTTTTTGGGGGGGGGGGGGGCGGGGGGGTGTGGGGAGGGGGTTTTTGGGGGGGTGGGGGGGGGGGGGGGGGGGGGTGTTGGTGGTTTGGTAATTTCATTGGTTCCAAGCTGTAAATATATAGTGGGTAGGGAAAAAAATTACATTTAAAAGTATTTTTCAGGAGCTGTCATAATTCATTTTGCAATTTACATTTTTTTCAGGAGCTTCGGATCATGGTAAACCCCAAAGCTGTCATAATTCATCAGAATTCGAGCAGATTGAATATCATCCTAATGACTGAGATTGAGAGTGAAAAAAAATTAATTTTCAATCTCAGTCCTTAGATCATAAAAATGAAAAAGTTAAAAATGCTTTTGATCCAAGATTGAAAGTTAATTTTTTAACTCTCAATATCAATCATTGATAATTACTACATCCTATTACACGGGATCCAAATCCAATTCTAGCACAACTAATTGATTCTTGTAAAGGTGCCTTGAAATTCGTATTAAAAACTAAAGAGGGATCACCATTCCTCAATAACACATCCTTAATGATTCCTTTGTTACATAAGTGCATGTTTGTATCATAAATGACAACAGCACTATTTTAAAAGGGGATTCCCTTTCTAGAACACATCTAGAACAAAGTATGTTGTTTTCGTGTCCCATCCAATGCACTAGACCAAAGCTTCACCAGGACACTTTCATGTCTTGGACATCATGGCTGCTATGTGGTCATTTTTACTAGGCAACCCTACCCCTACTTGGTTGTTATTAAATAGTTTCATATCAGCTAAAATGCTTAATAGTTTCATCTAGGTTTCAGGCATGGAAGTGCAATCAGAACCAATTATTCTTGTTCCCAGGTAGATGCAGCCCACTTTTACATTCTGAAACTGAAAAGAGTTAATCCTTTCTTAAACGTAACAATATTGTTTTCAAGTTTCTCTACGATTTTTATGCAGCCAAACCCACACACAAAATAAATAAATAAATAAAAAGAGAAAAGAAAGTAAGAGAGATCCACCACCTAAAATGTAAAATCTATCGCATACATATGTGGATAAGGTAGGGACCAAAATACAAAAAAAGGAAAGGGTAGGGACCAAAGCCCTACTAATTACAGTGAACATGGAATCAACATTCTTCCTTCTTATATCTCTACCTTATCCAAGCTTCTTTAATCTTCCATCCTGAAAATGGCTTCCATCTTTGGCTCACCACCATTTATGTCCCACCTACTCACAAAAACTCAGTTTTCTTCATCATCATCACAAACACCTCCACCTACTCCTCCATCTCCATCAACTGCACCTTCACAACCTCAATCTCCAGCACCATCTCAACAGCTAAGTACATCTTCATCCAACCAACAAGCACCAGTCTCAGTTAACGTCCAACAAGAATTCAAGCCTACAAAGCCTAAGCCTGCCACTGCTGATAGCACAGACTGGATAGCTTCCACATTGACCAGGCGGTTTGGCCTTGGTGCAGGCCTTGCATGGGCTGCCTTTCTAGCTTTTGGTGTAATCTCTGAACAGATTAAGACCCGAATTGAAGTCTCTCAACAAGAAGCAAATACTAGGTTTGTCAACTAACTAACTTCACTGTCCGCCACAATTCAGTTTCATATATATATATATATAAAATAAAAGTCGAAGGATGATTCAGTTTTTGGAAAAGTTCAAGGTGCATGAAACCCTTTGATGGAGAAGATACTTTGAGTGATTTGCAAACCTCTATTTAAAGATATTTTGTTACAAAAAAGATTAATTAAGGATAAGTTAAAGAAATTAGCTATTATGTTATGTGTAACGAATAACGATAAATAAGAAGAGCTTAGTAGGAAGTTGGAAGCCATTTAGTGCTATCCATTTAAATCTTACTCTAGAAGTAGAGTGTCTAAACGAGACTTCTCCTCAAGAATTATGGAAGAAATCAAATGAGATTTATATGTCGAAATTAGTTGTATTTAAAGAGAGAGTTGTGTCAACTACACATGGAGATAAAAAGCAGGGATCATCTCAAAGCTTTCAATAGATTGGTATTTAGGATCAAGCCTTGTTGCTTTTAATTCTTCATATGATATCTTGATGGCTACACTAGTGTTGGTTGACAAAGGAGACACTCAAGTTAAAATGGTTATAAGAGTTTTCTTGGAGACTAAAAGTTTAAGAAGCTAACGAATAATTCAGAAATTGGGCATTTGTGGTAAAGTTCGAATCAAGTCGTGCATGGTAGGAGTGTATGGCCTGGGGGAATTTTGATAGGAGAAGTTAAGATGAAGATGGGGACTTACACTATTGTCATGAGATTGGACATGACATTAAGACTAGGGAAGATTTTTTTTTTAAGGCTGGTTGAATTCTTTGGGCTATCAATAGTGTTAGGTTAAGTATGTTCTACTAGTATATAGTTTTGTATTGTGAAAATTATTTTAATTTGCTCCATCTTTGCTTCTGGTCATTTCTGCTTGCTTTTGTCCACATTCAACCTTGTCTTAAATTTGCCACCTTGTGTTCGAGGAGAAATATTAGACATAATAGAACTCTTTGGGTCCAAACATGTTGTAAAACTCAAACGTGTACTTATAGGTCAAGCAACCTCGTCTTCCTAGGATTAGAATAGGGTTAGGCTAGGTTCAATATGCTTTGATTATTGAATAGTTTTGTATTGGAAGAATCAATTCAATCTGTTGATTTCTCACATATTGGTTTGATCTTTATATGTAAATTTAGCCATATGGTCTTTAAAAATGCAACCAATAACCATGATTTATCTTCTACAGAAATGTTGAAAAGGAAGAGGAGGTGGTCTTGCCAAATGGCATAAGGTAAAAGTTCTCATTGTCCATGACTTGACAGTATTGGCCTTCGAACTTTGAAGTGCATAATTGTACTAACATGTAAAATTTCCGACCCCCCCCAGGTATTATGAGTTGAGAGTTGGCGGCGGAGCTTCTCCAAGGCCAGGGGACCTGGTTGTAATCGATCTCAAGGGAAAAATAGAAGGCAATGGGGAAGTGTTTGTGGATACATTTGGTGGTGAGAAGAAGCCATTGGCACTGGTAATGGGGTCTAGGCCATATAGTAGGGGAATGTGTGAAGGGATAGAATATGTATTAAGGTCTATGAAGGCTGGGGGTAAAAGAAGAGTGATAATTCCTCCTACTTTGGGGTTTGGGGAGAAGGGAACAGATTTAGGTCCTGGTGTACAAATTCCCCCATTTGCAACTCTTGAGTATATTGTTGAGGTGGAAAAAGTGTCCATTGCACCCGCTTGAGTTTGAATGTATATGGGTAGATTATGACCTCAGTAAAATATGACATTTCTTATTGATTTACTATTTTTTTGCTCGGTAAGTTTTTAAACTAATGGAAAGGAGAATTTGTTACCTTGGCCCAAAGCATATTGAGTCAGAAGTGGAACCATTTTTTTTTTATCCACTAGTTTTCGGCCTTTTCGTTTAATAGCCCCACTTGTAGTCTAGCATTTCCACATATATATACAAGTTTTATAATTGGTTGGACTGATTGGAATATTTGACTAAATTACAAATTTTGGTATTTAAGCATAGTCCAATGATAATGTTATCTTGTTTGGTGTCTCATATATTTTGTTTAAATCACACATTCCACTCTTTCTCCAAAAAAAAAAAAAAAAAATCAAACAACAAACAAATTACATTCTCTTTATATGATTGCTGCAAGATAAGATTCAATTTTAAAATCCTTATTTGATGACATGAGACTTTACCATTGAGCAAATTAAAGCACATAATTTATTTATTTATTATGGTCACAATTCGTAATTGCTAATAGCCAAATGGTCAAATGCCATTGCTTTGATCCCTCCGTCTTAAACTTTAACACAAAAAAGAAGTTATATAGTAATTCTTTTTGTTCATTAAATTGGTTTTAAAGTAAACACTATTCACACAAAAAAAAAAAAAAACATAACTCGTTTTAAACTTGGTTACCTAAATTACATTCGTCCAAACATATATATCCTTTTCATTTATATATTCACTCAAAATTATTTTAAAATTTTCTTATTCTATCTTACAAAAATTTTAAAATTTTTTTACCTCATACATATTTTTCTATGTTTTTGTATTTACCAACTTATGTAATAAATTACTTTGGAATCTTCAAAATATTAGCTTATATCATTATTTATTTGTTTATTTTGATAGTTAGTGTTAGTTTTTAGACCCTTGAAAACATATTGTTTAACCTAATTTTATTGCCAAGATACTTAAGTCAATAATGTAGATATTAGGTTAAACATTCATCATACATATCATGTAACGGAAAAGTAAATAATACAAGATATAATAACTCAGAAAAACCAATGAAACGAACTAATTTCAAGAGGAAAAACTTGGAGGAACTATCCCAAAAAGAACAATTTACTATATCAAATAGAAGTTTACAGTAAAAATTATTTAATTCATAGTAAACTTAACTATGATTATCAAATCTAGTTCTTAAACTCTCAAATTTCTTTGATGTGGATTTGCTCCAACATGAACCTCCAGTTCATGCTATAGATCTCCAACATAGACCTCCAGTCTATGACTCCGAGACTACCATTGAAGGTTTAGATCCAGCACTTTTGATGACTGGTATGCAACAACTTTAGATCTACTAGTTCTAATAGTATGTAGATTGTTTTCTGGTAGTGACTTTGAAAGGAGAAAGCATAAAACTTTTTAGATCTCAAAAGAGCGACTCCAAAGTCTCTTCAAAACGTGTCTTCGGGTTTCCTTTAAATATTATGTGAATTAAATCTGAAACCCTAATCACTTACTATACTTAATAGATTGTTGGCCTGAAAACGTAATCTGCAGATGCGACTTTCGATCAGTCGAAAATTGCTAAAATTAGATTCCTTAAAATAGTAGCTTCCTTGTTCTTGTACTCTGACTTGTAGCACCTTGAACATTGTCTAATTATACATATAGACTTAGCAATCTATATCTACACAAATTAGTACTCAAGATTTGTCAATTGTTCTAAACTTTTGAATTTAACTATTAGTTTTTCAAAATATACTTATCTAATAAACCTATATAAATAAATGCATTCGTACAAACATAAAACAGATCCTTTTTTTTGTTTGTTTTTGAGAATCACATAAAATAGATACATAATACACACACAACACTTGTAGGTTAAAAATGACTACATAACCTATGAATGACAGCTAAATATAAACTAAAGAAAGTTTTAAAATGTGTTTAGACAAAGCAAACACATTAACCTAACCGGTTTCAACTCCCAATTCGAAATTGATTCTAATCTTATTTTTATTCAGTTTGTATTAGAACAGAACCATTTATGTGGTTTGCTCCTTTAAGGCTCCACTTGGGAGGAGGGAATGGAATAGAATGGAAAGGAATAAAAAGAATAATTTTAGAATATTCTTCACTTCTCTTGTTTGGAAGTTTTAATAGAGGGAATGGAAGGTCCATTCCCTTGTTTGGGAGTTTAAGTATGAGGGAATGGAATGGGTAGGAGAGAACACTCATTCCTCTCTATTCCCTTAAAACCTCAAATTTTCATTCCCCCCGAAATTGGGAGGAATGGGAGGGAATGAAATTAGATTTAATAATTTTTTTATTAAAACTCTCAAAATACCCCTATATATTCAACTCTTTATTTTAAAATAGGGGTCTAATAGTAATATTGTCATAAAATGATTCTATTCCATTCCCTCCATGTTGCTCCCAAACATAATTACTTACATTCCATTCATTTTCAGTCATTTTCATTCTTTTATTTTAAAACATCTAATCAAGGTTACTTAATTCTATTCTATTCCATTCTTTTCCATTCCTTTCTCTTACTTAAATACATTCTATTCCATTCTATTCATTTCCATTCCCTTATGATCATCTCATTCCATTCCATTCCTTTATGAACTCCCAAGTGGAGCCTAAATGAAATTCGAGAATATCTTAGAATACCACAAGATGGAAAGAGGAAAGATCATTAGCGGATTCCATCATATATTATGTGGTATTGGATTAAATTAGAAGATGGAATTAGATATGATAGCTCATAATTAGAAGATGAATTTTTCTTTTTCCATTTTTGTATTTCACAACAAAGGTAGAATTTTGAAGTCTTCTCCAAAAACAATGAAGATATTATTATGAGCTATCTCCATAGGTGCAACTCATGATGCCATAGTGTTAAAGGATCCAAAATTCGACCACTCTTTTCTCTTTTCAAAAAGAAAAAGAGAAAGAACTCAACGAACAAAATTAAACATTATCAATTAGGGTCTTAGGCCTAGACCTGGGGCTGGCCCTAATTGATAATGTTTAATTTTGGTGAAACAAAAAATTGTTGAGTATAATGAATAATCATTAACAATAAATTTTCCTAACAAAAAGAGAATGAGTGGATCATTGTTTAGTTAGAAGAATGTTTCTCTTTTTCTTTCCCATTGTACAATGTGTTTTGAATAAAAAAAATTTGCTATCGTTTTTACTAAAAAAAACAATAAATTTTACTCAACAATTTGTAAAAGAAAGTCAATAATACCTAAAAACAAAAACTTAATTATCAATTTTGCTTTTCAAAATACAACTGTTTCAAACAGAAAAATAATAATATGGAAATTTGAATAAAAAATACTTAATTGATACTGTATCAAATATTAAAAACCTCACTAAATCTTATCCCTTTAGACCTCAAAATATATTGAGTTGGTCTTGCTAAATTACAAATAATTTTTTTTTTTTTAATGTAGGCAAAATTAGATCTAAAATCTCTTGGACAAAAAAAAACTTTACTAATTGACTTTTGAAACTTAATATAAGTAAAAAAAATAGTCATAATTCCACCAAATGGAATATTGAAACCAACTTTTGAAACTTAAGTACAAAAAAATAGTCATAGTTCCACCAAATGGAATATTGAATGTTTCATGGGCTGACTATTATTTGATAGACATTCTTCTTAAAAAAAAAAATTTATTTGATAGACATACGAGACACATTGAATTTCATGTACTTAAGGATCGGAAAACGATGACCAAGAAATCATTATTGATCTTAAAAGTATGAAAATGAATTAAATAGCAGTTGGATTGGGACATATAGAATCTTTTTTCGCCAAATATATGGGTCAGTATAGAAGTATCAGTATGAAAACTTGCAAGGTTGTAAATTAAACACAACAGTGCCACAAGACCAACGGTGCTGACTGCGGAGTATGAAATCCCAACCACAAGACCCGAATGGAGGAGTATTAACGCCTAACCTAACCAAACCAAACAAAACATAGAGATTCTGATAAGGTATCCGCATTCAAAATTAGAGTAATGATATTGATAATCACTTCCTCCTTAATTAGTTCTTATTATACACTTAAATACACAGCGACACATGGACAAATATCAATCACTCACTCCTCACCAAAAATATGATTTTACAATTTTAACTAAAACATGATTTAAAAAAGACAGTGTACAGAGAAATGAGTAATGCTACAACTACAAACTATTTTACAAATGTAGCCAACTTCTTATTGGTTTTCATCTAAACCCACTATTAATATCACTTTTTCATTTACCAATAATCACTTATCACATCAATAATTTGTAAATATTTTTGTAAAATAGATTATGAGTCTTTTTTTTGTGTGTCTGGCATGTCAAGCATTTTTTTTTAAAATTATTTCACTGTTCATGGGACATGAATAGTATAAATAGTCATGTGAACAGTAATTTTAAAAGTAGACAGTAATCAAAAAATGATTTTTTTTATTATTTTCAGTTTTCAACAAAATAAGCAGTATTTAAACGCACACTATATATCTAGCATCATTTCAAAGACAATAGATAATAAAAATAAAAAAAATAAAAAATAAAAGTCAATAGAGGTCTTAAACATAAAATTTTTTCTTATATTTTATTAAAAATGCCATTCTTAAAAAAAAAAAAAAGTTTTAGTAGCACGTTAATTATATAAAATATATATATATATATATATATATATAAAATTAAAGAAGTGCCACCATTATTCTATTTAGTCATTGGCACTGTTGGGGTAGATCTTCATACTCATGGGAACCGTTATCGACTCCCATTTCCTGGGCTTAACTGCCATTGTCACTGTAATACTCTCTCTCTCTCTCTCTCCTTGTGAATTTTTCTTTATTGATGTTTGTATAAGCCTTTCAAAATAAATTGGATATTGGTATTTGCAGGTGGGGTATCAGTTGTTGTTCTTTATAATCACTGCTCTTCTCAAATTCGATAAAGTCACTGACTTTGCTGGTGGGTATTCTTTCCTTAGTCCTTTTGTTGCTTAAAACGCTAATATGAAATTGGAAATTTTATTGCTTGTTGAGTTGCAAAGCTGTTTTGCACGTTAACTCTGGTTTTCTTGTTTTTGTTGTTTGAATTTGCAGGAAGCACAAACTTTGTTATCATTGCTATATTGACTCTGGTTCTGAAAGGCTCATGGCATTTCAGACAGGTATAAATAATCATGTTTGTGTTGTTGTGCTTGTGCTTGTGCACTCTCTATTATCAGGGGTTGTTTGTGGAAAAATTCTCAAAATTTGATCTTACATTTTTCTTTGATTGGGCTGGACATGTTAACACCCTCTGCTTCACACTTTTGCACAGACGCTTGCTCTTTGAAAAATAACCCAATTTTATTATACTAAGTGGGTATTGATTTACGCTTATGATGGAATCCAAGTTTCTATTTTTGTCAGAATTATAGTTAACTCACACTTTCCTAGTGGTTTAAGCTTTTGGGGCAAATGATATTTTACCATGGTATCAGAGCATGTGGTTCTAAGTTCGGACCTTTTCTCTGTTCTACCATCTATTTAAAAATTTCCCCACGTGTTGGACCCTACTTATTAAGTGAGGATGCTTAAACTTTTAAAACAAATGGTAATTTTTTCAATTTTTCTTAAAAAATTATATTTTTTGTTGGATAAATGATTTTTTGGTTGTGTCCTGATTATTAATAAAAAGAAGGAATTTGTGTCTCTCAAGTGCAATATATTCCTCATGGTTGGAATTTCACGTTTGAGTGAAAGTGATTAAGTCTGACATTTCTAAGTGATTAATATAGCATTGTTGGGTCCAAATCTATACACTTAAGTTTTTAATTAAGGCAGTATCCCAACTTGTCATGTCAAGGCCTCACATAAAGTGTCCATCAATTGTGGCTGGCCAATGTGTTGTTCAACATGGTCTCATTATACATATATAATTTTGCTGCTGTGATTTCAGATAGTCTTGACTTTGCTTGTGGTAATATGGGGTCTCCGCCTGGGACTGTTTCTATTAATGAGGTATGATTTATTTGATTCTAACATGAAATGATGAAGTTTATTAGTTAGCAAGGCTAGTCTATGTACAGTTTATTAGACAGCTCATTAAATTTGTGACTTGATTTTAGTTATTGAAAATCAACTTGACAAAACCTCATATTTTGAACTACCTGGAGTTGTGGATAGATGAAATCTCTGGCATTCACCTGTACCTTGAGGCATGTCCTTTGTTATGTTGTAGGCATCATTTTTGTTTTAGTTATTGTTTTTGATGCTTGGCCCCTGCTTAGTTTCAACCATAGTGGTGGATGTGGACTATCAGTTCTTCTACTCAAATTTTACTTTTAGATTTAATAAAAGTTTTGTTTTCTTTTTACACAATTTACTGAATGCTTCTATCTTCTCCTGTATCCTTCCATCTACTTTGGTTTTGGTGTTCTAAAATTAGTTTATATACTTGTCCAAATCCTTTACTTGAATACTTGACTTGCATATAATTTTTATCCCTAGGGCCAGGCCAAACTTAACAATGTTGTTGCTGTTTAATGCAGTATCACCTAGATATCAACTTCATATTTAATTTTTATTTTCTGGATACTATGATCAGGATCTTGCAGTGGGGGGAGGATAGGCGCTTTGATGAAATGCGTGCTAGTTTGAGAAAACTGGCAGTTTTCTGGATATTTCAGGTTTTTTAGGATTTCTCTATATCTATTTTGGATTAGCTATGACTGTATACTGGAATTCTAGTTGCCAGTTGGAATGTCTATATATAATTTTTGACATTTGATATGTGATTTACCCCCCTTCACTGCAGGCTGTCTGGGTGTGGACAGTTAGTTTGCCTGTTACAGTGGTTAATTCAAGCAACAGAAATCCATCTCTCCAGGCTGAGGACATAATTGGCTGGATTATTTGGTCAGTGGGTTTTCTAGTTGAAGCAACAGCTGATCAGCAAAAACTAACATTCAAAAACTCTCCAGAAAATAGAGAGACATGGTGCAATGTTGGACTATGGCAATACTCTCGTCATCCAAACTATTTTGGTGAGGTTAGTGCTGCCATTTCATTCAGATGCACATATACTTAGAGCTGGTGCTGAATGCTTCTGTTCATGATGCTGCTTAGAAATGTAAAATGCTGTTAACAAAAAAACCCTTAAAAGTAATGATATACATACATACTTACACACATATATATATATATATATATATATATATATTTCTCTGTTTTAATCCATATCATTTGTAATTGATAATATCTTTCTCATGGTTACTGGTTGCATGCAAGGTGCAGATTTTTTGTGTGCTATCTATCTTATACTTTACTGCTATTACTATAAACTCCTAAATATGAAACTATATCAACGAGTCATAATTTGAAACTACCTATCAAAAAAATGGTTTGTAACATCTAGACTTCTTTCAACTGAATAATGGACAGATGCACATTTAGGCTGTTGAATTTTAGTTTAAATTATATCCTAAATATGAGTCTCCACCACTGTGGCACTACAGTATTGATTCTTCAATATATCTGGGTAAAGAAAATAGATAGTTTAATTATGAAAAATTTGATAGCTTTTTTTGAGGAAGTGACTAAAATTAGCCTTCAGTTCTAGGAATCTGGTAATGTATGCTTGCCTCATACATCTCACATGCTCAGAAGCCATACCTCATGAACATGACAATTGTATGAATACATCAGATGTTCAACAACATTGTTACATTATTTACCTTGATTTCAATTCTGTAAAATAATGAAACCTTGATGAATGTTGAGCTCAGATTTTCCTCTGGTGGGGAATTTTTGTGGCTTCCACACCTGTACTTGAAGGTGCTGAGTGGCTTGTAATCCTTGGGCCAATCTTCCTCACATTGTTGCTTCTTTTCATCAGTGGCATACCATTACTTGAGGTTTGCTTCTCCTGGCTTTGGATTTAATTACTATATCCACTGCATTCTGAATATGCTTATGATAAATACTGCATAATTCTTAGCAGGAATCGGCAGATAAGAAGTTTGGGTTTGTGACTGGATATAGGCTTTATAAAAGAAAAACTAGGTTATGTTCTTCCTTTCTTCTTTTACTTAATCTTTTAAGTGTATTTTGGAGGAGAAAGTAACTAAGCCTAACATTGTATGTTGCAGCCCTCTAATTCCGCTGCCACCAGTAGTATATGGGAATTTGCCCTCATGGTTCAAAACAACTTTCCTCTTCGAATTTCCTTTCTACAGTTGTAGTCTTCCATAGGAAGGGTCAAACTGGTGAGGCTTAAACTTTCTGCAAATGCTTTTATCTTGACAAGAGACTCATGCCACAATTGCAATCTTCATCTAACTTGGGTTATTGTGTGAAGTTATTTGTTGCTTGTTCTGAATATGGAATATTTTACTGATGCTTGAAGCTATATATCTATTCTATTGGGCAAACAGAATTTCACTTGGGATTGTATTCTTAACCTTGGGAGTCAAATGACTCTATAGTGATATATTATCATATATACCAGCATTACTTACTGTTGTAGTCTTTTTCCAATCTTCATACTCTGTGTGTGTGAAGGGTTAGTGTCTAGATGGTTCATACTTGGACATTAGATCTAATTAAAGTATATTTAGTTACTAAAAAAAAGGCCAAGATAAATAATAAAACCTTTTCGTTTATAGATAGGTCTTGAGTTGGAAGGAGAAATGAGAAACCAAAAAACTAAACAAAGCAAACCGAACAAGAACCATGTTGCAAGTATTGAGAATGTCCAGTTCTTTCCAAACTTCATTACATTTAAGGTTACATAGAAGATGCTGCAAGTTCCTTCCTGATCTTTCCCTTGTCATCTGTTTGCTCTGTTTCCTACCTTCTTCCTCTTCCCTAGCTGACCTTAATTAAGAGTACCAGACTTCTTTTTACATCTAACTGTAATGTATGAATGTGAAAGAAATCAGAAATTGACTGCTGTTTTCTGTTATTTACTATTACAATAATAATGTCCTTATCAACTTGTGTTCCAGACGGAAAACACACACACACACACACAGATAACTTTTAGGTTATATATGCTTCGTACCTTGTGTACAAGAACTCGAATGGACATATGTAGCATCAAAGCTGATGGAATGGAATAATGAGATAGTCAACAAGATGGTAATATAATAATTTGGTTTAAGGTTTTGTTTGGATTGAAGTGCATAATTTTTCTTTGTTTGCCTGACTTTGTCATTAATCCTATGCTTCGTTATTTTTTCACGCAATTTACTGTCTGTGCAAGGTAGTGGACTTAAAAAAAAGTCCATAATTTATGATTTTATTAGATGGCTTAAGGTTTTAATTGGCAGTGCATTACTTTAAATGTATTTGCAAACTTTTGAAGTGTTGATAATACCATTTTTCTGGTTGTTCATTACCATCTGTGCAAGGTATAGAACAAGCAGGGGAGAAAGTAGCGATGGATTGAAGATGCGTTAGTTCTTCATGACTCTTTGATTTGCAATGTTTTATTTCTCTGTCCTATGGATGTATGGTTCATCACTTTTCTTCTCTATGACTACTATTATGATAAATGAAATTCTGATTTGTTAATGTTCAAGCATGTCCTGTTATCCCCAACAATGTTCATTTAAAAAAAAATGAATGTTCATTTACTAGCTAGAAGAGAGTCTAAAGGGTTCTTCTTTAAAATTGTTTCCTACATTTGAAAAAAAAAAATTGCATGTAGTAAGTGCATCATACGCGATGAACAAGGAGAAATGCATTTTTTGTTTAACAATACATGATGCAGCATAAAGTCAAAATATAAGTTGAGTATTGACACCAAACTCACAAACCCGAGGCTTCCAATGTTGTGGATCGAAAGCACCCCCACCCACCACACCCCCCCCCCCCACCCCGCGCGCGCGCGGGGCAATCTCTCTCTCTCTCTCCACGGCTTCAACCTCAAGTGGATGTTGGGATCAAACAAGAAACCAATGCTAACAAGAACCTAAAGAACTGTCTGGTTTAGGATCTATTAATTATCCTTTTTTTTTTTTTTTTTAATGATGTTGTTTATCCCTCTCCCTTTGCTATATTGATTTGCAGTTTCAGTTAAGTCAGCTATGACAAGTTTGACTCATCTTTCCCAATCAATACAATACTACAATATATAATAATGAAGGCTTTGCAATAAATTTTGCAAACCTCTTGTTGCACCATATCATCGTCATCTTCCCCCACCCCCCCACTTTGCACTTTGTTCAACCATTCATCTCTTTCATTTGTTGCCTTCTTAAATTTTCATTCCATTCCTTAAAGTAATCTTAAATTCTCTACTTTATGCCTTCTTAAATACTACAGTTTCATATATATATATATATATATATAGTGGGGGTGAGGGGGTGGGTTCAAAGTTTCAAACACATATATTGCACTACAAATAGTGTCATTAACATTGAACTATCACTTGAATCCTGTAATGGTGGGCAGAAGTAAATGAGCAAGTTGGAAAAATGAAGGCATTAAACGCTAGGCAAGAAAAGGGTGAAAAAAGAAAGCAGTAAGAGAACTGATTCCTACATGGCACGTTACGGGAAATGCTAAATTAAATGTTAGTGCTTCTATTTTTATATGTAGTATAGACGAATGTGTTCAACCTTACATGTATGCGTTTTTACAGGAATCACGGTTATATATAGTGGGGATTGTTTACTGCATTTTTGTAGTTAAGAGAGCTTGTTTGATTCAGGAAAAAAATAAAATAAAAAGAAAGAAAGAGAGAGGGCGTTTCTTTGATTTTAGATTGCTAGAAAAATGTTGAACTAGTGTGGGTCAAATAGTTTTGTAAATCAATTTCATTGTGCCATGGTTATTTTAAAAGAATGAAATTTTGGTTTCTTTCAATATCTTTTTTTTACCTAAGGATGATTTTGTCAATCATTTCAATAGCAATAAGCCTTATGGTACCTAAATAAAAACAGCAATTAAAATTTATTTCAATTTATGACCATATTTTTTCTTTTACCGCACATTACTCAAGAAGAGTATACCTTTTTTTTTTTTTTTTTTTTTTTTTTTTTTTAAATTTTAAATTGGAGTATACTTGTGTTAAATAATGACTTAGTGCTCACTGTCTGTCTAAGAATTTCCCAAAAAAGTTCTACTTCTCTAGTTCCTTTTTTAACTACAAATTATTTAAGAGGGGTATTCTTTCTTTGTGCTCGGTTGCATTCTTGAAAATGCTCTGAAAAATATTTTCTAGCGTTTGATTCTTTGTAAAATGAAAGGTTTTTTTTTTTTTGGGGAAAAAAAATACTTTTTGTTAAAAATTCCCAAAAATACCTATTAATATTATGCATACGTATATATTGATTGTATTGTGGGTTCTAGATAAAATTTTTTATCATTGAAAAAGAGATTTGGGGGTTTGAATTCCTGCTTACCAAAAAAAAAAGAAAATTGGTGTCTTGTAAAATATTTTATTAATTGTTTATGTGGTAAAAAATTTTACAACTTTTTAGGTTGGCTTTTTGATCAATGGATTATTATTATTATTTTTTTTATTACAGGTTTGACCATATCTTCCAAGTAAACAATCACTTAACAATATTTTCAATTGTAAACTATTTTATATCGGAAACTATTATACAACAAAACAAATAGAGTTTTAGCGTTCATGATTAGGAATTTTTCAAAAAAAAAAAATTCAATCTATTTTCCAATAAAACAGTTGCTTATCTCCATATTCATGTTCTAATAATTCTTTGTTTCTCCCAAAAAAAAAAAAGTTCTAATAATTCTTATTCTCATGGATTTGTTGAATACCATTGAACGGTGCATTGATAAAGTTGGGCTTTGTTGAAGAGCAATTGTTCTTCATGGTGTTTTAGCCTATAAAAAATCCCTAATCATAAAGAGTGTCAACTTTTTTGGTTATTACTACCATATAATCTTGAGAACGGAAAATCGTGTGGATTCGTATTGTTAAATGGTAAATGTCAAAAAAAGTGCTCCAATGCATCCACCTACAAGAACCCCAACTTCCTCTTATTTAGTTAAGAAACTCTTTTTTAAAAATAAATTATATTTATCATAAAGTAGTGTAGCAATGACGTTTGAAGAGCAGTTTGGTATGAGCCTCAGCCAACTGCCCAATGATGAGCCCAATATTAGTAGTTATTCCAGAAATACAGGAAAAGCCCAAACCTAGTTTTGATCAACCAAAACACACTGTTTCACTTGTAAGCTATTGTTGTTAGTTTGTTATTAGTCTATTATTAGCACACGTGTATTAGGTGGTTAGTCTATAACAGACTCCACCTTACATGCTAAGCATCTCTCTCTCTCTCTCTCTCTCTCTCTCTCTCTGTTCTTATATAAATAGACCTCTCTTAAGAATGTAATTATGCAATTAGTTTTCTCTGAAATACAAAGCTTTCTTTCACTCTTCGAGAAATTTCTTTTATAGCTTTGTTCTTTAGCTTTCCTTTCATGGTATTAGAGCTTTGCTTCCATGGCATCTACTCCTTCTTCAACTTCAGCTTCAACTTCATCTTCTTCAACCACTCCTACAATGACAAACACTATCACTCATATAAATCCTTCACTTCTTTTACTTTCGAATATGTCATCAATGATAACTGTGAAACTTGACTACTCCAACTACATTGTTTGGAAGCACCAGATTGAGGTTATCTTGGAAACCTACTCCATGATTGATGCTATCATTGATACTGTAATGGCACCAGATCAGTTCTTAAAGGATTCTTCTAGTAATTTCATTACAGAAGTTAATCCAGATTTTCTCATTTGGAGAAATCGAGAGTAAGCTTTGTTTACATTTCTTAATTTCACACTTTCTCCCTCTATTCTTGCTCTTACTATTGGGTAGAAATCTGGTAGAGGAGTTTAGAAAGTTCTAGGAAAACGTTTTGCCTCAATTTCTAGGTCAAGTGTGATGAGCTTAAGGAATGAATTGAGTAATGTGAAGAAAGGTACAGATTCAATTGATGTATACTTTCAAAAGATCAAGCAAATCCGTGACAAATTGGTTGCACTATCAGTTATTCTTGATGATGAAGAGCTTCTTCATATTGCACTTGATGGTCTGCCATCAGATTTTGACTCCTCTAGTTCAGCTATTAGGACTCGCAGTGATGTTCTTACTATTGAAGAACTTAATACTCTTCTCAATGCTGAGAAAAGAGCTATTAGGAAGAGATCTGGTGTGATTGATGCATCCACTATGGCTATGGCTGTCAATTACCAACCTCCAGGATTTGGTAGAGGTAGAGGCAAGAACAATGCTCAGAGAGGTTGTGGTAATGGAGGAAGAGGTAGCAGTTTTGGTGGTTGTGGTTTTAATCCTAATGGAAATTTCAACAGTAATGCTTTCTCTTCTCCCTTCAGTCAGTCTCAGCCTAATCCACCAAGACCTTCAGGATCTCAGGGTTGTTAGAGAGACCACAATGTTAGATTTGTGGCAAGAGTGGTCACACTGCTCTTGACTGTTATTATAGGATGGATTTTTCCTTCCCAGGAAAGCATGCTCCATCCAAGCTTGCTGCCATGGTAGCCAACTCATCTCAAGTTCATATGGCTAATGGGTGGCTTACTGATACAGGGTGTTCAGATCATGTTACACCAAATTTGGCTAATCTTTCACTATAACAACAACATACCATTGGTTCTGAAACTGTGACTGTAGGTAATGGTCAAGACCTTCCTGTGACTCACATTGGTAATCGTGAGTTATGTACTTCAACTCACAACTTTAAGCTTGATGGTATACTTAGGGTTCTTGATCTTGCTTCTAATTTGCTATTTGTTCATAAGCTTTGTTTGCAAAATAATGTTTTCTGCTACTTTGATGCTTATAGATTCTTTATTTAGGATTTACTTATAGGGAAGATCCTTTACAAAGGATTGAGTAAGGATGGCATCTACCGTATTCCTAATGCTTCTTCCTTGCATTACTCCAATGTCATTGCCTTTTCTACATCACATGTTCCTGATTCTTCCCAAACTTCTGTTAGTCCTGGTCCAATCTCTCTCTGGCATAGCAGACTTGGACATCCAAGTGCCAAACTCCTTCATTTTGCTATTCAACTTGTAAATCCTGCTTTTACATTCAGTAAGTTTGATAAATGTTGTTCTTCTTTTACATATTGTATAAGCGCTAAAATGCACATACTTCCTTTGAACAAACATGAAATTCAATCTACTTCTATTCTTTAGCTTATGCATTCTAATATTTGGGGTCCAACATCCATTTCTTCTTTACTTGGTTATAATTACTATGTTGTGTTCATTGATGATTACACTAGGTTTACCTGGTTCTTTCTTCTAAAACAAAAGCATGAATTGTTTATTGTGTTCAAGCATTTTAAGAACCTAGTTGAGACTCAATACTCCACTAAAATCAAAATTCTTAGGTCTGACAATGGTAAAGAATATGTTAACTCTCAATTTCAAGAGTTTTGTTCTAACCATGGTATAATACATTAAACCTCCTGTCCACATACTCCTCAACAAAATGGCATCTCTGAGAGAAAGCATAGACATATTGTGAAAACTGGTCTTACTTTACTTTATCAGGCTCATTTACCTTTGAATTTCTGGTTTTATGCTTTCTCCACTTCTTCCTTTCTTATCAATAGCCTTCCTAGTTCTGTCATTGGTTTTATTTTTCCTTGGGAATTGGTTAATGGTGTCTCCCCTTCTCTTTTTGCCCTTAAGACCTTTGGCTGTGCACGCTATCCCATCTGTCCCTATAACAAACACAAACATCAGCCTAGGTTTGTGGAGTGTGTTTTTCTAGGCTATCCACCTTTGACCAAGGATTACATGTGTTTGGACACTTCTACCAATAAGGTCTATACCACTTGCTATGCCTTATTCAATGAAAACTTGTTCCCTTTTGCTGTCAATTCTACCCTGACACATGCTCATCTTCCTTTTGCTTTTGATGTCCTTGCTACACCTACTGACACTTTTTCAAACCCTTCTTCTTCTATTTCACTTGTTGCTTCTTTTCCTTTTGAGTTTTTTCAGTCATCCACTCCCATTTCTTGTGTCCTTGATCCTCCCTTATCTTATTTACTCTCTTCATCTAATGCATCTGTTACCTCCATCATTCCTAGCACATCTTCTCTTAGTTCCTCATCTGATCCTCCTCTTCCTATTCCTGTCAATCATCATCCTATGCTTACAAGATCAAAATTGGGTATCCATAAGCCTAAGGTTTTTAAAGCTGTGACTAATTACACATACCAGGAACCTCCCTCTTTTACAATTGATTCAGAATTCCATTCTTTAATTAAGCAACAGACTTGGTCACTTATTCCTTCTCCTGTGGATAAGAACAATGTCACTTGCAAATGGGTGTTTAAGCTTAGAAGGAATAGTGATGGGATTATAGCCAGATATAAAGCCAGATTGGTTTCTAGAGGTTATCTTCAACAGTATGGTTTGGACTATGAGGATACTTTCAATCCTATGGTTAAACCCACTACTGTTATAATTCTTATTGCACTTGTTGTGAATTATGGTTGGGAGTTGAAGCAATTGGATGTTGGGAATGCTTTCTTGCATGGTAGGAAGTTTATATGGCTCAACCACAAGGTTATGTGGATCCAAATTGCCCTGCTCATATTTGTTTGTTACATAAAGCCTTATATGGTTTAAAACAAGCTCCTAGGGCTTGGTTTGAGAGTTTTAGTACTCAATTGCTTCATGTTGGTTTTGTTGCCTCTGGGGCTGATGGGAATCTGTTTATTTATGCTCATGATGGTCATTTGATCTTTTTATTGCTCTATGTTGATGACATCATAGTGACTAGTAATCATCCTAGTTTCATTGCTTCTCTTCTTACTACTTTGAGACAGGATTTTGATCTTAAGAATCTTGGAAGATTGCATTACTTTTTGGGGCTTCAGTTTGATTACACTTATGCTGGGATTTTTGTGCATCAGTCTAAGTATGCCAAGTTCTCTATGTCTGAGTGCAAACCTTGCAAGACCCCTTCTGTTGCTAATACTCATCTTGTTCCTGTTGAGTGTAAGACGTGGCAACACCTTGCTAGCGTAAGTCCAAATTTGGCAGCAAAAAGGCAAGTGTGATGCTGCAACAATAAGTAGGTGCGACGCATCTAGGGTGCATGAAGACGTGTGACTCTGGTAGGTACCTAACTACTCCCTTTATTAGGTGGTGGTAGGTTTAAATGCCTCCCACTTACACCTGACGAGGTGGGGCGAATCCAAACTGGCCCCTTTTTTGTTAGCCTACAGACAAGTCTGTGTTTGGGTGGTCCTTCAATGGAGTTTCTCGAGGAGGTGGTCCCGATAGCAAGGATATCAATGGTTAGTAATAGTTCCGCTAGGAGTTATTAATTGCTTGGAAATAGAATAAATACATTTATCACTTATTCATTTGTTTGCTTGTTCACACTTAGGTTAGGCACACACTAATTAGAAACATGGACTATGATGATATAAATTATGATGAAGGTTATAGCATGAGAGATATAGACAATAATTGGTTAAATGATAATATGGATTATGAAATAGATTTTGACTTTGACAGTGATATGGATAATTATAATTATAACTATAATAACACAAATAATTGGAATACATTAATAGGAGATAAAATCAACAGATAGATTGATAGACACAATAATAGTTTCTTAGATAGGATTAATAAAAAATTGGAATCTTTAGAAGCCATTGAAAGATCCACCACTGTAGAAAGAAAAAATGATAAAGATAATAGAATAGATAGTTTTTTGGACCTCTATGAAAAAAATTAAAGCTTTAAATTCAGAACAAGAAAGAAATTTGAACCCCATCAAAGATCATCTTTAGTGATAGATAATTGGCATGATAAAAAAAAAAATAGTAGCTTAGTAAGCACTGACAAATTCATAAATATCGCATGTAGAAAAGATGACAGGAGAAATAATTTAAAAACTCTAGAGACTACTCTGACAGAAAAGAAAGACTATAGTCAAGTAGTAAGAAGTTCTATAGAAAGCAAAGAAAATAATAATAGGAAAGATGACATGATAGAAGCAATACAAAAGAAGAAGCTAAATATAATTGATGAAGATAAAGTAGATATAATTGATGGAGACAAAGAAAAAGGAATAATATGCAAAGGCATAGTAAAAGAGATGTTAGAAAGAATAGAAAGACAGCAAGGTAATAGTACTATAACCAACTCAAAAGAAACACTATGTAACAAGTTAGATGTAGGAAAAGACATACAAAATGTAAGAGACTTTGAAAGACAAAAGGCTAACAACCCAAAAGAAACTCTACGTAAAGAGTTTAGCATAGAAAGAGACATAGACAAAGACAAAGAAAGAAACGTGACAAGGAAAGAGAAAGAAAAAGAAAATGATGGTTTGATAAAAGTAGTCAAAAAAGAAAGAAGAGATAATTCCAAAAAGAGTAATAATTTTAAAGAAGAAATTGATGAAAGACTAAAATCAATTGAAAGAACTATGATATATACTTAAAATGATAGTTTAGCAGAATTAGCTAAAAAGATAAAAAATTTAAATTCACCTTTAGATACTGCCAGAAAGAGAGAGATAACAGTTTTAAATAATACTAAGTCTTCAGATAATGAGAAAATTGACAGACGTATTAGAAATATTATTTGTCATAAATGTAAACAATATGGACATACTAAGAAACAATGTGACAGACATAATAAAATTGTTAAACAAATCAGTAAATCAGAATTTGAGAAAGATGTAATAAATGAATTAATGAAAATGTTTAATGTTCAACCGAAAGAGATAGACCAAGTAAAGAAAAAAGGAAGAATTAAAATCAACCAATCCACTTAAAGTCAATAAAAGAAAAAGAAAAAGAAAACAAAAACACATAATAGTGAAATTGATAGATAATTTACTCAATCATCTAAAAGACAAAATCCCGAAAGAAATCTATTCACTAGATAATATTTCCATAATAAAAGAAATTGATAAAGAAAGAATTTACAGAAAAAATAGACATTTGTTATCCTTAAAGTCAGAAATAATATATGAAAGAATTGCTGATCAATTGTCAGATCCTATATTAAATCATAAAATAGAAGTATTTAGACAACAGATTGAGACAAAAATTTGTTATAATCTTCCTACTGCTTTTTGGCATAGACGTGACTTGTTTAACATATTTTTTAATCTGTCAAACTATCATAGTATGTTTGTCTGTCCATGTAGGAGGATTCTTTTCTAACCTTTTATATAAGGGTCTTCATATTTTTCTTAATCCTTGAAAATAGTCTAAAACATAATTTAGGCTGCTAAGAAATCTTTGTAACTGATTTTTATCTTTTATTTTATTTGGAAATTTATCTACAAATTGAATGGCTCTGTCAATAGGACTTAAGGTTCCCTTATATATATTATGTCCTAAAAATTAGATTTTATCTTTGAACAACTAATCCATTATGTTTAATTACTAAAAAACAATGTGACAAAGATAATAAAAATGTAAAACGTATAAGTAAATTAGAATTTGAGAAAGATGTAATAAATGAATTAATGGAAATGTTTAACGTTAAGCAGAAAGAGATAGACCAAGTAAAGAAAAAGGGAGAAGTAAAATCAACAAACCCACTTAAAGTCAATAAAAGAAAAAGAAAACAAAAAGACATAATAATGAAATTGATAGATAACTTACCAAATCATTTAAAAGACAAAAAAGACTATTTGCTAAAATTGAAAGATTCTATAGAAATACCTATGGCTTGTATTAGGTGTAGGAAATATGGACACTATGTTACGGATTGTAGAAAAGAAGAAAAAGCCAAGAAAGAAAAAGACAAGAAAGAAAAGATAAAAATGAAATAAGATGGAAAAAAAAATAAAATAAAACTAGTAAATCTACAAGACTTAATGATAGAAGCAAAAAAGTAAAACAAGAAATTAAAGAAATTAAAGAAGATGACTCAACGGACATAGATGAACAAAATATTGCAGAAATAGTAGACTTGAAAGATTTTCCTAAAATATTGACAGATTCTTCCTTAACAGGCATAATGATGGCAGACTCCCTTGATCCTCTAACAGATAAAGAGATTATAGATATTAATGTTTCAAGTAATAATAAAGATGATAGCAATAGACAGAATTTCTTGAGATTAATTGATAGAGTAATTTTTCAAAAATGGCATACTGGAATCACTTTAGTAATTAATAAAGAGTTTTCTTTGATAGAAACTGCTTTAATAGACTCAAGTGCTGACATGAATTGTATACAAGAAGGATTAATACTTTTAAAGTATTATGAAAAATCATTTAAGATCAACTCATGCTAATGAAGAAAATCTCATAATTAATTATAAAATACCTAATGTTCACATATGCCATGATGGAATATGTTTTGAAGTAGTCTTTGTTTTAATTAAAGACCTTCCTTTTAAAATTATTTTAGGAACTCCTTTTATGGCTTTGATTTACTCCTTTTCAGTAACAGATGAAGGAATTAAAACTGGTGTGTTGGGAAAAGATATATTCTTTAGATTCATTTTACCAACTGTCCTAAAAGAAAATCATTCTTCCAAAAAGGTCATTATTTTAAAAGATATCAATGAAAGAGGAATCTATAGAACTAAAACAAGATTGTCATCTTTAAAGACAGAAATATCACTTGATGACCAATTGACAGAAAATGACAAAAAGAAATTTAAACAAGACAAAGAGATAGAGATTTTTTCTTATTCCTCCATTGCTTTGTTGTATAAGCACTGACATATAGTCCAAACACTTTGTGAAAAAAAATTTGGTGAAAAAGACAAAGACATGAAAGATGGAACTATACTCTCTTTTGGCCAATATGAATAGACTGATAGTTGGATAGATGTACTAAACAGAATTATAATAGATAACATACTTACACCCTTTATAGTATCCTCAAATACTCATATAACAGATATTTTAATAACTGAAGTCTTGATAGATTCTCCTTTACTAATTATTAAAGAAAACATTAATTGTGGTAATTTCTTGTACATATACAGATTTAATTTCCTAATTGGAAGAGTTAAGCCCCTAACAGATTTTCCTATTATTGACATTGATGAAAGACTTTATGGAGAGGCTTTATTTCATATATTCCTGTAGAATGAGATATGTAATACATACATGGATAGAATCATGATGGATTTTAATTTTTGTTTGAATTTTACTCAACTTGACAGACTCCATTATGACTACTCTAATACCACTACAACTTAGCAAGGGCACAAAGGTGTACGGAGAAACATTTGTTTTATTATAAATACTTTAAATTTTAAAAATGCTTTTCTTATAAAACATTTTAAAGAGGTTTCACAAAAAGCAATTGATAAAAGGATTTTGAATTTGAAAGAAGCTTTGCATGAAAACATTTGTTCTCAAAATAAAATTTCAAGACATAATCCTTTTTCCAAAACCCATTTGCAGACTACTATGAGTAAAGGAGACTGGGCTGGTGATCCTATGGATAGGAAGTCTATTTCAGGCATCTTGGCAATTCTCCCATTACTTTTTCTACTAAGAAGTAGCCTATTGTGTCTAGGTCCTCTTCTGAGGCTGAGTACAGGGCCCTTGCTTCTTGTGCTGCTGAGCTTTATTGGATTCATATATTGCTCAAGGATTTTGGTGTGTTTCTTCATTCTCCTCCTACTTTATGGGGTGATAATGTCTCTGCATTGGCTATTGCTAGTAATCCTATGTTTCATGCTCGGACTAAGCATATTGAAGTGGATTACCACTTTGTTCATGAGAAGGTTCTCTATCATGATCTTCAAGTTAAGTTTGTTTCTTCTCATGATCAATTGGTTGACATTCTCACCAAGGGTTTACCTTCTCCACGGTTTCCTTGGCTTGTTTCCAAGCTCATGTGGTGCTTCCCTATGATCTTCAAGGGGGGTGAAGAGCAGTCTGGTATGAGCCTCAGCCAACAGCCCAGTGATGAGCCCAATATTAATAGTGAGTCCAGAAATAAAGGAAAATCCCAAGCCTAGTTTTGATCAACCAAAACACACCATTTCACTTATAAGCTACTATTGTTAGTTTGTTATTAGTCTGTTATTAGTACACGTGTATCAGGTGGTTAGTCTATAACAGACACCGCCTTACACGCTAAGCATCTCTCTCTCTCTCTCTCCCTCTCTATGTTCTTATATAAACAGACCTCTCTTAAGAATGTAATTATGCAATTAGTTTTCTCTGAAATACAAAGCTTTCTTTCACTCTTTGAGAACTTTCTTTTATAGCTTTGTTCTTTAGCTTTCCTTTCAACTTTCTATGGTGAAAATTAATTAGAATTTAAGTTACTATAAACGTGGAGACAAGAAATGTGCTCTATGAGGCTTGAAGAACAATATAGATAATAAAAATTTTTACGTGTAAGTGGGAGTATATTCTCCGCGGATAACAAAAAACAACGTTCTAAATGTTAATGTGTTATGAATCTATGATCTTTTACTAGTTTCCTCCAATAACTCATATTTAGACTAATATAATTTAGGCATTATTTTATGTCATCTATGGAAAACACACACACACACACACACACACACACACACACACACACACACATATATCATCTACATATTATGTCTTGCAAAGTTGTATAATTATGATTCTTAGGTGAAATGTAATTACCATTTTTCTCCGCATATCATACCAAAGTTATTTTGAATAATCATTCTTTGACATTAATTGGTAAACCACACGAATTTTAAATTTGGATTGATCATTAACTTTTTTCATATGAACATGATACAAACAAAGAATGCAAGTTAATAATTTGAAACTAATCACGAAAAAATTCACCATGGTAGATCTTTTAAAAGATGGTACCATGAATTGTAGATTATAGTTTCATTTTGAAATGATTTAGAAAATTTTTCTTTATGGCTCGATATAATACTCACTTTGTAGTATAAGATTTAAGGAGTTAGCTTCATTTAAGTAGTCTCCTCATATGCGCTATTGTTGTACTAAGAGGTTTGTTTGTTTGTTTGTTTGTTTTTTTTTTTTTTTCCTTCTTCTTCTTCTTCTTCCCAATTGTAAAGTTAATGAAAATATATTTATTAAAAGAACATATATTCTTCATATATTCAACAAATTAATAATCTATATCTATATATTACTAAAAGCTGAAGCGTAATATTTAATGTTGCTACGCTCACGTTGAGCCACATCAGTAGCCATGTTATTTTCATAATCTTTTCTAAATTTTTCCTACAATTTTAAAATAATTTTTATCAATTTTAAAATATTGATAAATATAAAATATTTTATAGCCCTATCTCTACCATAAAGCCCACTTCTTATACATTTAATTCCACCATAAAGCCCAAACCCAAACCCTTTTCAACTGAAACCTTTTAAAACCCTCTGTTTTCACGTTTTCAACTTTTTGTTTTCCTGCACAGTTTCAATTTCCTCTCCCTACATTTTAGTTCTTTCCCCTTCCCCACTTTGTTCTACGGTTTCACATTTAATTCACACTAGCCTCTCTCCCTTCTAACGGTGGCCTCTCTATCTTCCTTCCTTCTTGTCTTCCTCTCCTCACACTAATATATAAATACTGACAGAGGCTGGATGATTAATTTGAGGTATCTCTAAATCCCAGTTTCTTTTGTGGTCCTTTTGCTTGATTTTTTTTTTTCTCTTTTTACTGCCTTTTTCGTGCTATGGTGTGGATGATTGTTTACTACCTCTTTCATAGGGTGTTGAATTTTTGATTGCTGCATTTTTAAATTGGAGCTTTACCTCTTTGGGTCTGTTCATTTTGAGTTTTTTTATTGCTGGGTTTTTTTAATTCTATGTGATTCCAATGACTTAGTATGACTCTGATTTCTTAGCGTAGTGTTGTGGTGTTTGCTTCCGCTATTTTCCAACAATTGGTATCAACGCCTACTTCAATATCATGATTGTATAATATGTTGATTGGGTTTTATAATCAAAGCAAATGTTTACCTGGTGTTTCAATTTTTTGTAGTAATTTTTTTGCATAATTGTGTTTATCATGGTCTTTGGTTTAGACATGGTTTGATATTCATGGTTTTGATTTTAAGTCATTGTGCAAGAGTTTTTATTTTGTGCTAAGATTGTGTTTTTTAATTGAGATTTATAAGGCTGCTATGGTGTGGTTGATTGTTTACCGCCTCTTTGTTAGGGTGTTGAATTTTTGATTGCTGGGTTTTTTAATTGGAGCTCTACCCCTTTTGGGTCCGTTCATTTTGAGTTTTTTGAAAATTGCTAGGTTTTTAATTCAATGTGATTCCAACGACTTAGTGTGACTTTGGTTTCTTAGTATAGTGTTGTGGTGTTTGCTTCCGCTCTTTTCCAACAATTGGTATCATAGCCTACTTCAATATCATGATTGTATAACATGTTGATTGGGTTTTAGAATCAAAGCAAATTGTTTTCTTGGTGTTTCAATTTTTTGCAGTAATTTTTCTGCATAACTGTGTTTATCATAGTCTTTGGTTTAGACATGATTTGACATTCATGGTTTCAATTTTAAGTCACTGTGCAAGTGTTTTTATTTTGTGCTAAGATTATTTTTTTTAATCAAGATTTATAAGGCTTAAATATCTCTCCACACCTAAGATGTATCGGGATGGGATTATAATGACATGCCATCTTTTATTCATCCTAGAAATATGTGTAAGTCTGATTTACTAACCGTTATTATAGTAAAAAATCTGGTTGGGTCTATAAAATATGTCGTTGCAAGTTTCAACTTTCCATTAAATATGTAATTAACTTAAAATACATCTGGGAAGTTGATGCATCCTATTAAAATACGTCTTTCAAGAAGAGCAAAACATTATAGTAAACATTTTATGCATCCTATTAATCTAGGTAGTTCTTACTTGCAAGTTTCAACTTCCCATAAATATGTAATTAACTTGAAGGACATATTGTAAAATGTTTTGCTCCTTTAGTTAATTACATACTTCAAAAAATTAGTTCTTTAGTTCAAATTGGTTATTAAAAAAAAGAAGAAGAAGAAGAGAGAATTAGTTCTTTAGTTCAAACATTTTATAAATTACGTCTTTAGTTCTTTTTTGAGCAATACATCTTTCACATATTTTCAATACATCTTTCCCATTTAATATCTGAAGTTGAAAGTATGTAATTAACTAATGAATTTTTTTTTTAATTAATTTTATAGATCATTTTCATGTGAGAATGATATATTTTTAATGGAAATTTTTTAATGAAATTGGAGGGAAGACCTAAATTGCAGTCAATTTTTTATTGGTAGTATCTCAATAGGGAATATGTAAATTTAGATTTTGACAGTTTTTAGACTACTATTGCATGTTGTTCAATCAGAGGCATTTGTAAAAATGTTCATGCCCAAGCCAATGATAATTGAATGATTACTCTTTATATACTCATATCATAAAGGCATCTATGGAAAACTCTAATCAGATAAGCTGCATTTACTCAAGAACTTCTCCACTATTAGATTTGGTCACATGTATTTGGAAGAATACTAAAAATATGTTAAATGATTTAAATTCTTATATCATTTTTGTTCATTCTTGCATTACATTTTTTTTTCTTATTTATTTATTGGTGATTCACAAGTGTCATAGATAGATTCAGAGCTATTACCACTATGGAGGCAGAATTGGCAGTATTTTAGATTAAAAAAAAAACGTATATATGAGCGATTTGGGCTTGATATAGTTGCACCTACTAAAAACATATTACTTCTCCTTTTTTTGCGGTGTATTGTTTAATGAGTTGCTTTGCTAGGAAATTCCATTGTCAACCGAACAGTTTATGTAACCAAAGGAATTATCCAAAAGAAATAGGACATTGTTGAATGAGTTGCTTTGCTGGGAAATTCCATTGTAAATAAAGTTGGAGTTGTTTCTTCAAGTATGTCCAACTCTCAATTATAAATAAAATGAAAAGGTTATGCTAACATATTTTTATATTATTTTTCAGTATGCTAAAATAATTTTTATGTTATCTTTGGGTTGTGTAGGATGTTCAGTTTTTCTACCAATTTATCACAGATTATCTATTAAATTGCAAGTTCAAAAGCTGGAATATTTCTTTAGGTATCACTAAATGTCGGTTGTAAATAAAATGAAGTGTTTTACTAAAATAGTTCTCATATTATTTTTGGTGGTGTAAGTTGTTCATATTATCCACCACTTATTTGAAATGATTTTTAGGTGGGTGTAATCAAATGGCTTTCTACAATTAAGACAAAACATTTAATGAAGAGATACCGCTACTTCTAGAACTGTTTCAAAGACATAAATCAGAGCTTAAATCTCTATGAGATTGAATATATGTCATTGATCAGTGAAATGGGCAGCTTAGGAGAGTATAAAAGTTAATGAGGATAAAATATTGCAAAAGATAGGGGTCCTCAAGTTGTCTTTCTTGGGTTCATAAATTTTGAATTGTAGAAGGAAAAAAAAAAACAAAAGAAAAAGGATGGCATATAGAGCAAGTAGATGAGAATTTGGGGTAGTGCTAAAATAGGCAGTGGAATCTTTTAACACAAAGTGAAAGAGTAAAAATAGAGGCAGATTAAATGTTTCTACGCTCACGTTGAGCCACATCAGCAGCCATGTCATTTTCATAATCTTTTCTAAATTTTGTCTTTCTTGGGTTCATAAATTTTGAATTGTAGAAGGGGGGAAAAAAAAAACAAAAGAAAAAGGATGGCATATAGGCCATGTAGGTGAGAATTCAGGGTAGTGCTAAAATAGGCAGTGGAAGCTTTTAACACAAAGTGAAAGAGTAAAAATAGAAGGAGATTAAAACCAAAAATAGAGAGAGATTAAAAAAAAAAAAAAAAAAACGATGTTGATCTAAAAAATGAGGTTGGTTTAAGTATTTGGGTTGGGTCTTATCTTGTGATAGTTTCATTTATAATGGAACTGCATAAGGCAGGAATCTCCAAATACTCTTAGAAAAATGCTCTTCATGTTTCTTGTATGAACTTACTTAACAACCAAGAAGACACTATAAATAGATGATAGCAAAATCAATGCACCTCAAAAGATAAAATATTAGATCTTTTTGATTGTGTGTATTTGCATGCGAGCGTTTGTGTTCATTCATTAAAAAAAAAAAGTTATTGGTGTTCAATGATGTGGACACATGTCATCGTTTTAATTACTATTTTACCCACCCGTTGCTCACAGGTTACCTGTTAATTTGTATGTTTTTAAGTTGGATTGCTAATTCAAGAATGTCTAACTCTCAATTATAAATAAAATGAAAAGGCTATGCTAAAATATATTTTATATTATCTTTTGGTTTTATAGGTTGTTCATATTTTCTACCAGTTGATTATGAATTATCTATTAAATTGCAAGTTCAAAAGCTAGATTGTTTCTTCAAGTTTGTCCAACGAATAAAATTTCCACATTCTATTCCAAATACTAATCTCTAATAATACTCATTAATTCCATCACCAAAACCTCCAATCACCATGAATCCTGCAATTTGATCATACATATATAATGCAGCTTGAGTAGTAATGCATAGAAAAATATTAATAATTAATAATGGATAATAATAATACTATCATAAACAAATTTATCACACACAATGCGTGGGTTTGCGACTAGTAATAATAATAATAAAAGAAAAAAAAACCATCTTAGCATAAATGATACACTTGACACAAATTTGACTCTAATAAAACCTTGCTAGAATTGGATGGAACTAGTCAGTGTTGTAGTTAGAGGTTCAAAGAGATGACTCTTACTTTGAGCCAAGCCCTAGCCCAAGCAATTCTTCAAATCCCTCTCGTCTCCTTCAAAACTTGACATATACTTAAGTTTCAGATGAATCAAACATGGTAAATGTATACAATATTTGTAAAGAAAATAACAGTTTTTAAAATGGGTTTTTATTTTGGCTAAATTGAAGCCAAAATAAATGTGGAACTCACATGTCTTTTGAGGTGGGACTACATTGGGTTATGTTCTTCTACATGAGGAGAATAACACTATATGATTATTTGCTTAGTAAAATAAGAAATTAACCTCAAAAGTGTCTGCTTGAACATTACTTAGTAAAGAAATTTAATCCTTCACAATGAGAGAATAATGGCAAAATTTGGCAAACAGTATATTTTTCCAAAAAAATTAGGCGTGTGGCATGAGTTTAAAGTTATTTAGCAAGTTAGACTGTTTTTGGAGATCGACTTTGGGCTAGAAAATGAACACTATAGTGGCGTTTTTTTAGCAGCATTTTCAAAAATGCCACTATAGGTACCCTAGTGGCATTTTATATAAACGTTGCTATAGGCACTAAAAAAAGGCCACTATAGTTTTCGTTTTCCAGCCCAAAGTCAATTTTGTTAAAGTCGATTTTCAAAAACAGTCTAACTTACTAAATAACTTTGAATGCATGCCACACGCCTAAGTTTTTTTGGAAAAATATACTGTTTGGCAAATTTTGTCGAGAATAATAGGAGTACCAGGTTTATAAGCACCTTCCTTAGTTATAAAGTTCCCAAGGAGTACCATTGGGATGGCCCATCCAAAGTTAGCTTGGCCCATCACGCATTGGTGTTGCCCCGCATCGCATTGGTTTGGATTGTGCGTGGGTCAAGCTTGCTCTATACGTTATATATATATTTTTAACATATTTTATTTAAAAATTAAATTTTGTTGCCAAACGTTCTAATTGCCGTTAATTTTTTTTGCATTTGTTCATCTCCATCTCTACGCCATTAACACGTGCTTTTTGCCTCATTAATCATTGTTTCTTCTTTTTAATTGGGTCTATATATATTCGTCATTTTCACTCTTTCATTGTTTTGCATCATTCTCCCCTACATAGTTTGTTACAGTTTAGAAATAAAAACAGTTTTTGGTTTACTAGGTACAGTGATTGTCATGATTCTTCTGTGTAGAAGATCATTGAATCTTAAAAGAAAGGTGTCCAAGAAGTTTGTAAGCACCATTATGAGGGGAAAAATCTTTCTTAAAGACTTGGTATCAAACATAAGTCTTGATAAATTGTTGTACATTTTTTGAATTCATTCAATTTGTAGGCCATTACTTTCTAATTTTGTTTTGATTTACATAATGATAAAAATTTCTAGTATAGCCTAAATATGTGACATGAATTCTCTTGGTTTGATCAAGAGTCTTGTAACTTAATGATATTGATGAGTCTCTTTTATGAGGAGAACAATGGTTTGAATCTCCCTTCCTACTTATTATAACAATTAAATTATTAAAAAAAAAATCATATTGTTTTAATAATCTTTATATCTTTGTTTTACCAAATATAGATTCTAAGTTTTTGTAATGGTAATTGACTCTTGATTTTTTTCCTTTGCAAAGACGATCTTAGTGATTGCATTTTATTAGAGGAAATATTTTTCCTTCATCTCTATTTCTATCATTTAAACATCAGGCCTTGATATAATGACAAGTGTTCTCTCTCCAAGTGATGTGTTTTGAGTTTAAGTTCGTAAATCGATTTCTTCAAAAATTAAGGGTATTGGTCACCAAATTTTTAAAACATTTTTCCCACTTTATAAACAAAAAGTGGTAGGTCTCACACAAATGGTTTATTTTTGGAAATTGTTTTTGGAAAATTGTTTTTTTTTTAATAGAATTGTTCTAAATTTTATTGTGCAAAACAGTTTTTAGAAAACTCAGTTTTTATTCTCAAAATCACTAGATAAATAAATTTTTTTCCTGCTTGGTTAATTTCTCTCTCTCTGTGCCAGATCTAGTTTTTTTTTTTTTTTTTTTGGTGGTAAATTTTGTAATTAATTGTAGTCGATTTTTGTTAATTTTAATTGTTTGTGTGCAATTGGTGGTTGGGTGCCATGAAGGAGGGTTTGGCTGGTTGTGAGGCCTAGGTTGTGTTATTAGTTTTTTGTTCTTTATTTATTTATTTATTTTTTTTAAGAGAATGATTAAGTTAAAAAATTGAAATAGAGAACAAGTGCCAAACACATTCTTCATTTTTTGGGAAGAACAATAGAAAACTTGTTTTGGTAAAAAATTCTCAAAACAATTAAAGAAAAAAAAAAAAAACCGTTTTAAAAACACAAAACTCAAAATAACAAACCAAATAGGCTCTAATATTGCCCATTAACCACCTCTTCTAAAATTCGCAAAAGTGAACAAATCGTAAGTTGGCTACGAATATGTATTTATTTATTTTAATTTTATGTTCTTTTAAAATCTAATTCCATCATTCCCTACGACAATATTGCAAATATTTAATCACAATAATCCGTAATACCAACAATAACATAATATGCGTATGCTTGGATTTTTTGGCACCCGGCTTTTCCTTTCCAAGTTCCAAACTTGAATAAGTTTGCTCCGCAGCAAATGTTTTTTTATTTATTTTTTATTTTATATATATATATATATATATATTTTTTTTTTTTTTTTTTTGCAATAGCTGCATAAAATGTGGCTTCCACTAGACACCTGACCTCTCTGAACTGTGTGACCTTCCCTATTGGTTTTTCAATTAAATTGATACCAATAGAATATTATTATCTCTGCCTCAAATGAATAGAAGCATGAGCATAGGATAGTTTTCTCCTTCCTGCTATCCAGTTATCCTCCCTATATTTCAATTTACTTTACAATCTCAGCAGGCAAATCTAAACCAGGAACACTAAACCCTTATTGATTCAGTTTAAATATACCTTGCATTCATTTAAACAATCGTTTGGTCTCAAAGATTTATATTCAGACTATTACTAACTGACCGTGGTACTTAAACAGCTATCATCTTTTTGCTTGGCCTTCTTTTCTGTTTCTGCCTTCCTCCTCTCTTTCTTCTCTTCACTTTCGCTCCCCGAGGCTTCTTAGATTGGGTTTCTTTACTTAATTCAACACCATTTAATAATTTCATTTAACCACCTAGTTAATGTCATCCATCATCCTGGGGCATAGGGTGTAACGACTCCAAAGGCATAGAGTTTAATTCATTATACCTTTGAACCTTCATGCTAATTTGTTACACCACTAAAGGGTTTAAATGTTACCCCCACTTCCTTCCCCCCCCACCGCCACCCCCCCCTCCCCCCCCCCCCCCCCCCCCCAAAAAAAAAAAAAAAAAAAAAAAAAAAAAAGACAAAAAGGGAAACCATAGCTTGACTCCCAAGTCTCACTCCCTTTGGTTGGGAGAAATTTTCAAATGCTGCCTAGCGTATGAAGTGCATGTCTCACTGACAACATGAGATACCTTCCTTTTGGTTAGAGGTAGTGTCTCATTATATCACTCACTCACAACATGTGTGGGTCCCACGTGCGATAGTCCCCAAGCAACCGTCTCATAAGATAATTTTCACCTTTGTTGGTGTGAAATCTTCAACTTAAACGAGGAAATGAACAAACTGCTCCTATTACTAGGTACTGAAATAAAATCTGGTAGGAAATTTTTTTTGCACAGCTTTGATGTGAAGTTGTGTGACTAATTACATCCCTAAATACAATCCCTACATATTCAGTGTTACTCGATGTGCGGGTGGGACTAGTGTCCATAATACACCAAGAAATGAAGGCCTCTTAAAAGCTGAGGCAATCAAATGAATAATGAAGAAAAGCACCATATATTACAAATCATACACCTGCAGTGTTATTAATGTTTTCCAAGGAAATGACAGCACCAGATTTGACTCCATTTGATTCTCGAGAATGTGACATGAATATATAAATGACCCAGAAGTGAAGGCATACAAGGTAAACCAGAGACCACACCTTCGCTCTGGAATTCCTCCTTAAAAATACCTGACCAGCCAAGAAAATAGCATCCAACTGCTGAAGCAATGATCCCAAGTGTTTCCTGCCTGAACGCATCCTGTCATGAAACAGAGGCCCCCACTTAGATTCTGAGAGCTCCCACCTTCCTGATTCCAAGTCCCTTGATGAAGTACTTACAGAATCCGCCAGCATTGTCTTGTTTTCATCTAGAAATCTTGAAACCGCCTACACAATGCATCGAAGTATAAAGTGCAAATCACTAGATCTGTTTTATGTAGATAATACCAGTATAAAATAAATCTGGGGTGACAACGTACCTCAATTCTGAAGAGAAGAGTTGCCTTCTCTGATGAGAGAGCCTCAACCTGGTTGAACATTTAAGAATTGAAATCTCGGTGATCATTACACATACTAGTGAATTTCATTTTATTACAGAAAATTTGTGATTTAGAATAATTTTACTACTGAAAAAGAACTCAATCATGAACTCTGTCCTAAGATAATTCAAGTTATCATACAAAGGAATCTTTCACAAACACTAGAACTAGATCATAATAAATTTTTGAAGTAGCTGATAGTGGTATTACAGAGAAGGATAACCAATAGCATACAATATGCAAAATGTCCATGATCGCAAAATGTTACATACTGGCAACAAACATTTGAATGTGAAACAGATGAGCAATAAATCAAAGCAGGAGCCTTAAATAATAGCAGAGGCTCTGTAATGGCAGACCTGGAAGCAAGATCCTATACACATGACTTTTTGGTCTTCCAATTTTTTTTTTTTTTTTTAAATTGGCAAGTTAACCTTTGGGAGAGACGGTAAATTCAGTATTTTTTTTTTTTTTTTTTTCACCTGATGAGACACCCATTGCAAAACAATATAGCTAATTAACTTTTTTTTTTCTTTTTCTTTTTTATAAGAATATAAGTAATTAAATTTTATGGCTCCATCCCTCTCAAAGCTCAAAAGGTGTCTCGGCTGAATTTGGTTCTTCATCAACAAAAGGCTGAATGATTCATTTATATCTGAGGACACTTTACAAACTCTTATGGTATGCTTTTGCCTTTTCTATATAAGGCATTAAGCTAAAAACCAGATGTATCATAAGGCCCCCATTCATCAAACAAAAATAAGTACAAGAAATCACTGACTGAATTATCCAGAATGTTTGAAGACAAACCTGGGCTTGTTTCTGAATTAAATGATCAGTCATCTGACCAAGCCTTTGCTTGAGCTCAGTTTCAACTTCAGTTGGCTCCTCCATCTCTTTCTTTGTAATTTCAATGTTTGCTTCCAGCTTCTTTGCCTGAAATATAGACGATACTGTAAGTAAAATATATTGATTGCCCAAGCTTATATATATGTATATATGGTATCAGTCAAATAAATCAGGTTAACATGATATGTCAAAAAATATGGAACTTGGAATATAACTTTGGTAAACCATCAGAAGACTCCAAAGATAAAAGCATAAAAATTCTTCATATAAATTGGATACGCTCTCAGTTGGTTAAACCCAAAACTTAAGTAACACCCAAAAACTCCAAAACTCTCTACCTTCCATCCAGCCCCATTAGCAACAGTGTATGGAGACTAAATGGCCATTCTGACATCCATTACAATAGACGACATAGATACTCTTTCTCTCTCTCTCACACACACACACACACACACACTCACACTTGAAAACAAACTGGATATTATAGAGCACTAGGAGGTGTTTGCATCAAGCCAAGCTCACCATATTTGGACCACAGCACCTCTATCCTTTTTTACCCCTGGACTCACCATTAAAACTTGCAAAGGAAGAGGAGATACATGATTAAACATCAGTCTTTCATTTGCACAAGAAATGAGTCATGCTAACAGCATTTACAAAAGAAAAGAAGCTGTGGACATCTCAAGGATATTGCAGTGAAAAAATGCTCAAACCTAAACCTATTTTATCCAAAAGAAGCAATGTACACAGTTTGTCAACTTTTGCATTTAGATTCTTTATTGTTAAATAATAATAAAAAAAGTACCGATTTGTCACATTTTCGGAACCAATAAAATCTGTGCGCTACTGACTCCACCCACCAAAACCGGTTGCCGGGTAATCCATGGGGATTCACCCCTGGCAGGCTAGGTAGTTTTTGCTCATGCCTAGGAGCCACAGAACCTCTTCTTATGTCACCAAAGGCTCACTCCATAAGGTTATATCTACTTATGTATTTGTATGTGTAGAAAAATCAAATAATTATATTAAAATAGAATAACTTTTTATGTGATCTCAATAATATCATGCTTTCATGGATTATACAAGAAATAATAGAAAAGGTGCCACAACCATCAAATCCCTAAATATATAGCTAAATGAACCAATTACAAGGGTAACCAAAAAGATTGTTATGACTACAGGAGCTTGAAAATCTCTATAAATGGGGAAAGGATATTAACCCAATTTGGCGATGCATGTCTTAATTCATAACACAAGGCATGGACTAAGTCTTGTAGCTTTCCTCCCCTGGATATCATGTGTACCCTTGCATCTCTCAACATCAGTTTCATGACATTAGGGCTGGTCGCTAACCAGTTATATCCCAACCCATCCTACTGATCCTGTCTGACCTGAAGGGTCATGGATAGTTTTGAATGGGTGAATCAGTTGGTAGCAGGTCTTATCTCTCACTTGCAGGCCAGGTGTCAGGTTTAGGGTTTCCAACTGAGTAACCCAACCAGATTGTATATCATATATAAAATACGTTTTTTTTTTTTTTTTTTTTTTTTTCGGGGTTGGGGCTACATGCGCATTTTCTATTGTCTGGATATCTAACCTTATATGTTATCCCTATCCCCTCCCCCCTTCTTCTTCTTCTTCTTCTTGTTGATTATTTATATGAATTTGTATATGGGTTTAATGAATTTGGGATCTAGATTCAGAATGAGTTTGATGACTTGTATAGATTTTTATAGCATGTTGCTGGATTCAAGAGAAGGTAAAGGAGGAAGAGGGTAGGGGAAGAGAGAGAATCAGATGAGAGATGAGAGAGAAAAAAAATAAAATAGAAAGCTACAGTAACCGTGTAAATATGCATGGTTACTGTAGCAATATTGTACATGCACAGTATTATAGATGGACTGATGTGGGTAAATTTTGAGCAAAAATGTGTAAAATTGTACACTTTTTCTATTTTACATCTACTGATGCAATTGCTCTTAATATTGGGCATACACAAACTTCTACTGCACAAAGGTAGTCAACAGCAAAAGGTGACTAAATATCGCTTGAAGCGTGAGGAAACATAAAGGCGCTAGCCCGATCAAAGTGAGGCATCTAATTCTAGAATCTAAATATAGTTATTATACCTGTAGGACTTAAATCATATGTATCTAATATATTGAAATTTTATAATCAAGTGTGTTTGATATGTGTTGTGAGAAGAAATTAGGTCTATTAATTGTAAAATTAGGTCCATTAAATCATATGTATCTAATATCTTAAAAAAAGGATTAAGAATATTAATATATATATATATATATATATAATATATCTTCTTCTTTTTGATAAATAAGTGAATTTCATTAATTAAAAGAAAAAAGTCACCATACAATATATGGGAAATGTACTACAGGTTTTTTTTTTTTTTTTTTTTGGGATAGGTAATAAGAGTAATATTATTGATGAAAAAAGGAAAGAAAAATACAAGGTGTTCATGATGATGAGCACATGAAAGAAATAACAGACAACAAAGAAAAAAGAAGAAGAAAGAAATCAAGAAGCTATTCTAAGAAAAGACATAAACTCTGAAAGAGAGGAACAATCTATGAAACTCCAGCACTGAGACCAATAAAAGAGACTACACTGGCAAAGATCTTTTAACTTAACCAACATTTTTTCAGTGTCCTCAAAGGAACAACAATTTTGTTCCATACAACTATAAAGTTTAAAACCATTTAACTTAGGAGCATATTTTCAATAGTCTTCAGCTTTCACTGTCAAACAAAATGGTTGTATGTGAGCATGTGCACACACACACATGCATGTATACACACACACACACACACACAAAAAAAAAAAAAACATGTGTTTATAGATATTAAGTACTCAGGACATGATCTGCATGCATCTACAAAAGCTTACTTTTTCAATGGTGTCAACATCGCAGAGCAAGGGGAGTATTAAGCTAGAAATTAAAATCATTTTTTTATTATTATTATTATCAGAAATTGAAATCATTTATGAATATATCAATGGCTTGAAAAGCTAACCTTATCTTGCAATTGTATAACTTTATCAGCTATGAGAGAATATTCTGCCTCTAGTATCTCTCGTTCAAATTCCATTCCCTTTGAAGCAGCTAACTACAACATTATCAGATTAATGTAAAGATTATACAAAAGGCCAAGAAATTCATGTTGCTGCAAAGAGTTATTATGAAAGATGGAAAATATACATAGCTTTAAATGGCTCTGCCCCCAAAATAATCATCACAGACAGAATATAACTCACTTGTTTTAGAGATGTTCCAGTCTGATGAGAATTTGAGATCCTTCTCTTGATCTCTACAAGGAGAAAGGGGAGTTTGAAGGACCAAGCTCATATTGACAATGTTATATATTGATATAATAATATACTGTAAATGGGCACAAAGGACCAAGATATATATTTTTCTTGATAGGTTAGAATAATTTTATTAAAAGAAGACTACGCCACGCATAATGGACAAAAGATAGCCCAAAAAAAAAATTCAATAGAATTAAGTATTGAACATCTGAAGTATTCAAGGGTTACTGCTTATCCCCAGAGAAGCTCTCGAACTACTATTTTATTGACTCTTAGCATCTCAAAACCCTAACCCTCTCTTACAACCTTTATAACCCTAAATTTCTTAATTTTAGCTAAGCATTAGTCAGCAAATAACCTATCAAAACAAAACTTAAGAGCGTTAAATTAGTCTCCGCCCAGAAAATTATAAAAACATATTACACTAAGGATGAGATTATGTTCAAAAGTTCCTATAAACTCTAAAGCGTTCTATAGGCCATAGCAAACTCTCTAAACTCTAAAGCATTTCATGCGCATAGCAAACTCTAAAATGACAATTTCCCCTACCCATAACAACCAAATAAGGTATTGTACACATAAGACTATGTTCTCGCATTGAGATTTTTACTTTTTTCTTTTTTTAAGAGAAATTTTGGCCCAAGGGAGAGGGAAGGGGAATCTGTTTCTTTAAAAACTCATTGGATATTATAAATACCCTATTCAGTTCCTTTGGCAAGTAGTTGTACAGGTTGTAGTTGAAAACACAAAAGCATAGTCAGAGGGGATCAAAAAGTTAATTCAATTATTGGCACTGTTATCTAGGAGACATACCTTCACAGGTCGCTTCTTTCAATTCAATTTGTTCCCGTATTTCTGCTACCCAATTAACCTGGTCCAAAAGTAAAATAAAAAGTATAAGCTACTCTTGAAGGTCAATGGTACAATACTTCACCCTCCACTGCATTCTTATGCAAGGAAGTGGCATTTAAGCCAGAGCTCAATGGTACAATACCAACAACCTAAACTGTACTTTGATATATTTGCTGACTCTCCTGCAACTTTAACTTTTTCCAGTATCAAGGTCAAGCAATTTGCATACTTCTTTAGATAACCAGAGTTGTATGGCAACTATAGGCATTTCAAAGCAACAGCAAACTTAAGAGAATTAATAAAGGGCCTCTCCTGCAACTTTAACTTTTTCCAGTATCAAGGTCAAGCAATTTGCATACTTCTTTAGATAACCAGAGTTGTATGGCAAGTGGCAACTATAGGCATTTCAAAGCTACAGCAAACTTAAGAGAATTAATAAAGGGCCTAAAAGCACCAGAAAAAGTTTCTGTCTTTCTTTTTATTTTTTATTTTTTTAAGAAGGTTTTGGCCCAAGGGGTGGGGGAGATGAGAGATTCAAACTAATGACCTTTGCTTCTTTAGGCGTGGTCCCCAACTGATTGTGCTACCCCTTGAGGATAAAGGACTATAGTAAGTTTCTATTTAGCATATATAACATATGAGCTTACACAAAGCACTCTAAACTCAAGGAACACAGTTATGGGGATAGTTAGAGCTGATGAAAAAACAAGTATCAAAACTAAAAAGACAGCCAAAGATAGGCAAAGCATAAACTTGAAAGTCATGACACTTTCCAAAATATAATTTCATCCACTATTATTACACAAATCAAAACATTCAAACCAAGTGAAAAACATTCCAATCAGTAACTTATTTAAGAATTCAAGCACAGGATTGACACAATCATTTGTATAAAGAATCTTAAAGGATCTTATAGTACCTGTACTTCAAGATTCCACTGCACAGTAGCAAGGGATCTTGCAAGATCAGCATTAGCGGTCTGCAAGAACTTTTGACCTTTAGTAACAACAAATAACCTCATTAACTGCATTGCTTAAATTTTAATAAAGAAGAAAACATTGACTTCCATATGTAGCAGACACCCCAAAAAGAAGAGAGAGAGAGAGAGAGAGGGGACAAAAACCATCTAAACATGAATATGAGGCAGATATCCAAAACAGGTTAAATTACCTCAAGTTTAGCCAATCGTTCAAGGGCCTCCCTTCTCGTATTATTATGCTTCTGTTTCTCTAAATCAACAGCATCAAGTGTTTCCATCATAGTTGTCTGTAGATCGGAAGCCTAAAGCAAGCCAGAATGTAAAATTAAGTATACAATCCCCGCAAGTATTTCGGGGACATCTTGCTAATAGTTGGTCAATTTCATATACACATGTATAAGACAAAGAAACTAGAAGCATGAACAGATAAAAAGTGTTTTCCGTTGTAACTAGCACCATGGAATGCACTATGCTCTTGAGATGTCAAGATGATTAGATTTACCATTGTTTTGGCACTTAGTTGTTTTGGAAAACTTCTTTTTTTTTTTTTTTTTTTTGGATAAGTAGTTGTTTTGGAAAACAACTGAGCTTATGTTACTCCTTGGACTTTAAGACTAGGGTTTGTAACCATAGGGCTTCAACTCAGGTGGATTGTTAGGTAGGTGGCCATCCCAAGCTCAAACCTAAGAATTAAGATGGTATAGCCATAACCAAAGTTGTCAATTCCATTCCATTCTAGCCAAAACGGGCAAAATATTTCATACCAGTTTTAAAACTGGTGCAGTGAACCCTTTATTCCCATTGGCTTAAATTCCAGTGTGTTTCTCATTTCAGTCTGCTCTAGCCTATTTCAGTATTTAGATTTCAGACGATATAGTTAACATCCTCTCTCTCTCTCTCTCCCCCTTTTTATTTCTTTCTTTTTCCCTTCCCGCTTTCTCCCTCTTATTTTCTTCTTCTCTTTCTTTATGTGGTGTGTGGACCATAGAAAACTGATTTTTTTTTTTTTTTTTTTCAAAATAAAGGAAACACCAAAGTTGTAATGTTGTTCATCTTTTTTATTTTCTTTTATTCTTTTTTTTCCCTTACATATTTTATTTTATTATTTACCTGTAGTTTGGGGTGAAATATATAGAGGATATATTAAGCTAACTTAACCATCAATTGGGTATGCCACCAACAACTAGTGGTACACACAGGTGGTAGCGGGGCATTTTATTATGTTATAGTATTTTATAAAACAGTGCTAAGAATTTTTATTATTTGTGAATTGATATAGCATAAACTTGATAAATAGTCAGATAGATATATATCATTAACTCCAAAATGGTGCACTAGAACTGAAATATTCCATTCCGATAGACAAACTAAAACGGTTAGCAGAACCGAATTGACAACTTCGCCCATAACTTAATTTTGACCTCTTGTGAGCAACCCTAACCAAACCATTCCCCTTTGGAGGGAGGGTGGGGGGAAGAGGAAATGCACAGATACAGAGATTACACAGAATTTTATCTTTTGATCAAACATTAAAAATAGGTAGGGAAATATGGTGAAGAAAGTAGCTCAAAAATCTAATAAATAAGAGCACTCTGCTAGTCTTTAAGTTTAAGACTATCTTTCACACCCGAAACTAGCTTCAAGAAAGGTCGCAATACCCTCCAAAAATTCAATCTCTACAGAAGCTCCAAATCTGCAATAGCATTCTGATGTGTAGTGAAATTCTAAAGGTAAAATATTTATTGCCCCAAACACAAGGACAATGACCTAAATGAGACTAAGAAGTGGAAGAATGTAATGAAAGCCATGATTCTCATTCAACACAAATGATAACTCATCCAGTGTCCTTTCCACTTTTACCATTTCTTGGCCACAATATAGCCCTGCTATCCTATAACCTAGGCACTGTGTAAGAGCACTTACTCTGTCTCTCCAAATCATGTGAGATTATTTTTCTTGCAGATCTGGACAAAATTTAATTTTTTACTAATAAAATAAAGACATATGTATCTGTGTGTGTATTTGTGTTTTTGAGCATGTTGCTGGCTGTATATTTTTCATAACGTTCAGCAATGATGAGGGCTGGGCAGAATTCCTAGACATCAACCCAAACCTTAAATATGAGGGCAGATTGAGATTTTTCAACCCAAGCCAAAGCCTGACAACTGTAAACTTAGCCCAGTCTTGCCCAGGGCTCAGATTCAATTGTGCACAATCTCTCCAAGTGACAGTCCTACATATCAACCTTCCTTGTCCAACCCTAAACTAAGATAAGTATAGATTTGGGGAATTAACCACCAATACCTCTCACAACCAATTCATATATGTCAAACCTTTAAGATCAAAAGCGGACAACTTTAGGATATTCTCTAAATGAGGTTGATCAATATGGAGATAACAAGCAGAAGATGTAAACTACCAATGTTCCAAACTCACAACATGAGGAAGTAAAATTGCATGTTTCAAGTTCCCTGAATCCTAAGTAGCTCCATGTCTTTTCTTTTTTAATTTGTTTTGTTTTGTTTTTTTTTTTTTTTTCTTGTTTCACTTGCAGGCAAGTGACAACGTGAATAGTAACTGGAATCAACAGTTACTAATATCAATAAAATGAGAAATGACAAGAACTATCAAATTGCCATACTAGGCTACAGAACTGGAAATAGTCCTCTCCCTTACCAAATCCTCCCCTAACATGGTTGAACCCAAGACCTCACTAAGCCTCTCCAGTAGGAAGCAACATAGAGAATACTAGCAAAGATCAGTGCTTCAATCAACCCACAACATTTTCTGTGTCAATAATTTCTGCAAAAACTATAAAGGCAATATTTTTAATTTTTTGAATAAGAAAGGGGGGTGGGGGGTGATAATTTGATAGTTGGGGGAGGGGGGATTGAACGTTGGACAAAAGTGGAACTTTTCATTCATTTGTGAGGGATAAGAGGTTGTGAAACCTATGGTTTGAATTGTATTTATGGAACAGAATCACGCTAATGCAATCAGATAGGATGATACTAGATTAGTTAGCAACTTTGTTGTCTGTTATGCATTTTTACTAAACACCACGAATAGTGATGCAGGATGTGATTCTTTGACTAAAAGGAGCTCTCTTAATAAAAGCATTTTTATTGTCCCTTCATGCCAATCAGACAACTTCTTCCTGTTTCCTTTGGTTTTTTTTTATTTTTTATTTTTTAATTTTTTTAATTTTATAAGTTGAACAAATAAAGATACCTCTTATCAAGAGTGATTGATTCAACAATTGTAAAATACATGTAGAGAGGTGATTTTAACTTATGTTCATTGTATACTTCCAATGCACTAGGACTACACCCTTTTGTTTCAATAGAATCTTACTATTATTATTATTATTATTTAACAAAAAAAGGGAAAGAAAGATTTATGATCTATAACACACAATTATATAAAGAATAACGAACTATGTATGATTCTCCCCTACTCCAAGAAAACCAATCAATTATAAAAGAGAAAGTCTAGGGACAAAACCAAATCTTACGATATTTTCACAACACCCTTGTTTTGAGTTGTGGTGAGTCCCAGTAATATATATGTTTTTTTATTTCATTTTATTTTGACCTATGATTGACATCTCACTTATGAAGATGTTGTAACATTTTGTTGTGACCACAGAAGGCCTTATTACAGTGCATCACATTTCCATAATTACACATAATATAATAGTCCCCCCCCCCCCCCCCCCCCACAAAAAAGAAGAAGCACAAGCACAAAGAGCATGGCATTTTGTCCTGAACAAGAAATGATCTGGTCAACCACATCACCAGTATAAATCCAACAAAAATAAGAGAATAATAACAAAATCTGGATAATTGTACCTCTTGTGCTTGTTGTTTGGCTCGGTCCTCTAGTATTTTCTCCAAGCTCTGCTTCTCCCCCTCCAACCTCGCAACCACATTCTCCCTCTCTTTGATAGCCTCCACAGCTCTAGCTGCCAATTTTTCAGCCAGAATCTTTTCCCTTCTCTTCTTCTTTTCCCTCCTCTCGTTTTCACTTTCGGAGTCAGAAGTTGAACCTGAATCTGAATCTGAATCAGAACTCAAATCAATTGTCGAAGAAGAACCTCTCTTTAAATCATCAGAGACAGAACTTCTGGATGATGCAACGGATTTCTGATTTTCCTTTATAGTATTTCTCAACCTACCCTGAACATTATCCATTCTCATCTTCACATCAGATACTACATCAACCTTCTCCAAGACCGACTTCATCTCAACAGTTTGATTCAATGGTGAAGAATCCTCCGAAGAAACACCCTTAGACTCAAAATGCCTGCCATTCTCTTCATTTCTCTCATTCTTTGATTCACCTACGAGCTTCACACCTGTTTCATTTCTATCAATTTCTCGCCCTTCTAAGTACTTACCATCACTCTGCACATCAACACTCGAAGACCTCCCCAACGAATCCGAAGAGCTAGACTCCTCCCCATCACCCGCTTTCCCTTTAAACTTACTTTCCTCCCTGGACTTCCACCCCGATTTCAAAACACTACTACCATTGCCACTACTCTTCTGATTCCTCTTCACCTCCGATACCAAAACATTTGCCCCCGAACTCCCCCTTCTCTTACCATCCTTCCTCAACCCGCGGATCACGCTCCCCCCATTACTGCGATTCAACACAGAGCTTGTGGTCTGATTAGGCGTGCCAAGGAGTTCAGTCCAATCACTATCCGTAAGTGTAGAAGACTTAGGTTTAGGTGAGGGTTTCGGGGCACTAGAAATCTCAGTTTCCTTACTATTAAGCGTACTAAAATTTGGATCGCTACGCAATTTTCCATTATAGTCATTGTTCTCTTGTGGTTTTTTCTTTAATTGATCTTTCAGAGGCACAATGCCCTCACTTTTTGTCGGCGTATCGACGCTTAGTTCATCGGCATAAGGCCTCTCGTTCTTGCGAAGCGAGTCCGCCGCTTGCTGATCGATCTGAACCGTACATCACACCAATATTACACATCAAAATCTTGAAAGAATTGAAAGCATCAAAGACAAATCACAATATGTAGTAGTATCACAAATTTGGAAGAGTTAGAGCAATAGAAAAAATGTTGATTCACAATTTAGGATCAGAGAAAATGCTAAGATTAACTCGAATTGAGTTTCGTGAAGTATAAATTTAAAATTAATTTTCTCGGGAAACAAACATAAGATTAGAGAGAGAGAGAGAGAGAGAGAGAGAGAGAGAGAGAAGTGCCTGTTGGAGAAGAGTTTCAGCGGCTTTGAGTTTGGATGAGGTCCAATTGGCCATGGCCGTTTCAGATTCAGCTGGATTTCCAGGTTTTTTAGAGAGAGGAAGTCACGCACTTCGCCATTGTGTAACGGTCTTTTCTATTTCTTTGTTTTTGCAGAGAGACAGAGAGAGAGAGAGGATGTTATGTTAACATCAGAAGTAGAAAAACAATGAAGAAGGTGAAGAAGAGGAGGGACGGTGACGAGGGGGATGCTAGAGTAACGTGCGGGTGTGTGAAAAGGGAAAATGTGGAATTGTGGGCGTGGATGGACTTGGGACACGGAAAGTAGCAAATTGTTTTGATGACGTGCAGTGACGGATGAGAATGAGACGAGCGAGAGAAAAGACCCGCAACGCAACGTGTGCTACAAGCCCGATAATGACCGAGCAACGACGTTTTGCACTATGAGGCCCGTTTGGTAACAGATATTTGTGAACGCTGCGCAGATCTGTTGTGTTTGGTGAATGCTTTTTGGTCACAAGAAAAATTGTTCCCTGAGTTTTTTTTTTCTAGCTCAACTAGTAAATTAAGTCTATTGTATCGATCAACAACAATAAAAATTGTTTCTTTTCTAATGTTTGGTTGTGTTTTTGAAAATGTTATTAAAAAAAAAAACATTTTTTTGGTATTTAGCTTGCACTACAAATTGTAAAATTTTATATTTTTTTATATAATTATTAAACAATTTTAATTCACAAATTTAAATATTAATACATTAACTAAATCAAACTAAAAATCAAAGACTACGAAAATATAAATAAATAAATAACACTAACATGTAACAAGCACATTCAAAATAAGAGTGCAACATCCCCCCCCCCCCCCCCCCCCAAAAAAAAAAAAAAAAAAAAAAACTATCAAGTAAACTTACACATTGACATGCATGATTACAAATTCTTAAAATTAAATACCCCCTTCATGTAGGCAAGGATTCCAAGAAATCACTCATAGCAACAAATATCTATTTTGAGTAGGAGGGAATTATGAAAGAAAGGAAGATGCAAGAAGGTTAGAAACAACCATATATAATGATGCATGAGTTCAAACCAACTTCAAAGCCATATATATGGTACTGCATTGTCAATTGGGCTCTCAAGTTTATCAAGAATTCAGGATCACAATATAGGTGGGAGGGATCATGCTAAAATTTTGGGAGTTATGGAGCTGTCTTAGCATCATAGGTATTTAGAATTTATTTGCTACAGGCTAAAAGTGGTGATTGCTATATATGGACCCCTAATCTTGATGGTGGTCACACAAAATGAAATTATAAAGCTAACCAAGTTCTCCCTCTCCAAGTCTTTTAGTAAAGGAGGATTGGACCAAAGTAAGTAAATCCAAAATTAATGAACAAATTAATCAAAGTGTTCCTATGATAGATAACTTGGATTATACTACCTACACGTGAAGCATTAAATTAGAGATTTGCAATTGAAGATGGGTTGTGCAGCCTTCACACCAATTGCAAACCCACAAGCCTTCGAGTCACTTCCCAATGCCAATGACTGCATCGAAAGGGATTTTGTTGGAATTGTAATGAAAATTTTAAATTTTGAATTTTAGTTCTTGAATTATTGATTATGGATGAGAATACTTTTTTTTTTTTTTTGCCCTTCAAAGATTACGGATGAGAATACTTGGACCCTCCTTTTATCAATCATTTTGTATGGATGGTAAAATTGGCAAGCTTATGGAATTGTGGTTAGAAATAATTTGAAGCTAAAATTGTTCAATTAAGTAGTAAAAACCATGTTAGGTTTTTTTTTAGCTATATAAATCTTTTATTTCCTGTATTGTTTCTTAGTTTCTAATTTAAATGGATTTGCTTGGTGTAAAAGATAACAAATCTTGATGAAACTCCTTTGTGGATGATCCTACTCATCTGCAATTCTAATTCAAATGGACTTGCTTGGTGTAAAAAATAACAAGTCTTGATCATTCTCCTTTGTGGATGTTCCTACCCATCTCCTAACATTATGGAACTTTTGATGTATATGATTGAGCTCTTTTGGTCCAAAAAAATCAATGCAATCAGTGCTTTGATGAGACTTGTGCTTTTCTAGGCTTTTGTTCTCTTGCTTTTTCCTTAATAGTTCCAAAAAAAAAAAGCATTTCCTTGATGTTCTGTTTTCTGTATAGATGTGACAATTCTTGATCTCTGTAGGGAATGTGATATTAGGCTTAGATTTTGTGAAAACATAATTTTTACTTGAAAATACAATCAAAAAAACATTCTCACTTTAATTGTTGATGCGTAGGTTTAAAGAAAATAGATGAGATCCTAGAAGGAAAACACACGGAGTCATGACTGTTAGGTGAAATACCCTCATAGTATTTGACTATTTGACAAATTGTGAGAGTCATTACTGTTGCTATTCGATTTTGTGCAAATTAAATGCCTAGAACATAGATAGATGTGACAATAGTGTTTGCTGAAGTAAAAATTTTGAAGACAACGAATGTAATAGTGTTTTGAAAAATTATAGATGATTTTTTTTGGGTAAAAAAAGGGGAATATTATTTAGATAATAAAGAGTTTATACAACAACAGGCTCATAAGCCTCCAAAGGATATATTTTACTAGTCTCGAGTTGCTTCATATTTCACACAAAATTTAGATACACAAAATTTGGGCATATATCATAAACTTCCAAAATACTTTATTGTTGACAACCCCATTTAGCTAGCACATCCATAAATCCATTAGCCTCACAATATATGTGAAGTTGATGGACTGCCCATGCTTGCGCCATAAGATTCCTACAATCAAAGATTAAAGGAACAACATCTTATGATGAAATACCATCAATAGTTAGTCAAGTAATAACAGTAGTGGAATCAATCTCTAAAGAAATAAATATAAATCTCAAATACCATGCTAACAATAGTCCTTGTCAAATAGCCCATAACTCAGCAATATTATTAATAGCTATGCCCAAGTTTAACGAGAAACCAGAAACCCATAAACCTGAACTACTATGCAAAATACCACTAACACCTGCCTTTCCAGGATTACTTAGGGACAAAAACTTTTAAAGATTTAATGGGGTAAGGCAAGATGATAAAATTCAATTGCTAACTGTACATATTTATAAACAAGATGAGATTGAGAGATAGATTGATTATTGAAAATACGATCATTGCTAGCTAACCAAAGTTGCCAAAGTAAGGAAAGGAAGAAGCAAATTCCAAGGAAGTTGATGTTTAGGGAGAATAGTTTTATTAGCTAGTACCGTAGGTTACATGAGGTGGAACATGTTGGTAATTCTTCTGAGCCAACTAATACATATAAGTCACACCCAGCTAACATGCGAGTCACTTCACTTGACAATTGTAAAATTGACACTATTACATGCAACCCAAGCTTACCCCAATTAAAATTCTCATCTCAAGATTTACCTTTAGCAAGCCAAAACCCCAGTGACTCGAACTCCTAATGTGGCTCCATCATTCGATCAAGAATCAATGTCACTCACCCCCACCGATGAGGTCTCCAGTTCCTGTTCTCTCCCCTAAAGAGCCCTCCCATCCAACGTTGAACCCCACCGACATGCATTACCCTCCACTCCATGAACAAACACCTAACTTGGACAATCTTAATCGCCTTTTGGCCAGCCTTTCGATGGAGAAGATAATTAAGAGGAGGTGACATATGTCTGCATCCCAGTTCCCTGGCATGGAATCAACAGACAAGAACTCTCGGCTTGCCACTTCTTCTAGAGCCCTCTGAGAACGCCACCACAAGAGACGTTACACTGACCATGCAGAGTTCGCAGGCCAACAACTCTCCCCTGGACTCCATCAATACGACAAAATCCTTCTCCACCCATGCAGATGGACATGCAGAGGTTTGGATAGGATAGTGCGATGTCTCCGAAACCACTGCCCGAAGCCATTTTTCGATTCTTAGATCTAAGCGAAATTGACATATCACTGAAGGAGGAGGTGGCAAAGCTTTATAGTACCACGCTCTCACCAAAGCCTTCCCTTCATCGTGTCTGCCATGCATTGGCCAAAGCTCGTAGAATAAGAACCCATGTACAAGATAATTGCGATGACATGTATAGCGATTCATCAAGATTCATCTTTGATCCCAAGCCACGAGGATTGGATTAATATCACTGTCATGTCTTCTGTTGCTAAACAAAAAAATTCATCTTCTGTTGCTAAACAACAAAATTTGTCACTGCCTCTAGGATCCCAAGCCCATGGCAGTTAATGCTAAGAATCTTCATGGTGGTGGATGGGGTGAGGAATTACCCCCAACAGCATTTTGAGAGACACTAAAACTGTCTGAGCAGATAGCTTGTTTTTTAGTATGTGAAGGATCCAAGGATAGCAAGGAAGATGAAGAACGTTTACCTGAAGGTTAAAACTCAGACAAATTCTGAAGAGAAGTCTGAGACTTGGAACTATGTAGAATACACTTCCATGATCTCAAAGACAATCCTTTTTTACCCGGTATATCCTCATCAAAATTGGAAATACACTCCATCTCCGTATCTAAATTTAAACTTTCCTCATTTGAATTTTCATTAGCCACATTTGCCAGCGTACTCCCCTTAATCACGTTGGACCACCATTTGGTATATTAGCTGTCGACGGCTGCTCAATGTTTTGAGATGGATCCTTATCTGACTTCCCATTATTTAAAAGAGTTCCTAGTCAAAATACAGTCCCTAGCAGATTTTTCTTCTTTTGAAACTTCCGAAATAGATAAAATACTTACCTGCTGAGTTCTTGGAGATTTTGATTTTGACAAAGAAGGAAATTCCTGATTCTTTGGAGTTACAGATTCGGGTACACCACCATCACATTCAAAACTTGAAAATTGAATAGGATCAAGAAATTTCGGCTTACTTAGATCGCTTAGTTGTCTCGGGTTCTCTGGTAGTTGCTTAGCTGTATCCGTATCAGCTTCACTGGTCATCGGCAGCGGTGGTGGTGGAAGGTTGATGATGGGTTGCCCAGTTCCTTCCCCTTCCCCATCAATAATTTGATTTTCCTCTACATCAACATCACTGAATCTGGACTGGCTGGGGCTTCCCTTTCTCTGTTTTATTTTCGGAGCAATCACACGCATCAATGGGCCAAATTAAAGTTCATCCTCGTCCATTGACAGACATCCCTTTTGTACCTTACGACACTCTCGATCCTGATGACTAAGAATTCTGCCTTTGAGCTTGGTAAATATTGCATGAAAAGGTTTTTTTTTTTTTTTTTTTTTTTTTTTTTTTTTTTTTTTTTTTTTTTTTTTTTTTTCTGAAACAAATTTTTCTCTAAGGCTGCTTTTGTTTCGGTGATAAATGAAATCAAGAAAACGTTTTACACCCTTGAAGGTGTTTGGGTGTGCAAGGAAAATTGGGTCAAACAGAAAATCATTTCCGTTGACCGTAAAATATGCCCTCTGACCCTGTAAAAGCATTTTCGTTTTTATTTTACCTTCAAATCACTTTTGGAACTCACAGACGTGCAAAGAAAGAAAGAGAGAGAGAAAGAAGGACTCACAGATGCAATGGAACAACAGAGAGAGAGAGAGAGAGAGAGAGAGTAGGGAAAGTGAGCAACGGCCCAACCCAGACGCAGCGGCAAGATTGTGCCCCAATCCCAGATGCAGCAACAAGATCATGCTGTCAAGCCATCCCAACACAAAGTTCTCAATTCGCGCCGCCGATCTCTTTCTTTCTCAATCTCCCTCTCCCTTTGGAACTAGGACTAATTGTCCCCGATTTGCTTGATCGCCGGTCACTCTTTCGCTAATCTGCTTGATCTCTTTGATCTTTGATTTTTTTTTTTTTTTTTTGTTGTTGTGGTGGTGTGGGTGGTGGCGTTTTGGTGGTTTTTGTGTTGTGTGGTGGTGGGTTTTGTGTGGATTGTGGTGGACTTTCTATGGGTGGTGGTAGATTTTCTAATATAAAATTTGTTTGAAAGCTAAGAAAATTGTTGAGAAAGTGTGAAAAATTTGTAGGAAAATAGCATTTTCAGAATATTACCAAACACTGAAAATTGTTTTTTAATAAAATTTTTAAAATGCAACCAAACACTAAAAAATATTTTCCTTTTCCGAAAATATTTTCACCTAAAAATATTTTCCTTTCCCGAAAATATTTTCACCTAAAAATATTTTACACTTGGAAAATATTTTACACTGAAACAAACGCAGCCTAAGTAATTTTTCAAAAGTTATGTGTCTCTAGTAGTCCAAGAGCTTTTCCAGGCATTGAGATTGCTCTCCCAGACATTGAGATTTTTTTTATACAAATGTTATCTTTTTTTTTTTCTTTTTCTTTTTTTTTGAGAAACTACAAATGTTATCTTTAGTGTAATCATCTATTATTTTAACTTTTAGATGAAAATGTTAATGATTAATGATCATTCTTTAATTGTATGTCTTGCATTATTATATATTATGATTATTATACCTTCAAGCATGAGATTGATCAAATGATCATTCTTTAATTGTATGTCTTGCATTATTATATATGAATATATGATGATCATTATATCACAAATAAAATAAAAATGTGACTTTTAATTAACTATCTCATGCATCTCATGAATTTGTTACTAGTTTAAATAGTATAAAAATAAAAAATAAAAAAACCATACGTTGCATTAAGCTCCAAAATACCTTAAGCGGCTTGATAATCATTCTATTCCATTTCATTTATTTTATTTTATTTTTATACCTTTATAATTTACTTATTTTATTTTATTTCCTATAAATTAATCATTTAATATTCTATTTCACTATGATGCTGATAAATGTAACTAAAAGATTTACAAAAGTAATATAAAACAAAATTTATATTTTCATTTAAAAATCGTTGGACCACACAACCATGAATTCTAAATAGAACAAAATTGTGTATCTTTCTTAGCAACCCAAATGTGTTGCCTCCCAAGGTATTCTCGTCTCTCTCTATTGTTTTTTTTTTTTTTTTTTTGGGTTTCAGAAATTGCAATATCTCTTAGTAGTTCTGATGACCAACAATTGATATGATATTTTTAAAATTTTATTTTTATTTAAGACTTACCCAAGAGAGAGATTGGACGTGAGATCTTTAAAGATCCTAATATTCAGCTATAGGATTAATTAATAACTTTTTGAATGTTATTGACTTATCTTGAAACTCTTTCAAAATTATTCCTTAATTTTCTCAACTATATCAAAAAAATATGTGAACTTCTACAGCAATAATGTCCATCAACACGTTGCAATTGACCCTTGAAAATTAGAGAATTACAAATGAGGTCTCATTACTTACAATTTTATATCTATGTCCTTCTACCACACTATATTCCCACAAGCCACTAGGATTTGATTAATATTACTGTCATGTCCCTAGCTTATGTAATCCTTAATTTATTGATTTCATAATTTCTATTGGACTCCAAAATATCTTTGAAAAACTCTTTATACACACACACACACACACACACACACACACAATATTACATCTATGAAAAACATTTTTGAAAAATTTCATTGGCCGGTTTTGTTTTAAGTCCAACTTCAATATAAAAATTAACCGAATATGTTATCTTTTTTAGAAACTGGTGGTTTCATTGTTGAGCATTTACATATTTTACTCATTACACATATAATCCAACGTGTCTATATATAGACTTTAAAATTAGCATCACTAGTTGACATTTTCAAAGTTATGTGCATAATAAATAAATATACACAAACCTTTCATGTTTGAGGACAATAAAAAAAATTGTGATAGAACAACCTTTTAATTAACAGTGATCACTCCATAAGATGTATTTGATCAGATCCGATTTAGTGTATGTACTTGTTCATGACACCCACTTATCTGCTTAAAGTCACTACCTCAATAATGAAGTAAATCATCATATCATATGGTAGCACAACAAGTGTAGGCTTCAATGGTGATATTCAATTAATATCCACTGCCTAAAACAATATTTAATAATCTATGAAATATGAAAAATCATTCCTCCTTGTCTTTTGATTCTTCAACCATTAACATGATTTTTCTACTAAGGTGATATCACATGCCACATTTAAACAATGAAATATACCTATAAAATGATGTATGTGAAAATAAAGTTTTATTATCAAATAAAAAATGCATAGGATTATTTTTGAGGGCACATCATTCTAACAGACACACCCTAAAAAATGGATATGTAACATACAATTTTTCTTAAACTGTATAAACTTCTATATTTAATTATCCCGCAGATAACTCAGAATGGGAACTTGAACAATCATGTAATAAGAAGATAAGAATTCATACCTCAATCCCAAACACAGTCATGTGTAAATTTGATCATAAAACCATATAGAAAGAGAAATGAACTCAAAACATACATAACCTGAATCAACGTGTGCAATATATAGATGATTGTCATTTGTTATAATGGGCGTTGACATTAACAAAGCAGCGAGCTATAGCCAGTGTCACATATGTAAAGTTGTGATTTACAACTATGTGTTTTGTTGGCGTTTATTCCGTGCCAAATTTGATTGTAATTAATATCAATTGTTTATACCCTGTATTTGTTGTGGGAATTGATGTAAGGGGTGTGTGATAGAGAGTGAAGACTCAAGAAAAATTGGAAGCTGAAGGAATCTCGCGGGTATGTCGCGACTAAGCTTCCTGCGAAGTGAAGCATGTGCCTTGCACATGCTGGAATGCGAAGAGTCAGTCCAGGTGGAGACAGCTGTTTCTCGCGAGTATCTAGCGGGTAAGGCCTTCCCGCGAGACATGCTGTTCTGCCAGCCTATACTGACTGACTCACACATTTTGCACATATCCTATATAAACCCCCATTACCCATAAATGTTGAGGAATGCTTCAGAGAGAAAACCCTAGCCAAACACATTTGCAATTAGAGATTGTCATCCTTACCTTTCTTTATACACTTGCTTGTGGTATCTCCTCAACCCTTCCCTCTCCATTTTCCACACCATTGAGAGGTTGATAGCCCAAACACTTACCACACCTTTTGAGAGTATTGAGTGACATTTTGGTGCTGCTGGGAAGCATTGGAAGAAGCCTGGAATGACAAATGCAACATGGAGCTTATTGCGGGATCCGGAGAACTAAGACAAGACACGGTTCCGAGAAGCCTTGTTGGAGTAAGAGCTTGGAGGGCTTAGGTACATCGGGTAGATTAGGCTTGGAGGGTCTCTTGCTTACTCATGTATCCCAACTGATTGTCTAGTAGATCGATTTTCGCTTGGAGGGCAGCAGAGAGGTTTTTCGCCGAGTTCTTCGGTTTCCTCTTCGAGAACACGTCTCGGTGTTTTCTGTGTTTGCATCCTTCTTCCCTACTCTTGTTTTATTCCATTATACTGCTGTGTTGCTTAGTTTATGGACTAGAGTAGCTTACTTGTTCATCCACTCGCTTTTACACTATTCCGCACTTTATATTAAAGTTGTGTAAAATCTATCGAGCCGTAATTTTAATTAGGGGGTCTAAACAGCTCTTGTGTTTTCAACACATTTTTGAGCTTTCAACATATAATAAATAATTATCTATATTTTTCATTCGAGTGAAGAGTCGATTTTGTGAACTGATCGAGAGAAGGCAAGAACATCATCTCGGGTTTCTGCTCCATGATGATCACCAGTACCACCTTCTTTTCCTCCATTACCGTCAGTGATAATGGATTTATGTATCAATGTCTTTGTCATTGGATCGAGCCCCGTCGTTGACTTCTTTGTTGCAGCACTTTCATCAACACCATCATTCTTCTTCTTTCCTTGTGTCTCTGATTTTTCCTTTTTCTCTACCACCTCTCTTCCCTCTTTATTCGCCTCCATTTTTATGAGTGTGTATACAAGAGAAATATGAGCCTCTTGAACCTGAATTCATGGAACTTGTTCTTATCATAGAAGAGAAGAGTAACTAGGCACACACGTGTCTGTCCCTGAGCTATGAGTGGCTCCTCTCGCATGCAAAGAGGAAAGGAGCTAAACGTATAGGCAAAACTGTTGGCATTCATTATCCACTAATCTATGAAAACTGCAAACACATGAGATTGAGATGAGATGACCCATAAATAAAATGAGACCCCATGACGTGGATTAAACGAAACCAGTGGATGATGTCCTTAGATGATAAGGCAACAGGCGACGGTATTAATAAACCCATCAGTTATACCCATGAAAGACAACGACAACATAAAATCTATAGCTTTACCTTGAAGCTGACAACAGCACCTTGGACGATGAAGCGGGAAGCTAACGGGAAAAAGTTGAAGTGGATACACCTTTGACGGGTTTGACGTGGGTTGCCTTAGTCCCCACACATGCGTATATAAGGAAACGCCTTGTGCACCACACTCAACCCTAATCGAAAGAGTCCTATAAGGAAAGAGTTCCACAAATAAACAACTAAAAGAGGACCTCTCCTACAAGGTAACATCTTTCTAGCCAAGGCACAGATGTTAACCCTATGTTACTATAAAAACCCCAAGACCATCTTAAATCATGGTACACATAATTTACCCTAGTTCTACCACTCTAGAGTTGTAAAAAAGTTCTTTGACTTAACATTCGGAGGGTCTTTGGCCGGTACCACATCGGTACTCTCTTAGGGTTTTCTTTGTTGTTGTTGTTTCTCAGGCCTTGTTTCGAGCACGTGAGTGTTGTGCAGCTTACTGATGATTTTTGGCAACATCATTTGGTGCCATTTGTGGAAACTTGGGATTTGTAAGCCATACTATCACCTCTCAGACAAAAAGTTGCATGGTGCTCACTCACTCGATGGCAGCTACCAACGATGTTCAAGGAGACGAACCACGCACGACTGCCCTTGAGAGACAGGTTCAAACTCTTGCTACTGTCATGGAATGCCTCACCAAACAAAACCATGACCTAAAAGAACAGTTGTGCCAAAAGAATGTAGACCTTAATACTCAGGAGGAAGACCAAGAAGGCACTAGCACTAAGCGAATGAACCAGGAAGGGCCGAAAGGAAGCAACGCCCCAAGCAAGCCAGAACAACAAGACACAAGCTGGCCATCCATCACTGATATGGTCCCATCTTACATAGTCACCGAGATGCAGATGATGAAGGAATGGATGGACCTTATGATGAATGCCTTCAGAGGATGAGTGTTTAGCGACCTCGATGACTTGGTCCATTGAACTGACTCGCTATTCATAATGTCTACCACTTCATTCCCCTCCCACTGAAGTTTTGTATGCCGCAGGTGGAGAATTATGATGGATCCAAGGACCCCTTAGATCACCTGGAATCTTTCAAGACCTTGATACACCTACAAGGGGTACCAAACGAAATCATGTGCAGAGCCTTTCCCACCACGCTAAAGGGATCCGTAAGGATCTAGTTTAGCAAGCTAACGCCCAACTTCATCGATACCTTCAAAGAGTTAAGCGCCCCAATTCGCATCACACTTCATCGAGAGACATAGGTATAAGAAGTCTAATGCACACCTAATGAACATTAAGCAGCAGGAGGATGAAATGCTAAGGTCCTACATCACTCACTTTAATAAAGAGGCTCTCTCGATTGATGAAGCTGGCAACAAAATACTCGTGGCTACCTTTATGAACAAACTACGGAAGGGTAAGTTCTTGTTTTCCTATATAAGAACAACCTAAAGACTATGTGAGATGTACTTTATAGGGGAACCAAGTACATGAACGCGGAAGACGCATTACTGGCCCGAGAAAAGAAACCCAAGAAAAGGGAAAGACAGGAAGACATACGCCTGGACAAGGGGCGAAAGATGGCTAGGATTAGAGAACGGCAGGAGGACAGACACTCCAAGCCCCCCCCCCCAAGCAAAGTTCACGAGCTTTACCCCGCTGATTACCCCGATTGACCAAGTCCTGACGCAGACCAAGGACGAAGGAGCCCTGACATTTCCCAACAAGCTGAAGGGAGATCCTAACAAGAGGTCTAGAGACAAGTACTATTGCTTCCATCGTGATCATGGCCATGACATAACTGATTGTTACGACTTGAAATAGCAAATTGAAACCCTTATCAGGCAAGGAAAGCTGTAAAGGTTCGTCAGCAAAGAAAGGGCGAACCCACCTCAAGAGCAGGTTCCCAAACGGGAGAACGAGTGTCTTAGGCTGCCCATAGGAGATATAAGAATGATTGTAAGGGGCACGACGGCTATTGGGTTGTCCAAAAAGGCTTATAAGACTTACCTCAGAATGGTTCAGAATGTCTAATTGACAGGTTTCGTACCAAAGATGGCCCGAGTGGACAACCCTATCATCAAATTCTCGGAAGAAGATGCCCGACATCTTCACCACCTGCATGACAATGCACTTGTCATCAACATAAGAGTAGGGGATTACAACACACACTGAGTTCTGGTCGACAGTGGCAGCTCAACTGACATCCTTTATTACCCAGCATTCCAACAGATGAGTATTGATAAAGAGCGACTAGTTCCGACGAACGCTCCGCTCATTGGTTTTAGAGGAACAAGGGTGTTCCCCTTTGGTACAGTCACCTTATTCGTGACGGTGGGTAACCCCAGCAGATCCCTAAGAACGTAACATTTCTCGTGGTTAACTGCTCGTTCGCTTGCAATGCCATCCTAGGACGACCTACCCTTAATTCATGGAAATCTATAACCTCGACTTACCACCTAATGATCAAATTCTTTACAGATTATGGAATGGAGGAGCTGCTCAAAAATCAGGTGGCCGCGCATGAATGCTACATAGTTATGATGGAGATGGATTATCACCTCCAAGCCATGAACATAGAAGAACACCAGACTGTGACAGAGCCCGTTGAAAGGCGTTAAGAGATACTTCTTGACAACTCAAGGCCTGATTAAACGACTTTTCTTAGGGATAATTGGGATGTATTTGCCTAGAGCCATGAAGACATGTCAGGAATAGACCCTTTAATCATGGTGCACAAACTGAACGTGTCGCCCTCCTTTCCACCCATTCAATAGAAGAAGCGAGCATTCGTCCCAGAACAAAACCAAGCTATAGCGAAAGAAGTTTACAAGTTGTAAGAGGCAAATTTCATTAAGGTGGTCTATTACTCCGACTGGCTGGCAAACGTGGTAATGGTCAAGAAAGCCGGTGGGAAATGGAGGATGTACGTGGACTTAACTGACCTAAACAAGGTATGCCCCAAAGATAGTTACCCCCTACTGTGGGTCGACGTTCTAGTTGACTCTACGGCTTAACACCAATTATTAAGTTTCATGGATGCTTTTTTGGGCTACAACCAAATTAGAATAGACAAAGTAGATCAAGAGAAGACTTTATTCGTCACGATCCAAGGCCTCTTTTGCTATAAAGTGATGCTATTTGGCCTCAAAAATGTGGGCACGACGTATCAAAGACTCATGAATAAGATGTTTGCATAGTAAATCGGGAGAAATGTCAAAGTCTATGTCAAGGACATGTTGGAAAAAGCCAAAGGGAGGAAGATCACTTAGAAGACCTCAGAGAAACATTCGACACCCTTCGCTTCTATAACATGAAGCTCAATCCGAGCAAGTGCGCCTTCGGAGTTACAGTGGGAAAGTTATTGGGGTTTATGGTATCTCAGAGGGGTATCAAGGCTAACTCAGACAAGATCCGGGCCATAATAGAGATGGCACCCCTAAGGAATGTGAAAAAAGTGCAAAGCCTCAATGACAAAATAGTAGCGCTGAACAAGTTCGTGTTAAGGGCAATAGACAAATGTTTGCCTTTCTTCCGCACATTGAAGAAATCTTTTGAATGGACAACTGAGTGTCAATAGGCATTCAAGGATCTGAAGACCTACCTTTCATCTCCTCCGTTGCTGAATCCTTCCTAGCTGGGGGAAAAATTATTCCTCTACTTAGCGGTATCCTCGGCGGCCGTCAGTGTAGCCTTATTCAGGGAAAATGACAAGGTATAAAAACTCGTGTACTATACAAGTCAAGCACTCCGAGATGTAGAAAAAAGATACCCGCCAATGGAGAAGCTTGCCTTTGCTTTAGTTACAGCAGCTCGTAAGCTCATGCCATACTTCCAAGCTCACACGGTGATCGTTCTGACTGACAAAGCTTTACGGCGAGAGATGAGCAATCCCGAAATTGCTAGACGGATGGCACTGTGGGCAATAGAGTTGAGTAAATTCAACATACAGTACTACCCGCGTACTACCATTAAAAGTCAGGTGGTCGCTGACTTCATCGCAAAAGTCACTAACGTAGAATGCTAAGGGGTAGGAGAGTATCCCCAATGGAGCATACACACAAAGGATGGTCCAACAGACAGAACAGTGGAGCAGACATTATACTTCGCTCTCCAGAAGGTGACGAGATTGAATGCATGATTCATCTTGACTTTCCTATGACCAACAATGAAGTAGAATATGAAGCATTAGTAGCAGAACTAGATCTCGCTAAGGCAGCAAGAGTCACAATGCAATTATCCATTGCGATTCTCAAGTCGTCACAAACCAAGTAAATAGCGATTACGAGTGTAAGAGTGAGAGGATGAAGAAGTACTTGGAGCAAGCAAATAAAAGGGTAGACGACTTACGAGCCGAGGTGGTTCAAATCCCCAGAGAAGAGAACGAGTAAGCTGACTGTCTTGCCAAGGCCACATCAGCAAAACACGTGGTCATTCCCGACAAGGTACTTTCCTTTATTCAGCGTACATCATTGATAGATGTCATCAATGTGCAGGAAATAGGTTCGGAGAGCAATTAGACCACCCCTATAATCTCTTACTTGAGAGACGGCACATTACTTGATGGTAAGGAAGCTACAAGAAAGCTGAAGGTCCAAGTAACACGATTTTTTCTAATAAAAGACGTCTTATAGAAGAGGGGCTTCTCCCGCCCATACCTAAGGTGCTTAAGCCTTGACAAAGCATATTATGTCATGAGAGAAGTCCATGAAGGAATCTGCGGGAACCACTCAGGATCACGATCGTTAGTACACAAATTGATTCGGGCTGGGTACTACTAGCCCACCATACAGAAGGATGCCCAAGCTTATGTCAAGGCCTGGACAAGTGCCAAAGGTTCAGCAACGCTATCAGACAGCCATCAGAAGAATATACTCTAATGATGGCCCCAAGGCCGTTTGCTTAGTGGATACTAGACATCATAGGACCATTCCCGACAGTGGTGTGATAGCTGAATTTCCTTATAATAGGCATATACTACTTCATAGAGTAGTTAGAAGCCAAAGCTCTGACAACCATTACAGAGAAGAACATGTGAAGCTTTGTTTGGAGGCACATCATCTACGGGTATGGGATCCCTAGGGTCCTTGTCTCAAACAACAGGAAACAATTCAACGACTCCTTACAGGATTTTTATTCATAGTTGGGGATTAAAAACCACTACTTCTCCCTTGCCCACCCTTAAGCCAACGGCCAAGTTGAGGTCACAAACCGATCCTTACTTAAAATTATCAAGACTCGGCTCGAAGTGGCAAATGGTATATGGCCTGAAAAGTTACCAAGCATACTATGGGTGTACAGGACAACAATAAGAACACCTATCGAAGAGACTCCATTTCAACTAACATACAGGAGCAAGGCGGTCATTCCAGCTGAGGTCAAGCTCAGAAGCTACAGGGTGGAAAACCACAATGAAAGCAAAAATGACGAGGCTATGCATCTACAGCTAGACCTACTAGACTAAGTCAGAATGACAGTCGAACAAAGACTCGCACGATACCAAGACCTCATGGCCAGGCACTACAACTCTCGGGTCAGATACATAGACTTTCAGGTTGGAGATCTCATTTTGACGAAGGTAATGGGCGTTGCTAAAGACCCTACCCAAGGGAAGCTCAGCCCCAACTGGGAGGGACCTTACAAAATTATGTCATGGCAAAGGAAATGCACCTACCACCTAGAGACACTAGATGGACAGAAGTTGCACCACCTGTGGAACACTAAGCACTTATGGAAGTACTACCAATAGAACTAATAGTGTGGAGAGTAACATTCTTCATTTTCCAATTTACTTTAGTTAATTTCTGCTAAACTCAGTTTTTCAGTTTACCTTAGTTAATTTTTACTACAATAATTTTTAAGCCCAAAGGGCAGGTCTTTTTTAGAGAGTAATTTTTTTATGAATGCATGGTTTATCATAATAAGAGGAATTTATTCAAATATGAGCAGTGTGTTTTTCTACAAAATATTATCAAGTCCATAAACTGGATGTGTTCATTCCAGGAGGATGAATTATTAAGCTCACAAAGTGGATGAGTTTACTAGTTGAGTCCATAAAATGGATGAGTTTACTATTAAATCCACAAAGTGGATGAGTTTACTGGTCAAGTCCATAAAGTGGACAAATTTACTATTAAATCCACAAAGTGGAACTATTAAATCCACAAAGTGGATGAGTTTACTGGTCAAGTCCATAAAGTGGACAAATTTACTATTAAATCCACAAAGTGGACAAGTTTACTATTAAATCCACAAAGTGGATGAGTTTATTGATTAAGTCCATAAAGTGGATGAATTTGCTAATAAATCCACAAAATGGACGAGTTCACTAGTAAAATCCATAAAATGGATGAGTTTATAAGTTGAATTACTATGAAGTCCACAAGGTGGATGAGTTTATGAGTAAATCCACAAAGTGGATGAATTTATTTCAAGAAAATAAATTATGATTATAAGGTCCACATGTGGAAAAATTTATTGTTAAAGCCATAGAATGGACAAAAGTCATCACCAAGCCCACATGTGGACGAGTCTATTCTACAAGGGTGCCTTGATATTACCAAACTCATGAATGGATGAGTCCAAACCATGAGGATGACTTGAGGCCCTAAAATCCATTGGAGGACGAGTTTATCGTGGACAAATTCATCCTACGAACATGTCCTTATGTGCAAGCATATGGAATGGACAGGCGCATGTCAAATAAAAAGCAACACGCATATGCTAAAAGCAACAGATATAAGATACCATAAATGAAATGAAGTCTTTACAAATAAAGCCCCAAAAGCAGTAGGGCACTTAATATTGTTTGAAAAATAAACTAAATACACAAGAAAAATAAAAAGCTAAGTTAAGGGATCTTGGGCGATGGGAGCTAAAGGGTTCTCATCCTTCCCCAAGGGGGGGTTCTAGGCGTCCTGAGCAAGGGAAAATTCAACGGTCTAAGGAGACAGGGTCAGAGAAGTGACAAGAGTGTCTATAGCAGGCTGTGCAAGGACAACACCATTATCCTTAGGGTCAGGTACTGATTTAGTAAAGTTGTTGCTCTCTCCAAGGGCAGTGTCACCGGTAGTTGTTGAAGGCAAAGTCTCATCCATGGTAATCTTGGATAAATCCAAAGTTGGGTAGATGGACTTGACCTGTTTAAGGCAGTCCTCAAACCCACTACCGTAGTAGTCAGCACAGGAATTAATAAACGACTGTAAGACCTTGAATTCCTTTACGGCGTCAGCTATAGCTGTCTCCATTTGCCATCAAAGAGCTGTCAACTCTTTCTCTACTGACGCCTTAGCCTTCTGCATCTTCACCTTCTGACGGCCCTCCTCTTCCAACTTCTCCTTTAGTTCCTTTACCTCCGTATTTAGGGTGCGAAAGGCGTCCTTATATTGTTCTTACTCATCCTTCAAATTTGTATTATGCTTCCTTAAACAGTCGACAACCCCCTCCTTGGCGATGCATCGGTCTTGGAGTGCCTTTACACGCATCAGGTCATGAAAGAAACACAACCATCAATCAATAAATAAAAAGTGATGAGAGGAAATTAGCCAAGAAAATATGCTCACCCGGGAGAGGTCAAAGTGAGCTGACGCCCCCAGCTCCTTCATCCCTTGCTCAGCACAAGGGTCCACATCCGTCAGTTTTATGATTGACTCCACGGTTTCAATAACGTACTCCTTGTGCATGAGAAGGTGACGAGATCCCTCAACAATAGGACTAGTCAATGTCATCAATCCTTTGCCTACTCTGTGGCTAGGCTTAGGAGGTGACTTCTTCTTAAAATGTGCATCCTCAAGGGTGATGGCAGATTTTTTAGGAGGATGGTCGTCCTTCCCGTCACCCTTCCTCTTGGCCGCCCCCTTTCCAACAACCTTAGGGGCTAACATGGATGCCCCCTCTTTCAACTTAGCCTTCCTCTCTTCCTCTTTCTTACGAGTGGCAACTGCCCTCATCCTTTGCCTAGTTGCCTCAATTTATGTAAAGACAAATAACGAGTGTTATAACAAATATCCAAGTACAAAAATGACAGGAGAAATTAAGGGATACTTATGCTGACGAGAATAGGCGTTTAGCTTACGGGCTATCAGCGTTAGTTCCGGACCTCTGTAGTAAAGGTGTAAAGTGTCGAGTGTAATGAGGTCCCGACACTTTTGCTCCTCCAACACGATCTTTGTTACCTGATGGATAAAGGCTTCTTGCTCGTCTATAATATGTGGATGGACACTAACTGAAGACAAGAAAAATAGACAAGATTAGAAGTTTGAAACAAAAAATAAATAAATAAATAATAAATAAATAAAAAATAAAAAACGAAGGAAAGGGATAGACAACCTAAATCCTTGACAATACCCCAAGTATTGTCAAAATCATGGGGCATTGTCTCCCACTTGTCAAGACGGCACACCCAATCCGTCCCTTTAACAAAAAAGTATATGCCCTTCTAATTCCTGTTAGAATTGGGCATGTTTGACACGAGGCTTAATGCTTTTTTCCATGCAGCAAAGTGACATATTCCTTAGGACTAGACTATGTGTTGGGGTCTACAGCACCACAAGAACTTGTCCAGCATAAGCTGATAGTTTCCACCACTTAGACGGCCCCACAAAATCTCAGCCCCTATAAAAATCCTCTAGGCATTCAAAGCGATTTGGTTGACGGATAAACCAAGAAAATTGGCCAACTGACGGCAGCCTTAATCCTGTTGCGAACACCGCGTCCTACATGCCAACATCCGTAGTTTTCCTTGAGTAGCACTTCTCGCATTTCCCAAGGAGATAGATTGGGATATGGTTGGGGATCTGGTAGCGATCTGTCAAATTCTTAAAAATATTGGTCATCATCTTTGGTAAGAAATCATCGATGGTCCACATTTTAGGGAGAATAAACAGACAAGTAAAACCATCTCCAAGACTTCTTATACTTCCAACTTCAGGAGTTCTCTCGACAGCATAATCTTCACCCCCATCATTCTCTTCTCCCTCATCCTCTTCTTCCTCATTACCTTTACCTCTTCCTCATTTTCAACTTTTCCCTCATCTATCTCCTCTTCCTATTCTCCCAATCCTACATAACTTTCCACGTCCTCGTCAGGAGAACAGGTTGACGTTTCTCTCTTTAACAACTAGGAATGGCCCTCCTTGGGCTCATGAATTGTTTGGAAGACCTCGTCATAGCCTGCTCCTTCATGGACTGACGACTGCTCACTAATCACTTCTCTAGACATTTTTACCTACAAGCGATGGAGGCATTCTAAGTACCTAAGTTGACAGCCTCTCTAAAAAATACACAATCAATTAAAACAAACAAAAAATGAAAGATGGAAGAAAGGAAAAGATGACTCACCTAGTAGACGACTTCTGGAAGGATGACAGTCTCAACAAGGGAATGAAGATAAGGCAGTAAGATGACAAGAGTAGAGTTCTCGGAGTAACAAGTTCTCTCTGTGAAGAACCAACGATGAAATGGGAGAAAATGAAGGAGAAATGGAGATATATATAGAATGAAAATTGCATGGAAGACAAAGCGACACCCTCGTCTAGAACCGAACCCAATCCACTTATAATGCGTGTCCAAGCAATTAATAAAGGCTGCTCGAGGATTTACCCATAAATGCTCTCCCTTTTTCAATAAAGCAAAATAATAAATAAAAGTGGCAAAAGCTACAATTCGAACTCCATAACCCGTCAGCCAAAGCTAACGAAGCTATGGAGTAGGGGGCATCTGATAAGGGTAATTTTGTAATATTGGTACTTGCATGCAATGAGGCAACAGGCAACGGTATTAATAAAATTGTCAGTATTACCCGTGAAAGACAATGATGGCATAAAGTCTACAACTTCACCTTGAAGCTGACGATGGCACCTTGGACGATGAAGCAGGAAGCTGACGGGAATAAGCTGAAGTGGATACATCTTTGACGGGTCTGACATGGCTTGCCTTGGTCCCTATGCATGCATATATAAGGAAACGCCTTGTGCACCATGCTCAACCCTAATTAAAAGAGTCCTATAAGAAAAGAGTTCCGCAAAATAGACAACTAAAAGAGGACCTCTCCTACAAGGAAACATCTTCTTAGCCAAGGCACGGATGTTAACCTTATGCTACTATAAAAACCCCAAGACCATCTCAAACCAAGGTACGCATAATTTACCCCAATTCTGGCACTCTAGAATTGTGAAAAAGTTCTCTGACTTAAACTTTGGAGAGTCTTCGGTCGGTATCACACCGGTACTCTTCTAGGGATTTCTTTGTTGTTATTGTTTCGCAGACCTTGTTTTGAGCACATAAGTGTTGTGCGACTTATTGATAATTTTTGACATCATCATTAGAGATTGTATTTGGGCTCAACAAGTGGGCTGAAATCGATGTCACACATTTTGAGAAACTTCTTCCACATTCCCCTATTCCCCTACAAATTTGGCTCTAGTGTTATGCTATTACTAGAACATCCAATCTAGTTGATGCATATTAGTTCCTCATACCTAGATGGCCCACAGTGTCATGCTATTAACATCACTGCCTCACTTTATTACTGTCACCACATATGGTAGTGGCATTAGCCAGAAGCCTAATCAAAGGGTTTTCTTAGAGATCATCCCCACAAGCACATGTGGAACTATTAGGCCGCATGCGAGCCATGGCTAATAGGCTACAAATATCTACACCAAGAACTGGATTACACAATTATTTTAATAACAACTGATCAAGATTGTATGAGAGTAACAACAACACATCTTGGGGGTGGTGATTACTTTATTAATACTTGTAAGGTATAAGACAAGAACAGGAGTTTAAGTCTTTAAGATAAAACTTCACATGCATATATATTTAGATTAGGCTAAAGTAAAATTTCTATCTTGTCTATTAAAAAAAAAAAAACTCATACATTTTGTTAGAACTTGATGACGTGTGCAACTACAAGTAGTGGGATTTATGTGCGATTAATAGTTCATTAATCATAATTGCACATGCCATCAAGTTGTGACAAAAGTTATGAAAAAGTGTGTGATAGTAGAAGAATTGAGAATTTTTTTAACTACTGATAGGAAATTTCTAAATAGGCAATGGACAATGGTATTCTTCAACATGTATAAGTACCATGATGGCAACTAAGAGCATTAGCATTGGGAAGGCTATATGCCATATCTTGGTTCAATTTAACGTATAAGCACAAAATAACCTCTGCATTCAGACTTGTATAATGCAACTATTGCAAAAAAATTTAGAATTGTGCTACAGTGCAATTCTACATGTAGAATTGCATTGTAGCACAATTCTAAAACAAAAACTATTATTTTATTATCTTTCTCTCTCATCTATCTCCCTGACTCTCCCACTCTTTCAAACTATGTCTCCCATGTCTTTCTCTCTCTCAAACTTCTCACTCTCCCTTTGCTCTCCCTCAGGCCACTGTGGGCCTCCATTGCCCAACAATGCCAAGCCCAAGCCGCCGTTGGCCATTGTCTCCATTGTCTCACTCAGTGTGGTCTGATCGTGGAGATTGTGGTCTAATTGTGGAGATCATGGTTCAAGTGGTGGGATTGTACCTTGGGTTCGAGGAGATTGGGTTTTGGGTTTGAGTTCATGGGGTACGAGAAGATTGAGTATTTGATTTGGAGTGGGATCGATGGCTTGTGTTGCCATTTTGGTTTTGCACATTTAAGATTTTAGGTTGAAGAAAAAATCAATGGCTTGTGTTGCCATTCTGGGTTCTGGTTCTACATATTATGGGTTCTTTTTTTTTTTTCTTCTGTTATGAGTTGTGATGCTGGGTTTTTATTTATTTATCTATAATATGGGTTTTTGTTCTGGTGGGATTTTGTTGGGTAGTGGTGGCGTGGTGGGCATGGTGAGGCGCAGTGGTGGTGACTGGGCAGTGGAGACCCAGTGATAGAGGTTAAGGGAAGGTGGAGGGGAAAATTGAAAAAAAAAATAAAAAAGAAAAAATATATATGATATTGTGTAGGAATATTATCCTAATGAGTAGAATAGAAAAATAAAAGTTGGGATGTTGGAGATATTGTAAAATGGTATAGTATAATGATAAAGTGAGTTTTTAAGATGGTAAAATAGAGTAGAATTTAAATTTCGGGATATTGATACTCTAATGTGCAGATATTTTGGCAAATAGTTCGAGTCCAGCAGGACACGAGTGTCGTTTACAATTCCTGACCAGAATTTGTTTATTAATTAGTCTTCTGGTTGGGACTTGTCAAGAGTGGCATCTTGTCACTATATCCCTATTTTCCCCTAATTTTCTAACTCCATATTTTTACTTCTTCTTTAGTTGTTTAATGCATATCCATTACACCACGCAAAACTCTAAAAAAATTAATTAAAAAAAAAAGAAAAAAAGAAAAAAGAAAACAACAACAACAACAACAAATAGTAGCGAAAGGGAAATAAAAAGGTGTGGGTATATAGAAACTTTGTAAGAATACTTGGAAAGAAAAATTGGAAATATATTCAGTACTCTCTAGCTTGAGCAACAGCTAGGTTGTTTAGTTGCCGTAACTTCATCAATACTAATTATTTCCTTTCCACGGCCAAGAGTTGTTGATGTTTCGAATGTTTTAGCTTCTAAACTTTTTTGGCTTGTGATTTCATGGATTTTAGTAATCATTTGTAAAAATGATTCCTGCACATTCTTATTCTCTAACGCAGATGTTTCCATGAAACATAAACCTTCTGCCTCGGCAAGATTTTTTCCTTCTTCCTCATTCACTTCTCTAGAGTGACTCAAATCAGATTTGTTCCCCACAAGAATAACCACCATGTCTGCACTGCCAAATTGTCTCAGCTCTCGCACCCATTTCTTCACATTCTCAAACGTTGCTCGCCTGGTTATGTCATAAACTAGCAAGGCACCTAGTGCTCCACGGTAGTATGAACTGGTAATGGCTCTAAACCTACAACAAGATTATATATGTTCATATTGATGAGAACACATTTTTGAAAGTCTCCACACTGCAGTAAATAGTGCAAAGATTTCTACATCTGATATTGTACTAGAGATGATGAAGTGTTGAAACCAAGTATACACATTTCGTTTAAGATTTTCTATTAATCCAAGATCATACAAGTATTTTCATTTAGCAAAACAAAATAACAAAAAAAGTTTAAACTTAATGCTTTTTATAAAAAGCATTTTCTATATATATATATATATATATATATATATATTTAGAATAATAGTTATTAAATAATTAAATTCATATTTTTTTCATTAGCTTATACTTTATGGATAAATTTCATTAATATATATACACATAAAAGGATAACTATAATTGTAGTGGTAGTCCTCTCTCTCTCTCTCTCTCTCTCTTATTTATTTGTTTATTTATGAATTTTTATTTTTTGAGAAAGTATTTAAAGCATCTCCAGCAAATGTTCTATATCTATTTTTTGAAGAGAAAAGCCCAGTGTTTACCCAAAAACTCACTCCAACAGCTTCTTTATTTCCATTTTTTAGATTAGAGGTGCTTTAGTGCTTCTCTACGAGTAGAGAATACTGTAACAATTACTGTAGCACCTCTAAACAATATTTTTCTTTAAAATAATATCCGGTTTAATAAAAAAATAATTCTTTCTCTCTCGTGCTTCTCTGTCTCAACGATAATATACCATAATCAAAACAAAAACACAAAACCCAATCGAAAGATTTGAAACACAAAAACAATCTTTCTCATAAGCCTAATGAAATATGAACAATAAAATAAAACTAATCAAACCAAAAAAAAAAAAAAAAAAACAAACAAACAAACAAACAAACATGTAGAACACCGATCTCCACTTCTCTATCGGTGATCTATGTGTGTATGAGAGAGAATTTGTTTGTGTGAGATAGAAGGAGAGAGTGTTCTAGAATCAAGTAGAAATAGAAAAAGTAAAAAAAGAGAGAGCTAGAGAGAGAGAGAGAGAGAGAGAGAGAGAGAGAGAGAGAGAGAGAGAGAGAGATAGTTGAAGAAATGATACGGAATGAACTAGAAAAAGAAAAAAGAAGAAGAGGGTAGATAGAGGAAAGGAGTGGGATACATGTGTGGTGGAGAAAAAATCAAGAAAAAAAGAAGAAGAAACGGATGGTGTGAAAGGAAAAAGAAAAAAAAAAAAGAAAAAAAAGAAAAGAAATGACAACTAAGAAATGCTAACACAATATTTTCACAATAAATCTTAAGTAATAGATTGTTATTAGCTAATATTAGTGAGTAAAAAAATAATTTCAATGGTGGGTTCAAATTAAAACTAGTAACAACTTTCCACATAAGATTTTGATGTGATTCTTGTGAAAGTATTGCGAAAAATGTTGTGGATAAAGCACTTTTCAATGAAAAATATAATTGTTGGAAATAAATATAGGAAGAATAAATGATATTAAAAAAGAATAAAGAATGAATGAAGAAATAATATTTAAATAAAATAGAAAATGTTATAAAGAATTTGTTAAAAAATATATTTGAAAAAGTAGGTAGTTAAAAGGTAAAAGTTACTTTTCATTCTTTAAACAATACAAAAATTTAGAGAATCTAATACTCTTATGAATTAGAAGTAGTCCTATCCTGTCTCATCCCTATAATTTATATTTGTGGCGGGGACCGGGCTTGGGCCTAAAAGAGAAGCTTTGGATCTAAGGCAAGCCTTATTGTATGGTGGGCTATGATTAGAAGTTAATACCCTTCAATCAAAGAATTATATGTCAATCAAACAGCAGTGAAGAAGAATTAGATTTACACGTATTTCTCCTCCCAATCCCAATTAAATCCCCCAACGTGTGCATTTCACGAGACTTAAGAAGTATCTAGTCATTAAAAAAGAAAGAAAAAAGAAAAGATAATGAGGCAGGAGTAAGATGAGATAAGATTATGTGTTAGCCACCTTTGCTTGGAGGTTGGGGCAATATGTCATAAGTCATAAGTCATAATTGTGTATCTGTACTGCCACCCATGGCACCAAGTTAAAAGAAGCTTCCCGGTCTTGCAGACTCGGGTTTTAAACTTTTTACTTTTAGCCCTATGGTGCCCGTGAAATGTTCAATAAATATAAAGTCGCCACCAATTTTGTAACTAGTTGAGGTAACAATTATTAATATATATATATATATATATATATTTTTTTTTTTAAAGAATTTCAACTTATATTATCTGTTAATTGTTACTAATAGATTATAATTGAATGTCAGTGACGATTTTGGTGAATTTTTATTTTTATTTTTTTGCATTTTTGGATGGAATACTAAAATTAGTGTGAGATATTTGTCGTGATCGTTTAGTGTGATATTTCGGCACATGTCAAAGAAAGAGAGTCCGTGTGGAGCAGTCACGGCCCAGATGGCAAAGTGACAAACATCTCCATAAATCCTAGATTGCTGTGAAATGAAAAGAGCATGTTCCTACCTAATGACTTTAAATAGCCAAAAAGGCTGAAATTATTGGGTAGAAGGTCTAATATTAAGTGTCCCACACAACTGTAAATTCACAAGAGAGGGTGTTTCAATTCAATTTGTGCATCATTCTTTTCAGCACCAGCAACTACTTTATACATGAAATTATTCATATCAACAAGCATGCAACCTATTTACTCTACTTTTGCTACAATCCACTTACACAGCAAGTTGTAAAGTCGTGAAAGTGTGGAATTACATGAACCATTACTTTTTTTTTTTTTTTTTTATCTACTGAGTAAAAAACTGTAACAAGAAAGTTGTGAACTTTGCCGTAATTTTAGCATTTTTCATTCCTATCATGATAACTACAACAATCTATGACTGATCAAGAGCATAAATAAGGATAAAATTCCTTTTCGGTTTCTGGGTCCCAGCTGAGTGGGACAAATTATTCAATTTCTTACCCTTTCTCTAATTTTAATGAAGAGATTAGGACTCCCACTTTATTTTCATTACTAGTACATCACAATTCACGGATGAACAGTTGATCACGAAAGCTATAGACCATTCAACTCACCGAAAAAAGCTGGTGATGATCAAAATGAGTTCTATCTTCTATGATATACAAAAGCTAAAGAAAATAAAATAGAAGACAAATTCAAATTGAGGAAATCTTCTCAGTTGAACAGTTTGTATCGTCAAGGTTAAGACCACGAGTTTAGACTGGACCCACCTCAGAAATGAATCCATAGAAGCAACTTAATAGCTCGTTTTCGATTATTATAACCAAAAAAAAAAAACCCTCAGCTAAGTTAAGATTGAATTGAATTATATAAATAGTTTGTTTCGTCTAGTTCAAGATCACGAGTTTGCACTGTACCAAACTTCGAAAACATAACCTTAGAAGCAACTTTTAAGCTTAAAAATGACATATTTTGAATTTTGAACCAATCGATACAAGTTTGATGAATTGTGTATAATTTTATCCCTAATTCTCATAACTTGTTTACGCTTCTTTAAAGCTTTGGGTTGCCATAGAAAAGTTCATGATCAATTTTCGAAAGATGATGATCTAGCTAGCAAATGGAAATTGGAAATACAATTAGAGAGAAGTATGAGATGGGTGGTTACCTTTCTTGGCCAGCAGTGTCCCATATCTGGGCTTTGATAAGTTTGTCAGCAACCTTTATATTCCGGTAAGCAAATTCAACCCCTATGGTTGGCTTTGAATCTAAGCGAAATTCATCTTTTGCAAACCTTGAGAGAAGATTTGATTTCCCAACCCCAGAATCTCCAATAAGAACAGCCTTGAATAGGTAATCACACTCTTCATCAAATGATTCAGCCATACCTATAATATCTCTCTCTCTCAATAAAGAAAAAAAAAATATTAATAAAAGAAAAACTTGAAGAAGGAAATATAAAGTATAGGAGGTTGTTGAAGAAATGGATGAAAAAAGAGAAAAATATTGAGGCATGGTTTGTTATGTGATGGTCTTTATATTTATATATGAGTTTCCCAAATCATGTACGTACGTTAGTAATTTTAGCAGTTCCTTTGTCTTTGTTTTTGGAGGGTATTGAGTATTTACATGTGAAAACATTCATAAAAGACATGATGGCTGTTTGTTGATATTGTCATGATCTGTGGGTGTCACTAATAAATTAATAATAAAATAAACCAAAACTTAATCTTTGGATAATCCTTAACCCAACATCTTAAAGGACAGCCCACTTATAATACTCCATTTTGTTCACCAAATTATTTTTTAATGATTATATTAGCTTCAACTTTTTGCTCTTATGCTTACTAGGCAAAGTTTGATTGGGCATTCCTCATCTAATTCTAAATGATGAGTTAGCTTAGCAGGAATTAGACTTTTATTTCGTACATCTCATTGGTTGCTTAAAGGTATGGTATTGGTGATCATAGTTAATCATTGTAAATTGTCCAATCTTGGAAAGTAAACTAGTATATGTGACCTTCTCTAAAAAAAAATTTAAAAAAAAAAAAAGGAAAAAGAAAAGAAAAGAAAAGTAGTATATGTGTTAAAGATATATTAGTCATTAGCTTGACGTAATTCTATTTTGTGTGTAAGCCAAGTTTCCTATTTGTACTAGAAGTCTATTAGTCTAGAGTTTATTCTACTATATATATATATATATATATATATACACATATTATAATTTATTATAATACAAGATTTGTACTACACTATAATATACTAGGCCGTTAGGCTAAATACGTAACCCTTGTGTGTTATTGTGTTCTATACTTTATACTTTTGCTTCTGCATCCATACTAGCATATTCAACATGGTATATCAATATTAATATTTAACATGATATTAGAGCCACCTTCTTGTGGCCATGGTTTTTTGTCCTTACGGTATATTTAAAAGTAATCTTTGTCTTCCTCGGTGTTTTTTTCGCTGCATTCATCTTCTTTGGCTTCTTACTGCTACTGTTAAAACTCTCCGGTATAATCATACCATCGTTAGAAGTCGCATCAACACTACAAGACCATTGCCTTTTTCAAACTACCGTCACAGAGCCAAACTTCATTTAAGGAATCTTCTCAACCTTATTAAATCTCAAAATTTCATCAAGCTTCCATCTTGAGTTTGAGAATGAATGTTAGAGATACATTAGCCTATTAGCATAAACCCAAGCTTAATTCTACTTTGTGTGCAAGCTAAGTCTCCTACTTGTATTAAAAGTCTATTAGTCTAGGGTTTAGTCTATTTTATATATATATATATATATGTTATGATTCATTGTAACACAGGATTTGTACTGCACTATAATATATTATTGATGTAGCCCTTTAGAATTTCATCCGTAGATGTAGGCCGTTAGGCTGAACCACGTAACCCTTGTGCATTATTGTGTTCTATATTTTATGCTTTTGCTTCCGCATATGTACTAACATATTCAACATGGTGTATCAATACTAATATTTAACAATATGTGATGGTGGTTGTTTGATTCGATCACTATTTAGCCAAATTATAGGAGGTTTTGGCAACAAACTCGAAGTTATAAACTTATAATTATAAAAGTTACTACAGTAGAGGTATGTTTATACTAAATGGATTGATGGCTTTACGAAGTTCGTAATGGATAATTGGGAACATAATTCTCCCCTTGCCCTTCATTTTCTTTTTCAAGTGTAAACGCAACTCCATTCTAAAGTTGCCTTTTTAAAAGAAAACTAGTACCATCCTCAAAATCTGCGGAAATATCTAATTATTTTGTAATGAAATATGAAATATAATTTATTTTTTAAAATATTCATAAAATTATATAATTATAACTAATTATTTGTAGTAAAGTGTTATCCTCATAAGAGAATTTTATTTTAGATGTATTAAACTAATAATTAAGAAAATTTTCTTTATATAAGGGCAATGATCTTTTTTTTCCCCCCTTAAAATAAACATTGTTATAATAATTTATTAATATTTTTTAAGTAATGACTTTTGTGTTCTCAATAAATAAAAATTATATATTTTTTGCTTTTTTTTTAATATTAAAATTTTCATCTACTCATATTATGAGCCATTTTGCTAGTGATAGAATACAATGTGTGTTAAGTTTTTCCAGTCATGATAGTTAGAAAATAATGAGAAAAATAGTTTTCCCACCATTCAAATTTTCAACTTGTAGCCTTCTATTATAATGTTATCCTTAATCCCAAATCAGTCTACCTCTCTTGAAGTATGCAAAGTATGATTATGATCTCTCTTCTTGAATACAATGCTTATTTCAATACATCCATAAAAATATACTGAATCAAAACATATCCATATGAAAATGCTTTGCAAACAAACAAAATGCCATATCAATCGTCACTTAACAATGATTAATTTGACTAATTAGAAAAATAATTTTTTGTTAATAATCTATTAAGATTTTTTTTTTTTTGGTAGAAACTGCAAATTTTTCTACCCAAAAAGATTATCAAATAAACAACTATTAAAAAAATCTCATAATTAAGTTTCTATATGCATCATTATATAATAATAATAATAATTGTTAGGGTCATATTTTATGTAATTGGCCAATCATTTAACAAAATGCACTTTATTTGTAATTAGGTAGATCTAAATTGGGTTTAATACATCAAAAAATATGTTGTTCAAGCATATCAAGTGTTCGCATTAAAAGACATGAAGATTGATTCAAGAAACAAGTGAAGAAAAACTGTTCATTAAGTCTCAATAGATGACTGCTATCGAAACTTAATATAAAGCTCGGTAGATGGCTTTACACATCCTCAATCTATCAAGAATTACAACTTTAGAATTTCTAAGTCTGAAATTCGGCCTAGACTTATGTATTTGTTTAGGATTTCTTTTCTCACAACCCTAGACATATATAAGACTTATTTTAAGAGCCGTCACACACGGATACAGAGACCAAGAGATTTATTTTCTCTATAAGAAGCTACTGCGTTTGTATGCCATAGGGTTTCATAACCAAGTGCTTCCTGATCTTCATTATTGATTAAGTGAAGAACTTTGTAGCTAACAACATCATTTAAGTTGCTGGAGTTAGTCACGTACTGAGATTTATGCAAAGGGTTAGTCATAGATTGGAATTTGTGCATCAAGGGAAAACAGACTACTACAAGATCAAGTTCAATTGGGTATTGAAGCGAAGGTTCCACTGTAGGTTGGTATTTTGGTATAGGCCAGGGTAGTAGTAAAATTTCTTATACTTGTAACTGCTTGATTGTTGATTAGTGGATTCTTAGGAGTAGTGACCTTAAAATCACCTAGTGGAGTTTTTGCCTTGCGAGAGGTTTTCCCCATTTGTCAACAAATCACTTTGTTAATTTTGTTTCCACTGCATTTAGTTTATTTGGTAATTTGTTTGTGCCTTCACAATTTGCATGCAATTGAATCTAATTAATCAACTTAAGTAATTGAATTAATTAACCAGAGTCAAGTTATCTTGACCCAATAATAATAATAATAATAATAATAATAATAATAATACAATTACAAAATAGAAAAAATATGTCACTCATCTAATTATTTTCGTTCGACTAAACTTTGCTTTTATCTAAATAAGTGACACTATAGAATACTTCTAATAAAACTATTAATTTCCATTGCATTTAGTTTATTTGGTGATTTGTTTGTGTCTTCACAATTTGCATGTAACTGAATCTAATTAATCAACTTAGGTAATAGAATTAATTAACCGGGGTCAAGTTATCTTAACCTAATAATAATAATAATAATAATACAATTACAAAATAGAAAAAATATGTCAGTCATCCATTTATTTTTGTATGACTAAACTTTGATTTTATCTAAATAAGTGACACTATAGAATACTTCTAATAAAACTATTAAGAATGTGTTCTCTACAAAAATTACAATTTTGCTACCCAAAAGGATAAAAAAAATAAATAAATAAACAGATAGGCCAAAAAAGAATTGACCCCTTGCTATGAATTAATTGATTAATTAGCCAAGTTTATTAATTAATCAAATTAACGTGCAAACTCGTGGTAGCACAAACAAATCACCAATTTAACTAAGTATGCAGCGAAAAATAAATTGACATGGTAATTTGTATACGAATGAGAAAAACTTACACAACAAAAACCCCACCAGGTGATGTTAAGGTCACCACTCCTAAGAATCCACTCTTATTACAAGCGGTTACAAGTAACGGAATCCTAGTACCTTATACCAACTTACAATTAAACCCTTACCCCAATACCCAATTGGACTTGTTCTGTAGTGACAATCTCTCCTTGTAATGCACGACTCCCAGTACGTGATTAACCAATTGCGCGGATCCCAATACGCGACTTCAATCACCAACTAAAAAAGGTTGTTAGTTGCAAAGTTTTTCAGTACATCACACAATGAAGATCGAGAAGAAGCTTGGTCATAAAACCCTACAGTGTACAAACACAACAACTTCTTCACAAGAAAGATGAACTAGGGCAAATTCTATCTCCAGTCATAATTTGCTTAAACAAACTTTGCTTAACATTGTGCAACTTGTTCCGCCTTTGACAGCCCTTAAAATAATGCTTTTATATGTCTAAGGTTATAAGAAAAGAAAACTCAAACATATAATCACGGATTAAATGAAAAATAGACCTGAAGAACTTAACTTTATAAACCTCGACAGATGCCCTTCTGTCGAGTTGCTGTTAAGTCACAGGCTTTAACAGCACTTCAAGGCACGATAGATGGCTAGTTGTCGAGCTTTAATGAACAACACTTTTCAACTTGAATCTTGGACAAACTTGCATGGTTTTAACACTTGATCTTGAAACAAAATTTCTTGAAGCATCAAACACATCCTAGATCTACCTAAATACAAATAAAGTGCGTTTTGTCAAAGGATTAGCCAATTACATAAAATAGTGATATATGTTCCTAACAAGTGAATCACATATGTCCTAACAATCTCTCCCTTTGGCAATCCATGACAAAACCACAACTAACAAATGAACATATGAGAGAAGTTATAAATCACTTAACCCATATTCACTTGTTAAATACAATAAAATCTATCATAACACAAACTCTTGAAAAACTTTGCAAAAAGAGAGTCTTTGGCAAGAAAGACTTTGACCACCTGTATTTTTGAAACACTTGAAACAAAACTTATCAAGGCATCTTTATGTGGAACAGAAATAATAGATTTCATACAAAATATAAGAAACCTGTGTATAAAGAGAGAAAAGAAACAACACATGAAGAAATAGGTGAAAGAAAAACATACATCATTATGTAAACAATATAAGTACAATGTATTTCAATAATGGTCACAAGACCCATGTACAAGATATAAATGTATCTAAAATGGAGAAAAGAAAAAGAAACAAGTAATCCTCACTACATCCCTTAGTAAGAACACTCCCCCTGTCAAAAATCTCCTATGCTAACTCTCCCCCTAACTATGACTACTTTCATAACCAAAACTTCTCCCCCTTTTTGTCACAAGTGACAAAGGGTAAAAGTGTCAAGTAGACATCTCGTCAACATTAGAAGAGTTAGAATCTCCATCATCCTTATCCTTAGAAGCAGTAGCACCATCATCATCATTCCCATCCTCAAAACCTTTGGAGTAGGTGGCGAAGACGAAACGAAACCACTCATGACTGCTTGCCGTCGTGCAATATAACCCACACGGGTGTTCACCTGACATAACTCATCACCGAGAGTGTCGAGGCGAGCATCCATGCGCTGAAGCTACGTCATGATGTCCTCAAGAGTCACATCGCTCGAAGAAGAAAAGAGAGCAGATGTGGACAAAGCTGTAAGAGTGGGAGGAGTTGCTAATTCGGACCGTCTTGAACGAAATTGCGCCTCACTGCATTTAACGGTACCAGCATCTATAGCACCCATGACAGGAAAGGGATCAAAAGAGGGAAAATGAACATCAAAATGGCGTAAAAGCCTCGTGATAGCTGAAGGAAAGATGAGCTTATTACGGGTCGCCGTATCCCTATAGACATCTATGGTAGAGAGAATGAAGTGAGAAGGAAAATCTATGTCAAGATCCTCAATAAGAGAAATCAAAAATCAAGCACAAGGCTCCGTGATAGAGTTATAGTGAGAGAGAGGGTGTAAAACAAAAGTCATGACCATGTTCAAATACCGAAGGCCTTTTGCAAAGCCTGAACAGTAAGTGAACTGGCACTCACCCCAATCGGATGGATGCTCACAAAAAGCAGTAATGAGCTTGTCTTCAGACACTGTCCTAAGATGATCACATCCAGGGTAGTTAGGAAACTCAACTTTGGGAACACAGAGCACATCTGCAACAACCTGCGGTGTGACAACTATGCATGTACCTCGAATACTAATAGTGAAATGAGGTACAAAATAATTGAATCCACGCATGTTGGAGTAGAACTCCTGAATCAGCACAGATGGATAAGTGACCGAGACATCACACAGTGACTTCAATCCCCTACTATAGATGATAGTGGGAAGGTTGGTATCGGAGAAGTTCGAAAGATGAAAGTTCTCAAAGAAGTCCAATTTGGCCTTCTCATCATGGAATTGGATAGGGAAAGGAGTAGGGTCAAAAGAAGAGGATGCCCTGAAACGAAGAGGGTTCCGAGTCGAAGCAAATTTACATTTTGGTGCCATAAAAGCAGACTAACGTAAATGGAAAGAAGGAGAGAGAGAGAGAAGACAACCAGAAAAGTCCCAAGCAATTCAAACATATCAAAATATATTGAAAGGAGAGAACGTATGCATGAGAATGTATGAACTTGTGACATGCAAAAGAAATTGCATCATGGGCTCAGCTCAATCCAAACCTACCAGCACACAATCAGTTGCACACATCTAAATGCATGACAATATTGTTATAATGCTCATGAGATGCAATGCATGAAGTTTTTAAGATCAAATCTTCAAAACTCATCCCAAAGATTTCACAAAAACCTCTTTGATTTTGAAAAACCCCAAATTTTGCAAAAATCCCAAAAACTTAGTTTTCAAAGCATGAAATGCATGAACATGAGGGATTAGAAACTTACCAAGTGAAGAAAAACTTGAATAAGCTTGAAGAATTCTTGAGGAAGAGGTTGAAGGTGAGTGAGAGAGGTTTAGGGAGGTGAAACGGCTGGATAGATTGAGAGAAATTAAGAGAAATGAGATCAGAAATCATGAGCTGTGAGAGACCGTGACCCCGGCCCGTTTTTATGATGTTGGGCCAAACTCACGTAAATGGATAAAGTCGTGTTATTGCCTCTCAAAATGGAGGTTTGACTAGTTATGTTTTCTCCTTTAGATTAAAGATTTTACAATAGAGTCGTCATTTATTTAATTATTGGGATAAATAAGAAAACCAAAATTGAAAAATTCCTCATTTTATTAATTTCAATTAAATTTACATTGATCACAGGAAATTACATGGCTTTAGTCCTAGATACAATCTAAGATAAAGTACATGACTTTATTTCCTAGTTACAATCTAAAAATCAAAAATTGCATAGATAAGTATTTGATTTACTAACCCTTGATCTAAGCTCGGAAGCTATGTTACAAAGTAGGAAGGTATTAGGCACCCACCTTACCCGGTGAAACTGATCTTCTAGACTATGGTAGCTAACATTCATATCATATCATCCAATATGTCAATCAATTTACATGTTAAATTTTATATGTGTGCATGTGATAAGCCCTAATTCAATTTATTAAACATTGCATTTGGACTAAAAAATAAAATTCTAGTGCATGTGTGTGGATGGTGATAACCTAGGTTCAAGGATTTGAAAGAATTATTAAACAAACATGTTTTTCATATTTTTTATGTAGATTTAAGATTAAAACTAGTGATATGCATGAACATGTGATAAACAACCAAGAACATATAAGAACAATTAAGAACATTCAAACATATTCAAGGGAATTTAAATGATTACTATCATACTTTAATCTTAAACTCTCATCATAGAAACACAAAAAAAAATTAGGGAAAGGGACTATACCTTCTTACAAGATCTATATGGTGGAGGAGGAGACTTTTAAGGGAGATCCTAAAGGTGAAGGAAAAGAAGAGCTAGGAGAGGAAGAGTGAGTCTCCCTCAATACCTTAAGTCTCAAGAAGATCAAGATATGATAAAACTACTCAACTTCACTAGAACTTAAGAGTGGAGAAGAGAGAGAGGTTTTTTTTTGTCTTTGGAGTAGAGGAGAGGGGGGGTTTATATAGTAATGGTTGAGGAAATATGAATGAAAGACTATTTAATGAGGATTGACAAAGAATCATGAATCTAGACCTCATTTTAGCCTTGGGGAAAATTTAGTGCATTAAATGGAGAGATTGGTTGGAGTGAGGAGCAAGCCAAAATTCGGTTTTCCCGTAGCTGTTGTAACAGTTTGTAGAGCCAATTTCGAAAAATCATATCTGACTCAATTTAATCGAAATTGTCTTGTTCTTGTACTCAAATTGAAGCCCCGGACGTCTAGTTTCTGAGAAAATTAACTTCATTCATAGATTCAAAATATTCTGTGAGATATCAACGAAATGATAAGCAGATGTCATTTGTTGGAAAACAATTTCAGCACAATTAGCATTAATAGGTCCCAAATTCGTTTTCAATTAACAATAGTAGGCTCCAATCACTCCCATTTTAGACCTAATTAGTTCCAAATCTACCCTAATTAAAAGATAATTACACAAATTACTCATTGACTGATTAATGTATAACTATCTAGTTAATTAGGTGTGTGCAACCCTACCATAAAATGTATTCCTAACCAATCAAAGTATGACACATCATCGATTTCAAATTGATTATACTTATAACTAATTGAAATCAATTGTTCATAATCACATATAGTCGGTCTCAATTTGTGATAGTGCATCTTAGCCATTAAAACTTGATTTGATGATAACTTTCAATCTCGTGGTCTGATTAGGGCTTATGATCAGTCAATTTGATCGTTACAACATCAAAATCATTTTGGTGAAATGAGATTAAGGATCTAATTACTAGAATCAAGATGCATATTTTCAAGGTGAAATTGCTCTTTTACCATCCATGTGAGATTAAATGCAGGTTGCAAAATGGAGTGCCAACACGAGCGCCCTTTATATAGCCCATCAGTAAATCTCGACATATCAAGAGGTATCGAGGATCTGTCAAGCTTTAAAGAGTTTGACAGAAGCATCTATCGAGCATGTGTCCAAGGCAAAAAGGAATCTTGATGGATCGAGGATCTGTCGAGGAGCTATTAAGGGGATAGAAACTTTCTCGATCGATCTACCTAGTTATTGAGAGGTGTTGAGATTGCAAGAAAATCAACTGAAGAGCTCGACAGATAAGCCAGGTGTCGAGGACCTGTCGAGGTTGCTTTAAAATAGTTTTTCAAGAAGGGAAGAACACAGATATGAATGCAATCAAGCATGCAACACAACCAAAGATCCAAGCAACATTTTAAACTCTCAAAATCATCTCTCAATTAAAAAAAAAAAATTTGAGCATAGAAATCCCAAACACACACACACACACACACAAAACAAGTAGTCTAACTAATTTTATATTTCAAAAACAAGTTAAGACAGTTTAGTAAGTATATATTAACACATGTAAATATTGTGATGACCAAATAATATTGTAACTGCACATGTATTAAGAGTAGCAAAGAATATTGTGTGTTGTGTATGAGAAACATCGCACGATTGCATAAGCATATACATGTTATGACGATTTGAGATATGAGAAAATCATTTTAACTCACACATAATCATAACTGTTTGATGGGGACTATCACCTTTAAGGTACATCCTATAACTCCCGCATCTCCTAGAATACATGCTTGCAATCATATATAAAGCATTTTGATCTTTTTGCTTTTATTTTCTTTGCATATTTTTCTTTTAATAAGCATATCATATGTGGGCATATAAGAGAGAGAAAAGAAATACCCAATGATGTTAAGCATTTGACATTTCAATTTTGCTATGCCGAAGCAAACAAATGTCATTTCATGATTGGCGGGCAACAGTGGTGAGATAGTTATTTATACCTTTTTCTTAGGATTTTCTAGTTTCTCTCGTAAAAAAAAGTGATACGAGTGTTAAGTACAAGAGATAACTTAATCTTACTCATCACAAACATAAGCCACAAAACTCACTTGCTTAGTTGAGCATGGAGATGCTCATCTAAGCTACAAAAGATACAAAATTTAAAAAATTTTGTTTTAACGACTATCCAAAGTAACAAGTGCCAATATACACAAAACACATACTGTTTTTGTATTTTTCTGATTTTTCAATTTTATTTTTATTTTTATATTAAAAACAAAATAAACAAAATTGAAAAAAAATGTTAAACAAAGCAAAACATAAAACTAGACTGACTCAAAACTTGAAAGCAAAATACACAAGTAATGCAAACAAAAATAAGAAGGGAGAGAGAGAAACAGTGACATAATCACTTGGAGCCCTTTTCCTCCCACACCTTGGAAGAACCTTTCCTTTGAGTAAACCCTTGAACCAGCAATGAGGAGGAAGAGTTAAAATCGTTCAAGTTCGAAAGGAACATGAAGGTTTTAAGAAGATCTTCAAGGGGAGCAAAAGAGGATGGAAACTGATTCTAGTTTCCCGAAACGATCATGCCGTTGCTCTGTTGAGTGGCTTGCCACTTATAGCAATTAGGTCGAATATGACCGGCTGCTCCACAGTGATGACAGAGATTCTGCTTCTTTTGTTTAGGCTTTTGAGAGTTAGCCTTCTTAGCCCTATGGTTTTTAACTTCTTTCTTATCTTGCTTAGGGGGTGCTCCTAAGATAGATTTACTCTTATCTATGTTCTCACTAGCTAAATCAGTTTTGGCATTAGTGTTCTCAATTTCAACATTATTAGCAGGAGGAACAAAAACAGTGGAACTAGTAAAAGCAATACTAGGAGAAGAGAAATCATACCCTAAACCGGTTTGATCGGAAACAGATTTTTGAAAACTAAGCATTTCATCAAGCTTAGCACTTAAAGTCCTTTCCAGTTAAGCTCTAACTTGGAACAGTTCTGCCTCAAGCTTCTTGATCTTCTTAACCAAGAAGTTATTCTTAAACCTCAGTACTCTAATAGTCTGATTTTCTTCATTTAATTTAGTGGAAAGCTCTTCATGCTCAAGCTCCACGTCACTAAGTTTCTTGATGGTCAACTTATACAACTTCTCATACTTTTCAAAGACTTTATGCAACTTTGCATAGGCTGTGTGGATGTCATCTTGTTCATCCATCTTCTCAAACTTGGACTTTACCAATTCCTTTTTTTCATCCATATCTTCAACAATCCCCTCAGTAGGATTGATAGTGGCAGTGAAGGCATTCAGGATTCTGTCATCCTTATTGTCGAAATCATCTTTAGGCTTAGTGTCCCTTAATGTAACAGCAAGTGCCTTGCTTTTCCCAATGGTCTTGAGATATATGGGGTACTCTTGTTTTATGTGACCGAAATCTTGACACCCAAAGCACTTTGGTCTTGAAGGAACAGTGTACTGACCGCCATCTCTAACATCCTTCTTTCCTTTATCTTGGCTCTTAGATACCTACGGTCCTTGTCAAGGCCCTTTCCATTGGCATTCTTCATGAACTTCTTAAATTGCTTCGTAATATAAGATTTCATCTTAGAATCCTCATCATCTGAAGACTTATCAGTATCACTGCTCTTAACCTTCAATGCCATGCTCTTGCCCTTACCCGACTTACCAATTCTTGTTAAACCTAACTTATAGGTCTACAGATTACCAACCAGCTCTATTAAAGGAATCTTGTCAATGTCCTTTGATTCCTCAATTGTAGTGATCTTGGCATGGAATCTCTCGAATAGAGATCTGAGCACCTTTCTCACAATCTTAGGTTCTAGAATGGTTTCCCTAAGATTAAAAGTTGAGTTCACTATGTCCTTAAGCTTGACATAGAACTCATAGAACGATTCATCCTCCTCCATCTTGATCTCTTCAAAGCTCGTAATAAGCCTCGGAAGCTTTGAATCCTTAACAGCCTTGGTTCCTTTATAAGTTGTCTAGAGAATGGTCCATGTTTCCTTTGCAGTTTTAGTGGAGGATATCTTCTTGAACTCCTCATCGATGACCGTACTGAATAAGGTATTCAATACTCTACTATTGAAATTTATTGCCATGATCTTAGCATCATCCTAATTGGCTGGCGCTTCCTTTGGCTTGGTCCAACCAATCTTTACAGCTTGCCACACCTTCTCATCTAGTGACTGCAAGAAAGCTCTCATGCATACTTTCTATTATGCATAGTTAATACCATCAAACAAAGAAGGTATAATAAGATATTGTCCTCTATCCATGACAAACAAGGGTCAAGGAATCACACAGCGAATATTAACCTTTATTAGAGTGTGCTTGCTCTGATATCACTTGATAGGCCAAAAACGAATTGACCGCTCGTGATGAATTAATTGATTAATTAGCCAAGTTTATTAATTAATCAAATTAACATGCAAATATGTAGTAGCACAAACAAATCATCAATAAAACTAAGTATGCAATGAAAAGTAAATTGACACGGTGATTTGTTTACGAATAGGAAAAACCTACACAGTTAAAACTCCACAGTAAAAACTCCACCGGATAATTTTAAGGTCATTATTCCCGAGAATCCACTATTACCACAACAAGCGGTTACAAGTAAAAGAATCTCAGTATCTTATACCAACTTACAGTTGAACCCTTACCTCAATACCCAATTGGATTTGTTCTGTAGTAGCAATCTCTCCTTGTAATGCACGGCTTCTAGTATGTGACTAACCAATTATGCGAATCCCAGTACGCGACTTCAATCACCAACTAAAGAAGGTTATTGGCTGTAAAGTTCTTCAGTTTATCACACGATAAAAATCGAGAAGATGCTTGGTCATAAAACCCTACGGTGTACAAACACAACAACTTCTTCGCAAGAAAGATGAACTAGGGCAAATTCTGTCTCCAGTCACAATTTGCTTAAACAAAATTTTCACAACACTTGTGCAACTTGTTCCACCTTTGACTGCCTTTAAAATAATCATTTTATATGCCTAGGGTTGTAAGAAAAGAAAGCCCAAACACATAATCACAGATTGAATGAAAAACAGTCCTGAAAAACTGAACTTCATAAACCTCGACAGATGCCCTTCTGTCGAGCTACTGTCGAGCCACGGGCTTCAACAACTCTTCAAGGCTCGATAGATGGCTAGCTGTCGAGCTTTAATGAACAACACTTTTCAACTTGAATCTTGGATATACTTGCATGGCTTTAACATTTGATCTTGAAAAAAAGTTTCTTGAAGCATCAAACACATCCTATATCTACCCAAATACAAGTAAAGTGCGTTTTGTGAAATGATTAGCACATAAAATAGTGACATATGTTTCTAACAAGTAAATCACATATGTCCTAACATAAGCAAAACTTAATAAAGTCTCATAGTTTAACATTTAAATGGATCACTAAAAAAATCAAATTCTAACTTGCAAAACAACTAATTATTAACCTAAATCAATTCAAACCAATAGGATAAATAATAATAAAAAATGTGATAAGGAATTGTAATAGCAAAATATCTAATAAATATGCATAAAAGTCGATACAAATTTTCCAAAAAGAGAAACAAATGTAATGTGACAATTAAATCAACAATAACAAAAGTAATCATTAACGGAAAAAAAGAGTTGAAACAATAAAAAAATAAAAAAAAAAAAGTCACCCAAAAAAAAAAAAAAACAAAATTGGAGAGAGAGAGAGAGAGAGTATTGACCTTTTTGCCGTGAACAACTTGGAAGGAATATGGGAGAGAGGTGGAAAATAAGTAAAAAGAAATTTATAATATATATATATATATATATATATTTTATACAAGATAGAAATTCCACTCTAGCCTAATCTAAGTGCATATGTGTATGAACCTTCCTCTGGGAAACTTTAACGCCGGCCCTTGCCCCCCACACCCCACAAGCACTTATACTTGTGGAGTGACCATTGCACTAAGGATATGCGGTGGTATTTATAAGAAAATTAAGATGGAAGAGTTAGGATAAAAGTATTTGAAAGGTTCAAAAAATTGAAACGAAAGAATTTAAAAGGTTATAAAGGAAAAAATTTTAAAATATATAAAGGGAAACAAATAAAATTTAAGAAGATAGTGATTAGAGGAGATGAAAAGTTGAACTACAAAGACAATGGTTGAAGAAGATGAAAGGTTGAACAAAGTAAAAATTGCAAAAACTAAAAAAATAAGAAAGGATGCTAATGATGTGGCACAAAAAGCGGTGTGTGTGTGTATATATATATTGTTTGTGGTTTTAGATTATTCATTGATTTTATTGTTTAGGTATAAATATCTAAATTAATGTAGGTGTATATGTAAATGCAAAATTATACATAAAGTTAAAACCGTCAAAGTTGAATGTGTAAAGTCTATATATATATATAGTCAACAAAATTTAGGAATAAAAAATAAATAAGAAAAATAATGACTATGTAACCAATGACACAGTGGATGAGGTGGTGCAATATGAGTGTAGTAATAATAAATGCTACGCTTCAACTTTTAGATATATATCGATTTGAGATAATAGGTATTAAAAAAAATTCTTTTTTTTTTTTTAGAGATTTGAGCTGAGATATATGGTAAATTATATATTTGGTTGCCGAAATTTAGTGAAATTTCAATTTTAGTCTTTGAAATTTCAAAAAAAAAAATCAGTTTTTTATTCCTTGCAAATTTCAAAAGGGGGGAGCATTTTGGTCCCTTTAATTGTTAAAAATTGTCTCAAATTCTTATTTGAATTTTTTTTTTTTTTTTTGGTATTAGGCTTCTTTGATGTGGAAGAAAAGAGTTTTACTTAGCATGAAAGAAAATGAATTTGCCTTGATATGGACAGAACTATATTAAATAAGTAGCTAGGTATTCTTTGTCCATCAAGCTATAGAATTGGAGTCTTAGACGAATGTATTGTTGTAAAGGGTTTTGGTAACTTTTCTAATTTTATCCAAAGGTCCTCCTACATGGGGAGAGGAGAAGACTTTTAGAAGAATATGAAGTGGATTTCTTTAAAGAGTAGTTTGTGTTTGCAAGAGATTTTGTTTATATTTGCGAGTGGTTTTGTTTGTATTTGTGAGTGTTGTTTGTGAGAGTTTTAAGTGTTGTCTATGCAATATTGTTAGCTTGGTTTGTGAGGTTTGATTGAGTGGTATAATTCATATTGTTGATAATTGATTTGGTTGGTGCTACTTGTAGATGTTGGGTTGGAGTTGATCAAATAATGTTAAATATTGTTGCTTGTATGGATGTTTTTCTTTTCATATGAATGTGCTCTCACTAGCTCCAAATCACAATGAATTGGTATCAAAACTCAAGGTTTGATCTTTGTGAAGTTTATGGTTCAAGATGCTCATGCAAGTTTCATTTTAGATCTAGAAACGATGACCAACTTATTCAAGTAAACCTTGTTTTCAAATAAGGAGACTTCATGCAAAAGGAATAAAGATTGTTTGATGGAATTCGAGTTGGTGGAGATTTGTTAGAAATAGTCTCACATTCTTATTTTGATTTGGTTTAAGTCAGATCGTTGATAATGGATTTAGGTTGGCATTGCTTGTGGATGCAAGATTAGAGTTGGTCAACCTATGTGATGTAGGACAGACTCTACTATTTCATTTTTGTAATGATTTGATTTTGGGTTTTTTTTTTTTTTTGTGAAATTCATTATTTTAGGTTTAGCTTATTATTTCTTTGTTTTTAGGTGCTTTTAATGCTTTTTAGGTCAAATTTAGTTCCTATTATGGTTAGGTATTAATTAGGAGTTATTTTAGAATAGATTTTCTTGTTTTTGAAGTTTTACGGAGCCCCTAAATAGGCCCCTAAGTCTGTGAACGTTTTTTTTAAAAAAAAAAATTTATTTAATCAATAAAATTTAGACTTTTGTCTTTCTATTTTCTGATCGATTCCAAACCTTTTCTCCTTGTGAATTCAAGGAACCCTCGTGAATTCGAGGTTACTTTCTTAAGCAAACGTGTTTTGTTTCTTGTTTTCTAGAAGTAGACATGTTATATTTCTTGACGCTTCTACATCTCGCATTAGTTGGTATCGAAGCCTAGACTTATCCTGACCTCTTGGCTAATGTATGAGATGGTAGTAATTCCGAGGACAAAAAACTTAGCAAGTATTACATGACATACAACTAGCACTCACAAATATCTTTGCGAGGATGCCGTTGTTGGAGCAAAAAAACAATAGGGATGACTATCGCGGAGACATAACTCATGAGCAACATATTGGTAAGTAAATTTCATATAGACCTTATAGAAGAATTGTAAGTTTTAGTGGTTATTTTTATAAAGAATATTTTCTTGATTGGTTACTTAATCTAGAGTATTTATTTGACTATAAGAATATTTGTGATGAGAAAAAAGTTAAACTTGCTTTGTATAAACTTAGAGAGTATGCCTTACATTGGTGGGAATGAATACAGACTGATAGAATTCGACAAGGTAAAGACAAAATTTGTTCATGGCTAAGGATAAAAAAGATGCTTGCTATCAAATTTTATCTTTTGGATTGTGATGAACTTTTGTCATATACAAAACAAGATTATTTTTGGCTAAGAAGTTCACATTTGAATTATTTTGGAGAACCATATATTCCACAATTAAGAGAAGCATTGTTTGTTGAACAACACATTTTTCTTGAAGAAAATATAAAAGTTTATGAGGAAGTTCATGAAGGTCTTATTATAGAAGAAAATTAATGAAGACCCTATTATAGAGAAAGATCTTGAGGTCAAGATAGCAAAGACCATTAAAGAAGAAATTATAGAGGAAGTTGTCAACAATCTCGATAAAGTCAAGTTAAATGATTGCAACATTCAAGCTCCTATTATTTTGGTGGGAGTAATCGAAACAAAGTTTATTGATTTTATTGGGGTGGAAAGATTTGATTTGATCATTGATTCTTATTTGGTCAATATTTTCAATTGCATGAAGATCAAGGGACAAGAAGTTCAAGTTGCCTAGTTGATGACTTTCAAGTTTGGTAAGAATACAAAAAAGATGAAGTATTCAAAGTATTTGTTCTCTTGGCATGGAAGATTTCAGATTTCAACTATCAACTTGATGATGAGTTTGTTTTAAGTGGAAGAGTGTAATGTAGGATAGAATCTACTATTTAATTTTTTTTAATTATTTAATTTTGGTATTTTTATGTAAAATTCGTTATTTTAGGTTTAGGTTATTTATTTCTTTGTTTTTAGGTGCTTTTAATGCTTTTTAGGTCAAATTTGGTTCATATTATGGTTAGGTATTAATCAGGAGTTATTTTAGAATATATTTTCTTGTCTGTCAAGTTTTATGGAGCCCTTAAATAGGTCCCTAAGTTTGTTAACTTTTTTTTTTTAATAATAATTATTCAATCAATAAAATTCAGACTTTTGTCTTTCTATTTTCTAGTGGTTTCTAGACCCTTTCTCCTTGTGGATTCAAGGAATCCTCATGGATTCAAGTTTATTTTCAGAAGTAAACGTGTTTTGTTTCTTGTTTTCTAGAATTAGACAAGTTCTGCTTATCGATGCTTCCGCATTCCGTATAACCATGTTAAATATTTTTGTCATGTGCAGATATTTTATTATGTTGTTTGTGTGAATATGGTTTTGCTAACCCCAAATCACCACTAATTTAAACTAGATAACACAATGGAGTGACAAAATGCTCCCTTATTAAATTTCAAGGACTAAAAGTAAATTTGCACAAAATTTTAGAGATCAATTATGTATTTGCATCATTGAGATCCTTAGTTGTTTCCAAAACAAAAAAGTGTTGTAAATGCATAATTATTGTTGATGATCAACTTCTCATAACGACCTGATGCTTCAATTGTAAACTATTAGTAGCCTTCTCTCTCTCTCTCTACAAAAATCAAAATTGGAAATTAAATTTCACCCTTCCTTCACCATGAATTGAATTATCAAAGGTAAATTAAAACTATTTTTATATAAATAAATTTTTGTCTTTTTTGGGGTTAAATTTTACGACTAAATCATGATATTATATAAAATAATCTAGTTTTAGTTAGTATTAGTTTATCGATTTAGGTGTTAAATTTGTCTTTGTTTGGCTACATTGATACTGTTGGGTGAGTATATTAAAGTGAAGATGTAATATTGACTTTGATAATTTATATGCTATTGTTTTAAACTATAAAATTTATTTTAGGATAGAATCCAATAGAGTGTTTTTTTTTCACTTATACTCTAATTGTCAAATTAATCTCTGAGATTTCGTTTTCTTCATTTTGTCAAAGGAATCAATATAGCCTTATTAAAATCCGTTAGAGCAATATGGTTAACCCCCTCAACAATGTTATTTTAAGCCGAATATTTCACTTAGAGCACTTGTATCGGTTTATATAAAAATTTATGTTTATTTTAGTATAAGAATCTACTTTTTCTATTTTACAAATTTATTTTTCAAAACACCTTACATTAAATTATCTATTTCACACTACATTTCATTGAAATATCAATTTTTCTTCATTTTTTTTTATTGTTTCTATTTTTTTACACACAACAATCATTACCCACTCTCTTCATTCATCATCGGAATATGTAAAAAAAGAATAAAAAAAACTAAATGCAAAATGAAATGTCAATGTAAATTTACACGGTTATTATAACAACTATATATTTTTACACAATTTTGCATGACACATGAACTTGGTGTTTGGTTGGCTAAAATGTCATTTTGTTATAATAGAAGCACTAATGCAAGTGCTCTTACAAATCACGAGAAAGGATTAATAAATAAAAAAACTACCCAAATTTGATTTTTGCCAAAAAGAAAATCAGATCCCCCCACCAAAAGAAAATCAGACCCTCCTTCGGCATCCTAGTGTGTGCTTCCTCTGTTTCTGGGTCCCAACATCTCTTTCCTTCTTCGCACTGATGAGGCACTCCAGGTTTGGGGCAATAGAGGATAGGGTACTAATAGCACTACCTTTTAGTCCTCAAAATCAATGTTCTTCAGATTAGTTGTTTAGATGACTTAAAGCTAGGAGATCATATAGAGATCCAGTGGAGAAAAGAATATTCCCCTATGGCGTGTTTCGGAATGGTAGCATATGCATCTATGAGATCTTTTACCTTTTATTCTTGTTATGTTGCATCAGGTCTCGTTATTTGTAAAATTCTGTGTGTTGTTTGTAGTTTGTAGTTCATAAGAATTTGATGTTCAATGTCTAATAGACTTTTCTCTAACAAAAGTTAAGTGTTACAAAAAAGAAAAGAAAAAAAAAAAAAAAAAAAAAGGTCATTATAATATGACAAGTGGAGGCACTAAATTGAATTTTAGTATTTGTTTAGCCAAAAAAATTGAATTTTAGTATTTATTTTATTGTTGACATATTATGATTTTATATTGTAGTTATTACTTTGTTTGTTTGTTAATATCAATCAATCTATATTTATATATATATATATAATAGCAGAGACATCGGGCGAGAGAGTATGGGGTTCTGCCAAGTAGCATATTTCATGAGACTTTCTTATTTAGGCTTCCACCTTATCAAAGTGGGCATTTATGTCAAATTTTTAGTTCATTGAATGTGTCAATAGAGTAAAAACACATTAAATATCTATAGGTGTGCACTAATACACATATTAATTATCTATAAGTATTTTATATGGTTATTTATTTTTTATTTTAATTTTATACTATAAGAAAGAAAAAACTCTCATATAAAAGACAAACCCTCGTATAAAAGACCATGCAGTTCTACCATGCGGCGCTTTGTTAGAGTAAATTTCATTTAGCTAGCTTTCCACTTTACCTATTTTCACTTAGTGTTTAAACTATCAGTATCATACTTCAATAACATAAATATGACATCATAATTTTTTTTTATGATATTTCCATAAGCCAACTATACATTAACATGATATTACAAAACTTTTATGCTAACTCTAATGCATTGAAGAAACAAAAACTGTGATTAAACAAACAATCAACTTATTACACATCATGTTTGTATAAGAAAAAAAAAAGCCTTATTACACCAAATAGTTTATAATTTATATGACATTTACTCAATAATCTAAATTCTTCATCCCCTTAATTTTGTATTACATCATTAATTTAACAAAAACCTCTTCAAGTCATAGCAATATTACTTTAAAATATTTAGAACAATCTACATAACCTTCTTATATAGCAGCTTACAACATTATCCACGCATCACGTAAGCTCATTTCTAGTTTTTTAATAATAAATACATACCAGAAAATATCAATCTAGGTATGAAAAACTTAAATAAGAGAGAAGAATAAATATCAATGCTCCATTTTTTAAATTTCATGAACTAAAATCCAAACTTGCACTAAATTTTAGTAACCAAATGTGTAATTTACCCATATATAATAGGTCTGAACACCTAATTGGTAATCCATCTAATAACTTTGTAAACAATACAAATTATATACTACATAATAAAGTTGCATTGTAGAAATTGTGGTTGTTCCAACTTACACATCTCTCCAATAGTTTGGGGTGGTTTCAAATTAAACTCTCAATTTATTATTATTATTATTATTTTTTTTAATTAAGTTATGAACTTTTTAAACCATTTGAATTCATATCCTTAATAACTATCTAGTAACCAAAACTCTTATCCGATGACAAAAAATTTTACTAATTGAGCTAACTAGAACCCACTACTGAAAGCTATCTAAAATCAAATAAAATCTTTCATGTAAAACAATGTTAGGAACCCATGGGTAGAATTATCCCTTGAAATCCGGCTTGTAATTGAAGGGTGCCTAAGAGTTTATAAACACACTGTTAAGTTTACACGTAATCCATGTGGAACATTATGATCATAATATACCACCATGCTCCATAGCCAATGTCCATGATAGTTCACTCTAGTGACACTGACCCATTGTTAGCCTTTTCTCTTTTTGGTGGCTCTACTTATCTATTAGTAATTTTAATCTAGCCTCTAGGTCGCCCCTCTGTGATTTGACCACAAACCCACAACTCATTAGATCCCATATTCAATAAGCTATGCCTGATTATGCGACGTGGTGGTTGGCTTTGATACTCAATGTCAGAAACTCATGGGTAGAACTCTCTCTTAAAAACAAGCTTGCAAGGGGAGGAAGTACAAGAGCTTATAAACATATGGTTACACTTAATCTATGTGAATCATTAGAATCATAACAAATTATAAGACCTCTCATATTTTAATGGGAATTATGAAATTATATAATAATCAATCACTTATTTATTATTCCAAAATAATAAAATTAGATATTATATAAGCTCATATCAAATCATATTATATATTATATAATAAAAATTATGTCTTATATGTTGTGATAGCACCAAGTGAATACATTCTCATTATTTTATTAATTTCTTTATATTTTTATTTATTCGATGTGGTGCACTATAAGTACACTAAAATAAATAACACAATTGCTCTAATTGAAACGCTATTGCTAAATTTTGAAAAACTTAAAAATACGACTCTAATTAGAATTCTAATTCTACTACCAAGACGTTTATAGAAATTATTTTAAAAAATGTTCATTTTTTTTTTATTATTTTACATTACTTTAATAATTTATCATAATAATTGTTTTAATAATGAAAAGTTATCTTGTATATATCGGGCTTAAACTATGTAGCTTTATATAAATATTAGAAGTTGTAGGACATTTTGCTATATGAAGTGAATTAAAATTAGTAAGAAAGTTTACTTTTAAGTGAAACTTTATTATCGAAGAACTAAGAAAATTAAAATAATATCCTAGTTAAAACTTAATTATATAAAACTTCAAGATATTTAAAGGGAGTTTCAATATTTATTTAATTTATTATAATCTTTGGTTTTTGATAAAAACTTAAATTTACACTTTGTTTATTTATCATGTAGCTTAAAATATTTTTTGTTAATTAATTTTTTTTTTAAAGGTAGTATCTATTATATTATTCATTTTAATTATACTATTAAAATAGTTTTTGTAATTTACATGTGATTTTTGATTAAGTCATGCACCACCCGAGTATAATACTATTATGAATTCATTGACTCTTAGCGTTTTTCATCTCTTAGTTTTAGCACTTATGGAAGGTATAGCTAGGTACTTTGGGTTAATTTCAACTACGTTGATTATTAACGAAAATGGTTGAATATTACAAAAAGAATTCAAAATTAAATAAGACACTTAAATAAATAATCTTTTTTTTCAAAAATTTAATTCGATAATTACATTACATTGAAGGATAAGAGATTTAAATCCTGAATGTCCTTGTTAGCCCCCCTTTTTGGCCCATTTTGGATCCACTATATATATATATATATTTATTGTTGCTTCATATTAGGGTTTAATGTGTTAAAAATTGTACAGTACGGCTGCCTTAGTATTTTTTCTCTTTGATATAATTTTATGAACTTAAGCAGATTGCCGAACCACATAAACCTTGTGTTACAATTGATTCTTTTAGCACTTTTGTCACTCTATTTTCACATCTTACATGTTCTAGAAATTAGGTCTAATTCCTAAGCTCCAGCCAGTTATAAATACAAAATTCCCATGAACATGTTTTATTCTTCTGTAGGGCCCGAGGACCCAGAACCCCCGGCCCACCTTTAGGCAGGCCCAGGGCCCAAGCCGAGGAAGGCGACCTCCCCAGATGGTCGGCTTAAAGGCTTTAGTCCTTCCAAGGCCCGAGCCGAGGACACACCCATCCTCGGCACACTTAGTCTAATCTAGGTAGGGGGCAGACCCAGTGCAGGTGGTCACATCCACACTTAACGATTCTGCCTGGCCCTCCAGGTTCCATTAATGCTGACAAGACCCTTCACTGAAAAACCTTGGAGGCAGCAACCCCCGGTATGGGAAAGAACCTGTCTGATGGGACAGGTCCTGAACCATTAGCCCGGATGACCAACAGCTGTAAGGCCAGGATCGAGCTAAAGAGGGTATATAAGGTAAAGAACCCCCCTGGTGAAGGGGGGGGCCTCCTCGGACCCCAGCCGAGGAGCAACCCCAAGCGTAGAGCAAATAGCGAGAAGTGCGAAGAAGACCGGCGAAGGGCCGGCCGGAGCCAAACCCTTTGCCCCACTCTCTACAAATTCATTGTCGGGGGCCCACCTCCGAAAAAGGAGCCCCTACAATTGGCGCCGTCTGTGGGGAGGGTTAGTGCGCCGGCCGGTGCAACCAGCGATCGTCCTAAGGCAGTTATTACTCAGAAGTTGGCAGCGCAAAGAAAAGAGAAAGAAAAAGAAAAGAAGGAGAGAAGAATGGAGGTGCGAAAAGGAAACTCAACAACAAATAAAAGAAAAATCCTTTATTAATCCAGAAGAGATTACAAGAGATTACAAGTACTACAATTCTCATTATTTCATAAAAAAAGCTACAAATACAATCAGAGGCTCAGACAGGCATGTTTTACAAAAATTCCTACCAACTAATCCTACAATCGGAGGCTCAGGCGGACCGGTCTTGGAACTGGCCGGGCAAGAGGCTCGCAAAGAATTAATATCAGGAATGAGGGAAGTGTCAACCCGTGCTTTTACCAGCGTCCAGAGAATGGGAGAACTGGATAGAAAAAGCACGGGAAAGGGGGCTAGGGGCTGGCTCACCTTCAAACCAAAGCTTGAACAAAGTGAGGAGCCCCCAGACCCCGGAACACCCTCCCTCATGATGCTTTCTCGACCCCCTCCGAACTACACGAGCATTGACCGTCGGAGACGGCAATACTCGGGCACCAGCCATGATGAGAGTTCGCGTGCCCCCTTCGTCGAAGGTGCGCTCTGGGGGAGGACGTTAGGTATTTCAACGACGTCCCCCCTGGCCACCATGCGAGACTCGGCCAGTGTTACGCCTAAACTCTGCCGCGCCGGCAGCCCAGTGGGGACTGCGGCCACGGCGGCACTTAGCTCCAGGTCTCCTAACTGCGGTCACACCCCTGGTGGTGGTGTCAAAGGGGCTCAAGAAGGCGAAAGTGTATACGTCTGTTTGTGGGAGAGAATTCATGGAATGGGGAGAAATGCTCCCCCCAGAACGCCTTTTATGGAGGGCGAAAACCAGCGGGAGTTGAACCGCGTGGAATTCGAAGGGGAAATTGTCAAAGGGAATTAATTCCCACCCAGTCCCAAGGGGATTGCCAGCTGCCTGCTGCGTGTTAATTCACGAGGACATTAATGGAGGCGCGTTACGGACACCGAAGCGTCAAACAGGAAGCGCGGAAGGCCAAGCGACGCCTCGTAAATCAGAAAGATGAGGGACACGAACCAGAGGCAGGGCCAGCCCCACGTGCGAAGTCACAAGCCGACCTGAGGAAAAACAGCTCACGGAAAAGGCCCATGGACGTGCCCACGCCAAAAACGAAGTCCTCGGATCCGAGGACAAAATCCTATTGGAGGCAACTGTGCAGTAGTGGTACAATGACTCTTGCTCCAGCATCCTGCAAGGGGCTAGGGGGATGGACCCCTACCCGACGTGAGACTGAGTTGCCCAAAGAGGTGAACACTGTGTCCTCACGCTCGGGGCCCACATGGAAACGATGGCAGCAATTGTACCTAGGTCTTGCATGGTCCTCGGACTCAAGCCTACGGGGAGCTGGCCACTCGTACTTAAGGCAGCAACTGTACCTAGGTCTTGTATGGTCTACGGACTCAAGCCTATGGGGAGTTAGCCACATGGAAACGATGGCAGCAATTGTACCTAGGTCTTGCATGGTCCTCGGACTCAAGCCTACGGGGAGCTGGCCACTCGTACTTAAGGCAGCAACTGTACCTAGGTCTTGTATGGTCTACGGACTCAAGCCTATGGGGAGCTAGCCACATGGAAACGATGGCAGCAATTGTACCTAGGTCTTGCATGGTCCTCGGACTCAAGCCTACGGGGAGCTGGCCAATCGTACTTAAGGCAGCAACTGTACCTAGGTCTTGTATGGTCTACGGACTCAAGCCTATGGGGAGCTAGCCACATGGAAACGATGGCAGCAATTGTACCTAGGTCTTGCATGGTCCTCAGACTCAAGCCTACGGGGAGCTGGCCACTCGTACTTAAGGCAGCAACTGTACCTAGGTCTTGTATGGTCTACGGACTCAAGCCTATGGGGAGCTAGCCACATGGAAACGATGGCAGCAATTGTACCTAGGTCTTGCATGGTCCTCGGACTCAAGCCTACGGGGAGCTGGCCAATCGTACTTAAGGCAGCAACTGTACCTAGGTCTTGTATGGTCTACGGACTCAAGCCTATGGGGAGCTAGCCACATGGAAACGATGGCAGCAATTGTACCTAGGTCTTGCATGGTCCTCGGACTCAAGCCTACGGGGAGCTGGCCACTCGTACTTAAGGCAGCAACTGTACCTAGGTCTTGTATGGTCTACGGACTCAAGCCTATGGGGAGCTAGCCACATGGAAACGATGGCAGCAATTGTACCTAGGTCTTGCATGGTCCTCGGACTCAAGCCTATGGGGAGCTGGCCACTCGTACTTAAGGCAGCAACTGTATACGGGGAGCTATCTATTTACGACAGAGTTAAGGTACTGCTCGGTCCGAAGATCTATTCCCGTGAAGAAATTAACTACCTAATGAAGAGCCTAAGGGTCGATCCGACCACTCAAGAAAGGACCAGCCAAACCGACGGCCTTCCGGACCATAGGGGCCGAGGTTTGCAAAACCCTCCTCCCCGTCCGAGGATACGTGCAGCAGGGTTTTGAGGGGCTATTGTGGGGCCCGAGGACCCAGAACCCCCGGCCCACTTTTAGGCAGGCCCAGGGCCCAAGCCGAGGAAGGCGACCTCCCCAGATGGTCGGCTTAAAGGCTTTAGTCCTTCCAAGGCCCGAGCCGAGGACACACCCATCATCGGCACACCTAGTCTAATCTAGGAAGGGGGCAGACCCAGTGCAGGTGGTCACATCCACACTTAACGATTCTGCCTGGCCCTCCAGGTTCCATTAATGCTGACAAGACCCTTCACTGAAAAACCTTGGAGGCAGCAACCCCCGGTATGGGAAAGAACCTATCTGATGGGACAAGTCCTGAACCATTAGCCCGGATGGCCAACAGCTGTAAGGTCAGGATCGAGCTAAAGAGGGTATATAAGGTAAAGAACCCCCCTGGTGAAGGGGGGGCCTCCTCGGACCCCAGCCGAGGAGCAACCTCAGGCGTAGAGCAAATAGCGAGAAGTGCGAAGAAGACCGGCGAAGGGCCGGCCGGAGCCAAACCCTTTGCCCCACTCTCTACAAATTCATTGTCGGGGGCCCACCTCCGAAAAAGGAGCCCCTACATCTTCATTTATAACTTCTTCTTTTTTTTTAAGAAGAACAATGGACTAATTCTATTTCAAGAAATAGTTCCTTCCTATTCTGATCCGAATCGTTGCTTCTTCGTTTGTATGCCATCAAAGTCAGTTCTCCAATCTGCATGTCATTGCTCTCGGCCCAATTTTGGCATGTTGCTCATGCTCAAACTCCTTATTTTGTGGCCAAGTTGTGTGTATGCATATACCCTTTTATACTGTTTATAGTGAGTAATTTGTATCCATCTCAGCAAAAAAAAAAAAAAAAAAAGTAAGAGTAATTTGTATTGAGGGGTCACATGTGGGCTTACGCTTATTATTCTGGCAAAAATTCCTGAATTAATATCCTTAATTTTTAAAAAATGCAGTGAAACAACATATTTTTCAAATTATGTAGCAAAATACCATTATTTTGAAAATCAACATTAATAATGTCAAGATTTATGCATATTTTGCCACTTAAATTTTTCTGACAATTTTAGGCAGAACTGGACTTTAGAAATTTCAAGTTTCACTTAAAAATATGCATAAAACTCAACATTATTAATATTAAGTTTAAGTTAAAACTCAATATCAGTAATATCAAGTTTAAAAAGAGTAGTATTTTGCTAAATGTTTTAAAAAGAGGAGTGTTTGGTTACGTAGTTTAAAAATTAAGGCTATTTAACCATTTTTCTCTATTTCCCTACCTTAGCCGCTATTACCAAATATTACTAAGAATCTGAACCTATTAGCTATGCCAAGATGTGGACGGGGGCTCGATGCCCCATACATAGAGAAGCATGAAGTTGAGGTTTACTGATCTCTGGCCTTGGGGGCAAGGCAATTTGGCTTCGTAGAGTTAGATGCATTTGTGTAAGCTATTGCGAAAAATATTTTAAGTTTAAAATAAGCATTTATAAAAAAAGTTATGAAAAGTTATTATTGTGATTTGTTAAACAATATTTTGGGTTTTAAAAGACGTTTTTAGGCTCTCAAATCGCTTAATCAAACAGACTCTTAAAATTTTCAATCTTATGATTACAGGTTTTTTTTTTTTTTTTTTTTTTTCTCCCGAGAATCCATTTCACATTCAACTTGTAATTTAAAGGCTAATTGGGTGATTACCCCCATCGATGATTTGATGACTACACCTAGGTATCTATTCGACAACCATCAGAATACAGATTCCATGAGACAAGACTAACGAACATGATTTTCTTCATGTCAGGGATCTCATAAGTACATGGTTGGTTTGCTAAATTGAACTCAAAAAGGGCAAAACACCACTTATCTATTCTTCCACTTAAGATGGTCCTCAATAACATGTATTTTACTTCCAATTACATATAAATCGCATAAGTTAAAAGATGATGCCTTAATTTAAAGTACAGAGCTAAGTCCAACTTTTCAATAGAAGAATATTTACATATTCAGCATTGTCTAATAGCCTACTTAAACAAAATATTAGCTTGTTTGTAGTCTTCGTTGTTATTCATTTCTGGATTGTTAGGACATATATATTTTCACTTGTTAAGAACATATGTCACTTATTTATGTAAATTGGTTAATCCTTTGATAAAATGCACTCTACTTGTATTTGGGTAGTTCTACGTGTTTTTAATACTTCAAGAAACAAGGTTTCAAGGTCAAGTGTTGAAGTCATCAAGTCTATCCAAGAAAAAGCAAGCTGAAGTGCAATTTCATTAAAGCTCGACACCTTCTCGACAGCTACCTCGACACCTGCTATCTGTCGAGATTTAAAAACTCAGACTTCCAATTTGATTTTCTTGGAATCCGTGAATATGTTTTTGGACATTCTTTTCTTCTAACCCTATACATATAAAAGGATTGTTTTAAGAGCCATCAAGTGAGACACAAGTTACAAAATCATTGAGCAATCCCTGTTCAAGCAAATTGTGATCAAAAGACGAAATTCTTGACCTAGTTCACCTTCCTTCAAGAAGTTGCTGTGTATTTGCACCGTAGGGTTTTGTAACCAAGCATCTTCCTGCTATTCATCATAAAGGATGAACTGAAAAACTTTGCAGCCAACCTTTCTTCCTAAGTTGGTGTTCTGAAGTCACGTACTGGGATCCGCGCATTGGTTAGTCACGTACTTGGGAGCCGTGCATCAAAGGTGAGAACTGTCGCTACAGATCAAAGTTCAATTGGGTATTGGGGTAAAGGTTCAACTGTAGGTTGGTAAGGTACTTGGGATTCCTTTATTTGTAACCGCTTGATTTGATAATAGTGGAGTTTCGGGAGTGGTAACCTAAAAATCACCCGGTGGGGTTTTTGCCGCGAGTTTTTTCCCCATTCGTAAACAAATCACCGTGTCATTTAATTTCTATTGCATTTTTAGTTTTTTGTGATTTGTTTATGCTTCCACACAATTGCATAATAAATTGATTAATTAAAAACTTGGCTAATTAATTAATTGGTTTTATCACAAAGGGTCATTCAGTTTGTGGCCTATCATGGACTAACAAACTTCCTATTTAATTCCAGGTTGCCGTAATGTGTGCAATTTGATCCCAAGGAGTTAGTACTAGTGGCTTTCAGAGGTACTCTTTAATTGCTTTGGATGCTCTTTGATGATCTTTATTCAACACCAAATCTTTCTAATTTTCCTACCAAATTTTAAATATACATCTTTAGACCAAGTAATCTTTGAAGTTCTTCCTAATCTGAGGGAGACATTGCTTGTACTAGGAAACATAAGAAAATCCCTGCACTTACTCCGAAAGCACATTTTAAGAGTCACATCTTTTTGATGTTCTCTCATTTGAATAAAAAAAAATATTTATTTTTTAAGTCTGCTAGATTACTAACTTCAGTGCTATGTCTTTACAACTACTTAATTTATATATACCTCCATAAAATACCTTACCATATTGTGAAAGATTAAATTCATTTATTGCACTTGCTATGTAGTTTTAGCATTCTTAAGGCCATTTTGCATAACAACCCATTTGAAGGTCCCAATTGAATCGGGCCATTTGGCACAAGACTTTATGCCCAGCAACCCTATCTACTACAAGTCTGCTGTACGCATTAGATATTCATCCTTTGGCGTGGCTGTGTTTAGGTTTCTAAAGTCAGTGCAAATCCTTAGGTGGTGTTATGTATAGGCTAATATTTTAGGATTCTTAGAAATGTTTAGTAATTTTTTAGCATTCTCATGTTTGGTTGCAAATTGCACAATAGAATCAGATGTTTGAGGGTATTTGAATTCCCACTCAACCCCAATTTTGTAGAAATGTGAATTCCTCTTGAAATATATGATTTTTTTTTTTTTAAAGAATCTAGTTTTTGGGTTTAAGTTCAATGGTAAAAGAAAATAAATTATTTTATTAACAAAGCATGATGTTGTTATTGGCATGAAAAACAAAAAATTTAAAAATTATTTTTGTATTATAAATGTCATTGAGGAATGTTAGAGTTTAATTTTAGCGAATTTGCTACAATGTAAATTCCTCCAAACTGAACACCTCCTTAGTTCATGATTTTTTTTAAGGGTGAGATCATGTTAGACAACTTTTCTACATACTTGGGCTAGTCTTATAAACTCGGCTTGTAACTTCCTCAATTTCTTCCCATATTTTTAAGGTTACCTTTAGACTCATCCTTAGAGGTGCTTGCTAGAAAGGAATATAGCTTTACTTAGTTGGTATTTTGTGAGGCTTGGGAATCACTCGACTCTAGGCATGCCTAATTATTACAAGAAAGTTTCATCCATGTCTAAGGGTGACAGTATGAAATATATGCAGTCATAGCTAGAGTGGCTTCCATATTCTAATCCTAGAGAGGCCCTCCTCAATTATCCAACCTTGCTTTCAAAGGAGGATAGGTGATGGAGCAGGTAAAAGATATTCCCTCATTGACTCAAATAAGCTTCGCAATCATCCCCTCATGTCTTAAATCTCCATGATATACAATACACCTTCATCAATTTTCACGTCTCACACTGTTTCTCCATGTGGCCTTACGCCCTGACATTTCAGTGATTTGGAATTCTCAATTACTCTCTGCTCACATGTTTCACCTCACTCCAGAAAACAACTCAACCCCATCAGAACTCCCTACTAGTATATTCATGACATGCCCAACACCCGTTCTTTTTGCCACCATTATTACTCCTGCTTTAGGTGCCCACCTTTTCCTCCTAACAAAATACCTCCATTTTCTTTTACTTGGATTTTTTTTCTATGATTTATGCAATTCTTGACTTCAATAAAGGTATGATACTTTAAAAAAATTCAATGGTTCGGGGTTTACATGGACAAATAGTAGACTATAAAATAATTTTCACATACTGCAGCGAAAACAAGAGATCATTTTTCGTTTGATAGGGTTGTGTAAAAAGTCATGTTTTCTCATGCGCACATCACACATCTCTTTAAAACTTACCATAATTAACACAATTTTTTATTCAAACCTCAACTCTCTTTTACTAATTTTGGAATTTTGCTAGACTGCACAACGAATAGTGGAAAATTGGGGCAAAAATGTTGTCACTCTGAAAATGTTGAGAAAGCAGCTTAGACAGTACTCTAACTCACAAAATAGCTTAGGCAATTATCCTAAAATGAGTACTCAAACTCTCAAGGTAGCTTAGACAAGGGGCTCAAATTAGAGATGGCAATGGGGCGGGATAGGTTGGAAGAATGAGGTCTTTGTCTCTACCCCACATGGTTTTGTCTTACGCTGTCCCCGTCCTGCCCCGCATAATGGGAAAATTTTCTTGCCCTATCCCCACCCCTTGGGGCCCCACGAAGCTCCGCCCTATCCCGTAAAACTCTACTTCTTATTAATTTGCCCACAACTATTATAATTGTTTTTAATAAAACCTGTTTTGTTAATAAAAATATACTTGAAATTACAAATAAATTTATCCCATCAAATCAAACTAATTTTTAGCAAAAATTGAATAATATTTTTAAAGTGTTTAACAAGACAATATCACAATAAAAACAAAAATCTCATAATACAAAATCATTGATTCAATAGTATATAAATTTGTTTATAACAAAGACAAAAGAAAATGTTAAAATTGGTACCTTATTTCCAACCTTGTTAGAGAAAAAAAATGAGGTAGAAAGCCTTGTTGGATAGAATAAAACAAGCTAATGATATGTTTGCTTAAATAGTAAGATTTTAGAGTATGAAAAATTTACAATTTAACCCTAATCAATGCGGGGTGGGGCGGGTTGTGTCTAAAAAGTCTAAACCTATCACCTCCCCGCCCCGTGGTGCAAGGCTAAAATCTCACCCCATCCCTGCCCTACCACCTTTGCGGGGCAAGGAAAACCCGCATGGAGCGAAGCGAGGAGGGGCAGGGCAAAATTATCATCCCCAGTTCAAATGAACCCCCTAACTTGGTCAAAATAATTATATATAAATTTAAAAAAAAAAAAATTGTTTTGACCTCCTAAAATAAAATTTTAAACATCCTTACCCTATATTTGGTTTAAATCTAGTTGGAATAAGCTTGAATATGATCATTTTAGTGCCGCTTTCACAATATTTTCACAATAATTTACAATAAATATTTAGTGGCAAGTTGTAACTAGTTTTTATCTAGACCTACAACTGACATCATATTTTTACATACCTTGTGACCTATATTTTGTTGTATCAGTAGTACTACTCTTAAAATTGTTCATTCGTTTTTTTTTTAAAAGAAAAAATTCTCTCTAGACTCTATCTTACTTTGCCATTGACAACGGAATGAAATTGTTTTTTCCTACACTTTTCTTCTTCACTAGCAAAAAATTACACCTCCCTTCAATGTTTTCTTTTTGACTAATTAAGTAGTTTGATAAGTGCTCTATAGATTTCTAAGTCTAAGAAGACATTTAGTAGGTGCTCCAATTCCAAGAGAATGATTACATGTATGGTTAAAAAGTCATGCACTTCAAAAGCAAAAACTTATATCAGTTATTATTATTTTTTTTTCTTAGTTTCATGTTTACACCCAATCTTACTCCTAGGTGTGTTACTATTCTTCTTTATAATATATTTTATTTAATTGATATTACATACATACATATATATATATATATAATATTATTATTAATTTGAAAAAAAAAAGTATGGTTAGTTATTTAATTTTATTTATTTATGCATTCAATGGTTGCTGACTTATCAATCTTTAAACTATTAATAATTTTTTAGACTATTATAAAATATAGGGTAAACTACGTATTTGATCTTTATCCTATACACTATATTTCAATTTGATCCCTAACTTTTCAATTGTGTCAATTTGATTCATAACCTTTCAGTACTGTGTCAATTTAGTTCATGCCATTATCTTTTGAATGAAAATTGATAACGTGTCTAATGGCCAAAATAAAAAATTAGCTTCTGTTGATGTGACAATAAACTTAAATTTTATTTTGATCGTTTACCACATCATCAATTTTCATCTAATATATAACCGCAATGACTAAATTGACATTACATTAAAAGATTATGGATCAAATTGGCATAATTAAAAAGTTAGGGACTAAATTGAAATATGGTGTAAAGGTTAGGGACCAAATATGTAGTTTACTCTAAAATATAATTTTATTGTATACTAAATTGTATTTAGAATACTATTTAAGATTATTGTATATAATATGAAAGTTATATGTACAGAAAAAAATAATAATCATTTTATTTTTTACTCCCCTCACAACAAATTCCAAGCTCCGACACTATTAACCCCTAAAAAAAAAAAAAAAATTCCTTAAGCCACAATTGAGCATAAGCACTTATAAAACCAACATCTAACTCTCTCATTACAATGTGGGACATAAGGCTCCATTGACTCTTTTAGAGGGTTATCCTTTTCTTTTGTTAAGTGTGCGTTTGGATGTGAATGAAAAAACTAAATTATTTTACTATTTAGTTTATTTTTACTACTATTCATGGGTCTCGTTGCACTTTTTGATATCATTCATAGGTTCTACTGTACTATTGCAGCTAACTTTTACCTTTATCTACAGTACTTTCAGTAAAAAGTTTTTAGTTTCAGCAAAACAATCAGTTCCCAAACAAACCCTAAATAGTGAAAGAGAAAAGGAGGAGTTGTTGAAAACTTAGCTATGTGTAATTACTTAGAAAGAGAGGGGTTGCTAAATAATTAATTACTTATCACATGTATTCATGAGTATTTATACTACGAGCAAGACTTAGATACAGTACTTAGATATTGTTTTTTACGTTCTCCTCTTAAGATTCTGTCATGTTGTTTTTTCCTCGTGGTATGGAAGTGTATTTTTTTAATTAAGCAGCTACATGGAAAAATCTTAAAAGGAGAACCTAAGGAATAGCATCTAAGGTATTGTATATATGTTTTGTCCTTATTCTACAGGATCTATCAATTTGTTATTCCATACTCACTTGGAAGAATCTTAAAAGGGAAATTTAAGGAACATCATTTAAGGTATTGTATATAAGTTTTGTCCTTATTTTACGGGATCTATTAATTTGTTATTCCACAATAAAAATTTGAAACATTTATTGTCAACCAAAAAAAAAAAAAAATTGAACATAATTACGTGATATCCACAATCAGCCTCCCCCTAAGAATCATAAGTGTTCCCATTTTTCTTTTCTTTTTTTTACCAAAAAAAAAAAAAAACAATTAGACTTTTATAATTTTATAGAGGAAACCCAATTAGACTTCCCTTAATGTTTGCATTCTGTGTGGTAGGTAAAACCATTGATTTGCACTGGTTGACTATAATATATATAAGCAAACCAAATCCCACCATACCCGTAAATAGCGAATCACCAATTAGCATCGAGCACACTTAAGAGCACCAACATCCGACATGCTAAAACTCTAAATATTCTAAAATTTAGTATCAAACCTTATAAATCTTGCATTACCTGCCCTTTTAATTCGAAAAAATTATAAAATTGTGCTATAGTACCATCCTACTTTTATGATGGTACCGTAGCAAGATGATATTTTTTTTAAATAATATTTTATTGAATTTTGAGTTATATTATTTTATTATGTAGATATATTATTTTAATGTGTTGTATAGTAAAATATAAGTTAAAATGTTGAGTGTATTATAAAATTGTATAATAGATAAAATAGCTTTTAAAATAATAAAATGAGATATTTTTTAGGGCACGTTTGGTAGACTGTAATAGACACTGTAATGTAATAGATATTCTTATGGCATAACTATTTGGTTGTTTGGTTAAGTTTTTATTACAATGAATAGTTATTCCTTATGAATAACTATTCTTCAAAATGAGAAATAAATATACCTTATCAAAAGTACTAAATGCATATTCCTTCACCTTATGTAATAACTTTTCCAAAAAATTTCCTAAAAAACCATTAGTTGCCATATTTTCAAAAGGAAAGAAAATAAATTTTCCTTATTGTTAATTATTAGCTCTATTTTGAACACCTTAAAATAAGTTTATTTTAGGAATTTTGACTTAAAAATGATTTAATTACTTCTTTTTTTTATACTCTACTAAATTGTAGATACATATTTAGAATTCTATTCCTAAATAGTCACCAAACTAATGAATGGTAATACTTATTACATTCCAACTTAATGTATTCTTTATAATACTTATTCCTAGTCTCATATAATAATCATTACAATATACCCAACATGCCCTTAGAAACGAAATAATAATGTTCTAAAAGGGCGAGGAAGAGCAATCCACGGGAAATAATGCTTCACAATATTGAATATACCCGTAAGTGCAACAATACGTTGCTAAACTTTATTTGATTCCATTTTATTCTTTTTTGTTTTTTTTGGTGGCAGCTGCAATTGGGCTAAAACAAAAGCTATTGTTGTCAACCTATATCGGCCCCTTATTTTTTGGGGGTGGGAGGACCCCTGCGAATATTGTCCCTTTTTTATTATTTATAGTAATACTTATTATATTCTAACTTAATATATTCCTTGTAATACTTATTCTTATTCTCATATAATAATCATTACAATATACCCAACGTGCCCTTAGAAAAAATGATAATGTTCTAAAAGGGTGAGGAAGAGCAATCCACGGGAAATAATGCTTCACAATATTGAATATACCCGTAAGTGCAACAATACGTTGTTAAACTTTATTTGATTCCATTTTATTCATTCTTTTTTTTTTTTTTTTTGGGTGGCAGCTGCAATTGGGCTAAAACAAAAGCTATTGTTGTCAACTTGTATCGGCTCCTTATTTTTTGGGGTGGGGGGACCCCTACGAATATTGTCCCTTTTTTATTACTTATAGAAAAAGATATTTAAATGTTTGGCCACGAACTTGATCTCTCCCTATGATTTTTTTTGTTAAATTTGTCACACCCTCAATATGTACCAGTCCTATATTATGATTTATAATTCAACCAAAATAAAAATTAGAGAAATTTGAAAATTCAAAAACATGAATTAAGAGCTTTGTTAGTTAAACTAACATATTTTGAATTCCAATATATTCAACAAAAATATCTATGATTCAAATCTCATTTCCACTAATATCAAATAATGAAAAACACACACACACACACATATATATATATATATATATATATATATCATAAATTGTAAAGCTTAATGATACAATAAAAAAAAAAATACAAAAAATAAAAACGTTTCCCGGCTTGGACCTGATTTAACTAGAAGACAAACCTAAATGAACACGTTTTTTAATCAAAAGGTGATGAGACATCATACATATAAAAGTAAAATCAAGAACCGACGCAATTCATGAAAAAATGGTCTCACCACACACTTTCAAGGAATCAACCACCCTATAACCTATAGGCTTTAGACTAGAAGATTCCCAACCGAGCCAAGCCATAGCTAACATTGTTTGTCGCATTGGATTCGAGCATTATTGGAGTGGTTATTGTTTGATATATGTGTGCGATACACGTGTGAATTCCATAGTTTTCAAACTTAGACCCTTTGGGTCCGTTTGATTTGAGAAGTAAAAAAGTAAAATAATAGAAAATTAGTGAGAAAATGAAAAAATTGGAGGATATAAAATATTTAGTTTTTCTTCATATATGTTTGGTTGGAGGTGTGAAGAAGTGAGAGGGTGGAAAACTCTTTTATTTGATTGAAAAGAAAAATGAGAAGATAGAAAATGTAGTTTATATAAATTGACTATCATCCCCTTGTTACATAATATGTAAGAAATAAATTTATATGTACTTATTAAATAATATAAAATTTACCACATCATACATATAAATTTATGTTATTATTTTTATTATTATAATGTAAAAATTACAATAGTGTATATATAAATTTAACTGGGCAAAAGATTTTGTAACCAAGGTATTCCTATAATGTGGGCAACAGATAAGCTAAGCAATTCAACTGGGCAAAACTTATAAATCAAAACTTGCACTAATAATTTAACTGGGCAAATCAACTTGCCTAAAACTTGTATAAATCAAATCTTGCACTAATAATTTAACTGGGCAACAAAAACATCGGCAGCAAAAACGTGGTCAGCAAATTTACACTCATTAAAAAAATTTAAAAAAAAAAAAAAAACTTTATCTAACCATTGTTACGTGGGAAGATATTAATCAGGTCACGTTGTGCTGATTAAACAAGGAGAGAGAGAGAGAGAGAGAGAGAGAGAGAGAGAGAGAGAGAGAGAGAGAGAGAGAGAGAGAGAGAGAGAGAGAGAGAGAGAGAGAGAGCTTAGAGTAGTTCACGTTGCTATGCTGTGAAGGTACTAAGAAAGTGATAAGGATGAAGAGGCAAAAGTAATCAGGTCACAGGTGAGATGAATAAAGTGAGGGTATATGTGTAAAGTACATCATTCAGCACTTTTTCCTCCCAAATTTGGGAGGATAAAAAAATGTGGGCCCGGAGAAAAAAATTTCCTCCCTATTTTCTGTCTCTCTTATTTTGTCTCCTGAACCAAACAGTGGAAAATGTCATTTTCCATCTTATTTTCTTTTCCTTATTTTCCATCCTCTCTCTTTTCACCCCAACTAAACATACCCTTAAAGAACTGATAAAAATAGATATTTTTAACATTTTCAAGGTTGGACCGAAGTTTGATCAAAGTCGAATCATGATGATGTCATAATTAATTTAGTAGTTAATTAACATAAAATAAAGATATTAAATTTTTAACTATTATCAAAATTGACTAAAATATCTTTAAAAATTAAAACAAACTTTCAAATAAATTTTCATGATATTATAAGGTTAACATAAAATAGGACATTTATAAGGTTAATAGAAAATAGTATTAGCATAAATAAGCATGAATAAAAATTGTATAATAATCCTTCAAGTAAAAATTTTATGATTAAATAAAAATAAATTTTAAAATATATTTATAATAGTAAATTCCTATGCAAATGTACTATTCTTAAATCACAAGTTAATTTAGTAGTGAAAAAAATTTAGTAATATTTAATACATTGAGATGGAGGTGATACGAAAGTTGAGAAACTATAAATCATGTAAATCTAATATAAATTTAATAATACTCCACATTAACTCATAAGTAGCTTACCTCGTCTGTTGGTCATGCTATTAGCCATATTGCTCAATGGGGGAGAGTAGCTCCCATTTCTTTAATTATTTCAAAATAAATACAATCCCTTAACTAGGTTGAGCGGGCTTACGGTTCTAACAGTTTTTTGGGTTAAACTTTGGTTCACACAGTTCTCTCAGATCTCTTAAATTCTCGATTCTTGCATATAAAACACCGATTTCATGATTGGTTCACGGTTAACCTAGTTAGACCGTCCGATCTAGTTTGGATTCGAAAACCATGAGCATTTCCAAAACATAATTTTAGTTAAAATTGTGAAATTGTTTTTTGATTATTTCACAATTTTGTCAGAAATCATAATTTCAAAACACAATTCGATTTGTTGTGTGTACAATTGTGTGAAAGTTATGGTGTACAACAATAATTAGCATTATACAATTCCTCGAGACATTCACCACTAATCATAAATTCACTGAATTCAATCTAAAAACAATTTAGAAGTCAATGATTGGGGTTTACATGGACCAATAATAGACTACATAATCATTTCCTCATCATGCAACGAAAATATGAGATTATTTTTCATTATGGACAAAGTTTGGCTACAACTTCACTGAATATTTTTATATTGTATGTGAATTTTGACAAATCCACCATTAAATTACATTTTCTTCTTATTTCCTCCATTCTTACAAAATTTTCAGAAGATCAAAGATCAAAGTTTTGTCATCAATCAATTAATTTTTTAAATTTCAAGTTTTTGTAGTCTAAAATTATGCATAAAAAATAAGTTTATGAATCGAATAATAAATAACATCCAATTGACACGAAATTTGACATGTGTGTTAAAAACATAAAAAACATATAATTTAACAGTTAGTTTTTCAAAATATGTAGGCATTTAATTTTTTTTAGTGGGAGTTGTAACCAAACTTTATCATTTCGATAGATAGGATTGTGTAAAAAGTCATTTTTTTCTCTTGCACACATCACACATCTCCTTATAACTTACCATAATTGACACAATAAATTTTTATTTGGATCACAACTCTCTTTTACTAAATTTGGATTTTGCTAGACTTCACAATGATAAAAGCCTTAAATTTTTCGGCCTATGTCACTAACGTGTCACAAATCATGTCCAAACATAATAACGCAATGACAAATAGAGAGAGGGAAAACAAACCCATTACTGCAACAGCAAAAAAAAAAAAAAAAAAAAAAAAATTTGTTGTACACCAAGTAGTAAGATTGTAAATGAGTCAAGTTTTGTTGAGAATTGAATGTTTGACCTCAACTCAAAAACAAAAGTAAAATATTCAAGGTCACCTCAAGTTCGAACCAAGCCTACAAACAATGTTCTAACTTGAGGTTGTAAAAAATCCAAATGCTTGAGCTTGGCTTGACTCAGCTTGATTTGTTAGTCAAGCCAAGCTCAAACTAAATATCAAGCTCAAACTCAAGATCCAACACAAGTATATTATTAAGCCTATTTGGTTTGGATGAGCAGTCCTAACTCCTAATTAATCAAAGGTTTAGTAATATATGAGTTTATTTTTCAAACTCACATCAAGCTTACTACCAAGCCCATTAATGAGCCTATGCTCAAATTTTTTGTTTATCAAGCCCTATGATTCACGAGAATGTTCATAAACTTCTTCTATTTTTTTAGCATGACCTCGATTCATTTATTAGACAAGCTTAAAACTAAAGTTCAAGTTTGGCTTAATTATAAACAATCAAATATAAACAAGCTTTTATTGAGCCAAGTCCAAGATGTTCATGAACAAATTAGTTCATTTACAATTTTACCAAATAGTGGAAAAAATATTTTTGAAAAATGTCGCTATGAAAATGTTAAGATGGTAGCTTAGACAATACTCTAACTTACAAGGTAGCCTAAGCACCTATAAATACCTCAAAATGAGAGAGAAAATGGGCAAATGCCATTTTTGCGCAAACAAAGTAGCATTTTGCCTTCTCTCCCAAACTAATTAGGGAAATGCCCTTCTTTTGAAAATCGATTTTCTCAAAATCGAGTTAAGCCCTATAGTGATGTTTTTAAGAAGTCTATAGTGACGTTTTAAAGATATATAGTGGCGTTTTGTAACTCGAGCTCCATGAACTCGAGTTATAGGTAAAAAAAATTTAAAAACAAATTGCCTATAACTCAAGTTCATAGAGCTCGAGTTACAAAACGTCACTATAAGTCGTTAAAACGTTACTATAGGCTCTTTAAAACACCACTATAGGGCTCCAAAAAAAAAAATTTAAACTTGATTTTTAGAAAATCAAATTACAAAAGAGGGGCATTTTCCTAATTAGTTTGGGAAAGGGGGTAAAATGCCACTTTGTTTGCATGAAAAGGGCATTCGCCCATTTTGGCCCAAAATGAGTACTTTAACTCCCAAGGTAGCTTAAGCACTTATAAAGCTAACATCTAAGTCTCTCCCTACAACGTGAGACAAAGCTCAAGTGACCCTTTAAAGAGCTTCCTTTCTCTTTTGCTAAATAATTAAGAAGAAAGAGAGGAATTAGTGAAAACCTTATAAAGTACAAGTCTCAACCCCACCACCCCCCCCCACCACCACCCCCCCCAAAAAAAAAAAGTAAATGTTGATAGTTAATGACTTATCACATCTATTGTGTATTTACACTATATGAACTAATGATTTGTTAAAACATAATTTTGAAATATTTATGCCAAAAGCTTGTAGCTTAATTGGCATAGAGTATAATTTCCATCTTGTATTAAAAAAAAAAAAAAAAAAATAGCGAATAGCCAATTAACAGCAAGCACGCTTAAGAGTAGAAAGGAAGAGCAATCAAGAGGAAATAATGCTTCACATTATATTCCATTTTACACATTCTTTATTATTAATTTTTTGGATAATTCAAAAGTTGAAAGACGAGATTTGAATAAAGAATGTCTTCATTTAAAAAACCAAGAAATGATAACCAATTAAGTTACAAGACTTTTGTTGTGGTAGCTACAATTGGGTTAAAGCAAAAGTTATTACTCTGCTTGAATCACCCCACTTTTTCTAAAAAAAGAAAAAAGAAAAAATATTTTGTATTATCCTGTGAATATTTTCCTAACACAATTGAGGAAATTCGAATAGCTAATTTTTCAAATACCTATTCTTTCTTCTTCTTCTTCTTCTTCTTTTTTTTAAAAAAAAGCAAGCACATTTAAATAGTTGGCTATGAAATCGATCCAACATATGATTTTTGGTAATCTTGTCACACCCTCCCTGTGAACCATTTATCGATCTAGAATTCAATTCAAAATAAAAAAGAAATTGAAGAAGTTTCAAAATTAAAAGCATGAGTCAATAGTTTTTGGGTAAATTACAAATTACACCCCTAAAATTTTTTTGGATTTTACACCCTAAAGTTTTAGAATTTGGATTTTATCCCCTAAAGTTTGGGGATGATTGGATTTTACACTCTAACGTTTCAGAATTTGGATTTTAGCCTCTAAATTTTAGGGGTGTTTGGATATTACATCCCTAAAGTTTAAGGGTATTAAAATTTTACACCCTAAAGTTTTAGAATTTAAGAGCGTAAAATTCAAACACCCACAAATTTTAGAGGGTAAAATCTAAATTCTGAAACATTGTAAAGGGGTGGGCCTGGCTTGGGGAATTATGCAAGCTCCTGCTGTACTAGGCCCGGGTAGTTTCTGGGTGAGGAGTTGGGACCGGCCCAATTGGAGCACACCTTGGCCCAGCTTATGCACAATCTTTGCCGTGTTTGCCAAAGTCCATTTAGTAGCTCACAGCAGGCATAGTTATTATTAACAAGTTATGGTAGGCAGGCATAAAATAGACAAGTAAAAAAAATGCATTTACAATTTCTTCCGCAACGAACAAGATAAATGATTTAGAGGCCTTGCTTTGAAATAAAAATGCTTAAACAAAATCTTAGAGCAAAATTAGTGAAGTAAAATAATGAGATTGCCGCATTTGGTATTGCCGCAGGGTTCCAACCACGGAAGGGAAAACTACTCCCTCAATGCAAGTAATTTCATTTGGTGAAATTAATTGCTTTAAGAGGACAACCCCAAATGGTGTATGCCCAAGTATAGATTTCGTATTGCCTTTTGAGGACAAGGTTATTGAGGGAGAGAGGGGGGGGGGGGGGGGGTTAACCCATTTAGGTGCATGCCTGCCATAAGCGCTCTGTTTTTTCTTCTTTCTTAGAATTCCCTTTTCTCTGTCTTCTTTCTTTCTATTCTTTTCCTCTCTGTTTTCTCTCTTTCTATTCTTTTCCTCTTTGTTTTCTCTCTTTCTATTCTTTTCACCATGTTTCTCTGATCCCCTTTTGTTGCCCCTTTTGTACACAGCCATGGGTCCCTTATATAGGGCCTGCCGTGGCCGATTTTACTGTTCTAGCCTTTCAATGGCCTTATTCTACTATCGTAGCCTTTTGCCATTCGCTTACCAAGTCAAAATGGTTCTGATCCACCATCAACCCGTGGCTTTCAGACAACGAAGCTTCCTTTTCTACTTCATCCAGTGTGTCCTCTCTCTCTCGGTCTCTCATGGCATGCACCCAGCGGTCCTTACCCACCTTTGCCTCTTTTGGGTGGCATGTCATCCCAGCAGGACTGTGCCCCTGAAAGAGTCTGGGCAAGAAACGCAGAATGGGTCCCCGCTCCTCTCCCCACCGCCAGACCATACCCTCACCCAAGACGTCACCCTTTCCCATAGTGGCTGGGTATAGGCTGATGATGCCTGGGTCGTTCGCATGCATTACCTTATTGGTGTTTCATTCATTTGCCAAGGTCTGAAAATGGGCGCGCATATCTTACCGTGCGCTTTTTGGCATTTTCTGATGTGGGTTGTTTTCCCGGCAGGCCAACGTCCATGTGTTGTCTCTTTCTTTGGAGGGTTGAGCTCTGTAGTGGGCTTCTCTTTAGTTTGGGTGTTTGGCTTTGTGGCTTTGCACCTCCTGCCATGCCATGTTTGTTACTCCTGCTGCTCAACTCAATCCTGCTGGGCCCTTTCGAACTTGCTGTGTGTTTTTTTTTTTTCTTCTCCATAGCCCAGTATGCTTGCTGGGCTTCTTTTCCATTTCTTGCGGGCTCCAATGTCCCTTGTTTTTTCTTATGGGTATCCCTAGCCCGTTGATTTTGTTTCACACATAGATTTTGCTAACTCACTTAGGGCTTTCTTGGCCCAATTTTCTCTATAAACTTTATTCCTTTAGGCTTATGGGTTCCCCATTTGCCTGTTACTTTCTCTCTTTTTTTTTTTTTTTCTTATTACAGTGGGCCTGCTGTGGCCCATTCTTCCTTTTCCCTTATCCTTTCCACGGATTTGTTTCTTTTTTTTTTCTTTCCGGGCTTATTCAAGCCCATTTGCTTCTTCTGAACCCATCTCATGGACCCTTAAACCATTCATATGCCTTCTCTTTTCTTTTTGCTTTTTCTTTCAGTTTGTCTGCAACTCTAGGCCTTGGGTCTGTTGGGCTTTTTTTTAAATAAAAAATGAGCCTCAACAAACGTCAAGATGTAAAATTCAAATACCCCAAACTTCAGAGGGTAAATTCCAAATTCTAAAACTTCAGGATATAAAATCCAAACATCCCCAAATTTTAGGGACATAGTTTGCAATTTACCCTAGTTTTTTTTTTTTTTGGTTAGCTTAACTTCTACATTTTTTTATAAGAGTGTTCGTGGTACAATGCGGTGTGGTTTTAGGCTATTTTTAGCACCGCACTTTGCAGTGCGGTATAGTCAAAACCATAACCACAACACACCTCATTTTTATGATCACATGTGCGATGTGATACAGTTTAGAGTTTAGCCAAAATCATAACCGCACTGGACCTCATTTTTGCAATCACATGTGCGGTATATAAAATGCAGTTTGAAGCTTATATATTTTTTTTTGAAGCTTATATATTTTTCAAATTTTGAACTTTTCTTGCCTAATCAAAAACTGATTTTTCCCTGTATTTTGAATCAAGTTTTAAACTATTGAACTAGTTTTTCTTTATTTTTGGCTAATTTTCCTAAACAAAACTTGTTAGAATTATCAAACTATTAAAAAAAACTACGATTATTAAACTATTAATAATATATCTAATATTAAAAAAATGAATATATTAATACATAGAGAGGTGCAGTACAGTACGATTTGTGTAATTTTCTTATTATAAAATACTATTATGTGCAGTACAATTATACCATTTTATCAGCAATTTTAATGCGGTTTTTGTAGTCGGTGAACACACCTATTTTTTTAAGTTCAATTCTCTCTTCCTAAAATTATTGAAAAAAAAAATCCATACAAAGTAAACCAAAAAAAATAAAATTTCATCACTAAGGTTTAAATAAACACGATTTGACTCAAATGCTGATGATAACTGAATAGAAAATTGTCCCACGCACGCACTTTCATAGAAAATTTGTCCCACTCCCCACCCACGCACTTTCAAAGATGAGGCAGCATCCCTATAGCCTATAGGCTTTTAGATTTTACCAGATTCCTGAACCAAATCACAGTCATCGCTAACACTGTTTGACGCACCAGATTCAAGCATGAACTTCATTACCCACTAGACCCCAATTCACTGAATTCAGTCTTTATTTATTAACTCAATTCTATATTATAGTCAAAGACTTGTTGTGAAGTTTTGCTAATAATAAAAACTTATAAACGTTACTGGTCCCCCCCTCCTCTTAAAGAGGACCGCCACTCGTTGTTTACATTGCATAGAATCCAAATTTGTCAATTAAATATGGGTCATGCTCTCGAGTCCGGTTAGTAATTACTTAATAATTTATTTTAGAAAAATTTGAAAAAAAAATTACATTTAAAACATTAATTACATTTTTTTTCTTATAAAAATATTTTAAAATAAATTATTAATCAATGCATTAAATAATTCGTTACCATTTTTCATTAAATATTTCTTTAAAATATATATAATTTAAAATTTTCTGACCATCTGTTTCTCAGTCAAACCATTTTATTTTATTTTATTTTTTCTAAAAATAATTATATTTCTCCGATATTAAGTAATGAACAAAAATAAAGAAAAAAACGAAATTTAGAGAAATACTTCAATATTTGACAGGATATTTTTTTTCGAAAAAGTAACATTTTACCTCGAAACAAGCAGTAATTAACGAAGACGTTGTTAAAAGTACAGAACAACAACCACAACCGCATGATTCGCATTTGACAATTTAAGAGGAAAATAGATCAGAAAAAGAGAAAAATGAAAACCTAGAGCGGCGAGGCGTTGCTGTTACTGGCGTTGGCGGTGTTCATCATCTTCTGGAACTCCTCGAAGTTGACATTTCCATCACCGTCAGAATCGACGGATCTAATCATCCGGTGGCAATCTTCGACGGAACAATTCATACCCAAACGGTTGAGGACGAGGTGGAGCTCGGAGGCGGAGATGAGGCCGTTCTGGTCCTGATCGTAGAGCTTGAACGCTTCGCGGAGCTCGGAGGCTCCGCCGTCTTCTGCGGAGCTGGAGCGGCAGAAGGCGGCGAACTCGGTCAGGGAAATGAAGCCGTCGTGGTCGGAGTCGAGCTCGTCCATGATGCGGCGGAGCTCTTCTTCGTCGGAGAAGGAGGAGCCGAGGGAGCTGAAGACGGCGCCGAGCTCCGTCACGGAGATCTTGCCGTCGCCGTTGGTGTCGAAGCGGTTGAAGACTTTCTCGACTTCTTCCGTGCTCTGGTTAGAGAGGGGTGATGGTGATGATTTGTTTTGGGTTGATGAATTATTCAATGGGGCTGAATTGGTTGCCATGTTTTTGGGGGGTTTGGTTATTGAGATTTGAGAGCGAGTAGAGCGTGATTTTGAGAAAGAAATCAGAAAAAGAAATCTGTTACAGAGAGAAATGGGAGCGGTTATTGTTATTTATAGGCCAAGAATGACAGATGAGCCGCGTATGACTAGGACGTTCGTATTTATTTTTGGCCCCCACACTCCCCATATTTTGTTTTCAGAATAGTACCACTGACAGATATTTTTCGGAAAGGATAATTTCACAAAATATTTTAGAAATTATTAACATGAGGAATGGTTACTAGTGATTCTAAAAATAAATAAATAAATAATAATAAAAAAAGGAATGGTTATTAGAGCATCTATAGCAGATATGTCAAATGCTAAATATTTGGCACATTTGGCACACCAAATACAAAAACGGAGTTTTATCAGATGTGTTAAATGTTTCAAACTTTTACAATATGATACAATAACGTTGCATCTTTGACACGGTACAGACGAGAATGGCAAATGCGTTTATTATTTTTTTATTCATCTTTCTCTCTCCTCCCATCACGTATCTCTCTCTCCGTCTACAACACATCTCTCTCTCTCTCTCTCTCTCTCATCGCCCTCTTGCCACGCCGATCTTGCCATTGCCAATATCGCCACGTCAGTTGCAAACTTCATTTTTGTTTGCCGTGTGTCATGGGTGAGATTTGCTCGCTGTGGATGGTGGGCTTTGCTCGCCGTGGGTCTAGGTTTTGCCATCGTGGGCATGAATTTGTTGAATCGATATTTGAGGCTTGGGTTTGAACAGGTTGTGGGTTGTGGGTCTTGGCTTTGGTGGTCAGTGGTTGCAGGGTGTTTGGGTGGCTTTAGATGTTGGTGTGGTGGGTTTTAGGTGTTGTTTTGGTGGCTGTTTGGGTGGTTTGGATTGGTGGATGTTTGGGGCAGTGGGTCTTTGGGTGTTGGTTTGGATTGGTGTTTGGCCAAATCGATGGGGGTGGCAGTGGTTTGAACTTTTGGTGGGGGTTCGGGTGGCTGTGGGTTGTGATTTGGAGACAATGGGTTTCAATTTTGGGTCAATGGGTTGGGATTTAGGTGGGGGTGGTGTTGGTTCAATTTTGGTGATTGGTAAGTGGTGGTGGTGCCTAAGCATTGGTGGTAGGTGGTTGCTGGTGGCCGTTGTTGCAGCAATGGTGGTTGTACCGTTGTTGTTGTTATTGTTGTTGTTGATGATGATGATGATGATGATAGGGAGGAGTTAATATTATTTTAATGTGTAGTAAATATTATTTTAATGTGTAGTAAATATTATTTTAATGTATAGAATTGTAGGATATAACATCTTATAAATAGGATATTGTAAAATGATGTGGTAAAATAATAAAGTAAACTTTTAGTGTGTCAAAATAGCATTTTTTATGAAACATCTGCTACGGATGCTCTTAGTAAGGAAAAAACTATTTTTCAATATTTTTACAAATGGTTGATATAGTCAAATTCTTAGAGCATTTACATTAGTCTATGTATAATAGAAAAATGTGCAAAATTTACACAATTTTACCTAAAAATGACTCATTTCAATTTGCGTATAATTGTGTAAATTTACATGTTTGTTACAGTAACCGTCTAAATTTACACGGACACTATTCATTTTTCTATTTAGTTGTTCAATCTTTCTTTATATAACTCGAGAATGAAGGAAAAGAGTAGATGTTGATTGTTGTGCGTGAAAAAAAGAGAAACAATTTTTTTAAAAAATGAAAAATTGATATTTTATTAAATATAATGTAAAATAGATAATCTGATGTGGGGCTTTGAAAAGTAAGTATATAAAATAGTAAAAAAAAAGTTCATATGCTAAAATAGATAGGAATTTTTTCATGAATCGATGTGAATGCTCTTACTGGTTCTCATATGTGCCTACTGTTAACATTATTTTTTTACTTATCAATAAAAACTCGCCACATAAATAGTTTGTAAAAATATTATAAAATAGTTTGTATTTCTAGCAATTTATAGTAAAAATAATTATGTTCATGGTAGGCCTAGGAGAGAACCAATAAGAATTTTTCATATCAATTCAATTTGCCCACAATAGTTTTTCAAACATATGACATTCATTTCATGATGATTGCATTTTATCATCATGTTAAGACACAAATTGGTTTTGAACCCAAATTTCTTATTCAACGGAAAGAAACTTTACTAGTTGAGTTAATTAGAACCAATTACAATATCTTTTGTTCTTATAGACATTTTCTTAATTGAATTATTCTTATTAATTAATTGAAAATTTTTGCGGGCACAATAAATTCTCACAATATTTACACAATTACCTTGTTTTGAATTGAGAAAGGTATATTTGTATTTTGTAATCTAACTTTGATTTATGTTGGATTGACATATCAGTTTGTTGTAAAAGTATTGTGAGATTTTCATACCCGTAGAAGGACTCTAGTTAAAATAAAGATATATAATGAGTTGAAGTTTGTTGACAAACTTTCAAGATATTTAAAATGAAAATTATTAATTTTTCAAAATTATTTTATTATCTATATTTGGTTTTTGATAAAAGTTTAGACTTACATGATGTATATTTATTATTAACGGAAAATAAGGTATTTTTTCTTTTACATATAATTTTGCATTCAAAATAAGTTTATTTATTTATATATTTAAAATTTAAATATTTTATTGAATTTATGTATGATTCTTAATTAAGCCATACAAGAGCATAAACAGGTTCAGCATAGAAAGAAAATATTACATAAATATCTTTATTTTTTGTGATAATTTTATATATGGTAGGGTTTTCAAAATTTTAATTGGTTTTTTGTTAAATTATTAATTAAATAAAATGAAGTCAAAATTAAACTAACTACTGTTTTAATTTGAAATTTTTAATCCCTATATTAAAAATATATATCAAATTGGTCCTCTCCTTATATTTTGATTAATTAACTAGATACAAAATGCTATTTTTAAATTAAAATGTTATAAAAACCTTTTTTTTTAATTGTTTAAAGTTTTTTTTTTCTTTTTTACTCTCCTTTTCTCTTATTTTCTTGAAGAGTTTTGTAGACCAAGGTAGTTGATACCGTAATGTACTATTCGATATTTAATTTATTACTAGTAGGTAAATCGATTCAGAAACACCTACAAAATGTACAACTTTGAATTTTTTTCAATAAGGAATTGAATCAGCCTTTTTGGGAAAAATTGACCATTTCTACTAGTAAATCTAAACCGAATAAAATAAAATTCATCACTCACCATAACATCCTTGGTTGCCACCACGTTGCCAATCTCACCATCCTCTACTTCATCTCGCCCTCACATTGCTCCTCTCCTCTTTCTTCTTCCTCTTCTTCATTTGTTTCTTATTTTATGTTTTACTTTTACAATCCTTTCCCCTTTGATTTTTCCACCCGAGCCTACCTCCAAGTGATACATAGATTTAACAGCCAAGGTTACCCCTAGGTGAGACACAGGGGCGGCGCCAAAGCAAATTCAGGGGGTTCAAATGAACCCCCTGACTTCAAAATAAAAAGCTATATATATATATATATATTTTTTTTTTTTTTTTTTAAAAAAATTAGCTTAATACTTTTTTTTTCCCATACTCTAACTTAAATTTTACACATCTTTATTACAAGTATTTTCGACTTTAAGAATAAAGATTATGTTTTTTTTTTTTTTTTTTTTTTTTTTTTTATTTTTTTTTTTTCTTTTGAGAAATCGAATAAAGAGTAAGTATTTGTGAATTGTAAGTGTAATTTTTTTTTTTTTTTTATAAATTTATATTATATGTGTGAAAGTGTGTTTAATCTTAATTGTGTACATTACTTTTTGTTATAATGTTACGCATCTGTGTAAATTATGATATGTGTGGATGTTTATATGTATAATATAAATATAATATAACTTTATATAATTTAATAATTAAGAAATAGAGAGTTTTTTTTTTTTTTTTTAACATGTGTGTGTATTATTATCATATTATAATAACTTTTTGTAATAAAGTTAGTAAACTTCAAGAAAACAATTGTAAAGTTAATGATTGTTCAAGCATTATCACTGCACACCCTTGGTGTAATGGTCACTCCACAAGTATAAGTGCTTGTGGAGTGTAGGGGGCAAGAGCCGAAGTTCAAGTCTCTAGGAGGGAGTTTCACATATATACACTTAGATTAGGTTAGAATAGAATTTTTGTCTTGTATAAAAAAAAAAAAAAATTGATTATTCAAGTATTTAATTGGTTAAGTAGACTTGTCTAAAAAAAAAAAAGGTTAAGTAGACACAACTGTATAAAGATAAAAATGTTAGACAAATTTAATAAAATAAAATGATCATAGACTCATAACTACCCACATTAGTAATAGATATTCATAATGAACTATTATGTAACATTCAAAATTTGAAAACTTGTAGAATAAAATTGTAAAACTTTATGTATTTTTTTTTTTTTGATAATTCAATATATTCAAGTTTTCTTTTTATTAAAATTTTGTAGTGACCTTCCTAAACAAAATTCTTGTAGTCGTCATTGGTGAGACAGACTTAAAATTTTAAAGACTTTATATGGATTAGTGATTATCATGAAAGGGTATATTGGTATTAATTGGTACTAAAATATTTTATTAACCAGACCAAATAGAAACAACATTTGATACAATATTGAGCTTCCTTTGTCATTGCCAGTCACCTTCTCATTACTGCCAATTCTCCTTGTGACGGTGACAGATCTTGTTTTTTGTGTCTCGGTCCGTTTGGATACAACTTATTTTTATTGAAATTGAAAACTGAAAACACTATAACAAAATAATTTTTAAATGTGTGAATAGTACCGTGGGTCTCATTTTTAATATATTTTTTTTAATAAAGTGGTTATGGGTTCTATGAACAGTGTGTAAACAGTAATAAACAATAAAACTTGTCTCCAAAAGCTGAAAGCGTGAAAAAAAAAAGAAAAAAAAGAAAAAAAAAAAGGCAAACGCCCACGCAATAATAGTTGCTATCCAAACCCACACTCTATATATCATCTTCGCTTTCTCCATAGTTTCCTCCTTCAAGGTCAATATGACATTTATCTTTCTTGGCAACCCAAAGCCAAAGCCCTCTTTTATTCTTTAGCATTCCACGAAGCAATGGCAATTTTTATTGATGCCAGGTTGTTGTCCACAACGATATGGGGATAAACCTTCAGACCTAGGGGCTTGGGTCATTGGTTTGCACAATATTGGGTTTTGTGTACGATAATTCTAGTACCAATTAAAAAGTTAAAATTATTTGTAAATTGTAAATGTTTGTTTATCATTTTTACATAAACACACTATTTAATAATGGACAAAGTTTAGTTACAAAATTGATTGTAGTTTTAAACTACAAACTCACTTAATAAAATAAATGTTACTGTATATTTTGAAAATCTAACTGTTGAATTACATGTTCTTTACGCTCTTAATGCACATATCAATTTTTATGTCAATCGGATATCATTTACTATATAATCTATTATCTTATATTTTATACATAATTTTAAATTACAAAAACTTGCAATTTAAAAATTTATTGATGACATAGCTATTGATCTTTAATTTTCTTGAAATTTTGCAAACATGGAGGATATAAGAAGAAGATGCAATCCAATGGTGGATTTATCAAAATTCACTTCCAATAAAGAGATATTGAGTAAGTTTGTAACCTAAGGCTACAATCGATTTTGTAGCTAAATTTTCTTCTTTAATAATTATTTATGTGAACAATTGTATTAAGAGTTGTGATATTTTACAAGGTTTTTTTTTTTTTTTTTTTTTTTTTTGTGTGTGTGTGTAGTGGCAATTTTGTTATACAGTTGTTTATAATATGGTTTTTAAAATTTAGAACAGTAAAAAAACTGAGAAATGATATATTTTCCTATTAAACTACTAGTGATTCGGTTTCTAAAACCATGATCTATCATGAAAATTGGGTTGTGTGATTATTTAGAATGAAATGCATTTACCTTCCACTTAAATAATTAACTAACAAAAATCTAAAGAATGATCATTTTACTCATTTTCATATTAGAATTTTCAAATTAAAACAAGAAAGATTCAATTTGATTTAAACACAATTTAGGAGATTTTTATGCATTTTAGTTATTAAATTAACTCTATCCATATATTTTTTTGAATGCAACGATTTAAAATATTTGTTTATTATTTAATATTCTAAAATTTTTAAATTGGCGAGTGGTGACAGATGTTGTGTTGTTACTTGGCAACGTGGAAAAAAGCACCTCACACGGCTTAGACACGGCTTTGACGCGTTTTTACATTTTCCTTTCTTCACGCATCAAAAGGAAGAATGGGACAAGACCCGTGCAACACGTACTTGTGATTCCAAAGGAATATTTGTTTTTTTTGGGATGCTACAATTAAAAATTACTTTTACAAAATATTAATATTACTTTTTAAGGGATGGAGGGAGTAATATTAATATTATTTTTTTATTTATTAATAATTACTCGTTACATCAGTTATTTGTAAAAAAATTTTAAAGAGAAAATTTTTTTCCCCTTTTTAATTCAAAAGCAAAATAAATTGCTTTAACTAAATCAACACCTGTCACTTGGATCTCAAATTGAATGGACTAGTACGAGCATTCACATTCGAAAATGCTATCCTATCCCATTTTACCAGCTTAATAAATTATTTTATTAATTATACCATATCATTTTATAGTATACTTAACATTTTAAAACTTTGCTATTTTACTATTTCATTAAAATATTATTTTTCAATCTTTTTTTATTATTTCTTTCCCATAGTCACTTTTTTCAAATTTAGCACGATTCCCACGGTCACATTTTCCTTGGCATTTTATTAAAATATTATTTTTTAATCTCTCCAACAGTCTTTTTTTTCAACAGTGATTTTGATTCCAACGGTCACATTTCTTTTCTTGGCCTTTTCCATTTCTTTCCAACAATCTTTTTTTTTTTTTTTTTTTTCAAATTCAACAACTACTCCAAACAACCTGCCTTTTTTTTTTTTTTTTTTTTGAGAAAGAACTTGCCAAATATCAATGTACTCAAATTTGCCTATTTTTAAATCAACATACATATAGTATGTGTTTGGATCTAGTGTTTTTGCGTTTTGCATTTGTGTTTTTCTCTTTCTTTTTTTTTTACTTCAGCTACACATGTTTCAAGGGACAAAGTTACTGTTTACACACTGTTCAAGGGACTTACAACCACTTTATTCAAGAAAAAAATATTAAAAATAAGCCCCATGACACTATTTACCATTTAAAAATTATTTTGCTACGGTGTTTATAGTTTTCAACAAAATAAGTTGTATCTAAACAAGTTTATATATTCCATCAAACCTACCAAATATCAATGTAAAATCCACATACATATTTATAGATGCATCCTGCCAAATATCAATATATTCAACCTACCAACTTTAATGATCCACACACACACACACACATAGAACCTGCCATTTTTTTTTTCTTTTTTGGAAAAGAACCTGCCAAATATCAATTTACTCAAACTTGCTAGCTTTAAAAATCCACATACATACATACATACATATATATATATATATATATATATATATATATATATATATGCAACCTGCCAAATATCAATGTACTCAACTTGCCAACTTTAAAAATCCACATACATACATATATATATATATATATATATAGATGCAATCCACATACATAACTATCAATGTTGTCTTTAGAAGACTCGAACATATATCAAATTACAGTAAAACACCACATGCATAACTCTCACACTTAAATTCTTACAACTCTCTTAGTAATTGCCATAAATGCTCAATGAGGTTTGATTGGAGTTAAGAATGAATTTTATGATCTCAAATACATTGATGGGTTTCAATGAACTCCGAAAATTTATTTGTGTGCTCTCGTGACAATTGTATAGTAGGATTGTCATCAATTTGCTCACAATCTAATTTCACCGCTTCATTTACATCTCGCTTATCCTTAACGATCATGTTATGAAGAATTATGCGCGCTTTCATGATGTCTTGGAGTGTTTCACTATAGAAAAATCTTGCAAGTCCACGCACAATTGCGAATCTTGCTTGAAGCAGTCCAAATGCACGCTTTACATCTTTCCTATTCGCCTCTTGGGCTTTTGTAATTTTTTTTTTTTTTTTTGGTCCTCATGGAGATGGAATTGTTTTAACAAATGTTGACCACTTCGGATATATGCCATTGGCAATGTAGTATCCCATTGTATACTCATGGCCATTGATTGAGTAATTAACTACAAAAGCACGTCCTTATTCAAGCTCAGAAAATATAGGAAACCGTTCTAATACATTAATGTCATTATTTGACCAAGGTAATCCAAAAAATGCATGTCATATCCAAAGATCAAATGATGCCACTGCATCTAAAACAATGGTTGGCTCACGAATGTGACCAGAGTACTAACATTGCCATGCAGTCGGACAATTTTTCTATTTCCAATGCATCCAATCAATGCTCCCTAGCATCCCTGGAAATCCACGTCTTTCCCCATTAGCTAAAATTCTAGCAATATCTTCGTTGTTTGGGGACCTCAAGTACTCCTTGGAGAAAATATCAACCACCTCATGTATTCCATGCAAAGATGAGGAGGAGGTCCTCATCTATACTGAAGTTGCCACCACGTTTTGTTGAATTAGAGGTGACAATTTCAACTTCCAGCAAAGACTCTTGGATGGTTCCACAAAATCGGAATCCCCTTGTAAGAAATTAGCGTATCGTGATATGTCTTCTTGTATAACCATCCCTTTTAAATAGGGAACTTAAAATAGCTAGTGTATGAACTCAATTAGTGTATGAACTCAATTCTTATTTGTATCTTTACAATCAATATAAGCTAATCATAATATTTTGGTGGTAGCTTCTCACGTATAGCAACATCCTACAATATATGTTGATAACTCCTAATCAAAATAATATATGTTGACAGCTCCTAATCAATATATTTCGACTATATATACTACAGTAATTTTTTGTTACAGAAATACTAGCCCATTACACAACCAAATATTAATAGAATACAACAGCAAATATAACTTAAAATATACTCTAAATAATATATCTACAAACATAGCTCATACATAGCCAACATGTACAAATAGAAATCAAATAAACACCATAGAGTTGAACACAACAAAAAACACTGATAGAACCTTTGCATGCAACATATTAATTTGTTGAAGAAAAAATCACTAAACAAGAACACTGATTATCTAATAAAATTGAGATTTTAGTAGGAAGAAATGAAATAATTACTGTTACAGATCTATTAACCTTTGCAAGAGGAGTTGTTGACTGATTTGTGAGGGAAAAAAAAAAGCCTATCAAAGAGTCGTTTTACAGAAGGGTACAAAAACAAAGAGAAAAGAAAGAAGGGAGAGAAATAGATAGAGAGCGAAGCTTATTGGTAATTGAAGTTGAACCTGAGCAAACTTTTTGAAGATGCTAATCCCGTGACAGAGAGCAAAAACCTCTCATGATGAGGTTGAATCTCACCTCTGCAAACATCAACAACAATTCTTTGATCAAAACCCAAACGCAAACACAAGCTGAATCCCTCTTTTTCTTGCAAAGAGAGAAAAGAAACACAAACACCAAAACTCAAATACATTGATCAAAACCCACCTAGTATATTGCTTTGATTTTGATTTTTCATGATGTGTTACAGTCAGTACCAACACCGATGGAGCTGAATCCCCCAACACTAACGAAGCTTCGTTTGGAGATTTTGCAAACAAAATCTTAACCCAAACCCAAAAACCCTTGAGAATCTCAATTTGAAGAGGGAGTGATTGAGTGAAGAGTTAAATGGGTAGAGTTATCAGAGTATTGGGTTTATGAGATGAGTAAATCGGCAAAGTGATTTGGAGATGGGTGAGGGTGAATCAGTTGAGCTACAGTGAGAGATGAGAGAGAGGCCATGTGAAGCTTCAGCAATGGAGATGGGTGAGGGTGAATCAGTTAAACTATAGTGCGATAAGAGATGAGAGAGAGGTCGTGTGAAGCTTCAGCGATGGAGATGGGTGATGGTGAATCGGTTGAGCTACAATGCGATGAGAGATGAGAGAGAGGCTGTGTGAAGTTTCAGCAAAAGAAAGGGTGAGAGGCTTGGTGAAGCTTCAACGATGGGGAGAGAGAGAGATGAAAGACCGTGTTGTGTGAATGGAGAGAGAAAACCTAATATTTTGAATAAAATACTATATTTTGTTTTACAGTTAAGCTACAGTGCGATTCTACATTTAGAATCGCATTGTAGCACAATTCCAAATATTTTTACAATAATACCTTTTTAGAAGTCCAGATGTAGAGCTTGTTTTAGGCTTTTATGCTAAATTGAACCAACATATGGCATATAGCATTCCCAATTTGAATGCTCTAAGAGCACTAGCATTCAAGGATGCCAAAAAAAAAGTACATTTTTTACATCCTCAAATACTACTTTATCTATTTTACCAATTCATTTTACAACTCACTCTACATCCCAGTTTTTATTTTTACATACAACCCAATAAAATAATATAAATTACCTAATAAAATAATGAAAAGTATTCTTATATCTCTCTTTCCTCCCACTATCTTTTTCTATTCACACACAACCACAAGATTAAATATTATTATTTTCTTTACAACCTAAGAATAGTAAGGTATGCAACCTTACTATTCTTAAGTTGCAAGTTTTTTTAGGTATAAAAACTCAGATGGAGTGAGTTTTTGCTGTCTTAGGTTGTAAAATAGCAACTAGAGGATGTTTACACCCCCAATGCTAGTGCTCTAAGGATTATAAATATGAAAAAAAAAATTGTGGATATAATTTTTTGGCCATGATTTTGGCTGTGTTTGTTTTAGTGGTAAACTGAAATCCAAAAGCAATTTACACCCAAGTCCATGTTTGGCACCACTTGAAAATACAGTCAAATTGAAAATAGAATTCAGTTTGACCGTAAAATTGGCTACACAACTTGTAAAATCATTTCAACCCTCATTTTTACTGTCAATTCATTTCTGTATTTCTTCACTCCTCACACACTCCTTTCACACGATTTGAATACTCCACTCAACTATTCACTCAAAGCTTACCTCAGCTCATCCCTCCCTCTTCACGCAAAGCCGCTGCAAGTCCGATCTCCACCCCACATACCAACGAGAGAGAGAGCTTTAATTGTTCGTTGACGCCAATCCAAGCTCCAGCCCACACTTCGACGAGTAGCGCTGCCATTTTCCCCTTTGTACAGGTGAGTTTTCTCCCTTTTCATCTTTGTCTCACTTAACCTCACCTCCAACCACTCCAAGCCCACCTCGAGCTCTACATGTACTTGATCCATAGAGCCATAACTCTCCCTCACGCTAATGAAGCCCTACCCTCCTCCAACATCTCCAATCTATTATTTGAAAATGTGTTTGTGCAAGCATGCTCTATTTGTATGGAATCGGTGTTCACTGTGCGTGAGAACAGGAATAGATGTTGCCATGTGTCTGGTGTTCATATGTACACTTAAGCTACTATAAACATGTGAGCATGTATTCTAATAATAAAAGCATAGCATGAAAATGGACTAGGAAGTAGATGGTACCCATTTTGTCTTTCTATTTGCTACTGCTTTCCATCTCATTGCTTGCTTTTCCTTTTGACACCGCTTCTCCCTTCTCTCTTTGTCTCTCTATTTCTTTGATTCTTGTTGGTTGTTGTTGTATGTGCTTGTTATGGTTGTTCTTGTCACTACTGCTGTTATGGGTTGTAGTTGTTGGGAAATGGCAAAAAGGAGGGACCTTTGCTTGGTTTTTCGGCTCGATGATAGAAAGGAAGGAGCTTTCTATGTTTTGGCTCTGTTTTTGGGATTTTGGAGGTTTGGGAGCTTGTTGTGTTTGTAGTTTCAGTTGGATGTAAAAAGGATGGATTTTTTTGTGGGTTTGAGTTTGTGAAAGAAATGAGGGTGCTTTGGGTGACAGTGAGTTTCTGCTAGGTTTTGGGGCCATTGTGGGTGAACTAAAATGGTTGCTATTTGTGTTGGAGGAAGGATTTTTATTTGTTTTGTTTTTAGTGTTATGTAGGGAAGGGTATTCTTCATTTCTTTTGGTGCCAAAAAGCTAGGTGAGGGGTTTTAATTTTGGGTTTTGCACCAAAAATCTGACATGAACGTACTATATCAAGACAATTTTATCCCTCAAAATTTTCAAATCCATGCCACTTTCTCCCTTGTTTCTCATATCTAAAATTGCAGCGTAGATGATTGCGTAGGGCACCTTATTTTAATTGTGCAACTGAAAAAGAGCATTACATAAATAGTATTCTGTATGGAGAAGAGAGACATCAAATTAGGATGAAGCCTATAGCTTTCCACCAGTTATGTGACATCCTTACTGAGCGGGAGCACATACGCCTGACTATTCACATATTTGTTAGGGAGCAAGTGATAATTTTCTTACACATAATTGGTTATAATGTTAGGTTCCATGTAATTGGTAGTTGGTTCCATAGATTGACTAAGACTATTTATAGATATTTCAGGGTCGTCCTTAGGGGGATTCTGAAATTATGTAGGGCTCTAATAAGATTGCCTAGCGAATATACACCCCCAGAGATAAGGGATAGCAGAAGGTTTTATCCATATTTTAAGGTAAATATTGGGACTTTGTGTATTTTTGTAAATTGTGAAGATTTTTTTTTATTTTTTAAACCATTATATCTGTTGAAAATTAGAATTGTGTTGGAGCAATAGATGGTACACATGTTCGTGCATTTGTACTACAAGGAAGGTTTCGTGGTCGCAAAGATGGAACCACTCAAAATGTGTTAGCTGCCATTAGTTTTGACTTGAAGTTCAATTATGTATTTGTTGGATGGGAAGGCAGTGCACATGATTCATATGTGTTAAATGATGCATTCGCTAGGCCAAGGGGATTTTCAATTCCCAAAGGTATTATAGGATTACTTCACCTTTTGGGTTTATTAGTTTTAATAAATTTTGTTCGTTTTACTAAAGAATAGTAGTGATTTTGTTTTATTTTTCAATATATGTAGATAAATATTATTTTGGTGATGCTATGCATGGTAAAGAGGAGAGAAAAAAAAATAAATATCAAAAGCACATCCTTCTTTGAAATCAGTCTTCTACTCCATGTTGTGTTCTCTAGCCTTCATTAAATTAGTCTTTTTTCTCTTGTTTAGACTACCTTCTCTTTTTCTTTCTCACATTTAGCCCATGTTTTATATCTTTACATGTTGTAGAGAATTCCTAAAAGAATTAAGAAGTTTGAATAGAAATTCGCTAGATTTGTAGGCCTATATTGCAGGGTGATTTTGGCCTTGTAAACGTGAGAATTTGGGCTTTTCATAAACTACACTCTTTGAGTTAGTTTTCCAACTCAACTTCCCCCCACCCCCCCCCCCCCCCCTTTTTCCATTTGTATAATTTCCTTGATTGATTACGCTCACCCACATCTTTTAGGTGTTTAAGGGTATGTTTGATTGGAATGATTTTAGGGAGGATGGAAAAAGGGGAGTGGAAAATAGAAGGGAAAATAAATAGAAAGTGTGTTTGGTGGGAGGGGGGCGGGGGGGTGGGGGGGGGGGTGGTGGAGGGGAGAGGGGAGGAAAGAAAATGGTGGGGTTTGTCTGTTTTCTCTTCAAGTCCTCCAAAACTCAATCTCCCTAAAATGGGGGAGAAAAGTGTTATTTTTTGTTTGATTTAATAGGGAAATGATTGTAAATTTATACAAATTACATTTTTTATTCTCCCATTTTTATTTTTTGACCAAACAAAGAAGTTATACATTCCTTTACTTTTCCACCTCTCCAACCAAATATAATTGAGAAAAACTAAATTTTCTTCTATCCTTCCATTTTTCCATTCTCTTCTCATTTTCTATCCTCTTACTTTTTCATCTCCCCAACCAAACGACCCTATGTTTGAGTTTGGTTCAACCCGCTTGAATAAGAAGAATCCATCCTTTTGTCTTAGATAAAACTCATTAGTATGTGAAACCCCTATTACCTAAAAAAAGGATAATTCATAATTAGTCACAAAATAATATAAAACTCAATTTAACTATGCAATTATGAAAGTATTTTAATTAATATATTTCATACACGTCATGACTACTGCAATGAAGTGTCCCATTTAAGCATAATTTTCCAAACAACCATCTATTAAAAAAAAAAAAAACAATAAGTGAGATGAGCAAAAGAAAAGAGGAAAGTAAAAGCAACCCACAACCAATGAACAATGGAGTAATAAAAGATACGAACAAATTAAAAAGAAAAAAAAAGACAAAAAATGCTTGTTAGTGGGAAGGACAATTTTATCAAAAGTACATATTTCACTTTTTACTTTTATTTTTGGTAAATTTGGAGAGAAAATAGTTAGATCCCATCATTTCTCCCATCTCTCCTCTTTCAGCCAAACACTCCTCCCACTCATTTTCTCTTCTATTTTTCACTTTTTTTCTTTTCTTTTTTTCTCACCCTCTCTAAAATCATTCCGGCCAAACATATCATAAATGCGGGTTTCCTATGATATTGGGACTACCTACATGGCACTTATTGGACCTAAGCCCTTGGCCCAATATTTTTTTTTAGGTGCTGAATACCATGGCACAATGTGTTTTTCTTTTACACCAACCACACAAACCACAATACAGTTCAAAATTCTCATTCCTCTACCACACTCGCCGACCTCCAACAAAACCCTCTTCATCCTAAACAACTCTCATCGCATTGATGAGCATGGATGAACAAATTGAGAAATCTCTACTCGTCAAAGCTGAGGAAATGTCATTGCCGATCCCATGGCAAAGCAGTTCTCATTGCCGAAGGACCTCAAAGAGACAGAATAATTTTATTTTGATGTTGCGATCAACAATATCAATAGAGGTATTGATATAATATTCATCTGTTAGTTTTTTACACAGGCACAGCTTTTATCTTGGTTTAGCTAATTTTTTCTTTTTAATTTTGCTATATATTTTTCATCAGCCCATTGCGAATGCACTTATTCCAAATATGACAGGCCCAATTGAAACACAGGCAAAGGTAGTCTTGGAGCAATACTCCGAGCTTCTCAAAGTGGGTGAGCCCTATGATAAGGCCCCGCCCACTTTGTGAGAGCCGGAGCAAAGACTAGCTAAATTTTTCCTGCCCAATAAGGACACCCCAGTGGGCAGGCCTTTCAGCTCATAGAGAAGTGCGAGAGTTTTGATTTACCAAAAAACATAAGCATACAGAAAGATATAATCAAAAACCATAAGTCTTCAAGTAAACAGAATGCAGTACCAATAGTAATATAAGTTTCCACTATTCCAAATTAGCTACAAGACACATAAACTAACCAACACAAACACCAATAACAAAACGAACTAGCATTACTATATCAGCAATTAACTATAAGCATCTGATCCGATTATTCAACGGTGGTGAGGGCAGAATGTGACCAAATAGTTGCCACCGGTGCAAGTAGAAATGCTAGTAGGATCATCATAAGCATAAGAGTAAGCCTTAGGACAAGCCGCCTTGAAAATCCTAGAGTATGCTGTGGGTTTACAAGCCTGAGGACTTCCAAAGCTCCCAGTACAACAATACCTCGGAGAGTTAAACGCAAAGCAAGCACTTTTACAAGCCACGACTCTTCTATTATCATGGGACCGAACTTGAAGCCCAACTGGGCACATCATGTTGAGGTCGCTAACACACCCAGCGTAGCTGCATTTGCCTGATCCTTTGATGGGTGTGATAGAAATGGCCAAGTTGTAACCATCAACAAGGCTTACATCATAGAAGTCTTGCTCGTTTCCAAGAGTTATTTCTGCTAGTGTGGCTGGTGGGGCTCCACCTAGACCGTTGCAGAAGAGTGAGCCGCCACAATCACCAGTGGCGCAGAGGCCGCGGCCGGAAGCGTCGAAGGTGCAGCCGTGGCGGCCCCATAAGCGGCCGGACCATAGAGCAGGGAGGTGGAGAGAGTAGGCCTTGTTTGGTTGGAGCTTGAAGCCACCACGGGCTAAGATGGGCTTGCCTGCGCCTGGTTGGATGCCTGGCCAAACTGGATGTGTGCACTTGTTGTAAAGGGTTATGGTTGTGGCCGAGACCTCAGCTGTGACAAACAAATAAAACAAAAATTAAGCACACTAGATTTTTGTTTCTATGATTTGGTAAAGTAAAATTTAATGACTTTATTAATAAATGGACCTATGCTTGTTGAGGCGTCCTAAGACTAAAATTGTATGTGGTCGACTAATTCATTGTCCGACTTTAAAAAATTTCGGAACTAAGCCATTATTGTTGTTGTTGCATGTTATGCTAGCTAGTGTAGGTGTGCACTATTTCCCGATCTCACACATGACACAACAAGAAGTTACATGAAAAAAACTCTTCGGGTGGTCATAAATTGCTGGTTATGAATTTTGAATACAAAAGTTTATGGATCTCCTTTGGCTTAAGCAACCACTAGGATATTTTATCTAGAACAACTAGGAACAATTTTGGCGTTAATAACCACCGCGGTTACTCCACCAATATAAGTCATTTTTGAGATGTGAGAGGGCAAAGTCTGAAGTTCAAGTTTGCAAAAAAAGGCTTCACACGTAAATACTTAGATTAAACTAGTAAAATCTATTAAAAATAAAAACCATACTAGCTAGACACTAGTTGAGTTGGCATTGAATGTAACGGTTCATATGGATGGGAAAACTGCTAGATTTCTTAAAAAATAAACGTTTCAGGGTCCGGGCGTTTTTTGTGTGTGTTTGAGACCTTAACTGAAAGCACTAGGTAAAAAAAGTGAAGAATGAGCTCACAAATGGAGTGACATTGCTGGGATTAAGATCAGAAACAAGAAGATGCGCGTGAGAGATCAAGAGCTATAGAGTATACCTGGAATGTGGGAAAGCATGAGAGTGGAGAGCATAAGAGCTATGAAAGATCTCAGCATTGCCTCCATGGCTGCAGACTGGAGAGGTTGATGTTTAGTAGGAAAGGGACTTAAGCAGGACCGTAAGAAGAAAGTGCCTTCGTCTCTCGACCCCTCTTTTAACAGCTAGCAAGACATGGTTTTTATAGAGAAAAAGGAACATAGACTGTCACTCACTCACAATGACCCAACGCCAACGGGATTAATGTTACCTTTCTTCCTTTTAACAAAATGTGGGCCTATATCACTCTGACTATAATAAGCTTTGTTAATAAATTTAGTTCTTTCTTAAACCAAGAGAAATTGATAGAGAGAGTTGTGGGTGGTGGTCGATGTAAAAGTTAAAACTGTAAATACAAAAAGGTAATGTATCGAGGTGAGTGAGTTGATTGAAGACAAACAGCGCTCAGATTTCGAGGACATGTCAGAGAGGTCGGGGGGGACGAGTTGTCTGTATCCCATAAAAAAGAACAGGATTCACATGTTAAGGGAATCTCACTGCCATTCTAGGCTAAGTGGTGGTGTCTATGACTCTACACTCTGCAATTTTTTCCTCACTTCTTCAATGCAAGTGTGCTGTGCAGAGTGTAGAGTCGAAGATTTTTCTCCCAATAGTCAATAGATGAATTATTACAGTATTATTATTAAAGTATATTGATTGGCAAGTTGTTCCCTTTTTTTTTTTTTTTTTTTTTTTGATAAACAGCGGAGCTGATATTATATTAAATAATCAGTTTATTACAAAAAAGTTCAGTTTTGTCAAAAGTTAAGGCATTTATCACCACAAGCAGTGGTTCATACAAAATGTAGAAATTGACAAGTTGTTCAATATTACATTAGTAAAAATGTATTAAGGGTATATAATAATAAATTAATTTTTTAAAAAATTATTAAAAATTAAAAAAATTTTGATAATTTTTTCAATTTTTAATAAAATTTTTCTAAAAATGAATTTGTTAATATGTGCCCAGCACACATTAACTAGATCCATACATTAATAGTTATTTATTGAAAATTAAAAATTAAAAGTAATTAATAGTTATTAGTTGAAAACTGAAAACTAAAAATGGTCTGATTAATGTTTGTCCTTAAAACACACATTAAACTTTCTATTTTTAGAAACATTTTTTTAGTAATTAAAAAAGTTGACATTACTTTTTCAATTTTTGAAATTTTTTTTTTCAAAAATAGAAATTAATGTGTGCCGCATAGGTTAGTAAAATTCAACTAAAAATAATTTAAAAATTACTGTTCACGCGATTAGCACTATCCATAAACCTAAAACTATTGTTCATTGACATTAAACAGTGCCAGACGCGCGTCCAGGATTTAAAAAAGAAAAAGAAAAAAAAAACGCAGAAAACGTAACCAAGGAACGCATACTCAAACGCCACCTAAGTATGGGTTTGAATAGGACGGTTAGTTGCGGCGCGTTTTCCTCCTGTGCGTTTTCTCCATTTTTTTTTTTCGCACTTGTTGACTTTGGAGGACAAAATTCACTGTGCATGTACTGTTCACGCACTATTCACACATATTTAATATTAAAAGTGGATCCCAAAATACTATTTATACATTTAAAAATTATTTTACTACAGTGTTTTCAGCAACAATAAATTTTTATCAACTTTTAACAACAATAAGTACTATCCAAACAGACCATATATACCTAAAGAGAGAATGTCACAGCGCGCGTGTTTCTATTCATCTCGGCTGATCTCCTCTCGCATCTTTGTTTAAATCTTTTTTTTATTGAAGTCCGTACTATTTTTGAAGATCATCCGCGCACTCTACACTCGTGACTCGTGACAAATGCGGTCTACTTTTATCTTCCTCTTTGGTAACATGAATTTGGATCTAGTACTGTTATCTTTTTTTTTTTTTTTTTTTTGGTGAAAAGAAAACATTATTCAGGTAAAAAATATTAAAAAGTTTAAAAAAAAAAAAAATTGACTCAAGGATAAGATTAAAAATGAACTTTTTAAGTTTTATACTCCATTTGTTTTAATTTAAATATTTTATATATATATATATATATATATAATTTTTAATAAATAAATTTTCAGGTATTTGAAGTGATGTGATCACACTTGAAACTGCAAATACAACTCAGTCAAAGCACCACAAATCCAGTCACTACCCTGTTGGCACAAATTCCATCAAATCCACCTCACCAACTATTCAAACTCAAAATTCTCAACAATTTAAACTGAAATTTTCAAATTTTAATTAAAAAACACAACCATAAATCAAGTTCAAACTCAAATTAGCTCAAACAATAAAATATAAAAAAGAAATGATATGTTCATAACATTTTTACAATATTTTTATAACAAATCTTAAGTGACAGGTTGTTACTATTTGTTATTGTTTGGTTAAAAAAGCAATCTTAGTGCTAAATTCAAATTTAAACCAATAACAATTAACCACTTATGATTTGTTGTGAAAATATTGTAAAAATATTGTAGACATAGCACTTCTTAGTATAAAAACTTAGATCTAAAAAAACAATATTGAAGTTTGGGGAACGAAATCCACTCACTACCAATCCAAAGACCACCAAAATCCACAAATTGAAAAGCAAAAAAAAAAAAAAAAAAGCACACCACTCACCCACCCACTACAACCCACAAACTATCACAAAAACCCAAATTCATAAGGGGAAAAACAAAAACAAAACCCACCCACTATCAAGATTCCACAACCAAGATTAGACCAACGGCGACTCAAGATATGAAACCTAGACCCAAAAAACCCATTCTTCTAATTATACTTCATATTCTTCATTGTTACTAAAATTGGCATTAGAAGTAAGTAAAACTCGAACATGAAAACCGGTGGTGGGTGGCACCGATGTAGGCGGAGGCACCAATGAATATGGAGTCGCTAATGGGTGGCGCTAATGGATGGTCTCAGGTCTGGGTTATGTGGGAGATGGGTTTGTGCGAGAGAAGATGTAAAATGTTTTCCACTTGTTTTAAGAGTAAAACATTTTATACACTTTTGCCTTACCTTATACAGTTGGCCAGTTTTTTAGAACAAAACAAACACCATAAAATGTGTAAAATATTTTCTTGAAAATATTTTACAATGAAACATACAGAGTGTTAATTTCAACCATTAAATACGGTATTGCACATATTTCAATCCTTCTTACACTATTTATCACTTAACCTTAATTTGTAAATCTTTGAACTCCCTTGGCCAAGATTGTTATCTATCAACTATCGTATGTCGTTGCATATAGTACTTGACCATAATGTTAATTTTTATTAAAAAAACCACTATAATTTTAATATTTATTTATTTAATTTAAAAAAAAAATTATTCTAACTTTACTAACAAAGGAACGAAAAATCTATATAAAATAATTTATAGCTAGAAGTTTTAATTATTCATTTATTTTTTATATCAATTTTTTTCCATTTATATTACAAAAAAAATATTAAACAAAATCATTATTTATACAAAATAAAGTCTTAATCCCAAAATTTTGGTTTTGAGTATAAATTCTGTTATGCTTGGAAGTCTTTTTTTTTTTTAGTAAACTTTGACAATCTAGTTATTATTCTCTTAGCTTATCTCACATTCTAACAAGGTAGAATTTATGTAATTATCTAATTTTTTGAATTTTTTTTGTAAGTCTTGCTCAAGTTATTACTTTTTAAAATAAATTATTTAAGGTTTTTGTCTATGAAAACATAGAGTTGTACTAAATTGATGTGACGTGTCATAAAGTGAATCTGGCCCGTTTCCAACCTAAAGTCAATTTAGCATATACCCGTCCGGTAAACAGATCAGTTTACCAGGCCTTGTTGCAGAGTTCATGAATTTCGCTTTAAAGATTTACGGCTTGGATGAAATGTTGAGACCTTTTGGGCTGGATGTGAACTGTCCACCTGATGCAGGATATACACGTGAACAAAGTTAATTGATTCTTCCGTTCCTTGTGACTCGTGACCCACACCAAATATTTAGCAGAAAATACAACAATGGTGAGACTATAACGAAGACACAGCTTCTCAAAAAAAAAAGATAAAAAAAGAAAAAACGAAGACACGATTTTAACCATAACACGCTATATTAGTAATAAGATTGTAAACTTGCGTACACAAGCATTTTTGGCAGACAAAATCCTCATTGTCCGAACTCCAAAGAGTTCTATTGGAATTGTTGTCGTCTAATGGATTGTGCAGAGATCTGAGGCATCATATCTCTATTGTTTATCTTTATTAGTCAGATTAGAAAAATAAGAGAAGGAAAATAGATCTATATAATATGGGTATATATGCTAACGGACAGAAACACCAGCAAGTACATAGATAAACGCAATGCTTAGTCCATATGCATCCCATTACGGAACTTCCATAGCTGCTTAAAAAACTCTTACCAATGACTGACCCTAGCACTCATATAAAGCAAATGATGTTGTCTTAATTTTTTATTAATTCGATGGTTAGAGGCTTTGATTTTAAATCACATCGTAGTCAAACTTTACGGAGATATCATTTTTTTTGTTTTTTGTTTTTGTATAGATAGTTTTCTTCTTCGAAAGAAAAAAATAAAAAAAGATATTTTTCCTTTTCCGTTGATTCGTGTTGATCGAATTAATTTTTGATTAAAAACTCTTCGCCTGTGTAACAATAACATATACCATCTTTTGAAAAGGTTTTCAAACGTCACATCCAGATTGCAGAGCTAGATTTTGGAGCCATTTCTACTGAGGAGTGAGAACTGACTCAATCAGAAGACTCAATTTATGGTTACCATGTGGGCCTACGCGGTGAGTTGTTAAAGACTAATGCCAGGGACACGTTTTTGAAACAATTTTGTGCCACAAATCCTCACTTGGTGAGTTGTAACCGATAAAAATGTGTCTTTACTTACTATTATATTTTCACAAATCACAACTACGTAGCAAGTTTTGGCATAAAGTTGCTATAAATATTAAATTATTTTTTTCTCTTATTATTAAATTAGCATCTCTTTCTTTTAAGTTTGTCCATGTGTAGTGAGTTGTTAAAATAGATAAAAGGTCTGTTTGGATACAACTTATTTTTGTTTAAACTAAAAACTGAAAACACTATAGCAAAATAATTTTTAAATGTATGAATATTTTCGTGGGACCCATGAACAGTACACTTTGTCTCCTGCACAGTGAATCCATGTGCATGAATAGTGCATTACTGATCATACGTGCTCAAAAAAAAAAAAATGCAAATGTGAGGAAACGTGAATCCAAACACTCACAAAGTAGATTTTTGAGTGGTTAAAAGTTATATTTTTTGAAAACCTTTGTGAATGCTTGGTCTTATATAACAACAGGTATGCCTACTTTGGTGGGTTGGTTGCACACCCTAGCTCCACCAGCCACAACTCATTACAAAAAAAAAAAACAAAAACAAACAAACAAAACCAAAACCAAAACCTAGCCACCACTAACAACCACCATTACAATCGCAAAATCTAGCCACTTTCCTATTCCACCACCATCACAAAACCCAGTCATCTTACTCTTCCACTTAAAATAAAATTTGATTAACTCCTTACCACCAAAAAATTCAATGAAGGTAATTTTCAAATTACCACAACAATGGGTCCATTTGTAAATTCAATTAAGGTAATTTACAACATGAAGACCTTAAGTCCATTTGGATCACCATCTATTTGTTGAAGACCTTTAACGTAACTAGGTCTGTATTTTACTTGAAAGCAATGAGTTTTCTCTTGGAGTTTCTTGGCCTCTTCTCCATTTGGGGTCTTGAAATATGTTAATATTGGTGACCAAAATGTCAAGCCTGCACACCATAGAAACCACCTACACCCCATAGATAGTAATAGTTCAACCCACCACCCCTAGCCACCATCATTCAGATCCACCACTAGCAACCCATAATCCCCTACCACAATCTTAACTCAAGTTCAACCCACCACCACCACCATGGACCAATGAACCCACCCTAACAACGACTCATAACCACCACCATGGACCAATGAACCCATTCTAGCAATAACCCACCCCAGCCTAATCTTAACCCAAAAATGACCCACCATCAACACTAAGAATGCAAAACGCTGATCTTAATGACCCACTAGCAACAAATCCCATGAACCCAGAACTCTAAGAGGGAGATAAGGGAGGCCCGAGAGAGAGAGAGAGAGAGAATATATATTTTTATGAAAGAAGAGAAAGAAACTAAATAAACAATATTTTTTATTTTTCACTTTGTTGCTATAGTAAACTGCCAAAGATGGCGGTTTACTATAGCTAGTTTGTCAAAAATTTTAACTATAGCATCACTAACGTTAGTATTGGTAGTGCTAAAAAGCTAAATTGCTATTTTTAGCATCACAAACAACAAAATTGGGGTTGCATAGGTGGAGCTAATGTAATAATTTTTCGCTTCTCAGCTACTGTGTACAGCTACTGTGAATTGTAGCTCAAAGTTATACCAAAATATTAATATTTTATTTCTTACTCCAATTAAATAATATTTAGTCTCTTCAGCTTCTTCTTGTAGCATTGTAGCCCAAAACATCTTCTTTCCTATTTCCTCTTTAGCTCTTCTCCCTTTCAGTGAGGATCTCGATGCCGAAATAGTGAGACTAGGCTCAACAACGGTTGGGTTTAGTGCCGAAACAGTTCGTGGGTGGTTTCAATGAGGATCTCGGTGTTGAAATGGTTGGTGCTCCTCTTCCCTCACCTCCACTCCGATGCTAGGTTCGTGGGTGGGTTGCTGGGGTCGTGGTGTATGGTTGTTGTGTGGTTTGGTGTGGGTTGTTGAAATTGGTTTGGTGGTTGTGGTTTGTTATAATTATGAGGTTTGGATTGCATATCTGGGTTTTGAGATTTTTGATTTTGTGTATTGTGTGCTTGGCTTGGATCGAGGGTGAGATTTCTTGGGTTTTTTTTTTTTTTTTTTTTTGGGTTTTTTTTAGTCTTGCTGGTTGCTTCTTCTTTCTTTTTGGTTGAGCTTAAGGCTGTTGTGATGGTGGTTGTGGGTTGAAAAAAGGGAGAAGAAACAAAGAAGAAGAGAGAGACAGAGAATAAGAGAGAGAAAAAATAATAAATAAGTGAATAGTGTTTAACTCTGATGGGAAAATAAGAACATTGATGTGGAGTGAATTGTGAAATGGTAAGTTAAAATAGATAAAGTGACTTTTGTAGGTGCTAAATAGCTAAAAATTTTCCTTCACCAATGTGGATGCTCCAATAAAGCTTGGTTTTTGAGGTTTTGAGAGCTAAAATGACTTTTTTGCTATTATACCTCCTTTACTGTGAATGCTTCAAGACCACAAGCATAAATGCTAAAATTTTAGCACAACAAACACCAAAAAACCAACTACATCACATATTTTTAAATGCTAAAAAATTTGGCATTGATGAACAATACTGTTCTATTAGTCGAATCATGTGGAAGAAATGTTAAAACTTTTTCTTTATTTTTTTTTTATTCTACCTCTCTCCTCTACACATATTTGATTCTCTCTCTCTCTCTCTCTCTCTCTCTCTCTCTCTCTCAAATGAACCTGCAACCTCTCGTTGCCACTACCACTGCCATCGCTGCTTTTGCTTGTTGTCTTGCTTTCTTGCCCATCATCGATCTGAGTTGTCCTGGTCATGGGTTGACTTTGGTGGGTTTATGATGTGGGTCTTGGGTTGATTTTGGTTGGTAGGTTGGTTGATTTATTTATTTTTTCTTCTTGTGGTGGTGGGTTTATTTAATTTCCTCAAGTGTTTTTTTTTTGGGTGTGATTTTAGTTGGTTATTGAGATTATTTTTGTTGCAAATTTGGTTGGATTTGGGTTGTGGTCATGGTGGTTAGTGGTTATAAGTGAATTTGGGTTGTGAAATAAATTTATATTGGGTTTATGAGATGTGGAGTAAAATGAATGTTTTGATTGGTTAAATATATTACTTTAATGGGTTGAAGGTTAAAATAGAAGATGTGATACATGGTGTATTATAAAGTGGAGTGTTAAGATGACATTTGGGATAGAACAACTAATACTAATGCTCTAATCACAACTCTTTTTTTCATAGTAATTGTCTAATTGCCACATTCATTTTTTTTATATGATCATTTGCATTAGCTTGTGCAATTTTTGTTTTTGTTTTATTTTAGCACACAAGTTTACTTTTTCTATTTTACAAAATCATTTTAAGAAAACATAAAATTGTAATTTACAAATATAGGTACTCAAGAATTCTTTGGCTTTGGCTTTGGCTTTTTTGGCTTGATTGCCTTGCCTTGCCTTGCCTTTGGCTTGAATTCTTTTGTCCCACATTGGAAAGACATCTTTCCAATGTGGGATAAAAGAATTCAAGCCAAAGGCAAGGCAAGGCAATCAGGCCAAAAAAAAGCCAAAGGCAAAGGCAAAGGCAAAGAATTCTTGAGTACCTACAACAACTATTTTATATTGGCTTTAATTCCGTGCTAAATTTGATTGTAATTATGTTCAATTTTATGTACCCTGTATGTTATGTGGGATTTCTTGTAAGGGTTGTATGAATGAGAAAGAGTGTGAAGACTTAAGGCAAAGTGAAAAGCAAGAAGTTTTTACGGGTATCTCGTGAGATGCTTACCCGCAAAGTGAAGCATGTGTCCTACACATGAGTGGAATGTGAAGAGTTAGGACAGATTGGTGACAGCTGGTTTTTGCAAGTGTCTCGTGGGTAAGGTCTTCTCACGAGATACCCGCGAAACAATGTGTTTTGCCAATCTGTCATATCTGATACACACTATTTGTACCTACAATATATATATATATATATATATCCATATTACCTACAGATTTTGAGGAGTGCTTCTGAGAGAAAACCCTAGCCATAACCATTGAGAGTTAGAGATGGTTATACCCACATTTCTCTACAAAATTCATTGTGGTTTTTCCTCAACTCTTACTTTTCCATTTACATATCCTTTAGAGGTTGCTAGCCCAAACACTTACCACACCCATTCTAAGTATCTAGTGAGGTCTTGGTATTGTTAGGAAGTATTGGAAGAAGCCAAGCTTTGACGGATGCAATCGGGGGTATTGTGGGATCCGGAAAGCTAGACAAGATACGGTTCCGAGAAGTCTTGTTGGAGTAGGAGCTTAGAGGGCTTAGGTGCATTGAGTAGATTAGACTTGAAGGGTCTTTTACTATTTATGTATCCCAACTGATTTTCTAGTGGATCTATTTACCGTCTGGAGGGTGGCGGAGAGTTTTTACGTCGAGTACTTTGATTTCCTCTTCAATAACACATCAGTGTGTTATCTTGTGTTTACATTCTTCTTCCCTACTCTTTCAGCTTTCATTTTTCCGTTGTGTTATAATGATTATAACTTATAGTAGTTATATTGTTTATCTGCTTGCATTTACTCTATTCTGCGCTTAATATAAGTTAGAGTAAAATTAATCGAGCCGTAATATTTAATTTGGAGGTCTAAATAGTTTTTGTGTTTTTTAACACATTTTCAAGCTTTCAAAAAGCTCTCACGTTACATTATCTATTTTACCGAATATTTTATCAAAATATTATTTTTATAAATTATTTTTATAACTTTCTTCAATCACATCTCTCTCTCTCTCTTTTTGTGTATATGTGAATAAAGAAGTATTAAAAAAAAAAATTGCTTGTAAATAGTAATTATGTATATTTACACTGTTATTGTAGCAACAATTTAAATTTACGCAAATTTACATGGACTGATGTGGGTGATTTTTAGAGTTAGATGTGCAAAATTTACTTCTTATACTATATATATATATATATATATATATATATATTTTATACAAGATAGAATTCTACTCTAGCCTAATTTAAATGTATATGTGTGTGAAGTTCTCTCCTTGAAACTTGAACCCTCGGCCCTTGCTCCCCCCCCCCCCTCAACCCCACAAATACTTATATTCGTGGAGTAACCATCGCACCAAGGGTGTGTAGTGGTGCTTCTTATACTATTATATATGGACAGATGGGCTAATATGAGTGCTTTAATTACCACAATTTTGATGCAATAGATTATGAGTGGTTGTCTCTTATTTTTACATGACTTCACCATTTACTTCACTATTTGCAATCTGCCTTAATAATAACAATCAGTAACAAGTTACCAGTCTGCCACTTAGGATTTGTTGTAAAAATGTTATGAAAATGTTATAGACATATCATTTCTTTATTAAAAATGAGTAAAGCTATGTCTACAATATTTGTGTAACAAATTTTAACTAACAAGATGTTACTAGGTGTCATGGTGAGAAAAAAAAAAAGAAAAGAAGAAGATTTCAATGGTGGCCTTAAATTGGAAAAGAGAAAAATATTATGAAAATGCAAGGGTATGTTTACTAACTGTTTTTTATCCTTATTTTCTGTTTTTAAAAACAAATTTATATTTTTAAGACTAAAAAACTTGTTTGGCAACCTAAAATGGACAAAAAACAAAAATTGTTTTCAAAACTCAATTTGTGAAGGAAACTAAAAACATGCACAATATTGTTTTCAGTTTTTAATTTTTAAAAGTTAATGAAAACACGCATTTAATTTAATAAATTTGTTTTATTGAGTTAACATTAGAGTATAAATCCTAATAACAACATATTTTATTATTTTCTATTTTTTTTTTCAATTTTTTTTTTAAAATTTCAATTAGAGTACAAAAAAAATTATTTTTTCTTTATATTTTCAAAAAAAAATTTGAAAAATAAAAAATAAAAATTATTACCAAACATATCTTAATACTATAAAAAAAATATTTTTATAAAAATTTTATATCGATTCTCGTTTAAGTTGATTGCCAGTATCAATGAGGGCGTTTGGTTTCCGCGTTCGGCGTCTGTGTCTTTAATGTGTTCGCGTTTTGCCTCTTTTTTTTTTTTAGGCCGCTTATGTTGACTTTAGCGGCAAAATTTACTGTTGTGAACAGTGCATGCATTGTTTATGCAATAAAAAATATTAAAAATGAGTCCCACAATACTATTCACATATTTAAAAATTATTTTGTTATAGTATTTTCAGTTTTCAGTTTTCAATTTCGGCAACAATAAGCTTAATCCAAACGGACCCAATATCTACTTTTCAATAACCACTCGCTGAACAACAGTATTTTATAAAATAGTTCGTAACTCTACCTTTGCTATTTCCCATCAGGCCGATTGACTTTCGTTTACCTAAAATTTATCATTAATAAAAGAGGTTATTGAGGCTAATAATTGTTACACGGATTTCCAGGTTTGGATGCGGATTCACAGCCCACTGCGTGGTCAGTATACAATTACGAGTGATTGAACAGGCATACTCAATTTGGCACGGCGAGAGTGGAACGGCCCCAGATAATGCGAGAGACGTTAGGAAAGGGTCTCGACTATTCTTTTTCTCAGAGGTAGGTTTATTGGCCGACAGAACTGAGCTTTGAGTGCTGGAAACTTTCACTTTTTCCCCCCCGGAAGAAATGAGTGCTAGTAGCTTTATTACTTTTATTCCAAGTTCTCAATTTTTCTTTACAAATTACTCTCTAAATTTTCTGTATTTTTTTTTTCGTTCCTATATTGTTTCAAATTTTATATTAGTACCAAAGTTATATTGCTTTTAATGTGATTCCTTGGACAATTGGCAAAATATTGGTAATGGCAAAAAGCACAAAAAGAAGGTCATATTTTCATTTTACACTATTTGATTTAGTTCTCTAACTTTTTTGTCACTGAGAATGTGATGAGATCTGATGAACATGTATGTGGGAAATGGACCATGATCATTGCATGTGAATTTGCATAATGATTTTGGATGTGTGATGAACACGCTTAACATTTTTTAGTGTTAAAATTTCCATTAATGCATGATATGATTGAATGTAGATCTGTCAAATGGGTTTGAGTTAAAAATAAGTTATTCTAAACGTGTTGAAAGGGGGTCGGGTTGATTGGATTAAGAGCTGACCTGTATTTTTTCATCAAAAAAAAAAAAAAAAAAGAAATGAAAAAAGAAATACTAAGCGTGCGTTTGGATTGCCTTGTGAATGAAAATTTTTTGTGCTTTTTTGTAAAAATGGTGGGTTCCATGGTATTGTTCATGCATTTTTTGGTATTATTCATAGTTCCACTGCATTTTTTGATACTTCATGGTTTCTACTGTACTATTTCAACTAATTTTTATCTTTATCTACAAAACTTTTAATAATAAGTTTTCAGTTTTAGGTCCAAATCTTCTGTCTCACTTTTCCTGCTCCATTATATACTCTACCAATAAATTCATACCACGTGTTCACCTAATTAATTAAATATTACTATTAGTTAATAACTGTAGTATTAATAAGTCAATAATAATAGTATTTAATTAATTAGGTGAATATGTGGTAAGAATTTGTTGGTGGAGTAGAAAATAGAGCAGGAAAAGTGGGACAGAAGATTTGGACTCGAGGAGGAAGAAGGTTTTTTTTAAAGAAACTTACAATGGTATATATCCAAAAAGGCCTAACTCTTGAATACATAGTATATACTTTAAATCTCTTTAACTCACACTCATTGTCTAATGGGGGATTAACTCACTGTTTTTTCTAAAAATATTTTACATTGAAAAAACTAGAAAAAAGAAAAAGAAAAAGAGAATTAAGAAGAAAAACTCAATTTCCATTATCCAAAATTCCAAATCCGTGAGCCCCACCTAAAAATTTGATTTTTGGTTCAATTTTTTAAGTTGAGTTTCATAACTTAAAACTCAAAAAAAAAGAAAGAGTTAAAATAATAAGAATTGAGAACAGGTTTTAGGAGTTTCCGAGATATGGAAATTGAGATATCAGTACGTTATTGTAAATATCTGGTGATATGTGGGATCCATGGTCAAATCACACACGTGGTCTAACAGTCTTTTTTTCTTTTTCTTCTTCACTTTTTCTTTCTCAACTGAAGCTTCCTACTTTCCTTTTCTTCTCTTTTTTTTTTTTTTTTTTTCATACTAGTTTCTTTGCTCTCAGCTTCTTCTCTTTCTTCTTTTCTCTTTACTTTCTTTCTTTCTTCTTCACTCTGGTTTCTTCTCTAATTTTCTTATTCTTTCTTTCTTTCTTTCTTCACGCGATAATGGCAATCACACTGGTTTCTTCTCTCAACTTCTTATTCTTCTTCGCCTTTCTTTCTTTTTTCTTCATGTAGTAATGGCGAAGATGGTGGAGGCCCAATAACAATATTAGAGCTTCAATTTCGGATGTGATTTGCGTTTTAATTGGGTTGAGATGTGCTTTTTGGGCTTGGAATTTGATGTTTAGCGTTTGTGGGTTTTATGGGGTAATTTGTTGTGGTGTTGAAGGTTTTGATGGTGTGAGTGGATCTACTATGGTCGATGGGTTTCATTTTTTGTGATTTGTGCGGTGGTGAATGGAAAGCAATGGCAGTGGGTTGGGTGGGTTTGTAGGTTGTCGGTGTTGGTAGGAGGCGGGTGACGAGGGATGCGGTAGCGTAAAAAAAGCAGAACATGTCTAATTCTAAAAACTAAGAAACAAAATTCGTTTGCTTTTTAAAATAACCTTGAATTTACGAAGGGTCCTTAAATTCACGAATGTCCTTGAACCCGTGAGGGTCCTTGAACCAACATGGAGAAAGAGTCTGAAATCTACTAGAAAATAGGAAAACAAAAGTTTGAATTTTATTGATTGAATAATTTTTTTAAAAAAAATGTTTACAGGTTTAGCGGTCTATTTAAGGGCTCTGTAAAACTTAACAGACAAAAAAATATATTATGAAATGACTTCTAATTAATACTTAACTATAACATGAACCAAATTTAAACTTAAAAGAATTAAAAGCACCTGAAAATAAGGAAATAATAAACCTGAACCTTAAACAACGAAAATTATAAATACCAAAATTAATAAATTACTATAATTAAATAATAAATTGTGTCCTACATCAAACCCTTACACTTGAAATAAACTCGTCCTCGAGTTTATCTTTGAAACTTGAAATCTTCCGCTCCAAATAAAGAAATACTTCGAATGCTTGAGCCTTTTGATTTTCTTTCCATACTTGCAACTCATCAATGGAATAAACAAATCAACTTGAAATTTTTTTTTCCTTAGTCTTCATTTAATTGTAGAGATTTACCAAATAAGAACTGACAATTGAATCAAATCTATCAACCCTAATAAAATCAATAAACTTCAGTGTATCGCTTACAACCAAAATAAAAGAAGCTTGAACATTGCAATCATCTAACTTGACTTCATCAATATCGTTGACAACTTCCTCTATAATTTCTTCTTTTATGGTCTCTACTATCTCGACCTCAAGATCTTTTTCTATAATAGGGTCTTCATTAATATTCTCCACAATCTTTATTTTAGGTTCTTCTTCTATAATAAGATTTTCATTAACTTCCTCATAAACTTCTATATTTTCTTTAAGAAAAATGTGTTGTTCAGCATACAATACTTCTCTTAATGGTGGAATATATGGTTCTCCAAAATAATTCAAGTGTGAACTTCTTGGCCAAAAATAATCTTGATTTGTATACAACAAAAGTTCATCATGATCCAAATGATAAAATTTGATAGCAATCATCTTTTTCATCCTTGGCCATGAACAAATGTTGTCTTTACCTTGTCGGATTTTATTAGCCTGTATTGGTTTCCACCAACATAAGGTACACTCTCTAAGTTTAAACAAAGCGAGTTTAACTTTTCTCTCATCACTAATATTCTCTTAGTTAAATAAATCATCTCAATCAAGTAACCAATCATGAAAATTTACTCTATAAAAATAACTATTGAAGCTTACAATTATCTTATAAGGCCTATATGAAATTTGTTTACCAATAGGTTGCTCGTGAGTTATATTTTCACGACAGTTATCCTTATTGTTTCTATGCTCCAACAACGGCATCCTAGCAAAGATATTTGTGAGTGCTAGCTATACGTCACATAATACTTGCTAAGTTTTCTTTCACCAGAATTTCTACCGTCTCATATGTTAGCCACTAGACCAGGATAAGTCAAGGCTCTGATACCAACTGATGCGGGATACAGAAGCATCAAGAAGTAGAACACATCTATTTCTAGAAAACAAGAAACAAAACACGTTTTCTTTTGAAAATAATCTTGAATCCACAAGAGTTCCTTTAATCTACAAGGAGAAAGAGTTTGGAATCCACCAGAAAAGAGAGAGACAAAAGTCTAAATTTTATTGATTGAATAATTGTTTTAAAAAAATGTTTACAGACTTAGGGACATATTTAAGGGTTCTGTAAAACTTGACAAACAAGTAAATATATTCTAAAATAACTCCTAATTAATACCTAACTATAATAAGAACCAAATTTGATCTAAAAAGCATTACAAGCACATAAAAACAAGGAAATAATAACCCTAAACCTAAAATAATGAAAATTACAAATTAAATATCAAAATTAATAAATTACAATAATTAAATAGTAAATTGTATCCTACATCAACGGGGGTGGCTGGTTTTATTTTTTATTTTATTTATTTGAGTTTGTTTGACCCAATCAGGCTCCACCATTTTGAGATAAAGTTGAGTTTTACGAATTGAAAATTGAAGTTAAACAAATTGGGAGTGAGTTAAAGATAAAAATAGAGAATAAGATATGAGTTAGAGTTTTGAGTTATAAGAACTAAGTTATGAGAACTGAAATTGAGTGATGCTTCAAGCCAAACACCCCTTAAGTGTCCATAATTTTGGTGGCATTCTTGGGTGACAGCAACACATTCCTTCAACTCTCGTCCTCTCAGATATCAACTTTGTTTTGCATAGAGATAGTGAAAAAGATGTTGGTTCACTTATAGTAGATGAGGCTAACAATGACAATGATCTTACGAGTAAAATTTGGGGTTTAGAACAATGCTCTAAGCCTTATATCATGCCAAAGGATGAAGAGGTGTTTCAAACTAAGCTATTGATATTCTTAAATTTTGGGGTTTAGACTAATGCTCTCCCATGTTAAGCGCGCACATGTATGTGGTGGAGACACTTGGGTAGGTCCTTCCCCTTCTGCTAAAGTGGAGTGTTCCATTGACCAACACACTTGTTTATAAAACCACAGAATGTCTCTCTTCTTTTCTACGTGTATTCATGCTATCTTAATACCTTCACCCTTGTTTAAAAAGACATTTTAGTAGTTAATTTCTTCTTAACTCCTTAACGATTTTGAGTAGTAACCCCTTGGCATTATTCTCCATGTGGAGGTGAACCCAACCCAACTCGGGCTCACCTAAAAGGACTTAAGGGTCCTACTTTTATTTTGGCTCAAAGATAACCACCCAAACACAAGGCAAAACTATTTTTCTCACAAAGTAGGCTTAGAGGCACAAAAAGATCATTTTCTTTAAGATAATATTGCCCCTCTTGATTGTGTTTTCTAGTTTGCAAACTCATCTAAAATTACACAAATAGCAAATCATCTAAAATTCTACAAATCCAAATTTGGAGAATTCTATGAATTACTCTTTATTGTGTGCAAGATCAAAATTAATTTTTTTTTTTTTTGAATGTTTATTTATAAACGATGAAGATACCATTGACAATGCGCATTTGAAAGATCACTTTTTAGTTGTTACTTAAGAGACATAGCCTTTAAAATGTTGTTAAGATCGTTACTACTTGTAAAGAACATAAAAATTCACTTTTCCTTATTTTTTGCAAAATTTTACAGATAACTACCTTTTTGTCACAATTTTGCTTGAACAAAATATATCCTGCTTGAGTGAAATACATAAGGAATTTTCTTTTTTTGCTAGTGTGAAGTTTTCATCAAACAGTTTAAAATCAAGCAGATTAGTTCGTTCATCCAGCAACTATCACTCGCTCATGCGAACCAAATTATTCACTTGAGCCAAACTTAATTTAGCTCAAGCATAATTCTTAAATCAGGTCCATTTTCTTAAAACGTTGTTCATTCTTCTAACCCAAGAAAATTCTCATAAACTACAAAATATAACTTCTTAACTTGGTCTAGGTTTTCTAATTTGTTGCAATAACTATTATACATCAACTTGTGCAAGTGGAAAGCCATAAGAAATAAAACACATTTTCCGCAAGATAATGATTCTTGAATTTACAAAGAGGATTCCTTAAATCCACAAAGAAAACTCTAGAATCCACCATAAAATAAAGGAGAAAAATATTTGAAATTTTATTAATGAGAAAACTACATTACCTTGGAGGCTAAAATGTACTAAAATAGAAAAAGAACTCCTAGGATTGCTAGATCAAATTGGCCCTTAGAAAATCCTAAAGCACTCTTAGAACAACTAGAAAACCCTAATTCGTGTTAAACACGAAATTTGGCTAGAAAATAGGAAAAATTACCAAAAAAATAAAAAATTACAAAATCAAATCCTACTGTCAATGAAAGACCTCCCAAAAAAAAAAAAAAATAGGAACTAATTTTGACTTTTAAATTGAAAGTTATAACAAGAGGTAAAGTTACCATTGTAGGGGCTTGGGCCTGGGTGACCAAGAACAGCCCATGTGGTCAAGGCCCAACACTGTGGGGACAGGATCAGTCCACTGAAAAATGTGCAAGAGTTTAAGGATTAGTGTTCGGGGGAACCATATTGTGTTTGGGCTAGGTTGGGCTCGATACTAACTAATGAGCTAGAAGGAAGCTAGCGAGGGGACTATCAAATTTAGGTCAGCAATCGAACATTGTCAATGCCTTTAGGAAACTTGCTACTGAACACTATTTGGTGTTTGGAACAAGTTCTTAGAGAATCTTCGAAGGCATGATGATTCTCTTGGGATTCTAGTAGAGGTGGAGATGTGTGTGAAGTGGTGAAATGGTAAGGATAAGTTTCCCACTAATGGGATACTATAAAAGGAATGGGGAGGCAAAGAAGAGAGGTTGGTTAAAAAACATTGAGAAAAACATTGGGAAATAGAGAGAAATACCAGGAAAAAGGGGTAGAGAATCAAAAAAGGGGGAATTACAGGCGAAGGGGGAGGGAGTGTAAGTGAGGAAGGAGGGAGAAGGATACAGCTTGGACTATCTAGGTGAAGCTTGGAGCTCTACTTGTGGGATTGCAAGAAATCCCACAAATAAATAAATTGGGGTCCAAACACTTCGTGTAGTGTTACAACCTAAGGAGGTTTGGGGACCACAACCATAAATAACAAAAACTACTAATTAAAAAACTAAATGAAGGAGTTTTCTTGAAAAGAGGTAAGTCATCATTGTTGGGCAATGAATTTTAATCCTCATAATGATTCTCTTCAAGTCACCAAATTTCACATGATTTTGTCATTGACATTGGTGATCTCTACTTAAACTTTGCTACTTCCTAAACTTCTTGCGTGTTGACTTCTGATGATCTCTCTATTCAAAGAAAGTTTATGTTGTCCGTATTACATCAATTTGGCTTGGTTCTTTATAACTCTACCCTTAAAAATCTTATGAAAAGACAAGGTGTTATATAGGGTAACCCAAATTAATAGGCTAAAAATGTATTGATCCCTTGTAATGAATTAACAATTTAATTAGCCAAGTTAATTAATTAATTCAATTAGCATGCAATAGTGTGATAGCACAAACAAATCACTAAGTAAGTTAAAGTGCAATGGAAAATAAACTGACACGGTGATTTGTTTACAAATGGGGAAAACCTATACGGTAAAAACCCTACGGGGTGATTTTAAAGTTACCACTCTCAAGAATCCGCTATTATCATAACAAACGGTTACAAGTAAAGGAGTTCCAGTATCATATACGAATCTACAGTTGAACCCTTACCTCAATACCCAATTGAACTTGTTTTGTAGTGACAATCTCTTATTTTAATGCACGACTCCTAGTACGTGACTAACCAATTTGATGCACAGATCCCAATATGCGTCTTACTCACCAACTTGAGAAAGATGTTGACTGCAAAGTTCTTCAGTTCATCACATGATGAAGATCACGAAACTCCTTGGTTACAGAATCCTACGGTGTACAAACACAAAAGAAAGATAAATTAGGACAAATTCTGTCTCCGGTTACAATTTGCATGAACACAACTTTGCTTCACACTTGCGCAACCTTTAATAGCCCTTAAAACAATCCTTATATATGTTTAGGGTTATGAGAAAAGAAAGCCCAAACATGTATTCACGAATTGAAGTGAAATCAGCTCTGAAAAATTGATTTTCATAAACCTTGATAGATAGCTTATCTGTCGAGATAGTTGTCGAGTATCAGGTTTTAGCTACTTTTTAAACCTCGATAGATACTAGTTGTCGAATTTTAAAATCCAACACTTTTTTACTTGTTTCTTAGACAAATTTGCATGGCTTTAATACTTAATCTTGAAACTTTGTTCCTTGAAGCATTAAACACATTCTAAATCTACCAAATTACAAGTAAAGTGCGTTTTGTCAAAAGATTAACTAATTTTATATTGACATATGTTCCTAATATGATTCATATATGTCCTAACACGAATTATTTCATCTTACTTGCTTTTAGCCATACATTCCTCAGAACTTTAGAAAGAAACATTAATGAAACAGTGAAACCCTAGACCAACCCAGCCTTTTGAACCTCGAAAGCATAATTCCTAAACCGAGCTCGATTAAATTTCTTAAGCTCAACCATGAGGAATTTCAGCTTCTTATGAAACTTGTAGGCAGAGCTGAAACTTCTCTCTTACAAGCAGCTTGCACAATTTCCATAAACCTGAGTTGATCGATCCCCCCAAAAAGAGAAAGAAAAAAGAAAAGAAAAGAACAGAAAAGGTGAAGGCTTAGGACTGGTCAACGTATTAGTGAACACTGAACAGTGCAATATTCATGGGCAAGTGGTAAGATATACCCGGAGGCATAAACTCCATAGTCGCACAACTAAAATCACTCAGCTAATTACTTAAATTAAATAGAACTCTATTCAATTTCCTTGCAGGAAATTGCTTTTCCACCCTTCTATTTACGCCATGTGAAAAACCAACCTATGTGAGGATTTTCAAGCAACTCAGCACTGTAACTTATGACCTTCTCCAAACTATATATCATGACCACCCTTCTATTAAACTCCTCTTCAAACTATCATGACCTTCTCCACCAAACATCTCACTAACATGAATGACATAATTAAAATCCACTTACCAGTGTCAAGGTTCACCTACAGAAACTTGACTTTTAAATCAACCAAATCAGTCCATAACTTCTTTCTTAACACCCCAAAATTAGCAAAATACACCATAGACAAATAAAACCCAACTTTACCAACCCCATAACAAATATAATCAATATATATATATATATATATATATATAAACAGAGACCTTTTACGAAAGTGCATGAGGTTCTACTAAGTGGCGCTCTACTTATGTATTTAGCCTTTTCTTTACCTCTTTCATTAATTTTTTTTTTACTATTACCTAAAAGTTCACATCAACTTATTTGACTATTATCTCATTAATATCTTATTAATTGCCTAAACTTAAACCACACATTTCTCTATTTTTAATGTTTTTTTAGCATACCTACTGTTTTAGTATTTAAAAAAAAAAGAAAAAAAAAGGAGAAAGATTAAGGACTAATAGTAATAAGGTTCTACCAAGTGGCGCATTCTATGCAAAGAGAATTGAAATATTCTTAAGATAAGAATAAATTTAATTATTGATTTTTGATTCAATGTTTCAAGACTTTTCTAATTAAAAAACAAATATTCTTTATATCATTTGGTTCAATATTTCAAGACTTTTTATCTCTCACACATACACACAAACTTCTTTGCATTTTAATTCACAATTTTCACCTCTTGCACTTTTATCCCTTTATATATACCTAGCCCTAGCCATAGCCCTTTAAGCCATCTCGTGTCAAATATACACCGACCAAAACGATTTCATTTACTTTCAATTTTTCGATAACACCTACTTAGTTCTAATATTGTTGTTTCATCTAATCCTAATTTGTATGAGTTGCCTACAACCAAGGAAAGGGGGGCTTGCATTTTATATTGAGTGACAACATACGACAATTACTATTTTGATGTTAAGATTGGACATTGTGGATTTGTGGTTTTTGTAAATGATGTAATTGACCGTGGATGTTTAGTATGTGTATTTGTTTTTAGAATTAAGAAGAAAGAGAAAGACACATTCTATATCAACTTTTATTCTATAATATTGCTTCAAAGTTTTTTTTTTTTTTTTTTAATATTTTATTTCTCATCATTGCAATTGAATATTTATAATGGATATGTGTGTAAAATTTAAAACTGTTGTTTTTTATAATGAACTCATTACAAATAAAGTTCTATAGCAATTATGTTGTCTTTATACAACATTCTCCAAAACCATTTTATATAAAATATTACAACATTATCTGCGTATCGTACGGGTAACTTACTAATAGTTAATAAGCTTAGCTAATTTAAACAACACATTTGCTCTAAAACAATTACTCTTCTAACAAAGGCAAATCCTGCCAAGCTCATGGTGAATATAGTTTTCCTTAAAACACCATCCAGGAAACACAAATTCTTTTACTTTGGTAGTATTAAACACCTTCAATACAGTCTACAGTTTATATAGCATAATCAATGAAAATTAAAATTTCCTTTCAATAAGTTAAACCTCCTTTATGCTTCAATAGGTCACTTAAGCCCATCAATTCTACACGAGAAATTACACTAATAGAGAGAAGGTATCTCTTACACCTGTTTCATGTGACACATATGAATCCCAACTTATGCTTACAAGTCATTTTAGCCCCTTAGATTCTACATGAAAAGCTACATTGATAGGGAGAAGGAATCTCTTGCACCGATCTCATAGGACGCATATGAGAATTTTGCACCGATAGGAGATTGAAAAGATTTATCCCTCAACCCTCCACTGCTAGCTAACAGCAGCTACGACCTGATCACCCTTTCTTATTCTTCATTATGAGTTTATTTCCATTAACCAAATTAGCATCAATAAATTATATCAAAGTGACACTATCTTCCGCATTAGAAGTCTCATGTTGCACATCACAGATTAAGGACACCACCTGTTGGCTATTGCTGAGTAACCATTTCCTATATTTGATCCTCATCAACAGCAGTCTCCAAATCTACATCATCTTCTTCATTCCACTCATTCAGAAGGAAAATTCGACACATTTTCCAAACAACTATTACGATCCTTCACTCTTTAAGGACTGTTAACATAGAAGTTTGAAATTCTCTCCCTTTCAAAACTACTAAAATTTTTCCCATCTTCAAAATTTTATAATGTCTTTCTAACGATAAATCTTGACCACTCGTGAAGTACCCTTCTAATGTACTCCCTACCTCTGAACGCCGTCCTTGCCTTTAGGAATCACATTCACCATTTTAGCAAGGCACATTCACCATTTTAAAACTTTGAGCTTTGATCCACCTCCACATAAATCCGGGCATATCCCTCTTAATTGCTTCTCAATTTCTGCATCAAAGTTGAGGGGCTTGCCTATAGGCTATCACTGCGCATGTAGCTCAAAGACTTCAGCTCCCAACATTCGACCACCATATGAGGAGAAATTCACAAAAATTGGCCCCAGTTTAGGGACAGCATTTTTCACCTCAAAAAAAAAAATGTTGAGGTGGTTTGTTATGAGTCCGACTGTCCAAATAAAAGTGATTTTGTTCTTATCTTAGCAAATCATATAAACTGTAGTGAAGAGTATTGTGTCTAGCATTACTTGATTGGCACTTAGATAAGGCAGGGGAAATTAAGTTACATACGGGTGCATCCATCTTCTCCAAATCAAGCCTTAATTTGCTAATGACATGCCACATTCTAGTGTCTAGGACTTGATCAAAAGCTTGAGAATTCAAGAATTTAAACAAGAACAATTCATTCGTAGTATTCTTGATAGTAAATTTTAGTGGTAGGTTTAGGTAAAAGTGATTTTGCTTTAATCAAAACAAGTCATATCAGTTGTTGTGAAAAATGTTGTCTATCACCATTACTTGATTGACACTTGGATAAGATAGGGGAAATTAAGCTAAAAATGGGGTGTCCATCTTCTCAAAATTAAGCTTTTGTTAATTGACATGCCACATTCTATAGTCTAAGGCTTGATCAAAAGCTTGAGAATTTGATAATTTAAACAAGAAAAATTCATTCGAAGTATTTTTAGTAGTAAATTTTAGTGGTGGGTTTAGTTAAAAGTGATTTTGCTCTAATCAAAACAAGTCATCAGTTGTGAAAAACTTAGTGTTTGACAATTGACACTTTAGATAGGATGGGGGAAATTAAGTTACAAATGGGGCATCCATCTTCTCAAAATTAAGTGTTTGTTAATTGACATGCCACATTCTAGAGTCTAAGACTTGATCACATGCTTGAGAATTCGACAAGTTAAACAAGAATAATCCATTAGTAGTAGTAAAATCTTTCACCACTAAAAGGTTGCCATTGTTTTTGGCTAATGCTAATGGCCCGACGATCACTGTACCATCCTTATTCTCTGTTAGAAAGAAATTCAGTGACCCATGGTTAACGGGTTGGGGAAAAAAAATCTTGTAATCCGTGACCTTCCAATGGGCTCAAATAGTTTCTCCTAAGCCTAACTCTAGATTTGGCCCATTATCCACATCAGCCACGAAAGTAGCACCTATCGGGCAAGCTTGCAATTTTTTTTTTTTTTTTTTGGGAAACCAAACTGAAACTTTTCATTCATAACAGCCAAGAAAAATACACTGAAAAAACAGAGAACCAGCTACAGAAAAACAGAGCACAACAAAAAAAGAACGCAGCAACAACTTAGACCACGACTTAGGCAAGCTTTAACTTGTTCCTTCAGCTCTAGCCATGTCTTCAATCCAATCAGGAATATTTGAAATCCATACCTGTTCCTCAGCAGTTTGTTTTGCAAGCTGTGCAAGTACGTGGGCTATTTTGTTGCCATCCGTGCCGATATGTCTGACTCTTGCCTCCTGGAAACTAGGAAGATTTTGCAAACAACTACTCACAATATGGCCAATCACACTTCTCACTTCCTTAGCCTCAATAGCTTGAATTGTCTGCAATGAATCCCCTCCAAAAATGGTCCTTTCCAAACCCAAATTTTTTGCTAGGATCATTCCTTGTTCCATAGCTATGGCTTCTGTGTCCTCCACAACCATAAGACCCGATAGAGGAAGACATTTTGCTGCTATCACCTTCCTTTCCCAATCTCTAATTATAACACCCACTCTAGAATGGCCTTCAACAGAGGGAACGGCCCCATCCACATTTATTTTGAAGAAACCCACAGGGGGAGGTGTCCATGCTTTCTCATTTCTCTTAGAATTGTTTATATCCCAGCTCCTAGTCCCCTAAAACTCCTTTATCATTTGGATTGCTGTCTCCCAAATGTGATCCTCAGAAACACCATTTCCTTCATGAACAATTTGGTTTCTATTATACCAAATCATCCAGGCAACACCAAAAAAGATCTCCATGTCCCTCTGAGTTCCCTTTTCTAACAAAAATAAGGCCAAATCCACTATCTCCCTGTTACTTTCATTCAAACAGATTGGGCATTCATCCCATTTGCTCCACACTCTTTTAGTAGCTTCACAATAGATGATTGCATGCTCAGTTGACTCAGGTTCCCCACCACAAATAGGGCAGGTAGGATCCACTTGAATTTCCTTATTGCTCATATTCAGCATAGATGGGGGATGACCTTCATGCATAGTCTCCAGGCAAAAGCTCTCACTTTGGTTGGGATGTTTAAGTGCCACATCCTTTTCCAAAGTGGGGCACATACCTCTCCCACTAAGGATTCACTTCTTTCACGCTTCTCTACTATTTCCCTAGCAAAAAAATATGCACTTTTCATCGTGAAGATTCCTTTTTTATTTCCCACCTATATTAATTGGTCCTCCTGTGGATAGTGAGGAATTGGGATGCTTAGAATTTTCTCCACTTCAAATCCAAGGAAAACTCTATCAAGAATGTCCTTCCTCCATCTTCTAGTGTCTTGGTCAATTAAGGCTAATACCATAGGGAAGTCTCCAAAATCTTTCACTGGGGAAATGACTTTATAAGTTGTTGGTGTTAGTATTCATCTGTCATCCCATATATGGATTATCTTCCCATTTCCCACTCTCCATCTTGTTCCTTGCTGAAGAATCTCTATGCTTTTGTGAATGCTTCTCCAAGCATAAGATGGGTTGCTGCCTATGCTTGCATTTAAAATATCCCCATTGGGGAAATACCTTGCTTTGTACATGTGTGCCATAAGCGATGTGGGATTTTCCAACATCCTTCATCCCTACTTAGCCAGCATAGCCAAATTGAAAGCATGAAGATCACGGAACCCCATTCCGACCTTTAACTTTGATTTGCACATTCTTGACCAGCCAACCCAAGCCATTTTTGATTCTTGATTCTTCTGCCCCCACCAAAAATTCCGCATCATCCCTTCAATATCTTCACACAGACCTTTGGGAAGTAAGAAACACCCCATTGTGTATGTGGGAACAGCCTGAGCAACAGCTTTTATAAGGATTTCTCTTCCTCCAATCAATAATAATTTCTCTTTCCAACCGGCCATCTTTTTCCCCACTCTCTCCCGGACTTCATTGAATACTTTTTTCTTTGATCTTCCAATCATCGAAGGTAGGCCCAAGTATTTTCTTGGTTGTACATTCTGCATTGAACCTAGCACATCCTTCACCCTTTCTCTTGTCTCTTCATTAGTATTCTTACTAAAAAAGAACGATGATTTTTCTGTGTTTATTTTTTGGCCTGTTGCCTCCTCATATTTATGCAGGATTGCACAAAGTTCTCTGTTTTCTTGATCCGTTGCCATGCAATAGATCACACTAACATCGGCAAATAAGAGATGGGTTATTGTTGGGCTACCCCTAGAGATAGAAATGCCATAAATCAGCCTTCTCCTTTCTGCCTCCATAATCAAAGCTGTTAGCCTCTCTGTACACAAAAGAAACATGTAAGGGGATAAGGGATCACCCTGGCGAAGCCCCCTTGTAGGAGTTATACAATCATGGACCACACCATTTATGAGGATAGAATAAGATACAGAGTCTATACAGTTCATAATCAATTTAATCCATTTATTATCAAAGTCCATTTTTGACATGATTTTTTCAAGAAAACACCATTCCACTCTGTCATAGGTTTTACTCATGTCTAATTTAATTGCCATATACCCCTTTTTGCCATCCTTTTTTTTTTTTCTTTAGATAATGCATGATTTCAAAAGCAACCAGGACATTGTCAGTTATGAGTTGACTTGGAACAAAAACACTTTGGCTTTTAGAAATGATAGAGGGGAGAAGGGGTTTTAGTCTATTTGCAAGAACCTTTGACACAATTTTGTATGAAATATTACAAAGGCTTATTGATCGGAATTCACTTATCTTTGTTGGATTATTTATTTTAGGAATGAGGGCTATATTTGTCTTGTTTAGCTTAGCTATGGGGGCATTGAAGTTAAGAATATTAAGGACAGTTTTTATCACATCATCCCCAATGATATCCCAATACTTTTGATAAAAGATAGCATACATACCGTCAGGGCTCGGTGCTTTTTTTGGGTGCATTTGTTGAATAGCTTGAATAACCTCCTCCTTTTGGAAATCTTTTGTTAAGTCTTCATTCATCTCCCTAGTAATTCTTCTCGGTATCAAATTTGCTACTTCCATCGCTTTAGTTGGGAATGAGGTAGAGTACAGCTCTTTGAAGTAATTCACAGCAATGTTTGCTATGTCTGTTTTCTCTTCACACCAATTCCCTTCTTCATCCAACAAGCCCTGGATTTCATTCTTCTTCATTCTCTGAGATGCTTTGTAGTGAAAATATTTTGTGTTTCTGTCACCAAGGGTCAGCCATTGGACTCTGGATCTTTGATTCCACTTTATTTCTTCATCATCTAACATTTCATTTAATTCCTTCCTTAGAGCATTAATTTCTTCTCCCCTACTTCCATCCCTATCAGCCTGGATTAGAACTTGTAGCTGCTTTCTCTTCTGCTTTATCATTCGACCATCGTGCCTAAGGTCTGAATTATTCCATCTTGTTAAGCCCTCAACATAAACTCTTAGACCTTCGACAAGTTCGCTAGCTGTTTGAAAACCTGAATGATCTTTCCAAGCATCTTGAATTATCTCCTTGCATTTATCGTGTCTAAACCATGCTGCCTCAAAATGGAATCTCCTCTTTTCCCTTCCTTGGACATTTCTTTGGTTTGTTAGCACTAGAGTGCAGTGATTCGAAGTTGAATCCGTTACATGGATGACCCTGGCATCTCTGTATTGATCTTTCCAATCTGTTGTAGTCAGCACCCTATCAAGTCTTAGTCGAATTCTTTCCCCAACTGATCTTTGGTTACACCAAGTGAACTATGGACCCTCATATCCAAGGTCTAAAAAACCATAAACATTAACTACTCTTCTAAAACTCTCAATCTGCTGTTGGGGTCTCTCTGGGCCTCCCCATTTCTCAGAGCTTGATAAAATTTCGTTAAAATCCCCCATACAGACCCATGGCATCTGAAATTGAGCATTTATAAAATGTAGTAGCTCCCAAGACTCCTTCCTCTGATTTGTATCCGGGTTGCCATAAAAACCTATGATTCTCCATTTAAAACCAGATGTAGGATCAGTCACTACTACATCTATATGGTACCTAGTATAACTTTTAAGCTCCACATTTAGATCCTTTTCCTATAACATGGTTATTCCACCACTTCTTCCCTTGCTAGGAACTATAACTCTATTTAATAAGCCTACCTTCACCATTATTCTCCTCATCCTACTTATTCCAACTTTTGTCTCTATTAAAAATACCAGTTTGGGGCACCATCATTGCACCAGCTTAAGCAACGCTTGAACTAACTGGGGGTTCCCTAGCCCCCGACAGTTCCAACTTAAGGTATTCATGGCTCCCGGTGGTACTGCTCTGCAGACACCGTTGATAGATTGAAGGGAATTGAGTTACTACCACACAATTTTTTCTGCCTTCCTGCATCAACCTCTTCCTCATCCGCTCAGAGAGTTCTCTTTACACCCACCATACTGCTAGCTACATCCCTTCCCATTTCATTTTCTTTGTTTTGACCACGGGCTAGCTTCTTTAGTTTACCCTTCTTTTTTTTGGGATTTATTTTCCTTGTCATTATTTTCCTTCTCCATACTAAGCCCGATATTCATTTTAACTGGGCTAGTGACTTCTTGAAGCTCCATATTTTTTACTTCTTCATGGCCTATATGTATTACTTCACTTACCTCACTTTCACATTCTGCTGTTGATATAGATTTATGGGCCGGCCCCATATTTTGGTTTTTTTTCTTTTCCCTTTTCACCGTGGATATTTTCCCCTTTTTTCCTTGTTTTTATCCCATTAGTTCTAATATTTTGAATTTGAAATTGAATTTGACGTACCTCTTGCATGGCGTGCTCACCTTCCTCTGACATCACTAAGACAAGATTTCCACTTTTTGCATTTCCAAGCTTTTCCCCGAATTGTACACCGCCAAGGGAAGTGGAGTAGCCACCATCTTCCGCCCCAAACTACATCCTTTCTTGCATTGCCGTATCATCAGCTTGCTGGTTAAGAGGACTTCTTCTTTGTTTTTCTTTTGTCAATTGGGCTTTGCTTCCACCTTGAGCCCTTAACCATTCACCATATTGTAGAGCTTGATTTGGTTGGCCACTTTTCTTGCAATGTCTCTCATCATGCCCCAATACTCCACATCTGAAGTAGAAAACTAGCAACCTTTCATACCGAAATTGTATGCAAAAACTTTTCCCCTCTGGGCTAGCAACCTTACCACACCTTCTTAAGGGTTTTTCCAGTGGAAGATTCACCTTTATTCTCATGAACTTTGCTTGCTCTGACATCCATGATCTTGTATCCACTGTCATAAAAATCCCCAAATTGCTGCCTATCTCCTTTGCTATCTTCTTTGTCATCATATCAAAGGGCAACTCCCAAATTCGTACCCAAAAGGGAGAGTGGGTAAAAGAAATATTACTTGTTGTCATTCCCCTTTCCCATCTTTTGAGTAGCAAAAGATTATTTTCAAAGTTCCATGGCCCATTTGTTTCAACCCACCTTAGCTGATGTTCATTGGCAAACTTGAATTGAAGGATATCATTTCCACTTCCACAATCTTCAAATCCTAGCCAATTTTCCAAGCAGTCCTTAAAGTGTTCTTTAGAGCATGCAAGTTTTGCTTTCTGTCTGACAAAAGCTTTCCCATTAGGCTTTGAGAACACTCCTCTATTACCTGTGCTCTGCCTTCTTCTAAAACTGAGATCTGCAACTCATCTTCTTCTGTTGGCTGCATGTTCTTCAAAACATCAGTCAGCTGTTGCTCCATGATTCTGACCCTTATCGTGAGATTTGAAGCCTTTCAATGAATTTGGGGCCACCTAATCAAAACAAAAAGCTCCGAAATAGGGCCTTAGAGATCGTTCCAAAAGAGAAAAAGGGAGAGAACACTCGAGAAAAAGAAAAGAACACTTGAGAGAGGAAGTACTCCTACGTGGGAGAGAGAAAAGAGATATTGTCGACAAGCTTGCAATTTACCTCCAACAATTAAGGTTTCAGAAATCAAACCAGACAGAGAATCAGAAAGGAGAGATTTCTATTTCGTTAGTCCGACTATGATCGGATGGGTAATTCAGGGTAGTCCAAATATGATCAGGTGGGTAGTTGAATTGGTGATGTCATAAATAATTGACAAAAATACCATTTTGGTCCCAACATTTTGGAATCACAGTCAATTTAATACCTACATTTTGGTAATTATCAATTTGGTCTTTATTATTTTTAACTTGCAATCAATTTGGTTCTTACTGTTAAGTTACTAATGGAAAATGACTACATAGCAAATTGTGAGCTTTGTTAGCACACTTAACGCTAACATGGCAACTAAAATAATAATAAAATTTTTTTATTAGCATTACACCTCAGCATTTAAATAAAAAAAATAGTTTATCACTATTAGAAAAAAAAAAAACTATTAAGAAAAAAAAAAACATGAATTCAGATTTAGGAAGTTGGAAAACACAAATTGAACTGAAATTCCTTCAAGAAATCACTAAATTTTCTTCAAATCCTCTCCTTCACACATCAACCTCTGAGTCTCTAACTTCTTTTCAACTAACCCCTAAAAAATTTTGGCTTTTTTACATTACTTGGTTTGCGCTATCCTGACTTCATCTTCTCCACCACCACCACCATTTAACTCAGTTGCTAGGGACAAGATGACAAGCTCTTTGTGACGAACCTAAGCCATGGCCATGGCATAAACACACACGAAGCAAAAGTGAGAGTTGAGCAAATTTGGGTCTAGACAACAAACATGGATTGTGACGGAGATCTAGGTGCGATAGAGGTATAGATTTTTAGGATGTGTGCCCTTAAATCCTATTGTATGATGCTATGTATAACATTATGTATGACTTAATGTTATGATAAATAAAGTTGTTTTATTATTATCTAAAATAATGGTAACATGAATATTTGGACATTATCATATAATCCATGAGATACATAGTATGTGATTTATGTGAAAAGTCACAGAAGATATAAATCACAAGTTCTTTGTAAACTTAGAATTATAGTTCGTAGTTGGTGATGATATTGGACATTTCATTTGTGAAGACTATAACATATCAATTAAGATGATTTGTCTTGATCATGGAAGTGGAGACTTCTAGTTGGTATGTTGATATGTTTTAAAAGTTAAGACATATTGAACTGGACCGCTGTGAGATTTATTATTCTTCTAACGACTATCAAATGAATAATAAATCTCACGATTTTTATTTGTATGAACTCTTAATCCTGAGAGAATAATGGACCTGATCATGAGGTGTAGGTTACTTTGATATATCAAGAGTGAGATCTAAAGTCACGATCAAAATCTCAGTATATTGGGCAGCCACATTTAGTGTTGATGGAACATATATTTTCAAGATAAAATTTATAATCTCTTAATGGAGATATAAAATATTCTCTTGAGATAAGTTTAATAGATTTGGTTATTCAAAGTGTTAGGCCTAACCACTTTTGTAAGGAGTTACTAAAGTATATATTTATAAAATTGGATTTCATAAATATATGATGAATAATTTAAAGGATTAAACCGGACACTCAAGGATTAAGATGTAGTAATCTTCAAAGTGGTAGTCTACCTTCATGACTTTGTATTACTACGAATATTTTATGAAGGAGTTGCATGTATAATAAAGTTTTGAGATATAATTTATTAATAAGGCCTAGAGTGCAATTATATTTATATAATGGTATTAAATATAATTAATGGTAACTTTGGACTTGTTAAGAGTTGACAAAAAAGTCCAAGACCCATTGGAGCTAGTGTCTTATTGGTCCCTTTTGGTCCCACTCCAAGCCACACACTAAAGCCCAATTAGAAAGGCCCAATAGACCAGCCCAATTAGATAATTAGTTAGTTATAAAGGGAGAAATATACAGAATTTTATTTTAAGAGATACATCATTGTGAAATGGTGTGTATGTGTGAGTGAAGCCACTCGATTATTCTCCCTTGTAAACTGATTGAAAGACCACACTTCTTGGGTGTAAAGTGGAATTGGAGTGAAGATTAAAAGTGTTCCCAAGTACTTATAATCTTTTGTTTTGAATTTCACCACACTAAGGTACGTTATCTTGTTTTTAAATTCTGAAATTTACATAGTACATATTATCAATCATGAATGAAATAGATCAATGTTTGTTGTTTCCGCTGCGTATTTTGTATGAGATACAAAACTAGATTTTCCAACATAGGGTAGAGATAAAGAGAGGGAGAGGAAAAGAGAAACGTAGAGGTGGGGTGGAAATGGGTCTTAATCGTAGAGGGAGGGAGAGGAACCATTTTGTGCTGGTTTTTCTTTAATTTTAATTATTTGATATTATCCCTTTGTATCTGTGTATGATATTGGAGGTTTAGAGGTTGGATGTAACCTGTAAGCTTCATAGTTATTTGTTTTGTGAATGTATTGAGGTGGGGTGGAAATGGGTCTTAATCGTAGAGGGAGGGAGAGGAACCATTTTGTGCTGGTTTTTCTTTAATTTTAATTATTTGATATTATCCCTTTGTATCTGTGTATGATATTGGAGGTTTAGAGGTTGGATGTAACCTGTAAGCTTCATAGTTATTTGTTTTGTGAATGTATTGAGTTTGATCTAACTTGTTTTGTAAATTTTATTATAAATAAAAATTTTGGATTGAGCCTATAAAGAAATTTTTGTTCAAATTTGTATGTACTAGGTTTGTGTTCTTCCCATTTGAAAATAAATTTAATTTTATATTTTTCTGGGCTTATGTTCTTTGGGTTATATTCAATTTGTGTTCCCACTTCTCAAATCTGAATTCCTGTTATTTTTTGGTTTTTAATATTTTTTTCTTTTTTTTATTTCTCTAATATTGATAAATCTGAGGTGGCATTTTTCTAATTTTAATAATAAAAATTGTTATTATTTTAGTTATTATGTCAGTTTCAAGTGTACCAACAAAGCACACTGTTTGCTACATAATCATTTTTTGTTAGTAACTTAATGATAAGAACCAAATTGATTGCAAGTTGAAAATAACAGGGACCAAATTGACTGCTACCAAAATGTAGAGACTAAATTGACTATGACTCTAAAATGTACCTATATCAAGAGTTTATAACTGACATATTTTTTTTAAATAATTTTATTAAAAAAAATATGTCAATTATCCTAGTTATGAGTTTATGCACCTATTCATTGAATTCTCAAACTATGTAGTGATACCAAGAGTTTAAAGTAAAATTACATCTAACCAAATTGAATAATGATTCAGTAAATTATAAACATTATACAAATTGTTATGCAAAATTCCAAGTTTTTCCAGCAACATTTTCCTCTAAACTTTTTTAAAAATATGAGATTTAATAATTTTTTGTATGCAACAAAACCACTAAAGGCTTATATGTCGTAAGTCAGGCCAAAATGGGGTTTTACCCTTTTCTCACAAACTTTCCAGCGAAATGCCCTTTGTTTAAAACTATTTAGAAATATGCCCTTATTTTGAAACTTGATTTTTAGAAAATCGAGTTTCTATGTAAAACTTAATTTTGGACAATCGAGTTATAGCGAAATGAAACTTAAAAAAAAAAAATGTGGAACTCGAGTCCCATTCAAAGAACTTGAGTTCGTGGAACTCGAGTTCCACTTGAATATTTTCAAGGAACTTGAGTTCCACACTAGAAACTCGAGTTCGTTGAATGGAACTCAAGTTCCACAATTTTATTTTTTTTAGTTTAATTTTGCTATAACTTGATTGTCCAAAAATCAAGTTTTACATTTGAAACTCGGTTTTTAGAAAATCAAATTTCAAAACAGGGGTATATCCCTAAATAGTTTCAGATAGGAGGCATTTTACTGGAAATTTTGTGAGAAATGGGCATTTTGCCATTTTGGCCTCGTAAGTCACGTGACTATAAGCTACAAAACATGCATATGATTGGGTAAGGTTCCATCATACATGTCACAAAAGAATCAATCAACATGGAATCTATTTCAAAAATCACCTCTATAACCAATGTTTCATGCTAAAAAGTGAACTAAGGAGCATCATTATTGGTGGAGGCATATTACCATAATATTATTTTTACCTCCTCAAACTACAAAATGTTATGCTACATTGGTGGTGCCATAGGTAAAAAAATTTGGCTATATGCTACAGTAAACGGGTACTAGTATAGTAGCAAGTAGCCAAATGCTTTTAATATATATTTTTTTATTCTTTTATTTTTTTTTGCTCATCTCTCTCTCTCTCTCTCTCTCTCTCGTTACTCCCCTTTCTCAATTTTAGACTAGAGCTCCTCTCTCTCATCCCTCTCTATCTCTCATCTCAGATCAAACTCACACCGTGGGTCACACTGTGGGTCATGCTGTGGGTCACACCAAAGCACTTCTTCTGCCCTGCTCTTCACTACCCCAAGCCCTAAGCCGCCGCCCATCTCTTTTCTCTCTTTACCATGAGTGGGTTTTTTGTGTGTGTATTCATATGGGTTTGGTGGTTGTGGTGGTGGTGGTGGTGGTTGATTTTGGCTATGGTAATGGTGGTGGATGATTTTGGCAGTGGGTTTTTGGATTTGGTTGTGGTGGTGGTGGTGGATGATTTGGCTTTGGCAGTGGGTTTTGTGAATTTTGATTATGGGTTTTGTGCTTTGTGGCTGTGGTTGTGGTCGTGGCAGTGGCAGTGGGTTGTAGTTGTGATGGTTGGTTGTCATGGTTGGTGGTTGCGGTGGCTAGTGGTGATGGGTTATGATTGTGGATTTTTTATTTTTATTTTTTGCGTTGTATGGTGGTTGCCAAAGTAGAGTGGTGGCTGTGGTTTTATTTTTTTTATTTTATTATTTTATTGTGTTGAAAGCTAAAATAAGATTACTGATGTTGGGTGTTTTGTAAAATAAGGTGGTAAAATAGATAAAATAGCTTTTTATAGAACCAAATTGTTAAATTTATAGCTCCCCCAATGTGGATGCTCTTACATCTAGCCCATATAACACTCCTGATGCAAGCTATCTTTGCAACCCATACCTGACTGAAACCTAGCCAATAGGCCATTACAATCCTATAGAAAGCCTCCTGCACCAAAAAGGACAGGATTTTCGTTTGAGCCATTGCTGGTATTGAGCTTGAGAAGGAAGATAATGAAGTTTATTCCAAAAAAGAGGTTAAATTAGCCTGAACAAAAGCAAAAACAGATGGTGGAACATCCTCCATCCATATTACAATATCTACAAAATTTTCTTCTAACTTTGATTCAACTGTTGTACCAAAGAAGCAAGTACCTGACCATCGCTCCAAAGTGCATGAACTACATTCTCTGAAGACCCCAAATTACACTTGGTTGGGAGTGAATTTTTGCAAGCTCCCCAAATGAAGTGTTTAAATTTGTTTGGGCAATCCAAGGACCATATTTTTTTTTCCATAAACCAGCTTCATCGTGTTTAGCTATTTTTGGTTCACCATAAAATCCTGTAAACCTCCATTCATCCTCTGAGTTTCTATTGATAATTACATCAATATAATACTTGTGTGAATCCACAACATCTAGCTTAATAGAATTCTTCCAAAACAGCACCAACCCGCCTCCTCTAGTTGTCCTTGACTCTACCCTTTTTTTTATCAAAATTAATAATGCTGTGAGTTCGATTTAGCTTTACTTCATCTGCGTATGTTTCGGCTATGAACACGACGGAGGAATATTTTGCCCTTATAATTTCAACAAGCTCTCTCTTCGTACATGGGTTCCTAAGCCCACAACAGTTGCATGCTAAAAGATTCATTGCGCCTGGCCGGGCTGATAAACAGCCTCTACTTTATCTATGGTTTAGATTCATTCCCTTTAGAAACCTGTTGCTTTTTGTTTGGTAACTCGGAGGAAGCTCTGCTATCATCCTGCACTCTCTTGCCTAAACCACCAAACTCTCCATAATCATGCTGGGATGAAGGTGCACATTGGGCTTTTAGAAGTCGGGACCACTTACCCTGGATGGGGGTGTTGTTTTGTTGCTGCAAATCAGAGGGCAGGTCACGGGTTGGAGAAGCAATGGAGTTATTCTTTGGGGCCTATGATGTTTCGGTTTCGGTTTGAGTGGCCACGTGACTGAACATAAAATTCTGCACGTGATTGCATTTTGGCTTCTGCATGTGATCTAAGTATGTGAAGGAGTCTGAATCAGAAACGTTACTCCAGAAGTAAAGCTACGTGTGCACTCATCTGATCCAGCTGGCTGTGACAGAGATTGATTTTCATCGAAAGTCAATCCCGGATTATTAAGGAGAATAAAATCCGGATTTGAGCTTTTATGATTAATAAAAACTTCCGTTTCAGCCACTCTTTCCAATTCAGCCGTTGATGGCTGTTTTGGAATTGCCTTTGTTCTTTCTTTCAAGGATCCCCTGTTTCGAATCCAAAGTTCGCATTGCTTGTCATCGTGGGCGAGACGACGACCACACCAATAGCAGAGATTAGGAAGTCTCTCATATTGAAACCCGATTTCTCGCCATTTTCCAATGTGATTACTCGTCCACAGCATAAGGGAAGATTAATATCAATAGTGACACGAACCCGTATAAAATTGCCTCCATCATCATCCGTTGATTCAGGTGATCTCCGGACCTCTCCGATGATATCACATATACTCTCTGCCACCCTTTTAGAAATGAAGTGGATTGGGACGACATGAACTTGAACCCAGAACAGAGCTTTATCAAAAACTAAATCTTTGAGTTTAGAATACTCATCAAATTTCTCTTACTCCACCAAATGCTTATCAAAACTCCAAGGTTGATTTTGAAAAATTCTTTCCACGTCTGAGCTATTATCAAAACAAAAAGCCCTATATGATCTCCCAAATTTTGGACTTTGAAACCATTTGCAAATCTCCAAAGTTGCTTGAAGGTACGAACCACGGCTTCCATCACCAGGTAGTGTGAAGTTAGAAATTTTGCTGCTATAATGAAATCTCTAGACTTGTGGACTTTTGGAAGGACAAAACCAGTATCTTCTTTCTCAGAAAATGATAAATTATTCCAATTTTTAGTCAAATCCTCCGTTGGAAAGGAGTTACGTAGAGGAAAGGATTATGAAGGAGAGAGCAAAAAGGAAAGAAAAGAATGGTGTTTCCCTAAAACTCCACACACAAAAAAGACAACCAACAAGCTCTTGAGACACACTTGGTAACCCAAGAGAAGACAATGACAAACAAACAAACTCTCCTTCAGGGAAGGGACAGAAACTTCTACTGCCTAAGAGAAGAAGGATGAAACCCAACTTTCTTAGTGACAGAGAGACAAAAAATCAAACGGCTTTCAATAGATAAAGATGGGTGGACTTCACCAGCAAATCTGCAAAAATGAAAAATAAAAAGATAGGCCATAATTAATAATCAAAAATCAAAACTCCTGAGCATGCAGCATGATTAATAACCATATTTTAAAGCCTTAATGAAGGAAGATCATCACCTCTAAAAAACATTGAGCAGTTGCTAATCAATTTTAATGTGGAAAAACTTCTTTATGCATAAGCAAATGTAAAATGCATTGTTAATAAAATTTTGTAAGCAATACATGCATTAAAAAAAAAAAAGAAAGAAAAAAAGAAAGAACCATATTAAGACTTTTTTTTTTTTCTACTATCATTGAGTAGTGATTTTAAGTTTTTAATGTAACACAAGTGGTATCACAACTAATTGGGGTGTGCAACAAGGTGGCAAGTTTATCAAGATCCCTTTCATAATTGAAGGGCAAGTTGGGTGTACTTGTAGCCGACACACAAGTGTGCATCACATAGGCAATCCTACGCAAGTAATCTTGAGAAAATGCGCAACACTCTTGCATTCCCAATGGTGCTACATCAAAAATAGAATGACACATCATGGGGTTCTTATTGACATGGACATACTGGGTTCCCATAAATAAGCATGTGTGGTTGACATGTGATTCATATGGATGGTGTACGAGAGCTCATGAATGATTGGTGGTGAATAAGCATGTGTGGTTGACATGTGATTCATATGGATGGTGTACGAGAGCTCATGAATGACTGGTGGTGAATGAAAAAAATCATTAAGTAAAGGGGAGTTTGTAGGACTTGCTCATGGTCTACAAAAGAGAGGTCTCAAAGCCCTACAAAGAGGTAATGTCTTTACAAGTAAGGGAAGATTATTAGGTATATAATTATGAGTAAAAGTCTCATATGAGAAAAAAGTAAAGAAGTTGAGAAATTTAAGTTAATATAATTGGGCCTAAACTCATAGGTTTATGTTTTTGGGTTAAGTGGTGTCTTTGTATGTTATATTAAGAACTTAATTGGAGTCTCCCTAATGTATCATATATGGTATCATAGGCATCAATTAGGGCATGGTTCTACAAAATGGCTACCCTGTACTAATATCATTTACCTCAAAATTACTCCAAGCCACAACCTTCATGCTATTACCTTAAGTAGAATCACGCTCTATCCATAGGTGTCTTGATCTCTGCCTAAGGTTAGGTTGTCATGTGAAATATTTACAAGAGTCTTTCTAAGGTATTGAAAGCATCTAGACTACCTTAATCCAATCCATTCACTTTTGTGAGTTCTCTATCAATATGAATGGTGGAAACATTTATGATCAGCGTAACCTAGTTCTTACGTAATTTTTTTTTGGGGTGAGTTTTTGTGTAAGCTTCGACGTACCTTAGAGCATTAGCATTGGAGAATGCTAACGCCATATCTAAGGTGTATTTGGCATTTCAAGTGCCAAAACGTATTGTATCAGGGAATGCTAAAGGTAGGTATTGCAAATTTTTTTGCAATACTGCTACAGTACAATTCCAAAAGTGGAATTGTACTTTAGTAGGATTGTAAAAATAATAATAATATTTTACAGATAACTGATGCCAACTTTCTCTCTCCTCTCTCTCATTTTCTCTGTTCTCTTCTCTCTTTCTCATCTGCTCTATCCTCTCTTCACTGTGGTGGTTGTGGTTTTTTTTTTTTTTTTCATGACCGGTTCTTAAGGGAAGAGGTGGGTATGGTTGAAGTGGGTTGTGGGTCATGGTTGGGTCTGGTGTTTGGGTTGTTGGTCGTGGTCGGGTTGTGGCTGAAGTGGGTTGTTGGTCATCGGAGATCGCTAGTATTTAGGTCCGACGAGGTCATGGTGAGATCAGCGTGGGTCACGGTGATGGGTTTGGTGGAGATCGGCGTGGGTCACCGCATGGTTGGCTGGTTCTTCTGGGTTTCCGATGTTTTTTTTTTTTTTTTTTTTTTTTTTTTTTAATATGGGTTTTTGTTCTAGTGGGATTTTGGTGAGCAGTGGGCAGTGGTGGCTTGGGTTTTTCTGGGTTTTTGTTCCGTTGGGTTTTTCTGGGTTGATCATCGGCGTTTTTTGGGTATTTTTTACGGCTGGGTTTTTCTAAGTTGATCATTGGCTCCAACTGGTTTGATGATTTGTGTTTGTGTGTGTGTGTGTGGCTCTGTGTGTGTGGTGATGGGTTTGGATAGGTTGATCGGTGTATCATGGGTCTGTGTGTGTGTGTGTGGCTTTGTGTGTTGAACCGGTGCTAGAGGTTGAGGGAGAAAGAGAGGAAAAAAAAAAAAAAAAAAAGACAGTTGGAAAGCCCAGGAAAACCCAAAGTTACGATTAGAAAAAAATAAAATAAAGAAAGATTAAAAAAAATAATATTTTAATAAAAATAGAGTTTTGGGATGTTGGAGGTATTGTAAAATGAGATGGTATAATGATGAAGTGGTTTTTTAGAATGGTAAAATAGAGTAGAATTGAAATTCTCTGATACTAATGTTCTTAGTTCTTAATTGGTACTAATGGCCCCACTTCATTTTATTTTATTTTTATTTCTATATATATATATATATATAAATCATTGTATCAACATTCATTTGAAGTACTAACGTCTTTTTTTTTTTTTTAAATATATATATTCAATTTGTTTGCTATAATAACTTATTAACTTTATGAATATTTAAAGTTATCATAACATTTAAGTAGAGTTCGTAATAAATTATAAAAAGAGATATTTATTATTTAATTTATCAGAATTTAATGGATTTGTATATATTTAATGGAGTATTTTCTAAGACTATTATAATATTCTAATATGTAATTATTTGTTTTACCGACCTAGTGATATTAGAATAATTGGTAATGATTTTCTCTTGTTCGTTTTTTTCCTCAGACTTCGCCTTCGTACTTAGCTCTCTTCCTACCCTAACCATATTTTATAAATCTAATTCTTCGTACAAAAGTAAGAACTCTCAAGGGCTGTTCTTTCATCCACTCACGTTATATTTAATACTCAGTACACGTGCGAACAGGTTATTGAATCGTAGGTGGGGCATAGTCTCTACATGCTGTCATTTCAAAATTTAGCTCAAGTTTGGACAGAGCTGAAACGTTTTGCGTTTTTTAGTAGATTTCACGCATTATATAGGACCCGCAAATATTTTATTTAGAATTTTTTTTTTTAAAATTAGGTTCACGATATTATTTACATGTATATTTAAAAATTATTTTATTACAGTGTTTTCAGTTTTTAGTTTTCAGTAATAAGTGATATCTAAACAAATCCTTACTCTTCAGGAACTCATGTTCTTTATCATCAAATCAAATTGTTTATCGATTTTTAGTGTTGAAGGAGATTAAATCTTAAATCTCATATTCAATCATCACAAACACAATTAACTAAATTGTGTACCACAATTATTTGTTGTTGTTGCATATCGAAAATATTTATTTAGAGATTTAAATTGAGAGAGCAAGAGAGTTATGATAGGATATAGACCTCAAAAAGAAAAGAAAAAAAAGAAAAAAAGAAAAGAAAAAAAAGAAACATTACATGATAGAAGTTTATAATAATGTTTTTTATTTTTTATTTTTTATGAATGGAATTTATATCTAACAATGTTACTGTTACTAGGAGGAAAATTTATGATAAAGATAGGGACGTTGAGTGTGATAATTAAACTGAACCATGTAGCTAGGTAAGCTTGATCCGGTCGGTTAGTTCGTACACATATATGTTTCTGAAGTATTGTGTGTTGTCAATTTCTACTGCAGGCCATGTGCTATGAGTCCGTTACCCCATTTTGTCAATTTCACGTGCGGACTCCACATTGTTCATTCATTCTATCGTTTGACAGAGAGATAGAATAAATGAACAATGTTAAAAGATAAAGTTTGGCCTCATGTTTGAAGCTTTGTATTCCAATTGCTTATAGGAAGAAGACTTTACCCAACCAACCTGGCAAGTGATGAGTACATGATGTGACACATATAACCTTCTTATTAATGGTTAGAGTCTTGGGCTCCAAATATATTTAGAGTCAAAATTTTTCTTCTTGAAAATAATGATAAAAGATTATAAAAAAAAAAAAAAAAGAATGGAAAAAGTAATAACCTACTAATACAATTATGAGTTACAAATAAAAAAGCATGATCCAAATATAAATGAGAATAACCTACAAAATAAATTTCATTGGATAGTGAGCTTCAGTCTATATTCCAAATCTTACCATTTACAGTGAGAATGAATGAGAGTTTTTTTTTTTTTTGAGAGTTAAATGTAAGACTAAGATGCCATTCATTAGAGCAAATGCCATATATAGGCTGACGCTCTATCGTATCTTAAAAGAAAAAAAAAAATTATATATATAAGATGCAATCGAATCATTTCAATTTTGCTCAAAAAAAAAAAAAAAAGAAAAAGAAAAAGAAAGAAAGAATCATTTCAATGAATTACTGGATTTTATTCTAGCATACTGCAGCTGAGATATATTTACGGTAAAATTTTAATGTAAAAATTGCAACCATAAATCAATGAGAGTGACCACTCGGTCGAGCATGAAAATTGAAATAGACAATGACACAAGGACAGACAAATTACATTCGTTTTGTTTTCCAAGTTACAAACATACATTTAAAAGACAAATTAATGCATTTTAGCTATATATGCTGATTGCTGAGTGGAGACAAGGTATTTTAACAATAATAGTTTGAACCGATCTATTGTCACGCAGTAAAGCCACGTTTGTAAACGTGGCTATAGAAAATACGGCTATAGCCTATAGCTGCATTTTTTGGTAGTGTGACAGAGGTTATTTTATTTTATTTTTTTTTAAAGGATAATTATAATATGTTGCTAATCTTGCAACTCAAATCCTTTTTCCCCTAACCCCACAGCTTGAATGGCTTGATTAGTACATTTATATTTTTCCCACTGAGTAAATAGTTGAAATGGTTAAACTGAATCGATTTTAGGGAACTTTTCCAAACTCTGATTTTTTTTACTTTGATCACAATGCAGGGGTTTTTATTTTTTATTTTTTTAATAATAATATTTTTTTAATTTAATTTAATTATTTTTATTTTAATAAAATAATTTGATAGTTACAATGGAAAATGAAATATTTAAAAAATACCAAGAAATGCCAATTAGGCTACAAAGTTCTTGACAATCCCAAAAGTATTTTAAGTATGTGGAAGTTTTAGTTTATTTAATTGACATATGAAGTCTTTGTGAACCATGCTCTCTTTAGACTTGGAGGGGTTTTATTTATTTATTTTTTTTGGGGGGGGGGGGGGGGGGGGTTGGGGGGAGGAATATCCTAAAATGAACCCCAAAATAAAAGGATATGTTACTTTTTAAGCGAAACTACACCGTTGGTTCCTTAAGTTTACCATTTGAGCGTGAAAGCTCGAATACGTGTTGAAAACACAAGAGCTGTTTAGACCCCCTAATTAAAATAACGGCTCGATAGATTTTACACAAAATTAATACAAAGTGCGGAATAGTGTAAATGCGAGCGGATGAACAAGTAAGCAACTCTAATCCATAAACTAAGCAACACAGCAGTATAATGGAATATAAAAGAGTAGGGAAGAAGGATGCAAACATAGAAAACACCAAGACGTGTTCTCGAAGAGGAAACCGAAGAACTCGGCGAAAAACCTCTCCGCCGCCCTCCAAGCGGAAATCGATCCACTAGACAATCAGTTGGGATACATGAGTAAGCAAGAGACCCTCCAAGCCTAATCTACCCGATGTACCTAAGCCCTCCAAGCTCCTACTCCAACAAGGCTTCTCGGAACCGTGTCTTGTCTTAGTTCTCCGGATCCCGCAACAAGCTTCATGTTGCATCTGCCATCCTTGGCTTCTTCCAATGCTTCCCAGCAACTCCAAAGCACTCTCTACACTCTGAATAGGTGTGGGTTGTGTTTGGGTACAAATCTCCTCTCAAGGTATGATAATGGGAGAGAGATGGAGAAGAGGCTACAATGATTTCTCACTAAGGAGGAGTAGCTCTCTCTCAAAAGATGGGTGTGTGTGTTGTAGAAAACCTATCTAGGGTTTTTCTATCTGAATAGCCTCTCATACATTTGTGGGTAATGAGGGTATATATAGTATGGGTGAAGGGTAAGAAAGTCACTCATTAAAATCCTCCAGGCAGAATGTTTCGCGACTGTCTCGCGGGAAGGCCTTACCCACGAGACAATCGCGAAAACGACAGCCTGGCATGACTCTTCAGCTTCCAATCATGTGCTTCTCACAAGACTATTTCGCGGCTTAGCTTCCAGCGACACACCCGCGAGATCCACTGATCTTCAATAAAGCTTGAGTCTTCACCAACTTGATACTAAACTCAATACAATTAAATCCCACAAAATACAAGGAAATGAAATAAAGTAATTACAACACAATTTGTCATGGAATAAAGCCAATATAAAACATAGTTGTAAATCACAACTTTACAATCTCCCCCTTTGGCTATTCCGTGACAAAACACCCTATAACAGACTCTAGACTTAAACATGAGTTTGGGAACAGTGGCAAAACTCACTCACACCTAACTCTAGAAGTTGTGATGAACTTGGAACATGTATACCTGTAACCTGAAACACTTGCACAAAACACATTAGACCCTCAAGGTAAATCAGGTGATAAAAAGACAAGTAAAATGTAACAAGTAAAATGCGATCAAGCAAAATGGAATAAAGCAATAGACCATGGCTTGACCAAACAGGCAATCACTATACTAAAGCGATAACTATGCTCATTCACACAATGAATGAACATCCGGATATGCAAGATGATAAGCTCATATGAAGAGTACCATTTGCAAATCCAACACTCAACCAATGCAAAGTACTCGAAGTATTTGCATCTAGGAACAATCCTACTAGGGCACAAGAGTGTTCATCACTCAGCCAATGCATAGAACGTATATGCATCTAGGAACAATCCTATACGGGCACAAGAGTGTTCATCACTCAACCAATGCATAGAACGTATATGCATCTAGGAACAATCCTACACGGGCACAAGAGTGATGTACTGAAGTAAAATGTGTGACATTAAACTTCAATAGCACAAGCAAAAAGGCTGCAAAAGCAAAGTGTTGCAAATACATGGCACAAACCATAAAAGCCTATAAATCATGCAATGAAACAAACCCTTAAAGCTTACAAAAGCAACATGGGTACATGAGTGTTCAACACTAGAACATGATGCAAAGCATAGATACTAAAAGTAACACAAAGCATCGGGAAAACAAGCATAAAGTAAATCAAGGTTTTCTCAAAAACAATGTCTTCTCTCCCTTGGTATATGCATCTCCCCTATGGCTTTCTCCCCCTATGAATGTGCACAATGTAGAATTTCTCCCCCTAAGAGTGTGCACATGAGTCATATAGAAATGACGATACTCTCCCCCTTTTTGTCACGAATAGACAAACTAATCAAGAGGAATGAGGGAAAGAAAAGAAGATAAGAACAAGGGTAAAAGATGATGCATGAAGGGTGCATGATGAATGAGAAAATGAAACTCAAACATAAGACAAAAACATTTTAAAACAATGCTACAAAGCATAAAGAACATGACATGCTAAGGATGATGGAACATGATGTAAACCTAGACATGACATGGACACAAGAACATGTTATATGTGCTAAAAGGTCTAAAAGAACTTAACAAGCATGAGTGAATGCAAAAACATGTCAAGTGTTCAAGTGTGTGCAGCAAAGGTGCAACTAGTGTGCATCTAGTGTGCATGTGAGATGCATGACCAATGCATGAGCAAGGCACTCAAGGGGTAAAGTGTACAAAACACATCACCAAAGATCAAAACATGATAAATATGAATAATTATGGTGATCCCCAAAATTTGGTACTCATCGGAGTCCAAAACAATGAGAAAATGCCATTTGGGCATTTTATCAAACACTTGGAGTGCACACACTACACATATATGATAAACAATGCAAGAACATATGAAAATCTTGCCTAAATACATGATATTTTTGCCACAAGGGGCCACCAACCAAAGCAAATTATCAATTAAAACAAAGCCCAATCAAAAAGATTGACAAAAATTAAGTTTTCCAACTCCCATTTGAGAAAATCCCAACTATGAACATAAAACCCCCAAAAACGTAATCTAAGGATCAAAAACAATGAAATGAGTTAAAGATTACCTTAGAGATGTTTATGTAATGAAAAACACTTGAATTTAGTTAGGTTTTGATGTAGAAACATTAAAACAGGGGTTTGGGAGAAGATGGGAGGCGTTTAAAACAAATGACCCACGAAATGCCCTTTAAAAAGCTGATCTGGAAATTTTCGCAGGTATCTCGCTACTTAGAATCCCGCGAAAATCTCGCAGGTATGTCGCAGGTATGTCGCAGGTAAGCCTTACTCGCGAAACAGCCGCGAAACAATCGCGAAACTCTCTGTCCAAAGTTGAAAAACTTGCGAATTTGACCCTTTCACTCGTGACTGAACTTAAACATGAAATAAGTCACGAAAACACCTAGAAAGCATGTTTTTCACACAAAAACAATTTGAAAACTTTGAAAAACAAGGGTGATACAAATCACTTCCAAAGGCAAACAAAAAGAACAAAAATCTTTTTGGTTTGATCCACATATGATTGAGCACACACACATCACATTTGAGCATGTACAAACACACAAATGAAATAGGCATTCATTGAACATTAAACTTGTGTGTTGTGTGTGAGAATCAAGTGTGGAATAGTCCTTAAACTAGAGTGAAGCTTCAATGATCAATTCAATCGAGTCATACACAGCTGATACGAAATCAAGTGGACTATCTCCATTATAGAAATGAGTATTTATGACCTCCCACACATTGAATACATAACTTCAGAAGCTTTTCATTTGGCTTCTATATAAGGCATACCAATTGGTCCATTTTATTTTGTCTGGACAAAAACATCTCATTTTGAGATTGGTGCTTGAAATTAATGATATTTCAACATTGATGATTAGCCTTTGGCTTTTTGAGCACCAAACAAAACATATTAAAAAGAGTCGCTTTCCCTTTTCCTTAGTCAAATACTAGTATGTGCGACAGGCTTTTGCAGCTCAATATCTCTTTTCATTTTGGAGATTTACATTTGGTGAGCTCTATTTGCAAAAAAAATAAAGTGGGAAGAGATATAGACACAGGTCTATGCAAGTATCAAGACCAACAAGACTATTGACCAATCATTCATGACAAGTTTGAAGATCTATTTACAACAGTCACACATAGTATTCAAGATTTCTCCCACAAAGAACTAGGTGCATACAAAACAAGCTAAGCTCGTAAATGCACAATGCCATTAGTACGAAGGTACTAGGCCAAACTCACATGTGAAATGTGCTCAAACATTTACGATCAAACTTTTTGAATTTTTCACTTTTTATGTGGTTTTGGATTTTTTACACACACAAAACAAAGACATAAAAGAAGATCAAAACAAAAGCAATGCATACAAATAAATGCAAAATGCACAAATGCATGAAGATATGACATTTAATGCATGAAAGGTCCTACAAAGATCGAAAGAATTAGATCAATGACCAAAAGAGCAAAAGCTCAACCATAAAAACCCTTCCTCATCCAAACGGAATGATTGCTTGGAATGAGTGTCTCAAGAGAAGTGAGACGAGGGTTGGGATAATGAGAACCGGAGATGCATATAGTCAAGGAGTTAAAAGCATTAAACACTTTCTTTAACAACATGCTCTTTTCAATCAAATCCGGTTTATCATGCAAAGTACAATTTCCAAGAGGCTTAAGTTTCTCTTTTCTTTTAATTCTTTTAAGAGCATGAAACTTAGAGCAATGAGGTCTTAGATGACCAAAGGCACCACAATGGTGACAAACAATGTGTTTAGGTCCATTAGGCTTTTCGGGAATGGATCTAGCAACTTGGGTTTGTTCTCTCTTCAACTTAGAACATTGAGGCCTTATATGACCAATCACACCGCAATGGTGGCAAGTTGGAACAAACTTAGATCCACTCAATTCCCTAGGATTGGACCTAACCAAAGGCTTAGGCTTAAGAGCCTTTCTCTCCATTTTTTGATTTCTTTTATGTGGAGGAATGTACACTGATTTGTCCTTTGAGGCAAAACACACATTAGGCACAAAATCGGGTACCACAACATGATTGCAACATATTTTTTCATCATTTTTGACAATAGGTTCAGCAATCAAACACTTGGCATGCATCTTAAGAGATTCATTTTCAGATTTAAGATCATCAACAAGTTTGTTAGACAAAACAAGTTTAGCATCCAAGTCCATATTCAAACACTCAAACTCTTTCAGCTTTTCAAGAGAATTTTCAGCAAGCTTTTTATATTTTTCAACCAATTTATTGGATTCATTGAGCTTAGCAATCAAATCATCCTTTTCACAAATGAACTTGCTCAAATTCTTTTGAAACTTCTTAGCTTCTTTCTTCAAGAGTTTGTCAACAACACCCATGGATTCATATAACATGACATCACAATCATGAGGATAAACACTCATAGAGGCATTTTCACAAACACATGGCATGTTACAATCAACAACATCCATACAAGCATGTAAAGCATTATCCATGGCAAAACACACAAGGGGTCAAGGATTACACTTAGGTAATGAAACCAAAACAAGTGTACCCGCTCTGATACCAAATGAAAGCTCGAATACGTGTTGAAAACACAAGAGCTGTTTAGACCCCCTAATTAAAATAACGGCTCGATAGATTTTACACAAAATTAATACAAAGTGCGGAATAGTGTAAATGCGAGCGGATGAACAAGTAAGCAACTCTAATCCATAAACTAAGCAACACAGCAGTATAATGGAATATAAAAGAGTAGGGAAGAAGGATGCAAACATAGAAAACACCAAGACGTGTTCTCGAAGAGGAAACCGAAGAACTCGGCGAAAAACCTCTCCGCCGCCCTCCAAGCGGAAATCGATCCACTAGACAATCAGTTGGGATACATGAGTAAGCAAGAGACCCTCCAAGCCTAATCTACCCGATGTACCTAAGCCCTCCAAGCTCCTACTCCAAAAAGGCTTCTCGGAACCGTGTCTTGTCTTAGTTCTCCGGATCCCGCAACAAGCTTCATGTTGCATCTGCCATCCTTGGCTTCTTCCAATGCTTCCCAGCAACTCCAAAGCACTCTCTACACTCTGAATAGGTGTGGGTTGTGTTTGGGTACAAATCTCCTCTCAAGGTATGATAATGGGAGAGGGATTGAGAAGAGGCTACAATGATTTCTCACTAAGGAGGAGTAGCTCTCTCTCAAAAGATGGGTGTGTGTGTTGTAGAAAACCTATCTAGGGTTTTTCTATCTGAATAGCCTCTCATACATTTGTGGGTAATGAGGCTATATATAGTATGGGTGAAGGGTAAGAAAGTCACTCATTAAAATCCTCTAGGCAGAATGTTTCGCGACTGTCTCGCGGGAAGGCCTTACCCGCGAGACAATCGCGAAAACGACAGCCTGGCATGACTCTTCAACTTCCAGTCATGTGCTTCTCACAAGACTATTTCGCGGCTTAGCTTCCAGCGACACACCCGCGAGATCCACTGATCTTCAATAAAGCTTGAGTCTTCACCAACTTGATACTAAACTCAATACAATTAAATCCCACAAAATACAAGGAAATGAAATAAAGTAATTACAACACAATTTGTCATGGAATAAAGCTAATATAAAACATAGTTGTAAATCACAACTTTACAGAGCGTAATTAGCCTCTTAAGTTTCAAGTGCATGTTATTAGCCTCTTAAGTTTTAAAAATGAGTGATATTAGTCGTTTGTTAACTGCCATTAGTAGTGTAACTTATATATGTGGCTAATGAAATAATGACTTGACATTTTTTTTTTTTTTTTATGATGTGGATTTTTTTTTCTTGAATATATTTTTTAATGAAAGCACCACCAACCGATAACTCTAAGCCTCCATTTGAGAGTTCATAAAGGAATGGAATGGAATGATTATAAGGGAATGGAAAGGAATGTAATGTATTTAAGGGAAGGGAATGGAAAAGAATGGAATGAAATTAAGTAACCCTGATTGGATGTTTTAAAATAAAGGAATGGAAATGAATGGAATGTAAGTAATCTTGTTTGGGAGCAATATTGAGGGAATGGAATGAAATCATTTTATGACAATATTATTATTACACTCTTATTTTAAAATAAAGGGTTGAATATATAAGGTTATTTTGGGAGTTTTAATAAAAAATTCATTAAATCTAATTTCATTCCTTTCCATTCCTTCCAATTTCGGGGGGAATAAAAATTTGAGGTTTTAAGAGATAGAGAGGAATGAGTGTTCTCTCCTACCTGTTCCATTCCCTTCCACTTGAACTCCCAAACAAAAAAATGAGCTTTCTATTCCCTCTATTAAAACTCTTAAACAAGGGAAGGGAAGAATATTCTAAAATTATTTTTTTTCATTCTTTTCCATTTCATTCTATTCACTCCTCTCAAACGAGGCCTAAGTGTATAAGAAAGCACTGAGAGCTTCTGGAAGAAGAAGGAAAAAAAATCAAGCTAGAGAGAATATTTGGAATGAAGAAAAATATCAGAATTGTATTATTGAATGAATCTGTACATGATCTGGTTTAAATACAAGAAACAGAGCAACCAGAAATTCCAGAAAGAGGGGAAACGGTTACAGCACGTGTGTTGGTTAGTTAAGGCACGTGTGAAGTATTCAGACTTAAAATATAACACTAAACTACAAGTAGTTACAAAGCATAACTAAAAAACTACAGAGCTATGGTGCCGTTTAACTTGTTCAACTTAAGCTGCATTACTTCATTCCTTTCTTCTGCTGTTTCTTTGCTTTCTGAGCTGAATTACCATCTTGATACGCCCCCTCAAGATGACAATCTGGACTGTGAATGTTCACAATGTTCATCTTGGCAAGTAAAACTTTCAATTGGTGACCACTGAGGGCTTTAGTAAGGAGATCAGCTAGCTGGGAATGAGTAGGAGTGAAGAACAACCTTATGACTTTATCTTCAACTTTGTCCCTAACCAAGTGACAATCTATCTCTATATGCTTGGTTCTCTCATGAAAGACGGGATTCTCACCAATATATATAGCTGCTTGGTTATCACAGAACATCATTGCAGGCTTTGGATGACACACTTCTAAATCCTTCAAAAGAGCCAATATCCAAGTCATCTCACACACTGTCACTGCCATGGCTCAATATTCAGCTTCTGCAGATAATCTAGAGACAATGGATTGCTTTTTGGACTTCCATGAAACCAGGGAATCACCTAAAAATATGCAATAGCCAGTGGTGGATCGTCTGGTGTCAACACAGGATGCCCAATCTGCATCTGTGAATGCCTTCAAATGCAAATCCGAAGTGGAAGATAACAAAATACCTTGGCCAGGACTTCCTTTGATATACTGTAACACCTAATAGGCTGCATCTAAGTGAGGTTTTCTTGGTTTGGACAAAAACTGACTTAGTTTATTCACTGGATATGTGATATCTGGTCTGGTAATAGTTAAGTATATCAATCTGCCAACCAACCTTCTATAAATGCCAGGATCAGGTAATAACTCCCCATGGTACTTGCTCAATTTCAGCTTTTGTTCCATAGGAACTTTGCTGGGCTTGCAGCCTGTCATGCCTGCATCTTTGAGCACATCCAAGGCATACTTCCTTTGACACAAGGAAATGCCTTTGTCTGACCTAGCAACCTCAAGACCAAGAAATAATTTTAAAGTTCCAAGGTCCTTTAATTTGAACTCTTGGTCCAGGAACATTTTAAGTTCTTCAACAGCTGAAGGATCATTGCTAGCTATGAGAATATCATCCACATAAACTAGAAGAGCTGTGAATGACTGATTAAACTTCTTGGTAAAAAGGGAGTAATCTGACTTTGACTGTTTGAAACCACATTTGAGAATGGTGGATGAAAATTTGGAGTACCACTGCCTTGATGCTTGCCTAAGACCATATAAGGATTTATGCAGTTTACACACAATGTTCTTCTCTTTGCTGTGGAATCCTGGAGGCAGCTGCATATAAACTTCCTCATGAAGCTCTCCATGAAGGAAAGCATTGTTAACATCAAGTTGACTAAGATGCCAGCCCCTCACAGCAGCAATGGCAAACAAGGTCTTGACAGTTGTCATTTTAGCAACTGGGGAAAAGGTCTCAGTGAAATCCAGACCTTCTTGCTGTGTAAAACCCTTAGCTACAAGCCGGGCCTTATACCTTTCCACTGTGCCATCAGCCTTATACTTCACTTTATAGACCCATCTGCACCCAATGACTCTTTTATGAGATGGTAAGGGAGTAAGAAACCAGGTCTGGTTGGATTCTAAAGCAGCAATTTCAGCATCCATTGCAGATTGCCATTTGGAATCTTGAACAGCCTCATGATAGGAATGTGGCTCAGAAACAGCAGTGATAAGAGAGCAAAAATGGGCATAGGATGGAGATAAAATAGATGAACCAAGAAAATGGGATAAGGGATATTTAGTACCTGAAGTGTGGGAAGCTGAACCAGACTTGATGGCCTGATTGGAATGGTGAAGCTGATCAGTAATAACATTGCTACATTTAAAGTCTTTCAAATAGGAAGGAGGTTTAGACACTCTAGTAGACTTCCTCAAGGATGGATTTGAAGGAATAACAGGAGGATCAATATTCAAGGGACTAGGACTATGATGAGAAACAGTAGGCAAATCACAAGGTGCAGAAATAGAATCAGGCAAAATAGGCAGATTTGAATCAGGTATGGACTGAGTGATGACAGACTCAGAATTTGTGGTTAAAGGAGAATCAAACAAGGCAGATTGAGAAGTATCTAGAGGAGGAAAAAGATGAGGAAAGGTGATAGTGGAATGAGGTGAGGAAGAATAAGTAGATGAAACAAAGGGAAAAACAGTCTCATGAAAAATCACATCTCTAGAGACAAAAATTTTCTTAGTGACTAGATTGAGTAACTTGTAACCTTTGACACCAAAAGGAAAACCCAGAAAGACACAGGGAATAGACCTAGGATCAAACTTGGATCTGTTATGGGACAATGTGGAAGCAAAACAAAGGCATCCAAAGACTTTTAAGTGAACAAATGAAGGTGATTTGTTGTAAAGCTTCTCAAAAGGAGTTTTATTGCCTAAAATAGAGGAAGGCAGTCTGTTGATAATGTACACAGCAGTCAAAACACATTCACCCCAGTAGGAAATAGGTACATTAGACTGAAATTTTAATGCCCTTGCAATGCTTAAGATGTGTTGATGTTTCCTCTCCACAACAGAATTTTGTTGTGGAGTGGCAACACAAGAATGCTGATGTATAATGCCATGTGCAGCAAAGAAATCTTTAAGAAAGAATTCATGAGCATTATCAGTTCTAAAGGCTTTAATGTTGATGTGAAATTGAGTGGAAATCATTTTATAAAAGGAGATTAGTAATGGTCTAGTTTCTGATTTGGATTGCATAAGATATACCCAAGTTGATCTAGTTGCATCATCAACAATGGTTAGAAAGTATCTAAAACCATTATGAGTGGATTTTGCAAAAGGACCCCAAACATCACAGTGAATGAGATCAAAGGCATTAGCAGATAAATGATTGAGAAATGGGAAAGGAAGTCTTTTGTGTTTTGCAATGGGACAAAGTGTACAATTTTTATTGCTGTGTACATTAGTTACATCAGGAAGAAGTTTACACAGAACCTGGAGTTTAGCATCTGAAACATGACCTAATCTAAGATGCCAAAGATAGGACTTAGTGGTACCAGGAATATCCACAACATTATTTGCAAAAGAATTTAGAGCAGAACGTAATATAGAAGAAGCAGCTGAATTGCAATATTCTGATGATTGTAGCAGATAGAGATTGTGATGCAGCCTACCCACTCCAATCGTTTTCCAGCAAGAAAGGTCCTGTATGAGACACATATTGGGCAGGAAAATGAAACAACATGATAGACTCTTGGTTAGTTGACTAATGGATATCAAATTAAAGGTGAAGGAAGGGACACAGAGAACATTTTCAAGAAGAAGACTGGAAGTGACTTGAATTGTTCCTATGTGTGTGACAACTACTCTTTCTCCATTAGGTAATTGCACAAAAGTAGTGATAGAGCTAGTGATTTTAGTGAACAAATCAACTAAATGGACTATGTGATCTGTTGCACCCGTATCAAGAACCTAAGTGTCTTGATTATGTGCTGTTTTATCTGAAGGATTTACAGTAAAAATGGAGTGTTGCATGCTCAAACATATTGAAGTTTGAAAAGGATCATCTAAAATACCTGAAATGGCAGAATTTGCTGTGTGAAGTGCTTCATCAGAATTACTAGGACTGGACACAGTAGAGTTCAACAGGGAAATCAACTGCTGATATTGCTCTGAAGTGAAAGAAAAATTGTTGTTCTGATGCTTCTGATGCACTGCTTCAGTCTGAGTTTGATCACAATCTACCATGATCTGATTAGCCATAGGAACTCTTCCCTTTTGCTTGTAGCATGGTGGAAATCCAACCAGCTTGTAGCATTTTTCTTTGACATGGCCAACCTTTCCACAGTAGCTGCACATAGGCCTTCCCTTTCCTATATTCCCTTTGAAATTCTTGCCAGGAAAAGGAGCTTTATTGAAACCTTGATTGAAGACTTGATTCTTAACTGCTAGAGCAGTGGATTCAACTGAGGGAATGGCATGAACATTGGAAATTCGTTGTCTTTCTTCCTGGATCACCAAAGAAAAGGTCTTATCCACAGATGGAACAGGTTCCATTATGAGAATTTGAGTCTTGACCTGTGAATAACATTCGTTCAAGCCATTAAGAAACTGCATGATTGAATCTTGGTGGTGAAGATGTACAATCTTCTCATTCACACCACAAGTGCACTTTCCACATGAACATGATGGTAAAGGCCTCAGATTCAACAGTTGATCCCAAGAAGCTTGAAGATCAGTGAAGAAACTTGTTACTGTAGAATCTCCCTGCATCACCGAGGCAATTTGTTTCTGAAGTTGAGAAATCTGAGGACCATTTGCTTGCAGAAAATGATTCTTGAGAGCATTCCAAACCTCAAAAGCTGTGTTTCTATTAATCACACTAACAGTGATATGAGGTGAAACTGAATTCAAGATCCATGATGAGATCATTGAATTACATTTGGACCATGCCTTCTTCTCAAGTGGTGTAACTGCCATTGATGCAGTGATGGATCCATCTACGAATCCAAGTTTACTCTTAGCATCTAGAGCCATGAGCATTGCTCTGGCCCAATTAGGGTAGTTATCCTCAGTGAGGGTTTGAACAACTAGAATCGCACCAGGAGATTCACCATGATGCAAGAAGAATGGGCTTCCAGGATCTTCCAATGGAGAAAGCTCTCGTGTAGAAGAAGAAGATGTATTTGACTCCATTAATGAGGGGTCAAGCTCTGATACCATATAAGAAAGCACTGAGAGCTTCTGGAAGAAGAAGGAAAGAAAATCAAGCTAGAGAGAATATTTGGAATGAAGAAAAATATCAGAATTGTATTATTGAATGAATCTGTACATGATCTGGTTTAAATACAAGAAACAGAGCAACCAGAAATTCCAGAAAGAGGGGAAACGGTTACAGCACGTGTGTTGGTTAGTTAAGGCACGTGTGAAGTATTCAGACTTAAAATATAACACTAAACTACAAGTAGTTACAAAGCATAACTAAAAAACTACAGAGCTATGGTGCCGTTTAACTTGTTCAACTTAAGCTGCATTACTTCATTCCTTTCTTCTGCTGTTTCTTTGCTTTCTGAGCTGAATTACCATCTTGATAAAGTGACAACGACTACACCCACAACCTCCTTCTCAAACACTAGATTTAAAAAAAAAAATATCTTTCTGTTCTTAATTGCTTCAGATCTATTCTCACTCTCTTTATTTTCCGGAGAAATATGGTCCAAAGGGCCAAGGGAAAGCTTCAAATGGTGCAAGTGCAAAACCCAAGGATCAAATCAACAAGTTGATTTCGATATAAATGTTGTATTGTTGGGTTATCTGAATGCCCACCATGGTTTTGTAGATATGTTTATACCTATTTTTCATTTTTCATATCATATTTTTAATCATCTAGTCAAGAAGACAGTGTAAAATAGACTTGGACACAACCATTTGAGAATGTAATCTTGGTTGTGGTTGTTTTCCTGATAATGGCATACTAAATGGGGACTAAGGAATACCCAATTTATTAATAACAATATAAAATAATCTTTCACTCACCAGTGCAAAAAGAGGAAAAGAGCAATAGCTGAGAGGGTTCGCCAAAAAGGGATGAGCAGTGGAGGGAGGACGACCCTTGATTTGGGTAATACCATTTAGGAAACCAGCCAGGTAAATGAATTCATGGGTTTATGATGTGTTAAGTGTGTTTCATAATTCTTTAATAAAAAAAATAGCACATCACTTAAAAATATGTCACGTCACTCTCTTTCATTAGCCATGTAAGCATTTACATTAACGACAATTAATGAAAATTAACAAAAGGATTAATAATGTTTAATTTTTTAAACTTACGGGAACAAAAGTGATCACTTGAAATTTAAAAGACTAATTACACAAACATGGTAAAATTGAGGAACTAACAATGTAGTTTTGGATTTGTTGTTTTAAACTTTAGACTTTTACAACATTTCACTTAAATTTGAAAGTTTTTAAAAATGTTTCGTTTAAACATGATGTGGCATGCTAGTTTAAATGAAATTTATTTCAAAATTTGAGTTTTAAGGGAAACATTCTGAAAGTTTAAAATTTACATGAACATATGCAAATAAGATTTATATAAAACAATCTAAAACTATAATGTTTAAAAATATATATTAAACTACATATTTGACCCTTAAAGTTTGGGGCTGTTTTCATTTAGGCCCTTAGTTTTCAAATTTTTCATTTGGTCCTTAATGTTTGATTTTTTATTTTCATATTAGCTTTTCCATTCATTTTTGTTAGTAATCTAATGGTTAAGTGCTAGATATGTTTTGTATATTAACCCTTGTCATCCATATAATTTCATGTATCATTAGATTATTAATAATTGAAATAGATGACATGAGTAATATGAAATCAAACACTGAAAATTTTGAAACGTAAATAACAAAAATGAAACAACCACAAACTTTCAAGGTCAAAAGTGTGCTTTAGTTTAAATAAAATTAATTGCAAATACAAGGTTTAAATTAAAATTATCCAATTCTAATCCTTTTTTATATCACTGTCTTTATCTTGTTCTTAATATAAGATAAATGAGATTTTCCTCTCCTTTTTCCCTAATTCATTTTTGGGGTTTTCCCTAATAATGTGAAATAAAAATATTTCAAGTGAAAGAAATTGTGAAAGAAAAAAAGCTCAAAAATTATATAAGGTAATAACATCACACGGTATAAATCTAACTATTTTTTATTTTTATTTTTGAGAAGAAGGCCGATATGGCTTATTAATCAAAATCTTTAAAGTCAGACAGATGACAATTGTAAAGGTTGAAAGGAACATAGACTCCATTCAGACCAACAAAGAAGAAGAAAGTCTTGCTCTCTTAGCTAAAGCATATACCAAAGCATTATCTTGCCAAAGTGTATAAGAGAAAAAAAAAATGCTGTAAAGAACTAGCATTAGACAAAATGTCTTTGAGAAGGAAAATGTTTCAATTAAGCCTCATTATTTGAAATAAATTTCAATTAAGTGACATGATATGTGATGTTTAACATGGATTTACTGATTTAGTAGAATTGTGACAAAAGTAGTTTTTTTAAAAAAGTTTTAACTTATGAGCTAACTGGAACCTACAATTGTGAGAAAAGGTTAAATAAAATATTTTTAAAATTTTAAGATTTGATTGAGATATTATAAGATTTAAAAAGTAATTTACATAAAGTAAAATATAGATAAAATAGGAAAGAATAAATAAGTAACTAATTTATTCTTACCATAGATAGATTCACGTGAGAGGGGGGACTACACATTTATGGTACTCCGGGAGTACCTAATAATTTTTCATAAGAAAGTGTATGTTTTCCTAATATCTTGTTGCCATAGTTAGAGAATTATAACATTTTTTTTAATGAATATATCTCTATTGACTATTCAATATATTTTCATTGGATGCAAATTAAAAAAAAAAAAAAAAAAAAAAAAAAAAACTACGATTGGATTACATTTTCTTATATTTTTTATGCTTACAAAATTTTTAGAAAATCATAGATCTATAAATATGTCATTAATCAAAATTTTAAATTAAAAAATTTTTTAGTCCAAAATTACGCATAAAAAATAAGTTAATATATCGAATAACATCTGATTGGCACGAAATTTGATATGGGTGTTACAAACATAAAGAATATGCAATCCAACTATTAGATTTTTAAAATATATATATAGCAATATTACTTTTTTTTTAGTGAGATTTTTTTTTTGAGAAATAATTTTTTTAGTGGAAATTTGACATGGCTACAACTTTTTTAGTGGGAGTTATAGTCAAACTTTGTCCCTTCTTATTTTTACCTAACATGTGTTTAACATTAATTCTAATAAAATATAAGAAATTAGGACAAATAAGTAAAAAAAGTTAATAAAGTTGTAAAAAAAAATTAAATTCCTTAACATGAGCACACCTCATTTTCTTGCATTAATTAATTTTTCTTATTCTTGAGTATTTAATATCTTTATAAATTTTTTCTCTTTACATTAAAAATTTTACTACAATTTTTTTTATCACTTTATTCTTTAAGAAGAATTTTTCTTATTCTTGAGTATTTAATATCTTCATAAATTTTTTCTCTTTACATTAAAAATTTTACTACAATTTTTTTTTTATCACTTTATTCTTTAAGAAGAAAGAAAGAAAGAAAGAAAGAAAGAAAGGAGAGAGCCTTTTAACACACGTGTAATGCATGTGAGGAGGGTAAGAGTGCATAAAATATATAGCCCTTAATTTTTCTTTTTCTTTTTTTGTGATGCGAGATGCGAGAGCATCAAGAAACAGAACACGTATACTTCTACAAAACAAGAAGCAAAATATGTTTGCTTTTGAAAATAACCTTGAATCCACAACGTTCCTTGAATCCAAAAGGAGAAAGCAGTGCCTAGAATCCACCAAAAAATAGAAAAATAAAAGTCTAAATTTTATTGATTGAATAATTGTTAAAAAAATGTTTACAACCTTAGAGGCCTATTTAAAGCCTCTGTAAAACTTAATAGACAATAAAATATATTCTAAAATAACTCATAATTAATACCTAACTATAATAGAAACCAAATTTGATGTAAAAAGCATTAAAAATAGCTAAAAATAAGGAAATAAATGCCCTAAACCTAGAATAGAAAAAATTACATAAAAATACTATATATGACAAATTACATAAATTAATTTAAAGATTTTGTCCTACATCAAACCTCTCCACCTAAAACAAACTCATCCTCGAGTTTATGGTTGAAATCTGAAACCTTTTATGACAAGAGAACAAATACTTTGAATGCTTAAGCCCTTGATCTTCTTTCCATACTTGCAACTCATCAATGGAATAAACAAATCAACTTGAATTTTTTTTCCTTGGTCTTCATGTAATTGTAGAGATTTACCAAATAAGAACTGACAATTGAATCAAAACTATCAACTCTAATAAAATCAATAAACTTCGGTGCATCACATACCACCAAAATAAAAGGATCTTAAGATTGACAATCATATGATTTCATTTCATTTAGATCCTTGAAACTTTCCTCTTCAATTTCTTCCTCAACGGTCTCTACCATCTTAACTTCAAGATCTTTCTCTATAATAGGTTCTTCATTATTCTCCTCCACAATAATCTTGATTTTAGGATCTTCTCCCATTAACAAGACATTCATTAATTTCCTCAGAAATCTCTATATTTTGTTCTTGACTTCTAAATAATCTTAAGAACAATATTTTCTTCAACATGCAATTCTTCCTTAATGGTGGAGCTCTTCAAAATAATTCAAGTATGAACTTCTTGGCTAATAATAATCTTGCTTTGTATACGACAAGATTTCATCATAATCCATAGGATAAAAGTTGATAACTAGTATTTATTTTCATCTTTGGCCATGAATGAATTTTTTCTTCGCCTTATCGGATTCTATTAGATTAAAATCATTCCCACCAACATAAGGCATACTCTCTAAATTTATACAAAGCAAGTTTAACTTTTCTCTCATCACAAATATTCTCATAGTCAAATCAATCCTCTAGATCAAGTAACCAATCAAGAAAATATTCTTTATAAAAATAACCATTAAAACTTGTAATTCTTCTATAAGGTCTATATGAATTTTGCTTAAAAATAGGTTGCCTGTGAGTTATGTCTCCACGATAGTTATCCCTATTGTTTCCATGCTCCAACGACAGCATCCTAACAAAGATATTTGTGAGGGTTAGCTATACGTCATGTAATACTTGCTAAGTTTTTTGTCACTAGAATTGCTACTATCTCATACGTTAGCCACCAAATCAGGATAAGTCAAGACTCTGAACCAACTGATGTGGGATGTGAAAGCGTCAAAAAATAGAACATGTTTACTTCTAGAAAATAAGAAATAAAACACGTTTGCATCTGAAAATAACCTCAAATCCACGAGAGCTCCTTAAATCAAAGAGGTTTCTTGAATCCATAAGAAGAAAGAGTTTGGAATTCACCAGAAAATAGAAAGACAAAAATTTGAATTTTATTAATTTAATAATTGTTAAAAAAAAATGTTTATAAACTTGGAGGTCTATTTAAAGGCTCTGTAAAACTTGACAGATAAGAAAATATATTATAAAATAATTCTTAATTAATACCTAACTATAATATGAACCAAATTTAACCTAAAAAACATTAAAAGCACTTAAAAACAAGGAAATAAATGCCCTAAATCTAAAATAACGAAAATTACATAAAAATACCAAATTACATAAATTAATATGACGATTCTGTACTATATTAGTTTTTTTAAGAAAAAAAAAAAAAGAAAAACGTAGAGCCCTTTGTTAGAACATTATTTATAAATAATTTTATATATATATTTTTTTGTAAAGTCAGTTATGCCATGGAAGTATCCCTAGCTTATGCCATTGTAAGTCATAACATGGGGTGTGTTTGATAAGTAATAATGATTTGCATTTAACCCAAAGAAAGAATTACAAAAAGAGATATTTTGGAAATTGATACATAATAATTACATAAAAGAGCTTGAGGTTAAAATAAAATTTTATTTTCAAGTGCGCTATCGTACGTAGTAACAGACACTTTATAGTTTTTCTTGCAAACGTTATAAGTAAAAGATGCAGCCAATAAGCTTTTATAGTCCCCATGTTGCGGATTTGCCTTTTATAGTTTGCCATAGTGACATAGTATATTTTATAATTATTCTACCCAAAAAAAAATCTTATAATTATTGTGTTTGTTTGGTATAAGTTCTTATTATTCATTTGCCTAAAAATTTCAATCTTATCTTTTAAAAACTAAAGGGTAAAAGTTTTAAAAAGTGATACAGTTTCTTTTAGATTTAAAAATAAAATAAAATAAAATTTGGTTCTTGAACAATTTTCTTGAGAGGGATTATTATGCTTGAAATAAATAAGCAAAAACGATGGATGCTCTAACTTTATTGTTCAATTTTTATTAGTTTTTGGAAAAAAAAAAAAAAAAAAGAAAAGAACTTCCTAAAAGCATTAGCATTGGGGAACGCTAATGCCAAATCTAAGGAAAATTTGAAATTTTAAGCCTCAAAACCATCTGCATTGGGGAATGTTAAACAGCAGTATTGCAAATTTTTTGCAATAGCAAGTATTGTAAAAAAAAAATAATATTTTATTATGTAAAGAGAGGAGATAGATGAGAGAGAAAAGATATAATTTTAAGATATATTATTTTATTATGTAGATATATTATTTTAATGAGTAAAAGAGGGAAATAGAAGTTTGAGATGTAGATATATTATAAAATGGTATAGTATAATGATAAAGTGACTTTTTAAAATTGTAAAATAGAGTAGTATTGGAATTTTCTAATGCTAATATTCTAATCTCTACAAGATAAAGGAATCCAAGTAAAATAAAACTGAAAAGTACACAGAAAGAGAAATAACGTTATATCAAGTGAAGCTCACTTCTCCAAACATGGTTGATGGTACGTACACATAAAATTTATTCTCTTTTAGATATGTTTTACACTTTGCATTTGACTCTTTGCTAAAAAAGAGGTATCATTTCTTAATCCTATGTGTGATTGAAAGTATGTTATGCATGAAAGAGAGGATTCTCTCTCTCTAAATCTCAGTATCTCTGATATGAGATAATGTGCAGCTGCTAATTAAGACCTGAGATGATACGTACACAAGGTGTGAAACAGTAATAAAAAGGAAAGAGAACGCAGATTGCCGAGGAACCCGACCGTGATCTTTTCAAAAATATCACCACTTTACGCTTCTTCCTTGTTAAGCATTCACTGCTCTCTCCTAAAGTAAGTCGGCTCTCTCTCTCTCTCTCTGTTCTGTCTTTGGGAGATAACAACAAAACGTACCTCACTCCTCAGTCTGAGACAGAAATTCTCACGGACCCTTAAATTGGTCTTTTCTTTCTTTGCATCTTCTGTAATTATTTAATTCTTAATAAATATATATACAAAAATGGTTTAACATATATTTTTCATTTAGGCAGTGTTAATTACACACCTTTTTGCATATAAACGTCCGTACACACAGGTGAATTTGAATTTGTAATCGTGAATTGAAGATATGATTTTAAGTTGGTTATACTGTTTTCATTTTATAATTGGGGCAGCAAGAGAGTCATCATATAAAAAAAGATAGGATCAAAATAGATTTTTGGGTAAGGTTCCATCGTTGCAAGTTAAACATATACAAAAATGGTTTAACATATAGTTTTCATTTGGACGGTGTTAATTATAAACATCATTTTGCACACATGTCCCTACACACAGGTGAATTTAAACTTGAAATCGTGAGTTGAAGACACAATTTCAAATTAGTTTTACTATTTTCATTTTATACTTGGTGCAGCAAGAAAGCTATCATATAAAAAAAGAAAAAAAAGAAAGAAAAGAAAGATAGGATCAAAATAGATTTGGGTGTGGTTCTATCGTTGTATGCAAGTTATGTAAATTTAATGAGGTACATTAACATACCTATCCAAATAAGAGGTACATTAATATAGCTTTTAAAATTATGTATATATAAAAATATTTTGATAATTTGATTTTAAAATTATGTATATATATTAAAATATGTTGATAATTGGAGGAGATGAGATTTAAATCATGGATGTCTTTGTCAAGGTGTATGAGTTGAACTATAAAGCTTTTGGTTGTGTGCCTTATATTGTCTCCTATTAGATACTTAGTGGGTTAAGTAAGCATTGTTTTAATGATGTCCAAAGTAACATTTCTTTAAATTTAACTGTTTAAGATTTTAAGTTACTTTGAAAGGAAATAAAGGTCGATAAAAGCATTAGAGCACGCACCACATGGTAGTGGTGTGTGTGTGTGGTGCGTGCTCTAAAATACTGGGGTGGAAAGAGAAGTTACTATCATAAGCTGATAGAGAGGTACTTTTGAAATCAGATGTTCAAGCTATTCCCACCTTTGCCATGAGCTGTTTTAAATCGCCTCTTAATTTTTGTAAGGATATTGAATGTATGATACGTAAATTTTGGTGGGGACAAAGGGGTGATAAATTCAGTCTAAAGAATTCAACATTGTTATAATCTAGTTCTAAGTGTTAAATATATCAGTAATGTGATGTGTTATACCATGTTATATATGCTAGAGTGGATGCAGAAGAAGAAGTATAGAATAGAAATACTGAGAATATAAGGGTTACGTGGTTCAGCCTTGTCGGCCTACGTCCACAGACAAAACCTTTAAGGGCTATATCTTTATTGTATAAGAGTGTAATACAAAATCTGTGTTACAATGAACTCTAACATGAGTATATATAGACGATTAAACCCTAGACTACTACTACTAGTAGGAGTGGGCTTGGGCGTATTACATTTGGCTAATATGTCTCATATATCTCTAACATTAAAGTAAAAATGAGTATTTTTTGATAAAAAATATTTTAGTGAATTCTGATAAGGACTTTCCATCTTAGCCTTTTTAAACCAGAAATTATGGCATAACTTTTTAAAATAAAAGTGTAAGACCTTTAGATTTCACTTTTAACGTGGTAAAGAATTAGTTAAAGGAATGTCTCTGAAGTTTGGACACTCATATCTCAATCACAAATTTGACAACTCTATATTGAAACAGTGAAACTCCTCCTAGACCTTTATCTCTATTTCCATGTGTGATCAATCTTGAAACTTATGCATTGATTGCACTATGTAGCAAAGTGTTTTTGTTTTTGTTTTGTGAGAAACAAGCTCTTTATTTATTTATTTATTTAATTTTATTTTTTAAGAAACAAACGAATTGTTAAACACATACACTTAATTACACTCTTTCATTAAGCTCAAATACATTACTTAACCCAAAGTATCACTGCAAAAGAGCCTATGAGAAACAAGCTTCTAATAAGTAATAACTCAACACTTATGTCTAGTATTCCTTTTATATTTATTACTTTTAAAGGCTGTGCAAAGCCTTGTGAGATTGCAGTACTTAAATTGAAGAGTTGAACAAGATATTTACCTCTACAGACTTGATAGCAACCAAACTGGCACCTTTGGCTTGGAAAAAGGGATATGATCGCCATTTAGGGGTGTAACTTGTGTCTTGAGTCTTGTCTACCTTGGGATCCGAACCAAAATGACTAATATGTGTTGATTTGCTCTTGACTATTTTGGTTCAGTTCAGGGTCCAAAAATAATTTGTTCTATTCTAGGCCTAAAAGTTTTGTATTCGGATTATTATATTTGGTTGTCTGGTTATGCGTCTAGTTGTCTCACCCAATCTAAAACAAGCTTTGTTTGTTTGTTTGTTTTTTTTTTTTTTTTTTTGGAGAAGAGTATAATATCTTAATGTCGTAGGATCATCTCTCTACTTTGTATATACCATATATACCTAATGTTAACCAATAATCTACTATTATAAAATATATAATAAATAAAGATACATAGTTTTATAACAATTTTGTTTTAGAGAAATAGTTTCAATCTATGAATTTTAGGTGTTGAATTAACTACAACCTACTCGTTTTATAACAATTAAGATTATATAGTTATGATATGCAAAAAAAGTGTTTATCAAAAAAAAAAAAAAAAAAGATATGCAAAAAAGTGTATAGTAGAATTCTCCATGCTTTAATATTATAATATTTGATTGCAATTTATGTGGTTAGATGGAATAGAATTTATTCCTATTTTTTAAAATGGATAGAATACATTGGGTAAGATTTCATTTCTTATATTTAAACGCGGTATTAAATATATTTTTAAATTTTTATGAACTAGACAAACTTTCTTTTTTACTTCAATATTGGAAATTACCTTACTGGTCAAACAATCTAGAGAAAACTTCCATATTTAACGAAAGCGATAATTTAAAAAATCTAAGTACATGTTAGATCTTGCCAATACACATCAGAACAATAACAAACAATCATATATCTTGGTCCCAAAATTTTGGGGTTTATTATAAATTCTCAATAGACTAGCAAGGATGTGTCACACACACACACACACACACACACACACACATATATATATATATATATATATTTCATTCTATTCTATCCTAAATCATACTTTCTATTATTTCCTTCATTGACATGTTCATTTTTTTTGATATTTCTAATATTTTTATTTTAGGTCCTCTTCTACTTCTTTTCATTTCCTTGATTTGAACCAATGCATGCTTTCTCACTAATGTATTAATTGCTCTAATCTTCATATGACCATACCATATCAAATAGCTCCCCCTTATCTTTTCATCAATAAGATAAGTTACTTCTATCTTTAATCGAATTTTCCATAACTCATTATATGCTCCCCCTCCAAAAAACTTTTAATTAGACTTAGCAAAATTTATGTTAACTAGGAAAACAAGTATGGATGAGTTTGGCTTACCTCTATTACTTTTTTAATTGAACTCTCCTTTTATTTTATTGAGAAACTATTACATCATCTATTAACTAAATAAAATGTAGAGATTAAAACTTATTATCACTTGCTATTATGTATTTAAAATAAAATGACACATCCAGTTAAAAAAATACTGGAAATAAGCTAATCCAATATAAATAATGGGAATAACAACCGATTTAAGTTTAAACCGATTTAAGTTTACACCGCTTTAGATTTATAAGTGATATTGACCTAACCTGTTTTCCATGTCTCTATTATATAATTTAATTTTTTTTTTACCCATGTTTAACATATATTTGTATGCTAAAGTAAAAACCAGATTTTTTTTTATTGTTAATGAAAATACTAATGACATTACACATCAACGTGTCGTGCAAATCTCATAGATAAATATTTTTTAGTGCTAGATTTATTACTAACATTGACTATATATTTTGTTTGGTAATTTCATTATATATTTTCCTCCTAATTAATAGCAGGTTATATTTTATTTTTAAAATGCTATATATTTAATTATTTTTATAGATAATTTAACTTTATTTCATATTTCATGTATATATAATAGCTGAAAAATATATCATTTCCTTTTATTTTCTTAAATTTTTTCTAGTCAATTTACTAATTTCAATTACAATAATAGAATTTTAAAAAATTAAGTGAAGTCTAATTATGATTGTATGTTTCGGTGCTGATACAGTTAAAAGAAAGGGGAACGAATTATGTTCTGAAAATGTTTTTTTTTTTTTTGGTAGCTATGATCGAGCGAAATATAATGTGGAGTCATTTTGAGATAGTCAAATTCAAAGTACTATTTTTGTGTCAAATTGTTTAGGTTTTTAAATTTTACCAACGTTATATATTTCTCTCATTCACATCGATCCTTTAATTTCATTATATTTTCTGTTTTGAATCTTTTTTTTTTCTTTTTTCTTTTTAATTTTGGAATTAGATACCAAATAAGATATGATAACATTATCTTGTTTATGTAAGAGAATGTAGGATAACCTTTAACTTTAGAATCAAAGCAACTTGCTACGAAATTTAGTACATAATCGATATATGCTTTGTGGGATTTAAAATATATAATGCGAAGTTACATCTTGATATATGATTAAATTGAAATTTATTAAGAATTATTCTTATGTCTTTTATTTTATTTATATTTTTTAACACTTAATAAATGTTAGTTTTATTTTTCATATATTAATTTATTATTGAATTTTTTGTATAATTCTTTTTCTTTTATGATTCAATTGATTTTTGTGCTTTGGCCTGCCCACCGAAAAGGAAATTCTAGCTCTGTTCTTGATCATATTAATAAGTTTTTATTAACTATTTAATCCATAAACTCATTTTCTTATATGGTTCAATTAACAAACTAATATTACTATTGATTATAATCGTAATTCAATTAAGTACCTCATAATTGATTACTATGGACCATGATACTTGAATACTAAGGAAAGTCACCCATAATTGTTTTGTGGAGTTCAATAAGACCTGAAAAAAATTCTGAAACAGGGACGACTTAATAAAGTTTCAGTAGGAATGTTATTATAACATTATTGTTTAAGTATAGATTTCCCTAGATATAAAATTAAAAATGTGAGTAGCAGTTAATTAGTTAACTGATAAAATCTTTTCCAATCAAATAAGAAATCTAGATATGAATCTTGCTTAAGAACGATCAATCCAATGTTCTGTCCTAACCATTATAATGTTTAGATTAGGCAAAATTCAACTACAACTTATTAACCTACCCGAATTTGAAAGATAAAAATGGATACCATGGGTAAGGTTTTTAACCTAACCTTCTAAAATGGCAAGTCAACTACCGCGCATGCTTGGCGCGATAGTCACTCTATAAGTATAAGTGCTTGTGGGATGTAGGGGGTAATGACCGGAATTCAAGTCTTCAGAAGTGAGTGTCACGCACATATACACTTAAATTATACTAGAGTAGAATTTCTATCTTGTAAAAATAAAAAATGTCAAGTCAAGTGGGGCATCTTTTTTTTTTTTTTTTTTTTTAATTGAAATAAACTCCTTTATCTCTTTGGTTTTGGGGTTTTTTTTTTTTTTTTTTCCACTATATTTCCCTCACATTTTTCTCTATCTGATTCTAACTTTCTCAGTGTATTATATTCACCATTTTCAATATTTCTCTTCCTTTTAAGTGTGATCTTATATGGCACCAATAATATTTATTGTCGCGGTGGTTTTATAATTTTTTATACAGGTGTTTTTTTTTTTCCTTAGTGTAAATAAAAAAGAACTCAGTTTTAAAAGTGGATCCTTATTTTTCTATATATATAAATGAAGTTCAACGGTTAAGTTTCATTTCTTACCATTTTACTTTGCATGCTGTACTTAAGCTTTTTCCATACGTTAGATAAGCTTTCTTGCTCTTTCACCGAGATTGGTTTAATGAAATGTACCACGTACCATCTATCACACTTCATATGTAACGAATGAACGTGGTACCTCTAACCCATATTCATGGTCACATCATCGTCAAAGTCTTTCACATCTAATTTCCAATCAGATCCCTTATTCCAACATCAAACTCACATACGTTTCCATTTCAGACCCTCCATTCGATGACCCATCTCTCTCTCTCTCTCATGAATATTGCAAGCACATGACACATCAAATTTCTAAAACAAGGCCCATATATCTGTCAACATTTAGCCTATGTAATATTCTCTAAAATGTTTTGTTTTCATTCATTCAACCAACATGGTCCAAATGCATTTTAAGGCAACCTTATTTTATACCCGCATCTTACCATTGCAAATCCATGAAATGTTACATCATTAGCAATAAAGAAAAGAAAAAAGAAAGGAAAAAAAAAGTCCCATTTTCCAACAAGATTACAACATCCAAACTCAAACCTATCATCTTCCATACATAGCAATTTGATAAGCGAACCATTGGCTGTCACCCCCCATAAAGTAATTTCCCTTTGGTTTTAGTTCTTCAATGGAAGAAACTCAAAAAATTGGAAAGGAGTGAAGTTGGCATTCATGGCTGAAACTGATATATCAGTCTCCCTTTCGTTAATGTTATTGTTGCCATCACTGCTGCTCCGAAGTGGAAAGAGTTGAAGAGTTTGAGATTCCCCACATCCATCTTCTTCATTGCTGACACTACTGTTAAAGTAGTTGATACCATTTTCTCTATAGGGTGCTATAAAGATGTTCAAGTCACGAGTCTTAATGAGCTTTTGTTCCATTGTAGTTCTCACTGTAGCTTGGGTTGTGGTAGTAGTAGCAGTAGTAGCAGATGAAGTAGGGGTGTTTATGAGGTGGGTGAGATGAGGAGGACAAGTCAACTGCATTATCTGCCGCGTGGCATTCCTTTCCACAAAGTTTCTTCTTTGTTGTAATTCTCCTTCATCGAATTGGATCCATCCATCTGTCATACATTCTGCCACTGCTGCTTTTGCTGACCTTTGTATTGAAACAGATTCCTGAAAAATAATTATAGACATGCAATCACATGAAATCTCCAAATCTGAAACATTTTTTGATAAATAGAATGAGACAATTTCAATTGGGCACTCCTTAATTGTCTTGAGAAATAAAGTCAGCATTCAGGACAAAGTTCATGGTCCATGAAAAACAAAGTAGTACTAGCGTCTCAGCTAGGGTTAGCGTTGTCCTTTCAATCACAAGGTGCTCATTTCTATAGAATGTTAAGGGTGGGTGCCCTAAACAGTACTAGCCTAATTGACATGAAAAAGCACAGGACCCAAAATCCCAGCTAAGTTTCATAACAGAAGCCCCGACAGAAAGGAAGGAATGCAGCTTTTGGACCCTTTTCATTTCCCAACAAACAAAGCATTTTGCTGGTTCCCTAGTGACTATATCACCTTTTTAAGATTATAAACTCAACAATGATCTAGCTAGTAATCATATGCAAATTATCCAAGTTTAATTCCTTCTTACATACTTTTTAGAGACTAAAGGGATTCCAAGTTCAAAAAGGAGGAGTAGAGTATGGAGAAAGACAGACAAAGGAAGGTAGAAATTGACCTCTGCAAGCGTACTGCAGTTTGTATGGGGTGCCCAGTTCTTGGTCTGTTCAACTTCAAACACTGTCCTATTTGCCCCTGTAGACAAAAAGAAAAACAAAAAGAATACAACTTTACATCCCAGACAACAATCAGAATAGAAAAAAGTAATACAAAATTACAAATCAAACATATCTAAGAACAAAATGTAAAGCAAAAAGCCATACAAAATTGTCCTGTCTCTCTTTCTCTCTCTAACATGAACTGCACTAGTGGCTGTGGTGATCATAATAATAATATAACATATTAAAGTTAATTATTCTACGTGGGTTTTACCTAATTCTTTCCTGTTTAAGTTTTCAATATTATCACGGTGGTGATCATCCGAAGCCAAATCCATTTGACGGCGGCGTTTCTGCCTCTCTCTGGCCTTGTGATTTTGGAACCAGTAGAAAACATTCTTCCCTTCAATCTTACCATATCTCCGAAGCTGTGCAGTAATATGCTGAATTTGCTCAGCCGACGGTGTTCGAGTCCCACGTCGATATAATTCTTCAAGAGCCCTCAACTGCTCCGGTGTTGGATTCCACCTTGAGCTCACCACAACAGGTGGAGTGTTGAACTCTCTCATCTTGTTCTGCTCAGACACAGCTGCTGCAACAAATAGCCAAATGAAACACACAAACATACACAAGGAAAAATACTAATCACTCTCACTCTGACACACAAATATACACACACATATAAATGACAAACTATTGCATACCCTGCAGATGTTGACATTGTGAAAAGAAATCGGTGCCATGAATACGGCTTAAGCAGTGAGTGTTTGTGGTCGAGTTGTTGTTGTTGTTGTTGTTGATGTTGTTGGTAGAAGGCAGTGGCCTTGGAATGAGAGGCCTAAGTTTCCGGCCATTGAATGAGTCAGGCATGTTGAACTCTCCACCATCATTATAACCCATCATCCACATTTTGATAGACTAAAAGAAGGAACAATTTCTTTCTCTCTCTATAAGTAGAGCTGAATATATTGAAGGGGGTTTGTGATGTAGATGAAGAGGTATATGTAATGGAAGAAGGAGCAGGAGAGTAAAGCAGGGCTTTAATTAAATACACCTAGTCTCTCTCTTTCCCTAGAGGGGAAAAGGGTTTTTGATACGGTGGGTTAAAGAATGGTGTTAGAGTAGTAAATATGGGAATAGAGCATGCAAGAATGGTGGGGTTATGAAATAGGAATCATTACCTCCCTCACATAGGAAATAGACATATAGTTTATAAATAGTATGTATTGATGCTTTTAAAGAGAGAGCCAATGCTGAAATTTGGTTAGTTAAGCTGAAATAGTGAGTATTTGTGTTTCAGAAAATCAGAGATGGGGATTGATCACTTTAGAGAGAGAGAGAGAGAGAGAGAATGGTGTTGGTTTAATATGGAACAAAGTGCGGAACACACATGAGGTTGACTAGGCTAGAGGGAGAGAGAGCGAGAAAAGACAAAAGAAAAATGAAAATATAAAAAGAAAAGAGAAAAGAGAAAACGAAGGAAAAGGCAAAGAAGGGTTGCTAAGAGTGAGAAAGAAGAGGAAGCGTGGAATTCTGGGAGGGTTTTTGGGAGTAGCGAAGGAAAAACGACGTGACGGTGATGAGGGTTATCATAATTCATAAGCCTCATCACACTTTCTTTACCCTTCTCTCATTTATTGTTCTCCTTACGTCTCGTGCCTTTCACACTTATTCTCAATCCGAACTGCCCCTCTCCTTTCTCTCTGCCCCTCCTCCCTCTTTTCTTTTTCACCTAATTAATACTTCAAATATACATTACCATTCTAACATACTTACTGACTGTCCATGCATCATTCCATTCTCTCTCTCTCTCTCTCAAACTTTACTGCATGTACAGATCTTTTTCTTCTCACATTCTCCTCCTTACCACCATCTTCTCTGCTTTGACTTAATGCTTGGGTTTAAGTGGTGTGAGATGCATTAGTACCGGAGTTAGCAGGGTTATTTAGCGCAGAAGTTTAACTCATCACGATAAAAAGTGACTTGCTCTCGAATTTTTACCTTTTTATGTACACTCATTTGCACAATACCCACGTTTTGCATAATCATAATATTTTCATTTTAAAAAAATGCCCACACTTTATAAGTGTACACTAATTAGTGCTCATAAAAATAATAAAAAAACTATACTAGCTACATCCGTTATTATCCTTAGGTTGAGAAATGGTAGAATGATACTACACCTTCATGTGCCATTAAAATGACTATGCCTCTTCTTTATATATATATATATATATATAAAATAAAAAATGCTGTGCCTCATTTGGAATCTACCTAATTCACTGCACTCCCTAATTTGAAAAATTAAAATTTTCTTCGTCTCTTATTTTTTGCCCTGACCTAGGGGCATGCAGTGCTATATATCTCACTTTTCTTCCAGATATAGTCCCTTGGCCTTGGTAATTATGATGGAATGACTCCACGTTCGAGTGACTGTGTCCGTGTCCAGAGTCCAGACTATAATATGAATGCCATAATTGTTGAATTATGTCTTTGCTGTTGGATGGGGTGGGGCCCTAGTACCGCATACAGGAGGCTCCTGCTTTATGTCTTTATCTTTGAAATTTCCATCAACGTACGTACCAAGTAAAGTGTCAAGCAAAACCAAGATATTAAAAAATGACGAATGTTGAGAGTCAATGGCCTAGCAAAACTAACAGCAATTTATGTGACATTAATCGCATAACAATTTTTTTTTTTTTTGAGAAAGAATCGCATCAACAATTAAATAAAGAAACTGTCAAGTAATCTATAATAATAATAATAAGTGAAACTGAGAAAAACTCAAATTAGAATTTCAAATTAGAGTTCTATTTTTGTGTTATATGTCATAAATTATTTATTCTTAAAAAATTTTATTTCTTAATTTTATAATAAAATGTGGGACCACATTATAAAAATTCATTCAATTAAGATATTAAGTACAAAAATTAAAGAGTCTAAAATAAATGAATCGAAAAAAAAAAGTGTTTCATTATAATTTTTTAAAAAGTTAACAAAATATAAAAATGCCTATCAATAATATTTAAATTATATATATAGGAATTATATTATGCATCTTCTTTTATATTTTTAAGTGTATCTATACATATGCATAAGGTTACAAGCTAGTAATATTAATAAGTAATTAACTAATTATTGTGTTAATAAACATGCCCACTCAAATTCAACAAGTGGCAACTCTAAGAATTTTTTCCAATGTGGTCATTATAAAATTTAAATTATACAAAATCTTATAATAAAAAATTTCATAAATTGAAAAAAAAAACACGCAAATACAAAAAATCTTACAATTTCCTTCTACGAGGTTTTTTTATTTTTATTTTTATTTTATTTTGAAATTGTTACATGATAGTCTCATTATCAATGTTACAAGCTACATCTCTTTCAAAATTTTAGTTCAATAAAATTTTTCTTGGGTTTTTCCTTTTTGTTTGTAAGGGCCTATTTTATTTTTAAGAGGACCTAAGTTTAAGGATAAAATTTGGCTACAAATTTAGTTATAACCAAAGGCTACAACTCTCACTAAAAAAAAAAAAATGAAAATGACTACATATTTTGAAAATCTAACAATTGAATTGTATGTTTTTTTTTTTTTTTAAATACATGTCAAATTTCATGCCAATTGGATGTTAAAATATTACAATTTCCTTCCTGAGTTTTCTTATTTTGAAGTTGTTACATGATAGTCTCATTGTCAATGTTACAAGCTACATTTCTTTCAAAATTTTGGTTTAATAAATTTTTTTATGGGCTTTTCCTTTTTTGTTTGTAAGGCCCTAATTTATTGTTAAGAGACCTAAGTTTAATTAAGGACAAATTTGGCTAGCACTTTCACTAAACAAATTAACATGACTATTTATTTATTTGGGAACAGCTTATCTAGCTATTTGCTAAAAAAAATTTGGACAAAATTTAGCTACAAAATTGATTATAACCTAAGGCTACAACTTTGTTCAAGAAAATAAACATTACTACATATTTTAAAAATTTAACAATTGCATGTTCTTTACACTTTTAATACACATGTCAAATTTAGTGTTAATCGGATATTATTTACTATATGATTTATAAGCTTATATTTTATGCATAATTTTAAACTATAAAAACTTGCAATTTAAACAATTTATTTATGACATGGCTATTGATCTTTAATTTTCAAGAAATTTTGCAAGAATGGAGGATATAAAAAGAAGATGTAATCCAATGGTAGATTTATTATAAATTCATCTCTAATAAAAAGATATTAAGTAAGGTTATAGTTTAAGGTTACAATCAATTTTGTAGTTAAAATTTGTCTAAATTTTTTTATTGAAAGTATGCTAAAATATACTTAGAGCCCATTTGGTAGAGCATTTTTGCAACACGTTTTCAGTTTTTACTTTTTAAATAATATTACACGCATTTCTACATACTTTTTCAATTGCACATATTTCAAAAAAAAAAATACAAACAACATTACTTAAACTACTTTACCAAACAAGCACTTATATCTTAAATTTTTTTTGAAAAAGTAAAGTTTTAAAAAACTGTCCTTAAAACCTAAAAACTAAAACTGACGAGAAACAGCACATATTTTAAAAAAAAAATGGCATTTTTTTTTAATGTTTTTAAAATTTGTTGCTTTCGTGAATTCTAATAGAGAAATGCTAGTGACACACACTTTTGCACAACTTTATATCACAACTCGTCACATGACGAATTGTGGTTGGTTAGAGTGTGTCCCCACATGGCCCACAAACATACTCTAACCAACCACAGCTCGCCATATAGCGAGTTGTGGCACAAAATTGTGCAAAAATGTGCGTCACTAGCATTTCTCATTTTAATAAATGATTTTCCGTATTTGGCCTAATAGAAATGGTTTCTCCAGGGCTACGGTGAAGCCTAGGCCGTACTTTATATTTTCAAGAACAGTAATGAGTAATGGCTAATGACTGCCTCAAAACTAATCTATAAACTAAAGTAGATTGCATTGCTAAATGTGGCTAAACTGCATTGAAAACATTGAAAATTCTTCCCATAATTTCTTGCAGAGACAGCAGGTCAATGGATCAAAATACAAGGTTGATGACGATCTGCTTCTGCTGGTATGGCTACCTTCACACATTTACTTTATAGGGGGTCGGGGACCTGGTTGACATTGTTGATAGGCTTTTATTGGAGCAACAAATCTCGGCCCCTAGCCAAGTGTTCTGAATTCCATCCATATTTTTGGGAAAAAAGAATCTAGCCTAAGCCAAAATTGAAAAGAAAAAAGAAGAAGAAACATGGCTATTAAACTAATTTTACGGTGAAAGTAACACATCATATTTCATTTCCTGCCATTTTCGTTCAATTTATACGTGCACATTTATCGCTTGATTATAAAGGAGAAATACCATCCTTCCATATCCTTTCCCCTTTCGTTCCCTCCCTTCAACTAAATAGAAGAAAGGACTCGTCCACCTACTTCTTTCCCTTCCTAAATCCACCAAACCAAACATAGTTTTGAGGACTTAGAAGATTTCTTCTCTTTCTTTAGGTTATTGATCGTCTTGTGATTTGTAGGAATAGCAATTTTTGCCCGACCCGCGAGTACCTAGCTCGGCCTAACTCTAATGGGTCGGGTTTTACTTGGTTCAATTAGGAATAGGATCGGGTATGAGTTTTTTTTTTTTTTTTAAAACCTGAAGTGGGTCCGAGTCGGGTCCGAGTTTTATTAAAAAAACCCGAGACTCGACCCGAAACCCGGTTTGATAAAAACCCAGTACCCCGAAATTACCAAAATACCCTATATATACCTATAATCTAACCCTAACTAATCCCTCATTTCTTCAGTTTACTCTTTAGTAGCTGCTGCAACTCACTCATTTCAGCTCACTCCCACACTCCTCCCTCCCTCCACATAACTCAGCCCGCATCCCAGAATACAATGCACTTCTCTCGGCAAAGTCCCTCGTAGACGACCCACAATCGGCCCTTTCATCATGGAACGCCACCACGAACCACTACACGTGGAGGGGCGTCACGTGCAACGACACCACTCATCGCCACATGACATCTCTTGACCTCTCCGACCTCAACCTCTCCGACACTCTCTCCCCTAACCTCGCCCACCTCCGCTTCCTTACGAACCTCAGTCCGACCCTCCCTCTCGGCCTCTTCCTCATCTTAGTCCGAAAGGGAGGGTCAACCCTCCCTCACTCATCTTATGTTGCAAGGATCGGTTGCTTTTGAAGGGATTTTGCTTCAATGCTCTTTGTTTGTTTTGAATTTTTCTAGTTCTTAAATTTATGGGTTTGTTTTGTAGGTTTGAAATTTATGTTAGTGTTCTTGCTGGAGATCGGTTTGTGTTTGGTTTAAGTTGATTTTGTGTTGGTTTCTTGTAAAGATGAGAAAATTTGGGTTTGAGTTGTGATTTTGTATCTGGGTTTTATGATTTGAGAAAATCTGAGTTTTGTGGTTTGAGAAAATCTGAGAAGATCTGCTGCTAGACTTGTGTTTGTGTTCTTGCTAGAGATCGGTTTGTGCTTGTGTTTTTGTGTTTGGTTGACAAGAAAGAGCAAAAAAATGCAAGAAAATCTAGGCATGTGTTCTTATATTTAAGATCTAGGTTTGTGTTCTTAAGTGTTCTGTTAAAGATGAACATAGATCTAAATTGATGTATTTTTTGGATTTTAATTTTTTTAATATTTTTTTAAATTTGTTAAAATTGATAAATTAAAAAAAATTAATTGGTTGTAAATGATGCATTTTTAATATTATTTTAATGACCACGTCGGTATTCTGATTGCCTAAAACAGGAAAAAGACTACGTGGGATCTACCTTTATGTGAGGAAAAAAATCTAGGCTTAAATTTTTTTTTTTTTTTGGTTGGGCCACGAATTGGGCCCAATTCCTAAACGGGGCCTGTGGGCCCGTGGGGCTTGGCTAGGGTGGGTCCAGGCCCCGAAAAAAACCCGGTATCCTAAACGGGCTGGGTTTAGGCCACGGGTCTTGCCTCGCGGGTCGAGTTCAAGTATGGAAAAACTCGGTCCGAACCCGACCCGTTGCCGTTCCTAGTGATTTGGTTGGCCATTTGTTCGACCACCCATTTATTTTAGGGACTTATTCGAGAGATTAGGTGGTGTTTGAAGGAAAATAAAATGAAGGAGCACTACAAGAAAAACGACCTATTGCGGCGGGTGCAAAAACTGCCACTATATGTCGCCTATTGCAACGCTTTTTTGGCCTGTCGTTGTACATGAGATCTATTGTGGTGTTCCATTGGCCCGCCACAATAGTTCTAGTATTTTGTGATGTACTACAGCAGCAAGCCAATGACCCGCCACAATAGACTTGTTTTAGCGGCGTTAATCTTTGATATAGCGGCATGTCAATGACCCACCACAATAGACCTTTAAATTGCCCCCACCTAGTCCTAAATTTTCCCTCTGTTTTTTTGTCCCTTTTCATTTTTAGCGCCTTTTCGTTTTTAGCCATTTCATTAGTCTCCCACACATACACACATTCTCTCTCTCTCTCAAACACTTCAAAAATCTCTTCACTGTCTCCCATTTTAGCCGAAACCCATCTCAGTCTCCAAACCCCGCCGTAACAACCCAACATACTCCCACCTCTTCTCTACCAAATACGTCCCTTTCAACCACTTCACCAAACCTCCAATGAGTCCTACTCTATTGATGAAATTGTGTACTGCTCTCAATCCAGTGGGCTGTTCGACATCCAGCATGATATTGCTGCTCTTGATTCGGTGGGCTTCCTATTATTTATGAGGTAGCCGTAGCTCCGGAGGTCAGTCCTCTCTTTCATTTTCTTCAAATCTGTGTGTGTTTCTTTTGAAGCTGTTTTGATTCGTTTTGAGTTTCTATTTCTCTATTTCATTTCTAGGGTTTCAGTCACGGTCCTGTTTGGTAGCTGAGAAAATTAAGGGCAAGATAATAAAAATTGAAACTGTTTAGGTTGTTTGTTTAGCCTGGGCATAAGTTAATTTTGGTTCAAACGTTGACCTACATATTTGGGATTTTCCCCCCCTTTTTCCCGGATATTGGGAATTTAGATTTTGGGTTTGCTAAAGTGTGTTTAGCACTGTTGATTAATGAAGGGTTGTGGTTTTGATTTTGTGTTTTTATTGTTTCTGTGTAATTTTTGCATTTCTGGAAATGAGTTTGTATTGAGGTTGAAGCACATTTGGACTAATATTTCTGGTTAAGTGAACTGATTTTGTAAATGGGGTTTGGCTTTCCATTTAGGTACATGGAAGTGTTATTGTGCACGAGAATTCTGATGTTTCCAAATGTTAACTTTTATGTCAAGTTAGCAACTCTAGAATGATGTTATTACATTATTTCAAACTAAAAGTAAGAAAGGAAATTGTTTGAGCTTGATGGGAGTGACTGTACCAGTTGCTTTTAAATTTTTAAAATGGTCTAAGCTTAAGACTAGGAGTGAGATTCTGAGTTCCTAGATTTAGGATTTCACTTTTCGGTTAGAGTATGATTTGCTGCCATTAACATATAGTTGTTGTGATGATCTTAATCATATACAGTTTTCATTATATCTGAGTGAAGGTATGTTACATTATTGACTTGATAGTTTACATGGTCTTATATAGTGGACATACATTAATCGTGCTGATTTTTGACTTGTGACAGGGAAAACATTCAAATTTCTGTAATTGGAGATTCCTCTAAGCTATCAAGATCCCTACAAGAGCTGATAATAGGAATTGAGGAGACCACCAACACTAATTGTGGACTCCAACTAATTGCTTTTTAAGGTATCTATTATGTTTCATGATGATCCTGTCACTACTGCTGTATTTCCTATAGCCTCATTTGTGTTCAAAGCTGTACAAAGTTATCATATTTCTTTTATAGCTTGCTTTTTCACTAAGTTGTTGTGCCATATACATTTACAGAACTATTTTAGGGTTTTTAGTGTTTTAGGGGCATTGGGTTGGTGTCAAGATATATGGGCATGGATCTGAATAAATTAAAATATGATAAATAGCTTATGAAATAACGTGGGTGTGAGAGCATTTTGAGTGTCAGTGTTGAATTCGTCGTTTGATTGGGTGCTTTGAGAACAATTTTCTTGTTAAGTAGATAATAGAATAACTTTCCTCCTTTTCATATTTATGTATAGCATGTCTTCACATTCATCTGTTCCTATCATCCACGTCCTCGTTGGATTAATGGAACTATTTGGTTCTTAATAGAATCCAAGCACATACACCCTCAACAATGGTGGAACTCATGAAGAACCAGAAAAGGAGAGAAAAGAGGGAAAAGTATGTATGTGAAAGATTCTGTATATTAGATAAAAAGGAACTCAGTACTTTATATACAATGAGAATAACCCGGTGAAGCTAACTAACTAATCTAACTAATTAACGATCTACCAATACAGAGCTAACACGTGTCTATTATTATCTAACTAATTACATCAAGACTGACCTAATTGTAGCTCTATAATTATCTATACAAAACGACTTGTAGCTGTACTCTGTTTTGTACCTGAAACTTTATTCTGTACCTGAAGGCTCGAATGTCATGCTCTAATACTCCCCTCAAGATGAACTATATATATTAATGAAGTTCATCTTGGAAAGAAGATATAGGAACTGTCGTTGTGCTAGGGGCTTTGTAAACAGGTTTGCCAATTGATGCCTTGTTGGAACATGAAAAGTCTTAAGCACTCCATCTTGAATTTTTTCTTTAACGAAATGACAATCAACTTCAATATGCTTGGTCCTCTCGTGGTATACTGGATTGGCAGCAATATAAAGGGCTGCTTTACTATCACAATAAAGTGCAGCCGGTTGTTTATGATGAATATCGAATGTAGTAAGCAATGAAAGCAGCCAAACAATCTCACTTGTAACAGTGGCCATTGCTCTATATTCGGACTCAGCAGAAGACCTGGAAACCACTTGTTGCTTCTTACACTTCCAGGATATCAAGGATTCATCCAAGAATATACAAAAACCAGATATAGACCTTCTGGTATCCACACACGCTGCCCAATCAGCATCACAGTAACACTTTAGTTGCAACTTTGAATCAACAGATAGGAAGAGACCTTGACCTGGTGTCTTTTTCAAATATTTAAGGATCTTGTAAACAGCTTGTAGATGTGGCATCTTAGGAGCACTCATAAATTGACTCAACTTGTGAACTGAGTAGCTGATGTCTGGTCTTGTCAAAGTCAGGTATAACAGCTTCCCAATTAGGCTTCTATACATTGAAGGATCAGGTACTGCCTCTCCAACTCCACTGCTCAGTTTGACATATGGATCCATAGGAACATTTGAAGGTTTACAAGCTAATAGGCCTGTATCTGATAAAAGCTCAAGAGTAAATTTCCTCTGATATAAGGACAAACCCTTAGATGTTCTAGCAACTTCAAGACCTAAGAAATACTTGAGAGTACCTAAGTCTTTAAGTTTAAAGTTGTTATCTAGAAACTATTTGAAGGTAGTAACAGCATCCACATCATTACTAGCTATCAAAATATCATCAACATAGATCAAGAGGATGATGATACAGCCTTTGTCAACTCTAGTAAACACTGAATAGTCTGACTTGGATTAAACAAAGCCATGGTTGATGATGGTGGAAGAAAGCTTAGCAAACCATTGTCTACTAGCTTGTTTAAGACCATACAAAGACTTCTGAAGCTTGCATACCTCCCCCTTGCTACCAAATCCAGGAGGGGGAACCATTTATACCTCCTCAAGCAAATCCCCATGGAGGAAAGCATTGTTGACATCTAATTGAGAAAGATGCCAACCTTGAATAGCAGCCACAACAAGCAATGTTCTGACAGTAACAAACTTCACAACAAGATTGAATGTCTCAGAATAATCAATGCCCGCAGTCTGAATGTATCCTTTAGCCACTAACCTGGCTTTATATCTCACAACAGACCCATCTGCCTTAAGCTTAATTTTGTAGACCCATTTACAACCTATAGGGACTTTACCAGGAGGCAAAGAATTCATTATCCAAGTATTATTGGTTTGCAAAGCTTCTATCTCAGCTTGCATGGCAGTCTGCCATCTAGGATCTAAAAGGGCTTGAGCATATGACTCAGGTTCTTTATGAATGGTTAAGGCAATAGAAAAAGCCCTATGTGGTGTGGAAAATTTATCATAAGAGAGAGTAGAGGATAAAGGGTATAAAATACCTGAACTTGGAACAATGGAGTCAGATGAGATAAGGAGGGAAGCTGAGGCCGAGACTGAACTGGAGACAAGATTGCAATGATAGTCCTGAAGGTAAGTGGGGGGCTTATGGACCCTTGAAGAATGCCTAAGGGAAGGAGCATTTTCAACGAGAGGAGGTGAAGGATCAGAAGGTTTGGAAATATCAAACACAGTATGTGAAGGAGACACAAGATCAGGGAATTCATCAGGTGGCATAGCAGTATCACAAATGTCAAGGGAAGGAGAAAATTTGGCAAAAATGGGAGGAGGTGGAAATGAGATAGAATGAGATGATGAGGATTGATCAGAAACACAAGAAATGGAAGGAAACATAGAATCATTGACTGGTGAAGGAGGGGTGACAGATTTGGAAAGCCATGATTTGAATGGAAAAATAGATTCTTTAAAAATGACATCTCTAGAAACAAAACAAGTTTTGGTGGCCAAATCATATAGCTTGTAACCTTTAATACCATGTGGATAACCAAGAAAAATGCAAACCCTTACTCTAGGATCAAATTTAGATCTGTTTCTGCATAAAGAAGAAGCATAACAAAGACAACCAAACACCCTTAGATGCGCATAAGTAGGTGGATGACCTAAGAGCTTCTCGTAAGGGGTGACATTAGTTAACAAGGGACTTGGAATCTTATTAATGAGATAAGTAGCAGTAAGAACACAATCACCCCAAAATTTTAAAGGCAAATTAGCTTGAAACCTCAAAGCCCTAGCCACATTAAGAAGATGCTGATGTTTTCTTTCAACAGTAGAATTTTGTTGAGGTGTTTCGACACAAGACAATTGATGTATAATTCCTTTGGAACTATAAAAAGATTGTAAAGCAAACTCAGGACCATTATCAGACCTGATTGTTTTAATGTGAGTGTGAAACTGAGTAAACACAAAATTGTAAAAGGATGGAAGTAAAGATTAGACATCAGATTTCTGTGATAACAAAAACACCCAGGTGCACCTACTATAGTCATCCACAATGGTAAGAAAGTACTTTGATCCATTTAAAGAAGAAGTAGAGTAAGGACCCCAAATATCAACATGAACCAATTCAAAAATAAAAGAAGAAGTATGAATGGAAGTAGGAAAAGGCAATCTTCTTTGCTTTGCAAGAGGACATATATTGCAATCAAAAGTACTTTTGTTGCTGCAAGAAATTACATCAGGTACAAAAGAATGCAACAAAGCTAGTCTCTGTGCAGAAGGGTGGCCTAACCTACAATGCCAAAGACTAGAATTATTCATGACAGAAGCAGCATTACAAGTTTGGACAGAGACACCTGAGCTAAGAGGAGAGAACTTTGAAATGATGTCTAGGACAGATTGTGGAAGAATGACAGAGGATGTAGGTTGTAGAGTATAGAGACCTCCTTGCTTTTTACCCAACCCAATCATCCTCCAGAGCTGCAAGTCCTGAATTAAACAGAAATGTGAAAGAAAAATACAACAGCAAGATGGAGACTGGGTTAGTTTACTAATAGAGACAAGGTTAAAAGAAAATGTAGGAATGCAAAGCACATTTTCTAGAATTAAACCAGAAGACAAGTGAACTGTGCCAATGTGAGTGACTTTGGCAACAGCTCCATTAGGTAACTGAATTGAAATTTGAACCACAGATGTGATGGATGTGAAAAATTGAAGGGAGTGGACCATATCATCAGTGGCTCCACTGTCTAAAATCCGGTCATTGGATGTAATGTGTGAAGTGTTGACATGAGAAGAAAAAACTGAATATTGTAAAGAATGAAGAGGTAACTTTGGGAACTGAGGAGAAGACCAAGTACCTGACATCTCATGCCCTTGAAGACCCTTGGATGGTTGTGTAACGACTGTAGCAACCTGATGAGTAGCAGAAGTAGACTCCTGTGGAATCTGTGTACCAAAGTGAGCTTGGGTATTCAACAAACAGAGAAACTGTTGATATTCTGCTCTAGTAAGATTGACACTCTCCTCAGAAACATCAGTAACAGCAACAGCATTGGCAAAAGAATTTCCACCTTGTTGACCTTTGTTCTTAGACTTATAGTTAGGTGGATAACCATGTAGTTTGTAGCACTTATCAACCACATGGCCCAAAATCCCACAATGGGTACACTGAGGTCTGCATGACTTACCCTTGTTGAATCCTTTAGTGAAAGGAGTATTGGTTCTAACTGCCAAGGCTGAGGATTCACTGGTTATCTTCCTTCCAAGCTTCCTTTGTTTCTCATCTTGAAATAAAAGAGAGAAAACCTTGCTTAAAGAAGGAACAGGATCCATAAGCAAAATCTGTCCTCTCACTGAAGAATAGGTGTCATTAAGACCCATTAGGAAGGACATAACACACTCTTCTACTTGATGTCCACATGAACAAGTCCTGTATTCAGAAAATTCTTGCCACAGACTCTTAAACTTGGTGTAATAAACATTGATTGTCAAATCTTCTTGAGTCAAAGAACAAATCTCTCTCTTTAACTCAAAGATACGAGGACCATTTCCTTGTGCAAATCTATGTTGCAAATCCAACTAGACCTCCCTTGCTGTCTTGAAATAAACCACACTAGGTTGCAAATCCTTCGAAACAGAATTAAACAGCCAAGCAAGAACAGTACTATTACACTTACACCAAGCAAAATAACAAGGGTGATCAACAGACTTAGGTTTTTGTATAGAACCATCAGTAAAACCCAATTTTGTTTTAGCATCCAATGCAATGAGTATAGCTCTACTCCAGGTACCATAATTCTCTTCTGTGAGATGTTGAACAATAAGAGAAACACCTAGATTGTCACTATTAGACAAGAAATAGGGACTGGAAGAGTTTTCCCACAGATGAATTGTTGGAATAGTTGGAACAGAGGTGCTTGCTGTGCTATCAGCCATATCTACCAACTCAGATTTTGACTCAACAATCAAGACTGAATATTCTACAATCAAGATTCACAAACACTAAACCCAAAAATCGATCACTTTCAGTAATCCCAAAAATTTCTTCAAGAATCAGTAATGAACCCCATTGATCAATAGAAACCCTAAGATTTTATCACAGAATAGGGTTCGAAGAAAACCCAAATTCGATCTCACAATCCCTAGGCTTTGAACCCAATTGCCAGAAATCGCAAATGAAATTCAAGAACGAAATAGGGAAGAGACAAAAAATAGTGCAAGAATCAAGAATTAAAGAGAAAAGTTTTCTACTTGATTCGAAGGCGTTAAGCACTGAAAGTAAAGAAAACAAGTAAAAGATTGAACTAGAGAGTTTCAAAAAAATACCAGATGAAGCTCTCAACTAGTTCGTGCTCTGATACCATAACAGAATTCAAGCACATACACCCTCAACAATGGTGGAACTCATGAAGAACCAGAAAAGGAGAGAAAAGAGGGAAAAGTATGTATGTGAAAGATTTTGTATATTAGATAAAAAGGAACTCAGTACTTTATATACAATGAGAATAACCCGGTCAAGCTAACTGACTAATCTAACTAATTAACGATCTACCAATATAGAGCTAACATGTGTCTATTATTATCTAACTAATTACATCAAGACTAAACTACTTGTAGCTCTATAATTATCTATACAAAACGACTTGTAGCTGTACTCTGTTCTGTACCTGAAACTTTGTTCTGTACCTGAAGGCTCGAATGTCATGCTCTAATAGTTCTTATAAATTATATGATACACATTGACTGTCTCTCTAGACTTAATTATTTGCTTTTATTTTTATCATGAAAAGGTATTTGATAAAGACTTTACCTCTATAGATGTCTGATTGCTTTCTGTTTTTGGTATTTACTTTTTGAAGTCTAATATTTTACTTGTGAAAAGTATAGCTTGAGATTCCTCTAACTCTAAGCACTAGTGTGATGATCAATGTGTTTCAAGTGCACTTGTCTTCACATGGAAGAATCCAAATACCCTCAAATTTTCTCTGATTGTCCAATCATATGTTGGAGTTGGTTTGTTGGAAAAACAAACCTGTTGCAGGTTTTTTATATGACTAGGTAAGCTGCATTGTAATCTAGGCTGCATAATAGGTGGAATCTAAACCCATATGTATGCTAATCCAGACCAATGCCTATTATTCTTGAAGGTGATTGAATCACAAGGTTGTTTTGTGTATCAATTTTATTGTGGTGACAATGTGATTTCTTTAGGCATATTAGTGCTTTACTAAACATAAATTGGATTTTCATCAGTAATATGGGGGATAAGAATCAAATGATTTAGTTCATTTAATTAGAGGCTAGTTTATTATAAATGATGAGACACTTGCTAATTTTTAATTTGTCTTGCCGAAATGTATACTCCATAGGACAACAACTTTTCTTCTAATTTAGAAAATAACAGAGAATGTAATATATTTTTCTTCTTTTGATCTAACATCAAAGAGTTAGGGTAAGGGATTGTATTTTTTCTAACAAGGAATGTACTATATTTTTCTTCTTTTGATCTAACATCAAAGAATTAGGGTAAGGAATTGTATTTTGGATGAGAGAGAAAGAGAGGTCACTCAATAGATTAGAATAAGGTTTTGGGTTCCATTGGTATATAGAGAATATATATAATTAAAAATTTTTAAAAAAATAAGGTCAGGTAGGGTTCAAGTACCCGCAGGTCAACGAGTCTGTGTATGGAATGGGGCAGGTGGGGTTCGAGTATTCGGTCGGGCTCATTTTAGGTTTAGGTCGATTAGACCCAAACCCGGCCTATGGCCGTCCCTAAAACACAAGTGTAGATGGTAGCTCATGAGTTGGCTAGATGGTCTTGAGAACTTTTGTTACTTTGCTACCTTTATTTTCACTTATTTAATTCTAATAGAAGTGAAAACAAAATAATTCCTCTACGGTTTTAGGGGGATTTGGGTTTTAATTACTTAGAAAATGGTTATTAATGCTTTGTTTCGCATTCATTAAAAATATAGTGGTCAACTCTTTCTAAGTTTATTTTCTTTTTCTGCTTCTTCTTCACAACCAGTCTCACTGTAAGTGTTTTTTTTTTTTTTTTTTTGATTAATGAATGCCATTGTTGTCAGTGGTTCAATTGCAATTAGGTAACTGACTTTGGAAGTTGTGGAAAATTTTGATGTGAACTTGGGATATCTCTCACGCTCTCTTCCTCGCACCAACACTGTTCAGGTTTCTCTCTCTCTCTCAACTCTTCTTCTTCTTCATTTGATTTTGTTTGTTTGTGGGTTTGTCTTTATTTTCTGTTTTTTTATTGTGGGTTTGAAATGCAAATTACGTGTTTGATGAAATGCTTAGTTGAAGATAATGCTCTCTTTGTTTGTGTCGAACTGAAATAGGTGACACTGTTTCTAGTTTAATCCTTTATCAACAGAGACTACACTGAACTAAACACAAGAGGTAGAGAATACACATGTTTAGAAATCATGTTTCTAGTTTAATCTTTTCTAGGTATTGGTCCCATGTGATAAATTGTTGAAGTATCAGTTTTGCATACAAAGGTCATAATGTACTTGAAGTTGTCCTCCAAGTTGTCTCTATTATATAAATGAGATGAAAAAAAAAAAAATCGATTATGTGTTTTATTCTTCTTGATAAAGTGGACTAGAAATGCACTATGATTTGGCTATAGCTATCTAGATTTCTAAGGAACTGTGTTCTTTCCTTGCCCTTTTTGTTTTGGTGTTTATATGAAGTACTTGTCTAAATATACATCTAAATTTATATAAATGCACAAGTGATTGATGTTAGTTTGCATTTGGATGCTAATTTGTATAAATTTATAAAAATTTAGATGCTAATTTGGAGCAAACTCTAAGGTTGCAAATTGGCATTTAATATATTTAACTAGTTAACCTTGAGTAAGGGTAAACAGGGGGTGTTTTTATCAGTTTCTGAATGCGGTATTCCTTTTGCCTGAGTTTTTTACCCAATTACTAGGCCAATAGGTAACTGGCTCTCAATCACGGACTTCTATCAAAATTTGACAATCATGGACTGGCTCCCAATTCTAAGGTATTCACCTGTTATTGTTGCTTTTATAAATAAAGACTACAAAATTGCTTTCAAATAGGAAGTATTGTAACTGTCTCATCTCTTTTGTGCATAACATGCCAAAAGGCAGGCAAAACAAATGATCTTACTTCTTGATCTTGTCTAATAATTGAAAGCATTTATTCCAAACGACATTTTTCAGTCTGGCCCTTGTGGAGGATGTCATTCTTTTCTAAATTTTTGTAGGATCATGTTATAGTAGGTGGTTTTGCAATTGCAAGAAGTTCCATACTTGGTTAGGGCCATTGGGACCCTTGTAAAAATTTATTGGTGCATGGAGTTATCATTTTCATATGAAAGTTTACTTGTTGAAAAAAAAAAAATATATATATATATATATATATATTGTAGGGAAAAGGAGCACAAGTTTTTAGGGTATCTTTAGATTCCATAGAAGAGATTGCATGTGGTATTGTTTTCATGGATCTTGATGCTTTGATTTTATGGTGTTTTTCTGGAGCTTAATAAATTGTATCTATGTTTTTCCTTTTTCTTTTTGGCATGAAAGTTACTATATTTTTATCCCCATCATTGAGTTTAGTGACATCCTTCACATGACACATCTTTCAATTTAGTTGGCTACTTACTCTTTGTGAAGTTTAATACAGTAGGAGATTATTACTACTTCATTTTCCACTTTGTCGAAGCCTTTGGTGTTCAGATGTCAGGGAGATAATGTGATTGAAACACAAGGTCCCTTGGTTAAAAAGTTATTATTGAAGGTAATCACCCAAATGTTGCTAAAAAAATTTAAGGCAATGTAGATTGAGTCTGAAGTATTAAAATTTTGCGGGAGGTTGATAGTATTTGGACAACCACATTCTTTTTGTGCGGATGAAAGGGAAGCAGATTCTGAGGTGGGATTCTTAACTTGGGGAATTTGATTTTTGGACGAAAAATGGGAACTGTAGCCTTTGTTGTTGCATTTTGTGGATGTTTAGGACTGTGTTCGTTTTGCTGAAAAGTACCTTCTCTTCCTCTATGAATTTCTATTTTCAACAAACAATATTGATATGTCACAATCTGAATGACCTCTTGTGATTAAACCTAATTAATTAATTAGCTAAGTTGTTAATTAATCAATTAATCATGCAATTGCGTGGAAGCACAAACAAATCACCAAAAACTAAATATGCAGCGGAAATTAAATGACACAGTGATTTGTTTACGAATGGGGAAAAATCTCGCGGCAAAAACCCCACTGGGTGATTTTCAGGTCACTACTCCTGAACTCCACTATTATCAAATCAAGCAGTTACAAGTAAAGAAATCCCAAGTATCTTACCAACTTACAGTTGAACCCTTACCCCAATACCCAATTGGACTCGATCTGTAGTGACAGTTCCCACCTTTGATGCACGGCTCCCAAGTATGTGACTAACCAATGCGCGGATCCCAGTACGTGACTTCAAAACACCAACTTAAGGAAGAAAGGTTAGCTGCAAAGTTCTTCAATTCATCCTACACGATGAAGATCAGGAAGATGCTTGGTTACAAAATCCTATGGTGCAAATACACAGCAACTTCTTCAGAGAAGATGAACTAGGTCAAGAACTTCGTTTTTTGATCACAATTTGCTTGAACAAAGATTGCTTAATGAATTTGTAACTTGTGTCACACTTGACGGATCTTAAAGCAATCCTTTTATATGTTTAGGGTTTAGAGAAAAGAAGGCCCAAAAACATATTCACGGATCCCAAGAAAATCAGATCAGAAAATCTGAAATTTTAAATCTCGACAGATAGCAGGTGTTGAGGTAGCTATCGAGAAGGTGTCGAGACTTAATGAAATTGCACTTCAGCATGCTTTTCTTGGACAAACTTGATGACTTCAACACTTGACCTTGAAACCTTATTTCTTGAAGTATTAAAAACACTTAAAACTACCCAATTACAAGTAGAGTGCGTTTTGTCAAAGGATTAGCCAATTTACATAAATAAGTGACATATGTTCTTAATAAGTGAAAACACATATGTCCTAACAATCTCCCCCTTTGGCAATCCGTGACAAAACCACAACAAACAAATGAACATATGAGAGAAGTCATAAATTACTAAACTCATATTCACTTGTTGAATACAATAAAATCTATCCTAACACAAACTCTTGAAAAACTTTGCAAGAAGAGAGTTTATGGCAAGTAGACTTTGACAACCTGTATTTCTGAAACACTTTAAACAAAACTCATCAAGGTATCTTGTGTGAAATAGAAATAATATATTGCAGACAAATATAATGAACATGTGTATAAAGATAAAGAAGAAACAACACATGAAGAGAGAGGTGAAAGAAACATACATCCACATATATAAAGAAGTATAAGTACAATGTATGTAAAAATGGTCAAAGGACCTCATATACAAGATCAATGTATCTATAAAGAATAGAAAAGAAAAGAAAAGAAACATAAAAACCTCACTACATCTTTCAAGAATATCAACACTCCCCCTATCAAAATGTCCTATACTAACTCTTCCCCTAAGATGACTACTCTCATAACCCAAAACTACTCCCCTTTTTTGTCACGAGTGACAAAGCATAGAGTGTCATGTAGACATCTCATTAGTAGAGCTAGCATCTTCATCGTCATTATCATCATCATCATCCTCAGAATCCTCAGAATCTGAATCTGCCGGAGTAGGTGGTGAAGGAGTAGCCTCTGGAGCAAAACCACCCATGGTCGCCTGTCGTTATGCAATACGACTAATACGAACATTCATCTGATACAACTCAGTAGAGAGTGTATCAAGGCGAGTGTCCATGCACTGCAGCTGCGCCATAATGTCTCCTAGAGATACTTCGCCCGTAGAGGAAGAGGGAGTAGATGTAGATGGAGCTGATCCGGATGGAGCAGATCTAGACGGAGTCGAACGGGAGGGAGGAGTGGAATCCATTTGTCACGACCTAAACTGAGCCTCACTACATTTTACGGTAGCGGCATCTATGGCAAATATGTGTGTGAAGTGGTCGGACACAGGAAAGGGAATGGAAAAACGGCGTAAGATCCTCGTGATAGTGGAAGGAAAGATGAGCTTATCACGAGACGTCGAATCAAGATGAACGTCTATGATAGAAAGAATAAAGTGAGAAGGAAAATCTATAGTGAGATGCTCAAGAAGAGATAACAAAAATCGAGCACGAGGCTCTGTGATAGAGTTGTAGTGAGAGACAGGATGGAGTACAAACGTCATCACCATGTTCAGGAATCTAGGACCTTTAACAAAAGGCCTACATGATGTGTATTGATGCTCACCCCAATCAGCAGGGTGCTGACAAAAGGCAGAGATGAGCTCATCTTTGGACACAGTCCTCAGACGCTCATAAGAAGGATAGTTAGGAAACTCTATCCTAGGAACCCTAAACACATCCACAACTATCTGCGGTGTGACAGGGATGCGCGTACCTCGAACGTAAGTGAAAAGGAGAGGTACTAAACGATTTATCCCGTGCATGTTGGAGTAAAACTCCTGAATCAGCACGAGAGGACAAGTGAACCGGACGTCACACAGTGACTCCCATCCTCTACTGTGAATGACAGAGGGAAGGTCAGTGTCGGCGAAGTCCGCTAGAATGACTTAGCGTTTAGAATGAACATCTCGTCGAGAAAAGTTCTCCGTAAATGCCTTGTGGGAATCTCCATCACGGAACCGAAGGTTAAGAGGAGCAGAGTCAGAAGAAGAGGAAGTTCCAGTACGCAGAGGGTTCCGAGCATAAGTGGATTTACGTTTGGGTGCCATAGACACTACTAACGTAAAAGAATAAGAAAGAGATAGAGAGGGAGACAATTAGAAAAGTACCAACACAGTTCAAATAGAGCAAATATGATGAACAAAAAGAACGTATGCATAGGAATACATAAGCATGTGACATGCAAATCAAAAAGGCATCATGGACTGAGCCCAATCTAATCATACCAGCACACAAACATATAGCACACATCTAAATGCATGTAAATATCATTCTAATGCACATGGAATGCAATGTATGACATTTTGAAAGTATTTAAGTGAAAACCCAACCCAAAATTTTAATAAAAACTCATCAATTTTGAAAAACCCCAAAAATTTAAAAAAATCCTAAAACCTAGGTTTCAAAACATGCAATGCATGAAAAAGGAAGGGAAAAATGAACTTACCAAGTGATAGAAATCAAGGGAAGATCAAAATGGAAGAGGGTTTGAAGATTTGAGTGAGAGAAAATTGGTTGGGAGATGAAAATTCGTCGGACAGATCGAGAGAGATCGAGGAAATGAGTGAAAAATTGCGACAGGCCCTTTTATAGACACCTCAGTAATTCTCGACAGCTGAGGTGTCGAGAGGTATCGAGGAAGCTGTCAAGAAAGGTGTCGAGAGTTTGGCCTTCAACAGATGGAGGTATCGAGAGGTATCGAGGTGCAAGATCAAATTTCAAAGATCAGAAGCTCGATCGATCGACAAGGTGTCGAGGAGGTGTCGAGGAGACAGAAACTTTCTCGATCGATCTACTAGGTGTCGAGACAGGTGTCGAGATTGTGATAAGAAAAGACTTGAGAAGCTCGATAGATGACCAGGTATCGAGGAGGTGTCGAGCCAGCAGTTAAAAGTAGTTTTTTGAGAAGAGAAAAACACAGACATGAATGCAATCCAACATACACCTCAACCAATGATCCACTCAACATATAAAGCTCTCAAAATCATCTCTCAACAAGAATTTAAGCACATAGATCCTCAAAAACACACACACACACTAAACAAGTCTAACCAATTTTATTTTTCAAAAACAAGTTAAGACAGTTTAGTGAGCATACATTAACACATGTAGAACCTTTGTAATGGCCAAATCACATTGTACCTGCACATGTATCAAAAGTAGCAAAGAATATTGCGTGTTTTGTGTGAAATATATCGTAAGATTGCATATGTGTATACATGTTATGACGATTTGAGATATGAGAAAATAACTTTAACTCATACACAATCATAACTGTTTGATGGGGACTATCACCTTCGAGATACATCCTATAACTCCCACATCTCCTAGAATACACGCTTGCAACCATATTTAAAGCATTTTTTTTATCTTTTTGCTTATTATTATTATTATTATTATTTTGCATATTTTCTTTTATTTTAGCATACCATACATGGGCATATAAAAGAGAGAAAAGAAATACCGAAGATGTTAAGCATTTGACATTGGACTTTTGCTATGCCGAAGCATATGAATGTCTTTGACACTGCACTTTTGCTATGCCGAAGCATACAGGTGTCATTTATGATTGGTGAGCAACAGTGGTGAGATAGTTATTTATGCCTTTCTCTTAGGATTTTCTAGTCCTACCCGTCAAAAAGAGTGATATGAGTGTTAAACTTTGAAGAGATAACTTAATCTTACTCATTACAAACAAGAGCCACAAAGCTCACTTGCTTAGTTGTGCATAGAGATGCTCATCTAAGGTACAAGAGATACAAAGTTCAGAAACTTTGTTTCAATGGCCATCCAAAGTACACAAATACCAAAGTACACAGAACACAAACTGTTTTTGTATTTTTCTGATTTTTCAAATTTTTTTTTTTTATTTTTATATTAAAAACAAAATAAACAAAACTGAAAGTAAACACACAAAACATGTTAAACAAAGTAAAGGATAAAACTAGACTGACTCAACAAAAATGCAAAACACACAAGTAATGCAACCAAAAAAAAAAAAAGAAAAGAAGGGAAAAGAAAGTGATGAAATCACTTAGAGTCCTTTTTCTTCCACACTTTGGAAGAACCTTTCCTTTGATTGAATCCTTGAACCGGTGGTGAGGGGGAAGAATTAAAACCGTTCAAGTTAAAAAGAAACATGAGGGCTTTTAGAATATCTTCAAGAGGAGCAAGAGAGGATTGAAGCTGATTTTGGCTTCTAGATGCTATCATGCCATTGCTTTGTTGAGTGGCTAGCCACTTATAGCAATTTGGTCGAGTATGATCGGCAGCTCCATAATGATAACAGAGATGCTGCTTCTTTTGTTTAGACTTTTAAGAGTTAGCCTTCTTAGCCCTAGAGTTTTTAGCATCTTTCTTATCTTGTTTAGGGGGTGCTCCTAAGATAGATTTACCCTTGTCTAAGTTCATACTAGCTAATTCAATTTTGACATCAGTGTTCTCAATTTTAGTGTTATTAGCAGGAGAAACAAAAATAGTATTGCTAATAGAAGCAGTATTAGAGAAAGAAAGATCATACCCCAAGCCAGTTCGATCTGAAGTGATTGCTAAGCATCTCATCAAGCTTTGCACTTGAAGTCCTCTCCAATTGAGCTCTAACTTGAAACAGCTCAGCTTTAAGCTTCTTGGTCTTCTCAGCTAAAAAGTTGTTCTCAAATCTCAGTGCTCTAATGGTTTGATTTGCCTCATCAACCTTTGTTGACAACTCTTCACGATCAAGTTCCACATCACTGAGCTTCTTGGTGGCCAGCCTATATAATTTCTCATGCTTCTCAGAGAGTTTGTAAAGCTTCTCATAGACTGAGTGGATATCATCTTAATCATCCATCTTCTCAAATTTGGACTTCACCAATTCTTCTTCTTCGTCCACTTCTTCAACAATTCCTTTAGTAAGATTGATTGTGGCAGTGAAGGCATTTAAGATTTCGTTATCCTCATTGTCGGAATCATCTTCAGGCTCAGTGTCACTCAAGGTTGCAGCAAGTGCCTTACTCTTCCTAATGCTCTTGAGATATGTTGGGCATTCATACTTCATGTGACCGAATCCATGACATCTAAAGCACTTTGGTCCAACCGGAACAATGTACTGACCGCCATCCTTAGTGTCCTTCTTCCCTTTGTCTTGGTTCTTAAATTGAGAGGAACTGGATTGTCTGCGGTCCTTGTCGAAGTTCCTCCCATTGGCATTCTTCATAAATTTCTTAAACTACCTTATAATGTAAGACTTCATCTTAGAATCTTTATCATCAGAAGACTCATCTATATCACTGCTCTTTGCCTTCAAGGTCATGCTCTTGCCTTTACTAGTTTTGCCAATCCTAGATAGTCCTAGCTCGTAGGTTTGCAAGTTTCCAACCAGCTCAGTCAAAGGAATTTTGTCAATGTCCTTTGATTCTTCTATTACCGTAATCTTGGTATGGAATCTCTCAGGTAGAGATCTGAGCACCTTCCTTATAACCTTGGGTTCAGGGATGGTTTTCCTAAGATTGAAGGCTGAGTTCACTATATCCTTTAGCTTAGCATAGAACTCATCAAATGGCTCATCCTCCTCTATCTTAATTTCTTCAAAACTTGTAGTGAGCCTCTGAAGTTTTGAATCTTTGATAGCCTTTGTTCCTTCATAGGTTGTTTAGAGGATGGTCCAAGCCTCCTTAGCAATTTCAGTTGAGGATATCTTCTTAAACTCCTCATTGGTGACTGCGCTAAATAGGGCATTTAACGCTCTGCTGTTAAAGTTAGCCGTCTTGATCTTTGCGTCATCCCAATCGGCCAGTTCTTCTTTTGGCTTGGTCCAGCCAATCTCTACAGCCTGCCACACATTCTCATCTAAAGACTGCAAGAAAACTCTCATGCGTACTTTCCAGTATGCATAGTTAGTGCCATTAAATAAAGGAGGTATAATTAATGACTGTCCTCTATCCATGACAAGCAGGGGTCAATGGATCAACATAGCAAAGATTAAACCTAATCAGAGTATGCCTGCTCTGATACCATTTGATAGACCACAATCTGAATGACCCCTTGTGATTAAACCTAATTAATTAATTAGCCAAGTTGTTAATTAATCAATTAATCATGCAATTGCATAGAAGCACAAACAAATCACCAAAAACTAAATATGTAACGAAAATTAAATGACACGGTAATTTGTTTACGAATGGGGAAAAATTTCGCGGCAAAAACCTCACCGGGTGATTTTTAGGTCACCACTCCCAAAACTCCACTATTATCAAATCAAGCGGTTACAAGTAAAGGAATCCTAAGTATCTTACCAACCTAGAGTTGAACCCTTACCCCAATACCCAATTGGACTTGATCTATAGTGACAGTTCCCACCTTTGATGTACGGCTCCCAAGTACGTGACTAACCAATTCACGGATCCCAGTACGCGACTTCAAAACATCAACTTAAGAAAGAAAGGTTGGCTGCAAAGTTCTTCAGTTCATCCTACACGATGAAGATCAGGAAGATGCTTGGTCACAAAACCCTATGGTGCAAATACACAACAATTTCTTCAGAGAAGATGAACTAGGTCAAGAACTTCGTCTTTTGATCACAATTTGCTTGAACAGAGATTGCTAAATGAGTTTGCAACTTGTGTCACACTTGACGGCTCTTAAAACAATCCTTTTATATGTTTAGGGTTTGGAGAAAAGAAGGCCTAAAAACATATTCACGGATCCCAAGAAAATCATATCAGAAAATCTGAAATTTTAAATCTCGACAGATAGCAGGTGTCGAGGTAACTATCAAGAAGGTGTCGAGATTTAATGAAATTGCACTTCAGCTTGCTTTTTCTTGGACAGACTTGATGACTTCAACACTTGACCTTGAAACCTTGTTTCTTGAAGTATTAAAAACACCTAGAACTACCCAATTACAAGTAGAGTGCATTTTGTCAAAGAATCAGCCAATTTACATAAATTAGTGACATATGTTCTTAATAAGTAAAAACACATATGTCCTAACAAATATGAATTACAAGGATGAATATCTAAGGCTGACAAAATTACAAGGCGTGAAAAACATAGCACTAGCTTCCTAAGGAAAAAAAAAGGACTTTTGTAAGATTTAGCTATTTATATTGTCTTCTTTTATGCGATTTGAAATTAGTTTCTGTCTCTTTCTTCATTTTTATTCTCTTAAAAGAACTGTGTTTAGCTAATATGTTAGTTTCAGTCAGTTCAGTACTTTAGTGGCAGCTTCTGTTCCTATTAAAGATTTAAAAAAAAAAATTCATTTGTTAGTGAACAATTATAAAGGTTTTATTAATCACTTTATGGCTCGAATATCGTGTCACAGTGAGATCACTGCTAAAGAGAGATGGATAACAAGGCTTGATCAGATTTTACTAAATGGTAACAACATTGCCATTGTAGGTGAGATACAATGGTTTTTTTATTCATTATGCTTGAGTAGTTTAGTTTTGTTTTCAATTTTGTGGAATGTATTTCCTTTATCATTGATACAAAGAATGAATTTCAACATTCCAAACATTTCATCTTAAAGTGTAAACCCTATGCCTTTTAAACTACTTTCTGCAAGCCTTTACTTAGCTGCTTATTTGCCTATTTTGATTAAATTTAAATGGAGCCATAATGTGAAAAATGGGAATTATATATTTCAAATATCTAAATTTCCTTTCTAATACTTTGGTTGGAATGCAGCTAGTCCCTGGTGGTTCACCTGATCCAGAATGAGTGCAGCTAGCCTCTACTCTATTATTGATTTCCTCTTCCTCTACTGTGGTTGGGTTCAGATTACTCTTCTGTTTTAATGAGAATTCTAACCACTAAGATGCTCTTTTTTCCACCACTTTGTTATTCATTAGTTATCATGATTACTGGATAATGGTGGTGGGTCTATCAATGATCATAGATTATGATGGATTGTGTTTATCCTAATAGTTAGTTTGTATTACTAATCATAGTTAGTGTGCCATGAGCTCTACTATTGCTCTAATAATTTTATAAGCATCAGGAGGTGAGAATTGATTTTGTAAGCATGGGGAGGAGTTGAAGTCAAAGTCTCTTCATTTGAGGCCTATTGATAAATTCCCAAGAGAAAATGTGAGAAGTGTAGGCTTTGTTCATATCTGGGGATATAACCACAACACATCACAATACATTATTGTCTGCAAAAAGGAGGTTTGAGACTTGTTCTCACTTAATATTGAGTTGTCTTCTTGCATTGATTAGAATTTTACCCAATCATCCATCATTGAGAATTTGCCACACATTATCGAGCAATTGATGAAAACAAATTTAAAGTTACATGGCAACTAGTTGTGTTCATTCCATAGATACCTTTAAACCCATTACATAGATACAACCCTTATTAGATGGTAAAAATACACCCCCTCCTTCCTATCATCTTAAATGTAAATATCCTAAGATTAAAAAAACAAATTTTAAAATAGTTTCCATAGAACCCTCTAACCCCATTACACTGATATAACCCTTACCTAGTTCATTCACTATAAAGAAGAAATTAAACTCACTAAGATGGAAGAAATTTGACACGCGAATACATGTGCACAAACACACATAATGCAAGCATGGCAAACAGTTTAGCGCTTAATCATTTTTATAAACAAACTGAAACCAAACTACATATCATCCAAAATTACAAACATAAGAGTGGTGTAGCCCAAATGAGTTTTAACAAAGTAATTCACATAATAGCTACTACAATCCATTTTGACGTAAAAACTAATGCCAATACTAAGACACTAAACACCATCAAAATGCTTTGTTGAATGTTTTCTTTCCCTGAGTTAAAGTTTGTTGCTTACGTATAACTCATCATCAAGCATGATTTCAAAAGGTCCTGCAAGAATTTAAAAACTGTAAGAGCATTCTTGTTCATGATTTAACATAAGAAGATAAAATAATACTAATAAGTTTAGTCATCAAATAGAAAAACAAACACTAAGATTTGTGGTTTCGAGATATACAAATTAAGAGACACTCCCAGCCTTTACTTTCAAAGTAAAGCTAAAGCCAACTAGATAACCACAAATCACTATTATGACTATGAGACAAGGTTTGTATCATCCATCAACAATTGAACACTAAAGGATGTACTATTAAAAAGGGGTGGGGAAAAAAACCCTTAACTAGCATCCAGAGATGTATTACATAGAATCTCCTTCTGTGCAAGGTGTTGTCCCTTTCTCAGCAATAATTGATCACTTGTGTTCTCTTCATTCATAACATCAATGTCCTCTTTCTCTAAGAGAAATATTTTAACCATTCTCTGAGGGATAACTTTGATCTAAAGAACAAAGCAAGAACATTATCACAATATATGATGAAAAGATTTTCAGCTTATAAATCACAAAAGAAAAATTGCCAACTTAGCTTCTTGGTAGACTTTTTTTTTGGGAGTGGTGTTAGGATTTTGGATTGAGTTTCACCTTCACAAGGGATGAGAGGAATGTCTATAAGAATTGATTTTTCCATCAACATGTTTTCATTTATAGAAAAAGAAAAGGTTAAAAAGATGCTAACTACCATGAACTTCCAAAATGATCCCTTCCAAGTAAGGGAATATATTCATCAGTGAGCACAGTGGGGCAAAAACTCTTGTATGCTTGCATAGAAGAAGATTTATAACACAAATTTAGTGCTTATACACATTTAAAGAAACATTAGTGACCAAATGTTGTAAGATGAAGACAATACACATAGAGCACTAGCAAGCATCTTCATCCCAATGCAAGCATGGCAGACATGTCTCAAAAAGAGTTATTATTATTATTTTCCTAAACACTGGAAATCCTATGTTTGAACTCACCAAGTTAGGCCACTCCATTTCTAAGGAAAAGTATCAATGCCATCCTAGAGAAAGCCTTATTAATTCCTACCTCCAAGGTTGCTACCTTTCTTGTACATAGAAAGAAGGCCTTCGTTTAATGTTTCAAGTGAGGCCATCTTATCAACAAGTCCATTTGGTTTTATCTCTTAAACTTGCTATCATTGCAGGATATTAACATAAAATTCAAATTTTATGTGCAATACAAATGACTAGAAAAATAAAATTAAACTTATGTTGCCATTTTTTTGTTGTTGACAATTAGATAGTTATACTGTTATAGAGGGGGAGGGGGGAGTTTAAACCCTGGTTCTTCTAGGTGACATATGTTGCAGTTTGAATGTATCCAGCAAAGCCCTTATTAGATGGTGAAATGTAATATGCAATCCTACCCTATCAATGTAAATATCCTAAGATTAAAGAACAGGTTTATAAGTAGTTTCCATAAATACCTTTACACCCATTACATAGACATAACTGCTATCTAGTTGACTGAGAAAGCATAAATTTAACACAAACACATGATGTAAGCATGACAGACACTGTTTTGCATCTACTTCATTCAATTATGTAATAGAAAATACTAACTCATTCACAAAAGATGAAGAGAGGGAAAAGAAAAACAATGGAAGGAAATGGAGTCAACAAAACAATACATCTAAGCATTTTTTTTTTTTTTTGGGCTAAAAATACTCAAATTAAGCGAAGGAACGAAAGATAAAAAAAAAAAATATTAGTTCAAGAAGAGGATTATACCTGTATTTGGAGTGTTTGGACCAAGACCGATTCTGTGTTTTGCATCTCGAGAAGAATCGGAACCTATGGATCTTATATGACATTGGTCCACAAATCTGTTTTTTGCAATTACATTTTTATCTTTAATTAATATTACTTATCCAAGGGAAATGAGGGGAAAGAAGAAGAAGAAGAGGAGGATTATAAAAAAAGTCAATTCTTAACCACCCAAAGGTTAGGAACCTCATGTGTAACCAAACATTAAGAAGTTGATGCATTGGGGTGATTGTGCAAAGGTAACACTAAGATGAAATTAGAAGTTAGAAGTTGATAGTATTATGAAATGTACTTCTTGTGCTATGTTGGGATGCATGTCTTACAGGTATATGTGCACATGTACAAGTGTAAAAGAAGTCAAGTGATAGGCTATTACTAGTAGAAACAGTGATGTCAATTGGTTGTTGTTAGAGGTGTTTGAGGTAGTCAGTTAGTTGTCATAGCTAATTAAGTAGTTAACAATTGATCTGCTTAATTGTATTGATATATTATGATCAATCTGTGGATTGTGTTTGTCCTAATAGTTAGTTTGTATTGTTAATCATAGTTAGTGTGCCATGAGCTCTACTATTGCTTCAAATGATATTGTATGGTTTCAAAGAAAAAATTTAACTTTATCTGCTGTCGATTAAATCAATGCTAAGTAGACTTCTTTGTTAATTGTAATGCCATTTAGGTATAGCTTATTGGCTTTAATGATTTTTTTTCCCGGTCTCAAGTTGTTAAATTTAACTTTTTGTTTTTTGTTTTGAGAAAGTACCAACAAAAGTCAACATTAATGAATGTGTTGGGAATTTATGGGGTTTTAATGCTCTTGTTTGTCAAGTTTGAGAATTAACTTAGGTTTATATATATATATATATATATATATTATTTTCTTGTTTGCAAATTGCAAAAAGAAGAGGCACTATAAGTTCGTGTGATCAAAGCAAGTGAAGTTGGTGAAAGACTTAAGGTACTCTCTCTCTCTCTCTCTCTCTCTCTATTTGTGGTGGGTTGTTGAATTGGGGTAAGCAGGTGACTTGTATGGAGTAATAAGGTGGTTTTAGCTGATATTGAAAGTGTTGATTGTATTGTGTAATATTGGATGATTGTTGTTGAGTTGTTTTTATTTGATTAACTCATTTTAAGGGCTTCTCTCTATCTTTTTCACACATGTGGAAAGCTAAAATGGAATTGCCTATTTAAAGAGATGTCCATTCCTAAAGTATATTGCTTGTAATGATGTTGTAGTTATCAAATGTATTGATAACTTCTCTATGCATTTAAATTCATTGTTTGATTAGGAACATAGCTAAAAGTGAACGATTAAAGATGATTTGTTTCTTAAATTAAAGTGAAATTGTGTAAATGAAATGTATGTTAACTCTTGGTTTGTGTTTTCATGAAATCATATTATAGATATTTCTTATAAAGCATACTATATATAAACAAGTTATTTTGTTGAATGTAGATAGAGTCAGAGAAGAATAAGAACTGTCATTCTAAATAGGATGACTTACATACTGTTGGTTCTTGTAGCTATGCTATGCACGTTGCAAAAAGGTAATAAGTATTATGACTATTTTTTAAATGATTTTGACTTCTCCTAAAGTTTATGTGGAACCAATATTCATTACTACATAAATATGTTGTTTACAATGTAGGCAAAAACGGATGGACGTCCTGTAGAGCGTGCAGTATTATATCAAATACTACATACTCGTAAAGATGGATTTGCAGTTAATCTTGTAGTGAAAGCAAAAATGGTGAGTAATTTCTCCATTGTAATTGGGGGTAAACAAAATAGGAATTCAAGAAACAATATTATAGTTTTTCTCTACAAAGTTGTCTCAAAGATGAGCTTTGTTCAAATAATTCAAGTCTTAGAAGTCTTGCAAAATATTGTATATAACTTTTGAACCAGCATGTTTTTTTTTTTTTTTTTTTTTTTTTTTTTTTTTTTTTTTTGTGGACAAAAACCAAGCATAAGATGAAATCCCATGTGGTTGTTTGAACACTTGTGTAACTATTTTGAATCAATGATAATTGTTATTAATAATTCTTTTAATTTTTAAATTGATATATTTCAATTCAATGTTAGCCAATACACATTCCTTTTTATTGTGGGGTCATTTGATTGTTGGATTACATAGCAAACTCCATTTCATTGTGGAAATGTTATTCTTATTGAGTTAAGGCCTTTATGTTTAGTTCCTTTGTTATATTAAAGCATACCCAGTGGATGTATATAACTTCCTTTTTTTTTTTTTTTTTTTTGGAGAGGTTCATGAGGTGAGTTGCCTATAGATTGTCAATTTTCTATTGAGGGTTACTAGTACATATTGGTGCTTGCTTGTTCCATCCTATATATATATGTGTGTGTGTGTGTGTGTGTGTGTGTGTGTGTGTGTTGTGGGGTCATTTTAACTATATGACGACTAACCTTTTTTGTTTTGTTCAAACCCAAATATCGAGACAAAATGAAGGAATTGTTGGTTGAGCCTTCGAATCAATTGTAGTCATCTGATATAAGTGATAGTATTGCATGGTCAACAGATGATGTGTTTGCGAAAGTGATGGGTAAGGAGCGCAAATGTTGTATTCGTTGGGCAGGATTTGGTCCAAGCCCAAGTGGTCGAAGTAGCAAGAATGCTACTGAAGGCTTCCTTAGCTACTATGGAGGAGAAACAAGCAAGTTTTGACGAAATGAAGGAAAGACTTAGTGAATTCAAAGAAATGGAGCAAAGAATGGCTTGCATGCTTCAACAAATGCAACAAATTTCTTCCCAATGCAATCAAGTATTTAAACAAAGACTTAGTCAATATTTTTCTCTTTGTAAGCACTTCGTTGTTGTTGTGAGTGCTTAATTTCTTTTGTGATTGGAATTGCTATTGTGTTTATCTATTTTTACTTATGTCAATTATTGGTCAAGTATATTAACAGTTGGGCTTATAGCTTAAAATTGAATAAGCCATAAAATTTGGGGTTTAAATTAAATAATCAAAGTAATATTTTTGTGTAGTGGCTCTTTTTCTTAACTAGGGCCCTACTTTATTAAAGGGAGAGAGTTTAGGATTGAAAAGACTCTACATAATTATGTAGACTAATAGTATTACCATTTGATTTTTTTTATTTATTTAAAATTAATGAAGCTAATTTGAAAATATAAATTAACAAATTGACATCAAATAAGAATTTTCGCTACTTGTTATTTATTTTGGGGGAGAGCCAATCCTAGGCCTATAGGCCACTTAGGCCATAATCCAAGGACCTATGGAGAAAGGCTCCCAAATGTGGGAGAAATAAGTGATTTTTTTAATTATTTAGAAAAACATATATGAATTGTACTAATTTTTCCCTCCACTTTTAAGAAGGCCTATGAATTAATATAAATTCATCCCAATTATCATTAAGTGAATTAGTTATATTAATCAAAAAAGAGTAAGTCATATTAAAAAGAGACATGTCAATTTTGAAATGACTTTTAGAGGTTTAAAACATAAGAGACATGTCTTCATTTAACTTGTTCCCATTTTTTTCCTTGGTAATATTTTCTTGTTATTCTATTCCATTTATACGCACTTATTGAGTAATCATACTTTGTATGTAGGATGTTCCTTCGGTCCAACAATCTCCAGCTCTCCAAAAATCGTCTGTCGCATCCCATCAACCAAGCAGCTTGTATGTTTTATCTTGGTGTTTGAGGACTTTTTTGTGTACAAAGAATTTTGGAAGAACAACCACATTTTTTGCGAGTGTTAAAGGATATTTTTAAACACTTTGGAACTTTGATTATAGTATTAGCTTAACTTGAGCGGTTATTTTATTCAAAGGACCACATCTTTTTTTGTTAATCTTATGATGGTGCTTATAGACAACATTATGTATTTGATAATATATTTCTATGTTAATATTATGTTAGTTTGGTGACATTTGTGGTGTTGTTAATTAATTACACTTGTGGTATTGTGTTAGTAGGGTTAAAACTATTATAGGTTCTTTGTAATAGGTCTAAACAATATATTTGATGCAAACAGTGGTTTTAAAGCCCACTGGAGAGAAGAAAAAAAAAAAAAAAAACCTATAGCAGTGGTCAAAAAGCGCTGCTAAATGTGCACATTTTATGTTTTAAATGAAACCTTATAGCGACGCTTATCGCCTGCTGCTATAGCTTCAAACATATAGCATCATGTTCTACCCACCACTAAAGGTACGCACATATAGCTGTGTTTCCACCCGTCGCTAAAAATGCAATTAGTCCGTTTTAATTGATTGCCTGTAGCAGCACCTTGTGCCCGCCGCTAAAGGTGGACACCAATAGCAACGTACATAACCTACTGCTAAAAGTCAATTGACACGAATTCAAACGTCGTATGGCAGCAGTTTTTTGCCCACTGCAATAAGCCAAAACTGTCGCTAAAAGGTGTATTTATAGCGGTGCTTTTTGTTACTGCCGCAATAGATCTATAGCAGCACCGCAACAGTGGCAGGAAGAACCGCCGTAATAGCACTCCTTGCTAAAGGTCAAATGTACCTTTAGCGATAGTTTTTGGGGCTTCAGCGGCGCTTTTGGCTCACCGCAATAGGTCCTTTTTTTTTTTTGTAGTGGAGGAAATAAAATAAGAGAGATTAGGTTGTGTTTTAAGGAAAATAAAATCAAAGAAATTGGGGTTTGAATTTTTCCTTTTCTTTTAGAATTTAGATTTTAAAACATTTAAATTTAAAAAATAAAAATAAAAATAAAAAAGAAGACAACCCATCGGTACCCAATAGGTTTATCCATTAAGACTCACTCAACTAGATTACCTAATGAGTCTTTACCCATTTAACCTAAATGTTTAACTAGGTTAGGTTAAGGCTTATTTAAATTTGATTGATCATGAGTGGGTCAATGGATTTGAGTAAAAATTGTCACCCCCACCAATTCATAAAAATGAACTTTTCTCACGTTGATCACTTAGTTATGAATATCAATCCATATGTGAGTTTTAATATCCTTAAAAACAAATTCAAAGAAATTTATGGATTTTATACAATTGTTTTCTATAAAATTCATTCTAAATATCAAATAGACAGGCCTATCAAATGTTATCTTATGTGTTTGGTGGTATAAGAGAGTCTTTGGATGAGTTTCAATTCATTGGTTTTTTTTTTTTTTTAATTGTGTAAAAATATAAGTATTCTTATAAAAAAATAAAACTTTAAAAGAAGTTAAACATAAATTAAGGTGACTTTTTAGGCTAAAACAAACAAACCTTATATATAGGATTCAGATATTCTAAATTTCCTAAGGTACTCTACCAATAGATTGCCTTAAATCCTAACCACTCTTTTATGATTTAAGGGTCTAGATTCTACCATATTAGCATTCCATTAATAATACTCTTAAAATCATAAAATAATGTTGCAAACAAAACAATTAAGATTATTGTTAGTGGAATGCTAACATGGCAAAATCTAGACCATTAAATCATTAAAGAATAGTTAAGATTTAAGGAAATCTATTTGGTAGAGTACCCTAGAAAATCTAGAGGATTTGAATCCATATATATAATATGTTAGCTTTTAGTGCTACTTACTATCTAGAGCTATATCACATAAAGAGAGGAAAACAGTGTTCATGAGCACTATCATTGGATGTTAAAATAAATGTCACTTTAACACATCAAAAACTTACTTTATCTACTTTAGTGTAGGGGGGAAATGGGCACTTGCCCCTAATCTACAAATTATGTAGCAAAATGCCCCTATTCTGTAACCATTTAGCAAAATACTTCTGTTTTTTAAACTTGATTTTAACAAATCGAGTTACAGGTGTAACTCAACATTAGTAATGTCAAGTTCTATGTATATTTTGCAACTTAAATTTTTTGTCAAGTTCTATGTATATTTTGCAACTTAAATTTTTTTGAAAATTTAAGTGGAAGAATTCCACTTAAAAATATACATAGAACATGATTTCAAGGATATTGACTTTTACATAAAATGGGCATTTTGCTACATAGTTTGTAAATTAGGGGCAAATGTTCATTTCCCATTTAGCATAGTACTTAACAATACACCCTATATTCCATCTACTATTTTAGCATCCAACCTATTAAAATAATATTTAAAAATACTAAAAAAAAAAAAAAAAACCACAGCAACATAACCAATCTCAACCTAGAACCACTTATCTCAACCCACAACAACCAATCTTAACCACCGATTTCAGCCCAAAACCACCACCGATTGCACAAAAAAAAAAAAAAAAAAAAAAAAAAAACCCACTGATCTCAACCCACAACAACCAATCTTAGCCCAAAACTACCACCAATTGCAAAATCTCATAAAACCAAACCTCAATTGACTCAAAATGTCAATCTCAAAGAGCATCGAGATCTACCAAACCCACTACTGCATCACCACCAAACCACCAAAATCCAATGTTGAGCTCTATGAATAGAAAGAGTAAGAAATGAGAGAGATTCACATTCGCTTGGGCGGAGAGAGAGTGGGAGTGGAAAGAGAAAAGAGGGAGGAGAGGGGATCTAATTAAATAAAAAAAAAATGAAATTTTAAGTTTTGCAATGCCACTAGTAGCAATGCAATATAGGAATGCTAAAAAATATTTGGAATTTGGCATATTTGATGTAAGAGCATTCTCATCAACAATTGTAAAAATTTTTAACATTTACAATTTCAAAACATTACTTTTACAATTTTAACACCTCATTTTACAACTTCATTTAAATATTCTTTTTTTAATATTTTTATTCATTTTTTTTATATTATTTCTCACTCTCCCTCTGTCTTCCTCTCCCACTGTCTCTCCATCTTTCTCAACTCATGGCACAACCCATACCTATGGCTAGCCATTGCCAGCCACCACTGCAACCCAACCTCACCCCAATACCAACAGCCACAACAGCCACCACAAAACCCACCACCCATACCCAACTTAACCCAACCAAAACCATGACCCATCACCATCCACGGCCAAAAACCCATCACCAAAACCACACCCACGGCCAAACACCACCACCCACAACCTCAACCCCCAACCACCAAAATAACAAAAAAAAAATGAAAATAAAATCACAAACCCAAACCCAAACCTAAAACCAAACCATAAAACTCATACCCACCCACCATCAACCACCACCGGTCCACTGCAAAAAACCATCAAACAAATACCCACCACCACCAGCCCACCATAAACCATACCCAACCAAAACCAAATCACAAACCCACCAAAATATGCCCAAATCAGAACCCAAAGTGTGAGATAACCCAAAACACCAAATCCATAACCCACACAACCACTGCCGAATCTACCATCAAATCACAAACTAAAAAAGAAAAAAGAAAAAAGAAAAAAGAAGAAGAGACCACTGCGATAGAGATCAACTTGGATTGATACTCCGGCCTGGGTTTTGTTAGAGTGAGAGGCAGAGACATCGAGTAAAGGGAGAGAGAGAGAGAGAGAGTAGAGAAATGGTTGGAGGCTCAAAGCAAGAATGAGAGACATGGAAGAAAGACAAGGAAATGAGAAAGATAGAAAAAAAATAAGAAGAAAATAAAGCAGGCCCCACTTGAATAAAAATAATAATATAAGTTTTACAATTTGTAAATATTGCAGTCTCAAATTTGAGATTGTACTATTCATCAATGCCAAATATTATGACATTTAAAACACTTAATGAAAGTGGTTTTTTAGAGTTTGGTGTGTCAAATGCCAAATATTTGACATTTGATACACTTGATAGGAATGCTCTAAGCGTGTTTTTGAGGTTTGATATGCTAAATGCTAAAAAATTAACATCTAGCACATCCAATCTAGTGCTAGATCAACTTGGCCGGGGTCACAATGCCACTATACATCCTATATAAAAACATTTATTTAATATAGAAGTGAACTATATATATATATATGTGTGTGTGTATATGAATTTGCAGTTTGTTTAATTTTGGAGACGTTGCTTGCATTGGGCAACTTAGAATTCTAGGTTTGATAAAGATTAGAGAAACAATAAATAGTAAAAACAATTGCTTTGGTGGTCCATTCCCTTGAAAGATAATAGACTGGTTTAAAAGATAGTTTTTTCAACTTTTGACTCATATTGGATTACACAAATATTCAATATTCAATGGTGACAAGCTTCATATTTGTATTTCGGTTTAATCAATATTCAATGGTGACAAGCTTTATATTCTTTTAGCGTAAGTGAAGTGCCTTTAATTTCTCTTGATTAAATCTATTACATAACACAATAAATTTAGTGATATGGCTTTTGCTAAAGCATAAGACTTACTCTAAAAGTGTAGGGGTATCTTTTTTAACGAATTTTTTTTTTTTTTAGAAACTTTTAATGAACTTAGTTGTTTCTCCAAAAGCATTTAATTGACAAATGGACTTCATAGTAACAATATAGCATATGATCTTGTTAACCCATGCCAATATTTTCGAAAGTATATTTTAAATGATACTTAAAAACTAAATTGTTGTGCTTATATTCATAAAAGAAAGGCAAATGAATGTTACTAGGATATTTGAGCCTAATGGGCATTTGTATTTGAAAAGGAAATATATATGTTACATTCATTCTGTGGGAGGAAATTTAGTCTCGAACCCCAATTAGGTATTGTCCTCTTCGGAATTAGAGGCACGAGGAGCAAGCCTAATCCTCAAGTTTTACTCAATCCCACATCGGGAAGAGATGCCTCCCACCCTTGCCTTATAAGCACTTGACCTAAGGAAGAGTGTACCATAGTGTGTGTGATTGGGGTTTGAGACTAAGTTTCCACCCATATTGTCCTCTTCGGAATTAGTGGCATAGGGAGCAGGCCTTCCAAAGAGGACAATACCTGATTGGGGTTCAAGACTAAGTTTCCTCCCACACGTTCTAATTTTAAGGAATTTAAAATTTTTAGTTATGCTTTTTAAACCTTATTTTTTAGAAAAAAAAATGTTAGTAGGTATAGAATTTGATCGACAGTTTTAAATTTCTCAATTTACATTTATTTTCTCTATTTGTCTTATTCCTAAATCACTTTCTAATAGGTAATAGGATTATTTCTAGAAGTTTTTAAAAAATTGAGTGCTACGCACGTGCTAAATTTTTTTTTTTCCTTCTGCGAAAACATTCTAATCATCCACATTCAGGTTGCCTCATATCCTCTCAGTTGGGTTTGAATCTTGTTATAATTTCTTCTCTTATATAGGCTCTGAAATGCCTTTCCCTTGGGAGTTTTGATGTCCGTTGTATCATATTACCCAAAATGCCCCTATATTTTGAATATTATTGGATTTTTTAGGGGTGTCAATGTTTGACACATCCTACGAATAAGACACAGGGTTTTACAAGTTAAGGTTGAGTCTTAGTGGGTTCGAGGCATAAACAAGTCAACCTGAAAGCAACACGATAAGAAACGTGCTATAAGTGGGTCAACATGTGTAATCCACAATTGACACGTTTGATACGCCAATTTATGGTCAACTCGAAATAACTTATTTAAAACAACCTATTTTACTTATATAACAAATAAATATTTATTTTATTTTCAAATACCTTTTATATCCAACCAATATTTTAAACTAAAAAAGAAAATAGGAGAGACATAAATTGTGTTATATTTTGTATACTTGCATTTGGCGAATTTTGTGGATATATGTTATATTCTTGTTGAATTATGTTATTTTGAATTTGGGTTGAAGTCTATACTCTTTTTTGGGGATGTAAAGAACTTATTTATAGATGGAAGTTTAATTTTATTGAACTATGTTATTTTGAATTTGGGTTGAAATGTATGCACTTCTTTTGGAATGTAAATAACTTATTTATAGATGGATGGTACTATATTATGGACTTAATATTTATTAAGTACTTTGATTTTATTTTGAACTTTTGCTCAATGTTTTTTAAGTATTTTATGTTGTTATTAACTTTCAAATTGTATGCTAAATAGGTATTGTGATGTTAGGAGTTTGTAAAAAAAAATTGTTGTTTATTAAATTTATAACAATATTAATCTTGTGCTTTTTCAAGCGGGTTAAATGGATTGAATTTGTGTCAACCTAACCTGATTAATATTAAACTAGTTGAAATGGGTCGTGTCACATTTGTGTCAACCAAACACGACCGGCATTTATTAAGTGTGTGAAGTGGATCGTGTTGTGTCAACCCACTTCATTAATATATAGGTCATGTTAAGGTTGAAAGGTCATGATATAATTATTAAATGGGTTGGATTCAGGTTGAGCTATTTAGCAAAATTCCCTTACCTCAACATGACACAAACACTACACACTAACTTGAATTGACACCCGTAATTTTTTTTTCAAGCAAAAATCATCAAAGTTAAAAACGTTCTTAAATTCTTTGAACTCTTTAATATTGGCTTCTTTTTTTTTCAATATTTAATAGCTAAAATTGCTACAACCTAGAGGCATTTGTATTTTTTTTTTAAATGTTTAATTTTCTATTCATTCTAATTTAAGGTTAAAGCATTTGTCTAATGAATACACTTGCACTCACCCATGAAAAACGACTTCAATGCTTCTTCTTTTTTCTTTTCTTTTCTTTTTTTTTTTTTTTTTTTTTTTTTTGAGAGAGAGTTTCAACCTATGGCGTCTACTCCTGGTGATAGCTCTTTATCATCAAACCAAGACACCAATCAGTTTTTGGTGTAGGTGAGGATTGAACCTCAGATCTTTTATACAACTATCAGAGATTTAATCAATTGAGCTAACTGGAACCCACAACTTCTATACTATTTTAGTATTCATTTTTTGGTGCTAGTGTTTGATTACAAACCAATTTCTAACGGCTCAAGATGATTGAAAACCACTTGAGATAGACTATCTAACATCGCTAAAGAGGAATGGGTTCAGTACAACCTAATTTAATAAGACTTTGATGTGAAAAAAAATGCATAAATTAACAATAAGAACGAGAAAATTAAAGATACTTTTATTAAGGTACAAAAGCTTAAAGTTACTGAGCCTAATTCACATGGGCCATAATGATGCACTTAGAAGCATGATGTTACAAGCCTTGATAGTTTTGATTCAAAGAGAGAGACAATGTATCTTGTTTGGATGTCTAATTGTGTGTGTCTTGATGTGCCTTTCTATTTATACACGAGGTTTTGATAGTTAATCTTGGCTTTTTTTGCCCAATTCGCATTTTTATCTCTATATATTAACATGATTCGGAAAGTTAGTTATGACTTCAAAAAATGTCAAAAATAACCCTAATATAATTAGATAATCTTTATTCCTAAAAAAAAAAAAATAGGATTAAAATTGTAATTCAACAAACTTTAAGAACAAAAAAGACTACCTAAGAAAATTTTTTCCTAAAAATTAGCACACTCTCTATTTAAATATATTTTGAAAGGTGTTATGTTCACAACATTTTTACAACATTTTCACAACAAATTATAGGTGGTTATTTGTTATTGATTCAAATTTGAACCTAACACTAAGATTACTTTTTTGCCCCAATAATAACAACCAATAACAACCTGCCACTTAGAATTTGTTGTAAAAATATTGTGAAAATGTTATGGACATATCATTTCTCATATATTTTATGCACGTTTAATACATTTTTAGTGTAAAATCTATCGAGCCGTAACTTTAAATTGAAAAATTATATTAAACTCTGAAAGCTCGAAAATGTGTTGTAAACACAAGAACTGTTTAGACTCCCAAAATTAAAGTTACAGTTCGATAGATTTTACACTATCTTAATACTAAGTGCGGAATAGCATAAATTCAAGCGGATAAACAACAAGCTACTTTAATCCATAATCAAAGCAACACAGTAGTAAAATGGAACGTAAAAGAGTAGGGAAGAAAGATGCAAACATAAGATAACATGCCGATGTGTTATTGAAGAGGAAACTGAAAAACTCAGTGAAAAACCTCTCTGCTACCCTCCAAGTGGTAATTGATCCACTAAACAATTAGTTAGGATACATGAGTGAGCAAGAGACCCTTCAAGCCTAATTTACCCGATATACCTAAGCCCTCCAAACTCCTACGCCAACAAGGCTTCTTGGAATCGTGTCTTGTCTAGCTCTCCAGATCCCACAACAAGTTCCATGTTGTATCTACCATCCTCAGCTTCTTTCAATACTTTCCAGCAGCACCAAAACTTTACTTAACACTCTAAAAGGGTGTGATAAGTGTTTGGGCTATCAACCTCTCAACGGAATGAAAATAGAGAGGTAGGAGTTGAGGAAATTCCACAAGCAAATGTGTTGAGAATTATGGGTATAAAAATCTCTAACTCTCAAGGTGTTTGGCTAGGGTTTTCTCTTAGAAGCACTTCTCAACATTTGTGGGTAATGTGAGTATAAATAGTGTAGGCAAAGAAAGTGTGTATCAAAATGGACAGTCTGGCAGAACAGAATGTCTTGCGGGTGTCTCCCGAGAAGGCCTTACTCACGAGATACTCATGAAACACAGCTGTCTCCATCTTGTCCTGACTCTTCGCATTCTAGCATGTGCAAGTCATATGAGTCACTTTGCGGGATGCTTAGTCGCGAGCTACCTGTGAAAACTCTTCAGTCTTCAATTGCTTTAGTCTTCACTCTCTCTCTCTCTCTCTCTCTCTCTCTCTCTCTCTCTCTCTCTCTCTCTCTCTCTCTCTCTCTCTCTCTCTTTATCACACAACCATTGTAATCAAATGCCACAATAAATACAGGATACAAAAGATTGAATAAAATTATAATTAAATTTAACATGGAATAAAAGCCAGCAAAACATATAGTTGTAAATAACAACTTTACAATCTCCCCCTTTGGCTATTTAATGACAAAACCCCTAAAACAGACTCTAGACTTAAACGTGAGTTTGGGAACCATGGCAAAACTCACCCACACCTAATCTAGAAGCTGTGAAGCACTTGCATATATATACCTATAACCTGAAACACTTGCACACAAACAAAACTTTCATTAAGTTTATGACAAGTTGAACATAAGGTACATACATGAGCAAGTAAAGTGCGATAAAGTTTGAAAATACTATAAAACATGTAAGCAAATCTTGATAAACAAAAACAGTCATTAAAGAATGACTAAAATGAACATTTAGCAAGCAAATGCTTATCTGAACACGCAACGCAATTAAGAACAATCACAAGAATCAATTGCATGTCCAACATTCAACTAATGTAAAATACATGAAGTATTTGCATCTATGATACAAAATCCTACTATGGTACAAGAGTGAGGTACTTAAGACATATTAGCAATATCTTAAAAGTACAAAAAAAAAATGCTACAAAGTAGTAAGGCAAACACAGATACTAAATATAAACTGAAATTAAAAACAGAGTATTAAAGATTTAAACAAAAGCAGTAAAAACTGTAAACAAAATAACTAAAGGCTAAAACAATAAAGCTAAACCACCTGTAACACACCAATGTACGTAAGATCTAAGCTATGCTCCCCCTCAACTGTGCAAGCTTCCCCTCAAAATTTTCTCCCCTTTTTGACCGGAATGGCCAAAGAGGCTAGAACTGATCTGACTCTTAATCTGATCCCAGCGCCATGGACAAGTCGTCGATCTGTGAAGACAATGTAGTGATTTGTCCCTGGAGGTATGCAAACTAGGTCGCAATGTGTTGCACATGAGAGTCAAGCACTATAGACATCTGGTCCATTTTAGCTAGTAAGCAATCAAGTCTATCTAGACCTCGTGCTAGTGCTAAAGATGATGGCTGAGCTGAAGAATCAGGAGCAGATGTAAATCTATCAATCTCTTCCTTTGTATCACCACCCTCGTCCTCAACATGATCCTGTGGTATCGTATGCACACCTGTTTTGGATCCTTTGATGTGAGCTATGCTCCTAATCACTATGTGTGCACCAATAGGATAGTCCATTTGAACCACTGTCAGACCACTCGGGAGTTTGAGCCTTGTCTTCGCAATTAGGCCCATAATCAATGAGGGAAAAGGCATAATTGTTCAGGAATTTTGCTTCTCAATGCTCTTCTTCAACAGATGGAAGATGTGTCCATATATATCTATCTCCTTGTGGGTGAAGAGATCGTATAGAAACCTTGTCCTTGGAGCTAATAGTGTAGTGAGGTTGGTAATCGGGTACAAGTTATAGATCATCACATATGCCAGTGTCCTCATCTTTGGTGAAAATGGGATTGTATTCATGGAGGTTTTCTTAGAGGTACCACTAAGTATCTTCACCATCTCCTTAGTAAAGCCCAAACGATCCTCATATTGCACTATAATTGGCTGTGAGGGAGGGCAAACTTCTAAGAACTCCTGAATGCTATCCCTAGTGATGACAAACTCTTTGTGCCTTACCTAGTAATCAATACTGTCTTTTTCCACAGTAGCATTTGAGAAATTTTTTTTTATGATCTCTAAATAAACAACCCCAACTGGGTTCAGCAGCTTGGTCCAAGTCCTTTCTTTGAACACCTCAGGGATGAAGGTGTCCTCAAGTGATTCCATTTGTACAACCCTTTCCATGATGATCGTTTTATCCTTATAATAGTCATTATACTTAATATCAGCCTCAGCAGACCTGAAGTTATCAGAATCAGTGCCTGAACGTTTAGAGGATGATCTCTTAGTAGCTGCATGCTTAGTAGGAGACATCTGCACAAGGGAACACAGAACAGAAAATAAACAAGTGCAAAAACACAAAACAGCACACAAAACTTGATTAGATTCAAGTTAGTCCAAGTCTAAGGTAAAACTACCTAAAACAGAGTACAAGAAACTCAAAATAGATAAATCATGTAAACATAAACACAATGCATGAAAATGAGATACTGTGCATGTGTGTGCATGTGCTGATGCATATGTGTGCAGCATGAGATGCATGAGGTGTGCCCAGAAAGGCCTAGTGTGTGCCTAGTGTGTGCATGACATGGTGTAAAGGCACAAAAATAGCAAAGTGTGTAAAACACACAAACACTGACCAAAGCATGGTAAACATGATCAATCAAGACCTAATCCAAGCATTGGAACTCAATTGAGTCCAATTCAACACAAGAGTGTCACTAGGACATTTTGTCAAACACCTAACATGCAACAATGCAATCTAACTATGAACAATGCAAGAACATGATGAAAAATGCCTCAATACATGCTAAGAATGCCTCAAGGGGCCAACACAGATACACAAACATCAAATGGGACTTAGCCTAATCAAAGATTTAGAAAGATTTTCACAAAATTAAGAACCCCAACCCATTTTCAAAAAATCCCCAAAATTTTAGAACCCTAACTAAGAATTCTGCATAATCTCATAAAAACATGAAGAAAATGTTTTAGAAAACATACCTTGAAGTTGGAAATGCAGAAAATAAGCTTGAAAATGATAGGGTTTGAGTAAAACGTGATTTTGGGTAAAGATGGGTTCGAGAGAGGCTGAGCAAGGGAAATGGGAATGTTTTGAAAAACTGTCATATCTTATCATAAACTGAAAACACGCATTTTTCACGGGTTAGGCAATAGCGAGACAGTCGTGACAAAGAATTTATTTCCGTTAAGCACATTTCGTAGTAAGCTCTAAGTTGCGAGCTTCTCGCGAAACAACCTTTGAACCAGTTTTTGAAGAAAAAAACAAAAATGCTTTTTGAACAAAAACTAAAGACACGAAAGTATAAAATCACTTTAAAAAACATATAAAACACTCAAAAATATTTTTGGATTTGATCAGCAAGTACATGAACATACACATCACATTTGAACATGTACAATCACACAAATGAGATAAGCATTAATTGAATCAAAGTCTTGTGTGTTGTGGGTGATTATCAAGTATGAAATAATCCTTAGACCAGAGTGAAGCTTTAATGATCAATTCAATCAAGTTATACACAACTAGTACTAAATCAAGTGGTCTATCTCAATTATAGAAATGAACATATATGACACCCCATAAATTGATTACAAATCTTAGAAGCTTTTCATTTGGCTTCTGCATAAATCATAATATTTGATCCATTTTGGATAATACATCTCTTTTTGAGATTGATACTTGATATTTTTTATATATCAACATTTAGAATTAGCCTTTGGCTTTTTGAGCACCATACATTTCATTAGAAAAGTCGCTTTCCCTTTTTCCTAATCAAATACTAGTACGTGCGACAAGCTTTTGTAGCTCAATATCTTTTTTTAACTTTGAGATTTACATTTAGTGAGCTCTTTTGCAAAAACATAAAAATAAAGTGGGAAGAGATATAGGCACAAGTTTATGCAAGTATCAAGACCATCAAGACTGTTGACCAATCATTCATGACAAGCTTAAAGATCTATTTACAATAATCACACGTAGCTTTCAAGATTTCTCCCACACAGATATATGTGCATACATAACAAGCTAAGCTTGAAAATGCACTACGCCATTAGTACAAGGTATTAGGCCAAACTCTCATGTGATATACACAACACAAGCAATCAAACTTTTTAAAGATTTTTCAATTTTTATGGGTTTTTGAATTTTTACACACACAAAACAAAGACAAAGTAAGATCAAAAATAAAAACAAAACAATGCATATGAAGAGATGCATGATGCACAAATGCATGACAATGAAGCATCTAATGCATAAAGGATCCTACAAAGATCAAAAGAATTAGATCAAAGACCAAAAAAGCAAAAGCTCAACTATAAGAACCCTTCCTCATCCAAACAGTAATTGTTTGGAATGAATGTCTCATAATAAATGAGACGAGGGTTGGAAGAATGAGAACTGGAGATGCACATATTTAAGGAGTTAAGAGTATTAAACACTTTATTTAACAACATGCTATTTTCACTCAAATTCGGTTTACTCTTTTTAGCACAACTTCCAAGAAGCTCAAGTTTCTTTTTTCTTTTTATTTTTTTAAGAGCTTGAAACTTAGAGCAATGATGTCTTAGATGACCAAAGGCACCACAATGGTGACAAACAATGTGTTTAGGTCCAATAGGCCTTTTGGGAAGGGATCTAGCAACATGAGTTTGTTCTCTCTTTAACTTACGCCATTGAGGTCATATATGACTAATCACACCACAATGGTGGCAAGTAGGAACAAACTTAGATCCACTTATTTCCCTAGGATGGGACCTAAACAGAGGCTTAGGCTTAAGAGTCTTTCTCTCCACTTTTTGATTTCTTTTGTATGAAGGAATGTGCACCGATTTGTCCTTTGAGGTAGAACATACAATAGGCACACAATCAGGTACCATAACATGATTGCAACATATATTTTCTACCTTTTTAGCAATAGGTTCAGCAATCAAACACTTGGCATGTATCTTAAGATATTCATTTTCACATATAAGATCATCAACAAGTTTGTAAGACAAAACAAGTTTAGCATCCAAATCCATATTCAAACATTCAAACTCTTTTAGCTTTTCAAGAGAATTTTTAGCAAGTTTCTTATATTTCTCAACCAATTAGTTGGATTCATTAAGCTTTGCAATCAACTCATCATTTTCACAAAATAACTTGCTCAAATTCTTTTAAAACTTCTTAGCTTTTTTCTTCAAGAGTTTGTTATTTGGAATATCAACAACAACAAATGATTCAAATAACATGTCATCACAATCATGAGAATAAATACTCATAGATGCATTTTCATAAACACGTGACATGCTACAATCATTAACAACCAAGGAAGCATACAAATCACTATCCATGGAAATACACACAAAGGGTCAAGGATCACACTTAGGTATTGAAACCATAACAAGTGCACCCGCTCTGATACCAATTGAAAGCTCAAAAATGTGTTGAAAACACAAGAGCTATTTAGACTCCCAAATTAAGGTTACGGCTCGATAGATTTTACTTTAACTTAATACTAAGTGCGGAATAGTGTAAATGCGAGCAGATAAACAAACAAACTACTCTAATCCATAATCAAAGCAACACAGCAGTAAAATGGAATGTAAAAGAGTATGGAAGAAAGATGTAAACACAAATCTACCCGATGTACCCGATGAGCAAGAGACCCTCCAAGCCAAATCTACCCGATGTACCTGAGCCTTCCAAGCTCCTACTCCAACAAGACTTCTCAAAACCGTGTCTTATCTAGCTTTCCAGATCCCACAACAAGCTTCATGTTGCATTTGTCATCCTTGGCTTCTTCCAATGCTTCCCAACAGCACCAAAACTTCACTTAACACTCTGAAAGGGTGTGGTAAGTGTTTAGATTATCAACCTCTTGATGGTATGGAAATGGAGAGGTAGGAGTTGAGGAAATTTCACAAGCAAATGTGTAGAGGATTATGGGTATAACAATCTCTAACTCTCAAGGTGTTTGGCTAGGGTTTTCTCTCAGAAGCACTCCTCAACATTTGTGGGTAATGTGGATATAAATAGTATAGGCACAGAAAGTGTGTATCAAAGTGGACAGTTTGGCAAAACAGAATGTCTACGGGTGTCTCGTGAGAAGGTCTTACCCGCGAGATACTCGCAAAACACAGCTGTCTCCATCCTGTCCTAACTATTCGCATTTCAGCATATGCAAGTCACATGAGTCACTTCGCAGGATGCTTAGTCGCAAGCTATCCACGAAAACTCTTTAGTATTCAATTGCTTGAGTCTTCGCACTCTCTCTCTCTATCACAAAACTCTTACAATCAAATCCCACAATAAATACAGGGTACAAAACATTGAATAAAATTACAATCGAATTTGGCATGAAATAAGAGCCAACAAAACACATAGTTGTAAATAACAACTTTACAAACTCAAAATAAATAAAAAGGTCTCATCGCACGTGCGAGTGCATGTGATGAGGCTAGTTGCTTCTATTCCCATAAACTTTGTTTGAGAAATCTTTAGTAATCATGAAAAAGTAACTATCGTTGTTCATATGCTTCTCACATGCTTCTAAATTAAATGGATCTTTTCAAGAAGAACCTATTACTATTCACATGCTTCTGACATGCTTTCACTTAAGCTAAACCACGCAAGATGATCCCTATGGCTTGAAATAACTGTCTTAATGTGATTTCTAATAGAATGATGCCAATTGTCTCTCTCTAAGGGATTCATTTTATTATTAATTCATCAGTGACATGGCTAATGATGATGCCGAAAATAGTTAGTTAGTCACACAGCCCTCACGCATTCAAGACAACACCTGCACAACACAAAACAATAAGATCTTAGGAGAGTACTGGTGTGGTACCGGCCAAAAATCCTCCGATTGTTAAGTTAGAGAACTGTTTCACAACTTTAGAGTGTCAGAGCTGAGGTGAATTATGCGTACCTTGTTTTCTAAGAGTCTTGGGTTTTTATAGTAGTGTAGAATCGACCTCCGTTTCTTGCATAAGAATGTGTTCCTTACTGAAAAAGATCATCATAAATGTATATATTACGGGATCCTTCCCATGTTGGGATTCTGTTGACTAGGGTTAATCGTGGGACGCAAGTTGTTTCCATTTAGGATTCCTTGGAGGCCATTCAAGTCATGTGGGTGTCACGTGGCCTTAAGATCTGTCCACCTCGTGTCCGTGCATCTTGGATTCATCTATATAGAAACACTAATTGTCCATTAATCTAGTATCGTCAAGTCTATTTAATTTTATCCGCCGTCCCTAATTTTGTACTCTTTAGTTGCCCCCTCACTCCATGGGCCCATCACCTCCTTTGGACAGAACCGTGGAGTGACGATTTGATTCGTCACCTAAGAAGCATGCATAGATTGACAGGCTAGCCTAGGGTCATTAATGTTTGTAAGGACACGTGTCATTTTTTTAGTGGTAGATCTATTGGAACGAAGTATCCCTTCGACTTCTGTGCCATTCTCTCTATATAAATCTATTTCTTTACTTCTCATTCTTCACTTTCTTCAACAAATTTATGATCAAAGCGCTACCGTCTCCCTTGATAAACCAGCACACCAACCACTTGGCATGCCTGTCATCTACACTTCTCCTGTTGCTCATCTACAATCGGTAAGAACTTTCACCTTTCTGTTGAATTTCCTTGCTATTTTTTAAGACTTTTGCACACCTGTTGTCTATGTAGATTCCATCAGTGTCTTAGGGTTTACCCGTCATGTGTAGATGATAGATGTCTAGTGCATCAAGTTGCCAATCATGTGTCCACGAGGGGGCAGGATACAATGAGGTGTTCCCGTCAGGTCAAAATGACCCTGGCACCTCGAGTGAAGAAAGGAATCCATTGGCCACCTCACCTTCCACAAGGGATGAGGATTTGGACACAGATAGGTCAAAGGGTGACTCTTCTAATGGCTAATTGGTGCTGAACCCCCAACCCAATCCGTCATAGGTCTTGACGGGCTTAGGGAGTTCATAATACTTCCCTTGTGGAGAGTCAACGACTTCGTTTCTACCATTAAAGAGCCACACTTCAAAACACTTACAGAGAAGTAGGGGTGTGCAAAAAACCGAAGAACCGAAAAAACCGCTTCAAACCGACCGAACCGATGCAAAAATTTCGGTTCGGTTTCGGTTCGGTTCGGTTTCGGTTTTTTATATAATAAAACCGAAAATTTCGGTTCGGTTTTCGGTTGCAAATTTTAATGCACCGAACCCACCGAACCGAACCGATATATATAATATATAATATATAATATATATATATATATATATATATATATATATTTGTAATACTCTGTCACGCTGGAGTTTGTAGCGTAGTGGTATGATGCGGTTGTAATGACTAAGTGTTTTGTGGTTCGAGCCTTCGCGGAAACCTTTTTGAGTTTTTTAGGTTTTTTAAAACCATTAAATGTTAAAAACCCTAACATCCATTTTTTTGTTCTAACCTTTTCTTTCCAGCCGCCCCTCCTCCTTTCTTTTCTTTCTAACCATTTTTTCTCTCTCACCTGGAAATAGAGCATTTTATTCCTTTCTCTTCTCCTCAGCGCCGACCCCCTCCCCAATCTTTTACTTGATTTTGTTTCTCTCATTTCAAAACCACCCATGTTCTTCTCTCTTTCTTGTTCGTTTTTTTTCTCCTCTTCAAATGTGTTGGCCGACGAGGAGCCCAGTCTTTCATGGCGTCACCGGCGACATCCATGAGCCACGCCGGCCAGCCTTGTTGGTTCCTAACCATGCAAGGTTCGACATTCTCCATAATTTCATCTCTCTTTTTTATATTCTGGGTTTGTTTTTTTGTTTTTTTAGATCTTCAATTTTGGGTTTTTTTTTTTTTAGATCTTCAATTCTGGGTTTGTATTTTTTTTTTTAGATCTTCAATTCTGGGTTCGTTTTTTTTTTTTTTTTTTTTAGATCTTCAATTCTGGGTTTGTATTTTTTTTTAGATCTTCAATTCTGGGTTTGTTTGTTTTTTTTTTTTTTTAGATCTTCAATTCAGGGTTTTTTTTTTTAGATCTTCAATTATGGGTTTGTTTAATATTAAATCAATGCTATTTTTTCAATTTTTATGTGCAAATAAAGTTAGGGTTGTGAAAAAACCCATGTACTTGGTTGATTATATTCTGAGTTTGTTTATTTTCTCAATTTCCTCTCTATTCTGGGTTTTTTTTTTTTTCTTTGTTTGATTCCTTGGAAAATAAATGAAGAGGAAACCGAAAAAACGACCGAAACCGACCGAAACCGAAATCCTACCGAAACCGATGGTTTTTCAACTATTTCGGTCGGTTTCGGTTGAGAATTTCACCAACCGAAAATTTCGGTTTCGGTTGTCCAACACGTAGAAAACCGACCGAAACCGAACCGACACACCCCTACAGAGAAGTACCAAATACCCAACAACATAGCCCCATCTACCCTACAAATCAGAGAAGTGTTATTATGAGGGCAACAAAGGCGTCAGAGTTTATGAGCAAATGTTGAAAGCAGGGCTCAGATTCCCCCTAAGCACTCTCCACCGTCTCCTCCTTCAATACTTGGGGTTGGCCGTCACCTAAATTGCCCTAAACGCCTGAAGGGTTTTTCTTGGCATGGAGTTCTTGTATGGGGCAATTTCTGACGGAGCACGTAGGTTGACGGTGAAAGAATTTTTTCATTGTTTCCATCCAATTGAGATCGTTCAATCCAAGGGCATGTATAGTTTTGTGCCCAGGATCTCGTTGTTGAGGCTCATGTGTGATACCCCTGACTCTAACAGGAACTGGAAAGTATTGTGACGAACTAGAACCCCATCCAACTTAGATACCTTTTACTAGTATTGTGACGAACTAGAACCCACAGCAGCAACCCATCACTACGACCGCCAAGTTCGCCAACGCCAATGTAAATCCATTGCCTAATACTAGTTTCTTTCCTTGTTTTTACATTGTCTAACTCCTGATAACCATCCACCTTTGCGCAAAAATGGAAGACAAAAAGAGAAGGGCCTACATTAAGCATCAAGCTGCTATGAAAGAAAGGCCTAAAGGCCCAGGTCCGGCAAACCCGTCAGCCAAAAGGAAATCGTCAGAGAAGACCCACCGTCTTCCAAAAAAGCCCAAAGTTTCCCTAGAGTCTATCGTAGGGTTAAAGGCTAAAACCAGCAAGACGATCACTCCTCTTGGTCAAGGATGGGGCAATGGACTCATGACGAGCCCTCACTAAAAAACCACCCGTCCTTCTCCACAAGGATTCTGAGTACGCGTTGGAGTAGCTCTCATCTATAATCACAACTAAGGACTATGAGGACCTAAGCAACTATGCAACAAAAGCGATGAGGGAGATGGGTTTTTTTAGCATTGTGCTGGAAACTATGTCCGTCCCCTTTATCTTTTTCTCTCCTTCAACTTGCTTGGGTACTAACCCTTCTTTTTCTTCCAGGTGATGCTAATGATGAAAGGGTTAATGGGACGTTGCCTAAACCATGAGACGACGCTGGACCGTATTAGGGTGAAGGCGAGGTCAACGGAGGACGAGCTGAACAAGTTAAAGGCTTGGAAGACGGTCTAGGAGAAGAAGCTTGCTTGCTCAAAGAAAGAAAGGGGTGAGCTGGAAAAGCAAACGGTGATGTTGAGGCACATCCTTGAAGACAAGGAAAAAGAGATCGATGATGCCAAGGATAGGCTCCGTCAAGTGAAGGAAGAAGCGATACAGGAGTATCACGATTCTGACGCTCTTCTGACAGAGCTCCAGAGGCTCTTATGCTAATGGCTTTGATGACTGCCTCTGTCAAGTCAAATCTGCTTTTCCTAATCTGGACCTCTCCCATGTTTCTATTGATCCCCTCCCCTAGACCCCAGCTCAGACCATCCACTCCAAGAGCATGGATGAATTATTCACTGATGATGCCTCGTCGATGACCCAGATGGTGACGGAGAGACTACTCCAGTTGAAAGCCAAATCAAACTTGTCGAGGACAGCGCCCGTCACCCTGATGGAGTTCAAGTCATAGAAGAGAAAGACGAAGATACTCCCATCCAATAGTAACTTTTTTTTAATGGCAAAAATGCAAAGATCTTGGAGAACAGTTTATGTTTAATTTAACCATTGCTTTTTGTATCTAGACTTCTCCCTTTATGGGCTTCTGTAATATAATTACTTATTTTAATTTATCCTTTCACTTTTATTCCTATAAATGAATCTATTCAATTTATGGATATAAATATAACTCATTCTTTAGGATGAATCCGTCTGCTTGTGGGCCTGACGGGCTTCGACTATCTCACTGGGTTAATCCCGTCCATTTTATGGACTGGTTAAAAGATAAATATGTCTACTTAGTGGACTTGGAAAATTTAAGCTATTATTCTTGGACGATTCTGTCCACTTTATGGACCTAATAAAAAGTAAGCTCTCTCAAGATGAGTCCATCTACGTTGTGGTCTTATAATTCTCATATCATCATCTCAAATGGATTCGTCCTCTTAGGGACATGTGAGCTTAACGGGCTTAAGCCATCTCATTAGGGTGATCCCATCCACGTCCATATTACGGGCAGGTTGAAAGATAAATTTGTTCGCTAAGTGGAATTTGGTAAATTTGAGTTGTTTATTGTGTAATTATTTCGTCTACTTGGTGGATGAACCCATCCACTTTATGGACTAGGTTTTCAAACCATCCTTTTATAATGAATCTGTCCTCTTACAGACCCAGAAGCTTGAATCTGTCCACTTTATGGACGAAACTCGTCCCTTTCGTGGTCCTAATAACTTAAGTCTATCTATTTTATAGACTTGTCATTAGTCATCCTTTAGGGATGAAGCCCGTCCACTTTATGGATTTATCATTAGTCATCCTTTGAGGATGAAACTTGTCCACTTTATGGACTAATTATTAGTCATCCTTTGAGGGTGAAAGTTGTCCACTTTATGGACTTATCATTAGTCATCCTTTAAGGATGAAACCCATTCACTTCATGGACTTATCATTAGTCATCCTTTGAGGATGAAACCCGTCCACTTTATGGACTTGATATTGTAAAGATGTAGATATAAAAACATGTGACATTTCTAAATAACTCCTCTTATTATTATGGTAATTCATGCATAAAAATTGTTCTTTAAAAGATAAAAAAACCTACCTTTGGGCTTAAAAGAAACTGCAGATAAAAAATTAAACTAAAAAGAAATAAACTGGAAATAAGGAGTGTCATCGCTCGTCTACTGGTAGTACATCTTTAGGTGCTATGTGTTCCATGGGTGATGCAACTTTTGTCCGTTTAGTGTCTCCAAGTGGTAGGTTCCCTTCCTATGCCATGATGCAACTCTGTATGGTACTTCCTAGTTTGGTCCAAGCTTCTCTTGGAAGGTGTCTTTTGTGGTGCCCATCACCTTTCTTAGGACAAGATCTCTAAGTTGGAAGTCCTTATGTCTAACCTCAGAGTTGTAATTCTTGGCCATGAGATTTTGGTACCATGCTAACCTTTGCTCAGCTGTAACTCTTACTTCGTCCACCAGATCAAGCTACAGGCACATAGCTTCATCATTCTTGCTTTCGTCATGGTTCCCTACCCTATAACTTGTAAGTACCACTTCAACCGAGATGACTGCCTCACTTCCGTATGCTAGCCAAAATGGGGTCTCTCCTGTAGGCTTTCTTGTCGTTGTCCTATATGCCCACAAAACACTTTGTAGTTCGTTCGGCCATATACCCTTTGCCCCTTTGAGCCAAGTCTTGATGATTTTGAGCAAGGATCGGTTTGTGACCTCAACTTGTCCATTAGCCTATGGGTGGGCAGGTGATGAGTAGTGGTTCTTGATCCTTAGTTGTGAGCAAAAGTCTCTAAATACATCATTGTCGAACTACTTCCCATTGTATAAGACTAGCACCCTAGGTATACCGTACCTGCAAATGATGTTCTTCCATACGAAGTTTCGTACATTCTTTTCAATGATGATGGCCAGGGCTTCCGCTTCTACCCACTTTGTGAGGTAGTCTATACTAACTACTAAGAACTTCAATTGTCTAGCTACCATTAGGAACAGGTCCATGATATCTAACCCCCATTAAGCGAACGACCATGGGACCGTCATTGGGGTAAGCTCCTCTGTTGGTTATCTTATGAAGTTGCCAAATCTCTAACACTTGTCACAAGCTTTGACATATGCATAGGCATCTCTCTGCATGGTTGGCCAATAGTACTCTGTCTGGACTAACTTATGCACCAACGACAGTGATCCAGAGTGATTTTCGTAGACTCTTTCATAGACTTCTCTCACGACATAGTCTGCCCACTTGAGGATGAGGCACCTTAGGTACGATCGAGAAAAGCCCTTCTTATATAAAACGTCTTTAATCAAAATGAAATGAGCTGATTGAACCTTCAACTTCCTTGTAGCCTCCTTGTCATCTAGTAATATGCCATCCTTTAGGTAAGAGGCTATTGGTGTCATCCAATAATTCTCAGAACCTATCTTCTGCACACTGGTATCGTCTGTTAATGATGAGATTTAAACGGACAATACCTGACTGGGGATGAACATTTGCTATGCTGAAGCAGCTTTAGCAAGTCGGTCAGCGTGCTCATTCTCCTCCATTGGGATTTGAACAAACTTTACTCAGATGCTTCTAACTCGATCCTTCACCTACTTGAGGTACTTCTTCATCCGTTTATTCTTGCATTCATAGTCACCGTTAACTTACTACTTGGGAATCATAATACACGACCAAATTTCAGCTCTTGCTGCCTTGGCGAGGTCCAGCCCTACTATCAAGGCTTTGTACACTGCTTCATTATTGGTCGTAGGGAAATCCAGACAGACCATGCATTCGATCTTATCTCCTTTCGAGATTATGGAGTACCACACCAGCTCCACCTACTTGCTTGTTGGAGGATCCGTCTGTGTGGATGCTCCACTGTGGGGTCTCTTCTGCCCCCTAGCCTTCCACAAAAGTGAATTCTGCAATGAAGTCAGCTACTACTTGCCCCTTTATAGCCGTGCATGGTCGGTACTGTATGTCAAATTCACTCAACTCAGCTGCCCATAATTCCATTCATCCTACAGCTTCAGGGCTACTCATAGCTCTACGTAGGAGCTTATTCGTCAAGAGGATCACAATGTGCGCCTGGAAATATGGCTTGAGGAAATACAGCTTGAGCTTTTGTGCCGCAGTTACTAACACGAAAGCGAGCTTTTCCATCTAAGGGTACCTCTCTTCCACCCCTTAGAGTGCTTGGCTCGTGAAGTATACGGGCTTCTACACCCTATCCTCTTCTCTGACCAAAGTCACGCTGACAGCAGCCAAGGAGACGGCTAAGTATAGGAACTATTCTTCCCCTAACATAGATGGGCTTAGTAATGGAGGAGAAGAAAGATACGCCTTCAAATCTTCAAATGCTTATTGGCATTCGGTCGTCAATTCAAACGACTTCTTCAGCATGTGGAAGAAAGGTAGGCACTTATTCATTGCTCTTGAAACAAATCTGTTTAATGCAGCTACCTTGCCATTTAGGCTCTGTACCTCTTTGACTATCTTTGGTGGAGCTAACTCCATTATGACTTGTATCTTTTCTGGGTTGATCTCAATACCCCTTTAGGATACCATGAACCCCAGGAATTTTCCTACCCTCACCTCGAACACCCTAGGAATTTTCCTACCGTCACCCCGACTGAAGGGTATTGAAGGTCTTTTGGAGGTCGCTCAAGTGGTCGTCTTCCCGTATGCTCTTTACTAGCATGTCATCCACATAGACTTACATATTCCTTCCAATCTAATGTACGAACATCCTGTTCATCAGCCTTTGGTACGTGGTGCCTGCGTTCTTGATTCCGAATGGCATTACTCTGTAACAAAAGAGACCTTGACTGGTTACAAATGAAGTCTTCTCCTAATCTGCCTCATTCAACTTGATTTGGTTGTAACCAAAGAATGTGTCCACAAAGCTTAGTAGCTGGTGTCTTGCGGTTGAGTCTACCAAGGTGTCAATCCGCAGGAGAGGATAGCTGTCCTTTGAGAAGGCCCTGTTTAGGTCCGTGAAATCTATGCACATCCTCCACTTTCCATTGGCATTCTTGACCATTACCACATTTGCCAGCCAATCGAGGTAGTACACTTCTCGTATGAAATCTGCTTCCTATAATTTCTACACCTCCTCAGTTATGGCTTTGTCCTGCTCCTGCGTAAACACCCGCTTTTTCTGCCGAACAGGATAAAACGAGGGTGATACGTTCAACTTGTGGACTATGATTGACGGATCAATTCCAAGCATGTCCTCATGACTCTAGGCGAATGCATCCTGGTTTTCCCTTAGGAACGTCAAGAGTGCTTGACGCAATGGCTAGCTGGCCAAAGTGTCGATCCTTGTTGTTCGTTCAGGCCTAAAATCATTAAGGAGTACTTCTTCCAACCCTTCCACTGGTTCTGCTACCGTTCTTTGTTCTTCTATACATATAGTCTGTAAATGATCATCCATCTCTAACATTGCAATGTGGCATTCGCGTGCTGCCATTTGATCCCCTCTTACTTCTCCCACTCCGTACTCGGTGGGAAACTTGAGCATTAAATGATAGGTTGAGATTATGGCCTTCCATGAATTCAAAGTAGGATGACCCAATATGGCATTATACGCAGACGAACAATTGACAACCAGGAACATGACATCCTTGGTGATCTGTTGAGGGTAATCTTCGATTGTTACTAGTAGGGTGATCGCTCCTAGGGGATGCACCCTAGTTCCTCCAAATCCAATGAGTGATGCATTGGTTGGAATCAACCAGACTCTCCCTATCTTCATATGCAGAATTGCCGGATAGTATAGGATATTAGCAAAGCTCCCGTTGTCCACAAGGACTCGGTGGGTGTTGTAATCCCCTACACGTATACTGACCACAAGTGCATCGTCGTGTAGGTGATGTAGACATCGAGCATCTTCCTCCATGAACCAAATTACGGGGTTGTCAATTCGTGCCATCTTTGGGATGAACCCCTTAGCTGGATATTCTGAACCATCTGTAGGTAAGTCTTGCTTGCCTTCCTAGAAGAACTAGAAGCTGCGCTGCCCTCTATAATCATCCTTATGTCTCCCAAAGGTGGCCTAGGGTGCTCATTTTCTCTCCGGGTGAGCTGTTCTTGGGGCTATTCTATCCCTTCCTTACCAATAAACATCTGCAACTTTCCTTGCCTAATGAGAGCTTCTATCTGCTGATTCAAGTCATAGCATTCAGATGTTTTGTGGCCGTGATCGTAGTGGAAATGGCAAAACTTGTCTTTAAATCTCTTGCTAGGATCTCCCCTCAACTTGCCAGGGAATGTCAGGGCCCCTTCATCCTTAATCTACATCAGGACTTGATCAATCGGGGTGTTTAGAAGGGTGAAGCTTGTGAATCTTCTGGTTGGAGGCTTGAAGCATCTATCTTCCCTTCTATCTCCTATCCTAGCCATCTTTTGGCCCTTGTCTTGCCATGATTCCTCCTATCTTTCTCTCTTTTTGGGCTTCTCCTCAAGGGCTGGTAGCGCATCTTCCGCGTTCATGTATTTAGTAGCCCTGTAAAGCACAACTGACATGGTCTTCGGGTTATTCTTATACAAAGAAAATAGAAACTTACCCTTCCGTAACCCATTCGTGAACATTGCAATGAGTATCTTGTCGTCATCTTCATCGATTGAGAGTGCCTCCTTGTTAAAGTGGGCTATGTAAGATTTCAGCATCTCATCCTCTCGTTGCTTAATGCTCATTAGGCATGCAGTGGAATTCTTATACCTGTGTCCTCTGATAAAGTAAGAGGCAAACTGGGCGCTCAACTCCTTAAAGGTACCAATGGAATTAGGCATTAACTTGCTGAACCAAATCCTTACAAGGCCCTTCAACGTAGTGGGTAAAGCCCTACACATAATCTCGTTTGCCACTCCTTGCAGGTGCATCAAAGTCTTAAAGGACTCTAAGTGATCCAAAGGGTCTTTAGATCCATCATAACTTTCCACCTGAGGCATTCGGAACTTTAGTGGTAGGGGAAACGACATGACGGATGCGGTAAATGGTGAATCAATTCGATGGACCAAGTCATCGAGGTCGCTAGACACCTGTCCTCTGAGGGCATTTATCATGATGTCCATCCGTTCCTTCATCATCTACATCTCTGCGACTATGTGAGGGGGAGCTGTATCTGTGGTGGATGGACAACTGGTATCCTGTTGCTCTTATCTTCTTAGGGCGCTACTGTCTTCCAACCCCTCTTGATTCCTTCTTTCAGCGCTAGTTCCTTCCTGGTCTTCCTCTTAGGTATTAAGCGCTATGTTCTTCTGGTGCAGCTACTCCTCTAGGTCATGATTCTGCTTGGTGAGGCACTCCACTGCTGTCGTGAGAGTTTGAACTTGTCTCCCTAGGGTAGTGGTGCACGGCTTGTCACCCAGATTGTTGGTGGTGGTTGCCATCGAACGAGTAAGTACCATGTAACTTTTTGTCTAGGAAGCAATATGGCCTCTTTCCCACAGCGGCTCCAACTGATGATACCGAAATTCGTTAGTTAGTCCTCTCGCATTCAAAACAATACCTGGAAGTCCTCATGAGAGTACCAGTGTGGTACCGACCAAAAACCCTCCAATGGTTAAGTTAGAGAACTTTTTCACAACTTTAGAGTGTCAGAGTTGGGGTAAATTATGCGTACCTTATTTTATGAGGGTCTTGGGTTTTTATAGTAGTGTAGAATCGACCTCCGTTTCTTGCATAAGAATGTATTTCCTTACGGGAAAAGATCATCATAAATACATATATTACAGGATCCTTCCCATGTTAGGATTCTAATCATGTTGGGATTTTATTGACTAGGGTTAATCGTGGGACACAAGTTGTTTCCATTAAGGATTTCTTGGAGGCTACTCAAGTCATGTGGGTGTCACGTGGCCTTAAGATCCATCCACCTCATGTCTGCGTATCTTGGACCTGTCAACGTAGAAACACTAACTGTCCATTAATCTAGTACTGTCAGCGTCAGGTCTATTTAAATATTATCTGTCATCCCTAATTTTATACTCTTCAGCTAGTAAATATAATATAACTTAATATGTAACAACTTATTCTTACAAAACAAAACAAAAAAAGGCCTAACAGCTGGGTCTCATGACACATCTATCTATTTTGGTGATTGACAAAGGCATAAACTTTATTAGGCAAATGCATAAACACTAAATTGGGATGAAGAGAATTTAATATTTTAAAAAAATAAAAAAGTCTTTGAACAGTGAACACGTGCATAGCTCATGCAACGAGGCTAGAATTTTGTTAAGGGCAAAACACTATACCTTAGTTTGTGCGTTAGGTTCCTCAACTAAAATATTTCATATGTCCAATTTATCCATGTTAGCCTAAATAGTATCAAAATCATCTTTAATGGTGTCATCTCCATGGCCGCCCAAACCTTGTGCTTGATTCTCAACTCACGGCCATTAAAACCTAGCCAAATCATGACCGACACATGGGCATCGAAATCCAACTTTGTCATTGTCTCATCCCGTCACCCTAACCCGACAACCCATGGCCACCCAAACAACCACCACAGGTTTGCCACGATCTAGATCCCCTTGCAAAAACCTAAACCCAAATTTAACAATCCTCGGCCACCTAAACAACCACCCTAAATTTGTGATAGTCTTAGAGGAGTTTTTTGGTACATACTGTGGGTTTGAAATTGGGTCTAGATTTGCATTAGCCACACCACTTGTCAAGATCTAGGACATCCTGAGTCTTTGAAACTCTTTAGTTTAAGCCAAACACCAATGCCTAGAACTCCAATATAACATCGTGAGAGGCTTGGTTGAGGAAGGCAATCTATTGTAGTTGCTGGACTTAATGTCAAAGCCAAGGAACTCAAGGGCTACAAGTGGTGTGGACTATGGAGGGAATAGCTAGACGGTGTCTTCGTAAACCACAAACTAGGCCCGCTCGCCCCATCACACACCCACTTACCCAATTGCTTCTTCTTCTTTTTTTTTTTTTTTCTTTTTTCTTTTTTTTTTTTCTTTCCAATCTAACCACCATCTCTGTTAAAATGTATACTCCATTTAGCCTGACATGGGTAAATTGGACTAGTGAAATATTTTAATTAGGGAACTTGCACAACACTTAAGAGGTATTTATCTAAGTTTTGTCATTTTATTAAACACATTCAGAGATTAATAAACGTAAGGATCATTAATGGCCCAGGTCAAGCCAACCCGGCCCATTTTTTACTTGGCCATGGGACAATGGGCTGGGCATGGTGTGATATTAACTTATTAACGGGCCAGGTCAGGCTAGGTCGAAAGAGAAAATCTCTACCCATGACCGTGCTCATAAGCAATGCCCATTTTGTCTTTAGCAAGCTGGGCTATCGGGTTGGGCATAATGGGCTACCCATGGACTTGTGATAATATCTTTTTTTTTTTTTTTTTAATATAAGGAAAGAATAAATTTTTTATAAGGAAATAATTAATCTTTTTAATGGAAAGAATCAGAGAATTTAATGCTCAATTAAAATTTTTTTCATGGTCAAATCTATTTAATTTTTTGTTTTGTTAATGGAAACCTATTTAATTTTTTTTTTATTAAGGCTTTAAATGGTTTTTTATTTTTATCTTTTAATAATAATAAAAAATTTCAAATGGTTAATTAAATTTTTTTCATGGTCAAATCTATTTAATTTTTGTTTTGTTGATGAAAAGCTATTTAATTTTTTTATTAAGACTTTAAATGGTTTTTTATTTTTATCTTTTAATAATAATAAAATGTCAAATGGTTAATTCTAAGTTGCTAAACTACTAGAAAAATATATAATTAGTAAACTAAGTTTAACACAATCACTTTAAGTATCTTAGTGGTTGGGGGAGTTATTTTAAAAATTTTCTCTATAATGTCTCAAGATCAATCATTCAGACTCCTCTTAGAGCATTAGCAATAAGGTTGCTAAATTGACTTTTTTAGTCAATTTAGCAACCAATCCCCTTAAAACAACTTCTACAGTAAAGAAGCCAAAGTTAAAAGAATTTGAGTTTGAGCTACATTAAAAGAAGTTAATGTAGAGTGTTAAAAAAAATAGTATTTTAATGTGTTGATGGTTGTGGTTGTTGTTTATTATGTTATATATATTATCTTATTTTGTTGTTTATATTATTTTAATGTGTTAAATGTTAAAATAAAATCTTTGATATTAAATATAATGTAAAGTGGGTTGTTAAAATAAATAAAGTAATTTTTTAAATTGCTAAATACTGAAAATTTTAACTTCTTTACCGTGAATGCTCTTATATACTTTTGTTATGAATTTTAAGTTATTGGACTGGGCTATGGAGCAGTAGCCCATGACCATAAAAACTAGCAGACTACCTGATCTCCAGTGCTAATGTGCTGCCCATAGCCTTAGTAACATTAGGTCGGCCGCCCATTGACCCCCGGGCTATTTTGTGACATTTAAATAAACGCAACATTATCTAATATCTCTCCCCACACACCTATTCTCAACTGACCATCCCATGGACCCCGCCATCTACAAATGGTCTTCAACTCCATCATCAAAGAATATTCAATACACCAAATCAGTATGTCATCAATCTCAACCTCAACCTCCAAAATATCATTTTCATAATTTTGGTTCCAACTGAGTAAAAGTTAGGAGAGCCAAAAACCATTACAGAACCTTTCAAGCCTTTTATCAAATATAGAAATCGCTGATTTCACAAACACTTTTTTGTGAGATTCTTTATGTCACAGAAAGTTGAGAGACAAAAAAATTGGTTCAAAAGAAAACAGACCAAAGATCATTGGGCTTTTCAGGTACTCTTTTTTTTTTTTTTTTTTTCCTTTTTCAATATATAACATTTAATGGTTTTTTTTTTAATATGCTTTCTTCATTTGGGTGGATTTTGATGAAATAATAAAATTATAAAACTATAAATGATGAGAGGAAGACATTAGTTTTCCTGTCAGATTAAGGGTCTAGAGAGAATAAGAGGAGGCAAATTGGGTAAAAAATATATATTAATTTTATAAAAATCAATCTAATTATCATGGCATCGTAGGAAGCCAATTAGACCAAATGGAATAAGAATTAATAATCAAATAAATTGATTTAAGGTTAACATTTTTTTTTTCTTAAACTTTGCATGAATTTCACTTTTCATTTCCAAACCTTAGAAATTTCATATTTTGTTCCTAAAACCTTTTAAATAGATTTTTCCAATAATTTACAAAAATAGGAAGGAAAAAAAATTACAATATATTAGAGATGATAAGAGAACTTTTTAAATTGAAATTTGATGGATGAAACATTTTCAATAGTTTAGGGGAAAAAAACAAAATTCATTCAAAAATTAGTGATGAAAATAAAATTTTAACGTTAATTTAGTTTTGAATTCTATTATAAGCTTTTAATTCTTAAAAGCCTAAATGGTTTTTTTTTTTTTAATTTTATCATACCTTGATAAGATTTTGAATTTGAAACCTTTTGTTAATATGATATCTTAATACGACTCTTAAAGAATTCTTCTTAAGACCACCCTTAAAGAATTCTTCTTAATAATAACTTGATACCTGTGAGATTTTTAGAAAAGATCTAAATCCGTCTCTTTTCAAAAAAAAAAATTCAAGAGGATAAATGATAAATCCATAACTGCCCTTTGAAGCCAGCGATGATGAATGAAGAATCCAAGTGTCATCTCTTGCACAACAAACCATCACACTAAATGGACACACACTATCTATCTCAAACCAGTCACTAGACGGTCAAACCTCAGCCGTCTGATCACAAAGTTCCCACTCCAATCTCTCATCCCCCACAAAAGGGCAATCATGTAATTTTAACAGACCCCTCAACTAATCAATCTCCACCGTACGATCATTCCCAAGCCATTCTATAAATAAACTACCGTAAGGCAGTTACAAAAATATCCACCACACTTGACACTTCTCTCATATTGTATTTTGAGACAGTTAACTTCGTACCAATCCGAAAATGCGTGAGATTCTTCATATTCAAGGAGGGCAATGTGGGAACCAAATCGGTTCAAAGTTTTGGGAAGTTGTTTGTGATGAACATGGGATTGATCAAAGTGGGCAATACATAGGAAGCTCAGAAGTACAGCTTGAGAGAGTGAATGTTTATTTCAATGAGGCTAGTGGTGGAAGGTACGTGCCAAGGGCTGTGCTTATGGACCTTGAACCAGGCACCATGGACAGCATTAGGAGTAGCCCTTATGGCCAGATTTTTAGGCCCGACAACTTCGTTTTCGGCCAGACCGGGGCCGGAAACAATTGGGCTAAGGGCCATTACACCGAAGGCGCCGAGCTTATTGATTCGGTTCTTGATGTTGTGAGGAAGGAAGCTGAGAATTGTGATTGCTTGCAAGGTAATGTATTTGTTTATTTGTGTAGTGAATTTTCATCCTCAAAAATCGAGATCCTGGTGTTAACTGTGGTCTTGACCCATGTTTTGAAATACTTGGATTTTGTGACTGCTTGCATGGTATGTGTTGTGGTTGTGGCTTGTGATGCCAAATCATCTTTCCTAGTCCTATGATTTGTAAACGTTGATAATTATGTCCAAAATTTGATTTTGTGATCATACCATAAACCAAAATGACTGAATAATATGAAATTGGAAATTGGACAAATGGAGAATTAAACAATTAGTGAATATGAAAGGTGCACCCAACAAAAAAAAAAAAAAGAAACAAAACCCAATAAATTTAATCTTTTGGAATTTCAATTTCGAGAGAAGATTAAATGAATGAACCAATCTCTTGTATTTAAATATATTGATAAATTATCTATTATTTCAAAAATTTAAACTAACAGTCATTTTAATCATTTATTCATTATTCTCATAAGCAAATTACCTGGTTTGCCCAAACGATATATAATTTCTTTAGTCTTATAGATTTTGTCTTCCTCTTCTCGTCATTTTTTTTATTAATTATTTTTAATTTGTGTTTTTAATTAATAATCATGCCTGGGCAGCAGGGCCGTCTTTGGTTTTAGTAACTGTCAAACTCCAAACATGTCTCTATGACTTTGCTGCTAAACATTTGGGAATGATGACAACATAAAATCTTTTGGATACCGGACAGCCATGGTAGGCTATGGCGTATTCAGTCGAATTAACACTATGGTCTATGGGGCAAAGGCCACTTAAGCCAATTGATCAAATGTATAGTTTTGTTGATAGAGTATTTTTTTTTTTTTTTTTTTTTTTTTGATGAGTTGATAGAGTATTTTTAAACCAATAGTATTTATGCAGAAAAATTATAGATGTTGAAAATTTAGAGAAAATAAATTGGCCCGCCAGGGGTACGTCTAGTGACTTCAAGGTGTATATTTAAAGTTTAAACCCGTGAACTTCCAAATTGAGATGGTAAAAGTTAAACGAAAGGCCAAGTCAACAGCCTTGTGATATAATTTGGTAATTTTTTCTAGAAATGTAGTTTTGAGCCTAAAGAGTAAGGTTAGAGACACCATATACTTTTTTTTAATCTTTTTTCACAATTGTTAACATGATTCATTGTATTGGAGGAGTAAGATTATTTTTACTTTGATTAACACTACTTTTATTAATGCACATTTTGATTAACTCTACTTTTATTATGCACCAATTACATTAAGTTATGTCAATAGTTGTAAAAATGTTATGTTCTCTAACTTGTTTGAAGTGATGTCATGTTTGTTATTTACCAAGAAGGTGAAAAAGAATATCCACCTCCTTGGTAATTTTAGATTTTTTTTTTTTTTTCTAAATCATATACCAGTAATTTACTTATAATAGGTTTTGAACCCATGATCTCATTTTTCGTCCATTCTTAAGAAAAATGATGGAAAAAAAATGCCATTTGAGGTAGAATTGATGGGCAAAATGAGTCATTTTTATTACACTATTGTGAAGAAGGTGTGAACTCGGCTCATCACTTATGAAATGAAACAAAATCTCCATATAATCTTCAATATTAGTGATCATAGAAATCATTCTTTCTTCAAAGAATAGCCTTATAACTCTTTATAACTCTTTTGATTGTGAATGCAGGATTTCAGGTTTGTCATTCACTAGGAGGTGGAACAGGATCTGGAATGGGAACTCTGCTCATTTCAAAGATTAGAGAAGAATACCCGGATAGAATGATGCTCACATTCTCTGTCTTTCCATCTCCTAAAGTGTCAGACACTGTTGTGGAGCCATACAATGCCACACTTTCTGTACATCAGCTTGTAGAGAATGCTGATGAATGTATGGTTCTTGACAATGAAGCACTCTATGATATCTGCCTTCGGACTCTTAAACTCACCACCCCAAACTGTAAGTAAACTTCATATAGCAATGTAGACTTTTGAGATTTCAAATATATTTGGTTCTTTTAAAGAATTTCAACATGATCTAAACTTGACTTATAGTTATGCTTATGCAGAATCCAAATAGTTGGCACGAGGCTTGCTAATTCTTGTTTTGATCATTCCAACCACTCATTAACATTTAAACATCATCATCTAGTACATCATAAGCCTTACAAACTAACCAATTATAAAACAATAATTAATATGCTTTGTTGTTATTGCTTGAAGTGACACCAATTACATTTATTGGCACATCAGTTTGTAAGCTTTTATAGTAAAATTTGTAGTAATTTAATTATTTTCTTTGGTTTTTTTTGTGGCAGTCGGGGACTTGAATCATCTAATTTCGGGAACAATGAGTGGAGTGACTTGTTGTTTGCGATTCCCGGGTCAATTGAACTCAGACCTCCGGAAGTTAGCGGTGAACTTGATCCCATTCCCACGTCTGCACTTCTTCATGGTTGGTTTTGCTCCTCTGACCTCTCGAGGATCACAGCAGTACCAGTCACTTACTGTCCCCGAACTGACACAGCAAATGTGGGATGCCAAGAATATGATGTGCGCAGCTGATCCAAGACATGGCCGATACCTCACAGCATCAGCCTTGTTCAGAGGCAAAATGAGCACCAAAGAAGTTGATGAACAGGTGTTGAATGTGCAGAACAAAAACTCTTCCTACTTCGTTGAATGGATTCCCAACAATGTGAAGTCTAGTGTTTGTGACATCCCACCAAAAGGGCTTGCCATGGCTTCGACTTTCATTGGCAATTCAACCTCTATACAGGAGATGTTCAGGAGAGTGAGTGAGCAGTTCACGGCCATGTTTAGGAGGAAGGCTTTCTTGCATTGGTACACTGGAGAAGGAATGGATGAGATGGAATTCACCGAAGCAGAGAGTAACATGAATGATCTTGTCGCGGAGTATCAGCAGTACCAGGATGCAACAGTTGATGAGGACGATGAATATGAAGATGATGATGATGATGATGTGGGCACTGAGAACTGAAGTTGTTCACCCAAGTTACTGTTTGGGATGATACAAGTAGTACTTATTGAAGTTTATGTCTTCTAAATATTATCTGTGGCTATAAAGTGCAAGCAAAAACGTTTAGGGACACTTCTAAACTAGTCCATTTGTATGCACTGTTTTGGCCCCCCTAGTGATTTTTGTTTTTCTCTATACTTTATAAGTCCCTCCTATCAAATTGCCTTTCTCTGGCTGTATATCTAATGTGATGTATATGAACCAAGTCTTTGCTACTTGGTATTAGTCTCTTTGATGCGTGTCCCAAGCATTCTTCTCCAGACGCCATTGTCACTCTGGACCCCCAAAGAAATCTTCAAAAGTAAATGATGTTTGTATTTGACTCATTATTTTGTCATGACAATTCTTCCAATAAGCTTCAGATAGTGCCTACATTTAAGCATGCCATCAATTCAAGCTGAAGAGACGTGAAGGGCACCGACCCAGACAAATCCAAAACGTTTTTCACTACATAAACTTGTAGCAGGACTGTGTTTCATATCATTATCAAGAGATGGCTACCATAAGAGTACAACTGATTTTCAATGTGCATTATGATTTCTCCATAATATTTAGGCTAAAATACACTTTACCCTGTCTAAGTTTAGGGACACTCCTAAATCGATCTATCGGCCCTCAAATTTGCAACTTATTTCCTTCACTTTTAAAACATAGACTTCAAAACATGTGATTTAGACCCTGAAATGTTACAATGATATCAATTTTCTATCTAAAACAACATCATTTTTTGGTGAGTTAATGATAAGATGTAATAGTCAATGGTGTAATTTGTAAGTTTTGAAAGTCAAGAGGCCGATTTAAAAGTTACCCCAAACTAAAATGGTGTAAAATTTTTTACTTAATATTTAGGTTAAATCACATAATACAAACATAATGATAAAAACCAATTTGGTTCAAATTGAAACCACTTAAAAGGTTCATGTTAATAACTGAAATTTTTTAAAATTTAGGATTTGATTTGAACTACTCTAAAGTTAGAGGAAATGTATTTTACTCTAAGTCTTAAATAAACAGAAGTCACTTTTTTTCTTTTGCTTTGAATAGAAAAGGGTAATCACTTGGGGTAAGAAAAATACTCACTTATCACAAAAAGAAGATAGTCACTAACTACAATTTATAGAGACCCAAATTCTTTTATATTGTATATGACGTGATGGTAGATATAAATGATAATTTTGAAAATGATAAAAGGAACATTGCAATAAATTAAGCTCTTCTTGTTATTTAGCCATAATAAATCATGGTAAAGATTAATAGAAAAATGAAAACAAAGGTTCATGATAATAACTGAAATTTTTGAATTTAGGATTTGATTTGAACTACTCTAAAGTTTAGAAGAAATGTGTATTTTACTGAGTCTCGAATAAAATGTAGTCACTTTTTTTCTTTTTCTTTGAAAAGAAAAAGGTAATCACTTGGGGTGAGAAAAATAGTCATTTATCACAAAAAGAAGATAGTCACTAACCACAATTTATAGAGACCCAAATTCTTTTATATTGTATATGACATGATGGTAGTTATAAATAATAATTTTGAAGATGATAAAGGGAAGATTGCAATAAATTAAGCTTTTCTTGTCATTTAGCCGCAATAAATCATGGTAAAGATTACTAGAAAAATGGAAAACAAATTCTCTAGCACCTCATGATTGGTAAAACGCAAAATTAAATATAAAAAAATAGGACAAATGATACGTGTTAAATGTTTGTCTTAAAATAAACATTTGAATTTGGGGAATTAAAATATTTGAACTCATTATCCTCCCCAATCCTCATAGTGGTTCGGCACTTTCAACATGTGGAGAACGTTTTGTGAGTTCTAAGGTTCACACACACAGCACCCAAAAATGAAAAGACAATATTGGTCGGGCCACGGGTTCAACGAAAATCCCATGTGCCACACGTTGTGGACTCCCAATTTGATAGAAAGATCTGTCTTCTTACAGTTCCTTCCTTGGTCCCAAATTCCACTCATAAAAATCCCGGTCTTTGGAGTACCAGATCTCTCTGCACATTATTATTGTGTGATCATTTCTGAAAAATAAAACCAAACACAAAGAAAAATAATCAAAACTAAGACTCTCTAAGTAGCTTAACCATGGCTTTTTCCCCATCAACAACAATATGGAACACGAAAACAACATATGACTACCCTGCTTCCAAAATCTCATGCTACTTCAATAACAATAACTCCTTCTCCACCAAACCACTTCGTTTCACTGCTTACTCGTCTGTCTCCTCATCACTAACACCGTCTTCTTCTTCTTCTTCTTCAACATCCTCTTGTTCTTGTTCTACTTATTATTATTATGCAGCTACTTCCAGATATATAAGAAACCAGAAATCTCCAGAGAATGAAAGGACCCATGATGTCACTTTCTCTATTGTACGTACTGATGGTTCCGATAAATTTGAGCAGAAGATAAACAAAGCTAATGCTCGTAATTCTTTGAACAGGGGATTGAAAGCGATTGCAAAGAAGCGGCCTTTGTGGCGAAAATTTTGGTTTTCTTCCAAGAAGATGAGGAGTATTATCTTGCTCAACGTCATTACTGTCGTCTATGGTATTCAACTTCTGTTTCTTTCTTCATATTCATACATAATTTAATCAGTAGTGTGTATCTTTTGTTAGAATATTAGAATATTGGTTAAGTTATTAAATTCACCGCTTCCATTACCTTTTCAGACAATTGATAATTTATTAGTTAGTTTGAGTATGAACATGTGTTCACACTACCTCCAATTTAAAAAGTTAAAAATTGAATTATTGTGCCTCAAGGGGACTTTGGACCTGCACGTAAGGAAAGTGTTAGAATTCGGTTAAGTGATTAAATTCATAATTTCTTATAAGGAGAATGAGTCATTTATCATCTTTTCTTTAAGTAATTTGATTTGTATTTATGATCATTCATATAGTTTTGGTAAAATTAAAGAGGAAAGCAATGTCACATCCTATGAAAATTCAGTAGTGGGTAATCTTTGTATCTATGCTGGGATGAAGCTTAATACAGTTTTGGTGATTGTAAGAGTATGCTAACATAGCAACCTTAAAAGCTAGGAAGTACAGACACTTCATTTAGGATGCCATATTTGCTATGTCATGTTATAATTTTTAAAAATTGCTAGTGTTGCCTTGTCCTACCGTACCCATATCTGTGCTTCCTAACTTAAAAGCTTAGTAATGGATGTCAATGTCTTGAGCTACATGTTTTGTATGGTATGTTCCTGGTAAAAAAAAGTAATTTAAAAAAAAAATAATCATCTGCTAAGAGATTTCCAAATAGTACATTTGCTGCCAGTAAATTGATTAGTGCATTTGAAGTTTATATCCGTTTTAAAGAAAATGTGATATATAACTTCATTTGGTGATTAAGTCTTAAATTTTGTGGTATGGTCGTTCTCTTTTATTGAAAACATAACACCTAATCTTGTTATTAATCTGCTCTACCAATTATTATCCCCCACCCCCCCCCCCCCCTCTTTCTTTCTTTGGCTTTAAATTGCTTTCATGTTTTAAAATATTGGTTTTTGAAGACAAAATTTATATAGATTGTTGATTTTATTTTATTTTAATCAAATTAAGAGTTCATAAGACAAAATAAGTATAGATATAAACCAGTCAAGTAAGTTTCCAACTTTTCTTATATTGGCTCGAGTGAGTGATAAGCACAAAAGCCTGGCCCCTTGAACATTTGGTTTCTATTAATGATTTGGCTTCCTTGTTCTCAATCTGGTTTTTTTTTTTTTTTAACTGTTTTAAAATTGTTGGTGTTTTATAACTAGCCTTGAATCATGAATATGATTAGATGTTGCCAACAGATAATTCACTTCATAACTTACTGCCAAAATGTCCGAGGCACGTATGACGTACCTCTCCATCTTTTTTGAAAATAAATGGCAACCATCCAGCACAATCCACCTCTATTTGGTGAGACAATCGCCTCCTATCATATGTAATTGTTCTTGCACAAATTCATTTGCACTTGTGGTTCTTGCTGTAAGGATCACAATTGACTATCTAGAGGAAAGCCAAGCAATAGTGTGCACTCAATCACATATTAACACCTTAGTGCAGACTGTGTGAGGACCTCACAGGGTTTGGACAGAACAATTAGTATTACTTAGACAACAGAAATTATTCCCAAAAGATCAACTTAAATGCCTTTATCAAGGATACTATTTGCTATTTTTGGTAGTGGGTGACAGTCATATTTTCACTTCTTGGTAAATCAATAACATCATGTGTCAAACCTCCTAAATTTATATCATGACTCGTTAAGGGTTATGTTGGTTTCAAACTGCAGCAAGTGACATTCCGATTGTGAAAGGTGTTGAAATGAGTATGGACCCAGCAACCTTCTCTGCAGTGCGATTTGTTGTCTCAGCCATCCCATTTTTGCCATTTGTCTTTCGCGCTCGAGATGATATTAAAACCCGCAATGCAGGGATGGAGCTGGGATTGTGGGTTAGTTTAGGGTACCTTATTGAGGCAATTGGTCTACTTACAGCTGATGCTGGGCGTGCATCATTCATTTCATTGTTTACGGTGAGCTCAAACTCCTTACACATTTCTTTTCCCCTGTAATCATTAGATATGTAATTATCACAAAGAAAAATTAAATTTCATGACTTGTTTTCAGAAAATTTCCATGATTCTCAGGGATGGCACAGAAGATTTGATACTTCGTTGCGAATAAGTTCTCCAAAAGAATTTTTGGGGGGTGGGGGGGAGAGAAATATATGTTTAAAATAGCTTTTCTCAATCATATCTCCATGCATTGCTTTGTTTTACATCACAATAAGACGTTTCCTATCCAACATGACTGAGACTCTGATTTGTCAAGTGAAAAAATTAATCTCAGAAAGAAGCAACACAGTAAAGTTTTAACAATTTCCTGCTAATTTGAACAGGTTATAGTGGTTCCTTTGCTTGATGGCATATTAGGAGCCTATATTCCTGCCCGTACCTGGTTTGGAGTTCTCATGTCTGCTCTTGGGGTTGCTATGCTGGAATGTAGTGGATCTCCTCCAAGTGTAAGCACTGCATAATTCCTTATCAGAATATCTTGTTGATTGTATTGTAACTTTTGATACCATTAAAAGAAGAATCATCTTACGCCAAAAAAAAAAAAAAAACAAACAATGATCTGCACCAGATTGATTGCTACGGGATAATTTTATCTCAATTTCGTGAAGTCCCAATATTTTCAGGTTGGAGATCTTTTGAACTTTTTAAGTGCAATATTTTTTGGAATTCACATGCTTCGAACTGAACATATATCAAGAAGCACAAAGAAAGAGAACTTCCTACCACTTCTTGGATATGAGGTTTGTTTCCTTGTCCTGAATGTACTTCCTCCTCAAATGCACTTATACATGCCTCTTTTGATGATGCAGATTTTCAATTTATGCATATGAAAAAATTCTATGGTTTCATGTAGGTGTGTGTTGTTGCTCTGTTATCCACAATCTGGGTTTTAATTGGAGGATGGTTTGATGGTGTTAATGGCTTTGACCAATCAACATGGACATGGACAGAACTATGGGATTGGATTGTCGCATTTCCATGGATGCCTGCTCTATATACTGGCATATTCTCTACTGGATTATGCTTATGGGTGGAGGTATTCCTTAGGTCTTGCACTACCTGCTTTGCAAACTAATTTAGGACCAAGTGAGCATATGACTCCTAATGGAACTGTATGTCTTCCATTAGGAGGTATCATTCCTTAGCTCTTGCACTACCTGCTTTACAAATTAATTTAGGACTGAGTGTGCATGTGACTCCTAATTGAACTGTATGTCTTCCATGTCTTTTAAGTTACTTGTGCTTTATTTGTATTTTCTATATGATCATGAATCCAGGCATGCCAAGTAAGTTCAGTATTAGGTAGTTATTTCGACAATTTATATGGATGCTGTGACTTAAACACTTAATTGCTTTGTTTTCCTGGCCCCTTTTTCTGATAGTAGGGCTTGAGGTAACTTGGGCTGTTAATTTCTTGGGCATTCCAATTGAGAAGTAGAAATGGATTACGTGAAGTTTTAATTAAGTTTTAAAATTTTCCCAAAAAATAATGTCTTACATGCATCTTCAAGAAATCACCTCATCAGTAATGTCAAGCATATCATTCGTGCCAGAAATGTAGTTTTTAAGAAAAATTCTATCGTTAACTCCAGTCAATCCTCCTTCAAATTTGGTCCTTTTTGGCTGTGAAAAGTGAAAATACTTCTTGTTCTTTTGCATTGTTTTTGGCATGTATTTAGTTCTGTTTTTAGTACGGATTACCGCAGCTTGTTTTTGTTTCTATAGATGGCAGCCATGCGTGATGTCTCAGCAACAGAAACAGCAATAATTTATGGGCTGGAGCCACTCTGGGGTGCAGGTTTTGCATGGTTTCTCCTTGGTGAAAGGTGGGGTATGAGTGGATGGATTGGTGCTGCTCTTGTGCTAGGTAAGAAATAACATTAAGAAGTAACAATCCCTTTTATCTTCTTTTTATCATTTGGTTTAAAAAGATAAAACCATTATCAGGCATTTGTGTTTTAGATGCAAATTGCAGCTATCTTAGACATGAACTTTTAATTTTGAATGTTCTATCACCCTATTCACCATGCTTCTCAGCAGAATATCTAACTTTCCTCATTTTCCTGTTTTCCATGATTGTGTTAGAAGAATTGTATTTAAGCACTTATAACCTTAAGGAAGCATCAGAGTGATATAAGTCTAGCAAATCTTTTCAGCATTTATAACCGGTCATTCTCTTCTTTTTCATATTTTAGTATTGCTGGATGTATTGCTTCTTCACCATTTTGCATTTTCATTCATTCTCTTTTCAAAGTCAAGAGAAAAATTAAACATGAACAAATAAAAGTTTCAATTCAATCCCTGGATGTTCCATACACTACTTTTTTGTGTATTAACCCCTTACCATTTGTTTTCACTTTATATTACATTCTTATTCAACATCCAATGGTTGTTTTTCCTTTTTCCAACTACAAGAATTTCTTTTCTTTTTTTCTTTTTCATTTTTAATCCTGGGGAGTGACAATTTTCTATTTATTATGTTTACTTTTCATATCAATATAACCATAATGCTAAAACACTCCCCTTCCCCCCCTCCCTCTAAAACAAAAAGGCAACTTCTAGACTATGAAAAAAGACAAGCAAAATGAAAATCAGAACTGACATAAGGCTAGTATTCCAAACTCATTTTCAAAAAACAAAAGTGTACCAAACTCACTAGGCTACATTTTATGGTAGGGGGAAGCTTAATGGTACAGATGTTTGGATCTTTACCAATCAATAAGCCTATTGAGGTTGAAGAGGCTAATCAGAAAGGCAATCTTCTGCTAGTTCCAGAAAAGCAAAAAGTGCAAAATGCTCTCTCTACTTCACCGGTTGTTGTCAGGACCAAGAAGGACGTAATAGATTTGTTATAGTGATCCCTTCTAGTGATCTCTAATGTTTGTTTTTTTAGATAAATCTCTGGAAGAAGCATAAATCTAAAGTTGTACATATAAAGGTTTTTTGTAGTTCGTTAATAGTAATCTATTATGTTTGTTCTCATGATGGCGCAACCATAGCATGGTTAGGGAAAAAAATATCCTCTTTTAAGGCTAAGGCAGAGCCCAAAAATAAGTGTAAAGATTATGCGCTACCCTATTGCCCTCCCTCTTAGTATGAGAAAAGTTTAACCAAAAAAAAGAATTAGAAAAACATTTTGCATCTCTGATGAAGGAGCCAAAACCAGCCCGAGGAAGAGGTTCATCTGTCTGAGCTTGAAACACGACCAAAGAATCACCTTAAAGAACAGCTTGAGTCACTCCAAGCTCCAAAGCAAATTCCAATGCTCTTGCAGCAGCTGCAGCTTCAACTTCAATAGCAGTAAAGAGCTGGGGAATTACTTGGGACATGGAAGCTATGACTAATCCATGTGAATCTCAGATTACTACACCAATTCCAGATTTATGGAATTCCTGGAAAACAGCCCCATTGTAGTTAATCTTGAACAAGTTTGGGGGAGGAGCTTGCCAAATGGTCCTTGGGCGGTGTTGGGGACTTGACCTGCTAGGTGTAAGCTCGATGAACTCATCATACCTTGTTTTAGCCAGTTGAGAGAGCTGATTAATGGGGCAGCAGGGTCTTGAATTCCAAGATTGGTTCCTGTGATTCCATATCGCCCAAACCTGCATTGCAAAGATTTCTAAATTGTTGTTAGAGTCAAGGATAAACTGAACTACCTCTTTGAAGCTTGAGAAAATGTGGTCGTTTCTGAAATTCCAGTTTGGCAGAGCATTCCACACTGCATCCAGATGAGAGCAAGTCCAAAGGCCATGAAGAGTATCCTCTGGGGCTTGTGAGCATCTTTCGCACAGTGGATCAGTGATGATTGTTCTACGGACCAAGTTGGTTTTGGTGGGGATAACATCTTGGCAAGCTCTCCAAAGTAAATTCTTGACTTTATTTGGAGCTGTTCAAAGACCATATACCTTTCCACAAGGACTGGTCTGTAGCAGCTGGGGAGGGCTGTGTCTGAAGATCCGAATGTTTACAGAGAAAACGATATCCAGACTTACAAGTATAATCTCCATTCTGAGTAAATGGCCAAAATAGAGAATCACCAGTAGAAGACCTGCCAAGGGGAATGTCTTAATTTTTTTTCCGCATCATGGGGATCCAATAAACTGTCAATGATTGATCCCTTCCATTGCCGATGATGAGAGTCAATAAATAAGCCTACTGTTATTACTCTCATACTGTCAGCAACCGGAGTCAAAACCTTACCATTCCTATTCCCTGGTAACCAGCTATCACTCCAAATTTTGATTGAACTACCATTGCCCACGCTCCATTTAGCTCCCTTTTTTATAACTTCCCAACCCTTCAAGACACTCTTCCAGGCATAAAAGCCTGACTTAGAGTTCCTTGCTTCCAAAATAGAACAATTTGGGAAAAGGCGAGCCTTAAAGCCCCAATAGAAGAGAGATTTTTCATTATCCATCAACCTCCAAGCTTGCTTTGACAATAGAAAATCATTGAACTTAGCCAAATCTTGGAACCCCATACCTCCCACCATTTTGGATTTACATAAATCCTCTCATTTGACCGAATTTATTTTCCTCCTATCACCTCTTTACCCTCACCAAAAAAATTTAATTAGTACTTCAATTTTCTTACAAAGTCCAATGGATAATTTTAAAAAATCCATTGTATAAGTAGGAATAGCTTGTACAATGGATTTGATCAAGACTTCTCTTCCAGCATGTGACAAAAGGCGTTCTTCCCACCCTTGCAATTTCCGCCAGATTCTCTCCTTAAGATTGTTAAAACTAGCTTTTTTTTTCTCTCTTCCCACAAAAGATGGCAACCCCAAGTATTTCTCGTATTACTAAATTTCCTGTACTCCAAAGCTATCTTAATATGTCGCATTGTGGTCTTGTTTTGGTTTATTTGTTGGCCTGAAACACCTTCATGGTCATCAAGTAAAAGTAGGACATTATCACAATCATGAGAAGTAGCTGTGTGTCCACGGTAGTTAATTAGGTTTTTCATACTTTATTTGTTTATTCTAGAGTCAAGTATTTTAGTAATTTTACAATTGTTGAGTATGTGTCATGAGTTTTCTTTTATTAATAAGTCTTGCTTAGTTTATGGGTCTTTATGTATGTACTATGCTTAATTCAGAAATTTTGGTTTTCTGGTCAAAGTAAAAGGTAAGAATAGGGACTATATAAGTTTTTTAGTGTACTCAAACAAGTTTAAGTTGATTTATAAAATTATTGAGTAGTATACTGGAGAGTTGTATGCTGCATTCAAAAATGATGAATCACTCTCAAAAAGGAGTCTATTGCTTCTTTTTTTGAGTATTGAGACACATTGGTCTTAAGATTTTTTTTCTTCTTCCTTTTCACGGGTTACTACTCATCGGTACTATTACTATTTAAGTATTGAAAAAATCCTATTTCTTTTTTCTTTTTCTTTTTTTCATCTTTTTCAATCATAAATCCAAAAGCCCTTCCCCAAATTTTTCTACGTAATCCCAAAGATCACAATCTATCCAAAATCAGATGTTGAGTGTGTGGCTAATCCTAGACATGCACACCTAGCCCTAGGGCCTTCTTCACATTTGGCCTTTTTCTTAATTGGAAAAAGAAGGATTTGCTCTTCTTCCAAAGGATCAGCTACCCATTGACTGTCCAGTGAATTATGTGAAATTATTATCTATATAGGGAATCAAGTATGCACAACCACTTTCTCAACAACAACAACAACAACAAAAGTACAGCCAAGTTATTTATATCCTTGGATACATTCTCCAAAATTGCAACACTCTGAAATATAAAGGAGCCAATGAGGACTAGTTTTGATAGAATTCATTTTCAGACCAAGCACGTTTGTATCCGAAGCAAGCCACCGTAAGTAAAGGTGGTGGGGGCTCGAGTAAGGTAATGGTGATGCAAGGCAGACACATTATTTTGTAACCATACTTGGTATCATGTACATGCCGATCACTTCCTAATTTCCAATCCAATAGAATAGATGAACTTGGTGATCACGTTGTGGGGGCATGTCTTGGCATGGGGTTAGTAAGGTCATGATGCTTGTCTGATATATATATATATATATATGATATTCCTATACATGGCCATGCGTCTGACAAATTTGGTATTCTTTATTTTGATGACTCTCACTTTGGTTGGACAAAAAGGACAACATGTATGTACTAATATTCTAATAGCTCCTACTCCTACATGCACCACTATTGGTTCTTTTTGCTTTTTGTCATCTCCAAGTTAGAAGCTCTTCTATTGACTATGCCAAATTTGCTGAAGATTTCAAGACAAAAAGTGGGAAAAATTACTGTTCACAAATTACTGTTCACGGATTACTGTTCGTGAATTACTGTTCACTTTTACTATTTATGACATTGTTCACTCCGAATTTTACCTGTTTAAGGGAGGTTGTCCCTTAACTCAAAATCAGAATTTTCTTGAGAGAAATTCCCTTCTAGAGAAAGTTTTCCTCCTTAGAAACCTTCTTTGAGAGAATTCCTTGTTATCTACTACTACCTTGTTCACCTTGTTTCTATTACTATCTTGTTCCTACAAACCTTGTAACTAGGACTAGTTCAAGCTTTGTAACTGTTAATCTGAGATCTTGTATTCACTACTACTACTACTGTAAGTGTTTAACTCTACTTTCAATAAAGAAGTATTTTCAGTTAATTTTATGGAGATTATAATACTTGTTGCTACCACCACCTTGGATGGATTACCGTCATACCGGACGGTTCTAAATTGCTTTCATTTACTTTGAATTATTTTGTTATACATTGCTTGGCTGGTTCTACCGCCTTATTATTGCTTTCATCTATTTTGCTTACATTACTTTCAACATATATATTACTGTGCTTCTGTCTCCATCTCTTCCCTTCAGCTGTGCGTCCCCTTCCCCTTTTATGGTATCAGAGCCATTCTTTTCTGGCCGGTGGTAGTGTTGTTGTGTCTTTGTATCTTGTCTATGCTTGTCCGAACCTTTGGTGCTCCGTTGTTGTGTCCTCTTCTTACCGTCGTTGGCGCCACCCTAGACGTAAAGTGAATTCCCAGAACCTGACTGTAAGGCCCGTTTGAGCTAAGAGAGGGCGTGTAGGGCATGTGTGTGGTATAGGGTTGCTTAGGGTATGTGTTATGAAATGCAACGGTTTTGAGAAAAACATGATAACTGAGTGTTAAAACTAGGATAGTATGAATAAGTTGTGGAGATCCAACTCCTCTATCAGCTCCAGGACTGGTTGTCCTCCTGATATTGTTCCATTTTCGGAAATTTGGAAGCTCATTATATTCAACAGTGTGATCTTCTTCATTTACAATATTAGGAGGACAACTAGTCCAAGAGCTGATAGAGGAGTTGGATCTCCACAACTTATCCAGACTATCCTAGTTTTAACACTCAGTTATCATGTTTTTCTCACAACCTAGTATGTTCAACACTAAAAAAAAAAAAAAATGCAAAAACATCTTGAAGCAGCTTCATTCAAACTTATCCATGCATGTCAGATGCATTTACTACTCTCTGCAGCAACCTTATCTAGCAAACTCTTTGCTTAGCCAAGCCCTTATCTCTTCAACCACTTGTCACCATAAACCAGGCCCCACTATCTTATGCATAATTGAGTAGAACTCATTGTAAATTGTAGCTAAGTTAGTTTGAAGTTCGTGGCCTATAAATAGCCACTTTATAACTCTGGAGAGGTAGAACTTAGCCAACTTCAACCTATGTCAGATGTTTGTGAAGATGGCCTTAAGATTAAATCATTCTATGAAGATGGAAAACCTTGCTAAGAGGGCAAATCACCCTCTGGCCACATATGGTGGGATATTTGTGATTATGCTGAATGCAGAGAACAAGAAGCCTATGATGACGATCATCCAAGAAGGAAGAAAAAATCTACCCAAGAAAGTGGCTATTTATAGGCCACGGACTTCAAACTAACTTAGCTACAATTTATAATGAGTTTTGTCCGATTATGCATGAAATAGTGAGGGCCTGGTTTATGGTGACAAGTGGTTGCAGAGGTAGGGGTCTGGTTGAGCCAAAACATCTGCTGGATAAGGCTACTGCAGAGAGTAGTAAATGCGTCTGACATAAATGGATAAGTCTAAATGAAACTGCTTCAAGATGTTTTTAAGTATAGAACGCTTTCTAGTGGAAATGAACATGTCCTCCTTCCCAAAAATGCTTCAATTCAAATGGAAAATGTTCCCTCATCCTCAATTACTCAAATGATCAAATTGATTTATACAATAGTCCTTCCAGGTCAAACATATCAAAGAAAAAGATAACCTAATCACTAACTACCTTGAATATATATATATATATATATTGAAGTCCAATTTTACATCATGTATCTTGAATTATTTATTTTTAAAGGGAATTTAATTTCTTAATTTTGAAGACAAATATAAGACCACATCATAAATATCCATTCAAGTGAGTTATTGCGTATAAAAACCAAAAAATTTAGAATTAATGAATATATAAAAAAAAAAATTTAAAAATGAACAATTTACATTTTCTACCTAATAATATTCTTACAAGACTTTTTAAATAATTAATATATATATATAAGAATGACTATCAATAATATTTAAATTATATATGTAAAAATTATTATATGCATTTTAACATATATCTTTTAAGTATATCCATTTATACATATGCATGAAATAATGAGCTAGTATTAATAAAATTTAGACAAGGTCTATAATTAAGCAATCGAACTAAAATGTGCTTTTCAATCAAACTCCCAAGTGACAACAAACTCATGATCTATTTGAAATCTGTTTATTTTGCTAAAACTGAAAACATTTTGCTAAAAATACTGTAAATAAAGGTAAAAGTTTTGTGAAATAGTGCAGTATGACCTATAAATAGTACCAAAAAATACAATAGTTCAGTTCAAATGGAAAATGTTCCCTCATCCTAAGTTACTCAAATGATCAAATTGATTTATACAATAGTCCTTCCAGGTCAAACATATCAAAGAAAAAGATAATCTGATCACTAACTACCTTGAATATATATATATATATATATATATATATATATGTAGGGGCTCCGTTTTCGGAAGGGCACCCCCGACAATGAATTTGTAGAGAGTGGGGCAAAGGGTTTGGCTCCGGCCGGCCTCTCGCCGGTGCTCCTTGAGTTTTTCCTTTGTTGTTCTTCGTCTGGGGTTGCTCCTCGGCTGGCGTCCGAGGAGGCCCCCTTCACAAGGGGGGCTCTTTGCCTTATATACTCCTTTTAGTTTGATCCTGGCCTTACAGCTGTTGGCCATCCAGGCCACTGCTTCCAGAGCTTGTCCCATCAGGCAGGTTCTTCACCATGTTGTAGGTTGCGGCCTCCAAGGTTGCACTGTTCAGGGGTCTTGTCACCATTAATGTAGCCTGGGGGGTCAGGCAAACTCATTAAGTGTGGATGTGACCACCTATTCTAGGTTTGCTCCCTACCTAAGATCAGACTAGGTGTGCCGAAGAAAGGTTTGTCCTCGGCATGGGTCCAAGAAGGGCTAAAACCCTTTGGACGACTATCTGGGATGATTGTCCTCCTCGGCTTGGGCCTTGGGCCAGCCTAAAGGTAGGCCGGGGGTTCCGGGCCCACGGGCCCCACAATAGCCCCTCAAAACCTTGCTGCACGTTTCCTCGAACGGGAAGGAGGGTTTTGCAAACCTCGGCCCTTATGTTCCGGAAGGCCTTCTACTGGCTGGTTCTTCCTCGAGTGGCCAGATTCGACACTTAGACCCTTCAGTAGGTAGTCAGTTTCTCCACGGGACTAGGTTTTTGGACCATGCAGCACCTTGGCTCCGTCGTAAATGGCTAGCTCCCCATAGGCTTGGGTCCGAGGACAGTGCAAAACCTAAGTACAATTGCTGCCTTCAAAGCGAGTGGCTAGCTCCCCGTAGGCTTGGGTCCGAGGACCATGCAAGACCTAGGTACAGTTGCTGCCTTCAAAGCGAGTGGCTAGCTCCCCGTAGGCTTGGGTCCGAGGACCATGCAAGACCTAGGTACAGTTGTTGCCTTCAAAGTGAGTGGCTAGCTCCCCGTAGGCTTGGGTCCGAGGACCATGCAAGACCTAGGTACAGTTGCTGCCCTCGAAGGTAAGTGGCTAGCTCCCCGTAGGCTTGGGTCCGTAGACCATGCAAGACCTAGGTACAGTTGCTGCCTTCAAAGCGAGTGGCTAACTCCCCGTAGGCTTGGGTCCGAGGACCATGCAAGACCTAGGTATAATTGCTGCCCTCAAAGGTAAGTGGCTAGCTCCCCGTAAGCTTGAGTCCGTAGACTATGCAAGACCTAGGTACAGTTGCTGCCTTCAAAGCGAGTGGCTAGCTCCCCGTAGGCTTAGGTCCGAGGACCATGCAAGACCTAGGTACAATTGCTGCTCTCGAAGGTAAGTGGCTAGCTCCCCGTAGGCTTGAGTCCGTAGACCATGCAAGACCTAGGTACAGTTGCTGCCTTCAAAGCGAGTGGCTAGCTCCCCGTAGGCTTGGGTCCGAGGACCATGCAAGACCTAGGTACAATTGCTGCCCTCGCGGTTTCGCCTTCGTCCCCGAGTGTGAGGACACAGTGTTCACCTCTTTGGGCAACTCAGTCTCACATCGGATAGAAGTCCCTTCCACTAACCCCTTATAAGCTCTTGGAGCAGGAGTTAGTGTGCCACCACTGCACAGTTGCCTTCAATAGGAGTTCGTCCTCAGATCCGAGAACTTTGCTTTTAATGTGAAGACGTCCACGGGTCATTTTCTGGGAGCTGTTTTTCCTCAGGTCGGGTTGTGACTTCACACGCGGGGCTGATCTCGCCTCTGGTTCGTGTTCCCCGTCTTTCTGGTTTACAAGGCGTCGTTTGGCCTTCCGCGCTCCGTGTTTGACGCTTCGGTGCCCGTAACGCGCCTTCATTAATGCCCTCGTGAAGCAACACGAATCTGGCGGTTGGCAATCCCCTTAGAATTGGGTGGGAATTAATTCCCTTTGACAATCCCCCCTTCGAATTCTGCGTGGCTCAACTCTCACCGGTTTTCGCCTTCCATAAAAGGCGTTCTGGGGGGAGTGTTTCTCCTCATTCCATGAATCTTCCACCATAAACAGAAATATACACTTTCACCTCCCTGAGCCCCTTTGACACCGCCACCAGGATTGTGACCACAGTTAGGAGATCTGGAGTTAAGGGCTGCCGTGGCCGCAGCCCCCACTGGGCTGCCGGTGCGGCAGAGTTTAGGCGTAACACTGGCAAGGCCTTGTACGGTGGCCAGGGGGGATGTCGTTGAAGTACCTAACGCCTCTCCCCAGAGTGCACCTCCGACGAAGGAGGCACGCGAACTCCCGTCATGGCTGGTGCCCGACTATTGCCGTCTCCGACAGTCAATGCTCGTGCAGTTTGGAGAGGGTCGAGAAAGCATCACAAGGGAAGGTGTTCCGGGGTCCCTAGGTCGACTCCTTACTTTGTTCAAGCTTTGGCTTGAAGGTGAGCCAGCCCCCAGCCCCCCTTCCCGTGCTTTTACTGTCCAGTTCTCCCATTCTCTGGACGCCAGTAAAAGCACGGGTTAACACTTCCCTCATTCCTAATATTAATTCTTTGCGAGCCTCTTACCCGGCTAGTTCTAGGATCGGTCTGCCTGGGCCTCTGATTATAGGATTAGTTTGTAGGATTTCTTGTAAAACATGCCTGTCTGAGCCTCTAATTGTATTTGTAACTTTTCTTTTATGAAATAATAAAGATTGTTGTACTTGTAATCTTTTTCTGAAATAATAAAGAACTTTTCTTTTATTTGCTGTTGAATTTTCTTTCCGTACTGCAATTATTCTCTTCTTCTCTTCTTCTTTTTTTTTCTTTGCACCGCTAACTTTTGAGTAGTAACTACTTTAGAGCGACCGCCGGTTACGCCGGCCAGCGCACTAACCCTTCCCACAGACGGCGCCAATTATAGGGGCTTCGTTTTCGGAAGGGCACCCCCGACAATGAATTTGTAGAGAGTGGGGCAAAGGGTTTGGTTCCGGCCGGCCTCTCGCCGGTGCTCCTTGAGTTTTTCCTTTGTTGTTCTTCGTCTGGGGTTGCTCCTCGGCTGGCGTCCGAGGAGGCCTCCCTTTACAAGGGGGGCTCTTTGCCTTATATACTCCTTTTAGTTTAATCCTGTCCTTACAGCTGTTGGCCATCCAGGCCACTGCTTCTAGAGCTTGTCCCATCAGGCAGGTTCTTCACCATGTTGTGGGTTGCAACCTCCAAGGTTACACTGTTCAGGGGTCTTGTCACCATTAATGTAGCCTGGAGGGTCAGGCAAACTCATTAAGTGTGGATGTGACCACCTATTCTGGGTTTGCCCCCTACCTAGGATTAGACTAGGTGTGCCGAGGAAGGGTGTGTCCTTGGCATGGGTCCGAAAAGAGCTAAAACCCTTTGGACGACTATCTGGGATGATTGTCCTCCTCGGCTTGGGCCTTAGGCCAGCCTAAAGGTGGGCCGGGTGTTCCGGGCCCACGAGCCCCACAATATATATATATATATTGAAGTCCAATTTTACATCATGTATCTTGAATTATTTATTTTTAAAGGGAATTTAATTTCTTAATTTTGAAGACAAATATAAGACCACATCATAAATATCCATTCAAGTGAGTTATTGCGTATAAAAACCAAAAAATTTAGAATTAATGAATATATAAAAAAAAATTAAAAATGAACAATTTACATTTTTTACCTAATAATATTCTTACAAGACTTTTTAAATAATTAATATATATATATATATAAGAATGACTATCAATAATATTAAAATTATATATGTAAAAATTATTATGTGCATTTTAACATATATCTTTTAAGTATATCCATTTATACATATGCATGAAATAATGAGCTAGTATTAATAAAATTTAGACAAGGTCTATAATTAAGCAATCGAACTAAAATGTGCTTTTCAATCAAACTCCCAAGTGACAACAAACTCATGATCTATTTGAAATCCGTTTATTTTGCTAAAACTGAAAACATTTTGATAAAAATACTGTAAATAAAGGTAAAAGTTTTGTGAAATAGTGCAGTATGACCTACAAATAGTACCAAAAAATACAGCGAGACCTATTAATAGTAGCAAAAATAAGCTGAATAGTAAAATAAGTTAGCAAATTTCATCCATACCGAACGCACACTCAATCATAATATTGATTTTTTCCAAATATCCAAGTTACAATTTTATTTCCAATAACAAACCACTGATATCATTAAACGGAGCTAAGATAAGCTTTTCCTAGTTCCAACTGCTTGCTCTTTTAATCTAAAGTTCATTAGCTATTCTCTATCTCATTATTCAAAGATAAAGTTTAGGTGAGATGAGAATGCAGCAAATATAGGATGGTCATTAACCATCAGCTAAAAGCATACAATCAACACCAAAGATTGTTGAAAATACATATATTAAAAGCTACAACAGCCAGGGAAAACGATCTGAAACAGAATCAGTTTTTACTGGCAATAAACAGGCCCCATCTCTGCTCGCCAGATGAAGTCCTAATCAGCTTTGCTTTCCATCCACCAACTATGTCATTGTAGTCTTCCTGCAGATTATCAAAAGAAACAAAAGAAAAGAATTAATACAAACAGTAAAGGAAAGATCAACCAAAGGGGAAGGGTAGATTTTAAAGAGGAAAATGCACCTCAGAAAAGTCCTCAATGAATGCATCCTTGTCCTTCTCAACAGCATTCAATTCCCGCTGCAGAACTTGAATGAACTGAAGCACAACAGTTGTCTTAGATCAGTAGGCTCAACCTAGTTTATTTTCAACACATACAAAAGCACAGATCTACACAAACCTGCTCAGTACGATCCTCTGCAATGACATCAGTAAAACCAGCATCACGAAGCATCTGCACCACGGTTAAAACAAGTCCACTATGTCAAGGAAATAAAGAGAAAAGGCCATGAAAAAATTCTTGCAAGGCGTGAAATGAGACAAATTTTAAATGCAACATACCTGGCCATATGATTTAACATCATGGAGATCATATCCTCTTTGCTTAATATATTCAGCAAATTCCAGAGATGGAGTTCCAGCATTCTTGCAGTAATCACTGATAAGAACTTTACCTCCAGGCTTCAACCACTTGTAGAAGGATCTGAATAATGCAGGTTTGTCCTGAAAATTAACCAACAAACATTCAAATTTCAGACTGTGTATATAATTGATCCACATTGTCCATTAAAAATAAGAAATAAAATAAATAATAATATAAATAAACAACGCTTATAACTGTTCAAGGAACAGGAACCCCCCTCCAAAAACAAAATAAAATAAAAAAGAAGGAAGAATAAGCGCCTTACTTGAATGTGCAAAATGGTGTCTCGGCTGTATATCACATCAAATGAATTCTCAGGATATGTTTTCTTAGTGCAATCAGCAACTTCAAATTCAACTGAGCAGTTCAGTCCAATAGCACGTTCGAGAGCAAAAGAAACCATATTTATGGAGAGATCAATCCCAACAACATCCACATTAAAGTTCTCAGCCATATAAAAGTCACCTCCCCCAATGCCACATCCAACATCTAGGACCTTCTGGCCAGGCTTAAGTTCCAACTTTTGCACAAATTCTATAGTTGTATCTGTTCAAAGACACGAGTTCACTTAAACATAATTTCAAAGATTTAAATTTACATTTTAGTTATGAACCTTCTCTCCATCTTTCTTGGTAAGGAAAATGAATTCAGAAAAATTGTCAAGTAAAACATATAGTTTTTCTCATTTTCTAATTATCTTATAGGTTTTAAGGTTAAATGTTTAATACCTAAAATATTCATTATTTGTAAAGTTCCAAAGTCTGTTAGATGTTGATACATACACACACACAAACACAGAGTCACACATAGATATGTTCAATTACCCAAGGGGTGGCACAATCAACAGGGACCACATCTCATGAAGTGCAGGTCACTAGTTCAAATCTCCCCTTGGAGCCATAGACTTATCAAAAAAATGTATGAAAAGTTCAATTCCCCCTGAATAATAATAATAATAACTGTTCCAAATTCTGAACAATGCAGATAGTGAAGTTGGCAAAAGTATACAAAACAATAAAAGAAAAAGGCCAAGAGATATGTCGTTGTGTGAAATTTTATTTAAAGTACCTAAGATAATGTCCTCACATTTTCAATAGTAAAGTAGAAATTTTTTATTAATCGAAGGTTTTGTCAAATTAGTGAGTCAACATACAAGGGCATGTCATCTTCCCAAAAAATATATTTATAATACAAATTGTCATAATACTAATATTTTATTATGTTAAACAAACCAAAACAAAAAGACGTTGAAGTTCTAAGTAATAACACAGAATGCTGTTTGCCTCTGCATTGCTTATAGAGAATGTGATTCATGTGGCCTCAATGACAAAAGCCTTCTTTCAAGATGTCAAAACAAATTCAACAGAGAAAGTAATCCAATATCTATGCAGCATATTGAAGGTTTTTCTATAACAACCAAAAAGTTTAATTTTTTGATAAATAAAGATTATAAGTTCATGAAAGATGCAACAAACAACCAAAAAGTTTAATGAGATGCAATGGTGAACAAATGTTGCCATTAGTAGGACTAAGTAATATCTAACTCAAATACTCAGTATTCTGCTATTAAAAAATTGAAATAGTCAATCATATGACAGATTTGTATAGAACCATCAGTAACTCCTTCAATTTTGAGCATGATTTTTATTTTTATTTTTATTTTCTCCTTTTATCTTCATTACTACACCCTAAATGGGGGAAGAGAGAGAGAGAGAGAACAAACAGGTGGTCAGTAATGCATACAGAACACATGGTTAGTAAGGCATACCTATCCCTCCTGTGCTCACAAAACCTTGTCCAAAGACACGCTCATAACGTAATATGCCACTAGATTTATACTGAACATTGTCTAAGAAACGCTGGAACCCCCTATCATCCTCAGACCTGACTTTTTGCCATGTCCAGCATATCTGCATTTCAGAAACATTAAGGCACATCTTGTCAGATATTCAACGTAAAAAAAAAAAGAAAAAAAAAATGAGATTCACATAAAACCCATCATATTACCTGGTTCTGATTCTTTTTGTTTCGCACATAAGCTCCAATGCATTTGCAGCCAACAAAAGAGAGTTCAAAGGAATTTCCAGAACCATCAAGTACATGGCACTCTTTAAAGATCTGCAGCAAATATAATCAGAAACAGATCCTCGCAAAAAGAAACTTTTTGCTTTATAGACAGCATGTCTTGACAGGTCAACCCTGTCCTGCTCATGTTTTTTAGCACATGAAAACCATGCAGATGAAAAACTTGTATATAGACAAAGACAATACATACATACATACATATATACATACATATCTGTATTTATGCAAGTATGCATGTGTCTATAACTCTCTATATATATAGATGCATGAAAAGAAAAATACCTAAAAGAACTTGATAATGGATTTTGTTGAATAAATTTACATTACCACATATCTTTAAACAAAGCATAACTTTAAAAGAAACTATGGCCAAATAACAAAACAACCATCCATCACAGACAGGATGGATAGATGATTAATTTAAAACCATCTTCTGTACTTTCTCTAAAACAAGAACTATTATGACAGGGCCTGATTTCAAATTTGAATGCAGTCAAATCAAACTCCTAATGTGGCCGACTTAACTCCACTAAAAGTTCAAGTCTAACATTTGAGCATAATAGTCCAATGTGAAAATGCTCATCTATTTTCTTGTCATTTACACTCCAAAAGAAGAGCATTAATTAAAATATCTTTGATTATAGTCTCTCATTACACATTTGATCAACAAAATTGAGCAGGTCTATGCGAGTGTCAAGTAAAGAAATTGACAAGAAGGCAAACCTTTGTATAAAATCTGGGCTCCCGATAGTGGGTTGGGTTGTACTTTCGCTTGCTGTCTCCAGATTGATGGAAACAAGACTCTCTAAAGAAAATAAACCCACCAACCCTCAACCACTTGACCATTCTTTCTGCCAAATCCTCCACCTGAGATACACGAAAAGAAAAATGCATACAGATACAGTCAGAAAAGAGGATGACTAACTTGCAGTTCCCAAGAACTCAAAAGCCCTAACAAAGAATGAAGAACAAATCTAACATGTTTTCTGTTCAATCATTAAGAAGTTGGAACAAGTTCGCCCTTTCACTCTAAAGTTAGACCATGTATGAGATACTGGAGGTTGGACTCCCTTGATGCAGTTCAGTAATTTTCAATCTCTTGTATATAATTTCTGTTTCCACTTACATCACAGAAATAGGGAAGGGACCCCCTATAACACATGCCAAAATGGCATCAGAAACTAGGCATGGACCAGAGGGTGGAGCAATTAGAGCAAACTGTCAATTCTCTTATCACTAGCCAACAACTCATGGCAAACATTATTGAGTTATTCACCAGACTCAATAAATCTCAGCCACACCATGAAGGAGGAAGCTCCCAAACTGTCACATTGGACACCCATGAGAGGCACGGAGGTAATGGGAATCATAAAATAGAGAAAAATCCTCCAAAAATGACCCAACCCAACCCATGCTTGAAGAATTCACGTTTAGGTAGTTTTTTTTTTTTTTTTAATATATAGATTAGTATATTTTTAGTTTCTAAACTGTGACATGGCACCAACATCCAAGTTTTCAATCTTTAAGTACTTGTAACCGCTAAGCAATATGCACAAGATCATTCTTTTTAGTTTGCACCATCAGCAACAGGTTCAAAACTAATATACTTTACTCAACTAAACTCAAAAAACACCAAGTCTTTATTGAAGCAGGCCGTAAACCCAACATGATTTACCTCTTTATCAGAAAGATACATAAGTAGCCAATTGGAGAATATAAAGTCCAGTGATTCATCAGAAATTTTCAGGTCCGGGGATGTCACATCTGCACACATAAACTTGACATTCTTGTAGTGTCCATTGGTGCTTTCATTCTGCAAGAATAAGATTGGAAAAAGAATAGTCAGATTAGTTCTATTGAAAAAAAACACATTTTTTTTTCTTCAGCAAGGTGAGGAACTGCAGCTACCTTCTTTATCACACTGTCAATGAAGTCCAAAGCAATAAGCTGGCCAGCCTTCTTAGCTAATTCACCAGTAAAACGGCCGATACCCGCTCCAAGTTCCAAAACAGATTTTCCTTCATATGGTGGGAGTAGTGAAAGCACCTGTTTGTAATCCAGTTAATTAAGTTCTGGATACTCAACATTGACATCTTTCTTTCTTTTTTTCCTTTTTTTGAGAGGGGTGTGGGATAAGTATTTTTGGCCCAAGTGATCAACATTGAACATATTAACAACAAGCATCTGAACTACAACAAAATTGGCATTATAAATTTTTTTTACAATGTGGTTGGTTCATTAGTTTCATATGAAGCCATGGAATAATACAAGATTATTTGCTTTAGCAAAATCAGAACTAGGTATGAACTTGAAAATAGTATTAAGGTGTATACAAGCTTGCACACCCAGATCAAAGCAATAGGCACAACTTGGATCTACCCAATTGGACAATGGTCTATTCACTCAAAGCATTAAATTTAGTTTAGTTTCAATCCATACTTTTTGGCTTTTATATATATGTTTGGCTTTCTCAAAAGAATAAACAATTATATATATATATATATATATATATATAGCTTTTTAAGGAAAAATAAAAAAATACCAATTAGCCTTGATCTGTGTTCTCAAATTGACATTAGTGAATTGACCTCACTAGATACCTTATACCTAACTAGTAAAGAATAATTTTCATGGTCTAGAGATGGAGACTGCAAAGAGACAATGAAAGTTTGTCAAATATACAATATGAAATCCAATATAGAAATATGCTACCGACACTGAAAATATGTACCAAATTCTTCAGTCCCTCTTACAGTGGAGCCCAGCTTGTGAGTGTAAAGTTGGGTGTTTTTTTTGGTTTAGCATTACTCAATTCAATAACACTTTAGATTTCTTTTTTCTTTTTTTTAATAAAATTAAGTCACAAGAACTGTAGATTTCTTGGTCATCATAGTCGTCAAATCTTTACTTTGATAATCAACCGTGAATGATGGACGGGATTGGCTAATGGCTTTTAGAAGAAGTTTGTCAAAAAAGTCCAGCTGAGGCTTAAAAATATCAGTCAATGGTCACGCAAAATGTGTCACAACCAAAGATTCGAGAGCTCGTTTGGTACGTGTTTTTAAACCACAGTGATAAATTGGATCCGGATGGGAAAATAAGGAATACATGTGATCGAACCAGAAAAGATATATAAGCCAACCCCAAAATGTAGGGTCTAAAATGCAGATAATGAGAGAGAGAGAGAGAGAGAGAGAGAGAGAGAGAGCAATTATAATTACTTCAGGACGCTCTTCTTTGTCAAGATCAGAGGCTTTGGAATCGAGCATCATAGCCTCAACGGTAAGATCCGCAGAGTGCTGGATCCAATAGTTCTTCTGCACCTCTCGCTCCTCTCCTTAAGAAAACATCACGAGACACGCCAAACAATTGAGCTACGAGGCTCTTCACAATAATTCCGTTATTAAAAAAAAATGAAAATGAAATGGAGTATTTACCTTGAATACAAGCAGCCATTGAGAGCGAAATGTAGAAGACAACAAAAAAAAAAAAAAAAAAAAACACTGGTACGAGGAAAAAAGAGGAGACAATATACTATGAACCCTCAATGGCAACGCGAGATCTGGTAAAGCTCCTCGATCGGCGGTTGTGTGCTCTTCCTCGCTGCCGCATTAACCCTCACAAACACAAACACAAACACAAACAAACTCTCTGTCTCTCTCTCTCTTACTATCTCTTTTTAATGGTGCTCTTCGTCGGTAGAGAGGAGTTTTATTTATAGAAAAAAATGCCCTCACACGTTTGACGTTTCTCCTTTTTTCTTTTCTTTTTTTTCTTTTTTTTTATAGGGAATCCAAATGAATCTGTCTTTCTCTCTATTTTTTTTTTTAAAGATGGACCCTTTCCGCGTAATTCCCATCTGGACTAACCCACTCTTAGCCTCTACTCTCCACTATTTGGGCCAAATTTTTCTGTCTATTTTTTTACCCTTCAGATCTGTGCCAAGTGCCAACAAGAAAGATTCTCAACCAAAAAAAAAAAAAGTGCCAACAAGAAAAATACACCATTTTTTTTTTGGCATTTTGAGTTTAAATTTAATTTGTATGACGATACATCATTGATCTGTGTGTTTGTTTGGTTGGGAGGGGGGCGCCTCTTCTCAAACTCTTCAATGATTCTAAGACTGGCATTGAGGCCATCAAATTTGGAGCAGATCATGTAATTGTGTAAGATGTCCTTTTAATTGGGTTCTTAGGGAAGTGCACAATGATGCTCGTGTATTTACCCAATTCGCCTCCTAAAATTTTTGTATATTGTTTTTCTGATATGGGTTTTAGTCATCCTAGTTTTGTAAGTTAACTTTTGGAGGAAGTTGTGCACACTTTACTAGGTTGTAATTAGGGTGACAAATTGGTGGGTTTAGTCATAAATAAGTTCGATGTCTCATTGCCCATTTATCTATTTATAACCCATTTATTTATAAATTAATTACCCATTATTCACTCAAACCATTACTCTCTTAACTTCCAAAATTACCAAAATACCCTTAAATAACCTTAAATACCCAAAATGACCCAAATACCCCTATACTTCCAAAATTACCAATATATCCTTTGATATCCAAAATTATCTCCACTAAAATGAGCAAAATATCATCAAAATCTCTAAAATAAGCAAAATACCCATAAAACCTCTAAAATGACCAAAATACCCTAATATCACTAAAATGACCAAAAATAAGCAAAAACCACTAAAATGACCAAAATATCTCCAAAATCTCTAAAAATGAGCAAAATACCCATGAAACTTCTAAAATAACCAAAATACCTCCGATATATCTAAAATCACCAAATATGCTCAAAAACTACTAAAATGAGCTAGTATCTCCCCCCCCCCCCCCCCCTTTCTTAACCTCTAAAATAACCAAAATATCCCTAAAAACTAAAAAATGACAAAAATACCCCCAAAACTTAAAAACTACCAACTTGTAATCTCTACTCTTTAATAAAGTCCTTTCATTAAGCCAATAATTAAATTTAAAAGAAAAACTCTTCAATTATTTGGTTGTAAAAGAAATGCATAAGGTTAAGCCAATAAATTTTTTACAATTTTTTTTTAGAAGAAGATTTTTACAAGGTTAAGCCAATAGAATTCGAGAAGTGTTACATAGTACTTTCACAACAAATTATAAATAGTAAGTTGTTATTAATTCTAAATTTTAATTTCAACCCACCACTAAATTACTTTTACCCACTAGTAATAGATAATAACAATCTAACACTTAAGATTTATTATGAAAATGTTACAGAGATAACATTTCTCAGATTCACACCCTTGTAGGAGGTCCACTCTCTGGAGTCACTTAAATAAAATTTTTTTTCTCATTGAATTTAGTCAAAATTTATAAAAAATAAAAAACAATTCAACAATTTGTTTTCATAAATTAAATAAAATTTTAAATAGTACACACGTCCATGTATAATAATTCAATCACTTCATTTGATTCTTCTGCTACTCGTTCTTAGGAAAAAAATATTATCAATTAAATCTAAAGATTTTTAACTAAAAAAGTTTGAGAGTAATACTAAAATACATTTTTTATAATTTGGTAGTTACAACTTACAACAGGTGATCATGAGATTTGAACTCTTAATGTCTCCTTTGGAAATACTAAAATGTGTCAATTAATTGAACTATAAGACTTTTGGCCTTTTTTCTTTTCTTTTTCCAGAGAATAAACTTTTGCCAATACAAGAGTGATATTAAGTGCGAACAATACTATAAATTTTACTACATAAAATTTCTAGACTAAATTGTGAGTTTTCCACTATAAAAAAAAAAAAAAATTAATTTATATATTAATTATTAATTATTAAAATAATAACAATTATAATTGTGGATGATATTATGTGTCAAATGGTTCTTATTGGAAAAAATACCAAGACATCCATTGAATTTTGGGTTAGTAGCTATTATACCCTCTCAACTTTTATCTTAATCAATTTACTCCGTTAGAGCAACCACATCAACATGTGTATAATCTTATAAAATAGAAAAAAGGTACTTATTTTACACATTTTGAGCAAAAAAACACCCACATCAGTTGGTGTAAACATACACATTAGCTATAATAACCATGTATATTTACATGGTTACTGTAACTCTTCTATCTACTATTTTAGTATTTGTTTCTCTCTCCTCTCAACTCTCTCAGACTCACAGCTCTCCCTTTCGACAAATTTGTGCACAAGTTTCTGACGCTGGTAATGAGCACTAATGACACCATAATGAATGACGGAGTAATGAACACTGATGATTCTAACAAGTTTGTTCTATTTGATCGTTGATGGTAGTTGGTGGTTGGGTGTGGGTGATTTTGGGTTTGTGTTGGGTTTGTAGCTCGATGGAGAAGACAATGGCAGGCTGGGTATGGGTGATTTTGTTCTATTTGATCATTGATGGTGGCTGGTGGCTAGGTGTGGGTGACTTTGGATTTGTGTTGGGTCTGTAGCTCGACGGAGAAGTCAGTGGCTGGTTGGGTGTGGGTGATTTTGGGTTTGTGTTGGGTTTGTAGCTCGATGGAGAAGACAATAGCTTGACGAAGAAGATAGTGGCTGGGTGTAGGTGATTTTGGGTTTGTGTTGGCTCTATGAGAGGGTTCCAATGAGGTGAGGGAAGGAAATAATAAAAAAAATGTAAAAAGAATGAATATTTTATTGAATAAACGTGTAGAATAGATAAACTGATGTGGGTGTTTTATAAAAGTTGATGTGTAAAATAGAAAAAGTAAGTTTCTTTCTTGCAAAATAAACAGAAAATTTGCACGAATTGATGCGGTTGCCCTTAACCTTTACGCAAGTGCCAAATGGAGGTCCGTTAGACTGCCATTTATTAATAAACAACTAAAGCATTGATGGACAAAAGTATTGAAAAAGAACAAACTTGATAAATAAATAAATATTTGAAAAAAAACAAAAACAAAAACAAAAAAAAAAAAAAACAAAGTTCCATTATCCAACTCAAATCAATTAAAGATCAAGCACAGGAATTATCCAACTTTTCATCCAGTACGTTCCAATTAACTTCTAAAGACCTAAGCACAAATATGAGATCCATTTTCAAAATAATAAACCCAAAACCCAAAACACAAATTCCAAATCCCAAATGCAAATAAAATCAATCTAATGAAATCATAATAGCAATCACTATGAACTTTAATAATAATAATAATAATAAATAAATAAATAAATAAAAAACAGAGACAAATTGAAAAAACAAATTTCATTAAGAAAGCAATACAATCCAATTAGTCATTAGATATTAATCTTCTTCCTTTTTTGTCCAATTCATCATCAAGGTTAATCAAAAGCCTAATTGTTTGTTTGAGACCAAAAGCTTGTTTTTGTTGGTCGAGAAAATAAAAGAAACATGAAATCAAAGGATCGTTTGATTGCCAAGAAAATAGACGAAAATATGAGAGAAAGAGAGCTAGAGAACAAAAAGCCTACATCAACAGTGGGTTCAACCAGTGGTAATTGTAGAATAGCAAGACCATGAAAGACGCAATAGGTGACTCCAATGTCTAGATTGGTCAAGAGCCCAAACTCTGGTGATGTTGCCTCTCAATTGAGAGATCCTCTCTATCCTTTTAGTTTCTCCCTCTTTTTCAATTAGGGCAATTGGGTAAAATTTTTATTTACGCCCTATTTTTTTTTTTTTTGAAGTAAAATATTTTATGGAAAATGTTTTCACATTTTTAGGTGTTTATTTGCTGGTAAAATACAGTCAAATTTGTAAAATATTTTCTGTTGATCATAAAATCCTTTTATAAGAAGTTGTAAAATGTTTTACTTTTTAAAATTTGGTAAAAACATTTTTCAAAAACACACAGTAGCTTTCCCTCTCCCATATGGTCGCTAAGTACCCATCCAATGGTGGGAGACACCGCTCTAGCTACCAATGAAGGCAATCCAAAGGCATGTGTCTTCGCTCCGCGACTAGTGCTAGAATATGCATCACCAGTAAGTCGGTATCCGAAGACGTTGTTTTTGTCTACCAGTGTTGGTGGTCTGGTCATTGAAGATGTGGCTCCTACGGTGATCGTCATCAATTTAGTCACCGAACCCACCACTCTAACAAATCAATTCTAGAGGTTCGATCACCAGACCTTCAGCACGAGTGGCTTCAGTGTTGAGCCATCATTTTTGGTGGTTTGCTTGAAATATTTTACTTGTCATATCAAACACCTGAAAATATTTTACTTCAAAAAAAATAGAGAGTTAAAATTTAATGTCAAGGGAGTGACGTTAGTCACTTTAAAAGGATGTTTAACTTATGCCTCTCTTTGGTGCTTGTGTAAAATTTAAGGAGTTAATTGGCTAAAATAAAAGTTTAGGGGGTATAATGGCCACTGGTGGTGGCTTTTTTAGGTTCAAAAGTTAATAAGTTTGACTCCTAAACATAATTCTTAATCCCTTAAACCAAAAAAAAAAAAAAAAAAAAAACCCAAATAATAACAATAAAAATTAGTCCAAATAATAACAATATTAGGCCAAACAACAATAAATGAACAAAATATTCAACAACGAGAAACCCTTCAAAAAAAAAAAAAAAAAACCAAAAACCAAAAACTCCTAATAATTTAGATTCACAACCCGTTCAATCAATTCCACCAATTGAATCCTTAATTTCATTTTTCCTAAATATTGGTACCAAGAGAGATATTGTGGCCGTGAGTTCTCCTAGGGAGTGCCAGTAGCTCTAATATCTTCGACTTTGCAATCGCAATAACTATACTCTCCTTGGAAATCAGCTTGTAGTCGCAAAATGTATTATTTGTTGCTCTCTTTCTCATCACTTCATATTCTCTCTCACTTTATTACACTTATCTCAACATTGTCAATTCTCACTTTATCTTTCATAAGTCACTTTTTGCTTATTCATTTTGTTAGAAGAACGGAAATTTTAAACTTAATGTATTTGCATTTTTTTTTTTTCTGTTTTTATGATGTTGATATATTTTAGTTCTCCTTTTATTAGATCTTATATAATTTAAGTTTCTTAATGCCTACCCCATAAAAAATTCATAAATACCACCACTAACCCAAAGTTCAAGAGTGTTTTGGCATTTTCTCCTTTTTATTTATGGCATTTAAGACTAAGCCACATTAAAAAAAATAAAATAAAAATAAAATCTATCAAATGAGAAAGAGAGGATTATTACCTAATTTAAATCATGATGACTTCAGTGTGTGTATGTGTGTGTGTTTGAAAGAAAATATGCCTACCAAACCATCTGTCAAACATTAACAGTCATTAGAGTTATTAGAAGAAATTCACTTAATCCCAATGGTTGGCTAAGTGGTTCATAAGATCCCATAATATCCATGAAATCTTGGGTACAAAACCTCTTGTTAGCATCTTAGGGCTACCTCATAGGATTCCTTCCTATAATAACTTGGCATTATAAATTTTTTTTACAATGTAGTTGGTTCATTAGTTTCATATGAAGCCATGGAATAATACAAGATTATTTGCTTTAGCAAAATCAGAACTAGGTATGAACTTGAAAATAGTATTAAGGTGTATACAAGCTTGCACGCCCAGATCAAAACAACAGGCACAACTTGGATTTACCCAATTGGACAATGGTCTATTCAATCAAAGCATTGAGTTTTTTTTAGTTTCAATCCATACTTTTTGGCTTTTAGAGAATCTCTAGCAAATTCTCCAAATTTTTGTACTGTTTGGAGAATGAACAGTAACTTTTTATCTTTTAGCTACCGAATTTTTCAAATATACTTTCCAACAGATTCTCTATCTCATTTAAATATTATTTCTTCATTCATTCTTTGTTCTTTTTTTATCATCATTTATTCTTCTTATATTCATTCCCAACAATTATATTTTTCAAATAAAAGTATTATATCCACAACATTTTTTGCAATACTTTCACAAGAATCACATCAAAATCTTATGTGGAAAATTGCTACTAGTTCTAACTTGAACCCATCACTGAAATTATTTTTTTACTCATTAATATTAGCTAATAACAATCTATTACTTAAGATTTATAGTAAAAATATTGTAGTGGTATTTCTTAATTGTCTTTTTTATTTTTTATATTATTTTTCCTTCCTTAATTTCATCCATACGTTTTTTTTTCTTGGTTTTTTCTCTACCACACATGAATCCCACTCCTATCTCTATCTACCCTTCTTTTTCTTTTTCTAGTTCATTCCGGACTCTCTTTTTCTTTCTGTAGCTCTCTCTTTTTGGACTTTTTCTATTTCTTCTTGGTTCTAGAACACTCTCTAGCATGATCTTTTGACTTCTATTTCTACTTCTATTTTCCTTCCTCTTCAGCTCACTTCACACACACAACCAACCATGATCTTTTGACTTCTCCTCTATGTTTGCATTTTTGTTTTTTATTTTCTTTTTTCTTCATCTCACTTCACTCACACACACAGCCGACAGAGAGAGTTGGCCTTCTTCTATCTTTTTTGTCTTTTCTTTTTTTTCCTTCTTTTCTTGTTTTGATTCACTTTTTTGTTACAATGGAGCTTAGATAGGCTTTCATGTTCTTGATCTGTTGTTTTCGTTATGATTTTAGATTTGTTGTTCTAATTAAATTCGTATTTTTCTCTGTTCTTGATCTGGTGTTTCTATTTTGATTTTAGATTGTGTTAGTGTTTTGATTGTGTTACCTAAGCCTGACCATGGGTCGGTCCGGGTCGGGTTTGTGCCAAACCTGGAACCGACCTGATAGAATTGGGTTAAGGAAATCCGAAATCCTGACCCACCACCGATCAGCGAGGGAGTCAGATTGATGTGGTTGGTTTTGCGCCGAAATCATGGTCGGTTCAGTCGTAATCGTCCACAGTAAAAAATTCAACCAAAATAGTTGATTTTAGGCAAAAAACGCCAAATCCGATAGAGATCATACCGGATCTGGTGAGATCTTGCTAGATCCAGTGACATTTCACTAGATTTGGACAAAATATCACTAGATCTACTTGATAAGTCACCGAAATATGAAAATTTGTTGCCAAAATCTAAAAATTTGAAGTCAGAACCTGGAAATTTGAGGCTAGAATCAGGAAAATCTTGCCGGATTCTGGAAAATCTCGCCGAAATCTAAAAATTTTTTTTTGGAAATTCTTAGTACATCGGTCGAATCGGGTTTTTTTTTCAGCTTTTGGGGAGGAAAACCGAGACCGACCTACCAAAGTCGATTTTTGGAACAAATGACCTGCCGCCAACCGGTGACTTGATCGGGTTGGCTAGTTTTTGGGTTAGATCCGATCGGAACCTTCGGGTGGGTCGGGTCGTCGGATTGGATGGACAACCCTATTGTTACTGTTTGAGAGAGAGACAGATGAACAAAGAAGAAAGGAGGAAAGAGAAGAATATATTTTTTTATTCAACCGGTATTTTTTTAAAGTAAAATAATGGTTTGGTGTTACTACAGTCTTCTAGATTAAGAGAACTACTGTAGCAACTTAAAAAAAAAATTAGAAAAGTTTTGGGTTTAAACTAGCTGATGGAGTGTGAACAGAAAGCTTTTTTCTCCAAAATAAATAAATAAATAAATAAAGATGGAGGATTGATTGGAAAAATAATAATAATAATAATATATAGCCTTTTAAGGAAAAAAAAAAAATACCAATTAACCTTGATCTGTGTTCTCAAATTGACATTAGTAAATTGACCTCACTTGATAATTAACTAGTAAAGATTAATTTTCACAGTCTAGAGATGTAGACTGCAAAGAGACAATGAAAGTATGTCAAATATATAATCTGAAATCCAATATAGAAATATGCTACCGCCACTGAAAATATGTACCAAATTTTTCAGTCTCTCTTACTGTCTTACAAGTGTAATGCAGTGGAGCCGAGCTTGCGAGGGTAAAGTTAGGTGTTTTTTTTGGTTTAGCATTACTCAATTCAATAACACTTTTGATTTCTTTTTTCTTTTTTCTTTTTTTTAAAATAAAAATAGGTCACAAGAACTGTAGATTTCTTGGTCACAGTTGTCAAATCCTTACTTTGAAAATTAACCGTGAATGATGGACGGATTAGCTAATAGCTTTTAGAAGAAGTTTGTCAAAAAAGTACAGCGGAGGCCTGGGGCTTAAAAATATTAGTCAATGTTTCTCCAAAAAAAAAATATTAGTCAATGGTCACACAAAACGTGTCACAATCAAAGATTCGTATCTGAATACCTTGCACATATCACTTTTTCAAATAAAGTATCTGTAAATTTAACTCTAGAAACATTTAATAATTATGACCCTGTTTAAATTTTTATCAATAAACTCCGCCAATGTCTATGTTTAATGTCCCATATTTTGTTCACAATTTATAATTTACCCGTTGGATAATAGGGACGTGGTAAATTGGACCCGGATGGAAAAAAAAGAGATTACATGTGATCGATCAGAAAATATATATAAGCCAACCCCAAAATGTGGGGTCTAAAATGCATATAACGAGAGAGAGAGAGAGAGAGAGCAATTATAATTACTTCAGGACGCTCTTCTTTGTCAAGATCAGAGGCTTTGGAATCGAGCATCATAGCCTCAACGCTAAGATCCGCGGAGTGCTCGATCCAATAGTTCTTCTGCACCTCTCGCTCCTCTCCTTAAGAAAACATCACGAGACACGCCAAATAATTGAGTTACGAGACTCAATTCCGTTATTAAAAAAAAAGAAAAAAAAGAAATGGAGTATTTACCTTGAATACTAGCAGCCATTGTGAGCGAAATGTAGAAGACAAAATGACAAAAACTGGTACGAGGAAAAAAGAGGAGACAATATAGGTATGGTACTAAGAAATCTCAATGGCAACGCGAGATCTGGTAAAGCTCCTCGATCGGCGGTTGTGTGCTCTTCCTCGCTGCCGCATTAACCCTCACAAACACAAACAAGCTCTCTCTCTCCCTCCCTCTCTGTTACTATCTCTTTATAGCGCTGCTCTTCGTCGGTAGAGGGTTTTATTTATAGAAAAAATGCCCTCACACGTTTGACGTTACACTCTCTCTCTCTTTCTTTCTTTCTTTCTTTTTTTTTTTTTTTTTTTTTTTTTAAGGGAATCCAAATGTATCTATCTTTTTCTCTATTTTTGTTTTTATAGATGGACCTTTTCCGCGAAATTCTCATATGTACTAACTCACTTTTAGGGCAATTTGGTAGATGTGTTTAAAAATTGAAAATTGTTATTTAAAAATTTTTATGAAAATACATGTGAATAAAAAAAGTATATAAAAATATGTGAAATATTATTTAAAAACTAACAATAGGTGTTTAGAAATACTCATATCTGTGCCACTATTTGGGCTTTTTTTTCTTTATTTTATCTCTTCTTATCTGTGCCAAGTGCCAACAAGAAAAATACACCATTTATTTTTTTGGTTGCATTTTGGGTTAAATTTAATTTGCATGATGATATACACGTGTTTGTTTCGTGGGCGAGTGCGGGGTGGGGCGCCTCTTCTCAAACTCTTCAATGATTCCAAGACTGGCATTGGGGCCATCAAATTTGGAGCAGATCATGTAATTGTGTAAGATGTGTCCTTTTAATTGGATTCTTAGGGAAGTTCACAGTGATGCTCATGTATTAGCCAATTCGTCTCCCAAAATTTTTGCAAATTGTTTTTTTGATATGGGTTTTAGTCCTCCTAGTTTTTGTAGGTTAACTTTTGAAGGAAGTTGCGCACACTTTACTAGGTTGTAATTAGGGGTGGTAAATGAATAAGTTGGATCATAAATAGGTTGAGTGTATCATTACCCATTTATAAATTTATGACTCGTTTATATATAAATTAATTACTCATTGCTCACCCAACCCATTACCCTCTTCACCTCCAAAATTACCAAAATACTTTGAAATACCCAAAATGGCCCAAATACCCCTATACTTCCAAAATTACCAATATACCCTTGGATATCCAAAATTATCCCCACTAAAATGAGCAAAATATCGCCAAAATCTTTAAAATAAGAAAAATACCCATAAAACCTCTAAAATGACCAAACATAATCACCAAACATACTCCCGATATCTTTAAAATCACCAAACATAATCAAAAACCACTAAAATGACTAAAATATCCTCAAAATTTCTAAAAATGATCAAAATTCTCATGAAACCTCTAAATAACCAAAATACCTCCAATATCTCTAAAATCACCAAATATGCTCAAAAACCACTAAAATGACCAACTACCCCCCAAAATCTCTAAAATGAGCAAATAGCCCCCCAAAACTTCTAAAATGACTAAAATATCCTTGAAACCTAAAAAATGACCAAAATATCATCAAAACCTAAAAATGACCAAAATACCCCTAAACCTTAAAAAATGAACGAAATACTCCCGAAACCTAAAAAATGACCGAAACACCCTGAAACTTAAAAACAACGAACTTGTAATCTCTATTCTTTGATAAAGTCATTTTATTAAGCCAAAAAAAAAAAAAAAAAAAAAAAAAAAAAAAAAAACAAAACCTCTTCAATTATTTGGTTGTAAAAAATATGCACAAGGTTAAGCCAAAAAAATTTTTACAATTTTATTTTAGAAGAAGATTTTTTTTACAAGGTTAAGCCAATAGAATTCGAGAAGTGTTACATCTACTTCATTTTCACAGTACTTTCAAAACAAATTATAAATAGTAAGTTGTTATTAATTCTAAATTTTAATTTCAACCCACCACTAAATTACTTTTACCCATTAGTAATAGACAATAACAACCTGTCATTTTAATTTATTATGAAAATGTTACAAATATAGCATTTCTCATATTCAGACCCTTGTAGGAGGTCCACTCCCTAGAGTGACTTAAATTTTTTTTTTCTCCTCAAATTTAGTTAAAATTTATAAAAAAAAAAAAAAAAAAAAACATTCAACACATTGTTTTCATAAAGTAAATAAAAGAATAAAATAAAATTTTAAATGGTACACACGTCCATGTAGGGGTGTTCGCGATGCGGTGTGATGTGGTTTTGGTCATTTTTAGCACCGCACTTTGTGGTGTGGTTTAGCTAAAATCATAACTACACCGCACCTTATTTTTGCGGTCACATGTGCGGTGCGGTGTGGTGTGGTGCAATTTAGAGTTTAACCAAAATCATAACTGCACTGCACCTCATTTTTGCAGTTACATGTGCAGTGCTATATATAAGATGAGATTTGAAGTTAGTATACTCTTCAAATTTTGGGCATTTCCTACCCAGCCCAAAACTAATTTTTCCCTTTTTTCTGGCCAAGTTTTAAATTATTTAGCTTTCTTTGTTTTTTTTGGCTGGCTTTTCTAATCAACACTTGCTAGGGTTATAGTTTTTTTTTTTTTTTTTTTGGGAAAACTAGGGTTATTAAACAATTAATAATATATTTAATATTAAAAATAAATTAATATATAGAGAGGGTGCAGTGCATGCGGTTTTCTTGTTATAAAACTGTAAACCGCACTGTACCATTTGTGGTGCGGTGCGGTTATGCTATTTTGCAGGCGGTTTTGGTGAGATTTTTGCGGTTTGTGCGGTTTATACAGTTTAATGAACACCCCTACGTTCATGTATAGTAATTCAATCACTTCATTTGATTCTTCTGCTCCTCGTTCTTAGGAAAAAAATATTATCAATTAAATTTAAAGATTTTGAACTAAAAAAGTTTGAGAGTAATACTAAAATCTATTTTTTATAATTTGATAGTTACAACTTACAACGAGTGATCATGAGATTTGAACTCTTAATGTCTCATTTGAAAGTACTAAAATGTGTTGATCAATTAAACTATAAGACTTTTGGCATTTTTTTTCTTTTTCCAGAGAATAGACTTTTGGCAATATAAGAGTAATGTTAAGTGTGAACAATACTATAAATTTTTCTTTTGAGAATACCAAATATTTTTTAACACACACACACACACAGGGAGAGGGGAGAAAGTTTTTTAAAGAAACTTATAGTGGTATATATTTAAAAGGGTCTAACTTTTGGATACACAGCACAGACTTTAAACCTCTTTAACTCATGCTTGTTTTCCAATGTGGGATTAACCCACTATTTTTTCTTTTGAGAATACTAAGTATTTTTTAACACACACACACACACACACACACACACACAGAGGGAGAGGGGAGAAAAAAAAATACTATAAATTTTAATACATAAATTTTCTAGACTGAATTGTGAGTTTGTCACTATAAAAAATTAATTTATATATTAATTTATTAATTATTAAAATAATAACAATTATAATCATGGATGATATATTTGTTTCAAAGTAAAATATTTTCAGGAAAATATTTTACATATTTTACCATGTATGTTTTGTTGTAAAATTTGGTCAACTGTAAAATTAAGGCAAAAAGAAATAAAATATTTTACACTTGAAATTTTGATAAAACATTTTACATTTTACAATCTCTCACACATAGAGATCACATTGACAGACCAGCCGCTCCTAACTCTCTCCCAAGCCTGACAGGGAGAGCAAAAATGCAATTTGTGTTTGCTGATCTCTTCTTTTTTTTTTTCTTTTTTTTCTTTTTTCCTAAGCCCTATAGATCTGGGTATGTTTTGCACAAATCTCTACCACTAGGCCCTGTCATACAAAAATTTTGTAGACCTCCACCTATGTCCTGCAAATTTGGGTTTTTATTTTTATTTTTTATGTTCTGCAAATCTATGTTTTTTGGCTTTTTGCCGTTTTTTTTTTTTTTTTTTGGGTTGCAAATCTGTATTTTTTTTTTTTTTTAGCTAATATGAGTTTGGGTGGTTTGATTCATGGTTGTGTTTCTTATTAAAATTTGATAATTTCAACTTAGGACGATGAGAATTTTGAGTTTGGTTGTTTCTAATTGATTTTTTTTTTTTTTTTTTCATTTTACACTTGCAAAATGAATTTTCAAGTACAAAATCCAAACACGGTAAAAGGAAAATATTTTCCATAAAATATGTGTAAAATATTTTCAATGTAAAATATTTTACATTTGAAAATATTTTATATCAAAACAAATAGAGCGTATATGTCAAATAGTTCTTATTGGAAAAAATACCAAGACATCCGTTGAATTTCGGGTTAGTAGCTATTACAATCTCTAAACTTTTATCTTAATCAATTTACTCCTTAAAATTTATGCAAATGCCAAATAGAGATATCCATTAGACTGCCATTTATTAATAAACAACTAAGGCATTGAAAAAGAACACACTGACAAAAGCATTGAAAAAGAACAAACTTGATAAATAAATAATATTTGAAAGAAAAAAAAAAAAAAGAACAAAGTTCCATTATCCAACTCAAACCAATTAAGAGTATCTCTAACAGTTTATCTAAATTTTTGCACTGTTTAAACAGTAAATAATGATATTTAGTTTTAACTTACCTACTTTTTCAAATACACTTTCTAACAGATTCTCTATCATTTTCTTTATCTCATTTAAATATTATTTATTCATTCACTCTTTATTCTTTTTTTTTTAACAATTACATATCTTCCAACATTTTTTTATTCAATAGCTAATTATTATAATAGAAAAAAACATTTAAAGTGTGAACAGTAAACGCTACAGTGTTCTCTACTTGTAGAGAAGCACTGTAGCAATTCTAATCTAAAAAATGGAGATAGAGAAGCTATTGGAGTGGGGTTTTAGGGTGTTTTCTCTCTAAAATTGGCTTTAAAGAAGCCATTGGAGATGCTCTAAAGATCAAGTACAGGTATTATCCAACTTTTCATCCAGTACGTTCCAATTAACTACTAAAGACCTAAGCACAAATATGAGATCCATTTTCAAAATAATAAACCCAAAACCCAAAACACAAATCCCAAATGCATGCAAATAAAATCAATCTAATGAAATCATAATAACAATCACTACGAACTTTAATAAAAAAAACCGAGACAAATTGAAACAAACAAATTTCATTAAGAAAGCAATGCAATCTAATTAGTCATTAGATACTAATCTTCTTCTTCTTCTTTTTTGGTCCAATTCATCATTAAGGTTAATCAAAAGCCTGATTGTTTGTCTGAGACCAAAAGCTTGTTGTAAATTAAAAACTATTCCTATCAAGTCATAAAGTACTTAGTCTGTAAAGTATACTGATTTAATTTTACACTACTATTTTTTATTATTATACATTACAGGGATATAGAAAGAAAAAATTTATTTTTCATTTTTCTTTGACTCTTTTAAGAGCATTCACATCAGCTTCTTCAATTTTTTAATCAAATTAATCCCCAAAACTCTATTTTTTTGTTGGGTAAATTGCAAATTACGCACCTGAAGTTTGGTGTTATTTGAATTTTACACCTCGACGTTTTAGAAATTTAATTTTACACCATAAAATTTGGTTCTATTAGCAATTTACACCCCACAGTTAGTTTTTGCTATTAAGTGACACATATGTATGCTGACGTGTTTTATTTTTGACAAATCATCAACAAACATTACCGTTATAGTGAAGAATAAAGACCAAGAGCAAACCTAGCACTATCCAAACAATACCATTTTGCAGTGTAAAAACACAATACTCAAATCCAAAACTATACCGTTTCAGCCAAATTTTAAAATAAAAATCATTCGTGAACCCATCCACCTGAAACTACCGGCTCATCATGATGTGAACCCATCAGCTAGCTCGACAATGGCCACAGATATGGCGAGCAACAATAGAGAAGCTCGAAGATGGAAGATTATGGAAAAAGGATACGACCGTTTATCTTCATCTATCTATCAATCCAAACCAATGGCGCTAATTTGCAAGTGCTGTAATAAAATTCAAATTCACAAAACCAAACCACTGTTGGATGGATTTAATGGTATGCAAGCCTACCACTCCCAATTACTGTATATATCGTGTTTTTGTTTTGTAAAATTAATTGTGATATTATTATTATTATTATTATTATTATTATGGATTAGAAAAGTGGAAGTGGACCAAGTGGTGATAAGAATGAGGTGAAATTGAAGCTGTATTCATTCTAGTGGAGTAGTTCTTCCTTCGGTGTTCGTACTTTTCTTTAATTATTTAATCAATTTTACTGATTAAATCTAATTTTTTAAGTCATGATTAAACAGTCTATCCTCTTTACATAATCTTCCTTCTTCGGGCTTCTCTAACATTGCTCTCCATATTAGTGGTTGTGGCCTTGGCTGCTGTCGGGCTAATGGGTTCACGATGAGCCGGTAGTTTTCAAGAGGATGGGTTCACATTGAGTTCCTGCTCTGCAATTTGGAAGTAACTGGGAGCATCTCTAACAGATTAGCAAAATTTTTGTACTATTTGAACAATGACCAGTGACAATTAATTTTTATTTACCTACTTTTTAAATACACTTTCCAATATTTTCTTTATCTTTTTTTCCATCTCATTTAAATATTATTTTTTTATTCATTCTTTATTCATCATTTATTCTTTTTTTAACAACTACACATCTTTCAATATTTTTTTATTCAATACTTGATTATTATAATAAAAAAAAAAACATTTGAAGAATGAATAGTAAAAGCTACAATGTTCTCTATTTGTAGAGAAACACTGTAACAAAGCTAATCTAAAAAATGGAGATGGAGAATTTGTTGGAGTGTGAATAAAGTGTGACAGTGGCATTTTTGCTCCAAAAAATAGATATAGAGCATTTATTGGAGATGCTCTTATACAAGTTATTTTGATTTTAGAATTTGGTTGAAAAGATGTTATTTAGGATTGGAGTTTTGTGTTTTAACATTGGGCAAAACGGCATTGTTTGGATTGTGCCAAGTCTGCTCTTGGTCTTCACTAAAACAATACTGTTTAGCGTTGATTTGGCCAAAATAAAATGCATCAGCATGCACATGTGTCGCTTAACGATAAAAACTAACTTTGTGGAGTAAATTGCTAACGGATCCAAACTTTAAGATTTAAAATCAAAATTTTGAAGTGTTAAGGTGTAAAATTCAAACAACTCCAAGCTTTAAGAGTATTATTTGTAATTTACCCTTTTTTTTGGGTTTTTTTTTCTCAATACAGATGCATCAACCTCAATAAAAAAAAAAAAATTTCAACTGCCAAGTGCCAACAGTCACTCTCATCTCATTCAATTGTTTTTTTTTTTTTTCAAATATAATTATTTACCCAATGTTTTACTTTCCAAAGTTCAATATGCACCACAAGATTTTAAAAATATTTCTACTCTATAATAATATAATATACTTCTTCTTCCTAATTAGCACCTTTTTTTTCTTTTTCCTTCCTTCAGTTTACCATCTTTTACGCTACAAATTTTTCGAAAAAAAAAGAAGTCTTTTACGCTACAACACTTCTAGGGAGTAGAGTCAGGTAAGTCTATTAACTTGATTTTGTGAAATTTCTTTCATTTTCTCTCCCTCAGATCACTATTTCTCTTTTCCAGCACTGAAAGAAAGAAAGGAAAATAAAATGAGACAAAGGAGAGAGAGAGAGAGAGAGAGATGTTCAAAAAGGAGCTCGGCCGTGGAGATTTGATTTGAAGTAATAGAGAGAGATTTGAAAGTAGGAAAGTGTTTCGCCACATCTGCCGTGACACTAGTCCTTGCTAAGTATTTTGCACTAGTTTATGATTTATGATTTTTTTTTTGAGTTTTTAATTATATATTTGTTGATATATTAAAATAGCTACACCAATGCTCTAATAATAAATTTTAGCTCCACCACACTGCTTAAGCATAAATTTAAATTTAAATTTAAAGAAATTCACTTGGATATATGTGGACCACTTAGAATCAAGACAAATAGCAAGATGAAAAACTTTGTTAACTTCGTTAATAATTATTCTAGATATGAGTACACCTATTTGCTTAAGTTCATTTGAGGCGGTTGAAAATTTCAAACATTACTAGACGAAGGTTGAAAAATAGTTAGGTAACAATAATAACGAATCAACGATAAAGATTTTGAAAATTTTGACGAGTACTATGTAAGCAACAAGAAAACGATATTGCTGAAAAATGATAGATACATAAATTGAATATACGTAATAGATTTTTTGGTACACACGGCTTATTACTAAAAACTGTTTAAATACAATTTAATACAAAAAACTGAAAATATTGTAACAAAATAATTTTTAAATGTTTAAATAGTGTCGTGAAACTCAATTTTAATTTTTTTTTTACTGAAAAAGTACTTACAAGTTCTATAAACAGTGCACAAAATCCACTATTTTTCAACAAAATGCAAGAGAGCACGTTTTCCATGCCTTCAAAATGCACACACAGATGGACCAGCTTCCCCTAATTTTTTAGTAGAAATCTGTCGGCAGCCACACATATATTAGAATAAGTTTAGTGTCACACATTTTGGCACAACAAATATTACAAATGACAAATTGTGATTAGTAAAAGTATGTTTTCACATTAACCACCGTCACTTTTCGCCACAACTTGTGACATGAACTAGGGATAGTATTTATTGTGCAAAAATTTGTGACAATAAACTTATTCTACGTGTTAATAAGTGGGATGCTGCGAACAGCCAGAGTTGAAGAGGAGAGAATCTAACTGAATCTTGCTTTTTCTTTACTTTATTCCAATGCTCCTCGCCCCGTGATTCTCTAGTCCCACCCGGAGCAGAACTTTGTAACTACTCGACACTGTTTACTTCAATTATTGTTTCTTTTTTTTATTTAGCAAAAAAAAAAAAAAATTGAATTAAACAATGTCGAGTAGTTACTTCAATTATTGTTTGTTCGCATCATGCGTTTAATTTGCATTTTTTTTTTTTTTTGCATGATATCACATCAATGTGATCTGTGTGGACTGTGGCTCGGAAGTCAGTAGGGAGGAAACATACACAAGAGATATGGACCTGTTTGGTGTATTTGTTTAAAAACTAAAAGTTGTTTAAACATATTTGTAAAAATATGTATGGTTGAAAAATTGTATAGAAATACATGAAATATTGTTTAAAAATTGAAAATGATTGTTTGAAAACACAAACCAAACACCCTCATGATTTTTTTCTTCGTGTCTGTTTTGAAATCTGCTTATTTTCCTTGTATTGATAGATACATAAATTGAATATACGTCATAAACTTTTTGGTACACACTACACAAATATGTTTGAATATCACTTATTGCTAAAAATTAAAAATATTGTAGTAAAATAATTTTTAAATGTGTAAATAGTATCGTGAGACCCAATTTTAAATTTTTTTTTTCTGAAAAAGTACTTGTCGGTCCCATAAATAGTACACAGAACCCACTATTTTTCAGCAAAACACACGTTTTCCTTGCGTTCCAAACGCACACACAGACAGACTAGCTTCCCCTAATTTTTTAGTAGAAATCTATCGACAACCACACACATATTAGAATAAGTTTAGTGCCACACATTTTGGCACAACAAATGTCACAACTCACCCTTGTAACGAGTTATAATTAGTAGAAGGGTGTCTTCACATAGACTCATCATCACATTTTCACCAATCACGACCACAAATTGCGGTATTTATTGTGCCAAAATATGTGACAATAAGCTTATTCCACGTGTTAATAAGTGGGATGCTGCGAACGGCCAGAGTTGAAGAGGAGAGAATCTTGCTTTTTCTTTACTTTATTCCAATGCTCCTCGCCACGTGATTCTCTAGTCCCACCCGGAGCAACACTTTGTAACCACTCGACACTGTTTACTTCAATTATTGTTTTTTTGCTATTAAAAAAAACAAAAAAAAAAAAACAATAATTGAAGTAAACAATGTCGAGTGGTTACTTCAATTATTTTTTTTTGCTATTAAAAAAAAAAAACAATAATTGGAGTAAACAATGTCGAGTAGTTACTTCAATTATTGTTGGTTCGCATCATGCGTTTAATTTGCATTTTTTTTTTCTTTTTTATTTGGCATGATATCACATCAATGTGATCTGTGTGGACTGTGGCTCGGCAGTCGGTAAGGAGGAAAGATACACAGGAGATATGATGTATTTTTCCCTTGTCTGTTTGAGATTTTATTTATTTATTTAAAATTAAAAATTTTTAATTAAAAAATAAATAAAGATAAAAATTAGTTAAAATAGTATAATGAGACTCATAAATAGTAGTAGAAATAAACTGAATATTAATAAAAATAAACTAAACAGTAAAATAAATGACAAAAATAATTTTTTCAAAACAAAGAATAAAACTCTTCAATTATTTGGAAGTAATAATATATATAATATCATGGTGTGAAATATTTATAGTAAAAATTTATATTATGTTCGAGATCTCTCATAATTCAAAATTTCTAATTCCTCTTAAAAAATAAGAGTTTTTGCTATTAATTATTGTTGACTTGCTAAAAAGGGGTAAGCTTACTTTTATAAGCAATTATGCATAATATAAGGATTGGATTTAGGCACTTCTGATATTGGATGAGTGAACTCAAGCCCAATTAGCCTAATATAATAAATTTATAGAGTGTGAGTTTAAGAACTAGGCCTTAATGAGAGATATAACAGCTAGACATGGTTATAAGTGGGTTGAATAACAAGGACACGAACTAAAGTGTGAAACTCTATCCTCAGCTTGTCTCTGAGGAGTTGGTTGTTCTTATGGTTTCTTTCGTGCTTGGTTACTAAAGTTTCATAGATGATACAAACAGCTCCTGTATTCTCTCTCTCTTTCTCTCCTCCTTTTCTAGAAGATTTCTTACATTATATACCCCTTTCCAGTCGATCATGGCCCTCCATTTGTTGGTCATGCAAGTCACCACTCGAGTATTTGTTCCATCAACCACATTTTCAAACCTCCTGTAAGTTGCAACAACCAAGACAATACTGTTTAGGAGTCATTTCTTCATTAATGCGGCCAGGACGTTAGCTATGGGTATTTAATGCGGAAGTGATAACTTCTCCTTGAATTGTTCCTCTACCATGCTCCTATTGTTGACCTATTGTACTTGTCCTTTTTCTTGAGATGCTTAGGGAGGTTGCCTTTGATGGCATGCCGATCTTCCCTTCTGTGATTTCGACTAGCCGAGGACGAGATCGTCCTTGGTGATGTTCCTTGACACTTTGGACTTCCTTCGTTCATCCTTGGACATTTCTTCCTCTTCGGCGCTGGCCTTGAGCTTGGTGTAAAATGGGCCGGGGTCGTCAAATTCTCTGGCCCCACACATAATTTGCCAGAATCTAGTTGATTCTTATTTAGGTGCGATTAATGTATGCCCTTAACAATCTAATTGAATCTTGAGGCACACATTAACAATTAATTTTGAAAAAGTTTTTATGAGAAATTGAAAAAATTATTAAAATAGTGAATTACTTTTTCTTTTTTTTCATAAATTTATTTTTAAAATAGATTACTAATATATGCCCTAAGAGTACACGTTAGTAAATCCCATCTTATTTTTTCTTTACTTTATTTCAATGGTCCTTGCCATGTGATTTGTGGTACCACCCGGAGCAACACTTTTGTAACCACTCACCACTCGACATTGTTTACTTCAATTAATTGTTCTTTCGCATCATGCGTTTAGCAAGTGGGGAGATGCATTCATAAAAAAGTAAGAGGGGAAATGTGATTCAATTATTCAAATTCATTGCCACGAATAAGCAAGGCCAGAATCCTTATTTTTATCTTTTGATACCAAAACATTAAAAAAAAAATTATAAAAAAAAATTCAAAGAGAAAAAACATTATAAAATTCAAATTTAAATTAATAAATGAAATAAAATTAATATCTATTCAATGTTAATAATAATATATATATATATATATATATTTATATATATAATATCACATGAAAAAAAAAATCACTATTTGTTAATATCCTTTAATTTAATCATCTATAGTCTATCAAAATAATTTATCAAAATGAAACCTGACGTTAGCGATATGTTAGCCCAATCTTATCTTGTGTGCAAGATAAGTTTTCGGCTTATACTATAAGTCTATTAATCATAGTTAGTGTATAACTAGTTTAGAGTTTAGCCTCCTATATATACCCAAATTATATTTATTATAACACAAGCTTTGTACTACATTCTCATATATTATAAATGTAGCTCTTAATAGTTTCCTCTGTGGAAGTAAACTGTGCTAAATCACGTAACTCCTGTATTCTTGTGTTGCTCTATTTAATGTTTTCACATCTATTCTATCATATTCAATATGGTATATTAATACTAATATTCAACAACGTTCATTGATTTTCTATTAAATTTTACAATAATTTCTTTTTCAATATACAAAATCAAAGATTCCTTTAGAATTTTTTTTTTCCCATTTTGTTATGAAACTTATATTTGACAACATAATTAATGACCGAAAATGCTCATACCTTTTTTTTGGTGAAAAATGTGCCCATACCTTAGTTGCACTAAAATTTGGAATGATTAATACAACCATTTTACAAATAAATTGGTAGGTTATTGATTTTTAAGACATTATTAGAGGGAGTTACCCTCAAAACTATAAAAAATTCTATTCTTACCCACTAAACTGAAAATTTAATGCTGGTAATCAAGAATCATAAGTCATTTGCATTAAATAAAATAAAAATAAAAACGTCATAATCTTAGTATGATATTCGTTTTTGTTTTGCTGGTTTTTTGTGGTGTTTTTGTTTTTGTTTTTGTTTTTTTTTTTTTTGGTCGGGGGGAGGAATCGCCCCCTTGGTCTTCAAGAGTTCAAGTAGTTCTACCATTTCACTTACGGTGTTTATCATGAGAAAATGGCAGTGATTAAACTAAAAAATGATATACTCTAATCTTCTTTATTAATTCCACTTGCAAAAGAATGGTTTGTAATTTGTTTCACATATGATTGCATTGTTTGGTGAATGGTTGTAATTCTTGAGAGTTCTTAAGATTGTGACTCTTCATGTAAGAGTGCAAACTCTTCTATTAATAAAGGAGATCTCAAAATATCAAAATCATTTTAATTATTTTAAAACGTTAAATCATATGTAATTAGCATCCTTACAAAAACCATCCTTATCTAAAATCATTATTTATAACATATTGTAGGCATACTTTAATCTTTTCCCCCCAGTCTAATACTTTTTTAAAAACAAAATACAAAAATTACCGGTAAGGTTTGTGCTAAATTGCCAATACTAGTTCTATTGAGAGTTTAGAAACAATTATCCAATTTAGTCTCTAAAAAAAACAATACTTAACACGGCTTGAAAGTTCCCTACTCCTCTTAATCTCCTATTTTCTTCCAACGCTTGCCTTGGTTGCATGGGTCTCATAGTGACTACTGCACTACATATTTATATTTGCAAAGGAGTGTTTGGGTAACCAATAATAAATAAATAGTTCTTAGAGATAGTGACTGAATGAGAAGTAACACGAGATTTTTAAAATAGAATAATGACAATTTGTGCTTATGAAACAAGTTATATATTTTTTAGAAGTTTTCATAATTCCTAATGTGGGTACTTGAGGCCTGAAGAAGAGGTGGAAGGGTCAAAGTACTGAACTGAAGCCCGAAGAGGAGTAGGGAGGGGTAATGGAGATAATTAGGGCACAACACCAAACTGGGGCCGAGCAATAACCCGAGGAGTTTTGGCACTCGAAGAGGGAGATAGGCCGACCTAAACATCAGTCGGAGAGCTACAGGTCGAGCTGTCGAATAAATAGCAATGGAGGTCAGTGGCAGACAAGTAGTTGCCAAATGAGAGCTGCTTGTCCCATTCGCATTAAATGGCATACTCCAGCTTCACCAGACACATTAAATAAGGAGGTGACCTGAACAGCGTTAGCCAGAACTTTCTTAGCTACCGTCGCCCCCTATTTAAGAGATGCCAGAAGACAGGTGTTGGAAGGGAGGACGAATGCCCAATAGAGATGGACGGAGTGGATGCAATGGGGAAGGCTATAAAGGGAAGAAGCTGGACATTGGGGAGAGGTACGGAAAAAGTGAGAGAAACACCTAATAACAAATTAAAAAAAGGGGCTCCTTTGGAGATAAAGAGTTCTCAAGGAAGATCCACACTTGTTGTGCTATCCCATCTTTCATAAATTTTATTGGTTTGGACCAAGTATAATCAAATTAGTTTATCATTCAAAAAGGGCTGCTGTGCAAACGAATTGTTGGTCCTTACAATTGGAATCGTCTGTGGTAAGTAGCAAGCGCCCGTGGATTTGCCCTGAGAATTAATGGCTAACGAGGGGCAGAGCAAGGAAGAGTCGGTAGGTTCGCATAGGGAGAAATCTTTTATTAACTTGGAACGTAGGAGAGATAGGCAGCAGGCCCCTAGCACTGTGGTGGGGTCGCATCAAGCTAAACATACTAAGCATAATCAACCTAAGCTTAAGGATTAAGCCTCACCCGAATAGGAAACATAGGCATTACAACGAGAGGTAGATCGTGTGCGTAGGAAACTGAGACGGAGAGAGCATGACAGGAGGAGCCTGTCCGCCTTGTTGGGGGAGGACTCGAGAGAAAGTTGAGACCAATCATATCGACACAGGTCTAGAACCCTGCCTAGTGAAACCTTCTCAACCTCCTCATACGAGGATAAGCTAGAAAGGGGCCACCCTAGACATGAGAGGGGGCCCTCTCATCACACAAGGGGGAACAATGCTATGAGTAAAGCTCTGCGACAGATCTCTGAGTCCCATTTTTCCAGGAGGATTAACAAGGCTAAGCTCCCTCATCGTTTCACTTAACTAACCTTTATTATATACAATGGAAGGACGGACTCGGTGGAGCACATCAGCCACTTCAATCAGAAGATGGCTGTCCACGCCGGCAACGAGGCTCTTATGTGTAAAATTTTCCCTTCCAGCCTCGGGCCTGTTGCTATGCGATGGTTTGACGCGTTGGACGAAGGGTCGATAGGATCTTTTGAAGAGTTGAATGCGATGGTTTGACGTGTTGGACAAAGGGTCGATAGGATCTTTTGAAGAGCTGACTCGGACATTCAGTGCTAGATTTATAACCTGCGGTAGGGTCCTAAAACCATTAGATGCTTTCTTGTCTATGGCCATGAAATAGGGGGAAACCCTCAAAACCTACTCAGACTAGTATTGGAAAATGTATAATGAGGTGGACGAAGACTTTGAAGATGTAGCAGTGAGAACCTTCAAAGTCGCCTTCCCGCCCGAGCATGACTTGAGGAAGTCATTGACGATGAAGTCTACCTTAAGCATGCGCCAGTTTATGGACCACATAGGAAAGTACAAAAGATTAGAAGAGGACCAAATGCAGGGAAGAGGCAAGGTCAGGGCGCTCCCCGAGAAGAAAGACCTTCGAGGAGGAGGATACCATAATGAACGATCTCGAAGGGACCTCCTTAATCATCCAGCATCTGCAGGAGGTCGTATAGTCAATTCACTATTTAAGGAGTCGGTGCACTAGATACTATAGAAGATAAAAATGAGTCATTCTTCAAGTGGCCCAATTGGATCGGCAGGGATCTGTCCAGAGAAACCAAAGCCTTTATTACAACTATCATTGGGACAAAGGGCACACGACGAAGGAATGTAGGACATTACGGGGCCATCTCGATCAGCTGGCTAAGGCCGGTAGACTCGGGCACTTCCTACATCAGCCTTCGAAACAAACCGGATGTACGGAAGATGGAATATACAGAAGCAGCCGACCTTAGCCAGCCTTGGGTACCATTAGCATGATTTTGGTCTGAGCTAGAGGTAATGGCTAGCTGAACTCCCGAGTTATGTCCGTAACGGGGGGTTCTTACCTGGAGGCTGGAAGTCCAACTCACAAAAGACCAAAAGTGACAACCTCAGACTTAAGTTTTTCTAAGGAGGATAATTGAGGAACCCATCAACCACACGAGGACGCATTGGTGGTCACTATAAGGATTGGGGGCTACGACGTTAAAAGGGTTTTAGTCGACCAGGGAAGCCAAGCAGAGGTGATGTATCCGGACTTATACCGAAGGCTGGGATTGAATCTCGAAGACCTGGATGCGTGTGACTCCTCGCTGATAGGCTTTGATGGCAAAATGGTGTTCCCCTGAGGAATGATTAGGCTCCCAGTACAAGTTGACGGCATGGAAGTTCAAGTGAATTTCATAGTGGTAGAAGCCTTCTCCCCATACACTGCTATCCTTGGTAGACCATGGTTGCATGCTATGGGAGTTGTCCCCTCAACCTTACATCCCCTCAACCTACATCTCAAAATTAAGTATCCAGTTTGAGGGGGAGTAGGAGAACTAGCGGGCGATCAGGAAATGGCCCGGCGGTGCTCAATATTAGTAGTCACTCGACAGTTATTGAGACCAGCCACGGTCAACAAGGATGCAACTCAATAGCAATTAAAGGGGGCTGCTGACAAGCAGCTAAATGGGTTATCGAAGAGTCATCCGAAGGATTGGAGAAAATGATGATGGGATTGGACTTGGAGCAGTATTTTTAGTTGGAATCGCAATTACCCCTTGAGGAGAAAGTAGAATTGGTGGAATTCTTAAAAGCAAAGGCAGACGTCTTCGTCTGGAATACAGGTGACATCTTGGGGATTAACCCCGAGCTAGCGTGCCATCACTTAAATGTGAACCCAAGGCGATGCCACGCAAACAGCCTCCTCAGCGGTCATCTGACATTCACGCCGAGGCGATAAGGATGGAAGTAAATAAGCTGAAATAGGTTGGGGCCATCAAGAAAATCTTCTACCCCAAATGGCTGGGCAACACCGTGGTGGTGAAGAAGAAAAATAGAAAGTGGCGAGTATGCGTAGACTTCACGGACCTTAACAAAGCTTGCCCAAAAGACCCTTTTCCCATCCTTAGGATTGACTAACTGGTGGACGCCATGGTGGGTCATCTCGGATAAGTTTCCTGGATGCATTTTAGGGTTACCATCAGATTCCACTGTTATTAGCCAATCAGGAGAAAATGGCCTTTCGCTCCCCCATCAGTAACTTTCATTATCATGTAATGCCCTTCGGCCTCAAGAATGTCGGCTCAACTTATCAGAGAATGGTAACTCGGATGTTTGAAAAGCAATTAGGGAGAAACATGGAGGCATATATCGACGATATGGTGGTTAAGAGTAAACAGGCTGAGGGGCATTTGTTTGACCTGGCGAAAACCTTCTCAGTACTCCGGAAGCATAAGTTGTGCCTTAATGCATCCAAATGCTCCTTTGGGGATAGCTTGGGTAGATTCCTGGGTTACATGATCACTTATCACCGAATAGAGGTCAACCCTGAGCAGCGACCATCAAAAATATGCACCCTTCTTGGAACCTTAAGGAAGTGCAAAAACTGACCGAGATGATAGCTGCCTTAAGTAGGTTCATTTCTCGGTCTGTGGATAGATGTCATCCTTTTTTCTAGCTGCTGCACAAATGGAGAGACTTCTAGTGGACCGACGAGTGTGCTTGGGCATTTGAAGACCTGAAGACATATTTATCCAAGCCTTCGATTCTATCCCGACCCAATAAGGAAGAAGTACTCTATGCATACCCGGCCGTCACCAAACACGTCGTTAGCTTCGTCCTGGTCAAGAATAAGGATGGAACCTAGAAGCCCGTTTACTACATTAGCAAGTCCTTGCAAGAGGTGGAGATGCACTATCTCCCTCTGGAGAAAGCTGTGCTCGCCATTGTGAATGCGGCCAGAAAACTCCCTCATTATTTCCAAGCTCACATGGTGATAGTGCTCACTTAATTGCCCTTATAGGCTTTGTTGAGAAAATCTGATTACACTGGTAGAATTGCGAAGTAGGAAACTAAGTTAGGAGCCTTCGATGTCAAGTACATGCCTCGGACTGCTATAAAAGGGAAAATCTTGGCAGACTTCATAGCAGAGTTTGCCGAGGGTGTTCCCAAGAAGGAAATCGTGGCCATCGGCATAATGGTTTCCTCGACCACCATCGCCCCCGCATGGAAGGTTTACACGGACGGAGCCTCCAATCTAAAGGGAGCAGGGGTGGGTATTGTGCTACTCACACCCAAGAAACTGGTAATGGAAAAGTCGTTGCGATTGGGATTCCCAGCCACCGACAACGAGGTCGAATAGGAAGCCTTACTAGCCGGAATAAACATGTTCAGGCTGCTCGGAGGAAGGGCAGTTAAATTATACTCAGATTCCAGGCTCATCGTGGGCTAGGTCAATGGTGATTTCGAAGCACGAGACGAAAAGATGCAGAAATACCTCGTCGAGGTGCAGCACGCTTGAACTCACTTCAAGAACTTTACATTGGAGCAGATCTCGAGAGGACAGAACTCTCATGCTGACTTCCTGGCCATGCTGGCCACATCACTAGAATTAGACTTGCCTCTGATCGTCCTTGTTGAGGAAATCAGTGCCTCAAGTCTTGCGAAGATACCTTTGGCTGGAGTATGTAGCCTTCATGTAGGCTCGAGCTGGATGGACCCCATAGTGACTTTTTTAAAAGGAGATTCTCTCCCTAAAGACAAAATCGAAGCAGAGAAAGTGCACAGGCTGCCCCTCGTTATTGGTTGTCTAAGGAATAGAAGCTGTATAAGCGCTATTACTCGGGCCCATATCTCCTGTGCATCCACCCAAAGGCCGTAGAGCCCCTGCTCGAAGAGTTGCATGAAGGCATTTGCAAAAGCCATACTGAGGGAAGGTCCCTTGCACACAGGACCCTCACACAGGGTTAATAGTGGCCCAACATGTGGCAAACTTCCAAGGATTATGTCAAAAGGTGTGACCAGTGTCAGAGGTTCGCGCCAAACATCCATCAGCCCCGGGGAATCCTAAATCCCTTATCTAGCCCCTGGCCCTTCACTCAGTGGGGGCTAAACATTGTAGGACCCTTTCCTCAGGCCGTTGGGAAACGAAGATGGCTTCTTGTCGGCACGAACTACTTTACTAAGTGGGTAGAACCCGAACCCCTCGCCAACATCAGAGATGTTGATGCCAAAAAGTTCATCTGGAAGAATATTGTCACCAGATTTGGGGTACTCCACACCCTAATTTCGGATAACGACTTCCAATTCAAGAGCAAGTCTTTCAAAAGGTACTGCAGAGAGTTGGGTATCAGGAATGGATACTCCACACCGGCGTACCTTCAGGGAAATGGGCAAGCTGAGGCCATTAATAAAGTTATAATAATGGGGCTGAAGAAGAAGTTGGACGAACTACCCCATATGCTTTGGACATACCGTACCACAGCTCGAAGATCAACCGGGGAAACTCCATTCTCCATGAAGTTTGGTTCAAAAGTGGTGATTCCTCTAGAGGCCGGATTTCCAACTTTGAGAATGGATCGTTTTGACGTTGAAGAAAATTAACAATTACTTCTGCGCAGTCTGGACTTGGCTGAGGAAAGACGAGGGGTAGCAATGGTGAAAATGGTACATTACCAACAAAAACTAAAGCAGCAGTATGACAGAGGGATTAAATCTAGGCCCTTGACCCCGGGAGACTTGGTTTTGAGGAAGGTGGTAGGGATAGCTAGGCTCCCCGCTTGGGGCAAATTGGGCCCCAACTGGGAATGGCCGTATAGAATCACCTCTGTGGTAGGAATTGGGGCCTACCACTTAGAGGACCTAGATGGGAATGTAGTCCCCCAACCGTGGAATGTAAATAATCTGCGACGTTATTACTACTAATGGATTCTGCGATTTTTTGTATCTTGTTCTGTTGTACCTCATTCTAACTGTTAAACAGAACCTAGGGCTTGCTTGGCTCCTCGACCACAAGCCTAGGGTAAATTAACATAGAAAATTTTTTTAAGTGTTAAACAAAACTTAGGATTTGCCTGGCTCCTCGGCCATAAGCTTAAGGTAAATTAACATAGCAAAATTTCCTAAGTGTTAAACAGAACCTAGGACTTGCCTGGCTCCTCAGCCACAAGCCTAGGGTAAATTAACATAGCAAAATTTTCTAAATGTTAATCAGAACCTAGGCTTGTCTGGTTCCTCGGCCACAGGCTTAGGGTAAATTAACATAGCAAAATTTTCTGGGTGTTAAACAGAACCTAGGACTTGCCTGGCTCATCGGCCACAAGCCTAGGGTAAATTAAACACGGCAAAACTTCCTAAGTATTAAACAGAACCTAGGACTTGCCTGGCTCCTCGGCCACAAGCCTAGGGTAAATTAACATAGCAAAATTTTCTAAATGTTAAATAGAACCTAGGGCTTGCTTGGCTCCTCGGCCACAAGCCTAGGATAAATTAACATAGCAAAATTTTCTGAGTGTTAAACAGAACTTAGGACTTGCCTGGCTTCTCGGCCACAAGCCTAGGGTAAATTAACATAGCAAAATTTTCTAAGTGTTAAACAAAACCTAGACCTTGTCTGGCTCCTCGGCCACAAGCCTAGGGTAAATTAACATAGCAAAATTTTCTGAGTGTTAAATAGAACTTAGGACTTGCCTGGCTCTTCGGCCATAAGCCTAGGGTAAATTAACATAGCAAAACTTCCTAAGTGTTAAACAGAATCTAGGACTTGCCTGGCTCATCGGTCACAAGCCTAGGGTAAATTAAACATAGCAAAACTTTCTAAGTGTTAAACAGAACCTAGGACTTGCCTGGCTCCTCGGCCACAAGCCTAGGGTAAATTAACATAGCAAAATTTTCTAAGTGTTAAACAGAACCTAGGGCTTGCCTACCTCCTCGGCCACAAGCCTAGGGTAAATTAACATAACAAAACTTTTTGGGTGTTAAACAGAACTTAGGACTTGCATGCCTCCTCGGCCAAAGGCCTAGGGTAAATTAACAAAACAAAATTTTCTAAGTGTTAAACAGAACCTAGGACTTGCCTGACTCCTCAGCCACAAGCTTATGGTAAATTAACATAGCAAAATTTTCTAAGTGTTAAAGTAAAATTTTCTAAGTGTTAAATAGAACCCAAGGACTTGCTTGGCTCCTCAGCCACAAGCCTAGGGAAAATTGACATAGCTAAAACCAATCATTTAAGTGAATACCAGGTAGCTACGTCATGCACGCGTTGAATCTCAAATAGTTATGGATAGGATAGCAAATATAAAAAATATAAGTGAATAAGGAATTTAGGTGTGCAAGGCACCAGATAAAATCATCTTTGAATCATTCACTAAGAAAGTCTTTTTACAAAAAGGGGTGGGGCTATCCCATTGCAAAAGCTCCCCAAAACAAAAAAAAAAAACAAGGGGCCTGCATAAAGATCTGAACTAGGCGTTGGGCTCTTTCTCCTTGACATCCTTCTCCTTTTGCATTATTTGCTCTTTTTTCTATTTCTTCTTCTTTACGAGCACCCCTTCAGGAACCCCTTCTTTGGCTTCCACATTCACTATAGTTTCTTGAGGGGGAATCCCTTTAGAAGAAGGAGGGGAGGAAGATGGACCCTGGGGCTCCGTGGAGGCAGGAGAAGTAGAACTCAGATCCGTTGCAAGAGGAGGAGTTGCAGGCGCCAGGCATAGGGCTGGGGGATAGTACACCCAATCAGGAGCACGCAGCTCTGATTTGGGGTCAACCCCAGCAGGCCTCCCCCCACGCCTCTTGGATGAAGGCATGGGCAACGTCCCGAAATTGGGTAGTAAGACTCTCGACAGTCTTGTTTATGCCCACATTGTAGGCCGCTTGCTCAGCCTTAGCCATTTCAGTCTCCTTGGCTATCAGCTACTATTTAGCTTACTTCAGCTCTACCACGGTAAGAGCCAGCGTGCTTTTAGCCCTTCTCTGGGCCTTCATGGCCTCAGAAGCTTGCATCTCAAAGCCCTTCAAGTCGAATTCATCGTTTCAGTAGGCTTTTTCCATCTTGAACAATTGAGTAAGGGTCTTGGTCAGCTTCCTCTCAGCCTGAGCCTGAGCTTTCTCAGCGTTCTCAAGGGCCTTCTCGACCTTCCTAGCCATGTCCAAAGAGTGGTCGACCCACTTCTCTGCCATGAAGGAAGCCTGAACAGCTTGCAAAAAACAAGGTCAGCCTTGTATAAATTCTGGAAATAAACACTTGACAGATGAAGAAGTTGGCTAAGGTACCTTGGCTAAATCCTACTTTAAGGACAGGAAGACCTCTTTCTTCCTGAATGACTTCAGCTCATCCATGTCCTCCGAAAGGCACAATACCCTCTCTAAGCACCCTGCCACCAGGCTTGAGCTACCTTTCAAAGGATCCCTCAGGGTTACATCATCAAGCACAGGAGCGCCCAAGCTCAGGGAAAAGGCAGGCCTCCAAGCGGAGGCCTTCCTAGTGTGGTCCCTGACACTTTCTTTCGTAGATGCATTGTGCTCGAGCCTGATCTGTTGCTACCTTTTGCCTAAGCAGACCTCTTTAACCAGTGGCTTGAGTATCTTCCCTTCCTCGGCCACTTCCACCACCTTCCTTCGCTTCTGTTTCTTTTCTGACGCCTCGGTTGGGGAAGTGCACATTGCGGCGGAAGTTGGCAGGTGTGGAGGTACTATCACTACCGATGAAGTGCCTCCGACATGAGCCGATAGCAGTGCAAGAAGGTCAGGAGTCCTTTCTTCGAAACCCATACTAGTGGATGAAGGGACTTGTGAGGTGTTTGGAGTGTCTAGCTTATGGAAGACTTCAAAGTCCTTCTCGGTCACCTCGTGGACAGAGCTAGACGCGGAGTCCTCAGCCTCCTCACTGGTTGGAAGTGGAGGTTCTTGTGAGTACAAAAGTCGCGCAGCCAGAGGCGCTGGGATTTGGGTGTCTTGAGTTCCCTCAGGAGGGGGTGCTGTCGATAAAAAGCTCGGGACAACGATGTCTATCAGGGCCAAGTGTGAATCACGGGCCTTGATGACCTTTTTTGGACTCTAAAAGCGTTTGGTTGAAGGTGTATAGCCAAGGATGATGTGTGCTGCCCTATGCTGCCCATCTCGGTGCAGAAATATCTCGAACCTGAGGATTCTGTTCAGGTTGTGGAAATTAACCAAGTGCTTGGCCGGGGCTGTATGGTACTTATCTGCCAAAGGAAACCATGAGTATCATTAATGAGGGAAAAGAGAGAAGTGGTTGCAAAAAAAAAAAAAAAATATATATATATATATATATGCTTAAAGTTCCTAATGATGACCACGGTCCTCGGAAGTGCTACCTGTTTCCCCCTCCTGGGTGGGGTAGTGCCTCCTATCGTGCCATCCTCCCGAAACAATAAGGTAATCTTCATCCATACCTTTGCTCGAGTCAGGCAGACATGAAATTAACCTGACCACGGGGACCCTACACTTTATGTCGTATTTTGTCTTTTCCCCTTTCTGGTAACTATAGACCTAGTTCACGTCATGCTAAGTGAGGTTAGTCCCCATCCTATGGTTTATGACGTCTACACACCCGAGGATCCTAAAAATATTAGAAGAACACTGGGTTGGGGATAACCTATAATTTATGAGGTAGTCCCTAGTTATTGAACCCGTGGGTAGTTCCATCCCACCTTCATGGAAGGCAATCATAGGAATGACCACTGATTCAGGGGGTCGGTTTGGAACTAACCATTCGCCCTCCTCACAATACCTAATTTCCACATTACTAGGAATCCTAAACTGAGCCCTGAAAGTCGCCCTAGCCTTCTCGATGCCTACTAACTTAGCGTATCTACCCATGTCTTTTTTTCAAGGATAATGTGTGAAAATTATTTAAAAAAAAAAAAAAATCAAAACACAAAGAGAACCAACACACCTACTAAAGAAAGCAAAAAGCACTCCTCGGGAGTATTTTTTCTTTGTCAAAAGCTTAGATCGCCAGAATGTTAAAAATGAGCCTTGGCCAAATTTGGATCCTCCTTTTATAGGAGTGGAAAATGAGTGGTAAAATTCCCGCCCATAAATGAGAAGAAAAAGGAGTCGTACAATCCCCATCTGATCGTAGAATGTGGGCAAACAAATAGCCGTTTGACGCTATAAATGAGGGCTCATGGATTCCAAAGCGCCGGCGGCGTGCGAATGACAGATGAAAAGACGTAGATACGTGTGAACGCATAGGGCACATGCGTATTTCGCTTACGAAGCTAAAACTTCACCCCTGTCTTGTAGACAGGTAATGAAAGTTTTAGGGGGCTATTATGGGTACCTAAGGCCTGAGGAAGAGGTGGAAGGGTCAAAGTACTGAATTGAAGCCTAAAGAGGAGTAAGGAGTGGTAATGGAGATAATTAGGGCACAACACCAAACTGGGGCCGAGCAATAACTCGAGGAGTTTTGGCACCCGAAGAGGGAGATAGGCTGGCCTAAACATCAATTGGAGGTCAGTGGCAGACAAGCAGTCGCTAGATGGGAGCTGCCTGTCCCATCCGCATTAAATGGCATTCTCCAGCTTTACCAGACTCATTAAATGAGGAGGTGACCTAAACAGCGTTGGCCACAGCTTTTTTAGCTACCGCTGCCCCTTATTTTAGAGACGTTAGAAGACAGATGTTGGAAGGGAGAATGAATGCCCAATAGAGAGGACAGAGTGGATGCAATGGGGAAGACTATAAAGGGAGGAAGCTAGACATTGGGGAGAGGCACGAAAAAAGTGAGAGAAACACCTAATAACAGATAAAAAATGGGGCTCCCTTGGAGATAGAGAGTTCTCAAGGAAGAATGACACTTGTTGTGCTATCCCATCTCTCATAAATTCTATTGGTTTGGACCAAGTTTAATAAACTCAGTTTATCATTCAAAAAGGGCTGCTGTGCAAACGAATTGTTGGTCCTTACACCTAATATTAACCCAAATCTTAGGATAATTTTTTTGTATTTTACTTTTATTTTTCTTGATTTTTTTTAATACATTCTAGTTTTTATACTTTAATCATCTCAAGATTTTTCATTAGGAGGGAACAAGTTTATACCAAAACGAATCCTGATTCCTTAGGGGGAAGAAATACTAATATTATCAATTAAATGAATTTATAAAAATTTTCTCCAAAAAATTGAATTTATAAGAAATTGAAATGAAAAAAAAAATAAAATAAACTAGAAAACAAAAGATTCTAAAAAGTGGGGGTATTCACTTTTCTTTTTTTTTTTTTTGGATTCAAAATTTTGAAATTGAATAAAGAAAAAATGACTCATTTTCATATTTAAGGGCACTTGGTAAGTTATTTTGAATACATAGTTTGAGTATAAAATACATCATACACAGGTTTGACATTGTTTTTTAATTAAAAAAAATTTACTTTTTTTTAACTTACATCAATCAAATGGGGCCATTTGTATTTTCACTTTTCACAATATTTATAAATTTGAGTGAAGCCCTTTTAGATGTACACTACTGTAAGTTTCTTTAAAAAAAACTTTCTCTCCCTCTCCTTCTCGTGTGTGTGTTAAAAATACTTAATATTTTTAAAAGAAAAAACAGTGGATTAATCCCACATTGAAAAATGAATGTGAATTAAAGAGATTTAAAGTCTATTTTGTGTATCTAAAAGTTAAGCATTTTTGAATTATTACCATTGTAAGTTTATTTAAAAAACGTTCTCCCCCTTCCCATGTGTGTGTTAAAAATAGTCAGTATTCTAAAAACAATGAAATTAATGAAAATGTGTTTGCATATTTTTTTTATTCAAATTCAACTTTTAAAATACTGAAAATAAAAATAGAGCACAAATTTTTAAGTCAAATAATTTTTTGTTTTTTTAATAAATAAATACCACTGAAAAATTCAAAATGAAAACAAAAAAAAATACTACTTTTTTCAAGCTAACCAATCGGGATCTGATAAAATAAATTAAAAAGAAAAAAGAAAAAAAAAGATAGGCTAAGGTAATCCTCGAGATCCGAGTACATAACTCACATGCCGTCTTGCCATTAAAAATGGCTTTTCGAAGGTCTTGTCGTCTATGTTCGCGTTCAATGGTGCGAGGGTATTATTGACATTGACAAAACGGCAACCGAAATCACGGGATCGATTACACTTTTATTTTCTTTTTCTTTTTTTTTCATCGAAAAGAACAAAAAACACAGAAGGCAATGTCGTTTTGCCTGTTTGCATATCAGTGTCACGTGGATCTCTTTTGAGCTTCTGCAACGGCCGACCTCTATGTTTTTCTCCTGGCCCCTCTTTTGTAATGGTGACGTGTGCCGTTTCAATTGGACCACTGGCCCTAGGTCCATTTGAAACGGCAGGGTGGAACCCAAATCAAATATTTTTTTTTTGAGCAGCACCCACATGGCCACATCAGATATTTGATTTATCACTGCAAATGGTGGTCTTCCTCCTAACCAAACTCTGTTTTTCATATTTCAAAATTAAAAATAATATATTTTAAAAAAAATCCTATGCATGTGGATCGGCTCACCACGAGACATTAAAAAAACAAAAAAAAAAAAACTCTTAAATAAATCTGCATAAAGTAAATCTTAGATATAATAGTTTAAGATTGCGTTTGGATAGCTTATTTTTTACCAATTTATTTTACAATTTAATTTACTTTTACTACTATTTATGAGCTTTACTGCACTTTTTAGTATTATTTATGGATCTCACTGTACTATTTCAGTTAACTTTTATTTTGATCTACAGTACTTTCATTAAAAAGTTTTCAATTTCAACAAAATAAACGGATCAGAAACAGCCCCTAAATCTCCAATTAAATTTAAAAATATGATTACATTAATAAATAAAAGATAAATATTAATATTGATTGATAAATTCAATCCATGAAAATGTTTGAATTTAATTAAAGAAACTAATATATTGTAACTCAATTTTATTAATTTTCTTAAATGTGTAACTAGTCAAAGATCTGGCTAGACAATTTTGACTGAAATAATTTTTTCAGTGGGCAAATTTTTTTAAAAAAATAACTAATTCAATATTTACAACAAGAGATTAGGAATTTGAATAGTTGAACCATAGACGCCATTGTTGGAATTTGGAAACACCACAAAGTGCTATTGATTTGGATTTAATCTAAAATGTTTTATGGGTTTGTCCAAAATTTGTAGAATTTTTTTTTTTTTTTTAAGAGAGTTTCAACTTATGGTGTTCGTTTCTAATAATAGTTTTTTTTAATCATCAGATCAAGATTCTAGTCGATTTTTGGTATAAGCGGGGATTGAATCTCGAAATTTGTAGAATCTAATTCTAAGTAAGTTGTGGTTACTCAGCAAAAATAAAAAAGTTGTAGTTATGGGTCTTTGGTTACATTTCTTTGAGATGACAACAATTTCAACCATACTCTCAGTGGTGGAGTAATAAATTTTTTCTAAAGGAGATCAAGCTTTATGAAGTGCTTGAAGAATTTCATCGCATTGATTTACATATCAATTGTCGTAATCCAAAGGAAGCTTTGACCCTTTTTATTTTATTTTATTTTATAATCTAGTTATAGAGCGGATTGAAAAAGAAAAAGAAAAAGAATAGTTGCGTGAAAAATTAGAGTAAATTACTATTTAGATAGGCGAGATAAAACCAAACAATTATAAGAAATTCTTTCTCTTTTATCTTAAAACCAAATATTAGATACATCAATGTTAAGATTAGTGCCCTTAAATCATATTATATGATATTATGTATGACATTATGTATGATTTAACGTTGTGAATAATAAATTTGTTTTATTATTATCTGAAATAATGGTAACATGAATATTTAGACATTATTATATAGTCCATGAGATGCATAATATGTGATTTAGTCACAGAAGATATAAGTCATAAGTTCTTTGTAAATTCAAAATTTTAGTTCGTAGTCGGTGATGAAATTGGGTATTTCATCTGCGAAAACTATTACATATCAACTAAGATGATTTGTCTTGATCATGGAAGTGAAGACTTTTAGTTGATGTGTTGATATGTTTTAAGAATTAAGACATATTGAATTGGACCGCTGTGAAATTTATTATTCTCCTAACTACTGTCAAATGAATAATAAATTTCACAACTTCTATTTACATGAACTCTTAATCCTGAGAGAATAATGGACCTGATCATAAAGTGTATGTTGTTTTGATATATCAGGAGTGAGATCTAAAGTAACGGTCAAAATCTCACTACGTTGGGCAGCCACATTTAGTATTAATGTAATATATATTCTCAAGATGGAATTTATAATCTCTTAACGGAGATATAAAATATTCCCTTGATATAAGTTTAATGAGTTCAGTTATTCAGAGAGTTAGGCCTAACCACTTTAGTAAGTAGTTACTAAAGTATATATTTGTGAAATTGGATTTCATAAATATATGATGAATAATTTTAAAGGATTAAACCAAGTACTCAAGAATTAAGATGTAGTATTCTTTAAAATGACAATCTATATTTATGACTTTGTATAACTACAAATATTTTATGAAGACATTGTATATATAATAAAGTCTTGGGATATAATTTATTAATAAGGCTTAGAGTGTAATTATATTTATATAGTGATATTATATATAATTAATGGTAACTTTGGACTTGTCAAGAGTTGACAGAAAAGCCCAAGACCCATTGGAGCTAGTGTCTTATTTGTTCTCTTTTGGTTCCACTCCAAGTCATATACTAAAGAACAATAGGTAAGGCAAAAAAAGTTAACCCAATTAGATAATCAGTTATAAGGAGTGAAGCATACATTTTTTTGCAAGAACATGAAATGGTATGTATGTGAAAGTTGGACATTCTTTCATTCTCTCTAGAACATACACATATAACTGATTGAGAGACTACACTTCTTGGGTAGCAAGTGAAATTAAAGTGAAGATCAAAAGTGTTTTTAAGAACTTCTGATCTTTGGTTTTGAAATTCATCACACTAAGGTACACTCTCTTGTTCTTATATTCTGAAATTTACACAGTACATGTTATCAATTACAAATAAAGTAGATCCGTTAATTTTCCGCTGCATATATTTTGTATGCTATACAAACATGTAATTATCCAACAATTAACATATAATAAACAATATTATCATGTATATATATATATATATATATAAATAACTTTCTAAATATTATATGGCATTCATTCATAACAATACTGATATTTGTTTGTTCAATAACAGTTTTATATATTTTATTCCATAAAAAAAGGTTTATATATTTTATTAAAATATAAATGTAGGGGCTCCTTTTTCGGACTTCGCCGGTCTTCTTCGGACTTCTCGTTATTTGCTCTACGCCTGGGGTTGCTCTTCGGCTGGGATCCGAGGAGGCCCCCCTTTCACCAGGGGGGCTCTTTGCCTTATATACCCTCTTTAGTTCGATCCTGGCCTTACAGCTGTTGGCCATCCGGGCTAATGGTTCAGGACTTGTCCCATCAGACAGGTTCTTTCCCATACTGGGGGTTGCTGCCTCCAAGACTTCTCAGTGAAGGGTCTTGTCATCATTAATGGGACTTGGAGGGCCAGGCAGAATCGTTAAGTGTGGATGTGACCATCTACACTGGGTCTGCCCCTACCTAGATTGGACTAGGTGTGCCGAGGAGGGGTGTGTCCTCGGCTTGGGCCTTGGGAGAACTGAAACCTTTAGGCCGACCATCTGGGGAGATCGCCCTCCTCGGCTTGGGCCCTAGGCCAGCCTAAAGGTGGGCCGGGGGTTCTGGGCCCTCGGGCCCTACAATAGCCCCTCAAAACCCTGCTGCACGTATCCTCGGACGGGGAGGAGGGTTTTGCAAACCTCGGCCCCTATGATCCGGAAGGCCTCCGGCTGGCAGGTTCTTCCTTGGGTGGTTGGATCGACCCTTAGGCTTCTTCAGTAGGCAGTTGGTTTCTTCACGGGAATAGGTCTTCGAGCCGAGCAGTACCTTGGCTCCGTCGCAAATAGATAGCTCCCCCTAGGCTTGAGTCCGTAGACCATGCAAGACCTGGGTGCAGTTGCTGCCTTAAGTACGAGTGGCCAGCTCCCCGTAGGCTTGAGTCCGAGGACCATGCAAGACCTAGGTACAATTGCTGCCATCGTTTCCAAGTGGCTAGCTCCCCTTAGGCTTGAGTCCGTAGACCATGCAAGACCTAGGTACAATTGCTGCCTTAAGTACGAGTGACCAGCTCCCCGTAGGCTTGAGTCCGTAGACCATGCAAGACCTAGGTACAATTGCTGCCTTAAGTACGAGTGGCCAGCTCCCCGTAGGCTTGAGTCCGAGGACTATGCAAGACCTAGGTACAATTGCTGCCATCGTTTCCAAGCGGCTAGCTCCCCTTAGGCTTGAGTCCGTAGACCATGCAAGACCTAGGTACAATTGCTACCTTAAGTACGAGTGGCCAGCTCCCCGTAGGCTTGAGTCCGAGGACCATGCAAGACCTAGGTACAATTGCTGCCATCGTTTCCAAACGGCTAGCTCCCCTTAGGCTTGAGTCCGTAGACCATGCAAGACCTAGGTACAATTGCTGCCTTAAGTACGAGTGGCCAGCTCCCCGTAGGCTTGAGTCCGAGGACCATGCAAGACCTAGGTACAATTGCTGCCATCGTTTCCAAGTGGGCCCCGAGCATGAGGACACAGTGTTCACCTCTTCGGGCAACTCAGTCTCACGTCGGGTAGGAGTCCATCCCCCTAGCCCCTTGCAGGACGCTGGAGCGAGAGTCATTGTACCACTACTGCACAGCTACCTCCAATAGGAGTTTGTCCTCGGATCCGAGGACTTTGTTTTTTGGTGTGAGGACGTCCACGGGTCTTTTCCTGTGAGTTGTTTTTCCTCGGGCCGGATTGTGACTTCGCACGTGGGGCTGATCTTGCGTTCCTCATCTTTCTAATTTACGAGGCGTCGCTTGGCCTTCCGCGCTCCCTGTTTGACGCTTCGGTGCCCGTAACGCGCCTCCATTAATGCCTTCGTGAATTAACATGCATCAGGCAGCTGGCAATCCCCTTGGAATTGAGTGGGAATTAATTCCCTTTGACAACTCCCCCTTCGAATTTCACGCGGTTCAACTCCCGCTGGTTTTCGCCCTCCATAAAAGGCGTTCTGGGGGGAGTGTTTCTCCTCATCCCATGAATTCTTACCCACGAACAGACACATACACTTTTGCCTTCCTAAGCCCCTTTGATACCGCTACCAGGGTTGTGACCGCAGTTAGGAGACCTGGAGTTAAGCGCCGCTGTGGCCGCAGCCCCCACTGGGCTGCCGGCGCGGCAGAGTTTAGGCGTAACACTGGCCGAGTCTCACATGGTGGCCAGGGGGGACGTCGTTGAAGTACCTAACGTCCTTCCCCAGAGCGCACCTCCGACGAAGGGGGCACGCGAACTCTCGTCATGGCTGGTGCCCGAGTATTGCCGTCTCCGACGGTCAATGCTCGTGCAGTTCGGAGGGGGTCGAGGAAGCATCATGAGGGAGGGTGTTCCGGGGTCTAGGGGCTCCTTACTTTGTTCAAGCTTTGGTTTGAAGGTGAGCCAGCCCCTAGCCCCCCTTCCCGTGCTTTTACTGTCAAGTTCTCCCATTCCCTTGACGCCAATAAAAGCACGGGTTGACACTTCCCTCGTTCCTGATATTAATTCTTTGCGAGCCTCTTACCCGGCCAGTTCCAACGCCGGTCTGCCTGGGCCTCTGATTGTAGGACTAGTTGGTAGGAATTTTTGTAAAACATGCCTGTCTGAGCCTCTGATTGTACTTGTAGCTTTTCTTTTATGAAATAATGAGGATTGTTGTACTTGTAATCTTTTGTAATCTTTTCTGAAATAATAAAGAACTTTTCTTTTACTTGTTGTTGAGTTTCCTTTTCGCACTGCAATTCTTCTCTTCTTCTCTTTTTTTTTTTTTTTTTTCTTTCTTTTTTGCGCCGCCAACTTCTGAGTAATAACTGCTTTAGAACGATCGTCGGTTGCGCCGGCCGGCGCACTAACCCTTTCCACAGACGGCGCCAATTGTAGGGGCTCCTTTTTCGGAGGTGGGCCCTCGACAATGAATTTGTAGAGAGTGGGGCAAAGGGTTTGGCTCCGGCCGGCCCTTCGCCAGTCTTCTTCGGACTTCTCGTTATTTGCTCTACGCCTGGGGTTGCTCCTCGGCTGGGATCCGAGGAGGCCCCCCTTTCACCAGGGGGGCTCTTTGCCTTATATACCCTCTTTAGTTCGATCCTGGCCTTACAGCTGTTGGCCATCCGGGCTAATGGTTCAGGACTTGTCCCATCAGACAGGTTCTTTCCCATACTGGGGGTTGCTGCCTCCAAGGCTTCTCAGTGAAGGGTCTTGTCATCATTAATGGGACTTGGAGGGCCAGGCAGAATCGTTAAGTGTGGATGTGACCATCTACACTGGGTCTGCCCCCTACCTAGATTGGACTAGGTGTGCCGAGGAGGGGTGTGTCCTCGGCTTGGGCCTTGGGAGAACTGAAACCTTTAGGCCGACCATCTGGGGAGATCGCCCTCCTCGGCTTGGGCCCTGGGCCAGCCTAAAGGCTGGCCCAGGGGTTCTGGGCCCTCGGGCCCTACAATAAAATTAATATAGAAATGTAAAAGGAAAAAAACAATACTTATATTTGTTCGTTCAATAACAAGCTTATATATTTTCTTCCATAAAAAAAAAGTTTATATATTTCGTTATATAAAGTTAATAGAGAAAGGTAAAAGGATTGATAGCTACAAGCCTAAAAGTTATTTTATAATTATTATTTTAAGTTAGAAAACAAGCCACTAATTAAAAGTTAGCAAAATTTTAAAAACTTGGAAAAAGGATACAGTAGTGGAAAGAGAAAGGAAAGAAAAAATAAAATATCTTTCTCTATATGTGTTTGGATGTAAGAAGGAAAAGAAAGGAACCAAAATCTACCCTTGTTTGGGATTTAAAAAGAATGGAAAGGAAAATAATTGTTATTTACTTTTATACCTTTAAATATATGATTTAAAAGAAAAATAGAAAGGCATATTGGTAATTTTATAATAAACTATAATAATCTAAAAATTCCTCTTCCTTTCTCTCTCTTTCCACTCAATTTGAGATGTTAGCAAAATGGAGAGCCCTATGAAAATTTAATCACTCCAAATTAACTCACTTTTATCTTCTCTCATCTAACCAAACAAGGGAAATGGCTTTCCTTCCCTCCTTTTCTTTTCCTTTCACTTACTTCCCCCCAATCCAAACATAGCGTAAAAGCTTTTGCCAGCACACGGTTAACTAAAACTACTTTAGTTGGTTGGTTGGTTGGTTCTAAACTGATGTCTAAATTCAGTTCCTTTTAGTTTTTACTCTTTAGTAGTAAACAAATTAACATAGCGAGAACAATAGAGAGAAAGAGAGATACATGGTGGTTTTGGTTTGCATGGGAGAATAAAAGCCTGAAGCTGAGTTGACGACCATGAGCTAACAACAAGAGGACCGGTGGCGCAAGTCATAGTAACTAAGACATTTGTTTTAGTTTTTGTTTTTAATGTTTATCCTTGGTGATTTGGAATGTAGAGAATTTGAATTTTTTTAGCATTTGGAAGGCCATGGGGTTCAGGAATGGGCCATCTAATGGGTATTTTGTTTTTAGGTTTTTATTTTTTTTTTACCAATTTAATTGTTTGGTTTTTTTGGATTATTGCAACATTTTGATGGGCCAATTATAAATGTTTAGGATCTAAATTTTATCTTTTTGATGGATCAAATTCAAAAAAAAAAAAGAAAAAAAAAAAGAAAAAGAAAAGTGAGCAAGCCAAATTCTAACTAAAATTTTAGGTGGGGGAGGGGGGGAGGGAGGAGGTTAGTAAGCAAATTTTTGTTTAAGTTAGTAATTTTGTTGCATACTTAGGATAGCAAATTCAAAAAGCTAGGGAGGCCATGGTCCCAATTTGGCTCTGCCACTACCTGCCTTGCTCTATTTTGTGTGGTTTTTTCCTTGTCCCTAGGCAATGATGGGGTGAGAATGAGTTTTGCTTGCCCTGTTCAACCTTTCCATCTCAACCTTTCTCGCCCCAAATATGAGTATGTTTATTTAAGTAATATTTAAAATATTTTTATATACTCATTTTTTTTACACATAACATATTTATAATTTATTTTCTTACATATTTTGATCTCCTAAAATGCTTGCTTTCTCTTTCTCTCTTTAATAGAGCGCTTATTCATTTCTGATTCATCTTTTGGTTTTATTAAAGTGTTTTTTTTTTCCAAAAAAAAAAGGTAAATTACAAATTTGGTCCCTAACGTTAAAATTAAATGTCAATTTGGTTCCTAACATTTCAAATGTGTCAATTTAGTCCATAACATTTCGGTATTAAGTCAAAATAGTCTTTGCTGTTAATTAATGGATGAAAAATGCTGACGTGGCTAATTGTGATATTGAAATATCAATTTTTCCTAACTAAGTTGCCATGTGCTTTTATTTTTTTTATTTAAAAAAAAAAAAACTGAACCATGCATAATGATAATGTTAAGAGAAGTGCTATTGATTATATGTGGTAAGTTGTTATTGATTCTAATTAATAGCGGACCCTGTGCGTTGTGTGTGATAATATTTTTAGGGTAGTCTTATTAATATATATATATATATATATATATATATATATATAACATTTGGACTAATTTAAGAAATAGTAATGTAATTAATAGTTATATTTTCATTTATTATAGCGAAAATCACATATGTAATATATATAATTTCCGTTGTACAAAAATCAAAACAATGTAACTTTTCTTAAGAATTCAAAAGGTAAGTCAATGAAAATTTTAATTTTTTAATAAAATTTATTTATAATATTTTGCGTATCACCAAAAAGTATATAAAATTTGGAAGTTATTCTTTTAGTTTTAAACAAAATTTCTCAAACCCAATTTTTCTACCATACAATCAAAAACACCGATAAATGTATTTAAAATTAATAAAACTCAACAAAGTTAAAATATAAAATAAAAAAAAAGGGAAAAATAAAAGATTTTAACTATTTTTTATTTTAGAAAAAAAAAAAAAAAAAAAGAAGAGTACAATTCCAAAAGGGAAAAAGTAGAATTATTTTTTTATTTTTTTATTTTATTTTTAAAGAGGAAGTATTGTGTTAATGTTGTCATAATCTAATCTAATCTAACATCTAATCCAACATGTGAAAAATGAAGAGATAAATAAATAATATTAAACACAAAATTTAATTTTTTTTTCTTAAAAATCTCAAAGAATACACTAATAAGATAAAGATGATGAAGAATAATATAAAATATTCGTAAACATTTAAAACAATTACTCAAGCATTTAAGAATGTCATATAACAAAGGCATAACAATTTACTTCTAATTTGTTAAACAAAATATTTATAAATAGTGAAAGGAAACTACAAGAAGACCATTGTTTTCAACTGCATTAACTGTTCTTTATCAACTTGTCCAAACTATCTTGTTGTTTTCCAAATAAACTAAAACATGACAACAAATATGACATATTATAATATGATTTTTCTCCAAATTAGATCAACAAATAACATCATTCATTAAATGTATTTAGTGTTGTAAATAAAATGATAAAAAAAAAATTGCATCAAGGAACACATCTGAATTAGTCAATAATAGGACAATGAGGGTACAAACCTCTAGTTGGAGATCCTCCTATGGGCAATTATCAGGTTGTATCTTTTTTACCATCAATAATTAAGCAAGACTTGTAAATACATTTTTAGTTATAAACAATCAAAAGTAGAATTCTAAAAAACACAAATATTCATCAATTTAAAGTAGAAATGCAAGAAAAAAAAATCGAACAAAAAATGAAAAAAAAATTGTAGAGAGAGAGAGAGAGAGAGAGAGAGAGAGAGAGAATTTTTTTTGTATGGGAATCAAATGCATAGAATGGAAGAGAATGGCAAATTTATAGTAAGAGAATGAAAATAAGAAGAGTCAAAATAAAGAAAGATGAAAAGGCAAAATAATATTTAAATTTAAAACCGCTCAAGAGGAATATATGTAGACAACACTTTTGTTTTGATTTTCCATTGATTTATTGTTTAGTTATAACATCAGAATTAAAATAGATGAATATGTAGAATTAAAACCGCCTAAAATGAATTTGTAAAGTCAATATATTTATATATCTAATATTGTAAAAAATTAAAGATAAAAAAAAAATGAAAAAGACTAATGAGGTGGCTCAATTAGAGTGTAGCAATAATAAATGCTACGCTTCAATTTTTAGATATATATACATAGATTTGAATCCACAACTTAAATTACTTTTTTGCCCTCTCATAACAATTAATAACAATCTAATACTTAAGATTTCTTATGAAAGTGTTTTAAAAATATTGTAAACATAATGTTGAAAAATGAAACTTAAAAGCAAAATGTGGTTACTTAAAAAAAATGTCCAAGCAAGATTTATCAAAGAATATAAATTTTGGACAAGTTTATGGGACCAAAAATAAATTCCCTCTTCAAAATTAACAAAGTCAATAGTTGATATATATTAAATAACCTCACACTCATGTGCAAAAGAAGTGAGGTTAAGTCTTTGTCAAATTGATGGCTCAATGTCATTACCATTAAAAAAGAAAAAAGAAAAAAGAAAAAAAAAAGACACATGGACAGAGCAAAAAGAAGAGGAGGAGGAGCACGCAGAGGTTTGGAAAAATTTTGGGAACATGTTTGTATGTGGAAATATGTCAATTCCTTTCTAAATCTCTCTCTTTCTCTTTCTCAAAACCGAATTTTTGTTTGGTAAAACAAATAGGATCATGTTTTATAAGGACTTCCTAACTCCATATATGAAACTTGGAGTACGAGTCCCTAACTCCCAAATCCTATTTGAGAATTACCAAATAAAAATTCTATTAATCTTTTGTCCAAAATTTTTTTCAATTAAAATCCTTGACTCAACTAAATCAAATACATCAACGGAGTTCTTGACTCTACCAATTAAATAAATTAATGAAGTTCTTGACTCTATTGTAATTAAATTAATGGAGTCCTTAACTCTACCATTATGAATTAATTTGACGGAGTTCTTGACTCTACCATGAAGAATTACATCAATTGAGTCCTTGACTTTACAAACCAAACAAACAAATAGAGTCTTTGGCTCTATCATTTCGAATTAAATTTATAGAATCCTTGATTCTACCAATTTTTGTCTTCGACTCTCCACCATTTAAACAATTTGGAATTCTTGACGCCACCAATTTAAAATAATATGCTTCAATGGAGTCTTTGACTCCCAAAATTATTTTAATAGAGTGAGAATTTCTAATTCTTTCAAATTCCAATATGACTAATTCTTTAGGATTCCTAATTCCTTAGCCAAAATTGGAATTTCCAATTCCCAAAATAAAATGACCGTAAAATTGATGTGAGAAAATTTTCCAATTCCCAATTTCTAAAACACGTTCATAAAAATAAAATTGTTTCAAATGAATTTTCTTTCCCATAAATAAATTTGGGAACTTCAATCAAACTATCATTGGTTGTTAAAATTCCTACAAAGAGGCAAATGAAAGAAAGGGAAATTTGCTTGGACACTCAACTTCTCAAAAAAAGAATCCTTGGTTCAATTTCCATAAAACATGGTCCTTGACTTACCCTTGAAATTAAAATCAATTATCTTCCCCAAAAAACAAAATTAAGTCAATGCTTAATTAAACACCAAGTATTTGACTTAAATGTCTATCATTTAAATTGGACAAAAGCATATTTGAGAATTTTAGATCTAAAACCTCAAATTAAGAATTAGAATGAGCTTAATCCTCGTCAAGGGTACGTAGGCAACCTAAATAAATTATTAGGTGCAGCCACAAATAAATAAAAACACATATCCCCTCACACACACACACACACACACACACTTATGTAGAAAGGCAACGCGGTTGGAATCAAAGGGTCTTCCCTTGAAACAAGGAATTGTATTTAAGAGATATATTATCTTGAATGGGTATTACTCACATCAATAAAACCTATATGCCAAAAGACCTATGGGTGATATTATGTTTGATGAACTTTATTAAACAACAATTTTTGTTAAATATAATTTAACAATTTTTGTTACACATAATTTGACAATCTTTGTTAAACAAAATGTAACAAGTTAAACATAATTTGACAATTTTGTTAAACAAAATTTAACAATTTTTGTTAAACATGAGTTAACAATTTTTCTACACATAGCATTTCTCTAATGTTAATGATCTGATCTCTCTTTCCTTCTCAATTAATCTTTATGCTTCAACAGTGTTGGTTATGTTTTCTTCTTCTTTTTCACTTCCATTTCTTTCTTTTGGCTTTTCATTTTCTTTTCAACTTTACTACGAATGGGTTGCATCTTATACTGAATTATTTTTGTTTTAGTTTCAATTCTTTCTCCATTATTGAATATTTAAATGGACGCCTTGACTTTTTTTTCTTTTTAGAAGCTATGTTGGTAGGGAACATTTAGTGTGTTTTTGGATACTAATGAAAAATTAAAATTATTTTACTATTCAACTTATTTTGGTACTATTCATGGGCTCTGCTATAGTATTTTAACTAACTTTTACCTTTATTTATAGTATTTTTAGTAATAAGTTTTCAGTTTTAGTAAAATAAACTGTATCTAAATAGACTCTTAATTGAAATCAGTAGCTACGTTTGACATTATAGCTTGTTATCATTATCTGGGTGTTAGAATCAGGCCATAGGCAGTGAAGATAATAAGATATCTTATTCATTTTGCGCTTTATCTATCTTTGTGTATCTGGGAAGAAGAAGATGAGTTTTCTCTTTCTTGTTTTTAATCCTTAGTGAGGAACTTTGTTGTTGTCAAGGTTGTCAAAATTAGGATTTTACGTAGGATCGTGAGAGGTAGATGGGATCGTGGATCGTAGGATCCGATTGTGGATCATAAAATCCTACATATTTTCAGATTTAAAGCAAAAAACACATTGATAATGATTTTGTATGTTGAATAATCACATAAATTGTGATTTTATCAATAAAAAAAAATAAATATTTGCATTATATGATGTAATTTGTATGTCATACATCGCTATGTCTATACTAACGAAATAAATATATTTAAGTTTTGACCTAATGTATCTAAAAAATTCAATAAATGTTTAATTAGCAACCGAATAGCAAAATATTTATTAACACATATGGAAATATTTTCCAAGTTCCAAGTTTAAAATCCAAAATAAGTTATCAAATGGAAACTAGGTAACTAAAATATGAAATCTAAAAGTAAGATGAATATTAAGGTGAAGTAAACATTTAATTATTCTCATTCAAGTTTTCTTATAACTACTATCTTAATCATCACCATCCGGTTCATCATCTATGTAGACATTGTATATTTGTATACAAGAGCTGCAAAAGAGATCATGATACAACTTCACACTCAACTATTTAAGTTATACTACTCAGCAATAATTATAGAGCATCCTCAAAAAAATCATTCAATCAATATACAAATACAAGAAAAACATTTTAGTAATATTAGAACACAAATTAGTATATTGATCAAATGAATTTAACAACATTATGGATTCAAAGGTAGCAAAGCCAATATAAATTCTTCATTTAGAAATGACTAAACATTCCTTCATTTTGATTACAAGTGAACTAGAAACTAGAAAACATTTGCTTAGGTTAACATAATTATATAATATATATATATATATATAAAGTCATACTATCACGACATAGAAAAATAAAAACCCTTAAAACTTCATCAAAACCAAAAATTTATCCCATAAAAAAAAAAAAACCAAAAATTGATATTTTGGTAGGATCAGTAGAATCGGTAGGATCCCATACGATCATATACGATCCTACAATTTTTATGATCCTAGTACATTGCCAAACGTTTTGGTGAGGTGGAGTTGTAAAATCGTGAGATCCTACGATTGCGATTTTGACAAACATGGTTGTTGTCCTTTAGTTTTTGTGGAGGTTGATTTGGGTTTGATTTTTCTTGGGGTATGTTTTTCGTGTTCAATATTTGTGTGAATGGGAAGTGACAAATATCAGTTTTTGATCTTGTTTCTCAAGTATTTTTATGTTTTTTCATTTTGGAGGAAAGTGACATAAAAAGGATGCAAAAATACATATTTATCCTTATTTTTAACAAATGTGGGTTACAGAAGACTAATAGAGCGTATCTTAGGTAGATAAAGTGACACTTTTCAAATCATGAGTAGGTCAAATGATTTTGGGCCAAACCACAAGGGAATTTATTGTAATTACCCCTATTGCATAAGTGTTGCACATCACATATTGAAAGAGTAGAGGAAGATGCTATGATTAGTCCTATGCAAATAAGGGGGAGGTTTTAACAGAAAATGTGTTATATAAGTCGCTCCATATTGGGAAAACAAATGAACATGCTATGATATTTCGTTAATAAACAGAACACTCAAGTATATAAAGTATTGAATGTGAGGGCCAACATTCATTAGAGTTAGCCTTCTTCTGTTAAATGAATAACTTGATCCATTTATTCTTAGTGAAAGAAAAATATTAAATTTCATGTGAAACATTTTTTTTTACGTAGTCAAAAACATTTTGAAGTATAAAATTGTTCAAATTAAACTGGTTCTAGCTCTGAGGATTAACTGTTTTCACTATACTTTTTACCAAACTTTAAATTGGCTGATTTTTAGTTAGGATATGAATAGCCTAAGAAGCAGTTCACAAGTAATTAACCAGATCATATCAACAGGTTTAGTCTTGCTTTAAAAACCATGGTTCACGCCTTTCATCTATGCAATTGGTTTAGGAAATGATATGGTACAAATGAAATGGTATTAGTACGTAGCGAGTAGATGTGTAGAAAAGATAACATACTATATAAATTCACTTTGGTATATAAAAAAAAAAAAAAAAACGTTCTTCTCCAAACTTTGAACCTAGAAGAGCCTCATTCGGCTTACTGTTTCTAAAGAAGTGAGTATTCTTGTCATCGAACAAGCTTTTGTCACCCCTAAAGGCTTGTTTCAAGTTCATTGGATAGGTGAGAGAGATGGAAGAGGATCTAGAAGAGATATGAAAAAAACTATCATTGGCTGGTGAAGAAAGTATAGTTGTAATGGTGGAAATCAATTCAACAGACAATTGAGACCAAAAAGCAGCATTGACCAATGGCCAAAGTGCTAACCACCAAGCTTATCAACGCGTCGGCAATGATGACAATATGACGAGAAAATAATGGCAACCCATGAAAGGTATGAAAGCAGCGAATGCAGACACAGAGAGGGGGGTGGGGTGTCGGGGTGAGTACGATGCCATATTGATGTATTAGTCATTAGATGCTAATAATTGCTATTCTTTCCCCAAAAAAAGAAAAGAAAAAGATACTAATTATTCTATTACAAAATAGCTCGGTTTTATCATTTCACCATAGACGATTAGCTAGCAAAAATAACATAATTAATACAGTGAGAGATGCTACATTTAGCGAATGAGTTAGCACACTGGTTGGCTTCCTTGAAGATGTGCTGGGTTGTCGAGTTGGTAAACTTTCTCATCAAGTTCTTGCAATCCTTAAGAAGGGTTACATCATAATGTTGTTAATAGTCGAGTTAGAAATATGAGTAATTTTTAGGTACTTCTGAAATACGGAGAATGGTGCTCTCTCCTTTCACATTTATAGTGGAGTCTAATTGTTAAATTTATAGTGGAGTTTATCATAAATGTGAGAGGAGGGAACACTATTTTTCTGTATTCCAGAAGTGTCTAAGAATTTTCTAGGAAATAGTATGAAAAATGCGCTTTGCATTCGGCTCAACATAAATCGGCCTGGCTAATCCCAAGTTGGAGTGCTATGGAGAGTCCGGTCTTTGAGGCCCTTAGGTACGCTATGAGGCTAGATGTAACACCCAGGAAGCTGGCAATGATTTTTGAATGCCTAGTACTTCAACAAGTGTCACTACTAAATTTTTTTAAGGGGGTAAGGTTTTTCTTGGTGTCGGGCTGTGTTGTGTTTGTGGAGTCATCACCTATAATATAATTTTTTTTTTTTTAAATTTTTAGAAACACCTATAATAGGATTTTTCGGTGTGATTGACTCTAAATATTTTAATTATTAAGGGTATGTTTGGTTGGAATGATTTTAGAGAGGATGGAAACAAAAGAAATAAAAAATAGGAGAGAATGTGAGAGGGGTGTTTGGTTGAGAGAAGGAGGAGGAGAAAAAAGTGGTGGGGTTGGCTTTTTTATTTTTAGGCTCACCAAAACTTAGTACCCGTTTGGATATAGCTGATAAACGCCAGCATTTACATTTTGGCCTTTTTTTTTTTTTTTTTTTGGTTTTGGAGAAGAGTGTGAAGATTATGTTTTTTTTTAATATGTCCTGTGCACTGTTCACGGGACTCATAATTACTTTATTAAAAAAAAAAAAACTTAAAAACTACGTCTCACAGTAGTATTCGTATATTTAAAAATTAGTTTGTTACAGTATTTTCAGTTTTTAGCAAAATAAACGATATCCAATCAGATTCTTAATATCACCAAAATAGAGAGAAAATGTGAGTGAAAATGGGGTGTAACTAAAATACTCACAACCTATATACGTGTTTGTCGTTTCACCTTTTTTTTTTTTTTTTTTTCCCATTTAATTTCCACCTGCCAAGTGCCAACGTCAGACAACGTTTTCTTTTCCTATCAGTTCTTTTTATTTGAAGACTTATTCGGTATTTTTATTTTATTTTTCATTAGTTTTGGTTTTATGTTTTTTTAGGGGGTTATTAGTTTTTTTTTTCTCCTCATTTTTGGTTTTTTTATTTTTTATTTTTATTTTATAAAAAAAAATTGGGTTCTTGAATTTCTTGTGTGTGTGTGTGTTTTTTTTTTTTTTTTTTTTTTTAACGAAGTGCCTATTCATGTATATATTTTTAATAAATTTTTTAAAAAGTGTTATTTTTTGTTTCATCTAATAGGGACATAATTGTAAATTTATACAAACTACATTTTTTGTCCTTTTTTTTTTTAGAAATAATTACAACATGTTGCTAACCTAGCAGCTCGAATTCTTTCCATCTTAGACCCCCAAGCACTTTGTGCATGGAGAGGTGCCAATTTAGCTACAAGATCTTTAGCTTTGTCCTCTTATTTTTCTGCTTAACCAAATAAAAAACTTTTCCATCCCTCCACTTTTCACTTTTCCAATCAAACATAAATTAGAGAAACTAAAATCTCTCATATTCTCACTTTTCCATCTTCTCTTCATTTTTTATCTTCCCAACCAAATGGACCCTAAATTAGAAATATGAGGGAGTGAACTCGTTGGTCAGTTTATTTTTTATTTTTTATTTTTTATTGTTTATTTATTAATATGCCATGGGAAAATTATGCCATGTCATCAAAATGGTCAAAACAAAAGAAAATTAGAAATAGGCTTAGGCTATTAAAAGCCGAAGGAAGATCCTCAAAAGTTTTTCTAGGTTCTACACGGGTTAGGATTAGGGGTGTCTACGGATCGGGCAGGGTCGGTTTTGGGCCCAAACCGAACTCGACCCGGTTGGATCGGGTTAGCAAATTTCAAAACCGTACTCGACCGAATATTTAGGTCGGATCCGACATCTCGGATAATTGGTTTTACGGGTCGGAGTCAACGGTTTGACGGGTCTGGGCCTCAGATTGGGCCGGACTTTTTTCCATATATAAAATTATGATAATTTCAATTCTTTTGGGCCTTTTTAGCCCAAATTACACTATTTGGCAGTTTGCTAAACCCATTGTTTTCAAATTTTTTGAATTCCCAATATATTTCAAATAGGGCCTCATTTTACTTAATTTATTGGGCCTTTAATCAGGACATATCAAAAAGGCCCAAAAAAGCCTATTCTTTTTATCACCTGCGTTCAAAACAACACACCAAAAAGGTTTTTTTTTTTTTTTTTTTTAAATAACCTGTCATCTAAAACAAGATGCACCTATCAATCCAAATACATAATCTTTCCCACATTATCCACAAAAAATAAACACAAATATGTTAATCTGTTGCTCAAAAAAACAAAAAAAAAGTAATAAGCAACTAGGCAGTAAGCTGCTCAACACCTATAAAACCAGACAACCACAACAAACAATATTTCCAGCAACAAATAAATTACATAAAACCTGCCAAGTTGCCAACCACAACAAACAATATTTCCCACAACAAACAATATTTCCAGCAACAAATAAATTACATAAAACCTATTTCCAGCAACAAATAAATTACATAAAACCTGCCAAGTTGCCAACCACAACAAACAATATTTTCCAGTAACAAATAAATTACATAAAACCTATTTCCAGCAACAAATAAATTACATAAAACCTGCCAAGTTGCCAACCACAACAAACAATATTTCCAAAAGGCAGAAAGCTTTTCCAAGCAATATAATTACACAAGGCAGAAAGCTTGGTAGTTACACAATGTTCCAAGCAATATAATTAGTTACAACAATCAAATACCATAGGTATTTCAAAAAAATAGCTTTTCCAAAGCATTGAATGACTACTCTATAGTTTATAAGTCTATAACTAATAGAAAAGAAAACCTATGAACTAAGATTTCTTTTCTATAAGCATTGACAGTTGAGTATTGTTACCAAGTTAGAAAAGCAATATGTCCAAAAAAGCCTCCAAAATATTCCCAAAATGCTGCCTTCTTTACAAAATTAATTACCATCCTCCTACAATAGACAAAAAAATATTCAACAAACAATACATTAGTACCTACTACCTAATACAAGACCAACTAGTAAGGAAACCAAGTTTATATCAGTAGGGGGCTAAAGGCAGAATCATACCAAGTCAGTGATTAATCATCAATGCTGATCAAGGGTCGCTTGCCAGAAGTGGAGCCCTTGCTTAAGCTGGTATTTGCTGTTTCAGTTGATGTTTGTGGATTTAAAACTAGAAAAGAATAGGAAATAAACACAACATATTAAATTTTGCTTGAATACATGAGACATTCAATAAAATTAATAGACTATGTTTCAGAATTTAAACATATTACCTAAGTCAAGTAACTCCTCCTCCAATGCCTCTACATCATCCCTTGACTGGCGATGAGAAATTGGAACGGTGGCTTGAAGCCAATTTTGTGAACATACAAGGTTTTGAACCATGAGAGGAGACAGTAAACTTCGAAATGGATCAACAATTCGACCTCTAGTGCTAAATGCTGACTCAGATGCAACAGTGGAAACTGGTACAGCCAGCACATCCTTAGCAACTTTAGATAACACTTGGTACCTATTACAATTATCCCTCCACCACTCCAATATTTCAAAATTCACCTCCTTTCTACCATCACAGTTTTCTGCCAAATACTTCTCAAGCTCATTACTACAACCTACAGACTGCTCAACTTGCAAAAAACGTTCATATCGCGAGTGAACCATCACATATGGATCACTAGCATCACTCTCCAATTCTGTCCTCTCACTCCCACTTTGTTCTTGCACATTTGGTGAATGAATAGAAGTGTAAAAATTATATAACTCATACAAAAGATCTTTCACCTTATCAACCATCACTTCTGCAACTACATTCCCATAAATTTCAGAAAATGAAAACTTCAAAAACCTCAATTTTTTTCATGGATTAAGAACCACAGCCACATACAAAAGAGGATTAATTTTCTCCCCTTCCCCCCAATACTTCTCAAATTTAGTTTGCATGTTTGTGGCTGTGCTTTTCAAGAGAGTGTTTTGGGATTTAACTAAATTGGAAATACTCTCCTGAATAACAAAGATCTCATCATAAAATGCATTTGAAGTAACATACAAAGAACCAGAAAATTTCTTCGTTGCATTATAAAAAAGCCTTAAGAAAGTCACAAATACCCTATAGTTTTGGAAATCAGTCATACACGGAGACCCCAAACCACCACTATCTTCCTTGGTCCTAAAGTATGACGAATAACCATCATCTTCAAAATCCATTCTTAGGAACACTTTCTCAAAATTTTCAGCAGTTTCTAACATGATATAGGTTGAGTTCCACCTAGTAGGTACATCTAGACTAAGAAGACTCTTAGACTCCATACCTAACCTCTCCATAAAACTCCTAAAAGTTTGACTTCTATTGGGTGAAGACTTCACATACCTCACAGCTTCACGCACCTTAGCAACAGATGCATCTATCTCTTTCAAGCCTTCCCCCACAATGAGATTTAGGATATGGGCACAACACCTCATGTGCATGTACTTATTTCCTAAAACTGTCCCATTCCAATCCTTAGTCACCCTTTGCAAAAATTTAATTGTTGTTAAATTTGAGCTAGCATTATCCACTATCAATGTAAATATCCCATCAATACCCCACTCACGCAATGACATCTCAATCTTTCTACCTATAGTGTCCCCTTTGTGGTCTTCAACTTGACAAAAATTTATAATTTTCTTATGCAATTTCCAAGCATCATCAATAAAGTGACATGTGAGACACATATAATTTAGATTTTGAATAGAAGTCCATGTGTCCATAGTGAGACACACCCTACAACCCTTCAAGGATTTCCTTAACTTCTCTCTCTCACTATTATAAATGCCAATCACATCTCTAGCCACAGTTTGACGAGATGGGATATCCTTTAATCGAAGCTTAGGTTGTAAGGTAGTTACCTATTTCTTAAACCCATACCCCTCAACATACCTAAAAGGCAATTCATCAATTATGATCATTTCGGCCAATGCCTTTCTACAAGCCTCAACAGAAAAGGATGTTGACACAAGGTGGAATCCGTCTTCTCCATCCTTTTTGGGTTCAAAAGCTAATGTTTTCTGCCCTTTAACTAGATCATCTCTACTAGGGTTCTTGGGACATATTAGCACATGGGCTAACAAATTACTAGTACCAGAAGTCTTACTATCAGCATTATACGATTTTTGACAATAATTACAAATAGCCTTAGTTTTACTAGTATCACCCTCACCTATCTTTACTTTTTCAAAGTGACCCCAAACAACAGACTTTTTCCTACCACTACAAGTACCACTAACAGGGGCTGTCATACTCACTTGGCATGGTGGAATTGGGGGCAACTCAGAAGCAGCAGCAGCAGCTTCAGATTAGGTAGCAGCAGCAGCTTCAGATTGGGTAGCAGCAGAAGCTTCAGCTTGGGTGGGAATAGCACCATCATCTTTTGTAGCAGCTGGTGTTTGGACAGAGGGTTCATTAGTGGGGGTTTCCATGACCTAAAAAAACAAAGATACATATTAGCAAACTAAAGTAACAAGTATAATTCATAGCTCTAATAATAAATAATAACCACACAAACCAAAAAGGAAAACCAGTATCTTGCAAGATCATAAATATAATCAGAAGAGATTATTAGAAAGAAACATCACAAATTACAGATCTCTTCTTAGCAAGATCACAAATCACTCAATGAAGTAAATTAATCACATCATAACAATCTTCTCATATAAATGTGTTAAAAACAAAGCAACTTCTAGGTGTTGGAAATAAACTTAGGAACAGCCACATCATAACAATCTTCTCATATAATCAACTTGTAGGTGTTAAATGTGTTAAAAACAAAACAAGGTAAACTAAAACTTCCATAAGATGCTATAACCAAAAATGTTAAATAAACCTTGTCTAAATTGAAAAGCTTAGAGTTGTTAAAAAATTTTGAAGTTGCATATTTTATGTTGTCAGTAGTAACTAGTAAGCAAAACTATCTTGTCTTTATTTGAAAATAATATTCCAACTGACCAAAGTTGTGACTAAGGATCAATATTATAAAATCAGTCTCTCAGATTCTTTTGCAACTTAACAGCCCTATGAACCACTTATCTTAAAGAGTACAATTATAGATTAGAGTCATTAGGTGGTATTAGAAATATGACTACAATCAATCACTCATGATTATTGATTAAATGTAAATACTTCATAAACTTATGGTTGAGGATTTACATTAGAGGATTAAATGTAAATACTTCAACAATCTTATATTTATCATTTAGAGGATTTAAAAAAAAAAAAAAAAACCCACACACACACACACAAGTTAGAGGATTTACATTCCAATGTTGCATGCATAACTGCTTGGATTGCATCTGTCTTGTACACCCTAAAGGAAAATAAAATAATTCTATTATTTATAATAACAGATTGATATTTTAATAATAGACTTTACAACCAAAGTAAGTTGATTTGTTTTCCATTTTTTTATTTAGTTCAAGCTCCTAAGAAGATAGTCCATAAAAGATGTACAACACTAGTATCATAAAATACTTAGATATGCAAATGCTTAAGCAATTGTACTGAAAATCAATACTTCATCACTACCAAATACCCATTATAGGAGCTTATGCTAAGAATATCACCATAGGTTCTTTGTCAGTGACTATCAAATACCTATTAAAGGAGCACATGCATGGATTAAGTATTTCACCGTAAGTTTATTAACTTTTTATAGGGCTTTTAACCAATTAAAATTCTTTTTAAGTGATCATGACCCTTTTTGTAAAAAGAAACATCAAATAATCACCAGAGTGACTACATTTTTTTTTTTTTTTACTAAACACAAAGGAAAGTAAAAACCATACCTTAAACAAAACCGGGTTTCAAACTTGAGGCAGATAATGATACTCTTTCAATCCTGTATAAAATTAAAACAGGATCAAAATTGATTAAAGAAAAGAACAAAGAATTAAAGTATAATAGTTAGGGTTTCTAAGTTTTTTTTAGTTAGGGTTTCATAGTATGAATCTTTGGTTTATTTGATTTTAACATTTAATTTCCATAAAAATTGAAACCAACGAGACTAACAAAAGAGATGAGAAACAAAGAAAAATTACCTTATTGCATCAGTGAAGAGTACACAGTGGCTGGGTCATGGGTGAGGACTAAACACCGGCAGTAGCTATGAAGAGAGGAGTGGACAACGGCGGCGGCGCTAGGCTTTGGAGGCGGAGAGGGGAGTGGGTAACGGCATTGGAGGCGGCTAGGGTTTGTTCTTTGGATTTGGAGAAACGGTACAGAGTCTTTATATTTTATAGAGTGTGGGATTTTGAGAGTTTGAGAGAGCAAGGCAAAGAACTGAGAGTCTGAGACTGAAGAAGTGAAGAATGGACAGGTGAGGAAGAGTAAAAAGGGGAGGAAGCGTGAATGGGAAGCCATGAGTCCATGCTCTCAACTCTGTCTCTGAAGTGAAAACTGAAGAATGAGGAGACCGTGAAAGGAAGTGAGAGATATAAGATCTCTCCCATTTAATTCCCACCGTTAGATTGGCTTTTCATCTTAGATTATAACTGTTGATTTCGAATGGGTTATTGTGCACTGTTACCGGTCATGTCCTGCTCAATTGGTCAGTTTTGCTCTCATCAACACCATCAATTTTAAAATTTATTTTGAGATGAACGGCTGATATGAATGTTGGGAAGGTGTGTGCCTGTGTGGTTTCAGTCTCGGGCCGTAATTTACTGAGTGGGGATGGGCTGTTGTCAAATCAATAAAGTATTTTTTTATTTATAAATAATTCAGTCGGGTCGGGTTTTTCGGGTGAAATATTTTGAAACCCGAATCCGAACCGGATTATTCGGGTTTTTCATTTGTTCAACCGTGACCGACCGTATGGTGAATTCGGAGCCGTCCGTGGACCTTCGGTTCGGTCGGGTTCGGTCGGGCGGGTCGGTTTATCCGGGTCACTGGACACCCCTAGTTAGGATTTTGCTAACAGATCTTCACATTCCTAAAGGTTGGACCCAAACTCAGCATCAAACGAAGCAGACTCAAAAGCCCATTATATCTTGCTTCATAGATTTGGCCTAATAGGCCGGACTTTACAGTCAAACAAATTGGGCTTGAGGCCCGAGAGAATCATTTATAAAAGTTTCAAAGCCTCAACAACACAGAATGGGCATACAAGCCCATAAACTCTTACCCCCTGAATTGGGCATGAAAGCTCATACTTTTTCACCACGCAGATCAAACTTGAAACCCAATTTGAGTTGTAATTCAAATTGTGAATTTTAATTTAGTCAAGGTGTAATTCAAGGGTGATTTTTAATTTATCAAAAAAATCCAAGACCCCTACCTTGTCCACGCAAAATGGACCATGGGAAGCAAAAACTTCACTCAAAGAAGCCATTTGTGCCATTTGAATTCATTGGGTTTTAGGGCTCACACTCTAATACCAACCTATAAAAAAAATCAAGGTAGCCCAACACACCAAGCGAGAAAAAAAGGATAAATAATTAATTGTTGGGCTCATTCAAGGTGTAATTTAAACCATGAATTTTCACCACTCATGGTGTAATTCAAGGGTGAATTTGATTACTCAGGCTTTGTTTGGGAGTTTGTAAATGAATGAAATGATTGTTTGAGAGTTTTTAAGGTATAATTTGGAAGTAAATTTTAACAATTTAAGGTGTAATTCAAATTGTGAATTTTAATTTATTCAAGGTGTGATTCAAGGGTGAATTTTAATTTTTTAATCAAATAAGGCGTTATTCGAAAGTGAATTTTAACCACTTTTTTATTATAATTCTTTTATTTTTTATAATGTGAATTTTAACCACATAACTTGTAATCGAGAATGAATTTTAACTATTTAAGGCGTAATCTGAGAGTGAATATTAGCTGCTTAAGGTGTAATTTGAGAATGAATTTTAACATTTTAATTTATTCAAGGTGTAATTTAAGGGTGAATTTTAATTTTTTAATCAAATAAGGTGTTATTTGAAAGTGAATTTTAACAACTTTTTTTATTATAATTCTTTTATATTTTATAATGTGAATTTTAAACACATAAGAGTATAAATTTTAACTATTTAAGGCGTAACTATTTAAGGCGTAACTATTTAAGGCGTAATCTAAGAGTGAATATTAATTGCTTAAGGTGTAATTTGAGAATGAATTTCAACCACTTGAGGTATAATTCGAGGGTGAGTGTAAACATGAAGAAGTAATATAATAGAATTCTAGAAATTTCAATATAGATTTTTTAAAAAGTTTTGGAAATTTTAATCAAACAAGTGTAATTTCATATGATTTTTATCCAATTAAAATATAATCCAATGATGAATTTTCACCATCAAGGTTGAGTTATAGGATTTTTTTTTTTTTAAATTTTAACCATCAAAGCTATAATTCTAAGAAAAAGACTTTATAATTTTTAGCCATTAAGGTGTAATTTTAAGAAAAAAGGGATTAGAATTTAACCATGAAGGTGTAATTCCAAAAATTTTTTTTTTAGAATTTTAGTCATTAAGTTGTTATTCTGAAAAGCTGATTGTAGAATTTTAACCATTTAAGCATAATTAGAGCATTTACATCAAGGAAGTTAAAATTTTTGGCTTTTAACAACTCAAAACACTACTTTATCTATTTTAACACATCACTTTACAACATACCCAACATCAAAAGATTTTTTTTTTTTTTACCATTTCATTTAAATATTATATTTTTATTCTCTCAATAAGTTTCTTTCTCTCTCTTCATACCTGTCTCTCTCTTTCTCTTTCTCTGAAGCAACCCCACCACTTTCTTCTTAATCTAAGCAAACCCACACCCACATCTATGGCTAGTCACTGCTAGCCACCACCACCGAAAACAAACAAAAAAAAACCACCAGTTAGCAACCACCATAGCTACAACTGCCACTGTCACCACTACGCATAACCATGATCCCCAACCACTAAAACCACAACCAAATCACAAGCCAAAGCCCACAATCTCATTACCAACAACAACCAGAAAAAGAAAAAGAAAAAGAAAAAGAAAAAACCCCACCAAAATCACAAACCTGTAGTCTTCGCTCTCCTTGCCTTCCTTATGCCAAAAATTGCTGCCTTCCTTGACCACACCACAGCCGTTGGATTCCTCCTTGCGCTTAGCCACGATTATGTCCTCATGAGGTGCAATCAAGGCGTGCTGTACATGAGCAAGATCAATATTGGACTCACTTTTCCAGATTACTTCATGAGGTGAGATTGATATTGAGGAATTGTTTAACCACCAGATTAGAAGTCAGAGAGAGAGAGAGAGAGAGAGAGAGAGAGAGAGAGAGAAGATGATACAGAAATGTTATTTTAATTGAAGTGTGTAATAAAAAATATTATTATTTTTAAGTTTTGAGCTATAGTAAACTGCTATACATAGGAGTTTATTGCATTTAGAGCATCCACAGTAGTGAAGTTAAAATTTAACTATTTGGCATCACAAAAAGTTATTTTATCTATTTTACCTATATACATGTTGCAACAGTAGATCTATTTTAAGTTTCAATATAATAAAATAATATAAACATCACAATAAAATAAGATATCTATTACAAACAACCATTACACATAACCATCCCAGCCACACATACAACCACATCCACAACCACCACCACCACCACAGCCCACAACAAAGAAAAAAAAAAAAAAATCAAACAAGCCCAAGCCCAAACCCACTAGACCCACCAAGCAACACCCATACCCACCACCACGAAACCACCCGAGCCACCACCACGAACCCAACAACCCACCCACAAACCACACTAACCCACCACAGCACACCAATCACACCACAATCCACTGACACCGATGAACCCAACTAACGCTGACAATTCAACCACACCACAGCCTACAGCCCACTGATACCGACGAACCCAGCCACCCACTGACGCTGATCTACCCACATAACCTCAACCACCACCACACCACAACCCATAGCGGGAAAAAAAAAAAAAAGCAACCAAGTAAGGGTGAGGTGGGCTAGCGGCATGGATTGGCAGCATGAGCCAGTGGCGTGGGTTGGCAGCGTGTGGGTGGGATGGCAGTGGTGAGAGGAAGTTGAGAGAGAGTTGAGAGAGTTGAGAGAAAGGAAAAAAGAAGAAGAGGAAAAAAAGAAGAAGAAAAAAAAAATTTTAATAGGAAGCGAGAATAATTTTTTTTTTTTTTAGTTCTTAGCTACAGTGCACAACCATAGATAGCTATGCACTGTAGTAATGAAGGTAAAAAAAAATACCTTTAACTCCACTGCTGTATGGCTGATTTTTGTGTTTTGGTGGAGCCAAAATAGCTATACAGCTATTTAGCTCCACTGCTACAAGTGCTCTTAAGTTGTCAAAATTTTTAAGTATACCAACATTGTTGTAGTGTGCTTTTTGTGGAATGAGTTGCTAAAATAGCTTTTTTAAGTTTTTAGCAACCTTAATGTGAATGTCTATAGATTCTTTTTAGAACAAAATTTAGCTAAAAAATTGATTGTAGCTTAAAATTATAACCTTACTCAAAAAAAAAAAAAAATTATATATATTATTTTATTTTATTGGAGGTGAATTTTGACAAATCAATCATTAGATTACATCTTCTTTTTATATTCTTTATGCTTGCAAAATTTTTAGAAAATTAAAGATTAATAGCTCTGTTATCAATAAATTGTTTAAATTGTAAATTTTTGTAATTTAAAACTATGTATAAAATAAAAACTTATAGATCTATTGTAAATAATATTTGATTGACACAAAATTTGATATGTGTATTAAAAACGTAAATAACATGTAATTAATCGGTTAGATTTTCAAAATATGTAGTAATGTTTATTTTATTAAGTAAGGTTGTAGTTTAATACTACCACCAATTTTGTAGCTAAACTTGGCCTATTTTTTTTTTTTTTTTTTCAAAAACAACAATTTGGTTTTGGGGCATTTGGAAGATTTTATTCTTTTAAAACAGTCTTGGGTTTTGACTCTTTATTTGCTAGGCTTGGGCCTAAAGAACCATGGTTTGGGCGTTTAAAATAAAAAACTTTGTGGATCGTTTGATGTTCGTACACTCTTCTTTATCTCTAATTCAAGAGGTCTCATTTTTAAAGAGGCCGATTGTCTAATTTTACCTTCAAATTTCGATTGGGTCTTGGGCAAAAGGCCTAACCCCTTTACCTTAAAAGCTAAAAGTATTTTTTTTTTTTTTTTTTGGGAGAGAAAAGTGATTTCCAGTTATTGGGAGGGAGAGTTTGAACCAAACTCTACTTCTACTTTCCAAGCTTCCTTCGTACCTGAAACAGGTCCCCTATTTTTTCAACTTCTTTCTTCTCTTATCTTCAATTCTTTAGATTTTCAACACGATTGTGGATATGTGTTTCATCTCTAATTCCATAGGGATAGCTTACGCAACCTCTCAAAGCCAACCTCATACACCCGTTGATCCTAGCAAGAGAAAGATCAAGAAGTACGTTGTTCCTCCATCAATGGATTATCAAGGTTGCCTTGGTGAGTCCGCTTTTCTCTTTCTTTTTGTCTTGGAAGATGAAATATTCAGTTTTGGCCCATAAAATTTTCTGCCATAGGGTGCTCTTGATGATATATTTTGCTTTTCTTTGATTTCCTTTGATACTCATTGTTGATGTTACTTGAGTGACTTTTGTATTGGGAATTTAGGATTCCATGTCCGATTGATTTTACAACTTGGGTTCCATTTTTCTGCACTCCAATTGTTTTATGAAAATGTCTCAATGAATAAACCTTGCGATTGATTCCTAAGGAATTTGGGTATGGATTGGATCCTTCTTGAAATTTGTTTCTTTCCATAAGAATGACTTAATTTAATTATCAAGACTCATTCTTGGACTTGGACATGCTATCTTGTGAATTTTTGAATGTCATGAACAAGTTATGAATTTCGCACGAAACATGTAACTTTTGATTCCTAACACATCTTAGTTACAAATCTAAATGTTCACCTTGTTATGAGGAATCAGATCTGGCAATGCATCACGTGAGACCTCATGTTTGAGATTTCTCTTTGATGTACTAGATATTTCATGGTGCATATGATTCTTGATTGCGAGTTGTTATGCTTTGTTTTAATCTCAAGAGCCAAACATAGAAAATGCATTGTTCCTCTTAGGTTCTTTAGGCCAACTCTCTACGATGACAAGTCCATGATACGATATGCTATGAATGAGAATATGAATATAATTACATGTCAACCATGTCATGAAGAACTGAATTTATATTTAAAACAATGCATGATGTAAAACATCACCTGTGAAATTTCTACTTATGCATGGAATGATGCATTGACTATTCCAACATGTTAATGACGATTAAATGTAGTGAGTCATAGGTTTATAGACTTTAATGAACTTGTGAAGGCTGTTTTGAATTTTGACTTGAGTAGGATGAGTTAGTTGTGACACACCTTTTTTCGCGTTATAGTAAGAACCCGGCGTCCTTATCTTCTCCCTCTCAATGTTCAATGAAACCTTTTACTTAAAGAACAACGAATTGGGCTTGATTGTAGGCAACCTAAATACATCATTTAGGTGCAGCGATAAATAAACAGAAAACATATTTCCCCTTAAATACAAAAATCAAATTATTCATGAAGTTATTAAGGTTGGAATCAAAGAGTTTACCCATGAAACCTAAGAAACATGGATACTCCATTATTGCTCCAGTGGGTGTATTTGATATGTATCAGTACTTGATATTTATGGCAAACCTTTGCATTAGGCTTACTTTATTTTATTTTATTTTATTTAAGAAAAAGTGATGATTGGTTTGGGATATGACCATGACATGGCCCTGATATGACCTTCTCGATCTAGATGCAATTGTAACCCAACACCTGATAGTGAGAAATTGCCGAAGCTTCTCATTCAAAGAGGGGCGGGTGGTTATTGAAGTTTGCAAAGTCTAAAACTTCAGCATGTTGGATGCACCCAAACCCCGTTAATCAAAATTCGAGTAGTTAGCTGAGGAAGATAAAAACTTTGCAATATATAAAAATATAAATAAAAATATATTAAATAATTACTTAATACATGTACCCCCGCTGTTTTGTATCCTAGCTAGTATTTCAGGAATTGTTGTATTTTTGTATCTTGTATTGTACTCGAAAATGTACTTGTGCTTGTTACCTTGAAATAAAGGATGCGTGAACTCTTTCAACCTCGGATTTTAGTTCCTTTTACTTGATTGCTTATTCAACCTTCTCTACTTGAATCTTGGCCTTAATTAGTCTCCAAAAGTTCAGACTCCTTACTGTACAATACTCCAAATTTCTCATTAAGTTCACTTGAAATTTGAATTAGGGTTCTCTACTTTGCAATGATAGCTTCATAATTTTTGGTTAATTCAGTTAATTGAATTAACTTAACCCTTGGATCCTCATTCAATAATTTATCATCCGACTCCATCGTTCTCGCAATGGCTAAAGTGCGATGAATGAGTTTGGAAAACTTTGGACAGGTTTTCCAAAATCATCAAGAGATACAATACCTTGTAATTTGGATAAAGACTTGTCTATAAGACCACAATGGCATAATAAATCATTGAATGTAGTTGATGTGGTGAAGTAAATTGAAACGTGGTTAATAATATCCAAGATAAACCTCCCTACACTACAAAAAAGCTAGCTAATTGCGTTTATTAAACACGGCTATAAATGAGATATGTAGCCACGTTTTTTTGGTGTTTTTAGCAGTGTTTATGTGGGTAGGCATATGGCCGCATTTGAAAAACGTGGCTATAGACATGCCGAATTTTTATGTTTTATTTTTTTAAAGATGTCCTATAGTTGCGTTTGGAAAACGTGGCCATAGGCACACCTAAAGCCACACTTTATAGAAACATGGCTATAGTGTTGTCTGTAGCCGCGCGTTTCAAGCGTGGCTATAGGTCGAACAAAAAAAAAAAAAAAAAAAAATATATATATATATATATATATATTTTGGGAAAAAGGACCTATAGTTGCGCTTTAAAATTGTAGTTATAGCCTACCTATAGCTGTATTTCCCTAACCACGGCTTAAAGCATGTCCATAGCTGCATTTTAAAACCACGGCTATAGCCTGCCTACAGCTACGTTTTCTTAACTATGGTTTAAAGCATGTCTATCAATTTCACACAAACTCAGATCACTCCTCAAAAAAACCCTAAAAAAAAACCCTCGCTCTCTATCACTCTCAATGCCACGCTGTGCTCTGAGCCACATTGTCATGCTTCAATTGACGCCACTGCCGCCGAGAACTTGAAGCCACCACCGCCGAGAACCTTTTTACGCCGAGAACCTCTCCACCACCCATTTCCCTTCTCCATCTCCACTCCACTGGCCACTACTGACCAATTCCTAGTTCATTTCTCAGAACTCTCTCTCTTAACTGCCATAGCCATCATTCTTAAGCTGCCTAATCGAAAACTCGTGTTCTCGAAGCTCTCGTGGTCTACGTCATCGTTTGCCATATGTCATAACTCTCTCTCTCTCTCTCTCTCTCTCACAATTTTTCTTAATTTAACCCTATTTTTTGGTTGCCGAGTAACTAAGTAAAAACTGGAAATGTTTTTGTATTTGGTGCTTGATATGCTTATATATGGATTTGCAAACTCTTTTTGGATGTGGGTCTTTGAAGCACTTATGTGGTTTGTGAGTGTAATTTGATATGGGTTCAATGTGAAAAGAGTATGAAAGGTGTTTGTGAAAAGTTCTCTTAGAATTTTTCAAGTCATAATATTATTAGGTTGGGGGTCATTTTGGTTCCTAAAATTGTTGGTTTTGCTATTTGAACTATCTTGATAGCTTTGACATCTCCTCCTATAGTCCTACTAGTTAAGTTAATTAAACAATGATAGATCTAGAGGTAAATTCATCATGTGGTCTTATTTGTGATTGCAATGGTAATCTTATTAGATTTCTTAATGAATCTGGACTTCACTTTCTCCTGTGTGTAAGAACTATGAGCTAGCTGTACGTACGCAAAGGACTATGTTAATTAATACCTATGATGAAGGGAACAAAACATCTTTATACACAATATTTCTTGTGTGAACACCTTCTTCCTTTGATATTCTTCCTTTTTGCACCAATAGTTTTGTGGTGGATTGGGAAACTCCCTTTGACAGCGCCACATATAATTGGCCAAGACTAAAAACATGATCAGGAAGATAAATTCCAACAGTTGGAATTGTTTGACCTTGTGCTTCTTTTATTGTAATTGCAAAGCTCAAACATACAGGAAAATGTCGTCTGATCATTACAAATGGTAGGTGTATATTTTATGTTGTCTTCAAAGGGATTCTTGGCAAGAAAACGTGTGTACTCACATATTGTCTAGTCAAAATTCCAGCTTCAATTACGTTGTTAAAACATCCATAGCATATCAATCTTGTATGATTACATAATCCGACTTTTGGATCTATATTGCAACAACATAATTGGAGCACCCTTTTTCAGCCTTGATATCTGTGGTGGTAAACCCCCTAGAGATATAGAATTTAGGAATTCTTGTTGATATAGATGTTGCGTGTCTCCTTCAACCTCATCAAAAGAATGTAACATAAACTCATCTCTTAAGAACTGAGAAATTATCTTTGCATTAAGCTGTTCAACATCATCATTTATAAGTGTTAGCAAAGCCCTATTAACCATATATCTTGCATCATTGGCATGTTCTTGCAAACTTGGAAAAACTTGATCAATTAAGTTGTATATAGAATGCTGACCCTCCCATTGCATTGCCATTGAAGGGTATAAATGGTTCATTCCCATCACCGATGTGTTGTATATACTCAGCAAACTCTTCATCGTTGACAGACCGTATATTCTGCTTCAAATGTAACACTTTGACATCTTTCCATAATGGGGACTTGACTATGCATGCATCAATCATTTCTACCTTTGTACCCTTTGGAACAACTGGAAGTACTTGACGAAAATCTTCCCCCCAAAATTAGCACATTCCCACCAAAAGGTAAATTTACTTTCACAATATCTTTAAATGTTCTATCTAAAGATTCAAGTGCACGTCCATTTACCATTGGGCCTTCATCCCAAATAATTATGGTGGCACGTCTAATAAGTTTAGTTAAGTCTGATTGTTTACTTATTGAGCAAGTAGATAAAGCATCGAGAATCTTAAACCTGGAATGCGCTGTTCTTTCACCAGGGAGTAATGTTGTTGCTATGCTAGATGTAGATATGGCAATTGCAATGTGATCGGCTTTTCTCAAGGTTGCCAATATTGTGTGATACAAAAATGTTTTCCCAATTCCCTTTGGCCCATCGACAAAGAATATCATGCTTTCCTTATGATCAATAATAGTCATAATTGTCTCATATGCAACTCTTTAATCATTATTCAACTTCTCAATTAAAGTGAGTTCATCTACATTAGGAACAATTAGCTCATCTTGTATGAGTCTTGGTTCAGCTAAATCATTGTCAGATTCTCCAGTTGAAATCGGCAAATCATACTCTTTGATGTGCTTTCCATGTTGTAAGAACAATGCCTCTAAATCATTGAGAAGTTTATTTGTACGTGTCTCTGTTGTAACGGATGTTGATGGGTAATCTTTTACCATATATGGGTAGAACTCATTCCACAATTTTCTTACTCCAGTTGGTAGACAAAATACCAATATTGTTGCAAACAATCTTCTTAAAGCTGATGGCATTTGAATGTCTCTTGCCTCAAGCAAACACTGTCGTATGTTGTTATAATTCTCTAGTAAACCAGCATTTCCATTGACAGTCAATAAATCGTCAAATCTTGTTGGCTCCTTAACATGATTAAAAAGAACACGCAGATTGGACTTCTCTCCATCAAATGATGAAATAGTATATACCCTGCCCACTACTTTTTTATGAGATCTTCTTTATGTCAATGTTTTGTTTTTATAATCCCAACGTAATGCTCAGGAAACTCTTTATACAGATAATTTTGTGCATCATGATCAATCAAATTCATATAAAAAAAATCAGTGAGCATTGTCTTTTTACTTCGCTCCAAAATATTAGTAATAGGTTCATATGGTCTAAAACGTACTTGTCGTCTATCTAGAAGATGAATTTGCAAACGAAAAATGGTAGGGTACATTTGATACATAGGAAAAGCAAATATTTTCTAACATGCCTTTGGAGCATATACCCATCTTGCATTAATGTACTGTTGAACCTCATCATAATTTAGGCCTGATCCAACTTCCATAGAGACACAATCTGGGCCTTTATACACAAATTTATATAAGTACTTTACACTCTTGATATTGCAACACATTTCAACATTAATATGACAATTATATTTCAGCAGTAACCAAGGATTATATGGAACAACCCAAGTGTTATCTACCATAATCCTGCAATGATCATTCAATGGCACAGGATTATTAGTATTATATCGTTTGTAAACAGGATATGAGTCATTGCCTTGGTAGGTTTCTGGCAAGAAAGGCTTTGGGTATCTTTTTTTACATTGCCCATTTTTCATGCACAGTGATCTTGGATTTTGTATTCTGCAAGGACCATATATTATATGCTTCAGTACAGCTTTATGTAACTGAGGTTGTTCCTCCTTACACGGTATTTCTGCTTTAACAACCTGATCATAATCCTCTAGATTATGCAATTTATCATCTTCATTGAGAATTATAAGCATGTGTGCATGTGGTAAACCACTTTTTTGGAAGTCAAAGACCTCCTATCTTGGATTGCACGTCATTGTTATGAATAAATCTGGCTTCCCAAGCTTTTGAACCAATGACATTGCATCTTGAAATTGTTGGATCATATCACATGGGCTTTCCACGAATGACGATGGTAGAATGGTTCTATGTCCAACATTTCCTAAATATAAGATGACAAAGTTGGGCCATTAATAAATATTGATACAAATTCGTCATTAATAAAGTAATGTAAATTTCAAGTGTGAAGTTTACATTACCAGTATCATTCTCTCCTTCATGGAAAGCATCTTGTAGGCCTTGTTATAGATCTGCCCTAATATAATCTTGATTATGCTCAAACCACCTAAGCTTGTGTGTTTCAATTTTTACATAATTATTAACAACATACTATTGTGGAAGGCGTCCTCCATACCAGATCATTGATAGATCATTGTGGCAAATCTTCGACAATAGTAAAAATAGATTTAGGTTCAATTATTTCATAGTGTAAGCGGCATTTTGAAGTAATAGATTGAAAACAATAAAATTATTACTTGAAGGATGCATGCATAATAATTGCGACATGACACTTTATTTTTATTAGCGTCGCTTGTGTTAATATCTCATCCATATGTTCCAAATGGAAAAAGTATTGGGTACTGCAATGGATTATAAAATCCTGCTATATCTTGAACATTGATCAAATTACCACCAAACAAAAATTCACTTATTATTTAGATATTATCTTTTCCATGATTTTATAATTTTATCTTTAAAGAAAAGAGGAAAAAAAAAAAAAAAAAGAAAAGAAAAGAAAACTCACGTTTTATAGATTTTTACCTAGGTACTTTTTATTTATTAAACTTTTGGGCTTGAGTTCAAAATATATATATATATATATATATATGCATCAAAAAATCTTTGGTAAGGATATTTTTCCATCCCTGCAACACATCGAGGATGTCTCTTGATGGAACAAATGGGCATTACAAAAGTGACATGTCTTTGGTTGTGGTAGTTGGTACTTAATGGTCTCTCTACCTTCTTTAAAATCTTTGGCACAATTGTGTCTGCCTTGCATACAATTTGTTACATGTGCAATACCATCAAATGTATTATCAACACCTAATTTTAATTTTGAGTAAAAAAATTAGAGATAAAGAGTGTAATGATAGTTAAAAAGGAAAATATTAAAAAATTGTATCAAATATTATATTGTGAAATAAGCAAAATATTAATAATGTTTCGAATGTGCATCATGTAAAAAAATAATAAAATTGATAATAATAAACATGTAAATTGAAATAAAAATGGTGACATTGAGTGGCAAACCTTGTTCTTTGTAGCCATTTCCATGATTTTGATCATTTATATTTTCAACTTCTTCAGTTCTTTCAACACTTGCAATGTAATTATAAAAAACACTAATTTAAAAAAAAAAAAATTATAATGGTGCAAAGTTTATAAATATTTGACATAAAACTTATCATCATTAACACCATAATTTATATGACTTGGTCCAGCCTTAAAATCATTTGGCATTATAGTTGGATATATTGGAGGTAAACCTCAAGTTATTATAAATATTAAATTAGTATTGTTCTTGATATTGACATAATTTAATGTTATCAAGAATAAAACTAATTTAATGTTTATAATAACTTGAGGTTTACCTCCAATATATCCAACTATAATGCCAAATGATTTTAAGGCTGGACCAAGTCATATAAATTCTGATGTTAATGATGGTAAGTTTTATGTCAAATATTTATAAACTTTGCACCATTATAATTTTTATTTATGTATAAAAATTAGCATTTTTTATAATTACATTGCAGATGTAGAAAGAGCTGAAGAAGTTGAAAATATAAATGATCAAAATCATGGGGATGGCTATAGAGAACAAGGTTTGTTACTCAATTTCACTATTTTTGTTTCAATTTACATGTTTATTATTATCAATTTTATTAATCGTTTACACGCTGCATATTCGAAACATTATGACTATTTTTCTTATTTCACAACATAATATTTGATACAATTTTTAAAATTTTCTTTTACAATTATCATTACACTCTTTATCTCTAATTTTTTCCTTGAAATTAAAATTAGGTGTTGACAACACATTTGGTGGTACTGCACATGTAACAAATTGTATGCAAGACAGATACAATTGTGCCAAATATTTTAAAGAAGGTAGAAAGACCATTAGGTACTAGTTACCACAACCAAAGACATGTCACTTTTGTAATGCCCGTTTGTTCCATCGAGAGACACTCTTGATGTGTTGCAAGGATGGAAAAATATCCTTACCAAAGATTTTTTGGTGCATGTATTATTTTTTTGAACCTAAGCCCAAGAGTTTAATAAATAAAAAATACCTGGGTAAAAATCTATAAAATGTGGGTTTTTATTTTTCCTCTTTTCTTTAAAGATAAAATTATAATATCATGGAAAAAAATTACTTCTAAATAATATATAAATAATAGGCAAAATTTTTGTTTGGTGGTAATTTGATCAATGTTCAAGATACAATATGATTTTATGATCCATTGTAGTATTCAATACTTTTTCCATTTGGAACATATGGATGGGATATCAACACACACGCTGATAGAAATAAAGTGCCATGTCGCGATCATTATACATGCATCCTTTAGGTAACAGTTTTATTGTTTTCAATCTATTACTTCAAAATGCCGCTTACACTATGAAATAATTGAACCTAAATCTATTTTTACTATTGTTGAAGATTCGCCACAATGATCTATCAATGATTTGGTATGGAGGACGCCTTTCACAACAGTATGTTGTTGATAATTATGTAAAAATTGAAACAAACAGATTTATGTGATTTGAGAATAATCAAGATTCTATTAGGGCGGATCTGTACCAAGGCCTACAAGATGTTTTCCATGAAGGAGAGAGTGATACTGGTAATGTAAACTTCACATTTGAAATTTACATTACTTTATTAATGACGAATTTGTATCAATATTTATTAATGGCCCAACTTTCTCATCTTATATTTAAGAAATGTTGGATATAGAACCATTCTACCATTATTATTCGTTGGAAGCCCACGCGATATGATCCAACTGTTTCATTGATTCAAAAGTTTGGGAAGTTAGATTTATTCATCACAATGACGTGCATTCTAGGATGGGAAGAAATCCAAAATGAGCTTTTACCTGCACAAACTGCACAAGATCATCCAGACTTGCTTGCAAGATTTTTCAAATCGAAATTTGAAGAATTGAAAGATGATATCGTGGTCAAGGAAGTTCTCAAAAGAGTAATTGTATATGTGTAGGTCTTTGAGTTCCAAAAAATGGGTTTACCACATGCACACATGCTTATAATTCTCAATAAAGATGATAAATTGCATAATCTAGAGGATTACGATTGGTTTATTAAAGTAGAAATACCGTGTAAAGAGGAACAACCTCAGTTACATAAAGCTGTAGTGAAGCATATGATACATGGTCCTTGCGGAATACAAAATCCAAGATCACCGTGCATGAAAAATGGGTGATGTAAAAAAGGAAACCCAAAGCCTTTCTCGCCAGAAACCTACCATGGCAATGACTCATATCCTATTTACAAACGATATGATACTAATAATCCTATGCCATTGAATGATCATTGTAGGATTATAGTAGATAGCACTTGGGTTGTTCCATAAAATTCTTGGTTACTGTTGAAATATAATTGCCATATTAATGTTGAAATGTGTTGCAATATCAAGAGTATAAAGTATTTATATAAATATATGTATAAAGGCCCAGATTGTCTTTATGGAAGTTAGACCAGGCCCAAATTATGATGAGGTTCAACAATACATTGATGCAAGATGGGTATGTGCTTCAAAAGCATGTTGGAAGATGTTTGCTTTTCCTATGTATCGAATGTACCCTACCGTTTTTGGTTTGCAAATTCATCTTCTAGATAGACAACATGTATGCTTCAGACCACATGAACCTATTGCTAATGTTTTGGAGCGAAGTAAAAAGACAATGCTCAATTTTTTTTTATATGAATATGATTGAACATGATGCACGAAATTATCTATATAGAGAGTTTCCTGAGCATTATTGTTGGGATTATAAAAACAAAACATTGACACGAAGATCTTATAAAAAAGTAGTGGGCAGGGTATATACTGTTTCACCATTTGATGGAGAGAAGTTCAATCTGCATGTTCTTCTTAATCATGTCAAGGGGCCAATAGGATTTGACGATTTATTGACTGTCAATGGGATAACCTATCCAACTTTTAAGCAAGTGGCTGAACAAAGGGGTTTACTAGAGAATGATAACAGCATACGACAGTGTCTACTTGAGGCAAGAGACATTCGAATGCCATCAGCTTTAAGAAGATTGTTTACAACAATATTGGTATTTTGTCTACCAACTAGAGTTAGAGAATTGTGGAATGAGTTCCACTCATATATGGTAGAAGATTACCTATCAACATTTGTTAAAACAGAGAAACGTCGTACAAATAAACTTCTCAATAATTTAGAGCTGTTGCTCTTACAACATGGAAAGCACATTACAAAGTATGATTTGCCGATTTCAACTGGAGAATGTGACAATGATTTAGCTATACCAAGACTCAGACAAGATGAGCTAACTGTTCATAATGTAGATGAAGAACTCACTTTAATTGAGAAGTTGAATAACGACCAGAGAGTTGCATATGAGGCAATCATGATTGTTATTGATCGTAAGGAAAGCATGATATTCTTTGTCGATGGGCTAGGAGGAACTGGGAAAAATTTTTTGTATCATATAATATTGGCGACCTTGAGAAAAGCCAGTCACATTGCAATTGCCATAGCTATATCTGGCATAGTAGTAACATTACTCCCTAGTGGAAGACCATCAACTTTCAAGTTTAAGATTCCTTTAACTCCCGATGCTTCATTTACTTGCTCAATAAGTAAAAAATTAGACTTAGCTGAACTTATTAGACGTGCCATGCACCATAATTATTTGGGATAAAGCCCCAATGGTAAATCGATGTGCACTTGAATCTTTAGATAGAACATTTAAAAATATTATGGAAATAAATTTACCTTTCGGTGGGAAGGTGCTAATTTTGGGGAGAGATTTTTGTCAAGTATTTTCGGTTGTTCCAAAGGGTACAAAGGCAGAAATGATTGATGCATGCATATTCAAGTTCCCATTATGGAAAGACGTTAAAGTGTTACATTTGAAGCAGAATATGAGGTCTGTCAATGATGAAGAGTTTACTGAGTATATACAACGCATTGGTGATGGGAATGAACCATTTATAATGGATGATTTGATTAAACTACCTCCTTCAATGGCAATGCAATGGGAGGGTCAGCATTCTATATACAACTTGATTGATCAAGTTTTTCTAAGTTTGCAAGAACATGCCAATGATGCAAGATATACGGTTGATAGGGCTTTGCTAACACCTATAAATGATGATGTTGAATAGCTTAATGCAAAGATAATTTCTCAGTTCCCATGAGATAAGTTTACGTTACATTCTTTTGATGAGGTTGAAGGAGATATGCAACATCTATATCAACAAGAATTCCTAAATTCTATATCTCCAGGGGGTTTACCACCACATATATTGAGGCTGAAAAAGGGTGCTCCAATTATGTTTTTGCGCAATATAGATCCAAAAGCCGGATTATGTAATGGTACAAGATTGATATGCCGTGGATGTTTTAACAACGTAATTGGAGCTGAAATTTTGACTGGACAATATGTGGGTACACACGTTTTCTTGCCAAGAATCCCTTTGAAGACAACAGAAAATGTACACCTGCCATTTGTAATGATTAGATGACAATTTCCTGTACATTTGAGCTTTGCAATTACAATAAACAAAGCGCAAGGTCAGACAATTCCAACTGTTGGAATTTATCTTCCTGATCATGTTTTTAGTTATGGCCAATTATATGTGCCGTTGTCAAGGGGAGTCTCCCAATCCACCACAAAACTATTGGTGTAAAAAGGAAGAATACTTGAGAAGGAAGGTGTTCACACAAGAAATATTGTGTATAAAGATGTTTTGTTCCCTTCATCATAGGTATTAATTAACATAATCCTTTGGTGTATTGACTTTGAGCCGTCTTAGAATTTGCTTCATTGTTAGTTGAAGAATTGTTTTCTATCAGTGTTGCAGTCTTGTAGATAAGGTAGGGATCCTTACTACACACTATGAGATCAAAATCATTTCCAAATTTTTGAATGAATCCTCTAATATGTCTATTTGTATGGTTTTAATATAAAAAAACTAGTACATTTCTTATGATAAGATTGTCCTATCAAGTAATGAACCCAAAGAACTGAAAGAACCAAATAAGGTGTATAGAATTTGATTGAGTATCGACATTACCAGTAATGGCATTATCCTATATGATACATGCTTAGTATAAAAAATTGAACCAATGTTGTGTGTCTTAGGAGCAATCCTTCCCCTTTTGCTAGTTTTTTAAAAACTACAAACTTGTTGCTGAGAAAAACTAGTAAGAGATACATTAGCAAGAGGGTTCCAACCATAATTCTTGGCCAACCTAGATTAGTATTACCTAGAATGAACAAATTTGAATTGCTCAAAGGTCACCATAATCTAGATCGATCCCGTCTACGCTCTCATTAAATGAAAAAGGATGGTGAATTATATTTTCAGAATTTCTGAAGGATATTAGGTGCCAAACAAGATAAATTATTTGCCCTTACGCCTGTGTATCTAGCAATACAATTTGAAATTCAGTAGGAAACTCATGACCCAGCCTTTGACAATACAATAAAGACTTATACTCCCCAACCAAGAACGTGATGCACAAGAAAATTCAAATTAGTCATGCCAGGGTTTATAGGGTGAAAGATAGCTTGGTTAATACCGTAATAAGTATAACCCAAAAAAATTAATAAAAATGTCAAAGAAACTCTAACTCCTTCATCCATTAAGGATGCCATGTAAAATGTCTCTAGTTTCATCACATCATTTCGATACTAAAGAAAAAAGTGACTAAGCCATACTGCCAAAAAAAGAAACCAACTTCTCCTTATCTAAAATAGACAAGGAAAATTCATGCGTGAAATAATGAGTTTCCATCCCTTGTAAGTAAAATTAAAATTTTCTCCAAAACCAGCGTAAACTAATTCTTTTCCATAAAAATAGTGACTGTATTGAGACCAAGTAACCATAGAGTCTCCGAAAAAACCATAACTTTATATGAATTCTTAAAACTTCCATTAATGTAGGAAGGAAGTTATTCCTATATATTAATAACTCATTTGTTGGGATAAATTTCATTATAAGGAACGCGAAATACTTGTAAACACCCCAATAATTTTGAAAGCACATAAGTTTAAACTCATCTCGCCAGTCGCCAGTGCTATGATGCAAGGTTTCAGTTAAATGAGCTTCACAATTCACACAATTCTCTTTAAATATTTATTTTGTCATGATTATTTAAAAGAATAACATAATACATCCACTGCACCATAAATATTGGCCTGGTGTAAAACATCATTCAAAATCAACAAAGACCATTCTATCAAATAAAGTTGGAAATTGTGGCTTTTAATAAAAAGGACTTCGTTGATTTTGGAAAAACAAAATGAGGTGTTACGTCGGGTCAATATTTATTCTATAGTGCGTGTATCATGTTACTCTTTTGATTGTGATAAAAATATTTATAAGGGAATTTTGTAAATTGTGGAGCTCATTAAATAATACCTTGCACCATGATACTAGTGAGATAAATATTAATTTATGTGATCTCAAAATTATGAGTTTACCGGTATTAGGTGTTCTTTTCGATGAATTTATCCCCACAAATGAGTTATTGATACGTGAGAATGTCTACCTTCCTATACCAGTGGAAGTTCAAGGATTCATGAGAAGCGATATACTTTTCTTGGAGAAAGTTACTTGGTCTCAATGGATTCACTACTTTTCTCGGGAAGAATTAGTTTATGTTGGTCTTGAGGGAAATTCTACTTTTACTTACAAGGGGATGGAAGTTCATTTTTTCATGCATGAATTCCTTTTGTTTGCATTGGATTAGGGCAAGTTGATTGCTTTTTTGGCATTATGTCTTATGGTTTGTTTGGATTGAGGGAGAGAGAAGGGGAGTAGAGTAGAGTAGAGTAGAGTAGAGTAAATTTAGAACAAAATTAGCTTATTTTTAGCCAACTCTATTATATTTCCCTCCACTCTTCCTCATTTCCTTATCCATCCAAACAGGCCATTAGTCTTTTTGTTCTTCATTATGGGAACGATGTGGTGAGGCGATAGACATTTGACATGGCATCTTCAGCTATAAGATCAATTAATAGCTTTTATTTATTTATTTATTTTTATTTTTATTTTATTAATGTTATTGAATTAGCTTGAAACTCTTTCAAAAATTATTCCTTAATTTTTTTAACCATATGAAGAAAATATTTGAACTTCTATAGATTGTAATAATATCCATCAACCCCTGAAGATTAGAGAATTACATATGAGGTTCCATTACTTATAGTTTTATATATTTGTCCTTCCACCACACTATATTCCTATAAGCCATTAGGACTGAATTAATATCATTGTCATGTCCCTAGCTTATGTAACCCTTAATTTCTTGATTTAATAATTTCTATTGGACTCCAAACTATCTTTAAAAAATATTATAAATATATACATACATATATATATATATATATATATATATATCAATACTTTATTTTATATATAAAAAATGTTTTTGAAAAAAGTCACCAGCCGGTTTTGTTTTGAGTCCAACTCCAATATGAAAATCAATTGAATATACTATTTTCTTTAGAGATGGGTGGATTCACTGTTGAGCATTTACATATTTTACTCACTACATACATAACCCAAACCAATGTGTCTGTATATAGCATTTAAAAGAGCATCACTAGTTGACATCATCAAAGCCATGTGTATGATAAATAAATATATACTCTCATGTTTGAGGACAATAGGAAAATTGTGATAGAACAACCTTTTAACTAATAGTGATCACTCCATAGCCTTTAAAATTAGAGATGACAATTTTTGCCCGACCCGCAGGTACCCGGCCCGGCCTAACCTTAATGGGCCGAGTTTTATTCGGTCCGATTAGGAATAGGGTTGGGTATGGGTTTAAAAAAAAAAACCCAAAACGAGTCCGGGTTGGGTCTGGATTTTATCAAAAAAATCCAAGACCCGACCCAAAACCATGCTCGGATAAAAACCTGGTACCCTAAAATTACAAAAATATCCTATATATATACACACCTATAATCTAACCCTAATCCCTCATTTTTTCAGCACTCACGCCTCCCTCCCTCAGTCTGACACTCCCTCTCCCACAGCTCAGTCCCTCATTTCAGCTCAGTCACTTTGACACTCCCTCACCCTCACTCCTACACTCTAACACTCCCTTACCTTCACTCCCACACTCCCTCACGCCTCCCTCCCTTAGTTCGACACTCCCTCTCCCTCAGCTTAGTCCCTTATTTCAGCTTAGTCACTTCAACACACCCTTAGTCCAACATGGCCTCACACTCTCACAGCCCTCACTCACTACCTCACGCACATGCCCTCACTCACGTAGTCACGCCACGCCTTGCCTTCTCACTCTCACGGCCTTGCTTTTCCTCAAGACCTCAGGTACACCTCGCTCTTCCTCAGTTGTCCGATTTGTAAAGCTTTTTTATATGATCTCACTCTTTGATGATAAAGAGGCAAAATATATGATCTATCATTGCGATTTTTGGATTTGATAAAGAGGCAAAATGTCTGGTTTTTGTTTTAAAATTTTGGATTTTTTTTTTCAGTGTTTCATTAAAATTTTTTTGGAGGTTTTGATTGTGTGGTGGTTCATTGAATTTGTTGTGATAATAATAATGTTTATTTGGGTTTTGGGTGGGTGAGGGTTTGGTTTATGGGTTAAGGTGTTTGTGGTGTTATTGGGTGTGTTTTGGTAATTAGGATTGGATTTGATGATAAGTAATACATTGGGGATGTTGAAATCAGTGAAACTAAGTGTGAAATATGGTAGTGAATTTTTGTACACATATCTTTTACCTGATTCAAGTCTCAAAGCATTCTGTTCCCCTATTTTTTCCCTTCATATCTGCATAGTTTGTTTAATGGAAGAAATTGTTTATTGTTTTTTTTTTTTTTTTTTTTCTTTGTGTTTGTTAGGAATGTAGTGCCCAAAACAGAGATGAAAGACATAAACACAGACACAAACAAATCTGGTTCTTCCTTGCTAAGTGGCTCTCCCTTGAGAACCATACGTTGTCCCTTGCCAACTATGCGGTCTCCTTCGCCATTTTCACGATCACCCTTGCCATTGTCGCCTGGTAGCTCACCCTTAGGATCACCATTAAACAACGAGTAAGTGTTTGAATTTGTAGTAATCATGTTTAATTATGATTGCATTGATAGAATTTGTGAATCTGTGTAATTATGAATTTGTGCCTATTAATCAATGAGTATGTGTAATAATAAATTTGTGATAATTTGTTTGGATTCTAACTCCCAAACTTTTGAACCAATTAGGAATCCGAAATCCCCGATGGTGGACTTAGTGGGAGAAGACTTAGAGGTAGATGAACAAGAAGGGACAGAGGAAGAGGGAGAGCAAGAGCCTACAAATGAGGATTTGAATACAAGTAAAAAAAGAAAGACTATTTCAGATGTTTGGGCTCATTTTACAAGGAAGAAAATTTATGAAAAATTTAAAGCCTAATGCCATCATTGTAACAAACTTTACTTGGGTGAGTCTAGCCAAGGTACATCTCATTTGCGTAATCATTTAGCAAGATGTCCACAGATGAAGTTTAAAGATATAAGGGATATGTGACAACGAGTCTTAATTAAACAACAAAACAAGGTGGATGGAACTATGAGTTTGAATACTTACCAATTTGATCAAGTTAGAGTGAGAAATAAGCTTGCTCGTATGGCCATCCTACATGAATATCCCCTTTAAATGGTTGACCACATTGGGTTTAGAGAATTTGTGGCTAATCTTTAATCTATGTTTAAACTTGTCACAAGAAATACTTTGAAGAGTGACATTCTTAAAATCTATAATAATGAGAGGAAGAAAGTTTTGAAGATGACGGACAAGAATAGAAGTAGGATGGCAATTACAATTGATATGTGGACTTCAAGTAACAAAAAGAGAGGGTTTATGGTCATTATTGCTCATTTTATTGATCATACTTGGATGTTGCAAAGTCGGGTTTTAAGGTAATTTTTTTATCTATAAATTGAATGTTAAAGACTTTACATTTAGAATGTTTATTGAGTTATGTTATAATTATTCATATTATTTTTCTAGATTTGTTTATGTTCCTTCTCCACACATGAAAGATGTCTTTGTTGATTGTTTTTTAGAGTGGAACATTGATAGGAAGTTGTTCATAATAACTATTGACAATTGTAGTACTAATGATGCCATGGTAAGACTTCTCTTGAATAATCTTGATACTAGTTTTCTTATGTTGGGTGGGTCTATGTTGCATATGAGGTTTGCTGCACATATTTTGAATTTGATTGTTTAAGATGGGTTGTCTCTTATTGGTGATAGTATTGAAAGGATTTGTGATAGTGTGATTTATTGGACTGGATCACCAAAATGGAGACAGAAATTTGAAGAAAATGCATGTCAATTCCGTGTTCAAATCACCAAAGAGTTAGTCTTAGATTGTAAAACTCGTTGGAATTCAACTTACTTAATGTTTTCTACTGCATTAATTTATAAAGATGTTTTCTTGCGTTTGGTTAAACGTGAAACATCTTATACTTGTCTGTCATATGATCATGATTGGGAGGTAGCCAAAGATATTTGTGGGCTGTTAGAGTTGTTTCATAGTGTGACTGAGTTTTTCTCTGGTCTTAAGTACCCCACAACTAATATGTATTTTGCTTTGGTGTATGAGTTGAAAATTGTATTGAATGAATGAAGTTTGTCTTCAAGTGAGATGATAAGTACGATGGCAAAAAGCATGCTTGCTAAATTTAATTCTTATTAGGCTAATGTTAGTATTGTTATGACTATTGCTTATATCTTAGATCCAAGATATAAAATGAGGTTATTAGAGTTTTATTATCCTAACATTTATGGTGATAATTCTGATTTAGAGATTGAAAAAATTAAGAATCTTCATTATGATTTGCTTGATGAGTATGGAGATTTAGATGAGTCTCCTGTAGATAGTGAAGGAAGTTCTCATATGCCTGCAAGTACTTCAAATCAAGTGGCACAAATGAAATTTAGGTTGAGTGGGGCAATGTCATGTTTTGATTTGTTTGTGAACAATAGTTCAAATAATTCAAAGAAACATGGGAGTGCTAGAATGGAATTAGATCATTTCATTGATGAGGGAGTGTTGAAGAGGAGTGAAGACTTTGATATTTTGGCATGGTGGAAAAGTAATGGTCTCAAGTATCCTACTTTACAAAGGATTGCAAGATATGTTTTAGCCATTCCTGTTACAACTGTTGCTTCAGAATCTGCCTTTAGCACTAGTGGGAGACTTTTAAGTCCACACTGTAGTAGGCTACATCCCAAGACTATAGCGGCAATGATGTGTGTTCAGAATTTGTTATGGAGTGAAATCAACGGTTAGCAATTGTCTAATTTCTATTTATAAAATTAAAATTGTGTTTTATTATTTGCTAGTTACAGTTTGATGAAGTTTATTCCATTTTTTAATTCATTGTTGTAGGTTCTTCAACTATATTTGGAGATTGTACATTTCAATCAATTCTTGATGATGGGGAGCCAAATGAAGATGATGGGAGTTGTGTCGCAATTGATGGGAGTTGTGTCACAATTGTGGAAGATTAAACAATTTGTACTAATTTAGTAGCTTTTTTAATTTCTTAGCCTTGTTGGATTAATTTGTTGGTTTGTAATTATTCTAAACTTGTGGGATTTATTTTGTAGCTTTTTAATTTCTTGGACACGTTGGACTTTTGATACTTATTTCTTGGACTTGTTGGATTTATTTTATTTTTATGTTTAGCAGGTGATTTAGTTATGATTTTGTTGATTAATGATTAAATGGTTATCTTATCTAGGTGATTTACTGATTTAAAATCTTAGTTATGATTTATTGAATTATGATTATGATTTTAGTTATGGTTTATTGATTTATAGATTTATAACTAACAGGTGATTTATTGATTTATGATTAGTAGTTTATGATTTGGCATTTGGGCCACGTTATCTAGGCTTGAATGTAGGCAAAAATAAATTTGGGCTTCAATTTTTTTTTTTTCCTTCTTCTGGTTGGGCTTGGCATTTGGGCCACGTTATCTAGGCTTGAATTAGAATATGTAGGCTTGAATGTAGGCAAAAATGAATTTGGGCTTCAATTATTTTTTTTTTGGTTAGGCCACAAATTGGGCCCAATCCCTTAACGTGGCCCGCGAGGCCCGGCGGGTCCGGGCCTTGGGAAAAAAACTCGCTTAGTAAATGGGTTGGGTCCGGGCCACAGGTCTTGGCCCATGGGTCGAGTCCAGGTATGGAAAAACTCGGTCCGAACCCGACCCGTTGCCATTCCTATTTAAAATGTAACAAGTACATACATTGAACTGGATCTAATCAAGAACTCCTTATGGGACAAACGTGATAGAACAACCTTTTAGTTAACAATGATCACTCCATGGCATTAAGTATAAATTTTTTATTTCATATTGCTTCTGCAAAACTATGAATGGTATCAGAGCAGTGATATTAATCCAGTTCTGGTGGCTTATGGGAATATAATGTGGTGGAAGGAAAAATATATATAATTGTTAGTTATGGGACCTCTTATGTAATTCTCTAATCTTCAGAGGTCGATTGCAATGTATTGATGGATATTATTGCAATTTGTAGGAGTTCATATATATATATATATATGATATCATTTCTTGAGGAGTATTGAACTCTATACATGAACTTTGGAGTTTCTAACTACCTAATTAAAATATGGAGTTTGTGTTCCTAAATTAAATATTTCCAAGTAAAAATTCTTCAAAATTTTTGTGATAGGGATTTCTAATCCCTCAGTAACATTTGGAGTTCCTTACTGCACAATTAAATTTAGAGATCATTTTTGATTCTAAAAATTGATCCAATGGAGCTTCTAACTCCTCAAAATTTGGCATTCATTTATAACTCTAACATTGGTGTCCTATAGTTTTCTCCTCTTTACAAGTATCCACATTCGAGTTAATGGCAGGGCTGGCCATTCTACTAGGCCAGTTAGGCCCTTGGCTAAGGCACCCAAGTGGAAGGGGGCCCCAAAATTTTGGAAAAAAAGAGGTATTAGCAAAAAAAAAAATTTTTTTTTTTTTGAAAAATTGGTTCTTGATTAAACCCAAAAAAAATCTGCACTATCTTTTTGACCAAAAAACAAAACCAAAATTCTTTGTTCCAAACAAAATTAATTGTCCCAAAAATAACATCTTTAACCTCTGGACAAACCAAAATTTACAACAAAATAAAATGTAAATCTGGTCTAAGGAAATTACTCACAAAACAATCACAAATAAACACAAAAAATCCCAAATTCCAAAATTTTACCCATACCCTCTCTCTCTCTCTCTCTCTCTCTCTCTCTCTCTCTCTCTCTCTTTGTGCCTTTGCAATTTTTGCATCTCATTCTTCCTCTTTACTGGTTAGTGGTCACTACTCTAAAAAGTTAAATCTCTTCCGTTGGTGGCTCCACTTTTCCTCCATTCTAGTCTCATTTACTGTTCACACTCCTGGCTGATGTATCTCTCTCTGATGTGTGGGTTTTTGATTTCAAATATTATAAACCTCGTGGGTCAGTGGGTGGAACTTGTGGGTTGTGGTTGCTAAGTGATGACTAACGATATTGATTGCTATTAAAACTTTAAGACTAATGGCTTTGGGCTGGGTTCTATTTCTGGGCCGTGGCGCTTTGGTGTTTTTATTTTTTATTTTTTTTTATTTTATTAATCTTGCGTTTTATTAATATTTTTTGTTATAGGATGCATTTTGCACTTTTACCAAATCTTGCGTTTTGTTGTGTATTAGTAGTCACAGACTACATTAAGACTAAAGAAAAAAAAAAAAAAAACTTTCAATCCAAAAACAAACAACAAAATGAAATAATAATACTAAAAGGAAAAAAAAAAAAAAAAAAAAAACATTGTACCTGTGTGAGGGAAGAATACCACACATTGTAGCACAATTTTTTTTTTCTTGTACACATTATAGTACCAAAATGAATATTTAGAATAAAAATATATTATTTTAATTACTTTTAATTCATTGAATAATATAATGAATATGTCTTTATTTATGTAGGTTGAGATTTGCTAGATACTTATTATTCGGTGAAGCTGCAATAGTACTTTTTATATATTAGGTTCTATTGCTTTATGTTTGGAAATTACCTTTTATTCAAGTTATATAAATATATTATTGATAGTGTTTCTTTTATTTGTAAATATTTTTTGAATAGAAATGTCTACTTATAAAAATGCATCTAGATATGAAAAATTTTAAAAACAAAAAAGAAAAAAAATTAACTGAGTCTCAAAATAATCAATGGATAAATTTGTTATAAGTAATAAAAAAAATACAGCAGAAATTTAGATGAAAATATCACAAATGAGCAAGAAATTCACCAAAAAGAGTAAAAAGATAATGAAATGATACAATTGCTAGATAACAATGAAAATAACCGTAATGATGTTCAATTTTGCAATACAAAAAATCTTGATTATGAACTTCATCAATAAAGTCCCAAGAAAAATTAAGTGAATTAACTATATTATTGAAAAAGATATATTAAAAGAACTTGAATACAAAAATTTAATTAGTCATTTTACATTCTAAAACGAAAGAAAAATAGATTTTAAATAAAATATATTATAATATAAAAATATTAAATAAATATTAATTTAATTAATACAAAAATATAAAAAAAATCTCCAATTTTAATTATTGCCTTAGGCCCCATAATGTTTGGGCCGGCCCTGGTAAGTGGTGAAACCAACTGCATCATCACGCTGAATTGAACCTTTAGTGTCAAAGGAGACACTATAATGGTTATAACTGTCATATATGTCTAGGTCTAGTGATATTTAGGTAGAATGCTTTTTTATTTATTTACTTATTTTTATTTTGATTTCTTATATCTTCTGTTTACGTGAAAATTATTATTAAAATAAAAAGAGATAAAGAGAAAGCTAAGTCGTAACAATAAAATACTTAGTCAATTGAGTCCTCTATAGAGCATGGGTGACAGAAAAAGGACTTCATATCAAACATATTAGTGTCAAGAATGCATGTATTATGAGAAGATATGTACTACGAGATATATTTGTCCCCAAAGTTGCTTCTTATATTGGTGTCAATATGCTCGCATGATTAAGCTTAATTAATTTCGTTTGGACCTCTTTGTTTCTCTCATTATGTATCCCATTTTCGCATTCTTCATACAGAAAGGCATATCTATGATAGTTAATTAAAGTTTAAACAACCTTTTAGGTCCGATACCATAATTACAAAATTGACTGAGAATTAATGCTATTAAAGCCAGGTTAGAAATAGTGGTCATAAAGATATTCCGGGTGAAAAAATGTTTCATATACGACAACCAAAATGCTGGTGCAAATGAATTTCCAAGGAGATAGTGATCAGATTTATGTGAATCTCAAGAAGATATGATAATTCCCATAAAAAAAAAGTGATATGATACTGTCCAAAGAAAGGGAAAAAAGAAAAAGAAAAAGAAAAAGAAAATGATGAATATGGTAAATTTTTTCTACCCTTTGACTATCTTTGCCAAGATGCAAGGTTTGTATCATGTGTTACATTCACTTTGTACCGCATGTCAAAGGGATCATCTTATCCTAATTAGCTAATGGGCTGCTAATTAACCTGATGGTATACCTTTTCCATGTCTCCTATGTTTCAACGTTTGACATGCCTCCTTCCCTTCCTAAAAAAAAAAAAAAAAAAAAAAAAAAAAATTCTCCAGGTTATTTGTATGTTAAGAAAAAACTTCATTCCCATAAATTCCTAAATATGTCAAATTGGATTCAAGTTTTATTCAAAGGATTCATCGCCGACTTTAGTTTGGATGGTGAAACATTTTTCATGTGTTATGAGTTTTCCATATTAGGGACGATAGTGCTTAGGCTAGGTGAAGATAAGTTCAAGATGCAAACATGTTGCTTTTGTTGACTTTTCTTTTACCAACTTTTTTCTACATTTTCAAATTGTAGGTTAATTTGTAGGTCTTGTTTTCCATATAAAGGAATTCTACTTATTGTATCCAGCTTCCAATAGAAGTATTGTATTCAATAATATAGAGATTTGCCACTACGGAAGCTTTGATAAAATAAATTTGATACTTAAAAAAAGAAAATATCTCTTCAAATACTTTATGATAAATCTCACCACACTCAAATAGAATATAGAAAGAGATTATCAAAAAAAAAAAGAAAAAAAAGAAAGAAAAGAATTCTTATTAATGCTTATAACATTTACACACTTTACTACACATCATTTTGATGAAGTGCAAATTCGCTAGCAATTACGAACACGTCCAGATGGAGCCCAACCTTCGTCTATGCCGCAGTAAAAGTAGCAATCCCTTGATATGGTCATCGGTGTGGTGCCTGCTACAATGTCTTCGATGCCAAAGTCAGTATATAAAGCTTTCAAAGAAATAACAGAATGTCAAAATAACTGGGAATGCTTTTAGATGAATCTTTGTACCTTTTGTTGGTGCTGGGAGGGTTTGTATATATGCATTCTCGTAGCCCCTAGCCGTTGTGGCTGTTATGGTGGTTTTAATACTTCTTTTGGTAACATCTCATGGTCAATGATGTGAGTTTTGATGGGCTTCCAATGGTCTATACAACTGTCCTTGTAACTGTCCTTGGCATTTATTTAACTGCATTGAATGGCTTATTTACCTTCGTTAGCAATGTGGCTTATGTCGTTAGAGGCACCTGGTTAATTCGTCTGTCAACATTGCCTTGTTGGTTTGGATGAAGTTGTCCAGGGAAGTTTGAGTTCGTCAATCACATCGGCTGACCCCAGATTCTGTGGTCGTCGTGACGTGTCATGACGATCACAGAAGATGAAAGGTCTATGGGTTGTAAATGACTCTTGGGATTTCACTCCATATTAAATGCATAGTGACTCTTGGGAGTTAATGCTCCAATTGTATGACCCTCAGGTTTTCCGCTGAATTTCAGTTTTTTAAGCCTTGGTTTTTAAACTTCTCCTCTCCTCACTTTTCTCTTTCGCTTTTTTCCAAACTTCCAATCATTGCTCTGAGTGTTTTCTTCTCCAACTTCCCTTTGCAACTCTTCTTCGATCTGGTGCGTTATGTGGTGGTGCTTCCTACATTCACCCTCTTTTGAGGTACACTTCTCTTCCTTTTTCTTACCCTTTTTTGTTTGTTTGTTTGTTTTTGATTTTTGGAGTTTTAGCATTCATCTCTTTTTTCTGTTTTTGGTTTTTCATGGTTGGCAGTTTTGAGGTTAAGGTAGTGTGTCCTTCAATCTCTTTCTTGTTTGCTCGTCTAGGAGCTTCTTTAGACACTTCCAGTACTTTTCTCCCTTTGATTGAGAACTTCATTTTTGAGGGTTGTGGGCTAGGAGTTGTAGTGGGTGAGTTGTTTCCTGTGCTCAGCCAATCAATTAATTGGTTTGGGGGTTTGATAGAGGAGAGGAAGAGGATGTCTGAAGTGCGATCTAGTGAGCTCGAGACCGGGTTATTGTTTAACGACGGCCCAGTGGAGGAAGATACAGCCATTTCTTCCCCTCGAGAGGTTAGGGCTTTTCACGCCCTCGAGGAGGTGTGTGGGCTGGATGCTGACACATTAGGTAGGTTTAAGTATAGGTTTCAGTTTCTGGAGCGAGTTAGGATTCATTTACCCAATGAGGAGGATCGGACTTGTCACTTCTTCCCTGGGGAGGTATGCTTTTATGAGTCTGCCTTCATTTGTGGGTTGAGGTTCCTCGTCCATCCATTCCTCATGGAGTTGTTAGATCGTTTTGGTATTGCTACCAAACAACTTATGCCCAACTTATGGAGAATAGTGGTCAGCTGTATGGGGATATGGCTGGCTGCTACAGATGGAGGCATGCTTAAAGTAGACGAGCTCGTCTACTTGTACCATTTGAAAGCATCCAAGGAGCATGGGTATTATGAGTTGGTGCCTTGGGAAAGGAGGACCAGGATCGTCAGGGGTCTACCATCGTCTTTTAGGAACTGGAAGTCTCAGTTTTCCTTTGTGTCGGAGGACGACTTCAAGACTCCCTCCAACGGGGTTTGGGGTGATTTCCCGAGGTTGCTTCGCCGGTGAAGAACCCCAACCTTAGGTGCATCATTATTTCTTCCCATCATTTGAGTTTCGTTGTGTTTATTTTTATTGTCACTAACTCCTTTGCCCACTATTTAGTGCAGTTAAGAGACAGCCCAAGCTTAAGAGCAGGTACAAGGAGCGTGTGGAGAAGCCGATCGCATACACAAAATCAATTGAGGACTGGGATGATCTTGTGGATCCACAGACTCTCACTTTCTATTGCCTTGGTCTAAAACCCCCTGCCTTCGTCTTGTGCAATATCGATATAGAGGAAAAAAAGAGTAAGTGTTAGGTTCGTCAGTATTGATTCCCTTATATACAATTATTTATTTATTTATTTATTTTTTACTAGTGTTTTCCCCTTGCAAGAATGATGACTAAGTTTAATAATGACATGTATGCCAAGATGAGGTCGAAGAAGAATGAGCCATTATCCAATCTTGATAAGAGGACAATGTGCATTACAGGGAAGGGCCTCTTGCTACTCTTGGTGCCCTTGTTGCTCTAGCTGTCCTTGGTACTGAGGTGATGAGGATAGCTTCTCTGGCACTTTTGTCGAAGAGATCCCTACTCCTACTTTTAAGGGGCCACGTTTGGAAGGCAAAGGGAAGGAGAAGGTTGACTCTCGTGCATCTAGTATCTGGAATGATGTTGAACTTGCGGTGGAGAGGGCGCACGAGGTCGTCAGTGCTGAGGACTTGAAGGTTTTCTTGGGTGTGCCTTCCAATGAGGTGGTGGCTCATCACGTCCATAAACTTGTTCAGGTAAAGTGCTTGTGACGTTTCGGCTTCTCTTTCTTTTTTTTTTTTTTTTTTTTTGAAGGCTCCAATTTTCTTTTCAGGTGCTGGGGGAGAGTCTTCACATCATAGCGGAGTACCTTACTCGGGAGGCAAAGGTTGCTTCTGCTGTGTCTAGGGTGGAAGTTTTGGAAGTAGAAAATTTCAGTCTTGTCATCTTTGGTTTCGTCAGTAACTTACATCCATCTAGGTGGAATCTTGTTACTTAGCCTTTTTTTTTTTTTTTTTTTCCTCGTGTCTTTCAAATAACTAGTCCTGCTTGCACTGACATATTGGCTAAATAATTCTTTTATTGCTTTCAAGAATGAATACATTTGTCTGTTACATTTATTGGTGGTACTTCTTTAAATGCTCGATGTTCCATGGTCGTGGGAGCCTTTGTTCGTCTATGGTCTCTAGGTGATACCTATCTTGCCTGGAGTAATGGACAACCCAGTAAGGTCCCTCCCATGTGGGGCCAAGCTTCCCTTGGGCAGGGTTCTTGGTTGCTGGGGTGACTTTGTGCAGGATAAGGTCTCCTATGTCAAGTCATGTGAGCTTCACCCTCATGTTGTAGTATTTGGCCATCTTCTACTAGTACTTCGTCATCTTATGAGAAGCTTTTTCTTTAACCTTGTCTAAGCAATCCAGGTTGACTCTTAACTAGTCGTTGTTACCTTCCTCTTGGAACATTTCTCGCCTGATGTTGGTTGCTCTTGTCTCGATCGGGATTACTGTTTCGGTGCCATAAGTGAGTCTAAAAGGGGTTTCTCCCATTGGCATCCTTGCCGTAGTCCTATAGGCCCACAAGACATTGGGTAATTCTTCTAACCAGGCCCCTTTTGCGTCATCCAACTTGGATTTGATGATCTTGAGTAACGTCCGGTTGGTTACCTCTATCTGCCCGTTTGCCAGTAGATGTCTTGGGGACGAGAACTGGTTCTTGAGCCCTAGACTTGAATAGAAATCCTTGAAGCTTTTGCTGTCGAATTGCCACCCATTGTCTGATATGATCGTTTGTGAAATCCCGAACCTGCAAATTATGTTCTTCCACACGAAACTTTGGATCCTTGCTTCGGTGATGGTTGCTAGTGCCTTTGCTTTGACTCATTTTGTGAAGTAATCAATAACGACTAGTAGGAATTTTACCTGTCATTTACCTTGGGGTAACGGGCCAACGATGTCGATTCCCCATTATGTGAGGCCATAGGGAAGCTATTGTTGTCAGTCTTTTGGCTAGAAGGCACTAGACATTTTCGAACCTTTGGCACTTGTCACACTTCTTGACGAGCTCTATTGCGTCCACCTGCATGGTAGGCCAAAAGTAACTTGTTCTGACGACCTTACTTACCAAGGATTTGGGGCCTGTATGATCCCCACAAACCCTTTCATGGATCTCTTCTAGGATATACTTAGCTTCCTCTTCATCGACACACTTCAAATAGGGCATGGAGAATCCTCTCTTGTACAGTATATCATTTAGGATCGTGAATCTGGTGGCCCTCTTCCTGACCTTCCTAGCTTACTCGGTGTCTTGTGGAAAGGATATTATCAGCGACATCTAGTTACCTGTTCTGGATTGCAAATGTGGAGATTTCTTCGATACTGGGACGTTTTTGGACTTCCATCTTTAGGCCCAGGTTGATTGATCCTTCTTTTGACGATGATAGTTTTACAACTTCATTTACTACCATGTTCTGGCTTCTGGAGATTTGCATGAATTCTACTCTTTCGATGCTTCGTTAGCTTGAGGTGTTTATGTATTCTTTCCTCTTTTGCTTCATATTCCTCCTGAATCTACCTTATTACCAGCTTAGAATCACTCTGGATAAGCAGGTTTTTTCTTCTAGTGCTTTCCTAAGTCTTAACCCCGTTAGTATTCCTTCGTATTCGGCCTCATTATTGGTGGCTGGGAATTGCAGTTGAACTTCATATCTAAGCATTTCTCCATCAGGGGTGGTTATGGTGAACCCTACTCCCCCCTCTTTTGGGTTGACAAACCATCGGTCCATATCATCTATCATTCTGTCTCGATGGTGAGGCCGTTCTCCTCTGGAAGGGTGAACTCGGCAATGAAGTCCACCAAGACTTGTGCCGTAATGGCTATCCTAGGGTGGTACTCAATGTCAAACTAGCTAAGTTTGATTGCCCATTGGACCATTCTCCTTGCTACTTCGGGCTTGTTCATGGACTTCTTGATGGGTTGGTCCGTCATCACTAAGATAAGGTTCGCCTGAAAATATGATTGCAATTTGCGTGAGGCTGCTATTAATGTGAATGTAATCTTTTCAATCCTTGGGTACTTAGCTTCAGCACCTTGGAAAGCTTGATTAATGTAGTAAACTGGGAGATGCTTCTTGTCCTCTTCTCGAATCAGGGATGCACTCACGGTCGTGGTTGATACTGCCAAATTCAAATATAAGTTTTCCCCTTCCTTGGATGGACTCAAGAGGGGTGGATTGCTCAGGTAACGTTTGAGTTCCTAAAATTCTGCCTCATATTTGTCAGTCTAGGTGAAAGCCTGCTTCAATGTCTTGAAGAAGGGTAAGCATTTGTTCGTCGCTCTAGAGACGAACCTATTGAGAGCGACAATCCTTTCCGTGAGTTTCTGGACTTCCTTGACGGTCTTGGGCAATGTCATGTTGAGTATGGCCTGCACCTTCTTTGGGTTTACTTCTATCCCCCTTTAGGACACCATGAATCCTAAGAATTTCCTCGAGGCTACACCAAAAGCACACTTGCTAGGATTCAACTTCATTTGGTATTGTCTGAGGGTGACAAAAGTCTCCTTCAGGTTGTCCAGATGGGCAAGTTTTTCTTTACTCTTGATGAGCATGTCATCCACGTATACCTCTATATTCTTGCCAATCTGCTTGTTGAACATTTTGTTTACTAACCTTTGGTAAGGTGCTTCTGCATTTTTTAGTCCAAAGGGCATTACCTTATGGCAATTAAGCCCTTGATTTGTGATGAAAACAATTTTCTCTTGATCTTCTTCAACTATTTTTATCTGGTTATATCTTGAGAAAGCATCCATGAATGTTAGTAACTTATGCCCGACTGTAGAATCCACTAGCTGGTCTATCCTTGGTAAAGGGAAACTATCTTTTGGGCAAGTTTTGTTCAAGTTCGTGAAGTCCACACACATTCACCATTTCCCATTCGCTTTCTTTACTAGGATGACGTTTGTAAGCCAGTCAGGATAGTAGACCTCTCGGATAAAGCCTGCTGACAACAGTTTGTTAACCTCGCCTGTAATTGCTTGGTTCTATTCTGGGGTGAAGACTCTTCGTTTTTGCTAGATGGGCTTTCTCTCTAGGCCCACTTTTAGCTTATGCTGAATGACTTCTGGAGATATGCCTGGCATGTTCTCGTGACTCATGCGAAGACGTCCAGGTTTTTCTTAAGGAACTGGATGAGTCTTGTTCTTACCTCGGGACTTAGCATCGTCCCTATTCTTGCTGTCTTGGTTGCCTCTCCTTTGACCAGTTCCACTATTTCCAAGGCTTCCACTTTATCTTCCTCCTTCTCCTTGATCATTCATGTGTGGTTCTCCTTTGTAGCCAAAATGGCTTGGTAGCACTCTTTGGCTAGGATTTGATCTCCTTTTACCTCACTAACACTGTTCTCCGTTGGGAACTTTACCTTTAGGTAGTAGGTGGACGTGGCTAACTTCCATCGGTTGAGCGTGGGCCTTCCAATAATCACATTGAAAGATGAGGGGCAGTCTACCACCAAGAAGTCTAACTGACGAGTCAATTGCCTCAGGTAGGTCCCTACTATTATTGTCAACGTCACTATGCCCTTAGGATATACTCTATCCCCACTAAAACTAACGAGTGGAGAGTTAAACAGATGTAGTCTTCTTGGATCTAGCTTCAACTGTTGAAAAAGGGGAAGGTAGTTGATGTCTGTGGAGCTACCATTCTCCACGAGGATCTTTTTGGTATTGAATCCTTCTATCGTGAGCATTATGACTAAGGGATTGTTATGTGGCTGCTTCACTCCCTAGCATCTTCCTCGTTGAAAGACATGTTCTGGTTTGTTCGTCTTTACTTAAACAGGGGTATCATGTGGACACTGTTCACCTGCCTTTGACATGCTTTCCTGAGGGATTTGAATGACCCGCCTGTGAATGGTCCTTCTACGATTGTCTTTATCTCCCTGATCACATTCTGTGGAGGTTGGAATGTGTGATCCTCGTTTCTAGGTGAGGACTCGTGTTGGTTTTTGTTACTGTCTCTGAACCTGCTAGACTCCCTCTTCTTCACATATTTCTGCAGTTTTCCTTTTCGTATCAACTCCTTTATCTGCTCTTTTAGGTTCCAGCAATCTTCTGTGCAGTGGCTGTGATCCTTGTAAAACTGGCAGTACTTCTTCTTGTCATGGACGTTAGGGGATGAATGTAATGGCCTTGGCCATTTGAGGTAGTTCTCATCCTTAATTTGTGTCAAAATTTTATCAATAGGCATAATTAAAGGAGTGAATTTTATGTCTTGGGAGTTCTCTTGTCTTTTCTTTTACCCCTATCATTAGTTCGACGATTTGGACGCTTCCTTTTTTGTCCTTTGCAATCGTCATCTTTCCTTCCCTTGTCTCCCGACTTTTCCACATCCTTTATTGTAGCTAACGCATCCTCAGTGTTCATGTACTTCTGTGCCTTTATGAGCATCTTTGCCATTGTCTTAAGAGGATTCTTCTCAAGCGAAACCACGAACTCTCTAGACTTCAGCCCCGCCTTAAAGGTCATCAATTGCACTTTGTTATCAGCTTCGTCTACCTCTAGGGTCTCCCGAGTAAAGCATTTCACATACGACCTCAGGGTTTCTTTCTCCCCTTGTCTAATGGTGAGCAAGTGGTTTGCTGGCCTCTTAGGGCGTTGTCTTTTGATGAAGTGGCTCAAAAAGGTGTTGCTCAATTGCTCGAAGCTGCCAATGGACGATGTTGGCAATTTTGTGAACCCTGAGGTCGTGGGAAAGGAGTGACACAGTATCTTGTTAGGGGGCTTTTGAAGGCCTAGCGTCATCTTGAAGGTGTTGAGGTGGTTTTGGAGATCCTTAAGTCGTCAAACGGCTCAAGTTGCGGTAGTCAGAATTTCAATGGCACTGGGCATTCCAGGATTGCCGTAGTGAAAGGCGAATTTGTTGCCCTGATTATTCTATCCAGGCTGCGGTCTGTTTTCTCCTTAATGGTGTTCCTCAGCTCGTCCATCTCTTTCCTCATCTCTTGAAGAAGATCCGAGTTTTGTTCATTTGGAGTAGTAGGTCCTCGACGGTCACTTCTTCTATGGCTATCCCCCTTATTCTCCTGGTTGGCTTTGGACTGATTCTCCTCCTACTGAAGTCGTAGCATCATTTCCTGATTCTATTTGGTGAGCTTTTTAATGGTGGCCACAAGAGCCTGGACTTGCAAAGCTAAGGCTGCTGAATCTTGGTTGGAATCCATCTGAGTGTAGAAGTTGATTGGAAACTACACTTTCGAACTTAAGTACAAAAAAATGTCGTTCCCCCAGACAACGCCAAACTGATGAAGTGCAAATTCGCCAGCAATTACGAACACGTCCAGATGGAGCCCAACCCTCATCTATGCCATAGTAAAATTAGCAATCCCTTAAAATGGTCACCGATGTGGTGCTTGCCACAACGCCTCCGATGCCAAAGTCAGTATATAAAGCTTTCAAAGAAATAATAGAATGTCAAAATAATTGGGAATGCTTTTAGATGAATCTTTGTATCTTTTGTTGGTGCTGCGAGGGTTGTATATATATGCATTCCCGTAGCCCTAGCCGTTGTGGCTGTTATGGTGGTTTTAATACTTCTTTTGGTAACGCTTCATGGTCAATGATGTGAGGTTTAATGGGCTTCCAACGATTTGTACAGCTGTCCTTGTAATCGTCCGAGACATTTATTTGACTGCATTGAATGGCTTATTTACCTTCGTCAGTAATGTGGCTTATGTCGTCGGAGGCACCTGGTTAATTCGTCTGTCAACACTGCCTCGTTGGTTTGGATGAAGTCGTCCATGGAAGTTTGAGTTCGTCAATGCTATCACATTCTATTTCACTCACCGCTTATTTCCTTACATTTATGGATTGGTGGATAGTAAGGAATAAAATTTTGTACTGTTGGGTTTGATCTAAAGATTACTATTATTGTTGTATCTATTGCTTCATTAACCAATAGTTAGTTTATTTTGAGACTTGGCACAAAATTGACAGTGGCAATAAAGGTTAGTGGTAAGATTAGTCTTGATAAAGCCATTAATGTTGTAGGAGGTAGAGTGGTTTTTTCAAGTCTTTGATTAGGCTTATGGGACTAAGAGTTTGAGAGTAACATACATTATATAGTCTTGAAATTCAAAAATTGAGTTGCTTGGTATACAAGAAAATTACAGTTAAATATTTTAAACCTAGATGGACCAATTAAATATGGATGAGGCTTCGAGACTCTTAAGGCAATTGGGTTAGGGGTTTCTCTTGAGGAATAGGTACCACTTCTAGTGTTGTAGTTGAGTGTTGGGCAGATGAGGGATGGACTGATTTTGGCATTACAACACTCTTCGAAGTGGAGTTAAACATTAAAGTTGTAGCAGATCTTGTTACCAATCAATCCTTTATTAACAAAACACTTTTGGCACTCATCAGAGGATGCTTTTGATCATAATTCCTGTTAAATATATTATTAGCAACACGATGTGTTGTACCATGTGGTATATGCTAGAATGGATGCAGAAGGGGAAGCATAGAATAGGACACTGAGAACGCGAGAGTTACGTGGTTCAGTTTTGTCGGCCTACATCTATGGAGGAATTCCTTAAGGGCTACATCTTTATTGTATAAGAGTATGGTACAAAACCTGTGTTACAATGAACCCTAACATGAGTATATATAGACGACTAAACCTTAGACTACTAGTACAAGCAAGAGTGGACTTAGGCCTATTACATTGGGCTAATATGTCTAACATATCTATAATACCCTCCCTCAAACTTAAGGCAGAAGCTTGATGAAGGCTTGAGGTTAGATAAGCATGAGAAGATAACTTAGAGATGCCTTGAAGAATGCCTTTGAAGAAACCACAATGAAGAATGTGCCAATTGACCAACTTTAGAGTTTCAAATGAAAAAACGGAGTCCAAAATTAGAATCTACGCAAAAAACTAGGCAAGATAGGCCCTTTTAGAAATTTTAACTTTTGGTCAAAGGTCAACGTAAAAGTCAAACCCAAAATGTCAAAGTCAACGGCAGCCAAAAGTCAATGGCAATCGGTCTAGGTCTATTCCGGGTTGGTCCACGGATCGGCTTGCAAAGAAGCTGACGTCATCCTATGACGTGGTGCTGACGTGGCTGTGGCTGACGTGGACATGCTTGCGTGGTTGCTGACGTGGAGTAATGACGTCATCGTGTCATCAGCAGGGGTTCTTCAGCACGTGGATAGCACGTGACAGAGTCCACTAGTGCGTGGAGGAGAACTAGAAACATGACGGCGTGTGTAGGTGCGTGTGAGCTAGATAAAAGCCAGACTTCTCGGGTTTTGTGGATTAGCAAGCCACGAGTTCGACAGAGCGGCGTGTGTGATCATAATCCTATCCAAGATTCGAGATTTATGGTGGCGTGTGAAGGTGCGTGGCTGGGTTTTGGGTGATTGTATTTCTGAGTTTTCCTTACGGGAGGTTGAGGAGCACATATATGGGGTTGATTTCTTCAGGCGAAGGCTTGATTTACACAAATCTGAAAGGTGAGTGGCATGGCTTGCTTGAGAGATCAGAGATGGCTAGGTAGCAACAGAGTTTCCATGGGAGTTGTGTAATGTTGTAGACCTAGATCTGAAAGAAGGCATGGGCGTTGTTGTGGAACTGTGTTACGCATGTGGGAATCTTTTTTTTTTTTTTTTTGCTGTGTAGAGATGTTTGTTTAATGCCATGAACGAAATTTGGCTCTGATACCATGTTAAATATTAGTATTGATACACCATGTTGAATATGCTAGCATGGATGCAGAAGCGGAAGTATAAAGTATAGAACACAATAACACATAAGGGTTACGCAGTTCAGTCTAATGGCTTACATCCACAGAGGAAACCCTAAAAGGCTACATCAATAATATATTATAGTGTAATACAAATCCTGTGTTATAATGAATTATAACATGTGTATATATAGTAGACTAAATCCTAGACTAATAGACTTCTAGTACAAGTAGGAGACTTGCATTGCACACAAAGTAGAATTAGACAATGGGCCTATGCTAATTGGCTAATATATCTCTAACACTCCCTCTTAAACTCAAGATGGAAGCTTGATGAAATCTTGAGATTTGATAAGATTAGGAAGATCCCTTAAATGAAGTTTGGCTCTGTGACGGTAGTTTGAGGAATGCAATGTTCTTGCAGTGTTGATGCAACTTCTAATGGTGGCACGACTATGTTGGAGAGTTTTGACGGCTGCAGTAGGAAGCCAAAGAAGATGAACATAGCAAAAAAAAAAAAACATCGAGAAAGACAAAGATTGCTCTTAAATATACTACAAGGACAGAAAACCATGGCCACAAGAAAGTGGCTTTGATACCATGTTAAATATATTATTAGCAACGTGATTTGTTGTACCATGTTGTATATGCTAGAGTGGATGCGGATGGTGAAGCATAGAATAGGACACCGAGAACACGAGGGTTATGTGGTTCAGCCTTGTCGGCCTACATCTACAGAGGAATCCCTTAAGAGCTATATCTTTATTGTATAAAAGTGTAGTACAAAACCTGTATTACAATGAACCCTAACATGAGTATATATAGGTGATTAAACCGTAGACTATTAGTACAACTAGGAGTGGGCTTGGGCCTATTACATTGGGCTAATATGTCTAACATATCTGTAACAATTCCTATGCATTGTGCTTGAGTGTACTGGTATTTGCATGTGATTGACACTGCTCTAGTGCATGTAGAGTGCAAATCCGGTCCCTATGCTATTGGTCGAGACTTTGAATGAACTTGGATAGTTAAGCATGGAACTTCTCAGGTATGTCAAGTAAGTTCTATTCCCTAAGTACATATTTCCTAACTTTTGTCTAAGTTGTCCTTTTGAGCTCCAACTTAACGAACTCCTCTAACTTTTGCCTGAATTGCCTTTTGATTTTCCATTTAGTGAGGTGCGTTATCTCACCATATATATATATATATATATATATATTTTTCACACGTGGTTATTTGGGAAATTTTTCTTAGTCCTTCCTCCAGAGGTTCCATTCAAGAGATGCTATAACCGATCAAAGTTGTCAAAACCATACTTGAGTTGTTTGGTTTGGTTAGGGGTATAAAATACGGTTGTGTTTAATGGCAATGTACCATTTTGGTATTATTGGTGTTATATATATAGATTTAATCAAATGCCACTAGTCATACCAACTAACGGTGTGCATGCGTTGGGTTGGTATTATTGGTGTTATCTATATAGGTTTTATTTAGGTAGAAGGGCAAAAAAGTAAATAACAACATTGCACAATATATATTTTTAAAATTTTAAATATATATTAAATATAGGTGGGTCAGGTCGGGTTAGGAGGATTTATGAATTTTATGACTTGAACTTAACTCGACCCACTATAAATTTTTTCTTTTCATAACCCAACCCAACCCACCAACTCTTTAAAACTGACCCAACCCGATGGGCTGGGTTGGATCGAGTCAATTTTAGCGGATTGGTGAGTTGGTTGCACACCTTTAATACTAACCTTAAAGAATTAAGCTCGTATCTCAATCAATTTTTTTTTTTTTTTTTTTTTTGTAATAATAATTTTATAAACTTATATATTTGAATAAAATACACATTTGACCTTTAAAGTTTAGGATTGTTTTTATTTTGACCATTCATGTTTGATCCCTTAGCTCTGCCTTCCAGTTCCGTTAGTAATTAGATAATCTATAATATGTTTATTTTGCCCACAACAATGAAATTCTTGTAGTCCACAGTATTTTAGAGCTGATATTTCATGAAATAGTTAAAATAATGCACTTAATAGTTACATAGTTAATGGGAGTGGATGGCAAAACCAATATGATAAAGAAATCAAATATGATAGGCCAATATGTAAATTTTGAATTGTGAAAGCCAAAATGAAAATAAATTCAAAATTTAAGAACCAAAAGTTTACTTTAATATGTACTTTTTTATATTATGAATTAATATATTTAATAAAAGAATATATATTTTGCAAAGAGCCCAACCCATTTGTTGGCCCAAATATGCTCAAGGCCATGTAATTATTGCTGGTGATTGTGGGCAAAGTATATGCCTACAATTTGAACTCTATTTCTTCAATTTTTTTTCCTAATATTTGAACCTACAGCAGTAGTAGAATTTAGATATAGTAGATTAGTTTCTCAATTAAATTTAAACACATAGTCGTATTGACTAATAAAATATAAATAATTATACATTTTTCAATAAAAATTAAATTTAGTGTTGCTATATATTTAAATTTAGTTGAGAAATTTAATGTACTGTACCTATTTTTTACCCTCCAAAGAAAAGAAAAGAAAAGAGGCCGCACGTATTGCTTTTCAAAAAATGCTAAGAGCAAATATAGTAGTAGTAGTAGTAAAAACTAAGTTTCTTAGTGTTGAAATAAAAAATCAATCTTTATTTGAGTTTCATATCCAACTTTGCTCAGATGAAGCTTTGTTAAGTATAAAAGTTTTATTTATTTATTTATTTTTTGTGTGTTTGACGGTAGAAAGAATGAAAATTTCTTATTCCAAAGCTTCTTTTGTGTGTGTGTATTTTTATGTTATCAAGTTCCAGCAAAATTTTATTGGTATTTTTTTTCTAATATAATATGCATTATGCGATTCTAAACTTTTAATGCATTGAAATTGGCTTAAGGTTTTCTGTCATGCTACGTGTAAGAGAAAATTATATAATTTTATGCAGTGATCTACATTATGTTATAGTGTGGACAACTTGGCATTGAAGCGTGTTTATACTATTATTTCAATTTTACAAGATATAATAGAAATATGCTCTTTTTGTGTGTTTTATGGTAGAAATACTGAAATTTCTTATTCCAAATGTTTTGCTTGTATGTGTGTTTTTTAATTTTTTATGTTTCTCAAGTTTCAGCAAAATTTTATTCATATTTTTTCCAATATAACATGCATTATGTGATTTTAAATTTTTAATGCATTGTTTCTAAATTAAAAAAAAAAAAAAAAAAAAAAAAAAAAAAAAAAAATAAGACTTTCCATGCATTGAAATTAGCTTAACGTTTGCTGTCACGCTATGTGTAAGAGAAATTTATATATATAATTATATGAGTGATCTACAAATGTAATGTCATAGAGTGGACAACTTGGCATTGAAGTGTGTTTCTAGTATTATTTCAACTTTACAAGATATAATAGAAATATGCCAATATGGTATTTTAAAAAAAGGGTGAAAAACTAATCATCACATCTTCCATTTGGCTCTCACCACTAATTCCTGGCTCCTGGCTCCACTACTGAGGCTAGGCATCGTCATCTTGCACCTTGTTTATGCAATTATACTTTGTATTTTAATTTTAGTATTAATTTGTTTGTATACGTTTTATTAGCTTCTTATTTTTCTTACATAAACTGTGAAAATACGTTTGAAATTTGTTTAAATTTCTACATCCTTTTAGTCAAGGAAGCTAATTTTAAAACTTTATTATTTATTTGTTTATTTTAATAATTAATAAATTACTTTTTTTTTTTGGATAAAAATGTCATAATTTTATTAAAACAAAGATAAAAACAAGACATCTTGAGTCAAAGCTTACTCAATCATACTAAGATTTTCCTCTATCTAAGTTAGTGGCGGCTCCAGGATTATTTTATAGGGTGGTCAATAAGAAACATTAATGATATAAAATTTAAAACAAGAGAGAATTTGAAGATATCAACATCACAAAAAAAAAAAAAAAAAACCAAAATACATAAAGTTTATAATTGCTTTCTACAATTTTTTATATTTTGAAATTGTTGCATGATATTTTCACAATCAATCTTACGAGTTACATTTGTTTCAATATACACAACCAAACAATCATTCATCCATTGACCTCCCATTTGATTGATTTATTTCAAATTTGTTAATATCTAAATGGGCATTTAATTTTTCCAAAATTTTAGATTGAATTGGTTTGTTATTGGGCTTTTTTTTGTGTGTTTAAAAATGCTAAGATATTTTTAAGAGGATTGTATTCAAATTTATTTCAATTGAGCTTAAAAAAAAAAAAAATCTAGAGTGAAGGTGTTTCAATTTTTATTTTAAGGTGTCGAAACAAAAAATAATTAAAAAAATAATATATATATATATATATTTTGGGGATAGTACAAGGGGTTCATTTAAAACCCCTGGGCTCCAAGTGAAACCGCCCCTAACTAACAAGTTACATAACTAACAACATTCTTAGTATATTAAACCAAGATGTGTGCTGGCTGGTTGCCTTATCTTTTAACATGAGAAATTTGTACCCATCTAAACTCTTGAAATTTATTGTGATAAATTCCCTCAATAATATTACTTATTGTAGTTGGTCTCACTCACACCATTCAAAGCATCAGCCACAATTTGGGAGTCACTCTACAATTACTTCCTGTATACCTACACTACATCCCAAGCAAAAAGAACACCTTCTTCTAATGCTTTAACTTCAGCTTCCAGTGGTCCCAAAGGGAGAAGTAAGTGTTTGCTTAAGGCTGCTGTTACTCTTCCCTCGGTGTCTTTAATAACAACCCCCACATCGGCCGACTGAGAGCTAGAGAAGACATTCCCATTGGACACAGACCAGACTTAAGAGGAAATTTTTTCAACCCACTAAATGTCGATTCAAATGATCATTTACGTATATATTTTACTCACAAGAACTTTTTAATAAGTTATATAATTTGTTTAAATAATACTAGTAAATAATTTTATGAATGACCACCAAATAGGTTAGAAGACATTCCTCTAAATTAGGTTGGTGGAAAACTTTATTTTGATTGGTTTTTACCATCGACATGGGTATAATATTGGCAAATAAATGATCCTTAGTATTTAACAGGCTGAATTTCCTACCGAAAAATGTAAAGACGAAAGTCGGAAAGTCAATGTGAACAAAAAAAAAATCTTGGCGCAGTACCTAGCTATGGGGTGTCATAAAATGATATATAAAAAGAGTGTAACGAAATCATTAACTTTTGAAAGAACTGACAATCACTTTCACATTGCCCTAGTAATTATTTTGGATTTATCTACTTTATGATTCAATATACATCTAGATTCGAATGGTTTCATCATATTTGACCTAATTTAAATCATTATCATAAATGATAAAGTAAATGATAGGAATGGAAAGGATACATTAGGAACATAATAGAGGAAGATAAAAGAAGAGTGATGCTACAAATAAAATAATTGTTATAATTTTCATAATAGTTAAATTGACAAATTCTTACTGATTTTCGTATCTAAATGAAATAAGTAAAATGAAACAAATAATAAGAGATATGTATTACTAAAACTTTGTAAAATATAAAAAGGGAATTATGAAAATTTTGATTAAAATTTTATTAAACTCCTTTCCATCTTCTTCAATTACTCTTAATTTAGGAAGAATGAAGGAATAAATGTTCTCTCATACTCATTTTATTTATTCTACATACTTAAATTCCCAAACAAGAGAATAATCTTTCCATCTCCCAAACAAAAGAATAATAAAAAAAAAAAAAAAGATTATTTCCATTGCATTCATTTACCCGATCTCAATATAAGTAAACCAAGTTGCTTGTAAACAATTTAAAATTTGCTAATTTGTTTATTTGTTTGAGCTTGTTCATTAACCAAACAAACTATCCTGATTCTAAGTTTGAAGTTTGAGTAGACAAAGGAACCAAGCTTGATCAAACATTTCATAGTCAATATGTTACAACTCGAAGAAAAATATGTTGAACTTTTCATTTGATATATATATATATATATTTTGTTGTTGTTGTGAATATATAATAAGATCAAACTATTTAGTGTCATTTTTTTTATACTTTTAAAAATAGAACAATTGTATTGAAAATGATTTAACAATAAAATATATTAAGAACACAAAAGTAAATTGAGAAATTTAAAGCTATCCATCAAATTCTGCCCCTACTAATAACCTCACGCACGCAACCCTATTTACATAACTACTCGTGGTTACAAGGGGTTTTAAGAAGTGCTTTTTTGATTTTATTTTTATTTTTATTATCCCTTATTTTTTTTTAAGAAGGAGAATGGTTTGTCTTTTTATAAAAAGTAAAAGGAAAAAGAGAAGTCTCTAAATATGCACAGAGCAGACTAGTTAATAATTATTATTGAGTGTAGGTATATTAATTAGTATATTTTATAATTGAAAGTAATTAAGAATTCGATCTAGTGAACTAAACTAGAGTTAACTTTAATTTCCTCTACATTAAACAAAAAAGAAACAAAACTCTTTAGTTGTTGATCAAAGAGATAGTCTAAGTGAAAGTGATTATTAAAGCACGCCTGATTCGTGATTTCATTGAATTCACTTTTCACGTGCATTTGACGAACTAACTTAGTTTTGGGAGAGAGAGAGCATAGGTTAGTGAACGAGATAAGAAGACAAAGAGTAGAACAGTAAAATAAAGGAAAAACAGAAATTCTCCATAGTCCATACAGATCCCTTTCGAGTGTCCAAGAAATTATCGTAATGGGATTCCCTACTGGGAATAAAACAAGAGCACACGCACACTTTTCTTTTATTTTTCTTTGCATGTAAGATATATAACAAAATAGGAGAGAGAGAGAGAGAGAGAGCAAATACAGACGTGACAAGCCCATAAAGCATTGTCGTGGTGACGGCCGACCCAACACAAGTTAGTGGGAGACAATCTAAACGTTAGCCACAACTCTCTCAACTCTCTCTCTCTCTCTCTCTCTCTCTCAAAAAAAAGCCTTTGCGTCCACTTGAAAAAGACAACACTGAAGTTGTTTGCCTTTTCTTTTGCAAACTTCTAGTGCTTTGTTTTGCATTATGTCTCTTATCTCTCCCTCTCTCTCTCTCTCTCTCTCTCTCGCGTGGCATCCTTAACCAGTTCTTAAAACAAATGGGCTTCTCCGGCCCGTACAACTAGTGCGTGCATTGTTTATATTCTTTTGGCTGGTAAAAATCCTAAAAGTGGGTGTTCAAAGCTTCAAAGTTTTAAATGCTTCACCGATCAAGAAATATATTACATGTACAATCTGACCGTGAAAAACTCATAAAATAGAAAGTTTATAGACTTACAAAAAAAAGTTGACAACGGTTGAATATGGTAGATTGTTAGTAACAGGTACAAAAGTGATATCATTAGTGAGCTTAAATGAAATTTAGTAACAATTTTTCAACTTAATTAGTATGAGATGTTGTAAATTTTTTTGTGTATGAAGCATTACTTTCTAGAAAAACATGAAGGGGTTGCCTTCATTTAAGAAAGCCCAATAACCAACCCTACAACAATACATTTGGAATGGAATATAGTTATAACAAACTCATTTTTAGCAAAGCTAATTAATAGAAGAACTATATCATTTAATTTAGCCCCAAGAAAGGAATCGCAAAACCTGCTATTCTCTTAATCACAACATCCAGGGATGAACATGATGTATGAACTTTCAAACATGTCATATTTATGCGATTATATGAAAGTCAACTAATAGTTAAGATGATCTCCTAGTCTGATGATCTAACATATAAGCAGTAATATCAACTTATATGCCAAGTTTCATTGACCACTGGGCTAGACCATAGAGCATGAGTTACACCTTCCAGTTCCTCCCTATAGTCATCACATTTAAGGCTAGATTTACCTTGCGTTTGAACAAAACAAATTTATTTGTGGCTAGTAGGCACGCCTTTCAAAGAAATAGCTTGATTTTGTTGAGTACTCGAGGTTTCCATAGTGTTGGGTTTGTAATTTTTTAGAGTGTTACTAGAATATTCATCACAAAACATAGAATAAGCACCTTCGACAGAATATTGCCCTGGATTTAAAAACTTTGAAGAATATATAGGAAATGATTGTTCTTCAACAGTTGTCATCCCTATTTTAATTTTGCTAGCATTGCCAAGTTAAATCTGCAAAGCCCGTGGAATCTCATTACCCTTGTAACCTTTAGCCTGCGCAGATTGCCCTAGCTTAACCATCGAATTTTCTTCTTCTAAGATCTCTGGACTCACTAGAAGACTAGAAGCTATTCATCATCATTGCAAGGTCCCTACAGAATCTGTCTGGTAGAAGGAAACATTCCATGCCATAAGTAGGAACGGACTATGCCATAGCTTGATCCGAATTTCCCCACCCGTTTGTGAAAAGGTTTTCTCGTTCCACCCAGCTTTCTCTAGACTCGCTCCTTGATTTCTGCAAAACCAACTCATTTGTTACACCCCACCATATCTGGTAGCCCCAAATATCTCTCATATTCCTTCTCATTACTAGCCTGCATTGCTGTTTTAATTGAGTCTTGAGTCTTCTGGTTGATGTTTTAGCTAAAGAATAGAGTGGTCTTCCCATTGTAGATCTTCTACTCCAATGCAACCTCAAACCTAAGGTGTTAATGATGCGTTGATACATATATAGGAAGCACAAACAGGGATACTGGCACAGGTACAATATGGTAATACCGCAATTTTTGAAAAATTAGGATACAGATACGGGTGATACGTATATTGATTAATTAATTATATATATATTTCAAAGCTTATAAATTTTTTTTTTTTTTTATAAAAAAAAAATTATTATTTTAAAATAATTTTAGAAGAATATTAAAGCCTAGTCACTAAAAATATATACATGTGCCTACTGTCTACCTAAATAATGAAAAAAATGCTCTTTAACTCAAAAGACAAAAATTTGAAAAGAAGCACCTATTTACACATTTTTTGTTCATGTGAGTGGCTAAAGATAAAAGAACTCTTCACGTGTGATACAAAATAATAAAAAAACACATACGGACAAAACAAGGAAAAAGGGTAAAGGAAAGGTAAAAGTGAAATAGATATGCTGAAGAAGAAGAAAAAGAAGATATTAGAGTGGGAGGAGAAGAAGAAGAAGAAGATATTGGCGTGAGAGGAGTAGGAGGAGATTGGCATGAGAGGATGAAGCAGGAGGAGATTGGCGTGACAAGTAGTGTGTTTTAGTCTCTTATTTATTTATTAATTTTTTTGGCTCAGTTCATGTCCCAACCGTGTCCCCACCGTTTTTGTCATTTTTCAACCAAAAAAAGAAAAAAAAAAAAGGCTGGGACACACATGCAGCCGTGTCCAACACGTTTCTCGAGTCCTGTACGTGTTGGATCACACAGGCATGACAATCCAAATGTCATGTTCGTGCTCTCTAGTTTGATACTCTGTTAGAAATGCCTTGCAAAAAAGTAAACTATCGTTTGTAAATAATAAGTGGGTCAACCAAAGCCCACCATGACAACTAATCACACCCCAAATATGTTTGTCAAACTCAACAATCCGAAGATGAGCACCCAAGCCTTCAACATAAAATAAGAAGAGGTAAGGTGATAGAGGATCACATTGTTTCAACCCTCGAAAATGAGCAATGTAACCATTAGGTTTACCATTGATTAAGGCAAAATAGTACATTGTTGTAATTCAAGCCATCACTAGACAAACCCATTTAGGTATTGAGAGGTATTGAAGTCTTGTTTTATAGCTTTTCTTGAGTAGCCTTTTGAGTAGTTTCTTAAGTCTTCAAAGTATACCACTCGTGTATGATTAAGGCATACTTAAACTAAGATTTAAGTATAGTAAAAGCGTGTTTTATCATGTGTTTGCCAACATATACAAAAAATATGACCCTAACAAAGACCATAGAGTATATCTATAATTTTGCTTATGCTCTGAAAGTAATTCCCAGGTGAAGTGAAAGCTCTAGTGTCTATCAATAATGTTCAATTGTTAAACTATGAGAATACCAATTTAAAACAATTAAACAATGAAGTTAGCAAGAATTTGCTGAATATGTAAAACATGCAAGAAAATCAATAAACAAATAACAAATCTATATGTTAACGAAGTAGAAAACCAATGGAGAACTTCTCCAAAGAACAAACTACTATGAGGGTAATCTACCCTAACAAAGCAATCCACTGTATGAAGAGAATTTTACATTCTAGTATAAAATCTTTATCCATAAACTCTAACCAGTAGATGAAATTACTGCAGTATTCCATTACAACTCTAGAACTTCTGAACTCTCAATATATGAGTTCCTACATGAATGATGCATTCTTGTGGAATCAGGTGTAAATTTTAGAATTAAACATTAAGTTTTCTATGTATTAAAAAGAATTTTAAAATGGGGGAGAGTTTTAGGGTTAGGGACAACTAAAAAAATTATTCTTAAATAAAGAAAAACAAATTGCACAGCATTATGTGATTGCAATTATAATGTTAGGAGTATAAATAAAATAACTCAAGTGAACTATGTGCAAAATTGAAAATCCAAAAGAAGAAAGTGTAAGTTGGAAATATTGTAAATATTAACACCCAGAGTGCAACATCATTATATATGTAAAATTGTGATTTTCAATTATGTTTTGTTGGCTTTAATTCCGTGTCAAATTTGATTGTAATTCTTCAATTATTTCCCTATGTATTTCTAGGATTCAATGTAATGGGTTCAGTGTGTGAAATTGGTGAAGAATTGTGAAGATAGATCATCTCACGATTGACTCGCAAGTGGAGCAACCCAGGAAAAGTCACGTGAGGAGAACATGCTGAAAGTTGAAGCATTTAATGCCTGATGGCATCTTGTGAGTGGCTTGCGACTTGGCCAATACGACCCAACTCGTGAGATGCACTGCCAACCGTTTTGTGTGCCTTTCATCATTTCCTTACCCATACATTACCCACGAAATTGTAAGGAGAATTTCAAAGAGAAAACCCTGGAAATCCATTGAAGAGTTTGAGATTGCTTACCTACAATCCTTTACACATTTCTCTTAATTTTCCTCTACTCCTACGACTCTAATTTCATATCCTGTGAGAGGTTCTTAGCCCAAACATATACCTCACCCATTCTGAATGTTGTTAGTTGTTTTGGTGCTCTTGTCATGCCATTCTATGGTGGATGCAATTGGTGATAATTGTGAGATCTGGGAAGCTAGTGAAGACAAAGTTCGGTGAAGCACGTTGGTAGCTGGGACTTAGAGAGTCTAAGTACAGAGAGTAGTCTAGGCTTGGAGGGTCTATATTGTAATCTTTGTACTCCAACTTATTCACTAGTGGATTGATTCAGCTTGGAGGGCCGTAGAGAGATTTTTACACCAAGCACTTCGGTTTTCCTCTTCGATAATGTAAAGGTGTGATTTATAACTATATTTTATGTTGGTTTTATTTCATGATAAAAAATGTTGTAATTGCTTTAATTTATTTCCTTGTACTTTTGTGGGAATTTATTCTATTGGATTTAGTATTAAGTTGGTGAAGACTCAAGCTTAATTGAAGATTAAGTGGATTTTGTGAGAAGCTAACCTGTGAAGTAGGCATGTGAGAAGCACCTGACTGGAAGTTGAAGAGTCAAGCCAATCTGTTAATTTTGCGAGTATTTTGCGGGTAAGGCCTTCCCGTGAGATACTCGCGAGACTCTTTGCTTAGAGGATTTTTAAGGGTGACTTTCTTACCCTTCACCCATACTATATATACTATCATTACCCACAAATGTAAAAAGAAAGTCATTAAGAGAGAAAAATCCTAAATAGGCTTTCTACAACACTCACACCCATCTTTTAGAGAGAGAGAGCTACTCATCTTTAGTGAGAAGTCATTGTAGCCTCTTCTCCTTCCCTCTCTCATTGTCATACCTTGAGAGGAGATTTGTACCCAAACACAATCCACACCTATTTAGAGTGTAGAGAGTGTTTTGGAACTTAGGAAGCTTAGGATATTTGCCAAAAGAAGCCGGTGAGGCTTGGCAGATGCAATCGGGTGTATTGCGGGATCCGAAGAACTAGACAAGACATGATTCCGAGAAGCCTTATTGAAGTAGGAGGATGGAGGGTTTAGGTACATTAGGTAGATTAGGCTTGGAGGGTCTCTTGGTAATCCATGTATCCCAACTGATTGTCTAGTGGATCGATTACCGCTTGGAGGATGGCGGAGAGGTTTTTTGCCGAGTTCTTTGGTTTTCTCTTCGATAACACATCAGTGTGTTATCTTGTATTTGCATTCTCTCTTCCTTTACTCTTGTGATTTACTTTTATTGTTGGTTGTTCATGTTTATGCACTAGATTAGTATCGGTTGTTTATCCACTCGCATTTACTCTATTCTGCACTTAGTATAAGTTAGAGTAAAATCAATCGAGCTGTAACTTTAATTTGAGGGTCTAAATAGCTCTTATGTTTTCACACATTTTAGAGCATTTAGATAATACATTGCCTTGTTATCTTATATTTGCATCTCTCTTCCTTTACTCCTTGTGTTTTATACTTAATTTTTAATTATGTATGCTCAAGCACTAGGTAGTATTCCTGATTAATTGCACATTTAAATTACTTTTATTTTGCATCTAGTTGAGTAGATTAAAAGCAATTAAGCTGTAGTTTTAAAATTGGGAGTCTAGACTAGCTTTAGTAATTTTACTATCGAGCTTTCAGTATTCCTGTAAGAATCTATAATATGTAGAGTATTAGTATTGGTGGTGTCAAATTGCCATATTGCCAAATTTAACAACCAATACAACAAAAATAGGGTTGCATTAGTGGAGCTAAAGTTATAATTTTTGGCTCTTAATCTATAGTGCACAACCATCTTTGGCTGTGCATTATAGCTAAGATGTTATGGCTGTGCATTATAGCTAAGATGTTATACTTTAAAAATATATTTTACTTGTCCTCTTATTATTATAATGATTATTTCCTCTTGGTTGTGGTTGTAGTTGTGATTGTTATTTATTATAGTAAATATATTATTTTAATATGTTGAATGCTAAAATTAAACCGTTGATGTTGGGTGTTTAATTTGTAAAATGAGATGATAAAATAGATAAAATAGCAATTTATGGTGTTAAAAGCTAGAATTTTTGGCACCGCCAATGCTGAGCCATTGCTTTTTCCTTTTATTTATGGCTTCTACTACCTTGCCCAATTTGGCCTTCCTATCTATAAAATTTTCACTCCAGTATGTGGAGGCTGTGGATTCCTCCACATTACTATCCCGGGGATGAGGACCTTCTACACGTCTTCCTTTGTACTTTATATTCCATTTGGTTATCAGCTTTATCTTACTTTCCGGCGGGTAGGAATTTTCCTTCTCTCTGCTCATTTGGCTCTAGGTTATTAGGATAGAGCATTTTGCAATTGGACAAGCCCGTCAAGTCTTGATTTTGTATACTCTCTGCATCAAATCGCTGACCCATTGCTTAAGTGCAACCAGACTTGGATTTTCATTTTGGACTATGTAGTTGCCTTATGCAATGGAAATGTCACAACAAGCGTCCATCGAGCGATTTCAGACCATACAATCTTTTTCTTAGCAAAATGTGTCCACAGAAGATGCCGACTGATGATCGATACAAACTAATCATAAGTCCAACTTGACAATAATACATGCAAATGCCTCATGCGCCAGTACTTCGATTCTAAAGTTAGATCTCTCTTTTTTACTGAAAGGATAAGTCGCTCATGAGTTGCATACATTTTTCCTTTAGGTTTGTTTTCCTTTTAAAGTCGTTGTGAAACAACTCTTGATAGTCTGTTTTTGGAGCAAGTGTAAAATTAATAAATGGCCGTTAATCATTCTTATAGTTTATCCATTCATATGGCTCATGGCTTATGGGTTGGGTAAGGGAAAGCCTCATGTGGCCTGTTAAAGCTTTTTCACTTTCAAACAAAGCATCATACGTTGTGGCTGAGGAGAACTACCCAGTTGTCGAGGAGAACATATCATGTCCTACTCGGCCTATCCTTGTCCATTGTCATCAAATTGTTGTGATTCTATTGTAACTCCATTATATATGAAGCAATTAACAATGAAATTATATAATATATCAATGGAAAATGCATCACCTAGATCAAGATCTTATTTATTTTCTATATAAATGGAGAGGACTTCTCTCATAGTGAAAATTTACATTTTCATAAATTTAAAGATGCACATGATTTCAGTTCATTTAGAATCTTATTCTATCCAATAAGAAATAATAATTGATTTTAAATGACATGGCACCATTTACATCCTTATATTCATAAAAAATTATACCCTTAGAATGAAATAACCTCTATCAATTTTAAAAATAGATGAAGAGTATCTTTTAATTCAATAGAGAAAAGAGGATCTTAATATCCATTTTATATGGGGCTATAATTGACTCACACTCCTTTATATATTCCTCATACACATCATGTGTAAATTCTTGAAAATTGTAGTCACCTAGGGTGAAAGAGTGTATATTTTGTGTATTAAGTATACATCAGGGAGTGTGAAACAATAATTTTCCTTTTATGTGTCAAGAACATAGCCTAATCTTAAATCTAGTTGTCTTTCTTTTATATATATATATATATATATATATATAGAGAGAGAGAGAGAGAGAGAGAGAGAGAGAGAGAGTTAACATTTTAAAAATTCCACAATTAAATTCCGCAATTTTATTAATCTTGACATATACGGTAGGTTTCATGTTAATTGGATATTATTTATATTCAATTATAAACTTATATTTTATGTATAATTTTTAAAATACAAATAAAAACATTAAATTTAAATGTTTTATATACATATTATAGGTAGATTGTAGGAGAGGGAGAGGTGGGGATAACCACAGATAGAGGTACCACAAACAATGTGATTACCATTGGATCATCACTTGAACCCCTGATATAGTTATTAAACTCTTATTATCTTGGAATTTTGTAGGCATCGAGGGGTATAAGTAGAAAATATAATTCAACAGTTAATTTGTCGAAATACATATAAAAATTTATTGAATTATGTAATGTTGACAAAACTATCACAAGAAGTAATATGACCCATACATGTATATGACTATCTTTGAAAATTTAAACCTTAAATGAATTTCGCGTGTGAGTTTCAATTAACTTAACTAGTAAAATTTTTTGTCATTAAATAAAATATCTAGGATTCCAACTCTTCCTACCCCAAAAACTAATTGGTGTTGTAACCTAGTGATAATGTCATATGTTGAAATTTATCTTATATAGAGGTATATAGTGTTAATTATCAAATGATGTAACTTACACAACTTGATAAATTTCTATTAGATGTGTTTGTTTGACAAAAATCCACGGTTAAATTACATTGTTCCCTTCTACCCTCACATTTTTAAAATATCAAAATGACCATAAATTAGTAGCTCTCTTATCTATAAATATTTAAATATCAATTTATGTAAAAAAAAAAAAATTATACACAAAACATGTGTTTTTGAATTAAATAATAAATAACATTCAATTTACACAAAAATTTAGTATGTATATTCAAAAGCAAGAACATGTATAGTCAAATCAGAATGTTAAATTGTTTTTAATTAAAACTATGAAGTTTTTAAATCATGAACGATTGTGTGATGTTAAATTGTTTTTGATTAAAACTATGAAGTTGTTAAACTATAAAATATTGTGTGATGTTATATTTTCTTTAAAAAAATTAAAACTATGAAGATATTAAACCGTGAACTATTTTGTGTTGTTGTGGAATGGAGTTGAGATTGAGAATAAAAATAAAAATATCTTGGGCATATTATAATTTACCCCCTTATGATTTGACCCAACCACAATTTAGAGTCGACAAACTTTCAATTACTACATTTGACGTCTTACAATTTGAATTAAAATAAAATTGTTAGGCTTCCATCTAAAATAACAAATTATGCATTTTTTTTTTTTTTGAGCAAAACAAATTATGCATTTTTTAGACAAATAAATTAGCTCTTTGTAATTTAACCCAATAGAACTTTAGGCCAACAATTTTTTTATTATTAATAATTACATTTTGACCATTTGATGTAAAATGAAATAATTAGCGGTAATTTGGACAAAACCCTAACAAGTTCATTTTAGCTCAAACCTTTAAAGTTTGAGCTAAAATGAACTTGATATGGCTAGATATAATTTTCTCAAATATTATTAACTGCAGGTTTTGTTTTATTGTGGAAAAAGAAGATGAGCAATAGTGATTAGTGATTAAACATCTTTCCACTTTCACCGTGATTCATGCTAAATCATATTCGTGATGAATTGAAAAATAAAAGAAATCGGGGAAAATGTTACTTTGGGGCAAGAATTGCGTTCCCTCTTTGACCCTCAAGTCACATCCTCCCTTTAAAAAAAAATAATAATAAAAATACTAAAGTTGTATTTGATAGGCTTAAGAAGAATCATTTCCCACTTCTTTTTCTTGTTAGTGCAAAGGCAGAGAAGAGTATGTGTTTTGCAGTTTAGTTATATATCTACATCGTCTTCTAAATTCCTAATTAATATTCTTAATTATGACCTGCTCGTGCGAGAGATTCATTCGAAGGGTCACATAGCAGCAGCGCATGGAAAGGATAGGCATTGGCTAATCTTTAAATCAACTTGCATGCCTTGAGTTGATTATATCATGTTATATTTGATTTGATTGATGTGCAATATTCATAGTGATGAAACTTGCATGCTCTTGTTCTCTTGCAGCCAGTGAATATGTGTTTCAAATCAAAGAGTTAAATTATGATCCATAAGGTACGTGGAAGCCCCACTATGTAACTCTTATCATTAATTGGTTTGAACTTTTTTCCTCAAGCCACTATTTTGTTACAGCTTTGATTAGATAGGCATTGATTCAATTATATTATATAGTATCAGCTTGGTACCGAGATTAATGAAATTTATTGTGTCTGTCAATATGATAATATAAGAAGCAATATATTTTCCTCCCTTATATAAGGATTTAATTAGGACACTCAAACTTAATTTCCAAGGACATGCAAATGAGCACTACGACGTTATTAACCAGAAAAAAAAAAAAAAAATCCATTACATAAACAAATAAACTATAAAAAAATCGAGATTCATAAATTTTACTTCGGACGATGATTATTAGAAAATTTCCAATACACATTTTAAGAACCAGTAAACAATACCCCACACAGATGACAGAACTCAGTCACAAAAGGCATACACTGTCGTTTTTTTTATTTATTTTTTATTTTTTTTATAAATTTTTATCTAAGACCTATTTCCTATATTACTTAACTAATCAAAAAAGAAAAAGACAACAACTAAATTTCAGTTAGCTACAAAAATGATTTATATGTGGACACTCGAATCATGTTGTAACAGAAATACCACACAAGGGAATTGAGCATGCTGATATTAATCAAGTTAATATGAATTATGAAACGATGCATGAGAGTGTAAAGATACATGGGCCAGCCTCAAAGATTGTTAATTAAGATGAGAAAAATTAAAAACAAAAGATTGTTAATTAAAATTTTAAAAAATAAGTAGGATTAATCATTAATAATTGATAAACTATAGTAACCCATATTTAGAGATATCTAAATCTGTTAATTCAAATATTGAAATATTTTAGCAATATCATTTTTAATGTAATTGTAAAGTTGACTTAATAACGTACACAAATTATGAATAAGTACACTAGCTAGTAATAATTTTATATAGCTCACATCGTGAAAATTCTTAAGATCAATTTCTCCCATATTCGTTAATTTAAAACCTGCATTTACTAGCTGTGTAGCCTAGTTGCCTTCCACTGCAGCTAAAAGATTGGACAATCAAAATGCCCCTCATGACATAGAAAATATGTTGAATTTTAATGAAGCAACTGAAGACAACAAAAGGAGCTTGAACTTGATGAATGTGAAGGAAAGTTGATGTAAGCATTAGTGATATGATTCAGATTCCACAATGTATAAGTTTTGTCGATAGATAATTATTTAGAATAATTAAAAGTAGGGTTTACACAGTGTACGACTTTAAATCTTAAGTCTAGGTCTAAGCTACAATTCTTGGCATCAGTCATTGATTTAGGAAAGTGTTTGTCCTTGTGTAGGGTACTAGATGAGATAAATTCAAATAAAAGCAAATTATCATCCACTTTTTCTTTTATTTGTTGATGAAAATGAGATTTTATTCAACCAAACAAACTTGAGCACCTATACAAGCAACACTCAGAAAACTGCAAACAAATACAACCCCAGCCTGAAAATTCAGCCGCTTTTTGACAAAGAATAGACAACTTCCAAAACCTTTAGTCAATCCTATGCATTATTATTGTTGTTATATACTAGTTTTTTTCAGTGGTAGAATAATTCTCTGGCAGAAAGTATGGCAACATGATCAAATACATCTACAAAAAAATAAAATAAATAAATAAATAAATATAAAAATTTTGAGAAGGTTCAAGAGAAGGTTCAAATCCTTATGAGTTATGAGGAGAACCAAGGTTCTATTCCCATATTCCTCTACTTAAAAAAAAAAAAAAAATGTTTTTTTTTGATAAACTATCTTTATGTGACAGTTCTAGAGGCATAAAAAAAAAAATGTCCGGAGGTAAAAATTTATCTAATACTTAAATTCATTTAACCATCACATTCATAGGTCTAAAAAAAAGAAAAAAAGAACAATCTTTTAATTGATTCAAATTTCAGTACTAATGGAGGCATCTTGACCAGATACAGTAAGAGCTATTTATTTATTTTTTATAAATATATGCGCGCAAACAAGCTTTTAAAATGAATATATGCAGGAATTTGATCCGAAGTGGATTGAAGATAGAAGAAAACATGCATTACCACCATTCAAGAAAAATATGATAAAATATTGAATTTATGAACAGCAATGGAGAGGTATCTTGACCTCATACTCTTGAATATGCTTAAGACAATAGATGAGAAGAAGTGTAAGAGGCAATGGGCACAATAATGAACTGACAAAATGCATAACGCATGCTTGACAACTTGCTGTTGTGTGACATGCTCAGTAAGGCATAAAGCCTACAAACCTTACAATTGGCAACCAAGCAATCAATCCCTTGAAGGCTGAAGCTGACCTCTTTGCACCATGTGGGGCTATCACAATCAATCATGTGCTTATAGATAGCTATGTGATGTACCAAAGGCGCCTAACATAGACTTCGACAAGAGGAACTTGACGACATGCTTGGGCATTGCTACAGGTTGATTCTCAATTAATTGGACATTTCAATGTCACTTACAATCCCAAGAAAGATTCCTAATGTTGTGGACATTCAAAAAACATTTATGTTGGAGAGCCATCTCATTCTCAACCAAAATGTCTAGAATAGAGTTATGAGGTAGGCTAAAGTTTTCGGAATGGCAGTATAGAAGATTGTGAATTGTTATCCTACACTTCTCTATGCCCTATTCTTTTCCTAGGTGTAAATAAGAATGGTTGTCGTTCATAAATATTGGTAGGATCGTATTTTTATGTATTGACATATTTAATTAATCAAAACACACTTTATATGTATGAATCTTAGAATTTAGAGTTGTCAACAAGTGGTATACTTTCAAGACTCAAGAAAAGCTGTCAAATATAAGACTTCAATACCTTGATCAACACCTCTTGATCTATTGAGTTATGGGAAAAGTAAACAATAATTTATGTTTCAACCCATGATGACTTGGCCGAACTTCAAATTTGTGCACTTGGGTTCTAGAACATATAAAATTGATATTTTATGGCCGTCATCATATACACAAGATATTGCAACATTTGGTGCAGCTAGGGTTTTGTACCAAGTTACTGCTGATTTACCAAAGAGTGATTTGAAGAACACTGCAAAAGCTACAACAATTAATTGGTTGTTGTGGTGTTAGTCACGTATAAGAGATTCATGCAAAGAATAAGTCTTTTGCAGAAGTAGTCCAATTGGGAATTGGAATTGAGTTTCCTCATAGATTAGTAGGTTCATGATAGGTTAAGATTCATTTTACTTATAACCTCTACTTGGTTGTTAGAGTTCTCCCCCTCCCCTATAGTCTTCTAAATTGACATTGTGATTTGAAACTAATGGAAGTGTATTCACATCCAAAATAATATTCATAGAAAACAATAATATTTTAACGTGATTCAATCAATTTTTTTAGGACATATGTGGAAATTGTTAGAGACATATGTTATGTATATTGGCTAATCTTTTGACAAAACGCACTTTACTTGTAATTGGGTAGATTTAGGATGGGTTTAGTATTTCAAGGAACAAGTGTTCAAGTTTAGTATTGAAACCATGTAAATCTGTTCAAGAACAAGTGAAGAAGTGCTATTCATTAAAGCTCGACAGAATCATATCTATCGAGGTTTAATGTTGAAGCTTGATGCGGTTGTATTTATTGAGAATTACGAAATTAGAATTTCTAAATTTGATTTCACGCATATCCATGTGTATTTGTGTAGGGTTTCTTTTTTCACAACCCTAGACATATATAAAGATTATTTTAAGGGCCGTCACAGATGATGCAAGGGATGCAACTTGATGCAAAGTGATTATACATGCATATTCTCTATAGTGATTATACATCACAATTTGCCCTAGTTTATCATATTCTCTATAAAAGTTACTGTGTTTTTGTGCCAAGTGTTTTATAACCAAGGAGCTTCTTGATTTTCATTGTTGAATGAACTGAAAAACTTTGTAGCCAACATCTTTCTCAAGTTGGTGTGTTAGTCACGTACTAAGATTCGTGCACCATTGGTTAGTCACGTACTAGGACCTGTGCATTGAAAGGAGAGATTGACGCTACATTACAAGTCTAATTGAGTATTGGGGTAAGGATTCAACTGTAGGTTGGTATTAGGTACTGGAATTCATTTTTCTTGTAACTACTTGTTTTGATAATAGTGGATTCTCGGAAGTTGTGACTTTAAATTCACCTGGTGGGGTCTTGCCTTGGTGGTTTTTTTCATTCGTAAACAAATCACCTGTGTTAAATTTATTTTTCGCTACATTTAACTTAGTTGGTGATTTGTTTGTGCTACCACGCGTATTGCATGTAATTGAATCTAATTAATTCACTTGGCTAATTAATTGATTTAGTTACCAAAGGGGTTAATACATTCTTGGCCTATCAAATTTCAAGCTTATATTCTTCTCAAAAAAAAAAAAAAAAAATTCAAGCTTATATTCATAAGCAATACCAACCAAAATCCACTATCAAGTAGATAAATAATGACACTTAACCAAACTAATACACTCTCACAAACACAACTGACCCAAATCCCATTATATTGAAAACAAATTCTTAAGAGCAATTGACAAACTCACAAATGAGACACCCACAATCCCAAAACCTCAATAGACCTAACAATGTTTTCTCAATTAAATAATAAACAAACACTTAAACTACTCTTTGAAGCAACATACTCCATCTTCTTCTAAGACTCTTCTCCTCTCCTTATTTGAAAGTATATTTAGTTAAAGCTACCGAACCATTTGCAACATTATCTATATATAAGTTTTCAATACTAAATTACTTAGTAGACAAACAATATTAAATTACTTTCTAAGAAAGGAATAGATTTTCCTTCACTCCAAGAAAATCCAAACTAAGTCAAATTATGAATTTGAGACAATTTCAAACAAATCTCCACATTGAATCAAATTCTACCAAGTAATCTTCCATCCTCTTTGTAGAAGCTCTATCTTGATCCAAGTAAGTTTTCCTTGAATAAGTCAATCATTGTTTTGATAAACATATGTGTGTCTATATTGAACTAATTACAAACTTATAAAAAATACATATTTTTCTCAGTCCACACCAAGATAAACCTTGAACTCTGATACTAGTTTTTTTTTAACCTGGAAGAGTAGAAGTATATTCACATGAACAATAAATAAAAACATCTACATAAGACAATAATGTTTACCATGATTTGACCAACGCCAACCAAAATCTACTATTACTAATATAGATAAAAATCATACTCAACCAAACCTCATAGAGAAAACTAAAACACTCACAAATTTCACAAATAAAAATAAACCCAAATTTCATTATATCCAAAACAAACTTAATACCAATAGGCATACTCATTAATGAGAATGTGATGTCCCAAATTCTTATGTGAAAGTTTGAATCTCATTTCAAGTGTTTACTAGGTCAAACGAAACTATATAAGTGATTATGGAGAGCCCAAACTGAAACTCAACTAATCCTTTTAGGGTATAGTGTAGAAGTGGTTAGCACTTTCCTTGGGTCATGACAGATGGTATCAAAGCCAATATAAAAACACCATGTGACTTAAGGGTACTTCGAGACAATGTGAGTACAGACAATGACTATCATTTTTTTTTTTTTTGGTTGAAAAAAAGGACGTTATCAATTTAAATTGGCAATATTGTGATATTGTGATATTTTGTATTATATGGATTAGATTGGATGAATTTGTGTTGTGTGGGCATGTGGTGAGTTCCACTTTGGGTGTATTCAAAGTTAAATTAGGTTATATATAAGTTATTACTAGAAGTTTGAATTATAACTGGAATAATTCTTTTGAGGTATAGTGCAAATGTGACTAGTGCTTTTCATGTGTTGTAATTTTAGTGCATTCTCACTCAAGTAATAGACAAAGATTCAAATAATCTCTAAAGAATCCCACTCCATTTCACGTTCTTCTTAAGAATTCAAAATTTGTTCCTTAGTGGATTAAGAATATCTTACTTAATGGATAAAAAAAACAAAACACTAATGACATTTTTAATATGCAAGAATCAATATTGTTAAGGAATGTTTATTTATGTGGAATAATTACTAGTTATTAGGTTACATTTTCATTACGTGGAATAGTTATTCTTTAGAAATATCTTTACTTCAATTTTTTTAAACGGTTTGTAATAATTTCTTACTATGGGTAATAGAGTTAAAATTTATACATCTCAAAATCACAAATTTTCTCTATGCTATTAACCATTATAAAATAAAATATCATAAAAGATACTCTCTCTCTCTCTCTCTCTCTCTCTCTCTCTCTCTCATATATATATATATATATATCTTAGGGTTTATGGCCTAAAATCTAATTTATTGGCATGTTATAAATAATTAAATTGTTTAATTATATGAGACTATTTATAAATGAACTATTGGGATATCATCTTAGTTCATGAGATGCATAGTATGTGATTTCTGTGATTTAGTCACAGAAGATATAGATCACAATTTCTTTGTAAACTCAGAATTTTAGTTTGTAGTCAGTGATGAAATTTGACATTTCATTTGCAAAGACTGTAACATATCAACTAAGATGATTTGTCTTGGTCATAGAAGTGGAGATTTCTAGTTGATATGTTTTAAGAGTTAATACATAGTAAATTAGACCGTTATGAAATTTATTAGTCTCATAATGACTGTCAAATGAATAATAAATCTCATGACTTTTATTTACATCAACTCTAAATTTTGTGAGAATAATGAACCTGATTATGAGGTGTAGGTTACTTTGATATATCAGGAGTAAGATATATAGTCACGATCAAAACCTCAGTATATTAGGCAGCAACATTTAATGTTGATGGAATATATATTCTTAAGATGGAATTCATAATCTCTTAACAAAGATATAAAATATTCCCTTGAAATAAGTTTAATGAGTTTGGTTATTCAAAGTGTTGGGCCCAACCACTTTAGTAAGGAGTTACTAAAGTATATATTTATGAAATTGGATTTCATAAATATATGATGGATAACTTAAAGGATTAAATCGTATATTTAAGTATTACGATGTAGTAATCTTCAAAGTGGCAGTCAACATTGATGACGTTGTATTACTACGAATATTTTAATGAATGGGTTGCATGCACAATAAAGTTTTGGTTAATGGGTTACTTTAGACTTGTCAAGAGTTGACAAAAAGCCCAAGGCCCATTAGAGCTAGAGTCTTATTTATTCCCTTTTAGTCCCACTTCAAGTCACATACTAAAGCCCAATTGAAATGGCCCAAAAGGTTAGCCCAATTAGATAATCAGTTATATATAAAGAGAAAATCGTACAGAATTTCATAAGGGGTTTTTCATTAAGATCATATAAGGAATAAAATGGTGTGTATGTGAGTATGAGACACTCTCTTATTCTCTCCTTGATTGAGAGACCACACTTCTTGAGCATTAAGTGGAATTGGAGTGAAGATTAAAAGTGTTCCCAAGTACTTTTAATCTTTTGGTTTTTGAATTTCACCGCACCAAGGTACGTTTTCTTGTTCTTAAATTATGAAACTTACATAGTATATGTTATCAATTGCGAATGAAGTAGATTCGTTAATTTTTCGCTGTGTATATTTTGTATGCGATACAAACGTGTATTTTTCCAACAAATGATATTAGAGCAAGATTTTCAATTTCATATTTGTATAACATGTTTTGTGAGTTTTGGAATCAAGTATAATAATTTCATGATTTTAGAAGATTTTGTAACCAATTTTTTGCATGGTTATTGAAATTATTGCTTGATGAAAATTGATATTGATGTTATGATGTTGTTTAAGTTTGATATTAAGTATGTTAAATTGAACTTTAAGGCTATAGCATCAATGGAATTCGGTTTTAGTCTCAAACTCAATCTATTATGTTTATATGATGGTAGTTTGTTTATGAAAACTAATTCAGAAAAATTCTGGAAAATTTGAGTTTCATGAGTTTCGATCAATCGAAAATTACTTTTGATCAATTGAGTGAAATTGGAACCTTCTATTTGATTTGATTAATATTCGATTGCTAGTTAATTGATCGAATGTTCTTTTTTAATCGATCGAGCAACGATCGAGTACCAATCAAGCTAGGCAGATTGTTTGGTAAGAATTTTTTAATTTTTTCGACTGATCGAGATTCACATTCGATCGATCGAAAATTGTGAATTTTGAATTTTTCTAAGTGTTTTCACATGAATAAAGTGCAAGGCTATGTGTAATGAGATTACAAACTGTACTATATAAAATGATTAATTTATGGTCCTTAAAAATTGAGGACATTTATTAATCATTATCTAATTAAAAGACCTAATGAGATCAAAGATATTAGTTAAATAGAACTCTTAGTCCTAAATAGTTTGGAACTTATCTTTTGAGGAACATTCTAATGAGATTAGAATTTTTGTATGATTCAAAGTTCTTAATTTATTTAATTAGAAGTTTTAATGAGATTGAAGCTTTAATTAAAAGGTACATAGTTTCTAATGAGATTAGAATATTTTATTTAGTAAATTAAGGATAGAATTCTTTATAACTAATTTTTGATCCATTAGAGTTTAAGGAATCCTAAATAGATTAGGACTTCCATTTTAGTTAGTGATTCTAATGAGATTAGAGTCTTCAACAAGTGCAAGGTTATTAGTTGTGATGGGATCACAATTATTTAAGAAAAACCCAAATAACGAGTGGGAGTACTAAAATAACTCTTTTGTTAATTTTATTGTAATGTGAATACATACCTTGTCTTAGCCTCAAGCCTTGCATTCCATATGGAGGGTATTTACTTCACAGATTACATGATTAAACTTCTTTGTGATTACATGAATGTTCATTACATTATCGTGACGTGATTTAGATCCCATTGAATTTAAACAATTAAACACACTTGATGTGTAGGGTTAAAATTGTGATTAAATCACAATTATTTCAAGACAATCTACTTGTTCTAAAATTTCTAGTGGGAGAGAGAGATAAAAGGGTTGGATCTCATGGCCTCCATTGTCAGTTCATAGTAGTGTGGGGAAAAAATCTCGTCTTGGCCTCGAGCCTTGCGTTCCATGCGGAGGGTGTTTATTTCATGGTACTACAAGATTGAACTTCTCGGTTTATAGTATTGTGGGTAAGCACTTTGTCTTGGCCTCGAGCCTTGCGTTCCATGCAAAGGGCGTTTTGCATCATGGTACTACAAGATTAAACCTTACAAGTGTAGAGTTATGTGGCTACACATGGGTCTAGGTAATGGTGTACACTAGACTAAGTTTGATAGTATACTCTATGTTGAGGTCTTGCTATTATTACTTAGAGGCTAAAGGAAGAGTGGCAAATTATTTTTGTTTGGTAAGAGTTACTATGATAGCATTAATAATGAGAATAATTTTTGCCTAATCATAGTGATTGGTATGCCCTGCTACTGAGGAATATTAATTGCGGGATTAGGTTGTTGTTGCACCTAGTATAGAGAGGGTAGAAATTTAGTCGTCTACAGTATGTTATGGATGCAAAATATAATGTCCCTGTAATTATGTTTATTGTCTCAAAATAAAGTTGTCATAAATTTTGTTCTCTTGCTACCATTTTAATTGAATCACATTAACTAAGAAATAATTTTGGATATGGTGCTTAAAGGAACTGAAGTATATAAATATGTTTTGATTCAGCATTGTCATAATTTCCTATAAAAGATGCATTGATGGAACATAGCTTATGGTATGATCATAGTCTCCATTAGAATGCTAAAATGTTACATTGGCTTCTATCTCAATTGTACTACGACATGAGATGTAAGAGTTAGTACTAGACTTAGACTTTATATTAAGTCTAAATGAAAGCTTAGTATGAATCATATTGAGTGCTAAGAAAGGCTTAAGGAGTTCCAATTCTATATCATTTTATGAAAATATTTTATTTTTAAATGAATTGGAATTCTTAGATGTAGAGATTAAGTGTTAATCTCATATGGATATGATTCATAAGTTCCTGTTAGAATCATTTGATCAATTCAAATTGTTTTGAAACTATGTAAATTTTTTTTATTATCTGAATTGGCGAGTTCTACACAATGGGACACATTCTAAAAGCTAAGACTAGAATCAATATGATTTAATTCAAATTCTTAACCTTAACTGAAAGGTAAAGGCGATAAGAAGATGAATTATAATACCAAACAGTTGGACAAGCTAATTGCCCTAGTAGTTGCCAAAAGGAAGTTAGACTCAAAAGTATGACTAAAAGGAAAGTGTTTCCGCTTTGGTAAAGCTAAGCATTGTCCATGAATGTTTTCTAGATGGAAATTTACATGTTTTACTTTTTAAAGAGAAAGTTTCCATCCTTTGGTATTGTATGTCTTGGCACTTATGTCTAGATCTTATTAATCTAAATGGTATTCAAGATTGGTGAAAAATGGGCTTTCAGAACCATTATTTTGTTATATTCTCTCATTCTATAAATTATCTTTAGAGGATAATATGATCTAGGACTCGTTTATTGTAAAAGAATATAGTTTCAATGACTTCTTTAAGTCAGTGTATACATGAAGGAGGAATAAGACTCTTTTGGAGATATACTCTAATTAAGTATTTCCATTTTCTTATTTATTTTGGAGATATACTCTAATTATTACAATACATTTTCTAAAATTGATTTGAAGAGTTTGTTCCTAGGATATTTGTCAATTTGTGGATTAGGTGAAAACCTAGTATATGATACTTCTACTTTTGGAGATGTCCAACACTTGTGCTAGAAAGGAAGTCTGACAAATTGGAATCAAAAGGTAGAAAATGTGTGTTTATGTTGGGTATCCAAAAGGAATTGCGGAAGATTATTTTGGTAGTCATAAAGAAGAAAAGATGTTTGTAAAGTACAAATACAAAGTTTCTTGATGATGACTATCTGAACAATCTTAAAGCTAAACGTAGAATTGTTCTAGGAGAAAAATGTCAGAATTTGTTGTAGGACAACTATAAAATACATTAATAAATGAGATGGTTGTATTAGATACACCACAAGAAATTATTCTATAGATAAAGCTAGTACACCAGTACAATATCGTAGTGGGAGGATTATTAATTACCAACTAAATTCATATTTTTGGGATAAACTTTTGAAGTCATTCTACAAGGTTATGAATTTGATCATCGGTCCTATGTAGAAGTAATAGATGATATGAATATGGATTACTGAATCAAGGTAATGTGAATAGAATTAGATTTTATTAAAGTCTAGAACTTGTAGAGGCGCCTAGTAGCATTAAGCCTATTGTTCTCAAATAGGTCTACAAGAAAATGAGATTGATAGATTTGAAGGTGCAAACCTTCAAAGTCAAGCCTAGTGATGAAAAGATTTATTCAGAAAGAAATAGTTCGACTATGAAAAGATTTTTTCACCAATAGTCAAGTATGACTCTATCTAGATTCTCTTATACATTATATTTCATTTGGATGAAATATGGTAATGGATATCAAGAAAGCTTCTTTTAGTAGCAACCTTGAGGAAGACATCTATATGATGTAACTAGACTTGAACATAGCAAAGAACCAGTAGTGTTAAGTATGCAAGTTGCTTAAATTCCATTAATGGACCAAAGCAAGCATATGAATCATAAAATATCATTTTTGATCAAGAAATCAATTTTTTTGATTTTGATCAAGTATTAAAAAGGCCTTATGTGTGTAAAAGCTATATAGAACAATACGTTTCTTAATGTATGTTGATGACATTGTAATTATTTAGAATGAAGTAGAGTTATTGTCATCAATAGAGTTTTTGTTGTCTAGTCTAGTTTGATATAAAGAACTTGAGAAATACTGGTCACATCGTAAGAATTAAAATTTGTTAAAATTCAGAAATTAGGATGTTGGGTCTATCTCAAATTGCTTAAATAGATTAGATTTTAGCCAAGTATAGCATGTAATACTTCAAGAAAGGATTCTTTCCTTTTAAGTTTGAAGTTCTTTTATAAAGGACTATAAGTCCTGAGACATATAAAAGAAAGAGCATATTATGACGGTTCCTAATACCATATTGTAGGGACTCAATTTGGAAAAGCTTTCTGAAATCAAAAGGAAAAACGGTCCAACAAGCCCAAACAATAAATTTTTAGAGAGTGGGTTCAAGGACTAGGCCCTAATAAACGGACAACGCTTCAAAATAGGATCTTCACCCGTTGAAGGCTGGCACACTAAGATTATTTGTCAAGCTTCCTCCTCGGCGTTCATTTGAGGATCCTCATTTCCGGAGGTCCCCCTTGCTGTTCTGTTTGGTTCCCTTTATATAACCCTCTTCTCACCATCTCTTTCTTCCACTTATTGATCATCCGTGCGCTTCCTTCCTGACCGTTTGTCCCATCAACTGTGTTATCAGTAATCATATGATTTGTAGTGGCCAAAGTTACCCTGTCCAAGAGTCACATCTCCATTAGGGCGGTCAGGGGATTAGGTGAACACATTTATTGTGGAGATGACAACCTGTCCTGGGCTTGTTCCCCCACTTTGTGTTGTCCTCGATTCGCCGAGGACAGGGTCATCCTCAGCGAGGTCCTTATAGCCCAGGGCTCAACATAATGTCCTCGAGAAATTCTCCATCTTCGGCATGGGCCTTGGGCTGAGTGTAAAATAGGCCGAGGCTATCAAACTTTCAGGCCCCATAATAGCCCCTCAAAACCCTGTTGCCCGCATCCTCGGACGGGGATGAGGGTTTTGATATCCCTGGGCCTTTTTCGTGATTCATCCAACATCGGTCAACGTCAGCATTGGAGTCTTTTCGCTTGCCCAATGGACGTTTCTGGCGCCTCGATATTCGGCGCGCGTTCGCATTAAATTTTCTGCGGCTTCATGTTCCCCACGTCCAGCGGTGTGATGGCAATCAATCGATGGGGATTTCTTGCCTTTATGGGCGGGAAGTTTCGCCTGATTAATTTTGATTGAGAGTATAAATGCTCATTTGAACTGCTTGGTCTCCTTATTTGTACTTTCAAGAATTTCGACGTGCACACTCTGAATCTAGTACCATCTCCACACTGGCCAATGCCCTTTTTTGGCATAAAGAGTCTGTCCGAGGAGAATCTCCCCATTTCTGTAAGTCTCCTTCTCTCTGTAGCACAAACTTCTCTCTACTTCCTTTTTCTCTTTTGTTTTCTCTCTTTTGGGTCTTTGAGTCGTTGCTAGGGATGGGTAAATTTAAGAAATTAGTTGAGTCTAAAGAGATGATAGAGAAATTCATTGCTAATTATGGGATACCCGGTAATGTCGGCTTGAGGTACTGCAAAGAAGGAGAGTGGTACACTAAAAGGAATGAGGACAAAGTTGTGATTCCCATAGTAGCCTTAATAGAGGGAGGCATGAGAATCCCTATGGGGCCAGTGATGAGAGGTTACCTTAGGCATTTTCGGCTAGCTCCTACCCAGTGCGCCGTTAATATGTTTAGGATACTAGGGTGTGTAGATGTCCTGAATGAGAAAATGGGGTTGAGTTTAACCCACCATGATGTGAATTGGTGCTACAATCTTCAGCACCTAAAGGGTAAGTTATACTATATGAAGACAAGGGACGATAGGGTTCAGCTTATCAAGTGCCTCCCCGATTCTAGTAAGGGTTTGACTCAAGATTTTCTCATAGTGTCGGGGGAGTGGCACGATGGTCTCCACTGCCCGACAGTAGAGGGAAAGCCAGGTAGGGTATTTGAAGTAGAAGGTGGTCTAACTTCTTTTCTTTTTTCTTTGTCGTATATCTTATTTGTTTGATTGATCATAGGAGTTTTGTTTCTCTTTTCTCAGATCTGCACGCCTTCACACGTCATTTTCACTTGGTCAATAAGCAGGACCTGGAAGTCGTTCTTAGGGCGGAGCTTTTTCTGAACGAGACCGATAATCAGGTTAGAGCTGCCCATAAGATCCTCGGATGTAATCCGGCCTAGAAGTCGTTTTCGGTCCCAAAGCACGTTATCAGTGCTCGTGATCCTCGACTTAGGCAAATCACCGTGGTAGAGGACAGATTTTCATTTTCCAAAGGAACTTCTATTCCGGAGGGCATCCCATTAGTAGGTTCTTCTTCGTCCCATCAAGCAATATAGGCCGAAGAAGGGAGCTTGGAGAAAGGCGAAGAAGTGGTCGAATTAAGCTCATTTGAAGACGAATTTGGTGTATTTGGCTGAGTTAATTAGTCTGAGGATCCCTCTGGTGATTTGGGAGACCCCCAATTGTCCAAAGCCGACCTCTAACCTTCAGGGGTTGGAATTCAGACGAAGATGGGTTCCAAGAGACAGCCCCAAACCAGTCTTCTTGACCTGCTTAAGGGCAAGTCTAGGAAAGGTGTGCCGAGTAAGTCATAGCCCAAACCCCCTCTACCTCTGCTTATGCCTTCGCCTACGCAGGCCAGGTCGTCCTCCATCCCTCAAATCTCAGATTCTCGACCTGAGTCCTCCGATCCAAAAAGAAAGAGGCCTTCCAAGGGCAAAGACCTAGTGGATGGGGGCAGATTCAATTCTTCTCCAGAGGAAGGTGAAGCCCGCCGACCTTCTAAACAACTAAGGCTTAGTGGTCAGCGTAAAGGATAAGAAACCATTTAGCAATCCAAGCCCCAGGCTTGGCTGCCCGCTGCCATGCTCCATGGGCAACCTTTGATGGATGACGCTACTCTCCAAGATTTTCGAGGAGGTGAAGGGGCTCGCGTAGCCGATGCCCTTGAGAGATCCTTTCTACTCCCCGTCGACATGGCTGAGCTTGGGAACATGGGGGGCAAGAGGTTGCCTACGACCTTAAGAGATACCTGGGCATAGTAAGACCTTTGGTACTTGTCTATTTTGTTTGAATTTTACCGCCTAGCACCTCCCTTCCCCTTAATGGCATACTTGTTTTGGTTGGTAGGCTATCCAGGCTGTTTTCAGGTTAGACGAGGAGGCCGACGTACAGAGTAACGCTCTGGGGAAGGAGTGCGATAAGTTCCTATAGGCTGCAAGTACCCTATGAGATTTGTGACAGATCTTAAGAAAGCGATTGACAGTTTGGAGGAGATGACAAGGGTTAGAGATAGCGCGGCTTCTGACCTAGCCGTTGCTACAAAATAAGCCGAGGACCAAACGAAGCATTTGCAGGACTCTGAGGGCCAATTACAGGCTGCTCAAAAGGACATCACCGACCTAAAGCAAAAGTTGGCCGAGGCGGTTGGGTCGAAAGGTATTACCGAGTACGTTAGGGACGAGGCCGTGAGGGCCAAAGATGAAGCAGTGTTTGCGAGAATAGATGCCGAGCATTTCGTAGAACAAGTGGAGGAAGAGGCCTTTGCTGAAGGGGTGGCTAAAACTGAAGCTACCCTTAAGGCTCAAATCCCCAAAATGTGTAGGCGCTTTTGTTCCCAGACATGGAATGAAGCCCTCAACTAAGCAGGGATTGATGCCTCATCTGACCTTAGGAGAGCGAAGAGGGTGTATTACCCCTTGCAATTCGCAAGGTTATCCCCGTTACTTCTGAGGCGAAGTCCGCTTTGCCAGCAGTAGATGAAAGTCAAACTAAAGCTGTCGAGGATGCATCTTCAGCGGACAGACCTGTCGAAGGGGCTGAACTCCATGAAGCGTTGAAGGGGGCGGGAACAGATGGTCAAGAAATGCCTTAGGGTGTGGTGAAGCCTCCTGTTGATCCTCAAGCCACACTTGTTACCCCTCAGATCCCTCCTGCCGGGGAAGGATCCTCCGAAGTAGCCCCTCGGAAGTAGGGTCCCGAGGTGTGAGTCAAAGTCCTCCGATAGGCTCCTCGAAGCAAATTGCCCGCCGATTTAGGTAAGTAAGCCATCTCGGTGGACTACCCCATTCAGATGGCGTGGACATTCCTATTTGTTTTCTTTTTCATTTCATCTCACTTTTTGCCATGGCGACATTGTAACAGAATTACACACTTTCTTATTTGAAATACACATTCAGTAATTCACTTTTATCTCTTTGATTGATACTCCATTTTACTCGTTATACTTTAATGTTTCACTCAATACTTTAGTTCTATCTAAAACATAGAATTTTTTTTTGAATTAGTTAGTTTCCCTATAGGCCAGAGTCCGAGGACCATGCAAGGCCTTGGTTCTGTCTAACACTTAGAATCCTTTTCGAAGTAGTTAGTCTCTCCAGAGGCTTGAGTTTGAGGACTATGCAAGGCCTTGGTTTTGCCTAACACTTAGAATCTTTTTTGAATTAGTTAGTTTCCCCATATGCTTGAGTTCGAGGACCATGCAAGGCTTTGGTTCTGTCTAGCACTTAAAATCTTTTTTTGAATTAGTTAGTTTCCCCACAGGCTTGAGTCCAAGGACCATCCAAGGCCTTGGTTCTGTCTAACACTTAGAATCTTCTTTGAATTAGTTAGTTTCCCCAAAGGTTTGAGTCCGAAGACCATGCAAGGCCTTGGTTCTGTCTAACACTTAGAATCTTTTTTGAATTAGTTAGTTTCCCCATAGGCCTGAGTCTGAGGACCATGCAAGGCCTTGGTTCTGTCTAACACTTAGAATCTTTTTTGAAATAGTTAGTTTCCCCAATAGGCTTGAGTCTGAGGACCACGCAAGACCTTGGTTCTGTTTAACACGTAGAATCCTTTTTGAATTAGTTAGTTTCCCCATAGGCCTGAGTCTGAGGACCACGCAAGGCCTTGGTTTTGGCTAACACTTAGAATCTTTTTTGAAGTAGTTAGTTTCCCCATAAGCTTGAGTCTGAGGACTATGCAAGGACTTGGTTCTGTCTAACACTTAGAATCTTTTTTGAATTAGTTAGTTTCCCCAAAGGCTTGAGTCCGAGGATCATGCAAGACCTTGCTTTTGTCTGACACTTAGAATCTTTTTTGAATTAGTTAGTTTCCCCATAGGCCTGAGTTTGAGGACCATGCAAGGCTTTGGTTCTGGCTAACACTTAGAATCTTTTTTGAAGTAGTTACTTTTCCCATAGGCTTGAGTCTGAGTATCATGCAAGGCCTTAGTTCTGTCTAACACTTAGAGATTTTTTTTTTTAATTAGTTAGTTTCCTCATAGGCCTAAGTCCGAGGACCACGCAAGGTCTTGGTTCTATCTAACACTTAGAATATTTTTTTGAATTAGTTAGTTTCCCCATAGACTTAAGTCTGAGAACCATGCAAGGTCTTGGTTCTGTCTAACACTTAGAATCTTTTTCTGAATTAGTTAGTTTCCACATAGGCTTAAGTCTAAGGATCATGCAAGGCCTTGGTTCTGTCTAACACTTAGAATCTTTTTTGAAGTAGTTAGTTTCCCCATAAGCTTGAGTCGGAGGACCATGCAAGGCCTTGGTTCTGTCTAACACTTAGAATCTTTTTTGAATTAGTTAGTTTTCCCATAAGCTTGAGTCGGAGGACCATGCAAGGCCTTGGTTCTGTCTAACACTTAGAATCTTTTTTGAATTAGTTAGTTTCCCTATAGGCTTGAGTCGAGGACCATGCAAGGCCTTAGTTCTGTCTAACACTTAGAAATTTTTTTTGAATTAGATAGTTTTCCCATAGGCTTGAGTCTGAGGACCATGCAAGGCCTTGATTCTACCTAACACTTAGAATCCTTTTTTAGATTAGTTAGTTTCCCCATAGGCTTGAGTCCAAGGACCATGCAAGGCCTTGGTCCTGTCTAACACTTAGAATCTTTTTTAAAGTAGTTAGTTTCCCCAAAGGCTTGAGTCCGAGGATCATGCAAGGCCTTGGTTCTGTCTAACACTTAGACTCTTTTTTGAATTAGTTAGTTTCCTCCGAGGCTTGAGTCTGAGGACCATGCAAGACCTTGGTTCTGTCTAACACTTAGAATCTTTTTTGAATTAGTTAGTTTCCCCATAGGCTTGAGTCCGAGGACCATGCAAGGCCTTGGTTCTGTCTAACACTTAGAATCTTTTTTTGAATTAGTTAGTTTCTCCATAGGCATGAGTCCGAGGACCATGCAAGGCCTTGGTTCTGTCTAATACTCAGAATCGTTTTTTGAATTAGTTAGTTTCCACACAGGCTTGAGTCCGAGAATCATGTAAGGCCTTGGTTCTGTCTAACACTTAGAATCTTTTTTGAAGTAGTTAGTTTCCCCATAAGCTTGAGTCCGAGGACCATGCAAGGCCTTGGTTCTGTCTAACACTTAGAATCTTTTTTGAATTAGTTAGTTTCCCCATAGGCTTGAGTCTGAGGACCATGCAAGGCCTTGGTTCTGTCTAACACTTAGAATTTTTTTTGAATTAGTTAGTTTCCCCACAGGCTTGAGTCGAGGACCATGCAAGGCCTTGGTTCTGTCTAACACTTAGAATTTTATTTTGAATTAGTTAGTTTCCCTATAGGCTTAAGTCCGAGGACCATGCAAGGCCTTGGTTCTGTCTAACACTTATAATCTTTTTTTAAATTAGTTAGTTTCCCCATAGGCTTGAGTCCGAGGACCATGCAAGGCCTTGGTTCTATTTAACACTTAGAATCTTTTTTGAAGTAGTTAGTTTCCCCATAGTCTTGAGTTTGAGGATCATGCAAGGCCTTGGTTTTGGCTAACACTTAAAATCTTTTTTGAATTAGTTAGTTTCCTCATAGGCTTGAGTCTGAGGACCATGCAAGACCTTGGTTTTGTCTAACACTTAGAATCTTTTTTGAATTAGTTATTTTCCCCATAGGCTTGAGTTCGAGGACCATACAAGGCCTTGATTCTGTCTAACACTTAGAATCTTTTTTTGAATTAGTTAGTTTCTCCATAGGCTTGAGTCTGAGGACCATGCAAGGCCTTGGTTCTTTCTAACACTTAGAATCTTTTTTTGAATTAGTTAGTTTCCCCATAGGCTTGAGTCCGAGGACCATGCAAGGTCTTGGTTCTGTCTAACACCTAGAATATTTTTTGAGTTTGTTAGTTTCCCTGTAGGCTTGAGTCCGAGGACCATGCAAGGCCTTGGTTCTGTCTAACACTTAGAATCTTTTTTTGAATGAGTTAGTTTCTCCATAGGCTTGAGTCCGAGGACCATGCAAGTTCTTGGTTCTGTCTAACACTTAGAATCTTTTTTGAAGTAGTTAGTTTACCCATAGGCTTGAGTCCGAGGAGCATGGGAGGTCTTGGTTCTATTTGAAACTTAGAATTTTTTTTGAAGTAGTTAGTTTCCCCATAGGCTTAGGTCCGAAGACCATGCAAGGCCTTGGTTTTATCTAACACTTAAAATATTTTTTGAAGTAGTTAGTTTCCCCATAGGCTTGAGTCCGAGGACTATGCAAGGCCTTGGTTCTGTCTAACACTTAGAATCTTTTTTGAGTTTGTTGGTTTCCTTGTAGGCTTGAGTCCGAGGACCATGCATGGCCTTGGTTCTGTCTAACACTTAGAATCTTTTTTGAAGTAGTTAGTTTCCCCATAGGCTTGTGTTTGAGGACCATGCATGGCCTTAGCTCTGTCTAACACTTAGAAAATGTTTTGTTGTTGTTTTTTGTTTTTTGTTTTTTGTTTGTTTGTTTTTTTTTTTTTTTTTGGTGGTATGATGACGGCCTCGGCTCTGCTTCACTGGAAGTGGGCCATCCTTGAGTCAAATCCTTGACCCCGCGGTGTCCAGGGTAGTGGTGATTTAGATTTCTAACTTTACGCGTGGCAGTAACCCCTTCTTCGGTTCAAGTTTTCGCCTTCCTCAATTACGAGGCGTCCCTTGACTGCTCGCATTCCGCACCTTACGTTTCGATACATGAGAGACGCCCTCATTAATATCCTCGTGGATTAATGCAGATCCAACTGTTTACGGCCCTCCTTGGAATTTGGTTAGGATTAATACCGTTGATAACCCTTTTCTCGCGAATTTTGTGTGGATCAATTCCTACCGGCCTCCACACTCCATATAAGGCTCTTTGGGGGGAGTGGGGGGGGGGGGGGGGGGAAACGTCCTTCCACACTCCATGAATCCCCTAACAAAATAGGGAACACGTCCCCTCAGCTCTCTAAGCCCTTTTAACAACCCTGCCAGGATTGTGACAAGAGTTTGAAGAAACGTGGTGGCCTTGGATGGGAGTGAGGGTGCACAGGCCAAAGGTCCCCCTTCCTCGGCCGAGAGCTGTTATGGCTGTAGCCCATGCCAGACTTCTGGCGCGGTAGAGTTTGAGCGTTATCTCGTTGGTGTCGTGCATGGCGGTCAGGAGGGAAGTCCCTGAAGTACGTAACGCTCTGCCCCGAGGCGCACCCATGCCTGCCCTTCAGACTGGTAGTGACTTGCACCTAGCCTGTCCATCGGTGGAAGCTCGCAAGATCATGTCATGTCCAGTGCCGGGGTGTTGTCATCTCTAACGGCCAACAAATGTGGGGCTGGGAGAGAATCAAGGGAACATTATGGGGAGGGGTCGTTAGGTGCCCATACATCTGCTCATCTCTTCTCATCAGCACCATCTGCACAGGTTCGGGGGTCGTTGGCAGCCTTAAAACAAGCCTGCCTCAGCCCCTTCCCTAAAGTTAGTTTTAGAACAGGCCCATCTGGGCCTCTGTTTATAGCATTAGCTTTAAAACATGCCTGCCTGAGTCTCTATTTGTATCTTGTATTTGCTTTTCGATTAATAAAATGTTGTTGTGTTTGTTTTCTTCTCCTATTCTTCGAATTTCTTACTTTCCTGCAACAATCATATCTTGTGCAAAAGCGTTATTGTTGGTTGTTACTTAGTTTTTTTTTTTTTTTTTTTTTTTTTTTTTTTTTTTTTTTTTTGAATCGAGGTACCTTGCGCAAGCCCCCAATGATGGAAATCGTTAGCCGTTGCACCTACTAACGCCCTAGTCCTTCTTGCAAACGGCGCCAATTGTAGGGACTTAATTTGGAAAAGCCTTCTGAAATCAAAAGGAAAAATGGTCTAACAAGCCCAAACAATAAATTTTTAGAGAGCGTGTTCAAGGACTAGGCCCTAACAAACAGATAACGCTCCAAAATAGGATCTTCACCCATTGAAGGCTGGCACACTAAGATTATTCATCAAGGTTCCTCCTCGGCGTTCATCCGAGGATCCTCCTTTCCGGAGGTCCCCCTTGCTGTTCTGTTTGGTTCCCCTTATATAGCCCTCTTCTCACCATCTCTTTCTTCCACCTGTTGATCATCCGTGCGCTTCTCTCCTGACCGTCCGTCCCATTAGCTGTGTTATAAGTAATCATGTGATTTGTAGTGGCCAAGGTTACCCTGTCTAGGAGTCACATCTCCATTAGGGCGGTTAGGGATTAGGTGAGCGCATTTATTGTGAAGATGACAACCTGTCCTGGGCTTGTTCCCCCACTTTATGTTGTCCTTGGTCCGCCAAGGACAGGGTTATCCTCGGTGAGGTCCTTACAGCCCAAGCCTCAACACAACGTCCTCGAGCAATTCTCCATCTTTGGCATGGGCCTTGGGCCGGGTGTAAAATGGGCCAAGGCTATCAGACTTTCAGGCCCCACACATATCAATAGGAAGTCTTTATGCTATGCTATATACTAGGCTAAATATCTATTTTGTGGTGGGCATGATAAGCAAATATTAATTGAATCTAAGATCACTTAATTTAGTAGGAGTAAAGCATATACTCAAATATCTTAGGAGAATGAGGGATTATATGCTTGTCCACCAAAGTGAGGATTTGATAGTTACTGGATGTTCAAATATTGACTTGTAATTTGATTGTGATTCATGAAGTTGGACTTCAAGATATGTGTTCATCCTAGGTGGTAAAGATATACATTAAGCGTAAGTATTATCTCATTAGAGAGATATGAGTACGTGAGTAGTAGTAGAAAAGATAATTTATGCAATAAATTTGGCTAAAACTTGTTTCCAAACCTTGCCTTAGAGTGACTATGAATCACTCTAAAGGGAGATAAGTGTTGGATATATGGTAAATTGTCTTTGAGGGCAAGTGGGAGATTGTTAGGATTTTTGCCCTAAAATCCAATTTATTGGCATGTCATAAATAATTAAATTATTTAATTATATGAGACTATTTATACATGAACTAATGGGATATTATCTTAGTCCATGGGATGCATAGTATATGATTTATGTGATTTAGTCATAGAAGATATAAATCACAAGTTCTTTGTAAACTCAAAATTTTAGTTCGTAGTCAGTGACAAAATTGAACTATAACATATCAACTAAGATGATTTGTCTTGATCATGGAAGTGGAGACTTCTAGTTGATATTTTGATATGTTTTAAGAGTTAATACATATTGAACTAGACCACTGTGAGATTTATTATTCTCCTAACAACTGTCAAATGAACAATAAATCTTACAACTTTTATTAACATCAACTCTAAATTCTAAGAGAATAATAAACTTGATCATGAGGTATAGATTGCTTTGATGTATTAGGATTGAGATCTAAAGTCACGATCAAACCCTCAGTATGTTGGGCAACCGCATTTAATATTGATGCAACATATATTCTCAAGATGAAATTCATAATCTCTTAACGGAGATATAAAATATTTCCTTGAGATAAGTTTAATGAGTTTGGTTATTTAATAGTAAAGAGTTACTAAAGTATATATTTTTGAAATTAAATTTCATAAATATAAGATGAATAACTTAAACGATTAAATCAAATACTCAATGATTAAGATATAGTAATCTTCAAAGTGGTAGTCAACATTAATGACTTTGTATTATTACGAATATTTTAATGAAAGAGTTGCATGTACAATAAAGTCTTGGGATATAATTTATTAATAAGGTCTAAAGTGCAATTATATTCATATAGCGGTATTGAATATAATTAATGGTAACTTTGGACTTGTTAAGAGTTGACAGAAAAGCCTAAGAGCCATTCGAGCTAAAGTCTTATTTATTCCCTTTTGGTCTCACTCTAAGCCACATACTAAAGCCCAATTGGAATGACCTAAAAGGCTAGCCCAATTAAATAATTAGTTATATAAGGAGAAAAACATATAGAATTTCATAAGAGATTTTTCATTAAGATCATATAAGGAATAAAATGGTGTGTGTGTGTGAGTGCGAGACACTCTTTTATTCTCCCCTTGGAAACTGATTGAGAGACCACACTTCTTGGGCATTAAGTGGAATTGGAGTGAAGATTAAAAGTGTTCCCAAGTACTTCTAATATTTTGGTTTTTGAATTTCACCTCACCAAGGTACGCGTTCTTGCTTTAAAATTCTAAAACTTATATAGTACATATTATCAATTATGAATAAAGTAGATTTGTTAATTTTTCGTTGCGTATGTTTTATATGTGATACAAACATGTATTTTTTCCAACTATATATATATATATATAGGGACGGACTTAGCATTTTAAGTTAATAAGGGCCGGAGTATAAAGAAAAAAAAACTTCAAATAGGCATCCACATGGTATTAAAAAATTATAAATACATAAAATCATTGTTTCTGAATACATTAAGATGCAATTATCTACCAATAAAGACGAAAACAAAAACAAAATAATGTTTTCTTTTTAATACTAAGCTTACTAGGATATATATATATATATATATATTTTTTTTTGGTTGAAGTTAGAGCATTCACTGTAGCGTTGCTAAAAGTTTTAGCTTTTAGCTCCTTAAAAAACTACTTTATCTATTTTACCACTTCACTTTATAATACATCTAATATCAAATGTTCTATTTTTTTTTTTTTATCACTTCATTTAAAATAATACAAACAACTAAAGAGAGAAAATTTTATTTTTTTAAATGAAGGAAGAGATATAATCTTTGTTAGGGATGTATTTATGTAATTGGCTAATCCTTTGACAAAACACACTTTACTTGTAATTGGATAGATCTATGATAGATTTAGTACTTCAAGAAACAAGTGTTCAAGTTTAATATTGAAACCATGCAAATCTGTCTAAGAAACAAGTGAAGAATGTGCTGCTCATTAAAGCTCGACAGAAGTCTCGATAGAATCCTTTCTATTGAGAATTATTGCTGAAGCTTGATAGAAGCTTGACACAAGCTATATCTGTCGAGAGTTATGAAATCAAATATTTCAGATCTGATTACACGCATATTCTTGAATATTTGTGTAGGATTTTTTTTCTCATAACCCTAGACATATATAAGGATTATTTTAAAAGCCGTCATATGGAGATGCAAAGTGATAATACGTGCATATTGTGACCGGAGACTAAATTTGCTCTAATTCATTATATTCTCTGTAGAAGCTACTGTGTCTTTACGCCAAAGGTTTTGTGACCAAGGAGCTTCCTGATCTTCATTGTTGATGAATTGAAGAACTTTGCAACTAACAATCTTTCTCAAGTTGGTGTCTTAGTCACATACTGAGATTTGTGCATCATTGGTTAGTCAAGTACTAAGATTTGTGCATTGAATGGAGAGATTGCCGCTACAATATAAGTCCAATTGGGTATTGGAGTAAGGGTTCAACTGTAAGTTGGTATTGGGTACTGGAATTCCTTTTACTTGTAACCGCTTGTATTGATAATAGTGGATTCTAAAGAGTGGTGACCTTAAATTCACCCGGTGGGGTTTTGCCATTGTGGTTTTCCCTATTCGTAAACAAATCACGCATGTCAAATTTATTTTCTGTTGCATTTAGTTATTGGGTGATTTATTTGTGTTACCACGCTATTGCATGTTAAATTGACTTAATTAATTAACTTGGATAATTAATTAATTAATTTTCTAAAGGGATCAATCCATTTTTGGCCTATCAATCTTAATAAAAAAATTGTATTTTATTTTTAATAACTTGCTACAGTCAACTAGTATTTATACTAGTTTACTGTAATTGCAAAAAATTTAGTTTTAACTTCTCCAATAACACGAGTTTTTTAGTTATTTAGTGGTAAAATAGTTTCTTTTGCTAAAATACATTCATCATGGTGAATGTTTTTATTATTTTTGTTAAATTTTTAGGTTGAATAGTTGTTATTTGGGTTAGGCTAGTTAGGTTGATTAGAAAGAAGGAGAGCCTAAGGTTTTAGAAGGGAGGCCAACTACAAAAATAAAATATAGTATAACAAAAAATAAATAATTTTTTTGGATCCAGGGGCCTAGGCCCCCACCTAAGTCCGTCCATGTATATATACCCAAAAATATATATACACCTCTATAATACTTAAATAGATATCAATTTATCATTCCTTAAAAATAAATAAATAAACTTCATTCCTTGTATAATTAGTGTGCATTTGGGTTATGATGAAAAAAGAAGATTATTTCACTATTCAGCTTATTTTTGCTACTATTTATGGGTTCTACTGCACTTTTTGGCACTATTCATAGGCCCTACTGTACTATTTCAACTAATTTTTATTTTTATTTATAATACTTTCAGCAATAATTTTTCAATTTTATAAAAATAAATAGTATCCAAATATACCCTTACTTTTCCTCTCTCCAGCAAAATTGTACCCAAGGAACTTTACCTCTCAAATTATATTGGTGTCCATCTCTAAACACCCATCAACGACCACAATCTTGATAACCATTTGAAGCATCAATATTTTCATTATCATTTGATGCCTTTAAGTTGTCAAATCACTATATATATATATATATATATTTGTTAGGAAATTGGGATATAAAATTACTTTTTTATTTTTTAATTAAATTTTAATATTATTTTATTGATTTGAAAATTAGAGATTAATCTTATTTTTAAAAATATTTCATTTTTAGGATAATTGAGCCTCACAATAATTGTAAATATAATTATATATTTAAATTATTTTAGAAATATAATTTCTAAAATACATACATGGGGTCTTATTTCAATTTTACAATCAAATATATGAATAAGAATAATTATTCCATTACAACATCTTTTATTAGCAATATTCTAGATTCCTATTTCTAACGTAATTACTACTTATTATAATAAACTTTCCCTAAATGACTTCTTTAACAAGGAAAAGATGTTGATCTCATTTGTTGAAAACCCAAAACTAATCAAATTAAGAATTCAATACAATTTCTAACAACAAGAAAATTAAAATTAATTGAGAAAAACTTTTAAAAATTAAAAATGTGTCATCACAAAGAATGCCATTGAGAGTAAGATATATTTGAAACACGGATATAGGCCACCACAAAGAATATCATTACTTATAGACAATTACTTGAACTTCAACTATTTAGCATCTTGCATCTTTATTTTCTTTAGTTTTGTTATATTTTTTGCTAAATGATAAAATTATGGTGTAAATGCACTTTTGGTCCCTACATTTTGGGGTCATTTATATTTTAGTTCCTTCATTTCTATTTTACCACTTTTAGTCTTTAAAATGAAAACGCGTTCCATTTTGGTCCTTACAATCACTCATTTAATGAAAATATCTTACGTGGCAAACGGAATACACTGTTAGCACAGTAAATGCTGACATGTGCATTAAAATAATTTTTTTTTTTTATTTAATAAGTGCCACACCTGCTTAGAATTTAAAAAATTAATTTATCAATTTTAACAAAATTAAAAAAAAAAAGGAAAAAACAGTATTAAAAAAAAAAAAAACACTAATTTAGATCTAAATCATACAAACCCAGAAAATCATACAAACCTAGAAAATCATACAAACCCATCAAGAACAAACAAGAGCACAAACCCAAAAAAATCATACAAACCTAGAAAATCAAACATAGAAAAATCATAAATGAATATTGTACAAAACATAATCAATCCATATATATGCACAAACCAAATCATCTAAAAGAAAAAATAGGTTTAAATCCAAAATTTAATCAATACAATCATTAACAAAATACCCACAAAATTGAACAAACCCAACTCAATCCCTCAACCATACCAACAACAACAAACACAACTTCCACCCAAAAAAAATACCCCATAAAACCATTAACCCAACACACCTCAAACTCTTTCTCTCAGTAAACTCCCTTGACCGAATCTTAAGCCCTCATTAGAATCCTATATTTTGAACAAGGTGAAAACCCCCACTCAGATCAACAAAAATCATCACCCACAAACCCACCATCGGAGTGCACCGCCACCTATCTCCACCGAAATCTCCACCACTAAACTGACAGATAGAGAGAGATTTGAGACAAAAACCACCTACTGATCCAAGAGCACCCAACAATCTGAGGCAGAGACCCACCGATCTAAGAGAGAGACCCGCTGCTTTGAGAGAGACAGTGATCTAAGATAGAGAAAGAGACACCTACTTAAGAGAGAGAGAGAGAGAGAGAAAGATTTGGGATTTTCAGCTAAGAGATTGAGAGAGTTTGAGAGAGAGTTTGAGGAAGGTATTTTGAGCTGAGAGAGGAGAGATTGGGGAAGAACATGAACAATCATATGTTCTAGTGAAGAACATGTCTTCCAAAAATATAACGAAAAGAATATTTTATTTTATTTTTTAAAAAATAATAAGTTTATTTTAATTATTTTATTTTATTTTGTTTGATGTGGCTTATATATATATATATATATATATATATATATCTAAAATGTTGATATGTCATTTATTAATTGCCAAATAATTTTTTTATTATTATTATTTTAATGGCCACGTCAGCATTAAGTGTGTTTCTGTTTGCCATGTAGGATTCTTCCGTTAAGTGAGTAACGGTAGGGACCAAAATGGAGCATGTTTTTCATTTAAAGGACTAAAGGTGGAAAAATAGAAATGTAGGGACCAAAATAGAAATGACCCCAAAATGTAGAGAACAAAAGTGTATTTACGCCTAAAATTATTAAAGATAAAAGAGGTCAAGGCCTGGGTCACCTACCACCTTTGCCCCTGATGATGCACAAAATCGTCAGTGAGTTGATTGTCCACTCACGTGCCAATTGATGTACCTGAAGAACAAAAAAGAAACAACTTATAGAAAGCATTGATGTGGTGTCAACCAAAGACCCTCCAAAGGTTAAGTTAGTGGCTGAAGAATCTCTAAGAACTTAATAGTGTGAGAGATTGAGATTTTCACGTATCTTGGGGGAGAGGAGGTCTGGTATTTATATAGTGGTGTAGAGTTAACTAAGACCCCTTTAAATACGAGATCTTTCCATGTAGAGGAGATTTGGAGTTTAGGCTTCAAGATCTTAGGGCTTCCTTTTCCATACGGGGAAGATCCAAATGTGTAGTAGGGTTTCTGTGGTGTGCAAGTTATTTCCATATGGGGATGTATAAGTGGGGACCATGCAAGAGTTAATGGGGCCCCATGTACTTAATAGTCGGTATGCATAGCCATCTGTCAGGCCCCTTCATCTCTCCTGTCGTACCACACCTCTAATCCATCTGTCGGCCTTTATGAGTATGTCACCCGTCGGGACCAATGGCCTAGTACCCGATGAGTCTTTCTGAAGCTAATGGTTGCTCTAAGACGATCGTACTGTCGGGTCCTTATGGAAACGGAGGGAGGTGTATATCTCGACGACTCATTAGGCGAAGTGTTTTCATCTTGACAGGTCGAAGAGTTGAAAAAATTTATGTTGGAAATATCCTGATCAGCCTCCATGTTGTAGGTAGAAAGATTGGAGATGGGATACATTTCTCAATTCTAAATATTTGTGAAAAATACCTCTAACCTCTTTGTTATGCTTAGCTTTTGAATAGGATGTGATAATGCCAAAAATCATCAGTATGTTATTTGTCCAACAGAGCCAATGTCTTCCTTGAATACCTACAAGAAAAAAGAGAGATTTTGGTGGAGAAAACACTAGTGGGGTGTTTTCTTAAAACCCTCCGATGGTGAAGTCAGTATTGTGAATTTAGCTAGTGATAATTAAGTAATCAAAGCTTCTTTAGGATTTCAAGGGTGTATTTGTGTGTACCTTTCCTTCATTTTTCTAATTTCTTTTATAGGACTTAGACTTTGTAACTTGCCTTTATTACGCCATAAATCAGACTTTATTCCCTTTGTAACGTATCAGGTAATAAAGTCGACCATCTTTAATGATCAACGGTTACAGAACCTGCTGAAGGTTTTGTCAATTACTGATATACATAAATCAACATTAATGTCCATTTATTTTCATTTGGACGAAACATTTTCCGATTCATCAGTTGCCCCCTTATTTCAAAATTATTTTTCTAGAGGAGGAACAATTTGTAGGAATAAATTATGTTCATCTATGTTGCTTTAGATTCTATTCTTATCGTATTTATGAGGCACGACTTATTTGGTCAAATTTTTGCCACATGTCATGTTCTGATTGGTTGTTCATGCATTGGGACTCTAAGGGCTAGAAGGATGATCATCTGGAGAAGATGAAGAAAGAAGTGGAAGAAGCTGTGAAGAATTTTAAGGCGTTTGAAAAATATTCTTATAGGCTCATGGTTGAGTATGCTAATGGTTTCGAGCTTCTTCAGTAGTATCTCGTCAAACATTATTTTCTCTTTGCTAGATATGGAGGAAATTGAAAAGGAGATGTTGATTGTGGAGGCCGATCCTGTCAACATAGCCACTGAAGATGCCGTGGTGGATGCTGTAGGTGATGCTGAGAATGTTGCCTCTGTCGCTGACAACATTAATATAGAATAGAAACATTTGTTCCTTTATTTTTTGGGCTCGCATATTTTGAGTGAAGACAATAATTCTTTTTTGGGCCCATATGTTTTGGGCATAAGACAATATTTCTGCTTTCTTTTGAACTCTTTTATTCTATGACTTTGTTGTCATTAGTAGTTTTCTTTTGAACTATTGTGTGCGAGATCAATTTCTCACTTGAATTCTGTGAATTTGTAGTGACATTAATGTGTCACCTAGCAATCTTTTTAAACTACACGACGATCAACATATTTATTTCTTCTGTAATTACTACATGCCACGAGGCAATACATATGTATTTTTTGTGGTATGGTCATTGTGGACAATCAACATGTTGGTTGGTGTGAACACTGTGCACTTGCAAGACAATCATCTTTTAATGGTATGATCGTTTCTTTTTGTTGGACGATCGATGTGTTTGCAAAATAATCATCTTTTAATGATCGTTGCATTTTGTTGGATGATCGATGCGTTTGCGATTGTTGCGTATTGCAAAGCAATCATCTCTTGGTGGCATAATCGTTGCAATGGATGCATTTGTTTTGTGATTGTTGCATGTAGTAGAGCATTCATCTTTATTTTTTGCGATTGTTGCATGTAGCAAAGCAATCATCTTATTTTTGTGATTGTTGCATGTAGTAGAGCATTTGTCTTATTTTTTGCAGTTGTTGCATGTAGCAGAGCAATCGTCTTCCTTTTTTTTTTTTTTTTTTTTTTTTTTTTTTTTTTTGCGATTGGTGTCTGTAGTAGAAAAATTGTCTTATTTTTGTGATTGTTGCCCATAGCAGATTAATCGTCTTTCTTTTTGCAATTGTTGCATTTTGTTCGATGATCGATGTATTTGTGATTGTTGCTCGTAGCAGAGCAATCGTCTTTTTGTGAAGGAATCTTAAGATCGCATTATTTTTGAAAATGAAGTCTTAAGATCTTTATTCAGGGTCTTATTCTTCAAGAAAGACTTTTATTCTGAAACAAAATACAAGGAAGAGATGATAATAAATTGGAAAATAGAAAACCAGAAGAATACTTATTGGTAGTATTTTCTCAAATGTTCAACATTCCATGGATGAGGTAGGTCCATCCCATCCATGTTTGTTAGGTGATAACTTCCTTCTTGTGTGTAGCCTTTGATTCTTATGGGTCCTTCCTAATTTAGGCCCAACTTTCCCTGTGTTGGATCCTTGGTAGCTTGTCCAAGCTTTTTCTCTTGACTCGTCAAGTAGATCAAGATTGACTTTCAGTTCTTCATCATTCTTTGCTTCATCAAATGTAATTGTTTTGAAGCTGGAGCGTTTGATCTTGACTGGTATGACAGCCTCGGATTTGAATGTCAAGTTGAAAGGAGTTTCTCCTAATGGAGTCTTGGCCTCAGATATGAATGTCAAGTTGAAAGGAGTCTTGCCTGTTAAAGTCCTGGCCGTTGTTCTATATGCCCATAGAACAGTAGGCAATTCGTCTACCCAAGCTCCCTTTGCCCTCTCAAGCTTGGATTTGATGATATTTTGTCACTTGCCCATTGGATTGGGGGTGTCCTTAGGTACTCCGAACTTGTTGATAACATTCTTTCAAAGGAACGCTTGTATGTTCTTTTCAGTAATTTTTGCCAAGGGTTATGCTTCAACAATTTGGTGAAGTAATTCATGGTAACCAGCAAAAACTTCATTTGTTTCTTCCCAATTGGCAGAGGTCTAGCTATGTAGATTCTCCATTGAGCGAGAGGCCAAGGGGAAGTTATGGGTGTGAGTTCTTCTACTGGGGCCTTGATTATGTTAGCAAATCACTAACACTTGTCACATGCTTGGACGAATGCGAAGGCATCCTTCTACACAGTTGGCCAATAGTATTCGGTTCTTAATACTTCTGAGGCGAATGGCTATGCCCCTAAGTGGTCGCCACAAATCCCTTCGTAGATCTCGCGAAGTGCATAATTGGCTTCATCTTTCGTTAAGCACCCTAAGTATGGGAATGCGAATCCTCGTTTGTATAAAACTTCATTGATCAGGACAAATCATGAAGCCCTTAATCACAACTTCCTTGCTTCGTTATGATCCACCGGAAGTTCTCCGCTGTGAAGATAATTGAGGATGGGGGTCATCCAATGATTCGAGATCTGGACAGGGAACACTTCCATTATGTTGGTGCTTGGTTCTTTTTGTATTTTGATAGAAACTCCTTTTGCCTAATTAAATTTGCTTGATGATGCTAATTTTGCCAACTGGTTAGCTTGGCTGTTCTATGCTTTTCAGATTTGCAGAAAATTTATTTTTTTCAAAATGATCAGCCAATTGATGGATCATCCATAAGTAATGCTGCATTCTTTCCTAGACGGCTTTATATTCATCATTCACTTGTCTCGTCACCAATTGCGAATCACTGTAGACGTTCAGTTTCTGTGTCCTCAGGGATTTTGCCAACTTCAACCCAGTTAGGTGGGCTTCATATTTAGTCTCATTATTCGTAGTTGGGAACTGGAGTCGAACTGCATATTGGATGATATCCTTTTCTGGTGTCTCAAGGATCACTCCTACTCCTCCTGCATCTTTGTTGGATGATCCATCTACCTTTACCGTCCACCAATCTTCATCTTTATTGCTTTCCATTCTTGGAGTAAATTCTACTATAAAATTGACCAATGCTTGGGCTTTTACTGCTATCCAGGGTCAATATTTGACATTGAACTCCACCAATTCTACTACCCACAAAACCAATCATCTAGCCGTGTCTGGCTTGTTCATGGCTCTCTTCATTGGTTGATCACTCAATACAATGATCGTGTGCGCTTGGAAGTATGGTTGCAGCTTTTGTGATGCTATGATCAAAGCGAAGACCATTTTCTAAATATTGGGGTATTGTGCCTCTGCTCCTTTGAAGGCCTGATTGGTGTAGTGGACGGGCTTTTGTGCTCCATCTTACTTTCGTATCAAAGCCTAACTAACTACACTTTGTGGTATAGCCAAATACAAGAAAAGATCTTCCATTACTTTTGAGGGGTTAAAAAGAGGCGGGGTCATCAGGTATTGTTCCAAACTTTCAAAAGCCTTAGTACATTCATTTGTCCACTCAAATTTTTCTTGAGAAGTTTAAAAAATGGGAAGCACTTATTTGTAGATCAGGACACGAACTTGTTGAGGGCGGTTATTCGTCCGCTCAAACGTTGTATTTCCTTTACATTTGTTAGAGGTGACATTTCAATTATTGCTCTAACTTTGTCTGGGTTTGCTTCTATCCTTCTTTGTGACATAATAAAGCCGAGAAATTTTCCATATGGCACAACAAACATACATTTGGATCGGTTCAACTTCATGTTGTACTTTCGAAAGGTGTTGAAAGTCTCTTCTAAATCTGCTAAGTGGTTTACTATTTGTCGGCTCTTGACCAACTTGTCATCTACATACACCTTCGCATTTCATCCAATCTGATTGTGGAACACGCAATTGACCAATCTTTGATATGTGGCACCTGCGTTTTTGAGTCCAAAAGGCATTACCTTGTAGCAGTAGAGGCCTTGATTGGTAATAAATGTTGTTTTCTCTTGATCTTTTTCGTCCATCATGATCTAGTTGTAACCAGAGAATGCATCATGAAGCTGAGAAGTTCATGCCTAGTGGTCGAATCTACCATTTGGTTGATTCGTGGTAGAGGGAAACTATCTTTTGGGTAGACTTCATTCAGATCAGTAAAATCTACACACATCCTCAATTTCCCATTTGGGTTTTTGACCATGACCTCACTTGCTAGCCATTTTGGATAATAAACCTCTCGAATGAATTCATCAGACAAAAGTTTATCTACCTCTTCCATAACTTCTTGATTACACTTTAGAGCAAAGAATCTTTGTTCCTGTTAGACTGGCTTTTGCATGGGGTCTATAGATAAGCGATGCACAATCACTCCTTTATCTATCTTGGGCATATCTTTGCGACTCTAGACAAACACATCCTAATTATCTTTCAGGAATTGTACTACCTTCATTTTTATATCTTCACCTTCACAGGGATTTGGCTAGGAGGCATTACCAGTGGGTTGAAGTTTGAGAATTGCCTTTTATTGCTCATTTTGCTGGCTTTGTATGAATTTTCCCTCGTTTCTGTGTTTTGGATGGTTTTCACTCTCATTTTCTCTCTTAGGTCTCTCTGTGATCCCTTTAAATGCTAAGACATCCTCTGCATTCATGTACTTTTGTGCTTTGAACAACAAGTTGGTCATGGTTGCTGGTGGGTTCTTTGTTATTGAAAATAGGAAGTCCTCTGATCTCAGTCCTGCTTGAAGGCTATGAGCAACACCTGATCTTTTGTTTCGTCCACTTGAAGCACCTCTTTATTGAATCTTGTTAGATATGTTCTTAAGGATTCACTTGTTTCCTGTTTCACGCTTAATAAATGTGAAGTGGGCCGTCTATACCTTTGATCACCAATGAAGTGACAGATGAAAGCCTCACCTAGTTCTTCGAAACTTTCAATTGTTGAAGGGGGGATTTTGCTAAAACATATCTTGGCTGCTCCCTTGAGAGTAGTTGGAAAGGCTCTGCACATGATCGCATTTGGGGTCTTTTGCAGGCTTATTAGACTTTTGAAGGTTAATGTGATTGAGTAGATCCTTCGAACCATCAAAAGAATTAAGTTGCAGGAATCAAAATTTTTATGGCAACGGCAGGTCCAACATAGCTGCGGTAAATGGTGATGTAGTTTGTTTGATCATTCCATCCAGATATTTCTAACCTTTTCCCTTTACTACATTGTTCAACTCATCCATCTGCTTCTTCATGTTTCGAAGTTCTTCTTCCATCCTACTTGGATTTTCAGTTACATCCAAATGGTCTTTTCTCCGGCTGTTCTCTTTGTTATTACTTTGTTGTTCCCTATTTTCTGTTCTGGGTTAGACTTTTTCACTTCTTTGCCTCAACTCTTTACTTTGCCTAGTTAGCTCTTCTACACTCGCAACATGGTTTTGTATTTGCTCTTCCATTTGGTTTGAAGAGTTGCGATCCATTGGGGATGAAAAACTTTTGCAGCAGGTTAGAGCACTAGTTTCAAATATGTCTTCACACAAACGACGCTAAACTGATAATGCCAAAAATCGTCAGTATGTTATTCGTTCAGCAAAGCCAACATCTTCCTTGAATACCTGCAAGACAAAATAGAGATTTTGGTGGAGAAAACACTAGTGAGGTGTTTTCTTAAAACCCTTTGATGGTGAAGTCAATATTGTGACCTTAGCTAGTGATAATTAAGTAAGCAAAGTTTCTTTAGGATTTCAAGGGTGTATTTGTGTGTACCTTTCCTTCATTTTTCTAATTCCTTTTATAGGAGTTGGACCTTCTAACCTACCTTTATTACACCATAAATCAAGCTTTATTGCCTTTGTAACGTATTAGGCAATTAAGTTGACCATCTTTAATGATCAACAGTTACAGATCCTGCTGAAGGTTTTGTCAGTTACTAATGTATATAAATCAGCATTAATGTCCATTTATTGTCATTTGGACGAAACATTTTCTGATTCATCAGGATGTATGAGAAAATATGTGTACACAACTTTTATGCCACAATTTTGATGCGGTTGATTGTGAGTAGTGAATAAAAAGTAGCAAGTTTATGCAAAAATAATAGACAATCATTTACAATCTATCATGTTAAAGTCATCACAAAAGTTTTTAAACAAAAATTGTCCTCCAACAACTTTGTTAGAATGTACATATGATAGTAGCGCAATAATCACATAAAAAATAGTATTATAAAAATTGTTGATGTTGCTCCAACAAGCTTTACCCTAATTCGTTGCAATAATGAAATGACGAATAATGTGGACTCATGCCCAATTCGCCCCTTTACCATTTCTATAGAGGGCAGTGGCACACTCATTGGAAACTTTTCCTATAACCAAACTATTGGAGAATTTTATGCTCTCTGAAAAATAAAGAAAGAAAAATTAAATATTATAAATGTAAAGTTCAGGAAGATATCTGTATTGAATGGCCAACATGAATAGACCCTCTAATAGCCTTTTATTTTAGTTCATAAGAGTTCAAAAAGATGTTATACAAAGCACCAAACATAGACCAAGAGTGAAAAGGAAAGGTGTCAAGAAAAGGTAATATGTGTAACTAAAAGAATAAGGGGACGAAGAAAGGAGTGAGAAAAAGGAGAAGAAACTTTGGATTGTGATTATTGTCCCCCAATATTCCAAAGAGGTCTACATCAAATCAAACCCCATCTTGTAATGGAGGGTCCCTAATTGCACTATCTTCATACCTTCTAAAACCAAAGCATTTGCAACATAGCTCTTAAACAAAAACAAGTAAACAAGAAAAAAAAAAAAAAAAAAAAACCTTAAATAACAAACGCACCATTTATTATATGTATATATATATACCATATGTTACACGTTTGTATGTATTTTTAAATAAAACTCTTGTACATTGAATAAAGCAAAAAATATTTTGAAAAATACATATTTTCTATAATTAAACCTATTATCCATGTATTAAAAATTTCTCATATAATAAATTTTAAATCTTATTGCCATATATAATCCATATACTTGATTTAAAATAAAATCATTTGAAATTATAATTACATGGGACAGTAAATACTCTTTTTTGCCAAGTGCATGAAAGAATATATTAAACACCATTTCCTTCATTCACTTGTTATATATTTTCCTAAAAAATACATCTAAAATTTGAACAAAAAAATTATATTCTAATTTATTAAATCCTTAATTAGTTGAATATTTTTAACATCTTATAAAACATAATAGGATAATAAAATTACGCTATTAAATTGAAATATAATAAATTAAATACTTTAACATATGTTCCGAACCTTTCCTTCAAATGCATAATATACCCATATGTATGTTTATCTATGGTATTTTTATTTCTTTTTATTTTTATTTTTTTTGAGAAAAAGGTAAGGAATTTTTATTTTTATTTCTATTTTCTATGTCATTTTTTTCCCCAATCTTAAGCCTAATGAAACATACGTGTATTTATACCATACATATTTAGTCCCATACATCGCTAACTATGTAACTATGCCATTTATATAATTTTATAACACAAAAATAAATATTTCTCTCAAATTTTATTTCTCAAAATTACTAAGTTAAGTAAATGAAAAGTTATTTTTAACCAAAGTAAAATTAATTAAAATTTCTAAATCGAAGGTATTTCTTGCAATAGATATTACCAAAGGTGAGGTCTTGAATTTATTCTTATTATTTGACACCAAAGGTAAAATCAATAGGGAAGCCTTGATTTATTCACCCACCAAAAAATAAAAGCCTTCAATTGTGAAATGCCGCTCAATCAGGTGTCCATTTTTTCATTTGTAAGAAGTCGTAAAAAAGAAATGATAAACATTTTTCTTTTGGAGAAGAATATTTGACTAAACTTACTTTAACAGTCGAACCCAAAACCATGATCAGGTCCAGGTTTTCATGTCTCATGAGATGGTAACAAATAGAATCCAAAAAAGAAAAGAAAACTTGATTGAAACCTCTAGCATTCAAATAGAACTTAAAGAGTATAATGCATGGGCATCATCACATCAGCCACTTTCTTTTTTACCCATTCCTTTTCCTTAACCTTTTCTTCCTTTGTTTCTATTGCTTTTGTTAGAGCATAAATTCTAGGAATAGAATTCAAGGAAATTCTGGTTTATAATAAACTAGAGAAACATTTTTTTTCTTATATATAAATTGACTACAAACATGATTTTACAATTTTACTAGTAAAGACCATTCAAAAGAAAAGATTCATTCTCCGATCCTATTTCTCATCATATGCCTTTTGATTTCAACGTCCGACTTTTCAAAGCACTATTGGCCTGGCTTGAGCTTTGCATGAAATGCCGCATTCTTTGATGATTTCCACAGATTCATATCCCCAACAAAATGTAGTACACAAGCGTTATGGGCAATGCAATTAGCATCCCAAATATAACACTGCAAATTAAGAAATTTATCAGTACACACAAAAGGAAAAGAAAAATTTGAAGAGAAAAAGATGGCAATTGAGTTAGGAAATGATGTACTCACGCTGTGCTGAGAATATCAGGATGTACATTGTACTCCTTGGCAAAGACAAAGGGGACAATTCCTTGTGGGAGAGCTGCCTGTTATTTTGTTTGCCAATCCATGGCACGTGAGGGGCAAAAAAACATGTTAATAATGGTACAGATGCATGTTTGTTGTTCATTAATAACACCACCAAACAAGTCCTTACTCATGGTGTTAGACTAATTATAGTTTCTTATAGAACACAATTGCTTTATGGCATTGCTCTTTCCAGCTCAACTTTTACTACCTCCAGAAAAGATATATTTTTATTTAACTGTAAAAGACTAAAAGTAGTACACTATTTTCTGAAGAACCCAGATGGAAAATTGGCAATGATCTTATTTTAATATCATATTAAAATAAAATTTTAATTGGCAAAATAATAAAAAATCTTATCTGGGTATAGCTCATAGCAACGTATAGTTTCTTTTATGTGCAGTTTTTGGAGCTTTTATGCAGAGAAAAGTAGGATTGGTTGTGTCAGGAGGAGGCAAAAGAGAAGAGAGAGAATTTTGAGAGCAAAAGAGAGAAAGAAAGGGGTGACCTGGACAATGGCAACGTGTAAGAGAACGCCCTTGAGGCCAACAGCAATGGAAGCTGCTGCCATGACAGCTGGACCTGTAAGGAATCTCACAGCCATAGCAAAAGTTGCTATGGAATTTCCACATGCTATGATCCTCGGTTGCAAAGCCATGAACAGACCTGTCATTCACATCAAAAGCAAAGCATCAGGCATGCATATCCATCACTACCATCACATCCCTTACTGTGTCAGCCAGTCATTCTTTTGAAAGACCTTTCATCATCATCACCACCACCCAATACTACTAGTACCCACAAACCCATTATATCAAACCCCAACACAAGCATGGCAAAAAGTGTACCAAATATATAGTCAGAATCATAAAGAAACCGAGACATTATCATAACCATACACTGTTTTCTTTTCTTTGCTTTTTTGCTAGTTTTGCTTGCTTTCCCTTAATAATTTTAATAATCAAAATGGGATAGACACAGAATCATTTATAGTAAAGAAAGTGTATGGAGAGAATTTTGTCTGAACGACACTGTATATCTGTATTACAAGAAGGGTGTTTATACTAACCAAGACTGAACATGGCCATGCCAAGCCCTGCATCTGACAGTATGGCAATGGACTTTGCTATGATGGCAGGCATTTCAAGGTTCCACCTACAAGAAATCCCACAAGGAAAACTTTATCAATATTAAAAAAATAAAAATAAAAATAAAAATAAAAATAGAGCAAAAATACTACATCTATTCACAGGGAAATTTTAAAATATGGATGATTTTAGACTTACCTGAATGAAACTAGTGACCAAGTGAGGCCTATTAAACTTGAGTAGGTGTTGGGGTTTCGAATTAGCTTTCTCCAAACCATGATGAGTATAAGCCTAGTCATGACACTAGTTGGAGGCATGGTTTTTGGTTTGCCATCTCCCACCTTCTCAGCTTCATGGTTGTTCATCTCTCCATCTAACCCTCTGTTCCCAAAGCTGAAATCGTCCCTTTCTAAGTACTCTTGATTCTCTCTTTGACCTTCCACTAATAATCCACAAACCAATAAAATCGCAATTAGAAGACTAGGAAACAAAAATAAAGCAACACAAATTAAAAATGAAACAAAAATTAAGTAATAACAATAATCTTATTGACCTTTTCCTGGAGAAACGGCCAATCTGACTTCTTTCTGATCGTTGTTTGCATATTCATGTCCTCCAAAGACATCTGAAACAGGAGAAGCACTTGAACTCCAAACAAACATATGAAGGTCCCTACCACCATCCTCAGCTGGCTTCTGCTGAGGCTGGCCATTAGGCTTTTTTACATTTACATTGGCATTGACATTAGCATTAGCATTAGCAGCAACATTTTTGGATCCTGTTGGTGAAAACATTCCTGGATTTGGTGCTGGGTAATGGCCAGCCCCTCCAGGCCCTGCACCATGGTAATGAAACCTGGGCTTGCCACTGACTCCACCATCTTCTTCATAATTGGAAGGCCTTGGTGTTGGCCCTCTTGAAGCTGAGAGACCATAAACATCAGAGGCACCAAAGTTTGAGTTCCTCCCACCAGCTCCAGCACCAGCCATCATTGAATAAAAGTCCGTGTGATTGAAACTAGACCCTCTTGGAGTTGGGTTCCTTGAAGATTGCAAGGAGTATATCTCTGCATTGGTTAAGTTAGAGGGTCTAGGAGTTGTTGATGACAATCCTTGCGACCTCCTAGAGAAAATATCTGATCTTGAAGCATTGGATTTTCTCACTGTCACATGAAGCTTGCCATCTTCTTTAATTTCAGCTTCAGTTTCTAGAGGCTGCCTCCCATCTAATGACATGATGTCAGAGTCGACATGGATTGAGACAATGGAGCCCGCAGTGTCTGGGAATTGCTCAGAGATAAGCATTCTGGCACCTCTGTATTCAAACAAGAAGAGCATCAAGGTGTACCAAATAATGCACTGAAGGACCACAATTTGGACCATCAAACTCCCAGAAAAGTCGCCATACATTCCCTTAAGCAAAGGAATGCCCATGACCAAGGTGTTTGGGAGAGTTGAGAGTGAGAATAGAGTTATTGTCCAGTCCAAACAACCCCTTTTGCTCATCTTAGTCCAAACGGCAAGAACAGCTAAAACTATGACCTTTTGGAGGGTATCAGCAGCAATGAACCTGAAGTTCATTGTGTATGGATCGTTGGAGGAGATGAAGTGGAATGAAAGGAGAGGGACTGCGAAGAGAGCCACAAACCGGTTGATACCAGAACACTGGTCAGGGGTGAAGATCTTCCACCATTTCACTGAACCATAGGCTAAGATCATGGCCACGTATAGTGGTACCATTGCAGTCATAACGTGGTAGAAATCTAATAAACTAATCATCTTTGCTAACTTGTTGTATTACCCAATTCAAGAAAAGCTTTCTGAGCTCTGAGGAAGAAGACCAAGTTGAAAAAGATTGGATGAGAGTTTAGGAAGAACAAGAAGATGGAAGTGGTGGTGGTGGTGATGATAAAAAGAGTTGGGGAAATGGGAGAGCATGTGTTTTGGTTTTTGGGGTAGTGGGTAATAAGCAGAATACAGCAATAGTTTTTTCAGCTTTGAGAGTTGCGAACAAGCTTGCACTTACACTCCCCAAAGCGCACACAACAGAGTTTTTGCTTTTTTATTTTGCTTTGTTTTTTTCCTTTTTGTTTCGAGTTGTGTTTGGATTTGGGTATTGGGGAGAGGAGGGGAGTGAGTTGTGGTATTTGATATAGGACTTTGTAAGTTGGTGTATGGCTCTATTCTCTATGGGACTACCGGTTACATAAAGTGTAGAAGGGGCATTTTGGTTGGAAGTGGGTATGTCTCAGACTGTACTTGTTTGGAGCCTTTTTCAGGGGTTGTAATTTGCAAAGAGCTCTATCCTGTTTCTTCTTGGATTCGCTTTTTTGCTCATGGGTTGTTGTAGATAGGTTACGGACTTATGGCTGCATGTGTATGTTCTATTCTTTCTTTCTTTCTTCTTTTGGGTTAGTAAGGAGATATTCATTGCTTTTTGAGTTTTTTTTTTTTTTTTCTTATAAGAAAAAAAAAATGCTAAAGGGAGACTAATTGGTGTGCTGAAAATATAATTCACTTTCTTTGTCATTGAAAACGAAATTAAGATATTAATTGTCTGAGAAAATCAATGGATTGATTGTTATAGAATACCAATAAAAATGAACCAATCAATATGCAATTTAATTTGGCACCGACTTTTGTATCTAATTCCCATACCAAATGTGAATTTCATTGCAGTGTAGGATAAAAAGGTTGAATACCATTAGATTTGTAATATCTACTCTAAACTATACAATTTCAAATGAAAATGATTTAAATTTTTTTTTTTTTTTTAATGTTCTTATTCTGTAGTTGTAGTCATAAGGCTAAATCATGTAAACAACCTATGACTCGTGAATTCCATCTTTTCTTTTTTCGGTCACTCTACAAATTTTTACTTGTTGAGAATTCTAGGGTATGCTTGGTAGACTGTAATAGACACTGTAATGTAATAGTTATTCATATAATTTAATTATTCTTTAATTTGGTTATGATTTTATTATAAGGAATAATCATTCCTTATGAATAGCTATTCTTCAAAATGAGGAATAACTATTCATCTTTAAAAGGTTGTATTAGCTATTACTTAGTAAGTACAATAATTTCAAAACTTAATATATTTTCAAATAAACAAACTTTCCATATACATCTAACAATTATAAAAATAAAAAATCATAAAAAATAACACATGTCTCTCTTAAATTTAAAAATAACAATTTTAAGGAAATATAATTGTATGAGTAAGAAATTTCCAAAAATAAATGTTAAGTTTCATTTTAATGTTAAAACTCACAACCAAACTAATAAATAAGTTTAGTTATTACATTACAACATATTTTATTCTTATCAATAAAGATTACAATTCCTATCGTAATTTCCATTCAGTGTACTAAATATACTCCTATATGAATATGATCATAGAGACACTTATTATTTAACAACTAAGAGTATGTTTGATATGCTGTAATAACTCCTTTAATGAAATAGTTATCCACATGTAATAGTAATTTGGTAATATGGTTGCATCTTTATTATATGAATTAGTTATTACATAGGAATAATTATTATTTAAATTGAATAATAGTTATTCTTCTTTAAAATTGATGTAATAGTTATTTCCTAGTGCATATAATAGGTTTTAAAATTAATATATTTCCAAAAATATAAATTTTTCTTATACATCATCTTTTACTAGTTTTCCATATGTAATAACCAAACTTATAGATAGTAATATTTAAGGGTGTTCACCAAACTACACAAACTGCAAAAATTGCTCCAAAACCACTTGCCAAATGACATAACTACACTGCATCACAAGTAATAGCGCATTGCACTGCATATCATGGTATAGTGTGATTTGCAATTTTATAATAAGAAAACCACACAAATCGTGCCGCACCACAACCTCTTTATATATTAATATATTATTTATTTTTAATATTGAATATAAAAGTTTAATAACCCTAGTTTTCAACAAAAATAAAAGGTTTGATAAGCATAACAAGGGTTGACTAGGAAAACCAGCCTAAAATAACGAAAAACTAGCTTAATAGTTTAAAATTGGGCCTAAAACAAAGGAGAAAATTAGTTTTGGACTGAATAGAAAGTCCAAAATTTGAAAAATATATTGACTTTAAACCATATTTTATACATCGTACGACACAGTAATCACAAAAATAAGGTGCCGTGTGGTTATGATTTTGGCTAAACTCTAAACTGCATCACATTGCACATGTGGCTGCAAAAATAACGTACAGTGCAGTTGTGGTTTTAGCTGAATCGCACTGCAAAGTACGATGCAAAAAATAGCTCAAAATTGCACTGCATCATACCGCGAATATCCCTAAATTAGTTATTTCATTACAATGTTTTATTTTCGTAATAATAAATATTATTTTTCTTAATGTAATCTACATTAAGTGTACTAAACATATGCCCTAAATAGTTGAGAAGCATCGGCAAGTGAAGGGGAGAGTTACTTGTTACTAGATGCTTTTTTTTTTTTTTTGGTTGGCTAAAAACTGGTTGCTAAATGCTAGTAGTAACAGCGCAAGGGATGTCATCTCATAAGTATTTGTTGCAATTTCTAGTTCATTAGTGAAATTATCAATCTAGGTAGAAGGAGAATTGATGGCTGGGTGATACCTTTCACGTGGACCCTGAATTGTCCAATAAAATGCTAAACGTGATTTAATAATACTTGGCAATTGCGATTGCGAAGGCTTCAACTTATTAACGCGTTAGGTGGGAAGCAGGCGCTAAAATACAAATACTCTACGGTTTATTTGGGCTACTGCAGCGTAACGCCCGGCCCACATCACAAACTCGGGATCACCTTCAAAGCTAAAATCAGGTTGAATCTTTATGGCTCTCATTCTTATCTAGATCTCTTATTATTATTATATAAAAGAAAAAATTTTAAATCCCAGAATTTTAAAGGTGGATTTGGGTCAAATCCAAATCTTTGGTTTTTTTAAAACTATCCAAATAAGGTATATAAAATTATAAATTTTAATCACTCAAATCCAATCCTTATACCCAAATCCTACTATCCAAATGCACTTACAAAACTTGAGTTCTTCTAGGACCACAAATTTTGTGCCATAAGATTGACGTGGCGGATTGTAAGTACATGCTTCACTTTTATATAGACTCACTATTCATGATAAACCATATATAAAAAAAAAAAAAAAAAAAAAGTGATCTATATCTAACCAGAAGAAAAAGAAATTCACAAACTTTTTATGCATGGGTCTGGTTAATGAGTGATAAAGTACATTAGTTAAGATTGATTTTTTTTTTATTATAATGGATTAGCTATTTTTTAAGGAGTTATAGCACAATATTCAATCAAAGTGATATTTGTTTATAGGTTGTGTTGATGGGCACCATGAGGTGCCCGTCAACCACAATTTTTTTAACTTTTTGTGTGTGTGTGTGTGTGCGCGCGCGCAATTTATGCCCATATTTTCAATTTTGTAGGTACTATTTGGCGTCTTTTTTTTACTTTTTTTTGACAAAAGTTGTCTTTTTTGCACTTAACAAGCACCAAGCGGTCCTTCTTAACATTCCCCTTTGTTTATTTGTTTTTGCTACTTTTCAATACAATGGGAGGCATTTAGTTCCTTCTTAATTAGTGCAAAGGAGCACCCATTAACATCTCTCTCTCTCTCTCTCTCTCTCTCTCTCCCCAACTAGTCATAACATCATTTTTATGAGAAATATAAAAAGCTATCAACATAATCAATTGTTTTATCATTTTCCCATAAAATGTTTTAAAAATAGTTCCTAAGCCAATGCCCTTAAGACATTCATTAACATTTTCCATAATTTTATTTGAAGTAAATCCAACGTCTTCTTTTGCTTAAGCTTTATATATGATGAATCAACTTAGTCTCGTTTTTTAACGGAGAAGAAAAAAAAAGTGTTCATTCTTATGATACTCCTAAAAACATTTACTTATTTTCTATTATTGTCCATTTCAAAGAAATCCATATAAAATAACTTAATTTCATTCTATTCCACTTTATTTTATTTCTTTTTGTTTTCTATGCCCATAATTCATTGTATTTCATTTTGTTCATTTCTATTCATTTATAATTTACTTATTCTATTACATTTCATTCTTTATGAGTGTAGTGGGCCTTTTTTACAATGTTGGGTTGGGCTGCCTCCTGCGGTACTGGGCCTAAATGTTCTGAGTAAGGGAGTTGAGATTGGTCCAACTGCAACTCACTTTGGTCCAACTTGTGCACAAACTATGCCCCCTTTTTACCAGACTTTGATCACATGCCCATAGCAAGCAAAGCTGCTACATGGAAGTTATGGCAGACAGATATAATAAAGATAACACAAGAAATACTAGACAAAATGGATAAAAGGAAGCGACAAGAAATACCCCCCGTACACAAAAGGTAACAAAAATAAATGGGGAAATAATAATAATGGGCTTCTTGGATCAAGGGGGAAAATTAGTCTACTATGCCAAGTAATGCTACAGAGTTGAAACCGAGAAGGGAAACCACTTCCTCAATGCGAATAATCTCTCTAGGAAAAGAGATTAATTGCTTTGAGGGAATGGGCCTAAATGATTTATGTTCAATAAGGATCCTTTTTCTTTGATAGAGAGGTGGGCTTTAGAGGGAGAGAGGAGACCAACCTATTGGTGCATGCTTGCCATTCTAAGTTCTCTGTTTTTCCTTTGTTTTTCTCTTTTCCTTTCTCAGTGCTTACTCCTATGTTATGATTTTCTCCTAGAGATTCCTATTACCGTGATTGTGATCCTCCTCTGTGCATGGCAAGGGCCCCTTTTTATAATGCCTGCCATGACTGGTTTTTACTGTTTTATCCTTTAGCTACCTTTGTCTGTTATGGGTGTCCTTGTCGACCACTACTAGTTCGTCAGTCGTTCAGCCATCACCACTTACTTGTGCTGGCTGTGCTACTTCCCATTATCAGACAAAAAATGCTATTTTGTTTGTTTGTCTGCCGTGGCCCTTCTACCTGTTATGGCGTGGGTGCTTTCTTTCTCTCTATCCCTCATGGCATGCACCTAGTGGCTCCAACTTATCCCTGCTTCTTTTGGGTGACATGTCATCCCAGTAAGACATTCCTTGGTCCATTTTCTTTCCTTGAGCTTCCTTGGCCCCTTTCCCAACTCTGCATTCCTATGAGGTTTTAATAACTTCTTTGGGCTTCATCGGCCCAATTACCTTATCCCTCGTCCTTGGGGCTTATGGGTTTGCCATCAAACCCCTTACTTTTTTTGCTTGCATTACTTCAGGCTTGCTGTACCCATTCTCACTTTTCTACATCATATACTGCCTATGGGTTTGCTACTTTTCTCTTTTCGAGCTCCTTTAGGCCCATTTGCTTTCTCAAGGCCCATTTATTTATTTCATGGGCCTGTGATCCATTATTCTTGCCACTTGAGTTTAATGGTTTTTCTATCCACTTACTAACTCTTTTCTGCTTGTGTTGCTGGGCTTCTTCTTTCTACTGAGCTTCCCAAAATGATCATTGTTATTGGCCTTTTTTACAATATTGGGCTGGGTTGCCTCTTGCGGTATTGGGCCTAAATATTCTGAGTAAGGGAGTTAAGACCAATCCAATTGCAACTCACTTTGGTCTGACTTTTGTGCAAACTGTGCCTCTTTTTTTGCTAGGCCTTGATCACATTCCCATAGCAGGTAGAGCTACTACGGCCTACGGGGAAGTTATGGCAGACAGATATAATAAAGGTAATACAAGAAATATTAGACAAAATAAATAAAAGGGAGCAGCAGGAAGTACTCCCGTACACAAAAAGTAACATAAATAAATGGGGAAACAATAATAATGGGTTTCTTGATTAAGAAAAGGGAAAATCAATTTGCCACATCGGGTAACACTTTAGAGATTGAAACTAAGAAGGGAAAACACTTCCTCAATGCAAATAATCTCTTCAGAGGAAGAAATTAACTACTTTGAGGAAATGGGCCTAAATGGTTTATGTTCAGTGAAGATTCATTTTCTTTGATAGAGAGCACGACCTTTAAAGGGAGAGAGGGAATCAACATATTGGTGCATGCTTGCTGATCTAACTCTTTGTTTTTCTTTCATTCTTTTTCTAATTTTCCTTTTGTCTTTCTTTTTCCTTTCTTTTCTCAATACCTATTTTCTATTTAGTAGTTTTCCCCAGAGGTTCTTGTCACCGTTATTCTACCCTCTTGTGTGCATGGCAAGGGCCCCTTTTTATAGTGCCTATTGTGACCAAATTTTAGTATTTTAGCCTTTAACCACCTTTGTCTAGTCTGGATGTACTTGCCAAACACCACTAGTCCATTTGTGTTGGCCATGCCATTACCCATCACTAGACAAAGAAGATTGCTTTGTTTGTTTATCTATTGTGGCATCCTTACCTGCTACGGTGTGGGTACTCTCTCTCTCTCTATCCCTCATGGCATGTACCTAGTGGTCTCAACTCATCCTTACTTCTTTTGGATGGTATGTCATCCCAACAGGACATTTCTCCTAAAAGAGCCTGAGCAGGAACCTCAGAATAGATTTTCTCCTTTCCCCATCTCTAGACCATACCAGAACCTTTAACCCATGACCTCACCGTGTCCTGTATTGGCTGGGTATAGGCTGGTGATGTCTAGGCCTTGTATGTGCCTCTCTTCTATGTATGTCCAAAATCTGCCTGTTGCTCATACGTTCGCCATGATATGAAGGCTTGCCTGCACAGTTTGCCTTCCGTCCTTGACTTCTTATGCGAGCTATTTTCTGATTTCCTGCTCCCCTTAAGGGCTAGGCTTTATTTGATGGTGGGCTTTGCTTACTTTCAGCCTACTCTTTTACTGCTATCATTTCCTACCATACCACTCCGCCATTCCTACTGCGACGTTATTTGACTCAATCTTGCTGGGCCTCTTTGGGCCTACCGTTTATTCTTCTCCCAATGGCTCGGTATGGCCATTAGTTCTTTTTATTACACTACTTATGGGCTCTTGCGTCCCATTTGTTTTTTCTTGGGCATCCTTAGCCCATTTGCTTTCCTTGGGCTTCTTTGGCCCTTTTTCTAACTCTATATTCCCATAGGCTTTTACTAACATCTTTGGGCTTCCCCGGCTCAATTACCTTATCCTTCATCCTTGAGACTCATGAGCTTGTCATCAACTCCTTACTTTCTTTTCTTGCATTACTTTGGACCTGCTGTGGCCCATTCTCACTTTTCTACATCATATACTGCCCATGGGTTTGCTACTTCTCTCTTTTCGGGCTCCTTTAAGCCCGTTTGCTTCTTCAAGGCTCATTTGTTTATCTCGTGGACTTGTGATCCATTATTCCTGCCGCTTGGGCTTAATCGTTTTTCTATCCATTTACTAACTCTTTTCTGCCAGTGTTGCTAGACTTCTTCTTTCTATTTGGATTCCCAAAGTGATCATCAACATTTAGATCCTTGAACATATGAAGCGTTTCTACGGTTCATATGTGAACAAAAGACTTCCCTGCCCTTTCTGTCTTTTTGTCTTATTTTCCTTCGCGAGCTTTTTTGAACAGTAGACCCCACCTTATACATATGTATGTATATATATTTTTTCTTTTTGCCGTGAATAGTGTTTCTCTTTGAATTTCCCAGTTTAGCAGTTATTTTAAAACAAAGCCATCGTTTCATTAATTTCCTCCCTTTTCTGATGGCTGACCCGTCGCCTCCTTTTATGATGGCATTAATGACTTTGATATTTAAGAGAGAATCCTTTCGTAATCCAAACAAAAACTTCTTCCTCCTTTCCAACACAAACACTCTCTTCATCTCCCTTTCCTTACCATTTCCTCATTCTTAAACACTTATATCCATTTACTTTGATCAAACCCCTGTACCATGATGCCGATGAAAGGCCAAAGCTCTTCTCGTCGTAAGGGAAAGGAGGTTGTCTCCAATCCTCCCACCGCATGTGATGTAGGTGAAGAAGCCATGTATTCCGAATCAGAGCAGTTTGACAAGGAAGAAGTGTAGCATGCACCGGATAAAGAGTGCGCTCCTCTTATTGATCCTTGGTACGATATCCACCCCTATTTCCCAAAGGTTCCTAGTGATTATACACCGCCGCCACCAGGCCGTGTGTGGCTTGCTCTTTGCCGGCGAAACACAGATGTTTCTTGGGCTTCATTGGCTTCCTCAATCCCTAGTCTCATCATCCTTCAGGGCACTTCACTTCCCTTCCCCATTCACTTCAAATTTGGGTCGGGCACCGCTTTGGGTTGGAGGGAATGGGTGGATAATGAGTTATCGGACACGGGTTTCATGGGGTTGCTATAGCAAGCTGGTGTATTAAAGGCCATTGTTTCATCCCGCTACTTATCCAACTTTAGGGACCTCTTTAACCTTTATCATTTGGTTCGTCGGTGGTGTACCACCACTCACACTTTTTTCTTCTCCTGCGATGAGATCACCATGACCCTGGAAGATGTAACCAATCAGTTGCTTTTGCCCATCCTCGGTGATGCTGATCCTGCCGCTTTAGAGCTTTCTCTGTAGGAAGAGGCCGTGGAGGCCAAGTTGAAGAAAAGAATGAGTAGGAATGCCAAGTTGTCATATTGAGTTAGTTCCTCTTCTAAATTCTCCGTTGCTGCTCATCGTGTGGCCTTCGTTGCATTATGGCTTTGTAAGTTTGGCTCTCATCCCTATTATGCTGTGAAGCCTTTATATTTTCTTTTAGCTATCGATATCTGCTGGGGTAAGTTTGCCATTGGCTCCTATGTTTTTTGGGGTATTTGTATGTTCAATTAGACATCCTGCGGAGCAATGAGAGTTAGGCAAGCTCTTGTCACATAGTCACCTCTTTTGTTCACAATACTATTTGCAACATTTGTTATATGAGCATTATGACAAGCATTTAGCGAAGTGTAGGCCTATCCATTTTGCTAAGGAGAAGTATTAGTCGTGTCTACAAGCTATTACCAATTTTTGTAGCAGATTTGAGTTTGACTTCCCATTGGCTTTTCGTTAGGTTGATTTAAAGCCAATCGATCATTCTACTGTTGAATCCTTTAACAAAGGAGTTGGGTTTTCTTGGAAAGCTTACAGAAATTTAGGTACGGGTTACACATGTGTAGACTATGTTATGGGTCTATTGTTGACATTGTCGGGACCACCACCCCGTTGAACGATTTTGAGAAGGTAGGAATTACTTACTTGGCGGCCACTAATGCTGGGTGGTTGCCTTATCTGGCCGATGAAGGCATTAAGTTTGTGCATTATCCTGCTAACAGGGTAAGGAGGCAGTTTGGGTTAGATCAGGACATTCCCAATGATCTTTCTTTTCTTATGGAGTCTTCTACTTCCATCTGACCATTCTTGCAGCATATTGCCAGCGTTTTACTGTAGTTACCATTCCAGGCTCACTGAGGGAGGGCATTTGTACTCCTGCCATGCACGAATACTGGCTGGCTGTGATAACTTCGTTTGAGTAGGAATTGATGGGTAGTCGCGGTTTCTCCCTTTTTCCACCTGATGGGCTTAGCGCAATCATTTAAGCTAATCCTCGGTTGCTCTTACCCTATAAGTTTGTGTTATCATATGCTAAGAAGCAGAATCGGTCTACCATCTTTGAGTGGGATGAGGGGAATAGAGGGTGGTATTGGCATGCTGGTGATTATCCTCTAGGTTGGGAGAAGAAAGTGAAAGTGAAGAACATTGGCCTTCCTCCCATAGGTAAACTAGCTTTAGAAGGCTCTCTACCTTCTTCTACTCGTACCTATTCCAGTGCACGCCCCACTACCAGCAAGTCCAAGTTTGTTGCTCCACGGTCATCTACAGATGCTCCCCCTTCCAGTAGGAGACGAGGCAGTAAGAGAAAGACATCCCTTCATCCAATGTCCATCACTGAGGGAAGAGTATGCTATCTCCACTTCTACTTTGTCTTATATATATATATATATATATATATATTGGCTTTCATGCGGTTAACCCTGACATGCTTGTCGACTTTTCTCTTCAACCTTGTCTTCTGTTCTCTTTTCTTTCACAATCTAAGCATAAGGAGGATGCCTCTGCCACCCGTCCTATACTGCTTGAACCTAAGTTTGAGGTACATCTTTTCTTATTTATTTATTTTTTTTTTTTTTACACATGTTTCCTTTGCCATGTGCTTTTGTTTGTCTCATTCAATCATGGGCTCCTTTGTTCTTCATTTTTTTTTTTTTTGTCTTCAGGATCAGTCCGAGCCTATTTCTGTATATCATCCCACAACTGAGGAGCTTTTTGCCTCCATAGGCGAACCCATGGAAGGCTTCTTTGATGGGGCTGTTGTAGTATTTACAACACCTGCCCCTTCTGCTATTGCACATGGAGTTCCTGCTGAGGCTCCTATCCCTTCCACCGAGTAGATACCTAAAGAAGAGGGTACTCATACTGAGAGGGTTAGTGAGACCACTCCCATTCCTGCCGAGACACTTACTCCCCAAGAGGGAGTCATTCCTTCTGCTGCTGCTCAGAGCGAGATTACTTCTCTTGTCACACCCTTTGTTATCTCCACCAGTGACCCCTATGCAGCTTTATCTCAGGTTGTGAAGGATGGTTCTTCTTTGGTGGTTACCCCTTCTTCCATTCCTAGCTTTTCCACACGTGGGCCTGATGCAGACTTGTCCTTTAAAGGGTCTGAGGACATTCTTGAGGATCTTGATGATGAGCCTATCTTAAAGAAGAGGATTTCTGATTCTGACGAAGAGGAGAGTGTTGCCCCTGAGACCGAATTCATGAGTATGTGCCTTTTTCCCCTTTTTCTTTTGCTAAGTTCACTCTTCCCTCTCTTTTGTTATCTTTTCCTTATACATATGTATTTGCGTCACTCCTTTGCTGCGGTCTCCCTTTATTGTATGCCTATTTCTCTATTTGCAGAGACCTTTAAAGGGCCAGTAGTTGTAGCAGATGTAGGGATGCCCACAATCGCTCCTCTTGTCACATCTATAGCACTCATTTCTACCGTACCTTCTGTACCTATTTCTGTCGCACCTTCTGTACTTATTTCTGCCTTTCTTACAGCCCCCATTCTTACTTGTCTTGGTGAGTTTCTTTTCTCTTATCTCCTTCTTCATTTCTTCCTTGTGAGTTTGTCCTTCTTAGATCAGGGCTTCTTACATCGCGCTTTATGCTTCATGTTAGGTCCGTTCCCTACTGTCCCTTCTCAGTTTGAGTGGGTAGCAATTCTGTCATGATTCCAAATCCTGTGAGCGAGGCCGCAACCTTCTTTATGCACTTTGATCAGCCTGAGGTTAATGACCTTAATCCTGCAAATTTTTGGGGTTTTAGGCCTCCCTACGTAGACTTTCACGGTTTCAAGGTTCCCGAGGATTATGCTCCTTATTTGGTGGCGGTCTACAGTAGCCATGGTGACTTTATGTAGGGATTCCATCTTGGTCGTTCTACCAGAGAGCAGTTCTTAAAGATGCTGGGGAGTGTGATGAATGATATTGAGCATAACTTTGTTGACACTGTCTCTACCGAGAGGATCTTGTAATGGAGAGCTGCGATTCAGGAGCTTGTTAGTGTGGGTTTTGTTGTGGAGTTCATTCTGGACCACTTTCATGAGATTGCTTGAGCCTTTTTTATGAGGAGAGTTCAGCTTACTGTTGATGCCATTGATACATGGATTGGGGTCCTGAGGAAGGATGTGACAAACTTGGAAGGTCGTCGTGAGCGCCTTCTTTCTAGCATTGGTGGGTCTAGCCATTTTGGAGATCATTCTCTCATTTTTGGACTTTGTTGATTATGATGTAGTTCCCCCTTTTTTCTTGTTGTTTTCCTTCTCTTATTACCCTTTTTACTACACTTTATGTTTCCTATAGCACTTATTTGGCAAGCTTGCCACAATTTGAGTTTGTAACTACGATGCTACACTTTGTTACTACTTTCGACTATTGCTATGACATGGTATACTTTTGTAATGCTTTATACTTCTTTTTCATTACATAAAAACATGTTACAATCATGTCTTGTGACACAGTCACATAAAGGAAATGAAAGAAAAGGAAACATAAAATTCTTTAAGTAAAAGGGATAACGACATAACTGCTTCTCTTTAAGCATAATAACGTTTTAACCACTTCCCGTTGATGGGGTTGATTAGGTCTTTGCCATCCATCTAGGTCAAGTGGTAATACCCACCTCGATGCACCTCCCTTATCACAAAAAGTGTTTCCCATTTTGGTGCAAACTTAGATGGTCCTGCTATGCCTCACCTGACGTAGTTTGCCACTTTTAACATGAATTGTCCCTCCATGAACACTCTTTCTTTAGTCATCCTGTCATATGCTTTAGTCATCCTTTGTCTATATCTACGGTTGCGCTCTTGAGCTTCTTCCCTTCTTTCATCAAGCCCTTCCAGGTCTTCGCATCTTTCTACTGCAAAGACTTCATTTTCTTTTTCTTTCTCCTACATTTACATAATTCTCAGGGATAGAGTCATTACTTCTGCCAGGCTCATTACCTCTGTTCCGTAAACCAAGGAAAAAGGTGAAAATCTTGTGGTTGACTTTAATGAATTTCTATAAGCCTAAAGAGCATTGGACAGGTGCATTGCCCATCCTCTTATATGCTCTTGGCTCATTTTACTAATGATCTTTATGAGGGTCTTGTTTGTCACCTCTGCTTGCCCATTTCCTTGAGGGTAATAGGGCGATGAATGGTGTTGCTTAACTTGGTAGAACTCCAGCATCTTCCTTACATCACTGTTGAAAAAGGGTGTGCCATTGTCACTGATAATCCTGTGGGGCACCCTAAACCTCACAATTATGTTCTCCTTGATGAAGTTTGGTACTGCTTCTCCTGTGGCTTTACAAAGTGGTACTGCCTCTGCCTACTTAATGAAGTATTTCGTAGCCACTAGTATCTATATGTATCCATGCGATGCTAGGTTAACTGGTCCCACCAAATCAAGCCCCCAGGTGTGGAAGGGCCATGGGGTGACCATGCTATGTAAATTCTGCAGATGAGTGTGAATCAGGTCGGCTTATACTTGGCAATTGTGGCATTTTTTCACAAATTCTGCCGTATCTTTCTTCATGGTAGGCTAGTAGTAGCCCATTTGTAGCAGGCATTTATAAAGCTTTTTCTTCCCTTAGTGTTCCCTACCCTCCCTTGAATACACTTCTTTTATCATCTCCTTTGCTTCCTTGGGGCCCAGACATCTTAAGGGGTCCCCATCGTACCCCTTTTTGAAAAGGACTGTATTATACAAAAAGTAATGTGTTGCCAACCTCTTAAACTTGTATCTTTCACTATACTTTTATGGCATGATACCTTTTATCAAGTATTGTGTGAATGGGCTTCTCCAGTCTTTGCTGACAAACGCAACGTAACTTTCCTTCTTGTTTGCTGCAAGTTGGCAGGTCCTACATTGGGTTTGGACTCGGTCTACGTCTTTACCTATGCTTGGCCAATAGAAGTCTGCCCTTTGAAGTTTGCGATAAAGGCTGACCTCCCCGAAGGATCTGCAAGTCTTGTCATATATTTCTTTCAACTTTCTCTGGGCCTCCTCCTACCCTACGCATCTGGACAAGACCCCATCTGGCATCTTGCGGTACAATTCTCCTCTTACCAGGGCGTAGTCTTTTAGTACCTTTAGTTCTGCAGCGTCTTTTCCTTTCATCAAGGCCTTCCTTATGGGAATCTGCTAATCTCCTTCACACTATTCCTCCTGGAACCTTTCCTTCAACATCTCAATAGTAGATTATTTCCTTTTGCTGATTTTTACCCTAGTGCTATTCCCTTCGAAAATTATTTGTCAGCTTAGTGCGGCTAACGCATTCACAACCGGTTTTCGTTCCTTAGAGCATGTTCTATTTTGAAGGTTGAAAACTTTTCATCCATCTTTTGGGCCATTGCTCTATGCAGGGCAAGGCTGGGTTCTTTTAAGGAGAAGCTCCCCTTGGTCTGGCAGACTACTAGGTTTGAATCACCCATTACCCTTAAACGCTTGACTCCCATTTTGAGAGTCGTAGCTAGCCTAGTTAGATAGGCCTTGTATTCTGCCGTGTTTGAATGATAGCACCACTGTCTCATCTTCTTCATGGTACAAAACTACTCACATTCCCCCTGATTAGGCGGTAGAAGATCAATAAAATTTTATTACCCATTACTCTCTAACCTCTTTTGCCATGACAACTTCCCCTGGAACTTCATCATCCAGTAGAAATTCTTCCTCTCTTGGAAATTATGCCAACAGATTTGCTATAGCTTGGCTTTTTACTGCCTTGGGTGTCCTCGTTTTCAAGTCGTACTGTGACAATTGTAACAACTACTGGGATATTCTGCCAGAGAGGATTGGTTGCCGCAACAAAGTTTTGACGGCATGAGACTTGGTCATCAACCATACTTTATAAGTCAAGAAATAATGGCGTAGCCTCTGCGAGGCATACATAATGGCCAGGCATGCCCTTTCTGCCCTTCAGTAGCGAGTTTCTGCATTATTTAAGGCACGACTGATGTAGTACACTGGTTGCACAATGCCTCCTCTGTCCTCTTGGGCGATCAATGCACCAATGACATACGAGTTAGTGGCCAGGTAGAGTAGTAGTGGTTTTTTATGGACTGGGGCCTGCATAGTAGGGAGGTTCATCATGATCTGCTGTAACTTTTTGAAGGCCGTCTACTGCGCTTCTCCCCATTTGAAGCTTTGCCTTTTCCTGAGTAATTTAGTGAAAGCAAAAGTAATTGATGCCAACCTTGGGATGAATTTTCGGATATATAAGACCTTCCCTAAGAAGCTCTTCAACTCTTTTACCGTGGCTGGAGATCTCATAGTTGTTATGGTCGTGGCCTTGGCCGGGTCCACATCTATCCCCCTACTGTGAACCAGGAAGCCCAAGTATTTCCCAGAGGACACTCCAAATGCTCACTTGAGAGGGTTCATTCTTAGTTTGAAAGCTTTACATATTTCGAATACCTTTCTCAACATGTGGAAGTGTTCTTCTCTCTTCCTTGATTTAACCACTATGTCGTTCACATAGTCCTCTAGTTCCTGATGCATCATGTCGTGAAATATGACCATTATTGCTCGTTAATAAGTTTCACCTGTGTTCTTTAACCTAAAAGGCATCACAGTGTAGTAGAAGTTGCCTATGGGTGTTTTGAAAGCAGTTTTCTCCGCATCCTTTGGTGCCATTCTGATCTGATTGTACCCACTGAACCCATCCATGAATGAAGACATAACGCTTCTTGTCACAGAATCTATTAGTAAATCCATATTTGGTAATGGAAACTCGTCCTTCGGATAGACTTTGTTGAGATTTCTAAAATTTACATAACATCTTATCTGCCTGTTCTTCTTCTTTACTAGTACTAAGTTAGATAGCTAGCGCAGGTGTTGAATAGGCTTGATGAATCTTGTGGCTAGCAACTTCCGTACCTCCTTGACTATTTGCCCTTCTATCTCCATGTGGAATACCCTGGCAGGCTGAGCCACTGGCTTGGCCTCTAGGTCCACATTCAACGTGTGCGCCACTAGTCCGGGATCTAACCCTAGCATTTCATTGTAATCCCATGCAAAGACGTCTCTGAACTCTTTCAATAGCAGTATTAGTTCTGATTTTTCCTTTTTTGTCAGACTTGCGCTAATCGAAATAGGCCTTAGTTCTTGTGAGCCAGACTCCAGGTCAACTTCCTCCAACTCTTCTTCTGCCACAACTTATGCATATTTTTCTGCCATAACTTCCTCATCTTTCTCTTCATTACCTTCTTCCTCCAAACTTTCTTAAGCCACGCAACACGCCAAACTCCTGTGCTACCACTCTTGGGTGGGGCCCGTTTGTATTTCACTCGTGGGCTTCGCGTGCCTTTATAATTTGTACACAATCCTGCCATTCAGGCCTCGGACCTTGACACAATATAGTGTGTCATCCGATTCTGCAGTGGGTGCTTCCTTCCTTTTCTTTTTTCATGCTAACAACTCCCTTAGATCAGGTTCCGGATCACTTTAGTTGTCTTCCCACTTTGGTACGAAGATGCCTCGTGGTTTTAATATTGAGCTTTCCCCAGATGGAGCCTATTGGTCGTAGAACATAGTTTCTACTAAATAAGCCCCCGCTTGCTCGAATGGCGAGGTATTTGCTGCTATGCATATCATTCTGCCATTCAATGTTCCCTTTACACACTGGTGGTAGGTGGATGGGACTAGTCGGTGTTTGTGCAACCATAGCCTTCCTAACAGTACGTGATATGAGACCTCTGTCTTTACCACGTGGAACTGAGCTAAGGAAGCTATGGGGCCCACCTTTAACTACAGCTGAATGTGGCCTGCAGTGTATTCGCCCCTTCCTTCGAACCTTGTCACTTCTATTGGGCACCCCTGAATCTTTCTTTCTAAAATTCCTACCACCTATAGAGTGCTCATTGAAATGAGATTTACAGAAGCACCTGTATCTACCAAGGCTCTCTTGATGGGGATTTGATTTATGGATGCTGCTAGGTAGAGGGGCCTCATGTGGTTTGGATACCCCACCTTCATATTCTCATTACTGAAAGTGATTTTAGTTGATTCCTGTAGGAGGGCTTTGTCTTCTATGATTTCCACTGATAAACATTTTACTCTTGCCCTGGAAGCGATACTCACCAAAGCCTTTGTGGCTATCTTTCTTTCCTTTATTGTAAGCCCCAGTTGGTCAAAAAATTTTTTGAATTTGGAGCTTTGTTGTAAAGTGGTAATTGTTGTGGCAGGCAGGGCCGGATTCTCTTCTTTGTCCTCCCCTAGATCCGTGCAAATTATTATCACTGCTAGACCCTTCCCTTTGTGGGCCTTTTTTACAATATTGGGCTGGGCTGCCTCCTGCGGTATTGGACCTAAGTATTCTGAGTAAAAGAGTTGAGACCGATCCAACTGCAACTCACTTTAGTCCGGCTTGTGCAAAACTGTGCCCCCTTTTTTTGGTAGGCCTTGATCACATTCCTATGGCAGGCAAAGCTACTACAGGGAAGTTATGGCAAGCAGATATAATAAAGGTAATACAAGAAATATTAGACAAAATAAATCAAAGAGAGTAGCAGGAAGTACTCCCATACATAAAAGTAACAAAAATAAATGGGAAAACAATAGTAATGGGTTTCTTGAATTAAGGAAAGGGAAATTCAATCTACCACACCAGGTAACACTTCGGAGGTTGAAACTGAGAAGGGAAAACACTTCCTCAATGCAAATAATCTCTTCAAAGGAAGAAATTAACTACTTTGAGGGAATGGGCCTAAATGATTTATGTTCAGTGAAGATTCCTTTTCATTGATAAAGAGCAGGGCCTTGAGAGGGAGAGAAGGAATCAACCTATTGGTGCATGTTTCCCGATCTAACTCTCTGTTTTTCTTTCTTTCTTTTCTAATTTTCCTTTTATCTTTCTTTTTCCTTTCTTTTCTCAATACTTGTTTTCTATTTAGTGGTTTTCCCTGGAGGTTCCTGTCACTGTGATTCTGCCCCCTTGTGTTCACGGTAAGGGCCTTTTTTTATAGTGCCTACTATGATCGGGTTTTATTATTTTAGCCTTTAACCATATTTGTCTGGTTTAAGTGTACTTGTCGACCACCATTGGTCCGTCTGTGTTGGTCGTGCCATTACCCATCACCAGATAAAGAAGATTATTTTGTTTGTATGTCTGTCGTGACACCCTTACCTGCTACGGTGTGGGTACTCTTTCTCTCTCTCTCTATCCCTCATGGCATGCACCTAGTGGTCCCAGCTTATCCTTACTTCTTTTGGGTGATATGTTATTCTAGCAGGACATTTCTCCCAAAAGAGCCTGAGTAGGAACCTCAGAATAGGTTTTCCCTTCTACCCACCGCTAGAACATGCTTTCTTACCTCTAACCCATGACCTCACCGTGTCCTATATTGGCTGGGTACAGGCTGGTGATATTTAGGCCTTGCGCGTGCCTCTTTTCTTTGTATGTCCAAAATCTGCTTACTACTCATGCGTTCGCTGTGGTTTGGAGGCTTGCCTGCACAGTCTGCTGTCTGTCTTTGACTTCTTATGCGAGTTGTTTTTTGATTTCCCACTCCCTTTAAAGGCTGGGCTTTATTTGATGGTGAGCTTTGCTTACTTTCAGCCTACTCTTTTACTGCTATCATTTCTTGCCATACCACTCCGTCATTCCTGCTGTGATGTTATTTGACCTAATCCAACTGGGCCTCTTTGGGCCTGCCGTTTATTCTTCTTCCAATAGCTCGGTATAACCATTGGTTCTTTTTATTACATTACTTGCGGGCTCTTGCATCGCATTTGTTTTTTCTTGGGCATCCTTGTCCCATTTGCTTCCTTAGGCTTCTTTGACCCTTTTCCTAACTCTGTATTCCCATAGGCTTTTACTAACGTCTTTGGGATTTTCCGACCTAATTACCTTATCCTTCATTCTTGGGGCTCATGAGCTTGCCATCAACCCCTTACTTTCTTTTCTTGCATTACTTTAGGCTTGCTGTGACCTATTTTCACTTTTCTATATCATATATTGCCCATGAGTTTGCTACTTCTCTCTTTCTGAGCCCCTTTAAGCTCATTTGCTTCTTCAAAGCCCATTTGTTTATCTCGTGAACTTGTGATCCATTATTCTTGCCGCTTAGGTTTAATGGTTTTTTTATTCATTTACCAACTCTTTTCTGCTTGTGTTGCTTGGCTTCTTCTTTCTATTTAGATTCCCTAAGTGATCATCAACCATCATCAACAATGAGATCTCAAATGGAACCTAATTTCGTTGGGCAAAGTGAACCATCACAGACACCGGCTGCTTTTGGTACCAAAGAACTCAATATTTTAAAATGCTTAAATTAATTTATCTTTAAAAAAATTCTTTAATTAATTAATTTATATTGGCCAAAAAAATGGTCTCTCTTCACGTATAATATGCTCATATTACAGCAAATTTTGTTAGATCCGTTCATTAGTCCGATACACCAATGAAGTAGAATCAGTAGATAAAGTAATTGACATTTGAAAATTTTGCTTGTTGGTAGATGCTGGGCTTCAGAGTTGGGGGAAGAATATAAAAAATAAAAGCTCCCCCCAGTTTTTTGTAGTGCATAACAATAAAACAAATCACACAGAAAGTGATTTTAGCATATGAGCTTTATATTTACTACTAGAATAGAAGAGCTTGTTAAAAAAAATGGAGAGGAAAAAAAGGGGATCAAAAAGGAGAAAAAGAGAGAGGCATAGTGTTATGGAAAGTGGAAACCAAGTGCAAATTACATGAATAATTTCCTATTTGAAATAGCTAATTCCCGACAATTGGCCTCAATGATCAATTGATCATACCAGTGACTAGTGCCTAATTTGTACTTGCCTATCCTATTACTTTGTGAAAAGGATCTCAGTGGAGTTGTACCAAACAAGAAAAAAGATTCTAAATGGTCTGAAAATTTTGACCTTGAGGCAAAAAATTAAAAGTGATCCCTAATGCCATTACTTTTGCAAATAGGAACACATAATAAATCCTCTAATTCTTTTGAGCTAGGATCATAAAAACCAAGATACTGAATCTAGCCCGTTCATATTTACACTAATAACATCTACAAAAGAAAAAAATGACATAGAAAAATAAAAAAAGTGGATGCTACTTTCACTTTTGCGCAGTATAAGCTGACTTTTCATGCTCAAATTAGTAGTAAGTCGAGATTAGCTTTGCCTAACACAAAGGAATTTCAAAACAGTGAGCAAAAATTAAGGTAAAGGCAAGATCTTGTGAGAAAAAAGGTATACTAATCCTAGTGCCACATCTTGTGAGCAATAAATCTTTTACAATTTAATTTCTTTGCAAAGTAAAAGAAAAATTAGATAAAATATTTGTTTCTTTGCTAATTTTATGTTATTTAATTATTTTAGTTTAGTGGTGACTTTTAAGTAATACAAGTATACAATATATGATGATAATAAAATAAGTGATACTTGTTTCTTAGCTAATTTTATGTTATTTTAGTCTAGTGGTGACTTGTACGTAATAACAATGCACAATAAGAATATATGATGAATAAAATAGGTGATATATAGAAAAGTTGTATGGACTTATGATATATATATATATCATAAGTCCATACAACTTTTCCACTTAATGGGAAAAGTGTGGACTTCACCACGCATCACTCACTCACCTCCATTAATCCATAAATGCTTATGACATTATCCATTGCTTTGTATGTTTTAAAAAGAATGACTTATGGGTTTATAACTTAACATGCCATTTGATTAGGGAAAAATCCATTATTTTGAGATGGAAGGACCACAAAAGTGACCTTAAAATTTTGAACAAGCAAATGAGAAAAAGAGAGATTCATATTGAAAACAAAAATCTAGAAGGTACTTTTTGATTTTTCCAATCAATATTAATTGTGCAACAGCATATACAAAAACAATAAACTAAAAATTATTTATAATGACAATTATTTGTACTCTAATGAGCCTAATTTACACTATTATAATTTCATGAGTGGACACTCGATATAAGTGCGTAGAATGATAAAAATAAAAGTGATGACAATGACAACAATAATAAAAATAATAATATATACAAAGGTTTGATTAACAAATATCTTAGCGCATTGATTAAGGTTAAGTTTTTTTATTTAATTGTGATCAATTAGGAAATCACATAATGGGTGCAATAAAATCCGTTAAATTTATCTTTAATAGGTTCGAACACCTGTTAACAAAAAACTATATACAATTGAAGTAGTGATGACATCACCTTTGTTATTAATGTAAAAAAAAAAAAAAAGGGATTAGACTTCTCCAAGCACCACTCCATCTTTTGACGTATAGAGACCATTTTTATTTCAGGTATATAAATTATGATTTGTTTACCCAATATGTGGGTGTCCTTAAAAAAAATGCTTAATAATTTATTTATATTAGAAGTGAAAGAACTTACAAAAGTGATTTTAGGATTTGCGCAGAGAGAGAGAGAGAGAGAGAGAGAGAGAGTAAAGGATACCAAAGGTAAAGTATGTGCCACATGCAGAGCACGTGAACAAAGCTTACAAGATATTACAATAACATTAAGAACTAAGTTATGGAATTAAACACAAAAGATGATACTCATCTCTATGCTTCCTAGAGGGACAAACTTATTTGTAGGTATTAACAGGCTAAGATATGATTGGCTTGAAAGAAAATAAATTAATAAGGGAATTGTTGAATGGAGAGAAGAAAAATAATCGATCCTAGAAGTGCTAAAAAATACAGAAGCATGCGTTGAAGTTAATGATGGGGGAGGTGGGGGGTTGGCAAAGTTTGAAAGCAAAATGGGGACACTGATTGGCGTGTCAGTCCCACAACTCACTAAGAAAATTCAAAACCCCGAACACCATGCTTAATTGCACGCACTGCAATAGGGTTTTTTGTTTCCTAAGAGCATAAAAGGAATGCATGCACTTCAATCTTTGTTTAACTTAATACACTTTTTAATTTCTTTATTGCTTTTAATTGTGTCGTATAGTACATGTATATCACTTGGGTTTCTGAGAGAGATTTTTTTTCTTCTTCCTTTCTCTCTTGGTCACACGTGCGTGTTCCTCAATGAAGAATCGGTGGCACTATCTCCACCATTTCTTTCAACGAGAAGATGGAAGGTCACAAAACATTTATATATATGCATGAAAGAAGAAAGATAGTAGAAAGATTGTTGCGTAATTGACCAAATATTCTATTGAGAATGATGGTTGAAATTCCACGAGATAAGCAACATTTTGGCGTCTAATGTGTAGATCAGCTTAAATATAAAAAAGAAAAACCAGTGATGGTGATTGATTACTTGCAAAATGTAACCAAGAATTTTTTTTTTCTCGGGAGTTAAATGGGCATACATACTTTACATGGAGCAATTTTTCTAATCCAGCCAGGAAATTAATGCGGTTTTCTTTATAAATTGGAAACACTTTCTAAATTAAACATTGATTATTATTGTTTCCTAAGAGAGAATATCACATCTTTTGGTAATTGTTTGAGAATTAAATCTCATACATAAAATATTTTTAAATGAACATTTTTACCGGCACTTAAAATTTAACACATACTTATAATTTACCTCACCTCACTTGGACCAATCATAAGTTATATAACGACAATTTTTTTCCTTTTCTTGTTGGGACTCTTTATTTAGAATAGAGAATATATGCACTGCTGGTATATTTGCTTTATTGTTTGGCTGATTCTGTACTACATTTCTTGCGTATAGAATTGAAAACATTAAAAAAAGAAAAAAAGAAAAAAGAAAAAAGAAAAAAGAAAATATATATATATATATATATATTTATTATTCTTTGCAAAGAAGCACCAAATAGAATTCATATAATTCTTTGCACACATGCTATGGGTGAATGAGCACCCCATTTGGATAAGGAAAACCAATTTCATGGGAATGAAAAGCAATTAATTAAAGATATAAAGGTACAAAAAGTTTCTTAAATGTTAGCGAAGGATGTTATTTTGCATTGGTATTGTTCCTAGTCTACTGCGTATAAAGTGGCATTTGCTTTGTTGGAGATTGGGACATTTTGTGTGGAAACACATTGAATTCCAAAACATCTAACATTGACTTTGCTTAGGAACTAGTAGAGGATAATCTTAGATAATTTTATTGGTCGATTAATTGTATAGAAGTAATAATATTCAATAGCACACGCATGTGTTTTTTTGAGTAGTGTGTGTAATAGCATTAATGACCTTAAATCAGGGAAAGGTATTCTAATTGACCAATTTAAAAGATCCACAAATTTGCATTAAAACGCTTAAAACCACACTAATATCGGCCATAGGCCACACAGGCGAATGTCCGGTGATACATTAAAAAATAATTTAAAAAATTTTGAATTTAAAGAAATAATAAATAAATAAAAAAGGAACTCTTCCATTTTAGAGTAAAAATTCCTAAAACGGTTTCAGTTGGCCAATGCCCAATGAATGGCCGTAGTTGAATAAATGGAAACATTAATTGTTGTATGTAACCTTCATTTTGGGATGATATCTGGATTAATAAGCAAATTCTTGCCTTTGTGGCTTGACACAGCATTTCTCCATAGAGGGTGATTACCTAAAAACAAGTTATTTGGATTTTAATCACTCAAATCCAAATCTAAATACCCAAATCATGTCATCCAAACACACCATAAGTTCATTTCAATGTACGCTCCATTTTTGTCATTAGTAAACCTTATAGGAAGATAGTTTTTCATATTTTCTTGTGTTTAGTAGCATTAGGGAAAAAAATAATTTAAAGGAAAATTATCTTTAGTTAATAGAAAACCTTCTTAAAATTATGACTTATTTTTAATAGGTTATTTTCTAGTAAAAATTTTTGGAAAATAACTTTATCTCATCTGAAAATGTTTTTTAGCTCATTTTCAAAGTTGCTACAAAATATAAGAAAATGATAAAATTTTTAAAAAAATAATTTTTGAGAAATTACTCATTTTCCAAACAACTTTAATGTCTAAGGGAGCATAAGTTATACTTGAATGCCAATGTTTTCAACTCAAGCTTTCTTTTCTTTTTTAGATTCTATTTGCTACCATCTCATGAGACATGCAAACCTGGACCTGATCATGGTTTTGGGTTTGAGCAAGTTTAGTCAAATACCGATCTTTCATTTCTTTTTCATGAATTCTTACCAATGAAAAATGGACATCGCATTTGACAAATAAAGGCTTCCTCTCTTCTCTTCTTCTTTTTTATTTTTATGTTTATAATATCGCTCTATTTGTTTTAACAGTTATGTTTTCTAGAAAATGAGTCATTTTTCAAAAAACATTTTTTATAAAACTACCTCATTTTCTTATGTTTGGTAGCAATCTTAAATGAGTTGAAAAATAATCTTATAACTTCTCTTATTTAATTTGTTGTAAGTTAAAGTTGTTTTCCAAATAAAATTAGTGAAAAATAACCTTTAAAAATAAGTTATACTTTTTATGTTGACTAAAGATAATTTTTTTTTTACTCATTTTTTCTTATACTACCAAACACTGAAAAATACGAAAAATTATTTTTACACAAAACTTTCCATCGAAACAGACAGAGCATTATATGAAAAGAGCTTCCTTGTTGGTTTTACCTTGGGGCGTCAATAATGTCTCTAACAACCCCCATATGAAAGGGGTGTTACATACATGATACGCCCATTACACCATATTTTTTGGTCTAATAACTAAGATTAAATATGTAGCTTAATAGAGTAAGGAAAATGCAAGCTCATTATATTTAGTTACATATAAAAAGTTATTATTAGGAGTGAACGTTATAAGTTGAAATTCTCTAAAAAAAAAATGGTTTATTTACATAGCGAAACTACATATAATTAGGACTGGGTTCTAAATTGAAACGATTTACCCAACCATTGCTATTGTATTTGTGTTGAAGGATACTTGGAGAAAATTTTATGACTACACATTTCATTTAGTTTACAAATATTCTGGGTAATATTAGGACCGAAAGATGAGGATTTAAATTAAGTCTTACATAGTATATATAACAAACTGGTTAGCAAATTAGGTAAGGGCAATCATTAACAAACCCTTGCCACCTATTGTTAAGACCCCATATGGCAAAGCTAATTTGGAGCTCGTTGCTTTGCCAAATGGGGTCTTATTAACAATAGGTGGCAAGGGCTTGTTAATGAATTGTCCTTACCTAATTTACTAATCAGTTTGCTAATAATATCAAGAAGTATTATCTATTATTTATTGTTGTTATTTATAATCTAATACCTAATAAAGATTGGTTGGCCTTCAAAAATAAAAAATAAAAAATAAAAACAGATGTTAAGGCAAGGCCAGGAAAAGGAAAAAAAAAAAAAAAAAAAAAAAACATGGAGAGGTAAAAAGAAATCCCATTATCTTAACTAGCGAAAAATACTTTTTCAATCTAGTGGCGGATCTTAGGGAGAAGGTAACCATTGCTTTTGAGAGGACCCAAATTTTATTAATGTATTATTAATTTAAAAAAAAAAAAAAAAAAGGTCCAGGGTTCATATATATTCTTTTGGCTTCCGAAACTGCAATATATTCTTTTTTTTTTTTTTTGAGAAACAACATCTGGAATCAACCAGGAGAGAGAAAGATCCGATATAATATAACTTTACATGGTAGGACATGTAAAATGGGCCAAAAATATTTGTGATTTATTAATGAAGCTCTTTGCGAAGCAAGCGGAAACAATTCAATGATTACAAGCCCAAAAACATTATCTTCTATTAGGAGCTGGCCCAAACCCGAAGAGGGTGATTTTAAACAATAATATCTCAAACTTCCACAACTAAATAAATGAACAAAAAGCCTTATCTACTATGTCCACCAAGGTTTCCCTCTGATTTTTTTTTTTTTTTTTCCATCCACTTTTGTACCCTACAATTACAAAGATGAGAATATCATTTTATTTAACCAAAGCACTCTAAATTATTTGGGTTATTCAGATTGAAATTATGACTAAATTAACACTTACATTAAAGTCCAAGAATAATAATTATAAAAACCCCGAGAATAATGCTATGGGGGTGGGGAATTGAAGCTTTTCATGGACATAAACTCAATCTGTGTCCCAATGATCCCCACTGGCCCAAACATTAAGTAGGACATATATATGGTGGAATAGGTTTAATTTAAATTGTTGTTAACTCAAAATTATAAATATATATATATATATATATATATATAATTGTTGTAATTTTTCTTCTAATTTAATTTCAATTTCAATTTAAATTCATTCTTCCAAACATAACATTGAAACTGGTGTTGTTTATTTATAACAACATATATTGGTGTTGTTTATTTATAACAGAGATGAAGAAAAAGAGCCAGAAATCAATGCATTGACTAGGAAACAAAGCCTTCACTACATCTTCTTCTTCTTTTGTTGTTGTTGTTGTTGTTGTTGTTGTTGTTTTTTTTTTTTTTTTTTTTTTTTTTTTTCTTTTTATATATATATATATATATAATAATTCGATATTTGGAAAGAAAGATTTAAATCATGAATGTTTTTATTAAAAACACTAAGAGGTGTCAACTAGTTAAGCTATAAAGATATTTACTTTGAGTTACCATAAAATTTTAATTCACTACATTTTATAGCCAAATGTATAAAATTAAAGTTTTAAAACATAGGTTGGGGTGCCAAGAGCTTTGTATTTCAATGGTATTGCCTAGTCTCCTTCATAAGCAGAACCAAAATTCAAATACCTTCTCCTCCAATTGTTGTAACATTGACTAATCAAAAAAATAAAACATAGGATGTTGTGAAATGGTTTAAAATTTCCAGAATCGTTGGTCACCTCTACTAACAAGTTGTGCTTGTCAATGATAGTTCAGTAGATCAATCTCAAAATGCAAATATAATGCAAAAGTTTTTCATGTGCTTTACATCATTTTGTTATGATAAATTGCAAATACACATTGAGCTACATGATAAAGTGTGCATGAAACTAAGATTTAGAGCAAACCATTATAGAGCACATACAACATAGCAGTCTTGGTAACAACGCCCAAAAATTGTTCAACCCTATTAATGAGCTACAAACCAGATACAGTGGACAATACAAAAACATCCAAAGTCACATCATTACACATCTTTGAACAAACTAACCCCACCCTGAAGCTCATCACATTACGCAGGGTTGTAGAAGAGCTGATACAGTATGCATGAAGGAAAGCAAATAAAGGAGCATCATTCATAAACTTTATAAACCCTTAGAACCAGGAAGGTCAATCCACTGCAATTGGATTTCAACTTCCCCACATTCCACATTTCTCAATCTGAGGCAGAGATCTTGAATCATTTTGCCTTCAGTCCACGTGATGCAGCTCTCTTCAGAAAGGCAGTTTTGCCTGCTTGGTTGTATTCTCGACACTATGGTGCCACTTGGGAGGCCTGACAAATTCATCCTCAAGGCATCTATATATGATTTGATTTCAAACTCAGCATCTCCCATTTTGTCATCTTTGCTAAATGTGTCATGGTCATAAACGGTCTGCAATCACAAGAAACAACAATGATTTTCAATATTACAATTAGCAGAAAGCAAAAGAAATAATATAGAAAAGGAAGAGGAGAGAGAGAGAGAGAGAGAGAGAGAGAAGCCTAAGAAAATTAAGAGTTCATTAAGTGGCTTTGCCATATTTGACTTCATGTAGGGGTAGGGCAAAAATGTATAGGAATTGGCTCTGCATCTATGTTACTCCTCACAAGCCTTTCCCCCCAAAACGGAGATTTTATACCATCAAGTCATAGACTAGTGAAGCTGTTAAATTTTTCTTGCCTTCTATTTCTGAGGGATGAGAAAGCAGTCTAATAGGAGAATATAACAACTTAGGACATATGAATGTGCAAATTAATAATTACTTTTTTTTTCTTGGCAAATTTCTGGTTACTGAGTCAGAGTCCAACATTCTTCAAGGAAATAACAGATAGCCCAGTTAACCCACAGATATACGCATGCATGTAAGGGGAAAATCATGCTCCAGTGTTTCACTCCTCTTTTAACCAAAATTATAATATTACCATAAGATAGAGTAGCATTAACAAGTCAAGTCAACTTAATCCATTCTTCATTGCAAATGCAAGCACAAGTACACAACATATAAGTTATTTTCGACTTAAAAGATTATCCTATTATAACTTTCATTGTTGATTGTATCTAGAAAACAGTAGGAACTTCTTTAAAATCATCACAAGTTCGTTACTCATGTTTTTGACTTGGAATTGCACTTTGTATTAGCACATGGAAAACTACACAAACAAGGAGCTAGCTGTTTTCACATCATCATAAGATTCTGTGTTTTCATTTGGATTTCATATTTATGCATGGGGCAGTGAACAAAAAAACTTTACCAGCTGGATCGGATGATTAGGGTCTGTAACAGAGAGAGTTAGATCTTCATTCCATTCGGGATTAACATCCTTTTTAATAACACGTGTCTTCAGTTTCTGCAGTACATGTTCACGCTTAGATCTGATTAGAAGAAATGAACCACAAGTACTTGAAAATGACTTCATAGAAATCAGTGAAACTAATGTAAACAAAAGAAACATATTGCTAGCCTAACAAAATTTATAGAGTTAACTCATAAATGGAAGGAACAAGAAACAAAATAAACCAGAAAAAAGGAATATAGAATTTCCAATCGGCAGAGCATAGCCTAGAACATTCGATGCACTTAGAATCGTTATGAATATTCTACTTTATTTCAAAAAGCATTTATGTTGTAATCAAATTAAGGGGAAACCAATGGTTGTAAACTTGTAATGGACATCTCTTTTTGTCATGTAAACAGCATACACTCCAACCCAACTTGCAAGCATATTGAGTAAGTATTAAATACAAAAGATCATTACCAACACTTAAAATTGACCTCCTCAAATGCCAGATATGAATGTTTTGTGAATTTCAGACCAGACTACTTAATTTTCAGTTGTTGACTTTTGACTTACCCAATAAGTTTAGTGAAGGACCTGATTTAAGCATAACTCTCTCTCTCTCTCTCTCTCTCTCTCTCTCAAATACAAATACATAAAGTAGGATCTTAATATCAGATGCCACAAAATTAAGAAATACAATCTTCCCTTAGTTGCAAAAATGAAATGAAGATTGTGAGATATCATATGTTCACAACTTTACAAATCTGCCAAAGAATTATGATTGCCCTAGTATATAAAAAAAAATGGGGGGAAAAAAAGCTAAAATGTCAAAATTTTGTAATTATAGGAAATAATTAAAAATAATCACAATTATTAATTTCCACCAAGATCATCTTCCTCATGTGATGCAGAATACAGGAAGCATGAATGATATTGGTTCTGTAATGATTCTTCTTTATTATTAGGTTAATATAAAAGGATCCACTCCACAGTGATTATCTTTTATCATCACGCAATATTCGACGACAGGTCCCTTATTCTTACAAAATAATTTACCAGTTGAGCTAATTGCACCCTACATAACTGTATTTGTTTCGAACAAGACCAATTCAAAGAGAACAAGGGGTACATATCATATGATAACCCAAGCTCATGTTTCACGCCTTGACAGTAATATAACTACATAGTACGTACGGATCCTTGAAAAGAATAACATACTAAATATGAATCCTAGATAATTTTCATTTTTCTGGAATTATATCAGTGCAAAAAAAAAAAAAAAAAAAAAAAAAAAGCCTATAAAAGACAAACATGGTAAAAAGAAGAAGAGAAATGATTATGAAGAAGGAGACCTGTCTGTTCATCTTGATGACAACATAAGGGTCGCTGCTACGAACGTCGCGAACGGCGAGATTAATACCGCGCTTGACGCGAATTCTGAGAAGTCCAAGCAGATTCTCCATTAGAGACGTGGATGATGATCTTCCGCTCTTATCTGGTGAACTTCTTCTTCTTCTTGGTGCTGCCTCTGTTGCCATTTTTTCCCTCCCTCCCTCTTTTTTCTTTTTATATTACCAAAATACCAATTCAATTCAATTCAATCCTCTCCTCTCTACCACCACAAAAAATAAAAAATAAAATAATAATAATAACTGTTAAATCACTTCTACCATATAATCTACAAGACTACAAACAATTAAAATATTATTAATAACCCAATTAAGTTTAAGAGAGAGAGATTGTGGAACCCACCAGAAACTGAAAAAAACTCTTTGTCTTTCTGACGTTGTCGTTGTTGTTTCTGTTGTTGTTGTTATCTCTGTTCTGTTTGAGTAAATTGTGATTGAGTTTTTGGTTGGGGCTGGCGTTGGGAGGAAGGGAAACCGAGAGAGAGGGTGATTGTGTGTGTGGAAATTGGAGGGTTTTTGGTGGGAGAAGGTGAGGTGAGGTGACCAGGGTATTCGGTTGTCAGTCGCGGAATATGCGGAGGAGAGTCGGTTGTGGTTGGTTCGTTGACGTTGACTGCAACCAATCTTAGCCGTAATTAATGCTTTGTCTGTAAGAACAATAACGTGGCTACGGCTGTCTACTCTCTAGTCATAAAATATTTTTTCTATTTATCTATATATATATATATATATTTATATTTTCTCAAAGTTTAGTTATAAAATTTATTATACCTTAAAGTTACAATCTTATTCAATCAAATAAATATTACAGAGTATTATATATTTTGAAAATCTAACTATTAAATTATATCTTTCTCAAAAAAAAAAAAAAACTATTAAATTATATATTTTATATGCTCTTAATACATATATCACATTTTGTATCAATTGGATATTATTTACTATATAATCTATAAATTTATATTTTATGCATAATTTTAAACTACAAAAGATTCTAAAAAAAAAAAAAAAAAATTCAATAAAAAAAATTATAAAAACTTGCAATTTAAACAATTTATAAATGACATAACTATTGATTTTTAATTTTCTAAAATTTTTGTAAGCATGAGGATATAAGAAGAAGATGTAAAATTTATCAAATTCACATTCGATAAAAAAAAAAAAAAAAAGAAGTATTGAGTAAGGTTATAGTTTAAGGTTACAACTAATTTTGTAACTAAATTTTGTAATTTTTTTAATAAGGTATGTATTTTTTTTCTTGATCCATTAGGTCTCGTGATTCATGTTCTTCTATTATAATATACATGTTTAAATATATTTTTATTTATTTATTTACAGAGTTTTAACTTATAGCGTCCACTTCTTATTATTGTACTATTTATCATCAAACTAAAATACTAATTGATTTTTGGTGTACGCATGAATCAAATCACAAATTTCTTGTTCAACTATTAAATACTTTACTATAGTTGAGTTAATTAAAACCTACAATGTTTTTATATTTCTTTATTAAAAATGTTTTCACTCCAATAAAAGAAAATTGTTTTCACTTTTCTAGCTAGCCATAAAAAAATCTGCACTCCCTTCCACGATATATTTATTCTAGGACAGCAACCAATTCCATACCAATCTTTACAATTATCTTCTGTGGTAAGTTATGATTGTCTACTTATCACATTTACATTAATTCATTACCTTTTTTCCTCACTCACAATTCAGCCATATCAATTAAATGTGAAAATGGCTTTAAAATTGATTGTGGTCTTTAAATTTTTCTTCAAGTTTTCGTTCCCTATTGAAAACACACACCTTATGCGTTTGCCATGGAAACACATGATGAATATAAGCATAATAAAATAAATTTTCAAAAATATACTTCCCTCTTTTTTGTTTAAAAGTATTTATAAGTTTAATAGGAGGGTTATTTCATTCCTTTTCCTAGTATTATTTTTATTTATTTTTTTTTTTTTTTGGGGGACAAAGTTTGGTAACAAACATGGTTATAGCCTAAAACAACAAATCCACTCAATATTTTTTTTTTATTGGAAATGAATTTTAACAAATTTATTGTTAGATTTTATTTTCTTCTTATATCTTTCATATTTGCAAAATTTTTAGAAGATAAAAAATCATAACTATGTCATCAATTAAATTTTTAAAAATTCAAATTTTTATAGTATAAAATTATGCATAAAAAATGATTTTATAAATGGTATAGTAGATAAAGTTTGATTGACATGAAATTTACATGTGTTAAGAACTTAAAGATCATACAATTCACCAGTTAGATTTTTAAAATATACCGTCCTATTAATTTTTTAAGTGATAGTTGTAGCCTTAGGGTGCTACCAATTTTATAACCAAACTATGTTATTTTTTTAATCACTCCAAAACCATTTTTTTCTTTTTCTTTGGTAAAAGATAATTTTTTTTCAATATATTAAAACATAATAATTCTTAAGGAATATGATAAATTAAATTTTGTAGTTTCAAAAAGAAATATATTATAAAGGAGATTACAATAATAAAAAATTAAACTATATAATTTCAAAATTAACAAATAAAAACCTGAAATTTCAAAGGAGTAAAAACTTAAATTAATTCCCAAAATAAATTAGTTTCTAAATGAATTGAGGTTTAATTTGATTATTTTTGAAATATCAAATTTTAAATTGTTACTTTCAAAATTATTGGAATTTTATTTATCTCTATATATTATGAGGATTCAGAAAGGTAGTTATAATTTCAAAAAATTTCAAAATTAGATTTACTTAATCCATATATGTTTTTTTTTTTTTAAATCTTAAATCCCTAATTTAATTAGATAATCCTTAGGTTTACCCTTAATTTAATTAGATAGTTCTTATTCTTAAAAAATAAAAAATGAGGTTACAAAAAAAAAAAAAAAACTACCAAATAAATTTTTATCCTAAAAATTAGTATACTCTCTATTTAAATATTATCCTACACACGTTTAATATATATTTTACTAAAACTTAGTACACACTAAACCCAACAGTTTATTTCATTTCAAATCATAAATTTTAGTTTTTAAAAAATTCCTTCGTATATAACCTTGCTAATAATAGATAAATTCAAATTGAAAAATTACATTAAACTTTAAATAAAAAAGAGCCTCATCACACGTGCGGAGTGCATGTGATGAGGCTAGTTACTTTTAAAATTATATGGTTTACTATGTTACATCCCTAAACTATAGGATTTAAAATTTAATTTTTCATTTTCTTTTTATGAGACTAAAGTTTTTTTTTTTTTTTTAGGATAGTTTATTTAAATTTCATTATCTATACTACTATTTAAGGGGATTCCAAGCCATGAACCCTAACTAAAACTCCTAAATTTTTGGTTAATTTATTAAAAAAAAATAGTTTTTTTTTTCACCAAGTTTCTCCATATCCCATAAAATTAGGCACCACCTCTTCTTACACTTTCCAACTTTTTTTTTTTTTTTTTGAGATTATATCAGCTTGGGTTTATTTTTCCAGAGTTGAACATGTCCCAAAAATAAAAAAAGAATAATCTAGTTTTCATTTATTTATTTTTTATTTTTATGGGGTTAGAAAATTGAAATGAACGTTATTTTTTTTCTTTTTATTTTAAACTATTAAATTTTACAAATTATTATTATTTTTTACAATAGAAGAGCCTTTGAGACGCGTTCGAGCGCGTTCTCAAATGCTAGTTTTACTTTAAATGAGTTGGGTAATAATTAGTCCCTAAAATTTACCCTATGAACACAATTGATCTCTCAAGTTTTAAAAATGAATTGTGTTAATCAATTGTTGTTACATGACTTTCTTCTAAAAAAAAATTGTTGTTACATGCTTGATAGAATAATAACCAAACATTTTTTCTAATGAAAAAATTACAAAAATTATTTTAAACATAAGCTAACCTATTAACCAAGTAATGGGTAATACCAAAATCACCAATTTGATAACTGAATCACGTAAGAGAGAGACATGCATTCTACAATTCTATCCAAATTGGATTAGACCTAACCCTGAAGACTTTTTGATTCCATAGTAGCAAATAGCAATAACTGGGATTCTAAAAGCATTCTTATCAAAGGTGTTAAAAATGTTAAATGCTATTTTTTTTAGCATTTTTAGCACCTTAAATGATAAAAACACACCTACATCAAATATGCTAAGTCTTAAAATTTTTGGCATTGAGCTACAGTGGAGTCTCATCTTTGACACCCTACTATAGCAAGATGTTAGAGTTTTTTAATATATATATATATATATATATATATATATTCACTCTCTCACTCTCTCTTGTGCCATGCCTTTCTTCTCCACTGCTTTCCTCTCTCTTTCTCTTTCTCCTTCTCTATGCTTCTTTGTTTCTCTTTGACTCTTGATCTCCCCTTCAACAACAGTGAGCGATGCGACAACGAGGATGGCACCACTGTCCTTGTTTTTTTGAAGGCCTCGTCAAAGGTGTCGTGGACGTGTTCCTTGAGCATGGCTTCCACTGCTAGTCCCACACTGGACATGAGACGCTCTAGGTGTGGCTGGATTTTGCTGGGTTAATTGGGGTTTGCTGGTTGTGGGTGTGGGTTGATTCCATGGTGTAGGTTGTTTTATCGGTGTTGGGTTGATTCAGTGGTGTGGGTTGATTTGTGGGTGCTGGGTTGATTCCGTGGTGTGGTTTGATTTGTGGGTACTGGGTTGGTTCCATGGTGTGGGTGCTGAGTTGATTTGTGGGTCTGGGTTGATTGATTCGATGGTTGGTTGTAGTGGTTTGTTGTGGGTTGTGCCTTGGGTTAAGGCTGTGGGTTGTGCCGTGTGTTGAGGCAGTGGGTTGCCGATCTCTCTTTGGTGGGTGTGGGTTGATTGATTCAATGGTCGGTTGTGGATGTGGTGGTGGTTGTGGTATGTGGTATGGGTGGATGTGGATGTGGAGGTTTTTGTTTTTTGTTTTGTTTTGTTTTGTTTTTTGTGTTTTTTTTTTTTTTTTTCCTGCTGTTGTTTATGGTTGCGGTGGATTTGACTAAAGGCGACAACGGTGGGTGGATGTGTTGAGAAAGAGAGAGACAGAGGAGAGAGAGATAGAGAAAGAGGAAGAATAAAAAATGATAAAGAAAGAATATTTAAATGAAGTGTTAAAAAATAGAAGTTTTGATGTAAGGGACATTGTAAAGTGATGTGTTATATGTTATAAAGTTGATTTTTAGATGCTAAATGCTAAAATTTTTAAGATATTTGATGGGAAATCTCTAATAGATATTCAAGATCGAATCGAAAACTAACTTCCTACTCCCAAACTTTCTGGTCCACAAAACAATAATGCATATATCATTTTCTTATTCTTCCTCTAATATGTGCCTCTTGTGATGTGTTATTCTCTCAAAATAATTTTCAACAACCTCAAGTCTCAAGACTATGATAATCTCAAGACTATGATAATATTGATATATATATATATATATATATAGGTCTTTTTGAAATTTGGGTTGCTATTTCATATATGTAGATTTTTCATTCTTGTACTAAATTGGTCTAGGGCTCACCCTCTCCTCCTCTTTCTTATGCTATTCAAGTGTTAGGACATATGTGTTTTCACTTGTTAAAAACATATGTCACTTATTTATGTAAATTGGTTAATCCTTTGACAAAACATACTCTACTTATAATTGAGTAGTTCTAGGTGTTTTTAATACTTCAAGAAATAAGGTTTCAAGATTAAGTGTTGAAGTATCACTATCCAAGAAAAACAAGCTGAAGTGCAAAATCATTAAAACTTGACATCTGCTCGATAACTCCTCGATACCTGCTATCTGTCGAGATTTATAAAATCAGATTTTCTGATCTGATTTCTTGGGATCCGTGAATATGCTTTTGGGCCTTCTTTTCTCCAAACCCTAAACATATAAAAGGATTGTTTTAAGAGCCGTCAAACTGTACACAAGTTGCACAAACATTGAGCAAACTCTATTTAAGCAATTTGTGATCAAAGATGAAGTTCTTGACCTAGTTCATCTTCTCTGAAGAAGTTGCTGTGTATTTGCACCAAAGGGTTTTGTGACCAAGCATCTTCCTGATCTTCATCGTGTAGGATGAACTGAGGAACTTTGCAGCCAACCTCTCCTTTTAAGTTGGTGTTTGAAGTCACGTACTAGGATCCGCACATTAGTTAGTCACGTACTTGGGAGCCGTGCATCAAAAGGGGGAACTGTCACTACAGATCAAGTCCAATTGGATATTGGAGTAAGGGTTCAACTGTAAGTTGGTAAGGTACTTGAGATTCTTTTACTTCTAACCGCTTGATTTGATAATAGTGGAGTTTCGAGAGTGGTGACCTAAAAATCACCCGGTAGAGTTTTTGCCGTAAGGGTTTTCCCCATTTGTAAACAAATCACCGTGTCTTTCAATTTCTGCTGCATATTTAGGTTTTGGTGATTTGTTTGTGCTTCCACATATTTGCATGTTAAATTGATTAATTCATAACTTGGCTAATTAATTAATTGGTAATCACAAGGGGTTATTCAGTTTGTGGCCTATCAAGTGGTATCAGAGCAGGCACACTCTGATTAGGTTTAATCTTTGTTGTGTTGATCCATTGACCCCTGTTTGCCATGGATAGAGGATAGTTATTAATCATACCTCTTTTATTTGATGGTACTAACTATGCATACTAGAAAGTACGCATGAGAGCTTTCTTGTAGTCTTTAGATGAGAAGGTGTGGCAAGCTGTAGAGATTGGCTGGACCAAGCCAAAAGAAGAGCCGGCCGATTGGGATGATGCCAAGATCAAGGCGGAAAAGTTCAACAGCAGAGCGTTGAATGCATTATTTAGCACAATCACCAATAAGGAGTTCAAGAAGATATCCTCTATTGAAACTGCAAAGGAAGCATAGACCGTCCTCGAGACAACCTATGAGGGTACAAAGACTGTCAAGGATTCAAAGCTTCAAAGACTTACTACAAGCTTTGAAGAAATAAAGATGGAGGAGGATGAGTTATTTGATGAGTTCTATGCCAAGCTCAAGGACATAGTAAACTCAACCTTCAATCTTGGAGAAACCATCCATGAACCCATGATTGTAAGGAAGGTGCTCAGATCTCTACTTGAGAGATTCCATGCGAAGATTACTGCTACAGAGGAATCAAAGAACATTGATAAGATTCCTTTAACTGAGCTGGTTTAAAACTTGCAAACCTATGAGATAGGATTATCTAGGATTGACAAGTTAGGTAAAGGCAAGAGCATGGCCTTGAAGGCAAAGAGCAGTGACACAGATGAGTCTTCAGATGATGAAGATTCCAAGATGAAGTCCTACATTACAAGGCAGTTCAAGAAGTTTATGAAGAATGCCAATGAGAGGAGCTTCAACAAGGACAGTAGATAATCCAGTTCTTCTCAGTTTAAGAGCCAAGACAAAGGAAAGAAAAATGCTAATGATGGTGGTCAATACACTGTTCCTACAGGACCAAAGTGTTTTCGATGTCAGGGATTCGGTCACATGAAGCATGAATGCCCAACATATCTTAAGAGCATTGGGAAGAGTAAGGCACTTGCTGCAACCTTGAGTGACACTGAGCCCAATAATGATTTTGACAATGAGGATGATAGAATCTTAAATGCCTTTACTGCCACAGTCAATCCTACTGAAGGGATTGTTGAAGAAGTGGACAAAGAAGAAGAACTGATGGAGTCCAAATTCGAGAAGATGGATGATCAAGATGATATCCATTCAGTCTATAAGAAGCTTTACAAGCTTTTTGAGAAGCATGAGAAATTGTATAGGTGGGCTACCAAGAAGCTCAGTGATGTGGAACTTGATCGTGAAGAGTTGTCCACAAAGTTTGATGAGGCGAATCAAACTATTGGAGCAGTAAGGTTTGAGAACAATTTCTTGGCTGAGAAGACTAAGAAGCTTGAAGCGAAACTATTTCAAGTCAGAGCTCAACTGGAGAGGACTTCAAGTGCAAAGCTTGATGAGATGCTCAGCATCCAGAAATCTACTTCAGATCGAACAGGTTTAGGGTATGGTCTTTCTTCCTCTCATATTGCTTCTACCAGTGCTACTATTTTTGTTTCACCTGTTAATAACATTGATATTGAGAACACTGATGATAAAACTGAATTAGCTAGTCAAAATTTAGACAATGGTAAATCTATCTTAGGAGCACCCTCTAAACAAGATAAGAAAGATGTTAAAAACCTTAGGGCTAAGAAGGCTAACTCTTAAAAGCCTAAACAAAAGAAGCAGCATCTCTATCATTATTATGGAGCTGCAGGTCATACTTAACCAAATTGCTATAAATGGCTAGCCACTCAATAAAGCAATGGCATGATCGCGTATTAAACTTAACACTCGTATCACTCTTTTTGATGGGTAGGACTAGAAAATTCTAAGAGAAATGTATAAATAACTATCTCACCACTGTTGCTCGCCAATCATAATATGACACATATATGCTTCGGCATAGCAAAAGTGCAATGTCAAAGACATTCGTATGCTTCGGCATAGTAAAAGTGCGATGTCAGATGCTTGACATCTTGGGTATTTCTTTTCTCTCTTTTATATGCCCATGTATGGTATGCTAAAATAAAATAAAATATGCAAAGAAAAAAAAAAGGCAAAAAGATTAAAAATGCTTTAAATATGGTTGCAAGCATGTATTCTAAGAGATGTGGGAGTTATAGGATGTACCTCGAAGGTGATAGTCCCCATTAAACAGTTATGATTGTATGTGAATTAAAGTTATTTTCTCATATCACAGATTGTCATAACATGTATACACATATGCAATCTTGCGATGTTTTTCACACACAATATGCAATATTCTTTGCTACTTTTGATACATGTGTAGGTACAATGTGATTTGGCCATCACAAGTGTTTACATGTGCTAATGTATGCTCACTAAATTATCTTAACTTGTTTTTGAAAAATAAAATTGGTTAGACTTGTTTAGTGTGTGTGTGTGTTTTGAGGATCCATGTGCTTAAAATTTTTGTTGAGAGATGATTTTGAGAGCTTAATATGTTGATTGGATCATTGGTTGAGGTATATGTTGGATTGTATTCATATCTGTGTTTTTCTCTTCTCGAAAAACTATTTTTAAAAGCTGGCTCGACACTTCCTTGACACCTTCTCGATACCTTGTTATCTGTCGATTTTCTCAAGCCTTTTTCTTATTGTAATCTCAACACCTCTTCGACACCTGATGGATCGATCAAGAAAGTTCCTATCTCCTCGATACCTTTTCGATACCTTGTCGATTGATCGAGCTTCTGTTCTTTGAAAATGGTTGTTGTTCCTCGATACCTCTTGACACCTTCAGCTGTCGAAGGCCATTTCTTCGACACTTACCTTGATAGCTTCCTTGATACCTCTCGACACCTCAGCTGTTGAGATTTACTTAAGCTTCTATATAAGGTTTTGTCGCGATTTGCAATTCATTTTCTCTATCTCTCTCGATCTATCCATGTGATTTTTGGCCATTCCTTGCTTCAAATCACTTGGTAAAATCTCTTTTTCCTTCATTTTTCATGCATTTCATGTTTTGAATCTTAGGTTTTGGGGTTTTTCAAAATTAATGAGTTTTTCTTGAAATTTTGGGTTGGGTTTTCACTTAGATGTGTTCAAAATGTCATACATTGCATTTCATGTGCATTAGAATGATATTTTCATGCATTTAGATGTGTGTTTTCTGATTATGTGCTGGTAGGCTTGGATTGGGCTGGGCCCATGATGCTTTTTAATTTGCATGTCATATGTTTATGCATTCCCCATGCAAACGTACTCACTATTCAATATATTTGATATATGTGAACTGTTTTGAGACTTTTCTGATTGTCTCCTTCTTTATCTCCTTCTCATTTTGTTTACGTTAGTAGTGTCTATGGCACCTAAGCGTAAATCCACTCTGGCTCGGAACCATTTGCGTTCTGGAGCTTCTTCATCTTCTAATTTTGCTCCTCTAAATATTTGGTTCCGTGATGGTGACGCCCACAAGGCATTTTTGGAGAACTTTTCTAGGCGAGATGTTCATTCGGAATGCCAAGTAATCTTGGCAGACTTCGCCGACGCTGACCTTTCCTCTATCATTCATAGTAGGGGATGAGAGTCAGTGTGTGCCATCCCGATCACATGTCCTCTCGTGCTTATTCAGGAGTTTTACTCCAACATGCACGGGATTGATTGTTCAGTACCTCTCTTTTTCACTCGCGTTCGAGGTACGCGCATTCCTGTCACACTGCAGCTAGTTACGGATGTGCTTAGGGTTCCTAGGATAAAATTTCCTAACTATCCTTCTTATGAGCGTCTGAGGACTGTGTCCAAAGATGAGCTCATTTCTACTTTTTATCAGCGCCCTGCTGATTGGGGTGAGGATCAGTATACATCATGTAGACCTTTTACTAAAAGTCCTAGATTCTTAAATATAGTGATGATTTTTGTACTCCATCCACTCTCTCACTACAACTCCATCACAAAGCCTCGTGTTTGATTTTTGTTATCTCTTCTTGAGCATCTTACTATAGATTTTCCTTCTCATTTCATCCTTTCTATCATAGATGTTCATTTAGATTTGGCCTCCCGTGATAAGCTCATCTTTCCTTCCACTATCACGAGGATTTTACGCCATTTTTCTATCCCTTTTCCTGTGTCCGACCACTTCACACACATCTGTGTCATAGATGCCGCTACCGTAAAACGTAGTGAGGCTCAGTTTAGGTCGAGACAGATGGATTCCACTCCTCCCTCCTATTCAGCTCCATCCAGATTTGCTCCATCTACATCTACTTATTTTTCCTCTATAGGCGATGTATCTCTCGAGACATCATGGCACAGCTACAGCATATGGATGCTTGCCTTGATACACTCTCCACTAAGTTGTATCAGGTGAATGTTCGTGTTAGTCATATTGCACGACGGCAGGCAACCATGGATGGTTTTGCTCCTGAGGCTACTCCTTCACCACCTCTTCCAACAGCTTCTAACTCAGAAGATGATGATGATGATGGTGATGACGATGATACTTCAGATGATGATGATGGAAATGCTAGCTCTACTAATGAGATGTCTACATGACACTCTATCCTTTGTCACTCGTGACAAAAAAGGGGAGTAGTTTTGGGTTATAAGAGTAGTCATCTTAGGGGGAGAGTTAGTATAGGTCATTTTTGATAGGGGGAGTGTTGATATTTGAGGGATGTAGTGAGGTTTTGATGTATCTTTTCTTTTCTATTCTTTATAGATACATTGATCTTGTATATGAGGTCTTGTGACCAGTTTTACATACATTGTACTTATTTTCTCTCTATATGTGGATGTATGTTTCTTTCATCTCTCTCTTCATGTGTTGTTTCTTCTCTATCTTTATACACATGTTCATTATACTTGTATGCAATCTATTATTTCTGTTTCACATAAGATGCCTTGATGAATTTTGTTTAAAGTGTTTCAGAAATACAGGTTGTCAAAGTCTACTTGCCATAAACGCTCTTCTTGCAAAGTTTTTTAAGAGTTTGTGTTAGGATAGATTTTATTGTATTCAACAAGTGAATATGAGTTGAGTGATTTATGATTTCTCTCATATGTTCATTTGTTTGTTGTAGTTTTGTCACGGATTGCCAAAGGAGGAGATTGTTAGGACATATGTGTTTTCACTTGTTAAGAACATATGTCACTTATTTATGTAAATTAGCTAATCCTTTAACCAAACACATTTTACTTGTAATTAAGTAGTTCTAGGTGTTTTTAATACTTCAAGAAACAAGGTTTCAAGATCAAGTGTTGAAGCCATCAAGTCTATCCAAGAAAAACAAGCTGAAGTGCAAAATCATTAAAGCTCGACACTTGCTCGATAGCTCCTCGACACCTGCTATTTGTCGAGATTTATAAAATCAGATTTTCTGATCTGATTTCTTGGGATCCATGAGTATGCTTTTGAGCCTTCTTTTCTCCAAACCCTAAACATATAAAAGGACTGTTTCAGAGTCGTCAAACTGCACACAAGTTGCACAAGCATTGAGCAAATTCTGTTCAAGCAATTTGTGATCAAAGATGAAGTTCTTGACCTAATTCATCTTCTCTGAAGAAGTTGCTGTGTATTTGCACTAAAGGGTTTTGTGACCAAGCATCTTCTTGATCTTCATCGTGTAGAATGAACTGAGGAACTTTGCAGCCAACCTCTCCTTCTAAGTTGGTGTTTGAAGTCACGTACTAAGATCCGCACATTGGTTAGTCACGTACTTGGGAGCCGTGCATCAAAAGGGGGAATTGTCACTACAGATCAAGTCCAATTAGGTATTTAGATAAGGGTTCAACTGTAGGTTGGTAAGGTACTTGTGATTTCTTTACTTGTAACCGCTTGATTTGATAATAGTGGAGTTTCGGGAGTGGTGACTTGAAAATCACCCAATTAGGTTTTTGCCGCAAGGGTTTTCTTCATTCATAAACAAATCACCGTGTCTTTCAATTTCCATTGTATATATAGTTTTTGGTGATTTGTTTGTGCTTCCACATATTTGCATGTTAAATTGATTAATTAATAACTTGGCTAATTAATTAATTGGTTTAATCACAAGGGGTCATTCAGTTTATGGCCTATCACGAGGCCTGTTTAGTTGTGTTGTTTAAACAACACAATACGTATTTCCACTACACTTTTTCACTTACACGTATTTTCACAATACTTAAACAATGTTATTAGAACAACATTATCAAAGATTTTGGAGATTTTTGGATTTCCGATTTTTTTTTCTTTGATTTGGTATTACTAGTTATTTACTGGGTGGGTCAAGTAATTTTGATATTAATGGGTTTTCTTAGGTTTAAAATAATTTTTTCACTAAATAATGCCACATCATTAAAAAAATGACAGGTTACCACTAACATCAGTTAACAAAAATGACTATTACAACTCCTTTTTAAAACTTGAGAGGCTAGTAATGCTTACTTAATTATATATATATATATATATATAGAAACTTACTTGAAACTTGAGAAATTAATTGTGCTCACAAAGTAAACTTCAAGAAGCAAGAGTGTAGTTTTGCTTAATTTAATTGTACCTAGAAAAGTTATAAATAAAATAACCAAAAAAAATTAGAGGGATATGCATAAATTCAAAAAAAAAAAAAAAAAATCCTATGGATTTAAGCTTATCCAAATTTACTCTTTACTACAATTCAAATTCAAATTCATAAAAATAAAAATAAAAATCTTGAAGAATTTTTTTAAAGTTTAAACTTGAAGAAAAAATGCAAACTTTTTCTAACAAGTGTTAAAATAAATAGTGGTTAGTGGTTAAAGTAACTCTAGAAATTCCCCTCGTTCCTTTCCCCAGCTTAGTAGCTTTAGAGGATACAAGAAGTGCATGGAATACATGTTACACATAGTTAGCCCTTTTACCAAAAGGCCACCTGAATTTCAAAAGTCTAGTGGGGACTACTATGGGACGAAACGAATTGGAGCTCTTCCCTAAAGAACTCAATTTAGGGTTAGGATTCCTTGATGATTCAAGATAGTTCTTGATGATTGAGATGCTATAATTTGTTGTCTAGGCTCTTAGGATTCAGGCATAGCCTTAGGGTTTGGCGGATTTGGTGATTGGCAATGGTTCTAAGGTCATAGACGTTAAAAATATGAAATACATTAAAAGGAGAACATTTTGTTCTCTACGGAGATGACTATACAGAATTCAACAAGTAACCAAAGATGTGGCATAGCACCATTAACTTATGTAGGGGATCTAAGACTATAAAGATAGATAGTTATGGTGCTCATGAGTTATAACTTAAAAGGAATCTCCTCACCATATAAGAGCAAGGTGGAGGTTGAGGTTGTGGGTTTAAAATTTATTGGATGGTAGTGTAATTATCAAATTTTTTTTATATAAAAAATCCTAATTAATATTCCTACCTCATTGAATCAGGGCAAGGATCAGTATGATTATTTACAATTAGTTAGTCATATTATGGGGAAAACATTTTTAGGAAATTGCTAGCACCAATTGTTTTGTTCCAAAGTTGCCTTCCAATGTGAGCTGCTGCACTAAGTTGTTTATCATTTTTCTATGATACATATTTTTATTTGTTTGTCTAAATATGTTATAGCCTAGTACTTATCCTTGTCATTGTCTCAGTCTATTCATGCCAATGACATTCATAATGATTCTTTCTTGCATGTTTTTCCTCATATCCATATTTAGTATTGTGGCATTTTCAAGCCATTCTACTAACATTGTGGTAATGATTCTCTTGCAGCAGAGCTTGGTATTGTTAGAGCAGGAAATTACATGAAAGTTTAAGTGGTTTTGAATCCACTAAATAATATATGAAGGATTGACATTTTTTGGATATTTCCTATCGGTTTCATCAATTCTTTGTATACATCTTACATCATTTTATATCATCAATTACTTAGGGGATAGACTATTAGAGTGTAAGGTATTCTACATTTTGAATCATCATCAGGCGACTGCATTTCATGTGTCATAAAACTTGGGATTCTAGAGCTTTGATAATAAAAGAACTTACATAATCAAGAGATATCATTCCAAGAAAGGGTGGGGCAAGTTGTATAACATGAGACGAGTCAAAGTGATCAAGCTATGACTAAAAATTGCAAACTGTGTAGGGAATGTATTGTCAAGAAGCAAGAGGCACACCAAGTGTAGAGCTATCATGCTATTATGACATTGTAATCGAAGTGTATTTCAATAGAACTCTTATTATTATGGCTGTGATCAAAGTGTACATTTTAATTAAAAAAAAAAATTCATATTTGGATCAAATTCTTTTCTTTTCTACTACTCTATTGGATCAAATTTTAATTGTAAAGCAACATTGGAATTGTTCAACTTGAAACAATTGCCTTACTATTGATGATGCCCTGAGAACTCATATTCAAGTAAACGATACATATTCTTTCAGTTTTTGGACTTAGTTTTTGGTTTCCTCAAAACAACGCATAAGTGGGAATAATTTTTAAATACAACATGTACATACTAGTTTCAATCATTCAAGAACTTTGATCATTTATGTTAAAGTGTATCTATATATGTCTATGTTTTCCATTTTTATACTACTACTCTTTAAGATAGGGAAATACCCTTATTGAGAAATGCAAAATTTGCCAAAAGATTAAAGAGTTAAAAATGGCCTTACCATCCTCAAATGAGACTTCTAAGAAATTAAATAGAAAGTAGAACTTCATTAAACATATTTTCATAATTTTTTTTTTTTGGGGTAAAAAGATAATTCATTAAACAAAACTAAAGGGCTATAGCATGATCAGGATAGCTCTTGTCAAAATACATGCCATTCAAATCAGCCTCAAAGGCTTCCAAAACGTCCACAAGCGGACTATGAAAAATAGAAAAATCTAAAAAATGAGCTGAACCCATTCTAGCCATAACGTCAGCACAACGATTCGCTTGCCAGAAACAATGTTTGATTTGCACCTAATGGAAACGACTCAATAAATGCCTGCAATCATCCAATAAAGGAGAAACGACAATGTTAACATACTCAGAGTTAAGCAATGCATCCACGAGGGCTCTAGCATCTACTTCAACAATTAGACATTGAATATTCAGGTTGCTGGATAGAGTTAAACCATCTCTAAGGCCCCACATTTCAGCTACAAAAGCACTCGTTGAACCGATATGCTTAGAGAACCCAACTAGCCACCTCCCAATGCTCATCTCTCATGGCGCCACCACAGCTAGCTCATCCATTGCTGCCCAACAGAGAACCATCAGTGTTAAGCTTCTTCCAACCAATTGGAGGCCTCTCCCATCGAATCCTCTTAATCACATTGCACACGAACTGTCTAGGTGAGACCGCATAACACAAAAACTCAAAGGCTTGAGCACGAATGTTTGCAGTTAGCCTCCCTGTTGAATACATACTTGCTTTTGCACTTCCAGATACTCCAAACAACAATAGCAAATAAAATCCTCCATTGAAAACCCCTTTTGCTATTGCTATCCTTCCCATTAGACCTTAACCACTCCTGCAAAGCATAATTCCAAAACTCTCGATTTTGCAACCTAATCCCCAACTGAAGCCACACGGCCTTAACCCTTGCACAATCCCTGAGAGCATGCAAAATAGATTCTAACTCCACTTGGCAAATGGGTCAACTATCATCTTTCCCCATACCCCTTCTCACCAAACAACCCTTCACCCCTACACTGTTATGAGCACATCGCCATAGAAAAGATTTAACTCTAGGAAAAGTTTCCATCTTCCAAGCCCACCCCAAATTGAAACGAGGACTATTATCATCCACCAAAAACATAGAGTAGGCACTCTTTAAATCAAAATAACCCCTCGGATTGCCTACCTATGCCAGCTTCTCACTTCCCCTACTTAAAGCTGAAATTGGAACTGCCTAGATCAAGGACTTCAAGTCAGAAGGGAGCTTAAAAGGAATCTGACCCTATTGCCAACCCGTATCTGTCAACACATCTCTCATCTTTAGATGTGTGTCCTTTTAGTTTAAAGGTCCTTGTATCAAGTTACGCAAAGGCCTTTGAACCATCCAACAATCTAGCTAAAAGTTCAACTTACTATCTCTCCCAATTGTCCATATTGCTCCTTTATTAAAAGTGTCCATTCCTCTCTTCATCGCTCTCCAAATCGATGAACATGGAAGCCTATTCCCATTATGATCATTCACTCTTCTACTGTTACAATATTTCTGCCTTAACTCCTAGGACCACAAAGCATCTTTTTCTGTGTCAAACCGCCAATTTAACTTAGCAAGGAAAGCATTGTTTCTACCCTTTGTTGCTTGTAACCCAAGGCCCCCTGCCTCCTTAGATTTAACCACTTTGTGCCAACCAACCCAATGAACTTTCTTAGGGGCTTCTGACGAACCCCATAAGAAATTCTGGTTTATCTGGTCAATACTATCAATAATTCTAATCGTCAACTGAGCACACTGCATGACATGAGTTGGTATGGCAAAGAAGGATGCTTGGATAAGCACCGTACAGCCAGCTAAAGAGAGCAAATTAGCTTTCCAACCAGCTAGTTTGTTCTTCACCTTATCAAGAATGTAATTGAAGTCTTGGGAAGAATGGGGTAGAATGGAACCCAAGAATATCACAAAAGGATTCCCTGTTATCCCCATCCACATTAGGTGAGAAGAACACTCTAGACTTAGCTTCGCTCACTATTTGCCCCGAAACCTTGCAAAAGACATTTAACACATCTCTTATTGTGGAACAATTAGTTGCATCTGATCTTGCAAACAGAACCAAGTTGTCTGCAAAAAACATGTGAGAAAAGGCCGGGCCACTTTGGGACACCTTTTGCGGCTGTCAAAGATTGGCTTGGCATTTTTCTTGAATAAGCTGACCAAGAAACTCCATACATAAGATGAAGAGGTAAGGCAAGAGTGGATCACCTTGCCTAATCCCCCTCGATGGGTAAATCAACTCCGAAGCTTCCCCATTAACCATGATTTCTGTCGAGACAATAGACACATAACTCATAATTATCTCCACTAGATCCTCTGGAAAGTTAACTCTAATCATTATATCTCTTTTGAAACTCCACTCAAGTTTATCATAAGCCTTTCCCAAATCAATCTTCAAAGCCATATACCCCACATTTCCTTTCTTTTTGCTAAGAGAATGAATGATTTCTTGAACTATGATTGCATTTTCAACGCTTTTCCTTTCCGGCACAAACACTGATTGGAGAGGGGAAATGAGCTTATCCAAGAAGGGCCTAACCCTTTAAACAATAATCTTTGTGACAACCTTGTAAATAGTGTTACACAAACTAATAGATCTATAATTACCCAAAGTTTCAAGTCCTTGGACCTTATGTATGAGGGTAATATGGGTTCTATTCAAGTACTCTGGAATTTTCCTCTCCGAAAAAATTTTCCCAATTTCCTCCAAGATCGATTTACCCACAACCAACTAGAATCTTTGAAAGAATCTGGCATGCAGCCCATTAAGACTAGGAGCTTTGAAAGGTTTGAGCAACCAAAGGGCTAATTATATCTCCTTCTTTGATGCAGCCCCACTAATACTCATCTTCTCTTCCTCTGACAACTTGGCTTGCCATTGGGAAACTAGAGGGTTTAATTGAGAGCTACTTAAAAGTGAGGAAGAATACACTCCCTCAAAAGCCCTTCTGATAAACTCCCTAATTCTCATCTCCTCATGGATCCAATCCCCAGTTAGATCTTTGATAGCTAAAATCTGGTTTCTTTTCCTTCTAACCAGGGTCGAGACATGCTAAAAAGCTGTATTTTGGTCTCCCTAAATCATTCAATTCACTTTAGACTTCAAAGCTCATAATTCCTCCTCTTGAGTAAGCACCACTTCAAGCTTCCGATGCAACTCATTCTCTAGATTAATAAGAAAATTAGAAGGCCTAACTGAAAAAGCCCTCTGAATGCCATTTAACCTAGCCATAATGCTTTTCTTTTTTTCAAAAATATTTCCAAAGTTCAATCTATTCCATTTAGCTGCGTCTTCAGTGAAATCCTTAATTGCCTCAGCCAACGAAGAATTAGGATGCCATGCCTGGGAGACAACCCTTAGGAAGGAAGGGTCAGACAACCAACAAGATTGAAACCTAAAAGGCCTCTTCCTCCCTACCACAGTTCTTGGCTGCATATCAAGCAAAATGGGGCAATGGTCTAAATGGCATCTAGTGAGATGTATAACTTTTGCATTGGGAAACAATAAGCACTAGCTTGGGTTCACAAAAAACCTATCTGTTCATTCTTGAATAAGAGTTTGAAGAGGTCTTTTATTTGTCCAGGTAAAATGAGCCCCAGTAAAACCAATATCAATCATGTTACATTTATCCAAATAATCTTTGAATAATAAAGATCTATTCACACTCACTGACCTACCTCCAAACTTATCTTCCCCCGTAAGCGGCTCATTAAAATCGCCTGTAAGAACCCAAGGCATATCATGTAATTCAGCAACCTTACTTAAATTATTCCATAATATGTGTCGTTCAACACTTCTAGGACTAGCATATATGGCAGAAAGCAACCAATTAGAGTCAGAATTTTGTACCTTTACAACAGCATGAATCTCTTGCTCAGTGTTAGACGGGGGTGTGACATCCACCCTTTCCAAATTCCACAGCATCCACAAGCCCCCAACAAGACCAATGGTGTCCGTATGGATAGTATTCTCAAATGGGATCCTCTCGGTGATTTCCCTAGCTCTCGCCCCACCAATGTGAGTCTTCATCACAACTAAAATCATTGGATTATAGTTACAGATCAACTCTTTAATATGATCTTGGAAATTAGGTTTCAAAGCCCCCTTACAATTCCATATTAACACATTCATGATGACATAGTGGTCAGAGATATGGCAAGCATTAAAAGGCGGCATTAGCATCGCCTCTACCCTCAAACTCCATCCGGCCTGCATCTTCCATCCCCTCATCTGCCCTGCTCTTAGGACCTTCATTACATACCTGCACTCCAAGAGGACCATTTCGCACCAAGCCTTGATTTCGCACTGAGTTGCCTTTCCTTTCCTTACATTCACTCACATCAGCAGAATTGACTATTTCCAAATCATCTCTATCCACAGAATGAAAAAACCCACAGCCCATGGTGGATTCATTCGGCTCTCTGCAAAAGACGTCGTTGCCACACCGTTGAAGCTCAGTATCCATCTTTGATTGAAGCTTAGCGGAGAATTGAAACTTGGAGAGATCTCCCTGGTGCCTATCTCCATCAGCGTTGAATATAGGGGTCTCTTCATTAGGCGAAATTTCAAACAAGCTTATTGAAAGAGAAGAGCCTTCAACAGCGTTTGTAGATCGAGCTTTATGTAACCTAGCCCGGACAAAATCTTTTTTTCCCTTCACAAAGGCTTTACTAATAATTTTCAGATTCCTTTTGTCTTTTCCTTTAAGAGTATTTGCTATCTTAAGCCCAAAAGGGGACGGGCCACCAACAAACGCATGTTGGGCTTGGTGATTAGACACATTCCTAAGGCCTTGTAAAACGACCCAATTGGGAAGGATGTTCCACTACTTTTGAAATTTCTTGTTTTCTTGCGAGCAACCACCACTGACGGACCGTATGCCCCTGCAGACGCCTCCTTATGCTCTGCATTCAGCACACTCCTTGTGGGACCCCCTTTGTCTTCCCCCACATCGGCAACATGCAAGCTGCATGAGCCCGTTGCCACCTCACCTTCTACCTCCATCCCCGACGTCTTTGGAGGTATGTCTCACCAGATGGTATACGGACAGTTTTCCCTTTAGTGACCCACTCTCCCACAATCAAAGCATAGCTTGTGAATCCCTTCATATGAAACTAATTGTTCACATTTCCCAATAGAAATACCTGTTACAAGCAGCTTAGTAACATCTATTTGTACAACAATCTCAAAAACCTTCCACGAGTTTCAGACGCAGTATGTGTGTCAATTCTTAGAACATTACCAATGGACTTTCCAATCTGCACAAGGGCCTCCTCATTGTAATATTCAATAGGTAACTCATTAAGCCTAATCCATACAGCTATGGATGAAACATTTGCCGTCATCGGTCAAAAGTCAGGCTCCCAGGGTCTTATGGAGAGGAAATGCTCACCAATGAACCATGGCCCTTTCTTGAGAATGGCATCATAATCTTCTCTCAGTGAGAATCGGGTAAGGAAAAAACCATGTCCCAAGTCTACACCTTCCAACCTTCCAGTTGGTTTCTAAAGCGACAATAGCCTTTTGTGAAGAAAGGTAAAACCCACTGAACTGCCAAACACCTTAACTATGAGAGCACAACCTCATGGCCTTTAGATTTGCCGTTTAAATTCCTTTGAAAACTTTACCACAGCAAGCCCTTCTCGCAAAGCTTCCACCTCTTCTTCATCTAAATCCGATTCATCTTCCATATTATCCACAAGGTTAAAAGCCTGAGAAAAAGCACCAGGAATGTCCCCTATAAGCTTATCTTTAAAAGAGGTAGCCTGGCTCCAAGGACGGTAGCTATGGTTAGGAGACGATGGCATTGAGTCCGATCCTTCACCGTAACTTGCGTGTTTGACGGTTTTCACTTTCTTGTTACTGCGTGCGAGCTCTGCTTGTTCTTCCCGAGAGAGAGCAAGAGAGTCAGTCATAAGGAGTCACTCTCAAAGAAATGGTATGGAAAAAATCTTTTTATAATGTTAATAACATATCACATATATGATCACTGTTTGACTAAAACCTACTCAAACATGCACATATAAAAACCAACATATTTGAGTATTTTCATAAGCCAACTACAAACACTATCCAAAAAGTTGCTAAAAACTTTGCAAATAATTGTCCAAGTTGTCCTTCAAGCTATAATATATCAAATCTCAATCTTTACTTAAAGGGTCATGGTAACAAGTGCCCTTAGAGCAATGGTTAACAATTCTTTTTAGGAAAGTTTTGACACTACTTTTATGAAAAATGTAAAAAGCTGTCAAAATATTAATTGTTTTTTTTTCTCATAAAAATTTTCTTTAAATAGATTCTTATCCATTGTTCTAATGACATTTGTTAACATTTCTTTTACTTAAATTGAAAATTAGTGAATTAAATGTTGCTAACTTCAAGATACATCATCTTCAATCAGTCATGGAATACTTCAAAACCTTTTCTTCATAACAAATAAGCAAAAATTAGTACATGAAACTTTGCATAAAGCTTGCACTTGATTTTATGAGCAATACTTGTATCCTTGTCTTCAGACATTTTTTAATGATAGGTTGCTCCCACTCATTTCCTAAAAGTAGAAAAATCAAATGCATTATGTATGTCAAAATAAATATTTATGCTCTTATATGCAGTAAGCTAAATGCTCAATGTTTTTAACCCCCTTTACACAAGCATTTTGACATATCAACTCAAAAACCCATTTTATAATGTGATGCATACTAACATAATAACAAGATCAATTGAAATTGATAGATATTTGATTTTATATTATGCTTATCCAAAAAAAGAGAGTAAAAAGTAGTTCAAAGTAATGGTGCTAATTGTAAGAATTGATAATATGTTAATTAAAAATTCAAGCACTAGTTAGCCATGAAAAACTTAAAAGCATTGTTACTGCATAAAATTTAAGTGGTTTAGTCAGGATTTGGATTGAAATTCAAAGAAAAACCTTTTGCATCAAATCAACCATGTTTTGCCAATGAAAGCATAAGTATTCAAGTGGTTCAACCCAAAATTGGAAAATAATTTAAAGAACCTTTTGCATCAAATCAACCATGTTTTGCCAATGAAAGCATAAGTATTCAAGTGGTTCAACCCAAAATTGGAAAAAAATTTAAAGAACCTTTTGCATCAAATCAACCATGTTTTGCCAATAAAAGCATAAGGTTTAATTCATCCTACAAGCAAAAATGGTAAAAGGAAATGAGATTTTGATGATGAAAGACTGTATTTGTCATGATAATGAGCACCAAGAGTTCGAAATAGGCAAAGTAGAGCAAAATTTAACCATATCATGGCAGCGCATTCGGACAGATCAAGTAAAACATTAAGCTTGAATTTTGATGGTTACTCACAATCCAATACCATGTTTTAGGGGGGTAAAAGAAGGAAAATAATTAACTAATTGGAAGCTAAATTGAACATTCATAGTATCATACATCTGAGTCTATGCATCCTCAAGCCAATATGATTGACCTTACAATAACAAACAATGCTCTAAGCTTTTATGAGGTGAATTAGTGCACTTATTCAAGCTTACCAAATAAAAATTGTCAAAAATTTCCTTTTTCTTTTTCCCTTAACCTGTAAAAAATTGGATAGAAAGTTTACAAACAACTAAATAAAAAGTTGAGATAACGTAGCATATTAGAAAATAGGGCACACAATGGGAAGAATTTTTACCCAAATATATGCATAAACACCAATGATACAGGCAAATCATAATAGGTGCTTAAAAAAATCACTCATGCTTTTCTTATATGTTGTCATTTTCATTTCTTTTTTCTTAACTTATGCAAAGCATATGAGCATTTTTCAATAATTAAATATTCACTCATCACAGTAGCTTTGCTTATGGTCTCTCTCTCTCTCTCTCTCTCTCTCTGATTTTTCATCCTAGTCTCAAGAAACTTGGGTGTGGTATCAAAATAACGCATAAATCCCATAACTTTTAGAACAGATTCGGATCAAAACACCCATATCTTACAAAGTTGAAATACCCACCAGCTTATTACAATCAATCCCGAAAACTCAAAACCAACAACTAAAAATACCTACTCAAAAAAGAAGCCAGATTTAGCACTAATAAATCAAAAAAAAAAAAAAAAAAAAGGAGTATCAAAGTTTTTTTCCCTTCATTTTTCCAGCAACCAAATAGAGCTTATCAATAAAAAATTAGAGAGAGAAAAAAAGTAGTGGCTTAGCCAGCAGAGCAGTCCGGTGATGTTGGGCTATGAGACGTGGCCCATGCGACAATGATGGCTTGTCACGAGGATCTTGGTGGTAGGCTAGTAGCAGTGATAGCAAGGTTGAGAGAGCAAGACTTGGAGATGGGTTGAAGAAGAGAGATTTTGAAATTTTCTAATCAAATGGGTTTGCTGAGAGTAAATTGTATAGTTAACCATAGTTGAGTTTGCTTGAGTCAAGGTTTTTAGATTTTAATTAACGTAGCACTTATTCGCTAATGTGGCATTTCGGGATTGGCTGGCGTAAAAGTTGTCTTTTACACTAGTTCTGGACGTAATTTATTCTCTATTTAAAAGACTCATTTTGTTGATATTCACTAACTTTCATCTAAGCTATAAGAGGCGCGACCACCTTTTAACATGTAAAATGTGTTTCTTTTATAACCCCTAAAAAAGTATTTTTATTTATTATTTATTTTCGCATAGAAAAAAAAAAAGTGATTTTAGTAACCTATATGAAGGCCCAATGTAATTATTACTAACCCAATACAGGTTGTAGAAGGCCCATGAAGCTATCTTTAAATATATATATATATATATATAGCGGAAACACTATTTTCGTTCCTACATTTTGGAGTTATAGTCAATAGTCTCTACATTTTGATAGCAGTCAATTTAGTTCCTATTATTTTCAAATTGCAGTCAAATTGGTTCTTATTGTTAACTCACTAACATAAAATGCTTATGTGACTAACGGATTGCACAATTGACATACTTGAACCTTACGTGGCTTATAAAATAATATTTAAAAAGCTACTCAGCATTTTAACAAATAAAAAAAAGCCACGTATAAAAAAAACACAAACAAGTATTAAACAAAAGATTTTCTAAACGGAAAAAATAAAATAAATAAATAAATAAAAACTCATTTCCTTGTTGCTAGAAACCAAACCCAACCCAGAATGGTAGAATCTCATATTTGATCCCCTTTCTCTATCATCGAAATCACAGTAAACAGAACAAAACAAAAATGACTAAACCCATTACCAAAAACCCAAATCAAAATTTCTATATAAAAAAAAAATAAAAAATCACTAACCCATTACTAAAAACACAAAACAAAACACAAAACTGATTACCGAAAACACAAATCAAAATTTTCTATAAAATAAGATCTTGCCCCATGTATGGCGGTGACGACTACATTGCTGTTTGATGTGGGCATCATCCTCGCCGATGGTGACGAGGATCTGCTTGCTGGGGAACTACGAGGAATCTCATTGGGTTTTCCACGTATCTTCAATTCAAAAGGAAAATAAGATTTTTTTTCTTTTTAATTCATTTCCTTTTAGTGCTGGATTGTGTGGGTATTGCATGTAAAAGTATTGTTGAGATTTTAATTCATTTCTGATAAGGATAAAATTGCAATACTCACTGATGGAAGGGCGCGAAGTGACGTTCTAATTGGCCTGTCAGCCTCACTTTTGTCTATTGGAAAGTGGCAGTAGGGAACGTGTAATTTTAGGCCGACGGGGTCAATTTGTTGACATTGAGAAGCTAATGCCACAAGGCTGAAAGGGATGCCCAAAGCTAATGGTTCCAACATAATTTTGACTTGGCTTCCACGTATGGGTATTTAAGGAAATATCTTGCGCATCACACCCATGAGACTCCTACAAGGAAAGGATTCTATAAAATATGCTCAAGAAGACTCCTATAAGGAAAAGACTTCTAGTCCAAGGAAAATAGGTCGACCCTCTACTACTTTAAAAGCCCCAATACCCTCAAAAACCAAGGTACGCATAATTTACCCTCTCTAGCACTTTAGAGTTATGAGAATAATTCTAACTTGACATTTGAAGGGTAGTTGGCCAACACCACACCGGTGCTCTCTGTTAGGTTGCTTCTCTCTTCTTGTAGGTCATCGTTTCAAGCGTGCAAGAATCGTGTAACTCATTAATGATTTTTACAGCATCATCAGTTGGTGCCGTTTGTGGGAAAGAGTTTTAGCACACTTTAAGCCTATCACTTTCCGAACAAAGAGTTGCATGGTACTTACTCGCTTGATGGCAACTACCAACAACATTGGAGAAGAGCCATAACCCACTGCCCTGGAGAGGCAAGTCCAAACCCTCATAGTAGTAGTGGCACATCTCACCAAGCAAAATCAAGATCATGAAGAACTACTACGACAAAGGAACGTGGAACACGGCACACAGGAAGAAGACCAAGAAGGTACCAGTGCCAAGCGAGAGATAGAGAGGGACCGGAAGGTAGTAACACCCCAAGCAGATCGGAGCGACAAAATATGAGCCTCCCATCCCTCACAGATACGGCTCCACCACCTATTGCCGCAGAGATACGGGCGATAAAGGAACAGATGGAAGTCATGATGAGCACCCTCAAGGGATGAGTGTCCAGTGATCTTGATGACCTTGTTAATCGAACTGACTCACCTTTCACCGCCTCCATCAATTCATTCCCCCTATCGAATAAGTTCCGCATGCCATAAATAGATAGTTATGACTGAGTCAAGGACCCTCTAGATCACCTAGAGACCTTCAAGACCTTAATGCACCTTTAAGGAGTAGCAGATGAGATCATATGTAAGACCTTCCCTACGACACTAAAGGGTGTGGCAAGAATTTGGTTTAGCCGGTGGACGCCTAACTCCATCAACACTTTCAGGGAGCTAAGCGCTCAGTTTACTACGCACTTCATCGAGGGACATAGGTATAAAAAGTCTACAGCTTGCTTGATGAGCATCAAGCAACGAGAGAACGAGACACTGAGATCCTACATATCCCATTTCAACAAGGAAGCACTCTCGATCGATGAAGCCGATAACAAGATACTTGTAGCGACATTCACGAATGGGTTGTGGAAGGGTAAGTTTCTGTTCTCCCTGTACAAGAACGACCCGAAGACTATGTCAAAAGTACTTTATAGGGCCACTAAGTACATGAATACTGAAGACGTGCTGCTAGCTCGAGAGGAAAAGCCCAAGAAAAGGGAAAGACATGAAGACACATGACGGGACCAAGGCCGGAAGAAGGCAAGGACAAGAGACCGAAGGGATGAAAGGCGCCTAAAGCCCCTGGGAGGAAGATTCACAAGCTTTACTCAATTGACCACCCCACTAGATCAAGTCCTAATACAAATCAAGGATGAGGGAGCTCTGACATTCCTTGGAAAGCTAAAGGGCGACCCCAACAAGCGATTTAGAGACAAATATTGCCATTTCCACCGTGATCATGATCATGACATGGTCGATTGATACGACTTAAAGCAGTATATTGAGGCCTTTATCAGACAGGGGAAACTGCAAAAGTTCATTAGCAAGGACAGAGTAGATCCACCCCCTTAAAAGTAGCACCCCCGACGGGATAACGAGCAACCTAGACCCTCTATAAAGGACATAAGGATGATCGTGGTAGGAATGGCGGCCATTGGGTCATCCAAAAAAGCCCACAAAACTTACCTTAGGATGGTCCAGAATGTTTAATTGATGGGAGCCATGCCAAAGATAGCACTGAGAGAAGGCCCTATTATTGGGTTCTCGAAAGAAGATGCGCAACGTCTTCATCACCCGTATGACAATGCACTTGTCGCCAGCATATGGGTAGGAGACTATAACATGCATCGAGTATTGGTCGACAATGGCAGCTCGGCAGATATCCTGTACTACTTGGCGTTCCAGCAGATGAGGATTGACAAGGAACGATTGATTCTGACGAACGCCCCACTAATTGGTTTTGAAGGAAGCAAGGTGTTCCCCTTGGGCACGGTCACATTATCTGTAATGGTTGGCGATTACCCCCAGCAGATCACCAAGGACATAACATTCCTAGTGGTCGATTGCTCGTTCGCCTACAATGCTATCCTCGGATGACCCACCCTCAATTCATGGAATGCTGTAACCTTAACCTACCACCTAATGATTAAATTCCCTACCGACTATGGAGTGGGAAAGTTGCATGGAAGTCAAGTGGCTGCATGCAAATGCTACGTGGCCATGATGGAAATGGATGACCACTTCCAAGCCATGAATATAGAAGAACACCGAACAGCGATAGAACCAATAGAGAAACTTGAAGAGATACTCCTTGACGATTCCAATCTTGACTGAATGACCAAAATTGGAACCCTCCCTAATCTCGCTAGCCACCATGCGCTCACAACTTTTCTCAAAAATAATCAGGACGTATTCGCTTGGAGCCATGAAGACATGCCAAGGATAGACCCTTCAGTCATGGTACATAGGCTGAATGTATTACCCTCCTTTCCACCTATCTGATAGAAGAAGTGAGTGTTTGCCCTAGAGCGAGATCAGGCCATACTGGAAGAGGTTCGTAAACTATAAGAGGCGAGCTTCATTAGGGAGGTTTTTTACCCCCACTGGTTGGCAAACGTGGTAATGGTTAAGAAGGCTAGCAGAAAGCGAAGGATGTGAGTGGACTTCACTGACCTCAACAAAGCGCACCCTAAAGATAGCTATCCTTTCTCGCGGGTGGATGCTTTGGTAGACTCTATAGCTCAGCATCAGATGTTAAGTTTTATGGATGCTTTCTTGGGTTACAACCAAATCTGAATGCACGAAGATGATCAGGAGAAGACTTCGTTGGTGACTAGCCAAGGCCTCTTTTGTTATAAAGTAATGCCATTCAGCCTAAAAAACGTGGGTGCGACGTATCAGAGGTTTATGGACAAGATGTTCGCACAACAAATTGAAAGAAATGTCCAAGTCTATGTTGATGACATGCTAGTAAAAAGCCAAAGGGAGGAAGATCACTTGGAAGATCTCAGGGAAACGTTTAACACCCTTCGCTCTTATAACATGTAGCTCAATCCAGGAAAATGGGCCTTCGGAGTAACGGCAGGAAAATTCCTAAGATTTATGGTGTCTCAAAGGGGCATCGAGGTCAACCTGGACAAGATCCGGGCCATAATGGAGATGGCACCCCTAAGAAATGTGAAGGAAGTACAAAGCCTCAACGGCAAAATAGCAGCATTGAATAGATTCATTTCAAAGCCTTAACCTTCTTTCACACACTGAAGAAATCTTTCGAGTGGACTGTAGAGCATTAGCAAGCATTCGAGTTGAAAGCTTATCTATCTTCCCCGCCACTGCAAAGTCCCTCGCAGCCAGGTGAAGATCTTTTTCTTTACCTGGCCATCTCCCTTACCGCTGTCAGCACCGCCTTGATCAGAGAAGAGGAAAGAATGCAGAAGCCTATATACTACGCCAACTGGGCACTTTGCAGTGCCGAAGAAAGATACCCTCCCATGGAGAAACTCGCTTTCGCATTGGATACCATAAGCTTAAACCATACTTTCAAGCCCACACAGTGATTGTCTTGACTGATAAGCCCTTAAGGCGGGCAATGAGTAATTCTGAAGCCACTGGTCGATTGGCACTATAGGCCATAGAGTTGAGCATGTTTGACATCCAATATTGCCATGAATCGCGATCAAGGGACAGGTTGTCATGGACTTCATAGCAGAATTTGCCAACGACGAGGACAAGGGGGTAGAACAATCTCCTTTATAGAGCATACATACAGATGGGTCATCCAACAGACAGGCTGGGGGGGTTAGCGTTGTACTATTGTCACCCAAAGGTGACATGGTTGAGTGTATGGTCCATCTCGACTTCCCCACTACCAATAATAAAGCAAAATACGAAGCACTAGTAGCAGGGCTCGATCTTGCCAAGGCAGCAGGGGCCATGAGCGTAGTCATTTATTGCGACTCTTAGGTCGTTACTAATCAAGTGAATAGAGACTATGAGTGCAAGGGCAAAAGGATGAAGAGGTATCTGGATCAAGTAAGAAAAAGAGTAGACGACTTGAAGGCCAAAATCATCCAAATCCCCAGAGGAGAAAATAAGCAAGCTAACCATCTTGCCAAAGCTGCTTCAACAGAACATATGATCACCCCCGGTAACGTACTCTCTTTTGTTCAATTTTCTCCATTAATAGATTTCGACGGCGTACAGGAGATTGGCTCTGAAAGTAACTGGACCACACCGTTGGTTTCATACTTAAAGAATGGTGTCTTGCCAGACGGGAAGGAAGCCACGAGAAAGTTGAAAGTCCAAGCAGTGAGATTCGTCTTAATAAAAGATGTCTTGTATAAAAGAGGTTTCTCTCGTCCATATTTGAGATGCTTAGCTATGGAAAAGGTGGACTACGTCATGAGGGAGGTACACAAGGGGATTTGCGGAAACCATTTTAGGGTCAAGATCATTAGCGCATAAGCTCGTGTGAGCTGGGTACTATAGGTCCACCATGCAGAGGGACGTCAAGGCTTATGTTAAGACCTGCAACAAATGCCAAAGGTTCAGCAATATTATTAAACAACCAACCAAAGAGTTGACCCCAATGATGACCTCATGGCCGTTTGCTTAATGGGGATTAGACAATGTGGGACCATTCCCTATAGTAGCATCACAGCTGAAGTTCCTGGTAGTGGACATTGACTACTTTACAAAGTGGGTGGAAGCTGAAGCCTTGGCCACCATTACAAAGAAGAACGTACGGAGTTTCGTTTGCAGATGCATCGTATGTAGGTTCGGCATCCCTAGAGTCTTAGTATCAGATAACGCAAAGCAATTCGACAACAACTCCTTCCTGGAATTTTGCTCGCAGTTAGGGATAAGAAACCACTACTCCTTCCTCGCCCACCCTCAGGCTAAAGGCCAGGTCGAAGTAAAAAACCAATCCTTGCTCAAAATTATCAAGACCCTGCTTAAAGGGTATATGGCTGAAAGAGTTGCCAAGCATACTATGGGCATACAGGACAACAACAAGAATGCCCACAGGAGGAACACCATTCCGGCTAACGTACGAGAGTGAAGCAGTTATACTAGCCAAGGTCGGACTCACAAGCTACAGGGTACATAACCACAATGACAGCAAGAACGACGAGGCCATGCACCTACAACTTGATCTAGTAGATGAAGTCAGGGCGGCGGCAGAACGAAGGCTAGCATGGTACCAGGACCACATGGCTAAGCACTACAACTCCCGAATCCGACATAGAGACTTCCAGGTTGGATATCTCGTTCTAAGGAGAGTCATGGGCACTGCTAGGGACCCTACCCAAAGGAAACTCGGCCTTAATTGGGAAGGACCTTACCAGATCACGTCATGGCAGAGGAAAGGAACTTACCCCCTGGAGACATTAGACGGACAAAGGCTATTGCATCCATGGAACACCGAGCACTTACGGAAGTATTATCAGTAGAGATGACGACATAGAGACCAACCCCCCCTTTTTATTTTACAGTTCACCATAGTTAAATTTAGTTATACTCCTTAGTTTTATCGTTTACTTTAATTTTTGCTACAATACCAGTTTTAAGCCCAAAGGGCAGGATTTTTCTTTTAAAAACTACTTTTTTTACGAATTCATGGCAATAAGAGGAGTTTATTCAGAATTGACTAAAGTTTTTACTAGTTTAAGTTCACAAAAATGGACGATTCTAAGTCCATAAAGTGGACGACCTTAAGTTCACAAAAGTGGATGACTTCAAAGTTCACAAAAGTGGATGACTTTAAGTCCACAAAAAGTGGACAATTCTAAGTCCATAAAGTGGACGACCTTAAGTTCACAAAAAGTGAACGATTCTAAGAACATAAAGTGGACGATCTTAAGTTCACAAAAGTGGACGACCTTAAGTTCACATAAAGTGGATGATTCTAAGTCCATAAAATGGACGACCCTAAGTCCATAAAGTGGACAACCTTAAGTTCACAAAAAGTGGACGATTTTGAGTCCATAAAGTGGACAGCCTTAAGTTCACAAAAGTGGACAATTCTAAGTCCATAAAATGGACAACTGTAAGTTCACAAAGGTGGACGGTTCTAAAATAGACGACCTTAAGTTCACATAAAGTGAACAATTCTAAGTCCATAAAATAAGCGACCCTAATTCCATAAATTGGACGATTCTAAGTCCACAAGGTGGACGAACTCGCCCCAAGAGGATGAAACACTTTTAAGTCCCTCAATAGATGAAATTATAAAAATAACGGGTCCGTTAAGTCCATAAAGTGGATGAGGCTATAGAGCCGACGAGCTAATCAAATAGACGAGATTATAAAAAATGACAAGCTCGTCAAATCCATACTGTAGACGAGGATATAATACTGACGGGCTTAGCAAAGGTATGAGATTATAAAAAGTGACGAGTTCAAAACCACAAAAAAAAATAAAATAAAATAAAAAATTTAAAAAAAAAAAATTCATTGCCCAAAAAATGAACAAGCCTATGTATTGACAGGCTTCTCATATCCTTGAAATAAACAAGTCCAATATTGATCCATAAAGTGGACGTGCTTGCAAAGATAGACGGAAGTATAGGCCAACGAGTTTATTCTAAAGCATTCAGACACAAAGTATCAACAAATAAAAGACAACGATATTGATAGCAATGGATGTAACATGCCATAAAATGGGATAAATTGTTTACAAAGAAAAGCCCAAAAACAAAGGAGCATTAAAAAATTGTCTGCACATTAGGTAAAGTATGCTAATTACAAAAATAGGGATGAAACTATGTAGTAGGAGTGTCCTTAAAGGTCCTGTAGCCTTTATCCTTAATAGGAGGTTTTTTCACGACTGAGGCTTCCATAGATGGGTTGGAGGTAGAGATGGGAGGATTGGCAGCAGGTTGAGCTAAGACAACACCATCATCTTTGGATGGGGGGTTTGGCACAGCAGGGTTGTCACCATCACCTGCGACGTGATCACCCGCAGGGGTCGCTGGCATGTCAGCGTCAATAGTAATCCTTGAAAGGTCCAAATCTGGGTAAGTAGATCCCACTTGTTTAAGGTAGTCATCAAACCCAGTGCCATAGTAATTGGCATTGGAGTCAATAAAGGACTGCGACGCCTTGAATTTTTGAACAGTGTCAGCCCCAGCTTTCTCCACTCGCTCGCGCAAGGCTGTCAGCTCTTCCTACAACATCTCCTTCTAACGGTCTGCTGTCTCCAACTTCTCCTTCGTCTCCTTCAGCTCAATGTTTAGTAAATGGAGGGCTTTTTATTTATTGCCTTTGCTGATCCAGCAAATTGGCATTATGCTTCCTAACCTGGACAATGACATCCTCCTTTACAATGCACCGGTCCTGGAGTGCTTTAGCACGTACCAAGGCCTATAAAGGATACAACCATCAGCTAATAAATTGGGAATAGATGAAGAAAGATCTACCTAGAGAATATGCTTACCCGCGTAAGGTCAAAAAGAGTTGACACCCCTAATTCCTCCGTCCTTAGCTAAGCACAAGGATCTATGAACGTCAACTTTATAAGGGATTCTATTTTCTTGACGGCATAATCCTTGTGGGTGAGCAAGCAACGATGTCCTTCAGTGATGAGACCAAAGGAAGTCATCATCCCCTTCCCAGTACTATGAACTAGCTTGGAGGGCGACTTCTTCTTGGGGTGCATATCCCCAGTAGTAACAATAGCCCGTTTGGGGGAACGATCGTCCTTTTCGTCACTTTTTCTTTTGCCAAGCCTTTTGCGACGGTCTTGGGGGTTGACAAGGAAGTCCCTTCCTTTCCCTTAGTTACCTTCTCTTCTTCTTTTTTGTGGGTGGTAGCAGCCCTCACCCTTTGCTTGGCAGCCTCTATCTCTACAAAGATTGATGTACACTTAGCAAATCGGACAAAAATAATGAACTGATGGGTACAAAAAAAAAAAAAGAGAGAGCTTGTTTACGACGATGAGAAAGATTGTCTAATCTACGAGCTTCCTCCATCGATTCCGGACCCTCACAATAAGCGTGCAAGGTATCAAGTGTTATGGGATCCCAGCACTTCTGCTTGACCAAAGGAATTTCTGTTACCCGACGGATAAAGCCTTCTTGCTCCTCTGAAATATGAGGACGAATGCTAGCTGAAAACAAGAGGAATAGATAGTGTTAGAAGCTTGGAACAGACAAACAAAGGATGAAAAATAGACGGAGTTAACCTGAGTCCTCGGCAAAAGCCCAATGTTGTCAAAATAACCATAGGGCATCGTTTCCCATTCCTTTTCATGACACACCCAATCCGTCCCCTTGAAAAGAAAGTATCTACTTTTCCAGTTTTTGTTAGAATCTAGCATATCAAACACTAGTTTCAAGTCCCTCTCTCGGACGACAAAATGATACGTCCCCTTAGAAGAGATCATGTGCTGAGGTTTGTATCAATAGAAGAACTCATCCAATGAAAGTTGACGGTTCCCTCCACTTAGACAACCCCACAGGATCTCAGCACCTATAAAGATCCTCCAAGCATTTGGAGCAATTTGGCTAATGGACAATCCCATAAAATCAGCCAGTTGATGGTGCAAAGCCATCAATGGTAGTCTAAGCCCTGCAGCAAACATAGCATCATACATACCAAAGTCTGCAGTCCTCCCTATATAGCATTTTTCGTTATTTCTAGGGAGACGAATTGGGATATGATCTGGGATTTGGTAACCAGTACGCAACTCCTTGAAGATTCTGTCACTCATTTTTGGTAGGAACTTATTGACAGCCCAATCCATAGGAACGATGAAGGGACAGTTACCTCCAAGACTTCCTAAAGTTCCATCATAGGATTCCTCATCACCTTCATCTCCATCTCTGTCACTATCCCTCTCCTCAACCTCTTCTTCCTCCACTTCTCCCTCCTCACTTACTGCTCCCTCCTCACCTTCCTCTCCTTAACTTTCAACTTCCTCGTCGGGAGATTGGGTTGATGTTTCCCTTTCTGAAGACCAGGAAGAACCCTCAGGCTCGTGACCTAAACCAAATACCACGTCATAGTCCACACCTTCGTGGACTAACGAGCTCTCACCCAACACGTCACTTGACATCTGACTACCTACAAGTGACGAATTCATTCTAAAAACCTAAGTTAACGATCTCACTAAAAGAGCTAATCAACTAGAATAAAAAAGCAACACATGAACAATGTAGAAGAGAAAAGAACTTATGAGTATTTCTTTTGGAGCAACAGGTGCAAAGGAGATGGCAACAATACAACCGGCGGAATCAAGAAACCGACGGGATAACACTGATGGTAGCTTTCTCAGGAAATTGGTAAGTATGAAATAGGAGAAATAAGGAGAGGGGGCGAGTTATATATAGGGGGGAAATGTACGGAAGACGAAGCGACGCCCTTGTCCAAAAGCGGAACCAACCACGATGTGCCACTTGTTCGAGCATTTAATGATGGCAGCTTGAGGAGTTACCCATAAATGGTTTTTCTCATTTCCTGGCCAATAAGGAGACTAGCAACAAAAATCTAACTCCATAACCCATCAGCTTAAGTTGACGACATTATGGAGTAGGGGGTAACTGATAAGGATAAAATTGCAATACTCACTGACGGAAGGGTGCGAAGCGACGTTCTAATTGGCCCATCAGCCTCACTTCTATTTGTTGGAAAGTGGCAGTAGGGAACATGTAATTTTAGGCCGGCAGGGTCAATTTGTTGGCATTGAGAAGTTGATGCCACGAGGCTGAAGGGGATGCCCAAAGCTGACGGCTCCAACATAATTTTGACTTGGCTTCCACATATGGGTATTTAAGGAAATATCTTGTGCATCACGCCCATGAGACTCCTACAAGGAAAGGATTCCGTAAAATATGCTCAAGAAGACTCCTATAAGGAAAAGAGGTCAACCCTCTACTACTATAAAAAGCCTCAATACTCTTACAAACTAAGGTACACATAATTTACCCTCTCTAGCACTCTAGAGTTGTGAGAATAGTTCTAACTTAACATTCGGAGGGTATTTGGCCGGCACCACATCGGTGCTCTCTGTTAGGTTGCACCTCTCTTCCTGTAGGTCACCGTTTTGAGTGTCCGAGAACCGTGTAGCTCATTGGTGATTTTTACGGCATCATCAATTTCATTTTTTAATGCAATCTTGTCAAGCCCATTTCTCTTTGTTTGTGTGCATTTGGATAGCAAGAAAATGATAGGAAATTTTGAGTTTTTCTTTTTTATTCATTTTATTTTTTCAACAAGATTTTTGTGCTTTTTTTTTTTGTGCTTTTTTTTTTTTTTTTTTTTTTTTTTTTTTTTTTTTTTGGTTGGCTTTTTGTTTTATTAAAATTCTAAGATGGCTTTTTAAATATCATTTATTAGCCACATAAGCTTCAATAATGTCAATTGTGCAATTAGTTAGCTACATCAGCATTTTTCATTAGTGAGTTAATAGTAAAGACCAAATTGACTGCAAATTGAAAATACAGAGACCAAATTGATTGCTACCAAATTGTAAGGACCAAAATGATGCAAAGCACAACTTAATAAAAAAATTATATATAAATTTTAAAATATAATTTTTTTTGATAACAGAATCAAATCTAATAACAAATAGAATAGTTAAAATATTTTTAAAAATTATGGCAAGTTATAAATTTCTAAAAAATTTTAGTAGTAAAATTGTAATTTAATTTTGTGTGTGTGTGTGGGGGGGGAGGGGGGGGGGGGGGGGGGCAAAATTGCTAACATGTAGAGTAGCAAAAGTACTAATCATATATAAATTTCTTGTATATATGACTAAAAACAAATTCCATAAATTACAAAAATGTAAGTAAGTATTTAGAGTGCAATGTAAATGTTTACTTATAAATTACCAGTCATAGCCATTTTAATGTTGCCATAAGTGAGGAAATAATCAATATAATCAATTAAGAACACCAAATGAAAAATAATATCAATAATCAAGATGAATTATATTATCTAAAAAAAAAAAAAACTCATAATTTAAGCCATAATTGAACTACCTTAATAGAAAAATAGATACTAAAAAAAATGAAGATAGCTCTTCTCACATAAATCTCCTAATTTCATATAGTAGATGAGTTCCATCCCAAATAGATTCAGTAATAAAATTTTGACTGAAATAAAAATTCCATAAATTTAAAAAATTCCATAATTTTTTACCTAAACCTTCTGGGGTACCACAATCAAAATAATCTAAAAAAACAGATAAATAAAAGTACATAAAGAGAAAACAAAAATTGTATTGCAATGTAAATGTAAAAGTTTACATATAAATTACTTGTGTGCATCTAAACCTTCTAGGGCACCACAATCAAAATAATTTCAAAAATAGATAAATAAAAGTACATAGAGAGAAAACAAAAATTGTATTGCAATGTAAAAGTTTACATATAAATTACTTGTGTGCATCTAAACCTTTTTGGGCACCACAATCAAAATAATTTCAAAAATAGATAAATAAAAGTACATAAAGAGAAAACAAAAAATTGTATTGCAATGTAAATGTAAAGTTTACATATAAATTACCTGTGTCTAGCCATTTTGATATTGACATTTGTGTCTAGCCATTCTGATATTGCCATAAGTGAGGAAATAATTTGCACAACCAATTAAGAACACCAAATCAAAAAATAAATCAATTATTATGATGAATTGCATTATGTAAAATATTTTTAAAAAATCATATAATTTAAGTAATAATTGAACTACGTTAATAGAAAAATAGAAACGCAAATAAAATAAAATAAAATAAAATAAAAAGAAGATATATATATATATATATATATATATATTCTCACTAAAAAAAGCCAAATCCTTCCTTCTGCAGTTCTTCACTTAACTTTGGTTTTTTATTGATTGAATTTAGCATTCTTAAGTAGTAGAGTAATAGTAGAGTTTTAGTTCAACTTAATTTCTCTTGGATTCAAACTTAATTTGTAGAGGTGTGAAAAATAATCACGTTAACTGAATTAAAGAGAAAAAAAAAATACAGCTACAAGCAAGTTCCATAAGAACAAGAGAGATTGTGACTTGCACCAAAAATCAAGAAAAAAGAAGTTTATCAACGCTACCACTTTCACGGGGATTCCTTTTCCTCACAATCAAAGTTTCCTTGTAATTGTGTGCTTAAATTTCCAAACAAATATCCCAAACTTGGAATGAATCTTTCAATTAGATTAGAGAGTCGAATCCTCTTTGGTTGTGGTATGTTTACATCATTAGAGGTACCGTTTCCACTAGGTTCAGCTTTATTCCCACCCAAGTCATCACGACTTCGCTTAATTTTGGTATTTTTTGTTGAATCTTCTAAATCATCCTCATAAGGAGTGATGCTGCAGCTACTATGCCTAACCATATTTTGTTTGAGATCTTCAATGTCTTGCTTAAATACCAAATTAGCACCACATTTCGTAAACTCCAAGCCTAGACCATCAGTTTCAAATATGATCTCAATCTGAATGAATCCATTAGCATCAACTCAATTCAATTCTTGTTTCCAACCCCTATTGAAAAATAGAGAGGGAAAATATTGCAACCAAAGGTGATGCAATTTAATCTTACAAAATTCATCGAATAAAGGAAAGTTCAATATGGTACATTCATATTCATTGGTTCTGATGGAACACACAAGCTCATGTATAATTTTGGAATATCTCCAATCAAGTTGGTTAACTGGTTGATGCTCTTGGAATATAAAAACAACACATATAAATACAATCTTACTTCATTTAGTAGTAAAATTGGAATTCAAAATATGTATAATATAGCACTGTACTTGAGGTTTGATTTGTTTGGCAAATCATACAGTCTAATCGAGAACCGTATTGCTTTTTTCTTTCCCCATAATAAGAAAAATATGATAACAAATAGATCATTGAACTATTTAAGCTTTCGGCCTATTTACTTGTGTTAGGACATATGTGAATCATGTTAGGAACATATGTCATCTAGAATTGGCTAATCCTTTGACAAAACGCACTTTACTTGTAATTGGGTAGATCTAGAATGTGTTTAATACTTCAAGGAACAAGAGTTCAAATGTTAAAGTCATGCAAATCTGTCCAAGAAACAAGTGAAGAAGTGCTAGATTTTAAAACTCAACAGCTAGCTCGACAGATAGCATCTTTTGAGGTTTAAAAGGGATCTTCAGCCTGATGCTCGACAGTTTCTCGATAGATAACATATCTATCGAGATTTATGAAAATCAATTTTACAGACCTGATTTTACACATATCCGTGTATAATTGTTTAGGCTTTCTTTTCTCACAACCCTAAACATATATGAGGATTATTTTAAGGGCCGTCACAGTTGATGCAACTTAATGTAAAAGTTTTTCACAAGCACATTATGATTGGAGACATGTGCCCTAATTCATCTTTCTCTTGAAGAAGCTGTTGCGTTTGTATGTCGTAGGGTTTTGTAACCAAGAAACTTCGTAATCTTCATCGTGTTGATGAACTGAAGAACTTTGTAGCCAACATCCTTCTCAAGTTGGTGGTTAGTCACGTACTTGGATCTGTGCATCGATTGGTTAGTCGCGTACTAGGAGCCATGCATCGAAAATAAGAGATTGTCACTATAGAACAAGTCCAATTGGGTATTGGGGTAAGGGTTCAACTATAAGTTGGTATTAGGTACTAGGATTCCTTTACTTATAACCGCTTGTTATGATAATAGTAGATTCTCGAGAGTGGTGACCTTAAAATCGCCCAGTGGGGTTTTTGCCTTGGAGGTTTTCCCCATTCATAAAAAAATCACAGTGTTAACTTTATTTTCTGTTGCATATTAACTTAGTTGGTGGTTTTCTTGTGCTGCCACGCGTATTGCATGTTAATCAGATTAATTAATTAACTTGGCTAATTAATTAGTTAATTCATCACAAGGGGTCAATACATTCTTGGCCTATCAAATGGTATTAGAGCATGCACACTTTGATTAAGGTTAATCTTTGTTGTGTGATCCATTGACCCCTGTTGTCATGGATAGAGGACAATCGTTGATTATACCTCTTTTATTGATGGCACTAACTATGCATACTGAAAAGTACACATGAGAGCTTTCTTGTAGTCATTTGATGAAAAAGTGTGGCAAGTTGTGGAGATAGGCTGGACCAAGCCAAAGGAAGTGCTGATTGATTGGGATGATGCTAAGATCAAGACAGCTAACTTCAACAGCAGGGCATTGAATGTTTTATTCAGTGCAGTTACGAACGAGGAGTTTAAGAAGATATCCTCTACCAAAACTGCCAAGGAAACATGGACCATTCTTCAGACAACCTATGAAGGAACCAAGGTTGTTGAAGATTCGAAGTTTCAAAGGCTTACTACAAGATTTGAAAAGATCAAGATGGAAAAGGACGAGTCGTTCGATGAGTTCTATGCCAAGCTTAAGGATATGGTGAACTTAACTTTTAACCTTGGGTAAGCCATTCCCAAACCCAAGATTGTTAAAAAGGTGCTTAGATCTCTACTCGAGAGATTTCATGCTAAGATCACTGCAACCGAGGAATCGAAGGATATTGACAAATTCCTTTGACAGAGCTAGTTGGCAATCCACAGACCTATGAGTTCAGGTTGACAAGGATTGGGAAATCGAGTAAGGGAAAGAGCATGGCACTAAAGGCTAAAAGAAGTGATACTGATGAGTCTTCAGACAATGAAGATTCTAAAATGAAATCCTACATTACAAGGCAGTTCAAAAAGTTTATGAAGAATGCCAATGCTAAAGGATTTGACAAAGACCGCGAGCAATCCAACTCATCTCAGTTTAAGAGCCAAGACAAAGGGAAGAAGGATATTAGGGATGGCATTCAGTGCACTATTCCTTCAGGACCTAAGTGCTTCAGATATCAAGACTTTGGACACATGAAACAAGAGTGCCCTACGTATCTCAAGACCATTGGGAAAAGCAAGGCACTTGCTGCTACCTTGAGCAACACCGAACCTGAGGATGATTCGAAAAATGAGGATGATAAAATCCTGAATGCCTTCTCTACCAGTGTAAATCCTACTGAGGGGATTGTTGAAGATGTGGATGAAAAAGAGGACTTGGTAGAGTCTAAGTCTGAAAAAATGGATAAGCAAGATGACATCCACACAGTCTATGCAAAATTATACAAAGTCTCAGAAAAGCATGAGAAGTTGTATAGGTTGGCCGCCAAGAAGTTTAGTGATGTGGAGTTTGAACAAGAAGAAATCTCCACCAAGTTTGATGAAACCAATTAGACCGTTGGAGCACTGAGAGTTAAGAATAATTTCTTTGCTAAGAAGACCAAGAAGCTTGAAGTAAAGTTGTTTTAAGTCAGAGCTCAGCTGGAGAGGACTTTAAGTGCAAAGCTTGACAAGATGCTCAGCTTTCAGAAATCTGTTTCTAATCAAACCGGTTTGGGGTATGATTTCTCTTCCTCTAATATTGCTTCTTCTAGTACTGCTGTGTTTGTTTCTCCTACTAATAATGTTGATTATGATAACAATGTGAAAACTATTTTAACTAGTGAGAACATAGACAAGGGTAAATCTATCTAAAGAGCACCCCCAATCTTGATAAGAAAGTGTTAGGTTCTAAGGAATTAAGAACTAATATATTAGAACTTTATTTTGTAATGTTAGCAAACCATGATCAAAACATTTTAGTCTTATTTAGACTTGCTCAAAGTGTATGCTTTTTATGTAAAGTTGGAATCGAGTTGCTGTAGGATTTACTATGAAAATCTACCTGGCTCGATCGATCGAGAATTAGACTCAATCGATCAAAATTCAGGCAGAATGTTTTTTTGCAAAATTTTCCAACTTAAACCCAAGCCTATATGACGTGTAGAGTTTTATGTTTTGCCCTAGGTATAAAAGAGAAAACCCTAGCCACGTTTTTGTTAGGCTCCTTATGTTGTGTGTGTGAATCTTTTGTGAGATCTAGAGGTGTTTGCCTTCAGACATACTTAGGGTTTCCAATCTCAAGATTGATGTCAAGAGTATTGGTGATCAATTCAGTTACTGCATTAAGAGCTTAAAGATACGCAAATGGGAGTGTGTTTACTTGCTAGGAATCCAAGAAAGAAGTAGTCTATGGACTTAGAGCTATCACGTGGTCGTGTAGTAAGTTTTCTACTCAATATAGCAATAAGATGTTAGTAGTCTAAGTCGCTATTGTAAAACTTTAATTCTTTCATAGTGGATTTGGTTTTACCTTGAGAATAATTACGTTAAATCCTCCCTAGGTTTTTTACTGGTTTGGTTTTCTTGAATCATCATATCTTTGTGTTCTTTATTTTCCACACTTTACATTAATATGATATTTGTGTTAACTTATATTTGAAATTTGACTAAGTAATCACTTGACTAATTAACTAGGTTAATATGTTTGTGTTTTAAGGGGTCTAAAAACATACAGAAAGAGTTAAAAACCCTAGGGCAGAGAAGAGCAATACTTAAAAGTCTAAACCTAAGAAGTAGCATCTTTGTTATCATTGGGGAGCAATTGGACATACTCAACCTAATTGCTATAAGTGGTAAGCCACTCAACAGAGCAACAATATGATCTCATCGGAAAACCAGAATCAGTTTACATCCTCTCTTGCTCCTCTTGAAGATCTACTCAAAGCCCTTATGTTCCTTTCGACGTTGAACGGTTTCAATTCTTCCCCTTCACCATTGGATCAAGGATTTGCTAAACAGAAAGGTTCTTCCAAGGTGTGGAAGTAAAAAGGCTCCAAGTGATTCAAATTTAGTCCCTTTTTCTCTCTCTCCCCCTTTCTTGTTTTTGAGTATGCATTACTTGTGTGTTTTTGCCTTCTTGTTTTGAGTTAGTCTAGTTTTATGCTTTGCTTTGTTTAACATGTTTTTGTTTGTTTGTTTTTAGTTTTGCTTTATTTTATTTTTTTTAAGTAAAATAAAAAAAATTGAAAAATCAGAAAAATACAAAAACAGTGTGTGTTTATGTACATTGGTACTTGTGTAGATGGCCATTGAAACAAAGTTTTCTAAACTTTGTATCTTTTGTAGTTTAGATGAGCATCTCAATGCATAACTAAGCAAGTGAGCTTTGTGGCTCGTGGTTGTGATGAGTAAAATTAAGTAATCTCTTGTACTTAACACTCCTATCACTCTTTTTAATGGGAAGGACTAGAAAATCTTAAAAGAAAGGCATAAATAATCATCTCACCATTGTTGCCCGCTAATCATAAAATGGCATTTGTATGCTTAGGCATAGCAAAAGTACAATGTCAAAAGCTTAACATTATTAGGTATCTCTTTTCACTCTCTTATATGTCCATTAATGATATGCTTTACAAAAGAAAACATGCAAAGAAAAATAAAAGCAAAAAGAATCAAAATACTTTATATATGATTGCAAGCGTGTCTTCTAGGAGACGTGGGAATTAGAGGATATACTTCAAAAGTGATAGTCCCCATTAAGCAGTTATGATTGTGTGTGAGTTAAAATGATTTTCTCATATCCAAAATTTTCATAACATGTAGAAAATTATGCAATCTTGCGATATTTTTCACACACAACTCGTAATATTCTTTGCTAGTCTTGATACATGTGCAGATACAATGTGATTTGGTTATCATAAGGAATACATGTGTTAATGTATACTCACTAAACTGTCTTAACTTGTTTTTTAAATATAAAATTTATTAGACTTGTTTAGTGTGTGTGTGTGTGTGTGTGTGTGTGTGTGTGTGTGTGTTTTGGATCTATATGCTTGACATTTTTCTTGTTGAGAGATGTTCTTGAGAGCTTAAAATGTTGTTTGGATCTTTGGTTGAGTAGCATGCTTGATTGCAATCATATCTGTGTTTTTCTCTTCTTTGAAAAATTGTTTTTGATCAATCTCAACAGTTTCTCGATACCTCTCGACAGCTGTGACCGCAATTTCAATCCATCAAAGTTTTTGAGAATTTTTCTCGATAGCTTCTCGACAGATTCTTGATCCATCGAGAAAGTTTTTGTTTACTTGATAGATGCTTAATAGCTTCTCAATCCATCGAGGTCACTTTGCTGTGGACACCTCTCGATAGCTCCTCGACAGCTCCATCTGGCTAAAATTAAAGCTTGACACCTCTCAATCCATCGAGCTTCGTGTTGTCTATATATATCTCAGCGCGATATTTTCTCTCATTTTATCCGATCTCTCTTGACAGAAAATGTCTCTCCCTCTCCCAAACATTTCTCAATCACACTCTTCATCTTCCCCACTCAATCTTTGGCCTCAAGTGTGTTTTATTCCTCTGGTATGATCTTCCTTCTTACATGTCTCATGCATTTCATCTCTTTCGATCTAACTTTTGGGGTTTTTGAAAAATTTTGGGGTTTTTCAAAATTGATGAAGTTTTTGTGAAAATTTTGGGTTAGGTTTTGTTTAAATGATCTTAAATATTCATGCATTGCATCACATTTACATTTTTACAATGTTTCATACATTTTAGATGTGTGTTTATTGTGTTGAAATCATGTGTGCTGGTAGGATTGGATTGGGTTGAGCCCATAATGTCTTTATTATTGCATGTCACATGCTTATGCATTTTTCATGTATACGTACCTTCTTTTCTCTATCTTATTGATATTGATCTGTGCTTGGTACTCTTTTGTTTGTCTCCCTCTCTTTCTTTTTCTTTTGGTTAGTTTGCTCTATGGCATCTAAGCGTAAGTATACTTCATCCTAGAACCCTCTTTGTTCCGAGGCATCTACTTCTGATTCTACCCCCTCTCTCGTTCGGTTCCATGATGAGAAGGCCCGTACGGAATTCTCAGAGAACTTTTCTCGACGCGGCATTCATTCGGAACACTAAGTCGTCCTATTGGACTTTTTCGATACTGACCTTCCCACTGTCATCTACAGTTGGGGTTGGTCACTTTGTGGCATCTTAGTCACTTGTCCCTCCATGATCATATAGGAGTTTTACTTAAATATGCACAGTTTTGATGACTCTGTACCTCATTTCATTACTTGTGTTCGAGGTACATGCATTGTAATCACTCTGAATCTTATATCCGAGATGCTACACGTATCGAGGGTAGAGTTAGCTAACTACCCTAACTGTGATTGTCATAGGATTGTGTCCAAAGATGAACTCTCGTCTCTCTTCTATGAGACACCTTCATCTTGGGGTGATCGTTAAAACACCCTTTGCTCAGGCTTTGCAAAAGGTTTGAGGTTCCTTAATATGGTGATGATATTTGTTCTTTTTCCCTTGTCTCACTATAACTCTATTACTGAGACTCATGCTCAATTTTTGTTATCCCTACTTGAGGGACTCACTATAGACTTTCCTTCTCACTTCATACTCTCCCTTGTAGATGTCTATAAGGATACGGCGACCTATGATAAGCTCATTTTCCCTTCAGCTATCACATGGATTCTTCGCCATGCATCCATCTCTTATCCTGACTCTCCACACTTCTCTGTCATGTGTGCCATAGATGCAACGACAATTTGACGGAGCGAGGCCCAGCTTTGATCGAAGCGGCCACAGATCGAGATGGTGACTTATTCGACTTCTTCCGCTCCATCCACCTCTGCTGCTTCTTCTTTTGTGGGTGGAGTGACTCTCGAGACCATAATGGCACAGCTTGTGCATATGGATGCTTGAATTGACACTCTTAGTAATGAGTTGTGTCAAGTGAACACCTATATTGGTCGTATCACATGACGATAGGCTATCATAGGTGGTTTCATTGCATCTTCATCTCCTTCTCCATAGGCTTCAGAGGATGAGAGTGATGATGATGGCTCCGGTGGTGGTGATGCTGATGAGGATAAGGCTTCTAGCTCTTCCATTGATGAGGCAAGGAGATGACTGCTTCTCAATGACTTACTCTTTGTCATTCGTGACAAAAAGGGGAAGTAGTTTTTAGTATGAGTGTAGTCATGTACTTAGGGGAAGAGTTAGTATAGGAGATATTTTTGTTAGGGGGAGTATATTTTCTTTTTGCGGGATGTAGTGAGGACTTTTTGTATCTTTTCTTTTCTTTCTATTTTAGAAACATTGTTCTTACATTGTAATAGCAAACCTTGTACTCATATTATACATATATATATATATATATATATTAAGGTTGTTATTACATTTTTTCACTTATCTCTTCATGTGTTGTTTCTTTTCTCTCTTTATGCACAAGCTTCTTATTTATTGTATGCAATCTTTTATATTTATGTTTCACACTAAGATGCCGTGATGAGTTTTGTTTAAAGTGTTTTAGAAATACAGGTTGTCAAAGTCTTTCTTGCTATAAACTCTCTTTTTGTAAAGTTTTTCAAGAGTTTGTGTTAGGATTAGATTTTATTGTATTCAACGAGTATAAGTTAAGTGATTTATGACTTCTCTCATATAATCATTTGTTTGTTGTGGTTTTATCACAGATTGCCAAAGGGAGAGATTGTTAGGACATATGCGAATCATGTTAGGAACATATGTTATCTAGAATTGGCTAATCCTTTGACCAAATGCACTTTACTTATAATTGGGTAGATCTAGGATGTGTTTAATACTTCAAGGAACAAGAGTTCAAGCCGAAGTGTTAAAGCCATGTAAATCTGTCTAAGAAACAAGTGAAGAAGTGCTAGATTTTAAAGCTCGACAACTAGCTTGACAGATAGCATCTATCGAGAATTTAAAGGGATCTTCAGCTCGATGCTCGACAGCTACTCGATAGATAACATATCTATCAAGAATTACAAAAATCAGTTTTTTAGATCTGATTTCACACATACCCATGTGTAATTGTTTAGGCTTTCTTTTCCCACAACTCTAAACATATATAAGGATTATTTTAAAGACTGTCACAGTTGATTTAACTTAATGCAAAAGTTTTTCACAAGCATATTGTGACAGGAGACATATGCCCTAGTTCATATTTCTCTTGAAAAAGTTTCTATGTTTGTACGCCGTAGGGTTTTGTAACTAAGGAGTTTCGTGATCTTCATTATGTTGATGAACTGAAGAACTTTGCAACCAACATCCTTCTCAAGTTGGTAGTTTGTCACATACTTGGATCCGTGCATCGATTGGTTAGTCATGTACAAGAAGCCATGCATTGAAAAGGAGAGATTATCACTACAGAACAAGTCCAATTGGGTATTGGGGTAAGGGTTTAGCTGTTGATTGGTATAAGGTACTAGGATTCCTTTACTTGTAACCGCTTATTGTGATAATACTAGATTCTAGGGAATGGGGACCCTAAAATCACCCGGTAGGGTATTTGCCTTAGAGGTTTTCCCCATTCGTAAACAAATCACCGTGTCAACTTTATTTTCCACTGCATATTAACTTAGTTGGTGATTTATTTGTGCTATCACACGTATTGCATGTTAATCGGATTAATTAATTAACTTAGCTAATTAATTGGTTAATTAATCACAAGCAATCAATATATTCTTGGCCTATCAACTTGTTCAGGACATTTTTTAAAACCTGCTCATCAAAGCAATTCTGTAGGATATGTGAATTATTGAGACAATGAGGTTAAAATGATTAATCATCATCAGTTGTTGTGATAAGTGTCATGGTCGTGCACTGTTGCAAATCATACCAATGGCCTTTTGAATCTGAAAATTTACAACTTTTAAAAATGCTTCCCATCTTTTTTATTTCCAAAAAGTAATGATCATTTTTAACTTGATTTTTTATTTGTTATAAATGTACTTTTGGAATTTATCTCCATTTTAGAATGACCTTATTGACACCTAACTTTGTTAGTAAGGTTACCTATAATGTATTGATAACAGTTTCAAACAACCGCTAAAAATTATATGGGATGAGAAATCTACTAGGAAAAAACTATACATGGGCTTTTTTATTTATTTATAGAACATACATACATATATATATATATATATATATGGGCTTTTAGACCCTGCATATTAAGAACTTTGGAAATAATAAGCTTGTTAATTAGGTTTGTCTACTTTGGAAATTATAAGCTTGTTAGTTAAGTATGGGGCAAACTCATGGTGGCCTGGTAGCAGTGGCCTTGAGCAAGAAGGTGTACTGCCCTTTGGGTCCATTAGAGGCCGAAGCCAAAGCTTTGGAGGAGGCCGTGGACTTCATTTAGGACATTGGCATAAGGGATGTTCATTTTGAATGTGATTCAAAAATAATTGTAGACACCGTGCTCAATGTTAGCAGTCCTTTAGTGTCCATCTATAACATCATCATAGGCATTTGTCAGAAGTTACAAGCATTCAACACTTCACAGATCTCACATGTTAAGTGAACAGAAAACTGGCCAGCTCACATCTTGGCTCAGCATGCCAAGAGTATTGAGAATTATGTAACTTGGATAGAAGAAAATTTAGCTTTTATTGAGTCCGCTTTGGCTCAAGATGTACTGAAGTTATCTTCTTGTTAATAAAGTTATTGTCTTCTCATCCAAAAAAAAAAAAAATATATATATATATATATGGGGCAAACCGGCAAAACTTAATGAATAGACTACCATAACTCAAAGGTTCTTCAGCCAAAGTCTAACTTGATCTTGTAGTTTCCTAAGTTCATAATATACATCAGGGGACAAGCTAAAATTTTCTCTAGTTGGATTGGAGTTGAAAAAGCAAATAAAATTTGCCTAGTTAATCAACAATGAATGGTTTTAGACCCCTTAAAACACAACCAGATTGGTTAGCCTAGATTAATTAGCCAAGTTGTTACTTAGTCAAATTATGCAATTCTAGGTTAAAGCAATCAAATAATCATATCAAGGTATAAAGCAGCGGAAAATAAATGAACACAAGATATGATGACCCAGGAAACCACACGGAAAAAACCTAGGAAGGATTTGACCTAGCTATCCTCAAGGTAACCCTGAATCCACTATGCGAAAGAATTGAAGTTCATACATAAGGACTACAAGCTCCCCGCTTGACTTCCTAATGCTACCCACCAGTAGAACTTACTGACACGACCACGTGCAAGTTCCGAATCCACGGACTCCTTCTTTCTTGGATTCTTCAATTAGCTACAAGCACCCCCGCTTGATTATCTTTAAGCTTCAATGGTAGCAACCAAGTTGATCATCAAGATGTAGATAAGATCTTCAACTTGAAAACCCTAAGCTTTGTTTAAAGGAAAGCTCCTCAAAGATCTCACAAGAGATTGACACCAAACAGCAATGTATGAGCAATAATACAATTAGAGCAACAACCAAAAACGTGGCTAGGGTTTAGTTTATATACCTAGGGTAAAAACATAAAACCCTAAACGTTTAATGAAGTAGGACTGAGTTGGAAATTCTGCAGAAAAATCAACCTGGGCGATTTTCGATCGATCGAGTCTATTCTTCGATCGATCGAGCCAGGCCAAAAATCCCAAGTACTTCTGCAGCCACTCGATTCCAACTTTACAATAACAAACCGACTTTGAGCAAGCCTAGACAAGACTAAATATATTGTTTTGATCATGGTTTGCCAACATTACAAATTAGAGTTCTAAATACATAAAATCCTAAGACCTTAGAACCTAACAAACTCCCCCTTTGGCAATCCGTGACAAAACCCTAATTACAAGCTCAAAGTTTTATAAGTAAAAAGCCCTTTACAAAGAAATGCTCATAAATTTCAAATTCAGCCTAACTACTATCCATCGGTTGCAAGTGTAGACAGCAGCTTAGTTGAATCAACCTGTGTATTCCTGAAATACTCAACAAACGCATAAACGCATGTGTGACAGAAAAGAGTAAAATACCAGGTATAACATTCTTGTAAAATTCACACAACACAAAATAAAGACATATATAAATGATCAACTCATAAATATAAATCAATAAGCAGTGAATTACAAATCAACAAGAATCAATAAAAAAAATATGTATATCAATCAATGTTACTCCCCCTAACATGAATATCCCCAAAAATGATATACAAAGTGAAGCACCTAGATACAATCTAAAAACTCCACAAGTAACCAAAAATCAGCCCCTAACAACAAAAGTCTAACACCAAAAGTCTCCCCCTAACTACAAAAACCCTCTACAAGTCAAAATCCACTCCCTCTTTTTGTGACGGAATGCCAAAGAGCAATCAGGAGTCGCCATCACAAAGAGAGGGTGAGGGTGAATGAAGACGCGCTAAATCGGCTCAGAGAGCACGAATCTCATCTAGTAAGTCCATCAAAATCTGTCTCTGAGCTGCCTGAATGGTCACGACAGTCTCCAGAGTATGATGAACATCAAAGTTTGTCGAATGAGGTAGAGGAACATCAGCAGCAGCAGCATCATCACCAACTGGATCAGGAACATCCTCACCAGTAGTACCTGTAAAAGAAGGAGGAGGGGCACTACTAGACGGCTCGGACCTAGGGTGTTTAGAACCAACTCAAAGATGAGCGACCCTCTGTCTAAGAAAAGACGCACCTATAGGAGCTATCACATGAACGGGCTCAAAGGAAGGGAAGTCAATAAGGTCAAGATGGAACAAAATCCTATGAACGAAAATAGGATGAACAAGGGTATGAGAAGAAGATGAACTCCTATAAACATCGTTCAAAGAACGAAGAAAGAGATGGGGAAAACTAATAGGAGCATTCGTAAGCAGAGCGTACAAAAAGACACACCGCTTAAGAGGAATGGTGTGGACATGAGAAATGGGCCAGATGGAATGACAAGCTATCCTAAAGAACAGATAGTGCAACCCGGAGAGCTCAGCAGAAGTGATCCTAGGATCAGAACCCCATTAGACAGAAGTCCCAGTGATGAAAGACAAAACATCGCTCAGCTCGGGAGACTCGTCATAAGGATAGACAGGATCTCTAACCAACGGTACCCCTAGAGCATCAGCCACTACCTGAGGAGTAATGGTGTACCCTACACCTCGTATCCAACTCTTTACTAAAGTGTTGGAATCATAGACGTGGATAGAGATGTTCGAATAGAACTCTCTAATCAAGGCAAATGGTGGAGAAGGATCAGAAAATGTCTAACAAAGGTAACCAGCCCCGACGCTCAAAGTTTGCCCTAATGGCAGGATCAAGCTCATCTAACAGAACAGAACGCTCAGCCCAAATTTTTCTCTTAAGGTTAAGTTTCTTAAAAAGCTCTTGGTTTTTCTCACTTGGAAACCTCTCACGGTCAAAGGAGGGAGGGGATGGAAAGGAAGAAGGAATGGACCTACAGGCTCTAGTCTTTCTAGGCATGATGCTAAGGAAAGGACAGAGACATAAAAGAGAAAATCAAAAAGACACAAGAAAACAGAACCAAAGGCAGACTACAAATTAGCAACAAAAATAGAATGAAAATCTATATGATGCATGAACAAATATAATGTCATGATGCATGTACTAATGCAGTGAGCAATTAAGTTTAATTGAGATTAAATTGACAAAATTGGCTTGAGCAGGGAATTTTCTTAACAAAAACCCCAAAAATTGAACACCACTTGAAAATTTTTAAAACAAAATGATGAATTGAGCATTATAAAACACAACACATAGATTATAATGCTTAATTTCATCAATACAACAAGCCAATTGCATCAAATTCAACTCAATTTAACAAAGTCCCCAAATCGGATCAATTAGGAACCCTAGATTTTTCAATTTCATACCAAACTCAAATTTGATCAAATTAACCAACAAGGATCATGTTTATGATGTGTCCCAACAAAAACCCATTGATCAATTGCATAAAATATGGCGTGAATCAAAGGAAAATTCCAAAATGGCAAATTGCGAAAATCGCCCCTAAATGCATGAATAAATGTATGAAATGATGAAAATAAAATCAAAAGGAAGGGCAAAAGTGTCTTACCGGCTTGAGGAGAGAGAGATCTTGCAAAAACAACAGAGGAAAATGACAAAAATCTCAAGGTGGAGCCTTGCCAACGCGGAGAGAGAGAAGAAAAAGTTTGAAAAGATGAATAGGAACTTTGAAAAAGTCAGAATTGAACCTTTTTAAAAAGCCTTTTCACGATATTCGATCGATCGAAAATTACATTCGATCGATCGAATGAAACAGTCATTTTAGAACAAACTAAGGCAGTTTTTTGATCGATCGAAAAACAGACTGGATCGATCGAAATGGGCAGAGGCTCACAAAATTTTTTTTAAAAAAATCCAGTTTTAAAAGACACAAACCTAGTTTTGAAAAACTACTCCTCAAAGCATTAAACATGAAAAGCAAAATGTATGAGTATGAGATGAAATACTTTTTCAAAAACCCAAATTTTTAAACCCAAATTTTGTCAAAAACAAGTTTCAATCATTCTCCCATTGAATTTTCTCAAGCAACAAAAATGTTGTGCACAAATCTCAAGATATTTTCAAACTTGATTGGTCAGACCAAAAACACACACACTAGCATGTATAGTGTTTAACAAAGAGTAACTTGTGTAGTGTGTGATACTAGCAAAAACTTGAGAAACATGTGAGGTGATATGTGAATAGCAATCAAACACAAAGTCTACACAATTCATCACATAGAATTTAAAAGAGACTATCACCTAAAGAGTTACATCCTATAACTCCCACATCTCCTAGAACAAAAGTTTGCAATCATGTAAGTTTCTTGCATTTTTGCCTCTTATTTGTATGAGATGACATTCAGCCTAATAGTACACACCGGTTTGAATTAAGTGAATTGGCATCAAGCCTAATAGTACACACCAGTTTTAATTTAATTTGAGGCTACACCTTATGTTCTTTTTGTGCATGTGCTACACTTTCTCGAGCACAGAATCTTATGATATGCACTAAGGTGTTCATGATTGGCTAGTGAACAGTGGTGAAATGGTTATTTATGCCTTTCTCAAAAGGATCAAGTCCGACAGTTAAATAACATGTGACTTCATGATAAAGACAGAGTGATTAAGAACCATACACATCTTTCCCACACAACATGCACTACAAAGTTTCAACTAGTCAAGTGCAATAAATGAGTTCATCAAAGTTAAACAAGGTACACAAGACATAACATGTGTAAACAGATAGACCAACCTTGTTTTTCAAAAATCAAGAAACATAGTATCAAACATAATTTTTGCTTTCTCATTTTCTCCTTTTTTTTTTTTAATTAAAAGAAAACAAATAAATCCTAGAATAAAATGCATGAATGTAATGCAATGCAAATCCTAGAACAAAACAAAAGAAAAACACAAAAACCAAATAACAATGGTCACAGAGGAATGAGCAATGAAGCACAAGGACCATGTCAGAAAGACTCAATTAGATCAAGTCTTTTGCATCCAAAACTTTTTAGATGCATCACGAGCATTGGAGTTCTTATTCATATTTGAGTGATTTCCAACTCCAGGATTGGAATAAAGGTTCAAAGCCTTTACTAATTCACCAATAAGTGCCATAGGATCTTGTGCTTGTGACACAGACACTTTTGGTTTGTTTGCTCTCTTAGCAGCTTGAAGCTTGTAACAGTTAGGACGAATGTGTCCAGACTTACCACAAAAATGACAAACCCAAGCAGGTTTACCATGCATCTTGTCCTTAGAAAGGGTAGGTTTAGTTTCTCTTAGATCAACCCTATTCTTCTTAGGAGGTGAAACTTCTACGGATTTGACTACCTCACTCACAGGTAGTTTAACAGTTTCACTCACAACCTCACTCACGGAAGGTTTAGAAGAAGAAGAAGGAACAAAATTTGTGGAAGGTGGTGCAGAGTCAAAGATTCTTTCAACATAACTTAACCCAAATTTATCAGAAGGATACTTTTGAACATTTAGCATGTGATCAAGTTTAAAACTAGCAGATCTAGCAACAGATAAATCATGTTCCAAAGTTTTAACTTTATCAAGCAAAAGCATGTTCTCAGATTTAACATTGTTCAAAAGATCATTAGCATCAAACAATTTAACAAGCAAATTTTTCTTTTCAAGCTCAAGAGAATCAATTTTCTTCAGGCCAAGTTCTACATTCATAGCATTCCTAGCAGCAATTTTGCAGAGTTTATTGTAGGCCTCTTAGAGATTTGCATCCTCAGAGAGTTCCCCATCAGAAGGGTTCTCTTCAACAGATATGCTTTCATTGACTACAGCAGTAGCAGTGAAAGCAATGAAATTTCCATTCTCATCACATCCGGACTCATCATCGGAAACCTCATTATCGCTAAGGGTTACAGCCATAGCTTTACTCTTAGTTTTTAAGAATGTAGGACATTCAGATTTCACATGACCATACCCTTGACAACCAAAACACTGAGGACCCAAAGAATTATTTGAAGACTGACCAACCTTTTCTTTTGGTTTTTCAAAGTTGTTAACCTTAGTGGGATCATTCTTCCTAAAATTTCTAGGTTCAGCAATGTAAGTACCTCTTACCTTTCTATTTGTATTTCTAAGAAAGTTTTTGAAATTTTTGGCAAGATAGGCAATCTTTGTAGCAGAGAGCTCATCATCAAATCCACCACCATCAACATCATCAACTGACTTAAGAGCCATTGCTTTTGATTTGTTCACTTTAAGTAAGTCAGACTCATAGGACTGAAGAGATCCTATAAGCTCATCAACAGGGATGGAGTCCACATCCTTGCTTTCAGTGATGGCAGTCACTTTGGGTCTAAAGTCTTCAGTTAAGGATCTAAGTATCTTCCTAACAATTTTAGGTTGATCATAGACTTCAGCCAAATTAAAAGCAGAATTGACAATATCATTTAATTTAGCATAGAATTCATTAAAAGATTCATCATTAGACATTCTAATGCTTTCAAATCTAGAAGTCAATTGTTGCAATTTATTGATCTTAACTGCCTTTGAGCCTTCATGCACAGTTTGGAGGATTTTCCAAGCAATATGAGCAACCTCAACATTAAAGATCCTCTTAAATTCCTCCATGGAAACAGCATTGAAGATGGCATTCATAACTTTGCTATTGAAGCCAGCTGCTTCTTTTTCAGAAGTTTGCCACTCACTCACAGGAGTAGTGGGCTTCACCCATCCGTACTCAACAGAATTCCAAACTCTCTCATCAATGGATTTCAGGAATGCTTTCATCCTTACTTTCCAATAAGTATAGTTGTTCCCATCAAAGTGAGGAGGAACAAACAGAGAGTGTCCACACTCCATGACAACAGGGGTCAAGGATCAGCTCAGAGATCAAGAAATCTCCAACAAAAGAGCAACCGACTCTGATACCACTTGAACGGTTTTAGACCCCTTAAAACACAACCAGATTGGTTAGCCTAGATTAATTAGCCAAGTTGTTACTTAGTCAAATTATGCAATTCTAGGTTTAAACAATCAAATAATCATATCAAGGTATAAAGCAGCGGAAAATAAATGAACACAAGATTTGATGACCCAGGAAACCACACGGTAAAAACCTGGGGAGGATTTGACCTAGCTATCCTCAAGGTAAACCTGAATCCACTATGTGAAAGAATTAAAGTTCATACAGAAGGACTACAAGCTCCCCGCTTGACTTCCTAATGCTACTCACCAGTGAAACTTACTGACACGATCACGTGCAAGCTCCGAATTCACGGACTCCTTCTTTCTTGGATTCTTCAATCAGCTACAAGCACCCCCGCTTGATTATCTTTAAGCTTCAATGGTAGCAACCAAGTTGATCATCAAGATGTAGATAAGATCTTCAACTTGAAAACCCTAAGCTTTGTGTAAAGGAAAGCTCCTCAAAAATCTCATAAGAGATTTACACAAAACAGCAATGTATGAGCAACAATACAATTGGAGCAACAACCAAAAACGTGTCTAGGGTTTAGTTTATATATCTAGGGTAAAAACATAAAACCCTAAACATTTAATGAAGTAGGGCTGAGTTGGAAATTTTGCAGAAAAATCAACCTGTGCGATTTTCGATCGATCAAGTCTATTCTTCGATCGATCGAGCCAGGCCGAAAGTCTCAAGTACTTCTGCAGCCACTCGATTCCAACTTTACAATAACAAACCAACTTTGAGCAAGCCTAGACAAGACTAAATACATTGTTTTGATCATGATTTGCCAACATTACAAATTAGAGTTCTAAATACATAAAATCCTAAGATCTTAAAACCTAACAAACAAGATAGTCAGCAATAGAGTTTTTAGTGTAGAAAATTACATAATAATTTCAATAAAATTATTCTGCAAAAGACAAATGTCACCTATCATGTAAATGCCATCAAGAGATATTGCACACTTCTTTCAAAGCAGCTTTCCATGCTTATACATCCTTTATGCTAACCTTGGGATCATTTTCATGTTTAGCAAAAGCTTCAACAAGAGTCCCCAGTACCCATATTTCCATTTAAAAAGAGTGCATGTCTTTTTGGGCTATTGGGCTAAGGCTTTTTGCAAAGGATAGAGAAGTTGGGCCTAACCCTCTCTATAGGATTCTCCTGGAACCAATTTGTGCACAAGACCAAACACTCCAAACAAAGATATATATATATATAGTAACAACAGAATAACTATTAGTCCGAGAATATTAGCAGCATAAATAAATAGTAATAACATTTAACAAAATCATAAAAGTAAAAGGGCTCTCCACAAACTTAATTAACCTTATTACCCCACAAGGCCATAAATTTATGTAGTTTGGAGAGTGGGTAAAAAAACTATCCTTGTCTCTCTCTTTCCCTTAATGACAAAACCTCATTAATCTTTATTACTATCACTCCTTAACATGCATTAGATGGTTCCTAACAATTTCTTACCTATTTTGGTAAAAATACTTTTCCAGCAATGTATCTCCCAAAAGGGGTCTTGGCAGAATACCAAAACTAGGTCTTTTCCCCCCTCTACTGAACCACACCATCTATTCCTCTCTAGCTATAAGCTTGCCTCCCTTGTATTGGCTAGGTTACAGGTCAACAAGGCTCTAGCTGCTGTACTTCTTGTTCTTTGGCTTCTTCCTCTTCATGTGCTTCTTGTTGCCTTTAATTTCATCTTGTTTACTTTTTATGCATTTCTTGCTACCATTGATTTTGTCTTGTTTCCTTTTCATGCATTTCCTGTTACTTTTGATTTTGTTTTGTTTCTCCTTCATGCATTTCCTGCTGCTATGAATTTCTCTTGTTTCTTTATGCGTTTCCTGCTATTGTGGCTTTGCACAGTTTCACTTTGCTTTACCTCTGCAAAATCAGCATTCATCCCTTTATACAAGGGCATTATGGACTTTCTGTCATATATTGGGTTGGGCTTGTTGACTCTTTTGCTTTCTTTTCCCTTCATTTATTCACTACATTGGTTAGGCCTATTGACCATTTGCTTTATTTATTCATTATATTGGCTTAGGCCTTCTGCCTTTTTTTTTTTTAGCTAGACCTCACTTATTGGACTCTATTTGTTTCTCTGCCTTTAGGGTTTTTTAATACCTATTTTACTCCTCAAGAAGGGCCTCCTATTACTCATCTCTATTCTCAACATTACTCTTCAAGAAGGGCCTCTTATTACTCCTTTCCCAAAAGGGTCATGCGGCCTACCTTGGGTGAAAGTTCAATATGTGTCTAAAACACCCTTGAACGTTTAGACCCCAAATTATAAAATATCAATTCAAGCTTATAATCAAACAATTAATGTGTGGAACATGAACATAAGCTAATCACAGAATTGATAACTAATCTATGCCAAATATAAAAACATCCACAGCAATAAATATAAGGCAAAGATAAAAGGAAGGAAGATGTAAACACACGGACAACACATGATGTGTTATTGAAAAGGAAACCAAAGTCCTCGGCATAAAACCTCTCCGCCGCCCTCCAAGCAGTCAAATAATCCACTAAAGAATGTAATTAGGATACATGAACAGCAGAAGACTCTCAAAGCCTAATCTACCTAAGTACCTAAGCCCTCTAAGCTTCTTGCTCCAACGAGGTTACGCCGAACCTATTTCTTCTTTAGCTTCCTTTCGCTACTATACCATAGCATCAACCAATGTATATTGGTTCCTTCCAAACTGCTTTCCTTAGCACCAAATGAACCTTCTCATGGACGTGGGTGTGGTGAGATAAGGATTTGGTTAATAGCGTCTCAAGGGTATGACAATAGAGATGAAGAAAGTAGAGGAATTTGTAGAGTCTCTAAGGTAAAGATTGGGGATGAAGCAATCTTGTTTTTCTCTAGGGTTTCTCTCTCAAAATTCTCTCTGGAAGCTCTCTCAATTTAGTGGGTATAAGAGTCTATATATAGTGGTGTGTGTTTGGAATACGAAGAGTCAGTTTTTGCCAAACAGGGCTGATTGGCAGCTTGACCTCACAGCTTGTCCAAGTCGCGACATAACAGCCTGACCAGCCTGGGACTTTTGTCCTGTAGTGCAACAGTTGGCGCGACCCTTTATCTCCCCATGTGTGCATCTCATGTGCCTGCAATTGGCGGCTTGCCAGTCACGAGTCAGCCGCGAGTCTTAGCCGCGAAACTCTGCTTTCTTGCACATACTTGAGGCTTTCTTGCACATACTTGAGCTTTTCTTCACATTTCTCACACACTACCCTTGCAATATTCCCACCTAAATTCAAGGTTACTAAGTGCTTAAATTACAAACAAATTGGTACGGAATAAAGCCAATACGATGATTGATAAATTTCAACCTTACATTGGGCTTTATTTTTCATTCTCAAAATACTTATCCTTTTTAGGCCATCACTTGGACCTTATTTGTGCATTCTCTTCTCTTTGGGCATTTGGAATATAGCCTGATTACTATCTTTTTGCTTATACTCTAATCCATCTCTTGGGGCTTTCTTGGGCTTTTTTCCCCATAAGCTCTTGCATACAAATTTGCAAAAATTGGTATTGTAAGGTTGAATTTAATCAACCAGTTTGTTGGCTTTACTTCGTGCCAAATTTGCTTGTATTTTACCAATTAGAAACCCTGTATTTAGGTGGGAGTTATGTAATGGTAGTGAGTGAGAGAGTGTGAAGAAATGATCAAGATTGTGCAATGAAGTAAGGACTCACGGTTGGGACTCACGGTTGACTATAGACTGGCAAGCCACCAAATGCTGCACATAAGTGAAGCATGCAGAAAATTGAACCGTCACGCCAGTTGGAGCACTACAGGACAAAAAGTCTAGACTGGCCCATTCAGTTAGCTCGCAGGTTGAACTCGCGACTCAATCAAGTTGCGAGGCCAAGCCGCCAGCTAGTTTTGTTTTGAAAAACTGACTCTTCTCATTCCATTCTTACTCTAGCATAAATACCTCTTATATCCACGAAATGTAGAGAGCTTCTAGAGAGAATATTGAGAGAGAAACCCTAGAGAAAAACAAGATTGACTGGTCCACAATTTTTACATAGAGACTCTTCAAATTCCTCTACTCTTACCCTCTTCATTGTTACATTCTTAAGAGATTCTTAGTCAAATCCTTTTCTCACCATATCCATAGCAGTGAGAAGGTTTTTTGGTGCTTTGGGAAGCAATTAGGAAGGGACCAATGGTTATTGGTTGATGCTATGAGTTATAGCGGAATCTAGTAAACTAGAAAAGATAAAGGTTCGGCGTAACCTCGTTAGAGCAAGAAGCTTGGAGGGCTTAGGTATATTGGGTAGATTAGGCTTGAAGGGTCTTCTGCTGTTCATGTATCACAACTTCATTTTCTAGTGGATTATTGACCACTTGGAGGGCGGCAAAGAGGTTTTACGCCGAGGGCTTCGGTTTCCCCTTCTATAACACATCATTGTGTTGTCCATGTGTTTGCATCTCTCTTCCCTTAATCTTTTCCATTTTATTTCTGCTGTGGATGTGATTTTATTTGGTTTAGATTGTTTATCAATTCTGTTATTAGCTTATGTTCATTTTCCACACATATATTGTTTGACATTAAGCTTGAATTGTTAACTTTATAATTTAGGATCTAAACGTTCATAGTATTTTATACGCTATTTGAACTTTTAGGTATTAACAAAGAGAAAAGCAAAGATAGAGAAGGATATAATTCCTATTATTTTAGATTTTTTTCCTACTACACTTGTATTACTTGTACAACACAACTTACCTAACAAAAAGTCTAAAGACACAAAATTTGATACCTCTTAATGTGACAGATTATTATTGTTAAGTTAAAAAAAATGATATTAATGGTGAGCTCAGATGAAAATCAGTAAAAACATGACAACTCAATAGCTGTGAAAAAAGTTATCAAATAATCCTTATCTACTTAGAGCATTTGCATTAGTTCCTACTAAAATTCCTGTCTATTTGAGCATAAGAACTTTCTATTTTATATACTCACTTTTTAAAACATTCCATATCAGAGCATCCACATCAGTGAATGTAAAACTTTGCAAAATACAAGAAGTAACAAATTTTACACATTTTGCCTAAAAAATCTTCCACAATAGTCAAGCCAAAGTTGTCTAAATATCCAAAGTTGCTAAAGTAACTGAATATATTTGCACAGTTACTGTTCATTTGCATTTTATATTTTTTTTCTCTCTCCACAAATCTGATCTCCTTCTCTCTCATCACTTTCCCCTCACTCTCTTCTCTATCTATACCTCATCAGACATGCTCTCTTCTAAACACAAAATCTCCACATACCCATCATCAAATACTTCAGCCACAAAAATTTGCCCCTCCAAACACAAAATTCTCACACAATCTCAACATCAAATACTTCACCTACACAAACCCATAATCAAGACCCACACAATCTGGGTTTTTTCTTTTATTTGGCTTCAAGCTTGGTGGATTTTTGTGGGTTTGCTAGAATTGATGTTCAACCTTGGGGAATTTTGTGGGTTTGTTGGAATTGAAAATAGAATGTGTGGGTTTTGTTTTGATATTGATTTGCGCCTCTACCTTTGACTGGGTTTGGTTGATGGGAGTGGTAAATTGAGGAAGATTGATTGAGGAAACTGGGAAGATAGAGAGAGAGATATGAATTGGGAGAAGGATAAGGAGGAAGAAGACAAAAGGGAAAGTGTTCAAATGAAGAAGGGAGGAGAAGAAAAAAAAAGACGAAAAAGAAAGAAAAAGAATGAGAAATAGAAAGGGAAAGTCTTCATTTGCCGTGTGTGTCAAAGTTAGTGGGTCATGGGTAGGTGTGAAATAATAATAAAAAATGTGAAAAAATATTATGTAAATAAAGGAAGGTGTAGAATAGACAAACTAATGTAAGTATTTTGTAAAAGTGAGTGTATAAAATAGAAAGAGTATTTTTTTTTTTTTTTGTTTGTAAAATAGACAAAAATTTTATATCCACTGATGCGGATGCTCTTAGACTATTTATTTTACACAACGTTTCATTAAAATATCATTTTTTTTCTTGATTTTTTTCAATTGTTTCTTTTTCTTCACACACAACAACCATCATTTACACTCTTTCTTTATTCTTGAGATGCGTAAAGAAAGAATAAAAAACTAAATGCAAAGTGATTAGTTTCAGTGTAAATTTACATAGTTGCTATAGTAATTTTGCAAATTTACAAAGTTTTAACTTGATTGATGTGGATGATTTTACAACTTAGATGTGTAAAATTAATACAATTTTTTTTTTTGGGGTACTGTCTGATGCAAATGCTCTTACATATACAACACAATTTATCTATAAAGAACTCTAGACAAAAATTTTACAAAAGAAATTTGAAACCTATTAATGTGGCAAATTTTCAGTGGGAGATAAAAAAAAATAAAAAATAAAAATAAAAAAATAAAAAAGGAAAAAAAGAGTGATATTAATAATGAAACAAATCAGTGAAAACTCACCTACTCATATGCCAAAAAGTTATCAAATTTTGTGTAATATTAATCCGTATCAACATGTATAAAAGGGGTTACCAAAAAAAAAAAAAAAGAAAGGGAAAACCTACGATTATCACCAAAAAACTAAATAAATAAAAGAAGGAAAACCTGTACATTCTCTATTAGGTGGCCCAAAGCCCAATAACTAAACAAGGTCAAATAATCCTTTCCTCCTCACCACATAAGCAAAACCCGACCCCTCTCTCTCTGGCAAGGGTTTTTCATTGTCAGGGTTTTTCAAAACCACCATGCCTACTGTCAGCATTGGAAGAAATTGTCTCTTTGAGGCTCTAGGAAAAACTTCTAGGATGCACGGACGCGGCAAAATGGCCGCTGCACTTGCGTCCAATGCGACCTAACGCTACGACGCGCAAGAGACGCTGCTGCCTATGCGTCGAACCGCGTCCATTTTTTTTTCGTTGCTAAATTCACGCCGACTCGTGCCGATTTGGCTCTAACGCACGCTAATTCGCGCCAAACCGCATCAGACGCAAATCCAAAAACGAAAAAAAAAAAAAAAAATGGACGTGGTTCGACGTGCAAGCAACAACATCCCTTGCGCGTTGCCGCATCGGATGCGGGTGTGGCTGCCATTTTGCCATATCCGTGCATCCTTGGTGCTTTATATCATGGATTTGCTTATAAGTTATAATATGAGTTTTTCAAGTGAAATAGTTTTACAAAATTTCATCTTCTTATTGGACATTGCTTTTTTGAGCAGTGTTGGTAAAAGCACGCTTAAGCCCAAAGTGCAAAGCCCCAAAGTTCTAGTGCTTTTTGCCTCTAAAGCGAGGCATACTTAAAGAAGCGCCTTTTAGGCACGGTTTTTTGTGCTTAAAAAAAAAAAAAACCCAAAATTGAATTAAAACTTTAGGATGTTGACATTATTGATATAAGCCATTGATTTGGCATATTTTTAGTGTAACTTATTAAAAAAAAAACATGTAAGTTTGAGTGTAACTTGTCCTAAAACCCAGAACCCCCTAGTTCTTCTATATTTTTTTCTTTATGTGTTCTTCTCTATATAAAATGTTTTATATCAATTTATATGATAATTTGATTGTATGATTGTTGTATTTCTCATTAACAATTATTTTTAAATTTATTAAAAAAAATTTTTAAAAAATATGCGCCTCACTTCAATTAGGTGCGCGTTTTGCATTTTGTGCCTAGGATCAAAGAGGCCTTTGCGCTTAAGTGCGCCTTGCACTTTTAGCAACACTATTTTTGCTAACTCAATGTGGTTAGTTCATTTTTAAAAAACCTTAAGCGCTAAGAGATTTTTATTTAATTGTTGTGAAGTTGCTTGCTAGAATTTTATATTTTGATAATAAAAAATATGAGAGCAATATTAATTATACTCAAGGATGTACGGACGTGGTAAAATGGCCGCCGCACCTGCATCCGACGTGATGACGCATGAGGGACATCGCTGCCTATGCGTTGAACCGTGTCCAGTATTTTTTTTTTTTTTTTTTCGGATTTGCACTAACTTGGTTGATTCGGCTCTAACGCGCACCGATTTGCGCCAATTCGGGCTGAATCGGATCATGTTGGCAAAATATTGGTGTGTTTCAGCCGAAAAAGGAAATCGGTTGGAAAAAAAAATTCCAGTGGATTTGATACGCCGTTGTTGCCGTCTTCACCGGCCTTAACCCCTTTCTTCTTCTTCTTCCTTTTTTTTTTCGTGAGCCCAGTGTTGCCGTTCTGTTCTGTTTCTTTTTTATTTTTTATTTTTATTTTATTTTTTGTATATATAAGTTTTGTTTTGTTTTATTTATTTATTTATTTTTGAAAAGGATTGTTAAATGCATTTGGTTAAAGAGACTTTATTTTGTTTTTTGTGCGAGCCATGTCTCCCTTTTTTTTCTTTTTCTTTTCTTTTTTTGGGTACATTAAGCCACTGAACCACTAAGCCTTTACGTGAGCCACTTAGCCACTAAGCCTTTGGTCAGAAAGGCTTTATTTTGTATATTATTATAATTATTATTATAATTATATGAGTTTATTATTATTATTATATAAAAAATCATGCTTAGCAATATATAAAATATACAAATAAAAATATTTTTAATAATTTTTTAATTGCGCATCCCGTTGCACCCTATTTTTCAAAAATTGTCGAGTCCCGCACCCACGCTTCATAGAAAAACTTACGGTCAGCTTTCTCTCTCTCAATATCCAATCACAATTTTTTATATTTAAATTCGTTTATAGGACAAATTGATCACATTGTTTTGGTTTGTATTGAATCAATCTCACAGCGAAAGAAGAGTTCAAAGATCTTTGTTTCAGGTTCGGGATTAAGCTCAATGACTTTACATACGTCGTAAGCACTCACATTTCTTTCGCTTTTAAAATATTAATTTTGAAATGATTAATTTGTTAATTTAATTTAATTTAATTTATTTCTGTTTTTTTCAAACTTCTGAAAAGGAAAAACATTTATTTATGTGCTACATGTCATTTATTTATATTAAAATGGGAGAGAACAGGGGAGCCGGACCCATAGATTTAGTGCATGCATTTTATGTATGTATGCATGTATCTACGTGGCTTTTTGTTTATTTGGGCAAAGTTGCTGTTTATTATCCCTTAATAGAAAATATATGTGCAGAATTCGATTAGAATTGCATGTTCTTAGAAAAAAAAAAAAAAACATATAAAAAAAAAAAAAGTTAGATTTTTAAGTTGTAACAGCAGCTGGTTTAGTTTTATGAAATTTGAGTTTGAATTCTAAACTTCTTCATTTATATAATTTGTGTTTTGTTGTTAAATAACTTTCAATTAAATAATAAAAGTGAGTTTTTTTTTTGTTTTTTTTTATTTTTTATATATAGATAATTTTTTGAAGAGGGTGAAAAATGAGGCGGTGAGTTCAAAAATCAAAGGGGTGTGTAACTTATCAATAAAAATGAAAGAAAATACTCTGTATATAGATTTGCTAATATTTATATTAAATTTTATAGAGGGCTCTAAAATTGATTTATGGGTGCTGTAAGAAAAGGAGTTTTTGCATCAAATGTTAAATATCATCAATTGGATGATTCTTTTTGATATATCTTACCATTTATGGACAAGTATTGCATAACTTGGCTGAAGGAACTTAAACTATGTTTTTCCTTATTGATTCGTAAGTTGACATAACGAATAGTAGTTATCCTGCGCGATATACGGATTAATTAAAAATTACATGTAAATAAAAAATATATTTTTCTATTATTTTCGGAACTATCTCAATAGCTATTGAGCAATTTGAAACTATTATAGGGTTTCTCCCAGTTAATTAAATAATTTAGTTACTCGAAACTTTTGATAATAGAATTTTAAACTATCCTAAAAATTAGTAATTCACTTGATATATTTTTAATAGATTTTAATTTAAGGTAAACTATCTTAATAATTAATGGGAGTGTAGCCATTTGTTGCAAAAAGAAGATAGCCACTTGGCAAGACCTAAACTTCTAATATCCCAATTTTATTTTTTCTATAGTATATATATGATGTTATTTTCACTAATAAATTTTGCTTATATTACTTTGTAATATTATTTGTACTTTGGGTTTACATCATGAAAAAGTCAAGGTTTTTCGACTTATACACTACTTATTGTTGTTGTTGTTATTATTATTATTATTATTATTATTATTATTATTATTATTATAGTCTTATTTCTTCTAATTTTTATAGTCATATATGGATTTTGCTGGAGAAAATGGGCAAATGCCCCTTTCAAAAAAAAAAAAAAAAACCCAACATTTGGTCCATTTTCCATACTAATTAGGGAAATGCACTTCTTTTGAAACTCGATTTTCTCAAAATCGAGTTATAAAAGCCCTATAGTGGCGTTTTAAGGAGCCTATAGTAACGTTTTAAGGACCTATAGTAGCCTTTTGTAACTCGATCTCCATGAAGTCAAGTTACATGCAATTTTTTTTTTTCTTTTTTTACCTATAACTTGACTTCATAGAGATCGAGTTACAAAACACTACTATAAGTCTTTAAAACGTCACTCTAGGCTCCTTAAAAACGCCACTATAGGGCTTAACTCGATTTTGAAAAATTGAGTTTCAAAAGAGGAGCATTTCCCTAATTAGTTTGGGAAAGAGGGCAAAATGCTTAATTGTTTTTTTTGAAAGGGGCAAAGGCCAATTTTTTCCCAATTTTGCTTATAATTTGAGTTGGTTTCACAAGTGAATATTATGTCTTTTTTATTTTTATTTTTATAAAAAAAAATTCTTAGTTTTATCAATTAATTTAGTCTTGTGTACATTTTGTGCGATATGCTAAAAAATTTGAAGTTTTTAAGTGGGTAAGTTGTCGAGCTTCTTATGAACCATAATTTTTTCATTTATATATGGATATGACTCTTTGAAATTGGTTATTGTCTTCACTTCTCACATGCTATTTTTTTGTGCTTTACCATGAAGCATAGGTGCATTTCCAGATTCGAGTGTGGGTGTGGGTGTGGGACTTGGCAATTTTTGAAAAAATAGGGTGCAGGTGCAGTTATTAAAAAATTATTAAAAATATTTTTATTTATATATTTTATATATTGCTAAGCATGCTTTTTTATATAATAATAATAATAAAAACTCGTATAATAATAATAATAATGATGATGATGATGATGATGATGTACAAAATAAAGCCTCTCTAACCAAAGGCTTAGTGGCTCAGTGGCTCACGTGCCAAAGGCTTAGTGGTTTCGTGGCTCAATGTACCCAAAAAAAAAAAAAAAAAGAAAAGAAAGAAAGGGAGATGTGGCTCACGTGAGAGGCACAAAAAACAAAATAAAGCCCCTCTGACCAAACACATTTAACAATCCTTTTCAAAAAGAAACCTTAAAAAAAAAAATAAATAAATAAAATAAAAAAAAAAGAACAAAACGGCAACGCTGGGCTCGCGAAAAAAAAAAAAAAAAAAAGGAAGAAGAAGACGAAGAAGCAAAGAAGAAGAAGAAGAAGAAAGGGGTTAAGGCTGGTGAAGACGTCAATAGGTACATATCAAATCCATCAGTATTTTCAATTTTTATTTTTTTATTTTTCTTACCCGGGGATTTCCTTTTTCCAACCGAAACACACCGATATTCTGCCGATACGATCCGATTTGACCCGAATCGGCGCGAATCGGTGTGCATCGGAGCCGAATGGCACGAGTCAGCATGAATCCGAAAACCCAAAAAAAAAAAAAAAAATGGACATGGTTTGACGCGTAGGCAACAACGTCCCTCATGCGTCGCCGCATCAGACACGAGTGTGGCAGCCATTTTCCCACGTCCGTGCATCCTTGGTGCTTTATATCATGGATTTTCTTATAAGTTATAATCTAAGTTTTTCAAGTGAAATAGTTTTACAAAATTTCATCTTCTTATTGGGCATTGCTTTTTTGAGCTGTGGTGATAAAAGTGCGCTTAAGCCCAAAGTGCAAAGCCCCAAAGTTCTAGTGCTTTTTGCCTCTAAAGCGAGGCACACTTAAAGAAGTGTACTTTAGGCATGATTTTTTGTGCTTAAAAAAAAAAAAAAACAAAAACAAAACAAAACAAAACTGAATTAAAACTTTAGGATGTTGACATTATTGATATAAGCCATTGATTTGGCATATTTTTAGTGTAACTTATTAAAAAAAAATATGAAAAGAAAAAAACATGTAAGTTTGAGTGTAACTTTTCCTAAAACCCACAACCCTCTAGTTCTTCTCTATTTCTATCTTTATTTGTTCTTCTCTATATAAAATGTTTTATATCAATTTATATGATAATTTGATTGTATGATTTTTGTTTTTCTCATTAACAATTATTTTTAAATTTATTAAAACTTTTTTTTTAATATGCGCTTCACTTCAATTAGGTGTGCACTTTGCATTTTGTGCCTAGGATCAAAGAGGTCTTTGCACTTAAGTGTGCCCTGCGCTTTTAGCAACACTGTTTTTGCTAACTCAATGTGGTTAGTTCATTTTTAAAAAACCTTAAGAGCTAAGAGATTTTTATTTTATTTTTGTGAAGCTGCTTGCCAGAATTTTATATTTTGATAATAAAAAATATGAGCAATATTAATTATACTCAAGGATGCACGAATGCAGCAAAATGGTCGTCGCACCTGCATCCGATGCGGCGACACGCGAGGGACGCCGCTGCCTATGCGTCGAACCGCATCCATTTTTTTTTTTTTCCGAATTTGCACCAACTCACGCCGATTCGTGCCAGTTCGGGCCAAATTGGATTGTATCGGCAGAATATCAATGTATTTCGGCCAAAAAAAGGAAATCGGCCGGGAAGGAAAAAAAAAAAAAAACTTAAAACTTAAAACTGAAAATACCAGTGGATTTGATACGCTACTGTCGCCGTCTTCACCAGCCTTAACCCCTTTTGTCTTCTTCTTCTTCTTTGCTTCTTCGTCTTCTTCTTCCCTTTTTTTTTCTTTTTTTTAAATTATTTATTTATTTATTTATTTTTTGTTGTACATTGAGCCACTGAACCACTAAGCCTTAGGTATGTGAGCCACTGAGCCAAGCCTTTGGTCAGAGAGGTTTTATTTTGTACATTATTATTATTATTATAATATGAGTTTTTTTATTTATTATTATTATTATATAAAAAAGCATGCTTAGCAATATATAAAATATATAAATAAAAATATTTTTAATAATTTTTTTATTGCCACACTCCGCCGCATTTGCACTCTATTTTTTCAAAACTTTTCGAGTCTTTTCGAGTCATGCACCTGCACCTGCACCCGAATATGGAAACGCACCTGTAGTACTTCATAGATGATACTCCTCTTTGATATACATGCATAGATCTGATTTGCTTTGCCTTGAAGGGATTGCTCAAGCGCTTAGAATCTTCAATGGGCAGCAGGAGATACCAACATATAAAGTAGCTAACATCAGTACAAAATCAATGATTAAGATGCATGTGAAGCAAGAGGTTATTATCTTAGAAATTCACTAGCCTATTGTGGAGAAAAATTGCCCCTTAAGTGACCCAGTTGATTTTATGGTATTCGAACCATTTATCTCTTTTCCCCTTGCAGACGTATTCAGTTCGTCCCTATGTTGTTTGTGCTGTTTTAAGAGACGTAACATTTGATACTGCAAGTTATAACAGCTTTATTAATCTCCAAGACAAGTTTCATGAGAACATTTGTCGGTAATGAATTCTGGATTCCAGATTCACTTATCATTTGTAACTTGGCATACTCTGTCTTCTAACTGATTGTACAACTACAGATTGAAACACTTTTGAACGATTAAAAGTTAAAGATTTTTGCTGAACTATTGATCATATTTTTCCACTAAATCTAAAGATGAAATGGTTAGTCATTTTTGGTTCTAGATTTTTCACAGTTTGTTTCAAGGTTGATTTGCATGGGTTATGCATGGGATGTATAAACAAGTAAACAACATGGTAATAACAAATAATGTAAACATCAGAATGCATAATGGTAATCTTAAGAAATATTCACAATGGTTTGCTTAAATGCATGTGGTTTTATATTTACTCTCAATTTTTATCTAAACTTTGAAAGATATATTTGTTCTTCCATACCGTTTAGTAGCCTTGCACTTAGATGCAGGGTCTTTATGAGTTGGGTTTGGTCGGGAGTATCAACCTGCTATCCAACCCAATTATGTCAAGTTGGGATTTGGGAAGTTTACAACCAGTGCTTACTGAAACGATTGGATTAATAACTGAACATTGTTTTTAGTTTGGCTATTGCATCTGATTAGTTTTGTTAGCTTGGTAAGTCGACAATGACCACAAAGAAGACTCTTAAGGGAGAGAATTGGAATTAAAAGAAGGAGAGAGGGGGCTGACAAAAGAAGCAACAATGAGGGTGTTGATCTTTTCGTTGTAATAGGCAGCCCAAGGAAGCATGGACATGGCTCCCTGTACAAACTCATTATACAACTGCATGGTGTCATGGTTTTAGTTGATTATTATTATTATTATTTGTTAGGTTCTAAAGATTTAAGAATTTATGTATTTAGAACTCTAATGTGTAATGTTGGTAAATCATGATTAAAACAATATGTTTAGTCTTGTTTAACCTTGCTCAAAGTTGGGTCTTTCGGGTAAAGTTGGAATCGAGAGGCTACAGATACATTGGTGTATTTCAGCCTAGCTCGATCGATCGAAAGAAAGACTCGATCGATCGAATCTCAGGCAGAATGTTTTTCTGCAGAATATTCCGGCTTAGCCCTAACTCATTAAACGTTTTGGGTTTTCTGTTTTTACCCTAGGTATATAAAGAAAAACCCTAGCCACGTTTTTAGAGTTGCTCTTGTTGTATTGTTGCTCATACTTTTCTGTTTTGTATAAATCTCTTGCGAGATCTAGATGAGCTTTCCTTTACACAAAACTTAAGGTTTTCTAGGTAAAGATTACTTCAACACCTTGATGATCAACTCGGTTGCTGCCATTGGAGTATAAAAAATAACAAGCGTGGGTGCTTGTAGCTAATTGGAGAATCCAAGAAAGAAAGAGTTCGTGGATTCGGAGCTTGCACGTGATTGTGTCACTCAGTTTTACAAGTGGGTAGCATTAGGAAGTCAAGCGGGGAGCTTGTAAGTCTTTTTGTATGAACTTTGATTCTTTCGCATAGTGGATTCAGGTTTACCTTGAGGATAGCTAGGTCAAATCATTCTTAGGTTTTTTACCGATTTGGTTTTCCTGAGTGATCATATCTTGTGTTATTTATTATTCCACTGCTTTATACTTTTGATATGATTATATGTTTGTGATAACCTAGAATTGCATAATTTGACTAAGTTAATCACTTGACTAATTTACTAGGTTAATCTGGTTGGTTTAAGGGGTCTAAAATCGTTCAAGTGGTATCAAAGCGAGTAGCTCTCTTGTTGGAGATTTTTTGATCTCTGAGCTAATCCTTGACCCCTGTTGTCACGGAGCATGAACACTCTCTCGTTATTCCTCCTCACTTTGATGGAAATAACTATGCTTATTGGAAAGTAAGGATGAGAGTATTCCTGAAATCCATTGATGAGAGAGTTTGGAATTCCATTAAGTACGGATAGGAGAAGCCCACTACTCCTGTGAGTAAGTGGTAAACTTCTCAAAAAGAAGCAGCTGGTTGCAATAGCAAGGCTATGAATGTCATCTTTAATACTATTTCCATTGAGGAATTTAAGAGAATCTCTAATGTTGAGGTTGCTCATACTGCTTGAAAAATCCTCCAGACTATGCATGAAGGCACAAAGACAGTTAAGATTAACAAGCTGCAGCAATTAATTTCTAGATTTGAAAGCATTAGAATGTCTGATGATGAATCTTTTGATGAATTATATACTAAATTGAATAATATTGTTAATTCCGCTTTTAATTTGGGTGAAATCTATGATCAACCTAAAATTGTTAGGAAGATTCTTAGATCTTTAACTGAAGACTTTAGACCCAAAGTAACTACCATTACTGAGAGCAAGGATGTGGACTCCATCCCTATTGATGAGCTTGTAGGATCTCTTCAGTCCTATGAGTCTGACCTTCCCAAAACTTCCAAATCCAAATCAATGGCTCTTAAGTCTGTTGATGATGTTGAGATTGGTAGATTTGATGATGAGCTCTCTGCTACAAAGATTGTGTACCTTGCCAAGAACTTTTGAAACTTTCTTTGGAGAAACTGAGATTAAAATTTGGGTTTTTGAAAAAGCATTCCATTACATCTCATACTCATGCTTTTTTGTTTAATTCTTTGAGGAGTTATTTTCAAAAATTGGTTTGAGTTTTTTAAAACTGTAGTTTTTCTCAAAATACTGTGAGTCGCTGTCTGTTTCGATCGATCCAATCTGTTTTTCGATCAATCGAAAATATTTAAAATTCTTTTAAAAAAATCTTGGATTGATTCGATTGATCGAATGTGATTTTCGATCAATCGAAAGTCACGAATCAAGTTTTTTAAAACACTATTCTTGACTGATTCAAATATTTTTTCAAAAAGCTTTTCAAACTTTTCTTCTCTCTCCAACTAGGCAAGGCTCTACAATCAATTTTTTGTCGTTTTCTTTCGAATTTTTTGCAAAGATTCTCTTTCCTCATGCTGGTAAGTCTCTTTTGCCCTTCGTTTTAAGTTTATTTTCATATTTTCTTGCATTTTACACTCAAATTTTCGAACCTTGCATATTTGGGATTTTTGTTGATTCAAGCCATATTTTTTGCAATTGATCAATGGGTTTTTGTGGAATGATATAAACTTGTTCTTAATGGTTTAATTTGACCAATTTTGTGAATTATGGAAAATTGAATTTTCTAGGGTTTATATTGAATTCAAATTAGGGATTTTGTTCAATTAGGTTGAAATTGATGAAATTGGCTCTTTATTTTGATGCAATTAAGCATTATAATATGTTTGTTGTGTTATGTAATGCTCAATTCATCAATTTGTTTCAAAATTTTCAAGTGGTTTTTCAAATTTTTAGGGTTTTTGTTAGAAACTCTGTACTCAAGCCAATTTTGTGCAATTGAATTTAATTTGAACTTTGCTTACTGCATTAGTACATACATCACGACATTGTGGTTGTTCATGCATCATATAGATTTTGTTCTATCTCTTTCTGTGCTAACTTGCAATCTGCCCTTGGTCTTTGTGTTATTTTTGGTTTTCTATTTGTATCTCTGTCCTTTCCTTAGCATTATGCTTAGGAAGACTAGGGCTCGTAGGTTTGTTCCCTCACCTACTCCTTCCCCTCCTTCCTTTGACTAAGAGAGGTTTTCGAGTGAGAAAAACCAAGAAACTTATGAGAAGCTGAACCTTAAGAGAAAGATTTGGTCTGAGCGTTCTGTCATCTTAGATGAGCTTGATCCTACCATTATGGCAAACTTTGAGCGTTGGGGCTAGTTACCACTCTTGGATGTTTCTGATCTTCCTCCTTTAGCTACCTTGATTAGAGAGATCTTCTTGAACATCTCTATCTGCGTCTATGATTCCAACACTTAAGTAAAGAGTTGGATACGAGGCGTAGAGTACTCTATTACTCCTATAGTAGTGGCTGATGCTCTTGGGGTACCCTTGGTCTAGCACCTAATCTATCCTTATGATGAGTCTTCTGTTTTGAGTGATGTCATGTCTTACATCACTGAGTCTTCTATCCAGTGGGGTTTTGATCCTAGGATTACCTCTGCTGAGCTTTCTGAATTGCATTATATCTTCTTTAGGATAGCGTGTTACTCTATTTGGCCAATTTTTCATCTTCACACCATTCTTCTCGAGCGGTGTGTATTTTTGTACGCTCTTGTCACTGATGCTCCTATCAGTTTTTCTTATTTGTTTCTTCATTCTTTAAATGACGTTTATAGGAGTTCATCTTCTTCATATGCTCTTGTTCATCCTATTTTTATTCATAAGATTCTACTTTATCTTGATCTTAGAGGTTTCCCTTCCTTTGAGCCTATTCATGTGATTGCTCCTATCGGTGCATCTTTTCTTAGGTAGAGGGCTGCTCACCTTCGAGCTGGCCCTAAATACCGTAGGTCTGAGCCTTCTGGTTCCACACCTCCTTCTTCTTCTTCTACAGGTTCTACTGGTGAGGATGTTCCTGATGCTGATGTTCCTCCACCTCCATTGGATGACTTTGATATCTGTCGTACTTTAGAGACTGTCATGATTGTTCAGGCGGGTCATAGTTAGATTTTGGTGAACTTGCTTGATGAGATTCGTGCTTTGCGTGCTGACGTAGCACATCTTCATTCACCCTCACCACCTCCTTTTGATGACGGATTGTGATTGCACTTTGGCATTCTTTCATAAAAAGGGGGAGTAGACTTTGTAGAGGAGTTTTGTTGTTAGAGGGAGAGTTTTTTGTTTCGAGGAACTAGTGTAGATATTAGATTGTATCTAAGTGCTTCACTTTGTATGTCATTTTTTTTAGGGATATTCATGTTAGGGGGAGTAACATGGTTTTTTGATATACATGATATATACATGATTCTTATTTCTTTGGATTCACTGTTTATTGATTTATATTTATGAGATTATTTATTGATATATGTTTCTGTGTGAATCATACAAGAATGTTATACCTGTTTATTTACTATTTTCTGTCACACATGTGTTTATGCGTTTGTTGAGTGTTTCAGGAATATACAGGTTGATTCAATTGAGCTGCTGTCTACACTTGCAACTGATGGATAGTAGTTAGGATTGAATTTTAGTTTTTATGAGCATTATTTCTGTAAAGGGCTTTCACTTGTGAACTTTGAGCTTTTAGTTTGTGTTTTGTCACGGATTGCCAAAGGGGTAGTTTGTTAAGTTCTAAAGATTTAGGAATTTATGTATTTAAAACTCTAATGTGTAATGTTGGCAAACCATAATCAAAACAATATGTTTAGTCTTGTTTAAACTTACTCAAAGTTGGGTCTTTCATGTAAAGTTGGAATCAAGAGGCTGCAGATGCATTGATGCATTTTGGCCTGGCTCGATCGATCGAAAGAAAGACTCGATCGATCGAATCTCGAGCAGAGTATTTTTCTGCAGAATATTCCAGTTCAGCCATAACTTATTAAACGTTTTGGGTTTTTTGTTTTTACCCTAGGTATATAAAGAAAAACCCTAGCCACATTTTTTGAGTTGCTCATGTTGTATTGTTGCTCATACTTTTTTGTTTTGTGTAAATCTCTTGCGAGATCTAGAGGAGCTTTCCTTTACACAAAGCTTAGGGTTTTCTAGGTAGAGATTACTTCAACACCTTAATGATCAACTCAATTGCTGCCATTGGAGCGTAAAGAATAACAAGCGTAGGTGCTTGTAGCTGATTGGAGAATCCAAGAAAGAAGGAGTTCATGGATTCAAAGTCTGCACGTGATCGTGTCAGTAAGTTCTACTGGTGGGTAGCATTAGAAAGTCAAGCGGGAAGCTTGTAAGTCCTTTTGTATGAACTTCGATTCTTTCACATAGTGGATTCAGGTTTACCTTGAGGATAGTTAGGTCAAATCCTTCCCAGGTTTTTTATCGGTTTGGTTTTCTTGGGTGATCATATCTTGTGTTATTTATTATTCCGCTGCTTTATACTTTTGATATAATTGTACGTTTGTGATAACCTAGAACTGCATAATTTGACTAAGTTAATCACTTGGCTAATTTACTAGGTTAATCTGGTTAGTTTAAGGGATCTAAAACCGTTCATTATTATTATTATTGTTATTATTATTATTATTATTATTTTATTTTCAAAATTTTGCCCACAGTTAAGACATGACGGAGAAACGATTGCGACACAATGACCAGAAAATTGAGTAAAAAATAAAAAATAAAAAGATCAAACCTATTTAGTTTTGGATGGCTGGGGGGAGATACTTTCATTTAAAGATTTAACATATTGAAGATGGGCTTAATGCCTTGAAAGGTTGATGGGATGGGAGAAACAAATTAGCTAAGAGTGGTAGAGATGACACTTATGAGCTCTAGCTTAAATGTCACATCCTGTCTTAGTAAAAATAAGGTGGAGGGTGAAGTCGACCTGCCAATAAAACATAAGGAAAATGTTTGGATTTGCTTTGCCTCTAGTTGTTACATTTCATTGAGTCAATGGTCTTCAAATTATTTTTCATGATCATTTGATATCTTGTCTAAAGATTTGTTAAAATTAGCAAAAGAAAAATGTATCTTTCTAGATGCCTCAAAGTTTCTATAATGACTACCTACATCATGATACAAAATTACATTTCTACAGTATTTACAGTATCTTTCTCTGCAATATGAAGTTTTGGTTTGGTCATTTGCTCAGTTTGCAGATGATAGGCTTTTGGCTAAACAATGTTTGATATATTCAAAGCTGGAAAATCTTAGGTAGTTGGTTCCAGTCAAGTTGGCCTGAACCTTTTGCATGTCCAAGTGGATAGCAAAACACCTGGCATACACCTGCTTGAACCAGGTTCATTTACAGAGTCAAAATGTTCTTTATTGGCTACAATGATGAAAAGCTGGGGTGGGTTAAACAATGTTATCCATGGATAGATTTTTGCTTGAACATGTGTTATATGTTTTCCATGTGGTAATTTCACAGCTCAAATTAGGATAAAATTGCTTAGTGTAGTGTGTACACTTTTACGTTTTTGTGTTAAAATCTGAACTAACAAGAAGTAATCATGTGTCTTCGCCACTTCGATTCTGATGCTAAGCTGTACTACACCTGTCACTATCTTTATTATGAGCAGAAACTTGTTTTTCTGTACCATGTTCTGGCTAACCTCATATTGTTATATGTCCAAATCAAATAAGTACTTTCGTTGTATTACTTATCTAAAACAGAAAAAAAGTTACCTGCATAGTGAACTTCTGTAGGATGTAGAGTTGTCTCAATCACCAAAATGTTATAAAATTGTTGGTATAAATACCATTAATTTCCTGTTGCTGCAACCTTGGTTTGTTGCAGTTGTCAGTTGAAACTAAAATGGTTTGGCTCTGTGATTTTTTTTTTCAACTACGGGGTATTTGCCATGTATCTTTTTCTGCTATTGTGTGTGTGTGACCCCACTTTAGTTGGGCTTAGTATTGGTTGAGCTGAATTTTTATGCTATCATCTGTTTTTCATTGCTTTGTCTTGACTTTATGTTTACTTTTGTTTTATTCTTTTGACTTTTCAATTAGAAGGTTCTATGAATATTTTATGTAATTTATCTTTCCACATGCTTGCAATTAACATTTGTTTTAGGCGAAGAACCATAGTAGCGATTGGGACTCATGACCTGGATACATTACATGGCCCTTTCACATATGAGGTAGATTTTTCTTGATAATAATTCTCCTTTCTCATGGCATGTTATATGATTTCTTGGTGTTTTGTATCATTTGGTATTGTAGTAGGAATGAAACTATTTCTGAATGTATGGGTATGGTTGTTCTTTCATTTGAGTTCCTACCTTTGTAGAAGGAAGAGGGAAGTTCCATTTCCAACCCAAGAGTTTTTCTGGACTTACCAACCCTCTGGTCCTCTAATAGTTAAAAAGCTGCATATGGAGTGGAGATAAAACTGTGTACTGACTCTACTTCCCTTATGAGTAGTCTGTGTGGCCTATAAATGAGTTTTGAGTAAGGAACTTCTTATTCTGAATGGTTGAATTAATTTATTCCTCAATCTTTTCTGGCTTGTCCGATCCTACGATAGTTAAATTGGTTTTTATATTGTTATTCTGAGGGTCTTGATGATATTTTTTGTTTTTGTTTTTGGTTTTTTTGGGTTTTTTTTTTTTTTTTTTTTTTTTTTTGGTAGTGACTAATTGTGGGAGAGTTTAATTCTAGTTTGTTTAGAATATCCACAAACATTTTCTGCTTTGGCAAGTCCTCTCTCTCTCTCCCTCTCGTATTTGTACAAGGTTGTGCTTAAATCTGCTTAGTGCAAATGTTACTCGTAGGCTGTATGAAATGAGGTAAGACACATTACTGCATCAGTGACTCACAAGAATCTCTTTATTTCAGGCTTTGCCGCCTTCAAGTATAAATTTTGTTCCACTCAAGCAGGTAATGTTTATATTTTTAACTCAATTATTTACCAAGGAGATAGTTTTCTTTTGTTACTTTGTGAGCAGGACTGGTACCTGATAGGGTCATGAAAAAATAGAATTATGCTTGAGAGACTGAATGTCATTCTATGCTTCTGATTAACAGAATGTCATGAAATGACTTCCTTAAAGACACTGTAAAAGAATGACTTTTCCCTGATGAAATGAAACTTGAATTCTTGTAAAATATAATTCTGGTTGTCTAATGTGGTTAGTTTGGCAGGAATGTAATTAATCATATCTTTGAAGATAATGAGAGATCCATTGATCTTTTAAAACATCTTCTTTTTGGTACTTTATTTCAGTGGGCCCGTACTTGGGGTTTTATACAATGTATTTCAATTCCTACTTTCTTACAATCTGTTAGCTTTAGCTTGAGCTTTTTGGATTTTTTCATGTTCAGAGTGTTCATCAACTTGAAAACAATGTTCATTTTATTCAATAAAAGTATTATTACCTATCTAAAAAAAAAAAAAAAAGAAAGATATACGGAGTTTTGAACCAATCTGGTTCCCACTGGTGTATTGCTTGACATCTAAGCTATCCTTTCTTTTGGTATGATATCCAATTATCCAAATCAAAAGTATGGAATCACGTGGTAGGCAGCTTCCAGAAGCAGACAGTTTTTGCTCAATTGCAAGCCTCTTTGTTTTTCTTTCGGTGACCTTTTTTTTTGGTTGTTTTGGCACACTTCTAATTTTTGTGTTTCCCTTTGCCAATAAGATTCAGTCTGTAATATTAGCAAGTTAACCTACATATTACTTGGTTATGAGTTTCACTTTATCTAATTTATTTGAGAACTTCCTGTCATACCAGAACTTCCCATACTTTCATAGATGGCAGTGGTTTACGCAAATTTGCTTTTCACATTTTATATCTTATTTCATTTTTTTATGGAAAAATAGTATGAAGTTGCATAGTCAATAAAGAATGTTGGAGCTGATTGCTTGTAACTTTGTCTTTTGCAATTTAGGAGAAGAATTTCAGAGCTGATGAGCTGATGGAGTTTTACAAATTGAGTCTTATATTGAGACTTTTTAATATACCTTGACTTTGCAATATTTTAAATAATTGTGATATAGTCTTTGTGCATAATTCTCAGGAGCTTTATTTTACATTTTTCTTGAGTCTTAATGCTTGTTTCACTGATTTGGCAGTCAGATTTGAAACTGGAAAAGTTTTTGCGCATAATTGAGAACTCACCAGTGTTCCCTGTGTTGTGTGACAGTACAAGGTACGAAGGTTTCTTGATGTGTATGCAAGCATAAGAATTCTTAGCTTTTTTACTGTACAACTTATTTAAAATGTTGTTATTTCTTTATTATTCTATCAATTTGTTCTCCTTACTCTCCTTCTTGTAGGGTATTTATAGCACTAAATTTCTTTTAAATATTGTATTGGTAATTGTTAGGTTCTAAATGTTTAGAACAATTGGCAAATCGTGAACACAAACTTGTCTAGATATAGATCTTAGAGTCTATAGGTTTTATTAGACAATGCTCAAGGTGATTCAAGTCAAGATTCAAGAATATACAAGTTGCAGAAAGAAGACTTCATATTTTGCTTGGTTCGATTGATCGAAGAACAGGCTCGATCAATCGAAAATCGTATCTGCAGAATTTTAATTCGGCCCAAACAACAGTTTAAGCCTATTAAGGATTAAGGTTTTAGATCTACTTCTCCCATTATATAAAGGAAACCCTAAGCCACGTTTTTGGGACTTTTGAGAGGGAGACTAGAGTGCCTCTTGTGCCTCCTTTTATTTTTAGGGTTTTGTACCCAAACCTCTCTAAGTCTTTGTTGCTCATACATTGCAGTTTGTGTGAATTTCTTGTGAGATCATTGAGGAGCTTTCCTTCACATAAACTTAGAGTTTTCAAGGTAGAGATTATCTACATCTTGATGATCAATAAGGTTGCTGCCATTGGAGCTTAAAGAATAACAAGCGTGGGTGCTTGTAGCTGATTGAAAAATTCAAGAAAGAAGGAGCCCGTGGATTCGGAGCTTGCACGGGGTCGTGTCAATAAGTTCTACTGGTAGGTAGCATTAGGAAGTCGAGCGGGGAGCTTGTAAGTCCTTTTGTATGAATTTCGATTCTTTCATAGTGAATTCAATTTTGCCTTGAGGATCGGTGGGTAAAATCCTCCCCAGGTTTTTTACCGGTTTGGTTTTCCTGAGTGATCATATTTTGTGTTATTTACTTTTCCGCTGCTTTATATTCTTGATATGATTGTTTAATTGTTTTAACCTAAAATTGCATAATTTGACTAAGTAACAACTTGGCTAATTAACTAGGCTACTCAATCTGGTTGTGTTTTAAGGGGTCTAAATTCGTAACAGTAATATAAAGTTTGATGCGTTAATGCTTTATTTCCCTTTCCTTTCCTAAATGTATTTTACTATTGTTTATGCAGAACTGTTTTGTCTTTGCCCCCTATTATAAATGGTGTGCATTCAGCAATCAAATTAAAGACAAAGAATGTATTCATTGAATGTACTGCCACTAATCTGTCAAAAGCCAAGATTGTTTTAAACGTAATGGTAGGCAATTGAGAAATTCCTGTTGAAGTTTTTTTGGATTAGAACTCTGATTTGTAGTAGTTTAATTAATGATCTTTCTCTGTTCTCTTAGGCGAAAATTCTTTTAGAATATTGTGAAAGAAAGTTTGAAATTGAGCCAATTGAAGTGATATATTGTGATGGCAAGTCATATATTTATCTTGATTTATCTATATACAATATGGGCGTTTCTCTTTCCAATATTACTAGTGCAATTGGAGTGCCCTTGGAGGTTGATGAGCTATTGCAATATCTGTCCAAATAATTATCTAATTTCTTGATTAATGAAAGTTTAAATGTGTCATTCAAGGTGGTGGTTGCTGTTGTTGGTGTGTGTTTGTGCTTATTTATTTACCCTACTTCTTCCCCCATAAATACTCCCCTGGAGCTTTAGTTTTTTTTTCTTTTATTTCTCTCCACTAAGCTTTTCACTCCCTTGTTGCCCTTCCCTTTCTTCCTTAAGAGTGTTCATACAAAGATTGTCTGCCCATCCCTCTGTAAGTATCCTCATCCTTTTTTATTTCCATATTCTCTGGGTGCTGTGGGTAGATTTGCTAGGTTAGTAGACACCCCCCTCCCCCCCGGTTTTGGCTTTTAAGGCTAGGTATCATAGCACTCGTGAAGTAGAAGTAGTGTTTTGTCATCAAGACGCCATGGCCGACCAGCAGGAACAAGGAGCCAATTTTTTTTCCTTTAATAGCTTTAATAGAGGGCGGAGTTAGGTTTCCTCTTAGCCCTCTCTTAATACACCTTTTTAGATTGTATAGGCATAGCACTGATAAGTGTACTCCTATCCTTTCTCATGTGGTCAGGTGTGTGGTAAAGTTTAATAGGCAATTTGGCCTAAACCTAACCCACCAAGATATAAATTACATCTATAACTATTACGGTAACTCGACTCCAACAAGAATTCACAAGGGAAATTCTTGAAGGTTGTTAGGAACTAGCATGCTAGGGAGATCTCATGCTCGACCTCCCCGAACAAACCAAGTGTGTAGGCCAAAAGAGGTTTTTTTTTTTTTTTTTTTTTTCCTTACTTGGTGTCTTCTTTTATTCCTCTTTCTACGGCTTTTGGTGCTCAGATTCTCGACACGTCAAGCCGAACCTGAACATTGTGGAAGTGCTTGACCTCAACTGGATTTTTCGGTCCAAGGTCTACATCCATTTTAACAGTGAACTCGCCCCTCCCACCTGATTCTCGACTACATACCCTCTTACAGGGGTTTTCAAGGTCCTAGGGACGCTATAAAGGCTAAGCACCCCCTCCCTTTAGTCCTGTATGACTAAAGGGATTTTTGCCTAACATCCAAACGTACGAAGCTCGGCAAGCTAGTCCCCGACTAGGACGAAGTGATTCTTCTCCCCCTTTTTTGGGATGGTACAGCTGACCTGAATTTTAGAGCCAAGGGAAACTAACTTACTAAAAATCGAGAAGTCAACGTAGCGACAGAGGTTGCCGAGGGATCACATGCCACAATTATGGTGGTTTAGTTCAGAACCTTGGAGGTTGAGGATTTTGTGGCTGCTCCCCACGACAACATGGGGCAAATCCAATCAACCTCATCACAACTAACTGTGGGGATCACTCCTCCATCCACTTGGCGAAACAAAGAGGCTGCGAGTGGGTGAAGGCCCCAGAAGCCAGATGGCCACTACTATTGCCGAGCTTCCTACTTGGACAGAGCGTCAATCCACCCCTCTTGTCCAAAGCAGTGGAAGTGGCTCAACCCCCATCCCGCAGCCCGAACCGTACACATGAATTTAGGCTACACAGTGGCCTACTCCCCTTTGATCTCCTCCCCCTGCCCCCTCTTCCCCCTTTTTATTTTTATTTTTACATTTTTTTTCTTTATGCTTACATTTGCCTTGTTTTATTCATAGCTTGCCAAGTGGTCCATATGCTGGAGGTATGCTTAAAAAAGGTCACCAGGACCATGAGAAAGAGACCGCCCTTAGGCAGGTATTAGGGAGAAAACTCCAAATCAGGGCAGGTGATGTTCTTTAGGCTGAGATGGCTTAGGCCTTGGCTCAAAGGAAGGTGGATGCCCAAACTAAGAGGGTGGAGGAGTCTAACACAAAGTTGGCTCAAGTTCTAAGTCTAGTCACTGCCAAGTTTGTCGAGATGGCGGCAATGAAGAAGCAGCATGCCCCAAAGGAGTAGAAATTCTATAACATGGGCTTTTTGGATGCTAAGAACTCGATAGACAATGTGATGAGGGGGGCACGACTTGGGAGCTTCATGGATAGGTGGGTGGCTACCTTGGACGCTCTTAATGTGCCACTAAACTCCTCATACTGTGTAGTGGAGAGCGTCCCTTTTCCTATCGAGATGCTGAGAAGTTGGGATGTTCTAGAGTCATCAACTTAGGCTCCTCTTGAGGGGATCCCAGCTAGTGGCAGTCAAGGCAACCCAGCCTAGAGTAGCTCCTATCAACGTGGAGCCCCAAGCCACTGCAGCTCGGAGGGAAGTGGTAGAGCTAGAAAATGATCCTCCTCTCGCAACAGACACCCCCGTGGTGGACCCTCCCTTGCTCCCTGTGCCCCAAGCTATTATGCCTCCACTGAACCTCGCTAATACTGAGGATAATCCCCCTCCCCTTCCAAATGTAATCGACGAGGGGCCTCAAGCCTAGAGAGCCTCTCTTCCACCCCTTTTGTAATAGTTCTTTTTTTAATAAGAATGAAAGATACTTTAATTATATTCGCTAAGTGTTCTTTCTCAGTTTATGCTATTTATGTTTGTTTTTCTTATCTCGGTAAAACAATAGCAAGCGCTAAATTGCCAAACATATCGATGTTGTCGAACGTAATTGTCCAGTATAAGATACAACCTTGTAACTTGTTCTAACAACGTAACTTGTTACACTCTGAGAATAGTGCAACGTAAGAATGGATGGTTTACTTGGTTTCTAACTCATGTATGGCTGAGGTTAGGAAGAGGCTAAACTCATACTTGTTCAAAGGAATTTTTAAGTTTCCACCTAATGAGTGACCAAGGTCAGGCTAATGCCAAGCTTCTATCCTTAATAAATAGAAATTTTAGGTTTCTACCTAGTCAGTGACTGAGGTCAAGCTAAGGCTAAGCTTCTGTCCCTAATGAATAGAATCCTTAGGTTTCCACCTGGTTAGTGTTCGAGGTCAGGTTGAGGTTAGGCTTTTGTCCTTAAGGAATAAAACCTTAGGTTTCGACCTAGTTAGTGACCAAGGCCAAGCTTCTGTCCCTAATAAATAAGATCTTTAGGTTTCCACCTGGTCAGTGACCACGGTCAAACTAAAGCCAGAGTTTTGTCCTTAATGAATAAAATCTTTAGGTTTCGACTTAGTTAGTTACTGAGGTTAGGCTAAGGCCAAACTTTCACCCTTAATGAATACAATTTTTAGGTTTCCACCTAATCAGTAATCAATGACCGAGGTCAAGCTAAGGCTAGGCTTCTATCCTCAATGAATAAAATCTTTAGGTTTCCACTTGGTTAGTGACCGAGGTCAGGCTGAGGCTAGACTTCTATTCTTAATGAATAAAGCTTTAGGTTTTCACCTAGCAAAGACATGGTCTAGTACCTTCAGGTCCTCTAATTTTCAATATTAAGTTATGGAGCGCCCCCCCCCCCCCCCCCCCAAAAAAAAGACGAGGATTCAATGAATTATAGAAAATTAATCCTAGGAAAGAAAATTAAGTAGAGCTCTTGAATAACATTGTAAGGTTGAAATTTATCAACCATCTTGTTGGTTTTATTCCGTGTCAATTTTCTTGTAATTCAACACTTAGTAACCCTGTATTTAGGTGAGATTCATGTAAGGGTAGTGCATGAAGAGAGTGTGAAGAATTGCTCATCTTTGTGCAAAGAAGCGGAGACTCGTAGCTAGGACTCGTGGCTTGCAAGCCGCAAAATGCTGTCCACGTGAGAAGCATGTAGGAAGGTTCACGCCAGCTGTCGCACTACAGGATAAAATTCCCAGGCTGGTCAAGCCGTTACCTTGCGACTTGAACTCAACAAGCTGCAAGGCCAGGCCGCCAACTTACCCTGTTTGGCAAAACCTGACTCTTCGTATTCCAAACACACACTACTATATATAGACCCTTATACCCACAAAATGTAGAGAGCTTCTAGAGAGATTTTTGTGAGAGAAACCCTAGAGAAAAACAAGATTGCCTCATCCCTAATCTTCACTAAGAGACTCTTCAAATTCCTCTACTCTCTTCCTCTCCATTGATACATCCATGAGAGGTTATTAACCAAATCATTTTCTCATCACACCCACGTCTGTGAGAAGGTTCATTTGGTGCTAAGGGAAGCACTTTGGAATGGACCAATGACTATTAGTTAATGCTATGGTTTGTAGCGGAATCTAGTAAGCTAAAGAAGAAATAGGTTCGGCTCAATCTCGTTGGAGCAAGAAGCTTGTAGGGCTTAGGTACACTGGGTAAATTAGGCTTGGAGGGTTTTCTGCTATTCATGTATCCCAACTACATTCTTTAGTGGATTATTTACTGCTTGAAGGGCGGCGGAGAGGTTTTACGCCGAGGGCTTCGATTTCCTCTTCGATAACACATCGCATGTTGTTCTTGTGTTTGCATCTCTCTTCCTTTATCTTTGCCTTTTATTTTTTGCTGTGGATGTGATTATAATTGGCTTAGATTGTTTATCAATTTTGTGTTTGGTTTATATTCATATTCCTAAGATTAATTGTTTAATAATAAGCTTTAATTGATATTTTTGTAATTGGGAGTCAAAACGTTCAAAGTGTTTTTCAATGCTAATTGAACTTTCATTTGGTATCAGAGTAGGTGCACTCTTTGTGGTTTAAATACTTGAGTGCAATCCTTAACCCTTTTTGAGATGGATAAGTCTCAATCCTTAAATGTTCCACCATTTTTTTTATGGTAACAATTTTGCTTTCTAGAAAGTCAAAATAAGGGCATTGTTATGCTCTATTGATGACACCGTTTGGAATGCAGTTGAAATAGGTTGAACTAGGTCGGAGGCTGCTAAATCTACTTGGGATAAGGCAGTGCTAATAGTAAAGCTTTAAATGCTATTTTCTGTGGTGTATCTCCAAATGAATTCCACAGGATATCTCACATGACAGTTGCTAAGGAAGCTTGGGAGATTTTGGAGACTACCTATGAAGGTACAAAGAAGGTGAAGGGCACAAAGTTTCAAATGCTTACCACCAAATTTAAAGGGCTTAAGATGGGTGAAGATGAATCTTTTGATTTGTTCTATGGGAAGCTCAACGAAATTATCATTGCTAAGCTCAATCTTGGTGAGAAGATTGAAGATACTAAGGTGGTGAGAAAAATCTTAAGGTCCTTACCTCAAAGCTTTAGAGCAAAAGTCACAGCCATAGAAGAGAATAAAGACTTGGATGAGATCAAAATTCAAGAGCTAATTAGGTCTCTCCAAACATATGAACTAGGACTGCCTTCCCACAAGACGAGTAAATCGCTTACTCTCAAAACCATCACAAAAAGAATAGATGATCCCTCTGAAGAAGATGGAATGGAGAAGGAAGTAACATATCTTGCGAAAAACTTCCACAAATTTCTAAAGATGAAGAACAGTGGGAACCATTCAATAGAGGGATGTTTTCATCTTCAAGAGGTGATAGGAAAGAGTTTAAGAGGAAAGAAGTGAAGGATTCTCAATCTCCTTCGGACATTGTGTTTTAAGTGTAATGGACATGGACACTTCAAAAAGGAATGTCCCAACTATTTGAAGTCAAAGGGTAAGGTCTATGCCACTACTCTAAGGGACTCAGACTCATCAAATTCTGATTCAGAGGAAAGCTATGACGGAGAAGGAAACTACTCCGCATTCATGACCATTGCACATGTGGAGTCCTCAGATGATTGAGGTACACTTGTGAAGGAGTTTGGTGAGCATTCTGATTTGGAGTCTATTGAAATAGTTGAGGAGTCTGAAGATGAGGAAGTTGGAGAAACAATGGGATTGCAAAAGACTTACAACTCACTCCTTGAGAAGACTGGTGAATAAGAAGATAAAGAGGGCTGAGGAAGATTACAAAAGTCTTCGGTACGATACAAGAAGGCGAAGTGTGAGATTGAAACACTAAATGGTGAGCTATCAAAAACTTACATAAAAGTGAGATTTCTTGAGCAAGGGGTAGTGCAAGCTCGTGCTAAGATAGAGAGAGTCTCCTCCAAGAAGTTAGAAGATGTTATTTCATTTCAAAAACCTTCCTTAGATAAATCCAGGTTGGGATACACCGGAGGGAGTAGCTTGTCAGCCAAAGTCATCAAAGAAGTGAAGTTTGTGAAGGCTAAAGAGACGACTGTGGATAGGTCCATTCCTGAGAAAATTAAGGTTGAGAAGAAGAAGAAAGTGGTTGACAAACGAGTGTTTAATAAGTCTCGTAATCAATCAAAAGCCAGATTTAAAGCTAGAGGAAGATCTATTTCGAGATCACAACAGGGTCATAGAACGAACTATCTTTGTCACTTCCATGAAGTGCAAGGACATACAAGACCTAATTGCCACAAGTTGAGAACATCGAACAATACAAGTGCTCCTTGGTCACAAGGAAGAAAAAATGACAATAGGTCTTAGGATGGTGAGTGACTAAGAAGTCAAAACCGTGATCCCGGAATGATGGACATGATGAAGATGATTGGTGTCTTCACAAATTGCTTGGAAAGCTTCACATGAAGGTTTAATAGTCCTAACTTTCGTACCCAATCCGTCAAGGATATCACCCTAAATGCACGTGACGTGTGGGTGACGAAAGGTACTCATGCATAAGTATTATAACATGTCCATGCATCTATTCTTCCTATGCCTTATGAATATGTTTAGTAGAATTTTTGCTTCTCTTTGTTTTGATTTGTTGCTTGTTTATTTGTTTCATTTTAAAATGTTTTTACATTGCTTTTGATCAATCTTTCATTACTTTTATGTCAAAAAATCCAAAAACACATAAAAAGTAGAAAATACAAAAGTTTGATCAACTTTGTTGAGTGTTGTCTTAAAGCATGTTTTGCCTTGTACCTTTATACTAATGGCTTTGTGCATTTAACAAGCTTAGCTTGTCTCTTATGCACGCATATCATTATGGAAGAAATTCTAAAATCAATGTGATTGTTTGATAGGCCACAAACTGAATGACCCCTTGTGATTAAACTAATTAATTACTTAGCCAAGTTATTAATTAATCAATTTAAATGCAAATATGTAGAAGCACAAACAAATCACCAAAAGCTAAATATGCAGTAGAAATTAAAAGACACGGTGATTTGTTTATAAATGGGAAAAACCCTTACAGCAAAAACTCCACCGGGTGATTTTCAGGTCACCATTCCCAAAACTCCACTATTATCAAATCAAGTAGTTACAAGTAAAGGAATCCCAAGTACCTTACCAACCTACAGTTGAACCCTTACCTCAATACCTAATTGGACTTGATCTGTAGTGACAGTTCCCCCTTTTGACGCACGGCTTTCAAGTACATGATTAACCAATACGCGGATCCTAATACACGACTTCAAACACCAACTTAGAAGGAGAGGTTGGCTACAAAGTTCTTCAGTTCATCCTACACGATGAAGATCAGGAAGATGCTTGGTCACAAAACCCTTTGGTGTAAATTCACAGCAACTTCTTCAGAGAATATGAACTAGGTCAAGAACTTCGTCTTTGATCACAAATTGTTTGAACACAGTTTGCTCAATACTTGTGCAACTTGTGTATATTTTAACGGCTCTTAAAACAATCCTTTTATATGTTTAGGGTCAAGAAATCAGATCAGAAAATTCAATTTTATAAATCTCGATACATAGCAGATGTCAAGGAGCAATCGAGCAAGTGTCGAGCTTTAATGAAATTGCACTTCAACTTGTTTTTCTTGGATAGACTTGATGACTTCAACCTTTGATCTTGAAACCTTATTTCTTGAAGTATTAAAAACACATAGAACTACCTAATTACAAGTAAAGTACGTTTTGTCAAAGGATTAGCTAATTTACACAAATAAGTGACATATGTTTTTAACAAATAAAAACACATATGTCCTAACAATCTCCCCCTTTGGCAATCCGTGACAAAATCACAACAAATAAATGAACATATGAGAGAAGTCATAAATCACTTAACTCATATTTACTTGTTGAATACAATAAAATATATCCTAACACAAACTCTTGAAAAATTTTACAAGAAGAGAGTTTATGGCAAGTAGACTTTGACAACTTATATTTCTGAAACACTTTAAACAAAACTCATCAAGTCATCTTATGTGAAACAGAAATAATAGATTGCATACAAGTATAATGAACATGTGTATAAAGATACATAAGAAACAACACATGAAGAGAGTGGTAAAAGAAACATACATCCACATATAGAGAGAAAATAAGTACAATGTATGTAAAACTGGTCACAAAACCTCATATACAAGATCAATGTATCTATAAAGAATAGAAAAGAAAAGATACATCAAAAACTCACTACATCCCTCAAATATCAACACTCCTTCTATCAAAAATGTCCTATACTAACTCTCCTCCTAAGATAACTACTCTCATAATCCAAAACTACTCTCCATTTTTGTCACAAGTGACAAAGGGTAGAGTGTCATGTAAACATCTCATCAGTAGAGCTAGCATCTCTATCATTATCATCCTAAGCTTCATCATCATCACCATCATCATCATCATCCTCAGAGTCAGAAGTTGCTTAAGGAGATGGTGAAGGAGTAGCCTCAGGAGCAAAACCACCCATAGTTGCCTGCCATCGTGCAATACGAGCAACATGAATATTCACCTGATACAACTCAGAGGAGAGTGTATCAAGGTGAGCATCCATGTGCTACAGCTGCGCCATGATGTCTCCGAGAGATAATCGCCCATAAAGGAAGAAGGAGCAGATGTAGATGAAGCAGATCTGGATGGAGGAATAGAATCCATCTGTCTCGACCTAAACTGAGCCTCACTACGTTTTACAGTAGCGGCATCTATGGCATAAATGTGTATGAATTGGACACATGAAAAGGGATAGAAAAATGGTGTAAGATCCTCGTGATAGTAGAAGGAAAGATGAGCTTATCACGGGACGCCGAATCTAAATGAACATCTATGATAGAAAGGATGAAATGAAAAGGAAAATCTATAATTAGATGCTCAAGAAGAGATAACAAAAATCGAGCATGAGGCTCGGTGATGGAGTTGTAGTGAAAGTGTGAATGGAGTACAAAATTTGTCACCATGTTTAGGAATCTAGGACCTTTAGCAAAAGGTCTACATGATGTATATTGATGCTTACCCCAATTAACGAGGCGCTGATAAAAAGTAAAAATGAGCTTATCTTTGGACACAATCCTTAGACGCTTACAAGAAGGATAGTCAGGAAACTCTATCTTAGGAACCCTGAGCACATCCGCAACTAGTTGCGGTGTGACAAGAATGCGCATACCTTGAACGCGAGTGAAAAAAAGAGGTACTGAACGATCGATCCCATGCATGTTGGAGTAAAACTCCTGAATAAGTACGAGAGGACATGTGACCAGGACGGCACACAATGACTCCCATCCCCTACTGTGAATGACAGAGGAAAGGTCAGTGTCGGCGAAGTTCGCCAAAATGACTTAGCGTTCCGAATGAACATCTCGTCTAGAAGAGTTCTCCAAAAATGCCTTGTGGGCATCACCATCACAGAAAGATTTAGAGGAGCATAATTAGAAGATGAAGAAGCTCCAGAACACAGAGGATTCCGAGCCAGAGTGGATTTACGCTTAGGTGTCATAGACACTACTAACGTAAACAGAATGAGAAAGAGATAGAGAAGGAGACAATCAGAAAAGTCTCAAAAACAGTTCACATATATCAAATATATTTAACAACGAGTACATATGCATGGGGAATGCATAAACATGTGACATGCAAATTAAAAAAAAAAAAAAAAAAGCATCATAGGCTCAACCCAATCCAAGCCTACCAACACACAAGTAGAAAACACACATCTAAATACATGAAAATACCATTCTAATGCACATGAAATGCAATGTATGACATTTTGAATACATTTAAGTGAAAACCTAACCCAAAATTTCAAGAAAAACTCAATAATTTTGAAAAACCCCAAAATTTTTCAAAAACCCCAAAACCTAAGGTTCAAAACATGAAATGCATGAAAAAGGAAGGAAAAAGAGATCTTACCAAGTGATTTGAAGCAAGGAAGGGCCAAAAATCACATGGGTTGGAGATTTTGAGTGAGAAAAAGAGGTTGGGGAGATGAACAGCCGCAGACAGAGCGAGAGAGATTGAGAAAATGAATTGCAGATCGCGACAAAACCTTAAATAGAAGCTTCAGTAATTCTCGACAGCTGAGGTGTCGAGAGGTACCGAGGAAGCTGTCGAGGTAGGTGTCGAGGAAATGGCCTTCGACAACTAAAGGTGTCGAGAGGTATCGAGGAACAACAACCATTTTCAAAGAACAAAAGCTCGATTGATCAACAAGATATCGAGGAGACAGGAACTTTCTTGATCGATTCATCAGGTGTCGAAGAGGTGTCGAGATTGCAATAAGAAAAAGGCTTGAAAAGCTCGACAGATAACAAGGTATCGAGGAGGTGTCGAGGAGGTATCGAGCCAGCTTTTAGAAACATTTTTTCGAAAAGAGAAAAACACAGATATGAATGCAATCCAACATGTACCTCGACCAATGATCTAATCAACATATTAAGCTCTCAAAATCATCTTTCAACAAAAATTTTAAGCATATAAATCCTCAAAAACACACACACACACACTAAACAAGTCTATCCAATTTTATTTTTGAAAAACAAGTCAAGACAGTTTAGTGAGCATACATTAGCACATGTAAACACTTGTGATGGCCAAATCACATTGTACTTGCACATGTATCAAAAGTAGCAAAGAATATTGCATGTTGTGTGTGAAAAATATCTCAAGATTGCATATGTGTATATATGTTATGACGATCTGAGATATGAGAAAATAACTTTAATTCACACACGATCATAATAGTTTGATGGGGACTATCACCTTCAAGGTACATCCTATAACTCCCACATCTCTTATAATACATGCTTGCAACTATATTTAAAGCATTTTCAATCTTTTTGCTTTTTATTTTCTTTGCATATTTTATTTTATTTTAGCATACCATACATGGACATATAAAAGAGAGAAAAGAAATACCCAAGATGTTAAGCATTTGACATTACACTTTTGCTATGTCGAAGCATACGAATGTCTATGACGCTGCACTTTTGCTATGTCAAAGCATACAGGTGTCATATTCTGATTGACGGGTAACAGTGGTGAGATAGTTATTTATGCCTTTCTCTTATGATTTTCTAGTCCTACCCATCAAAAAAAGTGATATGAGTGTTAAGTTTAAGAGATAACTTAATCTTACACATCACAAACAAGAGTCACAAAACTCACTTGCTTAGTTGTGCATAGAGATGCTCATCTAAGCTACAAAAAAAAAAAAAAAAAAAAAAAAAAAAAAAAAACTCTGTTTCATTGACCATCGAAGGTACACAAGTATCAAAGTACACAAAACACACTGTTTTTGTATTTTTCTAATTTTTTTCAATTTTTTTATATCAAAAACAAAATAAATAAAAAATTGAAAGTAAACACACAAAAACAAGTTAAACAAAGCAAAGTACAAAACTAGACTAACTCAATAAAAATGTAAAACACACAAGCAATGCAACAAACAAGAAAAACAAGAAGAGAGAAGAAGGTGATAAAATCACTTAAAGTCCTTTTTCTTCCACACCTTAGGTTCTTTCCTTTGATTAAACCCTTGAACCAGCGATGAGGGGAAAGAATTGAAACCGTTCAAGTTTGAAAAGAACATAAGAGCTTTAAGAAGGTCACCAAGAGGAGAAAGAGAGGATTGAAACTAATTCTAGCTACCAGACGCAATCATGCTGTTGCTCTATTGAGTGGCTAGCCACTTATAGTAATTTGGTCGAGTATGACCGGCAACTCCACAATGATGACAGAAATGCTACTTCTTTTATTTAGACTTTTGAGAGTTAGCCTTCTTAGCCCTAGAGTTTTTAACATCTTTCTTATCTTGTATAGGGGGTGCTCCTAAGATAGATTTACTATTGTCTAAGTTCTCACTAGCTAATTCAGTTTTATCATCAGTGTTCTCAATATCAGTGTTATTAGCAAGAGAAACAAAAACAGTAGTACTAGTAGAAGCAATATGAGAGGAAGAAAGACCATACCCTAAACCTGTTCGATCCGAAGTAGATTTCTGGATGCTGAGCATCTCATCAAGCTTTGCACTTGAAGTCCTCTCCCGTTGAGCTCTGATTTGAAATAGCTCCACTTCAAGCTTCTTGGTCTTCTCAACCAAGAAATTGTTCTCAAACCTCAGTGCTCCAATAGTTTGATTCGCCTCATCAAACTTTGTGGACAACTCTTCACGATCAAGTTCCACATCACTAAGCTTCTTGGTGGCCAGCTTATCTAATTTCTCGTGCTTCTCAAAGAGCTTGTAAAGCTTCTCATAGGCTAAATGTATATCATCTTGATCATCCATCTTCTCGAATTTGGATTCCACCAGTTCTTCTTTTTCGTTCACTTCTTCAACAATCCTTTCAGCAAGATTGACTATGGCGGTGAAGGCATTTAAGATTCCGTCATCCTCATTGTCGGAATCATCTTTAGGCTCAGTGTCACTCAAGGTTGCAGCAAATGCCTTACTCTTCCCAATACTCTTGAGATATGTAGGGCATTCATGCTTCATGTGACCAATACCCAATTGAACTTGATCTGTAGTGACAGTTTCCCTTTTTGATGCACGGCTCCCAAGTACGTGACTAACCAATACGCGGATCCTAGTACGCGACTTCAAACACCAACTTAGAAGGAGAGGTTGGCTACAAAGTTTAAATCATCCTACACGATGAAGATCAAGAAGATACTTGGTCACAAAACCCTTTAGTGCAAATACACAGCAACTTCTTCAGAGAAGATGAACTAGGTCAAGAACTTCGTCTTTGATCACAAATTGCTTGAACAGAGTTTGCTTAATGCTTGTGAAACTTATATATATCTTGACGGCTCTTAAAACAATCATTTTATATGTTTAGAGTTAGGAGAAAAGAATGCCCAAAAACATATTCATGGATCCCAAGAAATCAGATCAAAAAATTTGATTTTATAAATCTCGACAGATAATAAGTGTCGAGGAGCTATCGAGCAGGTGTCGAGTTTTAATGAAATTGCATTTCAGCTTGCTTTTCTTGAAATATTAAAAACACCTAGAACTACCCAATTACAAGTAGAGTGCATTTTGTCAAAGGATTAGCCAATTTACATAAATAAGTGACATATGTTTTTAACAAGTGAAAACTCATATGTCCTAACATTGTTGTAAATAGATCTTCAACCTTGTCATGAATAATTAGTGAATGGTTTTGTTGATCTTGAGACATGCATAGACTTGTGCCTATATATCTTCCCACTTTTATTTTTATTGCTTCAATTAAAGAGCTCACCAAATGTAAATCTTCAAATGAAAAGAGATATTAAACTGTAAAAACCTGTCGCACATACTAATATTTGACTAGGAAAAATGGAAAGCAACCAAAATAAAATGTTTGATGCCCAAAAAGCCAAAGGCTAACTCATCAATTTGAAATATTAAAAATTTCCGGCATCTATCTCACAATGAGATATGTTGATTTAAAATGATTAAATGATATGATGTATAAGGAGCTAAATGAAAAGTTTCAAAGAAATGTTCTCAAGTTTATGTGGGAGGTTATATATGCATATTTCTATAATTGAGATAGATCACATTATCTAGTGCTAGTTGTGTATGCCTTAATTGAATTGATCATTGAAACTTCACATTAGACTAAAGACTATCTCACTTTTGATATTTACACACAACACACAAGTCTATGTTCAATGAATGCCATATTCTTTTGTGTGATTGTTGTTTAAATGTGTTTTCACAAGCTCAATTTTTGTTGATCAAACACAAAAAGATTTTTGAGTGTTTTAGATTGTTTTTGGAAAATTTTTTTTTTTTACAAAATGTCAAAAATTTCAAAAAAATAGTGTTGCTCTGTTTTGGCGACTCAGTTGCGGGTTGGTCCAGTCGCATTCCCAGTTGTGAGCTCACTCCGAGATTTTTCGCGGCTCATTGGCGATTCAAGGTTGCAGTCGCGAAAAAGACTTAGAAAATTTTTCAAAACTTGAGTTTTTACGGTTTTCGCGGCTTAGTGCAGCGATTTATTCGCAGGTGGAAATTCTAGTCACGAGGGGTACACAGAGATTTTTGCAGCTTCCCTGTCAACTATCTCGCGGGTAGACCTTCCCGTCGCGAAAAACACTTATAAGAATTTTTGAAAATCTTGGTTTTACAGTGTTTCACAACTTACCCTGGCGACTTGATCCAGTCGTGAAAAACGCATATTTTGCATTTTAAAGACAGTTTTTAAAATTGTTTTTTAGTTTTTCCTCGATTATTAATGACTGTTCATTGTCTTCCTTATTTCTCTCTTTCAAACACTCTATGTCTCTCTGAAAAAGATTTTATTTTTGCATCATGTCTTCATCAAACACCAAGAAAAAGGTATGGGTTTTCCTTCCCTTACTTCATTCTTACTGTTTTGATCTTTAGTTTCTTGTTTTGTAAGTTGCATCTGTTTTCTGCGATATAATGTGTTCTAACATGGGTTTGCCTATAATGTTGGGTATGATTGTTTGGGGTTGTTTTCTCTTGTTGCTGAGTTTATGAAGAATCTTGTTAATGCTTCAAGTTGCTAGACTTTGTTCTGTGCATTGTCTTAGATAGAGTCATTTCTCTTTGGGCATATGGGTTTGGGTTTTTAGTGTTTCACTCTGAATGTGGTTTTGATTTTCTCAGTATATTTGAGTTTTTGAAGTGTGTGACGAGCATTTTTTTTCTCACCATATCTTGTGTGTGCTGATGTCTTGGGGCTTTCATGCTCATTTCATACTCATCATATCTTGTTTCTTTGACATTTGCTCTATACTGTCTACATGTGATTTTAACTGTCTTATAACTGAAACTAATCAAACTGATGTTTGTTTCTTGTGATATTGTATTTGGTTCTTTGTTGTGTGTCTACTTTGTTGCAGATAACTCGTTGTTCCTCCAGAGGCAAAGGCATTGTAACCGATGATCCGTCAACCCCAGTTGCTAAATGGACACAATTATCATCTAAGTCATCCAGGGACTCTACCATTGAGAGATTCAGGACTCCTACTAACTCAAAGACCTACACAAACATCTTCAAAGAGTCTTCTCTCATTGCAGAACGAATTGTCAAGTTTGATACCCTAGGGACAACGTTTATCCCTAAAATTTTTGAAGAGAAAGATTAGGCTAACCTTTTTGGGAATTTTGAGGATCCAATTGAAGAACTGGTCAAGGAATTCTTCTCTAATGCTAGATACACTGGGGTAGAGTTGAAATGCTGGGTACGAAGAACAGAATTTTCCATAAATGTAGACTACATTGCTTAAGGTACTTCACATCACCAGACCAAATAATGTGGATCGAACTCCATACGATGATAGAGTAACTTTAGGCATAAGACATCCTTCAAGTTCTTGGGAATGAACATGAAGTGGGAAACATAGGATCATCTATAAGCACTGCATTGTTTTCGCCCGAACTGACAACTCTAAAGCTGATCATGTTCTCCAATCTCTACCCTTTGTCAAATACTACCTTCATTAGTCTTGGAACGGCTAAATTTCTATGTGACCTCATTACTGGTGCCCTGATTGACATCTGTGCTCATATATTCCAGATCATTGGGAAAACAGCAGCTTGTTCAGTAACGCAGACAATTCTTCCATTCTGTAGTCTAGTCATGAAGATTGTCCTTCGTAAAGGTGTTAGTTCTTCATCAAATGAGAAAATCCTACCTCGTCCTCGACCAATATCCCTGTACACTCTCCAAGCAAGCAAGAGCCACTCCTTCAAGAAACCTAAGAGTGAGCCATCCACACATGCATCTCCATCTGCTTATGCTACAGCTACTCCTGTACAATCAACTGGGACTCCTTCTATTCCCTCTGGATTTCAAATTCCCAAGCAAATTTACTTCACTGAAAATGTGGTTCATCGAATTTCTGATTTGGAACGACTTCTTCACTCCTTTCACAGTCAAACTTAAATGCAACTCACAACTATCGAGACTCAACTAGATGCTATACAGTAAAAGCTTGAAGATAGCCTTTAGCTATTCCTGACAAAAAGGGGGAGATGCACATAGAAAGGGGGAGATAGACAGCATATTGAAAGGGGGAGTTATTATAGTTATACTCTTGTTTTGTCTGCCTGTGTTTATCTAGTGTTGACATGTTTTTAATACTTTTGGAAAACCTGTGGTTCCCTGATATAACCTTTTTATTTTAGTTGTTATTCAGTATATATTATGATGTTTTTAGCATATCTTACTGTTTGTTTATGTGTTTGCACTTGGTACATTTGTAGGTTTTTAAGGTTTTAGTTTATATTTGTACCCATATTGCTTTTGTAAGCTTTTAAGGTTTGTTTCTTTGCACCTGTAGGCCTTTGTGGTTTGTACCTTACTTTATACAGCCTGTGTGATTTGCTAAATCAGTAGTTATAACTAAATGTTATGCATTTCGTTCTAAGTACTGTCACTCTTGTGCCCTTGTAGGACTTTATTCCTAGATGCATATACTTTATATACTATGCATTGGTTGAGTGTTGGTCATTCAAGTGAGTTACCTTGTGTTTGTCAGCTTGAATGTCCAGATATTCATTCCAAGTGTGAATGAGTATTGTGATCACTTGTTTATAGTGATTGCTTGTTTTGGTCTTGCCATGGTTTAATGCTTTATTCCATTGTGCTTGATCGCATTGTACTTGCTCCATATGCATTACAAGTTTTCTACATACAATGAACTTATTGTGTTGTTATGTTTCAGGAGTTCTTATTCTTATGGTTCAAAAGCTTCACAGATTCTAGAGTTAGGTGTGAGTGAGTTTTCCAATTGTTCCCAACTCACACGTTAAGTCTAGAGTTTGTTATAGGGTTTTGTCACGGAATAGCCAAATGAGGAGATTGTAAGGTTGAAATTTATCAACTATCTTGTTAGTTTTATTCCATGCCAATTTGCTTGTAATTCAGCATTTAGTAACCCTATATTTAGGTAGGATTCATGTAAGAGTAGTGTGTGAAGAGAGTGTGAAGAATTTCTCATCTTTATGCAAAGAAGCAGAGACTTGCGACTAGGACTCGCGACTGACTAGCAGCTTGCAAGCCACCAAATGCTATAACCGTGAGAAGCATGCAGGAAGGTGAAAGGTCACGCCAACTATCGCACTAAAGGATAAAAGTCCCTGACTGGCCAGGCCGTTACCTCGTGACTTGAACTCGGGACTTGGACAAGCTCCAAGGCCAAGCCACCAACTTACCCTGTTTGGCAAAAACTGACTCTTCGAATTCCAAACACACATTACTATATATAGACCCTTATACCCATGAAATGTAGAGAGCTTCTAGAGAGATTTTTGTGAGAGAAACTCTAAAGAAAAACAAGATTGTCTCATCCCCAATCTTCATTAAAAGACTCCTCAAATTCCTCTACTTTTTTCCTCTCTATTGATGTATCCTTGAGAGGTTATTGACCAAATCCTTTTCTCATCACACCCATGTCTGTGAGAAGGTTCATATAGTGCTAAGGGAAGCGGTTTAAAAGGGACCAATGACTATTGGTTGATGCTATGGTTTGTAGCAGAATCTGGTAAGCTAAAAAAAAAAGAGGTTCAGTGCAACCTCGTTAGAGCAAGAAGCTTAGAGGGCTTAGGTTCACTAGGTAGATTAGGCTTAGAGGATCTTCTGCTATTCATGTATCCCAACTACATTCTTTAGTGGATTATTTACCGCTTAGAGGGCGACGAAGAGGTTTTACACCAAGGGCTTTGGTTTCCTCTTCGATAACACATCGTGTGTTGTCCTTGTGTTTGCATCTCTCTTCCTTTATCTTTGTCTTTTATTTTCTGCTGTATATGTTATTATAATTGGCTTAGATTGTTTATCAATTCTATGTTTGGCTTATGTTCATGTTCCTAACATTAATTGTTTGATAATAAGCTTGAATTGATATTTTGTAATTGGAGGTCAAAACGTTCATAGTGTTTTTCAACGCTAATTGAACTTTCAAACATTATTTTCTATTTACATTGCAATTACAAGCATAGCATAACTTAAGCCAGAATCATGAAGGTCTAAAAACCTATACGGCTAGATATTAGTAAAAGTACTTCTTGAGATTGTTGATGCTCTATGTCTGAAGTAAAGGCTTCTCCTCCAAATCTTCTAAGTAGTAAGCTCTTGCTCTCGCCACTAAAGTAACTCTATATAGACCTTCTTAACTTGGACCGAGCTTTCCTTAGGTTTGGATCCCTCGTGTTTCCCGTTACCTTCAGTAAGACTAAATCACTAGGAATGAATTCACAAGGCTTGACATTCCATTTATATCCTCAACAACGATTTTGTTCGTAGTCAGATAACCGTATTAATGCTATCTCCTTGTTCTCCTCAATGAGGTTTGGCTATTCGACCATCATTTGGCTGTTACCGTCCAAGGAGAAGTTGTTCATTCTCATAATGGGAAGGCCAATTTCTAAAAGTATAATTGTCTCTATTCCATAGGTCATGGAGAAAGGGGTTTCACCTATGGATTTTCTAGGAGTAGTCTTGTAGGCCTATAACACATTAGGCAACTACTCAACCCATCTCTCCTTAGACTCTTCTAGCCTCTTTTTTAGTCCATTCATGATTACCTTGTTTATGGCTTCAGCTTGGTCATTACCTTAGGGGTAAGCCAACGTGAAATACCTATTCTTAATCCTTGTAATTTTTGGGAACGGTCCCACGATATCCAGCCTTCACTGAGCAAAAGGCCATGGGCTAGATAAGGGTTGGGGGCTCTCTCGGGTTGATGGATGTCAGGTGCATGTCTCTAGCATTGATCACATTTTTTTTGACGTACTCCTGGGCATTTCTTTGCATATTTGTCCACTAATATCCTTGCATCATGGTTCTGTGTGCCAAAGTGGCCCTCAGTATAGCTCCCACATATCCCCTCATGTAGAGAAGACCTTCAACCGCGTCTGCATGGATGCACAACAAGTATGGTCCCCCAAACGATCTCTTATATAGTTTCTTCTTGGTTGATAGCCAATACTTGGGAGATTTCCTCCTTGCCTTCTAGGCCTTCTTTTTATCCTCAAAAAGCCAGCCATCCAAAATAAAAACGACAATAGGATCCATCCAACTAAGTGAAGTGGCAATGCTTAACACTTGGTCGGTCTCTTAGTGAAATATATTAGGGAAATCGACCAACTATACAGAGATGATTTGAGCTATAAACTCGCTGACCAAGGAAGCCAGTGTTGTTAAAGAGTCTGCATGGCTATTATGTCCTTTGGAGATTCTGGTGACCTTTACCTTCTCAAATTAGGCTTGTAGCTATTGTGCCGCCTTCAAATACTTTGACATTCTTTCATCTCTTACCACAAAAGCCCCTTGAATCTAGCTAACAACTAGTTATGAGTCCAAGCACACTTCCACTTTTGTGGTACCTACCTTCACAATGGCTCAAAATCCTACCAGCAATGCTTCATATTCAGCTTTGTTGTTTAATGCCTGAAATCCCAACCTCATGGAATGCTCCATTCTTACGCCCTTGGGTGACTCTAACACCACCTCGATGCTTGATCCTTTGGCATTTAATGACCCATCCATTCATATTTTTCATGGACGAGCTAAGATTTGTTGTACCCTACATACAACTGTGCTTTTGGGGTGAGAACTCAGCAACAAAGTTTGCCAATATTTGCCCTTTGACCGAATTCCTTGGTTTGTATATGATGTCAAAAGCCCCCGAGGTAGTCCCCCATTTGGCTCTTGTTCTAGTGAAATCCGATCTTCTCAGCAATGCTTGTAAAGGATGCTTAGTCAAGACATAAATTGTACGAACCTGAAAGTAATGGGGAAGCTTCCTGGTTGCATGAATCAATGCTAAAGCTACTTTCTCTTATTAATCCCTTGACAAGTGTGACGGACTTCAGCATGAACCCCTCCTAACATGATTGCTCACTGAGCTATCCTCCTGATAAGACTGCTCAGTAGACCTTCCCCTCTGTCTCCTTTTAATCTCCAATTCCTATTGTCAAACATGAGCATGTAGCTCCTCCATTTCCTTATCACTTTCACTCAAATATGACTCTTTAGTTTTGTACGAAGCAGACCATTCTTGATATAGGACAAGGGGGAACAAACAAAATCTAATTTAGAACTGTTGGGGTAGATCTAGTAATACCTCTGTTTTGAGGGTTTAGTGTTAGGTTTTGGTGGGAAATAGGCTAGAAAATAAGAGGGATAATAGGTTTTCCAAAGAGGACAAGGATTAGTAGGGTTTGGGGATGAAATAAAGAAGAACAATCAAGGTTTGGGTGGTTGTTCTTGTGCTGTAAACAGTAAAATAAAATAAATGATAAATATATATATATATATATAATAAAATAAAAACAGTTATTTTTAACTGTTTTATATATACATATATAATAAAATAAACAATTATTAACCTGGTAAAAATGTAACTCTACTAAAACATGGCCTAAAAAATAGGACCACTCTCCTGTTATTTTTCAAATTGATTTTTAAAATAAAAATTATATATATATATATATATATATATAATAAAATAAAAATAGTTATTTTTAACTATTTTTTTAAATAACTGTTTTTATTTTATTATATATATATATATATATATATATAATTTTTATTTTAAAAATCAATTTGAAAAATAACAAGAGAGTGGTCCTATTTTTTAGGCCATGTTTTAGTAGGAGTTAGAGTTGCATTTTTTCCGAATTGTCATTTAATTTTGTCTCTGTTTAAACATAGGAGTGTAGGGACATTTTTGAACTAAAAAAAGAGGAATCTAAACAGGGGAAGCCCCTTAAATAATAGTATAGATATAGATATACACATATTATAATAACAAACAAATAAAAAAACCACCTTCAGTCACTGCCAAACCAAACCAAACCCACAAACAAGTAACTGTTAGAGATAGTACACAATTAGTGAAGAAAGAGACTATGGAGCCTTTGAAATCTGAGAATGAAGAGAATGAAGAAGTCTAACGGCTACTTCACAACGGTAACTTAAATAGAAGCAAAACGGTGTCGTATTGTTAAATGAAAGCAAAACAGTGTCGTGTTGTTAAATGAATAAAATAGAAGGAAACAAGTTTAGGGAAACAGTGCATTTCCAGTAAATACAAACATCACCATTTTGAACTCTGTCTTCCTCAGTATTCCATCTTTTAACTTCAAGATTCACTGTGTTCTTCCAAGAGTTCACACAGAGTGGGAGTTACAGGGTTCGATCATAACTGCTTATAATTGCCTTCCCTGATTTCCGTTAAATGAAAGTTCAATAAGAAACTTAGACAAAACGATGTCGTTTGATTAAATGAGAAACGTAGTCGTTTTGGGCACTATGTCTTCTTCATCAACCATCATTCCAGACTGGTTGTGTTTCCTCAAGCTCGTGATTCTCCAATGGTGGCATCTCAGAGAGCAGTTGAGCCACAACTGCCTTCCAATTGTCACTCCTGGAATTACGGCACATAGTGTGGAAGTTTGTAGTTAGTTTGTTATTCCTGTTTAGCCTCTAGAGGCTTCTAGTGTAGATTAATTATGCTATATATATGAGATGTGGTTTAATGTAAAGGCAAGCTTGTCATTTGTAATCATAGAAGTATTTCTACAAAAATCTCTCTCTCTCCTTTTATCCAATTTGTTATTTTTCTGCCATTGTTGTACCTTTTGCAAGCTTCAATTTTTCTTTCATGGTATAAAATCTTTCAGTAACCTCCAATCTCAGGCCTACATTTCATGCTAAATTGTTAAGAATGCAACTGAGAAAGATGCAATCAATACGAAACAAAAAAAGAAGAAGAGCATAGATGCAGTGATGATCAAAACGACAAAGTTTACAAGCAAAAGAAGAAAGTAAAATTAAAGGAAAACGCCAACGTTTTACTTTAGTGATTGGCACGTGAGTAGTTGGCACGTGAGATTGTGTAAGTGTTGTACAGTTGTCATATTAGGATTGGATTAGTTTGTTAAAAGTTAGTTAGATTAGCTTGTTTCCCTCTTTGCTCTGTAACCGTGTATATAAGGCAGAGCCTTAGTGTAATTTAATTACTTCTTGATTCTAATCAATAAAAGCATACAGTTTTCTCTCAGAGTAGTTTCTAGAAGCTTTCTTGTTATGGTATCAGAGCTTGAACAGCTCATCAATGGCTTTCGCTTCCAACATTGCTTCAGATTCTGAAACTCTTCCCACCAATACTTCCAACACAGCAAATCACAAATCGTCCAATTAAGCACCTTCAATGGATGATGCAAATAAAAACCCTTCGAGCCCTTATTTCATTCCACCCTCAGATGTTGTTCTGGTTTCCCAACCACTGATTGGTCCAAAAAATTATCTCAGATGGTTAAGGGCAATTTTCCTATCTTTGAGTGGTAGGAACAAATTTGGCTTTCTTGATGGTTCAATTCCTACACTTGATCTTTCTCATCCTTTGTACAATGTGTGGCATAGAGCAAACACCACAATTCTTTCATGGATGGTGAACTCTTTGAGCAAGGATCTTGCTACCAGTGTCATATACATTCACACTGCAAGGGATTTGTGGATTGATATGCATGATAGGTTTTTGCAACCAAATGTTCCAAGATTCTTTGAGATTCAGAAAGAAATTTCGAAGCTTTCACAAGGTTCCTTATCAGTGAGTTCTTATTTCACAAAATTTAAGATTTTATGGGATGAACTTGTGCATTATCAATCTTTCACTGCTTATACTGGTGCTTGTACCTGTGGTTCTCAAAGAAATCAATTGAATGCTCAGCAAAAGGATCAAGTTTTTCGCTTTCTTATGGGACTCAATGATAGTTATTCCACTATTACAAGTCAAATTTTGATCATTGAGCCATTAACTACTTTGAATAAAGCCTATTCTTTGATTTTGCGAGAAGAAAAACGTAGGCAAGTTGGTCAAGCTGATTTGGTTATTGAGCCAACAACTTTGTATGCTAATAATGCTAATCCTAAAGGGTTTCAAGGGCATCAAGGGTGGAATTAGGGTGTGAATCATGGAAACCAAGGTGGAAAGAATGGTAATTCAAGGAAAGAGAGGCATGTTTGTACTTATTGTGGACTATTGGGTCATGTAGCTGATAAGTACTATAAATTACATGGATATCCCCCAGGCTATAAGCACAAAGGGAAGGCATCTGCTAATCAAGTCTCTAGCAATGGCATTCTTGGTAGTCTGTTTTGTAACAATGATGGTTTTGGGAATTTTCCTTCTCAGCCTATGCAAGGTTTTACTAATCAACCTGATCTAATGCATTGCTCACCACAGCATCCTGGAGCACAGTCTCAAGCATAGTCTCTATTTAATACACCTCAATGTCCTATCACCCAAAGTCAGTGTGAACAACTACTCTCTTTCCTTGCATCTCAGTCCTTCAAGGAAGCTAACTCATCTTAGGCTTCTCACTAGGCTGCTTCAGTTCTCTCACCACTATCTAATGTTGTTACTTTTGCTGGTACCAACTCTTCCATGCCTTATTTTACCAATTTCTCAGGTAATCCCTTCCGGTTACCCCCTAATCCTTCTCGTTCCATTTTTTCTACTTGTATAGTTAATAAACAAGCATACAAATCCAATACCTAGATTATTGACACTGGAGCCACAGACCATGTGGTACATTCAGTGTTTTGTTTATCCACTATTACATCCACCATTAATACCTTTTTCTATTTGCCAAATAGAGAAAAGGCTTTAGTTACTCACATAGGCACAGTTCATATCTCAGATCATCTTACTCTTTATGGAGTTTCATGTGTTCCATCTTTTACTTTTAATCTCATATCAATCAGTCAACTCACTAAAACCCTTTTTTGTTGTCTTGTTTTCTTGGTTCCTTTTGCTTTATCCAGGACCTAGCCAATTGAAACATGATTGGACTGGGTAAAGCAACAAATGGCCTCTATCTACTACAACACAAACTTCCATCATCATCTGTATTTGCTGCTTCTTTACAAACACTTGCTTCTTTACCTTCTGTTCATTCTAATTTTGTCAATAATAAGACTGTCAATGCTGATTTGTGGCATTTTCGTTTAGGGCATCCTTCTTATCCAAACTATCATTACTACATAATCTTGTATCTGGTTTGCAAGCTAATAAAATACCTTGTTGTGACATTTGTCATTTCTCTAAATAAAAGAGATTGTCTTTTCCTGTTAATACTCATGTCTCTAAATGTGTGTTTGATCTTGTGCATTGTGATCTTTGGGGACCCTTTTCAGTTCCCACCATAGAAGGTTACAAATACTTTCTTACTATTGTGGATGATTACTCTAGGTGCACTTGGGTTTACTTACTTAAATCTAAATCTGAAACACAAGCTCTTATTCAACAATCTATAATGGTTGAAACTTAATTTGATGCAAAAATTAAGTGTCTTAGAAGTGATAATGGGATAGAGTTCATTATGAAGGATTTTTTTTTCAAATCAAAAGGCATCTTGCATCAGTTAAATGTTGCAAGAGCTTTGAGGTTTCATTCTTCTTTACCTTTAAAAATGTGAGGTGACTGCATTCTCACTGCAGTCTATCTTATCAACAGGTTACCTTCAAAGCATTTGCAAAATAAAAACCCTTACGAAATACTTTTTCAAGTAACTCCTTCATATGGACATATTAGGACTTTTAGTTGCCTATGTTTCACTTCTACTCTTTGTCAAAACAAACACAAGTTTGCACCAAGAGCTAAAAAGTGTGTTTTCCTAGGATATCCACATGGTATTAAAGGGTACAAGGTTTTGGATTTGGAGTTTAACTCTACTTTTGTCTCTAGAGATGTCATTTTCTATGAGAATATTTTTCCTTTTGCCTCCATTTCTCCCACATTTGAATTTTCAAATCACTCCTTTCTTGATACTATTTATAATTCTTTTGTTTTTCCTCACTCTATTCCTGACTCTTCCATTTCAAATTCTTCTTTTTCTTTTGATAGTGGTACTCCAATCCCTGATTCTGTAGAAACAGTTTCTGCAGATACTGTTTCTGTAGCTCATAATTTTGATTCCCCATCAGATTCTCCATTAACACATTTTACTCCTAATGTTGATTCTGAGCATGATCTTCTTCCTGTGTCTATACCTAGGCCTACTTCTCCATTACCCATCAAAAAATCCACCATACCACATCACCCCCCATCCTACCTTCAAGACTATTCTTGCAAGTCAATCGGTTCTAAGCCTTTCTCTAGTCAACCTTATAATATTTTTGCTTGTCTTACTTATTCCAATCTCAGTAAGAACTATAGGCAATTTGTCATGGCTGTTGATTCCACCTCACCAAATCCTACTTTCTTTCATGAGGCTCTCCAATCTTCTGATTGGAGAGCTACTATGGATAAGGAAATTGCAGCTCTAAAACTCACAAATACATGGACTTTAACCACTCTTCCTCTTGGTAAAGTTCCTATTGGCTGTAAGTGGGTCTATAGGACTAAGTATAAGTCTGATGGCTCCATTGAGAGGTATAAAGCTCGCTTGGTTGCTAAAGGTTATACACAGAGGGAAGGTCTTGATTACACTGACACCTTTTCTCCTGTTGCTAAATCAGTTTCTATCTGAATGGTCTTGTCTTTGGCTGTTGTGAAAGGGAGGTTTCTTCATTAAATGGATGTGAATAATGCCTTCCTCCATGGTGACTTGGATGAGGAAGTTTATATGAGTCTTCCACTAAGTTTTCACAGCAAGGGGGAGTCTGTTTCCAGTCCTGGTTGTGGTCCTTTGGTGTGTAAGCTCAACAAGAGTCTTTATGGTTTAAAACAGGCTTCAAGGCAATGGTTTGCCAAGTTTTCTTATACATTGCTAAATTTTGGCTTTGTTCAATCTAAGGCAGACTACTCCTTGTTTACTTACACTAAAGGCTCTTCATTTACTATTTTATTAGTATATGTTGATGATAAGTTGCTCACTGGCAATGACCCTAGTTGTATTACTGATTTGAAGCATCTGCTTGATACTAAGTTTGGCTTAAAAGACTTGGGTTCTTTGAAGTATTTTTTAAGTCTTGAAGTTGCTATAAGTGACAGGGGTATAAGCCTAAATCAAAGGAAGTATTGCTTGGAGATTTTGCAAGACACTGGCTTCTTGGGTTCTAAACCAATTAGAACTCCAATGGAACAAAATGTGCATCTTACAAAGGATGTAGGTAAGCTTCTTCCAGAAGCAAGCTAGTACAGAAAATTGATTGGGAGATTGTTATATCTTACTTTGACTAGACCGGTTGAGTCAGTTTCTTGCTACACCAAGAGAGCCTCATATGTTGGCAGTCAATAGGGTACTGCAGTATTTGAAAGGTACACCAGGCAGAGGTTTGTTCTTCTCTAGCAGCTCAAGTATGCAAGTTAAAGCTTACTGTGATGCGGATTGGGCAGGCTACCTTGATACTAGAAGATCCATCACAGGCTATAATGTGTTTTTAAGGAATTCTTTAATTTCTTGGAGGTCTAAGAAGCAAAGCACGGTCTCTAGATCTTCAACAGAGGCAGAGTACAAGGCAATGGCTACTGCAACCTGTGAGATTGTGTGGGTTCTTCAAATATTAAGAGACTTGAAGGTTGATCATCCAAGTAGTGCTCAGCTCTTTTGTGACAACCAAGTTGCATTACATATTGCAGCTAATCCTGTGTTCCATGAGAGAACGAAACACATAGAAGTTGACTACCACTTGGTTAGGGACAAAATAACAGAGGGTGTGATTTAAAACCTTTTATGTTTCAAGCCAATTTCAAATATCAAACATCTTTACCGAAAGTTTTAATACTTCCAGCTTTTAGCAGATTGGTCAGTTGTTTGGGTTTGATTGATATCTACTCACCAAGTCTGAAGACTTCAACTAATCAAGTCAATGATTTTGTGAATCATGACTTGAGGGGGAGTGTTAAGAATGCAACTGAGAAAGATGCAAGCAATATGGAACAAAAGAAAGAAGAAGAGTATAGATGCAATGATGATCAAAACAATAAAGTTTACAAGCAAAAGAAGAAAGTAAAATTAAAGGAAAACGGCAATGTTTTACTTAAGTGATTGGCATGTGAGATTGTGTAAGTGCTGTACAACTGTCATATTAGGACTGGATTAGTTTGTTAAAAGTTAGTTAGATTAGCTTGTTTCCCTCTTTGCCCTATAACCGTGTATATAAGGCAGATCCTTAGTGTAATTTAGTTACTTCTTGATTCTAATCAATAAAAGCATATAGTTTTCTCTTAGAGTAGTTTCTAGAAGCTTTCTTTGTTAAAAACCACCACTTCTGCTACTGCTAGGGTTTACCGTCAATCGCCATGGCTTTTCAAGGCAAGAAGCTCATCAACGATCCAATCGCATTTTTCCTATCTCATCAAAATGCATTAATTTGTTTTTGCACATTTCCGTTTTGGGATAACAACCTCTTTATTAATTTTACATTTTTTTTTTTTTTTTTACTCTTCGTTTGGTTACTGGGAAATTTTCAAAAATTCAACTAGCCAGATTTTTGTGTTTTTGACTTTAATAGCCTATAAATGAGATAAAACTTAATATATTTGAATCTGGCCAAAATTGGGAAATGAGCCCATTTTTCAAACAATATAATTAGTAGTTACAATTTCAAAACTATATTTTTTACTAGCACCTCGAGTCTAAGAGACTCGATTTATCGCTTATAAATAGAGTCTTTGGAACTCGATTTTCATGGGTTGATCACATCTGATGTGGTATTTTTTCCACGTGGCGTCTACCAGGAAATCGAGTCTCTAAGACTTGATTTCTAACCAAAAATAATAATTACAAACATTCATACTCAGAAGACCCAAAATGCAGAAACAGCAAAAATGCAGAAAGAAAGAAAAAATGAAAGAAAGAGAGAGAGAAAAGAAGAAGAAGAAGAAATGGAGATGCAAGCTCAAGCTGACCCAGGCCGCGCTAGACCAGGCTGCGTCAAACCCAGGTCGCAGCGCAACCTAGGCCCAGTGCGACCCAGGCCTCTCTCATTGCAACCCATGTTTCTGTTTCTGGTTTTTTTTTTTTTTCCTCTTTCTTCTCTGATGAACAATTATTTTCAGAATTGCTGTTGTTGTTGTGGTTTTCTTTGTTGTTAAGGTGAGAAGGTGTAAAGTGTAAAGGCCAAAATCTTTTCTTTTTACTGTAAATGTAATATAGATGTAAATCGAGTCTTAGAGACTCGATTTACAAGTGGACGCCACATGGAAAAAGTGCCAACTCAGACCCGATCAGAACATGAAAACCGACCCTCAAAGACTCGATTTATAGGCCCTAAATCGAGTCTCTTAGACTCGAGATGCTAGTAAAGAATATAGTTTTGAAACTATAACTACTAATTATATTGTTTGAAAAATGGGCTCAATTCCTAATTTTGGCCTTTGAATCTGATTCCTTCCTTCTAAGATAGATGGTCCACTGTGGTAAGTGTAGGGTCTATCTAGATACCTACATTGATATAACGATACTCAGAAATTTTGCTCGGATCTTGATCTTCAACCATATTCTAAATAGATGGAAACTGCGCTCATGTTTCGTTGTTTTTGGCACTGATTGTGTCAATTAATTTAGTTCATCCATAAAGCTTTGTTGTTACCCTCTTGCCCATAAAAATTGGACAAATCTCTTTGGTCCTGTATCCAATGAGGATCGAAGTTAATTACAAGTTGAGTCACTCAAAACAATTTGATGGCAATAGGTCATTTTCTAAAAGGAGAGTGATGGCAAGGATGATAACATATTAAAATTGAGGGATGAAATTGAACTCCAACACAGTTCAGGGAAAATATATGTTTGCTTTGCCTTTTTCAAAAGCAATTTTAAGAAGCACTCTTCCTTATCATTATCTGCATTTTTTTGGTTTTAGAAGATGGAAGGACTGGTTTTGGTACTGATTAAGAAAGTGGCCCTGAAGGCTAAATCTTGTATTGTTATTATCTTTTTATTTTTTGGGCTGCTGGGGGTGTTCTCTTTTCTCTTTTAGTTTTAAATTAATTCAAAACATTTGAAACTAAATCCTTTACTCAGCTTAATCTAATATTACCACATGGCATATCAAGCTTAGAAACAATGGAGAATCAGGGAAATGCTTTATGGCATTTGCAGTTTTCTGCTGCGGGGAGAGGGGAGGGAATTTGCGCTGTTGTTCCCTCTTATAGTCCTTGTCTCTAATATGTCAATGTGAAAGTTTATAGTGATTGAATAGGCAATGAGCTTTGTCAATTGCTACCATATATCACTTTGACATATTGGATGTAAATTGAAGGGGCAATTAGCTTTGTTTACTTATCCAAAAATAAAAAAAGCAAATAGTGTTGTACGGAAATCCAAAAAAGGGTTGAAAAAGTGATAAAAAGCAAGTTGATAAAATTTGTTTATAATTGTTTCAAGTACAAATTGTCCATCATCGTGAGCAAGATATACTTTTATTTAATAAAATATCCAATTACCTATCAATAAATGTGTGTGATTCATGGCCTAGACTGGTTAGTGGTATGAAATTAAATAAGAAAAAGATTCTGAATCACAAAGAATTTTCATTTCAGTTTTTCTCTTTCATTACATGTGTTGCTTGTGACTTTCAAAAAATGGTTTGTTTGGTTCTTTATTGAAGTAAAATTTGAGGGTTTTAGTCTTATACTATTGTAAGTGTTGGTGCCAATGAGTTGTTGAACTAGACATCCTAGGTTTGATCCCCACTAGGAGTTCCCCCGGGTTACCTAATACTTGGTTATGGCAGGTAGGTCATATATCCGTAAATTACTCCCTAGGGTTGGGTCCAAAGGGCCTTGCCTTGGTGAGGTTCCATATCATTAAAAAAAAAAAAAAAAAAAAGTGTTGTTGCCAATGAGCCTTGGCTCAAATCACATATCCTCTTTTGGGTCCTCCCATAAGAAGGAATGGAGGATAAGGTAGGGGGTTCAATACCCACAAGGTGCATTGTGCAACTTACTAATAAAAAAATAGTCTTGGTTTTCTTTGGCTTTGCTTAATTCTACAAGGACAAGGTGAGGGGAAAAAAGGAGCTTAAAGCTATCTTCCTTTCTTGGGAAATATTATGTCCTTTTTGTCTTTCTTTTGGAGTTATATATGGGTAGTTATGGAGTTGGTCTATGCCCTCGTGTAAGTACATCAATCTTTTGATTTTTTGGGCTTGGCAAGTAACGTGGCAAGTTACAATAAAAGAGAAATACAATGTAGTCTTTGCTTGTTGGAAAAATTGGGTTTTAATTACTTGTCATTGTGGTTTCACTGTTGCAGATGTGGTAACTAAGTTCATCAAGGGACTTGTGGAAACTTATCACGGGCTGCAGTACTTAGATGGTTTTCCAGAGGTGATCTTTTTCTCTTGAGTTTTCTTCCATAATCAATGAGAAGCAGCTTATATATTTAAATGTAGAATTTATAATGATACTTTCCCGCTTTGTGGGGATACAGGTGAAGGTTGTATTATGTGCTGATGTTTCAAGTGCAGCATATGATAAAGTTGCAATCATATCAGGTTTTAGACCATGAAAAGTATTAAATAATTTTTTATTTTAGTGTCATAACCTTGATCACCCTCTCTTAAACTTTTAATATCATCTGTTTATAGTAATTTTCTGGCCTAGAACAGTAGTAAATGCATGTTTGATTGTTTTCCATAGTTTCCCTTGTCACTTGTACGGTTTAAAGAAGAATATGGCAATCGGGAAAAAGTTATCCTTTTTTAAGGATAATAGCCTATTGCTAGCATGGAGATATTATTTTATTGAACACTAATTCCTTTTCTATAAATTGATATTGACCCGAGAGTATTTATTTGTGCTTGCCTTTCATTGCATTTTTTGTTTTGCAACTATTTTAGCCCATGGTAGGGCATGAATCAAACACCTTGTAAGTTAATAGTATCTAACTTTTAAAACAACCCCTACATTCATAGAAATGGTTTTGGCAAAAGCATCATAATGCAAACTCTGTGGAAAGATTTTTATTTTTTTTTTCCCCAAGTTAATGGGTCTTGAAAATCACCCTTGTCTGTTTGGCAAACAGTGGTTAGCTTTTTGTTTTTTATCTCTCCTAAGCTTGCTTTTTGTCTCACCTTTAACAATTAAGTTACCAAAATTTAGACATGGCAAAACAGGCGGGTCGGTTCGGGTTCGGGTCGGGTCAATCGTGTTGCGGGTCGGGTCGGGTTGACCCGTATTTTTCACATGAATTTTTTTTTTTTTTTTTTTTATAAATAAAACAACATGTATCTGTTATTCGGAAAGTTATACAACAAATTAATTGATGTAAAATGCATTATTTTGAATTCACCACTTATATTAAGAATGAACTCAGTTAAACTTATTAATACTTATTCAACAATTTTAAAATTATACAAATCCTAACATTACTATCTAAAACAAAATAACACAAAGATAAGTAAAATAAATACACAAGTTTTATTTCTACACAATATCAACATTCCAAATATAAAACAAAATTACAAATGACTTATTGGATAACTCATTTGATAAAGAATAAAAATATATAAGAAATTTACAATCTTGAAAATTAATTTTATAATCTATTATCAGTTGTGGTTGACACTCTATTTCAATTTGAGATATACTTTAAAATTTGATTGCTTACTTATTTATACATAGTCTCTTTTATGAATATCATATTATTGTTAAGCAATACACACTCTAGGAAATATCATAATTTATTTTGAAAAGCCGTTTATTTTGGACATAAATTATTAAAAAATAGGTCTAAGTATTTATAATTTATGCTAATTTGATACTTTAGCTTCACTATTTTCACACTTGTGAATATTTCTCACATATCTACAATTTTAAATCTATGTTTTTAACTCTACTGTAACCAGATTATCTTGGCATGTATTTTGCTATTTGATATCTAAAAATATTTACTCATTACAGAATGTTTAACAATTTATCTTTCAATTAATTTGCATATAGTTATATAAATGTATCAATTGTTTCCTTAAAGTTCACAATAAACAACTAAACCAATATATTCTTAGTTTTACTATTTTTTTTACCCAAAAAAAAAAAAAAAAAGTTTAAAAAAAATGGTTCGGGTTCGGGTTCGGGTTCGGGTCGCGAGTCGGGTCGCGGGTCGGGTCGCAAAAAAAACATGGGTCGGGTCACGGGTCAACCCGTTTTTGCTTCGGGTCAAAAAATGGGGTTCGAGTCGAGTATTTTTTGGGTCGGGTCAGAAAATTCTGACCTGTTTTGCCATGTCTACCAAAATTAGGTGATGCCAAATTGGTAAACAGAAACAAGTACTAATTCTAGTTATTTATAGGCCTGTAATATAAGGTTTTTGGTATCTCCCTTTTCTAATTCCTTTGCTGTGAGTTTTCCCCTTTTTAAAATCTTAATAACAAAATTTTTGGTGAAGATTTGCAATTGTGGTTTTTAATTACCCAGAAAGACATGTGAGGGACTAGATGTTATGGATTATTGTGCTCAGTAGAAATGGTCCTCACAATTAGCATGATATTAGTCATTGGCAAATACCAACTTCCTATGAAGGTCGCATTCTTTTTGTGGACAACAGCTTGGAATTGGATTTTTACTTTGGATAGTCTTATGCGGAGGGGTTTGCTATTAGCGAATTAGTGCTGTATTTGCCAAAGGGAGGGAGAATTAGTAGTTCATCTCTTTCTACACTGTGATGTTGCCCATGCGCTGTGGGGGATGTGAGTTGTTTGGGATTCATTGGGTCATGCTAGAGTCGGTTAAGAATTTTTTTATTTTTTTGGAGAAATTGGCTTGGGAAGCGTAGTTCGGATACTTCGAACTTAATTCCAGGATGCTTGATGTGGATTGTTTGGAAGGATAAGAATCGCCACTCATTTGATAACTTTGCGAGCTCCTTGGATCAATTAAAATCTGGGTTTCACTGCACTCTTTTTGATTGCTCTAGGTGTTAGGGTTTCGTTGATTGTTCTTCCTCTTTTGATTTTCCTATTTCCCTTGGACCTCCCTTTTGATTTCTATGTTTTTTTTTTTTTTTTGGTATTCATTTTCATGAACCTAATTCCTCTTTTTTATGTTTAATAAAATTGCATCTCTTACTTATCAAAAAAAAAAAAAAAAGGTATGCTATGGATTGTTCTCCAATTAACAGCATTAACCCACTTATCTCACACAATTAGATGCCATTTCTACTGTGCCTGATAGCTTTGACAACCTTTTTTCTAATTGGTCCATGCTCTTTTACTCATTATTTTTCCCTTCTGTATCCATGATGGCATCTTTTTGGAGAGAGAGAGAGAGAGAGAGAGAGAGAGAGAGAGAGAGTCATGGAAGATTAATATGCTATTACTTTGCAAATTCGCCTATTCAAGAACTATTTTATTGGGTTCTCATGTGACTTCCTATTGAAGTGAAAGTAGTGCCTTTTTAATGGTTTGAGTATGAGTCTTTTAGGGTTAAAACAGTTTTTATTTTGAGTTTTTATTTTATTAGTTATGGTCAGTTTTATATTGAGGGGCAAATCTGTAATATTGGGTATGAGTCTTTTAGGGTTAAAACAGTTTTTATTTTGGGTTTTTATTTTATTAGTTATGGTTAGTTTTATATTGAGGGGCAAATCTATAATTTTCGCAATTCCTACGAATTAAGGGTATTTTGGTAATTTTGTTGAGTCTAGAATCTTCTAGGGTTTTAAGTATCTTAGATTTATTTACTTCGGGTCCAAGTTAGTATTTGTTAGGTTTTATTAGTAGTCCTAATACTAGTAGGAATCATAATACTACCAGTACAAGTAAGAGTCTTTATATATATATATATATATATATATATATATATATATTGTGCTCAATGTATTCAAAGAAACAAAATGAGTTGATTAATTAAATTAAGTGTTTTGAGCAAGGCACGTTGTCCTTTGTTGTTTATTTCTCTCTCTCTCTTTTCTTTATTTTCTCTTCTTTCTTTTTAGGATTACTGTTCACGGATATTGTTCACACAGCCCCTAAACAGCCTTAACCTCTCTCTAATGCTTCTTCTTTCCTACCCTAAATCAACCGCAACTAAAAGTAGACAAATCCCTAATTTGTCCTACATCAAACACTAGGTAATTAGTGGAGCTTTTACTAGGTCATGGGTCATCCAAGGAGATAAAGAAGTTTTACTAAAACAGGAGTCTGTCTAATATGCAGTTTTGTATGATAACAAGAATATGAAAATTACACTCTTGTTTCATGAAAATTTTATACTTTTGAGGCAACGATGGGGCTCATAGGCCTTGGAGCTATGTTTCCAATCCATATCTAATTAATATCACCATCCCTTTTTTAATATAATGCGTGGAACAAGTCTTTCTTGTGCATCAATTTATTGTCAGTATTTGGCCTTTCACATGTTTCAAGATAGTCTACTGACATTCAATTACTGCCCTGCAAATAAATTGCGTATCCTAGGGAACCTTTCTTTATACTGCTGTATTCCAAACAGGAGGTGGAGCTGGGCATGAGCCTGCACATGCTGGATATGTAGGGGAGGGGATGCTAACAGCAGCTATTTGCGGGGATGTTTTTGCCTCTCCACCAGTAGATTCAATTCTTGCTGTACGGTTTGTTTATATTTATTCTTATATTTGGAAGCGCATATTCATCACTCTGTCAATAATTATATCACTCTTCTTAGAAAACTCTAATATAACCTGTTTTTACTTTAAGGCATCCGTGCTGTAACTGGTTCTATGGGATGTCTTCTGATTGTCAAGGTATTTTTATTTGTTATGTAATATCTTAATTACTTTTAGGTTTCTACATCAGGGTTTTTAGAGACGTCCTTGTTCTAGGTATCTAATGGAATTTCTTTCGGAAAAGTGATGCTGATTCTGGATACCCCCAGACCAGTTAAAAAGAAAATATATAAAAAGGAGTGAGAGAGAGATTTTGCAAAGCTCTTCAAACCATCTTGGAAACTGCAGTAAGCTTGGTGAATGGTTTATGGCGTGAATGTGGTTAACTTGAATAGGATGGTTTGATTAATAGGAGTCGTTTTATTTTTGTGTCTTGATTCATGGTGTAGTGATCCGTTATTGACAGAATTATACTGGTGATCGTTTAAATTTTGGTTTGGCTGCTGAGCAAGCAAAATCTGAAGGTTATAAAGTGGAGGTATTGTTTTCATTTAATTTTTCAATTCAAATATTATTATATATGTTTAGATCCCCCCAAACAAAAAAAGTGTAATAAAATTTATTTTTTTGCACCTTGTAGACGGGGAAAATAGTAAAGTAATTTTTTTTTCTAACTATCTAGTTAGTAGATCCGGTTTGCAAACTATATTATATAGTAGCATCTCGAGTATTTGAGACTCGATTTTGGCCTGTAAATCGAGTCTCGAATACTCGATTTCTATGGTCTGATGTGGCATATTTTTCCTCATGGAGACCACCTGGAAATCGAGTTTTAGAGACTCGATTTCCAAACCAAAAATATTTCAAAAAATTTGAACTCTCCAAGTCTCATGTACAAGCCGAAATACCAAAAAAAAAAAAAAAAATACAATCAGATCACAGATAAACAATCCAGCCGAAATACCAAAAAAAAAAAAAATAAATAATACAATCAGATCACAGACAAACAATCCAGAAAAAGATCAAGCTCAAATGCATGTATTCATCAGAGAAAAAAAAAACCCAGAAACAGAAGACCTGGGTCGCCGAAATACAATCAGATCACAGAGAAACAACCCAGAAAAAGATCAAGCTCAAGTGCATGAGTTCATCAAAGAAAAAAAAAAAAAAAAACCCAGAAACAGAAGATCTGGGTCGCCGAGCGACCAGGGTCGCCGCGCGACCCAGGTCGCACGTCGCGCTGCGACCTGGGGCTAGCGCCGGCCTGCGGCTGCTTCTGGGTTTTTTTTTTTTTTTTTTTTTTTCCTTCTGGTTTCGGCTTCTTTCCTTCTTATTCGGGTTTTTTTTTTTTTTTTTCCTTTCTGGCTCTGATTTCTTTTTTTTTTTCGATGGAGCTAGTTTGATATATATATTAGCTTAGAAATCGAGTCTCAGATACTCGATTTCCACATGGATGCCACATAGAAAAAGTACCAACTCAGACCCGATCAAAATATGAAAATCGACTCTTAAATACTCAATTTAGAGCCCCTAAATCGAGTTTCTTAAACTCGAAATGCTAGAAAAAAATATAGTTTGAAACTATTGACAACTAACTATATAGTTGAGATTTTATGGTTATTTACCAATTTCGTTCCCTTGTAGACCGTGATTGTTGGGGATGATTGTGCTTTACCTCCACCTCGAGGCATAGCTGGACGAAGAGGATTGGCTGGGACTATTCTTGTTCATAAGGTTCACTCTCTCTCCCAAAACACGTAACACAAAGGAGCTTGGTGGCATATCCATTTGTGTGGACAAAGAGAATAGAGTCCTTGCTCTTTTTCCCTCTCTCTCTCTGTCCTTTTTTTGGATACTTCATATAGAAAATTTTCTATTCTTTAGTGCGCTCTTTCCTTGTCTTATTAATTTTTTCCACGGTAAGATTATTTTTGAATATTTTTCAATAGTTATTTTAATGTATGTGTTCACTGGGTGAAAAATTATGAATAAGGCTATTCATGAAAAATATGAATCTTTCTTGATCATAGATCATACAGTCAGATCCTGGTTTATAAGTTCATTGTATCAAACAGGAAAATGAAAAGAAAAAGCTTAAATAAATTATTATGTCATAGTTTTCAATGAGATTCTTCTAGTATGCCTTTTTCCCCCTTTCAGAATCATGGCTTGTTATATTTAATTAACAATAGAATCACCAGGTTATTTTTTTTTATCGGTAAGTAAAATCATTAGGTAATTTTTTAAAAGTTTTTCCCCGCTTAATTAGTCCTACAAATTCTTACCCTTTGGGAAAGACAGGTTGCTGGAGCTGCTGCTGCTGCTGGCCTTTCACTTGCTAATGTTGCTGCAGAAGCAAAATGTGCATCAGAAATGGTTGGAACAATGGGTGTTGCGCTATCTGTTTGCACACTGCCTGGACAGGTTACATCAGATCGTTTGGGTCCAGGAAAAATGGAACTCGGCCTTGGAATTGTAAGCCAGTTTGGATGCATAAACTTATCTTTGAGATAAGAATTGCAGTCTTCATTTAGGTTTCAAAATTATAAATTTCTAGTTTAATTTAAAATAAGCTGGAGTTCATTCTCTGCTGAACATATGCTTAGTTGATTCTTTTTGATGTATGCACCTTTTAATCTGGCTAACATTTGCTGGTATTCTCCATCAATTGCTTGGTTCTTTTTCGGCTTCCAAAATAATTATATTTCTTGTTTTATATTTACATATTAGGCATGCATAGTCTTTTCAATAAAATCTTTCTTACGTATTAAAAAAAAAAAAAAAGCATATTAGTTGTACTTAATGATAAATTACTAATTGTCTCAAAATCATAAGCTACGTGAAAATGATGAATTTAATCATTTAACCATACTTCTAACATTTCCCCTAATGTGTGGGCCCAAACTCCGCCTTAAAAAGTATTTTAACTTTTTAAATGAAAAGCAGATTAGAGACAAGGATTGAATTCAGGACCTCCTATTTTGATACCAGGATGAATTACATTGTCCCAAAAGCTTAAGCTATTAAGAAATGATGAATTTAATCATTTAACCATAATTCTAACACTAAACATGCATTTATTTACAACATGGTGAACCTGGTGCTGCAAAGGCTGACATTCAGCCTGTGGATGTGGTGGTTTCTCATGTTCTTAATCTGATACTCTCACCAGTATGTCCAAGTATTTAAGGTTCAATTCTTCTATTAATATATAACATGCTCCTCTTACTGTTTTAAACAAAAACTAAATTTGTGTTTAATATAGCTTATTCCACAAAATTTTGCTAATGATCTTTGAATCAATTGGTAATCCCTTACCTATGAATAAGAGGTGGAATGGGGGGACGTCTAGTCCTTTGGCTGCCTCAAGGCTGGCTGGGTTAGGTAACTTGGGTCATTGTTTAAAATTGGTATGGTTGTGTGACTGGTTTCTTCCTGTTGAAAGAGAGAGGAGAAGGGGGGAAAGGAGAGGGAGGGGGGGGGGGGGGGGGTGTTCTTATACCCCATAATTATGAAGGTCAATATCCATTGTAAAATTAAAATTTGTGTACCTTTCTTTTATGGTTATTTCTTTCTGTTTTTCTATCATCCTTGTCTATATGGAGAATTTATGCTCTTATTTTTTGTTGCTTACATGGGAAGTCATTGAAGTTAATTTTGTAGATACTAGATAGTCTTTTGAAGAATTCTTTTATTTATTTATTTTTTAAATTTTTTTGGGACAAATAATGTTCCTAGTTACATTTTGTATTGTGTAGCTTTGGTGTCTTGCTAACACAAGCATTTTTATTTTTAAGTCTTGACAACATGTTCTAGCTGTTTGAAACTTGTAGCTATTACTAGCAAGGTGATGCAAGAGGCAATGGGAAAACAAATTTATTTGATTTTATGTATCAAGGGCAATTTTATAATATTCTGGAATTGGTTGTGCTAACAGTCCATTAGATCTTTTTTGGGTTGTATTTAAGTTTGGTTATATAGTTGGGCTTAGTAGTAAAAGTGTAAGAAGTCCAAGTCCAGTCTTATTAGGGTTTTAAGAAATCCTAGTTCAACTAGGAATATGTAGTCCAATCTTATTAGTGTTTTTTAAGAAATCCTAGTTCAACTAGGAATAGGTATTAGGCTTTTACTTAAAGAGTTGTAATGCTTTCTATTGAGGTGATTGAGTATTTTCAAAATTTAATTGCTATGAAGCTTTCTTTATGGTTTGTGTGATGCAACCTTCTCTGAGATGTGACACCAAGGTACCCTAGGTGTGATGCTTAGGAACTCTAGGTGTGAAGCCGAGAATTTATCTTTCCTTTAATTTTACTATTCATGGTTACTGTTCATATCACCGTTCACAGCAACCCAAATCTTGATTTTCACCTTGTTTCAACCCCAAACCCTACTATTCCCCTTCCCCTTTGGAAACCTTATATTCTATATCATTTTCTAGCCTATTCCCCACCAAAACCTAACCCTAATTCCTCAAAACTGAAGCTATATCAGATCTGCTCCAAGAGTTCTAAATCAGGTATTGTTTGTTCCCCCTTGTCCCACGTCACAAGGGTTCAAGTGATAGTCCAGTGGTAGCAACACCGTCTGTGGTGGTTTGATGTATGTGGTTCGAACCCACCTTTCCCCTCCCCCGCTACCAAAAACCAAATATAGCTATTGCTAGCATATTTGCAGAATCCATCTATCACTTCTCACAAAGCGAGGTACCTAGCTGTTAATGCAACTTCAGATTATTAGATTATTTTATTTTATTTTATATTCTGAACGTATTTGTAGATGAATGGTTTTGTGGTAGTTTTTGTATCTTTACACCATGCATATATTTAAATTTTGAATCACATTGTATATATTGTTAACCTCCCAGGTTAAGGTTCTTTACTCTCTCCCCCAAAAATGTTACAGCTCAATTTTATATCCTTTACTTTGAATTTTTAATCCCTGCAGGAAACAAACTATGTTCCTATTACACGAGGCAATAGAGTGGTGCTGATGATCAATGGGTATGTTGGATTTTCTTTAGTGCTTTAGATCAGAATTCACCTTATCAAATAATGGAACATGAATTATTGTTCACATAATGATAATCAACACGATATATCAAAGAGATTTTATCTATACACAGTTGAGTGGAATGAGTTTCTAGCTTTCCTATGACAATGTATTGCAACGCATCTCAGACAGGAATTTCAGAAAATTGAATGATTGGTTTTTTTTTTTTTTTCTTTTTAACAATCAATAATCAATTTTTACCTATTGGCTACCTGATCTAATTTAATAATTCTCTTTATTTAGAGGAGAAAAAGGAGGATTCAAATTTGGAAATATCTTTTTCTCAGATTAGATGGTAAAATATTTCCTGTCAATGAAAGCTATACTATTTTTTTGCTATACGTTTGTCAGAAGATTGAGAAGACAAAAAAGGGAAGGTAAAATTTGACAATACATGTCTTTTAGACTTTTCTATGACCATAAGTTCTCTGTTTTTACTCTCCATTCTTCGATATTAAAAATTTCTATTTCTGAAGTTTTTGTCAATGTTGTGATGCTGAACACTAACTCTAACAATCGATATCCAAACACTTAGAATTGGCTACATGAATTCTTTAGTATACTATGCTGCAGTTTTCCTCTGTATTGGAGTTTGGAGCAATCTCCTCTTCTTAATATGATAATGATTTACTGATAATAATAATTTTAAAAAAATCTATTCTGCTACAGTTTATGTCTTGTTTTCAACAACCATGTAGAATACATGTAATATGCCATATATCAGAGGAAATGAGTTTTGATAGTTAACCTGACTTGTAATACTCCAATCTGACCTTCCTGATCTTGGAAAATGTGTAAAAATTTGCCTTGCTTTCTAAATCAACAACCCCCATTCAGCATAGAATAGTGATCGAGGAATGTAAATCTTATCAATCATTTGTATTTGTTTCTGATGGGTGAATTTGGTATGGCTGGTTAGTTAATACAGGTAAGTGTGCTGTTTTGTAGTGTTATTGTTTCCTATTATCATATTTTTTAAAACTTAGAAAATTTCAACTTGGTTTGCTTCCATATGATTGTCAAAATTTACCTGATGTTTGACTATCCTCATGGTATGCCTCCATTTTTAAGAATGTTTTTCTTTCAGTTCCAGGTTAGGAGCCACCCATATAATGGAATTAATGATTGCATCGGGAAAAGTAGTGCCAAAACTGCAGCTTGAACATGGACTGGCAGTTGATAGAGTGTATACAGGGTCATTTATGACATCTCTTGATATGGCTGGCAGGTTTGTTATCACTGGCAATAGCATTCTATCTATAAACTGATATTGGTTTTTTTTTTTTTTTTTTTTTTTTTTTTTTAAGGTTTTTCAATTTCCATCATGAAGGCAGATGAAACAATTTTGCAACGTCTGAATGCTGCAACCAAGGCTCCATACTGGCCTGTTGGTGTTGATGGTCTGTGAATGTGTTTGAACGATACTTATTTCCTTAATTTCCCTAAATTCATTTCTTCTATGTATAGGATTGTCTTTCATGAAGCTTCTACAGTGGCATTAGCATCATGGAGTTGTTATTGATAGTGGTCTAGTACCAAAAGGAGGTCCACTTTTTAGTAAAAAACATAATCTATGTGTGTAAGGTTCAAGTTCCGTTTAGTGTAACTCTTTAATAATGTTAAACAACTTAATAATTTTTTTTGGATTAATATTTCTCCAGTCACTTTTGGATTATATGATCTCTTTATGTCATCATGCATGCTAAAAGTATATTTTTCTTATATTATAAAAACTAAAAATATTGAGTTTTGGATTGGATAGTAAATGAAATCTATTGATGTGACATTTAGCATGAATGATAACTAAGGAAAATATTTAATCCAACGGTATCTTGGAACTCTTGGTAAAATGTTAGTTGAATGAAGAGTAATTGAATAGTGTAACTTAAAGTTACATAAGTGCAACTTGAATCCAATCCCATGTGTATAAGAATGACAAGTCCTACATTGATTTGATTTTCTTTGAGCTTAGAAGTTGTCTTTATTGGTAGGTAGTGCAAACCAGTTTTTTCCTACTATATTTGTTTTTTTTTTTTTTTCCAGTTTTTTCCTCAGTGACAAGGAACTAATATATATATATATATTCCAGATATTCACACTAAAGAACCTCCAAGAGGGGGAATGATGCAGGGAACAAGCTCCTGCAGGAAATGACCAAATTAGCCAGGAGGATGGGTTGGAGGTCATGTCATCAACAATGGCTTTTGGCCTAGTTCTTCAGACTTTGAGTTTGCTAGATACTGCCCACACATCAACCCGGGACAAAGTTTTTACGCTTGTGGCTATAACAACAGCAGAGTTTGCCTTTGTCTGCTCAATAGTTTCTTCGGTGATTAAAAGGAGGATAAACAGAAGAAAATTGGCAGATTGTATGCCTTTAGCATCCATTAGATTGGATATACTTTGTTGCTTTTAGCATCCATTAGATTGGATATACTTTGTGTCCTATTTCAGGCAACTAGGCTTGTACCGGTTTACTTTATGCCTGTGGTACATAGTGTAGGTTTACTAGTTTCCGTGATTGTTGTCATGATTTTATATCAGAACTATAAAGGCAATGTGTCTATTCTCAGCTCCAAAGAAAATGATAATATCAAATTCAAAAACTGTGACATAGTCAAAGTTGTTCCATTACTCCCTCCTAAAACCAGGGCATCCCTCCTCCTAAGATTGCCTTTCCAATCATTTTGCTAGGAACTTCCACAGTCAAGACAAGCAAGAGTGGCAACAATGGATTTCCTTACCTCAAATCCATAGAGCAAAGAAGCTTGATGGATACCCATAAACAAAGACAGAGATGGACACCATCAACAAAGACACAAAATATGGCAGAGGATATACACTTCCTTATCCTTTCCTCCATATTTTCCCTAGCATATACCTCTATAGCATATAAAGGCTTTCCCAATTAGCATGATCTTATGCTTCCTTAATATCAACTTTGCATATAGCAATTTACTCCAAACTCAAATATAAAGCCTCATTCGCTATCAGAACAGACTACAGATTCTAATATCTGTTGCCCCCCTACAAATGCATTTTGAGTATCAAATTTTAGCCTACCAACCACGCTTCTCAATCTATTTGCCACCAAACTACTTGGACAAATTTCTTTGATAATAGACACTCTAGTTGTCCTCAAAACTAGAGCTATAAAGGAAGTGTTTAAGCTCCTCTCAAAATTTCCTTCCATGTGGAATATGTACTTCGACACATCTTCTTTTGACCACCCTTCAACATTTGTGGAAGAAGGATACTAAAGGGATCATGACCAGGAGTTTTATCTCTGTTCATTGACTTCAATTCTAAGAATACTTCTTCTTAATCAAACATCCATTCCAACCATTTCTAGCTTCCTTAGCAAACTCAGTGACATCAACCTTCGGGCGCCATTCAACTAGTTCTTTGTATAAACTAGCTAAATTCCTGCATGATGTGCAATGCAATTTATTTTTAGTTTTCTCCAATATTTCAATAAGTTTTCATGATTCATATCCCCAAATTATTGATGTATAAAAAAATTTGAATAAATTTCCTTGTAAAAAATTGTAATCTTTAGTTATTTTATAGACAAAATAGAAATCATATTATATATATGTGTGTGTTCAAAAATTGAAAATTGCATGATATAGTGGTTAATATAGACAAACATGTTTCATGCCTAAAAAAAATGCATATATCCTTCAATTATTGTTTCTCATATAAATGTAGAAAAATTATATTAAAACACACACACATATATATGACATGTGACTGAAAAGAGTTAGGAAATTTAAAAGACTAAGATTTATTTTAGCAAATTCAAAAATATTTAATTTTTTTATGGCTCTTGTGTCAATTGTTGTCAAAGCAACTAAACATAAGTAAGAATGTCATATTCTAAATTCATTACTATTATTCCAACTAAAAATTATCTCTTAGATAGAATTTATAAAAATAATCATATTAATTCATTTGATATAAAATAATTAATGCACAACTATAGATAATTAATATAAGCATTCACTCTATTAGCTAATTTAATGAAATAATACTTTGATATAAATGCAAACTTTGTTAATTTAGAACCCTAAATAAAGAGAACTTCAAAGAATGTTCCACATGGCACAACCGCATATTCTCTAACATGAGGTCTCTACTTATATATATATATATATATATTGATTAGCATAAAAGGCAACAATTCCATCCTCATCCTCACTCGTACGAGTTAACTTTGTGCCATCCACTTCCTATTTCCAATTAAATTTGACACTCTATGAGAGTTAGCCAACCTGTGGAAGAGTTTTGTGCTGTCATCTTCTTACTTTAGCTGAAGTATCCTAGCTTTTCACAGCATTGGGGTGTAGGGTGCATAGCTTATTCATAAAATGGCTGTTAAATTTGTGTCACTATACGCCTTATGGTAGATCTGGCCTCATATATCATTATAGATAGATAAGTTTGCCATACCCTTTGATATGTGAGAGCGCTAATAAGTTTAACAGAAACCCTTTGATACATCAGAATGCTAGTGTGTTTACTAGAAACCCTTGATAAATCAAGGTCCAAAAGCATTCTTCATTAATGATAGATTTTTATACCAATTAATTATTGTGATTATTTTGAGGATTTAAAGCATTTCGTTGACACTTTTAGCTTTTCCTTTACTTTCAGGTGGTTAATGAGGGTTTCTTATATTGATCCTTTGGCAATTTGAATGAATGCATTTATTGTTATGTCCTATGCAACAATTAAAATAAAATCTCATTCATGCAGTTTTTTATTCCTTTGTATTCTGGGGGTGGGCTGTGGTATGCTGGTTTTTTATTTTGCAGGGTTTTCAAGAATCGTGCTCCCAATTTGTTACGGGGCAATACCAAACATCATTTTCTGAGCACTTTTGTTCAAAAATTGGTAAGATATTTGTTCAAAAATTGGTAAGGTATATCGTGATAAATAGTTTTTCTGATCCTATTTTCTGGTTGTATGTGGCTTCAGTTTCAGTTAAAGGTGTATGGTGATGTTGTTTTTAATGCTTTGTCGTATTTATCCTGTAGAACTATATCATTGTATATATTAAGCCAATTTTATATTCTCAAATTTTTTAGCTCTTTACAAGTTCGAAGTTGATTAATAGGTCCATTTCTCCATCAAGCTTATGGAAGAATTATTTTTTAGATTTAAAAGAAAAATGGAAAGAGACCAGAGGAACTTAGCCGAACCAACTTGACAATTTGGTCTGACTGGTTTGGTTTCTATTACAACCTAAAATCCATACTCTTTAGACTTAAAGAAAGGGCCAATGGAAACTATAATAGACCGTAGAATTCCATTAAACCATGAGTATGTACAGCAGAGCTAAACCTTAATACATTTCAACATCAAATACAGCTTATTAATAAAATCTCGAAAAAAACAAATTTCTCTAAGAAATTCCAACTTGTAAACAACACGTAGATAAATCTCTGAAATTTCACTAGATCCAGTCCACCCCAATTCTTGGAGCTCTAAACCTCAATTTGAAAAGTATGTAATTGGAAGGCATGAGTTTGACAACTTAAAATGCAACAAATACACGGTGCACCAAAGAATAGGGCCAAATTGACACGTAGGATATTTTATCATTTATATTTACATACAAATTAAGTAAAAGGGTTATAAAGTAATCTAGAATATATATATATATATATATATATAGAGAGAGAGAGAGAGAGAGAGAGAGAGAGAGAGAGAGAGAGAGAGAGAGAGAGAGAGAGAGAGAGAGAGAGAGAGGTTCGATAATCAAAACTGTCACTTCAACAACCAAATCATCAGAGACACCACTCTAGCTATGGTGCAGTGGTCATCTGACTGATTTGGGCAACTATTCCAATGGTCTGGTTATCCAACCTTAGACACGAGCTTATCTGCTACTTGAGCCTAGACATGGCAAAACGGTCGGATCGGGTTCGGGTCGGATCAATCGGGTTGCGGGTCGAGTCGGGTTGACCCGTATTTTTCACATGAATTTTTTTATTTTTTATTTTTATATAGAAAACAACATGTATCTGTCATTTGAAAAGTTATGTAACAAATTACTTAATGTAAAATGCATTATTTTGAATTCACCACATATATCAAGAAGGAACTCAGTTAAACTTATTAATACTTATTCAACAATTTTAAAATTATACAAATCCTAACATTACAATCTAAAACAAAATAACACAAAGATAAGTAAAACAAATACGCAAATTTTATTTCTGTACAATATCAACATTCCAAATATAAAACAAAATTACAAATGACTTATTGGATAACTCATTTGATAAAGAATAAAAATATATAAGAAATTTACAATCTTGAAATTTAATTTTATAATCTATTATCAGTTGTGGTTGGCACTCTATTTCAATTTAAGATATACTTTAAAATTTGATTGCTTACTTATTTATACGTGGTATCTTTTATGAATATCATATTATTGTTAAGCAACACACATTCTAGGAAATATCATAATTTATTTTGAAAAGTTGTTTATTTTGGACATAAATTATTAAAAAATAGGTCTAAGTATTCATAATTTATGCTAATTTGATACTTTAGCTTCACTATTTTCACACTTGTGAATATTTCTTACATGTCTACAATTTTAAATCTATGTTTTTAACTCTACTGTAACCAAATTATCTTGGCATGTACTTTGCTATTTGATATCTAAAAATATTTACTCATTACAGAATGTTCAACCATTAATTTTTCAATTAATTTGCATATAGTTATTTAAATATATCAATTGTTTCCTTAAAGTTCACAATAAACAATTAAACTAATATTGTCTTAATTTTACTATTTTTTTATCCAAAAAAAAAAAAAAATTAATGGTTCGGGTCGGGTCGGGTCGGGTCGGGTTGACCCGCAAAAAACACAGGTCGGGTTACATGTCAACCCGTTTTTGCTTCGGGTCAAAAAAATCGGGTTCGGGTCAGGTATTTTTCGGGTCGGGTCGGGTCAAAAAATTCTGACCCGTTTTGCCATGTCTACTTGAGCTGCTGAGCCGCCAGTTTTGGTGGTTGCTTGAAAGATGAATTTAAATTCAAAAGTATGATCATTAGAGAAACTAATAAAAAATGAACAAATAATAAATATTTTATTGAAATTTCTTCTAAAATACTAGATAAATTGAGGGGGATATTTTGAAAAGTGATTATGTAGAATAAAAAAATAAAAAATAAATAAATAAAGTAGATTTTTATACTAAAATAGATGTAATATTTTACACAAACTGGTTGTCTTAGAGCAAAAAACAATGGAATTAAAAATAAACAAATAATAAAAAAGAAGTTCCTTGGAATGATAGAGGAAACAGCTGGGTAAGGGAGTAACGTGGTGACCTAGGCTGATGTAACGACTTTGACGTCAACTTCCCTAGCCTTTATAAAAGCTTTTGGTTTTGTGGAATGTGGACCAAGGTCCATACCACAGCAACAAGTTGCCCAAGCCCTTGGGCCTTGGGCGATCACTTTCTCCTCTCACTTCTATAATTGTTCCTACAACCTTCAGTCCCAAGCAAAGAACTAATGTCAAGTGATATCTCAGATCCAGAGATGAAGAAAAGCCTGCACAAAACCGAAAGTTTCAGGAACTACCAACTGGCTCAAAGTGCCTAGCAAAACACCATCATGTATTGGTACAATATCTTACATAGATTAAATTATAATCTTTTGTATCGTTTACAAAATTTTTTAGTAATAAACTTTGACCTTGAAATTAATTAGAGTAACAAAAATAACAAATATAATGATAAACTAAAATGCAAACTCTACAATCTTGGCTTTCTTGATCGTGAGAAGGAATATTTTTCTAAAAATTTTGCGGTTTTCTTGAATTTTAAACATATAATTTTACATTTGTACTCAAATTGAAAAATCATAATATAATACCATTCACTGGTAAATAAATTTCTCACAACATGTTAGATGAAGTCTAATAAAAATGCCAGAAGTTGGAACAATCACTCTAAATCAAAAATAAAACTTTTAAAGTAAGAGAATCCAAAAATGCCGGTTTGTTTCAATTAAATATATGCGAATCAACAATAACATAAACCAAAAGCCAGTGCTTTGCATTTATCAAATGATTTTCTACATAGTCTGAAATTATCTACTTCAATTCCTAAAAAATATAGAACCGCGTAAGTATCTCAATAAACTTTAGTAGCCCACAAAAAATAATAATAATAATAAAACCCTTTGATAATATATATTATATCTATCAAGAAATATATGATTAAAAAAAAACTTTAGTTGTCTAAAATATAAATTCTAATATTTATAAATTTACAAATTAAAAAATTGTCCAAAGTACGGGTCAATAACTAGTTTACAAAAAAAAAAAAAAAAAAAAAAAAAATGTTATCCAAAAAATAACATGGAAATTGAAAACACCAAAAACTTGTTTCTTGCTTTGCACAGTGAAAATTGAATTTGGTTTTCAAAAAACACTTGCCAAACGATCACACTAGTGGGACCCACGTTTTAGAAAACAAAAGATAGGCTAAAAAGAGTCTAGCCAAATACGCTCTTAGTGACTAGGGTGTCCTTTTTTTTTTTTTTTTTTTTTTTTTTGGAAGGAATTTTAACTTATTCAACCATTAAAAATTTTATTAATTAAGCTAACTAGAACTTACAGGTCTAATGTGAATGTGAAGCGCAAAATTTGAGTTTTTGAGAGATTTTGTGAGATTGGTTTGGTGCTAAAACATAAAAATTTGAGGCTTTTAAGTCTTGAACATGATGCCGTAACTTTGTGAAGTAGAGGATATATGACTTAGTCAAGTCTTAACTTGTAGCAACAATGTGAAGGATTAGGTGGGGCAGATTTTTATTTTTTTTTTTATTTAGACTAGCAATTAAGGATGATCCACTTGATTGGATGGTTTTTAGGCCGTGGATTATGGTCGTCTTAGTTGGTTTGTTTGACTTTTGGGTTTGAATAAATCTAGTACCATAACTTGTGGCACAACTTATACCATAACTTGCCCATTTGGCAAGTTGTGGTTGGTGGAGAAGTGATGGTGGGTCCATGTGGAAACACCCCTCCACCAATCACAACTTGCCACATGGGCGAGTTGTGGCGCAAAATTGTAGCTAAAGCCAATTGTAGCTATCATGTTTTGTCATCTCAAAAGTGCCTTTGCACTTAAATACAAGAACTGAGAAAACTCTAGTTTTAAGTTTTAATCCAAAAAATAATTGAGGCCAAGAGACTTTCCCAAATATCTCAATTTGTCCAAAATTGACCGAACTTGGACAAACCTAAGAATTATGTGGAAAAACATGAGGTTTGACAAGAAAATCTAACAACCTCATTGAAGCAAATCTTGAACCAACACAAAACAATTCAAATCCTTTTCATATAAGTGATCAATCACCACGGGCCTATTTAGATTAAGGGGAGAGGACGGAGGAGTGGAGGGGAGAAGAGTAAAATTGGCTGAGAATAGGCTAATTTTGGGCCAGTTCTACTCTACTTCCCCTTCTGTCTCCTCAATTCAAACGGACCACAAGATCGAATGTAAATCAAATGAGATATTGTGAATGCAAGAAGACTGCCTCAAACTCACAAAAAAAAAAATTAGCTAAATATGGAAAAGTTTCTCCTAGAATTAACTTCAATCAAATCTTGGTCAAACAATTTCGAACTTATGCGATTTTTATATCATTGGAAAGCTCATGCAAAGAGTCTAATTTTCAAGGCCTTAGACAACCAAATTCCAAAAATGAATATAAAAATACCACAGACACCGCAACCTTAAAACATGTGCAAACCGACGGATTCTTGCATCTGTAACTTCTCAAAACAAAAGACTTTTCTCCTGAACCAAAGCACAAGTAGAAATTTGGAATCGTAAGCTTTCCAGTGACATCTAGTTCACACAACTCAAAGCTTGGGAATACCTATAAAAAAGTGCGCCAACTTGTATCAAAGTAGAACGAAAGTTCTAACTTTCTAAGGCCATCACTTTTGATCTAAACCTTTGATTGATGCATATTTGGTATCATTGGAAATATAATTTTATAAAACTTCCAGCATAATCTTGTTTGTATAGTTTGCAAACCATGAAGACCCCCAAAAAGACCATCAAAGTTAGGGACAAAATTGAAAACTAGCCAAAACTTACATGTGAGGTTCAAAAGCCGACATTTGAATTTACATCATTTAGAAGCCTGAAAAGTATATTTTTTGATAATTACAAGTAAATTTTATTGTAAAGAAGAATTTCTCAAATGCTAGCACCCTTAAAGAATTAAAGCGGACAACAATTGTACTACAAGACACCTTGACAATCGAAGTGCAATATTTAAGAAGGATCACACCTCGTTCTCAAAAGTCCCTTAATTCCTTTCTCTCCATATAATCCATATAATACAATGCAATGTAGGGGTGTGCGAAAAATTGAATGGATCAACTGAAACCACCCGAATCGAATTTAATTTTTTAGTTTTTTTTTAGATTCGGTTCAGTTACAATTTAAATTTTTAAAAAACCGAAATTTATTGATTCAGTCTCAATTTTATTGCATATTATACCAAACCAAACCAAAACTTATCAATATATATATATTATTAGAGGCAAAATACATTTAGTAAATGTATGTTACCTTAGCGGTTAAGGCACGTATTTTTCAAGTTCTTGTCCCACATTCTAACCTTCAAAACAACTTTTTTCATTTTTTTTTTTTTTAAGTTTCTATTATCAAAACAACGTTGTTTTAGGTTTTATTAAAACTAAACTTCTAAAACCCTAGCATTTCTTTCTCATTCAACCACCCATCCCCATTTTCCCTCAATCGTTTTCCACTTTTCATTCGCTCATCCTCTCTTCAGCTACCCCTTCCTCTCTCTCTCTCTCTCTCTCTCTCTCTCTCTCTCTCTCCTTCTTCACTCATCCCTTACCTATTTCTTTAGCCACCATCTTCATCTTTTAGATGAGACGCCATTGGAGATTAGAAGAAGTGCTACCACTCTTTTTGCTTGGATTTAGTTTGCTAGGTTTATATTTTGAGTTTGTTCTTTGTTTCTTTTCTTTAGTTCAATTTCTTTATTTTTTTTTCTTTGTTTACTTTCTTAGAAATAGATGAGATAAGGAAACCAAAAAAAACATATTGCACTGATTGGTGTTTTCATGGTTCAGTGTCTTGCGGGTTCATTTTTGTCCCAATCAGTATTAGTTTTGAATTTGGCAAAACCAAAGGTATCGATTCAGGAAAACAGGGAGCCTTCACACCAACCGAAACCGATTGATTACAACCCTAATACAATGTGTTTGCCACACAACCCTATTATGGTGATGCCCAAACACCTCTTCATTACCTAATATAGCATAACCCAAAGAAATCCAGACACCTTAAATGCAAAAGACCCAAACGCCCGAGCAATAGGGCAAGGCAACAAGTGGAGGCACTTGGAAAGAAAGATCCATTTAAGTTAATCCAAATAATTAAAAAATAACACCAGATGACAGACAATAATCAATAATGAGTTGATTATTATTGACTACGATACTATGGTTTGAAAAACCCTACCCTAGATTCATCTAAATTCAATATTTGGACCTCAAGGGATTCAGATTAACACTTGAGATTTTTACAAAAGTTTCTTGCATGCTTCCTACATAGAAATTTCATTTCCTTCACATAATTTGTACAAACACCCCTTAGATGGAAAAAAAGAAAAAAGAAAAAAGGCAACGTCATTAGACAACCAACAAAAAAGCTCACTCCAATGATGGCTCCATGGCCATTTGCTCAATGGGGATTAGACATCATGGGCCCATTCCCAATAGTGATAAAACAACTAAAGTTCCTAGTGGTCGGCATAGACTACTTTACCAAATGGGTGAAAGCTGAAGCCCTGGCCACCATCACAGAGAAAACATACGAAGTTTCTTCTAGAGGAACATCATCTGCAGGTATGGGATCCCTAGAGTCTTGGTCTCAGATAATGGAAAGCAGTTCGACAATGACTCGTTTAAAGATTTTTGTTCATAACTGGGAATCAAGAATCACTACTCCTCACCCGCCCACCCTCAGGCCAACAAACAAGTTGAGGTCACGAACCGATCCTTGCTCAAGATCATCAAGACTCGACTTGAGGGGGCAAAGGGTATATGGCTAGAAGATTTGCCTAGCGTGCTATGGGCATACAGGACGACGGCCAGAACACCTACAGGAGAGACGCCGTTTCGACTAGCGTATGGAAGCAAGGCCATTATCCCAGTTGAGGTCGAACTCACAAGCTATAAAGTGGAGAACCATGATGAGAATAGGAACGATGAAGCCATGCGACTACAACTTGACCTAGTAAACGAAGTAAGAGCAACAATTGAACAAAGGTTAGCCGAGTACCAAGATCTCATGGCCAAGAATTACAACTCCAGAGTCAGACACAGAGATTTCCAAGTCAGAGACCTCATCCTAAGGAAGGTCATGGGCACCACGAGGGATCCTTCCCAAGGAAAGCTGGGATCTAATTGGGAAGGACCCTACAGAATCATTTCATGGTAGAGGAAAGGCACCTACCACCTAAAGATGCTAGACGGCCAGAAGTTGCACCACCCATGGAACATAGAGCACCTAAAACGATACTACTAGTAGACAACAGCACGAACAATAACACTCCTCATTTCCAATTTACTTCCTTTTAGTTACTATCTACAATAATTTTTAAGCCCAAAGGGCAGCTTTTTATTCTTTCAAGAACAATTTGTTACTTGTGCACGCATTTATCACAATAAGAGGAGTTATTCAGATATGACTTGTGTATGTATACATCTCTCCGAGACTACATATGTGATCAAGTACTTAAGTGGAAGGGTGCCATTGAATTACTAAGTCCATAAGCGAACGGAGTCACCCCAAAGGTGCCATTAAATTACAAAGTCCATAAGTGGATGGATCCATCCCAAAGGATGCCTCCAAATTAACAAGTCCATAAGTGGACGGATTCACCCCAAGGGATGCCTTCAAAATATTAAGTCCTTAAGAGGATGGGTTCCTTATTAAATCCTTAAGTGGACAAGTTTATTATTAAAATCCTTAAGTGGACGAGTTAAATATTAAGTCCGCAAGTGAATGAGTTCATCCTAAGGGAGGCTTTGAAAACATCAAGTCCTCAAAGGGCACAGGTACACCCAAGTAGACGGGTACATCCAAGTAGACGGGTTCCCCAAGTCTTCAAGGGGACGGGTGCATCCTAACACATATGCTAAGGTAGATGGAAAACACATTAGGAACCAAAAAGTACACTCAAAGTAACAAGGCTAAAAGCGATGGATGTAATGAAATATTAAACAATGGCCTATAAAAAAGGAAAAGTGTTTACAACAAAGCCCAAAAACAAGGGCACTTACTATTGTCTGGAAATAAGATGGGATACATAAAAAATTAAGAATTAAAACTAAGTTGAATGGTTCTGGGCGTCCTAGGCAGCAGGGTTTTAGGCGTCTTGAGCAGAAGGGTCTTCAACAGACAAGACTGAAGTGGCAACGTAGCCCTTAGGAACATGTTAGGCAATGACCACACCATCGTCTATAGGAATCTATTCCTCTGTATAAGCAAAGTCATTAGACTCCTCATCGACAATGTCACCAGCCGCAGGAGTTATCGACAACGAGACGTCAAGAGAAACCTTGGACAAGTCAAGGTCTAGGTAGACAGACCCAACTTGCTTCAGGCAGTCCTCAAACCCGTCACCATAATAAACGGCGCATGCATCGATGAAGGATTGGAAAGCCCTAAACTCCGCCATGGCGCCAGCCTTCGCCTTCTCCATCTGTTAATGAAGAGAGGCTAATTCCGTCGCCAAATTGCTCTTCGCCTTCTTCGCTTCCTCGAGTTGACAGGTCTCTTCTGCAAGGGCTTTAGTTTTAGCCGCTAGCTCCTGGTTAAGAGTACGGATGGCCTCCAAGTACTAAGCTTACTTCTTATTTTCAATCTCCTAGCACTTGCGAATCTGTCGAATCACCCCCTCACTAGCGACGCACCTGTCTTAAAGCACCTTCATACGTACCAACGCTTGAGATCGAAACAACCGTCAGCAAAAGAATGGAAGAAATAATGCAGGAACATAGTCTAAGAAAAGAAAACATACCCTCGATAGGTCGAAGAGACCCGACAACCCTAAATCTTCAGTTGTCTGCTCAGCACTAGGATTCAAGTTCGTCTCCCTAATGATTGATTCAACCACCTCGACGACATGCTCCTTATGCATAAGTAAACAACAAACGGTTCCCTGAGCGATGGGACCCTTCCCTATCATCAACCCTTTGCCAACTCCATGGCTGGGTTTGGGAGGCAACGACTGCTTTGGCTACTTGTCACCAGCAGGGGTACCTAGTCCTTTCTTGTGTGGACGATCATCCTTCCCTTCGTTCTTCTGCTTGGACATCCCCTTGGCGATAACCTTGGAGGTTGACGTTGAGGCCCCCTCCTTTTGCTGCTACTTACATGTTGCAGCCAACGCCCTTACTAAAGCCCTCTACCTCCCTGTTTCCATTTTTGCAAAGGATAAAGACAGACATTAGAAAAGTAGACGTTAGTATAAGTAAAAAATGGACTGAAGGAAGTAATAACTTACGCCTACGAGAGTAAGCGTTCAGTCTACAAGCTGCAAGGGTCGACAAAAAGCGTGCAATGTGTCAAGAGTGATGAGGTCCTTCCACTTCCTCTCACCAAAGGGGATCTCAAGCACATGACGAAAAGCCTCCTGCTCATCAGTTATTTATGGACGGGCGCTAGTTGAAAAAAGAAAGAACCAAAGATGACGTTAAATACTTGGTGAATAAATGAAGATAACAACACAGATGGTACCGAACTTGAATCCTTTACAATACCCCAAGTATTGTCAAAGCCATGGGGCATAGCATCCCACTCCTGTCTGCACACCCAGTCCGTCCCTTGGACGAAAAAGTATCTATTCTTCCAATTCCTATTTGAGTCAGGCATGTCTGACACCAGCTTGAGCGACGTCTTCCTTGCTACAAAGTGGTAGATCCCTTGGGATGAGGAGATGTGTTGGGGTCTATAGCAATAAAAGAACTCGTCGAGAGTAAGCCGATGGTTCCCACCGCTAAGACAACCCCAAATTACTTCAGCCCCTATAAATATCCTCCAAGCATTATGAGCTATTTGGCTGATAGACAAACCTGGATAATTGGCCAACTGACAGTGTAGTTCTATCAGTGGCAGTCTTAATCCGGCAGCGAACATGGTGTTGTACATGCCAATGTCTGCGATCTTCCCAGAATAGCATCTCTTGAACTTCCTCGGCAGACGGATGGGGACATTCTTGGGGATTTGATAAAGATCCCAAAGGTTCTTGAAAATGTTAGTCGTCATCATAGGGTAAAAGTCGATGATGGTCCAAATTGCAGGAAGGATGAAGGGACGGGTTCCACCATCTGCTTGACTTCGTAAACCTCTTCCCTCAGAGGATGTTCCCTCGTCATCCTCACCCTATTCCTCCTTATCCTCTTCCTCACCCTCCTTCTCGTCCTCCCTTTCCATTCCATCCACTTCTCCCTCATCATACTCATCCTCCACATCTCCCTCATTCTTTTCCTCGTTCTCATCACTCAAGGACTGGGTAGATGGCTCCCTTTCTGGGGACCTAGGGGAATCTTCCTCAGGACGACACCCTGATAGAAAAACTTTATCGTAGCCTGCACCTTCACGAATTGATGATGACAGATCACTCATCGCTTCCTTATCTGACATCTATCCGCCTACAAGCGACGGAGGTTTTGTCTAAGAACCTATCTTGACGAAGTCTCAAAACATAAAAGGGTGGGGGCAGGATGCAAAGGTATAAATTAAAACAAGGAAAAGAAGACTTACGATAAAAGGCAAGCAACGATCCCTTCGAAAATTGATGAAAGTAAGGTAACGTTGATGCAAGTGACGGGACGACAACTCTCTCTCTCTCTCTCTCTCTCTCTCTCTCTCTCTCTCTCTCTCTCTCTCTCTCTCTTATGGCTTGCAAAGGTAAAATAAGGAAAAATGGGAGGAGGTGATGAACTATTTATAGGATGAAGGAGCGCGGGAAACGAAGCGACGATTTTGTTCAGAAACGAGGCCAACCAGCCCATGCCACGTATCTTAGCATTTAATGAAAGCTCCTCAAGAGCCATTAATGACACCCCTTTTTCCAAAAAATAAATAATAATAAAAAAAAAAGGGGCAACATATTACACTTCATGACCCATCAGCTAAAGCCGATGGAGCCTTAGAGTAGGGAGCAGCTGATAAGGGTATTTTGGCATAACAAAGAAGCTGGCAGCCTCTTAGGACACAACAGTTTCATATTAACAGACGAGGTCAAAGCAACAGTTCCACACGACGGACGAACCCATGACATCTGATGAGAATCTCCATAAAGCCGACGGGGATCAACAGACGAGGAAAAAGGCCAACAGGAATGAAGAACCCTAATCAAAAGAACCCTTATAAGGAAAGGATCCCGCAAAATACGTAAACTAATGAGGATCTTCCCTACAAGGAAAGACCCTCCCTGCCAAGAAACGAAAGTCATCTCGACTCTATTATAAAAACCCCAAAGCCCTCATAAATCAAGGTACGCATAATTTACCCCAACTCTGGCATTCTAGAGTTGTGAAAGTTCTCTAACTTAACCTTCGAAGGGTATTTGGCCAATACCACACCAGTACTTTGTGAGGTCTTCCTCTTCTTTGTTGCGCAGGTTTTGTCTAGAGCACGTGAGGACTGTGTGACTTACTGACGATTTTTGGCATCATCAACGTATATCAAGAGTGTTGTACAAATGTGAATATATACACACATAGTATCTGACCTATGGGGAGCCCTTAAGTATGCTATGGTCAGGGACAATTCAAGTTCCTTGGTTTTAGTTGACCTATGTGTAGCCCTTGATTAGGCTAAGATCAAGGATAATTAATGTCTTAAAGATTTAAACATGTGCTAATATATTAACATTCATCTCAAACTTGAGGTGGTGAGGACGAAGACGACTTGAGTTTGAAGATGAGATCATGAAAATGGCCGGGCAAATAAGACCTAGTGAAAATGCTAACAAATTGGTTTTTAGAGGAAACTGAGTGCAAATGAAGGCTACCCTACTAAAGATGATGATGGATGAAGTGACATTCAATCTTAATATTTTTAATGTGTGTAGTCATGGAAGACATTATTATGAGCAATATGGATAGCATTCTGATTATTGTAGTGGATAAGAGTAATCTGGATCTGGGGAGTCATGTCCCCAAAGAGCCAGCAAAGCCACAAAAGCTCAAAAGTAGTATCAGTAAGAGCTCGGTACTCAACTCTGGAATAGACTACAACAGATTGTTTTTCACTAAGCCAAGAAATGAGGGAGGAGCTAAGCCATAACTAGTAGCTAGTTGTAAAACAATGGTCAATAGGATAACAAGCCCAGTTTGCATCGTTGTAGGCCCATAACTAAAAGGAAGAATAATACGAAAAGTGGAAACCATGAAAATTTTTTCCCTTGAATAGTGGAGAATGTGAAGAAATTGTAGCAAGAAATATTAACTAGTTTCAATTTATGTCATTTGAATTTTTCTAGAGAAGGGGGTGAGAGTGAGATAAAGTGAAAAGGAGGAAAAGAGATCCAGCGAGGGTGTTAATTTTTAAAACTGGGTGTCAATCCAAAAAAAGAAAAAGAAAAGGCTTTTGCCTCTGTTTTGTAGCAGTGATTTTATAAGGATGTAAAAACATATTTTTGATTAATATAGATTTGTCCAAACTTAGTTTATTTTTCTTTTTAAAATTTTTTTACTTTGTTTTGTTTTTCCATTTTATATATATATATATATTGGCAGCGCTGAAAAGTAGCTAGCTCTCTCTTTTATTAAATCCTTCCTTTTACATGTGAATAGCAAGTCCAATAAAGTGCCAAGATGAACTAAGCAATAGATGCAAGAAACCTACCAACCTCCAAAAAAGATAAAAGAAAAAACATATATGTGTGTCTATATATATATATATATATATAAAAGCAAGAAACCTACCAACCTCAAAAAAAAAGAAAAAAGAAAAAACATAATATATAAGCAAGAAACCTACCAACCTCAAAAAAAGAAAAAAGAAAAAACATATACGTGTGTCTATATATATATATATATATGTGTGTGTGTGTGTAATAAATTAATATTGATTTTTTTTTTTTCATTTGGTTCAATGTTTCAAATCTTTTCATATTAAAAAAAATAAATATTCTTTATTTTCTTTAGTTTAATGTTTCAAGACTTTTCATCCTTTACACATATATATATATATAAAATTCTTTGCTTTTCAATTCACCATTTTCATCTCTTGCACTTCTACTTCATTATATACCTACCCATAGCCCTTCATACTATCATACGTCAAATATACACAACAAAAAACAATGTTATTTACCTTCAATCTTTTGACAACACCTACCTTGCTTCAACATTATTTTCCAATCTAATTGTAACCCGTATTAGTTAGCTACAACTAAGTAAGAGGACTTGCATTTTATATTGAGTGACAACGGCAATTATGATTTTAATGTTAAGGTCGGACGTTGTGGACTTATGGGTTTTGTAAAGGATGTGATTGACTATGTGTGTTCGAGATGCATATTTTGTTTTAAATTTAAGGGAAAAAGAAATACACATTTTATATAAACTTTTATTCTACAGTATTCCTTTAAAGTTTTTTTTTTCTCATTAATTGAATTGAATAATTATAACAGATATGTGTGTGCAATTTATAATTGTTACTTCTTATGATAAACACATTACTAACAAAGTTTTATAATAATTATGTTATAATATATGTATAAAATTCTCCAAAATCATCTTACAGAAAATATCATCCATACATCGCAAAGGGAAGTTACTACTTAATAATAATTGTACTTGTAAGGATCACTTTGGAATTGGAAAAAACAAAAAACGTGTTCCTTGTTTCAAAAACAGTCGGTAAGTGAATTTGAAATGTTTCTATATTTTATAAGACAATTTTTAGATTTTTTTTTTTTTTTCTGGTGCTAACTAACAATTTGAAGATTCTTGACTTATCTGAAATGTAGATCCTACATATCTCGTTAAAAACTCTGAGGCAATTAAGCGACCATTTATATGTAATTTTAGTCACATGACTTTGTTAACAAGTCATATAATTTGTTTAAATAATATACATAGATAGTTGTGGGGGCCTTTTTTGCTATGTTGGGCTGGGCTCGTCCTTTGTGAATGTAGGCCCAAGTGTTCTAGGTTGCAGGAGTCGAGACCAGGCCAACTGGAACTCAACTTGGCCGGTTTGTGCGCGAACTATGCCTCGTCTGCTAGGAGGGTACTTACCGTAGATAGGGTTGTTCCAGTGAAGAGCTTGCGGCAGGCAGATATAATTGATAAAGCAAACTCCTGTGTTCTGGAATGACCAGATAGTTCTTCTAATAAGAAATGACCAAACTACAATAACATTTAGCAATTTTTTGACAAATAAATAGTAAGGTCAAATGGTAACGAAGATTTAATCCACAGTTTATGTAAATAAATTTAGTTTGGCCCGCAGAAGTAAGGCCAAAGAGAAAGAACACCCCTTCTCAACGCGATTAACCTCCGAGGAAAGGAAAACGGGATTCCTGCCGTGGAAGTTAATAGGTTTGAGGGAGGCAGACCTGAATGGGCACTTCTCAAAATAACTGTAGAAAAGAGCAGTGATTCGAGAGGGAGAGAAGGGAAGGGGCCTATCGGTGCATGCCACTCTCACTCGCTCCGTTTTTTCTCTCTTTCTCTCTTTCTTTTCTAGTTCTTTCTTAGTAATTTCCACCTTGGTCATTTTTTTAGTATTATCCTCCTCTGTTTTTCTAAGCAAGTTACAGAGTATTCTCTTTTTAAGTTTCGTTGTATTGCTCTCGTGCCTCTAGTTGTTTTTGCACATGGCAGAGGTGCCCTTTTATAAAGCCTGCCGAGATCGATTCTTTACTATTCTACCCTCTAACCATTTTTCGTCTGGTCTGGGTGCACTTGTAGGCCCTTACTACTGTCTGTGAGCCCCTCTGTTACAGACACAGACAACGTTTTGTCTGTTAGTCCACCGCGGCACCTTGTCCTGCCGCGGTGATGTTTCTCTCTCCTATCCCTCATGGCATGCACCTATTGGTCCCCACTCAGCCTTGCCTCTTTTGGGTGATATGCCATCCCAGCAGGACGTATTCCCCAAAAAGAGTCTGAGCAGGGATCTCAAAACAGGTCTTCCCCTCTCCCCACCTCCAAACCATGCCCTCTTACCTCTAACCCATGACCCTACCATGCCCTGTATTGGCTGGGTACAGGCTAGTGGTGTCTGGGCCTTGCACGTGGTTTATGTTTGAAGGCTGCCTGCTGTTCATGCATCTGCCGTGGGCTGGAGACATTGTTTGCATCGCCTGCTGTCCGTTTCTGGCTTCCCACGAGTTGCTGCTCTGATTTCCTGTCCCCATAAGCCCTGGGCTTTGCCGAGTACTGGGCCTTGTGTTCTTTTCAACCCAATTCTTTTCCCACCATGTTGTTTGGCCTTTCCTGCCGTGGCAATTTGTTCCTACTAGGCCTCTTTTCAGGCCTGCCATTCCTTTCTTTCCCCCAGTGGCTTAATATGGCCACTGGTGTTCTTGCTCGTGGGCTCCAATGTCCCTCTCTTTTCACTTGGGCTTATCCAGCCCATTTACTTCTTTTGGACTTCCTTGGTCTATTTACTAACTTTGTATCCCATGGGCATTACTAACTCAATTGGGCTTCCTCGGCCCAATTTCCTCATTCTCATCCTTGGGGTTCATGGGCTTGCCATTATCCCCTACTTTCTTTATTTACATTGCTTTGGGCCTGCTGCAGCCCATTCTTGCTTTTTCATAACATACATTGCCCATGGGTGTCATTTCTTTCTTTCCGGACCCATTGGGCCCACTTACTTTCTCAAGACCCATTTATTCATGTTATGGGCCTGTGTCCTACCTTTTCTGCCGCTTGGGCCTAACAGTCTTATTTCATGCGTGCCACTCTTATTGCCTGCTTCGTTGGGTTGGGCTGGCTTTACAAAAATGACCCTCAACAATAGTCTTTATAAATCACTCACTAAAATCAATATCATACTGATATCAGCCGTATTGGAGAAATATACCGTATCAGCCACTAAATCGATATCGATACACCTCTAAAATATACCGTAAAAACACTAGGTTGTACCGGGCATATTTGATATTTTAGGTGTTTTGGCCAATACAATAAAAAATTTTCAAAATTTTGATTTTTGTTTTTAAAAAAATGTTATTTAAGCTAATACATTGGTTAATGTACTTAAGCTAATATTTTGGCCTATAAAATATGTAGATTTTAAATTTTATGTTGATAAATATAAAAATAAATAAATTTATACTTATTGTTGATGTCCATTTTTACAAATCTGTACCCAAAGGCCCAGTAAGTATACTGAGTTACTGAGAAGAAAACACACGGCAGGCCTAAAAGGGCCCAGCAGGATTAAGTTAAACAGCAGGAACAGCAATCTGGTAGGGCAGGAAATGCCAAGCCACGAACTAGGGAGGCCCAATGATCCAACAAGGCCCAACCTCCCAAGAAAGGGACAAGTCATAAACGTCGGCCTGTCAGAAATGCAACCCACACCAGAAAACGCCAAAAAACGCACGGTAGGATATGCACACCCATTCTCAAATCTCGGCAAACGTATGAAACAACAAGAAAGTAAAGCACGCATACATCCCAAGCATCACCAACTTGTACCCAGCCATTATGGGAAAGGGTGAGGTCATGGGTGAAGGCACGGTCTAGCAGTGGGGAGAGGAGTGAAAACCCATTCTTATGGTTCTTGCTCAGGCTCTTTCGGTGGGCACAGTCCTGCTGGGATGACATGCCACCCAAAAAAGTCAAGGGTGGGTAAGAACCATTAGGCGCATACCATGAGAGACCGAAAGGGAGATGGTACACACTAGACGAAGTAGAAAAGGAACCTTCGCTATCTGAAAGCCACAGGTCAATGGTGGTAGTCAAAACCATTGACTCGATGAGTGGTCGGCAAAAGGTTCCCATATCAGACAAAGGCCATTTAGGGGCTAGAACAGTAAAATCAGTCACGACAGGCTCTATAAAGAGACCCATGACTGTGTACAAAAGAAAAGGAGGAGGATTAAGAAAAGAAAGGCGAAAAAAAAAAACAGAGAGAAAAAATGAAACAAAAGAACAGAGAAGGAAGAAGGAAAAACATAGTGCTTTTATGGCAGGCATGCACCCAAATGGGTTAACCCCCTCTCTCCCTAATAGTCTTGCTCTCCATTGGAGGAAAAACGACTTATACTCGGGCACACACCATTTGGGGCTGGCCTCTCAAAGCAATTAATTTCTCCTCTGAAGTTACTTGCATTGAAGGAGCAGTTTTCCCTTTCCTAGTTAGAGCCCTGCGGTAATACTTGGTGTGGCAGACCCATTCTTTTAACTCTATTAACTCTATTCTAACCCTTTGTTTAAGTTTTATTCTTCAAAAGTGAGGCATTTTAAGTTATTTGCCTTACTTATTGCGGCAGAAATAGTGGCTATACTTTCTTTATGTTATCTATATTATGTCTGCCTGCCACAACCTCTTAACAATAACTCTGCCTACTGTAAGTTTGTAAACAGACTTTGGCAGACGTGGTGTGATTTGCGCACAAGCCGAACCAAGGTGTGCTCCAATTGGGCCGGTCCTGACTCCTTTACCCAGAAACAACTCAGGCTTAGTACAGCAGGGAGCTGCCCAACATCCCAATCCAGGCCCACCACCTTATACTTATATAAATAAATACAAACGTGCACGCACACACACTTTTGTGTGTGTGTGTTTGTGTGTGTGTGTGTGTGTGAGAGAGAGAGAGAGAGAGAGAGAGAGAAATAATAATAAAAATGAATAGAAGAAAAAAAAAAGATGTGATATATATACACACACACTTATATACATTTATACTTAAATTATGCTAGAATAGAATTTCTATCTTATTTTAAAGAGAGAGAGAGAGAGAGAGAGAGAGATGTGATATAGAGTGAGTTGTGAAACAATGTGTTTTAATAAATAAAGTAAGTTTTTGATATACAATCTTCTAAATTTTTTAAAAGAGTTCTTGCTAGTACTCTTATGTCTAACCCAGGGCCATGGCTTTTTAAAAAATTTCCCCCTTCCTGATATTTTACTGTTATAAATTTTGAATTATAAGTACATTTTACTTGGCCCCTTCGTATTGAAAAAATAATTGTACAACTACATCTACAAGCACTCATTTAAAGTATTAATGATTTTTCTCTCCAAGAAAAAAGTATTAATGATTTATTCAAGCGTTAAATTTGGAGGAAATGGTAGGGTCGATTAGCCATTTACCCTTGGAATTACAACTGGATTGGGAGGCTTTAGGTCAATAAAATTTCAGCATACAAAAAGAGAGAATAACATAGTGGCACACGAACTAGCTCAGCTGGCAAAGAATAAAGGCACCAACAGTGCTGCATCTACTGTATCAAGACTGTCATGGGCTATAGTTTAAATATGTTTTTCAGCTGGAATGCAACAATAATTTAGATTTATTAAAAAAAAAAGTTTCATTTGTTTTAATATTCACTTTTTTTAGGTCATATATAAGTCATTAATTTTAGGAGTGTTTAAAGCATATGTTCACTGAATCGGTGATATTGCATAATTTGAAGATTTTATTCTAGAAAAAAAAAAAAAAAAGGATTTTAAAGAACAATACCAAATAGAGGATCCTAAGAATACGTAAAAAGTAAAGTAAATCTTATTTGCAAAATTTTTTTTCTTTTTGAAATGAAATTAAATATTTTTTATTTTGTGAATATTATATATACGTATATATTTATTATACTTTTAAAATTGATCTTTCAAATTTTTACTAGCACTGCCGTTTTTTTACTTTTTTTTTTTTTTTTGTAACATGTTCTTAATTTTTATTTAAAATTTTAATTAAATGTATAGTTTCACTAGTGAGCCACAATCTACTAGGTTAAGTTCCGATAAGATTTACTAATTATGTTTAGGGTTTTTGGAATGCAAAGGATTTTTTCCCTATTACTATTTAAAAAAAAAAAAAAAGATGTAATGGTATTTATGGTTAAAATTTTGGGGCATGTTTATTTTGTTATCCATTGAAAAAAATAGTTTTTTCATTTAATTTTTGTCATAATTACTTTTATATATGTGTGTGTGTGTGTATTACCTTGCATTGTAAGGGTTGTAAATGAACCAAGTTGTTTGTAAACAGCTTAAGCTTGGTTTGAGAAAAAACTTGTTTATGTTCGTTTGTTTAGAAAACAAGTCAAGTTCAAGCCTTAAGTAGAGGCTCAATTATTAAATGAGTCAAGCTCAAACAAAATAATGTGTTCATGAACAGACTCGTGAACATGAGGGCTCAATTTAACTAAATATAATATTACATTTTATATGTATACTTGTCTAAAAATATATATATTTAGACTTGAAATTGGAATGTATAAATTTGTCAAGAGATTCATATGATATTGAATTGGCACCTCCCCATGCACAAAGTGCTTAGGGGTTTAGGGAGGAAAGGTTTCGAGCTGCGCGGTTAGCAGCATGTTGTAATTATCTCTAAAAAAAAATAGTCTATTCATAGTACAAATTAATAAAATTATGAAAAAGTAAAAGATTTTAGTCATGGTTTCACATAATATAGGAAAAGAATAAGTTAATCAAGTAGCTCGTAAACAAGCTCGAGCTTGCTTGATAAGAAAATGAGCCAAACTTGAACATAAATTCTTGTTTGATAATAAACTCGAACTTGGCTCATGTTCGGAAAAAAAATTAAATGAACAAGCTTGAACATTTATACTCGGCTCGGCTCGTCTCGCTTACAACCCTAAATTTGTATGTGTTAAGGCATATGACATTTATTATCTAACTTATTTGAAATTAATTCCTGTGCATACTTTTAATTTTGTCAAATTATTATTATTACTCTAATGTGTAATCTTTATTTTATTTGACAAAAAAAATTTGATTTTAAAAAATTTGAAGAATATTAAAGGATAATTACACCTAACTGAATAAAAAGAAAATATTTGTTTTGAATTAATTAAAATTGACTTGATGAAATTTTCTAATATACTAGAAAATAAAATATATAATAAATCATGTAAAAACATCTTTGAAGTATTGTGTGGTGCATGTTATTTTGTGGTTAAAAAATATTGATATATTTAACTTGGCCCCCAAAATTAAAAAAATAATAATAATAAAAAAAATAAAAAAATAAAAAAAAAAAGACTTGACTCTACCAAAGCCTGGAAGGATTAGAACTTGGGGCATTAATTAGAGCAAAACTGAAATTGGGAGCATGTTATGTATTACACCTCACAATTGGACAAACATAAGAGAGAAGCAATTAAAATACCATATTATTATAATTCTTTTAAATAAGAAATATCTATATAAATTCATTTTATATAAATACTTGATGCATCATCTATCTATTTATAATCTATATATACTATAAAACCAAAATCTTTGACTTTTGGTTGATTTTTTTTTTTTTTTTACTATATTATAAAAATTGGATCTCACAACTAGATGATACACACAACGATGACAAGTAGCATAATCTTCTATCAATTTAAAATGATGTGAACAAATAGTGCCACATGGCAAATAACAATTTGTCCATAACATAACACATCTAACATGTCAATACATTTAAATATATATACTAATTACATAATAATGACCTGTGCCATCTTTTGTAACTCTAACTATCCATACAAGAATGTTTAGCATGACTCCTCCTCTACCATTCTTTTACTTTCTTCTAGTTTTTATCTATTACTAATTTACTACTTCAATCTTCTCAAATAAAAAAAATTATTACTTCAAAATAATTAGTTACAGACTTGCAGGTATTAGATTGCACGTCCTTTTGTATTTCATTACCATACCTTTCATTATTAATTCATTTGCACTTGCCACTTGGTGCATTACGTTTTGCAACTCATAGCTATTCATTTTCTTTAGGCATTGGTGTAACTCATGGCTGCTCGTTCTTTTTGCTTTTCGGTTTTTAATTCTTTGTGTAAATAAAACAAAGCCTTGAAAATTAAAAAATTAGCAGTGTCCATCGTCCTCTGCTGTTATTTTGTATTGGCCTTGAAGTGAAGCATCAACTCTCTCTCTCTCTCTCTCTCTCTCTCTCTCAGAAATTTGAAATCCAATTCGTCAATCTATTTTTTTGTTGGTGGATTGCTTACTCAAAAGTGTTTGACGAAATGGTTTAGGCTTGGCCTTGAAAAGAATACATTAATTAACAAATGTTGTACCGCTTCAGTGGCTAAAATTGTGCCATAACCTTATGATGAAAGTGATCATTGTCCTCATCGTGAAAGCGAAGAGGAAGATCTCCATTTGCTCCACAAAGGGGTTTTTTTTTTTTTTAAATATCTATTATTCAAAGTTCTTTCCTTCGTACGTGTTTACCTATTTGTCTTTTGCAATGTTGTCCTTTCTATTTATCAAGTTTCATGCCTTTGCTCAATCAAAGAGATAGGAATGGTAGGAATGGCAAGGGTCGGGTTCAGGCCGGGTTCTTTATACCCGAACCCAACCCGCGGGCCTATACTCGTTACCTGAACCCGGCCTGTTTAACAAACGTTTTTTTTTTACACCCAAACCCACCCCATTGGGGCCCACAAAATCACAAACAAAGAAATCGGTACAAACCCAAAATCACAAATCATCACAAAACAACATTTTCAATCTGTACAAAAAATCCGACAAATCTTAGAAATTTTGCAAATCCAGAAATAAAATTAGCAAATCTAAAAATTCCATCAACAAAACACAAAAGAAAACCAACAAATTTGATTCACAAAAACAAAAACCCAAACCCAAATTTTGCTCACAAAAACACAAAAAGAAAAAAACTCGAACCCATCCGATTGTGGGTTTGTAACGGGTGAGGGGCAATTCACTGTGATTGTGGAGATTTTCGTGATTGTTGAGAGTTTCAACTTGTTGGCGTGGTGCTTGGTGCTTAATTGTGGCTGGGCTTGTCAGCAAGGATTTTCTTGGTCACTTGAGGGAGGGCTTGCGTGGTAGCGTGGGGCTTGATTGCTTGAGTTGAGATTGAGAGTGGAAACTAGAAACTGGAAACTGAGTAAAGTTGAGGCGTGAGAGGGGCAGCTGTTGAATCAAAGAGTGAGGTTTAGAATGAGAGTGAGACTTGAGAGGCGGCTGAAGAGATTGTGAGTGTGAGGCGAGGCCGTGAGTAGAAAAATTTATGGCTTGTTTGGAAGTTTAGAAAGGGAGGAGAGTAGAGGGGAGTAGAGGGAAGGGGAGTAGTGGGGAGGATAGTAGAGGAGAATGATTCACCGCCACCTTATTTGGATGTTTTTAAAATTAGTAAGGGGGAAAGGAGTAATTAGTCATTCCCCTTATGTAATTTTGTTAATATAATAAGGGTAAATTAGGTAATTTACTTGGTCAATAGTTTATGTACTCTACTCCCCCTCCAAATCTCTCCAATTTGGGGGAATTAAAATTGGGGGGCTAGAGGGAGTCCAAACCCCTCCAAACTCCTCCAAACCCCTCCCCTTCATTCTTTAAAAAACTTCCAAACAAGGTAATTGCATTACTCTCCCTCCCTCTACTCTACTCTCCCTCCTTTTTTAAACATCCAAACATGTCATTAGGGTTATAACTATATATACATGAGGGCATTTTAGTAACTATCTATATAAATAACCGGGTTGGGCCGGGTCTGAGTTTGGGCTGGGTTTTTGTAAAAACCTGGACCCGACCCGGTTTTTTTTTTTTTTTAATACCCTAAACCCGACCTTATTTTTTATCGGGCCGGGTTTTAGGGTCGAGCTGAACCAAATATCCATGGGTTGGGTAGAAATTGCCATCCCTACAAAGAAATCAGAGTGCAGATTGGAATTCATTAAACAAAATCAAAGTGGAACATTTTCCGTGATCATGCTCAGGTACAAAATTTGTACTATTTAGTTATTGATGCTACCTGCATGATGTTTACTTTTTATTTTTGTTGGTTTACCAAATTTTCATTGTAGGTAGCAGACCCTGGTTTATTAAAATTTTGCTTTCTATATGCCCACAAATTATGTATGAGAAAGAAATGAATGGTTATTGGTTGATTTTACGCATTGGTTTATTTATTGGTTAGTTGTATATAAAATATCTAATTATACACGTGTTCTTAAAAAGAATTATACATCTTTCAAAAGACTTAAATCCTATCTTCAATTATTCATTATCATTTGAATTATTATATTATATTCCATGAGACATCAATAGTGAAACCAGTTAATTTCTTCCCATAAATACTTTTGGTAGTCCAAATAAAAATAATAATAATAATAACAACAACAACAATTACATAAAAATATAAAATCTATTTTTTATGGTAGTTCAAGTAAAAAAATATATATATATATATATATATATATATATATTTACAATGTAACTAGAAATGTGTAATTATTTTTTAAATGTGAAATATGAGGATACATGAACTGATGACACACATGCTTTTCTCAAACCATCTTGCTTTCCTTGATTATAATTATGTTTTAGTTAGTTACAATTGTTACTTCTGCTTAATATTTTTATATAACACTAGTGCCTGCATAAGATCTTCCAAGCATCACAATGATGATAATTAGTCGCTAACTCGTGTTATGCACAGGAACCTACCTATTTGTGAGGTAGACTAAAATAATTTTATAAAAAATTTAAAAAACTACACTATTACATGATTTGCTCTTGTATGACTTCAATTTGTGTTACAATTTGATGAAGAAGTCATTGGTTAAATGTGCAATGGCTTACAAAAAATTTGCCAGGCTTACAAAAAATTTGTCAAACCGTTTTAGATATTGCAAAAAAATAGCTCAAAAATCCAGATTTTAAAACTTCTGAAATATCAAAAAATATTAAAGAATCAGATCAAAGCTTAGAAATTATTGAAACAAAACTATATATATATATATATGACTAAAAAATAGAGAAATAAAAGAGAAAGAAGGGTTACATTTAAAAGAATAATTTCAATTATTGCAAACTTTTTTATCTTGTAAAAAATGGCTAAAGAGAGTTTGGTGGTTCATATATGAAAATTACTTTTTTTTTTTTAAATACATGAAAAACCATAATATATATATATATATATATTTAACAAAGTAGAGGAGAAGAAAATAACATAAGAAGAGTTCATACCTCTAATCGGCTTTAAAAAAAATTGGGGTTTACTTTGCTTCTATAGTGTCCATGATTAACTTCGCAAATTTGAAGATAAATTATCAATGTTTGAGTTTGGGTTTAAGTTGGACTTATTAGAGAGATAGAGTTTCACGCATTGTTAAGTTTGGACAAAACAAAAATAATTTTTTTTTTAAATGATAATTATGAGTTTTAGTTTTAATTGGACTTGTTAGAGAGATAGAGTTTTACTCCTTATTAAGTTTGGATTATAAAAATAATTTTGTCTGTTATATATATATATAGATAAACTTTTTTTTATTTTATTTTATTTGGTTAGGTATCATTAGTACTATAGTATTATTTAATTTTTCATCTTTTTTTTCCAATGGAATTTTCTTTGAAGTTGATCATTCTTCGCGCCGCATTAATGGCTAGTGGGGTTTGTCATGGTCTTTTATTTTTTGAATAACAGAGAAGTTCTATTCTAAATGCTAAATAGCACATAAACAATAGTACACGATGTGCTTGATAATCGGCAAATAGACATCTTGTCATGGTCCAAATCCAATATCTCTTGAATTTGTTGAGCAACGACAGTTGTTAATTAAGCAAACTTTATTATAGACTAATAATGATAACGATGAGTTTGAATTTAAGTTGAACTTGTTAGAGAAATAGAGTTTCACTTCTTATTACGTTTGGATTAAACAACAAAAATAATTTTGTTTAAAAAAAATAATAATGATGAGTTTGAGTTTAAGTTGGACTTGTTAGAGAAATAAAGTTTCACTTCTTGTTAAGTTTGGACTAAACAAAAATAATTTTATTTAAATATTGTACTGACGTGAAAAATTAATTTTTAAAGGTTTTGGTTTTATATATATGTGTGTGTGTATAATAATAATAATAATAATAATAATAATAATTGGGAAAAAAATTATAAAAACATTCATGCAACGCAAGGGCTAAATTCTAGTAAAAAATGAATACAGGAGAATCAATGCATTTGACTAATTAACACTTGGCAGCTAATTAAGGACAAAATTTAGCCACAATATTGATTGTAGCCATAAACTACAACCTTATTTAATGTATTTCTATTTGAGGTAAATTTTGACAAATCTAACATTGGATTATATCTTCTTCTTATATCCTCCATCCTTGCAAAATTTTCAAAAAATTAAAAATCAATAACTATGTCATCAATAAATTTTTTAAATTGCAAGTTTTTTTAGTTTAAAATTATGCATAAAATATAAGCTTATAGATCATATAGTAAATAATATTCAATTGACATGTATATTAAGAGCGTAAAAAACATGCAATTTAACGGTTAGATTTTCAAAATATGTATGTAGTAATGTTTATTTTATTAAGTAAGGTTGTACCCTCAGGCTACAATTAATTTTGTAGCTAAACTGTCCATTAATTAATACATGCAAACTTTTGATTTTTGTGAGGTGAAATGTTAAGTGAAGAGAATCTAGTCACCTCTTAAAAAATATGTCACTTGAATCTTAAATTATAATCTATAGTTGAGGTTCATGCTAATATATAGGGTAAAACTTAAGACCAGTACCTTTAATGTACTAAACCCGTTGCGATGAAAACATGTGGTCAAAAATAGATATATGTCACCATCACAATGGGTCCAACTTTACTAATAAAATAATTGGACAAAAATCAAGTACATGTATACTGCAATTAGTGGAATATAAAGTGGAACACAAAATATGGGATCAAAGATTTTCATTCCCACGTCACTAAATACTGAATAATTTTCCCCAAAAAAAAAAATGGTCATTTAATGGAGACAGAGTAGGAAATAGAAGTAACTTCCAAAACAAATATATAAATTCTGAATAAAGCTACGGCCACAATATTTTCATAACAATTTCACAACAAAGTCTAAGTGAAAAACTTTTGAGAGTTACCGGTTATGCGGTTATGCCTGCCTCTAGGCTTGCGAAATTGTTTTATAAGAGAGACTACTCTTAAAACCTGCATAGATAGTTGCAGTTTCCATCTATGTATTCAATGCTCTTTACATAATACTGCATACAGAAACCCTCCCTTGTTTGTGTTCTCATGAAAATTAACATCATGGCTTCCAACAAACAGCATATTATAACATTGCTTGTTTTGTTCTCGTTTTTTGTGGGTTTCTCTCAAATAACTTCCGACTTGTTTGGGCCGGCAGCTTCAGGGGGTGTTGAATCATTCCCGTGCTTGCTCCTTGTCAACCATACCTGAAGGGCTCCTATGTTGCACCGGTAATATGCTGTGAGCAATTGAAGGTGACAATCACCAATGATCTCAAGTGCCTCTGCGACATATTAGCCCATACCGACCTCTTGAAGACTTTCAAAATTACCCCGGTGGAGTTCATGAAGCTTCCCAAGGAGTGCGGTATTTATATTAAGCAGTCAGCATGCAAAGGTTTTTCAGATCTTCTTCTCTCTTTTTTGTTTTTGTTTTTAGTTCTGCTTAATTAGAATTCAGTTTTATATGGTTATTTTTGGTGGTATTAGTCTTTATTTCCTGGGTTAGAGTGGCTTGCATTTGAATTATTGATGTGCTTTGTGGGTTTTTATTTTTATTTTTTATACATCAATAGTTGGTGTGAGAATTTTGAACCTTGAATATTTTTGTTAGAAATATTAAAATGGGTCAATTGAATTACAAGACTTTTAGCTGTTTTGTGAGTTATGACATGTAAATTGATTTGTTTTTATTTGAATATTTAGTTTTGAAATCATTTAATTTTTTTGGTTGATTTTTTTAATAAGATGATTTTGCGTTTAATCATGTATATACACTGTATCATCAAATGCTTGCCTGTTATTATTTGTCGTCATCATCACCATAATTTTCTAATATTTTAAAGTATCTGTTGTCACAAAATGCAAAAGATTTGTTCCAAATTTTACCATTGAGCATGAATTTGAAAAGTAATAGATGTAACTCATTAAACTACGGATCTGGACTGGTCAGTATCAACTTATGGGTCTCAACTTACGGATCTGAATCTTTTGTTAGAAATTTTGAATTGGTTTCATAGAGGTTCAATTTTTTATGGCCATAATTTGCCACAATGACAAATCTTTCATGTATCATGAATAGACAATTTTTTTTAAGATTTACTGTATCCCTAAACTTACTGTGTCATTAAATTTATTGTTTTTACAGTCTCTTATAAAGCAAATATGTTTTTCTTTTACTTTCTCTCTTTTAGCCTAAATTTAAGATGAAAGCTATCAAATTCTAGGCTTGATTGATTGATGTCATTCATAAAAGTTTTTAATGGAATTTTAATGTTTGATCTTCTCCCAGTTGAGATTTAGTTAATCAAGTATCGGATACCTATTTCACATATTTATTTTCTGAACTGCATGTGGAGTTCAAGACTAGATAGTCGAATATTGAATTTGGCACAAAAAGATTCTACTTAATTTTCTCTCATTTTGCATGATTTTTTTAGGAGTAATTAGTCGCAAACTTACTCGATGCATGAAAAATATAATTATTTTGTAATATGGTATAATGTATAATTTATTTTCTAAAATTTATTGACGATAATTTCTTTTTCTTAACAATTGAACTATTTTAAAAAGTTTTTCCATTTCTATATCTCTACAAATAGATCATTCTATTATTTTAGAAGTTTTTTTTTTTTTTTTTAGAAAATTGGGTGTGTTTGATTGATTCTTTTTGGAAGGGATCTATATTCTTCAAACATTTGGTATAATGTGTTTTTTTTTTTTTTTTTTTTTTTTTGTAAAACAAAACTTTTTAATGTTTCAAATTAATGATTTAGATTTCTCATTCTCTTACGTATAAAAAATAAAAAATAAAAAAATTCTCATTCTCTTAAGGAGATTATCATAATAATCAAATCTCATCACATATTTAGAATTTATATTACTCAAATAACTGAAAGGAACATTCAAATATATAGACATCTAGATAGTATTTTGATATAAACTCAAATTCTTAGTTCCAAAATATTTAAAACTTAACTCAAAAATGTATAGATATAAACACCAAATAATCCAAGTGATGCTACATAATAAAATAGCATAGGAGAATGAGAAGTGTTAGGACATATGTGATTCACTTGTTAAGAACATATGTCACTATTTTATGTAGTTGGCTAATCCTTTGACAAAACGCGCTTTACTTGTATTTGGGTAGATCTAGGATGTGTTTAATACTTCAAGAAACCTTGTTTCAAGTTCAAGTGTTAAAGTCATGCAAGTCTGTCCAAGAATCAAGTGAGAAAGTGCTGAATTTTCAAACTCGATAGCTTCTCGACATCTCATTGACACCTAGCTATCTGTCAAGATTCATTAAATCTCGACACCTGCTCGACACCTCCTCGATAGCTGCTATCTGTCGAGGCTACAGGAATTCAAATTTTTGTTTTTGGACCAGGCTTATGTATTTGAGTAGGGTTTCTTTTCTCACAATGCTAGACCTATATAAAGCTTATTCTAGAGGCCATCACATAAAAGAATACAAGGAGAGCATATGCAAAAGGTGATCGATGCCTTATTCTCTCTGAAAGAAGCTACTACGTCTTTGCGCCTTAGGGTTTTGAAACCAAGTACTTCTTGATCTTCATTATTGATGAAGTGAAGAACTTTGCAGCCAACATTCCTCTTCCTTAAGTTGGTGAGTGAGTCACGTACTAGGATTCGTGCAAAGGAGTTAGTCACGTATTGGGATCCGTGCAACATCAAAGGGTGGCATTCATATATTGAAGAGTTCAGAGGTTCTGAAACGGTAGAAGGTTTCTGCTATGAGTTCATTACAGGGATTGTAGAGTTTAGGGATAAAGGTTTTGTACTAGATCTGAAACTTCTCTTTACTATAGTGGATTGCTTTTTGGAAAGGTTTTCTCCCAGGTTTTTTACTATGAAACTGGTTGGTTTCATTGGTTTTCTTGGGTTATCATATCTTGTCTTGGGTTTTCTTGGGTTTTTTCGCTACATGATTTTGACATGATATTGATGTTTGTTTATTTTTACAAGTTTGATTCATAATAAATTTAATTAACAACTTGGGTCTAAAACTTGTTAATTCTATCAACCGGGGCCTAAATTTCCTAACGAGTGGTATCAAAGTGGGTTCACTCTGATTGGATTAATTTCTTGAGTGTGATCCTTGACCCCCGTTGTCATGGATTGTGGACAATCTCTTTTGATTCCTCCTTTATTTGATGGAACTAATTATGCGTACTGGAAAGTTTGTATGAAAGTATTTTTGCAGGCTCTAGGTGAACAGGTATGGCAAGCCATTGAAGTTGGCTGAATTAAGCCAAAGGAATCACCGGTGGATTGGGATGATGCAACAATCATTGTGGCAAATTTCAATAGTAGGGCTTTGAATGCTTTGTTCTGTGAGGTGACCAATGAGGAATTCAAGAAAATATCATCCATGGAAGTTGCCAAGGAAGCATGGACCATTCTTGAGACCACTTATGAAGGTACCAAGGCAATAAAGACTGTGAAGTTTCAACAACTCACTAGTAGTTTTGAAGAAATAAGGATGGAGGAGGATGAGACATTTGATGAGTTTTATGCCAAACTCAAGGATATTGTGAATTCTGCTTTTAACCTTGGAGAATTTATAGCAAAATCCAAAATTGTTAGAAAAATCCTTAGGTCCTTATCTGAAAGATTCCATGCCAAGATCACTGCCATTGAAGAAGCAAAGGACATTGATCAAATTCCTTTAACTGAGCTTGTAGGGAACCTTCAAACCTATGAGATGAGATTAGGCTCAATGGGATAAGGTGGAAAGAATAAAAATTTGGCTCTTAAAGGTATAGAGGAAGAGACTGAGGACTCTGAAGATGAAGATCAAAGTGAAGATAAGGATGAAAATCTATCCTTCATAATTGATGAGATTATCAAGCTTCTTCAATTTAGGAAAATGGATAAGGGTAAACCTCCTAGGAAATCTAAATCCTCTAGGAAGAGCGAGAATGAGAAACCCCTCATCCAATGCCATGAGTGCATAGGTTTTGGTCATATGAGGATAAAGTGTCCAAACTACCTCATGAAGGAAAAGACCAAGAAGTCAAAAGATAAAGGGTTAATTGCTACCTGAAGTGATATTGAGGATGACTCTTCTGATGAGCTTGTGGATGAATGTCGTCAAGTTATGGCCTTTGCTGCCACAACCGATAAGGTGATTGTGGAGAGTGCTAGTGATAGTGATTCTTCTGATGATGAAGTACCTAAGAAGATGACCCTTCAGAAAGCCTACGATAAGCTATGCACTGAATTCATAAAATCTGAAAAGACTTCTCATCTTTGTAGAAAAGAGCTGAATGAGGTAAAAATTAAAAAAACTGATCTGTTAGTCAAACTGGATGAGACTACAAGGTTAGTTGAGACTCTTGTTGTAGAGAATGCCTCATTAGAAGAGAATGTCAAGAATCTTGAGGTTAAGCTTAGTCAAACTAGAACTCAAATAGAAAGAATGTCTAGTGCAAAGCTTGTAAGGTCTTAAGTGCTCAAAAGCCTAGTTCTGATAAGACTGGCTTAGGATATGCTGTTTCTTCTAGCTCCCCATCCTCCACGGCTTCTAGATCAAGGATCGTCTTTGTGCCACAATCTGAGAAATGTGATAAAGGTATAAAATCCAAAACTGATCTGTCTAATTCTAAATCCTTTATTAGACCTCATGTTTGTCACCATTGTGGTGCTTTTGGACACATTTGTCCTAATTGCTTTAAGTTGTATCCTCATAAGCAATTGTCCAAACGGTCACAGGTTTCCTTTCAAGGACCTACACCTTTGTTTGCAGAGTTATTAAAAGTCTTAAAATTTTTAACTCAATTTCAGGAGAATTCTAATTCTTCTCTGTCCTTCAGTAGACATACTAAGACACGTGTCTTTTCATCTTTACAGCCAAAGACTCGTGCTATGTGGGTGAGAAATGAGCCTAAGACTTAATTGTCTTTTCTCTTTGTCCTCTGCTTTAATTCTTTCTATCTAAAGTAGGACTCTCTTTGCTTGATTTCCTATCTGATTTGGAATTATGTTTTCATGCATCTGCACATTTCTATCATACCTTCATGCATATGCATATTTCTTTCATGCTTTCATGTTGTTTGTCCATTTTTGTTTGGTTTTTTAGTTTTTATTTTGTTTTGTTTTCAAAATAAAATAATAAAAAGAAAGAGAAAAATCAGAAAAATATAAAAACAGTGTGTGTTTTGTGTACTTTGGTACTTGTGTACCTTGGATGGCCATTGAAACAAAATTTCTAAACTTGGTATCTTTTGTAACTTAGATAAGCATCTCTATGCACAACTAAGCAAGTGAGCTTTGTGGCTCTTGTTTGTGATGAGTAAAATTAAGTTATCTCTTAAAGCTTAACACTCATATCACTCTTTTTGACGAGTAGAACTAGAAAATCCTAAGAGAAAGGCATAAATAACCATCTCACCACTGTTGCCCGCCAATCATAATATGACACCTATATGCTTTGGCATAGCAAAAGTGCAGTGTCAAAGACATTTGTATGCTTCAGCATAGCAAAAGTGCAATGTCAAATGTTTAACATCTTGGGTATTTCTTTTCTCTCTTTTATATGCCCATGTATGATATGCTAAAATAAAAGAAAATATGCAAAGAAAATAAAAAGCAAAAAGATCAAAAATGCTTTAAATATGGTTGCAAGCGTGTATTCTAGGAGATGTGGAAGTTATAGGATGTACCTCGAAGGCGATAGTCCCCATCAAACAGTTATGATTGTGCGTGAGTTAAAGTTATTTTCTCATATCTCAGATTGTCATAATATGTATACACATATGCAATCTTGCGATGTCTTTCACACACAATACACAATATTTTTTGCTACTTTTGATACATGTGCAGGTACAATGTGATTTGACCATCACAAGTGTTTACATGTGCTAATGTATGCTTATTAAACTGTCTTGACCTGTTTTTGAAAATATAAAATTGGTTAGACTTGTTGTGTGTGTGTGTGTGTGTGTGTGTTTTACATATTCCCTTTATCTTGATATCCATAGCATCTTGTTTCATGACATTCATGCATTTTTATGGATTCTTTGTACCCCCTTAATCATCCTTGATCATCTTTATGTTTCTCAGGTGAAACTTTCTAGTTTCTTGTACCCTTTGTCAATCATGACAAAAAATGGGAGAATTTGTGGAGAATATGTGGTTTCTTTTTAAGATTATACATGTTAGGGGGAGAAATACATTCCTTTGTAAGGGGGAGATGTGTTTCATCTTGATAGAGGGAGTGTTTACTTCCTTCTTCTTGTACCTTGGGTCTTGTGACCATTTGTTTACATACATTGTGCTTATCTTCTTTATATGCTAATGTATGTTTTCTTTCACTTATCTTTACATGTGTTGTTTCTTTTCTATCTTCATACACATGTTTCTTATACTTGTATGCAATCTATTATTTCTGTTTCACACTAAGATGCTTTGATGAGTTTTGTTTAAGTGTTTCAGAAATACAGATTGTCAAAGTCTTCCATGCTATGAACTCTCTTCTTGCAAAGTTTTTCAAGAGTTTGTGCTAAGATAAATTTTATTGTATTCAACAAATGAATATGAGTTGAGTGATTATGACTTCTCTCATATGTTCATTTGTTTGTTGTGGTTTTGTCATGGATTGCCAAAGGGAGAGATTGTTAGGACATATGTGATTCACTTGTTAGGAACATATGTCACTATTTTATGTAGTTGGCTAATCCTTTGACAAAATGCACTTTACTTGTATTTGGGTAGATCTAAGATGTGTTTTATACTTCAAGAAACCTTGTTTCAAGTTCAAGTGTTAAAGCCATGCAAGTCTATCCAAGAATCAAGTGAGAAAGTGCTGAATTTTAAAACTCGATAGCTTCTCGACACCTCCTCAACACCTGGCTATCTGTCAAGCTCTTCAGCTAATCCTTATCGCAATCTCGATAGCTTCTCAATAGCTGGTCGATCGATCGAGAAAGTTTCTATCCCCTCGACACCTTCTCGACATCTCCTCGATAGCTGCTATCTGTCGAGGTTACGAGAATTCAAATTTCTGTTTTTGGGCCAGGTTTATGTATTTGAGTAGGGTTTCTTTTCTCACAACCCTAGACCTATATAAGGCTTATTTTAGAAACCGTCACATAAGAGAATACAAGGAGAACATATGCAAAATGTGACCGATGCCTTATTCTCTCTGAAAGAAGTTACTGAGTCTTTGCACCTTAGGGTTTTGTAACCAAGTGCTTCTTGATCTTCATTGTTGATGAAGTGAAGAACTTTGCGGTCAACATTCTTCTTCCTTAAGTTGGTGAGTGAGTCACGTACTAGGATTCGTGCAAAGGAATTAGTCATGTATTTTGATCCGTGTAACATCAATGGGTGGCGTTCATATATTAAAGAGTTCAGAAGTTCTTAAGCGGTAGAAGGTTTCTACTGTAAGTTCATCTACAGGGATTGTAGAGTTTAGAGACAAAAGTTTTGTACTAGATCTGAAACTTTTCTTTACTATAGTGGATTGCTTTTCGAGAAGGTTTCCCCCTAGGTTTTTTACTGTGAAACTAGTTGGTTTTATTGGTTTTCTTGGGTCATCATATCTTGTCTTATTTATTTTTCCGCTGCATGATTTTGACATGATATTAATGTTTGTTTGTTTTAACAAGTTTAATTCATAATAAATTTAATTAACAACTTGGGTTTAAAACTTGTTAATTCTATCAACCGGGGTCTAAATTTCCCAACAAGAAGAAAATAAAAAAAGATAACAAATTAAAACACAACCAAATCACATCATACCAAAGTAGATTTCAACACAAAAATTCATCAACCTAAAACAAAGATGCAATAAAGAATTAAAAATCTACCAAAAGCAAAGAGAGAGAGAGAGAGAGAGAGTGTTTACCATTTTTTGTGGGCAAAATATGGATTAAATGGAAAAGAAAATAGCAATGTTTATAGTAAATAAAATGGTGAGAAGAATAGTCAAAATAAATGGAGGATGAAGGGATGAAGAAATTGTTATGTTACAATATAGAGTAATAGGGAAATAAAAAGATAAAAGTGATAGGGAAATGTTGGAGGAAGTATAATTGTAAGACGAGAGAATGTGTCGAAAATAAGTGATTGATGTGGCACAACAAAAACGAATTTATTTTATTTTTACTATGGTCTATTCTATACAAGATCGCAAATTTGAATTCACATGCCTTTTTTACCCTCGATCTTAGATCTCGGGTTACTGTTTTTCTTTTTTGATATATTCTACATTTCATTTGGGATTAAAATGCAAAGCTTTTTGTTAAAAACTTATTTGTGGAATGTTGTTTTAAGTATAGTTGTATATAGTTGGAAGAGGGCAGATTTCAACCCTGTTAATATAGAAAGTAGGACTTTAAAAACTTGTACATAACTAACAGCCTTGTAACTCAATTGATTAGAACTTCCTAGTGACACATCCAAGGTCCAAACTTTCCATCCCCTTTGTAATTATTGAATTATTAAAAAAAAATTGTAAATAACAAAAAATTAAAAGGTAAAAGAAAAAACTATTACCAAGTTATTTTTCTCTCAAATCCTTGCTTTAAAATGGACCTCCATTTGATCCGGATCTTGTTGTCCATGTCCTTTAGCTGATCATCCTGTTTGGAAAACCATGATAGAATTTATAGGTTTCAATGGGATTTTCAATGATATTTTCTGAGACACTCAAGTAAATAGAGATTAGAAAAACAAAATGTATTTGAAAACAAAAATCTCTTCAAGCCGGTTACAGTCATGACAACAAGGGTCAATGGATCAAACACAGCAAAGATTAAAACCTAATCAGAGTGTGCCTACTCTAATACCATTTGATGGGCCATAAATGAATGTTTTGACCCTTTATGATTAAATTAATTGATTAATTAGCCAAGTTATTAATTAATCAAATTAACATGCAAAGCGCATGGTATTAGCGAAAAATAAATTAACACGGTAATTTGTTTACGAATTGAGAAAACCAACACAACGAAAACCCCATCGGGTGATTTTAAGGTCATCACTCTCAAAATTCCACTATTATCACAACAAACGGTTACAAGTAAAGGAATCACAAGTACCTTACCAACCTACAGTTGAACCCTTACCCCAATACCCAATTGGACTTGTTCTGTAGTGACAATTTCTCCTTTTGATGCATGGCTCCCAAGTACATGACTAACCAATTTGCGCAGATCCCAATACGCGACTTCAATCACCAACTAGAAAGGATGTTGGCTGCAAAGTTCTTTAGTTCATCCACACGATGAAGATCAAGAAGATGCTTGGTCACAAAACCCTACGGTGCACATATACAGCAATCTTCTTCAAGAGAAAAAGATGAACTAAGGCAAGAACTTCATCTTCAGTCACAATTTGCTTGAACAAAGTTTGTTCAATGCTTGTGCAACTTGTGAACACTTTGATGGCTCTTAAAATAATCCTTTTATATGTCTAGGGTTAGGAGAAAAGAAGACTCAAAGACATATTCACGGATCCCAAGAAAAATAGGTCAGAATGCTGTTTTCGTAAACCTCAACAAATAGGAGGTGTCGAGAATCTGTAGAGCTAGCTGTCAAGCACACAGGCGGAAACAACTTCTTAAACCTCAACACATGCTAGTTGTCGAGCTTTAATGATTTTACACTTTCAGCTTATTTTCTTGGACAGACTTGATGGTTTCAACACTTGATCTTAAAACACAGTTTCTTAAAGTATTTAAACACATCCTAAATCTACTCAAATACAAGTAAAATGCATTTTGTCAAAAGATTATCCAATTACATAAAATCATGACATATGTTCTTAACATGTGAAACATATATGTCCTAACAAATCTGCATCAAGACTTGATCGATCAGGGCAGTCAATAAGGTGAAACTTGTGAACTTCCCAGTGGGGGGCTTGGAGCTTCTATCTTCCCGTCGTTCTCCGGTTATAGCCATCTTTCGCCCCCTATCCTGTCGAGTGTCCTCCTGTCTTTCCCTCTTTCTAGACTTCTCCTCGCAGGCCAGTAATGCATCCTCCGCGTTCATGTATTTGGTGGCCCTGTAAAGCACATCTGACATAGTCTTAGGGTTGTTCTTATATAGAGAAAATAGGAACTTACCCTTCTATAGCCCATTGGTGAATGCTGCTACGAGTATCTTATCATCCGCTTCATCAATCGAGAGGACCTCCTTGTTGAAACGGGTTATGTAGGACCTCAGCGTCTTATCCTCCCGCTGCTTCATGTTCATCAGGCATGCAGTAGACTTCTTATACCTGTGTCCTCCGATAAAGTGCAAGGCAAATTGGGCATTTACTCCTTGAAGGAACTAATGGAGTTGGGCATCAACCTGCTAAACCAAATCCTTGCGGGGCTCTTCAGCGTGGTAGGGAAGGCTCTGCACATGATCTCGTCCAGTAACCCCTACAGGTGTATTAGGGTCTTGAAAGGCTCCAAGTGATCAGTGGGTCCTTGTTTCCATCGTAGTTTTCCACCTGCGATATACGAAACTTTGGTGGAAGAGGAAAAAAAGTGACAGACGCTGTGAATGGTGAATCTGTTTGGTGGACCAAGTCATCAAGGTCACTAGATACTCACCCCTTAAGGGCGTTCATCATGAAATCCATATGTTCTCTCATTATTTGCATCTCTGCAACAATGTGGGGCGAAGTCGTATCAGTGATGGATGGACGACTCATGTCTTGTCGTTCTAGTCTGCTTAGGGCATTACTCCCTTTTGGCCCCTCTTAGTTTCTACGTTCAGTACTGGTACCTTCTTGGTCCTCCTCCTGGGTGTTGTGCCTCGCGTTCTGATAACGCAACTGCTCTTCCAAATCATGGTTTTGCTTAGTAAGGCACTCCACGGCCACGGTGAAAGTCTGAACGTGTCTCTCGAGGGCAGTTAGGCGTGGTTCGCCTCCCTGAACGTTACTGGTGGTGGTCACCATCGAGCGAGTAAGAACCATGCAACTCTTAGTCCGGGAAGCGTTTGTTATGGCTTATAAGTCGTTTCCCACAGACGGCGCCAACCAATGATGCCCAAAAAACTACCAGTAAGCCACACGATCTTCGCACACTCAAAACAGTCACCTGCGCAACAAAAAGATATAACCTCACAGAGAGCACCAGTGTGGTGCCGACCAAATACCCTCTGAAGGTTAAGTTAGAATTATTCTCACAACTCTAGAGTGCCAGAGTTGGGGTAAATTATGCATAACTTTTTCTTGAGGATCTTTGGGTTTTTATAGTCGCATAGAGCCAGACTCCTTTGCTTGCGTAACAAGTCTTTTCCTTATGGAGAAGATCTTCATTAATGTGCGTATATTCCGGAATCCTCCTCGTGTTAGAATTCTATTCACATCGGGATTCTATGAACTATGGCTAATCGTGTGTCACAAGTATTTTCCATTTAGGCTTGGAAACCACATAATGACAAGTTGGACACCACGTGGGCGCTTGATCCGTCCATGTTGTGTCCGTCCATATGAGATCCGTCCACTACGAGCTTCCTCAACTAACACTGTCAGGTCCATCTAAATAGGTCTGTCATGTCTAGTTTTTTCCCTCTTCACAAAAAAAAAAAAAAAAAAAAAAAAAAAAGACACATATATAAGCATATACTTATTGCATCATTTTAAATCCAATACATGATTTGCTTAGAAAAACTTACTACTTAATTTAACTCAGCAATTATTTTAAATTTGAGGGACCAATAGTGCATTTTGGTCTAATTTTTTAGTAATTTTGATTATGTGTTGCATTTAGATCTTATGGTTTGCTTGCAATTAGGTTGTTGCCATTATCAAATCCTGAACACTAAATGGTCTTGGTGACATGGACGAAGCCATTCATGGATTCCCCCCCCCCCCCCCGCCCCCCTAATTTTTTTTTTAAATAATATAATTGTATAACTATATATTTAGGTACTAATTTTAGCAACTTCGTTCAATAAAATTATATTTTGTCCTTCTTATTAATCATTATAAGAGAAATGCTATAGTTACAAACTTTTTTACAACATTTTTACATACTATTAAGGTAGCAAATTCTTATTGGCTTGCATCTGGGTCCATCACTTACATCGTTTTTTTACTTACTAATTGTTAGGTTCTAAGGTCTTAGGATTTTATGTATTTAGAACTCTAATTTGTAATGTTGGCAAACCATAATCAAAACAATGTATTTAGTCTTGTTTAGGCTTGCTCAAAGTTGGTTTATTATTGTAAAGTTAGAATCGAGTGGCTGCAGAAGTACTTGGGACTTTCGGCCTGGCTCGATCGATCGAAGAATAGACTCGATCGATCGAAAATCGCACAGTTTGATTTTTCTGCAGAATTTCCAACTCAGCCCTAACTCATTAAACGTTTAGGGTTTTATGTTTTTACCCTAGGTATAAAAGGTAAAACCCTAGCCACGTTTTTAGAGTTGCTCCAGTTGTATTATTGCTCATACATTGCTGTTTATGTGAATTTCTTGTAAGATCTTTGAGGAGCTTTCCTTCACATAAGCTTAGGGTTTTCAAGTTAGAGATAGTATCAATATCTTGATGATCAACTTGGTTGCTACCATTAAAGCTTAAAGAATATCAAACGGGGGTGCTTGTAGCGGATTGGAGAATCCAAGAAAGAAGGAGTCCGTGGATTCGGAACTTGCATGTGGTCATGTCAGTAAGTTCTACTGGTGGGTAGCATTAGGAAGTCAAGCGGGGAGCTTGTAGTCCTTCTGTATGAACTTCGATTCTTTCGCATAGGGGATTCAGGTTTACCTTGAGAATAGCTAGGTCAAATCCTCCCCAGGTTTTTACCGTGTGGTTTCTTGGGTCATCATATCTTATGTTCATTTATTTTCCGCTGCTTTATATCTTGATATGATTATTTGATTGCTTTAACCTAGAATTGCATAATTTGACTAAGTAACAACTTGGCTAATTAATCTAGGCTAACCAATCTGATTGTGTTTTAAGGGGTCTAAAACCGTTCACTAATAACAACTAATCACAACAAAAATTTGTAAATCTAGTATTTTCCTCCTTTTAAAGTCCATAAAAAAATTTATAAATCTAAGATCCCAAAATATATATATATATGTATATACAAGCCCAAAATATTAGCCCAATGACAAAAATTACCAATAGGCAAAGCTATAAAATATATATATATATATATATATATATATATATAAGACTAATCAACTAATTTTACCAAAAACAAACAACTAAGCCCTTTAATAAACTTTAAACAAAATAATTTTGTCCTTACAACAAAAGACACACTCTACACACATAAAAATAATAAAAATAAAAATAAAAACCTTTGTCGGTTAAGCAATAGAGCCAAAAGCCGAAGCCACTGCATATAGCTAACAATCGCATGAGGGTGACTGAAGGTAAAATTAATATAATTTGGCTATAAATACAATGTATATTTCTTGTTCACATTTAGTTGTGTGTGGGTATCGAGTACTTCTTGTTCACCTTTAGAAGGAGATTGGAACGTACTTGAGGTTTTTTATTCGTTTGTGAGGTCTCATTCTAGATGGAAGAAATTACCAAATTCTTGGGTTTTTTTACTCTGCTTTCAGAGTAGACTTCGGATTTAGTGATGAATTGAATTTATTGGAATCTTCTGAGTTGTGTTATAAGGTGGAGGAGGTTTGATGAATTTAGGTTTTGAAGTAATCTGTAAGAGCAAGACGCAAAGAGATGCAGTGGTCTGTTTTTGAGTAGATAACACACTTGTACCCCAAGCAAGTCAAGTTTTTTTTTTACAAATATGCCACATTGCCACTAAACCCTTTTTTTTTAATGTGGAAAACACCCAAACGTTGTTCTCTGAGTTGTGTTTTGCACAATGAAAATTAAGTTGAGTATTTTGAAAACAGAAAACTGAATGCATGTGTCAAACAAGAATGCAACGGTGAGGCCCATGAGTTTAAAAGAAAAAACGCAAACAAAAATCAGAGACTCAAAATAGCCTTACCAAACAAGATCTAACAAGCAAATCAATTGGATCTTATAGGCCCAACAAGTTAATTAACAACCGTAAATATAATGGGTAGAATCCAAAAGCTTTGTTTTTTTAAATGTCTTGCGTTGTATCAGTAACTAGGTAAAAAGGCAAGCAAGCAATACAAAAATCCTGGTAACTTGGAAGACAAGGAGAGCAAGTACTTTTTTAAGAACTATAACATATTGATATTCTTTGTTCCTATAAGGGACATTATCTTTTATAAATAATCTTTTAGCCGAATTCTCTAGTAATGGAACCACATATTGTTGGGGATATTACACAAAGTAATAATGGAAGAATAAGGTTAACACAAAAGACAAACAAAAAATAGATAACTTAGAGGAACCATATCGTTTTCCTTAGACAATATTTACCCCCCACACTTTTATTGCTAGAGGGTCATCACAAATTTGTCACCAGGATACAACCAATATGTTAAGTTCTACAGATAGTAATTCCAGAGAATGACCACAAGATTTCTTGTGTTTCTCTCAAACTTACTCTTTTGTGGAGTTAGTTTTTTCAAGAGAACATAAGCCCTCTATTTATACCTATAGGGTTATGTTTCATGAAAAGGCACATATGGAGAGTTAGTTATTTTTCAAGTGAACATAAGTCTATTTCATGAAAAGGCACGTATGGAGAGTTAGTTATTTTTTTCATAAAACGGTAAACAAAGATTGAAGCCTCTTCAACCTTTTTGAATAGTTACCAGAAAATTCTGCAATTAATTCTAGAAAATTTCAAAAAATTAATATTTTCGAATTTTCATTTAGAAAATTCCAGAACTTGAATTTTTACTTTATGAAACCATATTCTCCAAACTCAAATATCATTATTACAACCTATTCTTATATATACCTATATATACAACAATCCCCCACTAGGTTGTAATAATATGTCTCACTTGATTGATATCCTATCATGCATAATGGAAGGTGTCTTTCAACTTAAACCTCCCTTCAGTGTAATTTCTCAAGAAATCAACAGAGTTAATAGTGACTTGATGCTTAAACCAAAACTTTTATGTGTTGAAATCGAAAACAACACACACATGAGAACATCCACAACACATTTAGAAATCCAAGTTGTTAGCACTATGATGGCCTTGTGCTCTACCCGGTTTAGTGAACATGTACAAAAAAAAAAAAACCCTTTAACTCTTGCTAGAAGCGGCACCACTCCTATGTTCACAAAGGTGAAGTTCCTTCTTATGTCCTTGTTACACAAATATTTATGATTTATGAACTTTATTAAGAGTTTAAAACTCATCCTCAATTTCATCATAATAGTCTACACTAATCTATCCTGAATGAGACACAAATTTAGTGCTCTTACTAACCACGTATCAATAGCTTGTTGTTACCCTTTAAATCTTTTAAATATAATCAGTTCAAGGTTGGGTTCCCACTATTGGTGATTCTCTTAAAAGAAGGGTGTTAGTTCCACTCCATTGGATGTTATCCTTTACCAAGTCTTGAGACACACATCAGTAAAGGACCTATTTTATATATAGAATTACGTAGGCAATGGACTAGTCCAACCACACTTGACTTACCTTACATATTCTTGTTTTAGACTTTTAAGTCTAAGTTCACATTGTATACCATATACATTGTATATCAGTTCAAGGTTGACTTGCCTCATGTATACCATATGCATTGCAGTTTCACAATTACAGTACAAGGAATGGCTCACTATGGTCGCGGCCACGACACTTTATCAAAACCTTAGCCATTTTCTTTCCTTGCCTGTTACCATTATAATCAATGCTCTCAATTTAATTCTATAGTAGAGTAAGAAATACACCTTATTTCTTTAATGCTTACACATAGCACCCCCACATGTAGTGATTATCTAACTAGACATAGATGTTATCACTCACATCAATAATAGAATTAAACTTGAATATTCTATATAATAGAATATTCATCACAATTAAGTACTTTCTGGTGATCAACCTCAAGTTTTAGAAAATTTGAAAGTCTACATACTCTGAAGGCAATGTCTAGTTTAGTTCCATACATGATGCGCAACATGTACTTAATTCACTAGTAAACTCAAGCTATGCATCCGCCCTTCCAGTAATTTCTTTATTTATTATTGGAATCAGAGTGTCTTTGCCTCTTTAAAGATATTAAAATCTAAGAAGCAAGCTCTCAACACAATGAGATAACACAATTCCTAATAAAATGAGAAATTACTAATCTCAACACAATGGGATTGCTTAAATCTCAATAAAATGAGATAACATAAATCTCAAAATGAGATTATTATAGTGTACATTTCCACTATATTTTTTTTTACTTAATTCTCATTCATAAAACACTTTCATTTAATTAAGTAAGAAAATAAAACTCACAGGTCTTTCAAGTAAACTTCCTTACCAAGATCACTTTTTAAGAAAGTCACTTCACATCTTTATGATGCATACTCAAATTATATGTGGAGACACAATCCAATATTTCATTATTGATCCTTGAATGTTCAATTAATGAACTCACTTGTACTCTCTTTATTTCACAAAGAGGTACTTTCAAAATAGGATCACAATATATGCTTGTTTAAACTCGAGAAATCTACCACACATGGTAGAATTTAATCACAATGAACTTAACATCCCTCAATGTTAATTCTCAATACCTTTATCAAGTACATCTTTGATGCACGTTAGCATTCTTATGAGTCTCTGACTCGTTTAAGGGTTATCCCCCCACACTTTCTAGGAAATTATAATTCCACAATTTGAGTTTCTAAACCCCACAATTTGGGTTCTCAACCATTCCAAAATTCACATATATTCACACACACTATAATTACATATATCAAAATGTAATAATAGAATATAGTGAATTTCTTTAAAATTATATGAATGATTTTAAAGATATCAAACTAATAACATAAATAGTTACTAGTGTATAGATATCAAAATTCTATCTTTTTCCCTTTGTTTCAAGCCTTTTACTATTAACCTTAGACCAAAAGATTTTATATCTTATTCTAATACCCACTCATAACCAATTGCTTTTAAAGCTAGATATAGATCCATTAAGACCCAATTATTATTAAATAATATTGAGTCTATCTCATCATTAATAGCTTTTACAATAGAAAGCTACATCTTTTTAGAAACACAAAACTTTCTAAAACTTTAGCATCGCTTCCCTCAAAGAATACCATGGGTATTTAATTAGGACTACACTTTTATTACCTTTAACAAGGTAAACAAGAGCTTCACATGAAATAAAATTTGGATTAAAATCCTTTTTATTTCTCAAACTTTGACTCCACCTTTGTTCACATTTAAATCTTTAATATCACTTAATGTGATATTTAAGATTGGAATCATTTACTCGTGTTTAAGTAGGTATCAGGGTATCCTTGAAATCATTTTTGAATTTAAACTCAATAAATTCAATATCCTTTGATTTCACTCTTATATTAAACCTTTAAGTCTAATAAACTACATACCCTCAAATTTACTCAAAACCTACATATACACTTTATATAGCTCTTTGACTAATTAGTCATTTTTGGTCTATCATTTACAAAAGGTTAAACACCCCCACAGTTAAAAATTATAAGCATTAGTTACTTTCTCATTTCATAACACATGAAATACTTTTGAGATGAAACTCTTTTATGCACATAGCATACACTAAGCAAAGCTTCTTCCCATTGATCAGATAGGAATTTAGCTAATTGCACTCAAGTTTATGGCATTCACCATATCAAACAGAGTTCTCTCTTTTGACCAAACAATTTTATTAGGGTGTATAAGGGACTGCACTTTAGTGGATTATGATATGTTTCTCAAAGAGAATAATATACATTTAGAAATATTCAACATTTCTAGTTAATACACCATTCAATTCAAATCATCATACTTATATAAATTATATCACACTTTGACATAAATTTCAAGAATTTGAAATTTAAAAGTCTCAATCTAGCATGCCACAAATAAAGAATCAACAATATAAGCACAAACAAAACATATTGATAAATAACACTCAGATAGTAGCATATCCATTGCCTACTAATATCTCATTCTTGGACAAGACCATTCTTAAATTACAAATTGGCTTTTCTTGATATTAGGTACATGAAAATATAGCATTGGTCAAGAGAACTTACTGTCAAAACTCAATTTCACTTCAACAATGCACTTTCCATGAACTTTTGTTTTGCTATGGATGTCCACAAGCACCTCTAGTTCTATGGAAGACTCCTTATAAGTCTTAAATTGTGCCATGCAGTTGCACACATGCAACATTGCACCTGAATCAAAACACCAATTGGAAGGATTTGTAATTACAGCCATTTGAAATATAGTGATCTTTATTACATACATCACTCACCATAGCAATAATGTCCTTAATGACAATTGCTTCATTGGCATTTCCATCTTCGTCCTTTTTATTCTTTAAGAACTTACATTCTCAAATGTAATGGTCTTTCTTTCTACAAAGGAAACATGACATTCTACTTGTCATTGTTGGGATCCTTATAGTTGTTCTTCTAAAACAATTCACTCACTTATTCACATTCAAGTGTTTATTGTTCTTACTAGAACTTCCAATTTTAACATTGTTCACATTCACTTTAGAATCGGTGTTAGATGATACACCTCTAACTGGACTTTCCTCTTCAATTTTGTAATGTGGTCTGAATTGATCTAAAGTGAGATCTTCTGACATGTTCCTTAATGTCTTGACATAGTATAGAAAATCACTTAGGAAAATATTCTTATACTCTATCACTTTAAAAGTTTAAATTCCCATCCTTTAGATTTTTCTACTTCACTTTATAACATTTAAACATGTTAAAATTTCATTTTTATATCTCAATTCAAATAAATTCGCAACACATGCAAATATTTTAACAAAGAAACTTATCAATCAATTTAAAATTCAAATTGCCCATGAACAAGAAATTCATACGTTCAATGTTCAAACTATGAACATGGCTTTTAATGCATTCACAATGTGAAAGAATCACCACCTTGTCTTGCCAACAAAGAAACTTGTTTCTTTAAGCCTTATTACATTGAATCTTCTTTATGATTGATTCATCATTTGAAGAACTCTTCAAATCCAAGCCAATTGCTCTTTCTACTGTGTAAAATTGGTTCCATCAAAGCGATCCAATTTCACCAAACCATGGTTCAACATCTTCAAAGTTGTACCATTATTTACTCCTTGTCTTGTAGTCAAATATTGTCTAAGATTGTTGGGGATATTACACAAAGTAATAATGGAAGAACAAGGTTAACAAAAAAGACAAACAGAAAATAGATAACTTGGAGGCACCATATCGTTTTCGGTAGATAATATTTGTCCCCCACACTTTTGTTGCTAAAGGGTTATTGCAAATTTGTCACCAGGATACAACCAAGATATTGGGTTTTACAGATAGCAATTCTGGAGAATGACTACAGGATTTCTTATGTTTCTCTCAAACTTACTCTTTTGTGGAGTTAGTTTTTTTAAGAGAACATAAGCCTCTATTTATATCCATAGGGTTATGTTTCATGAAAAGGCATATATAGAAAGTTAGTTATTTTCAAGTGAACATAAGCCTGTTTCATGAAAAGGCACGTATGGAGAGTTCGTTATTTTTTTCATAAAATGGTTAACAAAGATTGAAACATTTTCAACCTTTTCAACCTTTTTGAATAGTCACCAGAAAATTCTAAAATATTTCAGAAAATTAATATTTTCGAATTTTCACTTATAAAATTCCAGAACTTGAATTTTCACTTTCTGAAACCATATTCTCCAAACCCAAACATCATTATTACAACCTATCCTTGTATATACCTATATATACAACACATATAATATAATACGAATTTTGGAGAAAGAAAATTAAAAGAAAAAAAAAATCTAAAATGTCACAAGGGAAGAAAGATTACTAGCAATTTAGTACAGAAAATGAAACATGAACTGGCATATATGGGCACAACCAATCTAACCTTTGGTTTATTTTTCTTTTTGCTTATTTTTTATTGTCAAATTGTTTATTTTTCTTTTTAGCTTTATCTACATTACTCTCAACAAAAGGTTTTCAATTTCAACTAAATAAATTGTTCCCAAACAGACACGCACCAATATATTTTACCATCTAGATCAATTGTTATTGTCATTCAACTAATATATTTGAAAGACTCATCTTGTTGATATTGTCTAACTTCCGTCTAAGCTAAGTGGCTTGGCCACCAACCAATACCATGACCATACAAAATGTGTTTCGTTTCTAAGTTCTAACCCAAAATATTGTTTTTATTTAGTCAAAATAATACATGCATTTTGAGAAAGTATTACAATTTGGTATTATGAATACTTGCGAGAATGTTCATGCTGAGATGTTTCCCATTCTGAGAAAGAACTTTTTGTTTAAAGTATTTATGATAATTTAGAAGTAATTTGATATTTGTTCACCTTTAACTAGCAATATCACGGTATTGAAAGTATATGTTGTGGATTATTGAATATAGGAAAATGATTAGCTTTGAAACATATGATGATATAAGCACCTTGACTTAGTACTGTAGCCAAGTCCTAAAAAGGGGATTGCACTTTTGGTAGCTCCAACCAAAAAAAAAAAAAACAAAACAAAACAAAACAAAACAAAGATTTTATTAGTCTTAGGTTGTGTTTGTTTCTGATGCTAAAGAAATACGAAAAATATTTTACACTATCAATTGTGTATGGGTTGGCTGCAAAAAACTCAGTCAAACCAAAAATGAATTTCAGTTGTGTGTAAAATTTTGTGAGAGTGCCTTTTTCTTCTCAACATAGTAGCCCAAAGATACTGGGCCAAATAAATATTCTTGGTGGACTGGGCTTAGTTCACCGCAGCTAAAAGGGCTATTTAAGAACCGAGTGGTGCACAAAACAAGCTTCCTACAATACAAATCACTAACAAGAAAAAATATCTGTATTGAATGACATTTCAACAGCAAAGGAATGCACAACAAATGAAATACAATGTAAGAAAAGGTTAGCGATCCTCGAATTAGTGAGGTGCATTTTATTGATTTTCTTTAGTTATAATTACAGTGCTCACTAAGACGTGATGCAAGGTTCAACTAAGTTCAAAAATTACAGACTTTGATAGCTATTTAAGCTTTCAAGACTTGCAAAGTTTGAATTTGTTGAATCCGAGCATGTGCTATAGTGGGTGTCTCTGGGATACTGGGAGCGGTTCCTCTGTTTTCTTTTGATTTTACAGAGCTCTTTTTTATAGTTCTATAAGACTCCAGAAAATGGCCATGAATGCTTGAATGATCTAATCAAAGATGAATCTCTATCTGAATCTGAATGCCCTTCAGCATGGTCCCCTTCCTCCTTTCATAGCACAGCTCGGGCTCCGGGGTACTAGTTGATTTCTCCCTTTTGCCCCTTAAAGTTCGTGCCGTGCCAGGTTGCTCAGGGTTATGTCGTTTCCTTTTTCTCTCATAGTTTCTTGCTTTTGGTGCAACCAAACGAAAGTCCCTTAGCTAGTTTTCTATTTCCAGACTTCTTCGTTGGCTGGTCTTCAGCTATTTGGCTTTTTCTTCTCAGCACTCCAGCTTTTTCAGTTGTACTCTTCCTTGTCACTTTCTCCAAATGGTCGGAATCATGGCTCCTATGTTTTTGCTTCATACCTCCTGGCTCCACTGCATGTCTAAAGGACAGGACCTGCATGCTCTTCGTCTTTTGTCCCTCTTTAAATTTGCTTCAATCTTACTTCGCGTCCAGGGATCCCCGGACTCTAGGGACTTCTGGGATCTTGGCCCAGCCCTTCTTTCTGAGCTTTCTTTGATTTGCTGGTTCTGCCTGGTCTGGGCCCTTTTTGTTCTTTCATGGGTCTTTGCATCCCAATCCTTTTAGGCCTCTTGCCCTTTTCTTCTTTCTTTTCTCTTTTTCCTTCATTGTGTAAGCCCAACCCTCTTATTTTCTCTTAGTTTATTTATTTATTTTTGTGAAATGAGCCCAACGTGTTATTTTTTTGGGCCTTAGTTTATGACCAATTTTGAACCTCAACATTTAGGCCCCCGAGCTTATGGGTTACCTGCAGCCCATGCGTGAGTTTTTTGCAGGACTTCTTCCGTTTTAACCTTTCTTCGAGGATCCTGATCATCAATTCTTTTTGGTCTTTGGTATCCTGGACCCTTTGCTTCTTTTTTGTTTGTAACTCCTCCTTTTTTCATGGGACACGACAGTTTGAGTTTCGAAAAGGAACTTCCACCACCTACTTTTACATTTCCCATAACTCCCATTAATAACTACGGATAACTTTTTCCTCTTTAAATTTAATTCCTGGCAACTGGCGCGTCTTTCCACATATTGTCTTCTCTAACTGCTCTTATTTCTTCATTCTAGCCTTTTCACATTACCCTTTTTCTTGTCTGCCTGAATCTTCCAATCCCAACTTTCTCACCCCCCTTTCCCTTTTTTTTCAGTCTGGTTGTTGGTTGCTTCTTCTTCTTTTTCTTTTTTTAACTCTCTTCTACCTTCGAGGCACCTATTGTCTCAATGGCTTCTTCTTCTTCTTCTTCTTCTTCTCGAAAAAGAAAAGAGCGTAATCCTAGTCCCTTTAAGGGTGAAGGTTCCTCTAATTCTGCAGATGAGTCTCAAGAGTTTATTAGGCGACCTGCTTTTCCCTTACGAAACCCTTGGTACACCCCTAGCTTGTTTTTCCCACAAGTGTCTCATGGTAAGGCCCCTCCATCTACTCACGCCTGGGTGTTCTCTGGTCAGGCAGGTTTTGTTGGTTCTGCTTAAGTCCCAGACCCCAGGGAGATTTTTTATCTCCAGATCAAGAAGGGACTTCGAGAAGCGGTCCCCATCTTTTTTAATTTTGTCGCCGGAAAGACCCAGGGCTGGCCCATCTAGGTGGACAGGGAACTTTCTGATGAGGAATTTGTGGGCCACTTGGAGCGTGCCAGTGTCCTGAAGGCAGTGGCTATTTCCAGGAATCTTGAGGGTTTCAGAGATGCCCAAGGCCTTAGGCATTTGGTGCGCCGTTGATGTCCTGCTCTGCACACTTTCTCTTTTTCTGTTGGTGAACTGACTGTCACCTTGGAGGACGTGGTCAACAATTTTCTTCTTCTGATGCTTGGGGATGAAAACCGCTTTGATATTAATCTTTCTGATGAGGATCTCAGGGTAGAAGAAAAGTTATTTGCTCACTTTGGTAGACGTACTGCTTCTTCTGGTGGGAAACTAGCCAGGATAGGTAGGTGGGGTGTGAATCTTTCGCGCAAGAAAGATAAGGAAGTTAGGCAAGCCGGGTTCCTCGCATTCTGGCTTAGCAAGTTTCTATTCAGCAAGTTCCTTGGGTATGGAACCAAGTCCACTTTTTTTCCCTTGGCGATTAAGTTGGCTCAAGGCGCTCAATATCCTCTAGCCCCCATGTTTTTGGGCCATGTTTATTCTCAATTGGATTAGCTTCATGGAGATGAAGTCGAAGGTGATTCTTGTTATGTTATTACTTCTTCTCTTCATTGTGCCATTCTCCAGGTATTTATGTGGGACCGTTCTTCGATTACTTTAGCAAGGTGTAGGAATTTAAAGTTTGTAAAAGATAAGTTTCAAGGATCCCCTGATGTGGTTAAAGGGCTTTGTGGCAGCTCAACCGACAGCCACCCTATTATTTTCCGTTGGCTAAGTCTGAAAGGTGGCATCCTTAACTTGGTTGAATTATTTGATCAAGTAGGTTATTTGCATAGGTGCTCTCCCCGGGAGTTTGGCCTCGGTTTTGTTTATGATTCTATGTTATCTCCTTTTCTGACTTCTACACTGAATACTTTTGATTTGCGTCATGGTGATAAGGGTAGCTTAGCGTACCTTGCTTGCATTAGTCCTTCCTGATTTCCTGTGCTTTCCTCAAGTGGTCCCCGGTATACCCATTATTCGGCGCACCGAGTACTTTGGCAGTTTGGCTTTGATCAAAATATTCCTTCAATGTTCAACGATGTAGTACCATCTCTTCCTTCCTTGGATCCTTTCATGAGACTCCAGGCTTTCTCCTATTGGTCACGAAGGAGTCCTCAGTTTGTAGTGCCCAACTTTCAAAGAGGAGTTTTTGCTTCTAGTGGTTATGCTAATTACTGGATGAGGGTGCAAAAATATTTTGTTGATTATGCTGGTACTGGGATAATAAAGAGAGTTCACAACCCTAACATTTCTTCTGTTCCAACATCCAACAGGCGTTTATCCCTACCTACTGCTAGTATTGTTTCTTCTACTGTGAGTAGTAAAATAGGCTTCGTAGAGTGGCACGCTTCCAAGATGTGATCTTGTAATTGGTTCTTCTGCTGAGGTACCAATTAAGAAGGGGCGGTAGATGCCATAAGTGCTAGTACTCCCATTGGCATGATTAAGGGAAAAACAATTAAGCAGGAGAAATTGAAGGAGGCTGCAGTTGAAGAAAGTGTAGGGGGTACTGGCTCTAAGTCAAAAAAGAAGAAAACTGGAAAATCTTAGAAACAATTGGTGTTTGCTGAGGAAAAAGAAGTTGAGCAACCCTTGGTCATAAAGGGCCGGGTGAAGACTAAGGTAGAGTCTTCTTTTCCCTAGGTTCCTGTGAGTTCTTCGGTTCATGGTTCTTTGGGACCCTCTGGACACACCCATAGTAAACAATAGAGACCTGGAGACCCTGTTGAGAAAGAGAGAGAGAAAGGAAAGGCCTCTTTCCTTCTTTTCTCTTTTAGGTTGCAGTTTTTGTTGTTTCTTTTTAAGCTAATGAGTGATTGTCTTTCCTACTGTCCAAACGTAAGTTAGATCCTAAGAAGGGTAAAAGCCAATCCTCTTGTGAAGATGTGGTATGGTTTTCCCTTATCTGTGTCTTCTGCTACTTGCTCTTTATTTCATAAGTGTTGTGTATCCGTGCTGCCCTGTTGCTCATGCCTTATTCTTTTTTTTGTTTATGTTGTTCCCCCTTCTTTTTCTTCTTTAGGTGAAGGTTGCTCCCCCTGTGGTTAGTGAGACTTTGGAGAAGGAGACAGCTACAGCTGCATGCCAGAGTACGGAAGGGGGGGCTCCTAGTGGTGGCATAGCTAAGGAGACTAGGCAACCAATGCATGATGTCCAGGCTGCCTAGGATCCTTAGGCTCCCAAGCTTCCCACGTCCCCAGGTCCTCAATTTGAACAGATTCTCAGTCCTGTCAAGACCATGTTACCTCAAACTAGGTTAAGTTCAAAGACTTTGGGAGACACATCACCATCCGGGCAAACAAGTAAGCCTTACCTTTTTTTTTATATATATATAGCGTTTTAATTTTATTTCTTTTGCATCCCCCTTTTTTTTTTCTTCCTCTCCTCTGAGTTCTTTCTTTCTTTTCTTTCTTTTTCCAGGCCAAGTCATTGCGAGATCTATCTCTGGTGCTACCTCTTCTTTAGAATCGAAGGATTCTGAAGATGGGTGTTGATTGTCCTTACTGAGTTCTCTCTCTCTTTCTTCCCTTCTCCTGTATTTCTGTTATGGCAAAGCCCCCTGTATCCCTGCCTTCTTTTAGCCATTTTGCTAAGGCTTCCTCACCTTTTCTTCAACTTGCCATATGTTCTTTCTCAGAGTCCTTTAAGAAGTCAGAAAAGCAAGAGGAGGAAACTCTGCCCCAAGAGGCCGATACTGGTTTCTCCTCTACCCTCTTTTGCTCTTTATTTCTCCTTCTTTTTTTAGACGAAGGAGCTAAGTTTGTCCCTCCCCTTTCCTCACTTTTTTTTTTTTTTTTTTTTTGCAGGAGTTAATGCTAGTGTCAAAAATCCTGAACTTGTGATTCCTGAGAGGGGTGTAGAATCTGCTCAGGTTGCTGGCCCTCGTACTGCCCAGAGGGTTGAAGGTTCCTCAGCCTCTTCTGGTGGTAATGCAACAATGACGGAGGCTCCGGAGATGGTTGTTTTAGATCCTACTTCAAGGCTCCCTACCATTTTGGCTCACTTCGATCTTCTAGAGTTCAACAACCTCCTTGCTAGTCACTTTTGCCACTTCGGGCCCTCTTATGGTAGCTTTTTGCGGTTCTCTGTGCCTGTGGAAGGCCTGCCACTGCTAGAAGGGCTGTTTAAAAGTCATGGGGATTTTACCATTGGTTTCAGAGGATGAGTATTTTTGGGGAACATTCTGATGGAGCTGCTGTGCGCCGTGTTAATTTCCTTGAGAGATTCTTCGCTAGACTCTCTATCTGAGGAAAAGCTTTTGGAATGGAGGGGAGTGGTTCAGGATCTCTTGGAAGCCAAGTTCAACCTTTCCTTTTTGCTAGAGTACCTGTGATCATTGGCCCACACGCTATTCTAGAAGCAAGCTTCTAAGAGTATTGATGCTGAGATTGCTACTGCTGAGGAAGCCTTAGCTTATGCTCACAAGACTTTGCAAGACTTGAAGGTTAAGAGGCAGAGGGTTTTTTCTTCTTCGGTTGTCCCTACTCTCTCCTCAGATGGCTCTTTGTTGGCTGGCCTTATTTCTTAGCCTTCTCTCTTTTTTTTTTTTTAGCTGGTTTGGATGTATATGGTCAATTTGGGGTTGTATAAGTTTTCTATCTCTTTGTTTGGACATTGCTTTTGGCTTTTCTCTCCTCTTTTTTTTTTTACATAGATCTGCATCTATGTTTTGAGACTGCTTCTATGTATTTGTGCCTTAGGATTGCTTCTAAGTATTTGTGTTTCAAGATTGCTTCTAATTTTTCCTAACGGCATATGGATCTTCTTTTCTTTTTTTTTTTTTGTCTTTCCCCTTTTTTTTTTCTTTTTGCACTGAGTCCTAGTCCATGATTCCCACAAGTTTTGCTGCAGGTTCCAGAAAATTACCCACCCCTTTCTTTTTGGTTGTGCAAGTACTGAACTGGGTACATTGGGTGATATATTTTTTTTTTGTCCTAACTCATAAACTTGGCAGGTTTTTTTTTATCAAGTACTGGGCTAGGTATCCTCAGTATATGCCTAAGATCCTAGACCATGTTTTTGAAACTTAACTGTTTGTAATTATCTACGGGGTGATCCTAGGTCATGCATCAAAAATATTTCCCCAGGTATCCTCCCTTTTCTTCTTGGTTGCGTAAGTACTAAACTAGGTACATTGGACGATATATCATTTTTGTCCCAGCTCATAAACTTAGCAGGGTTTTTTTTTAATATATCAAGTACTGGGCTAGGTATCCTCAGTATATGCCTGAGATCCTAGACCAAGTGTTTGAAACTTAATTGTTTGTAGTTATCTGTGGGGTGATCTTGGGTCATGCATCAAAAAGATTTCCCCAGGTATCCTCCCCTAATCCTATCTGTGTTAGGACTTTGTAATACTTAGGTTTTAATAGCTGAGAAATATGGAGAAATTTCATTTAAAACATAAACATCATTCATGGAACACAGCAAATCTAACAAAGATAGTAAGGGCCATAGAGTGTCCTTCTACCATGGGTTCCTGAACAAAAATTACTTAAGCGATAATATGTAAAAGAAAGAAACACTTAGCAGATTGGAGAGTTGGCAAAAGGATTCCAGTGTACTGAGACCTCTCTCTTCTTATGCATAGTACTATTTTAGCCACTTCCCATTTATAGGCTCCGTCAGGATTGTCCCATCTTCCTTTGTAAGGTAGTAATACCCACTATCATGGGCCTCCCTGATGATGTAGGGTCCTTCCCATTTTGGGGCAAATTTGGAGGGTCTCGGTAGGCTTATTCTCACATGCTCTGCTGTCCTTAGTACCAGCTGCCCTTTAGTGAAAGTTCTTGGGCGTACTGTTTATGCGTATGCTTTAGTCATTCTTTGCTGGTACCTCTGGCTTCTTCTCTTGCCTAGCTCTCTTTCTTCCTCTAACCCTTCAAGGTCTGCTAATCTCCTTTCATTGTTTGTGTCTTCGGTGTCATCCTGACTTTCTTCAAGTACTACTCTTGGTGTGGGAACAATTAATTCTACTGGGCTAATGGCTTCTGTCCCATAGACCAGGGAGAATGGTAAGAATCCTGTGGCTGTCTTTACAGAGCTCTTGCATGCCCAAAGTACATCTGCCAAGTGGTCACTCCATTTTCCTCTATACTCCTGCTTCATTTTTTTAAGGATCTTCAATATCGCCCTATTAGTGGCCTTTGCCTGGCCATTTCCTTGTGGGTAGTACGGTGTAGATCTTCCATGCTGGATGTAGTAAGCCTCAATCAGCCCCTTCATGTCTTTATTTATGAATGGGGTTCCATTGTCACTGATCAACCTCTTGGGAATCCTAAACCTTGTAATGATATGTTCTCGAATGAAGTTTGCTACAATTGCTCCAGTGGCTTTTTTCAAAGGGATGGCCTCTACCCATTTTGTAAAGTATTCGGTAGTTGCCAAGATCCATATGTAACCACTGGATGGGGGATTTATAGGCCCTATGAGATCAAGCCCCCAAGTTTGGAAAGGCCATGGGGTTGTCATATCCTACAACATATTTGGGTGAGAATGGATTGCATCCCCGAGGACTTGGCACGCATGGCAGGTTTTGACTAACTCCTCAGAGTCCCTTTTCATTGTTAGCCAGTAGTACCCTAACAGTAGTAACTGCTTATAAAGCCTTCTTTTTCTTGGATGACTTCCACAATCACCAGAACGAACTTCCCTGACTACTTCCCTAGCTTCCCTTGGTCCCAGGCATCTTAGGAGATCCCCGCTATATCCTTTTTTGAATAAGATCCTGCTCTACAAAAAGTACCTGACTGTGATTTTTTTGAGCTGGTGGGCCAGTGCCCTGTCAGTTGGTAGGATCCCTTGAGCCAAATATTCCATGAAGGGAGTCCTCCAATCTTCTGTAATGAATATTGCATAGCTTTCTTCCTTGTCCATCGAGGATCGGCAGTCTTGACATTTCTCCTATATAGTTGCTGATTCTTTGTTCATATTTGGCCAGTAGTATCCCAGGCACTGCATCCTCCTATATAGGCTGAGCTTTTCTGAGGTCCCGCAGACTTGGGTATGTAGCTCTTCCAACCTTAGTTTCCCCTCTTTCTCATTAATACATCTGGATAGGATCCCTCCAGGCAACCTCCTGTATAGTTCTCCTTTTATTAGAGCGTAGTCCTTCAGCTCCTTGACACTCCCTCCAGATCTTGTTTCTTTCATTTTCTCTTTCACTTCGCTCGTCCAGTCCCATTGCTTGGACTCTCTGGATGATATCCTTTTGAGGATTTTTAAGATGGAATGCTCCTGCCTTCCTATTCTGACCAGAGTGTCTTTTCCCTTGAATGGTACCTGGGATCCCAGGGTGGCAAGCGCATCCGTGAACCTGTTTTCACTTCTCTGCATGTACTCTATGCTAAAGGTCAGGAATTCCTACTTCAGCCTCTGCGCCCAAGTCCTGTAAGCTGCCAAACTTTGTTCCCTTAGTGCAAAGTCACCTTTCACCTGAGAGACTACAAGATTAGAATCTCCCAGCACTCTCATGTGTTTCACCCCAATACTGAGTGCTATAGCTAACCCGGTCAAGTACGCCTCATACTCAGCTGCATTATTGGAATAGGAGAAACCAAACTTGAAAGATAGAGGTATGGTGTCCCCATTCTCACAACTCAGTACAATTCCTACCCCATTTGAGGTTGCTGTAGCTAACCCATCGAATCTCATTGTCCATTTCTTTCCTAGGGTTTCTGCTACTGCTACCTCACCTAGGATCTCTTCACTTAGTGAGGTTTCCTCCTTCCCTAGGAACTGTGCTAGGAGCTCAGCTATGACTTGACTTTTGACAGCCTTGGAGGTCCTGAGGCCTATGTCATATTAAGAAAGCAAGACCAGCCACTATGCTATTCTTCCTATTAGGAGGGGCTAATGCAGGAGTACTTTTATGGGGTGTGACTTAGTCACTAAAAGGATTTGGTGAGCTGAGAAATACCTCTTCAGTCTTTGGGATGCGTAAATGACCACTAGGCAAGCCTTTTCTATCTTGGGATACCTGGTCTCGACATCCTTGAGTGTCCTGCTTACATAGTAAACAGGTTGCTCATTCCCATCATCATCTTTTTACGCCAGCAGGGCTCTTATTGCTTGGGCATTCAATGCCAAGTACAATAACAGGAGTTGCCCACGTACTGGCGCCTGAAAAGTGGGCAGATGATTCATAATTTGTTGGATCCTTTGGAAGGCTTTCTGTTGCTCTACTCCCCAGGTGAACTCAGTTCCTTTCTTTAATAGCTTGGATAAACCTCCTGTGACTGAAGCCAGCCTTGGCACAAATCTCCTGATGTAGGAGACTCTTCCTAGGAAGCTTTTGAGCTCCCTCACTGTTGTTGGTCTTTTCATAGTGGCAATGGCTGCAGCTTTGGCTGGATCCACTCTTATGCCTCTGTGATGTACTAAGAACCCGAGGAACTTTCCCGCAGATACTCCAAAGACACATTTCATAGGGTTCATGCGTAGTTTGTATTCTCTGCATCTTTTGAAAACTTGCTCAAGCACCTAGAGGTGTCCTGTCCTAGTTTTGACTTGACCACAATATCATCCACATAATCTTTCATTTCTTTATGCATCATGTTATGGAAGATGGCTGTCATGATTTGCTAGTATATGGCTCCTGCATTTTTAAGGCCAAAAGGCATCACAGTGTAATAAAAATTCCCGATTGGTGTCCTGAATACTGTCTTCTCAGCATCTTTGGTAGCCATACAGATCTAGTTGTACCCACTATACCCATCCATGAATGAGAACATAGAACTTCCCGCAACTGAATCCACAAGGAGGTCAATATTAGGCGAAGGGAACTCATCTTTTGGACATGCATTATTCAGGTTGCGGAAGTCCACACAGCAACGGATCTGGCCATTCTTTTTCTTCACAGGTACTATGTTAGAAAGCTATTTGGGATGTTGAATGGGCTTGATAAAACCAGCTGCCAACAGCTTTTTGACCTCCTAGTTTATCTAGGCTTCTACATCAGTGTGAAAAACCCTAGCTGATTGGACTACTGGTTTAACGCCTGGGTCTACATTGAGAGCATGGGCCACGAGCCCAGGATCCAGGCCAAACATCTCATCGTAGGTCCATGCGAACACATCCATGTATTCTTTGAGTAAGGCTACCAGTGGCTCCCTTTCTTGTGCTATCAACTGGCCACTGATGGAAACAAGCTTCTGGGATCCTAGCTTAGCCCCTAAGTTTATTTCTTCCAATTCTTGCTCAAGCTGGATCTGTGTTTCTTTAACTAGTTCCTCTGGGACTTCCTCTTGAGCTACCATACATTCTGGTGGTCCGAGACCCTCCTACACAATGCACTCAGGCCCTTCGCACCTTCACAAGCGGTAAATTAATCTTCCCCCAGGTTCCCGTACTACTACACATTCCCGGGATCCTAAAGTGCTAGGCTCCTTCTTTTGCCTTTTTCTCTTCAAGAGGTTTCTTAAGTCATGGGTACCTCCTCCTTCTTCTTTTTCCAAGATAGGTGCTCCTAGGGTCCCTGGCATGGGACTCTCATCATCAGGTTCCAACTCATCATAGAACATTGTTTCTACAAAGTTTATTTCTCCTTAGCTGAAAGGGTTATGGTTGGCAGGGATCCTTACAAGCCTCCCGTTCAATCTCCCCTTGACAAACTGATGGTATGTGGATGGTATAAGGCGGTACTTATGGAGCCATGGTCGTCCCAGCAGTACATGGTAAGACACCTCTGAGTTGATTACATGAAATCTGGTTAAGACTACTATTGGCCCCACTCTTAGGGCCAGCTGTATATATCTCTCGGTTGATTCTGCTGATCCTCCAAATCCGGTTATTTCCATGGGAGCCCCTAGGATGCTCCTTCTTACTAGGCCTATGGCTTTCAAGGTGCTTAGGGCTATGAGGTTGAGTGATACTCCTGTGTCCACCATTGCTCTTCTGATTTGGACACCGTTTATGGTGGCCATTAGATAAAGGGGTCTGCAGTGGTCTAGATGTTCAACCTTCATGTCTTCATCAATGAAAGTTATGGCATTGGTTGTCTCTAGGAAAGCTCGACTGGCATGTGATTCTGTTGTGAAACACTCCATTCCTGAATATGCTGCTATAGTCATGAAAGACTCTGTGGCCACCCTTCTTGCTTCTGGTCCAAATCCTAGCTAGTTGAATAGTGACCTGAACTTTGGATTCTTTTGGAGGGTCCTGACTATGTTTGGGTGGAAAGATCCTTCTAGCTCTTCTGCTTCTGCCAGATTCCCATGGATTACTACAGTCACCACCCCCTTTCCTTTGTGGTTAGGCAAGGGGTTCCTTTGTACTTTTGGCTCCTTCTGGGTGAGCTCCAGGGTTCCTTCTCTTAGCTTCCTATGAAAGAGCCTATAAAGGGTCCAGCAATCCTTGGTGGAATGCTTAACATAATTATGAATCCTGCAAAATAAAGGATTTTTCCTTTCTTCCTCGGTTGGTGGTCTGGACACAGTGAATGGCCTAATCACTACATCCCCGATCCATTTGTCCAAAACATGGTTTAATTCTTCTGCGGTACATGGGATCACTGGTGGTTCTTCGAACATTTTTTCATCAGGCCTCTTCCTCTTTTCTCCCACCGATGCTGTAATGGCTTAGGACGCTGGCATCCTCCTTGCCCTCATAGTTTGTGCTGTCCTTCTAGTTCTCTGTAACAAGTCAACGAACTGTGTGATACATAAATTTTTGAGGTTGAGTCTGTAATCGAAAAGCATGTTAGATATGCAAGTCTCTACGAGCTCTTTTTCTTCATGGTCCCCATAACAATCTAGGGACACATCTTCAAATCTTTTGATGAACTGGACGGGATCCTCTTCAGGCCTCTATCGTACCATCTGAAGGCTTTGGAAAGTGACCTTGTCCTCACCAAGGTAATATTTTGCATATAATCTCTCCATCATCTCATCCCAAGTTTTAACGGACCTAGGTCTCAGTGTGGTGTACCAAGTGTATGCCCTGTCCACTACGGACTTAGCAAACTTTCTTAGGCACAACTCTCAGTTTCCTGTGTAGGGGCCCATAGCATGGACGAACCTACTCACGTGTTCTACTGCGCTTCCATTCCTTCCATCAAAAGGATGGAACTTTGGTGGCTCATATCCCTTGGGATATGGCTTGCCAAGGAGTTCTGGTGGGAATGGGGGATCCCGAGAAAATTGCTTGGGGATCTCGGAAAGTTTTTCCCTTTCTTGGTCCAGGAGGGCACTGACATCTGCCAGCGTTAGGTACTAGGGGTTAGTTCCTCCTCCCACTACTAACCCTCCCTCTGGCTGGGTTCAATCTTGGTTGCCCACATGGGGGGGCATTGTCTCTGACTTCCTGTGTCTTGCCTTCTTTGAGAAGGCGAACTTCTTGTTGCAAGTCTTTCAACATTGCAGTCATCTGAGCCATGGAGTCTAGCTCCTGCCTTGCATTTCTTTGTTCTGACACGGCCTCCTATTCTATTGGGGGCACCTCACCTCTTTGTCTGGAGGCCACTTTATTTTCTCCCACGGGCTTAAAGGCCATGGGTGGCACATTAGCACCTTTACTATTCCTTGGTCTTTGAGGCATGTTCTATGAAGGGATTGCTTCTTCCCTTTTCTTTACCCAGTCCCCAATGGAGTCGCCAAAATGTGAGAGTGTCTTTTTCTTCTCAGCACAATGGCCCAAAGATCCTAGGCCAAATAAATATTCTTGGTGGACTAGGCTCGGTTCACCGTAGCTAAAAGGGTTGTTTAAGAACCGAGTAGTGCACAAAACAAACTTACTACAATACAAATCACTAACAAGCAAAAATATCTATATTGAATGACATTTCAACAGCAAAGGAATGCATAACAAATGAAATACAATGTAAGAAAAGGTTAGGGATCCTCGAATTAGTGAGGCGCATTTTATTGATTTTCTTTAGTTATAATTATAGTGCTCACTAAGACGTGATGCAAGGTTCAACTAAGTTCAAAAATTACAAACTTTGATAGCTATTTAAGCTTCCAAGACTTGCAAAGTTTGAATTTGTTGAATCTGAGCATATGCTATAATGGCTGTCTCTGGGATACTAGGAACGGGTCCTCTATTTTCTTTTGATTTTATAGAGCTCTTTTTTATAGTTCTATGAGACTCCAGAAAATGGCCATGAATGCTTGAATGATCTAATCAAAGATGAATCTCTATCTGAATCAGAATGCCCTTCAGCATGGTCCCCCTCCTCCTTTTATAGCACAGGTCGAGCTCCGAGGTACTAGTTGATTTCTCCCTTTTGCCCCTTAGAGTTCGTGTCATGCCAGGTTGCTCAGGGTTATGTCGTTTCCATTTTCTCTCATAGTTTCTTGCTTTTGGTGCGACCAAACGAAAGTCCCTTAGCTAGTTTTCTATTTCCAAACTTCTCTGTTGGCTAGTCTTCAGCTATTTGGCTTTTTCTTCTTAACACTCCAACTTTTTCAGTTGTACTCTTCCTTGTCACTTTCTCCAAATGGTCGAAATCGCAGCTCCTACATTTTTTCTTCGTACCTCCTGGCTCCACTGCATGTCTGGAGGACGAGACCCACATGCTCTTCGTCTTTTGTCCCTCTTTAAATTTGCTTCAATCTTACTTCACGTCCAGGGATCCCCAGACTCTGGGGACTTCTAGAATCCTAACCCAGCCCTTCTTTCTGATCTTTCTTTGATCTACTGGTTCTACCTGGTCTGGGCCCTTTTCGTTCTTTCGTGGGTCTTTGCATCCCAATCCTTTTGGGCCTCTTGCCCTTAGTTCTTTCTTTTCTCTTTTTCCTTCATTGTGTAAGCCCAACCCTCTTATTTTCTCTTAGTTTATTTATTTATTTTTATGAAATGAGCCCAACGTGTTATTTTTTTGGGCCTTAGTTTGTGACCAATTTTGAACCTCAACAAATTTCAATTTTAATACCATTTTCACTTGTATTTCACCTTCAAACGAATCACATCCGTTTTTAGCTTCTACTCAAACAGAGAGAGAGAGAAAGAGAGAGAGAGAGCTCACCGTCACTCCAACCTAACTCCACTGCCATCTGTGGGCAATCCTCTCATCGTCAATCAAGGTAAACTGTTCCTCCCTCATCCTCTCTCTTCCTACCTCTGCCACCAATTTTTCTCCCTCTTCCTCCCTTTGCCACCATGTCAAGATTTGACCTCACTCTCTCTCCCTCTCTCAAGATTGGTGTCTGGTTTGAGAAAGATTGGATTTTTTTTTCTTATTTCAGATTTTATATTTATATATTGGGATTTTCTATTTTAATATTTGTTTGGAAGTGTGAAAATATGATAAATTAATAGAAAATGTGATTTTTGGAGAATTTTCAAGAGCAGAACCAAACATCTTAAAATATTTTTCCAAATCATTTTTTGGGATGCAACTAGACACTTGAAAATATTTTCTTTTCAAAAAAATATTTTCACTTAAAAATAATTTCCACTCTGAAAATATTTTATATTGAGTCAAACACAGCCTTAGTTTCAAAGATGGACTTGGCTAGCTTTAGCTCCAAAAAGGGAGCTACCAGCACTCACTGCAGTGGTGCTAAATAGCTATATTGCTATTTTTTAGCACCATTGATCACAAAAGAAGAGCACAGCAATTGAGCTATAAGCAAAATTTTTTGCTTCTCAGCTATAGTGCACATCTATCTTTAGATGTGCACTGTAGCTCAAAGGGAAAAAAAAAAAAAATATATATATATATATATATATATATATATATATATATTACACTTCTCTCTCTTTTCTTAAAAAAAAAAACCTTTCCTATTTTCTTTCTCTCTCCGGGTTCTCTTTTTCCTTCTTTCTTCCTCAATTTTTTTTTCTCTCTAACTCACCAGCTAGCTCCCTCATCTCCCTCATCCCTTAACTTGCCGGCTAGCTCCCTCATCGCCAATCTGTTCCGCCGACCCAGCTAGCCGACCCACCTCAAGCTCCATTGCCGGTCTCCCCAAGCCCCATTGCTAAGTCATCCCGGTTCCCAAGTACCCAGATGGATTACCATTGTTTTCGCTATCGAAGCCTTTTCGAGTCAGGTTTACATAGCAGGCGGGCATGATAAGAACAAGAACACATTGGAATCGGCGTGGGTTTACGATCTGAGGAAGGACGAGTGGGCCGAGTTGACACAGATGAGTCAAGAACGAGACGAGCGCGAAGGGGTGGTGGTTTTTTCTTTCCTGCTGTGGACTGTTGATGGCGGTGGTGGTGGTGGATGATTGTCCTATGCTGTGCTGTGATTGAGGGTTTTTTTTTTTTTTTTAATGTATTTTCATATGGGTTTGGTGGTTGTGGTGGTGGTAGTTGATTTTGGCTATGGTAGTGGTAGTAGATGATTTTGACAGTGGGTTTGTAGATTTTGGTTGTGGTGATGGTGGATGTTTTGGCTTTGGCAATGAGTTTTGTGGATTTTGGCTATGAGTTTTGTGGTTTATGGTTGTGGTTGTGGTTGTGGTTGTGGCAGTGGTAGTGGGTTGTGGTTGTGGTTGTCATGGCTGGTGGTTTGTGGTGACTGGTGGTGATGGAGTTGTGATTGTGGTTGTGGTTTTGTTTTTTTTTTTTTTTTTTTTTCTATGTTATGGTTGCCAAAGTAGAGTGGTGGTTGTGGCCGGTGGTGGTGGTGGTTGTGGTTGTGGCTGTGGCTAATGATAGAGGTGGTTGTGGTGGGTACTGTGGATGTTTTTTTGTAGTGGGATATATTATTTTATTGTAGAAGATATATTATTTTATTGTGATGTTTATATTATTTTATTGTGTTGAAAGCTAAAATAAATCCACTGTTGCAGCACATGCATAGGTAAAATAGATAAAATAACTTTTAGTGAAGCTAAAAAACTAAATTTTTAACTCCACTATTATGGATGCTCAATCATTTAAAAGGAGTCACATCATTATTCAACTAGGGATGTAAATTGAAAATTTTAAAACATGAGTGACCAAAATAATGACAGTAATAATCATTAACAAATCAAAAAAGAGGGAGTAAAATGCAATTTGGCCAAACTTAAAAAGTGTGGAAATGTGGGAACATTCATTCAACATTGTTCATTTCCCGCGCTTGCCAAGCTAAACAGATACCAAAACCCAAAACCCAAAATGGAAGAAGAAGAAGAACAACAACACAACCCCAACCCCTGCCCCTGGGAAGCACTAGATATAGACTTAGACGATGAAGAAGAGAACCACTCATCATCACATTCACTACCACCGATTCTCCAACGCTGCTCTCAAACCCTAACCACTCAGTCCCAATCCCAAACCTCGAAGTCAAAGTCTTCCTCGCCTCCGCTCATTCCAGGCCCCGCCGGAGAGCTTCAATCTGCAATGCACCACCGCAGAAGAACCCAAGAGGAATTGGTCCCTACTCAGGAGTTCATAAGGAGAGCTGTCGAAAATCCTCATCGCCCCGATGATCATGATTTCTCTACCAATCCCTGGCTTTGCGCTCTCGATTATCTCAGCCATCAAGGTTTTATATTTTATTAATAGATTTTGAGAGTGTTAATTGCCTAATTAGTGGTTTCTGACTTCTTCGTTTTTTTCAAGGTAACGGTGTGGCGACAAGGACGACTCTGAGCGCAATCAAGAATGGGCTTAATTCGGAGAGAGTGGCTCAGGTATTGATTAATTATTGTGAATTTTATGATATTTGGATTTGTTTGTTTCCTGAGAAAACAAGAGGACAAGATGAAATAGGAAAGTGGATTTTATTTAGTTATTAGTAAAAGATTTAGGAACTGACATATGAAATAATTTTATACTTTAGATAGTTCAATTAAGTCTTTGAAGTTAGCCTCTTCCATATGTATCAAGATTATAGATATAATTTTAGCAACAATTAGAGGCTTCTTTTTTGAAACACATTATTTAAATTTTGGTTAAAATATTATTTTCGTCCTTAAAGTGTGCAGGAATTTCTTTTTTTGTCCGTAAACTTTAAAAGGTTTTTTTTTTTTTTTTTTGTCCTTAAACTATTGAAAATGTTTCACTTTTTGTCCTTAATTTTTTTTTTTTTTAAGATCCTTTTTTTATCCTTGAACTATTGAAAATTTTTTTTTTTTTTTCATCCCTATTTTCACCCCTAAACTATTGAAAAATGGTCTTTACAAAGTTTAATGACGAAAAATGAACTACATGCAAACTTTTGGGATGAAAATAATATTGTAGTCTTTTATTTATTGTCTTAAATACATGGTTGGTATTTAAAGTTTAGCACACAAGTGATTTTAGTTCCTAAAGCTTAAAGTAGTCATTTTTAGTCTCTCAAATGACATGGACAAACAAAAAAGCAGGCATGTTATCACTCCATAGGGACTAAAAGTGGTTACTTTAAGTTTGTTAGAAACTAAAAGTGATCATTTTAAACTTCAAAGACTAAAAACACTAATGAGCTAAAGTTTAGGGACAAATGGTGTATTTTAGTCTAATTTTTTTAGAACTTGACAATTATATGTTGTATTCTGATTTTATATAGTTGCTTGCATTTAGGTTGTTGCCGTTATCAAATCATGCACACCAAATGGTCTTGGTGACATGATGGTGACTCTGAAGGTAAAATTAATAAAATGTGGTGATAAATGCAATGTGTACTTCTTGTTCACCTTTACATTAGTTGTGTGGGTATTGAGTATTTCTCATCTAACTTAAATGTTTGATTTCAGGATCCTACAGGTTCGATCAATGCTAGCATACACCACAAAGTTCTTAGTGAGGGAGAGTTTGCAAAGGACATATCTGTTGGTGCAGTTTTAGTCCTCCAGAAGGTATGATTTCATTCTTTCAATTGAAAGTATTTTGGTTTGTAATGAACGTGTTTAAATCGGTATTTCTATCTTACTAAAGTAAAACCAGCATTTTTTTTTTTTTTTTGAAATAATGAAAACTTGAAGTCTTGAACTTGATTCTGTATTCATGTTGTTTACATTTGGGATTGGTCAAGACATGTTTCTCATTATTTACTTATACATTCATTTTCAGGTTGCTCTGTTCTCCCCTTCACGCTCTGCACACTACCTGAATATAACACTAAGCAACTTGGTCAAGGTACATGTTCTTCTGGTGTTCGCAATTAACCTATTCTTGGGGCTTAGTGCTTCTAGTAATAATAATAAATGAATAAAAGACTTCTTGGAGTGAGTGATTGTGGTTTGGCCACATTGATGTCTTTTTTCATTTCTTTGACATATTAGAGGTTAGAGGACATTAGTACTTGGGATTTTGTGTTTTCTGAACAATGAATGTGCTTCGGATATATGTTTGGCCAGTATCAGTGCCCATTTTGTTGATATCCACTTGTCCATCGGCTATGGATCATTTTCCTCAGTATGGATTTCTGCGGTCACTGGTATAGCTTGGAGTGAATCTCTCTAGGATACTGCATGGTGGGTACATTGTCTAATATTGCATAGTGTTATGCCAACTTGGGGCATAGATGTCAACAAAACCGAAGCTTAGACCCTTAGTTGCATGTATGAGATTGAGATGGTACAAAGATGTCTTACTGTAACAACTTCTACTCTGATATACCATATAATTTTCTTTTCTTTTTTACTTAAACATATACTAGTGTTTATTCCATGTCCAAGATCTAAGTGAGATCTAAGTAAAATCCTTGAGTCTACTTCATATTGTAAAACATGCCCCAAGCAATTCCCTTTCTGTACCCTGATGTAAAATGTTAAGATTACAGGTCATTTCAAAGGAGAGTGCGCCTCCAGTAAAACAAAAACTTTCTGCATCACCAATCAAACACACTGCTCCTGAACCTGGTAGGTGGTGTGATTCTTGTTCTGTTTTCTAATTTTACAATGTAGTTGAAGTTTTGTTGAGCTAGGTGCTGGCTTTAGTACTAGCTAATGAGATTTCCTTGTAACCTTTTGATTTCTCATTGATAGAGGCAGAGCAGAATTGTTCTGTGTATCTCACTGTCCATTGATACCCCTTCTTCATGTACCAGAATGCAGTAAAAAGTCCTGGATACCGCAGAGAACGTTTTCTGTGTCACAGAATGGAACTGAAGGAATCATGAATAGCCTCAGACAAACTTCTAATTCATTTGTATCTGCACATAATGATAAGGAGATGGAGAGAGGAAATGCAGCAGCACAACGTGACTGCTTTGGCAATGGAAACAAAAGAAACCAAAGTGATGTTGTAGAGAAAGAACCCTTATCAGCGAGACTTGGTACAGTCAATGGAATCACTGCAGTGGCTTCTAGAAAAGAAATCTTTTGTAGTGACGAAGAAATTGTGATAAGTGACAAACCCAACTCTTCTAAACAGACTGAAGGAGGCAATCCATTACGCAACAACCAAGCCAGTAGTAATGCAGCAAACTTCATTGATGTTCCTGATGATCAAGAAAGCGGTCGGATAACTGGAGTTAACAAGAAGGGTCAGCCATTAATTTCAAGTACATCACTCCCACAGTGGACAGATGAACAGTTGGATGCGCTTATGGAGTTGGAATTTGACTGAGGTAATGATGGGTCATTTCTACAGCTTTTCATTTTGTCACAATCATAATCAGAGAAGGTGACATTGATCCTGAAAGTGTACAGATTACATGTTGTACTGTTTTCCATCTATTGTAAATGTTTTCAAATGATGAAAGCTTAGAAATCACAGTCTCGGTTCAGTTTATTGGAATTTTTGGCAGAAATGTAGAAAATTTTGTCATTGTATAATTGCATTTGATGATTTTTGCCATGCTTGTGTATATGGTGGGACAATAATAGTTTGCTATTGGTCAATGGTCAAAATATCTTCAAATATATATCAGATTCTGGTGCTGAAATTGGTTTATATGTTGTACATAATCCTACTGAATCTAAACTTAATAAGAAAATTATAAATCAGAAGTAGTGTCAATTAAAGTTCTAATGCATTTGTACCCATTTTTTATATTTGGCGAACATAATGATGAAAAGACAGGTTTCTCTGGGACTCAGGGCCTGGGGGATCAAAGCCGATTTCTACTATGCGGTTTCCTTTCCCACGAAAGTAGACATAATATCTAATAATGTTTGAATTTAATGAACCTATATTTAATATATGGAGTTTTAACCCATGCCATTGGAAATAAACATCTAATTATGTAAATAGACGTATTTTTGCCTTAATTTTTCTGGTATAGTTACTTGAATGCAAGGATTTGTCAACTTCGAGAGTAAAGCGATCCCCTAACCAAAATAATATATGTGCTCAACTATCAAACTGGTTATCAAGTTCAGTGCCCACTTCGACTCTGCCAATGACTTTAATAAAACTACTAGGAATGAATTTCTTCTCATCATAAGATACAACAGAAACGGTAATGAGAGTGAGATTGTGCATTTTAAGGTGCCAGTTTAAGAGCCAACCTTCACGGTGTTCTGCAGCACTACTGCAAGCAAATATTGTCTGTCCCCATCTCATCACTCTTTTTTTTTTTCTTTTTTCTTTTTTTTTTCTTTTTTTCTTTTTTTTTTTTTTTTTTGAATTTTCTTCCCTCATAGAAATAAGCCCCATCTTAACTTATCAAAATGGCTTTCATCAGTATACCCTTTCTCACACTACGACCCAAGAACATAGCTTGGGGTAATTAGGTATCCAAAAAGATATCCCACCCTGTTTCTTTCTCCTTTTTTTGTGGATAATTTGATATTTACAATAATAGGGGAGAAGTTATTTGAACTTTAGACATCTCTATTTTAGGAAGTACTAATTGAGTTGCACGACTTTTGACCACCACCCTTTTTCATGAATTGTCCAATAAGCTGGAAGTCCACAAAGATGTGAAAAGTTCTCAATCTCTGCTAAGAATCAATGAGGCAATTTGTGGCTTTTGTGTGAATTGGCTTTGGTTGTTAATTACGGTGAAGTTTTGTAGAGTATGGGTCTTATATGAACCTATTAGCTATTTTTTCATTATTTGTAACAGTTTTATACTTGGACGGTTAAAATGTCTCTATTTCAAAGATATTCATTGCTAAAGTACGCAAGGTATTTGGAACAATTGGTATTTTTCTTTTATGTAGATTTCTATACCATTCAATAGAAAAATTTTCAAATTTCTTTGTTTGGATAGCAGGATTTGGTCACATGAATTTAAATTTAAATGATTAAAATTCAAATACCTTGTTTTGACAATTTACAAAGGGTGAAAGATTTAGATTTGGATTTGACAAATCCGCCAAACTTAATGTAGCGTTTGGTACAAGGTAATGTTTTAGAATTCCTAGGAATATTTAAAGATTCTTATGTTTAGTTGCAAATCACCCTAAGGAATTAGATGCCAGAGGAATCTGAATTCCCCTATTAAACCTCTCTTAGTAGGAATGTAAATTCCCTTTAAAACAGGTGGGAATCTATATTCCCAAACTTAAAGGAAATTGTATTTTTTATAAATTGACAATTTTAACCTCTTTTCCTTATCATTTAAGCAATCTATATCTATATATTACTAAAAACTGAAGCGTAGTGTTTAATGTTGCTACGCTCACATTGAGCCACATCATCAGCCACGTCATCATTTTTTATTTCCAATTTTTGTTATATATATTTCTTAAACATTTTCTCATTTAAGATGACTTAAAAACTCCATTATTGAAAAATTTAAATATCTTTGAACCATTATTTTTATTATTAATTTTCCAAAACTCTCCCTCCCTTTTACCTCTTCATCTCCCCACTACTTTCTTCCTTAATATCATTCTTTCTCTACCTTTTTTGTTTTCCTTTATTTTGACTCTTCTTATTCTCAACATCTTACTATAAATTTGACATTTCTCTTTTCATTCTATGCATAGTTTTCTACACAAAAAAGGTTACCTCTCTCTCTCTCTCTCTCTCTCTCTCTCAATTTGTTTTTCATTTTTTTGTTTGATTTATTTTATATTTTATTTTCATTGCATCAATCCTTTAGGTTGATGAATTTTTGTGTTAATTAGAATTCTATTTTGGGTTCATGCAATTTAGTTTTGTATTTTAAGATGTTATCTTTTATATTCTATTTGATTAAATATTATCCTACTGCATTATACATATAGTACTATATAATAATACAATGTTATTATATTACATAGACTAACTTGGATAATTTGATGTTTATTGCTATATAGTTTATTTTTACTCTTTTTTTCTCTTATCTTATTTTATTCAACATTTGAATCCAGTTACATCCTCCATACTATTAAATTATGCGGCACAAATCAATAAAATGGCTAGACACAAACCTGCCTTCCTTTACCATGCAATAGGGGAATCAATATATTTGTGTGATAAAGGGTCATATAATTTAGATAGCACCCTTTGAATGTGTCTAGGCCCATTTATTATGTATCATCTTTAAAGGATGCCAACAATATTGATCTTATGGGAAAAGTTACATAAAATATTGAAAAAAAAAATGTTTATATTACAATCTACTACAAATGCTTTTTCTATATTTCATATCACTGACGTGTTTTACAACTACCACATGTGTTAACTTAAATCTTAATATTCTTAAGTTGTTTCGGCAAGAAGAAAAAAAAAAAGTTTGTCATAAAAGAGGAGTTCATGTAAAGTTTTTTGCAATATGAAATATATGTTTTGTAAAGCTAACAAATTTGATGATTTGCAAGGCAATTGTGTATACTTTTAGTCTTCAAAAACACACATCTACAAGTGGTTAAATGTTCATCTTAGGTAGTTTTAATTTTTCATATAATTTTACCTGTACACATTCATATATTTTAATTTAGATTTTTCTTTCAAAAATAAAAAACTTTAATTTAGATATTTATAAGTAAACAATGAAATAATGATTCATGAATAATAATAATATATATATATATATATATATTCATATTTATCTTATGCAGTTGTAACTTTACATATAATTTTATATTTATATATTCATCTACTTTAATTTAGATGTTTATTACTTAATAAAGAAATCTATAAGCAAGGTAATTAAAACAATCATATTTTTACAATTCAAAAAGTCACAATTTCTTTTTTCAAAAAAAGGCCTTTTACATTTCCTTGGAATTATTTTTAAATTTTTTTTTTAACCTTTGACATACCACAAACCTAACCACTTCATACATTAAAAAAAATTTAGGCTCATTATTACTTTCGTTAATATATTGTGGATATCTTAATTGATTAAGACCAAACTAGAGAAATTTCTTTCATATTTCCTTGAAAATTCAGAAGGAAAAAAAAAAAAAAAAAAAAAAAGACTTTTTAACATACCACCAACGTAACTACATTTATAACTATTTAAGCCATCCATGATATCTATTTCTTATTGATAATCATAAATTTACAACTAGCAAAGGAACATAAAATAAAAATAAAAAATAAATGAAGGAAGAAAAAAAAGAAATGAAATCGAACGTTAATTAATAATTGTTATTTGGAAAATAAAAAGTGGTAAAGAGGAGTAAAAAATAAAATAGAGATGACTATACAGAGGACATTTAAAACTTTATAGTGCAATAAAATCAACAATTAAATATAATAATAAAAATTTAAACTTAAAACTAATCAAATTCTAACTAGGGATTATATATATATATATATATATATATATAAAATCATAATCTTCATACACCATGACTTAAAAAAAATTATTGAATGGTTCTACCTCTTATTTAATGTCTATGTTATGCAAATCATCAACCAATAAATATATGATAATGGTAAAAAATGTTATAGATAAAATTATGAAAAATATGATAAAACTATGTAAAAAAAAAAAAAAAAAAAAAAACTCTTTATAAAGTCTAGGGACTAAAATAGTATTTTATCTAAAAAATTATCACGTGCAACGCGCGGGTTTGCGACTAGTTAAGATAAAATATAAAATAAATCATCAATATCTTTTCCCTTGTCTTTATCTTTTCCTACTAAAATAACATAAATAGGATAGACAACTCTGTTGATATATTCTTTAACGAAGTTTTATTTAGGTTTCACGTGAAAAAAAAAAAAAAAAAAAAAAAAAAAAAAAAAAGTTTGAAAGGAACTCTCCATTATTGCCAAATATTCACTTTTGCTGTTGTGTGTGTGTTGCTGAACAAATTATTAATGGATTTATTTTCATGGAAAATAAATAATTTTAATGAATTTGTCATAATTAATAGTTTATATTTAGTTTTTCATTATTTATTTAGAGGAATTTTTTTTTTAATAACTTGGTAGTTCACATTCAAATCTAAGAATAGAATGGAAAAAATAAATAATTCATTTACGATTCATGAGAATAAACTAAACATTACCATCTCACATTCCTAAGAACCTTAAGAGATTCTCAATGAAACCAAACATAAGAATAGCTACATTCTTAAGAATATAATTCCTCAAAATCACATTCTTAAAAATCTAGATGCTATGAGTAATGTGGATTCTCCCATACCAAACGCCACCTAAGATCATTGAATTTGAAATAAATTCTCAACCTATAAGAATTTTTAAATCCATATGATATATTTAAATATTTATAGATTTGAAATTATGACATTTCAATCCATCACTTTAAAATTCAAATTTAAATCCAAATACAAGTATCCAAATGCAACCGGAATATAAGGATTCTCTCCATTGTAATTGATTTGGGTTCATAGTTAGCGACTGATAAGTATAGTTTCCTCCCAAAAGAAAATTAAAAACAATAAATAAATATATGAGTACACTGAAGAATTACACTGACGCCAAGAATTTTGTGACGAGAAATCCGCTTACTCTCCATACAACCATATTATTGGTGAAAATATTACTCTCCATACAATTATATACTAATGAACAAGTAATCGCAAAATCCACTTAAATGAGCAAATGCAAACTCCATAAGAAGTTATTTGATAGTTATACTCAACCCTATGCACTGAACCTCACCTCAAAAATAGAACAACTTGAATGCAAAATACATGGAAGATACAAAATTGACCTATACTTGCACATACTAGATTAAGCAACAAAACAATTGTCAGACCTCTAAAAAGAAGGAAAAGATTATCGTATTTCTTTCTTTTCAGTACATAAAGTTTTTGCTTTTGCTTGTAAAGAAGACCCCAAAAAATCCATCTTCAAGAGATTGTTCAGATCTGCGGCAATCATCAACCGTTTGAAAGGGTCCAGAAACAAATTAAGCCTCCCAGTAGTTCTGGCAAAATTTGAATATAACTACTGAAATAGTTTCTTTAATCTGTCAACAGATTGTCCTGCTCTTTTATTGGTGGGCTCAAGGACAAGTGCATATCCAAAATCTGCAAAAATACCATTAACCAAATGATTCAAGAAATGAAACCAAAACAAAAACACGTGATGAAGTGAAACCAAAGTTAAAAAAACAAGATGCGCTCTAGAAACAATCCCAGGTTAATACAGTGTTTGCTTATTGTTATTCTACCTAGTTATTAAACAAAACAATAAATTAACTCATGAGTTCTCATTGCAAATAGAATGAAGAAGATAGTTCTGAACAATTATCATTCTCCAGCTAAAGATTATTTTTGTACGAAGTATATTATGACTTTCCTAAAGATGCCATTGAGGACCACTTGTTTCTTCAAGTTATTAATAGCTAACAGTACAAATCATGAGACATTAGTCAACTTCAACCTATTTAATAAACACAACATACAAACAACCAAAAAAAAAAAAAAAAGGTAAATTTACCGTCAATTGCCTCCTTATAATAGCCCAGCATCTCTCTTGCTGTAGCTCTTCGTAAATAGGCCTTCACATTCTAAAGAAGAAAAGACAGAATACAAATGTCAAAACACACACATAACGTGAAAAATCTCTAGTGGACATTTGCATGAAATGGTAAAGATTCTATGAAGGTGCCCCATTTTTCTGACTACACTAAGTTTGAACATGCAAAATTATGCACGCATCATGTCCTTAAATTAATTATACTGCCAAAATTTAAACCTAAAGTATATTAGATTTGACAACATGACAAAATGGATTGAAAATCACTATTGGGAGTATAAAGCTTTGCCAGAGCATGTAAACAAAAATTGGAGAATCATCTTTTCAGTTTTTGTCACTGTGGGGCTGTGTTTTTCCCACAGTAATAGCCTTAAAAATATTATGACACACACACTTACATTTTGTTCTAGGCAATTTAAGAAGAAACACAAAACCCAATTCACAAGCAAGATAAATCTACACCAAGACAGACACCTATACTCAACATTCAAAGTGTCAGATTAACAGCCCTACATTTAGGTACATGCTATGACTGATTAATATATCATTCAATCAGTTATTGTTGAATACGGTGACAAATACTTAACTTTGTTTAGGTTGATTCCAAATACACCATGATCTCATCATGATATGGTCCACAAAAGATAAATTCACAACTGGGGTATCTACATGATCCAATAAAAGCTACAACTGCAATAGGAAAAGTTGCAACTGTTGCTGGTCTGTTCCCCTATGTTGAAAACTCTAGGAAAATTACTAATCAGAATCATTTCCTGTCCTAAATGTGTTTTTTTTTTTTTTTAATGACATAAAACCTCACCAAGGCAGGGCCTTTTAAATGACCCACCCTTGAGGAGTAAACAACGGGTACCACTCGCTAGAACCATGTATCAGGTAATCCAGGGGAACTCCTAATAGGGATCGAATCTAAGATGTCTAGGTGTACAGCTTAATCCAAGCCCCCAACCACTAGGATTACACCCTAGCAGGTTAATCCTAAATGTGTTATTGAAAAAGAGAGGATATTATTTTTTTTAAAAGAGAATCAATATACTCAGGGTAATGCCATGCTTCATGCTGAGCTTGGGGAAGCCTGAGAACTGTAACTCTATTATGGAGCTACATCCTGAACCAGAATTCATTTCAGCCAAACAAGGATTGACCCAAAATATTTGAGGCTTTATGAAAACATTTCATGCCAGCATGAGCTACTTTACAACTATAAAGCCGTAAAATAACTGCATTCTACATATCTGTTCCATAATCAGACTCTATCACCTCCAACAACTCATGCTCAACAGGGCTCAGGTAAAAGAAAGAGGGTGGCAGTGGGGGGAGAAATGCCAAGAGGAGGTAAAATTTGTAGCATAAGTTGGATCACAAAGGAACAACTCTGTAACATTAAAATTGTAGTCTAAATTACAATGGAATTTATGTTGAATCCTTCCTGAATTGTAAGCCTCATAGAAATTTTTGACAATAGATTATACATATTTCTGTGTGTTTATATACAGAATTAATTATAAATACTGCACATGAGCCTCACATTAGATACAAATTGTAGGATATTATCAAGAGTAGAGAGCAACAAGAAGAACCAAGTTTTAAGCTTACAAAAAACACATGATGCATACTTATCGTGGGGGAACATATAATGTACTCCATGATACAAATATTGCATAAACCATAGAAATATTTTTAAACAACTTTAAACTAGAACATGGCTTGTAAAGAACACCACAAAATAGGCCTGTTCAAAAGCCAACGTGAACCAATGGAACCAGCTGAATTGAGCCAAACTAGCCAGCTCAGCTGGTTTCCTACCGGTTCTCCTCCCTTCCTCCCGCTCTCTTCTTTTGATTTCCATCTCTCTCATTTCAATCTAATATTTTTTTTTCCCTCCTCTTTCTGAGGGTTTGTTATTGGTAAGCTAACTACCACAGCCCTTCCCTTCTTTGTGTATTTCACGGTATCCTTTTGTTATATTCTCAATCTTTTTTTGAAATTGTTGCCGGAAAAGCAATCTGAGTTGAAAAATCCTCAAATTTTCTCCTAGCTCCCAAACCCTCAAATCTTTAATGGTGTGCTTGGATGGCAAGATTTGGGAACATGAATTTGGATTTGGGTGATTAAAAACCAAATAATTTGTTTAGATAGCTTACAAAGGGTCAAGGATTTGGATTTGACAAATCCACCAAGGATTTTAAACCTTAAAATCTTGAATTTGAAATAACTTCTAAATCCATAGCATTTTAGAAATGCATATGACATACTTAAATATTTAAGAATTTGGAATTAAGGCATTTCAAATCCATCACTTTAAAATTCAAATCCAAATCCAAATTCAAGTATCCAAACACAACCTAAGGTTGTGTTTGAAAAGTTGAATTTGGATTTAGATTTGGATTCAAAATCAATATATTTGAAATGCAACAATTTCAAATCCATTAATTTTAGATATCACTTCAAATCCAAGAATTTTAAAGGTTTAAAATCTTTAGTGGATTTGTCAAAATTCAAATCCTTGACTTTTTTAAAGTATCCAAACAAGGTATTTGGATTTTAATTACTCGAATCCAAATCCACATGCCCAAATCCTGCCATCCAACTCTGGTTTTCATTTTCTATTGATTGTAAATTTGTGTTTGATTGTATTTTTATTTGTTATATTTGATTGTATATTTGTATTTCTGTTTTTTTTTTTTTTTTTTTTTTGGGCATATAATTTGCTATTCCCCTGTACAGCTGACTGCACCTAACTGTATACAGGTCTAGTCATAACAGACACGTAATGACATAACACTTAACCAACTCCTTATTATGCAATAATATAGTAGCAAGTTTCTCTTCTATAATTCTTAGAAGGGCTTGAAAGGCATGCTCCTCTAAATCAATTAAAATGTGGAAAAATTAATACCAAGAAGTTCAAAAATATATATTCAATAGAAAAGTTCCTAGAATGATTTTTTTTTTTTTTTTTAAATTAAAACTACTCATGCACCTGGTGAGCCAAGAAGTTATAAGTTATAACCTCATCCTCCACCTTACCCTTACAAAGGAATGAGGTGTCATTTGAATTAGAGCTCATTGTCAAAGTTCCTAGAATAATGAGATTTTAGTATATAATTATAACTTTACGCATATTGCACCCAGTCAAAATCTACTCTCCATTGAGTGTTGAGACGTCTAAATAATCAGTTACAAATTATTCCAGACTAGAACAGACTGGGTGGACTGGATGCTTAAACCACCCAGTCTGGCACCATTTCTAGTACAATACAACACCATTCATTGTGCTTTTACAACCTCAAACAGGCAGCCTAAGAAAGAAAATAGGAAGGAGTATGCATGACTAAAAGAGGATGATCTAAAGAACTTTGCATGCCCTAAAGTAGCAATTTACTCAATATTTTTTTTTCTTTTTGGATAAGTTAAGAGTAGCAATTTACTCAATATTCATTCCAATCAATCAAAAAAGCTTATTGTTTGATTGAAGAGAACTTTATCAATACAGAGTTCTCATTTTTTTCTGTACGCTACATTCCATTGAACAAATAATTTGATAGTATACAATAATGAGATTTTTTATTAAGTAATATCAATTCTGATATACCAGTAGCTGACATACAAACAGACTACAACAATTAGCAGTAAAGTAAAAACAACACTAGGGACAAACCATTGTTGGATAGCTAGCAGAAGCAAATTCACTAATACTTATTAAACCCCAACATAAAACTAAACAATTGCACCAACAAGTGTTTTGGGGAAAAAAAAATTTCACCTTTTTATCAAGATTAATAGCTTGAGTACAATCGGCCTCTGCTTGTAGGTAACTGTATGGGCAAAACAAACTGGTCAAGAATATCTAACATGACATTAATCAAGGAAGTTAAACTACCAATATGATGGTAATACCTCCCCAGTTCAAGATATGCTAAAGCCCTGTTACTGTAATATGTTGCATTTTTGCCGCTAAGTTTGATAGCTTCAGTGTAAAAGCCAATAGCCTTCTGCCACTGTTTATCTTTGAATGCTTGGTTGCCCTAATTCATAAAATCCAGTGATATGATTTAGCAGAAAAGCACCAAAGTACATAAAATCAAGCATAACTAAAGAATTCTTCCTCCATCCCCTTTTGTTGATCCTCTATTCCACTTTCATGTCTCAAAATGTTGTTCTCTTTGGGAAGTCATTGGACAATATCTATAGCTTTCCCAAAATCAATACCCTTTTTTCATTAGCATTTTTTTTAGTATAAATTAAAGATGATAGTTTTAAAATTTTCATTTTTATTTTTATTTGAAAGACAATCTATTAAATGTTGTTTTCTTAAAAAGGTGGATTTCCTAAACCAGACCAACAAAAGGGGACAGAGTATTTAGAAAGAAAAAAAATTAAGAATACAGAAACCCTAAGAAGAACAAGTATCCATCGACACTAACTAGCACATCTAGTACTGGTCAAACAGTACAAGTATTTTTCTTACTTTGCTTGGTAAATTACACACACACCCAATGGGTTTTGAACCCACGACCACACCCTCCACCCACACTTGTGAGAGGAGAAATGACATTTGATCCAGAAGTCATTAGGCAGATGATACAAGTACAATAAACTGAACTCCAAACAGCTGGAAGTTTCTGTATATCCAGTGAAAAAATAAATAAAAGTTAATCATTCTTTACTAGTGAGGTGAATGGAGACATGGCCCTACATAGAGACAAGTGGCGTAAAACGCTAAAAGGATACATATAACTAACCCTAATTAGTTTCAATTAAGGCTTAGTTGAGTTGAGTTAATCATCACGTACCTTTTCTTTAGCAATCTCAGCAGATTCTTCCTTGCTGACAACATTTCTTGATACTTTGGATTTGGCAGCAATATCAGCCTGCTCCTGGAGAGTTGCATACATGGCCTGCGTTGTATCTAGTAAAAAGCGATCACCCCCATTCCTGGCTATGAAGGACACTGAAACAGGACACTTGTTGTGAAATCCTAGTGGTATTGTGACCTGAAAGGAGACATCAACAGGACATAGATGACATTCAAGCAGTACACATAAGTGTAGAAGAAAAAACCCCACAAACAGCACGATTTTTCAATATTAAAGATTCATGAAAAAAGAAAATAATGTTTATGAAACCTTATATGAGAAAGAGAATCACCTGACAGCAACCTGATATGCTAGCAATACTCAATAAACTACATGCACGGCGCTTGTAGTCCTCTGATAGGATCTCCTTCCCACCAAGTTTTGGAGGAGGATCAGCAATGGTAGGGATCACCAGAATCCCATCATCCTAAAGAAAACATCAAATATCAAAACAAGTATAATTAAAAATAGAGCCTAGAGTTTCTTAAAAAATAAAATAAAATAGAGCCTAGAAAACAAATTACAAAAACTGTACCAACAAAAGTTATCAGTTATTTATTATCTATTTACAGAAAGAAAATGGGGAAAATATCTAAATAATAAAAACTGGAAAAAACAAAATTTTGCTAACATGCACAATAAGATATTTTCATATAGTCATGTACTTGTCACTTATCACCAAGATTTATTTTCTTTTTTTGGGTAAAGTATTTTGAAGATAATAGACACAAATTTTTAAATTAAAAAAATAAAAAATAAAAAAAAATGAAAGAGCATACTTAATGCATTCCAGGATGCGGGACAAAGTTAAACATACAACATTGCTATTGGATGAAATGGCAGCAACCAGTGCTAAAATCATGGTAGTTTATTAGATATTAAGGAAGGGTCATGGCCATAATACTGACATCATTAATAAGGAGCAAAGAGGGAGATGACCAAGTGAGACATGTCAGTCAATGCATGCATGATGGCAAGGACTACTGCAACATGCTCTCTGCTAGAGGCAATGGATATATTAGAGTGTTGGTTGGACAAGGGTAATCACATTAAAAGAGAAATGCATCATCTCTTAGTTTAATCCATTACTCATTTATCCAGATTCCCAATCCTTTCTTTTTATGTCCTTTCTTCATTTTTCATATTTTCATTCTTCTTTTTTCTCCTTTTCAAAACTTCCAAGAAGGAAAAGGATTGACATCTAGCAAGAACAAGAAAAGACTTTTTTATTTTGTTTGAGAACAGATCAACTAAGTTGAAACTGCATTATGCATGTATCTTCCACTCACAGAACTATGAGGTTAAAAAAAAATATCAGCTTTACTCTTCTTAAGCAGTATTAAAAGCAACATACATTGAAACTTCATAAATAGAAAGTAGAGAGTTGTTACATATTTTAAATTCTCTGTGGCGTGTACTACTTGAATCAATTTGAATCCAAGACCAACAAAAATGCAACATAAACTTCTCTAGAATCATTACCTTCTTTTTGAGAAGTAATATATACCAAAAAAAAAAAAAAAGGAGGTGCAACCTTGTGTACATGGGAGGTACACGAGAGCCATTACCTTCAAAAGGGAGTAGATAGCTGAACGCATTTCATCCCGGATTGATTTGTAGCGTTCAATATCTGTATCCGCTGTCTCCACTGTTTCATATATTTCTGCTGAGATAGCAGGATCTAAAACAGGCTTTACCGAACTAATCCATTCCCCATGATTATGTTTGAACTCATTTCTGCATGAAAAAGGGGCAAGATGAACCTCATTTAACAACTTGCATTCTTGTCCATATAAAAGTTGCCATCTTTCCTTATTAATCACACCAAACTTAGTTCCAACAAGGGTGAAAAGGAAACAGCAAACAATCAGCACAAGCAAATGCCTCCCATTCAACTTCCATACTGGACAACTTAATGGAAAACACTGCCAGTTGCCTGCAAAGACCTACAGTTTCTTCTAGTTTTGTATGTTGCAGATTTATTTTATATCAGTTTTCTTAAGCATATTTTTGTAATTAAAAAACATGTGCTGTAATAATGATGTATAAGTCTTATTATGGATCATCTCATGTTATTGATTTTTTTTTTCACAAGTAATAAATCATATTCTAAGGTTACTATTTGTGGTTTTGAGTAATTCTATTTTGGGATTAGTAGTGAATGTCTATTGAGTCCTAATTCTCAATGTCCACAGATCTTAATGAGTCTTGAAAACATGACATCCCCCTCCACCCTATTCGTACAAGAGGAAAAAGGTTCATTTAAGCTAGGGAAGATAACACACCCAGGGTTTGAATACATCACATAATTTTTTAAGAGCTTAATTGTATTAAAAAGGGAAGTGCAAAGGGACAAAGAGACAAGCCTTCCCACGTTCTTACCTCAGTATAATGCAAAGCTGAAACTTAAGAATATACCAAAATCATGCTGCAAAAGCACAAGTGTAAACTAAATGACATGAGCTTGTTCATAGACGTAACAGTATAGCACTATTACTTAACACTAGCATAAGGAGCCAATGCAATATAGCTTCATCCACATTGATTTCCAAGAATCAAGTCTTTAAGGCTCAAAGGGTCTACCTTCCTTCTTTAGGTAACTGGGTTAAGATTTTAGAGTTTCAACAAAGAATATATAATAAAACTGTTAAAGTTATTTTAGTAACTCAATTCTATATTTAAAAATCAAATTTATGTTGGATAAAAATGAAATGTATTTATGCAGGTTAAATGGGTTCGTGTCAAAAGGGGTCAACCCAACTTGAAACAAATAAGTCTTTATCAGATCAAGCAGGTCAATATGGAATTGACCATTTATTAATCTTGTTAAAGCAGGTTGACCCACTTTGACACAAACCCTTTTACACTAAATACTAACCCGCAAAAAAATGTGTTTGCAGTCATGTCAAATATTGCCCCCCAGATATAGCACCTCTAAATACATCTGACAACCTAATAGTAATATTTACTCAGCACTAACTGCATATTTCTCCAACATCAATTCTCCGTTTGATGCTAATCATTTTCTACTTGTTCCTATACTTTGTCACATTAAATCAGAAAACTGTGGCACATGCATTCACACAAACCCCCCCCCCCCCCCAAAAAAAAAAAAGAACGATGAAGATCTTCAAGAATGAAAAATGATCTATAATACCATTTTAAATCATAAAGAAGCAACCTCACCTTTGAATAAACTGCATAACATTTGCAAGTAATCGTGTTGCAGTTTTAAATTCACCATTAGATTTCTTGCTGTGAAACTCTTTCAAGCTTGGAACCTTTGACTTGAGATAGTTCTCGACATTTTCATGCTTCAATGCTTGTCCTGAAGAAGTTCAATGAGACATAGTTTAAAGAAAATACAGAATAGATAGTTGTATTAATTAAAAAAAACAAACAAACAAAATTTAAGAACACAGTTATAAGGCAGTACCAGCGATATTAATGATAACAAAAATGGCAGCAGAAACAAAAATAACTAGGTTTAGAATAAAAATAGTATAAATAGAACTTTTTGCTTAGAGGCATACAGTAAACTGACATACTTCCAAAAAGCTTCTCAGTGGATTTGATCACCACCTGAGCAACTCTGTCAACAGGAATCTTTAACAGTTGAAAGCAATCATCAGCAATTATAATTTGCCTGGGACTGCGTTGAACTGTGTATGGAAGTTGCAGCAGAACATGGCCAACACGATGTAGAATATTAGGATCCTTAGCAAACCATCCTATGAAAGTGATTGCACAGGAGAATTACAAGGGAGTTAGATGAAAACACTAGACAGCATTTTACTGTAGAAATCAATTTTCTAACAAATGAACAATTCAAAAGAAAAAGAAAGAAAAAAGGACACAGTGCAAAACACAATCATGACATAGAGTCAAGGCACGGCAATCACAAACCATAATCACATGTAATGACTTAATAATCTAAAACTATCTAACAATATAATGTTATAAAATTCTTACAAAAACTTTAAGCTGATATTTCAAAGAAAATAACTTAAAGGGATGCAGTACCATCTGCATTTCAGTGAAGTTAGATGCACATGCACAAAGCACAAAGACATTCACATATAAATGGTGCAAAATTGACACTGCAAATCTTTAGTATCCAACTCCAATCAAAGGTTACTTCCTACAGATATAGAATTAATTAATTCATGGAACTTTATGAAGGGAGGTAGTATGGAAACTTAACTTCCAAAATATATGGTGTGGAAAAAGAAAAACTTCTATGTGAAATAAAACCTTCTTAATTGGTCCCAACTTATAATGACTTGAGCAAAAATGTTCAAAACAAAAGGCAACCCAGAAGAGAACCATACCTTTTAGTCCATAGCTAAAAAAAAACATATGCCAAAAAGTAAAGTTCACTCATACGTTCCACTCCTTTAACAAACAAAAGTAAAAAAAAGTTTGAAACGTTAATCAATGATGAAACCACCAGTAATCAAGGGTAGAAAAAATGTAAAAGTTGTACAAGTGCAGTTAATTCTCTTTATCTCCTTCAGAGAAGCTCAAAAGGAATCAGAGAAGAGCAACATGTATGCATAACCTAAAGATTGACTGGGGCATGGGCAACATGTAGGTTATAGTTATCTGAAATAAGATAGCATACAGAATTGTAGTCATACGTACCAACTGTGTCAAGGCTTGTTGAAATAGGTATAATTCCATTGTGAGAAACAGCCCCAAGTGAGGGACGGAATCCTAAAATGCCACAAAATCCAGCAGGTACTCTCACCCCACCAACAGTATCAATACCTGCCATATACTGTTAGTATGAAAGGCATGATCCTAAGTCAAAAAAACTAGCATGCTCCAGAAGTTAAAGTATGATCAATCAGTAGTTCTATCAACAAATTTTAATCAGCCTGTTATCAATAAAAAAAAAAAATTAAATAGATAGACTAAAGTACATTTTTAGCCTTTAAAGTTTGATGTTTTCAAAAAGGCCCATTAAGTTTCAAAATTTTCATTTTAGCCCTTTATGTTTCAAAATTTTCATTTTAATGAAGGGTCAAAATAAATGTAAAGGGCCAAACAGAAAATTAAATTAAACATGAAGGGTCAAAATGAAAAGTTTGAAATGTAAAGAACCAATATGAAAATGGAATTAAACATAAAAGGCCAAATGAAAATTCTGAAACGTAAAGTTCCAAAATGAAAAGAACCCCAAACTTTAAGGGCCAATAGTGTACTTTAGTCTAATAAACAACACCAAAGGAGGCAATCGTCTGCACGTGGGAAGTATATGATAGAAATACCTAAAAGGAAAAGAAGAAGAAGACAAAACCAAATATACAAATCCAATGCATTGATGTCCAAAAAGGGAACCGCAATAAAAACAACTTGGAGTTGTCAAAAACCATGAACACAATGCAGATAGATATCCAAGTTGATCTTGCAGATAGATATCCAGCCCTCAACACAATGCTGATCAAAAGATAGATGGCATTTCTGAGGCTTTATGTCAATTTATCCTCACTTTAGAAGCATGATAAAATAAATAAATAGAAAAGTGTGAATTCTCACTTATGCACAATAATTTTACCACATCACAAAGTTAAGTGCTAAAAAAGTTGGGAAAATTACACTTTTCCCCCCTAAACTATGACATTTTTTATGTCCTTACTTAAAATCTCCAGTGTGAAGCAAGTGAAAGCAAGCATCTATATGTTCCGCACTAAACCTAAACATCTTCCCAGTAAAGAATCAATTGCACAACTTTTGACACAAAGGAGAATAAATATTTTATCCAAAGGAGAATCCTTCATGTACAAATTTTGACACAAAGGAGTCTAAAGATTTACAAATAAGAAAATTACTTACAAAAGGGCAATGGCTCAATAATTTCCAGTATGGAGTTACTATGAAGGACCAGTGGGAAAAGCAATCCTAGAGTCCCACATCGCATGGGGAATCACATGGAGATGTGCTTATAAGGAGTGATCTCCTTTCACTGTGTAGAGGCCTTTTCTCCCATTTTTGTGTGTTTTGGGGAAAATAAAACCATAAGGGATATGGGCCCTAAAGCGGACAATACATACATAGTTGGGGTCGGATCATTACAGGTGGTATCAGAGTTATGCACTAGCCGGAAGTGTGAACCCACACGCAAGGATAAATGTGGCCATAAGGAGGGTGGATTGTGAAGGACTAGTGGGAGAAGCAATTCTGGAGTCTCACATAGCCTAGGGAATCGCATAGAGATGTGCTTATAAGGAGCGATCTCCTTCAATGTGTAGAGGTCTTTTCTTCCACTACTGTTTGCTTTTGGGGAGAACAAAACTAAAGGGTTTGGGCCCCAAAGTGGACAATATCTACATAGTTGGGATGGAGTCATTACAATTACTATTTAAAACCCCATGCATGTGACCACTCAAACAAAGATAAGAAAACAATGCTATCATTTGAGGCACTGAAATTTCCATACCCTCAAACGCACATTCAGTTTCATTTCCTTCACAAATGAAGCATCAAACATTTTTTGAAAAGTTCCAAATATCTGAGGAAAGTTATCAACCCAATTCCTCCAAGCACACAAGAGATCAAGGACTTTTTCTAGTAGCTCCCATTTGCATCCCGAAAGATCTAAACAAGAAACTCCACAAATCAAATGCAACTGTGTAGTGTAACAATAAATGATCCACTGTCTCCTTATTACACCGACACATACGGTGATCTAAACAAGAAACTCCACAAATCAAATGCAACTGTGTAGGGTAACAATAAATGATCCACTGTCTCCTTGTTACACTGACACATACAGCACCAACCTACTAACATATAGCCTCACTTAACAAAGGAGTCACATATGAGGATTAGACATGGCAAAACGGGCGGGTCGGGTCGGGTTTGGGCCGGGTCAATCGGGTTGCGGGTCGGGTCGGGTTGACCCGTATTTTTCACATGAATTTTTTTATTATTTAATTTTTATATAGAAAACAACATGTATATGTCATTTGGAAAGTTATGCAATAAATTACTTAATGTAAAATGCATTATTTTGAATTCACCACTTATATCAAGAATGAACTCAATTAAACTTATTAATATTTATTCAACAATTTTAAAATTATACAAATCCTAACATTACTATCTAAAACAAAATAACACAAAGATAAATAAAACAAATACACAAGTTTTATTTCTGCACAATATCAACATTCCAAATATAAAACAAAATTACAAATGACTTATTGGATAACTCATTTGATAAAGAATAAAAATATATAAGAAATTTACAATCTTGAAAATTAATTTTATAATCTATTATCAGTTGTGGTTGACACTCTATTTCAATTTGAGATATACTTTAAAATTTGATTGCTTACTTATTCATACATGGTCTCTTTTATGAATATCATATTATTGTTAAGCAACACACACTCTAGAATATATCATAATTTATTTTGAAAAACTGTTTATTTTGGACATAAATTATTAAAAAATAGGTCTAAGTATTCATAATTTATGCTAATTTGATACTTTAGCTTCACTATTTTCACACTTGTGAATATTTCTTACATGTCTACAATTTTAAATCTATGTTTTTAACTCTACTGTAACCAGATTATCTTGGCATGTACTTTACTATTTGATATCTAAAAATATTCACTCATTACAGAATGTTCAACCATTAATCTTTCAATTAATTTGCATATAGTTATGTAAATGTATCAATTGTTTCCTTAAAGTTCACAATAAACAATTAAACCAATATTGTCTTAGTTTTACTATTTTTTTTTTTACAAAAAAAAAAAAAAAAAGTTTTAAAAAAATGGTTCGGGTTCGGGTCGGGTCGGGTTGACCCGCAAAAAACACAGGTCGGGTCACGGGTCAACCCGTTTTTGCTTTGGGTCAAAAATCGGGTTCGGGTCGGGTATTTTTGAGTCGGGTCGAATCGGGTCAGAAAATTCTGACCCGTTTTGCCATGTCTAATGAGGATATTCCCTAAGCTGCAGTCCATTCCAAGAAGGAGAACCTTCCCGTGGCGTTAACACATCAAATACTCTTCCATGGAGAAGACACCACACATGGGCCGCTTTTAGAGCATTCACATCAGCACTTTTATAAATGTGTAAAATACACATTTTGACCACTTGTACACATTTTGAACCAAAAAACACTCCACATCAGTCCTTTTAAAATCGTGTAAACTTGTGTAAAATTATCAACGAGCTACAGTAGCCGTGTAAATTTACACGGGCACTGTAGCTCGTGTATTTAGTTTTTTAATAGTTTTTTCTCTCTCCTCTCTAACTAACTCTCACCTCCCTCTCCCTCAGACGCTACGCTCTCTCTTTCTCTCTCCTCTCTCAAACTACCTCTCTTCCCCAACCATTACAACAACCCAGCGCGCCAAAATAACCACCCAACCACCAAACCCAGCGCCACCACCAAACACCACAATCTAGCACAGAATATTAACCAAAATCAACTAAAAATTAACCCAAAATCAACAAAAAATTAACCCAAACACATCCACATAGACAAATCAACACAAAGATACACTTACGCAAAAGGAAAAAAAAAAACACAGAGATACACAAACACACCCACACACAAACAAACCCAAACGGACAAACAACAAAGAGAGATCGGTGCTTATCGGAACGATCTAGGTCGCCGGAGCTCATGGGTCTCACTTGATCGGAGCTCGTGGGTTGGCCGATGAAGCGTGGAGCGTGGATCGGTACTTGTGGAGCATGGATCGGCCGGTGAAGAAATGATCTAGGTCGTCGGAGCTTGTGGGTCTTGCTTGATCAGAGCTCGTGGGTAGGCTGGTGAAGCATGGAGCATATTTTATTGAATCTACCACTTCAAACTCCCAATCATTAAAGTTGAGAAGAGAACTTACATCCCAACTCCTCATTTCCCCTACTATTGTCTAACCAACATAGAAGCAACAGATGCCTCTCTAGCTATGGAGCATTCAAACAAAATGGGAAAAACCTCCTTCAAACAATGATCTCCACACCATTTGTCATGCCATAAATGAACATGAGTACCATCCCCTACATCAAAGTGTTTATACTGTAAAACTTTGTCCCAATCCATCAATACATTTCCATAAGCCACAACCACATGTCCCTAAAACAAGTACTACACTGCTACTACATACCTCCACAATTGTGTTCTTCCATCCCAGATCGCCATGGCCATTTTCCCAGTAGGGCTAGGTCAAAGGTTCCTATCTTCCTAATCCCCAGGCCACTGATCACCCATATCACCCCACAAAAGATTCCGCTGTAATCTCCTCTCAATCCTGTTTGCCACACTAATGGGAATGGTGAATAAGGAGAGATAAAATGTAGGTAAGTCAAGAGTGTAATCTTCAATGACGTTCTCTGCCCCCCTTAGACAGGTATAGTTTCTCTTCCAAGTAAATAGTCTACAATCCAACTTCTCTAAACGGGAGTTCATACCAATTTCAATTTGATAGAATTCCGCAATGATACACAAAGATAAGTCATCATCAAACACCTAATCTTAAAATAAAGGATGTTTGCAAACTCTATCATGTTACTAATACTCCATTACCTATCTAATTAATCTTCTTTGGTACTTCACTACTTCTACCATGTTATTTTAGGCCATCCTTTACCTCTTTTAACTTCTCAACTTGAATTAAATCACCCATTATTTTGGGTGCATTAATTGCTCAACCATTAAGCAAATCTTCCCCATCTTTGGCTAATAGGAGCCACCCCTACCTTTAAATCTTTTCTTCAATAGGAGCCACCCATACCTTCAAATGGATGTCTTTAATTCTTATCTTATATGTCCTAGTATCCCCATCCATCCATCTTAACATTTTCACTTAGACTATGCTTATTTAATGAGCATGCTACTTCTTAATATTGTATAGCATTCTTTTTCAAGTTACAACTAAACCTAGTATATAGGAACAATATCATTGTTAACACTTGATATTTCACCAAGTTTTAATATGAACATAGATTTGTCATTGTTGGATTTCTTTTATATATATATATATATATAGTAAAAGCCAATGGGAAATGAAATTTTTTTTTTTTTACATCATGAACTGTAGGTATTTCTAATTGTTTTAACATAACTAAAAGTTATAGACTGCATAGACTAAAATTTCAGTCAATTTAACCAGCTAAATACTTAGGCCACCACAACCAGAAATTAAAAAATAAATACCACATGTCTACCTCTGCCTATAACTACTTCAAAACTAGCCCATCTACACTTTTCTTCGTTTTATTTAGGGAAGACGGGACAGGAAAAAGAAAATCAAAACAATAAAACTTTTTCAGCATAGTTAATGTATGTGTCGAGACTAATTATTCAAGGGAACAAGGATAAGCTGTTGAATCTAATAAGAAGCTCACCCAATGAGAAGTCAACAAGATTAGCAGCCACTGCCACAGCAGCACCACTGGAGGATCCACCTGGTACTTTTGCAGGGGTTGTGGGATTGGTGGGTGTACCATAATGCTTATTTTCTCCACTGATACTGAAAATAAACGTGCCAAAAACAATAGTCATTATTCCAATCCGTACAAATGCTAGAGTGGGACACACTGCAAAGGTGTGTGTGTTTGTGCAGCCCAAGCAAATGTTGCAAAAAAATGAGTACAAGACAGATACCCATATGCTAGTTCATCCACAACAGTTTTTCCAATGCAAGTGGCACCTCCTTCAACAAGTGCAGTAACCACAGGAGATGTCCAAGAAGCTTTGCCATGTGTCTTCACCCATTCCGGATGACCAAATCCAGTCACATAACCATCAATGTCGAATCTGGTGATTATAATAAAAGATTAATTCAGTTTTAAAAGCCAAGAAAAAAAACTTCAGAAATCAAGAATGCAAATTCATGGGTTTGATTTTATTTTTATTTTTTTTAATAATTCAATATTTATAACTTGGGGGGGTGTGGGTGTGGGTGTGGGTGTGGGTGTGGGGGGGGGGGGGGGGGGGGTGGGATTTGAACCATGGATGTCCCCATTGGAAACACCAAGAGGTAAATGCATAGGTATGATCTACTAAAACCAACCTAAAGGGCAATGACTAAACAATGATGAACTTCTCTTTTTACTCTTCTAAAAAACAAAGAACAAAAACAAAATAAAAGAGTGACAAACCCAATCAATATGATTTTGACCAGGACTGATAATAACTTGCTTAACAAATCCAAAATAAAATTTCGCCCTTCCTTTATAAGATTTTCACTAATCTTTCTTCTCATTCCTTCTAAAAAAAGGGCCCCTTCAGGCTTTTACCAAAGTAATACACTATTAAAAAGTTGAATTTGAGGATATGAGCATACCCAATAATAATTAATTTCTATCAATAACCTTTAACTCTCACCCTGCTTGTTTTGGTAGAAAACTTTTTCAACATTTTATAGTTTTTAGTACAGTAGAAAATTAAATTCCATGGAAAATATTTTCACGGTCAACAGTAAAAGCACCAAAGAGAAAAAATTTCCAGAATGTTAGCTACAAAACAAACATCACAATGGTAATTATCTCTTCCAAAAAGTTTAGCTCACCACCTTCAAGTACTTTTTATTAGTATATCTTGTTGATTTGCTAAATTCACATATCATTTGATATAGGGGAGTTTTGCATTTGGAAGTTGAATGAAAATGATGGATTTTGTTATCTTAGGACACGTTTAGAACTCATTAGGGATATATGACACCCCCAAAAAAAATACTTGACTTAAATTGCTAAATTACTCTCTCTTGGATATTTGATATTTTTGCTAATTAATGGAAGCCATAGTTTCTTTTTGCTGCCAACTTTTTTAAATTTTTTTTTTTTTTTTTATAAGTAATAGATTCATTGAAATCAAAAAGAGAGGAACACCGAAGTACACAGGGAGTATACAGAGGTGAACAAATCAAAAACGAACATTACAAAAATCAAGAAAATCCAAAATAGAAGAAAAATGATGGTTTCTCCACACAAAAAACCAATCAAGTAAGGTTCTAAAAAAAAGAAGCTTGAGATCAGGCATGGAACGCTCCTTGTCTTCAAAACACCTACTATTTCTCTCCTTCCAAATACACCACATCAAACAATGAGGAGCAACCATCCAAAGATCTCCATTACAATGGCGACCAAAATGACCTTGCCAGCAAGCCAAAAGGCCAACAACAGAGAAAGGCATAACCCAACAAACTCCAAATAACCCAAAAACCATGTCCCACAACTCTAGAGCAACCGAGCAATGAAGGAAAAGATGGTCAATAGTTTCACTATTACACTTGCACATGAAACACCAGTCCAAAATGCAAATCTTTCTTTTCCTTAAGTTGTCAATAGTCAGACATTTCCCCAAGGCTGCTGTCCATACAAAGAAAGCCACTCTAGAGGGGATCTTCTGCTTCCAAATGCTTTTCCAAGGGAACAACTGCTCACTATGGCCAGCTAGAAGATGGTAGTAAGCACTGACCGTGAATCCCTTACTCTTACAAGGCAACCAACATCTCTTATCCTCTCCAATTCCCCTTACAGGGGTGCAATAGATGGAATTGATGAAACTCCAGAAAGCTTCCAATTCACGGTTATGCACCTCCCTACAGAACTGAAGATCCCAGTGGAGTACTCCATTGGTGAACTTCATAAGATCCCCTACACTTGCCTCTTTGTTGCAACAAATCCTATATAAATCAGGATAACGGTCTGCAAGGGGAGAAGATCCACACCAACAATCAAGCCAAAACTGCACTTTTGATCCATCTCCAATTTCATATAGAATAAACCGAGATAAGGAATGCCACCCTCTTCTAATATTTTTCCACAAACTAACACCATAAGGACCAGAGAAAGAGCTAGAACACCAACCGCCCCCATCACAACCATACTTCACCTCTATCACTTGACGCCAAAGAGCATCCCTATCTTGCCCAAATCTCCATAACCACTTCCCTAATAACGCTACATTGAAGGTTCTCAGGTTTCTAATCCCCAGCCCACCTGAAGAGAGCGGAGAACATACTGTATGTGGATGTGGATCCTTTGCTCATAGCATGGCCTTTTCTTTTTTTTTCTTTTTCTTTCACTATTTGTGATTAGATATGTGATCATGGCTTAATTTACTCAATTATTTTGTAGTGAACAAACTTAAAAGATAATTAGGACTTATAAGATGTGCATAATATCAGATATGTTCTAAATGTGCAATATTCAACTTCATGGAACCAAATTCCAATATTTGAAGAATGTTTACCCATCCAGTTCCTCCAACCAAACATAAGATCAATCACCTTCTTTGTTAAGACCCAGCAGATCCCAAAGGATCAAAAAACAAAGCTCCACAACTGATAAGCCTCCTTGAAATGAAGCAAAAGGTGATCCAGCACCTCCCCACTATATCAGCACATGTAGAACCAATCTACAATAGTGTAGCCTCTCTCCCTAAGATTATCACAAGTGAGTATCTTCCCCCACACCACTGTCCAAACAAAAAAGAAGACCCTCTGTGGGGCCTTCACACCCCGAATGCCTTTACAAAGGAAATTGACAGAATTGGAACCCCTCAAAGCATTATAGAAAGAATGAATATCATACTCCACATTATTCTTCAACCTCCACCTCACCCAATCTCCATCCTCTTTAAGAGGAATATGAAAATCCAGAAGATGATGAAAAGCAGCCAGCAAATCCAACTCGCAATCATTAACAGTCCCAGATGAATCTATCATCCCAACTCCACCTCTCCCCCTCAAACTGCCTGAACAACAAATACTCCACTGAAGCATTCTGGTGGAAGTGGAACCAACGTACAAGGCAAGAAAAGCCACTCTCAGGGGTTGGTCACCACAACAACAATCATGCCAAAATCAAATTCAGTTGCCAACTACAACCTCAAAAATTAATACGCTAAAGTAACCTCTCCCAACCCATCCTAAGACTCTTCAAAAGACCATGACCATAGGTACCCCGGCCTAACAGCCACTTCCTTAAGAGAGCCTAATTAAAGAAGACAAGCTTCCCCAATCCTCCATTAACAATAGGAGTGCAGACCTTATCCCATCCTACCAAATGGTGTTTAAACTCATCCTCAATTCCTTCCCATTAATAAAACCCCTCTCCTCTGTTTTATTCAGCCTCCTACTAAAGACCCACATGACCAATATATAGAGAAAAGGAGTTAGCTAGTTACCCTGTCTTAATCCCTGCGAACTAAGAAGCTACTAAGAGATCCATTGATCAAAACTGAGAACTGAACATTGCAAATACTGGCATGAATCCAACCCTTCCATTTCTTCCCTAAATCTATCCTCTCCAACAGATAAAAACCCAAATCCCAATTAACATGATTGTAAGCCTTTTCAATATCCAACTTACAAATTACCCTAGGAATAGGACTCTTAATTCTACAATCCATGCAGTCATTTTCAATTAGGACTAAATCAAGAATTTTCCTACCACAAACAAAGACATTTTGGTAATCGAAAATGAGCTTGTCTAACACCATTTTCATCCTATTAGCTAGCACCTTTGCCAATAATTTATACACACTTCCCACCAAGCTAATAGGATTGAAATCGCTAATATTGATGACATTACTCTTCTTCATAATTAAAGCAATAAGAGAAACATTACGGGATTTTTAAAACTCACAGTACCTAAGAAACTCCACAAAAACAGCCATCACATCAGATTCATCCACCCTCAAACAATGTTGATAGAATGTCATAGTAAATCTGTTTGAGCCTGGAAAGCTTATCACCTTGCAAGTCCTTCAAAACATGTAGGACCTCATCCTTTATTAAATTCCTGCTCTAACATTGTTTATCATGCTCATCAATACTTGCAAACTCAGCCCATCTACAGGTGGTTTCCAATCCCTTGTTTCTATGTATAACTGTATAACGACATGTAGAATTGCACCACTTGCTCTTGAACCTCAAACTCCTCATAAACCTACTTTCCACCTCCAGTCCACTCACATAATTTCTTTTTCTATGTGGATTAGCCAACCTATGGAAAAAAAACTAGTGTTGTTACCCCCCTCCTTCAACCATAAAGCTCTCGATTTTTTACACCAAGTCTACTCATGTGTAGCTAGCTGTTCTATCGCAGATTTGGACTCCTCCCTTCAAGCACGTTCCTCCCATGTTAAGCTTTGATCACCTTCTTTCACATCTAAACTCAACAGCTCAAACATCAAGCTTTTCTTCTTAAAAGCTACAAACTCGAACTCATGCTTATTCAATTGCTACAAGTCCTCCTGTGGAGCCTTCATTATAGGACTAAAATAAAGCTAGAGGATCAAATAAAAGAATACCCATTCCACCAAGCTATAGGGTGGATTAGATTGAAACAACCCTTAAACAATAGGGTTTAAAATGTAATTTCCCTTAATTTCAAATCATGTTTATGCAGAAGGTTGAACTTGAATTTCACTTTTTTGAATATGGAAGCATGTTGAACTGTTTTAAATGGTTTGATATATGTTTTTTTTTTTTTTCTATAAGTAGTTTGATATATGTTGTTTGATACCATAGTTTTTCGTTTGGAAGCATATAGCTTGCAGTTTTTCTTCTATGTTAAAAATGGTATGTCCTTTGATTTTTTAGTTGCTCAACATAATTTTCATATTCAAATGAAAGTTAGAAATTACACATTCACCAACGGTTTTTGAACCCACAGCCTCACCCTCGTTGTTGCTTTTAAAAGGAGAGGGAACCATTTGAGAGCTACGGAGCTAGAGCTCATAAGGAATTTACGAAATATCAACGATTTTTCACGGGAGCCAAACAAACAAAGGGAAATGTTTTCCATCTCATTTTCAGCATCACAGTCAAACACAGGAAAACAATTTACTTTTTTTTTTTTTTACAAGCTGCAAACAATTAATTGGAACTCCAAAACCAAAATCCTGGACTCAATCAATCAAGTAAACCACTCCAACTCTTTCCATTTGAATTCAAACAACAGCAACACAAAATACTAACAAACAGTCACTCAAGTTAGCCCATCTATACTGTAATCAACATTAAAAAAACACTGCATATTCATATACTTACTAGACCGAACATATCTCGGGAAACAAACAGAATTTAAGAGAAAGAAACTGAGAGCGAGGGCTTACACGTCGGAAACGGCGAAAGTGAGGCCGGTGAGAGGATGAGGAGCTTTGGGAGGAGGCGGCGGAGGAGGAGGAAGCAACTGAAACTTCTCGATAAACGCACCGAAGTCTTCTCTTATAGCCTTCTTCAGCTTCCTCGTCATAATCAGAATTCCGGCCAAGCCTAAGCCGAGCAAAACCCACAGATTCGCCGATTGAGACCCCATCTCTTTCTCAGAACCAAACCCTAGGTTTTTTTTTTATTTGAACAGAGAATTGAGAGAGAAAGAGGGTTTTAAGGCTTTTATAGCTTGGGACTTGGAAGAGAAGATGGGAATGAGGGGAGGATAATACAGTGAAAATGAGAGACACTTGAGTCTCAAACCAGTTTTTGTTGTTGTAAACTTAACTGGAACACTATATATATTATCTATCCACTAAAACTAGTATAATGTACGGTAAAATATGATGAAGCCCGAACTCCCAGGCCCGTGGGCTGTGGTCCTGTGTGCGCAGACCCCGCCGGGAGTGAGCTGGACTTCCAACTTGTAAAAGTTTTTAGATTTTTATGCTTTTTTTTTTTTCTTCTTCTTCAATTCATTTCCATATAGTTGGACTTGTATCTTAATGGCTCAATTTTCTAGTATTTTCAATAAAGAAATTTATTGTTCAAATCATTCAACTTTGTTGCAACTATCAAATTATTAAAAATTTAAAATTTATATTAAAAATACTCAATTTTATACATAAACTTTCAATTATTATCTTTGAATTAAAATAAAATTGTTAAGGTTTCATCTAGAATAAATGTTTTTTTTTTCTCTTTTTACTGTAAGGTATGTAACCTTCTAATTTCATTTTAATTTAATTCTAAGATGCGAAATTGAAATAATTGAAAGTTTTGTAAACAAACTAAAAAGTGTCAAAATAAGTTTTGTCGTATCGGAGAAATTTCATTTTAATTTAAACTTATGGTCCATTGGAATTGAGGGGGAGTAGAGTAAAGTTAGCTCAAAATTTTTTTATTTTCAACTAACTCTACTATACTTCCTTCCACTCCCTTTCCCCTCAATCTAAACAGGATCTTAATCCGGTCTACTTTCTTCCCTATGAGGGTTAATGTAATATAATCCAAAAACCATTGTCTATTTGACATCAACTTTTTTTTTATTGCTTTTGCTAAATGTAAGTTAAAGTATACTTATACTTAAAAAAATTTGAGATTTTTAAAAATTGCACATAAAAAAAATAAGATAAAAGTTTTTTTTTTAATTCAATAATTGAATATCTCCATTAGAGACACTAAAAGTTGTTAACTAATAAAGTTACAAGATTCTTGACAAAATAAATTAAAAGTTAAATGGAAAAGCTATGACAAATGAACAATTATCATTTCCTTGTCTTATGAAACTAATTTCTAATACATTTATAATAAAGCAGACCTTTTAACACCAATTATAATTCATAGAAGACATTTGGCATTCAAAATGTGATTTTCGAAAGCATAGGAAAAACTAAGGATATAATAACAATAATTTGATGATTGTAAATTCTAGTCAACTCAATCATAAATTAATTTGTCTTAACCTGATTATAAAGAATAATTATTATAAAATGAACATTATAGTTTGAAATTCTATTGTGTTTATTAAAAAACAATAATTTGATAATTAAAGTAAGAAAATAAATATTTAATTTCCAGTAACCATTTCTCTTATTATACCTTCTTCCACATGTACCATAAATCTCTACAATAAACATCGGACTTTCTCTCTCTTCTCCAAGTTAGTTCACTATGTAATCTTTGTTTTATTTCATGATGAAAATTTTTATTTGGGCTTTGCCAATACATTCATTTGGTTCAAGAGCTCTAGATCTTTAAACTTTATTTAAAAGGCCGAATAGCGATATATGATGTCCTACTCCTAAGTCCTAATAGCAATGTTAACAACCAACTAGAAAGCCATGGTGATGGTTGGGTGCATGAGTGTTCCTTTGTTTTAAACATTTGTTACAGAGACAAGCCAAATATATGCAAACGCAAAACCAAATCTCTGATCTGTGACTGCAAAATATAAAGGATTTGTTCATAATTTAGTTAAACCTAAGAAAAAAAAAATTAATGCAATAACAATAATAATTGGCATTCACTTCAAACCACATTAGAAAAAAGCATTGATCATTAAATTGCAACCATGAAATTCTCAGACATTATTAATATTCATGGACAACACACCCATTCCATTCAGTTTTGCTTTAAGGAGTTCATCCAGCCAAAGATTACCAAAATGCATGCACAGCCAGAAGTGGAGGAAATTGTGGCATGTTCAATTAATTCCAATCCAAACCTAACAATCATAATGTAGAATAGTAAATGTTTTACAAATTGGATATCATCAGAATAACTGCAACTCTGCCAGAGTATCACAATCCAAACCCGACGTTCTATTATTTTGTATTATTGCCTAACATTACCTATGGTAACATATATCATTTCAGTTTCCATATAATCAATTGTAATAGCAAAATGTAGCTTACAAGAAATCTCTGCCACAAAACAGAAAAATCTTCTAATTGAAAGGACGAAGACTGTTTCTTGTAATAAATTCTTTAAGTTGTTTTCTTGTATCAAATATACTCAAGTGGTAAGCGAACCTACAAACCCTAGGTACATAAGAAAGCATGCATGATAAAGACACATGATTAGAGAGAAAGCCAATAACAAATGCCAGGTACAGAAGAAAGATGCATGTGAGTATTGAATATAGCCAAAATCACCAAGGTCAACAACGTTGTCCATATGTCGTCTACGACATGAAATAACTTAGGATGATCCTGTAAAGTAGAAGGAGAGTTTATAAAAACAATTAAATTGTTATTTCTATCAAGACTTGTTCTTAGAATTGATAACGTGAGTTGATAAGAGTTAAGTTGTTGTCTGCCAATTGGTAAAACCCAATTGGTCATGTATAACTAGTCTTAAATCAGTCAACCGGAGCCATTTGATTGTATCAGCTGGTCGGAATTAATCATGAAAAATTTCCCTTAGAAGTTATGTTTTTACTCATGATTTAATTCAATAGATGAATTTGGAAAAAAAAAAAACATTTTTTTTAACATACCTTGTCATAATCAAATTGGGACACAAGCTAGACCACCACCTCAATGCCACTCTAAAACTAGCAAATTACAATCACGTACCATAGTCAAAAGTAGAGTCCAATCCGGTCTTTACTTCCTATATGATTAAAAGAACTAGGCAAAGACCAACCATATATCTATATAAGAAGCAACAAATCTTATAGAAAAATTAAACAACATTGTAGTTCGACTTTCAAGCCATGGAAAACTTGTCGCAGAAAGATCAGTTATACTTAGAAAAAGAAACCCACCATGACCAAGTACAGGAAGATCATTTAATCTTCACATGCAAAATATGCATGGATCTCATACAATCAAACCAGAAATTCAAACAGCAGTAACAAGTGTGTGCAGTGTGCACCCTATTTGCATGGCATGGACTGCATATCCAAATACATCGAAGTCAAGATTAAGGATAAGGTGGCCAACATTAGATGCCCTAGCAAGAACTACGAGCAATTATTGGACCCTCTCTTTGCAAGCAAATCATATCAAAATCACTGCTTGATGAGTTGTGTGATATTCTCTGCGAGTCAATCGCTCTACAGGTTGAAAAAAGGTGCTACTGCCCAAACCGTGAATGCTCTGTGATGATATTTAATTAACGAGTGCCAAACTGGGACACAATCAAAGTGTCCAATGTGCAAGAAGGACTTTTGTTTTCAATGCAAGACTCCATGGCATGCAGGGTACCGATGCAACGAAAGTGGGCAATCAAGAGATCGCAGATCAGAATGATGTTGTATTTGGAAAGCTTATTGAAGAGAAGAAGTGCATGAGTGATGTAGATATTATAATTGCAGTCAAGTTATCGGACGTGTTGATGGCTCCTACTCTCTCCATCATAAAATGCAGGTATTTGCTCTAAACAACTGAAATATTGTTGTTGGATTCTCTTCTCAACCATGTTATGCACATTGCACTACACACATCATACTCAAAAATATTTTTTCATTAACACTTAAATGGTTTAACAATACTTGAAAAATCTAGAAGCATCGGTAACCTTTTAATGTATAATGAAACCATAAGTTCAATTTTATATAATTGTTAAGTAATAGTAATCATCATTGTAAAGTGTTTAATTTTATAAAATTATTGTAGACACTTGATTTTGCACCCATAATTTAATCAAGGAATATGATTAGAATGACCATTCATGTACCCAAAATTCATGATTACATTACATGTATTAATTTATTCATTGCATATCATAAAAATGATATTGAGATTCTAATGGTTACGACGGTATGCCCAATTTTCAAATTGGATCGTCAGATTGCAAGACATCGCATGATCAAGTTTGCATGATCAACAATGCATTGTGTCTAGGTAAAACCAACCACGCATAATTAATTTAAATTAATTATAATTTGGTTAAACAATTAAAATTAATTAAATAATTTTGTGATTGGTTGATATTGAGTGTCAAAAATAGGCTCGCTTCCATGGGAATAAAGGGGATAATTGGATAACACTAAAATTGTGGATAATCTAAACTTTATCAAGACTTTTAAAGTATTCATCTACAAGATAATTGTTGCTGAAAAGACCTGAATTATCCAAAAAAAAGTTTAAATTTTAGAATACGGATTAAAAACGCATCTAAATGCAAGTCATGGCTCAAAAAATCTCAAAAAAAAGAATCCAAAATGGACTTGAACTAAAATGCTGGCCTGGCGCCCAAAAGTGTCGTTCGGCACTTTCCAAGTGCCAAATGGCACAAATTCGGGCCTCAACCTGAGGGCATTTGGATTAGGTTACAACATATCCTTTTCGATTTTTTAGAGATAAGGACGCGTTCCAGTTCGTATTCTGATCATCTAGCTATTTTTTCGAGTCTCCCAGCCTTTATAAATAGATACTGGATCTCAAAATTCAACACACTTTTTCACGCTCTCAGATTTCCTCTATTTCTGACTCCCCTTTCTGGTATTTTTTTTCTCTTACGTTAAAGACGTTCTAAAGACTTTAGTCTTAAGAGTTTCTTTTTTGTAAGCAAGGATTTTTATGTTTCAAAGATAATTACATAAATTTCTTTGAACCCTAAAATATCCCCTCAAGAAAAAGAGTGCGTCCATGCAAGAGGCTGTTTCTTCTTACCCTTTTTATTTTGTTTCTCTTATTCTGATGATGTATGTTTAAATATTCTTTTAGTTTGATTTTTTTAAAATATTCATATCATGTATTGTTAATATATTTTTGTTAAAACATGTTCTTGATATCTTTGTTATCATGATTTTTTTTTTAGTTTCAAAAATCTGCACATCATTACAACTTTTTCAAAATAAAAAACTGATTTGCATCTTCATTAGATGCATATCTGAATTTTTTTTCAATCAAAAAACTGATTTGCGTCTTCATTAGATGTAGATCTAAATTTTTTTTCAATCAAAAAAATTGATAGATGCAGATCCGAATTTTTTTCAATCAAAAAACTGATTTGCATCTTCATTAGATGCAAATTTGAATTTTTTTTTTAATGAAAAAACTAATTTGTATCTTCCTTAGATAAAAATATGAATTTTTTAAATCAAAAAATTGATCTATATTTTCTTTAAATGTAGATCTAAAATTTTTAAACATAGCGGATTTTGAAATAAAAAAAAGGGCCATGAATATTTTTGTTTGTTTTGTTTGATGCATGTAGTATAGGTTTATTTCATGAATATAGTCCTCTTCTAAAAAATATTTTTTCTTATTTTATTTTACATAATAAACAGATCTGATTTTTTCTATATACAAATCTAATTTTTTTGTTACAAAACATATCTAATTTTTTTTAATACAAACTAAAAACCAATTTTTCTAATTCTCAAAAAAAGATCTAATATTTTTTAAATTTTATTTAATAAACATAGATCTGAATTTTTTCCTCCAAAAACTATTTTTTTTACATATACAAAACAGATTTAATTTTTCTAAACCAAATCAAATTTTTTTCTATCATAAGGCAAATCTGAATTTTCTCAAAAGAAAATTCATTCATAAATAGACTTATGTGACTTGGTTTAATTAAGTTTTTCATGTGTGCAACATATCATTCATGTCATGCATAAAAAAGGTACATCGGTCACGAGAGTCTAGAAGACCAAACTCTGTCTGGGTGCAATGAGTGTCTAACACCGTCTCATTCCATAACCTAGCCTCCGAACTTAGTGTCTTCAGATAGATTAGACCTAGGCTTTATCGTTGTTTTTATTTTGGGTAAATTGTAACTAGGACAAAAAGTCATTTATCTTTAGTAGTTTGTAACTAGGACCCAAAGCTATGTAATACTCAATTAATCAAGTTTGTATTTTTTATTCAATTAATGACAATGAAGCATTTCAATCATGTAAATTTGTATTTAATTTTTTTCTTAGTTTTTTGTATAAAAAAAAATAATAAGTGGTGACTCCACACCACTTACCCAAAAAGAAAGGTGTCTTGAAAAAGCACCTGAATCTCTTTTTTTAGAGCACCAAAATTTCTCTAGTATCTCATAGTGGCGACTCCACTAGGGATGTCGAGGGATAAGCTTCGTGTTAGACTTAAGTGACCAAATATGTACCCTTGTTTTCGCACAGTCTTGCATGATATTATTGTTTGTTTGTTTATTTATGTTTGTGGAGATATTGTATGATATTTTGTTGTTTGTATTGCTTGTTAAGAGCTTTCCCTAACTGTCATAGTGTGTGTCATCAAAACAACAAACATGTATGCACCCCTTTCAACAACATGTGGTGGTAGTAATCATGGATCACCGGTCTTCATTAGATTCAGGTACCTAGTGGTGAACTCACCAACTTATAGCCTAAAGTCACTAGATCATTTCTTGTTAATTGTAAAGGACAGACCATGCCGTTTAGACCAACGCAATGTTCATTACATTACAAGTTGGGAGGTGTAACACCCTAGCTATACGAAAAAATGAAACAACAAACCCACCCTACAAGGTAATAACTTAGAACCTACCCTTAGGTCGGTCCATGTTAAAATTGCATTGCATGTTGTGTGTGTTTGTTTGGTTGATTGATTGATGTAGATGGGGACCTAGCTTTGATTAACCCAACGAAGTCTGTCATTAGGGGGAAATTTGGTCAAGATCTGAAGGAAGGTTGCAAAGAGAACCAAAGGCCGACACTCAAGCCAATAGCTCTAGTTCCAAGCCCATCACTCCCATTACGATATTGAAGCCCGTAAGCATAAAAGATACTCTGTTACTGTAACATTCCAATTCCATATTCGACCTACAAGGCAATTCAAGCCACAAGAAGTCTGAAGCTTCTAACAATATGGTAAAAGAGGGAGAACATTCGAACACCGAAGAACCTATGAACGCTCAAGAGTTACTCAACACCATGGTAGCTAGTCAAATCCAACTAAGGGAGGACATGAACCTTATGGTGCAATAGTTTCAGAGTCTGAAGAGTAACCAAGAAGAGAACAAGGCTAACCATAATCCACCAACCATGGAGAGTGAGAAGAAGATCACCAAAAGAATGAACAAAATGGAAGAGACGATTAGAAGAGCTCGTAAGATGGAAGACCTCATGGACTACGAATCCCTCTCACTTTTCCCTAATGTAAGACTGCCTCCCAAGTTCAAGATGCCGACCTTGGACAAGTTTGACAGGACCGGTTGCCCATAGTCCTATCTGAAGATGTATATAAAGGCAATGTAGCCCTTAGGTGCAACTGAAGAAGTACTTGTTCAAATGTTCCAAAACACTCTAATCGGAGCTGCTCTTAGATGGTTCCTCAACCTAGATGACAGTAGAGTAAGAAGTTGGGAGGACATTTGCCAAGAGTTTTACAAGCAATACAAATACAACATAGAAGTGGACATAACAAGGAGAGATCTTAAGACCACGAATCAAAAGCCAAAAGAATCCTTCTCTACCTTCATTTCCAAGTTCATTCCTAGAAGGTAATTCATTCTCCTCGTCATTGCCACCACATTGTTGTTGCTGTAAGGAGCAAAACCAGCATAGTATGTATTACTTGTTAAGAACCTAAGAATAAGCCATTGACTCTAGATGGCTTTGAGATTGAGAAGCCTAGTTTTGAAAGAATAAAAGAAGATGAGAAGAATGAATTACCTTCCGGGAATGAACTTGGTAATGAAGGTAGAGAAGGATTCTTTTGGCTCTTGTTTTGTGGTCTCGAGATCTCTCCTTATTATGTCCACTTCTATGTTGTATTTTTATTGCTTGTGAAACTCTCAGCAGATGTCCTTCTAGCTTCTTTCTCTAGCGTCATCTAGGTTGAAGAACCATCTAAGAGTGGCTCCAGTCAGAGTGTTTTGGAACATTTAAGCAAGTACTTCTTCAGTCACATCTAGGGGCTGCATAGCCCTCATATACATCTTTAAATGGGACTTTAGGCAACTGATCCCGTCAAACTTGTCCAAGGTCAGCATCTTGAACTTAGGAGGCAGTCTTACATCAGGGAAAAGTGAGAGGGATTCGTAGTCCATAAGGTCTTCCATCTTACAAGCTCTTCTAATCATCTCCTCCATTTTGTTCATTCTTTCGGTGATCTTCTTCTCACTCTCCATGGTTGGTGGATTATGGTCAACCTTGTTCTCTTCTTAGTGACTCTTCAAACTCTGAAACTGTTGCACCGTAAAGTTTATGTCCTCTCTCAGCTAGATTTGACTAGCTACCATGGTGTTTAGTAGCTCTTGAGTGTTCATAGGTTCTTCGGTGTTCAAATGTTCTCCCTCTTCTGCCATAGTGTTAAGAGCTTCAGACTTCTTGTGGCTTGAACTGCCTTGTAGGTTGAATATGGGATTGTGATGTTGCAGCAGCTAAGTATCTTCTATGTTTACGAGCTTCAATACTGCAATGTGAGTGATGGGCTTGGAACTAGAGCTACTGGCTTAAGTGTCGGCCTTTGGTTCTCTTTGCAACCTTCCTTTGGATCTTGACCAAATTCTCCCCTAATGATGGGCTTGGTCGGGTTAATCAAAGCTAGGTCCCCATCTACATCAATCAATCAACCAAACAAACATGCATAACATGCAAAGAAATTTTAACATGGACCGGCCTAAAGGTAGGTTCTAAGTCATTACACTATAGGGTGAGTTTGTTGTTTCATTGTTTCCCATTGCTAGGACGTTACACCTTCCAACTTATAATGTAATGAACATTTTGTTGGTCCGAACGACATGGTTTGTCCTTTACAGTCAACAAGAAATGATCTAGTGATTTTAGACTATGAGTTAGAGAGTTCGCCACTAGGTACCCAATTCTAATGAAGACCAGTGATCCATGGTTACTACCACCACATGCTGTTGAAAGGGATGCATACATGTTTGTTGTTTTGACGACACACTATGACAGTTAGGGAAAGCTCTTAACAAGCAATACAAACAACAAAATATCATACAATATCTCAACAAACATAAATAAACAAACAAACAACAATATCATGCAAGACCATGCCAAAACAAGGGTACATATTTGGTCACTTAAGTCTAACACGAAGTTTAGCTCTCAACATCCCTAGTGGAGTCACCACTGTGAAAGATCAAAGAAATTTCAGTGCTCTAAAAAAAAAAAAAAAGATTTCGGTACTTTTTCAAGACACCTCTCTTTTTTGGTAAGTGATGTGAAGTCGCCACTTATTTTTTTTATACAAAAAAAAAAATAAGAAAAAAATTAAATACAAATTTACATGATTGAAATGCTTCATTGTCATTAATTGAATAAAAAATACAAACTTGATTAATTGAGTATTACATGGCTTTGGGTCCTAGTTACAAACTACTAAAGATACATGGCTTTTTGTCATAGTTACAATCTACCCAAAATAAAAACAAAGATAAAGCCTAGGTCTAATCTATCCGAAGACACTAAGTTCGAAGGCTAGGTTACGAAATGGGAAAGTGTTAGGCACCCAATCCGCCCAGACAGAGTTTGGTCTTCTAGACTCTTGTGATCGATGTACCTCTTTTATGCATGACATGAATGATATGTTGCACACATAAAAAACTTAATTAAACTAAGTTACATAAGTCTATTTATGAATGAATTTTCTTTTGAGAAAATTCAGATATGTCTTGTGATAAAAAATAAAAATAAAAATTGATTTGGTTTAGAAATATCAAATATGTTTTGTATATGTAAAAAAAAAATAGTTTTTGGAGGAAAAAATTCAAATCTATGTTTATTAAACAAAATTTTAAAAATATCAGATCTGTTTTTGAGAACTAGAAAAAATGGTTTTTGGTTTGTATTAAAAAAATCAGATTTGTTTTATGACAAAAAAATTTAGATTTGTATATGGAAAAAAATTTGATATGTTTATTATGTAAAATAAAAAAAAAAAATAGGAAAAAAGATTTTTTAGAAGAGGACTATATTCATGAAATAAACCTATGCTACATGCATCAAACAAAACTATTCATGGGCCTTTTTTTTCAAAATCCGCTATGTTTAAAAAATTTAGATGTACATTTAAAGAAAATATAGATCAGTTTTTTTATTTAAAAAATTCAGATTTGTATCTAATGAAGATGCAAATCAGTTTTTTGGTTAAAAAAAAATTCAAATCTGCATCTAATGAATATGCAAATTAGTTTTTTTTATTAAAAAAATTCAAATCTGCATCTAATGAAAATGCAAATCAGTTTTTTGATTGAAAAAGATTCAGATCTGCATCTAATAAAGATGCAAATTAGTTTCTTTATTAAAAAAAATTCAGATATGCATCTAATGAAGATGCAAATCAATTTTTTTATTTTGAAAATTTTGTAATGATGAGCAGATTTTTGGAACTAAAAAAAATCATGATAACAAAGACAACAAGAACATGTTTCAACAAAAATGTATTAACATTACAGGATATGAATATTTAAAAAAAATTAAACTAAAAGAATATTTAAAGATACATCATCAAAATAAGAGAAACAAAATAAAAAGGGTAAGAAGAAACAACCTCTTGCATGGACACACTCTTCTTCTTGAGAGGATATTTTAGGGTTCAAAGAAATTTATGCAATTATCTTTGAAACCTAAAAATCTTTACTTACAAAAAAGAAATTCTTAAGACTAAAGTCTCCAGAACGTCTTTAACATAAGAGAGAAAATACCAGAAAGGGGAGTCAGAAAGAGAGGAAATCTGAGAGCGTGAAAAAGTGTGCTGAATTTTGAGATCCAGCCTCTATTTGTAGAGGTTGTGAGACTCGAAAAAATAGCTAGATGATCAAAATACGAACTGGGACGCAACCTTATCTCTAAAAAATTGAAAATGATGTGTTTTAACCTAATCCAAATGCCCTCGAGTCGGGACCCGAATTTGTGCTATTCAGCACTTGAAAAGTGCCATTCGAGTCCATTTTGGACTCTTTTTCTTGTAGATAAATACTTTAAAAGTCTTGATAAAGTTTGGATTATCCACAATTTTATTGTTATTTAATTATCCCCTTTATTCCCATGCAAGCAAACCTATTTTTGACACTCACTATCAAACAACCAAAAAATTATTTAATTAATTTTAATTATTTAACCAATTATAATTAATTTAAATTAATCATGCGTAGTTGATTCTACCTAGACACAATGCATGCTGATCATACAAACTTGATCATGCAATGTCTTTCAATCCGATGGTCCGATTTGGAAATCAGGCATACCGTCATAACCATTAGAATCTCAATATTATTTTTATGATATGCAATGAACAAATTAATGAATGTAATCATGAATTTTGGGTACATGAATGGTCACTCTAGTCATCTTCATTGATTAAATCATTGGTGCAAAATCGAGTGTCTACAATTGTTAAGTAACAGTAATCATCATTTTAAAGTGTGTAAACCTAATGCTTTTTATAAGAGCGTATCAAATTTTAGGCTTAAATACCATTTTTGGCCGATTTTCATTTTGGTCCCCAATTTCTTTTTTTCTGTTTTTGTTCCCAAAAATGAAAAAGTGCTCTCATTTTTAGTCTTTACCGTTATCTCACTAACAGAAATTACCTACGTAACACACAAAGTACACAATTAGCACGTTAGACGCTAATGTGGTGAATAAAATAATAATTTAAAATTATGTTTGGTATTTAATAAATGCCATGTCAACATCCTTATCAAAGTCTTAATTTTTTTAATTAATTTATCAATTTAACCCCCCCCCCCCCCTTCCCAAAAAAAATGAAAACCAAAACAAACCCAAAAAAATCATAAATGAATACTGTACAAAACACAACCAATCCACATAAATAAGCCAACTTATCCAAAAGAAAAAATCAATTTAATTCCAAAATTTTAATCAATATAGTCAACCCACTATAGCCTTCAAAACAATCAAACCACTATCTTAGATCTTCAATTTCTCAACCAAACAAACAACAACAAACAAATCCAACTCAATCCCTCAACCATACCAATAACAACAAACACAAACTCCCACCTAAATTTGAACAAAATTCTCATAAAACCCATTAACCCAGCACAGCCTCCCCACCTTCACACCTCAAAACTCTCTCTCTCAATAAACCCCCTTGACCAAACCCTAAGCCCTCCTCACCAACCCAAATTTGAACAAAACCCACAATTCCTTACCTTAAGTTTAGGATTGAACAAAACCCAGATTTGAAAAAAATTGATCAACTGAAAATGGGTCTAGGTTTGCTATTGCTGTCTCAAAACTTTAAGGGTGGAGCCACTACATGAGGTGGCAACCTTGGTTAATGGTAGTGGACAAAGCTAAAGGCTTCAAACATAGTTGGGATTAGGCCAGTGAGAGAGGAAAAGAGAGAGGGTGAGATAGAGAGAGAAGGTTCTACAATAAATGGGTGAGAGAGTTTGACAGTGGGTTGATCTTTAGGCTTGGTCGATCATGGTGGCTTAGAGAGAGAAAGAGAGAGATTTTGAGACAAAAGAGACTGAGTTTGAGATGAAGAAGAAAGAGAATTTGTGATGAGAGAGAGAGGGATAGGAGAAATTTAATTTGGTTTTGTGGGTTTGATTTTCTAGGTTCTTTGATTTAATGGGAAGAACATGAAAAGTTATCTTCTAGGTTTTTCATGTCTTTCAAAAAAATAAATAAGTTTTATTTTTTTAACTAGAAGTTTATAATTTGTTTTTATAGTTGTATCTAATGTGGCTTTTTTTAAAATTAAAATGTTGATGTGGATTTTTTTTAAAATGTCAATTAAATTTTTATTATTATTATTTTAAGAGAAATTCTATGTTCACAACATTTTCACAACAAATCCTAAGTGTCAGATTGTTATTGTTGGGGCAAAAAAGTAATCTCAGTGGTAGGTTCAAATTTGAACTAATAACAACTAACCACCTATGATTTTTTATGAAAATATTATAGATATAACACTTCTCTCATTTTAATGGTCACGTCAGCATCTAACGTGCCAGTTTAGCATTCCATGTGCTACGTAGGTAATTTCCATTAGTGAGATGAAGGTAGAGAGTAAGGACTAAAATGAGAATGATTTTTCATTTTAAGGGACCCCAAAAAAAAAAAGGTCACTAAAATGGAAATTGACCGAAAATGTAGGGATGAAAACGGTATTTACGCATAAATTTTGTAATGATGTGATCTAAATATCCAAGTCACATTCTCCCTTAATATATTCCAAAATTTAATAAAAACAAAACAAAACAAAAATCTATCACCAAAGATGAAGATGAAAATTTTTAGTTTAATTGGAATCTGCCATAGATAGTAGCAATCATATCATCGCCAATTCAAGTCAAATCTCCAACTATGCCACCCCAACTATGTAGATATTTTCCTCTTTAGGTCTTAGAACCTCACAATTTTGTTCTTCTCCCAAAGCACACATCAATGGTAGAAAAAATGCCTTTACAGGGACATCACCCTTTATAAGCACATCCACATGTGGATTACTAATAGGGATGGCAAATATAACCCAGCTCACGAGTACTTGATCCAACCCAACCCTAATGGGTTGGCTTTTGCCCAACCCATTAAACAATAGGGTCGTGTTTGGATTTTAAAAATCAAACCCAAAACGGGTTCAGGTCAGGTCCAGGTTTTATGCATACCCAGCCCGAACCCAACCCATATACATGTATAATATTAAAAAAAAGTTTAAAACCCTAGCATAAATACTCTATTTCCTTTTCAAATTTCATTTTTTAAACCTAACCCTCACCTCTCAACTGCCTTCCCCCTCTCTCTCTCTCTCTCAAGCTCTCATTGCTAGCCACCCTCTCACCCACAGACACTTCCCTTACAATCACAACCTCACTCAGCCTCACAGCTCCACGGCCTCCTTCAACCTTACGCTCCCCTCACGGCCTCACTCCGCCTCGCCGCCCCTTACCTCTCTCACTCTCACTCTCGTTTTCTCTCAGCTGCCCCTCACCTAGTCACCCTCACTCTCATTCACTCACCGACCCACCCTCACCCACACTCTCATCACGTGGTGGTTGTTGTTTGTCACAAAGGAGCACGAATCTCGTGGTGGTTGCTATTTGTCACGGAGGAGCACGAGATTGTTAGATCTAAGCAAGGGATTATTAGATCAGAGAGAGATCAAATGATCAGAGGACGGGATTGTGTTTCTATTTGTGATTTGTATTTTTTTTTTTTTTTTTATGAGTGAAAAATCTATATTAACAAAGAAGAGCAAAAAAAAAAAAAAAAACTGATTTGTGTCTCTATTTATGTTTGGGCTTGTGATTTGTGTTTTTTTTTTTTTTTTTCCTTTTTTTTTATGAGTGAAAAAATCAATATTAACAAAGAAGAGCAACCAAAAAAAAAAAAAAAAAGCTGATTTGTGTTTGGTATTGTGATTTGTGTTTCCATTTCTGTGGTTGTGATTTCTAGATGTAAAATCTTTTTTTTTAATTGGGTCGAATTGGGCAATGGCTTTAGATTAGGCCTAGAAGTGGTTGGACGGGCTCGCGCGGCCCCTGGAACCCGACCAATGAGTTTGGGGTTAAGAAAATTGCTTCTTAAATGGGCCAGGTTCGAGTAACGGGGAAGGGCTTGCAGGCTGGGTTTGGACATCAAAAAACTCGCCCCGAACCCGACCCATTGCCATTCCTAATTCCTAGCTAGGCGATGTGGGACTTCAAAATTGCATCTCTCTTTGGTCCTTCACAATCCACCCCACTTACGAGCACACGCGTTCTCACGTGTAAGGCCCACACTTAATGGTTTTGATACTATAACTATCACGAGTACCCAAACCCATAACTAGGATTTAGATTCTCAACCTGTCAAAAGTACTAAAATTCAAATAATGGAATAGGGCTTAACTAAATACACATAAGATATCAAACGGCCAAGTCTCCCAAATAAAATCCATCGAACTAAAATTTATAAATTCTCCAAATATAATCTCAAATAGCCTCACAAATACTAAGTTCATTATCCTAAGAAAACATAATAACATAGCTCCCAACGAAGTCTTCAATCTATGGCTTCAATGGTCATCCACCAAAGTCAAATGGTCATTCCAACTTCCTTTGAAGTCCAAGACACAAGCTCTCAACATGTGCTCTAAAGTCTAGATAGTCCTCTCAGACTGTCCATTTGTTTGAGGGTGGCAACCAGGGCTAAAGTTCAACTTAGAACTCAAGGCTTTTTGCAAGCTATCTAGAACCTCAAAGTGAATCTCGAACCTCTATCAAATACAATTGGAACTGGCACCCCATGCAACCTCACAATCTCATTAATATAAATTTCTGTCAGCTTGTCAATTGAGTAGTTCATGACTTCATTCGAATCAAAATGAAATGGACAGATTTTGTTAACCTATCCACCACCACCCAAATAGCATCATGATTCCTAGGTGACCTTGGAACCCAAATACAAAATCCATGGAGTTTTTTTTTATGAACACAAAATCCATTGAGATATGTTCCCACTTCCGCTCAGGTATGGATAGAGGTTGCAACAACCCTGACAACCTTTGATGTTCCACTTTGATTTGTTGGTAAACCAAACATTTTTTTTTTTACAAATTGAGCTATTTCTCTTTTCATGTTGTTCCACCAATAAATCTCTCGAAAATTACAATATATCTTGATTCTACCCGGATGCATTGTTTAAGGCAGACGATGCACTCCCTCCAATATCTCCCTTTTAATCAATGAATCATTAGGTACACAAAGCCTATTACTGAGCCTCAAAACACCGTTCTTGGAGATATTAAATTCAAGTCTACTACCACTACGCAGTTTTCCATGATCTTCAACAAATGAGAGTCACCAACTTGGGTAACATTATTTTTTATCAATTAGAGAAGGTTGAACACTAAAACTTACCAAGTAAGATTGGGAGTCTCCAGTGACTATCTCTACTCCAAGTATCACAAGATCAGCAGTGATATGCTTCTAGGTAAGTAACAATGCAGTTGAGAAACCAGACGACTTTCAACTAAGTGCATATGCCACAACATTGCTTTACTAGGATGATAATTTATGGAGTACTTAAAATACTTAATTAGTTCTAGACATCACCTTTGCCTCAAATTTAATTCCTTTTGGGTGTAAACCTATTTTAAACTTTTATGATCTTGGTATATTTCACATCTCTCACCATACAAATAATGCCTTCAAATCTTTGATGCAAAGACATATTAGTTTGTTTCCTTGATTAGCATACGACTTCAGTTTAGCATTCAACTTCTTGTCTCTTAAAATTTGAAACACAATTCTAAAGTGCTCGTCATGCTCTTCCTAGCTTTTAAAGTAAATACAATAACAAGTCTGTCAAGGTAATCAAGGTAACAAACTAATATGTCTTTGCATTAAAGATTTTGAGGCATTATTTGGATGTGAGGGATGTGAAATATACACATATCTTAAAAGTTTTTTTTTTTTTTAGGAAACAAATCATAAAAGTTTAAAATACATTTTCATTCAAAATGAATTAAATTTGAGGCAGAGGAGATGGCTAGAACTAATTAAGGATCATCAATACTCTACAAATAATCATCTTGGTAACGCCAATGTTGTGATAGATGCACTTAGTCAAAAGTCATCTGGTTTTTCAGCTGCATTTTTAATTACTCAGAAGCATATCATTGCTGAATTTGTGAGACTTGGAGTAGAGATAGTAACTAGAGACTCCTAGTCTCACTTGACAATTTTAAGCATGCAACCAACTCTAATTGATAAAATTAAGGCTACGCAAGGTGGTGACCCTCATTTGTTAAAGATCATGGAAGAAGTGCATAGTAGGAGCAGACTTGAATTTAATATCTCCAATGATGGTTTTTTGAGGTTTGGTAGGGAGTTATTGGAGGAAACGCAACGTTGGCCTTACATGGTGCATCCGGGTAGTTCCAAGATGTTTCGTGATCTTCAAGAGATTAATTTATTGGTGGAAAAACATGAAAATGGAAATAGCTCAATTTTTGGGAAAATGTTTTATTTGACAAGTCAAAGTGGAACATAGGAGGTCGTTAAGGTTATTGCAACCTCTATCCATACTTGAGAGGAAGTGGGAGCATATCTCCATGGATTTTGTATTTGGGTTACCAAGGTCACCTAGGAATCATTATTTGGGTGGTGGTGGATAGGTTGACAAAATCTTCCCACTTCATTCTGATTCAAATGAACTACTCTCTGGACAAGTTGGCAGAACTTTATATTAATTAGATTGTGAGGTTGCATGGGGTGCCTGTTTCAATCGTATCTTACAGAGATCTAATATTCACTTCGAGCTTCTGGGATAGCTTGCGAAAAGCCTTGGGTTCTAAGTTGAACTTTAGCACTGCATGCCACCCCTAAACATATGGACAGTCTAGTAGGACTATCTAGACTTTCGAGGACTTGTTGAGAACTTGTGACTTGGACTTCAAAGGTAGCTAGAATGACCATTTGACATTGATGGATGATCGTTGAAGCCATAGATTGAAGACTTCGTTGGAAGCTTGTAATTATGTTTTCTTTGAATAGTGAACTTAGTAATCGTGAAACTATTTGAGATTGTATTTGGAAACTTTATAAATTTTACTTTGATGGATTTTATTTGAGACTTTTTTTTTTCCTTGAGAAATAAACACACACACACATAAGAGAGAATGAATTAGTTCTAACACAAAAGCACACTACAAACTCCACTCAAAAGTCATGATTTATTTGAGAGACTTGATAATTAATTATTTCCTTGATAGTTTGATTTATTCTACATGGATTCAATTATGCTCTTGTTACATTATTTGAATTTTAGTACTTTTGACAAGTTGAGTATCTAAAATCTCAGTTATGGGTTTAGATTGTGACTGTTACAAAATCAAAGTGTGCCCCGACCAAAAGTGTGGGCCCCACACTTGAGGACGCATGTGCTCGTACATAGGGTGGATAGTGAAGAACCAAAGGGAGAAACAATCTTGAAATCTCACATCGCCTGGAGAAGCCCATAGGAATATGCTTATAAAGGATGATCTTCTTTCATTGTGTATAGACTTTTTCTCCGACTGTTGTGTGCTTTGGGAGGAGAACAAAACAGTGAGAGTTTGAAACTCAAAGCGGAAAATATCTACACTACCAAGGTGGGGCCATTCATGGACACTAGACACACCCATGCAATTCAGTTCTGCTTTAAGAGTTCATCCAACCAAAAATTACCAAGAAAAAGCCAGAAGTGGAGGAAACTGGGGCATGTCCAAATAATTCCAATCCAAACCTAACAATCATAATCTGGAATAGTAAATGTTTTACAAATTTGATATAACCAGAATAACTGCAATTCTGCCGGAGTATCGCAATCAACACCCGACTTTCTATTATTCCGTATTATTGCTTAATATTACCTGTGGTAACAAATACATTTCAGTTTCCATACAATCAATTGTAAAGCAAAATTTAGCTTACAATAAATCTTTTGCCACAAAACAGCAGAATCTTCTAATTGAAAGGAAGAAGAACGTTTCATGTAAAATCTCTCAGTCGTTTCTCTGTATCAAATATACTCAAGAGGTGAGTAAACCTACAAACTCTAGGAAGGCAGATAAAAGCAATTAAACAACATTTCAAGCTTTTATATGCAATTAACCAAAAATTTAGGCTTTAATCCTTGAAGACTCTCCCACAGCATTCTCTATTCTTGTGTACCAGTCACCAATTCGAGTGTGCTCCACCATATCTTTACCAGACCTCAAGTAACGGATAGGTCTTAACACCCCATAAACAGCAAGGTCGGCTAAATTAGGCTTAGAGCCCCCTGACCCAATAAGAAATAAACACAATTGAACAATATGGTCATAATGGGAAGAAAAAAACAGGTAACAAATTTTACATATTAACAGCATGGACATGTACCAACATAAACAATATTAGTATTTTTATTATTGACATAAATAATACTGAATTTCTTTTTTAAAACAATATTACCATTGACATAAAGAAACAATTTAAAAGAGAGAGAGAGACAGTCATCAATGGTGAAGTAGATTTTACTCCTTTAAATTATGAAATACAAGAATAACAAGAATGCAAATTGTTGTGACAAAAAGGTCTCAAGTTCAAGAAGTTGTCAAAAAAAGGGTGGGAAGCAAATCCTGCTGGTTTTTTGTTTATCAAGAACACAACATTTTGAACAATACCATTGCTAGAGAGCTTTTTTTTTTTTTTTGATAAGTACTATTGCTAGAGAGCCTAGGTTGTTTTGTTTTTTGTTTGTCCGGGACAGAGTGGCAATGCCTAGAACTGAGGCAAAATTGGTGGCAAACTGGATGGGCACGCTAGAAGTAGCAACATTTGGAAGACCATTCCTTTGTCTTAGAGGATTCACATTGGAGCTGCTAAAATAGCTAAGAAGCTATTTTAGCAGCTCCAACACCAAAAATCACCCTGCATCAAAGTTTTTCTAAAGCTAAAATTTTTTGACAAACTATAACAAGTTGTTACTTCCTTTTTATTATTTTTTATTCCTCTCTCTCTCTCTCTCTCTCTCTCTTTCTCTCTCTCTCTTTTCTCTCGGCCCTTTCCCTCTCCTCTCAAAACTCTCTCTAGCGCCGACAACAGCTCTTGTGGATGGGTTGCCTCAGTGGGTTTGTCGGTCGTGGGTGACAGCTCTATCAACAGTGGCAGTGGATCATGGTTGATCTGATTTTTGGGTTCATGGGTTGCAGTGTTGATATGGTTTGGGATTTTGGTCACAGTGGTTGATTGAGTTTGGTTTGAGTTTTTGGTTGGGTTGATTACAATGGACCAGCCATGGTTGTCTGAGTTTGATCTGGGTTTTTGGTTGGGTTGATCATTGTGGTTTTTGTTGACCGTGGATGATCTAGTGGGCTTTTGGTTGGGTTGATCATAGTGGGTTTTTTTATTTTTGATTGGTTGTCGGTGGCGGATCATGGTGGTTCTGGGTTTTGATGGTGCTATGGGTGATGTGACCTAGTGGGTGATCATGGTGGTTCTGATGCTTGCTATGAATTGTGGGTGATCATCGTTGTGCTGTGGGTTATAGGGAAATTAATTTTTATTGGGTGTGATATATTATTTTATTGGGTTTTATGTAAAAATAGGAGATGGGATGTTGCGTGTATCGTTAAGTGATGAGTTAAAATAGAAAGTAACATTTTGAGGTGCTAAAAGCTATATTTTTCAGCACCTCTGCTGTGAATGCTCTTTTACACTGTGCATTTGGATGAAAAGAAATGCACAAACTTTGAGACTTGTGAATGATCAGTTTTGGTATTTAAGTTCCTGTTTTAAGGGTAATTTAAGTGGTTTTTTTTTTTTTTTTTTGTATTTGTTTCATTAATGAATTTTATTTACCTATCAAGAAAATATTTCTACTCTTTTGGATTATAAATTCTATGATACAAAGGGTCATTACCCAGTGTTGGTTCCATTTTAGGGTTTTGAAAGAGACTTGGATATGGTTATATCCCTTATGTATATCTTCCACCCCCCCCCCCCCCCCCTTTTCTTTTATTTTTTTACAAATATGTACATCTTCCTTGACATACATGTTTTTTAGAGATATTTTATAGCATTCCTGACTTTATAAGCTTAGAAGAACTTTTGACATTACAATAAGTTTGGTTGTTCACCTAGTTCTGCACTAGATTGATGATGCAAGACCATGAGTCATGTAGAATTTTGTAGTTCTTTTGGCTTCTTCATTCTTTTTATTGTACAAACGAGAGTATCTAGACCTCTTCGAGTATCTAACTATTCCCTTGAGCATGTGCTTTTGTGCATGAAGTAGTCTATTTTCAATAAAATTATTCTTAACCATAAAATAAATAAATAAAAGTCAGTGTAGAATTTTGGACAGGCCATATCATTAACTGATATGGACTCAACACTTAACTATCAATTCAAATGATAATGAGAAAACCATTTGATGGAAAAACTCCAACTTGCACGTGTTTGTATCTATATCATTGATTGCAAGCCAATGAATTTTAGCTCAAGTGGCAGCCCCTCCCCACTTAAGATCAGGGTGGGGGTGAAGTCATTGATCATCAATTGATTAGATAATGTGATGCATGCTAATCTTTTTTTGACATAATGCTGGGAAAATTAAACTCGAATTCATACCAAGGAAGTCCCTGCCATTTAGACCATCAACCCATGTTTCTGCAGCCTCATACAGTGCAGCACGTTCATCTGTAATGTTATATTTCTTCTTCAATTTCTTGGACACAAAATACATAGCAGCAGCTCCAGCATATTTTACAGTAATTTTTTCAGTAAAGCTAAAATTACCTACAAGCATAGGAGACATGCATATGATTATTAGGATTATCAACCAAAATCTAAAGCTCAAGTTCAAAATAAACCGGAGGATCTAAGAGCAGGAGAAGAAACAATAATATAAAAGCAACTAGAATGATTAGTTGGTGGCATACCCCCCCTTCCTTCCTTTCTATAGAAAACACACACAAACAAATCCTTCAGCGGCTGTCTTAATCCTAGAATGAGTAAAGATCCAACAAACCAAACATAGAGGCAACATCAACCATGAGTCTAGAAAGACATAATAGACCAAAGCTTTGACACATGTTTGAGCAAAAACAGAGACAGAAGTGAAGGGCCTTCAACCTAAGCTTAAATGCCATAAATGCAACTCCCATTTTTTTTTGGGTAAAACATAAATGCAACTCTTTCAACAAATCAAACATAACCTCTTTGTGAGTTAACATTAGTTCGCAATTTCTGTTTTATGACACATGGAAGAAGAATGCACTACCACTACCACAAATGAGAAGCCAGACAAATTTACTAACAAATTCTAGTCTTCAATTGATCAGAAAGCAAAATTAGGAAAGATTAGTTGATACACATTCAAGGCCTAGACAAAGCCTCAAAAAGGGAACCTCATCACAACAGGCACACTATTACAAATATTTCCATTGATAAGACATTGACCTTGGAAATATGCATGCCCAATAGAAACCCTTCTAGAAGCCAGGTAAGTTATGACACAGGCGCTACAACCCTAAGAGGTTAATTTTTGAGGATTATACAACAACAGAGTATACTACTTATAATTCTGCCTTTAGTGGTAGTAACCAAAAACGACGCTTCCTTTCTGTCTTTTCTGTAAGAGGAGACTGAACTTTTTGTGGTTAATGACAACCTAACTAACAGTAATCAGAAGGCCAAATTGACACTGTTTTCAAAAAATGAGAACAAAATTGAGAAAATTGAAACTTTAGGGACCAACACTACCCAGAAAATTCTCCATAGGAATACCACGTGAAAGAAAAAACTGCTTAGATTTTTTTTCACCCCAGATAAATAAGAATAGATTTTTTTTATTTTTTATTTTTAACGTAGGGAGTAGGAAAACTTTCTAAAGAAGAGTCATTTGAACTCCTCTCTAGCAACAGTAAAGTACATGGGTATATAAAAGAAATCCCTAAATGAGGCGTTTGGTATGGAGTAATATTTTAGGCTTCATGGGAACGTTTTAGGATTCCCTAACAATCCCATTTTGGTTGCAAATCACACAAGCAAATCAAATGCCTATGGATATCTAGATTCCCACTCAATCCCATTTTTGTGGGAATGTGGATTCCCTTTTTAAAAAGTGGGTATACACATTCCCGTGATTGAAAAAGTGGGTATAAATTTTTTTTAAAATTAACAATTTTGTCCATTCCTCCCTACACTTTAACCAATAAAAATATTTAAAAAATTATGGATTTAACTTTATTTTTAAAATTATGGTTAAGAATTGGTCTCTTTTTTTTCTTTTTCTTTTTTCCTTTTTATATTTCCTATTAGGAATTGAGTTAGATGCTAAAATAAAATAAATTACTTTTATTAAAAAGACATGATGCTGTGATTGCCATGAATAGAAGAACAAGAATTAAATAATTATTTTTTGTATTATACATGTCATTCAAAACATCCAACTATAGTTTTAGTGAATTTGCCATGATTTATACTCATTATTTATTTGTAGGGAAAAAAAAAAAAAAGACTTAATATTGTGTTAAAAAAGGCATCACATTCCCAAGAATCTAGACACTAGGGTAATGTGGATTTCCCAAACCAGACACCCCCTAAGAGATTACAATCTGAAGTACACACAATCAAGAAAACAAAAAACAAAAAACAAAAAAAAAAAACAAAAAACAAAAAAAAAAAAAAAAAACAAAAAAAAAAACAAAAACAAAAACAAAATACAAAAAACAAAAAACAAAGATGAGGAGATTTAGGCATCACAATTATTGATAGAAGATGTATCAAGTACCTACTTTTTTCCATATTAAGAAATGAAAATTCAATAAAGTAAAACCTAAATTAAATAATAATATGCAAATCTGCATAAGTCTCACCATTGCTTGTGATATAGTCAAAGGACTCAAGTGCCTCAGAAGTGTTTCGGTATATGTTTGGTGATAAGATATGCACCAAGTGATTGTCAACCCACCTATACCATGCAGCCTCAAATTAGCAAATTGGATGTGCCAAAACCATGGTTGTAACCTTAGTTCCTAATTCAACATTAACTATAAATATTATTAATAGAATGCCAAATAAGGCAAAAGTATGAAACTCAAGTAGAATCTATTAAACAATAACAAGTTGTAGTAGAGAAGGAGAGCATTATTTTAAAATGTCTTCACATCAAAGGTGGTTTTTTTTAATATTGTTTTTGACAATTTTTTATTATATAATATACACATAATGTAGCGTGTATATGTCTAAGAATGATATACATATGCAAACATTCATACGAAGGCATAATAGAATTTTCATAAATAACATATGCAAACATATTTTCATAAATAAAATAGAGCATTTTCCTATCAACTTGTAATACTCATACAAAATGTACCGATATTTCCCATAAATGAATGAAAAATCAAGTCCCAACAGCCTGTCTCTAACAATCAAAGGTCAAAGTACATTATGAAGATGGGAATAAAAGATGTGTGACCATTCTTCATGCCTCTAAGAGATTACTAACAGGTGAAGTATTATTATAATAATCTCAAACTTCTCGAAGTATAGTGTTAACCAGAATTATTTCATGCAAAATACAAAAGTCTTCAGATCATGAACATATGCTTAGCCAAGAAAAAGAAAATGAACATAAGCTATCGCATAAAAACTGTACCCTCGCCACTTTTTCTCTTCATCATTATCCGATTTTGAATCGGCCCTTTTGTCTGAATGAATCTTGCCACCCAGCTTGTCAATAATAGCTGCAAACACGCCACATATAAGTTTGATGGATGCTTGAATTGGAACTAGAAAAGTTAAAATACTTCCACAATCACTCAATGACAAGTACCAGATGAGTCGATCAGTTGTTCCCCATCAACCATTAATATCGGCACCTTCTTATAGTCAGACCACTTGATTTCTTTCTTACTAATTGGGTTGACCTCTACTACTTTGTATGGTATATCATAATAGTCGAGAAAGGCTGAGATGGCAAAAAATATCACCTTGTAAAAAAACTGAACACAAAACACCACAACACATTAAGAAAGTAACTAGCTTAATAATGACATTATCATGCAGTTCCTTTACTTAAACAGAATTTCCCCCTCTCTTTTTGAAAAGTAAGAGATTAAACAGAAAATCAAACAAAAAAAGAAGTTGCTTGAAAATATTCCCCTATTCACCCAAATTATTATAAATGGATTCAACAAAATCCGCTAAATCATTCAAAACTCAATGTTGCCTACCAATCACCTCTCCTAGACCCCGAAAAGTTGGAGCTTTGTGCATTGGGTATGAGCCCATTATCCCAATGAAGTATTGGGCAGCAGAGAAAATGCAGGAAAATGAAATTTCCAGCATTTCCATTATCCAAATCAAACTGGCACAATTGATTTGGATTCTTCAATTTTTGTTTTTTTATTTTTATTTTCACCCAAAAAAATCCTAATTTTTTTTCCTTTTCTTTCCTCTCCTCCAATCTCCATCATCCATTTCTTAAAAAATACAAACACATACATAGAAACCAACACAAACAATTCAAAGCAAAACAAATCACCAATTCAGGAAGTTAAATTTGGAAGCAATAAACTTTATACAAAAATTTATTTCAAAGAATTAAAGAAGAAAGAGATCCATGCCTTTAACTTTATTGCAGAAGGGGCAAGCTTCGTACTGGTAAAGAACCACGTCCTTGGGAACGAGTTCCGGCGGCGGTGGCTCCTTCGCGTGGACCTCTTGGGCGGCGGCGACGGAGATCAAAGCCCCGGCGACACCGAGAGACAAAACTCGCGCCGGTGATTTACTCCACCAGCGGGTGTACGAACCCCCCGAGCTACTGCTACTTCCGTAGAGCGCCACCTGGAGAAGCCTCTGGTTGTGGTGGACGGCTGTGGAAGTGGCGACGCCGACGCCGACGCCAACGCCGACACCGCCGTGGGCGGTGGCGAGGGTTCGGGAGAGGACGGAGGAGGCGAGAGTGGAAGCTCTTCTCATTGCGTTGAGTTGAGATGAGATCTTTCTCGTGGCCACGTGGTTACTATAAAGATTTTTCGACAAGGGTTTTGATGGGGTTTTGATGGGGTCACTTCTAGCTGGATATTGACTTCCAAGAGATTTCTAGCGTTTATTTAGAAGAAATGCTAAAAACATAAATTATTTTACTTATAAAATACTGATGTGATTAACTTTTTATTAAATTTCACGTAGGTCTTTTATTAATATTAATTTTTTTATTTATTAATAATTATTTACTATATTAGTAATTTGTAAAAAAATTTATAAAATAATTTATATTTCTAGCATTATTTTTTATTTAAGTGTTGTAGAAATACGCGTGAGTTAAAAAGTGTTAGTGAAATATGAGACTGAAAACTGTTATTTAAACACCCCTACCAAACACCCTCTAATATCTTTTTATTGAAAACTCTTTGTTGAATTATACTTGTATTTTCAAAATATGAGAAAAAGTGAAAATAAAAAAAAATTTTAAAAAAAAAGTAAATTTTAAAAATTTTAGTTACATAAAAATTAAAAAGAAAAAATGTGGATGTGGCTTATAATTTGTTCCCAAACACATACCTTGTGTGGATTACTGCGGTGGGTTTGGGTTGAAAAAATTTATAATCGCAACATTTTTTGTCAAAATTGTGATGTGAAAAATCGTAAGTAATGGAAACAAAGGATGAATTAATGTAAAAGTGATAAACAATCTAATATAACATCTTGTCAAGAATTTTGAAACTCAACTAAAACTTCCTAAAGTATCCAACAAAGACGATCATGCCCCACAATTTGAATCTCCCCCTTCCACATATATTTAACATGTATCCTTTTCACATATAAAAGATAACAAAAAGAACTTCAAGCATTTGTTTTTCTCCCTTTCACAGTTCCAATGCATATAAGGGAAATGGGCATGAGCGGCTCCACATTAAGCTCAGGGGGTTCAAATGAACCCCCTGAACTAGCCCAAAAAATATATATTATAATGTAAAAAAAAATTTTTGAACACCCTAACTCTAAAATTTTGTTAAACACAATTGAAATAAGTTTGAATCTGATGCTCTTAACAATATCTTGCCTTTTTAAACACACAAAAAAGTCCAATAACAAACTAATTTGATCTATTTTTTTTTTTTTTTTAAAGAAGCCCAACAACAAAAGTATAAATTTGTTAATCTTAATTCTTAAACCTTATAAAAAGCTCATTTAGATCTTCAAAAATTTGAAATCTATTAATCAAATGGGAGATCAATGGATGAATAATTGTTTGGCTATGTACATTGAAAAAAAATGTAACTGATATAATTGATAATGAAGATATCATATAACGATTTCAAAATATGAAACCTCAAAGAAGGTAATCGTAAAACTTCTTGCATTTGGGTGTTTTTTTTTTTTTTTTAATGCCAATATATTCAACTTTATTTTTGTTTTAGATTTTATATAATTTATGTTTCTCATTGCACCCCCTAGAAAATAATCCTAGAGCCGCCGCTGGAAATGGGCTAGTTACCATTTTGATCTCTAATGTTTGTTCTATATGTTAAAATGGTTTTTAATATTTCAAATGTGTCAATTTAATCATAATTTTTTTGGTATTATGTTAAAATAGTCTCTGCCGTTAAGTGGTCGATGCAAAAAGTTGACAATGATATTAAAATAGTATCATTTATATGTCACCTTGATTAACACATCCTAAATTAAAATAATAATAAAATAAATAAATTATTAAAAAAAAAAACATTTAGGCACGTGACAGTTCAAAGAAAAGCAAAAATATTAGAAAAGGAATGGAAAAATCTCTCCTGCACCTAGCGCAGCTCAAAAGAAATTAGAGGTTTTGGCAAAAGGAAGCAGAAAATCTAAGTGCAAATATTTGTACTTGAGCTGGTGGTCACTCACTGGTCTCCGTCTTGATTGCTAAAGCAATTAGGGGTTAACACCAACAAGAACAGTAGACTATTAGTTGGTTAACACCATTATTTTACCTTAAACAAACACCTCAAATAGCAGACCAATTTAAATATGATTTCAATCTTGGGTTCCATAACGCACTTTTTAGGCTAAAAAAGCCGAACCAAACGAGCACTTAAAAAGGCCAAACCTGTCGAGGAAACAGGTACTCAACCCAACTAGATAAATGTAGATTTTACTCAACATAATAGGAAATTTGGGTTTTGGGTGGATTTTTTTTCCATGCCTGAATCTAGCAGATCGTGTATGCTATTACCTGGCTCAACCCGCCATTTAATACCAAAAAAAAAAAAAAAAAAAAAAAAAATGAAGTATTTTTTTTGTGCGAGCATTCACAGCAGTGGAGGTATATTGCTATATTGCTAAAATTTAGCTCCACAATCACAAAATTCTTGCCGCAGCAGTGGAGCTAAAACTAAAAATTTTAGCTCCACAGCTACAGTGCACATCTAAATATAGATGTGCACTGTAGCTCACATCTAAAAAAAAAAATAGTTTTTTATTAGGCTTCTCTCTCCTCTCTCATTAAATAATCATTTTCTATTTTCTTTCTCTCTCTCCGGCTTTTGTTCTTTCTCTTCTCTTCCTCAATTTTTTTTTTCTCTCTAGCTCGCCGTCCACTCATCTCCCTCATCCCTCAGCTCGCCGGCCAGCTTTCTCATCACCGATTTGTTCCACCGGCCCACCCAAAGCCCCATCGCCAAGTTGACCTGGTTCGCAAGGACCGTCGTCGACCTGAGCGGCGATTCTCTGAAGAATATTCTGGACATTCGAATACGCTTGATAAGAACCTCCGAGCATCAACGAAGGACCGTATCGGGCACCTTCTTCGCCGCCCGATACGCCCATGCTGAGATACAGCAAGCCTTGCGACGAGGCCTGTTCGATACGGCGCTCAGTGTTTAGGTACCATTCGTTGCCGCCGTCGATGATGGAGTCGCCGGGCTCCATGAAAGAGGAGAGGGCGGCGATGGTTTGGTCGACCGGTGGTGGATGGTGGATGATTGTGCTGTGTTGTGCTGGTGATCGGAGTGCTTGCTCGTGGTGGTTTTTTTTTTTTTTTTTTTTTTTTTTTTTTTTTTTTCTACTGTGGACTGGTGGTGGTGGTGGTGGTGGTGGTGGATGATTGTGCTGTGCTGGTGATCGGAGTGCTTGCTCGTGGTGGGTTTCTTTTTTTTTTTTTTTCCTGCTGTGGACTGGTGGTGGTGGTGGTGGTGGGGTGCTAGTGGTGGTGGTGGTGACTGTGGCTATGGCTGTGGCTGATGGTAGAGTGGGTTGTGGGTGGTGCTGTTGATTTTTTTTTGGAGTGTGATATATTATTTTATTGGATGAGTTATATTATTTTATTGTAGTATTTATATTATTTTATTGTGTTAAAAGCTAAAATAGATCCACTGCTGCAGCACGTATGTAGGTATAATAGATAAAGTGATTTTTGGTGTAGCTAAATAGCTAAAATTTTACCTTCTCTGCTGTGAATGCTCTTAACCCTCCTGTTCTTACGATGGTTCAAGATTTTCCATCAATTATTTGAGAGCCCCCAAAAAGTGTATGAGACAGAAAGAATATTCCATACAAGCCCACAAATCACAATGCACCAAGTTTGATTCCCTTGTCTGAAGGAATCTAAAAAACCACAGCCTGGTAGTGACAACCCATGCACTAGTTTCTCCTTGGTTAGTAAGATTAATTACTAAAACCGACAAAGAAATTAAGTAATTAAACCCTCTTTTTAAACTAAATTACTAATATAGTAATATAATTTCTTTTTATTATGTGTATTGTAGCAGTAAACTTATTTTCTCTTTAAAAATTAAGAAGTCTATTTTTCTTTTTGATAGATAGGATCGAAATATTACCATAACTACTGCTTTTGAATCTTCTAAATTCTAAATATCCTACATGGCTATATTAGTAACGTCGCTAATGTTTAATATTGGAAGCATATCAGCATTAACTATTTTTGTGGCAACGTGACTCTTGTGTGCTTGTGTATTTAGAGTGGGATGTGTATAAGTCACTTTTTCTTATTTTTATTTTAGGAGTTGCCATTAATCATTAGTTTTACATTAGGTGTGATTAGTCACCTAGATATCTATTTTTATTTTAAGTTACCTAATTAACTGAACCAAATTTTAAAGATTCGTAAATTAAGGTAAACCAAAGATCTTTGACTTGGAAGTTTGGTTACGTGTGGGGAAGGTATTAGGCACCTCACAATGCCTATCTGAAGATAGTATCTCATCTTAATTTACTCCAAACGTTAACTTTTTATGAAAAAATAGAATACTTGACATTTTGATTTTTTTTGAAATGGTTTTTTCAAACAATATAATATAAATATATATAGAAACACACATGTGAGTACATACTTACATATAACTAGCATGTGAATATTAACTCCAACAAAATATATGCAATCAAGGCATGTGAAGTATGTACATAAGTAGCATGGGAGAGAAAGAGCATACAAGTATACTTTCAATAGCATGTGAGTATTTATTTACTATATAGCTAGCATGTAAGTACTAAATGCTATATAAAAATAATCCACAACATAAAAAAAAATAAAATAAAATAAAAAAGGGTTAGAAGAGTAGCACCTTGTTGTCATCCACTATTTTCTCATTTTTATTTATGCAAAAAGATTACAAAAATAAACTCATAATTGCCAAGAAATATTAGGGACAATGTAAACTTATAAGGTGTTCAAAGACTCAAGAGAAAGAGCCTTGAACACAAATCCACAAACTACAACTATTCTAAGAAAAGGCTTGAAAATAAAAAGTTACAACGTTAACTTTATTATTTTGGAAAAGCACTTTTTTTTTTCTTAGAAAATGTTTTATTGTGAATACTAAGCTATACAAACACAACATAATAAAAAGAGAGGGTTGGAAGAATAACACATTGTTGTCATCCACTATTTTTTCGTTTTTATTCATGTAAAAAGATGAAAAAAAGAAACTCATTAGTGCCAAGAAATGTAAGAGACAATGTAAGCTTATAGGGTGTTCAAAAACTCAAGAGAAAAAGTCTTGAACACAAATCCACAAACTACAACTATTCTAAGAAAATGCTTGGAAATAAAAATTACAATGTTAACTTTATTATTTTCGGAAAGGCAGATTTTTTTTCTTAAAAAAAAAAATTTTTTTTTGAAAAGAAAAACATTTTTTAGTGGTAAAGGTGTTTTATGAAAACATTTTCTTTTTGAAAACCTCCCTTATTTTTTTTTTTGAAAACATATTTTTGTATGTAAAAAAATATTTTTGAAAACACTTTAACAAAACTTTGAATTTTTTTTTTTTTTTGGTTTCAGGTCTCCTCTAAAAAACAGATTTTTATTTTTGCAAAGATTTTTTTTGAAAACAGATTTTTTGTCTTTTGAAAAACAGTTTTAGGAAAAAACAGATTTTTTCAAAAGAAATTTTTTTTTTTTTTTAAACAGTTCAGATTTTGAAAACAGTTTCTGAAATCAGATTTTTATTTGAAAACAGTTTTATATTATCTTTGAAAAACAGTTTATTGAAAACAGTTTTAAAAAACAGATTTTCATTTTTAAAGCAGTTTTTTTTGGAAAGCAGATTTTTCTAATTAAGAAAACAGCTTTAAAAACCGTTTTTAACAGATTTATAAAACAGTTTTTACATTATGAAAACAGTTTTACAAAGACAGATTTTTTTTAAAACCAATTTTAAAAAAAGAACAGTTTTTTTTTTTTTTTGTAAAAAAGGTTTTTTTTAAAAGGTTTTATATTTAAAAAAAAAAAAAAAAGGTTTTGGGTTCTCCCTTAAAAACTGATTTTTTTTTTTTTTTTTTAATGTTTCAGAAACTTTTTATTTAGAGGAGAGGAAAAAGCATTTTTTTTAATTGGGGTTTTGTTTTTGAAAACTTTTAAGAAGAACAATAGACATTTTAAAAAGTCCTTTAAAAAAAAAGACTTCATTTTTAAAGAAAAGGGTGGGAAAAGATTTTTTTTTTTTTTTTAACATTTTCTTAGAATAGTGTGTAGGAGAAATGTTTTACCCAAACATATTTATTTTATGACACATTATTAACGAGAAACGTAAAGGGATAACAAAAATAAAGTGCAGAAAAATGAATAGCTTGAAAAATAAAGAGATTGAAATTTAAAACGATATAAAAGTAAAGAACTTGGAATTTAAAAGACAAAAAAGGAAAGAGCTTGGAATTTAAATGACATAAAAATAAAGAGTTTGGAATATTGTGTAGATTGATTAAAAAGTTTTTTTTTTTTTTTAATAATTTCTCTCTTAAATAGATTTTAATCTCTTTCAAGTCTTATGGATACTTCAACATAAAGAAATAAGAGTTCTAAGCTATCATCATTCTTACGAGACATACCCATATTGTGCTCTAATGGAGGTCTAAAAACCATTTAAGAGAGATAGTAGAAAATCTTTATTTTTTTTTAAGTGTCTAGATATAGTGTACACACACGCGCGCAATAAAGTAAAAGGGGCAAAGGGGACGTGCAAGAAATTAAAGGGGATGACAAGAAATTAAAAGGGGATGGGGATTACTTGAAAGTAAATGGAATGACATAAAATTAAAAAGCAATAATAAAATCCCTAGATGCCTAGGTGGGATGGGATTTCTTCCCCCTAAGGGTACTTCCTGTACATAGCCTAGGAGATGGTCCAATACCCATCTAGGGATACCAACACAATAATAATAACCAACAACAATATGAACATTGAAATAAAGGGTTAGATATATACACAATATGTACAAAAACATAGTAAAAATAAGCAACTATGAACAACAAGTAAAGTAAAGAAAAGATTTATATATATATATATATATATATATATATATATATGTATATATATGAAAATGATGATTACAATAGTAAAAGGGGTCGGATGTGTTTAGTTATTAAGAAACTAATCCATCCCTATAGCCTTACCCACAAAGATTACAAAAAAGAAAAAGATGAAGCCTTCGGTGTAGGGTTTCCTAGAGAAGGAGAGAGAATTTTTTGATTTTCTAAGGCTATTTTTCTAGAATTTCCTCACTTTTTTTTTTCCCTCACTTTTTTCTCTCTATTTCTCTATTTTTTTTTCCACACAAAACTCTAATTTTCTTCATAAAAATGGGGGGTATTTATAGGGAGATGTGGAAATGGGAGGCTAGCATTAGTGTATCAGGACATGCTAGTGCTAGCCTCCCACTTTTGCCACATCATCAGCCATTTTTCATCTTGTTTTGATTTCTAGCTTGATCTTCATAAGGCTGTTTGGAGGCCTTTCTGAGCTCTATTTTCTTCAATTTTTATATGACAGAAATCTCTAGATATCTAGTTTCCAACGGTCCTAGCTTCGTTCAATTTGGAGCTACAGTCGTCGAGATATCACGCTCGGAAGGAAGGTGACGCAAAGTTGAAAAATTTTGGACGCTTTTTTCTTGAAAAAATCAAGTCTACCAATCCAAAGCAGATATCATTGAGCTCTTTTGATGAAAATTAGCTAAGACCTTGTTCTTCAAGATGCTCCAACCTGCTCAATATAGTTCTTGCCCAATCGATATAGTTTATTGCGTGAAGTCAGGTAAAAAAACTGCCAGTTTTCTTGAAATATACAGTGAAGATTTTATTAGGATTTTGGTATTTTGTGATATCTCATTCGTTTTAACTCCGATTTTGGCCTGTAAACTATTGTTTCGAAGAGGAAAAATATGCTCTACAAGAAGGTCCAAAATTCAACACGATCCAACAGTCATATCAAAAAGTCAACTTTTTTACCATACTCGGTTAGGGTTTTGGTCTTAATAGATTTTTCAAATGTTATAACTTTTTGATTCACGATTGAAACATGTTATATTTATTTTTACCCTTTTTGGTTTTGAAATTCATGATTTTGCACTTTTTTTTTTTGGTTTTTTTTTTTTAATTTTTTTTACGCGTGAATCGAGGCTGGACAAAATATGGCATCAACAATCCTAATTATATAGGATAGGAAAATTATTGAATACTTTAGGAATACCATAAATGCATATTTCTCCCTCACATGAATTATGGATCCTACTATAAATTTAATTAGTGGGACCTATTATTATGTGAGATGACGAAATATGCATTTATGATACTTCAAAAGTATTCTATAATTACTTGGTAGGATGTAGCTATTGAAATGACATGAGGTTTAAAAAGTATACTATTTGTTAAGGAAAGGTATATTGTTGACATTTATTTGATACTTGTCACTGACGTTTAAATTTTGTATTAGCTTACTTCAGTATACTCACAATGGCAGACTTTGATTTGGGTAAAATGAAATTTTTAGTAAATTTGAATTTCAGTTTAGGAATTGGAAAGAAATGAAAAGACATTTATGCACTATTTAGTTTTTTTTTTTTTTTTAAGAGTTTCAGCCCATAACATCTGCTCCTAATGATAGATTTTTATCATCAGATGAAGACACCAATTGGTTTTAGGTGTAGGTAGTAATCAAACTCTAAATCTCTTATTTGATGATAAGAAACTTTATCAATTGAGTTAATTTTGAACCCCAATTGCACCATTGGATGTGATTTTGGCGCATGGGAAAATGAGGAGGGAAAATACAAGAGAAAATGATAATTGAAACGTTTTGTGGGGGGATGGGTATTTTTTTTTTCCTCCCAAAATACAAGGGAAAATGAATAATAAGGTGGATTTTGCAATTTGATAGGTCCTCTAAAAACAATAAAGGGGGAGCTGGAATTGTTTTTTTTTTTTTTTCTAAAGGAATAGGGGAAATAGTAGCTATATCCTTCAAGCTCGATTTTCCATGCACCAACAACATGGTAGAGTATGAATCCTACCTCACAAGTCTAGATGTAGCATGTGAAGTGGGAATCAAACATCTTTAGGTAATAGGAGATTTGAATCTGGTTGTTTCCCAAGTTAAGGGAAATTTTGTACTCAAGGAACCATCATTGGCTTCATATAGAGCCATAGCTTAAATGTTGGAAGACTCCTTCGAAGAATTTGAAATTGAATAGTGAACACTCTCTAAGGTTTGACAATCACTTTGTCGATTCTCTAGCCAATTTAAGATCTAAAATTAGCTTTGAGGGAACAACTACACATGCCACTATCATAAAGAAACATGTCCTAGTCATATAAGTGTCGAGGAAGAATTCTTCGATCAACCGCTGGACCAACCCACCAAGGAAGCATTGTTGTCTCCATCCAACGAAGATCAGCTGAAAATACTCAAAGATTATGCCTTGATAGTAGGGGAGTTATACTCAAAGAACATGCCATGAATTGTCCTTGTTGCAAGAAGAATTTATAGATTTATCTATCTATAATAAGTAAAAATAATTTATAAATTTATCTCTTTGTATTAATTATAAAAGTGATGTAGAGAAAATAATAGAATAATGATAAATATTTTTTTTTTTTAAAGAAGTAGTAATTGTATGTGGCTAAGGCCTAGTATTTGAATTCAAATAAAATATAGACATTGAATTTAAATGGATTGTGAGGTGAAGGGTGTTTTTTTTAATTTAATAAATTGTGAATTTTTTTGAATGCGTATTTGAAAGTGGTGTAGTGGGGTTAGTGGGTTTTATTCTACGTTTTTGTCCCTAAGTTTTTTCCATGCTTAAATTTAGAGTGTAGGTTACTGGATGAGGTATTTTTAGCCTTCATATAAGTCCATATTAAAAAGGGAAATCTTGTTATAGATAATGTAGATAAACAACCAAAAATATATATATAAACAACACAATAAGAAAATAATTTCACTATGAGAGAGAGAGAGAGAGAGAGAGAGAGAGAGAGAGAGAGAGAAGAGAGAGAGGGAGAGAGAGAATAAAAAAGAATAAAAAGAAGTAGCAAGTTGCTAAATTTTTTTAGCTTTGGCAACCCAAATATAAGGTGTTTTTCTATGTTTGTGTTGCTAAAATAGCAAATTTGGAGTTTTAGCATTTTTTTTAGAGAGTTTCAATCTATGATGTCTGTTCTTGATAATAACTCTTTATCATTAGACCAAAACACCAATCGATTTTTACCATTCTAAATATGAATGCTCTTATAGCATTAACTACTATTTTTTTATAATCTCTCTCTCTCTCTAAAATTGCAAGTTGAACAAAATAAACTTGGGGTTAAGGACATTTTCTTTATGATGTTGGCTTGGTGCAAATTTGGTGGTTATGGCACTAAAGACCAAGGAAATAGATGTGTTGGTTCTATGGTGGCTAGTTGCATTGGTGTTGGATTCAATGAAAATTTAGAGGTATGGTAGTGGTGGTATTGGTGTTTTGTGTGTGTTTATGGTGGGTTCTTATATGTGTATTGGTCATGGTGGGTTATCGAAAAGGGTTTGGTGGCTGGTCAATGGGTTGTGGGGTTGGTGGCTATTATTGATGCAATGAGGATTTCTTAAATTTTTTTGAAATAGTAAGAATTATTTTAAGTTATTTTAATGGGTGATGAGCTAAAAGTAAGAGATGAGATCTAGAGTGAAGTATGAAATGGTTTGTTAAAATAGCAAAGTGGTATTTTGATGTGCTAAACTAACATTTTTTTTAGCAAACCTGACTATACATAAGACTATGAGAGCGTTAAAAAAAAAAAAAAATTAAGGGTATAAGTTCAAAATTAAAGACTTTGGGGGAAAAAAAAAATCTCTTAAAGTGCAATTTGTAATTTAGTATTTTAGTCAAGAACCCATCTCCTATAGTCCTATTATCCAAAATGAAAAAGAAAAGGGACCGTTTGGTAATATTATTCTAGTAACGTTATTTATATTTTTTGAAAATATATGTGGGTGAAAAAAATGTGTAGAAATATGTGTAATGTTATTTAAATACTAAAAATTATTATTCTACTTACACTACCAAACAACCTTATAATCTTTAAAAATTAGGGACTGTTTGGTAACATTATTTTAGTAATGTTATTTGTATTTTTTAAAAACATATTAGGTAAAAATATATATATATATATATATCTATTGAAAAAGTTTCAACCTATGACATCTGCTCTTGATAATAACTTTTTATTATGGACGGGGATTGAACCTCAGACCTCTTATTTTTTAGTATAGACGGGGATTGAACCCCAAATCTCTTATACAACTATCAAAAATTTTACCAATTAAGCTAACTATAACTCACGTAAAAAATATATATAAAAATATGTGTAATATTATTTAAAAATTAATAATACGTGGTTAAAACACTTATACCAAATTGGTCCTTAATTATCTTCCAAATGGTTTTGACAAGGAAGGAGGATATATTTTGTAAAGCCCTGCCTGCGTATCCATTTATAGTAAAACCCTCACTCACTCTCACAAAACCCCGGCCGCTGATAAGAAAGAGAAATGTCAGTCTCAAAATTCTTACACTTGGGAACCGCTCTCTCCCTCCATAACCGCTTACCTCTCTCCCCACTCCCACGTCTCTTACCAAAAGCCCTACAGTTCCACCCCCGCTACTGTTCCACCGCCTCCTCCGCTGCCGTCGCCGCCGCCGACAGCACAGAATCTCTATGCTCCCCCGACCCCCACCCGTGGCCCGAATGGGTGACCTTCGTGGACCGCTTGAAGTCCAAGGGTTACTTCACCGAATCCTCCTCTCCAACCGATAGCGTTTACAAGGACATGGGAGTCGTGAGAGACGCTTGCCTTAGCTTCGCTCGTGACCGATACGATGTCTTCAAGTAAAACTTTACTCTTCATTTTTCTCATTTCATTCCCAAAACAATGACTAATTACATAACATGCATGTATAAATAGAGCAAAATAATTAGCAATCAGTGGTTGTTCTATTAGTAATAGGTCGGGTTTGGTGCGATGGCAAGACCCTGTAAAACAGGGAGCTTTGTGAACCAGATACGACTTTTTGGTAGTTTGTAGTAGTAACTAGTAAGAGTGAATCTCGAAAGAAATGGAATGTTGGTTGATATTTGTTTCGCGCATTGGGACATGTTAGCTCATGCATACTTGCTTGTTTTGTAAGCACTTTATTTAAAATAAAGGAAACGAAGTAAAGTTTGTCTACTGAATATATATGTTGAAGGATTTCATGACTTTTAATAGCAAAGAACATTGTAGCCTAGTGACATTACCTGTTCTTTATTATGAGGAGAACTAGGGTTCGAATCCCTCCTCCCCCATTGTTGTAACTATCAAATTATCAAAATATTTCATGACTCGTAATAATACTACTATCGGGAAAATCTAGTAGGACAATATTAACATAGGTTAGGCAAAACAAATGTTGCTTTGAAAGTGAAGCTCTTAGTCATATAAATCTGCAATGATGCAGAAGTCTAATGCAATATATGGATTTTGATAATGTGGTGTGGTGACATGGCTCAAGGCCAGCCAAGTCTAAGGGCTAAATTTTACGTGTGCCATGTGGTTATTGAAGCTAAATCCACAAAAGCATTGAGCTAGGATTTATTATTTTAAATAAATCTTTAATTTGACCATCCCTTCTTGTTATGCAGATCATTGTCTATAGACGATATTCAAAAAGTTGTTGAGTGCGGATGTCCTAATCTTTACCGGAAAGCTGTTAATTCAGGAAAAAGATTGAGAGCATACGTGCAATTGGATGAAGGGGATGTATGTTATTTCTTTATTTATGATTTCAATTCTATGTTTAAACTTTTAAGAGATATCTCAGAAAACAGAAATGGTTGTACTGTATTGAAAAGTCTAAATTATTTTTCTTTTGCTATATTTTATAAGACATTTCATTGCCTATGTATCTGATGTGTTTACTTATGTTCAGGTCTGTAGTACTTGCAGTCTGCGGGGATCTTGTGATAGAGCTTATGTGATTTTGAAGGAAACTGAAGCAGATGCCCGAACTGTGGATATAGTGCGTATATTGTTGTTCTATGCCCTAGATTCACTTGTTCTTTCAGGAGGAGAGAAACCTCCTGGTCGACAGACAATTGAATCTTCTGCAAGGAAGTTGCTTTCTGAGTTGATTGAACTGAGTGAAACATCCCCTGATCCTGCACTTCCAAAGCCTGCTGTTAAAGCTTTGAAACAAAAGGATGACTCTTTGGATTTCATGGATGATGTACCGTCACAAGATGTTGAAATGAAGAGAGGGGATTGGATGTGTCCTAAGTAAGTTAAATAAAGTTTCTTAATTATGCTTGTTTGTGACCAGTTAACTTGATTCTCTGCTTTTTGCTTAGTTGTTTGAGAAGAGGAGGATATCTCCTCTGCATGTTAGGGAGTCGAAGTAAATGAGTCTTAACGAGAAACTAGGAATCTTAACAGCCTGTGACAGTTAAAACCAAGAAAAGATATTGATATCAAATGATGCTCTCTCTCTCAAAGACTTTTCTGATTGGTCTCTCTCAAAGACATTTTAAGTGCTGCCCCCCATCTTAGTTTATGAGCCACTTTAAGAGATTGCAAAAAGAGGAGACCTGGAGACAATATGCATGAGTAGAACTACTTGCATATATCAGAAAAAAATTAAATGCATGAGTAGAACTATTAACCCCCCCCCCCCCCCCTCCCCCAAGCCAAAAAAAAAAAAAAAGGAAATAAAAGGAAGAAAACTAATTTCTCTGCATTTAATTACTCATGATCACCTTAAACTTCACATTCTATGTTGCAATAAACTAGGAGATGCCTTGTCTACCCAACTAGATATTTAGGGCATCATGTGATCAGGATTTTTATTTTATTTTATTTTATTTATTTGTCTTATCTGCATCACAAATAGTAGGTCCCTTTTGTTTCATTTAATCATATTTGGTGCTTCTATTTGTCCATATTGTAACATGTTGGGTTTAATTTAGAAGCCCAATGTTTTTGTACCAATATAATCAGTGCTGAATGTATGGTATTACCTACTGAAAACTCAGGGGTCTGTTCTGTGTGCAAGAAAATGTCAAAGGAGGATTTCTTTTTGTGTCAACAAATTGACATATGACTGACTTGGTTCCTTAATATGAGGAGACCATGAGATTGCTTGTTGGCAGCTGTGCCAATTATGATATTGTGCCATTCCTCTATTATTGGTTCAATTGAACTGGCATAAGGAGGTTTGGAGAAAAAAACTAATAGTAGCCTTGGATATTATTAAAATTCCTCAACAATGTTATGTGACAAAAGCTTCCCAAAATCTAGTTGCGCTAGAATTGGAGCTTTTGTTGTCACTGTTTTGATGTATTTTTTTTTTTTTTTTGATAAATAAAGATTGTCAAACTGATTACATTGGGGATGTACTATGGGGGCACAAATCAGGAAATAAAAGAACAACGATCAAGAAAAATAGAAAAATAAGAACAAGAAAAGTGAGAAAATACCACACTCCAATCAAAGAGAGTGTGTACGAAAAAAGACTTAAGCTCCAGCAAAGAACGTTCACAACTCTCAAAGCTTCTAGCATTCCTTTCACGCCAAATGCACCACATCAAGCAATGAGGCCCAAATTTCCAAACATCAATGTGACGATGTCGTGCAAACTTTCCTTGCCAAGCCTCAAACAACTCAAGAACAGTATTAGGCATAACCCATTGAATACCAAACAAGCAGAAGACCAAAGACCACAATTCCCAAGCTATGGAGCAATGAAGAAGTAGATGATCCACCGACTCCCCACACCTTTTACACATATAGCACCATTCAAGCACTATCACTTGTCTTTTACGAAGGTTGTCTGTTGTTAAGATCTTACCTAAGAAAGAAGACCAAGAAAAAAAAGCCACCCTTGGAGGAACCTTCGATTGCCATATTATTCTTCGTGGAAAGGAAACAAGAGTAGGAGGGTAGAAGGAGCTATAATAACCTCTAACCTCAAAATCTCTATTCCTTGCAAGCTTCCAACAAACCTTATCTGAGCCAAATCCCCCCACTGTCGAAGAATAGACCAACCCCATAAACCGGTCAAAGGCTTCTTCTTCCCAATCTTGTGGTGGACGACGAAATTGCACATTCCAATGAAACCTCCCCGCATACCAACTCATAACTTCAGCCACCGAGGAATCCTCAGACCTACTAAGGCAAAAAAGCTCTAAAAAGGCCTCTTGGAGAGTATAATCCCCATACCACACATGCTTCTAAAATTTCACTCTAGTTCCATCCCCCACATCATAAACAAGGAATTTAGAAAAGTTCAACCAGCCACTTCTAATGTATCTCCACAAGCTGACCCCATAAGGACTTGTCACCTTTTTTGTACACCAACCATCCCAAATGTTCTCATATTTTGTCTCTATAACCCTCCTCCATAAAGCATCAGTCTCTAAACCATACTTCCACAACCATTTTCCTAGCAAAGTAGAATTAAAGTTTCCCAGCCTTCTTATACCCAACCCCCCATCTTGCAAAGGCCTACAAACTTTGGCCCAATTAACTAAATGTATTTTAGGTTCACTACCAATCCCATTCCACAGAAAATCTCTCTGTAATTTCTCCATACGCTTTGCCACCTTACTTAGTAAAAGAAGAAGGGGAAGAAAGTATGTAGGTAAAGATGAGAGTGAGCTTTTAATAAGTGTCGCCTTATCCCCTTTAGATAAATACATTCTCTTCCAACCTGCTAATCTCCTCTCCATTATCTCCAGGATAGGATTCCAAATAGATAAATCTTTAAATTTTGCACCTAATGGAAGACCAAAATATTTCAAGGGCAAAGAAGAATACCCACATCCTAGCAGACCCACCAAAGCCTCCAAATTGTATACCCCACCAACAGGTATCGACTCAGATTTCCCCAAATTAATATGAAGCCCTGAAACCTCCTCAAATCTAGCCAGAATTGCCCTCAAATTAGCAATTTGAGAAGGTTCAGCATCACAAAAAATCCGAGTGTCATCTGCGAATAAAAGGTGAGACACCATTACTGATGTACTAGCCGTACTACTCATAGAAAAGCCTGAGAATTGCCCGGCGGAGGCAGCCACATCTAACATACGACTTAATGCCTCCATAACAATATCAAACAACAAAGGAGATAGAGGATCCCCTTGCTGAAGCCCCCTAGAACTTCCAAAGAAATCAGATGGGCTACCATTGATCAGAATAGAAAACTTTACAGTTGAGATGCAATACCTTACCCATTTTCTCCATTTCTCTGAGAAACCACAACGCTGAAGCATATACAACAAAGAATCCCAACTGTCTTGAGTTTGTTTGTGGCTGTTTAGAGCCTTTCTTTTGTTTGACCACATATCAATTAATCATCAACATAAACAACCACAAACAAACTCAAGAAAGTTTTGAGTACGGTACCTATGTCATAACCTGCACATGAAAGTGCTCAATGCATTAAAGAGTCCAAATGGCATTACTAGCCAATTGTAAAGCCCATCCAATGTCTTGAATGCAGCTTTCCACCACTCATTCTAATTTGATGGTAACCCCCAAATCTATTTTGGAGAGCACCTAGGATCCAATTAACTTATTGAGACTATTTTCTAATTGAGGAATTGGAAATCAATACTTGATTGTGTTCTTTTTAATGACCCTACAATTTATACACATCCTCCATAGTCATCCTTCTTAGATGTAGGCAAGGCAGGGATAGTACAAGGGCTTTTGCTTTCACGCACTAAACCTTTGGCAATCAACTCCTCGATCTATCTATGTATTCGTCTTCTTGTTGTAGATATGGCATTCTATAAGCAGGTAGATTTAGCAGATCTTCCCTTGGTACTAATCAATAGCATGTTGAATGCTTCTCATTGGTGGCAAAACTTGTGGTAATTCATCACTAACTAGCTCCTTAAAGTCCACTAAGAGCCATTGAACCTTAAGGGCACAATCATCAAACTCCAAAAGTTGTACTTCCTTCCCAACTTTGCAAATCAAGGCAGACATTACTCATTTACTCCCATATCTTAAAACTCAGCTTCAAACTTTGTAGCAGTCAAGAAGCCATTAGCCTTGTTGTATTGAGGTCCCGTTTGGGTGGGTGATTATGGGGGAATGCAAAAAGGGGAAATAGTGCCCTTGTTTGGTTGGGGGAGTGATTTTGTTTTCTCCCCAAATTGGGGAGAAAGAGGGGCTTAGATGGGAATTTACACATCTGCCTCTCTGCTCCCTCCACATTAGTTTCCTTTATTATTTAAATGTAATAGGGCATGGGAGTAAATTTATACAAACTCCATTTTTTATTCTCTCATTTTTCTTTTCAACCAAACAAAAGAGTTTTCCATTCTTACACTTTTCTACCCAAGCCACCCACTAGCCAAACACAAATGAGGGAAACTAATTCTTTTTTATCCCCTCACTTTTCCATTCTCCACCATTTTCTATTCCCTTGCTTTTCCATCCCCCAATCAAAGGAAGCCTAAGTGAATATAGTGACTTATTCCTTGAAAGGATGCAAGTTATAGTTTTTATTACCCCTTCAGATTGAGTAAGTATTGGCTCTAATGTGATGGATCATGACACTGTCAATGAATGGAATCTTTCATACAATTTCATTGCATAATCCGTTACAGAAAATGGTTTTGTACCTTCTTTTCATGTGCTCTTATGTGCTAATTTTTGGCTTGCCTTGTTGAGCCTGTTGCTCTTCAATTTTTTTCCACCATTGAAACACAGTACCCTACTACCCTTCAATTGAAGCATCACAAATAGCACCTTTCTATCTTCACTCACAGGCTTCCAATCAAAATACGCCTCTTAACTAGCTTTTTAGTCTATTTGATCCCCTACATGCATCTTTCCAAAAAAACATCAGCAACTTCTATTTTGATTCCCCCATCATTCATTCAAGCAGACGTACCAGCTAATCCTCCTATCCACCTTGTGCCACATGTACAGGTACAACATCATGGAAGAGGATTTTTTTGGGCTATGTGGAGCCTGGTTTGTGTTTGATTCAATTTGTGAGCTGATTCTACTTGGACACATGATGATTTTAAATGGGTGATTTTTAGAGGCTTAGTCCATGGAGTAGAGGCTTGGGCCAATAGGCCCAAGGCCCCTTTTTTGGCCCCATTGTTTTTGGGTATATATCTGTTGCTTCAAATTAGACTTTACTGTTGTATTGAAAAACTGTATTGTATGGCTGCCCTTGTATGTTCCTCCCTGACATAGTAAAAACGCAGTAACTCCATGGACGTAGGTAAATTGCTGAACCATGTAAATATTGTGTCGAGTGATTGTTTTCTCTTTGTGCGATTTTTCTCAATTTTTTCATCTCTCACAGGTTTAAAATTAGGTTAAATTCCTAACAGTTTTCTTCTTCTATATCCTTATTCTCCTGACCACCTTCCAGAATATCTCAGGGTTTAATTGCCTATCAAAATCTCCATATGGGCTTTAGCTTGTTTGTGTTGCTAAAGAACTTGTACAACTTGCAAATAAATCTTCAATCATATGCCTCATCTCAGCCATCTCTGTTTCTTGGTCTTGATTTCCTCTACCCCATGACCTCTGCAGCAACCCTTAAAGTTGCAATTTTTGATACAAATCTGAATTTTGTAGATCTAGGATCTTTTTCTTTGATAATACTTGATGTGGTGAGGAGAAATTAGGTCTAGTGTAGAAGTTGAGTTTAAGAAGAAACTCCAAAAACAAATTAGATTAAAGCGAAGAAAAGATAATTGGATTGAAGATGGAACAATTAAATATCAATGTCTAGACTCGAAGAGCTCAAGACTTATTTGTATATGAAAGTTCATGAGGTAGATAAGAAAAGTCAAATAAATACAAAATCAAAGTCAAATGCTAACTTCATTAAAAATCAGATTCTAGTTGCATGATCTTCTAGTTTTAAAATGCGAAAGACTTGATACTATATTAAACATAACATTGAGAAATAAAAGATTATTAGACACACACTGCATTTTCCTACCATTTCATTTGTAAATATGACTTTTATTGATGAAAATAGAAATACCTGGAGGGTCCTAATCTCTCCCTTGGCTGGGTTTTGGATTGGTCTAGTTCAAAGACCGTTAACAGCACTAAGCCTTTTTTAATCCCCCATTCCTCCAGTTATTTAAACAAAAAAAAAAAAAAAAATCTCCTCAACCCATTCCTTTCATCGCTAAAGCTGATTTTGGATGGATCACACAGACATTATTTTGATGATATTTCAATATGTGTTGTTACTTCTGTTACTTCAGTTTATTTACCAAAAAAAGAAGTAGATATTAGTCTATTTGGATTGGTAAACTGAAGTTGGTTGAGATCATTATTAATTTTGTCTACTTAATATATAATGGATGTAAGTAGAGTATAGACAACAAGAAATTTGCAAGATAGTTGGTTTTTTTATTGGTTAATTTACTTTGTTATTTGTATGACAAGTGCCTTCCATAAAAAGCGATAGGTTGCATGTATGAGTCCATGAATTAGCCTCTACAAAAAATGTTGTGGATAAGGCTGCCTTCTGTGACCCTCCCACAGACCCCACAAAAGTTGGAGTTTTGTGCACTGGATACGACCTTTTTATTTTTATTTTTTGACTTTGGAATTTGTTTGTGTGATGAGATCACTATAGAATGAGCTCTAAAATGATGGGAAAATTTAATGCCTTTGAGAATTGGGCCTGTTTATTGGAAATTTACTTTGCTATGATGTCAAAAAATTTTATGTTGCATTTCCTTCCTTCCCACTGTGCTTGTAATAACTCATTCCTTGCTTTCCAAAATTTTCATATATGATTTTATTTGTCCATCAACTGATTCACTTGCTATCTTGTTGCAGATGCAATTTTATGAACTTCTCCAGGAATAAACAGTGCCGAGAATGCAATGAAGATGGCCCTAAAAGAGTTGGTATGGGTGATGTTGAAATGAAAAAAGGAGATTGGACCTGTTCTCAGTAAGTCCCCTTGTGTTTTATCAGCAGTGTATCATAATTAATAATAAATCTTTAACAAGGAGTTGTATTTTCCTTACAACAAGTGGGGGTGGGAGGATTTGAACCCAAGTTCTCCTCATGGGAAGAATTTGGCAATGCCACTGAGGCACAAAGCTCTTGGCAGTTGTTAAGCTCACTTTTCTAACCATTGTCAGTTGACAATCGCCTGATAATGCCATATGCTGTTCTATATGTAGGACTAACCTTAATGTCATGATTTTCTAATTTTGGAATTGTTTAGTTGATGCTGCTGAAAATGCCTTGAACTGTGTGAAAGATTTGTCTGAGATCATTCTCAAGCAGGTTGTTATTGTCATTGCCTTATTATGATATAGTGGTGTGGATCATTATTTTACCTATTCAAAAAACGATTTAGTGGCGAGATACAAGGTTCATATTTCAATGGGGATGTGAGGTGTCACATGACGTCTTTCATAAATATTATCATAGAGGCCAGGCTTTTCTTCTGTACCTTTGTGAATGTGATATATTCAATTTTCATTTGCCTTCTGGCATTTGGGTGAATGTAGATGCTGCTTGAAGAAAGATTCATGCTGAAAGTGATATTTGGAACCGGGTTTTTATTACCAAAAATTATTTGACTTGACTTCTGCACCGTTGAAATAAATAAGAGTTGGGTATATTGTAATTCTGGAATAGATGCTTAAAAAAGTAGAAATTAAAGTCATTTCAACAGGAGTATGGTATCCAATTGTTGGTTGGGAGAAGTTATTATATTGATTTCATGATGTTGTGGGACTTTTTTTGGACTTATTTCTCTTACATAGGTCCATACTATTTTAGGATGGTAAGTTTGATGTGTAATTCTACCATGTTGAGAGGATCCAATGGTGAACAGCGTCAATGCAAGAGTAAATGGTGTAGTAAAGTTTTGAGAAGAGTTGCATTTTTTGTTTTGACAGCTACTTTGGGAAAATCTTATCAATAAGAGAAATGCTTTGGTGGTTAGAATGGTAAAATTCATTGTCCAATCCTACTATGACTCGTTGAGAGGATCCAACAATAAATTGTTTCCATGGAAGATAGATGGCATGGAAAATTCTGATAGGAGTTGCCGTTTTTGTTTAGGGCTGCTTTGGGAAAAATATAAACAGTTGATAAGCTAATCACGAGGAGTATCATTTTGGTGGATTAGTGTTTCATATGTAATAGCCAATAATGCAATTGATCATCTATTGATTCATTGCACTGTTGCTAGAGAGCTATGGTCTTTTATCTTCCCACATTTGGGATATGATGGGTAATGCCAAAAGGATTATTGAGTTCTACCTTTGTGGAGAGGAATGTTTGGTTGAGATCGTGATAGTTTCATTTGGAATGCAGCTCCTGCTTGCCTTATTTCAACTATTTGGAGAGAGAGGAACTATCACACATTCAATGAGATTGAGATGATGATAATGGAATTTAAATCTTTCTTTCAAAGATATTGTGTGAGTGGATACTTGCTTTTGAAGGTATTCCTCTTCTATCTATTGTAGATCTGATTAATAAACTTTTGCATACAGCCATTGTATCTTAGGATTCACCCTTTTTCAAATAAAATTTTCCTACATATAAATATATGTATGTCAGGTAAAGGTAGTCTGTTGACTATCAGGTACTAACTGCTGATCGGATGGTTTTTATAAGACTTTAGTTTATCGTAATTTGTAGCTTTTAATGGTTTTTGGTCTTCTCTTCTCATTCTTTAAAGCAATTATGAATTTTTATACTTCATTATATGATTTCTTGTTGATAACTTTTCATAAATTATTGGTTTGACAATAGTTTCAATCAGGCTTAGAACCATGCTTTAATGCTTCCACTTTTCTTTTACTTGTCAGTCAATGATTTTCTCACTCTATCACATGCCAATGGATGTTAGTAAATGCAGTATAATATTACACATAAATTTTTGCTTTTATGGTTTTGCCTATAAATACGTTGTATAACATATAATGTTTAGTTATATAAATTTTTTTTTTTTTTGACAAGATATTTAATGTATATGGTTTGGCAATTAGTGAAACTTTATTTTTCATGTTTGATATACTACTACCAGTCATGCTGATGACAACTTCTCTCCTGTTCCCTCCTCTGGTTTTCTTTCTCTAGTCCATGCTGTCATCAATTGCTTGACTTTAACGCGTCACATACTTTTCTTGGTTAGCTGACTGATGCCATTGGGATTTGTTACAGATGCAATTTCCTGAATTTTTCTAGGAACATACGTTGCCTAAAGTGCAAAGCAGAGGGGCCAAAGAGGGTTAGTGCAGCCGAGGTTGAAATGAAAAAAGGAGATTGGAACTGTGAGCAGTATGTTTCCTATATTTCTTTTCTGGCCAATCAAAATAAACTTTTACTTTTCTGGAGAATGAGCGCTAACCTGGCACCTCCTCCCCTTTCAAGTGTTAGGTGGAGGGTGAGGTGGTGCGTGCAAGACTCACCGGATGCATGTAACTTATCAATAAAAAAATGATATAAACCTCTATCACTACTTAGTGTAGCTCTACTCTCTTAAAGGCTATTAATAGCTTTTTGTGTCATATTTGGTGTTTACAGTTTTGTGTTTTCCTTATATGGGTGCTTTTCTTCCTTTTTTTTTTTTTTGGTGGGTGGGGGACCTGTGGAACCTGTGGATTTGGAATTATTTTGTTCTGATCAAATCTATTTTGCTGCAAAGCGTTCCAACAAAATATGCTTCAAGCCAAACTAAAAGAGTTATGCATGTATATGTAATGGTCCTGCTTGAACACATTTCTTTGTGCATGCATGTGAAACATCAAGTTTGAATAATAGAAGCTACAAGATGTGAAAGAGATTCCTTTAGTTGCTCTTGAGAAAAGTCCTAGTTTACCAAACCTGCTTATAGTATGTCCTCAATTTATAAAAGTATTTGTTGTAGACTCCGCTCTTGTGAGCATATTCTGCTTCACATCTTTTTTTATTTATGTAATTATACTTCATTTTTTTGTGTGCAATGAATAATAAATAATAATAACAAAAAAAATCTGGCCAATCTCTACCTTGGTTACTGTAAGAAGTGTTAAGAGGAGGACTGAGAATAATCCAGTCATAGGATTGTCATTTTTGATGAGGATTATGATCCATCTACTTTTGGTCATCACTGTTTCTGTTAGGCTAATATATTGTTTTTTTGTGAATTGGTTCTATCCTCATGAATTAGCTTCTTTCTGTAGGTGTGGTTTTATGAACTTTGCTAGTAATAGGAACTGTTTACGCTGTCGAGTGGCACGGCCTAAAAGACAGTTAAACCCTGGAGAATGGGAATGCCCCTCGTGAGTTTCTCTCTCTCTCTCTCTCTCTCTCTCTCTCTCTCTCTCTCTCTCTCACGCGCACACACAGCTCATATCAAATTTCAATATTGACTGAAGAATTTATTAACACATGGGTTGCTTTCTGTAGATGTGATTTCTTGAATTACAGAAAGAACATGGTATGCCTGAAGTGTAATTGTGAACGCCCCAAGGAAGCTGCAGCAGCTTCTGAATATGAGGAGCAGTTATGGAAGCGGCCTCACTAGTGGTTTTTAGCAAAAGTTCAAAAGACTTGTTTTTGTGTATTTTTCCCAAGACGTGACCTTGGATGCTCATAATATCAGGTTGGTGACCAAAAAGTGCAAAATTAAGCTGAAAATATTGATGACCAAAAGAGAGCACAATTAAGCAGAAACTGCTCGTCTCTCATCAAGCTCTGTTTATTATGATGTTTTTCGGGCTTCCACAACTACTTGATTTTGGTCTCTTACCATTCTGTTAGTTTTAATGTTTCCCCAATTCTGAGAAATTCATTGGTAGGAAGGATTTGGTGGTTGTCAGATTACTTGAGTAATGTATAGCTTGCGAATGGAAGTAAGCATTGTGTCTGTAGATTCCTGTTGTTTCCGTACTGTTAAGGCGCTCTGCTTTCACTAAACATGATCAGTGTTCACAAATCATCTGATTTAATAGCACATGAGTGGTCAATATCCTTGTAGCTCAACTGTCACTTAGTTTTTACAACAAAGACGTCTACGGTTAAAATCTACCGCCCCTCACTTTTGAATTATCAAATAAAATGAAATAATAAAGCATGGGTAATTGGAAGAAAATGTGCGTTAAAAATATATATATTTAGAAGATTTAGGTTTAGGCTCCAAAAGTTTCTGTCAATATTTGGGCTGCAGAAACACGGAGCATTGGCTAAGGTAGTTTAAAGGCGTTAACATTCATGGCAGTTGAATTTCCGAGAATCAAAGAGTAATTAAATAAATAAGAAAAGAATTATGGTCAGAATGCAAAAAACACCCATGAGGTTTAGGTCCATTGCAAATTGATCCTTGGGGTTTCAATTTTTTCCTTATAACTCCCTCGTATTTTCATATCTGAAATTGACTTATATATTGGAAAATTTAATTAAAAATAAATTAAGTTTCAATTTTTCCAATCTTTTGTCTACCAAATATATTTAGAAGGATTGTATGACTTTTAATAGCCAGAATTATCAAAAATGAAAAAGAAAAAAAATCATGATTCATAATAATCCTATTAGGAAAATATAAATCAGTTTAGCCAAAACACATGTTGCTTCAAAAAGTGAAGCTCTTGGTCATATTAGTCCTCGATGATGAAGAGTCTAATGCAATATAATGCAATATTGGATGATGAGAATATGGCATGGTGACATGGCACAAGGCTAGCCAAGTCTAAGAGCTAAATTTCACCTGTGCCATATGGTTATTGACTTAATGTAGCCAAATCCACATAAGCATTAAGTTGGGATTTTATTTACTTATTTTAAATTTCTTTAATTTAAGGGTTTGGTTCCTTTAAAAAAAAAAAATCACCTTTTATTTTAATGAGAGATTGCCACATTACTCACTAACTAAATAAAATGTGAAGATTGAAACTCATTACCACTTATTATTATATATTTAAAACAAAAGGACATGTCCAATGAAAGATGTACTAGAGGTAAGCCAAACCCTTAATTCAACATCACTGTTTGTTATTCAAATCAGTGTCTATATACGATATTCAAACAGTTATTAAGAGCGGATGTCCGAATCTTTACTAGAAAGCTGTTAATTTAGGAAAAAAATTGAGAGCCAATGTGCGATTGGATGAAGGGGATGCACAAAGTGAGACTTGGACAAGGGGGGGTTCCCCCCCCCCCCCCCCCCCCTATTTTTTTTTTTAATATTAATATATATAGGTACCAATTTTTGCAATTTTGTTCTATAAAATTGCACTTTGCCTCCCTTTACAATATCATTGATTCTTTTAAGAGTACTATTATAGCTACAAACTTTTTTACAATATTTTTACAAATTGTTGAGATAGTAAATTTTTAATGGTTTGCATCTGAGCTCATTACTTACATCACATTTTTACTTACTAATAATCACTCACCACATTAATAATTTGTAAAAAAGTTTGCAACTTTAGCATTTTTCTCCTTTTAAAGGCTAGATCTAAGATCTAAAACAAAATAAAGATCTCCAAAAAATTACCCAACAACAAAAATTACCAATAATGTAGCTAAAACAATTAAGTTCAATTAACCAATTTTACCAAAAACAAACAACTTGGCTCTTTAACAAATTTTAAACCAAATAATTTTGTTCATACCTAGATGCACACATAAAAAACATAAATAAAAAAATAAAAAACTATTAGCTATTAAGCAACAGAGCCAGAGGCTAGAGTCGCTGCACGCAACCAACAGTAAGCTGCCCCCTCTAACCTCAAGTCCTGGCTTCGTCCTGAGGGATGTATGTTATTTCTTAATTTATGATTTCAATTATTTAAATTTATCAATGTATTGTTTAAACTCTAAACTTTAAACTTTAAGATGGAACATAGCTCAAAAAACATAATTGAATGTATCGAAGATGTTGAATTCTTTTTCTTTATGATATTTACTAGATCCACAACTTTATTTATCTATACTATTATTTAAGGGGCTTACCTTGTTTGGGATCCTCAATTTAGATGCCCAAAATACCCTCAAATTTATTAGTTTCTAAGGCTTAAATCATAGGATTAAATTGTAATCTTTGTGGGTAAGGCTATAGGGATGGATTAATTTCTTAATAACTAAACCCATCCTGCCCTTTTACTATTGTAATCATCATTTCATATATATAAAAATCTTTTATTTACTTTACTTGTTGTTTATAGTTAAGGATTTTGTTTCTCAAAAAAAAAAAAAAAAATCATAGGATTAGACATGTAAAATTAGTAATTTAAAAACTTCTAATTATTAGCTAAATTTAAAAAAAAAAAAAAAAAAAAAAAAAAAAAAAAAAAAAAAAAAAAAAAAAAAAAACAACAACAACAACAACAACAACAATTTTTTTCTCTCACCTCCACATTTCTCTCTCACATTAGTTGTCAAATACTAATACAACTTCTTTTTGAAAAAAATATAAAAAATAAAACTGCTTTCTTTTTTCCCCCACAAACGTCCATTTTTTTATTATCACTAACCTATTTTTTTTCCCACCTCCACATCTCTCTCCCATTAGTAGTCAAGTATTAATACAACTTCTTCTTAAAATAAAAAATAAAATAAAACTGCCATGAATAAAATGTATAAACTCAAAAAATAAAAAATAAAAAGCCTCATCACACGTGGGAAGCACATGTGATGAAGCTAGTATTTATAATCAACATGATTACTTGATTTACATGATTAGATCCGTACATGTTAAATTATGTTTTTCATGGAAGATTTCACGCTAACCCATACTTACCCATTTTCCATCTCTTGAATAAAACTTGCAATGTTTCTTTGATTGACATGATTAAGTAATCTTGGTAATATATAAATCAATCCATGGTAATTTAAGCATGTAGTTAGTCTCCTTATTCCATGAAATTGTGAATATAAACATGTGTATTTGAGATTTAATGAATATACTTGGAAATGTATGATAACATGCATGTAAATTAACGGGTATGAGATTAATTGCATGTGAGAATAATATATGTGATAAGAGTAACGCTATATATATAAACTATTTTACAATATTTTTACAAACCGCTGATGTGCCTTTAATATTTTTCAAATAGTTATTGTCAATAAAAATGTGATGTCAGCAATGGGCCCATATTAGAACTGGTAAGAATTTGTCACATTAGCAGTTGGTAAAAATGTTGTAAAATAGTTTGTGCTTGTAACATTACTCATGTGATAAATTCTATCTTATTTCCATGAATAATTGTGTTGATTTTACTTTCCTTGTAGTTTTTCTCATGAATTAGAATAAGGTGTGAGTATTTATTTATATATTAACATTGTAGTTAGCACTATATCACACATTAGAATAAATTGATCTAATATGTTTTCCGAAATTACTATCCAACTTGTTTTGAAAATAATCTAAAGAGAAGGTCAACTTTGGGAAAAAGGGCCCAAATTTTCTTCACTCCATTTGATTACACATTGAAGTGGCATGCATCTATTGTAATCTCCTATGGAAAATTATAGCAAATACCATATATAGAGCAGCAAAATTGCCGACCCTCTAACAAAATTGAACAAAAACGATGAGCACACAATCAATTGCACATATCTTCTATCACTTTGGTTTCAAAAGAAATTGCACACATCTTCTCGCCTGCTAGCAATGTGATAATATCTCCTTGCTAAAAAAAAGTCCAATAATTTCATCGTATCCAAAATCTGGCAAGTAGCAAAAATAAGAATCACAAATTACTGAACTAGAATGGCCCATGTCACAAATTAAAAAAAAAAAAAAAAAGTATATGCCAAATTGCCAATGAATTAAAAAGAAAAAAAAAATACAGCTACAAACAAGTTCCATAAAGAAAGAGAGAGATTGTGACTTACACCAAAAATCAGGAAAAAACGAACCTTGCAACTTCATCAAAACTGCCACTTTCATGGGGATTCCTCTTCGTCACAGTCAGAGGTTCCTTGTAATTGTGTGCTTGAATTTCCAAACAAATTTCCCAAACTTGGAATGAATCTTTCAATTAGATTAGAGAGTCGAATCCTCTTTGGTTGTGGTATGTTTAAATCATTAGAGTTAGAGGTACCTTCTCCACTAGGTCCAGCCTCATCCCCACCAAAGTCATCATGACTTCGCTTAATTTTGGTATTTTTTGTTGAATCTTCTAAATCATCCTCATAAGGAGTGATGCTGCAGCTGCTAGGCCTAACCATATTTTTTTTTGAGATCTTCAACATCCTGCTCAAATACCAAATGGGCACCACATTTTGTAACCTCCAAGCCTAGACCATCGGTTTCAAATGTGATCTCAATCTGACTGAATCCATTATCATCGACTTGATTCAATGCTTGTTTCCAGCCCCTATTGAAAAATAGAGACGGAAAATATTGCAACCAAAGGTGATCCGATTTAATCTTACAAAATTCATCAGATAAAGGAAATTCCAATATGGTACATTCATATTCGTTGGCTCTAATGGAACACACAAGCACATGTGTAATTTTGGAATATCTCCAATTAGGTTGGTTAACTGGATGATGCTCTTGGAATATAAAAACAGCACATATAGCAATTCCCATCAATTTATTACATAAATCTGATGGCACTTGTGCATTTACTGACTCCCCCACACTTTGATGGCTAAACCAGCTTGGAATTTCACTTCCAGGAATTTGGAGTCCACATAACTCTTTGTCTAGCTTACAGTGTTTCTGAAACAAACAAATCATGATACTTAGAACTTTACATGAGAGAGAGAGAGAGAGAGAGAGAGAGAGAGAGAGAGACCTTGATGAAATAACGTCTTGGCATTGTTAACAACATGTCACTGTAGCCTTGATTCTCAATCAATTTTTCACAATTGAGAAGACAAAAATATGGATAAAAATCATCTTCTGGTCTTAATGATAATGTTTCCAATGAGGTACACTCTGTTGCATCAATTTCTTTAATATTTAATGGAAGCTTGGGCAATGATCGAAGACTCGTGCAACCACTCAAATAAAGTTTTTGCAGTTTAGATAGTTCAATGATGCTTTTAGGAAGGCAAACAAAATTATTTCCTCTTAGATTTAATATTTTTAAAGATGACATGGAGCCAAGAATATAAGGAATTGCCTGAAGATTGCAATAACTTAAATCCAAATCAGTCAAAGACCATAAGCCTGATAAAGAATGCTTTAACATAGCCATGGGATTTGGACTTCTTCTTCCGTGCATTAAAGGAAAACTGAGGAACTTATTTGATGATTTAGGTGATAACTCTTTACATCCATGGAGATATAGTACTTTTAGATAATTTAAGGAAGGTAGCTCTCTTATAGCAGTTTCACTTAGATCAAGCTCCTCCAAACCTTCAAGATTCCCCAAGTTCTCTGGTAATTTGTAAAGTTTTGAGCAGCCAGATAAACTGAGAGTTTTTAGAGACGTCAAACTACAAATGGCATCAGGAAGACTTGAAAGCTTTTTGCAGTATCCTAAATCCAATTTAATAAGCCCAGTTAAATGCTCCACAAATAATGGTAGATCTTTGATAGCAGTCTTGTTCAAATAAAGCTCTGACAAACGTGACATATTTCCCACAATCTCAGGAAACTTCTTCAATCTTGAACAACCAGAAAGAACAAAAATTTCAAGAGATTCCAAGTTGATCTTGTGTGGAAAGCTTTCAAGGCATTCACAACCATTTAGATCCAATCGAATAAGCAATTTAAGATTTCCAAGAGATTCATGAATCTTATACAATCTTGTGCAATGTCGAAGAATTAGTTGCTTAAGATTTGGGACTCCACTAAGGTTCGGGGTTTCAATCAAATTTTGAGAGTCACTTAAGTCTATGAGCTTTAACCCGTCTAAATTCTGATATAAACAAATAATTAATTAGATAAACTCAAGCCTTAATGAAAAGGAAGAGAATGCACATTTGCATAAATGAAAATCTTACCATAGTTCCTTTCCATAGTTGTTTGATGTTGCTGCAATGCATTATGAATTCAACAAGTTTGTTTGGTTCGAAACTTGTTGGCATAGATTGTAAAGGATATCCATGCCATTCTATAATGCGTAACTCATTAGGGAGATAACTGAGTCCTTGTGGAAGTTGCAAATTACCTTTAATTTGGCCTTGCAGTATTTGCACATTACCTCTAATGAGGCCTTGTGGAGCTTGCACATTACCAATTTTAAGCAATCTCAAATTTTTCATCTTTGAGAAGGCTTTAGCATTCAATTGTTCCTCTTTATGAATAGGTATTTTTAGAACTATGCCTTCAACTACCTCTGTTCCCTAATGACCAAGAATGACGAGTTTATAAAAATTGGAAATTATAGAAGAATATATATATATATATATATATATATATATATAATTTCATGTTTTGATTAGTAACTTACTGTATTATTCTTCAACACATGAAGGATGTCGTCATAAAGCCACAACCTACTACGTTCACCCGGCTCTTTAGGAGATTCACGACGAACAATTTCTTGCCCCATTTCTTGTAGCAAATCATGCATCCACAAAGTTCCCATTTCATTAATGGTAATGAGACATTTGTCCACAAGAACATCAATATTGTAGTCTGGATAGTAACCAAAACTTTCTAGTATATCTCTTATGCAATATACATCATCTCCTTTGAAGAAGCATGCAATATCTAAAAATAGTTCTTTTTGTGTATCCATTAGCCCATCAAAATTTATTTTAAGTATATCCATAATGTTGCTATCAAGTTCTGCTTTTAGTTTATCTCGAGCACTCTTCCATGCATCAATTCTTCTACCAAATAATGCAGAACCTAATACTTTAAGTGCTAAAGGAAGGCCATTAGCATAATTCACAAAATCCTTAGACAAATCCCCATAATTTTCCTCAGGATGGGGTTTCTTGAAAGCTCTACAACTAAAAAGCTCCAAAGCTTCATCATCATTCAACCCTTTAGTTGTATATATATCATCCATTCCATATCTTCTCAACAAATGGCTATCTCTACTTGTTACAATAATTCTACTCCCTAGACCATACCAATCATGTTTTCCTGCTAATGCTTCTAGTTGTTCTTCTCTGTCCACATCATCAAGAACAATAAGAACCTTCTTATTACGTAATCTGTTCCCTAAAAGATTGACTCCCTCACGAACATCCCATATGTTTATCTTGCTTTCCATAAGGATTTTAGAAAGAAGTTGTTTCTGTAAAGAAACTAGACGTTGATTTTTAGTTTCTTCTCTAATATTAGCAATAAAGATGCTAGTTACAAAGTTACTAGCAATTTTTTTATATATTTCTTCTGTGAGAGTTGTTTTACCCATCCCTCCCATCCCGCAAATCCCTACAAAGCGAACACTACTCAACCCTTCATTCAAATATAGATCCAACATTTCCTTCACTCGGGAGTCTATTCCAACAAGGTCCTTAGAATTAGTACTTGAGAATTTGCAATTCAATTCGGTAAATATGCTTTTAAGAATTTCTTGGATAACTATTGATTCATGCCTACAATGAAGATAGCAAAACAATCATTTTGATGGGACAAAGTTTGTCACATTATGAACATAAAACAGTTAGCATAACTATAATCTTAGCAAAATGAGACAAAGTTAGCCACATTATGAATACAAAATATTTAAGATAAATACAATCTTATTTCGTTCAGTAGTAAAAATGGAATTCAAAAAGTGTATAACATAGCACTATTTGAGGTTTGATTTGTTTGGCAAATCATACAGACTAATAGAGAACCAGGTGGTTACTTATTTAAGGAGTTATAAGAGTGAGCTTAATTTTATTAGTCCTTTGTCTTATGCTTCTTTGATTTTTATTTTCGTACACTTTTTTTTTGTCTTTTTTTTTTCATAATAAGAAAAAAGATGATAACTAATAGACCACTGAACTATTTAAGCTTCGGGCCTATTTTCTTGTTCATGAAGTTTTTTAAAACCAGCTCATCAAAGCTATTGTGCAGGAAATGTGAATTAGTGAGACAATGAGGCTAAAAAGATTAGTCATCATCAGTTGTTGTGATAAGTGTCATGGTTATGGTCGTGCACTGTTGTAAATCATACCAATAGCCTTTTGAATATGAAATTTACAGCTTTCAGAATACTTCCCATCTGTTTATTTCCAAAATGTAATTTGGCCATGATCATTTTTAACTTGGTTTTTTATTTGTTATAAAGATACTTGTTAAACTTATCTCCATTTTAACATTACCTTATTGACTCCTAACTTTGTTAATAAGATCACCTATAATCTATTGATAACAATTTCAAACACCTGCTAAAATCATATGGGAATGGAAAATCTACGACGAAAAGAACTATATATGGGATTTTTTTTTTTTTTTTTTGATACAAAACACACACACACACACACACACACACACATATATATATATATACATCAGCAATACAAACCGGCAAAACTTAATTATGAACTTTGGAAATTATAAGTGTGGAGCCAAGGAGATTTAGAGCAAGTTAGGCCTAGGCTGGAATCTGAAAGGGCCCAACCAGATGTTCAAATGGGTATGTGGGCTTGGATAGACCGAGGAAAAAGATTTTCCAAAGAAGCAATTGGTCCAAGGCTGAGGGAAGAATAGACCGACGAGGTTGAAGAGTTGTTGTACCAAGCCGATTGTGTTGGTCCAAGGAAGGTAATAGTAATTTGCCCCAACAAGAATTGGAGGAAGCTTCCTGACAAAGCAATCGTCCCCTCCACATTAAATGCTTTGTAATAACTAATCATCCTACATTAATGACTGAATGATACCTAAATAGTGCCATAACAGCCTGTTAACTGCTCATCATGGCCTCAAAAGGAGGGAAGGAGAAGGATGGAACAAGTATCTTGCATGAAGAATCATCTACCCCCCCAGGTGGAAGGCCAGGATCAAAGCATTAGAACTATAAATAGGAAGAGATCCCCCATGTACAGGGATCTGATCTTGAAAAAGAGAGAACACTTGTAATATTGAGAACAACCCAAACCTGTATTTTCACCTAAGTGTAAACATTTCTCAGAAATTCCAAGGAAGAAGAAATAAGATTCAAGTCTTAACATATCACACAAACTTGACTTCTGAGTTCTAGCACTATATTTTCAATTCTCTTTGTGGAAATACTATTTTAGACACAACTGTTGGTCCTAAAAGCCCATCTCTAACAAATTAATTGTCTTGGATACAAGCCCAAACCATCAACTAGGGTCTTCAGATTTTAGCCTATACAATAAGCTTGTTAATCATATATGGGACAAACTGGCAAAACTTAAGTATAGCTTCTCAAGTGCAATACATTAGATTTTTCTAATTAAATTCAAATATATGATTGCATTGACCAACAAAACATAAACAATGTTATCTTTTCTAAGAACAATTAAATTTAATGAAACTTTGTGTTTGAATTTAATTCGAGGACCAAATATACCATGCTCAAGGTCCTGTACCTAAATTTTAGCCTTTAAGTATATATGTCTAAGCACAATTGTCCAAATCATGGCCTGGTATGAGTCTTACCAAGTTCTAATCTTTGTTTGTCCATATTGAGTAATTCAATAATAGAATACCGTGCCTCAAAGGTTCTTCAGCCAAAGTCCAACTTGATCTTATAATTTCCCAAGTTCATAATATACATTTAGGGGACAAGCTGAAAGTTTCTCTAGTTGTATTGGACTTGAAAAAGCTAATAAAATTAGTCTTGTTAATGAACAGGAAAGTCAGCAATAGAGTTTTAGTGTAGAAAATTATGATATTGATAATAATTTGAACAAAATTACTCTGCAAAAGACAGATGTTACCTATCATGTAAATGCCATCCAGAGATATTGCCCACTTCTTTCAAAGCAACTTTCCATGCTTGCACATCTTCTGTGCTAACCTTGGGATCTTTTTCATGTTTAGCAAAGGCTTCAACGAGAGTTCCCATCTGGTTCCGTACATCAGAGGGATCCAAATGGTAAAATACTGGCAAAACTGTCAACCCGATCTCCTTCATGCATCTAACAATCTTTGCTAGTTCAATCAAGCACCACCTTGAAGAAGCGTAGTTTGGTGAGAGAACAACGATGGCATACTTAGACTCTTCTATTGCTTTCAAGAGTTCTGCAGAAATATATTTTCCTCGCTCAAGTTCCTCATCATCCCTAAAGGTGATTATACCTTTCTGTTTCAAAGCAGTATAGAGATGGTCTGTAAAAGTCTTGCGGGTGTCAACACCGCAAAAACTAAGGAAGACATCATATTTCCAAGAAGAAGAAGAGGAAGAGGAAGAGGAAGCTGTTTGAGTGGCCATGGAAGCAACTGGAAATTTACCAGCTTGTAAAACGATGTACCAGATAACCAGAGAATGTTACAGAGTTGGAGAATATAGGCACAAAAATAAGAGAATTTTAGTGTCTATCGATGAGTTTGCAAATTAGGATTGAGATTCTCTGTATTTTGACTGGTAGGCACTATGAGAAAGATAGTCAACAATTCATTTTGTTATTAGTGTTTGTGTGCAAGTAGCCGCCCTCCTCTTCCTGGTCCAACCATGATGGTAAAGGGATCAAGCATATAAAAGTCTGCACATGTTAAGTTTTAGGGAAGCAAGTGGCACTGACTAACCCAGTAGCTGCTTTAAAGTTTTTTCTCTATTTGGTTTTTTTTTTTTTTTTTTTTTAGTTTATAAATGTTTCTACACTCTTATGATTAAGTAGAAATAAAATTAAAAGATAATTGATTTATTCAATTATTGATTTATAAGACCACTTTCTTGTTATTTTTGCAAATTAATTTATTCACTTATAAATTAGATTTTTAAAAGAAAAATTATATATATATATATATATAATAAAAAAACACAATTTTTGTTTTACAAAATAGGGCCACTAAAAAAAAAAGTCTCATCGCACACGCGAAGCGCGTGTGATGAGGCTAGTATATATATATATATATATATATCAATTTCCCATAAAATGTTTTAAAAAATAATTGACTAATGTGTGCTTTAAGAGCATACATTAATCGGACCCAAATATATATAAAAAGATTGTAACAATTATGTCGGAAATATAATTTGAAAGATTTCTCAAATTAATGAGTGTAAAATATCAGAGTGGTCATATTGATCCTTTTTGGGACAGTATTATATAGGAGAGCTAATAAAAGAATTAACTGCACTTACCCAATTGGCTAGCTCCATTCGTGATTTACTTTTCATAAAAAATTCCCCAATTGCAGCAGGTAGTTTTTTTTTAGAGTAATGTTACGTACTCAAACTATTTTACAATATTTTTACAAATTATTGATATGATTTTAGTAATTTTTAAATAATTATTATAAATATAAATGTGATGTTAGTGGTGGACTCATATTAAAACTAATAAAAATTTGCCACGTTTGTAAAAATGTTGTAAAATAATTTATGGCTGCATCATTACTCTTTTTTTTAATGTTGAAAGTAATGAATTTTGCAAGAGTGAATAAGGAAAGAAAAGGATTGTAGACTTGGGAAATTCTACCAACAAAAGAGTGATTTGAGGAATTTCATCCCTTTGACACCGGAGCTGCCCAGATCAGAGGTTTATAAAAGGGAATAGATGCTATTGGGGATTTGTTTCTGTTAAGTCTCCCCGTGCTGGCTGACTTCCTATATCATGGGCTTGGGCTAGTTAAACATTCACTTGGGCTTCTAAGGAAAGGGTTTAAAATTTTTGAACACATCCAACAAATTATGTGTCAATTTTGTTGGGGGCAAGATTGTACAGTAAGAAAGCTGCAGCGTGCATATGATTTATTGGTACACTATTTGTAATCCAAAATGTCTTGGAGGGCTAAACTGAAATCTATACAAATATATATAAAAATGGACTTATAAACATAAAATGTCTGCTATGCCAGGAAGGACTCGTTGTCCCTCTCTCTCCCTTCTTCTTCAAAACTGTTCCACATCACCAGCCGGTCTTTTTCTATTAAATGGTTGTTTTCAGGTTACCACTAGTAAAGACAACGGTGATGGCAATTGAGTATTGAGATGATGCAGTTAACTTTAGGGCCATATATAGCAGAAGCACTGTTATATATATATATATATTTGCCTTGTGGCTTGCTGCTGATGCTACAAATAGAATATTGGAATCGAACGTCCATGACAGGAACAGGACTACATAGGTTGGCAGCAGATGTCAACTGTATTCACAGTAAAGTAAGTGTCTTCTGTTGTAGTCAAAGGCTATGGCCATAGCAACAGCAGTGGCAGCCCATTGCCACTCTGTTAGATCAAATAAGAAAAGTTAAAAGTTTGGCTGCCAAAGGCAATTACATATTGCTTCTCCTGACCAGGCAGGAAATTTTATCTCTTTGTTTTGCCTTTTCAGTGGCGGAAAGAAAGCAGTTTTTGAAATGCTAACCAAGCATTACTCCTATATAATTGTCACAGCTACTGCCAATACATGCTTAACCAAATTATGGCAGGTGAAATATATATGCAGCTCTACAATCCCATAACAGAAACTTGATTCGATTTTCAACCCGAAGAAACAAATTAATGGCATGTTTGGATGTTTAAAAAAGGAGGGAGAGTAGAGTAGAGGGAGGGAGAGTAATGCAATTACCTTATTTGGAAGTTTTTTAAAGAATGAGGGGGAGGGGTTTGGAGGAGTTTGGAGGGGTTTGGACTCCCTCTAACCCTCCAATTTTAATTCCCCCAAATTGGAGAGATTTAAATTGGAGAGATTTGGAGGGAGAGTAGAGTACATAAACTATTGACCAAGTAAATTACCTAATTTACCCTTATTATATTAACAAAATTACACAAGGGGAATGGCTAATTACTCCCTTCCCCCTTACTAATTTTAAAAACATCCAAATAAGGTGGAGGTGAATCATTCTCCTCTACTCTCCTTCCCACTACTCCCCTTCCCTCTACTCTCCTCCCTCTCTAAACTTCCAAACAAGCCATAAATTATAGGAAACCCTCGGAGTCACCAAGTCCACAGCAACTATAGAACCTTTTAAGTTCATGTGTTTCAGACATAAGCCAGTCATGGTCGTGTGCGATAATTTATAATATTAAATGAGCCATTTTCATATATTTAAAAATTAACTAAAATAATATTTATTTAATTTCTGATATTAAGTTTTCATTTAAAATTTATTTTTCTTACTTTTTGATATATAATATTACTAAATGAATTTTTATATTCAAATTTCGTTAATATAGTAGATCTTAAATAGAATTTACAATTTTTGTAATTTTGAAAAAAATTCTTTTTGTAGATGCACCTCTAACCGATATTGTTAATTAAATTTATTTGTCATATAATTCAATAAATTAACGTTATCAAAAGTATGATAATATTTGTACTAATTAAAAGACTTGCTAAATGGAAAATTAAAAATAAGGAAAAATAGTAGAAAAGTAAAATTGTAAGCCCACTTGGGATGAATTAAATACAAATCTACTGGTAAAATAAAAACAAAGTGCGGCCTACTACTTTTTGCATTTACTAAAGTTGAATTAAAGATTTCAGTACAAAAGAAAAAAAGTCAAAAACTCAATTATATGAATAATTGCAGTTCACATGGGTTGATGTGATAAGTTTCAATTATATGAATAAATTGCAGATAAATTGCAGTTCACATGGATTGATGTGATAAGTTTCAATTATATGAATAAATTGCGTGACAGTCAAGGATGGGTGCTGGCTGTTTTGTCAGATAAAGTGGAAGCTGTGCAAGATGCAGAAGTCATTGAGACATTAGCTATCGGGCGGCCAACAGGTTCGCAATTGAAACTAGCTTTAATTGTGTTATAATTGAGAGTCATTCACTTTCGGTGGTTAAAGCTATCCAAGATACTGCCGAAACTACTTGTCATATTGGACACATGATAGATGGCGTGAAGCATTTGGCAAGGCCATGAAAAGCTGTGAATTCCATCACACAAAGAGAGAGGCAAACCAGGTTGCTCATACTCTGGCCCGCAATGCTATTCATGTAGACACAGGGATGGCTTGGCTTGAAGAGATTCCTCCTTGTGTGTCTGATGTAATCCGTTTGGATGCTGTGTAATTGCTGTGTTTTGCTTGTTTTTCTTTTGTTTATTATAGTTCCGATTCTCAAAAAAATAAAATAAAATAAAATAAAAAATGCAGTTCACAGGGGTTGATGTGATAAGTTTTAGAGGAAAGAGCGGTAAATTGCTTCTTTGCCATATACATGTAGATCTGTATCAGTTTGGACTTTGGAGAGATGTTCAAAAACTTGAGCATTAGCAATAGGAGGTAAAAAAACAACTATTTTAAGGCCTCATACACTACCTTATTTATTTTACCATTTAATTTTACAACTCATCTAACATTTTAGTTTCTATTTTTACATACATTTTCAATTTGAATTTATCTATTATTAGTGAGACTACACGTGAATAAATTTTTAAGAAACTAAAAATTTAGGATTTGAAAATGAATGAACTGCTAGGTTTAGTATGTGCTAATTTTTAGGAAAAAAAAAAATATCAAATGTACGTGAGATATATTCAAATAGAAAGTGCTAATTTTTAGAAAAAAAGTTTATCCGGTATTTTTTTTTTTGAAATTTTGTTGAGTTACCATTTTAACTTTATTTTTTATTTTTTAAGAATAATGATTATTTAATTAGATTAAAAGTATTTGTAATATTTTTTTTAAGAGAAAGCTAATTTTTTGAATCTTTTTTAATATATAGAGATAAACTTCCTAAAATAAAATAAATATAAAACTACTCTCTTTCTCTCTCCTCTCCCTTGTCTCTTTTTTCTCTCTCTATCTCTCATTTTCATCATCCCCAAACCCAAACCCAAGCCTAGAACAAAACAACCTAGATCAAGCTAACCACCGAAACTCGGCCACCACCACTACCATCACCACCAATCATAACTGAAACAACCACCAACAACCAAAACAACCACCACAATCACCCACACCACCAACCATAGCAACCATAAATCACCATAAAAAACCCAAAATAAAAAACCACCACAAACCCACTGGATCTGCCATAAACCCCAAAAAAAAAAAATCGCCAAAATCATAACCAAAACCATAGACCTACTGGAATCTGCCACAAACCCAAAACATTAAACCACAATCAACGACCACTACCAAAACCATAGACCTACCACTGATCTACACCGGAATCTGCCACAAACCCATAACATTCTCTCTCACCTTTTGCTTGCTTGTTGGACTAAGACAAAGCCACAAAAGGAGGAATCTCTCTTCCGTGAGCCACCACGAGTCCACGACTCCTTTTGCCTCTGGGAACCAACCTCTGCCACCATAGCCTCCACGATCTAACGCCACCACAGCTCGCCGACACAACCTCACCGAGCCACTGCAAACCTATTGACCCATTGCCACCCTAAATTGTAAGATAGAGAGAGAGAGTGAGAGGGCGAGCTCAAAGGATAGAATTTGAGATTGAGAGGGAGAGAAAAGAGAGAGTTTGGGAGGAAAGTGTGAGAGAAGATGAAGATAGAGAATAGTGAAAGAAATCTGATTAATAGAGGAGAGAGACTCCGAAAGTAAGAGGGAGAGAGAAGATAGAAGAGAGAGATTGAATAAAATAATAATTTTTAGTTTACAACCCAAAGCTACAGTAGGTTCTATATAGGTCATCTAACTATTCCCAGTTGCTAAAAATTTTTAGCAATAGAAACCGGGATGGAAGCATGTTTTAGGCCTATCAGGAGGGGTGTCTAGACCCGATCGTGACCCGCCAGACCGACTAACCCGCCCGATCTCCACTCGAGTTTAGCCCGAACCGATGCTCCTATTGGTTGGTTTCAGGTTTCTACACCTAAGGCCCGACGCTGGTGAGTCGAGTGGTGGGTTTTCTTCTCTAAAACCCGAGCCACCTGACCCGACGAAAGATATATACAAATCTAGCGAATCACGCTTAAATCCAAGGAGATCTAGCGAGTTCTCAACTATATGTGGTGAGATCTAGCCAGATCCAGCCATTCCTAGCAAATTTCAGCGATTTTGGTGCAGATTTCGGCGATTTTGATGCAAATCTAGTGAGTTTTTACATTTTCCAGCAATTATTTTGCAAATTCCGGCGATGATTTGCATATTCTAGTGATATTTTGCAGCTCTGGCGATAACTCGATTTCCACCCAAACCCAAAACCGATCCAACCGATTGACGCCGGTAGTCGGTCTCAGGTCAGTCTTCTGTCCACCTAACGCTGGCGGGTCGGGTCCGGGCTAGGTCGAAAACCGACCCGGCTCGACCCGTGGACACCCCTTACCTGTTAGGATGTAAAATAGCGAATGAGGGGTTTTTACATTTCCAATGCTAATGCTTAGAGCATTAGCATTCGGAATGTTAAAAAAGTTTTATTTTACATCCTAAAAACTTACTTTATTTATTATACCATCTCATTTTGCAACTCACCCAATATTCTAATTTCTATTTTTAGATACAACTTATTAAAAATAATAAAACTACAACATTAAATAATATTTAAAAACTACTCTTTCTCTCTCTTCCCTCTTCCCTCACCGTCTCTCTTTTCATCGGATGTTTGTAGGAAAACATTGTCCCATCAATGTTAAATACACCTAATATTGGGCTACCTAGAAGGAATGGGTTTTCCAAAATAAATAATGGAACTTTCTGAAGTAACCTTTTTTTTTTTTTTTTTTTTTTAATTAAAATTTTAAAGTAACATATCTTTTGGACTAAAAAAAAACTTATCTTCATTGAATGACATCCTAAAAATGCCTAATTTCCACCCCATAACGATAGACACAATAAAAATATTAAATATAAATTTTCTAGTCGGCACGCATAATAACATGGGAGACTTTCTGAAGCAAGGAACCACAATCTTTGCCAAAAAAGATTGTATTTTGTTTTACTGTTCAATGAAGTCTTCTTTTCATTAAAAAAAAAAAAAGAAAAAAGAAAAGAAAAGAAAAAGAACCACAATCTTTGCCAAGGTGGTTTTACTTCATGGATTTAAATTGCATAATGATAATTCTCAACATTATTGTACTCGGACAAAGTTTAGCTACAGAATTGATTGTAATCTTAAATTACACAACCTTACACAATATCTTTTTATTGAAGGTAAATTTTGACAAATCCAGTATTGAATTATATTTTCTTCTTATATCCTTCATACATACAAAATTTCTAGAAAATTAAATATCAATAACTATGTCATCAATAAATGGTTTAAATTGCAAGTTTTTATGATTTAAAATTATGGATAAAATATGAGTTTATAAATCATATAGTAAATAATATCCAATTGACAAAAAAATTGACATATATATTAAAAATGTAAATAACATGTAATTCAACTATTAGATTTTCAAAATATGTAATAATTTTTATTTTATTAAGTAAAGTTGTAACTTAATGTTATAATCAACTTTGTAACTAAATTTTATCTATTATATCCGCTGAAACTAGAGGACCATATTAATAAATTAATAAAAAAAAATCAAAATCAAATTTAAAACTCAAACTTAAACCTAAAAACAAACCCACTAGTTTCTTTCAAATAAAATAATAGAGATCGAACGCTCACTAGCCACTCCCAAGTTGACGCTTTAATTGCATCATGGTGATGTCGTCGTCTCCAATTGGCAATTGCCAAAGCGCCTCTCACTGCAGAGGGACAGAAGTTGGTGGGGAGTCGAATATGTTTGTTGAAATGTTTATTGATGGGGAATCTAATTTTGAAAGACTTGACAAGGCAAATTATAATCAAAAGTTAATGATTAATAACGTGAGAGATAGGGTTTGTGGTCCGATACGTTTAACAAGAATCAACCCTCTAAAATGGGTGTAACCTTAATCAAATCATACTAAATATACAGACGAGTTTTGGTGAACTCAATTAGCAGAGTTTTTTGACGTCGAATATGAGATTTAGATTCAAATTCTATTTACACCAAAAAATGATTTGTATCTTAATATGATAATAAAAAAGAATCATCATAAAATAGATATCATAAGTTAAAATTTTATTATATTTATAATAATAAAACAAAGATACACCTAATATAATCATTAATTTCTAATAAATCTAACATTTAAAAAAACACTAGTGCCCATTTCATCATCCTTCTAGACATCAATTATGTAATTCCATTAATTCATTAAACTCCCTTAAAAAAAACAAAAACAAAAACAAAAACAAACAAATAGACATTAAACTCTTTCCACCATCCATCTTGTCTTCTTCTACCTCTCTCCCTCACTGATTTCTGTGTATATATTCATAATCATAACAACTACGTACTAACCAATCCCCTTTATCTTAGTGCTTGGTGTTTTGGAGCTAAAAGAGAGGTTAAAGAGAAGACATGGCTTTAATACTCAACTCCTTCAACTTTTACTTTTTTCCTTCAACACTTGCTCTCTCACTGATAAGAACTCAGAGATCTCCTAAGTTTTCTATGGCTTCCCCCCTCTTCTCCAACAAGAAGTAAGATTAAACTTCAAATTCTCTCATCTTTTCACAAGAACTAACATTTTTCATAATTAGAATGAAAGATAGATCAATAATTCATTTGAATTGTTGATATTCATATCATGTATTATAATATCTTGACATATTTTATTTGCTCTTTATACATGGTATATATGCGCACACACAAAGTCACAATGATACATTCACTTTTTTATTTTATTTAAATTATTAGTATGATCACTTAATTATTTAGAAATTATAAAAGATATGTTGATGCTCATTTTTGCTAAAGACCTGATAAGCCAATGCAAAGCAAATCCCAGGCCCTTGGGACCAATTATCTTTGCTTTGAAATATCTTATTTTATCGTATGCATAGTCCAAGTCCATGTACTTTAATGGGGAAAGTAAATGAAATAAGTATAGAGGATAAAGATTGGGGCTATCTTGGGTTTAACATGGTCCTAAGATATAAGATATAACACTTGCAAAGTGGGTTTGTGACACTTAAAAAATATGAAGGCCTATGAATATACCCATATGCTGGCCACTTACACACAAAAGGATACCTTCAAGAGTTGCTCTATGTGACTAAAAATTCGGTCTGACTGCATTTAGTTATAAGAAGCATGCCAACTTCATTTAATGCTTTATGACAAGCTTTGGCAAATTTAACAGGTTCTCCAGGTGCCATTTTTTGCCTAGAAGAGTTCAACAAATTAAGGTTAGTAAAAAAATTACCCAAACTATGATTTAACCAACCCACCATAAAACCTAAGCAAAAACAAAACTGAAGCTTTCCATCTTATCATGGATCTTAAGAGCATCTCAGATTTAATTCAAAGCCTTGCATTAATAAACCAATAATACCCATCTTACCTAAGACACTTACTCAACTCAAACACTAAAAAAAATTTGAGATAAGATCTCTTAGGGTGTGTTTGGTAGAGTGAATTTTAGAGAGGATGGAAAAAAAGAGAAAACGAAGATAGAAAACTTTTTAAAAAGTATTTGGTTGGGAGGAGGAGAGAGGAAAATGATGGTGGGGTTCAGGTATATTTTTTCCTGAACTCATCAAAAAGTTCTCTCCAAAATTAGGAGAAAACTAACTGAGGGAGTTTGATAGACAAATGACGAAAATGCCACATGCACTTGCACATGGGCTTGTCCAGTACGTTGCTCTTTTTTTTTTTTTTTTTTGTCCGTAGAACTCTGCCAAATTGTGGTCTGTACGTTGTTGCCTTTGGTCTGTAAGTTGCCTCTACTAAATGACGAAAACCTTTTTTTTTTCTTTTACTTTTTTTTTTGTTTTTTGGTTTTTTGTTTAGATGTGATTTTTTTTTTTCTAGACATGATTTATATTTTTTAATAAATTTAGGTGATCGTTTTTTTTGTCACTTTTTTGTGAGTAAATTTAAACAAACACACTTTTTCCATTCCTTCACTTTTCCACTTCCAACCAAACAAAAAAGAAAAAAATTAAAATATTTTCTATCCTCTCATTTTTCCACTCTCCCACAATTTTCTATTCTCCCACTTTTCTAACTTTCCAACCAAACAAGCTCTCTCTCTCTCTCTCTGAGTTTTACCATCTTATTTGCTTTCCTCATCTTGTTGTATTTGACACTAATAGATATTGAAAGTATTTTTCATCTATTTTAGCTATTGTGAGTTCATTTTTTTGAGTTGTTTTCTTTGCTATGTGCCATTACTCTCTATTGGACATCTATAATGAGTTTTGGACTTGACTCCCTTCTCTTTTGAGCTGAGGTTAGTTGGGCCAATTCCCTTTTTGCTTAGGCTCACCTAAAATCAACCCTAGTTTAAATTATATACCTTATTAGTAGATGATGCATGCGTTTGTTCATGCTATTTGGCATAGTAGTTCGAAATCACTTTATTTTATTTTCAGTTTTTTATGATACAGTTTTAATAAGTTTTTTTTTTTTTTTTTTATTTTAATATAGGTAAAAAATATTTAAACAACTCCATTCTCATAAAATATAAAGCTAAAAATTACTGTGTACCAAACAGATATACATAGACAAACAATTGTTTTCATATTGCATTTTAGCTTCAACATCCTGACATTAATTACTTCTCTCTCCTTTTTTGTTGGAATTTAGAGGAGCAGAAGGGGGTTTAGACCATCTTGGTGAATTCAATGTGAAACTAGCTTGCCCCATGCCACCTAAGAAGGTTGAAATTTTCAAATCTATGGAGAATTGGGCTAAAAACAATGTCCTAACTCTCCTAAAACCTGTCAAGGAATGTTGGCAACCACAAGATTTTTTGCCAGATCCTACCTCAAATGGATTTATTGAGCAAGTCCATGAACTAAGACAGAGAACAAGAGACATTCCAGATGAGTACTTTGTTGCCTTAGTTGGTGATATGATCACAGAAGAAGCCCTTCCAACTTATCAAACTCGAATTAATTCCACAGAATGTTTTCATGATGAAACAGGTGTAGATAACACTCCTTGGGCAATTTGGGTTAGGGCATGGAGTGCTGAAGAAAACAGACATGGCGATCTTCTCAATAAATACCTTTTCCTTTCTGGAAGAGTGGACATGAAACAAATTGAGAAGACAACTCAATACTTGATTCGGTCAGGAATGGTAAGATATGCAACATGATTATTTTAAAACTTCTTAAATTTTAAGAAATTGAGATTTTAATAATTTAATTGTTATTTAAATTTTTTTTTTCTTTTACACCATCTTATATAAAATACACACACACATGTGTGAGAGAGAGAGAGAGAGATGTATTAATTAATTAATTATATTAATGGGAATATTTCATTTTTATTTATAAGTTTTCAAAATAAATAACAACTATAAAAATCTTTAAAAACATATCAAATTAAAACAGATAAGTATGTAGAAGAGTCTCTAGTCTGTCTAACATGGATATGTTGGAGGTTTTGAAGTGTTCATACTTCTTTGCCCATAATTTTTCTAATTTTCACTTTTGATAATCACAAAGATGCAACTCCTATCAAACCAGTTCTTGGTTTTCATAGGATTTGGCTTATCTCCAGTACTTTTTTAAATGAAATCTCCTTTTGTTTTAATAAGAAATTGTCACATCACCCACTAACTAAATAAAAGGTGGAGATTAAAACCCACTATTACTTACCATTTTATACTTAAAACAAAAAGAGATATCCAGATGAAAATGTACTGAAGGTAAGTCAAACATGTTTTCAAAAATGCAATCAACTCTTTGTCTAGGGGTAGGCCAAGTGTAATTTAGGGGTGGTCACAGGACCACCCTACTTGAAAAAAAAAACATATACACACACACACACACACACACACACCTTAAAAAATAAGAATTTTAAATTAAAATGGGTTATTGACCACCCTAAAAAAAAAAAAAAAAAAACTTGAACATCCTAAATAAAATTTTGAGTCCATTAAAAAAAAATTGCAAGAAATGTATTGTTCACAACATTTCCACCAACACTTTCTCAATAAATCCTAAGTGTTCGGTTGTTACTAATGGATAAAAAAAGTAATTTCAATGGTATATATATTATAACCAGTAGCAAATTGCCACATAAAATTTGTTGTGAAAATTTTGTGGACGTAGCATTTCTCAAAAATTTTCCAAACAAAAAAATTAACTTAAAAGCCCAAATCAAATATTTAATTGTGATATTTTAATTTTTTTTAAATGAATATTTTAAAACCACTATTTTTTTATATAAAAAATGCATATTTTTAAATTTATAATCGATTAGTGCTTGTTTTAGTCTTTAGTTTGAATTTGTTGGATTTATATGATATATCTTGTATATACGCATATGCACTAAAATAATGCACCAATGCTTTATTGAATATGATTAATGTAATGGTTTAATGCTAAGTTGAATATATTGAATGAACTTATAGTTTACCATTTATTCTTTTGCTATCATTTCTATTGCAAGATTTATTTTCTAAGAAAATTTGTATTGACTTGAATAATATTTTTTTGGATCCTAAGCTATGAGAAAATGTCTCATCTTTTTATCCTAATGATCATGATGAAAGAATTAAAAAGAGTGTATTGACAAAGAAGTTCTTGTCCTCTTGGTCATGATTTCTCTTTTTAAAAAAATGGTGGAACTTTGCATTGATTTAATCATAATTAGTTTAAATAATACAAAAATTGTATGGAAAATATCATAAAAAGTATGATGTATTTTGTTTATATTGTTACTTATTTAGGCAAGATGTTAGTAATTGACTAAGAAATTAGTAGTTTAATGATTGTTTGATTGAGTAGATTGAAAAGATGTAGCCAATAGTATTAATAATGAAACTATTATATAATAATTTCAAAATAAGAAAAACTCATAAAAAGAAAAATTTTAAACTTTATGCATTTTTGCTTATTTATTTATTTATTTTTGTAATCTCATTATATTCAAGTTTTATTTTTATTATATATTTTTTTTAATTTAAGTTTCTTAATGACCACCCAACAAAAATTCTTTCAATGGCCACTATCTTTGACCAAACTGTTAACTGATTTAAATACAATAATTATGACTCTCTTTAACACTATGTCATATGGAAAATTATTAGGTATTTTCGGAGTATCATAAATGCGTACTCTCTGCTTTTACATAAATGGTGGGTCTAACCATGAATTTAATTAGTGAGACTCACCATTCATGTGAGAGGAAGGAATATGCATTTATAGTACTCCGAAAGTACACAATAATTTCTCATCCCACATGGAGTTTGCATCTAAGCCTAATATTGCAATTGAGGAGTTAAGCCTTGCTATCCTATTACATTTAGATAACCTTGCTTAAGATGTTCCTTATACGATTTCCACATGTTTAATGCCCTTAAAAGTTATAAGGTTGGGTGGAGATCTATAGTCTTAAAATTCATATAATTCTTGTTAATTTCTAATTGCATTTTGAACCTAGGATATTGGCACAGGGGAAGATCCATACCTTTTGACCATTTACACATCATTTCAAGAACGAGCAGCATTTATCTCCCATGGGAACACAGCCAAGCTGGCCATGCAACATGGGGACGTAAAGCTTGCCCAAGTATGTGGTATAATTGCCTCGGATGAGAAGCGCCATGAAATTGCTTATACAAAAATAGTTGAGAAGCTTTTTGAGATCGATCCAAATGAAATGGTCATAGCCTTTGCAGACATGATGAGGAGGAAAATCTCAATGCCAGCCCATTTGATGTATGATGGCCATGACCATAATCTTTTTGATCACTATGCAATTGTTGCATCAAGGATTGGGGTCTACACAGCTAGGGACTATAGAGAAATTGTAGAACTTTTGGTGGCTAAATGGAAGGTAGAGAAGCTAACTGGCCTTACAAGTGAGGGACGAGAAGCCCAAGACTATGTATGTAGGTTGGCTCAAAGGATGAGAAGGCTAGAGGAGAGAGCTATGGCAAAGGCCCAAAAAGCACCCACCATTCCTTTCAGCTGGATTTCTGGTAGAGTGGTGTAGCTAGATTATTAGATGGGTCCAATTCAGAAAATTTGTGGAGGCAGATTTTGTGCTTTAATTTTTGTCACAACTTTAATGTGGTTAATTATGAGTAATAAAGAAAAAGAAATAAGTTTATGTGAAAGTAATAACCAATTTCTCATAATTTACCATATCAAAATTTGTGATGAAAGTTGTAACACAAAAATTGTGGTCCTATAAGAACTTGGTCCTATTTCCTTTTACCTTCTTTTCACCATTTTTTTTTTTTAATATCTTAAATATTACAATAAACAGGCAGGAGATTGGGAACTTGGTTGTCCACGTAAAGAAGTCCGAGCAATGTCACTTAGCTACAATTAAAATAAAATCACAAAAATAAAAGTCCTCATGTTTGATTATGTGAACAAAATAAAGTACAAATCATATCTTGAATTATAAAGTATAAGGTGGTGGTGTTCTTAGCCCTCTCTAATTATAACCAAAGAATTTTACTTAGATTAATGTTAGATTTATAAAGAATAAAATCATTCTCAAAAGTTTGTGTCATCTTATAGATTGACATGGCAGCTTATGTTATAGAGTTTGAAGTGGTAAGGATAGGGTGTAAAACACATGTTTTACACTATCCAATAAGAGATTATCACATCAGCATTTTATTTAAAATTCAATACATCTTACCACACCTAAAAACATCTTAACAAACTCTTAATTTTGTTGGATTTATATACATATATTAAAATTAATTAGGTATGATTGTACTTATTCTTAAATACAATACCACATTGATTGTTTTGTTAAACTTTTTACATACATTTGTACCACCGCCATAATCCCACCGTAACTAGTAAATATCTTGTGATTATGTTTTGTGGAGTTAGCCACTCATATATTATAGGACCCATACATGTGTGAGACCCATAATCTCTTAGTAGTCCACAAACCGACCATCTTTGAGTGGGTGCACTCATTAGATATTTATCTCCTCGACGGTTCTCTTTATAATCTTCTAAAAACTTCTATATATATATATATATATAGTTGATTCCTTGCTATAATTTCAGGTTAATTTTTTTATATATATAAATATCTTGATTTGAACTTTAAGTGGAAAAAAAAGTTTTGGAGTTTTTGGTAAGGATCGAAATATTGTTAATTAATGCACATATAATACTGATCATGTGAGAAAAATCTAAACCACTTACTAATAAATGTTTGGTATTTTCAAATTTTTATGGTAAAAAAATCCTTAAAATTTTGAGAATCTCAATCTAATAATGACGTGTTGAGAGATTTATAACTCAACTCACACCTCTAATAAAAAAAAAAAAAAGGTGTTGCGTTCATAATATTTTCACAACAAATTATTTGTTGAAAGTTATTATTAGTTCTAATTTAAATTCAAAACTTAAATTACTTTTTTACTCATCAGTAACAACCAATAACAATTTGTTACTTAGAATTTGTTGTGAAAATATTGTGGATGTAGCATTTCTCATAAATAAATAAATAAATAAATATATATATATATATATATATGAACTCATGTTTCATAAGAATCAAAGGAAAGTTGCTACATCTCCCTCAAAAAAGAAAAAAAAAAAGAAGAAGAGGAAAGTAGCTACAAGATGCATGTTTAATACCTTGAGCTCGATACCATTGAATTGATCCCATCACCATTTTGCTGCAACTTGCTACCCATTCTGTCGAGATAAAGAATCTTCCATTGCTGACTAGAATGAACAAATACTATCTCATCATCACTAATTACCCAAAGCAGAAATAAGGGTTACAATTATAGGGACAAATCAAGAGTCCATTGTCCAAGGGCTTTGGCCTTTGGGATTCCCTTGATTTTGGGTATAAGTGAAGGTTTCAGTCAGCTCAAGGACGCAACAAGGAAGTGAGACTAACCGGCCAAAATAGAAAGTTATAGACTAAAACCTTCCAAAACAAATTTATCAGTATGACAGTATCCCATCCTTTGAAAAAAAAAAAAAAAAAAACTCCCATCAAAATCTAATTGCATGCACATGCACTGCTTAGTTCTTCCACTCTCACTAGAACCTTACTCACCTGTGCTTTTCTTTATTCACAAAGAGTTTGGTTTCCAATAAAATTCGACATATAGGCTACTCCAAATGAGATTCCAAATCTTACAGGTTTGAATGGCACAAGCTAAGCCACAAGCCTGTGGGGGTTGGGATCAAAACATTTTTTTTTTTTAATTTTTAATTTTTTTTGTTATTTTGGATTTTGGGCTTTAATGTTTGCTTTTAGGTTGGAAGTAACAAGATATGACCTAATTAAAGGCCCATTTTGCAAGAGCGTCAAGCCCAACTTCCTATTTTCTCATAACCAATTTAGGACGTGTTTTGGGTTCACCACAAAGATATTGGCTTGAAGATGTTCATTACAATTTACAAGTAGAAGTGAAATGAATAAATAATATATTTTCATGTCATTCACGTGGATTTGGTATTATATAGGATGTTGTTTGGAAAACATCGTTCCATCAATGCTTTTAACAGAATGTACCTAATATTAGGGTACAAAGGATTGGTGGTCCAAAATAAATAATGGCATGTTTTAAGCTAACTTATCTTAATTGGATGAGCTCCTAAAAGAAATGTAATTGACATGTTATGTAGATTGTAGATAAAAATAAAATAGAAAAAGGGAAACAATACGATATAGATCTCTATTATCATTTCTCTCATACATGTCAATTCCAAATGACAATAGCTCTATCCTTTACTTTCAAAATCGAAATTGTCATTTCCATATAGGAAGAAATTAAATTCAGAGCACGAAATACATAATCGCACATGAGTGATTAAGAATCTTCCACTTTTTTCAGGCTCATCTAGATGGTGTTTAGCGCTTTCTTGTCACTTACATAAGTGAAGTTGGTGTATTTGGAAAGGAATAAGGACTAAGAATGAAATCAAAGGCTGAGAAGAGAAAGAAATGGTTTTAAAACTCAATCATACATTTATACTCCCATCCAACATTTCACGTGGTAGCCCCCCGTGGTGTGAACATGACATCTAAGTTTTGCATGGCTTCCACTCCTCCACCTCCGAAGTGAGTTTCTGTGTTCTTTGAACTATTTATTCTCTCCAAAAAGGGGTTTTGGTAAATTCGTTTCACACACCTTGAAGTTTGAGCTAATGCTAAGTAGGTCTAAAATAGTTGAAAAAAAATAGCTAATTGTTTAAGAATGAAGTTGGTCTTAGGGACTAAATTGGCTAGTTTTGAAAATTCTTGGATTTGGTTGGCACTAACCGAGACCTCAGGTATGTAAGCGGAATTTACCTTTCTTTTTTTTTATTTTTTTGTTTAATTGAGTTAAATATATATCATTTTTATTTAGCCATCGCCCTTCAAAGATCAAACTTCAAACCCCCAATATGTGTTATAGAGTCTAATATTTGATGTGAAGTTATTGCTCCAAAGTTTGGGGTTTAGATCATGATGATGAATTGATGATAATAAAAAAATTTATCCACCATAAGAAAACTTAAGTCCCACATACATTTTATCTCAAAATCGTGTAATTAAGTAGGGTTCAAGTGATAAAGGAAGTGATAATGATACCTTTGTAGTGCCCCATGTTAGTGGTTTGAAGTTGAAACTCCCCTCCTCCTCAACCACAATCTTTCTATTCAAAAGAGTTGGTGAGAATAATTAATTAGTACATATATATCGGTTTATATTAGTGAAAGGAATTATGCATACATTAAATGTATTAAATAATTATTGGACTGCTCAAAGGAGATTGAAACAGAAAGCACATGCTATTGATGATGTGCTTAATCATTTTTGCCAACTGTCGGGTCAAAAAGTAAGTTATGAGAAGTCACGTATTCTCTTTTCCAAGAACACCTTTGATTCACTTAGGACCAGTATCTGTTCCTCTCTTGGTTTCTTGGAAACTAAAAAGTTTGACAATTATCTTGGGTTTCCCCTAAAATTCTCCAATCGGGGTAGTAAGGACTTTGACTTCATTATTCAAAATATTCAAGGTAAACTTGCTGGTTGGCAAGCCAACCTTCTCTCTCTGGCTGGAAGGCGTATTTTAATCCAATCTTCTTCTAGTGCTATTGCAGATTATGTTATGCAAGGTGCCTTACTTCCTAGCCGGGTTTGCCAAGAAATTGACCGAGCTAATCGCAACTTCCTTTGGGGCTCCACGCCTGAAAAAAAGAAAATGCACATGATAAACTAGAACACTGTCACATTGCCTACTGATCAAGGGGGGCTTGGTATTCATGCCGCTCGTCCTAGAAACCTTGCACTGCTTGCTAAACTGGTCTGGAATCTCTCCACTGGGGAAAACATGCCATGGGCAAAAGTGTTGCGAGGAAAATACATGTCTAGTCACTCCAGCTGCTCTCCATGGCTCTCTAGAGGTACTTGTTCTAGAACTTGGGCAGCTTGTAAGGCCGCTAGGCCCACTCTTGAGTCAGGTCTGAGGAAAGTGATCTCTTCGGGCAACTCCACCTCGTTTTGGAATGATGCTTGGACCTCTTTTGGTACTCTCAGGTCTGTCATATCTGGCCCCCTTAACTTTCAGGAGGATCAGAGGTTGGTTGCTCACTTTCTTGATAGCACTAGGACTTGGTCATGGGAAAACCTATCCTTCATTCTTCCCCAACCCCTCTTGGCTGCCATTAATGCAACCCCTATTAACACCGGCCTTCCTAGTGAAGACTTAATTGCTTGGGCTCCGTCGAAAGATGGTAATTTTTCTCTCAAATCTGCCTATTTGTTAGCTAAAGGGTTAAATGTTTTGAACCCCCATACTTTTTCTGCTAACTGGATTTGGAAGCTTATTGCTCCACATAAAATCCTCATTTTCCTTTGGCTGTGTTCATACAATAGCATTCCAGTTAGAGAAGTGTTGGGTTCAAGAGGTTTTACTATTAACCAATCTTGCCCGTTATGCAATAACCATCCCGAGTCCATTGTTCATCTTTTAAGGGAATGCCAAAACTCGGTTAGCTTCTGGAATAAGCTTGGGTTGCACTCTAAAGTCATTCAATCCTTTGGGCTGCCACTTATGGAATGGCTTCATTTCAATTGTACCTGTAGCTTTCCTTCTAAGCACCTTGGTATCCCTTGGAAAGTCATTTTCATTTTTGGGTTATGGACTCTCTGGTTGAATAGAAACTCTATGGCATTCCGTGGGAAACAACAAAGCCTTGATATCGTGCAGTCTTGTATTGCTAAAGCTGCTGAATTCCATTTCCTCGTCCGAGGCTCTCGCTCCCATAGCCAGAAAATCCAGCGTTCTGCTACTTGGTCTAAGCCGTGTGTGGGATGGGTTAAACTGAACACTGATGCATCAGTTCTTCATTCTTCAGGTCGTGCTAGTGGGGGGGGTCTCCTTAGGGACTCTAATGGTACTTGGGTTCAGGGCTTCTCTAGATTTATTGGCTCCTCTAGTGTTCTTCTTGCAGAGTTGTGGGCCTTAAGGGACGGAATTGCTATGGCTTTAAACCTTAACATTGACAAACTTATTATTAATGTGGATGCATCTGAAGTCATCAATCTTTTCTCAAAGCCAAGCAATACTAACCGGTTAGCTCAACCTATTGTGAATGAATGCAGGAGCATGCTCTAAGCTTTCCTGGAATATCGCATGCAGCACTGCTACAGGGAGACCAATAGAGTTGCTGACCTGCTTGCAAACATTGGGCGCTGCCAAGAGGATTCCTTTGTTTCTTATGTAAATCCTCCTTTTGTTGTTATGGAGGCTTTGAACTTTGATTCTAATGCTGTAACCCGTACTATTCGGACTCCTATGTTTTTTGATTAATAGTATAATTCCTCCGCATTTTACCAAAAAAAAAAAAAAAACAGAAATGTTGGTGTCCAAATTAGTTTTGTTAACTCATTTATGGTCTGTAAGTTTAATTGTCTGTAAGAAAGTTCAAGAACATCTACGAATAAAATGGTCTAGTTGGGGAGTAAGTATTCCTTACGTGCTAAAAAACTTCAAACCTACCTGTAAGATACGGTATTTCTAGTTGGTATCATCTAACCTTTTAACTGAGTTAATTAATATATTTTATATCAAATTTTAATTGAGTTTATAAGTTGTTGTTAGGTTCTAAAGATTTAGGATTTTATGTATTTAGAACTCTAATGTGTAATGTTGGCAAATCATGATCAAAACAATATATTTAGTCTTGTTTAGGCTTGCTCAAAGTTGGGTCTTTTATGTAAAGTTGGAATCAAGTGACTGCAGAAGTATTAGTGACTTTCAGCCTAATTTGATTAATCAGAAATTAGACACGATCGATCGAAAGTCACTTATTAGCAAAATCAGCAAACGTAAAAAGGCCATAACTTATTCATTTGAAGCCCAAATCGCAAGCCGTTTTTTCCAGTATTTAAAAGACATCATAAGCTAACCCTAGGAAGGGTTTTCAGAGTTTTTTAGAGAGATTAGAGTGCCTCTTGTGCCTCTTTGATATTTTAGGGTTTTGTACCCAAACCTCTCTAAGGTTGTTACTCATATTGCTGTTTTTTGTAAATCTCTTATGAGATCTTTGAGGAACTTTCCTTTACACAAAACTTAGGGTTTTCAAGGTGGAGATATTATCAAAACCTTGATAATCATTCAGTTGCAGATTCAAGAACTTAAAGATACACAAGCGGGGGTGCTTGTACTTAATTGAAGAGTCCAAGAAAGAAGGAGTCCGTGGATTCGGAGCTTGCATGTGGTCATGTCAGTAAGTTCTACTGGTGGGTAACATTAGGAAGTCAAGCGGGGAGCTTGAAAGTCCTTTTGTATGAACTTCGATTCTTTCATAGTGGATTCAGGTTTGCCTTGAGGATAGGTGGGTCAAATTCTCCTCAGGTTTTTACCGTATGGTTTCCTGGGTGATCATATCATTGTGTCTTTTATATTTTCGTTACTTTATACTTTTGATATGATTGTATGTTTGTGATAACCTAGAATTGGTTAAATTGATTAAGTTAATTACTTGGCTAATTAACTAGGTTAAACTGGTTGTTTTAAGGGATCTAAATTTCTTTCAAATGGTATCAGAGCGGGTAGCTCTTCTGTTGTAGATCTTTTGATCTCTGAGCTGATCCTTGACCCCTGTTGTCATGGATAATTTGAAGTGTCTTTCTGCTCATGCTTCTGCTGATTTTATTGATGCCTATGATGTTTTGAATAAAAAGGACACTATTGTTTCTGTTGATTTTTTTGATACTTTTGAAACTCTTCGTAAGGAATTATCTAAATCTTTGAAAATTGCTAAGAAATTTAAAGAATAGTTAAAATTGGCTAATCTTGAAAAAGAGGAATTGATTGTTAAATTAGATGAGTCTAATAAAAAGAATGAATTTTTGAGAAATCAAATTTCCTCTCAAGATGAGAAGATGAAAAGTTTGGAACAAGAGTTAGTTGAGTCTCAAACTAAACTTGAAAATTTGACTAGTACCAAACCTGTTGTTGATAACAGAAGTGTTTCTGTTTCTCTTAAGCCTAAAACTAAAAAAGTTTATATCCCTCCTTTCAAGAGGAATAATAAAGAGAATGCTTATTATGCTAGGTTAGACAAAGGTAAAAGTTCTGATGTAGATGCTAAAATTTCTGAACCTATGTCTAAACCTACTGTTAGAGAACATAATAAATCTGTTTTTGTGCCTACCTGTCACTTTTGTGGTGTTATTGGTCACATTAAACCAAATTGTTTTTTATTGAGGCAAAAACCAAAATTTGAGAATAGGTTTGCTGTTAGGAATACTGATATTCCTAAATTTGTTCCTGTTTGTCACTTTTGTGGTGTCCATGGTCACATTCGTCCTAATTTTCATAAATTGAAATTTAAGCATTCTGTATGTCAATCTAGGATATGTGATGATATTTCTCCTACCATAAGTCTATATAAATTGTTTCATATTCTTTTGAAAAATTTGAGCTTGTTGGCTTGTGAAAGGAATTTGCAGGATTTTAGTATCTCTTAGAAGATTGGTGTAATCCCTCAAATACACTTTGCTTTACATGGATTTTTACCTGTAAAGCCGAAGACTTGTGCTAGATGGGTAAGAAAAGATTCTCCAAGGTGAGTGTTGCTAACTTGTTCCTGTTTTAATTATTTCAATTGTTTGTGGACATGTCTTGTTTTTGTTTTTGTTTTTTTTTTTTTTATTGTTTTGTTTTTTAGGTTGTTTTTTTTTAAAAAAAAAATCCAAAAACATTGAAAATTTTCAAAAAGACAAAAATATTTTATTTTGTATCTAGTTTTTCTTTTTGAGGATTACATGAGTTATGATATCTCTCTCTTGATTTAGAATATACTTGACATTGTAGAGAAACTTGAATAGTTTGTGCTAAGCTTTTTCTGATTTTGTGTGAGTATGTACTAGTTTGTACATGTACTCATGGGTTAATTAAGAAATTGATATTTCTTGTTTGTGTACCCTTTATAGCTTAGTTAAACACTGTCATGCATTGCATTTGCATTATTCATTTAGCATAATATGTACTTTTTTTTTTTTGGTCATATAGCTTTTAAAACCAAAAAGATTTTTGTGATTTGTATTTCACATCTTGGGTTTATAATCAAGGATTGGTCATATTATCTTTATATAACAAGTTTATGTACTTTATTTAGTTTTGATGGGCTTATTTATTGCACTTTACTAGTTAAAACTTTGTAGTGCATGTTGTGTGGGAAAAATGTTTATAGTGTTTATCACTTTGTCTTGATCTTGAAGTCACATGTTATTTGACTGTCGGACTTGATCCTTTTGAGAAAGGCATAAATAACCATCTCACCACTGTTTACTAGCCAATCATGAACACCTTAGTGCATATTATAAGATTTTGTGCTCGAGAAAATGTAGCACATGCACAAAAAGAATATAAGGTGTAACCTTGGTTTAATTGCTTAATGCTTAAAATTGGTGTATACTATTAGGCTTGATGCCAATTCATATAACTAAAATTTGTGTGTACATTATGAGGCAAAATTCAAGAAATTTACATGATTGCAAGCTTATGTTCTAGGAGATATGGGAGTTATATGATGTAACTCTTTAGGTGATAGTCTCTTTTGAATTCTATGTGATGGATTTTGTAGACTTTGTGATTGATTGCTATTCACATATCACCTCACATGTATTTCAAGTTTTTACTAGTTACACACACTACACAAGTTACTCTTTACTAAACTTGGTACATTATATTGTGTGTGATCTTGTTGTGGTCATCTAAGATTAAAAGTTCCTTGATTTTAATGCAAAATGTGTTTAATGTTTACTCCTTAAGGACAAATTGATTGAAAATCTTGATTTTGGAAGATCTGGGTTGAATTCAAATATTTTTGAAAAACTTTTCGTCTTATACTCATGCATTTTTTTATAAAACAATGTGCTTTGAGGAGTTTCTGCATTAAAATGCTCTGTTTTCAAAATTTTGATTTTTCCAGACTTTCGATCGATCAAACTTGTTTTTCAATCAATTGAAATTGCGATTAAAATTTTTGGTTTGAGTCTGCTTGACTCGATTGATGTTCGATCGATTCTCGATCGATCGAAATTGAAAAATTTTCAGTTTCTATGTTTTTGACCAAAATTTTTTTTCATGCATCATTTGTGTTTAAGATTCACATGCATCGCATTGTTTTTATATTCATCTTGTAGTTTTGCAGTCATATCTTTCATTGTTTTCACACATCACATGCATACACTTTGCTAAATTGGGTACTCAATTTGATTTAAAAATTGATTGATTAATTTTTGAGTTTTGTACATTCTAGTATATGCTATTTCTTATGTGTGAACTGTAAAAAATATTTTTCTTAAGAGATATGATGGATAATCAATGTGCAAATATTTTCTCTACTCATGCAACTGTTTATAGGTCACATAGTGCCATGTTTGCATTTTATTGAAAGAGAGAATATTTTTTCTTCATGTGTATCCTCACCTTAATTTTTAACTTTGGTTTGTGTGTCTCTCCCCCCCCCCCCCTCCCTCCTTTATTTTTCCCCAAACTGTTTTTTCCAAAACTTGTTTTGTTTTTCCTATTTTTATAGGGGGAGAAGCTTATTTTTAACCTTTGTTGTTCATAGGGGGAGTTGTCTCTATTTTCTATGGAGTTATCTTGTTTTGTGTTTCGTTAATTCTTTATTTCTTCTTATTCTCTGTTGCGTTATTACTCTTTATTGAGTTGTCTTTGTCAATACGTGACAAAAATGGGAAGATTTATTTGAAATGTGGGAATATGTGTGGAAAATACAAGAATGTTATGTTTAGAGGGAGTTAACCTTGTTTTTGATGTATCTAACTTAGGGGGAGAGTTAGTTTGCATATTTGTTGATTTACTATTTTTCTGTCACACATGCGTTTATGCATTTTGTTTAGTGTTTCAGGAAATATTCAGGTTGATTCAATTACACTGCTGTCTATACTTGCAACTGATGGATAGTAGTTAGGTTGGATTTGTTGTTATGAGTATTATTTTTGTAATGGGCTTTTACTTTGTAAACTTTGAGTTTTTAGTTTGTGTTTTGTCACAGATTGCCAAAAGGGGAGTTTGTTAGGTTTTAAAAATTTAGGATTTTATGTATTTAGAACTCTAATGTGTAATGTTAGCAAACCATGATCAAAACAATATGTTTAGTCTTGTTTAGGCTTGCTCAAAGTTGGGTCTTTTATGTAAAGTTGGAATCGAATGGCTGCAAAAGTATTAGTAACTTTTGGCTTGGTTTGATCGATCAGAAATTAGACTCGATCGATCAAAAGTCACTTATCAGCAAAATCAGCAAACGTAAAAAGGTCATAACTTATTCGTTTGAAGCCCAAATTGCGAGCCGTTTTTTCCAATATTTAAAGGACATCATAAGCTAACCCTAGGAAGGGTTTTCAGAGCTTTTTAGAGAGACTAGAGTGCTTCTTGTGCCTCTTTGATATTTTAGGGTTTTGTACCCAAACCTCTCTAAGGTTGTTGCTCATATTGCTGTTTTGTGTAAATCTCTTGTGAGATCTTTGAGGAGTTTTCCTTTATACAAAACTTAGGGTTTTCAAGGTGGAGATATTAATCATTCAGTTGCAGATTCAAGAACTTAAAGATACACAAGCGGGGGTACTTGTACTTGATTGAAGAGTCCAAGAAAGAAGGAGTCCGTGGATTCGGAGCTTGCACGTGGTCGTGTTAGTAAGTTTTACTAGTAGGTAGCATTAAGAAGTCAAGCGGGGAGCTTGTAAGTCCTTTTGTATGAATTTCGATTCTTTCATAGTAGATTCAGGTTTGCCTTGAGAATAGGTGGGTCAAATCCTCCCCAGATTTTTATCGTGTGGTTTCCTAGGTGATCATATCATTATGTCTTTTATATTTTCATTGCTTTATACTTTTGATATGATTGTATATTTGTGATAACCTAGAATTGCTTAAATTGACTAAGTTAATCACTTGTTTAATTAACTAGGTTACACTGGTTGTTTTAAGGGGTCTAAATTTCTTTCAATTGTATTCTTCATGGATAGTCAGCCAACCTACTAAATAAGTTTATATGCAATTTACTAGTGAACATAAAATTCAATTAATAAAAATTTCCTGAGCTAAGCCTTGGCCAAACCCTGGACATTATAGTGCCATAAGCACCTAGCGTCAATTTCACAATACATTTTCTGCCACTAAGCTCTACCTAAAGTGATATTCACCGTAGAATAACAGAATATCATATAATGTTTTCACCACCCAATTCACACTCTTCTCTGCATTTTTTATTCAACTTATATTAAAGAATAAAGTACTCCCCCAATCACAGCTTAGCATGGAAGATGACCACGCTATTTCAACTGTTTGGTACGTTCATGGAACAAGAAGAAATACCCTATATGGCCAATTATCCATCCAACATGCTCATTGCAGCTTCAAAAGGCATGGATATAGTTTTGAACACCTACCATCTTAAGCTACGTTTTTAGCATTCATAAACACACAGTCATTCATATTCTCAACTTTGAAAGCTAGTACAGGATAAGAAATTGCCACCATCTTAATGCGTTTTCTGTCTTGTCTCACATATATATAATCAGATTTTAGTTTACAAACTACTCATAATTGTTATATACAACTATCTGAGGCATTCATCCCACAAAAAAGTTTCTCCTTCCATTAATTGAGCAACCATCTCCCTCCAGATATGATTCATGTTAGCAACTAAGAGACCAAATGAGATTGGTGCAGATTTATTTTGATTAAAAAATACTAATCTTTTGTAAGGTAAGTTAATATGACTATCTCTATCACATCTGTTAGTGGCTTTTAGATAGTTACAATCACTAGTTTATTATTCAAAGTAAAAACACTTAGGAGGGAAATGATTAAGTTATACATGCTTAAAAGTTTATTAAAATTTTCAATTTCTGCCTTTACATTCTGCACTTAGAAAAGCTTCATTTAAAAAACAATTTTTTTTTTCTATTTTCAATTTATGTGATACAAAATTTTGTAATACATATTTTCAGCAACTTGGAAACATTATAGTATGCATATTCACTAGGAAATGCTTAAACTAAATTATGGACAAAAATGAATGTACCTATTGGCAAGGGAACCTGCTTGCATCGGCTATTGTGGCGACCTCGTAATTGGGCATATCTGTGGGAACCTTAAATACGCCCACAGTTGCACCAACATAACTGCTCCTCCAATCTGCATCGCCTTCTTGTTCTATGCCCTATATAGGTTCCTGTAGAGCCAGCCTAATACTACACTACCCCAACTATACTTCTTTACGTCAATGATTAGGTTCAAGAACTGTAGAAGCACGACTGAGACCAGTTCTGCCGAGTTTTCCATAAATAGTATGGACCCCAACCAAACTAGTAAGTGATAGCTGGCATATCGTAACTCTACTATGTCACTAGCATCCACAGTTAGGGGATCTCTAAACTGTGCCTCAAGCTAGCTGAATTTTATCCTCGCCCTAACAAGGATAGATTTGTTTTCATTGCGAAGCGATACCAAGGGTGGAGGTTCATGACCCAGTAACTCATCGCACACATCCTTCCATATCAAGTTTGTCTTCCCAACCACAGGCAACCCATCCACAAAAACCCCCAGCATCACCTCAATATCTTGTAAGGTGATATCCATTTCTCCGCGAAGTAAGTGGAATGTGTGTCTCTGGACACCAACGCTCAATCAAAGTCGTGATCAACGAGTGATCAACTTCCAATTCTGGAATGTTAAATAATCTTTCGAAACCCACCTCAGTTATATAACAGGTGATCCGTATGTCTAGCCCACCTCGCGGTAATGAACAGAATTGGAGTTGATACTTTAAGACGCCTGGCACTACCTGAACACGGAAGAGCACTGCGTTAGGATAGAGCATATGAAATAACTATAAAAATACGACATAATAATAATATGCAAAAAATAATTGTTACTCCATTTACATAAAAAAAATGTTTCCCACTATAAGTTTTCGACCATCTTGTCTGAAGCATGACAATTTTCAATTCTAAATGTTTACTTACACTGTATTCATATTTTCTTTCCGCTCATTCATGCTAAATTAAAAATACGCAAATTTTAATTTGGACTAAATAATTTTCCTCATGGGTAATTTAACCAAATTTATCCTAAAGGGCGAAATATTGTATAGGTAGTTTAAAAACTCCAACTAAAAAAATTCTTTTCCTCTCTCCAAGGATGAATAAAGTTTTGCCCAAATCAAAAGAGAAAATGAAAGACGTGAACATACAATGACCAAACATAATCAACATCTATTTACAAATAATATTAATAAAGAACCTCACAGATAGAGAAAGATTCCATTTCCAAATGCCTGGAGTTTAGTACAACTACGTACTTGACTAGTGGTATGCCTCCCCCATAGTAAAGTGGATTGATGATCCGGTTGCCACCTCAAGAGTGTATCATCCTTGGGTCTAGGATCCACGCCTAACAACGGTTTCAAATCTGACATGCATGCAATCATGTTAATAAACCATTGATCTCAGGCAAACATTAACAAAATGACACGCATCATGTTAATAAACTATTGATCTCAGGCAATCATGTTAATAAACCATTGATATTAGGCAAACATTAACAAAATGACACTCAAAGCATTGATCAATTAAGGAGCTTTCAGTAAATATGTCAGCCTCCATTCTGTTTCTTACTATATATCCATGTATGAATTTTCCGGGTTGCAATTGGGCTGATCTTGAACAAGCCATTAATATCCTAGTTCAAGTAGTCAAAGTGTGTTTAATTCATTCCTCTTTCATCCTTTTAAAGAGTTTTGTGCATGATTTACTGTCACCTTTTAAACCATATCCTGCAATCATGGAGTTCCATGAAACCAATCTTTCTTGAAATGTGCTCAAAAACCTCTATAGCCATGTCTAAACATCTACACTTTCCATATATGTACACAACAGCAAAGCTGATAAAACCATGCAACTTAGACCCATTTCTCACCAACTACATGTGAATCTCCTTCCCTCTTTCCAATTCTAAAACTACACTTTGACTACTTTAACCCCCAATATGACATGATTTTAGCTATAAGTTTTGGCTATCAGATTAAATCCAAATATACATACATACATACATATAAATATATATATATATATATATATATTTTGATGACATAGGAGAACTTTACTCAGATTAGTTGCACGTTGCAAAGTATACTGTATAACAATCCTCACTGTTAATCAAACTCCTATGGGCAATTGACCTCACTCGCCAAAACCAGTTACAGGATAATCTAGGGGCTTTTCACCACTGACGAGCTAAGCAATTTATTCTCATGCCTAGGAGGCAGATTAAATCCAAATATATAACTGAATTAACAAATAGTGTTATCATCTCTAAGGGTTTTTTTTAAGACGACATGCATTTCAAAGGATAATTAAATTCAATGCACTTATATGTTTAAATTTAGGCTAAAATGCATAACTCACACATTGTTAATACCCTCAAGATTGTTAATATTCTCGAGATTGTTAATTTGCACATTGTTAATACCCTGAAGATTGTTTGATTGCCAAACTTGAGGTTTCCAACCAATGTGCATATTGGAAAATGCCAATGTGTAGATTTTGTATTAACAACGTGTGGAACAATGTGTAGATTTTGTATTAACACTCTTGAGGGTATTTGACAGGTGTTGTCCACCTATTCTTCCCCATCACTTATACAACTAGAGAAGGAACTGATGCAACATTATAACCAGGTGTTATACCAGGAATTTGGCATCTTAAGTCTAAGATTACTTGGCTCTCTTATGGGGACGCCAATACAAAATACTTTCATCTAACCACCATCCAACGTAAAGCTCGAAATAAAGTAACCACTCTTAAAGATGACAATGGGCAAGGGCTAGTTGAGCCCCAACTCTCTAACCTCATTCTTAACCTTTCAAAACCTTTTCAGCTCTCTGAATAACACTAGTGCAACCCTCACACACCCAAAGCCATGGTCATTTGAATCTCTAGTGGTACTAGATTTTCAAAAATCCTTGGCCCAGCTTCCATCCCCAGAAGAAATCCAGCTTAAAATGGAATTTAGCATGGGAGCTTTTAAAGCTTCAAAACCTTATGGGTTTCATGCATATTTTTATCGAACAAGTTGGCAAATTATAGGTGAAGCTGTTCCAAAATTCATCCAAATCTATATCTATATATATCTAAAAGCTGAAGCATAGCATTTATTGTTGCTATGCTCTAGTTGAGCCACATCAGCATCTCTATATCATTATCTTTTTTCTTTCCAATTTTCCTATAATTTTTTTTAACATATATTTTTTTAATATTTACACTTCTCTAACATTTCTTCCTCTCTTATCTTTTCATCTCTCCACTATCATTTTTCCTCTTTCCTTTCATCTTCCTTTATTTTTGTCTCTTTTTATTCACACATTCTTACTATAAATTCATTACTATCTCTTTCATTCTATGCATGGTTTTCCCTCACAAAAAAATGATGTTTCTCTCTCTCTCTCTCTCTCTCTCTCTCTCTCTCTCTCTCTCTCTCTCTCTCTCAATTTTTTGGTGGATTTTTTATTTTTCTTGCATCTCTGATTTAGGTTGATAATTTTTTATATTCTTTAAAACTCTATTTTGGGTTAATGCGATTTAGTTTTGTTTTTTAAATTGTTGTTATTGCTGCTTTTTTTTTTTTGGTTCTCTTTGATTGTTAAATGTTATCCTATTGCATTATAAAGAATTAAATATAGCACATAAAAATATAATGTTATTATATTACATAGCATGATTTGGATAATTTGGTATTTATTCTATTACATCGCATGATTTTTTATAATGTTCAATCATAAATCTCTACTATTTTACAAGTTTCCACCTTCCACTATTGATCTTATCATGAATTGTGTAACTACCACTACCTTGGAAAATTTTATGGAATGGTAAAGAAAGCCCAATATTGGCTAAACAAGGAGATCTTTTATCCCCATATTTATTTATTATTTGTCTAAACCGTCTCACTCATAATGGACCAAGCTATCTATATAAGGAATCTGAAGCTAATTAGCATTACGAGTGACGTAGGACAACCAGAAAAAAAAAAATTGAAACAACAATAAAATAAATGGATATGACCTAGGAGTCAGCATTATTATTTAATATTATTTGTGTTTACAAGTCAATTATATTTTTATGTTTTAAGTCCTATTAGTTTATTGGGCTATTAGTATTTTAATTTGGAAAGCAAGGTTATTTTTGTAATAAGACAATTAGGGTTTCCTAGCCAATTAGAATTAGGGTTTAGCAATCCTTTATAAGCAACTTACTATACTCCTTGAGGAGATATTTGATATTTTGATGAATGAAAAAACAATGGTCTTTTGGTCTTTCTTTGGTCTGGTACTAACTTCAGGTCTACCTTAGGTGCTGACTCCTAGTGGTTTTCTCACTTGGTGCTGACTCCAAGCAAGGCCTAGGTGCTGACTCCTAGGTCATATCCATTTATTTTATTGTTGTTTCAATTTTTTTCCAGTTGTCCTGCTTCATATTTGGTATCAGAGCAAACATCGATCCGTTTGAAGCATCACCGCAGTCACAAACCAGAAAAGTATTTAAAAAAAAAATTCATTGCCGTGTTTCTCATCCCATCAAATCACAATTCAGATCCACAAGAAGTCAACACCCAGGGTAGACCTGGAGTTAGCACCAGACCAAAGAAAGACCAAACGGCCATTGTTTTTTCATTTATCAAAATATCAACTATCTCCTCAAGGAGTATAATAGGTTGCTTGTAAAGAATTGCTAAACCCTACTTCTAATTGGTTAGGAAACCCTAATTGCCTTATTACAAAAATAACCTTGCTTCCCAAATTAAAATACTAATAGCCTAATAAACTACTAGAACTTAAAACATAAAAATACAATTGACTTGCAAACATAAATAATATTAAATAATAATTTTCTTGCATCTCCTGCATCAAGGAGACAATCACTTTCTTGGTACACAGGAAGTGTACACCCATTCCAAAAATCTACCCAAAATTACAAAAATCTAGAAAATCTAAAACAGAGGGTATGTCAAGACCACTCAAAGCAGTCCTCTATTCAAATAAAGACAAAATTTTATGGAATGGTAAAGAAGGCCCAATATTGCCTAACAGGAGAACTTTTATCCCCATATTTATTTATTATTTGTTAGTTCTACAAAGCTTATTAAGGTTAAGATCCTTAAAATTATTAACATAAGCTAAGTCGGTGATTTCTAAATACAGTTTTGGTTTTAAGGAAAATTATTTACTCTGTTTGGTTTTAGTTCTTTTGTTATGATCATTTACTCTGTTTGTTTGGTTTAATCATAACAAAGAACTTCGTTTTTATTCATTGAAGTCTTCTAACTTTGTTTTTGTTCATTTTAATCTTCTAAGTTTTAAGTTTATTCAACTAAGGTATTTCCACCAACTTTCGTAAAATATTTTTTTAAAGAAAAAAAAATTACATCCTAATATATGTAATATAAATATCACATTGATATCATTATTGAAACAGAGTTTTCTTGCATTTCACTCTAATTTAATTTCTACTAAGCTTGCTTTTCTTTCAAACTAGAGGTAGTCATGTCCATTGATCTACAATACTAAGGTTGCTTTTAGTTTTACACATGCTAGAACATTCTCATTCTAGAATTTCATTACATTTTCATTCAACAATGTATAACTAAGCCAACATTAATAGCTAGGCAATAATTGAAACTACAATCAGCTTAAAACCCAGCAAATCAGACTTAGCAAATACTTAAGTTCTCAAAACTAAACCTTTGTAGAACGCTACAAGCATTACAATTTACACATGCTAGAACATTGGCGTTCCAAAATAGCATTACATTTTCACTCTACCATGTATAACTAACCCAACATTAACTGCTAAGCAATAACCAAAACTTCAATCAGCATAAAAAGCAACAAAACCAAACTTAGTAAACACTTAAATTCCCAATAACTAAACCCACTCCAAAGCAACTCCAACACTTTGAAAACAATCATCAAATTTCCAATACATAATTTTAACACAAACCCCATTTCTAACTCTTCACAAAACCCAACAAAATAACATCCATATTAATCAATTTCAGTCATTTTGGAAAAACTAAAACCACAATCTAAGCCCACCAAGCAATCTACTTTTCCCAAAAAAATAAATTAATAAATAAAAACCAATTTAGACCCAAGTAAGCACATAAACACAAAAAAGCTAAAATTGGGGTCAACTTTGAACTAAAACCCATAATTCCAAAAAGCCAAAATTCAACCAACTGCAAAGCTTTAAAAAAAAAAAAATTAAAAGTCAAAAGTGAACTCAAAAATCAAGTTCATCACGCTAAGGCCATTATATCATGGAAATCAACTAGGACCATTAATTCTCAATAAATGGACTTCAAATCAAATTAGGACTGGATCAGACATCATTGGATTATTAGTTTCCTTAAAAAGTAACTATAAAGCATCCAAATTTATGGGAAAAGTTAATCAGATTACAAATGCTCAAATGTTCCATTTTTTTTTCACAGTTAAATATTCCTTCTTTAAGTCAGATTAAACAACAACTAGGATTAAACACAACAACAAGCTTATTTAAAACCCACAACAACAACTACGATTAACAACAACAACTCACACCCAGATTAAAAACCTAAATAAATTTGAACTCATATTTTTGAAATTACCTTCATGCAGTTCTAATCCTTTGCTCAGACAGCAAATACAATAAAACCCACACTAGCTTTAACTCTGATTTCTAAAGTTGAAGATGAGAGTTATAGTTAGGGTTTCAGTTGCGTTTTCGTTCAGATAAGGTTTTGATCTACTGGTAACAGCAAAGAGCTCCGCTGTGACTGAGGGAGAAAGAAGAGGACTTGGGCTACTGATCGAACTATAGGAGATAGAGGAAATGCATAGGCTACTGATCGAACCGAGGGAGATAGAGGAAGCGCTTAGACGTTACATTCAAACTTTGCTTTTATTCTGTTTATAACTCGATTTTAACATTGCCGAGTTACTAACTCTCCCCTAAAATTTTTTAATTGCAAAATGCCATGGTTGCTCGTCTAGTGTGGTAAAACCGTAAAACTCTCGATATTCATATCATCAAGTTACCTTGTAACTCGGTTTTATGATAATCAAGTTTCATGTAAAACTCAAACTTTACAAAATCAAGTACTAAAACAGGGACATGAAACTAAATACTTTCAAAATAGGAACATATTGCTGGATTTTTTGCAAAATAAGGGCAAAAACCCATTTTTCCCCATAAAATTTGTCACATATAGTTTATCAAATTTTCCTTTGTGCTTTCAAATGTCAATCGATGAAAGAATCGTTTACAAAAATTTCTCTCTTAGGCTCCGTTTGGGGGTTCATAACGGAATAGAATGGAATAGAGTGAATAGAAATGAATGGAATGGAATGTATTTGTGTAAGGCTTCGCTTGAGAGTTCATAAGGGAAGGGAATGGAAAATAATGGAATGTATTTAAGTAAGCGAAAGGAATGGAAAAGAATGAAATGAAATGGAGTTAAGTAACCTTAATGTTTTAAAATAAAGGAATGGAAAGGAATGAAAATGAATCGAATGTAAGTAGTCTTGTTTGGGAGCAGCATTGAGTGAATGGAATAGAATCATTTTATGACAATATTACTAATAGGCCCCTATTTTAAAATAAAGAGTTGAATATAGAGGAGTATTTTGGAAGTTTTAGTAAAAAAAAAAAATCATTAAATTTAATTCCATTCCCTCACATTCCTCCCAATTTCGGGGGGAATGAAAATTTGATGTTTTAAGGGAATAGAGAGGAATGAGTGCTCCCTCCTACCCATTCCATTCCCTCCCACTTAAACTCCCAAACAAGTGAATGGACTTTCCATTCCCTCCATTAAAACTCTCAAACAAGGGAATGAAAGAATATTCTAAAATGATTCTTTTCATTCCTTTCTATTCCATTCCATTCCCTCCTCCCAAGCGATGCCTAAGGGAAAGGAATGGAAAAAAATGGAATGAAATAGAATTAAGTAACCTTGATTGGATGTTTTAAAATAAATAAATAGAAATGAACAAAAATGAATGGAATGTAAGTAATCTTGTTTGGAAGCAACATGGAAGGAAATATGGAAGGAATGGAATGAAATCATTTTATGACAATATTACTATTAAACCCTTATTTTAAAAATAAAAGGTTGAATATATAGGGGTATTTTGGGAGTTTTAGTAAAAAAATTATTAATTCTAATTTCATTCCCTCCTATTCTTCCCAATTTTGGGGGGCATGAAAATTTGAGTTTTTAAGTGAATAGAGAGGAATGAGTGTTCCCTCCTATCCATTCCAAACAAGGGAATAAACTTTCCATTTTCTCCATTAAAACTCCTAAACAAGGGATTGAAAGAATATTCTAAAATTATTCTTTTCATTCATTTCTATTCCCTCCTCCCAAATGAGGCCTTAAAATTTCCTCAACATTTGAGTTATTTTTGGTAAGTAATGATAATATTTCATTAAATAATTTATTTTCTTGGGTTTTAAAAAATTAAAAAAACTATACCCACCAACCCGCCGATCCTTTTCCTCTTTTTCTCTCATTTGGATGTATAATTAATTTATTATTGCAATATATGGTGTTCATAAAGTATTATTAAACTCAAAAGGATTCTATAAGATACCCCTACCCTATTTAAAGCAAAAAAAAGATATTAGGTTCTCAGCACTCTAGTGCATAAAATGTCTAATTTTTTGAAATAGAATAAATATTGTCTTATAAAATGTCAATTTAAATTATAAAATTAATCCATTTCAAATAAAGAATATTTATGATGAATAAACTCACAAGTAAAGAAAAAAACTTTCTGTAACATTTTTTTAAGTTTTGATTCATTTATAAGTTGTTACTAATTTCTCTCTAAAAAAAAAATTGTTAATAATTAAAAATTTTCACATGGCAAGTAATTCTTGTATGTGAAATTGTTATTACATGGAAGTAGTAATGATGTTTAAAAAGAATATTATCAATCTAGTTTATTAACTCTGGTTTAACAATTTTCCTTTAATCCCAACATTTTCACATTCACTGTTAGAATTGGTTTTGTGTGGCACAAACGTGTTACCTTCTTCCACTAAAGATCTGAAAGCAAAACTATATTACTTAAGGAACTTTTCTTTTTTAATCTAGTAATGCTTAAGGAACCTTTTTTTTTTTTTTTGATGGAAAACATGAACTATTCATTCAACTAAAAAGAGATACAACAAGGAAAGCAAACAAATAACTGGGAGAAAACACCATAGATAACTACACCCCACCCCCCCCCCCCCCTAATGAACCCAAGAGCCCAGAAGTATTCTTGTGCTTGCCTATTAAAATTTTGAAATTTCTTTTCTTGGGCTCTAACGACCCTTTTTACAATCCCTCTCATTAGGTATAAAGGGATACTGATGGGCTCATATTTAGGGGAGGGCTTACTTGTGGGATTCGGTCTTGATAATTTTTGGGCCACAGGGAATAGCATTTGAAAACCCATAGCCATCATTGAGAATCTTTGGGAAACACAAGAGTGCACAACAAAGGAGGGCACTGGGCTCAAGGGGTGAACCACTGATAGCACCTCTGAGCAGCCACCTAGCCCCCGGTGATTTAATGAAGCAATTGAGTGCTTTGTACCTAGACTCGCCAAACAAGCGCCCATTGGAGCGTGTTGGACATCGGCGACTCCTCCCTTTCTTTTCTCCACCGAGCCACCTCTACAATCAGCTCCATGTTTCTCAAAAACCCCTAAAAGACCACTGTTTTCACCTGTCCAGTCCCCAAAATGCCAGTGACAATCGAACTTACCTTTAATCCCAGCACAATGATTCACACCAAGACCCGGAGTACCACAAATAAAGCAAAAGAAAGGAAGTCACTCCATTTGAAAACAAGAACAAAATTTAAAATGGAAGACCTTTATTCTCATATCTACAAACCTTAAAATCGGACCCATCTTCCAAGCAGTTCTTAGAGATGACTTGAAGGCTCGCATGCACTCCTCTAAAAGGTCCGATCTCCTGGTTGAAATGGAGATTTTAACTTCCTTCATTGAAGTGAGTTGAAAATGCAAAAAACTGCCAGTATTTGCTTGATCCATGTTGCTGAGAGGATTTAACCAAAAGCCTAGCAGTTAAGTACACAAGTTTGTATTATGCCCACATTTCTATCAAGAGAAATGTGCTATCGAAGAAGCCTAATTACTCTACTTTGATCAAGTAGGCCATGAGCCTTTCACTTATTTACTTAACACAGGTCCAGCATTAAGTATGAATTGGGCTTCATAGCCCATTTTTCTTTTCTACACGGATCAATCTCCACCATCAATAAGCCATTATTTACACAAAATGGGCCAATAAGAAGTACTCAAAGGCCGAAACTAACCCATTTTTAGTTTTCATTAAAAAAAAAGATTTTCAAATGTTGGTCTCAAAAGCAACTGAAATTATATTTACTAGATGTTTTTCTTCTTCTTTTTCATGACTTAAAGCTACATTATTCATATAATTATATAGTCAATTATATGAGCAATAATATAATTATCATCAAGTCAGTTTCATACTTTCACTTCCTTAGCCAAGCCGAGATTAAGGGTAAAATTCTCAAAGACTGTTTCTATGCATCCATAAGCTCCAGATTACAATACAAATAGGATGTTCTAAGGAGTCAATGAAGCTTGGAAGCCAGAGTTGCACAAACTCTTTACTTTAAGCCAATTGCAAGTGTCAAGATAGAAAAAACTGCTTATCATAGTAACGTGAGTCTATGTTCAGTATTCAATTCATGCCTCTTTTTTCTTTCTCTAGCCACATGGCAACTTAGCATTCGATCATCGACATCCACTTAGAATCGTAGCAATATAGCACAAGACGTTAACCCTTCTCTTTGTGAATGTTTGGGACCAGGTAAGCATGTGGCCAATAAACCAACTATGTGAACATCATTTCTCAACTTAGTATGTTTTTTTTTTTTTATTTATTGGTGAGCGATTTTCAACAATCATTGTGTTTGAATGGGTTTTCCTTTAATGAATGATTTCTTCTTAAAATTGAAAATAATGGGAAGGGAATTTCGGAATGGGTTCACTATCAGTATAAGACGGCAGAATCATCTAACTTATTTTGGATTTCTTAATGGGACTTCAATTTAAAATATTGAGTTTGGAAGCAGAATCTTTTGATGATGAAAGTGATAAAAACAAAAATATTGTTTATGCTTGTTTTTCAGTTGACATTACGTTAGCATATTTACAAATATAAGAGCAACCGCATCAGTTCATACAAAATTCTTGTCTATTTTGCAAGAAAAAACATATTTTTTCTATTTTACACACTCACTTTTACAAAACACCCACATTAGTTTATCTATTCTATCATTTATTATATTTAAATAATATTATTTCTTTAATTTTTTACTATATCAAACAAACCACTACCCACATGGCTCCACCCACCTTTTTCTTTCTTTGTTGTGAGAAGAAGACAAATGAGAGAGCGACCTCACGGGGAGAGAGAAAAAAAAAGAATAAAAAAATCATTTACACATGAACAGTAACCGTGCATATATGCACGCTATTTATTTGCAAAGCAGTTTTGTATATTTGCACATTTTTACAAGTATTGATGTGGGTTTTTTTGGGTTAAAATGTACAAAATTGAAGTCTTTTTGTATTTTGCAAATTTTTGCAACCACTAATGTGGTTGCTTATGCTTACAAAATTGTTATTTACAGCAACTCATACCCCCAACATACTCTAAAATTACTTAAATACCCTCAAAACCTACCTAAAAATAACAGAAAAATCGAACCACCATTCACTCCTCATTCATCAGTTTACTAGCCTTTGATTTTACTCTCTTCGACTGAAATGATTTAACTTTTTTTTTTAAAAAGAAGAAGAGAGAAATGCTATGTTTACAGTACTTTCACAACAAATCTTAAGTGACAGATTGTTATTTGATGTTATGAATGATTAAAAAAGTAATTTAAATTATAGATTCAAATTTGAACCAATAATAACTTTCTACCTATGATTTGTTGTAAAAATGTTGTGAAATTTTGTAGAGAGAGAGAGAGAGTCCCATATGACAAAAATTAAACTACTACCACCCATAATAAGCAAATGACTTACTCACATGTTTATGTTTTTTTTTTTTTTTTTTTTTTTTTTTTTGGAGAATGGACTTACTCACATGTTGGAACTTTAGTATGCCCAACTCAAATGAATTGGTCTAATGAATACCAAATTTTATATGATCCATGAAGCCTAGGACGGCCCATAAATGTCCACGCAGCATATCTTCACAACCTTTGGAGAATGGACTTCTAGTTTCGTGACAACTACTTTCACTTCTCTCTTATTATAGTTAGACTTTTCTTCATTTCTTCCCGGACCATTTGCGTAGAAAAGTAGACTTTAAAAGGAAAATGATGTTTTGGATAACAGTAAGTCGTTCTGTTCCAAGTTCCAACGATTTGCTAATTGTTGAGCTAATGAAATGAAAGCCAAAGCCCTTTCAGTAGAAAATGGAAATTATGCATTTTACATGACATCTTAACAGCAATAGTTTTGAATTTTAAATAAATAAAAGTTTATAATATATAAAATTATATTATATTATTTAATGATAAATATAAAGTTTTACTTATACGTTGCCATAACACTTGAAGTATACAAAACTACTACAAGCACAAACCACGACATTCTAGGAAGCCCAGATATGGATAAAGGTACTAGTACAACATGAAAACATGAGTAATTAATGAAAAAAGGTAACATGATATCGTAAGTACAACACAAGTTTAACACCCCAAATGAAGTATATGTGCTTCCTAAATGACATTTGAGGTGATAGGCTATGTTTGGTGCAACTTCACTTTTACATAAAACCACTATTGATATCCCTTTTATTATAGGGAAATGTTTTCAAATGCCTTAAAGGCATTGATTTAGAAAAGAAAAAATTAGAAAATTTTTATGGGAAAAAAAAAAGCTACTGATTTTTCAAACAAAATTTTCTATTTTCTATGAAAGTAATATCAAAACTTTCCTAAAATAATTCATCAACAAATGCCCTAAGGAAACTCTAACGAGTACTAAAATTACAAGCTCGTCATACAACTGATGAGCATTCAATCTACAAGCTCGTCAATATAGATGGATGAGAATACAATCCATAGGGTCATCCATGAGAGGACGGCCATACAACATTTATGGCGCATTCATTAATGGTTTCGTAATCGACGAGCTCCAACAGTTAGAAAGGCCAACCATAAGCCAGTTAAGCCTTATTTAAACTTAGGCATACGTTACAAAATATAGCAAAGAGAGCCATTAAGAGACTGCCATCAGTTACACTCACAATGAGCCTTCTAACAGCTGTACTAAGGCTATAAATAAGCCACTAAGCACCAGGAGAAAGGTATACAAATTCAAACATATAGAGTTACATTCTAATTCTTTGAGAGATATTGAGAATTCTACTACTTAATCGAAAAAATGACAACAAAAGCAAGAAGAAGAAGAAGGATCATTCCCTCAGTCGAAAGAATGACAAGGAAAGCATGCAGGCCCATACAAGATCGTTAAGTACTCCAAAAGAGGAACTTCTTACCTCGAATCACTCAACGGCAAATAGTTACTGCATCCATGGAATGTAGAGCACCTCAAGAGGTATTATTGCTAGTTAGATGATGTTTTCAATTTTCTTTCATTAAACTATTTTGTAAGCAGGAATGAATAAGGGTTTTCCCCATATGAATAAATTTCGTTCTCTTGAAAAATCTAAAAGTCTTATTTACTAAACAAAAGACAAAAAAAAAAAAAAAAAAAAAAATCAAGAAGAAAGCCCGTCATTGAAGTCCAATGAGTAAAACCAGGTAAATGATAAAAATCTAGACAAGAGTAAAATCGTCACATAAATTAGAATTACTAGCCATTGCACACGCGCTACTTTCTTTGATATATATAAATCCAAAATGATTTTCAAAAAATAAAGAAGGAGGAATTTGAATAATGTTGTTTGTAGTTTTTTAAAAAATGTGTGAGCGAAAAAGTGTGTAAAAATATATGTAATGTTGTTTAAAAACTGAAAAATTAGTTGTTTAACAACTCTACCAAATGCATCCTAAGCTACTGCTTGTTAGACTTGTTTAAACGCGTCTTTAGTTTTTAAATAATATTACACGTATTTCTATACTTTTTTTTACCCACGTATTCTTATACATGTTTTTAAATAACAAAACATATGTTTTCAAATACATATACCAAACATCTCCTAAATAATAATTTTTCTTCTTTGATTTTCAAAATTTTTTTTTTTGGTGAATAAAAAATCAGTTTTTTTTTTTTTTTCATCCCCTTCTTCTTCTTCTTTATGCTTTCAAAATACCAACGGATGGAAGAACCATTTAAAGTTTCTTTTGAAAAATAATGAAAATAATTTATTAAAGAATCTCTATTCTTCTGTTTTAAAAAATTAAAAGAGTTGTTTTATTTGTTTGTTTGGTTTTATTTTTGTGTCTCAATATCAAATAAAGAATATTCATGATGAACAAACTCACTTAATGCTAAATTTAAATTTTGATTTATTTATTGCTTTTATTTCATGTAACTTGATGGTCTATCGCTTTAGTGAACTAGGCATATTAACTCAATATTTATTCCACCTTCCTTTAAAAGTTATTATGGCTTTAAGTAGAGTTTGTGGTGTACTTTTGTATTAAAACCGCTTTCTCTCTCATGTGTGTATGCGCGCTTTGGAGTAGACTTTTTTTTTTGGTAAAAGAGGGTATAATTCTAGCTATTTATATGAATTCTTACCATACAAAAATGTGTCAAATCTAGATTGTCTTTTTTTATTTAAACTTATCAATATCATCAAATGGCTGATCATTATCTATTGAATTGCAATGCTAATCACCATCTTGTAGTGTATTTAGTAACTAATAGAGGATATCTCAATAATGAATGTGAATGGTTTTTATTTAAGTGAGAGAAATGAATTATACAATATAGACAAATAATTAATGGTTGTGCTTGTTTTGTTTTTTTTTTTTATTTTTTTTTTTTTTCTTTTTTTTTTTAAGTTGTGTTGGTTTGAAATTTGAATAGTTAGTTGTTGATATTTAATAAAGTTTGTTGATTGTAGTGTTGTGCTAGATGCATAGTCTTGTTTTGTATGTATGTACTTTTTTTTTTTTTTTTTTTTTATGTTAAAATGAAAGATGAGTTTTTGACGAACAATTTTATGTTAATCATTGAAAAGAACATCAATACAATATTTTGTAAAAATTCAATTATAAATAATTTATAAGATTTATAAGATTTAAAAGACCATTGAGTCCATTTTTCATAGATGATTACCTTGTTAATACTCAATACTAAATGGATGTTATTTGGAGTTTTATAATGATTTTTTTTATACTTCACCTCCCCTAACTTGAACTCCTGGCTCCATTCCTGGTGAGAGACTCAATATCTATCACCACCAGCCCACCAAAATCAAAATCGAAGAGAAGAGCAGAAAATTAATTTGGAAGTGTGGAGAGAGAGGTGTTTTTGGGAGTGTGGAGAGAGAGAAGTTTTAGGGAAAAAGAGCTAGGTGTATCTATATATCTATACTTTTAATAACAAGATTTATTGTTTGGATTTTAACATTTTGTATACTAAAATACCCTTGCACAAATTCTTAAACTCTCTAAAATACCCATATCTTTTAGTTAAATACTTTTAAATTAAAAAACACAAACTGGTTAAAATAATAATTTATTGTTCCTAAGTTTTAGGGTTTTTTTTTTTTTTTTTAATCTTTTCCATTCAGCTGAAAACATAGGACATAATTTTTATCTCATTTTTAAACATTATTCTATGTTACCTTACCTCTTTCTTAAAAAAAGCACACACACACACAATTATTTATATATCACTTTTAAACATTATAACACAAATCCAAAAAACAAATAAATAAATAAATAAACATTATTGCATGTGCAAAGCAAATGTGATGGGTTTAGTCAGAATATAATGTCATTTCCTTTTCTTTTCTTTCTTTCTTTTTTTTTTTTGCTAAATGTTTATCATTTTAATTTTGAGTAATTGTATTCATAAGACAAATTATAATTCCAAAACCATTAGTTGTGACTTCCGAGTTGTGAGCTTACTTGCAGGTTTAAGCCTTGAACAACCCAAGTAACAATGACAATATTGGGCAATGGCCCAATCTACGCAATTAAGTAATGTGATCCAAAACCTTATTATCTTATCAGAATATAAATAAATGGGCTAGTGCTTATTTCACCTCAATTATTACCTATTATTTCATAGCCCAAGGTCAACAACCAGAAAAATAGCTTTCAAAAGATGTACAAGTCAGATTTGATCTAAAATAAGTCGGGTTTAATTTAAGATATTTAAATATATATATATGTGTGTGTGTGTGTGTGTGTAATTGGCTTATATCAATACTATTGAGTTTTGCTTTAAAAAAAAAATACTATTTAGTTTTCAATACACATAGTTGTTCTTAAAAAGATTGTGTTAGAATTAAAAAAATTTAATTTAATAAGTTTAATTTAGTCATAAGTTATTTGGAATTCTTTTTTATGGTGAAAATGACACCATTTTTACCACATATTTTGGTTTTGTAACGCAAAATGACCTCATGAGGCTTAGCAAGGAAAATCAAAGACAAAAGTATAATGACTGTGGCAATGTTGAAAAGGTTTTTCCTTCAAAAATACATGGATCGATATTAATGAAGAAAGAAAATGATTGGAATTGTAACACTTTCATAAAAAAATTTAAGTGACAAGTTGTTATTAGTTTTAATTTGAATCCATAATTGAAATTATTTTTTTGGCCACTAATAACAACATATCACTTAGTATTTGTTGTGAAAATATTGTAAAAATGTTATGAACAAAGTATTTCTCTAAAACAAAAGGTTTTAAAGGACTGACTTGTAAGAAGTACCTACTACGTTAATATGCCTAAGGCGCTTACGTGTGATAGCCTGAACACTCCTATGTGTTCTTAATGTACTGATATGTTGGGAGAAAAATAAATATCTTTTTATTAAAATATATCCTTTATTTATTTTAAAATATCATTTATCGTTTATTACTTTAAATATATCACCTTCAGTAACGAGACAATAACAAGATTTCACCGAGAACTGCCCATTTTCAAATTTGGTCTAAGTCCATCTATCTTCCTAACCAAAAGACCAAATTGGGATGTTTTTAATAGACATAATAGACTCTTGGTCAAACAACTCATTCAACAAATTATCATTCCAACCTGATATATTTCTAGCAGTGTTTCTCTCACAAGGAAAATTTGGAAGGCCAACATTCATGAGAGGCTAAAGATGCATCTTTGGAGAATAGTATTTAATCTTCCTCCCACTAAGGATTAGTTGAGCGAGTTTCCACCCTCCTCGGACACTAGTTGCCCTCTATGTAATGTTGAGGCAGAATTAGCCCCGCACCTCTTTACTCAATGTCACATTGCTACAGCCATATGGTTTGGTAGTCAGTGGAACCTTAGAATTGACAAATGGTGGCAGATTCAATCTCCAGCCCATTGATTGGTTTATTCATTGATCCTCCTTTGTCTCTCTAGCTGGAAAAGGAGCAAAGAGATGAATTTTTGCTATTTGGAGCTCTAACTTTAGATATGATTTGGATGTGGAGAAACAAGGCAGTTAATGAGAGATCTCCTCCAGTGGAGGGTCCAAAGTTCCAGTGTTGACAAGAGTTCCAACTAAAAGAAGTGCCAGGTGGTGTTGTCCAAACCAAGGTATAGTAAAATTGAATTGTGATGCAGCAATAGGTGATATGTCTTCATGCATAGCAATTGTTGCTAGAGATTGGAGAGGGAAATTGGTGTTTGCAATTCACAAGAAAGTTAACACCAACATCTATGTTCAAGCAAAGGCCTATGCCATCCTATCGGCTATACATATTGCAATTAACTTCTCTTTTTGTAGTTGTGTTATAGAGAGTGACTGTAAAGTTTGTATAGATGCCACCAAATTTGGTGGGAACCTAATTCCTTGGAGACTTTTGAATTTTTTTTGAATCCATTAAGAATGTAATCAGTGACAATAGTCATGTATCTTTTAATTGGGTTCATAGGGAGACTAATCAGGCTGCCCATGTGCTTGCTAATTGGTCCCCTAATGCGTCTTTGTTTGGTTCTTTTGATCTGGGATTTGGCCTCCCAAGTTTTGTTAATGTTATCTTGGCTAAGACATCTCAGACTTCCATATCTGTTGTTGATCAATAAGATTTCTATTCAACAAAAAAAAAAAAACAAAAAAAAAGGTAATAATTGACTCAAAATCTAAAATGGAATTGAAATCTCCTAGAACACTAAATACAAAAAAATAAAAAAATAAATATATTGTAACACTTGAAATCTAATGGGACAATTAAAAAAAAAAAAAATCTATGGGACGGTTCATACAAAAAAAAGAAAAAGAAAAAAGAAAAAAAGAAATCTGTAATAATTTTGAAATTTGTTTAAACAATTGGTTCAAAAATTAAAGTGGAACTTCATGCTAGAGATCTTGCTCTTCCTTAGATAATAAAATGGAGGTTTTCCAATTTTTCTTTGCTTATCTCCTTTTTTCTTGAGTTTCCACAGCCACTCTCTTGTATTTGCACATCTGTATTGATGGCATTAACATAATACTACAGAATTATATGCAAGCGTAATATAGTAATAGCCAAAACGAATTCATCCCATCATCCTGTTATCAAAAAAAAAAAAAATCGAATTCATCCCAGAACAAACAAACAAATTGATATGATTCTATAAGGGAAACGTTGAAATCTATGTACAAATATTTGGTACTCCAATTATGGATCTATAGGAAGATGTCAACAACATTAAATAAAATCCAAAATTTTAATTTAGAGCAAAAATAGACTGTAATTACTAAATCAAAAGAAATAAAAATTTCGGGCTTTATTCAATCAGGTAAGAATAAAATTTGAGATAATCTGCCACTCTCTTGAGCAATTTTTTCTTGAAACCTCTTATGGGATTGCTTTCTTCTTCATTTTTCCTTGTGAGAAAGTTTGAGGATACGTTGCTACATTTTTTCGGAGAAGTTTGAGGTGGTTGAAACACATACGCTATTTGTTTTCTCCTAATATTAATTATTTATAGAAATATATGTGAAGTTTTGAGCACTTCTTTACGAATAAGGGTGTATTGTTTTTTGTTTTTAAACCGCATGAGATGTAATTAAAAAAGTTTTTTTTTTTTTTTGAGAGGTAAGTTAGTTAAGTTAGAACATGGAAAATCTAGTGTACTAACAGGTCTAATATCACTAACAGTATTTGATTTCAAATAGAACATTAGGATTATTTGAACTTTGAACAAAATGAAAGGAAACGTGTGGATTAAAAAGAAAAAGAAAACGTGGGATTGTTGGTTAGTAGAAGAGTGGTTAAAAAAGTTAAAAGATTTTTTCTTTTTTTTAAAGAAAAGGTAATGATGTCTACATTTTGGATGAGTTTTAGAAAGAGAATCCGAAAATTTTGCAAAGAGGAAAAATTAGTTTTGCGCGTTAAGAGTGTTTTTATTTTTATTTATTTTTTTAAGGAAAAGATAATGATTTATACATTTTGGGTGGGTTTTAAAAATGATGTATAGTTTTTTTTTTTTTGGTTAAACTGCATGAGATGCAAATAAAAAAAATAATTTGAGTTCAATTAAAATAATAATAATAATTTCAGTTCAAATAGAACATTAGGATTATTTGAATTTTGAACAAACCGAAGGAAAACGTGAGGATTTAAAAATTAAAAAAAAAAAAAAAACGTAGGATTGTGGATTTGTGGGAGAGTAGTAAAAAGAGTTAAGAGAATTTTTTTATATTTGTTTTATAGAAAGATAATAGAATCCAGAAAATTTTCAAAGAGAAAACAATTTAGTTCCGCACATTAAAAGTGTTTTTTTTTAATGTCTACATTCTAGGTGGGTTTTAAAAATAAAACGCTAAAAATTTGCTAAAAGGTTGTGTAAATGCTTGGTAGTGGGGTTGTACATGGGATTTTTGTTTTTGTTTTTTTTTGTTTTTTTAAATAATTTTGAATTTAGCTGATGAATTTTCTTATATACCCCCTTTTTTTTTTTTTTTTTAAAGTGTAATAATAATATGAGGTATTAGGGGTATTTTAGTCAATAAAGGTAAAATTAACTAACTTTTTGAATTCTCTTAATACATAGAGATATATGTAATTAGCTTATATCAATATTATTGAGTTTTGCTTATTAGGCCATTTTAGATATGCAGCACTATTAATTTCTTTAAAACCTTCTCTCCTCTTTCCTTGTGTGTGTGTTAAAATACTTAGTATTTTCAAAAAAAAAAAAGAGTTTTGCTTATTAAAAAAAAATAACATTGAGTTTTCAACGCACATAGTTGTTCTTAAAAAGATTGTGTTAGAATTACAAAATTTTAATTTAATAAGTTTAATTTAGTGATGAGTTATTTGGAATTCTTCTTTATGGTGAAAATGACAATTATTTTTACCCCATATTTTGGCTTTGTAACACCCAATGACTTCATGAAACTTAGTAAGAAAAATCAAAGACAAAAGCATAATGACCGTGGCAATGCTAAAAAAGTTTTTCCTTAAAAAATACATGGTTCAATATTGACGAAGAAAGAAAATGATTGGAATTGTAAGAGCGAAATGAGTTAAGACTAAGAGGCTTCGTTTGCAAGGATTTTAGAATGCGATGGTGGCATTTAAATATACATCCTTGGTGAAGTTATTAAGAACGATCAAGGGAAATTGTTGCACTATTTCTAAGGACTTGTCTTTTGTTGAGATATTCACACCCCATAACGCATTTTTGTGGTTGACATTATTGTTATTTCCTTTTCCTCTCAAATCACACTCACGAGGTATCTATATAAGTCCAATCAAATCAAAGTATAACTTTCCTTAAAGAAAATCTGACAAAGAAAGCTTCCACTTGGTTTGGGTTTATCTATAAGGCATTCTTTACATTAATTGCATGTTAATGTCAAAAGCAAAAGAACAATAAAATGAAGAAAAATATTATGTGCGTAATATTTTCGTATCACTTTCACAATAAATTTTAGGTGATAAGTTGTTACTAGTGTTAATTTGAATTCATAATTAAAGTTATTTTTTTGGTTATCAATAACAACACGTCACATAATATTTGTTGTGAAAGTATTTTAAAAATATAGTGAGCAGAGTATTTCTCTAAAACAAATGGCTTTGAAGGATTGATTTGTAAAAAGGACCCAGTATGTTAATGTGCCTAAGGCCCCCACATTTGACACTATGAATACTCCTACATGTTCTCAATGTGTTGATAAGTTGGGAGAAAAATAAATATTTTTCTTATTAAAATATATAATTTATTTTAAATATGCTTAAAAAAAGTTGACACTATTTATTTTGAAAATTTTAAGTAATTATAAAATATTCAATAACTAAGAAATTTGTAGAAGGAAATTGTAAGACTTTATATGTTTTGCGCACGTATGTGTGTTTTTTCAATATATAAAATTCTATTTTTATTAGGTTTTGTATAATTTAAATTTCTTAATGACCACCTTCAAAAAACTTCTTGGAGCCGCCACTAATCATGATACTTAGAACTTTACATGAGAGAGAAGCCCTGATGAAATAACGTCTTGGCATTATTAACAACATGTCACTATAGCCTTGATTCTTAATCAATTTGATACAATTGAGAAGACAAAAATCTAGATAAAATTATCTTCCGGTCTTAATAATAAAGTTTCCAATAAGGTATACTCTTCTGCATCAATTTCTTTAATACTTAAAAGTTCTTTATTATTATTATTATTTTGAGAAGAAAGTTCTTTTTTTTAATATTAATTTTTGCATAATTTAAATTTCTTAAATATTACCATAGAAAAAATTCCTTAAATAGCCACCCAACATATGTGCAATTTTTATCTATTGAAAAATTATCTCATTTTCATAAATAGATAATATAAGATTATCATTATTTAATAAGGCAATTATCATAATATGTAGTAACGTGAAATTCTTTGGAAGAATCTTACATTACCTTTTTATCTTTTAATTTTTTGATACTAAATAAACATTCATTAACATAAGGAAAAAGTACAAGAATCTTACATTACCTTAATGTTGTGTACAAATAAACAAATCAAACATAGTAATGTTTACAGAAAACCAAATGCCACGGTGTAAAATGAATTTTAGAATTTTTTTTAACAAGAAATTTGTTTTAAATTTAATTTAAGAAAAAAGAAAAAGAAACACTTTTTTTTAATTTTTTTTTAATTTTAGCACGTGACCGCCGTGCTCCTTGAGCCCTAGTAGAATGGTAGAGTTGCAGGTTGCCACATTATTAAACAGTGACAGGCTCACCCTCCCGTTTATAACTCTCTCATTTTCTCCCATTTTAATTTAGATGACTGACACGTAGCACACATAAAATCCAAGGGTTTTTAAACCCTTGGATTTTATGTGTGCTACGTGTCAGTCATCTAAATTAAAATGGTCCTTATTAAAACGCCGGCAGAAGATACGGCAATTGGTTTAAATTTTAAAAAGCAAAAGAGTCGCTCACTTAAAAGAAAGAAAGAGGGTTTTAGAGAGAGAGAGAGAGAGAGATATAGGGTTTTGGAGGGAGAGAGAGATGGTGGATGATGACTACAAGTTCCTTCAAATAAGGGACGCCATTACTTCCATAAACCAGAAGGTGAATCTCATCGGCGTCATCTTCGAGATCGGTTTCCCTAAGCAATCCAAGGGCACCGGTATCTCTCTCTCTCTCTCTCTCTCTCTCTCTTATATGCATTTCATTTCTATGTTATTCAATTTGTTTGAATGAAAATGGTAATTTATTTCTGGGCGATGATGACACAAAGGCCGGTCTTACTGCTGCTACCAGTTTTTTTAGTTGGTTTGGTAGTGGACTGATGAAAACTGCAATAAGTAAGGTGTTTGCTCTGAGCCACTACTCTCTCTCTCTCTCTCTTTCTTCATATAATCTAATAATGTTGCCAATTTAAAACATCTTTTTTACTATCTTTTCCACTTTTGTTTTTTGGGTATTTTTTTTTCTCTCCCTCTTTATTTATGAGGAGAAACAAATGATATGTGATTTTATTAACTCCAAAAAAAAAAAAAAAGTCTACATTTTGATGGGTTCCATCATAATATATCTTTACTATTTTAACTAATTAAATTCATGGAAGATGCTAGGGGCACTAATTCCCAATCTTGCACTATTTTTTTTTTTTTTTTTTTGTTGAGGGAGAAATTGACAAGCATCAATCTTGCACTATTTTAACAGAGGTAATAATGTCCCCAAATGGATTTTTTTTTTTTTTTTTGGATAAGTAATAAGATTTATTGATATATAAAAAAGGACGCCTTCTGTGTACTAGGGGTCAAACGAATCAAGTACAAAAATTACATAAATCAAGAAATTCAAGAAAGGAAGAGAATGATTGGTTTTGCAAAGCTAACAGCCAATCTAGTAAGGTTCTAAAGAAAAATAAATTGAGGTCTAATATGGATCTCTCATTATCTTCAAAACACCACATTAGACAATGGGGAACAATTATCCATATATGACCATTCCGATGGCAACCAAACTGCCCTTGCCAACGAGCTAGGAGTCCCACAATTGACTTTGGCATAACCCAATGTCCCCAGTGGATGTTGCCATTAGAAAATTTCTAGTGATCTGCCACTGAGGCCTCATATACATACACTTGTCGATTCTTACTAATCACATTAGAATTCAGACTTATAATTTGACTCGTAAACTAAAAGACTAAGAAAACCCAATACAGCTACTAATACTATTGGAAATCCTAAAATAATACCAAATATGATTCTAAAAACAACCCTAAGTTGGGTCAGATGTTGCATGATTGCTATATACATGAAAAGCTTGTTAGTTGCCAAAAGCTGAAAATTTCTCTGAAGGCAGCAACTTGACTTTTCTTTCATGGCTGAATCAATTTCTTCTCAATATTACGAAAGGACTAGTGAGAGTTGTGGATTCACCATGAGTATCTTAGAATCATCTCATTGTTGTGGATGGCATATTTTGCTTTAGATCTCTATGCAAATCTTGAAACAAAGAAATCTTCTCCAGCTTTTGAAGTTAGATGAAAATTATTATTTTGGGAGAAAAAAAAAATGCATTCTTGAACATTGCATTAGATAATCTTGGGAATCTTGGTTGGTTCTGAATTGCGTGGCTTTCATTTCCTAGTAAATTCTAAAGTCAAAGTTTGCACATATTACATATGTTAATTTTCATAATCAAGCCACTCAGTAAATAGTATATAAAAGTCACTCAGTAAATACTAAATAGTTATTTGAAAATTTAACTTTCTGCTTCTGCTTTAGTTGAGATCCAATGATTTTAATTTTCTTCATGTGCTTTAATAATCGTAAATTTCATAATTCCTTATGCCAGCCTTTTTGAAAACCATTTTTGATAAGTGAACTTCAGTATTCAAGTTGTTGCTATGAATATTCTTGCACTTTAGTACTCTTAGCAGGTATTATGATTTGTTTGCAGATTGCTTTTGCACACTAAAAATAATTGATGAATCACGCCCGAAACCTGGGATTTCAGTTAATTTTTTTGCTGAAAGTATGGAAATGCTTCCCCATGTTGCGTCAGCTGGGGATATAATTCAGCTCTCTCATGTTGTGGTACATCCTAATTGTAAATTCCTCCAAAATATGATTTCCACTATGCTTTTCTAGGTGATAAATTTTTAAGATATAGGCAATTTGTCAATTTCTTTTTCTTTCAAGTTCTCTGGTTTAGTAAATTATTGGATCTCCCATTGTTTTTATTTTAATCATTTATATTTTTTTATCAGTTCATATTTCATTATCAGAAATGAGATAACAAAAAGCTATAAAAAAAAGGGTCTCTAAAACCACTGACTACCTTAAACGACAACCGTGGCCAAAGTAATAAGATTCAGCAAAGAAGGATGGGAAGGACGACATTTCTTTTATTTATAATAGAAAACATTTGAAGTCATCATAAAAATGCGGATAAATTTTTATTTATTTTTGATTAATGTCGAATGAAAGAAGAATCACATTAGCAATGTTGTACTTGGGGGAGAGGGAGCCAAGTGGCTTTGCATGGGTGTGATTTGAATGAGGGGATTGGGTTGGATCATTAATGTATGTATTGAACTAATTTTAAAATTGGGAGTGGAGCATGGCCTAGATGGCTGGTGGGAAGTGAAATGGGCCAATGCTAATAGGTTGAAGACAGTGCTTTCAGGGGTGGTATTTTGAGTCCTAGAATGCTTTTGTTAGAGGGAGACTGCCTGTTTTTATTGCCAATGAATGTTAAGACAACAAACTGAAGACAGGCATGCCAGGGGTGTTGTGCAGCTAGATTTGGAAAACATATATGATCATGTTAACTGGAATTTCCACATTTATTTGTTGCAAGGCTAAAATGTGAAGGTGGATTACTGGATTGTCTCTTGAATCTCCACCATCTGCTTTTATGATTTAGTGAATGGTTTGTGTGGTTTCTTCCAAAGCTCCTGAGGGTTGAGACAGGCCAATCCATTATCTCCTTTATTATTTATAATTGTTATGGAGGCTTTGAGTAGGTTAATGGAGAAGGCTGTTGAAGGGAGATGTTTTTTGGGCTTCAAGGTAGGGGGTTCAACTGACTCAACATTAATGGTTTCAAATCTACTATTTGCAGATGATACATTAATTTTCTGTGAGGTTGACCCAGAGCAAATATGGTATTCGAAATGTGTAATTGTGTGGTTCCATGCTGTGTCGAGTTTAAAGATATATTTAGGGAATTCAAAATTGGTATTGGTAGGTCTTGTGCAGAATGTTGTAGATCTAGTCGACAATTGGGATGTAAAGTGGCGATGCTCCCATTGAAATACTTGGGCCTTCTTTTAGGGACAACTTTGAACCAGAAGGTAGTTTGGAACTTTGTTGTAAAAAGAATGGAGAAACAACTAGCTGGATGGAAAAGGATGTATTTTCTAAGGGAGGCTGAGTCACTTTAATTAATAGCACATTATCCAACCTGCCAATGCTACCTATCTTTATTCCCTAATTCTATGGGGGTTGCTCTTTCTATTGAAAAGTTGCAAAAGGATTTCTTGTGGGGTGGAATTGGTGATGAGTTGAAGTTTTCACTATGGCCTTTTTCTAGCATCGTTGGAGGGTGGTTGCAGCAGATGTGTTTGCTGTTTTTGAGGAATTTCATAAATACTATAAGTTTGAAAAATCACTTAATTCCTCATTTATAGCATTAATCCTCAAACCTAATGCTATTAATGTTGGGGATTTTAGACCTATCAGTTTGACCAGAAGCGTCTTAAAATTGTGGCTAAGTTGTTGGCAAATAGATTGAAAGGAGTGCTAGATAAACTTATTTTTGCATCACAAAATGCATGTGTAGGTGAGAGAAAAATTTTGGTTTCAGTAGTCATTGCCAATGAGTGAGTGTATGGATAGCAAAATCAAAAGTCACATTCTTGGCATTATCTATAAGCTGGATATAGAAAAGACTTTTGACCATGTTAATTGGGAGCTTCTTCTTTATTTATTGGAGAGGATGGGGTTTGGTGAAAAGTGGAGAGGGTGGATTCGTACATGTATCACCACAATACAGTTTTTTGTTTTGGTTAATGGGTCTTGTTGTGGTTTTTTTTTGCTCATCTAGATGACTGTGGCAGGGGATCCTTTATCTCCTTTGCTCTTCATCCTTGTCATGGAGGTTCTCAATAGAATGCTATAGAAGATGGAGGAGGAAAGACTTATTAAAGGTTTTGAGGTGCGAAATGTTGGTGGATGTCTATCTCACATCTTCTATTTGTTGATGACACTGTTATATTTTGTGATGCAAGCACGGAAGAGATTTTGTACATTTGATTGTTACTAACTTGTTTTTGAGGCAGTGATTGGGTTGCGGGTTAATTTGGAAAAAAGTGAGATGGTGCCGATGGGTGAGGTGGAGAATGTGCATGAACTGGATAATCTTTTGTATTGCAAGGTGAGGTCTTTTCTTATGAGTTATCTTGGAATGCCATTAGGGGCCTCTTTTAAATCAACAGGAATTTGGAATCCCATTTTGGAGAATTTCAATGTCGTTTAGTTGGTTGGAAGAGGATGTAATTATCTGAAGGGGGAAGGTCAACGTTATTGAAGAGCATGCTTTCAAGCTTGCCTAACTATTATTTATCTTTATTCACCATTCCCTCCAATGTGGTGAATAGAATGGAGAGGTTACAGAGGAGTACAAGCACCACTTGGTGTGATGGGATAAGGTGTGCATGCCTTTGGCTAATGTGGGGGAGGGGAGGGGGGAGGGGTTAAGGGTTTGAAAACTTACCGCTTTCAATCAATCTTAGTTAGGAAAGTGGATATGGAGGTTTGGGTTGGAGGAAAAAAAATTGTGGAGACAATTAGTTACTGTGAAATATGGGGAGGAATGGGGTGGATGGTTATCGAAACCTATTTGAGGCATTCGTGGCTGTGGGTTTTGGAGGAGCATTAGAATGACGGGAGATCATTTCTTACAGTGCATTCGTTTTGATGTAGGTTTTGGTAGTTGAGTTTGATCCTAGCATGATATTTGATGTGGGGATTAGCCTTTAAAACTGATGTTTTCTGTGTTATTTGAAATTTTCATGTATAAGAATGCTTATGTGGAATCATTATTGGAGAGATTGGTGGAGGGGCAAAGTAGGAATTGTCGTGTGGAATTCATAAGCAAGAGATTGATGAGGTTACTTTATTTTTCCATTTGTTGAACTCTCACAATCCCCTTAATGGGGAATGATAGGATGAGATGAAAGTTAAAGAGTATTGGGGTGGGAGTTCACTATACAATCTTTTTGTGAGACATTGCGGGGCTCACGCGCTATGCCTTTTCCTTGGAAGGCCATATGGAGGGCCGAGGCCCCTTGGAGAGCTTCTTTCTTTGTGGACAGCTGCTTGAGGGAAAATTATCACTTGTGAGAATCTCATCAAGAGAGGTTATTCAATGGTGAGTTGGTGTTGTATGTGTTGTTGTAGCAGGGAGACTGTGGATCACCCTTCGATTCACTGTAGCGTGGCTTTCGAGTTGTGGAGCTTTATATTTATGATGTTTGGGGTTCAATGGGTTTTACTGGAGAAGGTTCTTGATTTATTATGCGAGTGGCTATGTCGAGGACCATATTCAGATATATAGAATCTTATTCCATTATCTTTGATGTGGACTATATGGAGCAGTGGTAGAGCCAGCAATTTGTCATTGGGAGGGCCAAATACTACTATTAAGTATCAACGCAATTTAATACACAATTACTTTATAACCATGTTATATTTATATGATACATTATGTCCATTAAATTAGATTCCATGAAAATGAAAATGTAAATATGCTTAATATTTTTTGCGTTATTTATAGATGTGATTTAGTTTTGAAAGTACCCAAAGAAATGGTAAGATATAACTCTAATTTATCTACTTTTTAGCTAGATGCTCATTGGTTTTTTTAAAATTGGTTAAATTGATCAACGTCAAAGTGTGTGCAGTGTTAGGAGATTGTATTTTAAATCTGAAAACATGCAAACTTGAAACTTTAATGGTAAAAAATTATGTTAATTATCCGTTTTTATCATGTCAATTATCATCCCTATTTAAAGGGTTTTATTTTTATTTTTTTTGTAATTTAGTTTATTCTGTATACAAATGCTTGGAGTCTTGCAATTGAACTTAAACTTTAATACTAGGTTTTTATTTTTTTTTTTTTTTTTTTTTTTTTTTTTTTTTTTAAATTTTTTTTTAATTTTTTAATTTTTTAATTTTTTAATTTTTTTTAAATTTATTTATTTTTTTTAAATTTATAGATTAGTCAAATAGTCAATATTAAAAAGTAAGAAATTCAATTCAATCGGTAAAAGTTTTAGAGTTCCAAGAAGTGTCACTGTTTACTAGTCATAAAGTTTTATATAAAAAAAAAATGATAGGATCATAACATTTTCATAACAAATTTTGAGTGCAAGTGTAAACTGTTAGTGGACGGTAGAAAGCGATGTCACCAGTGGGCTCAAATAAGAATCAGTAACAAATTATCACCTAAATTTTGTTATGAAATTTATTGTGAAAATGTTGTAGAAGTAGCATTACTTTAAATTTTTTTTGAATTGTTATATATCCATGGGCCCCCTTGATCTCAATGTGGCTCTGCCACTGATATGGAGGGAATGAAATCGGTGTACTTTTGATACTTTTGAAAATGTGGAGTGCACGTCTTCTCAATTTCAAGCTTCGTTCATTAGTTCTCTTTATGAGTAGTCTTTTGTATTGGGTCTTACTGATAGTAACTCTATTCACATCTTCTTAGAGTCAATTCATATGTAGATATTTCTCCCATTGTTATTCTTTAGGCTACTTTGTGCTTATTTTCAAGAAGTAGTCTCGTTTCAATAATATTATTTTTACCTATCAAAAAGGAGAAAAAAAAGGATGAAAATTTGTGAATCAACTAAAAGTGGAGGGTTAGGCATTAAGAATGTAGTTGTGTTCAATCAAGCTTTATTAGGTAAATGGAGGAATGCAATTGAGAGGGGGCTTTGTGGAGAAGGGTTGTGGACCATAAATATGGTAGCATGTGGGGTGGGTGATGCTTAATAGGGTCACAGGCTCGTATGAGGTGAGTTTATGGAAGACGTTGGATGAGTTAAAGGTCTTATGCCAACGTAGCCTTTTGAGTGGTTTCGTTGTTGGGGTTTTACTGATTATTCTTCTCTCTCTGAGTTTATGTTTTCTCTTAGATTAGTTTCCTGATTTCCTGCTTTTTTGCTGTTTGTTTTTATCTTTTTCTTGTTGTTTATCGTCATGAACAACTTGTACTATTCTTTATTTTTATATTAATAATAGTTCTTTGATTACCTATCAAAAAAGAAAAAAAGAAAAAAAAGAGGTGAGTTTATGGAAGAATATAAGGAAAGGCTGGGAAAGCTTTCTTTGTTTCACTAGCTGTGAGGTGGATGATGGTCCTTGTGTACAGTAGCATGATTCTTGGTGTGGAGGGCAACCGCTGATGGAGTGTTTCCTGGAACTCTACTGTTGCTTGTGATAAGGAGGTTTCAATGGCAGATTGATCATTTGGGAAAAATTACCATTGGGGGAATTACTTTGTGAGATCAGTCAAAGATTAGGAATTAAAATCAGTAGTAATATTCATAAATATCCTATATTCCGAGCATAGGCTAAATAGGGAAGATTTAAGGCGTTGGATATCATCTTCTTAGAATGCCTTGGCTGTTAAATCCTATTATAGTCTGTGTTGAACCAACCCTCCAACTTGCTCATATTTTCCCTGGAGGAGCATATGGAAAATTAAGGTCCAAACCAAGGCAGTTTCTTTCTTTGGACAGTGGTTTTAGGGTAAATTCTCACAGTTGATAATCTCAGAAAGAGGTGAGTCATTATTATTGGTTGGTGTTGTATGTGTACGATGGCTCAGGAAACATTGGATCATGAGCTTTTGCATTGCCCTGTTGCCCATGACCTTTGGAGTTTGGTCTTTTGATCTTTTCTCTTTTGGGTTCAATGGGTGATGCCACAAACGGTTGCAGGCCTATTAGCTTGTTGGAAAGGCAGGTTTGGTAGATGCAGAAATATTAATTTGGGACATGATATCACATTGTCTTTTGTGGAGCATTTAAAGGTTGGGAAATGCCAGACATTTTGAGGATTGTAAGAATTCTGTTCTATATCTGAAATTTTCATTAGTCAAATCTCTGTTTGAGTGGGTGACCAATATGCTTAAGGTGATTGATAGTTGTTCTTTCTGTACTTAGTGCTGGTGTACCTTTAGGGCACAACCTGTGTAAAATTTACTTTTTAAAAAAGAAAAAAAAGATAAAAAAGAAAAAGAAAAAAAGTAAACACCAGCAATCTCCAACAAGGTCATATATTCTTTTAATGGATGAAACAACATATGGAAAAGGAGAGGAAGAAGGAAATGAGTAATTAGAAAAAGTGGAGAGCTCAATATTTCTAGCTTACATCATTTTGTCTAAGGTAATAAATGAATTTTGGCCTGCAATAGTCTTCAAAATGTTTTGCTTATTCCAATTTTTTTTTTTTTGATAAGTAATTGTTTGCCCCACGGGGGAGAGGGAATGTGAGATTTGAAGCACTGACCCTTGCTTCATAAGGTGTGGTCCTCAGCTGATTGTGCTAGCCGTTGGGGTTGTACCATATGGTTGACGTGTGAAAATGTTCAAGGAGTTAAGGCCTTTAAATTTGTTAATGGATATCTTATTATGAAGCATGATGTACATTTTTTAATGTATCTTCAAATTAGCTTCAGATAATATAATCGTACACCTAAAATAGTTCAGTTGAAAAACTTCCCTCTGAAAGGAAGGAAGGCAGATGGAACAAGTATCCACTAATTTAATTTTTAAATTGGCTTTGTTCTCTATTCCACCTTATGCATTTTTGTGGGAGTCATTTTACTTATTTTTAATGCAACTATATTGTCTTATGCATGCTAAAAGTTGGGGCATGTTCTTCTGCAGATGAAAACTCATTGTGGGGAAGTGAATGCTGTTTTCAATAAGAGGTTTTCTTCTTTTGCTTTATATGAAGGGAATGGTGGTGAAGACTGTCTTCCTTATCAAGTTTCTTCAAAATTTCGCCCAAGAGACCTTGACAAGACTTTTATAAAAGGCCTGCGTAAATGGTTGGTTGATTTTCAGCTTGATGAAGGTACTCTTTAAGAGTACATTGATGTCACTAAACAACGATTTCAACTCTCTTTCATATTTATACTATCTCCTTAAAGTCATGGTTAATTTTGTCTTCCTGACACACTCTGAACATGTCTCGCAACTTCTTCATTTCCTTCCTTTCTGTTACAATGCTGGAATTGAACTGTGCATTTCATCCTGATGCAAAGCTTTGAACTATGCATTTGCTTTGTAGGGCTGACTAAGTTCTTGTTTTTGAGAGAAATCAAACAAGAAGAACGCGTTAATTTGATGTGCAAGGTAATTCAACAAATTTTTTGTACCATTTTATGTACATTATTTAATCATAAAGACTAATGCAGTTTATTCTTTTGTTTTTTTGGGAAAATTACATTTTAAGTGTAATAGTTTCAAAGTAAAAAAGTTAAATGTTGAGGTTTTAGAAATTAACAAATTAAACCCCTGCTCATTTAAGTGGAATGGTGTTGTGTTTGCAGATTTTATGGGTTAAGGGTTGTTTAAAAATGTAATTTTCCTTTTTTTTTTTTTCCTTGGTTGTGCTTGAAGATTATATAGTGGCTGACCTGATCAAGTTATTATCCTTTTTCTGTCTCCTATAGTACTGATCAGTTTTCATATTTTCAATGTCTTGTGCCTTAAGATAGTTCATATCTGTGAGGTTACTAAAGATGAGTGGATGGCATTTCTTTGGGATGGAACTGATGCTCCACCAATTAGTCTTCCTACAAAGTGAGTTGATTAGTATTTCATCTTGAGTTATACTCAATCTTTCTAATTGTAATGCAGATGAATTGCAGTTGAACTTCTTATTCACTATAAGTTTATATGGTACTCTGTAACTTTTCACAGTCTAAAGACAACAGAATGGTAATTGCAATCCGTGTAGTAGTGTTTAATATATCCCCACAACACTTGACTGGGTTTTATTTTGCCTGACCTGTTAAATATTGACTCCAATCTATATGTGAAATGTGAAATAGTGTGATTTAGGAGCATCACCTTACCTTTTCATGCCTCGTGGCCAGGAAGCACAGACACAACAAAAAGCTCAGTGTGTTAATGTGGTGTCCGGCAGGAGAAAAAGCTCATTGGCCCATTAGCTCTTGCTGTTAGCAGTCATCCTCTGTCTATTATATTATATTAAAACTTTTTCATGCATTGCATGGGTTACCGACTAGTTAATTTATTTGCATGTCTCTACTGTGTCATGTCTAAGTTTTTAAAGAATTGTCATGTCCATTCTTGATTGCCTAGTGGAGTAATTCTAGCTTGAATTTTTTTTGAATTTACTCATTTATCTCATGTTTAAGGTGATAAACTTGACACCAAGAGCCTTGTATAGCTCAATTGGCACCTTTTGGTGTTTCCAATGGAGACATCTAAGGTTTAAATTCTCTCTCTCTCACATTGTAACTGTCAAATTTTAAAATTAAAAAAAAAAAAAAGGTGATAAGCTTGACCAATAATGGCCATAAGAAGATTTATTCTTCAGATATTTGATTTACAAGTGATCTTGAAGCTCTAGAAAGCAAAATTTGGTTATTTGGCGACATATTTTAGGCGTGAACTAATATATGTGTGTGTGTGTGTGTGTGTGGTTGTATATAAGATCTCAAATTTTTTTTACTATGAATGACAGGCTAGATGATGAACTGAATAACCCTGTTCCTTTACAATTGGAACCCGTGCCCCTACCAAGAGATGTATTATGTAATTTTCCTACCGTTGGAACCGTCTTAAGGGTGATCTTTGACCAAGGCATGCAGAAGCATCTCCTCCGCTTTCTACATACTGGAAAATGGGTAAAATTTGTGAACGTACTTTGCGAAGTGCATTCAGGATTATGGCGTGGTGTCTTGACGCCTTTCACAAAGCTTCAATATACGCCAAATGAGGACCATCTTGTATCAGCATGGCAAAGGTTATTGTTGCTTTTGAATCTTTGATTGACACTTCAGTGAAATAATAATAATATAAAATCTATTTTCTCTATTTTTTTAAGTTTTAAATTTTATTTAATTATCATAAAATGAAAGAGTGGATATGGCATCAATATTTTGCTAAGAAAATGTAGCAATGTAATTGTTTTTCTTAGGTTATATAATGAGCGGTTATCACTGAAATGGGGACGGATTCCATACTCGAGCTTTCCGTGGCCTTCAAATATTACAGGTTTCTCATTCATTAATTCTCTGATTAAAGGTCATAAATAATATTGATTTCATGTTGTAGAAGTTTTATAATGATATCTTCTCCCCACCCCCTCTCCCCAACAAATGTGCAGTGGTAGATTATGAGAATGTGCCATTTGTTACATTAATGGATATTCTCACCTGTTCAAAGGTACCATATCTGTTCCCTGGAGAACTCTTTTTCTTTTGATGCATCTAAATGTAACATCTAAATTCTTTTTATTTTGATGTCTGTGAACTTTATAATGATAATGTCTTCTCCCCAACTTTTTAATTCTGGAGCATCGAATTTTGTTCATTTCGACAAAGAACCACACCTATGCTTCCCTGCAATTCTGGGACTTTCAATCACTTATCATCTACGGATTCGTAGGTAGTTTTTTTCAAGCACTTCTTATGGGCAAGTAATTCTCATGTAAGAAGAATTTGTGCATTAGTTAGGAAGGTTGTAATATAAAACTTCTAGGAATTCGTAACTGTTCTAGAATTGTCCATTTTTTAACGGTTGTTTGGGCATCGCATGGGAATTCTACCAATTCTATTTGTTCTACATGTTATCATAAACATAATCTTATAAATGAGTATTAGTCCTACATATATATAGAGTATAAGTTACACCTTGGTAAAGTGACACCACTTAGTAAATTGAATTAATATTTTTTATATTCCTCTGGTAACTACACTTCTTATCTCTATACTTACCATGTACGTCAAACTTTAATCAATCAAATGTCATTTTACTATTCAAATCATAAATTTATGTATTTATTCTATTTTAAAAAGTATAAAAACTAAAATCTCAAATAATTTATAGATGAGATAGTTTTAATTTTTGATCATCTTGATATTGGACAAGTATGATGGGTATGAGGAAAAAAATATTATCTAAGGGGGGTTTGCTGGAATACTTGGACAATAAAAAAGATATTGGATTGTGTAACATTAACTAAAAGTTACACAAAGTGTACTTTGAACCTATTTCTTTTATTGATGGGTTGACTTGATTGTGGGTGGAAATTCTTTTTACATTGACATTCTTTTCATATTCAAGGACATCCATTTAAGATCCAATTATACATTTTTTTAGCATTTGCTTAAAATACAATTGAATCAGAACCATGAAATCTAGAGGTGTTGCATCTTATTGATGCTTTTGTTAAATGGAAATGCTGAGAAATGGGTTTTATTTATTTATTTATTTAAAGAGTCTACATTACATAGCCTTCAGAGTCAAGACCTTGTATCAATTTCTTATTTATTTTGTTAAATGGAAATGAGGAAATCCGTCTAAATATTGTGGTAGCCCTATTGATGATGAGAGTAGTTTGAGATGGTTTAGTCATGTTCAGAGGAGAGCGAGTAATATACCGGTAAGAAAGAATAAGATGATCCAAGTTGAGGGAATGAACAAATGTAGAGGAAGGCCAAAAATAATATTAGAAGTAATAAGAAAGACGTGTCAATTAGGTATGTAACAAAGAGCATGACTTTAGATAGAATAAAATGGAGGAAAAGAATTCATGTGGCCAACCCAATCTAATCTGTCAAGGATCAATAGCTGGCCTCAAATTTTTTGGATTAAGGCATTGCTGTTTAGAATTTGAATCCTAAAGCCCTACAGAGATATACATTGTTTCCTATATAAGTGCCCATAGATAAGCTTCCCATCAAGGTGCAACCTAGTGGTTGGAGGTTTGGGATGAGTTGTAGACCTAGACATCTTAGATTTGATTCCCACTAGGAGTTCCCCTAGATTATCTAATACACTGTTCTAGAGGGTGGGATAGGTTCTAGGGTTCTAGGTTCCAGTGCCAACAGAGAAGCCATAAAATATCAAAGAGAGGGTATTTTTGGAATGGAGGGAGATGGGGGTAGAGCAGAGAGTAAGGTGGCTAGAATGTACTAATTAACATAATTGGCCATAACTGCCACTAAAGAGGAAGAAAAAGATCAATGAGAGGGGTATGTGCCTCTCCCTTTCCTCCATCTCTTCCAAACAAAAATGGTAGACCTTATTGATCAATTCATTTTGCTTGGTCACCAAGTCTCAAACTGATCTTGATGGTAAAAATCTAAAATTCTGAGCGAAAGTGGGAAAGTAATGTAGGATAAATTTGGGAACTGTCTGTGTTCTTTGGGTAGGGAAATAACTAGGGCTTGGGAGGGAAGGTAAGAGGCAATTGTGATGCTTTGACCTGGAAATTTGGAGGAGGCTATAAATTATGCAGGGGCCATACAAGCTTTATCTCAGTGCTTGATGAATTTTGCATCTCTTAGGTAACAACGAAATTCAAGTGTGTAGCCCGAGTTGTAGCAGCACGTCCATGGCAGGCTGAGGACTTCCTCTCTCCACTTGGGACTTACAGGATCAGGTTGACCCTAGAGGATCCAACTGCCAGAATCCATGCTCTTTTGTATGGCGAAGATGGGGTAAGAATGCATCTCAAATCTTTCCATATTGATAAAAAAAATTTCCTTATAAGATGCCCCTATTGTTTTCAACATGTATGTATTCACAAGTTTATAAGTAATAAATAATTTTATTAATAAAAGGGAAAGCTCAAAAGGAAGAGATTCCAAAAAATAATGAATGCAAGTTAAGTGATCCATACTAAAGCTCAATGTTTTACTGCGAACCAATTTAGAGGGATCTCTTCTAACTCATGATGTTGCAAATGACTATCCATACACATTTTAATAAAATGACCAATTGAGTTATCTAAATAAGTTGCGTTACTATTAAATAGGTCATGTGATTGAAAGTATACATAGATGTTCATTTGAATTGCAACATAGTAAATTTGAGGATTTGTAATATTTTCTTGTGTCACGTGAAAAGAAATTTTTTCATAACAATTGAACTTCGACTTCCTTGCTTTTTTGCTTTTACATGAGGTTGATATCTCTCTCTATCATACCAACTAATTTCTACCTTTTCTCTTGCCACTTAGAAGGGTGAGTTTCAGATCGACTTTTAATGTAACTTAGATATATTGGAACCTAGATTGCACCTGAAAATGTCTTTGTACCAACAGAACTGTGTTTACTGAAAAGTATCTTTCCTATATACATTGAGGTTCAGACATTAGTTTCTTCCCTTGTAAAGCCCATAGATAGAAATAGTGACATTTAACAAGACTGAAATTTCACAATTTTGGGTGATAAAGTCATATATCCTAAATCTTCTCCCGGCGCTCCTTGTTCATATGGTTGCTGAATTTGTTGAGATCTTATCAATGCATTGAAATCAACCAGTTCTATATACTGCTATCCTTCATCTATGCTCTTTTTACGTCTTTGGATTCTTGTTGATTTTGTAATCTTCATTTATAATAGGAGAAATTCTTTGGTGGTTATCCCTCCGTGGATGCATTGACACGGAAGCTAAACAAATTACTTGGACTAACTGTAAGTGATAATGGCAAGCAAATAAACAATGCTCCAAGAAATCCACCATGGGTACAGTTTTGCCTGAAATCTTATTACCTCTCTAAAACTGAAGTTTGGGGAAGTAGACACTACAAAATCTTTGACACCAAGGTGGTTGAGTAGATAATTGTTTGTTGCTACGTCTTTATTTATTTATTATTATTATTAAATCCTTACATCTTACTTGTAACAGCAGCTGCCTAGCATTGTTGTATATGCTGTATTATCCTGTTTATGTCTGTAAATAAATTAGGGAACATCTGTTTCGTGCCAGAGACTCATTGTAGATGGGTGGCTGTAAATGTTTGCTGATTATCTAGAGTTCCCTTGTTAAAGGTGTTTTCGTCATTTACATGGTTATGTCGTAAAGCTGGAAGCCTGGAACTACTAATTGTTTCTTTAGTCCAAGATATACAATCTCTGCGTTTTTGTGCAGAAATCATGTGCATTTTTACATTATTAACAATTCGACATGATATGTTAGTGTGCTAGAACTATGGGTGAGATAATTGACACCTCTTGATGTTTTTAATGGAGACTCCAAAGTTCAAATCCCACTCTCCTAACTATATATATATATATATATATTTATATACACATATATGGAGAGAGAGAGAAGCAAGATGGTAAGTGAGGGAATTTCAATGCAATATACAACGATTATCCAAGTTGTAGGTTGTCTCAACTCTCAAGACAATTGTCAGAAGCAATTCTTCTATGGCCACAACTTTTGCCATATTATGCTTAAGTAATCCAATGTGAGTGGTGGACAATTATTTTCATATAAACCTATCATTCTTTTTTTTTCCACTCACAATTGGCCTTTAGAAGTGGCAAAAGTTTTGCCCCTGCCAAAAATTTCATTCTGGCCAATGATAGTGAAATGGCTTCATATGAGTAGCTTGAATTATATTGGAGTTATTTAAATAGAGAGTAAACAAGTCAATAATCTGGTAGGATCACTCCACGATTACAATCTTCCTCCTTTATCTCTCTTAAAATTGTCTACATTGACAAAGCATTACAACCCACCTTAAAAAGTCTTCCATGGAAGGAATCACCAGCATCACACTTTAATTTTTATTGTCTCTTTACATAATAACTGCACCTGCTTTGTAAAATTACACTACTTAAAAGGGTGAAGAGATGTTTTCCAACGCTTTGCCAAAAAGTCAAATACAGGGAAAATGATTCAAAAGGAGAGCAAAATTGAGCAGGAACATTAAACAAAGACTCTTATGTGATATTTTCACCAAAGAATCTACATGAGAAGATCAAGTTAGTGAGGAGATTGTTCAGGAGTGTTTCAACGGAAGAAACATCCCAGCAATGACTAGGCAAAACACACATGCGGATACCGCCGGGAAGCTGGCCCTCAACGGCTTCCCCAAGGGTCATAAGGATTTGTTGCTAAAACTGTAGAGGGTTGGGCAAATCCTTTGTAATTCATCAATGTTTAAAAAAGGTCCTCGAGTCCAAACTTGATCTAATCTTTTTTATGGAGACTCGATTAGCAAAAGATAAATGATGGAATTTTGGATCAGTGTGGATTTATAGAAGGTTGGGAATTTCCCGGGGAGAGTTTTATGGACGGTCTTTTACTTAGATGAATCCAAAACAAAGAATGCAAATAAAGTACAACTCCAAACACATAGTGGATACTGATTTGGTGGACAATAAAGGTAACACTTACTATTACCTTTGTATATGGACAGCCAGATTATTCAAAGAGGAATGATGTTTGGAACATGCTAAGACAATTGTCTACCTCCCATCCTAATTGACTATGCATTGAGATTTCAACCAAATAATTTTAGACAATGGAAAATTTTCTTTCAACAAAGGGAAAATTATTGGGGTTCAAAAATTACAAGATCTTATCTCAGAGTTAGAACCTCCCAACCAAGGGTCAGAGATTTACATGGATGAACAAGAGAGATGGAGAGGATTTCGTCATGGAAAGGTTGGATAGAGCTTTTGCTAGTGTGGATTGGGTCAATTCATATTCGTTTTATGCTCTAAAGAATCTACCAATTCTGAGATCGTATCATGGACCCATTATTCTTGACTTGGAAATGCAACAAGCATTTAGAAGACCGTTCAAGTTTGAAAAAATGTGGTTACTCCACCCCAATTGCATAGAAGTTGCTCAACATGCTTGGAGTCTTAATTCAAGTGGATCCAGAGCCTATAGGCTTAAATGCAAGCTTATCAATGGGGAAAAAAAAGAAGGAATTTAGATTATGGAATAGAACGATCTTTGGCAAAGTGGAGTGTGAAACACCAGGAACTTCAGTATATTCAAGACTCTATCAAAACAACGGAGGATATTTGTCATTGGAGGAGGGTTAGAAAAGAAGTTAAGTCTTTACTACAGAAGGGAAATACTTTGGGCTCAAAAGGCTAGAAGTGATTGGGTCATTTTTGGTGATAGAAACACTTTAGTATATTCAGACTGTGGTAAAGTAAAGTAGAGCAGGTGGTAATGTAGCATGACTCTTACTCCCCCTCATCCCCCTCCCCCACCCCATCCTCACCCTCTCCACCCCCCTCCTCCCCCCCAACCTCTCCCTCTCTCTCTCCTTCAACCATTACCTTCTTTCTTTCCTTTTTTGCCACCCTTACACTTTCCTTCCCCCTCCCCCTTATGCGTTCCTCCACATTTTGGGCTTTTCCCATATCTTTATCCCCCTCTTCAACCACTCCCTTTACCTTCCCTTCCTACACCACCTCAGGGGTCTAACCAAGCTTTGCCTAAACAACCTTCTCTTTTTCTTGCACCTTTAACCTTACCAAGTTCTCCCTATACCTCTCAAAACATCCCTCTTAAATCTCTATCCTCTGTCCTTGGGGGCAGAAAGAGGTCTTTTCATATTGATGCTAAACTGTTTTCTTTTTCTTTTGATTAGGGGCGGTTTGATTCGTATGCTATACATGAGACACGTCGGAATGTTAAGAGCTCTATTTGGGTTGGACGTTGGGGCATGGATTCGATTCTTACTTGTCTCGAAGATATATGAGATTGGGTGCCTGGCCATGGTTTACTTTGTAAGAGATTCAGGGAAAATGGGAAGTTGTTAAAATTCTGTGGGAGATCTAACAATGCTGGTCTATTTGTTGTTATTACAGTATATTTTGGAGGGTTTAGGAGAGGTTGTTTAATGATTCTAACAAGCTCTAATAGAGCTGGTTGGACTTTGTCTCAAAAAGAGCTTAGGATTTTTTGCTATGGTGCTAAACCTGTATTTTTGGATAAAGTTTCACTTAATAATGGTGGTGGAGGTGGTCAGCTTGCTGGTGGTGGCCGGAGTGGGAAGAGTATATCTGTTTATGGTTATCAGCAGAAGTTCAGGAATTTTGAAAAAAATGGAACTAAATAGGGGCAAAACGGGATTCATGGAGTTTCTTTAGAAAATGGTTTAGCTAGAAATGGCAATGTTTTAGCTTTATTTGGCAAACCCACGCGGACATTTAAATTTAATTTGACTCCTGCTTTATTGGCTTTGAAGGTGTGCAAGCCTGAGGGAGGGAAACGTGTTGTGATTTATTTGAGTTCTCAAGAGATAAGCTGGCCCAAGGATGTTAGTGGTAGGCCAGAAGTCACAAAACAAAAAGATGGGCTTGATGAAGCCCAACCCATGGTGCATGTGTCACATAAGAAGGGCAGTTTGGTCAAGCCCAGCTTTTTACAAGTAAAATCAGATGCTCAGTTAACATGGGTATTATACGAGAGCTCGAGTGGTGTTGGGTGTGGTGATTCCAAGTCACCGGAGTGTGCATCGGTGCCGAACCTGGTACTTAAAGCCTTCGCACTTAACACTGACCCAGTCCTTAGTGCCTCGATGGCTTCACTGTCTGGCAGTTTGGAGTGAGCTACTCCCGATGTAGCGGTACGTGTGACGATGGCTCTAGTTTATGAGCTGGAGTTCGATGGGTACACGCCGATGGTTGATTCCGGTGCACTGGGGGCTGTAGTGGTGTTTCCTAACTTTGGCAAGGTGGGTTCTACTCCGGCGAATACGGCGATGGTGTCTTTAGCTCTAAAAAATGGGTCAAGGTCACATCGTCGGCATTAGTGGGCGAAACATAATCGTTTTTCCCCTTTGTCTGAGCTGGGTAACGAGATGGGTACTGAGTTTGGGGAAGGGGAAGATCGTGTTGAGGCTTTTAGGTCAGTGGATTCTTTTGGTCTTAGTCCTAATGATTCTAGGCCTCTTTTCCTACCGTGGGACAACAGTGGAGCTGATAATTGTGATGGTGGTAGTGGGGTGAAAGATAATTGCCTTTTGGAGTGTAATCTTGTGTCTCGGTGGGATCCCAATACTATTTGTGAGGTGGTGTTGATTCAAGATGATGCGGGAGGGGCTCAAGTGGCAAAAACTGAACCAAATTCAAGTTGGGTGTCCCAGCTGATGAAGATTTTTGTAATATGGTGGGTTTTCCTATTGTGAAACATGAAGTTCAATGTTTGGCTTTGTATTGCCTTCTTGAACAAGAATGTCTCAAGGTGATCGATGATGGAGTGCCTAAGCAACCTACAAACTCAGGGTCACAAGGTCTTAGGGAGTTTAAGGGGCTCATTTCGAATGTTAATTATGATGGTGTCTCTTCTAGGAGTAGGAATAGAGCTCCTTCAAATGCTGTGGGGGTTGTTGGTAGTTTTAAATGAATTTATGCCTTCTTTCTTGGAACATAAAGGGGCTTAACAATCCTCGGAAGAGATTGGTCTATAAGAATCTTCTAAAAGAGTGGAAATGTGACATTGTTTGTTTTCAAGAAATGAAAGTAGCTTCTATTGACACTGCTTTTGTTTGAAGTCTATGGGGAATTCCTTTCATTGATTGGGTTGCTTTAGATGCTATTCAGACTTCGGGAGGAGTCTTGCTGGTTTGGGACAAGAGGGTTTTTGAAAAGTTGGATGTTATTTCTAGACATTTTTCTGTTAGTGTCTTATTGAGAGGGGTAGTGGATGACTTTGTTTGGGCCTGTACAAGTGTATATGACCTCAGTGATGACGGTTATCGATCTTATTTATGGGAGGAGTTATTACGGGTGCGTGCTAGGTGGCCCATGGCTTGGTGTTTAGTAGGGGATTTTAACATTATTAGGTACCCAAGTAAAAAACTTGGTTGTGAGTCGTTCAGCCCTGCTATGTTTGCCTTCTCGGATTTTATAGAAAGTAATTCTTTAGTTGATTTACCTTTAGAGGGGGTTTCCTTTACTTGGTTAAGAGATTCTTGTATCCCCTCTATGTCAAGAATTGACAGGGCTTTGGTTTCTCTAGATTGGGAGGAACATTTTAAGAATACATCCCAACGGGTGCTTCCCCGTGTCATTTTAGATCATTGTCTGCTTTTGTTGGAAGCTGGTGTTGTTCGACGAGGCCGAAGTGCCTTTAAATTTGAAAACATGTGGCTGCAAGTTGAGGGTTTTGTTGATAGAGTTTGGCAATGGTGATTGGTTATAGTTTTATGGGCTTTCCAAGTTATATTTTGGCATAAAAGTTGAAGGCTTTGAAAGCTGATTTAAAAAAGTGGAACAGGGAGGTGTTCGGTGATTTGGCTTTTAGAAAGAAGAATTTGTTGATAAACTTATGGGTTTAGATGCTAGAGATGAGTTGGTGGGTCTATCGAATGAGGATCAGTATCATCGCATTCAGCTCAAAGGGGACATAGAACATTTGGCTTCTCTTGAGGAAATTTCCTGGAGACAAAAGTCTCGTGCATTGTTTGTGAAGGAGGGAGATAATAATACTCGTTTCTTTCATAGATTAGCAATTTTCATAGAAATGCTAATCTAATTACGAGGATAGAGGCGGATGGTGTTCTTTATGAGGATGAGGCTGATATGCGTTCTTAATTAATTCTCTTCTACCAAGGGTTGAATGAGGAAACTGAGGTTTGGCGTCCTACTATGTATTGATTAGATTTTTCATGCATTGAAGAGGAAGAGAGGTTGTCCTTAGAGAAGGAGTTCTCAAAGGAGGAAGTTTTCCAGGTATTAAGGGAGATGGAGGCTGATAAAGCCCCTGGTCCTGATGGTTTCACCATGGCTTTTTTTCACAAATGTTGGAGTGTTGTGGAAAAGGATGTCATGGATTTCTTTGATTACTTTCATCGGCACTTTGTGTTTGAAAGGTCTATGAATGCTTCGTTTCTCACTTTAATTCCTAAGAAGTGTAATACTGTTAACATTAAGGACTTTCGCCCCATTAGTTTGGTGGGTAGTGTGTACAAGCTGCTATCCAAGGTGTTGGCTAATAGGTTGAGGGTGGTTTTGGATAATCTTATCTCTGAGTCTCAAAATTCGTTTGTTGGCGGAAGGCAGATCTTGGATTCAGTGCTTATTGCAAATGAATGTCTGGATAGCAGGTGGAAAAGTAGATTACTAGGTGTGGTTTGCAAGCTTGACCTTGAAAAAGCATATGACCATGTGAACTGGGAGGCCTTGTTTTATTTGTTGGGCTAGATGGGTTTTGGGTTGAAATGGAGGGGGTGGATTAGGGCTTGTGTTACTTTTGTTCGCTTTTTAGTCCTGGTAAATGGCTCCCCTGAAGGTTTTTTTTGGAAGTTCTTGTGGATTGAGACAAGGGGATCCATTATCCCCACTTCTGTTTCTTTTGATAATGGAGGTTTTGAGTAGACTATTGAAGAAGACAGAGGAATGTAATCTTATTTAGGGTTTTCAGGTGGGCTCTGTGAACTCTATTGGTGTGCGTATCTCCCATATGTTATTTGTTGATGACATTATCTTATTTTGTGATGCTTCTAGAGAACAGCTTTTGTCCTTAAAGTTGGTGTTGTCTTGTTTTCAAGCTTTTACGAGTTTGAAGGTCAATGTTGGAAAAAGTGAGATTGTCCCTGTTGGGGAGGTGAATAATCTAGATGCACTGGCTAATATTCTCCATTGTAGAGTGGGTAGTTTGCCTATGAAATATTTGGGAATGCCGTTGGGGACTTCTTTTAAGATAGCTTTGATTTGGAATCTTATTTTGGAGAAAATGGAGAAGAAGCTATTTGGGTGGAAGTGTCTCTATTTATCTAAGGGTGGTAGGCTCATGCTCCTTAAGAGTACTCTCTCAAGCCTCCTAACGTAGTTTTTATCTTTTTTTACTATTCCTAATTTTGTGGCTGCTAGATTAGAAAGTATTTAGAGGAACTTTCTTTGGGGGTCTTCTGAGGGGAGTTTCAAATATCCTTTGGTGGCTTGGGAAAATGTGTGTTTACCTGTCGAGATGGGTGGTTTGGGGATTAGAAGTGTGGTGTCTTTTAATCAAGCTTTATTAGGGAAATGGTTGTGGAGATATGGTCATGTAGTTACCCATCTTTGGCGGCGAGTTATCTCCACAAAATATGTTAAGGGTTAAGGGGGGTGGTGTACTAAAGTGTGCAAAAGGACTCATGGGTGTGGCCTATGGAGAAGCATTAATGAAGAGTTGGAGAGTTTTTCTAAGCATTTGTCTTTTGTTGTGGGTGAAGGCACTCATATCCATTTTTGGCACGATAGGTGGATTGGGGATGATACACTAAAAGATCTCTATCCTAAGCTCTATGTGTGTTCAATGGTCAAGGATGCTTGTATCTCTGAGGTTCTGTGGATTCTTGAAGGGGGTACTGTTAGAGTATGGGATTTAAGGTTTTATAGAGCTTTTGAAGATTGGGAGCTAGTTGCATCTTATTCCCTATTCCAGCTTATCCAAACTCGTATTCCTCGGGGTGATAGGAGTGATACTCTTTGTTGGCGGTTAAAAAGTGATGGTAAGTTTGACATCCAAACTTATTACCATGCGATTCAAGGTGCTTCGAATTCTTTGTTTCCTTGGAAAGGTGTTTAGAAACCAAAGATTCCTAGGCGAGTGGCATTCTTTTTGTGGACTGCTGCACATGGTCGGATCCTTACTTTGGATAATCTAATGCTTAAGGGTTGCCCTCTAGCTACTTGGTGCTGTATGTGTTGTTGTGATGGGGAGTTGGTAGACCACCTTCTTCTTCATTGTCCTGTTACTCCTTCCCTATGTACTGTTATGCTTCAGGTTTTTGGTATTAACTAGTCGTAGACCCGCGCAATGCGCAAGATAATTTTGATGTTATATAATTTTTTGTTAAGTAAAGAATGAGAATAATAGTTGAGATTTATAAGTAATAGTCTCAAATACATCTTACAATAATGTGATTACATTGTAATATATATAATAAATTTTATGTAAGTAAAGAAGTCTTTATCTTGATTTTGTGTGTGTGTGTGTGTATTGGTGTGGAAACATGTTGCATTTTACTTTAAATTATTATATATGACAAAATATTTTGAATTATGTTATAATAGTGTGAGATATGTATCAAAACATAACACAATTAAAAAATGGAAAATTTATAATTTTTATTAGAACATGAAAATGAATCTTGTTGGTTTGATATGAAAGCTAACATTATTTTGCATTTTTGGAGAAGTTACTGAGCAATTTATCCAAAATTTGTTTCCATTTTATCACATAAGAACTATTAAAAGAAATTATAATAGTTTCTATTTTGATAATCACTAAACTCATATATGAGAATCAACTATTACAAAAACTTTTCTCCCCAAAACATATATTGATTTCTATTATTCCTTTCCGTACAATTTAAAAAATGTGAAAAACAAGGAAGCTAAATGTATAGTTGATCGTTTCTCCAAAAAATAAAAATGTGTAGTTGATCTTAGTCAATCAATAAATAGCATAAAAGGGGTAGGGGAAAGCAAACGTATTCACGGTATAATTGTTTATATACGTCCATATTTGTTTTTGTATAATAATACTCTTGCTTTTAAAAATATTCATGTAGAAAACTGTATCTTGTTTGATCTCTCCCAGTTCTGCAACTTTAACCTAACTCATAGCATATAAACTAATGATCATGAAAAAGGAACCTAGCAAAATGAAGCCAAACACAATTTCTAAATTTTAGTGATAAATAACAAAAAGAGATTAAAAGATATCACAAATATGTAGTGATAATTAAAAAAATTTCCATCACAAATACTATACTTATTGGTTTTAAGAGAGAATAATAGAGAACATATATAAATATAAATATAGGGGAAGGGAAAAATGTATATACGATACATAAGTGTTGAGGGAGGGGGAAGGTTGGGGAAGAGGAAGAGACTTTGTATGTTTTGGTAATTGAAAAATGTATTTATAACTGGTAAGTTGTATAGTTAATGTTATATATATATATATATATATATATTCTTTTTTAAAAAACTCATCAAATCCAATGTAGTAACATAATAGTATGAATACAGGACTTTTGGGCTACCATATAGGTTTATGAAAAATTTAAGACTTTCCATCTTCATTATTTTTTTCCCAAAAATTTTTTTCAAAGAAAATAATTTCCTTCATAAATTAGAATTTTATGGATTTTTTTTCTTCAATTAGATAGAAGAAATATATAGAAAGGCAAAAAAAAAAAAAAAAAAAAAAAAAATTATTGCATTTCTAAAAGAGCTAATAGTGAATATTTAAGTAAATATTATTTAAGAATTATAATAGTGAAATTTGTAGTACAAAAGAAATGCCTAGTTGATTTCCTGTTGTATTTATCTATTATATTTCTTATGTTATTTCTATTATATTTTTGAATATTTAAGGAGTATGATGAATTGAAGTGCAACATATCATAGCCAAATTGAACAATAAGATATTAGATATAAGTTTAAGGTTTTTTTTTTTTTTTTCTTGAGAATTAGATAAGATTAATTAAGCTAATTACTAAGGTAATATGATTTAATTCATGTTGGACTATACAAAATCATTCTATTATATATATATATATATATATCGGTTAGCATGATTTGAATTAAGTTGCAGGATTTCCTAAAAATGAGATCACGTCGAGGTATATGCTTCAATTGAGAAAATTTTTTAATTTCAGAGTAATGGACATTAGTATTACCATGGAAACATAAAGCAATATTGCATGCATGTCCATAGTCATAAAATAAATGCAATAGTTATAAATTGTAAGAATTGTTTTTTTCTTGAGAAGATAAATGGTACCCAAATACAAAGAAAAAGAGGAACACCATATGGTCAATACCTATCAATCATAATATTTTGTTTCCTCTTCAAAGGTGTCCTAAGAAGTTATAAATTAGCATCAATTTAGATGAGATCAAAAGAAAATTAGCAAGAATTTTTGAAGTATTTAATTTAAAAAATTACAAAGCTCTTCAGAAAATAAAATAAACAAATGAGAGGCAAATGATCATGTACTAAATCAATAATCAATTCTTTAAACACAAACAATTTTAATGGATAAAACACAATTATGTAAAAAAAAAAATTGTAAATATGAATACAAAGAAATAGAATATCAATTGAAAAAAAACAAAAAGAAAAAAAAGAAGAAGAAAAGAAACATGGTGTTTACAATCCTAGAAAAGAAAATCCAATACAAACCTTTACATCGTAATTTGTCAAAAAATTAATGAAAATAACCATATTAAACTAAGTTATAATCCCAAATACAAAGAAAAAGAGGAACACCATATGGTCCATACCTATCAATCATAATAGATGAGATTAAAAGAAAAGTCGTAAGAATTTATGTTGTATTTAATTTAAAAATTACAAAACTATTTAGAAAATAAAATAAACAAATGGGAGGCAAATGATCATGTACTAAATCAATAAAACGCATTCCAATTCTTTAGACACTAACAATTTTAATGGGTAAAACATAATAATGTAAACAAAAATTGTAAACATGAATACAAAGAGATAGTCTGTCAATTGAAAATTGGAAAAAAGAAAAAAGAAACATGGTATTTACAATCCCAAGAAAGAAAATCCAGTACAAACCATAAAAAAATTGCTGCAAAAAAGCAAAGAAGTTCAAGGGAAGAAAAAGAAAAGCTAACCTCAAATGGACCTTCCAATTCTAGTTGTAATTTGGTGACTGATGGGCTGGAAAGAAAGCAATTCAAAACCTATATATATAAAAAATCAATAAAACGCATTCCAATTCTTTAGACACTAACAATTTTAATGGGTAAAACATAATAATGTAAAGAAAAATTGTAAACATGAATACAAAGAGATAGACTGTCAATTGAAAATTGGAAAAAAGAAAAAAGAAACATGGTATTTACAACCCTAGGAAAGAAAATCCAGTACAAACCATAAAAAAATTGCTACAAAAAAGCAAAGAAGTTCAAGGGAAGAAAAAGAAAAACTAACCTCAAATGACCTTCCAATTCTAGTTGTAATTTGGTGATTGATGGGCTGGAAAGAAAGCAATTCAAAACCTATATATAAAAAAATTAAATAAGTGGGTTTTAAATCCAAATGGAGGCAATTGAATGTTTTGATGGGGGAAAGAAGCCGTTTTTTTGATAAGGAAATGATAAGTCAGAGAGAGAGAATGATTGATTGCTGAATTTAAGGGAATTTGGATTCAATGGGAAAGTCATTAATAGTATAAACATTAGCCGTTTGTTTGGTGGGAAGATGATCAGTTGAGAGAGAGAATGGGATTGATTAAAGAAAATATATGAAGTAGAAACCCAAAAAAAAAAAAAGGAAAAAAAAAACTTTGTGACATGGCGATGATGTGGCTCAACTGGAGCGTAGCAACAATAAATGTTACGCTTCAGCTTTTAAATATATAAGATTAGGTTATGCCAGGTTAAGTGATGGGTTTGTTATCTTGTTGGCATCAGTGACTTGGGAAACATAATTCGGATATTTGGAATTTGATTCCAGGGTGCTTAATGTGGATTGTGTGGTTGGAACGTAATCGTCGTTCCTTTGAGGATAATGAGAAGACGTTGGATGAGTTAAAGGTTTTATGCCAACGTAGTATTTTGGAGTGGTCTCGTTGTTGGGGTTTTACTAATTGTTCTTCTCTCTCTGAGTTTATGCTTTCCTATAGCTTAGTTTCCTAATTACTCTTTTTGTTATGCTGTTTGTTCTTTTTTTTTTTTTTTTTTTCTTGATTGTTCGTCATCATGAACAACTTGTACTTTTCCTCTTTTTCTCATTAATAATAGTTTTTTGATTACCTATTAAAAAAAAAAGAAAAAAAAAAGTAAAGTAAAGCTAGAAACAAAATACTTCAACCAAAAACAACTGAAGGCAATACTACTGATAAATTAGAAGAAATTGAGGCTGAGTTTGGAAGATATTTCAAGTAACTATATGAAGCAAGCCAACCTAATAAATTCTAGGACATCCTCAAAGAGCTCCATTTTCTCCCTATCCCTAAATTGGACCATCACCAAAGAATACTCCTAGAGAGAGAAGTCAATAGGGAAGAGTTTGAATTTATTGTGCATAGTTGTCAAAATGTGAATCGTATTGTGAATCGATTTTCGATTTTTCCATATCGTGTCTCGTAAGATACACAAATCCTTAATAAAATTTATAAACTATTATAGATATACATATATAAATGGTATATTCATTATAAATTCTAAATATATTCAACTAATGACTAATTTCTTCATCACTTATGTAATAATATTTAACAAACTAACTAAATAAATCAAACTAGCATGTGTTTATAACATAAACATTCAAATTGCTTAAATTTAGAAGTGATAATATATCACAAATGACCCAAAAATAATAATTTATTTTCATCATATTGCCTAATAAACCACATCTAAGTCAATGCTATCTTCATGTTTATCATTTTCCAAACTTATTTCTTCATTAAAATTTTCGTCATTGTCATTAACATTTACCATCTCTTCTTATTCCTTTTATTTTAATAATTAAAATATATATATATATATATATATTTCTTCTTGGCATTCTAGTTTCTTGGACTTATAACAATAATGACAAAAATAAAAAATAATTAAATTGTTAATTAATATCTTATTCATAGTATAGAAAATAAATTTGTAAATATTAAAATGAAGTGTAAGTGTGTATTGTGTAGTCCAAATTTTATAAGAGAAAGAGAGAGGAAAAAAAAAACTTATGAATATGTTATTTTATTATGCAAAATTAAGTAACTTAATAATTTTGTGTTAAAAACAAGTCTAACAACTTGTTAGATTTAAATGAAAGTACAAATTTTAACAAAAAATCTCATTTTAAAACACTTGTCTATGTATCGTACGATACGTACAGTTTTACAATACGATTCATACAATACGCACACTATATCGTATGATTCATGAGCATGTACAATACGCCGATATGATACGGAATTTTTTATACACGATACAATACTTATCGTACGATACAAATCGCGTATTGTATGATACTGACAACTATTGTGTTTTAGCTTGGGGCCAACAAATCTCCTGTGCTTGACAATATTCCTACCTTCTTTTATCAAGAATATTGGAGCATTGTCAAATATTGTATCATCAACATTGTCTTGGCTTTCTTTCAATCATGTTCTCTCCTCAAATCCCTTAATTACACCTTCATTACTTAATCCAAACTACCATCTACTCTAGTTTCATCTCTCATCAAGAAGCATCATCAAAGACCTTGAAACTCTAATCCTAAGGTCATGCATGAATTCCAACCTAAACACCAAATTCTAGCTACCCAATCATCAAGAACTGAAATCATTCATCAAGAAACACTGACCCTTAGCGTGTTCCTTATAGCCTTCCTAATTGTGAACAAGCTTGCCTCCTTAGCATCTTGAAACCAGACCAAGGCTTCTTCACAGTTATGATAGGATGCAGTAAGCATTCTATAATGGGTTGGTACATTGTAGAAATTAGGGAACTGATATGCCCTATACACCCAACAAAGAAGGGTCTTCACTCTTAAATCTTGGAAATTCAAGTTTGATGGGCTTATGCAAATTGATCAATGTTGCATCTCTTGCTGTAGGATCATGCAAGTTAAGCACCTGAGGCACATGTTGCCTTTTATTTAGCCTTCGTTAGCTTATTTAGTGCCTCATTTGTTAGTTCAGAATCCCTAAGGATCTGGTATTATGCTCGAGTTTGTCTCAACTCGAGTTCTTTTAGTTATGCTAAGATTGAACTGCTCTGATGCCACTTGTTAAGAACTGATTAGTGTAGATTGGATTATTTGGGTGGCTGATTCTAGGTATTCAAGCCTTTTAAGAGAGAAAAGTGTCTAGAGAGAAAGGATAGGTATGGGAAACTAGAATTTGCTTAACATTTTACAATGCATGATTACAATAGTGGCAGCCTTTATATTAGGGCTTATTATAATACAAAGGCCAAGATTGGCTTGTCAATGTATCTATCGAACCGGCTAGCTAGCACTAACTAACTAATATCCTACTAACTATCTTCAATCACACACATACTTAATTGTTTTAACACATGCTTACGTTGGAAAACTGTAACTAACTCTTTACACATAATCTTAGCCCCCAAGTGGCACAAAACCTTAATATTCACACATGCCTATGAGTGGCGGAGCCACGTTGAGACCAAAGGGGACCTTGGCCCCTCCAAAATTTTTATGAATTCACAGACCGTTCTTATGAGCTTGACTATTTCTTGTCTTAGTTTTGTGTCTGAAAAAAAAAAAAAAAAAAAAAAAAAATCTTCTTTGGTCATTGGTCTAACTTGTTTTTTGAATCCTTTTGTAAGTTACAAATTTTTACGTCTAAAAATATTTTAATATTTGCTCTAATTCCAAGAGATCACCACATGTAGGGTTTAAAAACATTACACTTCGAAAGAAAAAAAATGTTTTCATTTCTTCCCCTAGTCCCCATGTTTGTGGCTTTCCTTCTCTTTTTTTGGTAAAAAGGATAATTAATATTTATTAGGAAATACTGTCAATGGATACACTTGGGCAAGCCCTGTTCCGAGACAACCCCGGGAAATAAGACAAGAAAAAGGAGGTAACAATAGAGGGATGGGATACAAAACGATTACAACCAGAAAGTAAATTAGCTCCTGATTTCCTTCTCTAGTTCTTGTATTCTTTATTTTTTAATAAATTAAAACCATACTATTTTGATGAATTATAAATATAATATATTACATAGCACATAAATATAATACATTATTATTAATTTGACAAAAGCATATGATTGGTTATTTCTCTTATTGGATTATATTTTTTTATACTGTCAATAATTGTAGTATTTTATCTATAATTCTATTTTAGAATATTGTATATAAAAAAATGCAACGTTCCAAACATTTTACTATACTTTCACAATATTGCCTCTTAAGATTTGTTTTGAAAATGTTGTAGACATAGCACCTCTCATTATACATAATATAGATAAAATATATACAAAGGAAAATTTTGTAGTCTCATTTTATACTATGCCCCTGCAAAGACATTTTTTTTTTTTTTTTTGGATAGGAAAACAGAAAACTTTTGTTAAAAGGGGAAAAAAATAAAAGTGAAGTACAAGATGTTCATGATGATGAACAACAACACAACACAACAGCAATAGCAACATAATAGCAACACAACATAACACACCACAACACAACAGCAAGAGAGAAGTCAGGAAACTAAGCTAAGAGAAGGCATAATTAAACTCAGAGAGAGAACACTTAGTAAAACCCCAGCAACGAGGCCACTCCATTAGACTGCGTTGGCATAAAATCTTTAACTCCTCCAATGTTTTCTCTTTATCTTTGAAAGATCGACGATTTCGCTCCAACCACACATTCCACATTAAGCACCCTAGAACCAAGTTCCAAATTTCCGAATAATGCTTCCCAAGCCACTGATGCCAACTAGATAACAAACCCGCCACCAAACCCAGCATAACCCAATGAATACCAAAAGCTTGAGAATTAAGTTCTTGGCTCCACTCCAAAGACAAATTCTTGGCTCCATTACTACCTATGCAGGAGAATTAAGTTCTTAACACAATGACTTGTGACTGTAATGATGGTTGGTAGCAACAATAGCAGGTTTTAGGCTGTGGGCTAATGATTGTGACAGTGGCTGGTGGCAACAAGAAGGTAGGGAAAGGAGTTAAGTGGGCTGGGTGTCGATTATAAGGGTGCAAGAGGGGAAAATAGCCATGTGAGAGAAAAGAGGTTTATATACCTGAGGTTAGAAAGGAAAAATTCCTAAAATTCACCTTTAGAAAGTCAGGTCATACCAATTAGGTTGGATGGGACTAGGCATTGACCGTGAGAGAAAGAGAGAGAGGATTTTATACCTGGTTAGAAAGGGCAAATTGTTAAAATTTAGTTTAGTAATTTGGGTCAAATAGGTTATTACGGTTATACGTATCAACCCAAATTAGACCCATTTATTATTCATATCTATTCATGTTGACAAACTTATTTACATTAATGCTAAATACTAAAATGCTAATTCTATATTATGTTTGTCTCAGGTTTGAGTTCACAAGTTTTTTCAGATATTGCCATCCTAGAAAAGGTATGCAAGTAAGAGCACTCACATCAATGAGTGCAAAATGGAAAAAAAGTGTAAGAATTTACACAATATAGCCTATAACTCACACGCATCAGATAATGTATTATTGGGTAAAATCCAAACTTGCTACAATAACCAAGCATATTTACACGATTATTGACTGTAGCTTTGCAAATAATTATTTTATTATATTTTATTCTCTCTCACAGTCAAACCGTCTCTCTCTCCCTTCTTCTTCTTCTTCTTCTTCTTCATCTCACACTCTCTTTCTCTTCATCTGCATAGCCAATCAACCGTCTACCCACCACCACTCAACCAATGCAACCCACCACCACCCAACCACCACAACCATTTTACAACACATAAAAATCCAACCAAAAATTCAATAGAAAATCAAAGCCAAAATCAACAAAAATCAAATCAAAAGTCAATGGAAATCAAACATGAAATTAATGGAAAATCAACCCCAACATATCAAACGAAAAACCCAAAATAAACCATTAATGAAAAACCATCAACCCAAACCCAAACCCAAATCATCATAGTCCTTGTGCATGCCGTCGCTGATGAATATGGACTAGTCTCCATAGCCATTGCCATGAGAGAAATTTGCAAGAGAGATGAGGGGTCTAAGATAAGCGACTGAGAAGATTGTGATGATAGAGAGGCGAAGAGTTTTGTGAGGAGCTTGGGATGAGAGAGAGGCGAAGAGTTTGAGAGAAGGGTTTTGCCATTTGGGATGAGAGAGTGAGAGAAGAAACGTGAGTTTGAGAGATATTTTAATAAAATAATAATAAAAAAAGATTAAAAAAAAATTATTTAAATAAAAGAGTGTATAATAAATAAACTGATATGAGTGTTTTATAAAAATGAATGTATAAAATAGAAAAAAAGTAGGTTATTATGCTAAAATAGACGGAAAATTTTAGATGGACTGATGTGAATGTTCGGACATTCTGGGCTTTTGCTCTTAATTTTTTTTTTTTTTTTTTTAATTTAGCAATTTGCCCCTATTTTGAAACTATATAGGGATATGCCCCTATTTCGATACTCGATTACCTTAAAATCGAATTTCAATGAAATACTCGATTCATAGAAAATCGAGTTATGCCCGATCAAGCTTTAAAAAAAAAAAAATTGCATGGAACTCGAGTTTAATATGGAGCGATCACACTTATAAAATTTTTTTGCATAGAACTCGAGTTTATGGAAATCGAGTTCCATGCAAAAAAAATTTTATAAGTGTGATCGCTCTATATTTAGGGAGACCTATAATGGCGTTTTTATGCCATATAGCGGTATTTTTCTGCAAAATTTTTTTATAAGTTTGATTGCTCCATATATCAAGTTTAGGAAGACCTATAGTGACGTTTTTAAACCATATAGTGACGTTTTTCTGCAAAAAAAAATTTATAAGTCTGATTGCCCTATATGCCATATTTAGGGAGCCTTATAGTTGCGATTTTGAGCCTTATAGTGACGTTTTTAAGCTCTATAGTGACGTTTTAAAACTCAATTTCTGTAAAATCAATTTCCATGCTTTTTTTTTATTTTTTATTATTTTTAAGTTTGATCGGGCATACTCGATACGAGTATTTCATTGAAACTCGATTTTATAGTAATCGAGTATCGAAACAAGGATATATTCCTATGTATTTTTGAAATAGGGGCAAATTGCTAAATAAAAAAAAAAAAAAAAAAATTAAGGGCAAAAGCCCAGAATGTCCGTGAATGTTCTACTACCAAGTTTATTCAGTATTTGCCACTCTACGAAGGCAATGCAGGTCATACCAAGGGTATATTGTGCATATGGATGTTGACTACCACATGTATCACACTCACACATGAAATAAACAACTTCGACCATGGCAGTATATCACAAAGGAAGATTGCCTTGCCAATTTTCTTTTAGGTGGTGGGGGAACAAGAGAAAATTTTCAAAATCTTCATTTGAGTATTATAATTCAAAACTGAGTTCTATGCTTGAATCTTACAAATCTGTCACGTAATAATCCCCAAAAGAATTACCACTTCATGATGTCAAGGACAAAAAGTGTACCTTCTACCATCCTTCTTTGGTACGAATAATTTCAACCAAAAAAAAAAAAACAAAAAGGGGTTAAACTTGAGAGTCGTACCTTCCGCAACTAAAGTGAGCATATAATAAATCTATGTAAAATACATGATTTTTCATGTGAATTTATTTCCACCTCACTTAAGACTATGCTACAATGAGCCCTAAAACATGTAACTGTACATCATATGGTAGAAAAAAATCTTCCTTTTCTCAGAGAGAATAAAATAGCCTTGTGGTTTCCGTAGGCCACTAGTGACATGAATTAATTGGGTACAGGTGCAGCATGCTCGATAGGGTTGTGTGGCACAGCCACTTCGCCAGCTGCAGGAACGGCATGCCTACGATTCCGCTCGCGTAGATAAAGGACAGTGAGGAGACAAGCGAAAAGTGTGAGTATGGTTGCATTTCCTTCCTCGAAGAGCACATCCTCCACCCAAACTTCTACTTTTGGGTAGAATTCAGGCAAAGAATCAATCAAATGGACCTAAATACACATAAAACTAAGCCCTTAATTCAGTATCAGAAGATTTTTTTCAATGAAATTTTGTAATCAACAAGATCAAGCACAATAGAGAAATTCAATTTATCCCCCCAAAAAAATTTGAGAACTATTTTTTTTTTTTTTTTTAAAGTCTTCAACATTTTCAAGCTCTTAGGGTTAAGATAAAAACCAAGAGATTTTTCCACATTTTTCTCCTCTATTTGCATTCCTCGAGGAAAAGTCTCTGGTAAGAAAATTGGGTATATTAACTTAAATGGTGCCTAACAATTTATGGAGATGAAATTCTCCACTTATTAATTATACATCTGAAACAGGCAACAAGGGCCAAACTTCTGAAATAGGGCACCTGCTAAACAGAACTGTACCTTGTACCAGACTCTCACGTTCCTTCCTCTATCAGAGGTCTCCCATTACCCTCACCTAGAATATATATTTCAGTTTTACTAGAATATTGCAACTTAGTAGTAATTTAAATTTCCAAAAAACTAGTATATAGAAAATGTTCAACATATTCATATAATTTTATGCTAAAAGTTTTAGTACCAAACATCTCATATTGGGATCCAGCACATATTTTTTTTTCACCATTCAAAGGAAGCTCAGAAGCCCCATGAGCCATTTGCAAAAGCATCGACCAGTCAGGTCAGAATGCATGCCAGGCTCTCAAACCTACTGTAATTTTGTGTATGTGTGTGTGTGTGTGTGGAGAAGTACTGTACATTTCTATTCCTCCTACCAGTAAGTGTTGGGGGAGTTGGGGTTGAAAATGTCAGTCTAAATCCCATTCGTGTGGGAACTAAAATCAGAAAAAATGTCTAACACCGAAAATATGTAAATTTTTTTTACAGGTAATGAATTGAAAACCAGCAAGGTGCAACTGTTTCATAGAGAAGGCATTCTGCCACACTTGATTGTCTAAAATTATAATAGTATTAGAATTGCAAGAAGGCAAGCCAGTAAATCAGACGAGGATACTCACCAGGAAACCATCAGCATAGTTCTTTCGTATCCACAAGCTTGTAAGGGCAAGTGTGACAGGCAATTTTGCAGCAGGATCAATCTCTAGGGCTTGATCATAGTATCGCTTGGCAAGATGGAGATCAAATGGAAGTCCTTGGCCATGCTCATGCATGTAGCCAAGGTTAAACATGGCTTGTGCATTAGATTGGGATTTGGCATGCATGTAAGCTTCTGCCGCGCGATGATAGTCTCTCTCAGTACCCTAAGAAAAGATAAGAAGATTAAGGAACTCATTGCGTAAGACCAAACTGCTTGACCTAAATCTCTTGAAAACTTGAGCACCCAATGAACTATTTCACTTTGAGACACATACCCGACCATAGTAATATGCATCCCCAATCAGCAAGGCAGCATGTTCATTACCCTGCTCAGAAGCTTGCCACCACAGAGAATGTGCACGTTGATGCCTTTCTGCATCCGTGCAAAATTCAGATTCTCCCATGCACATGCTTCGCTCCCCATATTTGTCAAGTATCCATGCAGCATTGCTCTGTGCCACCTCATAGCCTAGCTCAGCCATCCTTGAATACAAGAAGAACGCCTTGCCCACATCACCTTTTAAGTATGATTCAAGTGCCCATCTAGATAACGAACTCCATGGTCCACGCTCTGCTACTAATTTGTATAATGCAGTTGCCTGAAATCATATAAAGCTCAAATTATTGATTGATTGATAAATCAAATTGGGACAAATAAGATTCACAATAACTACTAGGAATTTACTTGCAAATCAATCTTTTAGTTCTAAACTCTCAAAGGGATTATAAGCCCAAATTGCTTTAATAAGCCCAAATCCATTGGTGAACGTAAAATTTTTTCCTTGGGGAGACAAAGTAGTTGTGAGAATAATTGGTCAAGAGCATTTACTATCTTGCCATTAAATAACAACAAAAACCAAGTCTTAGTCCCAATTCCCAAAACAGAATAATCTTGGTAACGTGTAAATCCTATACAGAGTCAAACTCTCCATCCCCTCCCTAACTGACATGTCATTTTTTACTATTTCTACAAATATTATTTTTCATTGATAGGGACTACCCCTATTAAGTAAATTTCTTCATTCCGAATTGAATCTTTCCTTGTATTTGCACTTATCCATCTTTGATATTCTCATGTTTTACCATTAAACAAAGGAAATTATTTTTGAAAATGATTAAGATTAACTGCAGAAATATTATAAACATCTTGGAATAAATATATAAATCAGGCTTTTTAAAAATAATTTTAAATAAATTTGCATGTAATGATATGTAGTACCTTGAGCTTTGTTCAAAGTTATGGCTCCTTCTGAATTCTCTTCTTTTTTTATTTTTTAATCAATAAGTTATAAAAGGCCCCAGTGAGGCTTGAATCCTAATTTCACCCTCCACCTTGATCTTACAATGAAAGGAGGTGCTATTGCTATTTGAGCTATAGCTCGTTGACTTATGGTTTCTTCTAAATTCGAATATTATAAATAATATTAATTTGATCATGAAATAAATAACAGCTAGTCTTAACAAGTCATGAGGTTAGCCAAAGCACTGAGCAGGAAAATCACCTAACTGTAAGAGATAATTGTCAAAAGAATTTATAAAAGGAAAAGAAACATGAAGACAAAAGGCTAAGTTGCAATGTTCATAAAATATTAATTTTGTAAACATAAAGGCAAAAAAACAGAGATAACAGAACATAAACAATCTGAATTTACCATTGGAAGGTTCTTCTTAAGCCCCACACCCGTATGGAACATCTTTGCTAGCTGGTAGAATGCCTTTGGTTGACCCGCATTAGCAGCCAGTATAAAATATTTACATGCTATCTTCACATCCTTCTTTACCCCAATCCCTTTTAGATGCATTACTCCTAGGTTATAGTGGCCTCCAGCATCGTCATTAGTAGCAGCCTTCTCAAAGTACTCTTTTGCCTGTAATGAGAAAAATTAGATTAGTCTGATGCATATATTCTCAAATTAACATATCAATAGACCATAAACAGCTTGAACACAACAAGTGAGGGCAAAGAGCATCAGGTAGAGCAATATCAAACTGCACTTCAAAGTACAACTTTTCTATGCTTAGCTTTCTTCTAGTTACACCTTTTTCAAACAAAACATTTTCAAAAAAATGAAAAATAAGTTAAAACCAAACAGGCACGAAGTATTCTTCAAGTGAGTATCAATTAAGGAATTCTTTAACCCTTGAGTAGTAGATCTATGAATAAATTTTATTAACAGCACCTCCACTGCGTTTAAGTAGAGGTGGAATAAAAGTCATATATCCCACTAAGCGTTCCACCTCCACCAACTGCAGTATTCTACAGGGTGTAGGGTGCGGTCGTGATTTAAATGCAAGCTACAAATATATATATATATATATATATAAAAGTATGATAAATCTTACTTTGGTGTAATTCTTGTCTACTCCAAAGCCCTTGACATACAAATAACCCATCCCATTAAAAGCCGAAAACAGTTGTTGTTTTGCGGCAAGAGAAAGGCACTCAAGCGCTTTAGTGTAGTTCCTCTCAACCCCAGCTCCTCGTGCATATATCTCTCCGAGAAGTTCCATAGACCTAGGCTCCCCCTTCTCCACAGCCTTGAGAAACCATGACATAGCTTTGGCATGATCACGCCTCAAACCTCTTAGGCCAAAGTAGTAAAAGAGGCCAATCTTGTACATGGCTCCAGCATTCCCTTTGAGTGCCTGATATTCCAAAATCTGAAAGTCCTCATCATCCTCCCCTCGAGACTTCCTCAATGCCTCCTTATTCTCTTCTGTTCCACTATGAATCCTCACCGGTTCAATCACCGGTGAATCTTTCGATATCAGGAAACTATTTACAGCTACCTCTGCTAACTCGGCATAGAGCTTAACTGCTTTATCATGCATCTGTAAACAAACAAAGCAAAATCAAGCTCAAAACACATTATTGGCTGGATATTGGTCCCTAAACTTCAGCTCAATTTTAGTCTTAAAGTTGAAAGTTATCACTTTTAATCCAAAACAAACTTAAAATGATCGTTTTTAGTCCCTAAAATACTTAGAATTATCAATTTTGGTCCTGAAGTTTAAAGTCATCGCTTAATCCCTAACATACTTAAAACGATTATTTTAAGTCCCTAAAAGACTTAAAAGTGATCAGTTTTAGTCCTCAAGTTTAAAGTTATCCATTTTAATCCTGAACATACTTAAAATGATCATTTTTAGTACTGAAAATACTTAAAAAAGTAATCGATTTAAATTCCTAACATACTTAAAATAATCATTTTTAGTCCTCATGGAGTGAGGACGATGCGATCACTTTAAACTTACCAACATTGTAATTAAGCCCGAAATTAATCATTTCTATAGGGACTAACTAACAAACCAACTAACTAAATAACAAACTAAATCAAAATGGAGAGCAACGAAGCACTCACGTCCTGGCGCGAGTAGGTATAAGCAAGGGCCATTTTGGACTGCATGTTACCGCCCGCGGCCGCGAAATGGTGGAAAAGAAAAGCTTTGGCTTTGTTCCTCGCTCTCATCATTCCCATTCCGGACAGAAACCCTAGCACCGACCTCGCGTGCGCGTATCCCTCATTCGATGCCGCCTCGATCTCCGCCACCGCCTCCTCCATCACCCGCGCGTCGCCCGAACTCGCCGCCGATACCATATTCGAGACTCCCGAGAAGTAAAGAGAATCGGACTCCGACGCGGGGACTGGATCGGGTGGGGCTGACGAGGAGGAGTCAGGTTCGAAGATCGGGCGCCAGGAACCAGGGTCGAGCTCGTCCTCAGACTTGTGCGGCGAGTCGGACTCGGAGCCGAACTCGTCCCACTCGGAGGAGTCATGGGAAGTGGCGGGATCGGGGGGCGAGTCGTCGGAGGAGGATGAGGTGGCGTCTTTGAGATCGTCTTGAGAGAGAATGAAGACGAAAGGGCGAGCGGTGAGTGAGAGAGGGTAGAGAGAGAGAATTAGGAGAGAGAGTATGAGGTTTTTGGTTGCGATACGCATCGTTTTGATTGGTCGAAGATGTTGATTGTTGAAGCAGAAGAAAGAGAGAAGAAGAAGAAGAAGAAGAAACAGAGAGAGATTGTGGAATTTTGTAAAACTGGTTCGTTTGGTAAGGGTAATTTTGGGATTATGAAATGAACATTTTGTGTTTGAATGCCACGTCAATGGTTGTCACCTGGCCAATCAGATTTTGCCATGTTATCATCCACAGTTAAAGAATTCTCAAATTAGAAATTGCGAGTTGAAAGTCATAATTTCAATTCCTTATCTTATTATTATTATTATTATTATTATTATTATTATTACAATATATAAAAATGAGTTTTTGTTTTGTTTGTAGTTTGTACTTTGTAGAGTAATAAAATGACTTTGTGTTAAAACATAGTTTAATCTACTTTGGTGTGTTTGTTTTTCAAAAAAAAAAAAAAAAAGAAAAAAAAATTATAGATAGACTTAGTACTTGTTTGGGTACATCTGAAACGTAGTGCGTTTGCTTTTTTCTTTTTTTTTTTTTTTTTTTTTTTTTTTTTCATTCATTGAGAAGCACATTTCAGTGCTTTCTAGTGGGTTAGTGTACTGTTTATGAGACCCACGAACTTTTCTTTTTAACAAAACTTTCATTAAAAATAGGTTCTACGATACTATTCACACATTTAAAAATTATTTTGTTATAATATTTTCAGTTTTCAATTTCCAGCAAAATAAGTAGTATTCAAACGGACCCTCAACCAAAAAGATAAGATGGAGAACTTATAATGTACTGAGAACTCACAAAGCTCATCGTTTCAGTGAGAAAAATTTTTTTTTTTCTTTTTTCTTTTCATTGGATAGATTGAGAAGCCATTGAGAAAGGGTCAAACAGGATGGGATTCTACGTGAAGAGAATTTGGCATGACAATGGGGATGAGTTAGGAGATAGTGAGAAAGAGAGGGATAATACAAATTTGGGAAAATGTTGAGATAGAAAGAGGCGTTAAGGCTAAGTGTTAGGAACACAATAATTGGTGAGTGTTCTTTCAAAAATTCAAGTGGAATCTTGAAGAAAAAGGTTAAGGGGATAGGATTTCAAGGGTTATTTGATTTGTTTATAATTGAATGTGGAAGTGTGGGTGAGATGTGGGATGAGTTCTCAAGGATAAATGGCTTAGGGATTGATTGTAATGCAATAAGATTTTGGAATGGAGAGAGAAATGTTGATATGGTTAATGGAATTAAGGTTTGAGTGCATGGATGAGTTGAGAGGTGGAATGGGTTGTAACTACTTTAAGAGAGTCACATTTTTTTCAATTGAGACCTCTTCTAGGGAGTCTCTTTCTCAAAGCAAAAGAATATCAGGTCTATCAACTATTTAGTAGTTTCACTCAATGATTGGAAAATATGTTACAATTGGTATAGAACCAAGTTGTGAACAACCAACTCGAGGTTTGTATGTTCCATGATTGCCTCTCCCATTGGTGGTCCTTACGTTGGAGCTTAAGGTTGATGACAATGGGTTGAATGACACGGGCTTGTGGTGGGCATGCAAGTGGTAAAAGAAAGTGAGGTTTGATAGGAGCTTGAGCCAACAATAACGGTGGTTTAAGAGTTTGGGTGTGGTGTTTACAATGCAATCAAAGATTACAAGTGGGTTTATTCAAAATTGAAGATTTGGGTATTTTGTAAGGAGAGGTCAAGTTGTGAAATTGTAGATTTTGATGAGTTAGATAGATTAGTGTTTACGTGCGCGGGGGGGTGGGGGTGTGGGAGAGAGAAAAACTTATTGGGATTCAATCACAACTCAAAAATTGTAGAATGTGATTCAATAAGTTTTCATGCACCCGAGAGAGAGAGAGAGAGAGAGAGAGAGATGGTAAGGGTGGGGGAATCGGTGAAGAGAGAGAGAAAGGGTGAGGGGAAGCTTAACAATGTTAAGTTGGAAAGGGTTTTGTTAAATTGACACTTGATTATAACTCGTTATTTTATAATATGCCACCTAAGTTGTTTGAAGGATTTCTTTCAAATTATGTTGTAGCTAAAGTTTACCCCTTTTATGGGATTATCCTTTATAATGATGTTTATAAGAATGAAAGAGGAAATTCTAAAACATATATTATCATTTTATTGGAATTTCAATCTATCTATTAAATGGAAAAAAAAAAAAATGCAAAATCAAAATAGGATTTTTTTTTTTTGGGTGGATAAAATCCAAAATAGTAACATAAAATTGAAAGATGAAGAAGAACAAATGATAGCGCATAGAATTGTTTTCTTATCAAACTTTTTAAAGCTCTTGTGACCAAATTTTAAAAAAATATATAGAAAAAAAAAAAACATTGAGAAAATAGAGTAATTATACATGCTCTAAAACTTTAGAACCAATTTAACCAAAAAAAAAAGTTTTATCATTATAACAAATTAGCTTGTAACTCCATGCATATGCATGAATACACTTAGGCTCCACTTGGGAGTTCATAAGGGAATGAAATGGAATGGAATGAGATGATCATAAAAGAATAGAATGGAATAAAATGAAATGGAATGTATTTAAGTAAGGGAAATGAATGGAAAAGAATGGAATGAAATTAAATAACCTTAATTGGATGTTTTAAAATAAAGAAATGAAAATGAATGGTGTGGGGCCCGTGGGCCTGGAATCCCCAGCCCACTTTTAGGCTGGCCCAAGGCCCAAGCCAAGGAGGGACAATTGTCCCGGACAGTTGTCTAAAGGGTTTTTCAGCCCTTTTCGGACCCATGCTGAGGACACACCCTTCCTCGGCATACCTAGTCTAATTCTGGGTAGGGGCAAACCCAGAATAGGTGGTCACATCCACACTTAATGTATTTGCCTGACCCTCTAGGCTACATTAATGAGGACAAGACCCCTGAACAGTGCAACCTTGGAGGCCGCAACCCACAGTATGTTGAAGAGCCTGTCTGATAGGACAAGCTCTGGAGCAGTAGCTTGGATGGCCAACAGCTGTAAGGCCAGGATCAAACCAAAGGGAGTATATAAGGCAAAGAGCCCCCCTCGTGAAGGGGGGCCTCCTCGGACGCCTGCCGAGGAGCAACCCCAAGTGAAGAAAAACTAAGGAGAATGTCCTGGAGGACTGGCGAGAAGCCGGCAGGAGCCAAGCCCTTCGTCCCACTCTCTACAAATGTATTGTTGGGGGTGCCCTTTAAAAAACGGAGCCCCTACAATTGGCGCCGTCTGTGGGAAGGGTTAGTGCGCTGGCTGGCGCAACCGGCGATCGTTCTAGAGTAGTCACTACGCAAAAGTTGGCGGTGCAAAAAAAAAAAAATTGCAGTAGAAAAGAAGAGTCAACAGCAAATAAAAAGAAGAGTTCTTTATTATTTCATAGAAAGATTACAAATACAATCAGAGGCTCAGACAGGCATGTTTTACAAAAAATCCTACAAACTAATCCTACAATCAGAAGCCCAAGCGGACCGATTCTAGAACTAGCTGGGAAAGAGGCTCCCAAAGAATTAATATCAGGAATGAGGGAAGTGTCAACCCGTGCTTTTATTGGCATCTAGAGAATGGGAGAACTGGACAGTAAAAGCACGGGAAGGGGGCTAGGGGCTGGCTTGCCTCGAAGCAGAAGTTTGAACAAAGCGAGGAGCCGACGTGGGGGACCCGGGACACCCTCCCCCGTGATGCTTTCTCGACCCTCTCCAAACTGCACGAGCATTGGCCGTCGGAGACGGCAATACTCGGGCACCAGCCATGACGAGAGTTCACGTGTCTCCTTCGTCGGAGGTGCGCTTTGGGGAGAGACGTTAGGTACTTCAACGACGTCCCTCCTGGCCGCCGTACGAGGCCCTGCCAGTGTTATGCCTAAACTCTGCTGCGCCGGAAGCCCAGTAGGGGCTGCGGCCACTGCGGCCCTTAACCCCATATCCCCCAACTTTGGTTACAATCCTGGCGGTGATGTCAAAGGGGCTCAGGGAGGTGAAAGTATGTGTTTCTGGTTGTTGTGGAAGATTCATGGAATGAGGAGAAACATTCTCCCCAGAACGCCTTTTATGGAAGGCGAAAACTGGTGGGAGTTGAGCCACGCAGAATTCGAAGGGAGGATTGTCAAAGGGAATTAATTCTCACCCAGTTCCAAGGGGATTGCCAACCGCCGGATTCGTGTTAATTCACGAGGGCATTAATGAAGGCGCGTCACGCGCACCAAAGTGTCAAGCGCGGAGCGCGAAAGGCCAAACGACGCCTCGTAAACCAAAGAGATGGGGGACACGAACTGGAGGCGAGGTCAACTTCACGTGTGAGGTCACAATCCGACCTGAGGAAAAATAGCCCCCAGTAAACGGCCCGTGAATATCGTTACACTAAAAGCGAGGCTCTCGGATTCGAGGACGAACTCCTATGGAAGGCAGCAACTGTACCTAGGTCTTGCATGGTCCTCGGACTCAAACTTATGGGGAGCTAGCCACTTACCTTGAAGGCAGCAACTGTACCTAGGTCTTGCATGGTCCTCGGACTCAAGCCTATGGGGAGCTAGCCACTTATCTTGAAGGTAGCAATTGTATCTAGGTCTTGCATGGTCCTCGGACTCAAGCCTATGGGGAGCTAGCCACTTACCTTGAAGGCAGCAACTGTACCTAGGTCTTGCATGGTCCTCGGACTCAAGCCTATGGGGAGCTAGCCACTTACCTTGAAGGCAGCAACTGTACCTAGGTCTTGCATGGTCCTCGGACTCAAGCCTATGGGGAGCTAGCCACTTACCTGGAAGGCAGCAACTGTACCTAGGTCTTGCATGGTCCTCGGACTCAAGCCTATGGGGAGCTAGCCACTTACCTTGAAGGCAGCAACTGTACCTAGGTCTTGCATGGTCCTCGGACTCAAGCCTATGGGGAGCTAGCCACTTACCTTGAAGGCAGCAACTGTACCTAGGTCTTGCATGGTCCTCGGACTCAAGCCTATGGGGAGCTAGTCACTTACCTTGAAGGCAGCAACTGTACCTAGGTCTTGCATAGCTCTCGGACTTAAGCCTATGGGGAGTTAGCCACTTACCTTGAAGGCAGCAACTGTACCTAGGTCTTGCATGGTCCTCGGACTCAAGCTTATGGGGAGCTAGCCACTTACCTTGAAGGCAGCGACTGTGCTTAGGTATTGCATGGTCCAAAGACCCAGTCCTATGGAGAAATTGACTACTTACTGAAGAGTCTGAGTGTCGATCCAGCCATTTGAGGAAGGACCGACCAGCGGAAGGCCTTCCGGAACACGAGGGCCGTGGTTTTCAAAACCCTCCTCCCCGTCCAAGGGAACGTGCAGCAGGATTTTGAGGGGCTATTGTGGGGCCCGTGGGCCTGGAATCCCCGGCCCACTTTTAGGCTAGCCCAAGGCCCAAGCCGAGGAGGGACAATTGTCTCGGACAGTTGTCTAAAGGGTTTTTCAGCCCTTTTCGGACCCATGTCGAGGACACACCCTTCCTCGGCATACCTAGTCTAATTTTGGGTAGGGGGCAAACCCAGAATAGGTGGTCACATCCACACTTAATGTATTTGCCTGACCCTCCAGGCTATATTAATGAGGACAAGACCCCTGAACAGTGCAACCTTGGAGGCCGCAACCCACAGTATGGTGAAGAACCTGTCTGATGGGACAAGCTCTAGAGCAGTAGCCTGGATGGCCAACAGCTGTAAGGCCAGGATCAAACCAAAAGGAGTATATAAGGCAAAGAGCCCCCCTCGTGAAGGGGGGCCTCCTCGGATGCCTGCCGAGGAGGAACCCCAAGTGAAGAAAAACTAAGGAGAATGTCCTGGAGGACTGGCGAGAAGCCGGCCGGAGCTAAGTCCTTCGTTCCACCCTCTACAAATGTATTGTCGAGGGTGCCCTTTAAAAAACGGAGCCCCTACAAATGGAATGTAAGTAATCCTGTTTGGAAGAAACATAGAGGAAATGGAATGGAATCATTTTATGATAATATTACTATTAGACCCCTATTTTAAAATAAAGGGTTGAATATATAGGGGTATTTTAGGACTTTTAGTAAAAAAAATCATTAAATCTAATTTAATTCCCTCTTATTCCTTCCAATTTCGGGGGGAATAAAAATTTGAGGTTTTAAGGGAATAGAGAGGAATGAGTGTTCCTTCCTACCCATTCCATTCTCTCTCACTTAAACTCCCAAATAAGGGAATGAACTTTTTATTCCCTTCATTTAAACTCCCAAACAAAAGAAGAGAAGAATATTCTAAAATTATTCTTTCTATTCCTTTCCATTCCATTTCATTCACTCCTCCTAAGCAGAGCCTTAAAGATATAAAATAAGATGCATAATATAATTGAAATATATTTGAAATACTATTGATAGTCATTTTTATATTTTGTTAACTCTTTAAATTTTTTTTAAGGATACTATTAGGTATAAAATGTAAATTGTCCATTTTTATTTATTTATTATCCTTGTGAAGTACTTTTTTTTTTAGATTAATTTATTCTAGTCTCTTTGGTTTTTGTACTTAATAACTCACTTGGATGAATATTTATGATGTGGTCCCACATTTGATTTTAAAATTAAGAAATAAAACTATTTGAGAATAAATAATTTAGGACACATGGTAAAAAATTAGAACTCTAATTTGGAATTATAATTTAAGTTCTTCTCAGTTTCACCTATTATTATTATTATTGTAGGGTCACAATTTGTAGCCCAAGCCCAAGAAATATGGGATGTAAAGCCCCACGAGCCCAATACAATGAATTTGTAGAGAATTAGTGAAAAAGCTAGACAATTTGTGAATTAAACAACGGCTAATAAGGATTTAAAAGCTGAATAAACACCAAAACACACTTAGAACTTGATTAAATTAGTGTCCAAAGAGATTAACTATGAAATGAATTACTGTTTCAGAAAGCAAATACACCTCTTAATGCTACAGTAAATCTTCTTTCCTTCCTCTTCCTTCCCGATATTCTCCGATCCCCCTTTTATGGGAGGTCTTTTACATTATATAATTTCCTTCCAGACTATGTTGATCGTACACTTGTTAATCATTTAAGCCTTTACTTGAGTATATATTCCATCAGACATCTTTTTTGGCTCTCTATGAGTAGTGGTGGTTGAGATTGCACTGTTCAAGGGTCTTTTTCACATAAATGTGACCAGAAAAGTTACTGCAGTGCATTTAATGCGGCGATAGCTGCTTTTCTTTTAGATATTTCTGTATTCTTATCATCTTTGTACGTGTATGAAGTTCATCCTTATCGTTGGAACTTCTTGGAAGATCGCCTAAATCGCTTCAGTACTTGCTCGGCCGATATTTATCGTATCCGAGAGGGATATACTCTTCAGACTATATTCTCTCATCCCTTCCTTACTTGATTCTCTACTATGAGGCCTTCTAATCATTTGTTCCTCTTCGGACATACTCACATCCTCAAATAAGACCCAAGGCCTAATAGACGAACCAAAGCTTTTATCCCCACAATTATTATTATAGATTAAACGTCATACTTTCACAAGGTACTACTACTTACATGATTTCCCTTATAAATGTCAGGTTCTCTCTCTGTTTCAGGAAAAAAAATTTGGTTGCGTTCATATTTCTATCAAGTGAAAAGCATGTTGATATGCAATTTTATTTTGTGTTCTAGTTAGACTATATTAAAGAAAATCTAACGATCGAAATAAAGAGTGAGGTTTTATTTGACACAGTTATAAAAGTGTGACTTCATAGTGACAAATTCAAAAGTATGAAATATATATGTTTTATATATGCGTGCGTGCATTTTTTTTCCTACTAGAATAAATAATATATATAATATAAAACCACCTAAGATGCTGGATGTTTGCCATAGATCCCTGCCAATTTTTCAAAATAAAAATGGTTGGAAAAAATTTCATTCAATTTAAATCCATTAATTTCACCGAGAGCCTCATAACTCAATTAATTATAAATTTTTAGTGTTTTTAGTGAAGACATTCAGGATTCAAATCTTCCTCTCTCATATTGTAATGATCAAATTAACCATTAAAAAAAAAAAAAAAAAACTGCCAATATCCATCAATATTAATCCAAATGCAAACTCGGGGTTTGTATGTTCCATGAGATGGTGGACGTTTGCCATAGATCCCTGTCAAATTTTCAAAATAAAAATGATTGGAAAAAATCTCATTCAATTTAAATCCATTAATTTCACCAAGAGCCTCGTAATTCAATTAATTATCATTTTTTAATGTTTTCAGTAAAGACATTTAGGATTCAAATATTTCTCTCTCATATTCTAATTATCAAATTAATAGTGACCCCCCCCCCCCCCCCCCAAAAAAAAAAAAACACCAATATCCATCAATATTAATCCAAATGCAAGATGCATGACCTTTTTTTTTTTTTTTTTTTTTGGGAGAGAGTTTCAACTTATGACGTCTGTTCTTAATGATAGCTTATTATTATTAGATCAAGACATTAATTAGTTTTTGGTGTAGGCAGGGATTGAACCCCAGATTTCTTATACAAGAATTAGAAACTTTACCAGTTAAGATAACTGGAACCCACAAGATGCATGACCTTTAAAAAGATCTAATAATCTTAAGAAACCCAAGTAAATCACAAGAAATCAAATAAATGCAACATATCTCATATCTGACCAAAAAATGGAGGAAAGCTAAACATTTAATTTGCCACAAGCATAAAATTATAAAATTTATTTTTTTTGGTCTTTCCCAAAAAAAAAAAAAAGTAAAATTCAAACAGCTGGATCATTTACAAACTTTGATTAATTAATTAAAACAGAGTTTGCAAAATGCACCAAACATAGCATTTTTCTACATGTAAAGTATAGAAGCTATAGTTTACCAGCTGATTGTTTACTTCATTCGCTTTATTCAAATCGTGGTTTCTCACTTTCCTAAAATATCAATAGGGCTCAACAGGAATATGGTTTGATGCCTTTCTGCATCTGTGCACAATCCATATTCTCCCATGCACATACTTCGTTTCCCATACATGTCGTGTATCCATGCAGCATTGCTCTGTGCAACCTCATAACCTAGCTCAAACATCTTTGAATACAAGAATAGCGCAGTGCCCACATCACCTTTTAAGTATGTTTCAGGTGCCCATCTTGATAACAAACTCCATGGTCCACGTTCTGCAACAGATTTGTAGAATCTAATTGCCTGAAATCATATAAAGCTCAATTATTGATTGGTAGATAAATCAGAGTTAGGGCAACTTAATAAGATTCAAGATAGCTGCTAGGAATTTCCATGCAATTCAAATATCTAACTCTCAAAAGGATTGTAAAAAATTTTGATCATTTGGGGGGGGGGGGGGGGGGGTGGGGGTGGGGGAGGGAAGGAAGTACTTTGATAAATCCAAATCCTGTAATTTTTTTTCCTTGGGGAGACAAAGTAGTTGTTAATTAAATTAACTAGTATGTGACTCCGTGCTACTGCACGTGACTGGTTAATTGTAATGATACTATTGGCCAATTTTTTTTTTTTATTATCACACGGATAATAAAATTAAATCAAACAATGAAAAATATATATTGCATTTTATTATTTAAGTAATGCTATTGGTATTTTTTTTTTTTTTTTTTGGTTTATCATACATATGATAGTATTAGATAAAACAATGAATAAAAAAAAAGAGAATATTGCATTTATTATTTAAAATATATAAAGGGACATTAAAAAATAAAAACTTATCATTGAGTTTGGAATCTTCTTGGAGACACCAATGAAGCGCTAACGTATGAGAGTGTAAAGTGTGCAGGTAAGATGTTCAATTTATAATCTCCATAAAAGTGTGCAGGTAAGATGTTCTTACTTAGGTTAATGAGCATTATTATTGTGGTTTTCTTGACTTTTGTGTTAAATGTTAATGCATCATTTATTTGGGCACAAAAATTAGAAAATTTAGATAAGATACATGACACAAAATTGGAGTTAAATTTATAATTTAATTAGATTTCTTTTTTGAGTTTTGGTTAGGACAAGTGGCACAAAATTAAGAATCTAATTGAAATCTAATTGGATTTTCTCTCTACTTCACCTATTATTATATATATAGATTGGTCAAAGGCATTTACTATCTTGCCATTAAATAACTTGTCAAAAAGAACAGTTACAATAACAAAGCCTTAACTCCCAAACTTTCGGTTTGGTTGTTGATTCTTAACAAATTAAATAATTATCAAGGTTGTGAGTTCCAGTTAGTTCAATTTGTAAAGTTTTTGATGGTTAAATAAGAGATCTGAGGTTCAATTCCTGCTTACATAAAAAATTGATTAGTATCTTGGTCTGATGATAAAGAGTATCATTAAGAGTGGACGTCATAGGTTGATACTCTGTCAAAAAAAATAAATAATAATCAAGGTTAGTTCATCTATTCATTTTCTCTATTCTATCCTATACAAACGCTCTATCACCTTCTTAATTAGCAAGTAATTTTTAACTATTTCTACTAATAATATTATTAAAGATCTTTATCTTTTTTTTTTTGGTCATTTTTTTAATTTGAATCAACCCACTCTTATTTACTGGCACATTACTTACTCTCCTTTATATATATATATATATATGAACAAACTATATATCCTAATCAAATCTTCCTCGTCTTTTCATTAATATAAGCTACTATTATTTTAAATGGATTTCTTTAGTTTGAATTATATCTTTCTATGTATGTCTGTTTATTTTTAAATATTTTTAATAATTCTAAATATAATTGCAAATGCTAGTGATAATTGGTAGTACTTATTTATGAGTTGATTTCACATTGGCCCAATTAATTCTGCCATGTTTATCTTAAGTTTTCGAAATCAGGACCCAATTACTTTCCATGGGCAATCAACAACACACCCAGGCAATGTGCTAGCTCTCCTTGATTTTTTTTTTGTTGGTTGTTGTTGATGATATTTTCCAACACGTCACTTGAATCAAATTCTAAACGTGGTAGGGATATATTAATTTCTCAAGGAAATCATCCTTATAATTAGGTAGTATATATGGAGAGAAATTCATAAGGATGATTCCCTTGAGAAATTAGTAATTGATCCAGAAGTTACATGAATTCACAATTTTTTCTTCTCCTTACTCTTATAACGAGAGGAGGTGTTATTTGAACTAAAACTGGCTTATAAGTTATAACTCCTTTTAAGAGATAATTGTCAAAAAGAAAAAGAAAAATCAACAGGAAGACAGATATCTTAGTACATTAGAAATATAAAGTTTGTGAAGCATAAAAAACAAGCAAATGACGATAAAAGAATGTGATCAAATTGAATTTACCATAGGAAGGTTCTTCTTAGAAAGCCCCTCGCCCGTACGAAACATCTTTGCTAACTGGTAGATTACCTCTGGTTGACCCGCATTAGCAGCCTCTATAAAATATTTAAATGCTATCTTCACATCCTTCTTTACCTCAATCCGTTTTAGATACGTTACTCCTAGGTTATAGTGGCCGCGAGGATCATGCAAATTAGCGGCCTTTGCAAAGTACTCTATTGCCTGTAATAAAAATGATTAATATAACGAGTGGTGGCAAAAAACTGTCCGGCTTGTACGTAAACAGCTTCAAATCACATTTTTTCGGAGTACAACTTTGTTAAACATGTAGTTCTTTTTTTGAAATAAAAAAATTTAAACAACCCCATTTTCCAAAAAAAAAAAAAAAACAGAAAATATAAATTGTATCAAACTATATACACGCATGTTACAACTTGCAAGTATTATTCAAGTGAGGATCAAGGAAATGTTTTAACTTTTGTGTAGAAGAGCTATGAATAACTCTTACTTTGGTGTAATTCTTCGTGTCTACTCCATAGCCTTTGACATACAAATAGCCCAACCCATTAAAAGCTGAGAAAAGTAGTTGTTTGGAGGCAAGGGTGAGGCATTCAAGTGCTTTAGTGTAGTTCCTCTCAACCTCAGCTCCTCGTGCATACATCTCCTAGTAGTTCCATAGACCTAGGCTCCCCCTCCTCCATAGCCTTGAGAAACCATGACATAGCTTTGGCATGGTCGCACCTTAAACCTTTGAGACCAAAGAAGTAAAAGAAGCCAATCTTGTACATGGCTTCAGCATTCCCATTGAGTAGTGCTTGGTGTTTTAACATCTGGAACTCCTCGTCATCCTCCCCTAGGAGCTTCCTTAGTGCATCCTCATTCTCTTCTGCTCCATTGTTAATCCTCATTGGTTCAATCACAAATGAATCTTTCGATATCCGGAAACTGTTTTCAGCTGCTTCCGCTAATTCAGCATAGAGCTTAACCGCTTTATCATACATCTGTAAACAAAGCAAAATCAAGGTCAAAATGCGCAATTGGACCCTAACTATAGCTCATAGGCAATTTTAGTCATAAAGTCTAAGGTGATTGCTTTTAGTCATTATAAACTTTTATTATTATAAATTTTTTAGAAACATACCCACAAGGAAGAGAGAAAATGAATTTTAACATAAAGTTATTATGTAAAAACTCAAAGCTTCGAAGAAGAAGAAAACTAAATAGAACTTAGTTTTCTTATTGACAAGTAAAAGTGATTACAAGCAACTGAGAATATAGATAGAAATATCTAATTCCTTATATATAGAATTATGGAAAAGAAAGGAGCAAAAACTAACTAACTAACTTCCCTGATTAAGTGGGAAAACAATTTTAATCTAACCACTAATCACAAGCTAACACCTGGACTTAGTTAATAACAGAAATGGGAACTAATCTATCTAGGTGATACGGCAGTGTTTTACTAAAACAATTACTAAAGAGATTACAAAATGGTGTCGTGTCAATAAGTGCCATAAGCTTCTCATTTACATAAAACTACTTTGCTTCTTCTTTAGTCTTCTTTTGCGTTTTGTGCTATGGACATGTATCTCAATTTTCAACACATTATAAACTTAGTTCACTGCAGAGTAATAATGTGTCAAATTTTAGTTTAGCCACGTGGTCTAAGGAATTAGCGGACTAAATGGCATATGTACTAAACTTTAGATAACCAAAATTAATCTAACTAAATAATTAAAGCTAAAAACTCGTTTTACACAATACATGATAAATTCCAGAGTTTGATATTGTTTTTAAGTTATGTTCTTGTAACAATTCATGTTGACAAATGTTCATAGTATGCTTGGACAAAATTTTTTTATTGAAATAATTTATTTTAAAAAATAAATTATATATATATATATATATATATAAAGTGAAGACTTAAAAAAAAAAAAAAAACCTATAGATTAGTTAAGAATAATAAATAAGCGGACATGCATGTTAAGCTAAAATAAACAAATCTATACTATTGCTTTACAAAAATAACATAAATTTGATTCTAAATTAATTATATAAAAAAAGACCTACATAAATTGTACTTGGTGTAATAACTAGATATTTTTACATTAGTAAGTAGAATCATGCCTTTAAAAATAAAATAAAAAATTGAAGTTTTAATGTGCAAAAACCATACATATAATATATTGAATACGTTACTACTTTGTCGTAGATTTTCTTACATTTGGATATTGCTTCACAATTACATTAATAACTTGTTATTTTTCAAACTGATCTTTATTATTACTATTACTAATATTTTGATAGGTGTATATGATATAGAATTTCAAACTATAGTTTTTTTTTTTTTTTTCAATAGACCAAGTCATTAATCAATTTCAGTAGGTAAGATTTGAATTTCATATCACAAGTTAAAAAATGAAAGATTTTATCGCATAACATAAATTCACTTTTCAAATGAAAATTTTCAAAAAAAAAAGTAAAAACCCCTCGACGCTCACTCACAGCATGGCGCTTGTAGGTATAAGCGAGGGCCATGTTGGACTGCATGTTACCGCCATTGGCAGCGAAGTGACGGAACAGTAAAGCTTTGTATTTGTTCCTCTCTCCCATCATTCCCGTCCCGTACAGAAACCCTTGCACCGATCTCGATCGCGTGCGCATGCATGTCCCTCAGATGTGGCTGCATCGATCTCCGACACAGCCTCCTCCATCACCCGCGCGTAGCCCGAGCTCGCCGCCGAGACCATCTTGGCGACTCCAGAGGTGTACATCGAATCGAGCTCCGAAACAGAGACAGGATTGGCGTAGCTGGAGTCAGGCTCGAAGACTGAGCTCCAGGAGCCAGGGTCGAACTCGTCCCACTTAGCCAAGTAGTCATCAGAAGAGGATGTGGCGGTGACTGAGAGAGGATATAGAGAGAAAATTAGGAGAGAGAGAGTATGAGATTTTGGATTGCCTTAGGCATTGTTTTGATTGATCAATGATGTTCGAGCAGTAGAAGAAGAGGAGAAGAAATTTTAGGATTTCTGGGAATGGGTAAAATATGTCGGAGAGACATGGTAGTTATCAAAATTATTGACATAATTCATAAAAAAAAATCACTGATGTAGATTTTTGACTGTTCCATGCATGCAGATACCATCTCTGTACTAAAAGTTGGAGCAACGCGTTCGTTTGGCACAACTTTTTTTTTTTTGGATAAGCACAGTTTTGTCTTTTGTACGTGGACTCGTTTGTCTAATTTGTATCGCTACTGAATTTTCAAGGAAATTGAGCCTATTTTAAGAATCCTAATGCAGCATTTAGCAAAAACTCCAAATACCACATGCCAAGTAACAGGCGAGTGTTTGTTTGTTATGCCATAGTTTTGACTTTGAGTACCTTATTTGCTAAATATGAAAAGATTAAGGGGTTAGGATTTCAAGGGTTATTAATTTGGTTTGTTTATAATTGAATGTGGAAGTGTGGGTGAGATGTAGGATGGGTTCTCAAGGATAAATGGCATAGGGATTGATTGTAATGGCCATAATATTTTAGAATGGATCGGAGCTAGCTAGAGAGAAATGTTGACATGGCGATGGCATTAAGGTTTGAGTGCATGCATGAGTTGAAAGATGGAATGGGTTGTAACTACTTTAAAAGAGTCACTTTTTTCCAATTGAGACCTGTTCTAGGGAGTCTCTTTCTCAAAGTAAAAGATTATAAAATCTATCAACAATTTAGCACTCAATGATTGGAAAATAGGTTACATGTACAGAAACAAGTTGTGAACAACCAACTCAGGGTTTGTGTGTTCCATGATTGCCTCTCCCATTGGTGGTCCTTATGTCGGAGCTCAAGGTTAGTATGACGTTTAATTTTTTTTTTTTGAGAATCTATGACGTTTAATTTGTTATGCTAGTTTAAGTGATTTACACTTATTCAAAGGCAATTATCTAACTTCAAGGGAGAGGTTATAGGTTTGGCAGTGCCTAACTTAGCTTGATATGACTTTTATGTGAAGTGTCCAAGTTAACAACGAGAATTATAAGGAAATAACCTAAATTAACAAGTTTAAGATAAGAAAACCTATTCAAAGTGATATGCACTTGACTTGATAATAAGCCGTTTCACAAACTTACGAGCATGAGAGTCTCTTACAATCCTACACATTTTTTTTTCTTTTTATAGGAAAACTAAAACTTTGTTAATTAACAAAAGACGACATCATGATGAAGAGTTTGTTCCAAAAAATAAGGACTCTTTTCCATCTAAACTAAATAATCAACAATGTTAACAACATGTTTAGCTAAAATATAAGCTAGTCTATTTCCTTTCCTAGGCACATGAGCAAACCTTACATAACGAACCTCCTAGCAAGAGTCTAGAATTCCATACACAATAAGAGCTACCACAGCAGGGGAAGGAGATAATCCAACAAGAACGCGATAGACATTTAGAGAATCACCTTCTAAATTAAATTCATGTAATTCCACATTCATTGTAAACTGAAGGCCACCTTCAAAAGCTTTTGCCTCAATGTTTTGATACAGATTGTTTTGATAAAAAAAGGGCAAAATTTGCCAAACAATATAATTCTGGAAACATTTTAGGTGGATGACATGAGTTCAAAGTTAATTAGTTATTTGGACTGTTTTTTGGATGTCAATTTCAAGAAACTCGACTTCTAGCCAAAATTGATTATAGTAAACTTGTCTTCCAGCCAAAATCGCTTTTTTTTTTAATCCATTTTCGGTAGGAAGTTGAGTATAGTAAACTCGACTTCCACTGAAAGTCGATTTTGTTGTACTCGACTTCCACTGAAAGTCGATTTTGCTGTACTTGACTTCAAAAAATAGTCCAACTAACTAATTAACTTTGAATGCATGCCATCCGCCTAAAATGTTTCCAGAATTATACTGTTTGGCAAATTTTGCCATAAAAAAGAGATGATACTTTGGATTTCTGTGACTAATTTTGTGTTTTAGTGTGCGTTTAGATACCGTTTATTTTGTTGAAAACTAAAAATTGAAAATATTGTAACAAAATAATTTTTAAATATATGAATAGTATTATGAGATCCATTTTTAAGGAAAGTTTTGTTGAAAAAAGAAGTATGTGGGTTCTGTAAATAGTACACGAGACCCACTACAATCTTGAAATATGCTTCTCCCAAAAAAAAAAAAAAAAAAAAAAAAACAGACACAAACGCGCATGGCCAAAACGCAATCCAAATGCGCCTTCAATGTTGAAATATCTCTCCCTATTTATACTCGAGGCTCAGATAGTTAGCCTTGTCCTTCTGCTAGTGTCATGTTTTTATTGCTTCCATATATATAAATTGGGTCCGGTTAATGTGTGCCCTTAGGGCACACATTAAGCTTTTCACTTGTGGAAATTTTTTCTCAGGAATTGAAAAAGCTGTCAATACTTTTTCAATTCTCGAAATTTTTTTTTCCAAAAATGAAAATTAATGTGTGCCCTTAGGGCACACATTAGTAAAATCCATATAAATTTTGGCTGAAATACCCTCTAGTAACTGCATCAATCTCAAGGTAACTGTTTGTATTCACGTGCATCTCACGTGCACCCATTTAGACAAAACCACCCGAGATAATCGGTATGTTAATTTGTTACTCGTCTCCTACATGGCAATCACGTTGCCAGTCTCCTACATGGCCTACTCTTATCTTGCCAGAGGTGCAATCAATAAAATTAAGGAAAATTTATATTTTACCACCTAAACAATATCCAAAATTATACTTTACACCCTATACTCCTATACTTCTCGAATGAATGTTTTGCACCATAAATTATGACTATTGTTACATTTTATACTCCAACATTATGTTTGTTATTTACTCAGAAGAAAATTCAAAATTTATGGTGCAAAGTGTAATTGATAGTTTAAGATGGTAAAGTTTAATTTCTTATTTATTTTTTAAGGAATTGAGAAAATGAGCAATTGAGTCTTTTTAAGCGGTATCATACTTTTCCATTCAAGTTAACCCCAAACTTAATGTTAGGGTGCAAAGTGTAACGAGTGTTATTGTTTGGAGTGCAAAAAGTTCATTAAAAAATTTTAAGGTACAAAGTGTAATAAATGATATAGTTTAGAATGATAAAATATAATTTCTCCTAAAATTAAATATTTGGTATAACGTGCATTACATGGTGGACAAAATTTAGTTACAAAATTAGTTGTAACTTTAGACTACAAACTTACTTAATATCCTTTTATTGAAGATGAATTTTGACAAATCCAACATTAGATTATATTTTCTTCTTATATCCTTTATACTTGCAAATTTCAAGAAAATTAAAGATTAATAATTATATCATTAATAAATTTTTTAAATTGAAAGTTTTTATAATTTAAAATTATGCATAAAATATAAGTTTATAAATTATATAATAAATAATATCCGATTGATACAAAATTTAAGATGTGTATTAAGAGCATAAAAAATATGCAATTAATGATTAGATTTTTAAAATATGTTGTAATATTTATTTTACTGAGTGAATTTATAGCTTTAAGTTATAACTAATTTTGTAACTAAACTTTATCATTTCATGACAATCTAAAAAGCCCATACACATATAATTTTAGTACAAAGCAAATGTACATTCAAATCGGAATAAAATAGGTAGGACTTCAACTTCCAGTAAAATCTCTTGTTTTTGAATAACATATTTATGTTCAAATCTCACCCTATACCAAATATCAAGTGATATGTTAGTTAAAAAAAAAAAATGATATGTTAGCTTTTTCCTATATAAAATGGTAACGACTAACGAGGGAGGAGTAGCAATGCGCCAAACTTTCAATTGTGTACTAGTATAAAAAAAAATAAAATAAAAATAAAAGGCTAGATTAGATTACCAGGTTTTTGTTTGTTTACTCATGAGTTTGGTTTATAATATTAGCTTCTTCATTCAAATCGTCGTCTCTCACAATGTCAATTGAGCTCAAGCTTTCCCGTGCAAGTCGTATCTATCACCCTTCGGTAACTCATCTCATCTCACTCTCTCTCGTTCTCTATATACACAGATACCTACTATTTCTGTCTCTCTCTCTTTCTCTCTCTATTCTCTAAAAAGATGAGTATTGGAATTCCAGGAACCTCTGGAGGGAAAAATCATAGTAAAATCTTCTTCTTCCATTTCTCACTATGGTGTTCGTCTCACTGTCAATGGATCCGTCAATTTGCAGGTGAGTTTGAATCAATCCTCCGTTTGGTTCCCCAGAAAAATGACGGAAAATATTGTTTTTTAACGAGATTCGTATTTTTTTCCCCCCTATTTCTCAGCAACCAAACAGAGCTATTTCTCTTTTCGTTTCTCTATCATAGTAAAATCTCAACTGAAATGCCTTTGTTTGTTTGAAGATTCGTGGAGGATCGGCTGGAATTATTGAGTCCTTATATGGTGTTGTCAAGCCTATCTCCATTTTGTAAGTTCAATCTTTGAGAAGCCCTAATTTTGCGAAGTTCATATTTTGAAGCCATAACTCAATTATACCTTTCAGTTTATGTGAATTCTGGTTCCTATATAATGTGTAATTGGCGGTTTCTGTGTTTATTTTTCGTCTATGTTAATTATGTTTGTGATGATTTGTAATGTAATAAACTATTAATATTAATAGCTATTCCATTGAGCTACTTAGTTGATTGTTTCTTTCATGATAGTTAACTTTTATGTTTGCCTCATATGGAGATTTGTACAGATAATTTGTTTTCTCTTACTTCGAAACAGAAATAAGAGTAAAGAGGTTAGACCTTCCGGGAAGATTGGTTCGGGTACAACAGAGGTACCACATCTCCGGGAAACTATTCTTTTTTTTTTTTTTTTTTACAATTCTTTCCCTTGAAATTGATAAATTACCAATTGTTCCAAAAGTTTAAGCGGTTAGAAAATGGAAAATTTAATTACTTTACCTACCATTACTTTCACACACTCTCTTACATGTGAACCATATTCTCTCTTGATAATTGGGGTCCAACACGTGATTTTTAAATTTTTTTTTAAATGAGTGTTAGAGTAGAGATAGGGTTCGAACTTAAGACCACTTGTTCTGATACCATGATAAATTATTGATTATCCCAAAAACTTAAGTTATTAGGACATTGTGAATCTAGTCGTTTGATTAAATATTCTACCAGACACAATATTATGATTTCAAAAATGGTGCAGCAGCAGCACTACTGATGAAAGAGTTTAACTTTAAGGTCTTCTTTAATTGGCCTTTTCTATACTTTATCTTTAGAAATGTGCAATGTTGTATCCTTGGGTATTGGGACTCAAGTATTAGTTATAAGTCTCCTAGGTTCTGCTATGGAAGCTCTCTCCTCTTCATGTGTGGTGTGAACTTCCCTTTTTATTCCCACCATGAATTTTGAATGCTTCTGTATAATTCTAAAATTTACTTAGGTAACATATTTTCTAGCTTAAATGTTCTGTCAGCTTCTCTTAAAAAAAAAATAATTAAAGGGTTGAGTTACTTTTTTTCTCCTGTCTGGTTTACGTCTTTAGTAGCCTTATCTTTTCCGCTCTCTTTCAAAGTCATGCTAAATGCATTTTGGTTTTGATCTTTGGTTTAGTTTGTTATTTGTTACAGATTTGTGAATTGCATATTCCTGTTGTATCCTCGGTAATTTATAATTGTTCATGTATTGTGGCAGATACCATTTTCCATGTTTTTGAGACAGCCAGGAAAAGACAACCTAGAAAGATTTTATGAGACCTTTCATGGAGCCAATATCAGTGCTCAGGTGAGTGTTTTTGTCTTGATAGAATCTCTGCAGGTTCACCTTTGTGTTGAAAGTACCATTTGTGTTTGTCTCTCTTTTTCCTCCCTTATTTAGGCATTGGTTTTCTTATACATTTAAGTGACAGTGGCTGATTAACAACACTTTTGATAGTATTTGGTAACTGTAGATATAATAAGAGGATACCTACATAAAGCATTATCTGCAACAGTGGAGTTCATAGTCGAAAGTGATAAAGGTATGATTCAGTCTTAGTCTTTCTTTTATGTTATCTAGATAATAAAATTAAGTTACTTTTTGTTATGCTGTCGGCAGATGATCTTCTCGAGCGACCAGTTTCTCCTGAAATGGTTATCTTTTATATTACTCAAGACACACAAAGACATCCACTACTTCTTGAATTAAAATCAGGTGTGCTTCTTATCACATTCCTCTGCTATCCCTTTCTCTTGTTTTTTTTTTTTTTTGGTCCATTAACATTTGAAGTACTAATTTCAATTTATGTGGAATGCTGGGAATGTTTGTCTTTTTGTTTTTTCATGCATTTAAAAGGCCACATACTTGAAAGCCTAGATGCATTGCAGAAAAAAATTCTTATCTAGGTGTCCTCTATTTTTACCCTCTCTTTGATTAGTATTGAAATTATGGTAATGACATTATCTGAGAATATAGTAATGACATTATCCCACTTCTGATAATAGAAGTTACTGAATAGGTGGATTCAGGGTGACAGGAAAGATGTCCACTCAATGTTCTTTATCAGATCCCATCACTGGTGAACTAACTGTAGAAGCGTCTGCAGTTCCCATTTACTCCATTGACATTCATTTGCTCCGTGTAGAGTCAATTCTTCTTGGGGAGAAAATTGTAACTGAAACATCTCTGATTCAGAGTACCCAGGCATGTGACATTTTACATCTTTTTAACTTATTTAAAGTTAGTTAATATTATATTTAACATGCTATATAATTTCTTTTCATTTGTTAGATAGCAGATGGAGATGTCTGTCATAATATGACTCTGCCCATCTATATTATACTTCCTCGCCTTTTGACTTGTCCAACAATCTTAGCTGGGTGAGTTGCTACGTGCTAGTTATAAGTAATTGTTCTCAAATCTTATCTGAATACATTTTTGTAAGAGTATTTTTTTTTTAACAAGTTTTTGGCCCCAAGGGGGGAGGAAATTTGTTATAGCAAAAGCCAATTATATTGCACTTTTAAGTGTGATTACCAATTGAGCTCAATGAGAAATTTATTTCCACTAATTTTGTCAAAGCGAGCATTAGCATCTTGGCTTTTCTTTTATGAAGAAATACTTTTCCATGAACAAATGGCAATTGAGTATGAATATGACACATGCCAAGACTATAAGGCTTTGGGGAGCCCTTGTGCCAATGAAGAGGCACATCCAATCGAAAACCTTTTTGGTCCAGGGTTATGAATAGATAAAAAATAAAAAATAAGTCTTTTGCTCTGTGGTTAATTATCCATGGTACTTGTTGGGCCTTATTGATTTGTAAGTCTTATTCTTATAGTGAGTGTTTTATATGATTGATTTTGATATATTTTATTCAAGGGTTAGCAGTACTTCACACTAGGGTTTTTTGTTTATAAAAGTTTGTAACTCTTTTATTGAATTACTGTTTGATACCTTGCAATTTACAGATTTTCTTGGTTTGACATTTGATATTGTGACTTGTGAATGTTTCTTTAATTTATCCTGTCAATTTATTTCTCTGATTTCCTGCACCTCCATTCTTCTTCAAACCTGCAATCAGATCTGGAAACCACTCCTTACTGCATAGAAATCTCAATTTACCCAAAGCACAAGGAGTGTAGCGCCTCTGATTACTGAAGTGAAGTGCGTTCACTAAAAATGTGTGCTTTTTAGCGCTTTGTGCTTTGGACTTTTTGGAAAGGTCCTAAGTGCCAAAGAGAGAGCTCTTTTACTTTTTTTGGGGAATGTTTTCAAGCTTGGCCCTTTAAAGGAAAAATTCTGGGCATGTTCTCTCTTTCCTCATTCTTCCCCCTAAAGAAAAGCAATGTCTCTTTCTTCTTCTTTTTTTCTTTTATTATTTTTGTTGGGGGGGGGGGGGGGGGGGTCTCCAGTCCTTTTCCCCGCTTGTCGCATTTGCACTCTTTAACTTAAAAACAAAGCACTGATTTTTTTATGTTTCACTTTCACCCCAAACATAGCATGATTTGTGTTTATTGTTATTTATATTATTTCGTACATGACAAATTAGTTACTTGCACAATGCTCTATCAATTTTAGCTAATGGGCCAAACATATTTTAGTATTTATATTCTTTTAACATTTTCCCCCTTATATGTTAATATCAATTATATTTGAAAATGAATGCTTTACTTCAATTAGGTGTGGGCTTGTGCTTAGGCTCTAAGCAGAACTACACTGACCATGCCCAACCCCGTTTCGCATCAAAAAACAAATCCTATCTATCCAAAATACAAAATCAGTGTACAGAAACAGCCCATTATACCGACCATGCTTCCCTTAAAAACCCTAAAATCCGAAGCTTTTCCTTACCCTTACCCACCACACCATGTTTTAAAACCTTATTCTCTGTTATTCAGATTTGAATGACATAACAATCAATTATAGACTAAACACATTTGATGCAATGGAGTTGGTTTTTAGCCTACATGAAGGCATTTGCATATTGATAAATGTGGTTTTAGTTTTGTGTGACCCATGATAGACTAAAGATTCTTATGATTATATTTAGGATCAGTGTTTCAAAATGCATGCAATCTTTATTGTGACCATGCAACAGCATGAAGCCTAATCTGCATATGATAGAATTTTGTGGCTTCTTGCTATATTTTTGAGGAATAAGCTTTTCTCAAGGGCGCCCCCCATTTCTTCTCAAGTTATTCTTTTTTTTCTTAAATAAAAAAGGGGGTGGGAGGTGAATTCCCTAAGGGAGTTAGGAAGTTTGAAAAGACAACTGTATATGATTTCTTTGATTGGTTCAACACTTTTAGCCATTAGAATTTGCCTGTTTGTCCTAGGAACTAGAATTTAATAGATCATATAAATTCATGTGTTGTGTGTGCTTTGTACTTAAGAAAGGGTGATATAGATTATTTAGGCAAATCAGCAAGTTGGCAACTAAACGTTAGTTAACACATGAGAAAAAAAAAAAAAAAAAAAAAAAAATCAAAGATGGGAACATTTAAATTTATTTTTTAGTTCTGATATCTTTGGTGTTCCTTTTCCTGGTAACAATTGGTCTTGTTAAACAGAACAATGATGGTAAACCAGAGCTGCCATACCTTCTAAATGGAGTAGATTTCAGCACATGTTCTTCACAAATATATGCAGATGATGTGCTCTGTGGTTCTTCTACTGCCAGTATTGTATTTATTAGATACAACTGAAACTACTAGTAGTGTTGACTCCATTTTTTAATTATACCTGCAGTCCATTTTCAATCGAATTCAAAGTTTCTGTAGTCATAAGCTTTCAGTCACAGCTATATAAATTGCATCCAAAATCTGATCCCACAACCCCTACGCTTTGGGTAAGCATCTTTTAGTTTTATTACTAAAGCTGGTCATTTGTGTTTTTTAATCGATGAATGGCCCTAAATTGTTGTCTGAAGTTGTGATTACTCATATTTCAGACGGCAATGGAATCTCTGCCACTTGAACTGGTTAGAACAAGGTAGGATGATTTGCGCAAAGGCAACAATTGATGGAGAGACGATGGTCATACATCAAGAACCTTGTAGATTGAGAAAATAAACTCACTATTGATTTTAATTTCCCTTTCATTAGGAACTGCTTCTTAATCCATTTGTATGTAATCAATGTAAAAAGCTCAATACTTAAATTAACTATTCACAAACCCTTGCGTGTGATAATTTTTGTTTTGTTATTTGGAAAGTTTGAATGATAATATATTATTTCTTCAAAAAAAATAATGATAATATATTATTTGGAAAGTTTGAATGATAATATATATTAGGATTTATTTGCTATAATAAGTTTTTTTTTTTTTTTAATATTTACATTTTGGTTGGTTTAACAAAAATAGTTAACTACAACTTGAAATAATTCAATAAATAGTAATGGATTCCATGATCATACATTTCGTGATATCAAAGTATATTATTGGAGACTTGTTTTAAAATAGGTAATAGAATTGGTGCAGTGGTACGTAAAGATGACAAAGATGCCGTAGATTCTGATATTGTCTTTTTTTTTTGGTAAACTATTCTGATATTGTCGTTGGGTTATTGGAGATGCTAGGTGATTCTGATATTGTCGTTGGGTTATTGGAGATGCTAGGTGATTGTAATTGATTGGTGAAAGATTTTAAAATGGCTAGGGTAGATTTAGTGAATTTGTAATTCAAAATGTCAGAATTCGCTTGATTGAAGCACGTAATTCAAATGGAAGACAATATAATACAACCTCCTTAAATCTTCTAACGATTGCTGCTGTCATTTTCTGGGACTTTAATGTAGAAAGCTTATATCGTGATATAGTTGAAAATAAAACCTCAGGATTGCAATGAATAAGTAAGAATTGTTCAAGTTTTATGTCATTGCAATATACTTTGCCTTTTTTCATATGGCAAAGATGGTTTTATGAATGTATATATTAATATCACCATTATTTCATAATTCATATACATGAAAAATAAATTACATGAAACAGTATTTTTTTTTGGTTACAAACGGAATACCAATTGATTGAAACCTCTTTCTCAAAAAAAATTGATTGAAACGAATGTAAACAAATTTCTTTAAGTTACCTTAGAAATTCAAAGGGAAAAAAAATAAAAATAAAACTTTTACATAGCAGTAACATAACCACTTTTGACCTATTTAAGACATGCCATGGAATTTATTTCTTATTGATAACCATACAAAAGGCAACAAACTAGCAAGAGAATAAACTTTCCCTTTACTTAAATAGAGATGACCTAACAACTATAAATTTTTTTTTAAAAAGTTACTCGTTATATACAATGTATGTTCTATGCTACATCAGTTTCTCAAAAAAATGTTCTACACTACATCTCAAAACTATTTGTTTCTCTATTGAAGAGAAAAATACTCCTAGTTTTCAAGGTATGTTCTATTCTGCCTCTCAAAAATTATTATTATTTCTCTATTTCATAAGATAAATCAACATCATAGCAGATTTCAACTATGCTCTGTTATGCACATCATTGCAAATATATATAATTTTTTATTTTTTTTTTTATGTTTATTTCCATTCTAACAACAGTTCAGCTGAATCGAATACAAACTATTGATAATATTGTCAATTAAAAAATGAGCTACAATCTTATCAAGCAACTTTCTGATCAAAAAGAGAATTGGAAAGAAAAAAAGTCCGAGTTTCAAGAGTGTGGCATGCTGTCAACCGGAAAAAATTCAGAACTGATCACTTTTGGACATGGTTCTTATAGATGAACGGATTAGATTTGAATATCAAAATTTATTTTTATTATGTACACTGTAAGATATTAACATCTTAAAACTATTATTTCGACTAACAAAAAAGAGTTTCTAATTTCTTTTTAAATAAATTATGTTCCAAATTACTTAACCAACTATTGGACCAGTAGAAAACGATCACGGTCAAGTATCTATTGTCCCAATGAGAAATATTGATATCATAAGACATAAATGCAGAGTAAGCTATATAATGTTCCTACAATAAAAAAAAATAAAAATTAAAAAAAATTGTTAAATAATATTACTTTAAACTATTTATAACTCATACACTTTTGCATCCAACAAAGGAATCAAAATAATAATTACTCTGTGGGAACTTGCAACAGATCAAATTGAGGATGATTTTTATACCAACAATCCGAGACCCTTTGTTGTAGTAAGTAGACTAGTAGTAACATCTACGATTGTGAACATATTTCGAGGTAATATATTTTTAAAAACATATCTGCTCATTTAGATAATTAACTATTTTCTTTTATTAAATACAGTAGAACACTATTTGTCATCTGCAAGTGCAACAAAAGTGTACATAAATTTAGAAAAACCTGAGACTGCAACCTTGATTGAGAGGTAATGTTTTATCTAATAGATTAATTTAATTTAATATCAATCTTCATATATAATAATTATTAACTATTTTTTAATTCTATTCTTCTATCATGAAAGAAATAAGGAACGTATTTGAATTGAAGGAATTCCTCAACAATTCATGGAACAAATACCACATGAGAAAAAAAAAAAAAAAACACAAAAAATAGGAGGACAATCAAGAAAAAATATCCTTGGAATGGGAGTCTAATGATAAGGTACTCAACAATTAATATTAAGTAACATTATAATTTACACCAATAGTATAATTACTTTTATAAAAAAAAAAAAAAAAAAAAAAAAAAAGATGTCAGTTAAGGGTGTTCGTGATGCGGTTTTGGGCCATTTTAAGTATTGTACTCTACGGTGTGTTTTGGCCAAATTCATAACCGCACCTCAATTTTGCGGTACATGTATGGTGCAGTGCAGTGTACAAAGTATGGTTGGTTGGTTTTGAGATAGTATATTTTTAAAAATGTCATGGCTAATTTCTAATTTACTATTAATCATGATATTAGTAAATTTTTTTCCTCAAAAATAATAATGACAATATGATAGTAAGTTTTTTTTTTTTTTAAATATAACCTGTGACAAAAAATAACACAAATATATATATATATATATATATATATAAATCATGACAGATTGATATTAAACTAAAAGGACAACAAATATATGGTGTATACAAAACAAAACAAAATAATATTAAACTTCTAAATTTTTGATTTTGTGAGAGTGAGATGGAGAAGTGAATGATGCTTTAAACTTTTGATTGTGTATCTAATCAAAGCAAAATCGTTTTAGCATGAAATTGAAATGAACTAACGCTAGGCTGATCACTTATTTCATATATTATCAAATTATTAATATATATTTAATATAAAATAAATAAATATATATGGGTGTGGTGTAGTGCAGTTTTGTGCGGTTTTATGAGAAAACCGCACAATGCGGTGCATTTACTTCATTTTATGGGTTGTTTTAGTCGGTTTGAGTACGGTTGTGAAATTTGAGCAATTTGGTGAACACCCCTAAATTGTCAGTTGCAATTTGAAAAAATATTTTAGGGTAAACTACATATTTGGTCCCCATAATTTATACCATATTTTAATTTAATTCTTAATCTTTCAATTGTGTCAATTTGGTCCCTAAAATTTTAGTGTTGGGTTAATTTAGTCTCTGCTGTTATATTTTGGATGAACATTGTGGACATAACAAACAGCCAAAATAAAATTTTAGTTTATTGTCATATCAACATAAGCTAAATTTTTATTTTGGCCATTAGACATATCGTAAATTTTCATCCAAAAGATAATGGTAGAGACTAAATTAACACGGTATTGAAAGGTTAGTGGCTAAATTGACATAATTAAAAAGTTAGGAATCAAATTGAAATATGGTGTATAGGATAGGAATCAAATATGTAGTTTATCCAATATTTTATTAGGTGAATGAAAATTAATAAGGATGTCAACTATGTATTGTTTAGTAAAACAATGTATAAAAGCGGGTTCCAGTTAGCTCAACTGGTAAAGTTTCTGATAGTTGAATAAGAGATTTGGGGTTCAATCTCCGCCTACACCAAAAACTGATTGGTGTCTTGGTCTGATAATAAAGAACTATTATCAAGAGCGGACGCCATATGTTGTAACTCTCTAGAAAAAAAAAGTGTAAGACAAAGCATTTTAAGAGAGAGAGAGAGAGGAGTTATGTTTATTGAGTGAGCTAATGGAGTTAGAAAGATTTTATACTATTCTAAATTAAAATACTATATAATTGATTTAAAAAAATTAGTCTCCGAAAAAAATGTAAAAAAATTTATGTCAATTTTTAAAGATGACGCCACTCAATAGTGTCCCTAACTCACGACTCACACCCTTGCCAAGTCATACGTCGCATGTTTTCAATTTTTTAATGACAAAATTTTAAATGTACCACTTCAGTCTTTAGCTGTATAATTTTGAACGTTTATTAATATCAACATTGATATTAATAAATGTATTAAGAATTATACAACTAAAGTGCTACATTTAAAATTTTGTCCTTAAAAAATTGAAAAGCATCTGATATATGATTTGGCAGATGATGTGAGTAGTGAGTAGTGAGTTTGGGACATTACTGAGTGAGGTTATTTTGAAAAACTTGACATAAATTTTTTTACATTTTTTTAAGAAGATTAATTTTTTAAATCAATAATATTGTATTTTAATGTAGAATAATACTATTAAAATCTTTTCAACTTCATTACCTCACTCAATTAACATGACCTCTCACTCTCTCTCTCTCTCTCTCTCTCAAAATGCTTTGTCTTACACATTACTAGTATTATTTCCGTACGATACACGACTTGATGAAGATTCATATGTAAGCTCAAAAGCCATGACTTTTGAGCGGAGTTATGGCGTGTCTTTGTGTTAGAATCTCTTTCCCTTTCCCTTGTGTGTGTGTTTGTTTCTAAAAAAAAAAAAAATTAAGCTCAAAAATTTTAGAATAATTAAACTATATTATTAAATAAATAGTAATAATAAATTATAAAATAAGTAAATAATTTTAATAAAAAAAAACTACTTTAAATTATGATTGTTTAGAGTTTAGACTTTATCAATGTTTATCTATTTTCATATTTAAAAATTCTCTTTGTACTTTTTGTTAATTTCTTAATATGAGATGTAGTATAAGTTTGATCGTTTCTATTTGGTTTATGTTTAATCTATGTCCTAACCAACACAAACAATAAAAAAAAAAATAGTTCCTTAAGCTTAATACCGATTTTTTCCTAGTGATGGTCTAATTGAAAAACTCAACACACTCACAAATACAATACAATACAATAACCAAAACCCAAAAAAAAAAAAAAAAAAACATTCACAAAAGAGTTCAAAATTTGAATATAAAAAAAAAAAAAAAAATTTACAATAAGTAAGAAGAATTTATTAGATTAAAACATAAGTGTAAGCTGCATTTTGAAAAAAAAAAAAAAAAACGCGACAACAACAACAACGTGGGGTGTCTTGTGTGGGATTTAATTATAGGAATGATTTATTGGTTAAGAAGGATTGTATTGAAAAATCATAATTGAATATATATATATATATATATATATTTTTTTATATGAGTTCTCAAAATTATAATAGATTTTTAGTTGGAGTATAATTTAAATTTCTAAAACTTAGATGATAAAACTTTCTCTAAATTAAATTATTGATTCAATCTTAACCCTTAGTCAAGAGCTTTGTAACTTAATATCTTAATAAAATATTAATTTAATAAGATATAACTTGAGGAAAAAAACAAAAATGTGGGTTGTGTGGGATTTAAGTTTAGAAATATTTTGTAATAGGCTTCTAGTTTAAATAGAATTTAAATTATTGTTAAATCATGCAACTTGAGGAAAAAAACAAAAACAAAAACGTGAGTTGTGTGAGATTTAAGTTTAGAAATCATATACTATATAATAAAAGTTAGACTTAGAAGCTGTGATTACACTAAGTGGCTACTCTCACTAATTAGTAAAAAACAAATTTTTTTTAAAATTATTGTTAAATCATGCAACTTGAGGAAAAAAACAAAAACAAAAATGTGGGTTGTGTGAGATTTAAGTTTAGAAATTATGCTATATAATAAAAGTTAAACTTAGGAGATGTGATTACACCAAGTGGCTATTCTCATTAATTAGTAAATTAATTATATATTTTTTGTTCGGATATATTTTCTCTAAGAATTAATTTATTAATTAGTGAGAGTAGCCACTTGGTGCAATCACAGTTTTTAAGCCTAACTTTTATTATATAGTATATGATATAATTTTACTAAACAGTACATGAAAATATTAAATTATTAGAATAATTAAAGAATTACCGTACACATCAGTAGTGTGATAAAGTCATAAAACCAATAAAGCATATGTCCACATATTATCTTGGAATGTGTATACATTCAATTTAAATTGTTGATACATGAATGTGGCTTACTTTGCTTGCAACACATGGTATCTGAGAACTCTCTAGTACTAGTACTAATTAAACGAAAAGTATGGACAATCTACTTTTCTATGGAATACAAAAACGAAACTTTGTGTATCTTAATTATCTTGATATTGCCTAAAAAGTTTAGCGATTCTCTTTTATCATTTGTGAAAATTTGGATTAGCAATTAATAAGTTAATTCATGTTGTATGTTAATGCTTTGATTTATGGTATAGTTAGTTACACATGTAGTAATAAGTTATAATGGATTAGTGGCATTATTTATAATAGGATAAATTGTAAATTACATCCTTAAAGTTTGTTAGTGTTTGGATTTTTTAATTACTTTGAAATTTCATAATTTGAATTTTACCTCCCAAACTTTAGGGGTGTTTAGATTTTACTCCCTAAAATTTGAGGATATTTGAATTTTACACTCTAAAATTTTAAAATTTGAGGGTATAAAATCCAAACACTTCCAAACTTTAGAGTATAAAATCCAAATTTTGAAACATTAAGGTGTAAAATCCAAATTCCTTCAAACTTTAGGGGATAAATTCTAAATTTTGAAATTTTAGGGTGTCCAAACACCCCTAACTTTACTATCATAATTTGCAATTTACCCTTTACTTTATTTTCTAAATAATTTTTTTTACATCGTCTTTGTTTTGTTGAACAAAAAACAATACTACTAATATAATAACAAGGGAAAATTGCAAATTACACCACTAAAGTTTGGAGGTGTTTGGATTTTACACTTTAAAATTTCAAAATTTGAATTTTACTTTTTGAAGTTTGGGGGTATTTTGATTTTACTCTAACATTTCAGAATTTAAATTTGGACAAAGTTTAGCTACAAAATCGATTGTAGCATTAGGCTACAAACTCGCTCAATATTTCTTTATTGGAGGTGAATTTTGACAAATCCACCATTGGATTGCATCTTCTTCTTATATCCTCCATATTTGCAAAATTTCAGTAAAATTAAAGATCAATAGCTATGTCATCAATAAATTTTTAAATTGCAAGTTTTTGTAATTTAACATTATGCATAAAATATAAGATTATAGATTATATAGTAAATGATATCCGATTGACACAAAAATTGACATGTGCATTAAGAGTGTAAAGAACATGTAATTCAACGGTTAGATTTTTAAAATATGCAGTAATATTTATTTTATTAAGTGAGTTTGTAGCCTAAGGCTACAACCAATTTTGTAGCTAAATTTTACCCTTTAAATTTTACTCTATAAATTTTAGGGATGTTTGGATTTTATTCCCTAAAATTTGGGCGTGTTTAGATTTTACACCCTAAAGTTTTAGAATTTAGGAGTATAAAATCCAAATACTCCTAAAATTTAGGGGGTAAAATCCAAATTCTGAAACGTTGAGGTGCAAAATCCAAATACCCCCAAATTTTAGGACATAAATTCCAAACTTTGAAATTTCAAGGTGTAAAATCCAAACACCCTAAAATTTAATGGTGTAATTTACAATTTACCCTTTATAAAATGTTTAGGATGATCATTGTAGTGTTGTGTGTGATTTATGAAATAGTGATAGTTGTAGTTATTAAGTATTTATTTATGGTCTTTTAAGTTCATAAAAACTTTCATATGCCTTTTTCGGTTGGAAACCTTTACATGTACTTTTGTTTAAAAAAAAAAATAATCTTTGCATACTACTCTGATGCCATGATAGAAGTATTATATGTGCTTTACAAGTAAATAAGAGTGTTCACCAAACCGCATAAACTGCAAAAATCGCACTAAAATCGCTTGCAAAATGGTATAATTGTACCATATTGCAACTAACAGTGCACCGCATCGTATGGTGCAGTGCAATTTACGGTTTTATATAAGAAAACCGCATCGCACCCTTTATATATTAATATATTTATTTTTTAAGTATTAAATATATTATTAATAGTTTAATAACCCTAGTTTTCAATAAAAAAAGTTTAATAACCTAAACAAGTGTTGATTAGAAAAGTCAACCAAAAATAAAGAAAAACTAGCTCAATAGTTTAAAATTTGACCTAAAATAAAATGAAAAATTAGTTTTGGGTTGGGCAAGAGAAGCCCAAAATTTGAAAAATTTATTGGCTTCAAATCGTATCTTATACATCGCACTACACATGTGACCACAAAAACGAGGTGTAGTGCGATTATGGTTTTGGCTAAACTCTAAACCGCACTGCACTGCATATGTGACTGCAAAAAAAAGGTGTGATACGGTTATGGTTTTGGTTAAACTTCACTACAAAGTGCAATGTTAAAAATGGTCCAAAACTGCATCGCGAACACCCCTACAAATAAATATGTTGTATAAGTATGTGTGCTAAGCAAAACAAGTAAAGTGGGCCTAAAGCCCACAAGTCTATTGCACGTTAACACATATAATTTAATGGGTGTTTGGGGTGTTTAGATTTTACAGCCTGAAGTTTCAAAATTTGGAATTTACCCCTTAAAGTTTAGGAGTATTTAAATTTTACACCCCAAAATTCTAAAACTTTAGGATGTAAAATCTAAACACCTCCAAATTTTATGAGTAAAATTCAAATACCCCTAAAATTTAGGAGGTAAAATCTAAATTCTGAAATGTTAGAGTGTAAAATCCAAACACCTCTCAAATTTCAATGGGTAAAATTCAAATTTTGAAATGTTAAAGTGTAAAATTCAAATACCCCTGAATTTTAGGTAGTAAAATTCAAACAATCTCAAATTTTATGAGGATAAATTCTAAAATTTAAAATTTTAGGATCTAAAATCCAAACAACAACAAAGTTTAGAGTATAATTTACAATTTAATCTAAAGGAAAAATCCTATCCTAAAGTACAAGGAAAGGGGATTAACATAATCGTAACTGACAATAGACATAGTTGGAGAATATTACGTCATCGTGCCATATATAGTATCCGATTCTCTCACAGCTCAGAAATCAGAACCTGAACACACACTCTCTATCTCTCTCAATTCTGAAACTGAAAGAAAACCCAATGGCCGATCAAAATCTGAAGCCCGAGCTTTTCGAACTCAACAATGGAACCATGCGTGTACTCATCACCAACCTGGGCTGCACCATCACTTCCTTGTCTGTACCTGACAAAGATGGTATTTTTATTATATATTCTTTTGCCAATTGCCAAGTCTTTTCATTTATTATTATTATTATTTCTTTCTGGGTTTGTGGGAACGTTGCTGATGTCTGGTTCCTGTGGATTTTGAAGGCAAATTGGCTGATGTTGTTCTTGGATTCGACTCTCTTGAACCATATCTGGTAATATTCTCTGAACCCCATTTGATTTTTAATCTTGTTTTGGTCAAGCTGCTTCTGGGTGCATTGATTTCTGCATGAATTGGAATTGGTTATTTATTATGGGAAAGCAAAGGAATTTATTCGGTAAAGGTTGCAACTTTATGCTTCTGTGAATTCTATCCACCATAAATTGGATTTTTCTACTTTTGTATTGATAAAGTTTTATAATTTGATAATTGTGTGAACTCCATTTACTTTTTCAGAAATGTCATTTAACATTTGTTATGTTATATATTCTCAAAGAACCTTGTAACTCAATGACATTGTCTGTTTGGGTTCAAATCGCCTCCCTACTTGTTGTAACAATTGAATTTTTTATTATTACTATTTTAAAGTTTGTTATATATTCATGAAAATATGATTTATGATTTTGGGCATAGCGATATATATATATATATATATATATATATTATTAGATCAATTATTGGGTTTAGCTGTATCTTTATTCTAAATTGGTGAACATTGATTTAATCTCATAGTTTTGTGGGTTTTGATGTATGTATGATCAGAAAGGTGCTGCACCCTATTTTGGCAGCATCGTGGGTCGGGTTGCAAACCGAATCAAAGATGGGAAGTTTAAACTCAATGGGGCCGATTACTCTTTGCCTATCAACAAGCCCCCAAACAGTCTCCATGGTATGACAATCGTGAAACTCTTTATCCTTAATGTTAGTCTGAATCAATCTTTTCTAGGCAGTGTGGTATGAAAATCATGGTTCTAAATATCTGTGAGATCATCTATTTAATTTTGCAATTAGCCAAAATTGCTACTAATTTGTGTTTGAATGTTGAAAGTTTTAATAATTTTTTTTTTTTTTGGTTTTTCCAAAAATTAATTGCTTGTGTTGACTCTTGACAAACCTGAATATTACCATCTAGCATGCTGGTGATAGTGTGAAAGACATGGTTTTTTTTTTTTCTCTTATATTTTGTAATTGAAAGATATCAAAAGATTTGTGGGTTTAAAAGTGATTTGTAATGAAAAAGAATTTATGGGAAAATATTTCCTTGAAATTTTTTTTTTTTCCCTAGAAAAGTAAATTTGTTTGAGGCTCCTTTGGTATTTTACCCTAATTAGCCAATTAAGAAAGGGTGAGATCAGTACTTGCACATAATGAATGGGATTCTCCTATACATGTGTTATTGGTGGCTTGGCATACATCCTGGCTTGGAGCAAGTTTAAAAGATCAAACCAAATCAAATCTGCACTTATTGTTTGTATGCAATGTGATAACTCAGCGTTTGACAAAAATGATGGATACAAGTGCCTTTCTGCATAATATAAAATCAATACCAGTTGGAACTTTATGCTTGTAAGATTGATCTGTATTCCCCATAGTTCAGAATCTTCAGATCAAGATTATACACCAATTATAGAAAAGTCTTTTGGAAACCCAAAAAAAAAACCTTTGTTTTATTATGTGAGCTTACTTTTTGCTTAGAATTCTGCTTTTAAGGTAACTGAAAATTGACAAGTTCTATATTCATTGTAGTATGAATCATACTCTCTCTTCCTCTCCCTCTCTCTCACTAACTTTCCCCCCTTTATTTAGGTGGGCACAAGGGATTTGATAAGAAGGTTTGGGAGGCAACTAATATTACGAAGGGCGAGAATCCATCCATCACTTTCAAATATCACAGTTCTGACGGGGAGGAAGGTAATTTGTCTCTCTTGCTCTTGCTCAATGTCTCTTATTCTCTCTCTCTCCTATTTGCTGTTCATATCTGTTTCTCCTGTCACTAGGTTACCCGGGTGATGTCTCTGTGACTGCGATTTACACGCTTACTTCAAGCACAACAATGAGGCTTGACATGGAAGCTGTGCCAAACAAGCCAACTCCAATCAGCTTAGCTCAGCATACATATTGGAATTTAGCTGGCCACAACTCTGGAAACATTCTTGACCATTCAATTCAGATTAGGGCAAACCATGTGACTCCTGTGGATCAGAATGCAATCCCAACTGGTGAAATCATGCCAGTTAAGGGTACCCCCTTTGATTTCACTGCTGAGAAGAGGATAGGTGAGTCAATCCATGAGGTTGGTTTAGGGTATGACCACAACTATGTTCTAGACTGTGGGGAGGAAAAAGCAGGTTTGAAACATGCTGCAAAAGTGAAGGACCCATCAAGCTCTAGGATCCTTAACTTGTGGAGCAATGCCCCTGGGATGCAGTTTTACACCGGGAACTATGTGAATGGGGTTGTTGGTAAAGGAGGCGCTGTTTATGGAAAGCATGCCGGGCTATGTTTGGAGACTCAGGGATTCCCAAATGCCATAAACCAACCAAACTTCCCTTCTATTGTTGTTCAACCTGGTGAGAAGTATCAACACACAATGTTGTTTGAGTTTTCAGTTGAATAAAGTGGCAGTCTTTAAAGGAGCAGATGTCAGAATAAGGTTGACTTTTGGTTTTCTTGCTACCAATGAGTGCTGGAACCGGATGATGAGAACTATTCATATAATCTTGCTTATAACAGATTTAGAGGCTGTTCTTTGTGTCGAAGTTCTAAAGAAAGCTTAATGTTATTAAAGAGTTAAACTCTTTCAAAGAAATCTCCACCACCCTTTCTTCCCAAGGGCGGGTGCACTGACAAAGATCACAACATAATTACTGCATTTTTCTATCAATTAGTAAAATGGTGTGGTATATGTGTTGCGTCCCTAAGTCATGAAAACACTAATTAACTAATAATTTTGGGGCATGATATTCTTTTGTGTGTGTAGGATGACAAGTTCGTAAAAGTAATCTAGAAATATAGTTTGGATGTGGATGGGCTTTGAGGTCCATTAGAATTTAGTGTATGGGTTTGTTAGAGTGAATTTGGGCCATGTCTAGAGCATTTCAAGTTGAACCTGGAGCATGTCTAGAGCCAGCCGAATTTGCAAAATAGGCTGAAATTTAAAGAAAAAAAAAAATTAAAGAAAGGGAGGCATATACACCCCAGCCCTCACAGATTTGGGCCATGTATAGAGCATTTCAAGTTGAACCTGGAGCATGTCTAGAGCCAGCCGACTTTGCAAAATAAGCAGTAATTTAAATAAATAAAATAAAAGAAAGGGAGGCATATACTCCCGAGCCCTCACAGAAGGGAAGTTTTATTTAGATATATAACTGTAGAGCACGCTCGTGGTGTGCCTAAACTAGACAAAACGCTGATACACAAAAGCGGGACAACTTTCACAATCTTCAACTTTGCTCTCTTGGTCAATGCCTCTTTTTACCATAAATTGTTATTCTCAGTACAAGACATTCCAAATGTCTAGAATGCTATATCAAAGCTGCAAGCTATTTAATACGTTTAGTGAAACAAGATAATTTAAATAGTCCTCAAAAAAAAAAAAAAAAAAAAAAAAAAAAAAAAAACAAACAAAACAAAAAGAACCACAAGCGGCATATTTCCTGATGAGATTCCCCTGATGATTGATTTTGTGCAGTAGGAGAATGGTCACCTATATCATCACCATCCTAAATATAATAAAGGCAATGTTGTAAGTGTATTTAACAACAACGTTACTAAATAACACAATAACACTAATCCATTACCAAAATCCAAAGGATTTCACAGAGGAATTATGTAAACACAGTTTTTGACTTTAATCTTATTGCAATGGTTGTTGTAATAGGTCTTTCTATTGTGAATACCTATTGTGGTGATTCAAAACTGTCGCAATAGGCCCTCCTAAAATTTTGTAATTTAAACGTATTATGGCAATTTTAAAACTGCTGCAATAGGTCATTCAAATCCGTTAATAATTTGAATGTAATAGATCAATTAACAAAATTTCAATTAAAAACAATAAGTCTTACTATATAGCAGCAATTTTAAAATCACCATAATTGGTCATTTTTAAAAAAAGTTTTAATTAAAAACCTATAGCAGCGATTGGAAACCACTATAATAGGTCTTACTATATAGTGGCAGTTTTAAAACTGCCATAATAATTCTTACCTATGGAAAGACCCATAGTGGCAGTTTTTAAAACCACCGTAATAAGTCATTTAAAAAAAAAAATTTCAATTTAAAACCTGTAGTGGTACTTGGAAACACTGTAATAGCTTAACTTGTTGTGGCCGTTTCATAAATCATTGTAGTAGGTTAACCTATTGTGGCAGTTCCCAAAAGCGTCGTATTAGGTCTCTTATAGTGGCGGTTTTCAAAACTGCTAGGAGGCTGCTATAAAACCAGTTTTTTGTAGTGCAGTGGATTGGAGTCATCTACTAAGTCCAGTTAGAAATCAACGTGCTTGTAGTAAGTATTTATAAACCTCTTCATTTTCTTCTAACTTTTGATTTTTAGCTTGAAATAAATAAAATTATAATGTACTACCATTTTATTGTTTAAAGATTCTTGTTGGGCAATCAAGGCCACTGGAGCCAGAGAAGCTCTATAGACTCTCAATCACATCAATAGGATCATAACTCCGTTATCACCACAAGAGTTGGTAGATTGTTGTGAATTGAGTCCCAAGAAACCTCATGAAAAATGTTACAACACATTTTCAATTAATAGAGCATTTACGTGGATAATGGACAATGTCATTTCTACTAAAGAAGACTATCCTTTTAAGGACAAAAAGGAGACTACTGTAAAACAAAAACTAAGGTAATGTGTGTGTGTATATCAACGTGCTTGTAGTAAGTATTTACAAAGCTCTTCATTTTCTTCTAGCTCTTGATTTTTAGTTCGAAATAAATATAATTATAATGTACTATATAATTAACCAAAATAAGTTAGATTAAATTATTACAATGATATCTTCATTGTAGTAGATAATTACTTCATTTTCTCATTGAGATAGATTATGAAATAATTTATATTAGATTATTGCAATGATATATTCATTGCAATTTTATATGAGACATTGCAATAGATTTTAAAAGAATTAATATCAAATTATTGCAACGATAACTTTGTTGCAATAAATTGCAAAAATAATTGGTATAAATTTATTGGAACGACTTCTTCATTTTAAGTTATTGCAATTTTTTTTTCTAATATATTAAAACTTCTATTATAACCAAAAATTATAAGTTATTTTAAATATTCTTATTAGGCAACACGACCACTAGAGCCATAGAAGCTCTATAGACTCTCAATCACATCAATAGGATTATAACTCCGTTATCACCACAAGAGTTGGTAGATTTTTGTGAATTGAGTCCCAAGAAATCTTATAAAAAAGGTTACGACACATATTCAATTAATAGAACATTTAAGTGAATAATGGACAATGGCATTTCTACTGGGGAAGACTATCCTTTTCAAGGACAAAAGGAGACTACTGTAAGGAAAAACTAAGGTAATGTATATATTTTTTAGGCATATATTTATATTTGTGTTTATGTTCATTATTTGGCTTCTTAAATATATTTTATTTTATTTCTTTCGGCAAGGAATTAGTATTAAAAGTTCTAAGAGAACTAGTAATGATGATCAAATTGCTTTTTGTAAGCAAGTTTATCTTTCTATGACAATGCAATTTTTGGATTTCCCTCAATCAGTTATGATTTGATTCAATATATTTAGTGGTTGTTGGTCGTGAAGTACAAACATGAAACGAATATATCATTGCAATTACTTGATATTAATTATTTTACAATCAATTGCAATGACAAATATGAAATAATTATTTATTACAACAAATATATCATTGCAATAAATTGTTTATTGCAACAACATAGGTATTAATTATTTTACAACCTATTGCAATGACAAATATGAAAAAAATTATTTATTACAACAAATATATCATTGCAATAAATTGTTTATTGTAACAACATATATATCATTGCATCAAATTTGTCATTAAAATATTTAGTGATTATTGCAACGAAATTTTTTGTTGCACAAACTTATTACCTCAAAATTTGTTGTTGTTGTTGATCAATTTTCTTTAAACTAAACACACTCTTAATTGATTATTTCTCTAGTACTATATAACAACTTTTTCTTCTTCTTCTCACATTAAGGTATAACTTCTTGTTGTTGTTATTGATGATCAATTTTCTTTAAACTAAACACACCCTTAATTGATTATTTATCAAGTAGTATACAACAAATAAATAGAAAACAAAACTTAGTTTCCATGTTAGGGATAACATAAATATTTCATGACTCAAAATTCTTCTTCTTCTTGACTATTAAAAGTTGCTTTTGTTATAACTCCTAATCTGTTGGTTTGACTATTAAAAGCTGACCTAGATCCATATGTTTCTAATTTTATAATAAAAAACTTAAACCCAAATGTAATATTTAATGGTTCCGTAGCTAAAAATTTATTAGAGAATAGCATGGAGTGAGAAGTGGATATTTGGTCCAAGTTGGACCTGTGTTATGACATCAGATTGCACTGCATAAAACATTTTATACCAATTCATTTTGTATTCTTTGTCTACATTGAATTATTGATATAAATATTTCTACTTAAACTATTTTTCTAAGTGTAATAGCATGGAAAATAGTTTTAGAGAATAGTATAGTTCCGTAACCAAATGTAATATTTTGTACTAAAAATTTATTTGAGAAGTGAATATTTGATTCTTTGAATGGTTATAGTCAATAGGGGTCCAAGTTGGACTTGTCACCATATCAAATTCCACTACATAAAGCAACTCATACTCTTTGCATTCTTTGATTATATTTTTACTTAAATTATTTTTCTTCTTTACTCATTTTCTTTTACAAAAATTTTCACATTTCACTCTTAAAACTCCATCACATTAAAGGTCATTCGTTTTCTTCACTTTCTTCTTCACTCAGTTTCTTTTACAAAAATTTTCATCTTCTTTTCTTCTTTACTCTTGAAACTCCCTCACATTAAAGGTCATTGTTTTTCTTTTTCACTCTTGAAACTCCCTCACATTAAGGCACAAATTCTTCTTCTTCTTCTTCTACTTCTTCTTCTTGATTAATTTTATTTAAACTAAACACACCCTTAATTGATTATTTCTCAAGTAGTATACAACTAGAAAAAAAAACTTAGTTTCCATGTTAGGGATAACATAAATATTTCATGACTCAAAATTCTTGTTGTTGTTGTTGTTGACCATTAAAAGCTGCTTTTGTTATAACTTTTAATCTGTTGGTTTGACTATTGAAAGCTGACTTAGATCCATATGTTTTTAATTTTGTACTAAAAAACATAAACCCAAATGTAATATTTAATGGTTCCCAAACATGAAATGAATATATCATTGCAATTACTTAATATTAATTATTTTACAATATATTGTAATGACAAATATGAAACAATTATTTATTACAATAAATATATCATTGCAATAAATTGTTTATTGCAACAACATAGATATTAATTATTTTACAACCTATTGCAATTACAAATATGAAACAATTATTTATTACAACAAATATATCATTGCAATACATTGTTTATTGCAACAACATATATCATTGCATCAAAATTGTCATTAAAATATTTAGTAATTATTTCAATGAAATTTTTTGTTGCACAAATTTATTACCTCAAAATTTATTGCAACAACTTGCATAAACTATTGCATTGACTTTGATGTTATTGTAATAATTTTGTGTTATTGTAATAAACATTTTTTTCTTGTAGTGTTAAGAGCATTTTTAAAATTTTATTTGTTGGAGCAAAGAAAAAAAAATTAACTTGCTTAGAGATAGAGATGGGCTTTACCCTAATAGATGTGATCTTTAGAAATCCAATTCACATCCACACTATAGTTTGAAAGGTTTCAATAGTAGCATTAGAAGCATCCTTAGCCTTGAAGGTAAAACAATACTTGATGCCGACAAAGCCCTCCGTATTTGTCTTCACACTCCAACAAAGAAAGAAGCCAACAACATCAATAATAAAGGGGTTTGATTATGAAAACACCTCATCAGTGTTGTACATGTGGATTGCTTCCATAGAAAATTCACCAAGTTGTTTCTTATCATCATCATTAAGGACCCCTCTTTTTCCCATTGACTTAATTCTACCGCATGTGAAAGAGTGGGAGAAGTTGCCAACATCAAAGCCTTGTGAATGAGAAAGACAAAGACAAATGAGACAAGATTCATGAGCATCATCATGCACAAACTCAAACTCATTATATTTGATTGCTTACCCCATTTTCATCAACTTGTTGACAATACAAAGCCAATTCTGCACGGGTCATCTTAGGGGCCTCATCTGGAAAACACTGAAGATCATCATTGTCATTGTCATCGTCACTAAGAAGTTTGTCATCCAAAGGTAAGCCAATTTTCTCGCGATAGGGGACGTCTTCTTCTTCTTGTTTTTCTTCATTTGTCTTTTTCATCTGCTTCTTCTCTATTTGGGTCCTCGTGCTTTTATTCTAGCCTCAGGACAAGGACATCCCTATCCCTATAATTAGTACTATCAGCAGTAGCAGTCACCATAGCCATTCTGCAATTGCAATCCTTTAACCCTTAATCCTTAACCCTTAACTAAGAAATAAATCCATCTTTAAAATAAAATAAAATAAAATAAAGACAAAAGACAAAAGATTCATTCTATGATACATATCTGGGCGACCCTCCTAGGTAGGAGCCTTTTATTTTATTTTATTTTTTTATGATGATGAATAGATGATTCCACATGTTGCTTCTTTTATCCTTATTCCTATTTCTATTTATTTTACATTTTTACCCTTTGTGGCTTTGGCTCAAACCCAACCCATTTGTTGCGTATGGCTTTAATTGCTAGCCACAAGCCCAAGTTGGCTTTGGTTGAAAGACCACTAGCTAACCTATAATGGTTTTATTTTTAATTTTTTTTACAAGATAGAAATTCTACTCTAGTCTAATCTAAGTGTATATATGTGTAAATATCTCTCTTGGAGACTTAATCCCCGGCCCTTCCATCCTACACCCCACAAACACTTGTACTTATGGAGTAACCTATAATGTTTCTAACCCCAAATACAAATAGTAATTAAAAATTTCACTTAATAATGACTTAGTATATTCTTCTAAAAAAAATAATAAATAATGACTTAGTATACTATAATAAATCCTTAAAAAAAAAAAAAACTCTCTAAAAAAAGTCATTATTTCTTGTGTGAATTTTGGTTAAATTCATTTTTTGGTGGTATGTCTCATCATACTACTACACTACTATCTATTTCAATCATTGGCAACCATTTAAATTCATTGGACACATAAATCTCAAATTATGATAAAATTTTAGTATTTAAAAAAATAAAAGGGATAATTACAGATTATTCACCTGTGGTTTCGCCCGAATTTAACTTTACCTACCCGTGGTTTCATTTTTGACACTTTACCCACATGTGCTTCCTTCCGTTACTATTTCATAACCCACCTCCTTTTCAGACGTTACTCTAACACATAATTAATTAAAAACAAAAGCCAAAATAGATCAAACAATGAAACTAGCTTCAATATTCATCTAAAGATAATGAGATTAAGCAATCTACACATGCCAACTAGCCAAATAAATTACTCGCTTAACAAAGAGTCGGCTCATCTGAAGATCCCTTCTTCGATCTGTGTTGTAGATCACAAACCTCGTGTCGGAACTCCTCTCAGTTTTGTCCTTGAACCTTGATTTCTCACATAAAGACCCAAATCTCCTTCGATGACAACAAAGAAGGCAATCTCTTATGAAGATACAGATGTGAATGAATTGGAATCATCAATCTTTGTTGCTGATTCATTTGAGGAGAGGGCTTTGGTAAGTTCATTCTTGAAGCCAAGGAAAGTATTGCACAAGAGGAAAGGCATACCTCACACGTTGACACACCGATTGTCATTGGAGTTAGCCAAAGAGAGAGTTATCACTGGGAGAAGCAATGGCCATGGAGCTCCAGAATAGTAACAAGATCGAGGAGGAGCTCATCCGCACAGACCACAACACAGAAGTAGTGTTTGATCTGTTTGATTTTTGTTTTTGATGAGCTATGTGTTAGAGTAACGTTTGAAAGGGAGGTGGGTTACGGAGTAGTAACAGAGGCAAGTAGAGGTGGGTAAAGTGTAAAAAATGAAATCATGGGTGAGTAAGTTAAATTCGAGCTAAGTCACAGGTGGGTTTTCTGTAATTATCCCAAACTAAAAAGAAAATTTTGGCCTAATGTGGCTACTTTCTTTTTTTGATAACCTAATGAGGCTAGTTTGTATCAATGTTATTAATATTATTCTAGTTTGTTTATTGGAACAAAATATTTTAGTATCAGCCTATTTCGGCATACCATTAATTATGAATTACTTATTATATGACATTTTTGTAAATAAAAAAAGTGGCATTTTTGTAACTAAGCAACTATGCAATCTCTTTCTAACTTATACAGCTTCCTAGAAGCTTCCTATTTGATTTTTGTAAAAATATACGTACTACTCCACAGTTCATGTTTACAGAGGCCATTTATTAGTTTTACTTTTCCAACATTCAATAGTTTTTACTTTCCTTCTATTCTATCTATCTTCTTCTTTGTACTCTTTTTCTCTGTCAAAACGTTCTTTGCAACTCCCTTTATTTGGCATTTGAATTAAGCATCTGGGGCATGTAAGAGCATTTGTATCAAAGAGTGTATAAATGCTATAATCCTATTTTAGCCTCTAAAGCTTTCATCTTTGAAAGCTCACTACAACTCCAATCTTAAAAAAATATTATTATTTTAATGCCTATGGTGGAGGAGGTGGTTTGTGCGGTTGTTTTTATTATTATTTTAATGTAGTTTATATTATTTTAAACGAAATGGTAAAGAATAAGAAGTTTTGATGTTAGATATATTTTAGAGTGAGATGGTATTATAGATAAAGTAACTTACTAGTACGAGATTTTCTGGCCATTTCGGACAAAACGGAATGGTATTCATAACAATGGTTTCTATGAAAATACCTGAACTTTGCACATGCTTGAACCACTTGTATTATTCAAAACTTGTACAATCATCCAATACTATCACAACCATATAAAACAAACTCCTAAATTTAACAATATTTTGACCAAAAAAATTAATTTATAACATATACATGCGGTCAAATTACATAATGATTACAAATTTATATGCATCCATCAATTGTGGAAAGTCTTGTTACTATAAGCACAAGTTGTAGCCTTATACTACAACTTTCTTTAACATAACAAAATTAACATTGTTATATTTTTTGAAAATCTAATAATTAGATTGCATATTCATTATACTCTTAACACATATGTCAAATTTTGTATTAATTTGATAGTATTTACTATATAATTTAAAATTTTATTTTTAATGCATAATTTTAAATTACAAAAACTTGTAATTTAAAAAACTGATTGATAACTTAACTATTTATCTTTGATCTCTTGAATTTTAAAGTATTGAGGATATAAGAAGATAATGTAATTTAATAATAAATTTGTCAAAATTCACATCTAATAAAAAAATATTTAGTGAAGTTGTAGTTTTAAATTACAATCAAGTTTATGACCAAACTTTATTCTTGTTATAATGATTTTCTTTCTTATAATAACTATTTTTAAAAATAACGATGGACACATTAAGACAACAAAAAATAAATATAAAGAAGCCCATTTAACTTGAGATACAATTATACGTAGGGTATATGAAGAGTGCCAAATATAGCTTATTGTTTCTAAATCTTAATGATTATAACTTTATAAGGACTAAGGAGGATTTATTCTTGAAATAAGAAATTATAGAAAGCCGTTCTAAACAATGTTACCGACCTTGTGCTATTATAATACGATTCCAAAATCTCAAACTCCATTTCTTTTCCTTTTACAATCCAATATGACTAATATTCTCCAACCAACTGAACAGACCAAAGACAGTTACAACCAAACAAGTGAAGCATGTGGAGTCCAAGAACAACAAATCAGTCTCCAGTGTCATATTAAAAAACTGCTTGTAAGTGGAGAGCCCAACCAGTGAATAAAATCATACTAAGACCATCATATCCTCCAAAGGAAATTTCTCTCACACGACCATTAGATACTCATTAGCAAACAGTGCTCACACTTAAGCAAACACAGAAGATTACATCAAATGAGACCAAGGTTGAAACTAAGATTTCAGCAGTCATAACTAGAACAATACAGATTGCATACCAGGATGTCCCCCCACTGTTTGTGATGACATCAAACAACATTCTTGTATTAATTCCCAGTCGAGCTCCAAATGCCATTGCTTCCGCTCCTGAGGCTATATGAACTCCAGCATGCAATTGATTATCCATCTTTACACTGCTACAGAACCCCCAAAAAAAAAAAAAGTTCGTAATAAAAATTGACGTCCCCAGCATAACCAGATTACCGTGCCTCATGAAAATGAATAGGCAATTTACCTTTTTTTTATTAGCATATATAAGGAAGCATGTGTCCATGGACCTATTATAAGATGAATGAAAATTTAATGTATGGAGACAAATATTGACCAATATGAGTTAGAAGTACCTTCCAGCCCCAAAACTTTCTCTGATAATATAAAGCTTCTCACTCAATGTTGTACAAAAAATCAGTCAAGTATTGCTCACAAAGTTAATTCTGAATCACTACACACCCAATGAATTTCAAACATGCTTAGTACGTACCTGCAAGAACTAAACCAGAACTTTATGCTTGTAGGATTGATCTGTATTCCCCATTGTTCAGAATCTTAGATCAAGATTATACTCCAATTATAGAAAAGTTTTTTGGAAACCCAAAAAAAAAAAAAAAAACCTTCGTTTTATTTTGTGAGCTTACTTTTTTCTTAAAAGTCTGCTTTTAAGGTAACTGAAAATTGACAAGATCTATATTCATGTAGTATGAATCATACTCTCTCTCCCTCTCTCTCACTAACTTTCCCCCCTTTCTTTAGGTGGGCACAAGGGATTTGATAAGAAGGTTTTGGAGGCAACTAATATTACGAAGGACGAGAATCCATCCATCACTTTCAAATATCACAGTTCTGATGGGGAGGAAGGTAATTTGCCTCTCTTGCTCTTGCTCAATGTCTCTTATTCTCTCTCTCATATTTGCTGTTTATATCTGTTTCTCCTGTCACTAGGTTACCGGGGTGATGTCTCTGTGACTGCAACTTACACGCTTACTTCATGCACAACAATGAGATTTGACATGGAAGCTGTGCAAAACAAGCCAACTCCAATCAGCTTAGCTCAGCATACATATTGGAATTTAGATGGCCACAACTCTGGAAACGTTCTTGACATTCAATTCAGATAACCACATGTTACTCCTGTGGATCAGAACACAATCCCAACTGGTAAAGTCATGCCAGTTAAGGGTACCACCTTTTATTTCACTGCTGAGAAGAGGATAGGTTAGTCAATCCATGAAGTTGGTGTAGGGTATGACCACAACTATGTTCTAGACTGTGGGGAGGAAAAAGCGGGTTTGAAACATGCTGCAAAAGTGAAGGACCCATCAAGCTCTACGATCCTTAACTTGTGGAGCAATGCCCCTGGGATGCAGTTTTACACTAGGAACTACGTGAATGGGGTTGTTGGTAAAGGAGGTGCCGTGTATGGAATGCATGCCGAGCTATGTTCGGAGACTCGGGGATTCCCAAATGCCATAAACCAACCAAACTTCCCTTCTATTGTTGTTGAACCTTGTGAGAAGTATCAACACACAATGCTGTTTGAGTTTTCAGTTGAATAAAGTGGCAGTCTTTAAAGGAGCAGATGTCAGAATAAGGTTGACTTTTGGTTTTTTTTGCTACCAATGAGTGTTAGAACCGGATGATGAGAACTGTTCATATAATCTTTCTACCAATGTGTTGCGTCCCTAGAATGACAAGTTCGTAAAAGTAATCTTGAATTATAGTTTTGATGTGGATGGGCTTTGAGGTCCATTAGAATTTTTGAGAGTTTCAACCGCTCTCAAAAATTCTAATGGACCTCAAAGCCCATCCACATCAGAATCCCTCACAGAAGGTAAGTTTTAATTATAGATATATAATCGTAGAGCACGCTCGTGGAGTGCCCAAATACAAAAAGGTTCTAGACAAAACATTGATACATAAAAGCGGGACAACTCTCATATTCTTCAACCTTGCTCTTTTGGTTAAGGCCTCTTTTTACCATATCGTCTGTGCACCTGTTAACTTCACAAAAAACGTGTTTGAGGTGGATGGTCTAGTTCCCACCTTCAATCAAATATCAAAATAACAATATCTGGTACAAAAACATAATTAGTTGTTAACTAATTAAGCACTATTTGGGAATCCATTTCCAAATTAACATATGTGTAACCTGATTGCCATTCAAGATTTAATTCGTACCTAGCATCACACAATTCAGCTAAATTATTTGTGGCAATACGCCAATGCCTACATTGTTGAAGAAGCCTTTTAGCCATTGAACTTTATTGTTTCAAATGACCTCACCTCGCCGGCTTGATCAGGTTTACCTAAAAGGCTAAAACACTTTTCAATTATTTTCACCAATATCCCTCCTATAAAAAACATGGAAAGGACTATAATGCAGTTGCTGGTGGTGAATTTCTATTTCATAAAGTATTCATCCATTCAAAAACATGTAAAAATTTAAATCCTAAGTAATGTTTACGCTAAATATAAGGCGTGTTCATATTGAATTTGTTAATTAAATTAGATAGATATATCATCATTTTAGGTAAATTTATAACTCTAATAAATAAATTTGACTTTGACTTTACAATAATAAAAAAAAAAAAAAAAAAAATCATCTCATACAACTCATTTGACTTTACATTTAAACCTTTAAATTCAGCAACCTCCTCAAAATCATAATATTAGATAACCAAACATTTAAACCTTTAAAGTTCAAGAAATAAATTTAAATCCTAAGGAATGTTCGCACTAAATATAAGGAGTGTTAATACTGAATTTGTTAATTAAATTAGACAATAAACTAAATATTCCATGACATTTCCTCATTTTAGGTAAATTTATAACTCCCATTATTTAACAATCTAAAAATAATCTCATACAACTCATTTTACTTAACATTTTTTTTTTCTGAGAAAAAATCTTACTTAACATTTAAATTCAGCAACCTCTTCAAATCATAATATTAAATAACCAAACACTTAAACCTTTAAAGTTCAAGAAAATCAACTGTTGCGTACACGCAATTATAATAAATCGTCAATCATTAAATACAACCATAGAAATTCAAAATTATAACTGAATTTCTGCAATTTATGTTCAATAAATGGAAGAACAATATGAAACAATAAAAAGGACATGTCCTCCAGTAACCAAAGGACTTCTTTTCAGTTACAAACATTTAAAGCAGTGGAATGTTTGCAATTATGGTGTATGTAAAGATTCACCATTTTTTTTTTTTTTTTTTTTTTTAATGTATAAGGTTTTTTTTTTTTTTTTTTATTTAAATTTTTTTATAATTATATGAAAATTTTTATGAACTTAAAAGATAAAGAAAATGAAAAAGAAAAAGAAAAGCTTAGTAATTACCAGGAAAAAAACTACTCCATAAATCACACACATCACTGCCAAAAAAAAAAAAAAAAAAAAAAAATCCTAAATATCTTATAAATTACAACACTGATCCACTATCATTATATAGTAGTAGTCTCAGTTGGTATATCTATCAATATAAATGAGCCATTTGTTCCTTTTTTAATTAGTATGTTATTCAATTAGTTTATTGCGGCTTAATCTAGATAAATGTGAAAAGACAAAGTAAAGTCCAAAGAAATTCTTTTCGGTTATAAATGTCTAAAGGAGTGGAACGTAGAGAGTTAAATTAGTGTAAATTTTAAATTACACCCTTAGAGTTGGGTATTTGGATTTTACATTGTGAAATTTTAGAATTTAGATTTTACTCTCTAAAGTTTAGAAGTGTTTAAAACCCTAATGTTTTAGAATTTAGATTTTACCCCCAAAATTTTAGAGATGTTTTGATTTTATTTCTTAAAATTTGAGGGTGTTTGAATTTTACACATTAAAGTTTCAGAATTTGGGGGTATTAAATTTTAACAATCTCAAACTTTAGAAGATAAAATCCAAGTTTTGAAATGTCAGGGTGTAAAATCCAAACATCCCTAAACTTTAAGGGGTAAGTTTCAAATCTTAAAATTTCAGAGTATAAAATTCAAACACCTTAAATTTTACAGGAGTAATTTGTAATTTACCATTTTATTTTCATATATGACCAAGCCGATGGTTTTTATTTGGAGGATTGAAAGAGTATTTTGAAGGATAAAGAGTAAAGACTAGACCGAAGTGGGTTTACCTATAGGCCCAAACTTGGATTTCACACGGTGAGCTATGAATGCTTGGACAAGCTAGAGGCCCATGAGCAGCCCATGTGCTGTTCACAAACATAAATAAAAACACTGATTTGGACTACTATATTTACCATAAAATCTAGAATAATAACCTTAAGCTAAGTAGGTTGGTTATATACTTATATTTGATGCAATCTGACAAGTTCCCACAAAATTAGCAGGTTCCGGTGTTTTTTTGGGGGGGGGGGGGGGGGGCGGTTATATCCGTTTAGTAAATACATAAAAGTAAGCTTGGTCGGTAGGTTTCTCAAAATGATTTTTGGGTAAAATATCATTTTCGTCCCTAAACTATCACAAAAGTTCGTTTTTCGTCCCTAAACTTTCAAAAGTTCTATGTTCATCCCTAAACTATCACAAAAGTTCATTTTTCATCTCTAAACATTTAAAAGTTCTATTTTCGTCCCTAAACTTTTCCAAATGTATTGATTTTCATCCCTCCCACATCAGCACTCCGTCAAGCCACGTCAGCACTCCGTCAGATGGAGGGACAAAAATCAATACGTTTGGAAAAGTTTGGGGACGAAAAACGAACTTTTGAAAGTTCAGGGACGAAAAACAAATTTTTATGATAGTTTAGGGATAAAAATGATATTTTACCCATGATTTTTAAAGCAGTTTATCTGTTAAAGAACCAATGTGGTTAGTTCCAATCTTGAGGATGCACATTGACCATTAGAAGTTGCTTTTGTTATAACTCTTATTCTGTTGGTTTGATTTAACGCATACAATGTCATTTTGATAATTAAAACTTTAATTTAAAAAATAAAATAAAATAAAGTGCAGAGATATTGAATGGTAAAAATTAGTTTTTTCCTTGCACCATAAAATGTCCATATGCACTTAGAACGAGGTTGAAAAAAATTGAAAAATGAGGTATTTACATTTAGTATCAAAAAAAAAAAAAAATTTGAGTTAGAAAATAATTATAAAAATTAAAAATCATTATTTATTTGATGGCAGTGCTTATCATAATCACTCAAACCTAGTTGCTATATGATGCTCTTCTAAATGGATAACTTCAAATAATGTTCTGAATACCATTTTGGACCCGTTTTGATTTGTCCATTGAAACAAAACATTTTGATACTAGCCTATTTCAGAGTACCATTTCGGGATTACTACTAAAGCTATATATATACATACCTAAGTCTGCATCACATTATATTATACCATATCAAATTATTAATTCAAAATCAAATAATGCATATTCTTAATATTGTCATTACGTAATATAAATATATAATATGTCATATATAAGTGAAGAAAAAAATCATGTCCTAAGTGAGTAATGTAAACAAGAGAAATATATTGTTAAAGGAAAAATAATAATAAAATGTCATTTGTGAGTGAAGTAATTAAAAATATGGGTTTAAGAAAAAAAAAAAATTCATTTACATATCAGCTGAAATCACCATACTAGGTGGAACTTATTGGAATGGACGGAAACAGGTGGAATGGAAAGGAATGTGATGAAATTTAGAATGAGATGAAATAGATAGGTGATTGTATCGGTTAACTACTTGGAAGGAAAAATCTATGCCGTTTCAAGCATAACAAAATGGAATACATAACTATGCAAAAAACATCTCTCTCTCTCTCTCGCCCCTCCCTTTGTGTTTCCTAATATGAAATTTGATAATTATGATAGTTATTGATAGTCATTTACTACAAAATGTTTACAAACTAACGTGACGATTAATGTAATTGGTAGATTTTAACACCATATTAAAAGCCTTAAGTTGTTTTCATTAGTGTAGGGTGGGTTAGAATTCTTTTTCGCCTTCGGTTGGAATAGATTCAAGTTGATAGTTTTCTTAACCCATCTAACACAACTGAATTGGAGATATATATAGGTTTAATAAGGGTCGCCAATAGGCCAAGTTAGCCCATTTTTACTAGGCCTATGGGCACAATGGGCTAGGCATAACAAACCATTGACCAGTTAATGGGCCAAGTTAGGCTAGGTCGAAAGAGAAATCCCTAGCTTATAACATTGCCCTTAGGCAATGCTCATTTTTTCTTTAGCGTGCTAGGCTACTGGGTTGGGACTAATGGGCATGTGTTAACATCTTATTTTACTTTTTTTTTTTTTTATGAGAAAAAATTGATCTCTTTTTTTAAAGGAAAAAAAAAAGAATTTAACACTTATTTAATTTATTTTAAGGTCAAATCTATTAATTTTTTTTTATTAAAGCTTTAAACGATTTTTTTTTTTCTTTTTTAAACTTTTAATTTTAAAAAAATGTCAATCATTAAATTTTAAGTTGCTAGACTACTAGAAAAATATATTTAGTAAATTAAGTTTAACACAATCACTTAAGTATGTGCTTAAAAAATTGCTTTAATGTTTCAAGATCAATTCCCCATTCTTCTCATATATATATATATATATATATATATATATATATTTGTTATGAATTCCATGTTATTGTATTGGGCAACAAGTTGGGCTAACAGACTAATCTAATGGGCTGACTTATTGTGCACCCATAATCATAAAAACTAGCCCATAGCTTAACCCATTAGGCTAGTAGGCTACACATGAGCCTCTATAGCAATGGGTTGGGCTACCCATTATCCCAGTGAGTCATCGGGCTATTGGGTTGGGCCCTGGGCAATGGGCAATTTATTGATCCTAAGTTTATTTTATTACCTTTATTTAGATTTTTTTTTGTTTAATTTATTCTATTATTTGTGAATTACTTTTTATGAATACAGAAATTGAAATATAATTTATGTGTATAATGTATATTGTAACAATTTAACTAAATAAATAAATATATATATATATATATATATATTATTGAAATCCCAAATTTCAATTTGAAGTATTCCATTAGTTTATGAATAAAATACCTACCCTTTCATAAAAAAAATATATATATATATAAAAAATGTCAAATTTCATTTCATAAAAAGTCCTTATATATTTATAAAAGTCCAAATTTAAAATGCAAAAAGTTATTATTATTTTTTAATGAATGATTAGAAAGCTAATCACAAAGTTGACCTAGATCCATATGTTTCTAATTTTGTTTCAAAAAACTTAAGCCCAAATATAATATTGAATTGTTCCTTAGCTACAAATTTATTAAAGAATAGCATATCATCTAAGGAAGAGGATACCATACCGTATCAGCTGGTACGACCGGTATGCATCGTATCGGTATGTGCACGAGTACTGGTATGTGCACATGTATTGACACTTCGATGATGGTTGGCCACTGGAAACTAGGGACATTAGTGGGGGTGGTGGTTAGGTGGTAGACAGTAGGGGGTGGAGGTTTGGTTAATAAGTTTTGAATGAGGCAGAAATGGTTTTATGAAAAATGAAAGTATGAACCAATTTCTACCACAAGTGCCTCTATTCTATGGTCAACTGAAAAAAAAAATTTCTGATTCACCAACATTTTCCCTCATCCTAAACACTCATAAATTCAAAAAAGTATTTTTAGAAATCAAATTTTGAACTAAACACACCCTTAATACAACAAATATATAGGAAAAAAAAAAACTTAGTTTCCACGCTAAGGATAACATAAATATTTCACAAGTCAAAATTCAAATGAAAACTCTATACAAAGTCTGGACCTATTTATGTTATTGTATTGTATATAGATATAAATTTTCATAAATTCATGCAACTATAAGTATATAGCCTATAATTAATTGTTGATTTTATTAATGGTCATATATCTATAATTACATATATTTGTAAACAAGAATATGCTTGTTTTAAGAATAACATGATCACCACCGCGCACAATTAGTTTGAGGGTCATTCTACAAGAATAGAGTTCTTGTGAGTTGGGGGAGAGGGGGTTCAAGTTTCCAAGAGAGAGCTTCACACATATATACATTTTGATTAGATTAGAATAGAATTCTATCTTGTATTAAAAAAAGAAAAAGCATTATTTAAAACACATGATTTTAGGTAGAAACTAGGAAGTGAAAAAAAAAAAACTTATGGAATAAAGGAAATATGTGAGAAAGGGGCTTCAAGTTTAAATTCTTTTTTTTTTTTTTTGAGAAATAAGTTTAAATTCTTTTGATTCTTAAATAAAATGAAGTTATAAAATATTTTATATTTTTCTCATTTTTATAATGTAATAGTTTTTTTAATTGAAATTTTATTTAAATATTGGTTTGTAATCATATCCAAACATGCTCTAAGTTTTCTGGAATATATAAATGATTTGATTCAATATATTTAGTAGTTTTAATTTAGTGGTGAGGTACAAACATGCATATCAATATAGATATAGTATTTATCCTTGGTTTCTAAGAGAATGACTGGATATCTTAGATTACTGTATATTTAAAGAAGTTATGTTATCCTTGGATTCATGGTTTCATTTTTTTTATTTTTTTTTTTTTTTTTTTTTTTTTTTTTAAGTTTTTCCATTAAATTGCTATTATATCTTTGCTTATCTTCGGTTTCTTTGTGTTGTTTTTCATCACCTATTACTTTTCTGTTATGGCCTCTTTTTCTTAAAGTAAAAGTTTTACATAGAGTTTTTATATTGATACAGATATTTGCTATAATTCTAAATCCAAAGATGGGGCAAGCCATTTAAAATTCTTGTAATTTTTTTAAAATTATTATTTTTATCTCATTTTCCATAAATTTATGGAAAATATAAGTGTAAGTCAATAAATAAATAAAAAATCAAAACAAATGATACAAATTTATTCTATTCATTTGCTTTGAAATTCTCTTACATTTACTGCGTTGTCATTAGTAAGTTAACTATTACTACAAACATTTTTGTTTTTGAGAATGACTATTACAACAAACTTAGTCTTTAATGAATATTTCTTATTTATTTTTTTCTAAGTCACATTAGTTTCGTTATAATTCTAACTAGTGTCAAACAATGGGGAAACAATTTTCTAGTGCACACAAGATTACACACTAAGGATTCATTTCTTTTAAGCTTATAAGTTGGCTTAAGAAAGTCTCACTTATTTTAGGCACACTTGTACTTTTAACTAGTTTATATTTTTAATCTAAATAAGCTAATGAACTTTTAAGCTATGACCTTCTTAAAAAAAAAAAAAATTAGGTATAAGTTCCTTATTATTAAAGTAAATATAAAAATTCTAAGTTTATTTTAAAATTTTCTTCACAATGTTATTATAGAAATATTTTTTAATAACCAATAGTCTAATATATAACATTATAATTGTAATTTACAATTATACTGTTTTTATAAGCCAACATATTTATTGAAAACGTATGCAACATTAATAATAAACGACTACTATAGGTATTTTTATATTTTTCTAATATAACCTTTAGTAGTGGTTTTTTCTTAACCCGGCACTTTTTACAGATTGAAAACTGTCATAGTAGGTTGAACCTATACTAGCAATTTTAAACCATCACTATAAACATTTTTAAAATTTTCCAATATTGCCTTTAGTGGCGGTTTCAAAACTATTGATATAGGTCTTTTTTAAATACCGGTATTAATGGCAGTTTAAAAGCGCTACTAAAGGTCATTTAAAAAAAAAAACATTTAGGCAAAAATATTTTCCTTGCATTTTTTTTCTCAACCTATTTATAGTTAAACAAAAATCAATATTAAATAAAGGACTAGATCTAGTTTTCGAACGCAGTATAGACCCCACAATAATCAAACATATTCAAGCTATCAAATTAATAAAATACAATAATACAATTTCTAGCTATAATAATTGTTATGCTCGGTACAAGACATTCCAAATGTCTAGAATGCCATATCAAAGCTGCAAACTGTTTAATACATTTAGTGCAACAAGATAATTTTAATAGTCCTTAAAAAAAAAAAAAAAAAACCACAAGCGGCATATTTCCTGATGAGATTCCCTTATTGATTGATTTTGTGCAGTAGGAGAATGGTCACCCATATCATCACCATCCTAAATATAATAAAGGCAATGTTATAAGTTTATTTAACAACAATGTTACTAAATAACACAATAACACTAATCCATTACTAAAATCCAAAGGATTTCATAGAGGAATTCTATAAACATGGTTTTTGACTTTAATCTTATTGCAATGGTTTTTAAACCGTTGTAATAGATCTTTCTATTGTGAATACCTATTGCGGCGGTTCAAAAGTGTCGCAATAGGCCCTCTTAAAATTTTGTAATTTAAACGTATTATGACAATTTTAAAACCACTGCAATAGGTCATTCAAATCCATGAATAATTTGAACATAGTGATGGTTTTAAAATTGCCGTAATAGATCAACGAAAAAAAAATTTAATTAAAAACCTATAGCGACGATTGGATACGACGGTAGTTGGCCTTTACCATATAGCGGTAGTTTTTAAAACACCATAATAGGTCATTAAAAAAAAAAGATTTAATTAAAAACCTATAGTGGCGGTTGGAAACCGCCGTAATAGGTCTTACTATATAGTAGCAATTTGAAAACTGTTGTAATAAGTCTTACCTACGGCAAAACCCATAGTGTCAGTTTTAAAACTGTTGTAATAGGTCATTTTAAAAAAATTAATTAATTTAAAACCTGTAGCGGTACTTGGAAACACCGTAATAGCTTAACTTGTTGTGGCAGTTTCATAAAGCACTGCAGTAGAGTATCTGTAGCGCCGGTTTTAAACTGCCATAATAGGTCAACTTATTGTGGCAGTACTTGAAAGCGTTGCATTAGGTCTCCTATAGTGGCGGTTTTCAAAATTGCTAGGAGGCTGCTATAAAACCAATTTTTTGTAGTGCAGTGGATTGGAGTCATCTACTAAGTCCAATTAGAAATCAACATGCTTGTGGTAAGTATTTATAAAGCTCTTCATTTTCTTCTAACTTTTAATTTTTAGCTCGAAATAAATAAAATTATAATGTATTACCATTTTATTGTTTAAATATTCTTGTTGGGCAATTAAGGCCACTGGAGCCAGAGAAGCTCTATAGACTCTGAATCACATGAATAGGATCATAACTCCATTATCACCACAAGAGTTGGTAGATTGTTGTGAATTGAGTCTCGAGAAACCTGATAAAAAATGTTACCACACATATTCAATTGACAGAGCATTTACGTGGATAATGGACAATGGCATTTCTACTAAAGAAAACTATCCGTTTTAAGGACAAAAAGGAGAATATTGTAAAAAAAAAAAAATTAAAAAAAAACTACGATAATGTGTGTATATATATCAATGTGCTTGTATTATGTAATTACAAAGCTCTTCATTTTCTTCTAGCTTTTGATTTTTAGCTCAAAATAAATATAATTATAATGTACTACATAATTAACCAAAATAAGTTGGATTAAATTATTACAATGATATCTTCATTGTAGTAGATAATTACTTCATTTTTTCATTGCGATAGATTACGAAATAATTGATATTAGATTATTGCAATGATATATTCATTGCAGTTTCATATGAGACATTGTAATAGATTTTAAAAGAATCAATATCAAATTATTGCAATGATAACTTCATTGCAATAAATTGCAAAAATAATTGGTATAAATTTATTGCAACGATTTCTTCATTTTAAGTTATTGCAACATTTTATTTCTAATATATTAAAACTTCTATCATAACAAAAAATTATAAGCTATTTTAAATATTCTTGTTAGGCAATGCGGCTGCTAGAGCCATAGAAGCTCTACAGACTCTCAATCACATCAATAGGATTATAACTCCGTTATCACCACAAGAGTTGGTAGATTGTTGTGAATTGAATCTCGAGAAACTTGATAAAAAAGGTTACTGCACATATTCAATTAGTAGAGCATTTAAGTGAATAATAGAGAATGGCATTTCTACTGAAGAAGACTATCCTTTTCAAGGACAAAAATGAGACTACTGTAAGCCAAAAACTAAGGTAATGCATATATATTTTTAGGCATATATTTATATTTGTGTTTATGTTCATTATTTGGCTTCTTAAATATATTTTATTTTATTTCTTTCTACAAGGAATTAGTATTAAAAGTTTTAAGAGAATTAGTAATGATGATCAAATTGCTTTTTGTAAGCAAGTTGCATTTTATCTCATGGCTGCAATTGTGCATGTTTTTGAAGAATTTGAACAATTAAAAGGGTAAATAATCCTTGTTTGTAAAGTTTATATAGGAATTATTTTTGTATTCTCTAAGTAGTCTTTGTCTAATGGTTTTAGGAAATTTATAAAGGCCCAAGGATCCCGTAGAGGAACTAAAAGGTACCCATGTCATCCTCGTGGCTGGGTATGACATGAGAAGGGAGAGGATTATTGGTTGATTAAAATCTCATGGGGCTTAAATTGGAGAGATGATGGCTATGGAAAAATACTCCGATCTAGTCATGTCTTGATTAAGACAGAAGAGGGAGAGAAAGTATACCCTCTTGTTCATAGGGTATCATATCCTATTATCTAAAAATCATTAGTATGATAAATATCACCATAAATTTAATATTTAACTACTTTTAATATTCTTTAGATCTAACAAAGGATATTGTTTAATATTTAACTACTTATGAACCGTAGTTGATTTTATGTATATGTTTTCTCAGTTTATGATATGCTTTCTTTTGGTTATTTGCCCCCTTTTCCCTGTATGACTTATTAACTATTGTTTGTGTTGAAGAAGTAGATTGAAAATGGCAAATTCCCAGAAATTCATTTTTTTTCTCCCTTTCAAGAGAATATATTTTTATGAACCTTAGTTGAATTGATGTTTATGTTTTCACATTTTTTTTCATATTGTCTTTTGTTATTTGCCTCCTTCTCCTTGTTTGCGTTGGAGAACTAAATTGAAAATGAAAATTTTACAAAAAAATAATGGAAAATGGAAAGAAGTTTACGTTACTATGACAATGTAGTTTTTGGATTTCCCTCAATCAGTTATGCTTTGATTCAATATATTTAGTAGTTGTTGGTCGTGAAGTACAAACATGAAACGAATATATCATTGCAATTACTTGATATTAATTATTTTACAATCTATTGCAGTGACAAATATGAAACAATTATTTATTACAACAAATATGTTATTGCAATTAATTGTTTATTGCAACAACACAGATATTAATTATTTTACAACCTATTGCAATGACAAATATGAAACAATTATTTATTACAACAAATATATCATTGCAATAAATTTTTTATTGCAACAACATATATATCATTGCATGAATGTTGTCATTAAAATATTTAATGATTATTGCAATGAAATTTTTTGTTGCACAAACTTTATTACCACAAAATTTATTGCAACAACTCACATAAACTATTGCAATGACTTTGAAGTTATTGTAATGATTTTTTGTTGTTGTAATAAACATTTTTTTTCTTGTAGTGTTAAGAGCAGTTTCAAAAGTTTATTTGATGGAGCAAAGAAAAAGAAATTACCTTGCTTAGAGACAGGGATGGACTTTACCCTAATAGATGTGACCTTTAGAAATCCAATTACCATCCACACTATAGTTTGAAAGGTTTCAATAGTAGCAGTAGAAGCATCCTTAGCCTTAAAGGTAATATAATACTTGATGCTAGCAACGCCCTCAATATTTGCCTTCACCACCTCCTTGAACTTAAAGTTCTTCTTCTACAAGGACGCAATAACAACAAAAAAGAAGAAAAAGAGTTAAACCAACAAAGAAAGAAGCCAACAACAACAATAATAAAGGGGTTTGATTATGAAAAGACCTCATCAGTGTTGTACTTGTGGATTGCTTCCATAGAAAATTCATCAAGTTGTTTCTTATCATCATCATTAAGGACCCCCTTGATTCCCATCAGCTCAATTCTACCACATGCAAAAGAGTGGGAGAAGTTGCCAACATCAAGGCCCTGTGAATTAGAAAGACAAAGACAAATGAGACAAGATTCATGGGCATCATCATGCACAAACTCAAACTCACTATATTTGATTGCTTACCCCACTCTCATCATCCTGTTGACACTGCAAAGCCAATTCAGCACAGGTCATCTTAGGGGCCTTACTTGGAAAACACCAAAGATCATCATTCTCATCGTCATCGTCACTAAGAAGTTCGTCATCCAATGGTAAGCCAACTTTCTCGCGATAGGGGACGTCTTTTTCTTGTTTTTCTTCATTTGTCTTCTTTGCGTAGTAGCCGCCATAGCCATTCTGCAATTGCAATCCTTTAACCATCAATCCTTTACCCTTAACTAAGAAATAAATCCATCTTTAAAATAAAATAAAATAAACACAAAAGACAAAAGATTCATTCTATGATACATACCTGGTTGACCATCAATTGCAATCCTTTCACCATCAATCCTTTCCCCTTAACTAAGAAATAAATCCATCTTTAAAATAAAATAAAATAAACACAAAAGACAAAAGATTCATTCTATGATACATACCTGGTTGACCCTCCTAGGTAGGAGCTTTTTATTTTATTTTATTTTTTATGATGATGAATAGATGATTTCACATGTTGTTTCTTTTATCCTTATTCCTATTTCTATTTATTTTACATTTTTACCCTTTGAGGCTTCGGCTCAAACCCAACCCATTTGTTGCATATGGCTTTAATTGCAAGGCACAAGCCCAAGTCAGCTTTGGTTGATAGCCAATTAGCCGACCTACCCTACAAAAAAAGCTGCCTATAGTAGAATTTTTTTAGTGGCGTTTGCAAAAAATTCCACCATAGGCATATCTATGCTACGTTCAGAGGACTTTATAATGGTGTTTTTAAACACTAGACCTATAGCAACATTTGTAAAACACCACTATAGGTCCTAGTCCATAGTGGCGTTTGTATAATGTTGCTATAGATCCTTAAAAAAGAGTTAACTGAAAAAGAAAAAAAATAAAAAAAAATGAGGGGACCTATAGCAACGTTAAACACCATTATAGGTCCTTTAAAAAAAAGCCGATCGAAAAAATTTCCTCACATATATATATAGGACCTATAGCAGCGTTTTAGAAATGCAACTATAGGTCTAGCAAAATTAAAAAAAAAAAAAAGTCAAAAAAAAGTTTAGAACTAAATAAAAAAAAAAAAAAAAATTTAAAATAAGGGACCTATAGCAACATTTGGAAATGCCACTATTGGTCCAAAAAAAAAAAAAAAATTAAAAAGTTCAGAACTAAACGAAAAAAATTTAAATAAGGGGTCTATAGCAACGTTTGCAAACGCCACTATAGGTTCTAGAAAAAAAAAACCATTAGAAAAAAGTTCAAATAAGGGACCTATAGTAGCATTTGCAAATGCCACTATAGTAAACGCTACTATAGTGGCATTTTTAGGATCTATAGCTATAATATATATATATATATATATATATATACATATATTTTTAAATTTACAAGATAGAAATTCTACTCTAACCTAATCTAAGTGTATATGTGTGTGAAACTCTCTCTTGGAGACTTGATCCTCAGCCCTTGCCCCTCACACCCCACAAGCACTTATACTTGTGAAGTGATCTATAATGTTTTTAACCCCTAATACAAATAGTAATTAAAAATTTCATTTAATAATGACTTAGTATATTCTTCTAATAATAATAATAATAATAATAATAAATAATGACTTTAGTATACTATAATAATAAATAATGACTTAGTATACTATAATAAACTCTCTAAAAAAAGTCATTATTTCTTGTGTGAATTTTGGTTAAATTCGTTTTTTGGTTGTATGTCTCATCATACTACTACACTACTATCTATTTCGATCATTGGAAACTATTTAAATTTATTGGACACATAAATCTCAAATTATGATAAAATATAAAATTTTAGTATTTAAAAAAAAAAAATGAAAATTTTGGCCTAACATGGCTACTTTCATTTTTTGATAACCTAACGAGGCTAGTTTCTATCAATGTTATGAATACTATTCCGGTTTGTTTATTGGAATAGAATATTTCGATACCAGTCTATTTCGGCATACCGTTTAGGAATTACCTATTGTACGATCCACGACTATCGGCTTGCAATGAGCTCATGACACGGTACCTAAATGGGCCCGTCTCGCACTGCTTACTAACTGAGCACCTAGCCCACTCCTTAGATGGGCTTAGCCTGAGCTCTCCGCCCTTGCCAAAACACTTTACTATACTGAGGCCGAGGGATAATGCCTTGGAAAAATCTGCCTACCAAGCAATTATTGGGGTCTGGTGCAAGTTCCAAGAGTGTTATGTTAGTCATGAATAATGGGTCCCATCTAGTTAGGAAGATAGCTCAGAAGGACCTATCAACATGGGAAACCACTCTCTCATAATGACGACCCCACTAAAGGAAGTCTATAAATAATAGACTAATGGGTAGAGGGTGAGAGGCTGGAAAAATTGGGGGAAAGAGTCACAAGAGTGGTAAGGAAAAAACAAATCCCAAAGAGAATGAAATCCTGCTCAAATTTCACTAATAAAGGTCACGTTCACTGAATCACTTTGATAAGAGGAGGGCTACAAGGGAAGTAGTCTAAGACCCCCGGTCCTTTCCATTAGAAGTTGCAACACCATCTTTGTGGCCTCCCATTGTTGGATATTCCTTACCCCTACACAAATGAATTGGGCTACTCAACGAAAAGCCTTCTAATATTTGGGCCGAGCTTCCAAACCTATATAGTATATAATTATTATATATATATATATATATATATATATATATATATATCTGTGTGTGTGTGTACACCATAATAATGGTAATAAGATAAGAAGGGTGATTATCGAAAAATAATAATAAGAAGAAGAGTAATAATAAAATATTATTATTATTAATCTAAAATATTCAAAATATTAAACTAATCCATAGATTAAATTTTTTATTAAAAAAAGAAATGTTATTTTTGTAAATAAGCAACTATGCAATGTCTTTCTAACTTATACCGCTTCCTATTTGCTTTTTGTAAAAATATACTACTCCACAGTTCATGTTTACAAAGGGCATATATTAGTTTTACTTTTCCAACATTCAATAGTTTTTACTTTCCTTCTGTTCTATCTATCTTCTTCTTTGTACTCTTTTTTCTCTCTCAAAACGTTCTTTGCAACTCCCTCTATTCAACATTTGAATTAAGCATCTGGGGCATGTAAGGCACTCGTTATTAACTCTTTTTTTTTTTTCCTCTTCAGTTAGAAGTCATTTTGGGTTTAAGGGAAAAAAAAACTCATTCCAGACGAATCTTTCATTTTGGCCAATATTCACCGAAATAACTTGTAACGGCCGAAACTCACTGGAATGAGCCAAAAATTTTTCTGAGGTGGAACTGGGGTGTTACCATTTTGGTTCGCATAATGGTACGAGATTTTTTGGCCATTTTGGCCAAAATGGAATGGTATTCATAACATTGGTTTCTATTAAAATACTTGAACTTTGCACATGCTCGAACCACTTACATTGTTCAAAACTTACACATTCATCCAATACTATAACAACCATATAAAACAAACTCCTAAATTTAACAATATTTTGACTAGAAAGACTAGAAAATTTATAACATATACATGCGGTCAAATTACATAATGCTTACAAATTTATATGCATACATCAACTATGGAAAGTCTTGTTACTATAAGGACAAGTTGTAGCCTTATACTACAACTTTCTTTAAAAAAAAAAAAAACAAAATTAACATTGTTATATATGTTGAAAATCTAACAATTGGATTGTACGTTCTTTATATTCTTAACACACATGTCAAATTTTGTATTAATTTGATGATATTTTCTATATAATTTATAAAATTATTTTTAATGCATAATTTTAAATTACAAAAACTTGTAATTTAAAAAATTGATTGATAACTTAACTATTTATCTTTGATCTCTTGAAAAAATTTCAAGTATGGAGGATATAAGAAAATAATATAATTCAATAATAAATTTATCAAAATTCACATTCAATAAAAAGATATTTAGTGAAGTTATAGTCTTAAATTACAACCAAGTTTGTGAACAAACTTTTTTCTTATTATAACGATTTTCTTTCTTATAATTTTCTTTCTTATAATGACTATTTTTTAAAATAATGATTGGACACAGTAAGACAACAAAAAATAAATATAAAGAAGCCCATTTAACTTGAGATATGTAGGGTATATGAAGAGTGCCAAATATGGCATATTGTTTCTAAATCTTAATGATTATATGCATGGTACACTTTAAAAATCGGACCGGTCAAAGAACTAAAAAGAGGATTGGTTCTCGGTTATCTGGTCCGACCAAGGTCAAACCGAAGGTCCAATCGGTGATATCATAAATAATTTAATTAATAAAATTAAATAAATTTAAAATATTAATAACTTATCATATTTGATATATATATATATATATATATATATATATATATATCAAATATCTAAAAGAGTTTTTAACTATTCATGCCTTATACTAAATAAGTATAAACAATAAATAAACATTACAAAAATGATTTATTTTATAACAATTATCCCCCTATGATCCTTTACAATATAATTGAAAATTATAGATTTAATTGGACTCCCCTCAAATAAAATTTAATATGGTTTTAAATTTTATTTTTATAAATACTTTTATTCTATAAAATAAATGGTACACAATTAGATACTAGTGACTTATAAAGTTACAATTTAAAATGTAGATATTATTTTATATTTATTTTGAAAAAAATAGTATTCTCGACAATGTTTGAACCATAAATTTTGTCACAATTTATTTATGAGGTAAGTTGTGAATAGTGGAGTTATGGACTCACCACTTTTACTCCACTATTCACAACTTACCACATGAACAAATTGTGAAAAAAATTATAATCCTAACATTTTTCTAATATTCCACCCTGCACCATTAATATAAATTCAAGTGTAATAATATTATATATATGTAAAAAAAAAAAAAAAAAAAGGTAAAGTCAGCAGCTGTCTCACTCACGATTTCCGACTTCCCACTGCTCACCTTAGTCACCTACCCTCTTAAAATTATACAACATTAATTATCCACCACTCATCTACCTCTCAAAAGAATACAACATTAATGATACAAAAACTACTACCATTAAGTCCTCTACTTCCCTCCCTCAAAAAAAAAAAAAAAAAAAAAAGTCCTCTACTCCCCAATTAAAAAAAAAAAAAAAATGTCCTCTACCCCCCTTGTTTTATTTTATTTACTTCTAACAAAAACAATTCAATTTAAAGTTCCAACTTCTCTCTTTGCATTTTGAAGAGTGGCGGAGCTAGAGAGGACTGTCCTGAGAAATAGAAGAACGTGCAATTTTTAATGATTTGATCCTTCTCTCTCTCTCTCTCTTTCTCCTTGCCTATCGTAGTTGTGGCTGTGCTCCTACAGTTTCAGATATAAGAAAATTGTAGCATTTTCTGTAGAAAAATTCACTGTTTCGGCCCCTCTTCAAATATATGCAAAACCGGTTTAACCGACCGGTTTTGTGTTTCATGGTTAAACCAACAGTTAACGGTTTTTCCAGGTTAATTTTCAGTTTTTCGGAATAATTAGACCGAATTAATATTCAGTTCCTAATTAAATCGGTTGAACTGATCAGTCTGATTTTTAAAACTATGATTATAAGGACTAAGAGCATCCACTCAAAATCTTGTATAATAGAAAAAAACATCACTTTTACACATTTTGTCTCAAAATTGCTCAACATCAGTGCTTCCAAAATCTTGTATAATATTGTATATTTATCCACTAGCTACAGTAACGATGTATATTTACATGGTTACTGTAGCTCGTCCATTTATTATTTTATTAATTTCATGTTTGCACCTTTTTCTCTCTCTCTTCTTCGTGCACAACAAACTCGGTAACTTCTTCTCTCCTCATCTTCTTTTTCCTTAGATGTACTCAAACACACCTACACATAAATACATCCACACAGACAAATCAACACAGAGATACACAAACAAACCCACATGGACAAACCAACAAAGAGACAAATCGGTGCTTAACTGGAATGATCGGTGCTTGTGGGTCTTGCTTGATCAGTGCTTGTGATTCTTGCTTGATTGGTGCTTGATTGAGTTTGATCGAAGCTCGTGGATCTTGCTTGATTGGAGCTCGTGGATCTTGCCTGATCGGAGTTAGGAAGATTTGACCGAGATGGGTATTGCCTGATCAGAGCTAGGGAGATTTAATCGAGAGGGTGTGTTCAAAAATGGGTATAGATATGGGTATAGAGAGAGAGTAACAAATCAGAAAAAATGGAGAGAGAGAGAGAGAGAGAGAGAGAGAGAGAGGTATAGGGAGAGAGTAACAAATCAGAAAAAATGGAGAGAGAGAGAGAGAGAGAGAGAGAGAGAGAGAGAGAGAGAGAGAGAGAGAGAGAGAGAGAGCGCGTATGTAAAGGGGGTAGTTGAGATAAATAATAAAAAAATTGAGAAAACTAATTATTTAAATAAAATAGATTGTAAAATAGATAAACTGATGTGGAGTATTTAGAGAAGTGGGTATGTAAAATAAAAAAAATAGGTTTTTAGTGTAAAATAGACGGAAAATTATAGTCGAACGTATGCGAGTGCTTTAAGGAGGGTTTATTCTTGAAATAAGAAATGATAGAAAGCCGTTCTAAACAAAGTTAACTACCTTGCGCTATTATGTGTGTGTTTGGCCTCAACGTCTACGCCTTCCGGGCTGCGTTACCTCCTTTTTTTTTTTTTTTTTTTGGGAAAGTGAACAGGAAAATCACATGATTTTACTGTTCACAGACAAAAAATACTGTTCATGCACTGTTTGGCACTGTTCACGCATTAAAAAATATTAAAAAATGGGTCCCACGGTACTATTCACACATTTAAAAATTATTTTGCTACAGTGTTTTTAGTTTTCATTTTTTAGTTTTCAGTTTCAGCAACAATAAGCTCAATCCAAACACACCCTATAATACGATTACAAAATCTCAGACTCCATTTCTTTTCCTTTTACAATCCAATATGACTAATATTCTCCAACCATCTGAACAGACCAAAGACAGTTATAACCAAACAAGTGAAGCTTGTGGAGTCCAAGAACAACAAATCAGTCTCCAGTGTCATGTTAAAAAACTGCTTGTAAGTGGAGAGCCCAACCAGTGAATAAAATCATACTAAGACCATCATATCCTCCAAAGGAAATTTCTCTCACAAGACTGTTAGATACTCATTAGCAAACAGTGCTCACACTTAAGCAAACACAGAAGATTACATCAAATGAGACCAAGGTTGAAACTAAGATTTCAGCAGTCTTATCTAGAACAATACAGAGTTGCATACCAGGATGTCCCCCCATTTTTTGTGATGACATCAAACAACATTCTTGTATTAATTCCCAGTCGAGCTCCAAATGCCATTGCTTCCGCTCCTGAGGCTATATGAACTCCAGCATGCAATTGATTAACCATCTTTACACTGCTACAGAACCAAAAAGAAAGTTCGTAATAAAAATTGACGTCCCCAGCATAACCAGATTACCGTGCCTCATGAAAATGAATAGGCAAATTACCTTTTTTTATTAGCACATATAAGGATGCATGTATCCATGGACTTATTATTAGATGAATGAAAATTTAATGTATGGAGACAAATATTGACCAATCTGAGTCAGAAGTACCTTCCAGCCCCGCAACCTTCTCTGATAATATAAAGCTTCTCACTCAATGCTGTACAAAAAATCAGTCAAGTATTACTCACAAAGTGAATTCTGAATCACTACACCCCCAATGAATTTCAAAAACATGCTTAGTACGTACCTGCAAGAACTAAACCAGAACTTTATGCTTGTATGATTGATCTGTATTCCCCATTGTTCAGAATCTTAGATCAAGATTATACTCCAATTATAGAAAAGTCTTTTGGAAACCCAAAAAAAAAAAAAAAAAACCTTCGTTTTATTTTGTGAGCTTACTTTTTTCTTAAAAGTCTGCTTTTAAGGTAACTGAAAATCGACAAGATCTATATTCATGAGTATGAATCATACTCTCTCTCCCTCTCTCTCACTAACTTTCCCCCCTTTCTTTAGGTGGGCACAAGGGATTTGATAAGAAGGTTTTGGAGGCAACTAATATTACGAAGGGCGAGAATCCATCCATCACTTTCAAATATCACAGTTCTGATGGGGAGGAAGGTAATTTGCCTCTCTTGCTCTTGCTCAATGTCTCTTATTCTCTCTCTCATATTTGCTGTTTTTATCTGTTTCTCTTGTCACTAGGTTACCGGGATGCTGTTTTACACTAGGAACTACGTGAATGGGGTTGTTGGTAAAGGAGGTGCCGTGTATGGAAAGCATGCCGGGCTATGTTCGGAGACTCGGGGATTCCCAAATGCCATAAACCAACCAAACTTCCCTTCTATTGTTGTTGAACCTTGTGAGAAGTATCAACACACAATGCTGTTTGAGTTTTCAGTTGAATAAAGTGGCAGTCTTTAAAGGAGCAGATGTCAGAATAAGGTTGACTTTTGGTTTTCTTGCTACCAATGAGTGTTAGAACCGGATGATGAGAACTATTCATATAATCTTGCTACCAATGTGTCGCGTCCCTAGAATGACAAGTACGTAAAAGTAATCTTGAATTATAGTTTTGATGTTGATGGGCTTTGAGGTCCATTAGAATTTTTGAGAGTTTCAACCGCTCTCAAAAGTTCTAATGGACCTCAAAGCCCATCCACATCCGAATCCCTCACAGAAGGTAAGTTTTAATTGGAGATATATAACTGTAGAGCACGCTCGTGGAGTGCCCAAATACAAAAAGGTTCTAGACAAAACATTGATACATAAAAGCGGGACAACTCTCATATTGTGGTGTGCCCAAATACACAAGGTCCTAGACAAAATGTTGATACACAAAAACGGGACAACTCTCATATTCTTCAACCTTGCTCTTTTGGTTAAGGCCTCTTTTTACCATATCGTCTGTGCACCTGTTAACTTCACAAAAAACGTGTTTGAGGTGGATGGTCTAGTCCCCACCTTCAATCAAATATCAAAATAACAATATCTGGTACAAAAACATAATTAGCTGTTAACTAATTAAGCACTATTTGGGAATCCATTTCCAAATTAACATATGTGTAACCTGATTGCCATTCAAGATTTAATTCGTACCTAGCATCACACAATTCAGCTAAATTATTTGTGGCAATACGCCAATACCTACATTGTTGAAGAAGCCTTTTAGCCATTGAACTTTATTGTTTCAAATGACCCCACCTCCCCGGCTTGATCAGGTTTACCTAAAAGGCTAAAACACTTTTCAATTATTTTCACCTATATCCCTCCTATAAAAAACATGGAAAGGACTATAATGCAGTTGCTGGTGGTGAATTTCTATTTCATAAAGTATTCATCCATACAAAAACATGTAAAAATTTAAATCCTAAGTAATGTTTACACTAAATATAAGGCGTGTTCATATTGAATTTGTTAATTAAATTAGATAGATATATCATCATTTTAGGTAAATTTATAACTCCAATAAATAAATTTGACTTTGACTTTACAATAATAATAAAAAAAAACAATAAAAAAAATATCATCTCATACAACTCATTTGACTTTACATTTAAACCTTTAAATTCAGCAACCTCCTCAAAACCATAATATTAGATAACCAAACATTTAAACCTTTAAAGTTCAAGAAATAAATTTAAATCCTAAGGAATGTTCACACTAAATATAAGGAGTGTTAATACTGAATTTGTTAATTAATTTAGATAATAAACTAAATATTCCATGAAATTTCCTCATTTTAGGTAAATTTATAACTCCAATTATTTAACAATCTAAAAATAATCTCTTACAACTCATTTTACTTAACATTTTTTTTCTGAGAAAAAATCTTACTTAACATTTAAATTCAGCAACCTCTTCAAATCATAATATTAAATAACCAAACACTTAAACCTTTAAAGTTCAAGAAAATCAACTGTTACGTACACGCAATTATAATAAATCATCAATCATTAAATACAACCATAGAAATTCAAAATTATAACTGAATTTCTGCAATTTATGTTCAATAAATGGAAGAACAATATGAAACAATAAAAAGGACATGTCCTCCCGTAACCAAAGGACTTCTTTTCAGTTACAAACATTTAAAGCAGTGGAATGCTTGCAATTATGGTGTATGTAAAGATTCACCAAATTTTTTTTTTTTTTTTTTTATATAAATTTTTTTTATAAGTATATGAAAATTTTTATGAACTTAAAAGAAAAAGAAAATGAAAAAGAAAAAGAAAAGCTTAGTAACTACCAGGAAAAAAACTACTCCATAAATCACACATATCACTGCCAAAAAAAAAAAAAAGATCCTAAATATCTTATAAATTACAACACTGATCCACTATCATTATATAGTAGTAGTCTCAGTTGGTATATCTATCAATATAAATGAGCCACTTTTTCCTTTTTTTAATTAGTATGTTATTCAATTAGTTTATTGCGGCTTAATCTAGGTAAATGTGAAAAGACAAAGTAAAGTCCAAAGAAATTCTTTTCGGTTATAAATGTCTAAAGGAGTGGAACGTAGAGAGTTAAATTAGTGTAAATTTTAAATCACACCCTTAGAGTTGGGTATTTGGATTTTACATTGTGAAATTTCAGAATTTAGATTTTATTCTCTAAAGTTTAGAAGTGTTTAAAACTCTAATGTTTTAGAATTTAAATTTTACCCCCTAAATTTTAGGGATGTTTTGATTTTATTTCTTAAAATTTGGATGCATTTGGATTTTACACATTAAAGTTTTAGAATTTGGGGGTATTAAATCTAAATAGTCTCAAGCTTTAGAAGGTAAAATCCAAGTTTTGAAACGTCAAGGTGTAAAATCCAAACATCCCTAAACTTTAAAGGGTAAGTTTCAAATCTTAAAATTTCAGAATATAAAATTCAAACACCTTAAATTTTACGGGTGTAATTTGCAATTTACCATTTTATTTTCATATATGGCCAAGCCGATGGTTTTTATTTGGAGGATTGAAAGAGTATTTTGAAAGATAAAGAGTAAAGACTAGACCGAAGTGGGTTTACCTATAGGCCCAAACTTGGATTTTACACGGTGAGCTGTGAATGCTTGGACAAGCTACAGGCCCATGAGCAGCCCATGTGCTGTTCACAAACATAAATAAAAACACTGATTTGGACTACTATATTTACCATAAAATCTAGAATAATAACCTTAAGCTAAGTAGGTTGGTTATATACATATATTTAATGCAATCTGGCAAGTTCCCACAAAATTAGCTTGGTCGGTAGGTTTCTCAAAATGATTTTTAAAGCGGTTTATCTGTTAAAGAACCAATGTGGTTAGTTTCAATCTTGAGCATTCTCATCAGCCGTTGCATAAAAAATGCCATTTTAACACATTAAAAGCTTACTTTACTATTTTACAACATCATTTTACAACATCTCATTTATCAGATGTTCTATTTTTTAATCCCATACATTAAAATAATATATCCATCACATTACAATATCATTTAAAAAAAAAAACTTCAAACGGTTTCTCCCTATCATTCTCATCCTCGTCCTCGTCCTCGTCCTCGTCCTCAACAACAACAACAACAACAACAACAATAACAACCTATATTGCCGCAACAACAGCCACCAACAACCACTGCCGCAACAACACCGACAGCCACCATCGACACAAACTCACATCCACCAACGCCACCTCAAAAAAAAAAAAAAAAAAAAAAACACAACCAGAGAGATCTGCTTCACCTCAAAAAAAGAAAAGAAAAAAAGAACACAACCAGAGAGATCGAACCCACATCCGCCAAACCCACCACTGGCGCACAAACCCACATCCACCAAACCCACCACTGGTGCACAAACCCACATCCACCAAATTAAACACCGGTGCACAAACCCACACCCACCACCGGCGAGACGGCGATGAGACGGTGTGGCGAGACGGCGATGAGACGGCGTGGGCGTGGGTGCGGGCTGGGGCCGTGGAAAGCCTGATGAAGATGAAGATGGCGGCGAGGCGGATGAGAAAGGATATGATGAGAATCAGAAGTTTGATGAGTTTGAAGGTAATGACGTTGGTCTGTTTGCTAATGGTGAGTATGATGAAGATGACAAGGAGGCTGATGCTGTTTGGGAAGCGATTGATAAGTGAATGGATTCGCGGCGGAAGGATAAGAGAGAGGCTAGGTTGAAGTAGGAAATCGAGAAGTACCGTGCGTCGAATCTGAAAATTACAGAGCAATTTGCCGATTTGAAGAGGAAATTGTATAGCAAACTCCAAAATCTAAAATTTGGAGAGAGAGAGCGAGAGAGAGAGAGAGAGAGAGAGAGAGAGAGAGAGAGAGAGAGAGAGAGAACTGAGAGGGGGAGAGAGAAAAAAGAATTAAATATGCCAAACAATGAAATGGCATGGCTGTCCGTACGCTCTCATATTTGAGAGCGTACTGTAGCATGTCTTATATTTTTACAATATTTAGCACACCTCATGAGAGGTTGTTTTTGTGTTTGGTGTGCTAAATGTGCCAAATATTTAGCATTTGGCACATTTAGCACACCTAATGGTAATGCTCCTTTTGTTATAACTCTTATTCTGTTGGTTTGATTTAACGCATACAATGTCATTTTGATAATTAAAACTTTAATTTAAAAAATAAAATAAAATAAAGTGCAGAGATATTGAATCGTAAAAAATAGTTTTTTCCTTACACCGTAAAATGTCCATATGCACTTAGAACGAGGTTGAAAAAAATTGAAAAATGAGGTATTTACATTTAGTATATAAAAAAAAAAAATTTTTGAGTTAGAAAATAATTATAAAAATTAAAAATCATTATTTATTTGAAGGCAGTGCTTGTCATAATCACTCAAACCTAGTTGCTATATGATGCTCTTCTAAATGGATAAATTCAAATAATGTTTTGAATACCATTTTGGACCCGTTTTGATTTGTCCATTGAAACAAAACATTTTGATATTAGCCTATTTCAGAGTACCATGTCGGGATTACTACTAAAGCTATATATATACATACCTAAGTCTGCATCACATTATATTATACCATATCAAATTATTAATTCAAAATCAAATAATGCATGTTCTTAATATTGTCATTACGTAATATAAATATATAATATGACATATATAAGTGAAGAAAAAAAACCATGTCCTAAGTGAGTAATGTAAACAAGAGAAATATATTGTTAAAGGGAAAATAATAATAAAATGTCATTTGTGAGTGAAGTAATTAAAAATATGGGTTTAAGAAAAAAGAAAATGATTCGTTTACATATCAGCTGAAATCACCATACTAGGTGGAACTTATTGGAATGGACGGAAACAGGTGGAATGGAAAGGAATGTGATGAAATTTAGAATGAGATGAAATAGATAGGTGATTGTATCGGTTAACTACTTGGAAGGAAAAATCTAGGCCGTTTCAAGCATAACAAAATGGAATACATAACTATGCAAATAACATCTCTCTCTCTCTCTCTCTCTCTCTCTCTCTCTCTTGCTTTCACCCCGCCCCCTCCCTTTGTGTTTCTTAATATGAAATTTGATAATTATGATAGTTATTGATAGTCATTTACTACAAAATGTTTACAAACTAACGTGACGATTAATGTAATTGGTAGATTTTAACACCATATTAAAAGCCTTAAGTTGTTTTCATTAGTGTAGGGTGGGTTAGAATTCTTTTTCGCCTTAGGTTGGAACAGATTCAAGTTGATAGTTTTCTTAACCCATCTAACACAATTGAACTAGAGATATATCTAGGTTTAATAAGGGTCGCCAATAGGCCAAGTCAGTCCATTTTTACTAGGCCTATGGGCACAATGGGCTAGGCATAACAAACCGTTGACTAGTTAATGGGCCAAGTTAGGGTAGATCGAAAGAGAAATCCCTAGCTTATAACCTTGCCCTTAGGCAATGCTCATTTTTTCTTTAGTGTGCTAGGCTACCAGGTTGGGACTAATGGGCATGTGTTAACATCTTATTTTACTTTTTTTTTTTTTTTTTTTATAAGAAAAAATTGATCTCTTTTTTAAAGGAAAAAAAATAAAAGAATTTAACACTTATTTAATTTTTTTAAGGTCAAATCTATTAATTTTTTTTTATTAAAGCTTTAAACGATTTTTTCTTTTTTAAACTTTTAATTTAAAAAAATGTCAATCATTAAATTTTAAGTTGCTAGACTACTGGGAAAATATATTTAGTAAATTAAGTTTAACACAATCACTTAAGTATGTGCTTAAAAAATTGCTTTAATGTTTCAAGATCAATTCCCCATTCTTCTCATATATATATATATTTGTTATGAATTCCATGTTATTGGATTGGGCAACAAGTTGGGCCAATGGACTAATCTAATGGGCTGACCTATTGTGCACCCATAATCATAAAAACTAGCACATAGCTTGACCCATTAGGCTAGTGGGCTACACATGAGCCTCTACAGCAATGGGTTGGGCTACCCGTTATCCCAGTGAGTCATCGGGCTACTAGGTTAGGCCGTGGGTAATGGGCAATTTGTTGATCCTAAATTTATTTTATTACCTTTATTTAGATTTTTTTTTGTTTAACTTATTCTATTATTTGTGAATTAATTTTTATGAATATAGAAATTGAAATATAATTTATGTGTATTATGTATATTGTAACAATTTAAATAAATAAATAAATAAATAAATAAATGAATATATACATATATATATTATTGAAATCCCAAATTTCAATTTGAAGTATTCCATTAGTTTATGAATAAAATACCTACCCTTTTATAAAAAATATATATATATATATATATATATATATGTATATAAAATGGCAAATTTCATTTCATAAAAAGTCCTTATACATTTATAAAAGTCCAAATTTCAAAATGCACAAAGTAATTATTATTTTTTAATGAATGATTAGAAAGCTAATCACAAAGTTGACCTAGATCCATATGTTTCTAATTTTGTTTTAAAAAACTTAAGCCCAAATGTAATATTGAATTGTTCCTTAGCTACAAATTTATTAAAGAATAGCATATCATCTAAGGAAGAGGATACCATACCGTATCAGCTGGTATGATCGGTATGCACCGTATCAGTATGTGCACGGGTATTGGTATGTGCACATGTATCAACACTTCGACGATGGTTGGCCACTGGAAACTAGGGACATTAGTGGGGGTGATGGTTAGGTGGTAGACAGTAGGGAGTGGAGGTTCGGGTAATAAGTTTTGAATGAGGCAGAAATGGTTTTATGAAAAATGAAAGCATGAACCAATTTTTACCACAAGTGCCTTTATTCTATGGTCAACGGGAAAAAAAAATTTCTGATTGACCAACATTTTCCCTTGTCCTAAACACTTGTAAATTCAAAAAAGTATTTTTAGAAATCAATTTTCTTCGAACTAAACACACCCTTAATACAACAAATATATAGGAAAAAAAAACTTAGTTTCCACGCTAAGGATAACATAAATATTTCACAAGTCAAAATTCATATGAAAACTCTATACAAAGTCTGGACCTATTTATGTTATTGTATTGAATATAGATATAAATTTTCATAAATTCATGCAATTATAAGTATATAGCCTTTAATTAATTGTTGATTTTATTAATGGTCATATATCTATAATTACATATATTTGTATACAAGAATATGCTTGTTTTAAGAATAACATGATTACCACCATGCACAATTAGTTTGACAGTCATTCTACAAGAATAAAGTTCTTGTGAGTTGGGGGGAGGGGGTTCAAGTTTTCAAGAGAGAGCTTCACACGTATATACACTTTGATTAGATTAGAATAGAATTTTATCTTGTATAAAAAAAAAGAAAAAGCATTATTTAAAACACATGATTTTAGGTAGAAACTAGGAAGTGAAAAAAAACTTATGGGATAAAGGAAATATATGAGAAAGGGGCTTCAAGTTTAAATTCTTTTGATTCTTAAATAAAATGAAGTTATAAAATATTTTATATTTTTCTCATTTTTATAATGTAATAGTTTTTTTAATTGAAATTTTATTTAAATATTGGTTTGTAATCATATCCAAACATGCTCTAAGTTTTCTGGAATATATAAATGATTTGATTCAATATATTTAGTAGTTTTTAGTGGTGAGGTACAAACATGCATATCAATATATATATATATATATATATAGTATTTATCCTTGGTTTCTAAGAGAATGACTGGATATCTTAGATTACTGTATATTTAAAGAAGTTATGTTATCCTTGGTTTCATGGTTTTTATTATTATTATTATTATTATTATTTTAAAGTTTTTCCATTAAATTGCTATTATATCTTTGCTTATCTTCGGTTTCTTTGTGTTGTTTTTCATCAGCTATTACTTTTCTGTTATGGCCTTTTTTTCTTAAAGTAAAAGTTTTACATAGAGTTTTTATATTGATACAGATATTTGCTGTAATTCTAAATCCAAAGATGGGGTAAGCCATTTAAAATTCTTGTAATTTTTTTAAAATTATTATTTTTATCTCATTTTCCATAAATTTATGGAAAATATAAGTTTAAGTCAATAACTAAATAAAAAATCAAAACAAATGATACAAATTTATTCTATTCATTTGCTTTGAAATTCTCTTACATTTACTGCGTTGTCATTAGTAAGTTAACTATTACTACAAACATTTTTGTTTTTGAGAATGACTATTACTACAAACTTAGTCTTTAATGAATATTTCTCATTAATTTTTTTTCTAAGTCACATTAGTTCTCAGTATAATTCTAACTAGTGTCAAACAATGGGGAAACAATTTTCTAGTGCACACAAGATTACACACTAAGGATCCATTTCATTTTAGCTTATAAGTTGGCTTGAGAAAGTCTCACTTATTTTAGGCACACTTGTACTTTAACTAGTTTATATTTATAATCTAAATAAGCTAATGAACTTTTAAGCTATGACCTTCTTAAATAAAGAAAAAAATTAGGTATAAGTTTCTTATTATTTAAGTAAATATAAAAATTCTAAGTTTATTTTAAAATTTTCTTCACAATGTTATTATAGAAATATTTTTTAATAACCAATAGTCTAATATATAACATTATAATTATAATTTACAATTATACTATTTTTATAAGCCAACATATTTATTGAAAACGCATGCAACATTAATAATAAACGACTACTATAGGTATTTTTATATTTTTCTAATATAACCTTTAGTAGTGGTTTTTTTATTTTTTTATTTTTTTTAACCCGGCACTTTTTAGAGATTGAAAACTGTCGTAGTAGGTTGAACCTATACCAGCAATTTTAAATTGCCACTTTAGGCATTTTTAAAATTTTCCAATATTGCCTTTAGCGGTGGTTTCAAAACTATTGATATAGGTCTTTTTTAAATACTGGTATTAATGGCAGTTTAAAAGCGCTACTAAAGGTCATTTAAAAAAAAACATTTAGGAAAAAATATTTTCCTTGCATTATTTTTTTCTCAACCTATTTATAGTTAAACAAAAATCAATATTAACTAAAGGACTAGATCTAGTTTTCGAATGCAGTATAGACCCCACAATAATCAAACATATTCAAGCTATCAAATTAATAAAATACAATAATACAATTTCTAGCTATAATAATTGTTATGCTCAGTACAAGACATTCTAAATGTCTAGAATGCCATATCAAAGCTGCAAACTATTTAATACATTTAGTGCAACAAGATAATTTTAATAGTCCTCAAAAAAAAAAAAAAAAAAAAAACCACAAGCGGCATATTTCCTGATGAGATTCCCTTGTTGATTGATTTTGTGCAATAGGAGAATGGTCACCCATATCATCACCATCCTAAATATAATAAAGGCAATGTTATAAGTTTATTTAACAACAACGTTACTAAGTAACACAATAACACTAATCCATTACTAAAATCCAAAGGATTTCACAAAGGAATTCTATAAACACGGTTTTTGACTTTAATCTTATTGCAATGGTTTTTAAACCGTTGTAATAGGTCTTTCTATTGTGAATACCTATTGCGGCGGTTCAAAAGTGTCGCAATAGGCCCTCTTAAAATTTTGTAATTTAAACGTATTATGACAATTTTAAAACCATTGCAATAGGTCATTCAAGTCCGTGAATAATTTGAACATAGCGATGGTTTTAAAATTGCTTTAATAGATCAATGGAAAAAAATTTAATTAAAAACCTATAGCGATGGTTGGATACCACGGTAATAGGTTTTTACTATATAGCGGCAGTTTTAAAAACACCATAATAGGTCATTAAAAAAAAGATTTAATTAAAAACCTATAGTGGCAGATGGAAACCGCCGTAATAGGTCTTACTATATAGTAGCAGTTTGAAAATTGTCATAATAAGTCTTACCTACGGCAAAACCCATAGCGGCAGTTTTAAAACCGTCATAATAGGCCATTTAAAAAAAAAATTAATTAATTTAAAACTTGTAGTGGTACTTGGAAACACCGTAATAGCAAAACTTGTTGTGGTAGTTTCATAAAGCACTACAGTAGAGTATCTATAGCGCCGGTTTGAAAAGTGCCAGTTTTAAACTGCCATAATAGGTCAACCTATTGTGGCAGTACTTGAAAGTGTCGCATTAGGTCTCCTATAGTGGCGGTTTTCAAAATTGCTGGGAGGCTGCTATAAAACCAATTTTTTTGTAGTGCAGTGGATTGGAGTCATCTACTAAGTCCAATTAGAAATCAACATGCTTGTGGTAAGTATTTATAAAGCTCTTCATTTTCTTCTAACTTTTGATTTTTAGCTCGAAATAAATAAAATTATAACCATTTTATTGTTTAAAGATTCTTGTTGGGCAATCAAGGCCACTGGAGCCAGAGAAGCTCTATAGACTCTGAATCACATGAATGGGATCATAACTCTATTATCACCACAAGAGTTGGTAGATTGTTGTGAATTGAGTCTCGAGAAACCTGATAAAAAATGTTACCACACATATTCAATTAACAGGGCATTTACGTGGATAATGGACAATGGCATTTCTACTAAAGAATCCTATCCTTTTTAAGGACAAAAAGGAGAATATTATTAAAAAAAAAAAAAAAACTACGATAATGTGTGTATATATAATGTGCTTGTATTATGTATTTACAAAGCTCTTCATTTTCTTCTAGCTTTCGATTTTTAGCTCGAAATAAATATAATTATAATGTACTACATAATTAACCAAAATAAGTTGGATTAAATTATTACAATGATATCTTCATTGTAGTAGATAATTACTTTATTTTTTCATTGCAATAGATTACGAAATAATTGATATTAGATTATTGCAATGATATATTCATTGCAGTTTCATATGAGACATTGTAATAGATTTTAAAAGAATCAATATCAAATTATTGCAATGATAACTTCATTGCAATATATTGAAAAAATAATTGATATAAATTTATTGCAACGATTTCTTCATTTTAAGTTATTGCAACATTTTATTTCTAATATATTAAAACTTCTATTATAACAAAAAATTATAAGCTATTTTAAATATTCTTGTTAGGCAATGCGGCCACTAGAGCCATAGAAGCTCTATAGACTCTCAATCACATCAATAGGATTATAACTCCGTTATCACCACAAGAGTTGGTAGATTGTTGCGAATTGAGTCTCGAAAAACCTGATAAAAAAGGTTACTACACATATTCAATTAATAGAGCATTTAAGTGAATAATAGACAATGGCATTTCTATTGAAGAAGACTACCTTTTCAAGGACAAAAATGAGACTACTGTAAGCCAAAAACTAAGGTAATGCATATATATTTTGAGGCATATATTTATATTTGTGTTTATGTTCATTATTTGGCTTCTTAAATATATTTTATTTTATTTCTTTCGGCAAGGAATTAGTATTAAAATTTTTAAGAGAATTAGTAATGATGATCAAATTGCTTTTTGTAAGCAAGTTGCATTTTATCTTATGGTTGCAATTGTGCATGTTTTTGAATAATATGAACAATTAAAAGGGTAAATAATCCTTGTTTGTAAAGTTTATATAGGAATTATTCTCATATTCTCTAAGTAGTCTTTGTCTAATGGTTTTAGGAAATTTATAAAGGCCCAAGGATCCCGTAGAGGAACCAAAAGATACCCATGTCATCCTCGTGGCTGGGTATGACATGAGAAGGGAGAGGATTATTGGTTGATTAAAATCTCATGGGGCTTAAATTGGAGAGATGATGGCTATGGAAAAATACTTTGATCTAGTCATGTCTTGATCAAGACATAAGAGGGAGAGAAAGTATACCCTCTTGTTCACAGGGTATCATATCCTATTATCTAAAAATCATTAGTATGATGAATATCACCATAACTTTAATATTTAACTACTTTTAATATTCTTTAGATCTAACAAAGGATATTGTTTAATATTTAACTACTTATGAACCGTAGTTGATTTTATGTATATGTTTTCTCAGTTTATGATATGCTTTCTTTTGGTTATTTGCCCCCTTTTCCCTGTATGACTTATTAACTATTGTTTGTGTTGAAGAAGTAGATTGAAAATGGCAAATTCCCAGAAATTCTTTTTTTTTTTTCTCCCTTTCAAGAAAATATATTTTTATGAACCTTAGTTGAATTGATGTTTATGTTTTCACATTTTTTCATATTGTCTTTTGTTATTTTCCTCCTCCCTGTTTGCATTGGAGAACTAGATTGAAAATGAAAAATTTCCAAAAAAATAATGGAAAATGAAAAGAAGTTTACGTTTCTATGACAATGTAGTTTTTGGATTTCCCTCAATCAGTTATGCTTTGATTCAATATATTTATTAGTTGTTGGTCGTGCAGTACAAACATGAAACGAATATATCATTGCAATTACTTGATATTAATTATTTTACAATTTATTGCAGTGACAAATATGAAACAATTATTTATTACAAAAAATATATTATTGCAATAAATTGTTTATTGCAACAACATAGATATTAATTATTTTACAACCTATTGCAATGACAAATATGAAACAATTATTTATTACAACAAATATATCATTGCAATAAATTGTTTATTGCAACAACATATATATCATTGCATGAAAGTTGTCATTAAAATATTTAGTGATTATTGCAATGAAATTTTTTGTTGCACAAACTTTATTACCACAAAATTTATTGCAACAACTCACATAAATTATTGCAATGACTTTGATGTTATTGTAATGATTTTTTGTTGTTGTAATAAACATTTTTTTTCTTGTAGTGTTAAGAGCAGTTTCAAAAGTTTATTTGATGGAGCAAAGAAAAAGAAATTACCTTGCTTAGAGATAGGGATGGACTTTACCCTAATAGATGTGACCTTTAGAAATCCAATTACCATCCACACTATAGTTTGAAAGGTTTCAATAGTAGCAGTAGAAGCATCCTTAGCCTTAAAGGTAATATAATACTTGATGCCAGCAACGCCCTCAATATTTGCCTTCACCACCTCCTTGAACTTAAAGTTCTTCTTCTACAAGGACACAATAGCAACAAAAAAGAAGAAAAAGAGTTAAACCAACAAAGAAAGAAGCCAACAACAACAATAATAAGGGGGTTTGGTTATGAAAAGACCTCATCAGTGTTGTACTTGTGGATTGCTTCCATAGAAAATTCACCAAGTTGTTTCTCATCATCATCATTAAGGACCCCCTTGATTCCTATCGGCTCAATTCTACCACATGCGAAAGAGTGGGAGAATTTGCCAACATCAAGGCCCAACGAATCAGAAAGACAAAGGAAAATGAGACAAGATTCATGGGCATCATCATGCACAAACTCAAACTCACTATATTTGATTGCTTACCCCACTCTCATCAACTTGTTGACACTGCAAAGCCAATTCAGCACAGGTCATCTTCTTAGGGGCCTTACTTGGAAAACACTGAAGATCATCATTCTCATCGTCATCGTCACTAAGAAGTTCGTCATCCAATGGTATGCCAACTTTCTCGCGATAGGGGACGTCTGTTTCTTGTTTTTCTGCATTTGTCTTCTTTGTGTAGTAGCTGCCATAGCCATTTTGCAATTGCAATCCTTTAACCAACAATCCTTTACCCTTAACTAAGAAATAAATCCATATTTAAAATAAAATAAATTAAACACAAAAGACAAAAGATTCATTCTATGATACATACCTGGTTGACCCTTCTAGGTAGGAGCTTTTTATTTTATTTTATTTTTTATGATGATGAATAGATGATTTCATATGTTGTTTCTTTTATCCTTATTCCTATTTCTATTTATTTTACATTTTTACCCTTTGAGGCTTTGGCTCAAACCCAACCCATTTGTTGCATATGGCTTTAATTGCAAGGCACAAGCCCAAGTCAGCTTTGATTGATAGCCCATTAGCCGACCTACCATACAAAAAAAGCTGCCTATAGTAGCATTTTTTTTAGTGGCATTTGCAAAAAACGCCACTATAAGCATATCTATGCTGCGTTCAGAGGACTTTATAATGGTGCTTTTAAACACTGGACCTATAGTAGCGTTTGTAAAGCACCACTATAGATCCTAGTCCATAGTAGCATTTGTATAATGTTGGTATATATCCTTAAAAAAAAGCTAACTGAAAAAGAAAAAAAATAAAAAAATGAGGGGACCTATAGCAGCGTTAAACGCCATTATAGGTCCTTTAAAAAAAAGCCGATTGAAAAAATTTTAAAAGGTTTCCTCATATATATTTAGGACCTATAGTAGCGTTTTAGAAACGCAACTATAGGTCTAGCAAAATTAAAAAAAAAAAAAAAACGTTAAAAAAAAGTTTAGAACTAAACAATAAAATAAAATAAAATAAAATAAGGGACCTATAGCAGCGTTTGGAAACACCACTATGGGTCCAAAAAAAAAAAAAAATTAAAAAAGTTCGGAACTAAACGAAAAAAATTTAAAATAAAGGGTCTATAGCAACGTTTGCAAACGCCACTATAGGTTCTCGAAAAAAAAAAAACCATTAGAAAAAAGTTCAAATGAGGGACCTATAGTAGCATTTGCAAATGCCACTATAGCAAACGCTACTATAGTGGCATTTTTAGGATCTATAGCTATAATTTTTTTTTTTTTTTTTAATTTACAAGATAGAAATTCTACTCTAACCTAATCTAAATGTATATGTGTGTGAAACTCTCTCTTGGAAACTTGATTCTCGGCCTTTGCCCCTCACACCTCACAAGCACTTATACTTGTGGACTGATCTATAATGTTTTTAACCCCTAATACAAATAGTAATTAAAAATTTCATTTAATAATGACTTAGTATATTCTTCTAATAATAATAATAAATAATGACTTTAGTATACTATAATAATAAATAATGACTTAGTATACTATAATAAACTCTCTAAAAAAAGTCATTATTCCTTGTGTGAATTTTGGTTAAATTCGTTTTCTGGTTGTATGTCTCATCATACTACTGCACTACTATCTATTACGATCATTGGCAACTATTTAAAATTTATTGGACACATAAATCTCAAATTATGATAAAATATAAAATTTTAGTATTTAAAAAAATAAAATGAAAATTTTGGCCTAACGTGGCTACTTTCATTTTCTGATAACCTAATGAGGCTAGTTTCTATCAATGTTATGAATACTATTTCGATTTGTTTATTAGAATAAAATATTTCGTTATTAGTTTATTTTGGCATACCGTTTAGGAATTACCTATTGTACGATCCACGACTATCGGCTTGAAACAAGCTCATGACACAGTTCCTAAATGGGCTCCTCTCACACTACTTACTAACTGAGCACCTAGCCCACTCCCTAGATGGGCTTAGCCTGAGCTCTCGACCCTTGCCAAACAACTCTACTATATTGAGGCTGAGGGATAATGCCTTGGGAAAATTTGCCTACCAAGCAATTATTGGGGCCTAGTGCAAGTTCCAAGAGTGTTATGTTAGTCATGAATAATGGGTCCCATCTAGTCAGGAATATAGCTCAGAAGGACCTATCAACATGGGAAACCACCCTCTCATCATGACGACCCCACTAAGGAAGTCTATAAATATAGACTAATGGGTAGAGGGTGAAGGGCTGGAAAAATTGGGAGAGAGAGTCACAAGAGTGGTAAGGAGAAAACAAATCCCAGAGAGAACGAAATCCTGCTCAAATTTCACTAACAAAGGTCACGTTCACTAAATCACTTTGATAAGAGGAGGGCTACAAGGGAAGTAGTCTAAGACCCCTGGTCCTTTCCATCAGAAGTTGCAACACCATCGTTGTGGCCTCCCATTGTTGGATATTCCTTACCCCTACACAAATGAATTGGGCTACTCAACGAAAAGCCTTCTAATATTTGGGCCGAGCTTCCAAACCTATATGGTATATAATTATTATTATATATATATGTGTGTGTGTGTACACTATAACAATGGTAATAAGATAAGAAGAGTGATTATCGAAAAATAATAATAAGAAGAAGAGTAATAATAAAATATTATTATTATTGATCTAAAATATTCAAAATATTTAGCTAATACATAGATTAAATTTTTTATTAAAAAAGAAATGGTATTTTTGTAAATAAGCAACTATGCAATGTCTTTCTAACTTATACCGCTTCCTATTTGCTTTTTGAAAAAATATACTACTCCACAATTCATGTTTACAAAGGGCATATATTAGTTTTACTTTTCCAACGTTCAATAGTTTTTACTTTCCTTCTGTTCTATCTATCTTCTTCTTTGTACTCTTTTTTCTCTCTCAAAACGTTCTCTGCAACTCCCTCTATTCAACATTTGAATTAAGTATTTGGGGCATGTAAGGCACTTGTTTTTAACTCTTTTTTTTTTTTTTTCCCCTCTTTAGTCAGAAGTCATTTTGGGTTTAAGGGAAAAAAACTCATTCCAGACGAATCTTTCATTTTGGCCAGTATTCATTGAAATAACTCGTAACGGCCGAAACTCACTGGAATGAGCCAAAATTTTTTCCGAGGTAGAACTGGGGTGTTACCATTTTGGTTTGCATAATGGTATGAGATTTTTTGGCCATTTTGGCCAAAATGGAATGGTATTCATAACAATGGTTTCTATTAAAATACTTGAACTTTGCACATGCTCAAACCACTTACATTATTCAAAACTTACACATTCATCCAATACTATAACAACCATATAAAACAAAACTCCTAAATTTAACAATATTTTGACCAGAAAGACCAGAAAATTTATAACATATACATGCAGTCAAATTACATAATACTTACAAATTTATATGCATACATCAACTGTGGAAAGTCTTGTTACTATAAGGACAAGTTGTAGCCTTATACTCCAACTTTCTTTAAAAAACAAAAAACAAAATTAACATTGCTACATATGTTGAAAATCTAACAATTAGATTGCACGTTCTTTATACTCTTAACACACATGTCAAATTTTGTATTAATTTGATGATATTTACTATATAATTTATAAAATTATTTTTAATGCATAATTTTAGATTACAAACACATGTAATTTAAAAAATTGATTGATAACTTAACTATTTATCTTTGATCTCTTGAAAAAATTTCAAGTATGGAGGATATAAGAAAATAATATAATTCAATAATAAATTTGTCAAAATTCACATTAAATAAAAAGATATTTAGTGAAGTTATAGTCTTAAATTACAACCAAGTTTATGAACAAACTTTATTCTTATTATAACAATTTTCTTTCTTATAATTTTCTTTCTTATAATGACTATTTTTTAAAATAATGATGGACATAGTAAAACAACAAAAATAAATATAAAGAAGCCCATTTAACTTGAGATACAATTATATGTAGGGTATATGAAGAGTGCCAAATATAGCATATTGTTTCTAAATCTTAATGATTATAAGCATGGTTTTAAAAATTGAACCAGTCAAAGAACTGAAAAGAGGATTGGTTCTCGGTTATCTGGTCCGACCAAGGTCAAACTGAAGGTTCAACCGGTGACATCATAAATAATTTAATTAATAAAATTAAATAAATTTAAAATATTAATAACTTATCATATTTGATATATATATATATATATATATATATCAAATATTTAAAAGAGTTTTTAACTATTCATGCCTTATACTAAATAAGTATAAACAATAAATAAACATTACAAAAATGATTTATTTTATAACAATTATCCCCCTATGATCCTTTACAATATAATTGAAAATTATAGATTTAATTGGACTCCCCTCAAATAAAATTTAATATGGTTTTAATTTTTTTTATAGATACTTTTATACTGTAAAATAAATGGTACACAATTAGATACTAGTGACTTATAAAGTTACAATTTAAAATGTAGATATTATTTTATATTTATTTTGAAAAAAATAGTATTCTCGATAATATTTGAACCACAAATCTTGCCACAATTTATTTATGAGGCAAGTTGTGAATAGTAGAGTTATGGACTCACCACTTTTACTCTACTATTCACAACTTACCACATGAGCAAATTGTGTAAAAAATTATAATCGTAACTTTTTTCTAATATTCCACCCTGCACCATTAATATAAATTCAAGTGTAATAATATTATATATATATATGTAAAAAAAAGGGTAAATTCAGCAGCTGTATCACTCACGATTTCCGACTTCCCACTGCTCACCTTAGTCACGTACCCTCTTAAAATTATACCACATTAATTATCTACCACTCATCTACCTCTCAAAAGAATACAACATTAATGATACAAAAACTACTACCATTAAGTCCTCTACTCCCCAATCCAAAAAAAAAAAAAAAGTCCTCTACTCCCCTTGTTTTATTTTATTTACTTCTGACAAAAACAATTCAATTTAAAGTTCCAACTTCTCTCTTTGCATTTTGAAGAGTGGCGGAGATAGAGAGGACTGTCCTGAGAAATAGAAGAACATGCAATTTTTAATGATTTGATCCTTCTCTCTCTCTCTTTCTCCTTGCCTATCGTAGTTGTAGCTGTACTCCTACAGTTTCAGATATAAGAAAAATGTAGCATTTTCTGTAGAAAAATTCACTGTTTAGCCCCTCTTCAAATATATGCAAAACCGGTTTAACCGACCGGTTTTGTGTTTCACGGTTAAACCAGCAGTTAACGGTTTTTCCAGGCTAATTTTCAGTTTTTCTGAATAATTAGACTGAATTAATATTCGGTTTCTAGTTAAATCGGTTGAACCGATTAGTCTGATTTTTAAAACTATGATTATAAGGACTAAGAGCATCCACTCAAAATCTTGTATAATAGAAAAAAACATCACTTTTACACATTTTATCTCAAAATTGCTCAACATAAGTGCTTTCAAAATCTTGTATAATATTGTATATTTATCCACTAGCTATAGTAACCGTGTATATCTACGTGGTTACTGTAGCTCGTTAATTTATTATTTTATTAATTTCATGTTCGCACCTTTTTTTATCTCTCTTTTCTTCGTGCACAACAAACTCAGTAATTTCTCCTCTTCTCATCTTCTTTTTCCTCGGATGCACACAAACACACCCACACACAAACACATCCACACAGACAAACCAATACAGAGATACACAAACAAACCCACACGGACAAACCAACAAAGAGACAAATCGGTGCTTGACTGGAACGATCAGTGCTTGTGGGTCTTACTTGATCAGTGCTTGTGAGTCTTGCTTGATCGGTGCTTGATTGAGTTTGATCGAAGCTCGTGGGTCTTGCTTGATTGGAGCTCATGGATCTTGCCTGATCGGAGCTAGGGAGATTTGACTGAGATGGGTATTGCCTGATCAGAGCTAGGGAGATCTAACCAAGAGGGTGTGTTCAAAAATGGGTATAGAGAGAGAGTAACAAATCCGAAAAAATGGGTAGAGAGAGAGAGAGAGAAAGCGCGTATGTAAAGGGGGTAGTTGAGATAAATAATAAAAAAATTGAGAAAATTGATTATTTAAATAAAATAGATTGTAAAATAGATGATCTGATGTGGAGTATTTTGAGAAGTGGGCATGTAAAAAAAAAAAAGATTTTTAGTGTAAAATAGATAGGAAATTATAATTGAACGTATGTGAATGCTCTAAGAGGGTTTATTCTTGAAATAAGAAATGATAGAAAGCCGTTCTAAACAAAGTTACCTACCTTGCGCTATTATAATACGATTATAAAATCTCAGACTCCATTTCTTTTCCTCTTACAATCCAATACGACTAATATTCTCCAACCATCTGAACAGACCAAAGACAGTTATAACCAAACAAGTGAAGCTTGTGGAGTCCAAGAACAACAAATCAGTCTCCGGTGTCATATTAAAAAACTGCTTGTAAGTGGAGAGCCCAACCAGTGAATAAAATCATACTAAGACCATCATATCCTCCAAAGGAAATTTCTCACAAGACTGTTAGATACTCATTAGCAAACAGTGCTCACACTTAAGCAAACACAGAAGATTACATCAAATGAGACCAAGGTTGAAACTAAGATTTCAGCAGTCTTGACTAGAACAATACAGAGTTGCATACCAGGATGTCCCCCCACTTTTTGTGATGACATCAAACAACATTCTTGCATTAATTCCCAGTCGAGCTCCAAATGCCATTGCTTCCGCTCCTGAGGCTATATGAACTCCAGCATGCAATTGATTAACCATCTTTGCACTGCTTCAGAACCAAAAAAAAAGTTCGTAATAAAAATTGACGTCCCCAGCATAACCAGATTACCGTGCCTTATGAAAATGAATAGGCAAATTACCTTTTTTTATTAGCATATATAAGGAAGCATGTGTCCATGGACTCATTATTAGATGAATGAAAATTTAATGTATGGAGACAAATATTGACCAACATGAGTCAGAAGTACCTTCCAGCCCCGCAACCTTCTCTGATAATATAAAGCTTCTCACTCAATGCTGTACAAAAAATCAGTCAAGTATTACTCACAAAGTTAATTCTGAGTCACTACACCCTCAATGAATTTCAAAAACATGCTTAGTACGTACCTGCAAGAACTAAACCAGAACTTTATGCTTGTAGGATTGATCTGTATTCCCCATAGTTCAGAATCTTCAGATCAAGATTATACTCCAATTATAGAAAAGTCTTTTGGAAACTCCAAAAAAAAAAAAAAACCTTCGTTTTATTTTGTGAGCTTAATTTTTGCTTAGAATTCTGCTTTTAAGGTAACTGAAAATTGACAAGTTCTATATTCATTGTAGTATGAATCATACTCTCTCTCCTTCTCCCTCTCTCTCACTAACTTTCCCCCCTTTCTTTAGGTGGGCACAAGGGATTTGATAAGAAGGTTTGGGAGGCAACTAATATTACGAAGGGCGAGAATCCATCCATCACTTTCAAATATCACAGCTCTGATGGGGAGGAAGGTAATTTGTCTCTCTTGCTCTTGCTCAATGTCTCTTATTCTCTCTCTCCTATTTGCTGTTCATATCTGTTTCTCCTGTCACTAGGTTACCCGGGTGATGTCTCTGTGACTGCGACTTACATGCTTACTTCAAGCACAACAATGAGATTGACATGGAAGCTGTGCCAAACAAGCCAACTCCAATCAGCTTAGCTCAGCATACATATTGGAATTTAGCTGGCCACAACTCTGGAAACATTCTTGACCATTCAATTCAGATTAGGGCAAGCCATGTTACTCCTGTGGATCAGAACACAATCCCAACTGGTGAAATCATGCCAGTTAAGGGTACCCCCTTTGATTTCACTGCTGAGAAGAGGATAGGTGAGTCAATCCATGAGGTTGGTGTAGAGTATGACCACAACTATGTTCTAAACTGTGGGGAGGAAAAAGCGGGTTTGAAACATGCTGCAAAAGTGAAGGACCCATCAAGCTGTAGGATCCTTAACTTGTGGTGCAATGTCCCTGGGATGCAGTTTTACACTGGGAACTATGTGAATGGGGTTGTTGGTAAAGGAGGTGCTGTTTATGGAAAGCATGCCGGGCTATGTTTGGAGACTCAGGGATTCCCAAATGCCATAAACCAACCAAACTTCCCTTCTATTGTTGTTCAACCTGGTGAGAAGTATCAACACACAATGCTGTTTGAGTTTTCAGTTGAATAAAGTGGCAGTCTTTAAAGGAGCAGATGTCAGAATAAGGTTGACTTTCGGTTTTCTTGCTACCAACGAGTGTTAGAACCGGATGATGAGAACTATTCATATAATCTTGCTTATAACAGATTTAGAGACTGTTCTTTGTGTCGAAGTTCTGAAGAAAGCTTAATGTTATTAAAGAGTTGACTCTTTCAAAGAAATATCCACAAACCAAACCCTCCACCCCGCCCCTCCCCAAAGGGCGGGTGCTTTTCTCTCACTTTAGCTGTTTGAATGTGTTGTGTCCCTATTTTAAGGAAGCCATGAAAACACTAATTAACTAATAATTTTGGGGCATGATATTCTTGTGTGTGTGAGTTGGGTGGGGGTGGACTGTGGAGTGAAACACTTTGCCCAACTAGGAAGAACTGTAGGATGACAAGTTCGTAAAAGTAATCTAGAATTATAGTTTTGATGTGGATAGGCTTTGAGCTCTATTAGAATTAAGTGTATGGGTTTTGTTAGAGTTAATTCGGGCCATGTCTAGAGCATTTCAAGTTGAACCTGGAGCATGTCTAGAGCCAGCCGACTTTGCAAAATAAGCAGTAATTTAAATTAAAAAAAATAAAGAAAGGGAGGGGGGAGCATTTTTCAAATACCCCCCGCCCCTCACAGAAGGGAAGTTTTATTTAGATATATATATGTAGAGCACGCTCGTGGTGTGCCCAAGTATAAAAGGTCCTAGACAAAACGGGACAGGTCTCAGATTCTTCAACCTTGCTCTCTTGGTCAAGGCCTCTTTTAACCATAACGTCTGCATGTTAACTACACAAAAAAATTTGTCTGAGGTGGACGGTCTAGTCCCCATTAATCAAGGTCCTTCAATCAAATATCAAAATAGCAATATCCGGTACAAAAAACATAATTAGTCGTTAACTAATTAAGCACTATCTGATTGCCATTTAAGATTTAATTCGTACCTTAGCAGCACAAAATTGACAATTCAGCTAAATTATTTATGGCAATACGCCAATACCTATATTGATAGAGAAGCCTTTTAGCCATTGACCTTTATAGTTTTAAATGACCCCATCTCCCCGGCTTGACATAAGAGTTAATAATGCTGTTGTTGGTGGTAAATTTCTATTTCATAAAGTATTCATCCATACAAAAACATGTATAAATTTAAATCCTAAGTAATGTTTACACTAAATATAAGGAGTGTGAATATTGAATTTGTTAATTTAATTAGATAATAAACTAAATGTTCCATGATATATCATCATTTTAAGTAAATTTATAACTCCAATATTTAACCAAAAAATAATTCATCTCATACAACTCATACAACTCATTTGACTTAACATTTAAACCTTTAAATTCAGCAACCTGCTCAAAATCATAATATTAGTTAAACCAAACATTTTTTTTTTGTCAAGAAAAGATTTCATCAAAACTAAAATAGCAAATCAGTCTCAGGGCAAAGCTTGTTTACATACACCCCATTGAGGTCATTTTCATAAACAGCAAGTACATCCATAGGTGAATTGTCAAAAATAGAAAAATCGAAATTGTGACTCGATCCCATTCTGGCTAGCTTATCTACACATCGATTCGCTTCACGGTAGTAGTGCCTAATCCGAAACTGTGAGAAGTTTGATATCAATTGCCTGCAATCATCCAGGATAGGAGACACTATATTATTTACATAATTAGAGTTGAGCAGCATAAACGATTATAGCCTTAGCACCTAGTTCAATCTCAACACAATTAAAATTGCAGCTGCAGCAAATGAGGAGTCCATCCCTTAGACCCCACATCTCAGCAACAAAGCTATTCGTAATCCCTATTTTCCTGGCGAATCCCTTGATCCAATGGCCCTGCTCATCCCTTAATACTCCACCACAACCAGCTATCCTCGGGTTCTTTATGGCAGACCCATCAGTATTCATTTTTATCCATCCATTTTGTGGTTTTTCCCATTTGATAGGCCTTAGAGTTAAGCGAGCTACACTCTTCGGCAAGTAGGCATAAAAGAAATACTCAATTGCTTGTTTCTTTATATCCCTTGCCAGAGTTGGGTTAGGACTTTTCCCCTAAAATACAAAATTGTTTCGACTCTTCCATGTGGTCCATATCGCAAAAAGGAAGATCACACTCCAAGGAGGCTTGCCAGCGCTGTGTGTATCTGTTGCTTGCCCATTATACTCCAACCATTCATGAAGATTCCCAAATCAGAAGCAAGGATTTGTCCATAATATTCCAAGCTGATTCCAAACCGGTTTGATCTTTTCACAATCTCGTAAAGCATGTAGGATCGACTCAGCCCCCCATATTGCATAGAGGACATTTTGCATCCTCCATCAGCCCCCTTCTTCGAAGACAATCCCGAACACCGAACACCAATGCTATTATGGGCACACATCCAAACAAAAGTTTGAATTCTTGGCAAAATATCCAACTTCCAAATCTAGTTGACTGAAAAGCTAAGCGTCGAGTCATCCCCCAGAGCCATCTTATACGCACTTTTTAAATCAAAATTTCCTTGGGGAGATTCTAACCATGCCAGTCTATCTTCTCCTATTGCTGCCAAGGCCAAAGGGGTAGCTTGAATAATGAGCTTCACATTTTGGGGTAAATCAAAATCTAGACAACTCCAATCCCACATATTATCCTTGAAGGTATCTTGAATCTTCATGTTCAAATCTTCCTGTGAAAGAGGACCTATCACCAAACTTCGCAAAACCCCATGATTCGCCCAATGATCATACCAGAAGCTAAGATTGCTACTCTTTCCAACTGTTCATTTAACACCTATGTTGAAAACTTCTCTGCCCTTTTTCATAGTAGACAACATTTGGGAGCATGGGAGCTTGTTTTGATTTCTCGAAGCTAACCTTCGGCTTGAGCAATTCTTGGATTTTAACTCGTGCCCAAATGGAGTCTTTTTTGTATGAAAGTGCCAATTTAACTTCGCTAGAAGGGCTGTGTTTCTGCCCTTAGTTGCTTGTAAACCCAATCCTCCTTCCTTTTTGGGCTTTGTTACCTTTTGCCAACCCACCCAGTGAACCTTCCTAGTTGACTCTGAGGTACCCCATAGAAAATTCCTATTGACCCAATCCATTCCCTCAAGAATTCTCATAGGAAGGTAAGACCATTGCATCACGTATGATGGAATGGTTGATGAAGAAGCCTAAATAAGAACAGCCATGCCTGCTAGGGATAGTAAATTAGCCTTCTAGCTTGCAAGCTTTTGCTTTACTCTATCTAGGATGAAGTTAAAGTCTTGTGTGGAAGAGCTAGGTTGCTTAATAGGTATACCAAGGTACTTCCCTAATCCTTGAGTAGAAGCAAACTCGAGCACATCACTAAGCTCCTCCCTTGTGCCTTTATCCACATTCGGGGAAAAATAAACTTTGGACTTTGCTTCACTTAACGTTTGGCCTGAAACTTCACAAAATTCATCAAGAACCTCTCTAATGGTGGAGCAATTCAAGTGATCAGCCTTTGCAAAAAGTACTAGATCATCAACAAACATTAAGTGAGAGAATGTCGGCCCACTTTGAGATGCTTTAACTGGATTCCATAGATTTTTATTGCATTTCTCTTCTATGAGCTGACCAAGGTACTTAATATAAAGTATAAAGAGATAGGGAGAAAGGGGTCCCTTTGTCTAATTCTCCTAGATGGAAGAATTGGCTCTAGAGGTGCACTATTTAAGAGAATAGATGTGGAAACTAAGGTAACACAACTCTTGATAAGGTCGATGAGATTTCCAGGAAGATTTATTCTCAGTAGCATATTTTTGATGAAAGCCCACTCAAGCTTATCATAGGCTTTTTCCAAATCTATCTTGATGGCTATATAGCCCACCTTACCCTTCTTTTTACTGATGGAATGAATAAGCTCCTGCACTATGATAGCGTTGTCAATGCCCTTACGCCTTGGCACAAAAGCCGCCTGAAGAGGTGAAATAAGTTTCTCCAAATACGGTCTAAGTCTTGCTACTATTATTTTTGTAACCACCTTATAAATTGCATTACACAAGCTAATAGGCCGATAATTCCCAATAGTCTCAGGACTTTGAATTTTTGGAATAAGAGCGATGTGGGTCTGATTTAGATACTCCGGGACTTTCTTCTCCATGAAAATTCTTTTAACTTCCCTAACTACCGAGTCACCCACCATTGGCCAAAAACTTTGGAAGAACCCTGCATGTAACCCATCTGGACTTGGTGCCTTATAGGCTTTTAGCGACCAAAGGGCTGATTTGATTTCCTCCACAGTCACCTGCCCTTCAATGCTCTCTTTTTCCTCTTCATTAAGTCGGCCTTGCCATTGAGAAATCGCTGGCATTGCTCTTGATGAAGCTTTCAACGAAGAAGTATAAATATCCCCAAAACCATTCCTGATAAAGTTTGCAATTTCCTTCTCCTCTTGGATCCATTCCCTAACAGAGTTTTTAATTGCTAGGATTTGGTTTCTTTTCCTTCTGACCAGGGTTGACACTTGATAGAACGTTGTGTTCCGATCTCCCGGTAGTATCCAATTAACCTGAGACTTTAACATCCAAAGATACTCTTCTTGCCCCATGATCACATCCAGCTCTCGAAGAAGCTCATTTTCAAGGTTAATAAGAAAGGCCAAAGGTCTGATGGAGTTTGCATGCTGAATTCCAGTAAGAAGGGCCATAATTGTCTTTTTCTTTATAAAAAATGTTACCAAAATGATTCCTATTCCACAGAGAAGCATCCTTCTGAAATTTCTCAGTTACATTTCTGAGTAGAAGGGCTTGATTCCAAACATTTGCTACTAACCCAGCAAAGGTCGGATCAGAGAGCCAACACTTTTGAAATTTGAAAAGCTTAACTCGACAAGACTAAACTTTAGGCTGCATCTCCAAGAGGACTGGGCAATGGTCTAAGTGACATCTAGTAAGATGGGTTACTCTCGCATCCAGATAGAGTGGTCATCAGCCAGAATTAACAAAAAACCTATCAATTCTCTCTTGTATAAGCCCCTGAATATCTCTTCGGTTGGTCCATGTGTATCTTGGACCCGAAAAGCCCTAATCCACCATGTTGCATTTATCCAAACATTCTTTTAAAAGAAGGGATCTATTTATACTCACAAATCTGCCTTTAAACTTATCCTCATTTACAAGGGGTTCATTAAAGTCACCCGCTATAATCCAAGGTAAATTGTGCATGTCTGCAACTTGTGACAGGTTATTCCATAATATGTGCCTTTCGGCACTCCTAGGACTAGCATAAACAGCTAAGAGAAGCCATAAGGAGGTAGAGTTACATACCTTAATGGAGACATGAATTTCCTGCTCTGTTTTGGTGAGTGGGGCTACCTCCACCTTATTAGAATTCCATAGCACCCAAAGGCCATCAGTGTATCCTATGAGAATCGTTGGATCATGATTGCGGACCAAATCCCTAACATGCTTTTGGAAAGAGGGCTTCAAAGCACCTCTGCAGTTCTAGATGATAATATTCATGATTAATGAGTGGTAAGAGGTGGGACACTCATTAATTAGATGTAGTGACTTCGCCTCCTCCCTCAAGTTCCATCCTATCTTTCTCATCGTCTCCGTCGTCTGACCTTTTCCTGGAATTAGAGTAAGATTGTGTTGCAAAAATCCTATCTCCATTTCCTACACCATCACATGGAGATTGAATTCTTTCGTGGGTATGAGCACTTGAAACATCTTTATTATGGGTTTGTTCCCCATGATGAATGACGCAATTAGTCTGTCCACCAGCATATACTTTTCCAATAAAATTTCGCTCGGGTCCGCCTCGTATAGAAGAGGCGCTAGTGATATCTGTGGCAATTTCACCCACCTTATTCTTTGCTTTTCCATTGGGGCTGGGACATTGATGAGAAAGTGCCACCATGGATTGAGAGCTTCTTGTCATGCTGGGTCCATCATTGACATTGTGTCTTCTCTGGCACTCGCCATCGTCAGTGGAGAAACAAACTTCCACGCAATTTCTGCACTTACCACTTCTAGTATCTTCACCACCATGCCCTCCAAATTTATAGCCCACCTCTGGCCAGGGCCCGGTTGTGAGCTGAAACTCCATAGGAGCTCTTTGTTCTGGTTTTTCATCTTCATGGGTGACAGGAAATTGGATTTTCAATGATGAGGAAGGGGCGGCCTCATCAGATGTTGTCTTAAATGAAGCTTTGTAAACCCTATTACGTCCAGTTACGTTATTGCCCTTACTAATTGGACTGACCTTAGTTTTCAATGGGCCCTGTTTTGTAACAGGGTATGTTTGGGCTTTTGTTTTTAGGCTTGGGCCAACAGCACTCAAATCCAGAGGAGTGCTTCCTTTCTTGATATTTTGCACCACTTCAGAGAGTTGGAGGCCCGTTGGAACTCTCAAAGGTGATAATTTCCTCTTCCTTTCTCTTGAGTTGTCAATAAAAGGAGCAGTTTTACCCACATCTGTCTCCAATCTTGTCTCATTCCCAACATCCTCATGATCCTGCAATTTGTTGTCATGCGTCCTATTAGACTCACCTCCACTACCTCTGCGAATTTTTGTCCCTTGCTTCCTACGCGTAACCACCCACCCACGGATCGTATGCATCCTCATGTGTATCCATAATGGTCCCTCTTACCTGGTTAGAGCTCCCAGCTTCATGAGAGATGCATGAGTGTCTAGTTCATACTTCCTCCAGTCCATTTTCCTCCTCCTTGTCCATGTTATCACCCCAAACTATGTACAGACAATATTCTTGCCGGTGACCAATACGACCACATGAAAAGCAGAGTTTATGAATTCCTTCATAACTCACAGGTTGTTCCAGCCTACCAATCTTGACCGCCATGGTAAGTGGCTTCTCGATGTCTATCTAGACACATAGCCGTGAAAACCTACCCATTGTTTCAGTTGCCAAGTGGGTATCCACTCTTAAGACATTACCTATGGCCTTACCTATTTGGTGTAGTGCTTCGGCATTGTAATATTCAATGGGGAGTTCATAAAGTCTCACCCATACCGCGATGGATGATATGTTGGTAATAGAAGGTTTGAAGTTAGGCTCCCACGGCCTAATAGATAAGAGATTCTCACACACGAACCAAGGTCCTTTCCTCAACACAGCTTCAAAATCTTCCTTTAAAGAGAACCGGATGAGAAAAAAATCGTGACCCAATGGTACACAGTCTAGACGACCCGCTAGTTTCCAAAGAGAATGGATTTTTGAGTGTAGGAAGCTGAAGCCCACTGTTCTACCATAGACTTTGACAATGAGAGCCTTCAACCAAGGGTTTCTAATTTGCTGCTTAAACTCCTTTGTGAACTTTACTTCCACTAGACCTTGCCTGAGAGGTTCTACTTCATCCTTTGATTCCACATCATCATCCATACTTTCCATAAAGTTGAAAGCCTGGGTATAAGCTCCAGGGATTTTGCCCACTAGCTTATCCTTAAAGGATAATGGTGGTGTACGGAAGGTGAAAGCCTTGCTTGCCTCCAAGGATCCTAAGCTCGACCTTGTTCCTCCATGAAACTAGCATGCCTTACATCCTTTACTTTCTTATTACTCCTTGTGAGCTCCGCTTCCTCCTCCTTTGACAGCCCTGAGGCTGGTTGTGGTGCCATTCCAAATGACGTAGGCAAAATCATAGTTTGCAAGCACTGTACGGAGAGAATTTTCTCTCTCCAATAGATTTTGCTTTATTTTCGTTAACCAAACATTTAAACCTTTAAAGTTCAAAAAATAAATCTTAACCCTAGGGAATGTTCACACTAAATATAAGGAGTGTTAATACTGAATTTGTTGATTAAATTAGATAATAAACTAGATATTCCATGAAATTTCCTCATTTTAGGTAAATTTATAACTCCAATTATTTAACAATCAAAAACTAATCTCATATAACTCATTTTACTTAACCTTTTTTTTTTCCCAAGAAAAAATTTTACTTATTATTTAAATTCAGCAACCTCCTCAAATCATAATATTAAATAACCAAACACTCAAACCTTTAAAGTTCAAGAAAATCAAGTGTTGCATACACACAATTATAATAAATCATCAATCATTAAATACAACAATATAAATTCGAAATTATAGTTGAATTTTTGCAATTTATATTCAATAAATGTTTAATAGTAAAACTACTGTAGCTTATTTAGACCTCAAATTTGAAAATTACAGCTTTATTGCTTTTAATCTACTTAACTAACTGCGGAATAAGAGTAAACAAAGCGCAATTAACCAAACTACTACCTAGTGCATGAGCATACATAATTAATAATTAAATGTAAAGTACAAGGAGTAAAGGAAGAGAGATGCAAACACAAGATAACATGGCGATGTGTTATTGAAGAGGAAAACCAAAGTGCTCGATGTAGAAACCTCTCCTCGACCCTCCAAGCCAAATCAATCCACTAATGAATAAGTTGGAGTAAAAAGATTACAATATAGACCCACCAACCCTATACTACCCTTTGTACTTAGACCCTCTAAGTCCCTGCTACCAACAGGCTTCACCGAGCCTTGTCTTTAGTAGCTTTCTAGATCCCTTATTTATCACCAATTGCATCCACCATAGAATGGCATAACTTGATGCTTCCCAAAAAGCTCAACACTTAGAATCAGTGAGGTATGTGTTTGGGCTAAGGACCTCTCAAAGGATATGTAATTAGAGAGGTAGCAATAGAGGAAAATTAAGAGAAATGTGTAGAGGATTGTGGGTGTACAATCTCTAACTCTCAAATGGAGTTCTAGGGTTTTCTCTTTGAAAATCTCCTTACAATTTTGTGGGAATGTGAGATTATATAGTATGGATAAAGAAATGAGGAAAAACACACAAACAGGTTGGCCATACATCTCACGAGTCAAGTTGTGAGTTGACCAAGTCGTGAGTCACTCGCAAGATTCCATCACACTTAAAGACTTCAGCTTCTAGTATGTGCTCCTCATGTGACCTTTCGTGGGTTGTTCCATTCGTGAGTAAGTCGTGAGTTGCTCTGTTCTTCACATTTCTTCACCAATTTCACACACTAACCCATACAAACATACAAAGAAATGATTGATAAAATACAATCAAATTTGACACGGAATTAAAGCCAACAATAACAAAATTGAAAATCACAACTTTACAAATAAGAAACAATAAAATGACATGTCCTCTAGTAACCAAAGGACTTCTTTTAAGTTACAAAAATTTAAAGCAGTGGAATGTATGCAATTATGGTGTATGTAAAGATTCACCAAATTTAAAAAAAAAAAAAATTATAAGTTTTTTTTTTTTTAATTTTTTTTTAATGTAAATTTTATGAACTTAAAAGAAAAAGAAAGTAAAACTTAGTACCTAAGGAGAAAAAAAAAAAAAAAAAAAATCCTAAACATCTTATAAATTGCAACACTGATCGACTATTATTATATAGTAGTAATCTCATTTGTTATATCTATCAATATAAATGACCCACTTTTTCCTCTTTCAATTAGTTTATTGCGGCTTGATCTAGATAAATGTGAAAAGACAAACTAAAGTCAAAAGGAATTCTTTTCGGTTACAAATGTTTGAAGGAGTAGAATGTATTGAGTTAAATTATGGTAAATTGCAAATTACCCTCTAAAAGTTTGGAGCTATTTAGATTTTATATTCTAAAGTTTTAGAATTTGGATTTTTATCCCATGAAGTTTAGGAGTGTTTGAATTTTACACCATAACGTTTCAGAATTTAGATTTTACCTCCTAAATTTTAAGGTATTTGGATTTTACTCCCTAAAATTTATGAAATTTTATACCCTAAAGTTACAAAATTTGGGATGTAAAATCCAAACATTCTTAAACTTTAGGGGGTAAAATCCAAATTATGAAATGCCAGTGTGTAAACCCCAAACTCTACAGTTGCAATTTACAATTTACCATTTTATTTTCATGTAGGCCAAGCTGATGGTTTTCATTTGGAGGATTGAAGAGGTGTGGTTTGAAAGATAAGGACTAGACCTATGTGGGTTTAGTGGTTTACCTATAGACCCAAACTTGGATTTTACACAGTAAGCTACGATTGCTAGTAAAAGCTAGAGGCCCATGAACAACCCCTGTGCTGTTCACCAAAAAAAAAAAAAAAAAACACTGATTTGGGCTACTAAATTTACCATAAAATCTAGAATAATAACCTTAAGCTAAGTAGGTTGGTTATATTTAATGCAATCTGACAAGTTCCCACAAAGTTAGCAGGTTCCTATGGGCGGGGTTATTTTCCATTAACAAATACATAAAAATAGGATGATTATTGGGTACTCAGGGAATATCTTTTCTTTTTTTTCACATAAGGGTGGATCCCACCTGCTGTGGGACCACCTCCATATGAGAGAGAGAAAGTATACTCCCGAAATATTTAATAAATTTCTATAAAAGTAAGCTTGGTCAGTAGGTTTCCCAAAATGATTTTTAATGCAGTTAATCTATTAAAGAACCAATCATAACTAATTTGTCAAAACTACACGTGGTTAGTTCTAATCTTGAGGATGCACATTGACCATTAAAAGTTGCTTTTGTTATAACTCTTAATCTATTGGTTTGACCATTAAAACTTTTAATTTTTTTTTTTTAGATATTAATTTTAATAAAGTGCAAAGATATTGAATGGTAAAAATTAATTTTTCCCTTACGCTATAAAATAGCCATATGCACTTAGAACGAGGTTGAACAAAAATTGCAAAATGAGGTATCTACATTTAGTATTTTTTTTTTTGAGTTATAAAATAATTATAAAAACTAAAAATTCATTATTTATTTGAAGGTAGTGGTCTCAAACCTAGTTGCTATATGATGCTCTTCTAAATGGATAACTTCAAATAATATTCGAAATACCATTTTGGACCTCGTTTCGGTTTGTCCATTAAAACAGAACATTTCAATTCCAGATTATTTTGGAGTACCATTTCGGGATTGTTGATACACACACACACACCTAAGTCTGCATCACATTATATTATACCATGTCAAATTATATTCAAAATCAAATGATGCACATTCTTGATATCATCATTACATAATATAAATATATAATATGTAATATATAAGTGAAGAAAAATAATTATTAATGAAGAAAAAAACGATGAACTATGTGAGTAAAGTAACCAAGAAAAATATATTGTTAAAGGAAAATAAGAATAAAATGTCATTTGTGAGTGAAGTAATTAAAAATATGGGTTTAGGAAAAAAAAAATGATTCGTCTACATACCAGATGTTTATAAACCAATTAATGTGATTGGTAGATTTTAACAGCATATTAAAACCAAAAATCAACGCCTTAAGTTGTTTTCATGGGTGTAGGGTGGGTCGGAATTCTTTTTTAGCCTTAGGTTGGAACAAATTCAAATTGACAGTTTTCTTAACCCATTTAACACAACCCATTTGGAGATATATATATATATAGGTTTAATAAGGGTCGCCAATAGGCCAAGTCGGCCCCTTTTTACTTGTATCCTTTAGCATTAATAAAGGTCGCCAATAAGCACATAAGTACAGAAGTATTAATAAATTTTTGAGTAAGAGGTTTAACAGCAACTTGAACTAAGCCAATATGCAAAAAACTGTATCCTTTAGCAAGAAAGTCATTAATGCATTTTCTATTAAATAGGCAACCTTTTTCATGAGTTTTTGAGGTAGAGTAAGTATCTCAACAATTTTAACATTAAACTTAGTATTAAAAGTAGATTGAATCCAACTTGTTTTACATATAGATTTAGTATCAACTTTAGGAATGCACCATTTTTAAAACTTAGTGAAATCATTTTCTTCAACAAAGTAATCATCCTCGTTTATAATATTAGGAGGTATACTAGATCTAGAGCTAACAGAAGAGTTGGATCTAAATAATCTATCCATATTGCCTAGGTTTAAAACTCATTTATCATGTTTTTCTTTCTTACAACTGTTGCAGTTCATAACACATACCCTAGTCAACCCTATACCTCTCATGCCCTAATGCTCTCCTAGCAACATGGGCCTAACATAAGCATTCATTACTCTTCCTAATGAATGGTTGTTGGAATGAGAAACCTAGCCTGCTAAATTTGCGTGTGTGTATATATATATATATATATATAAGAGCAATAAAGTGAAGGGGGAGAGGGAATGTGCAAGAAATTAAAGGAATGACATAAAATAAAAGGGGATGAGGATTGCTTGAAAGTAAATGGGATGACATAAAATAAAAGGGGATTGGGATTGCTTGAAAGTGAATGGGATGACATAAAATAAAAAGGGGTTGAGATTGCTTGAAAGTAAATGTGATGACATAAAATAAAAGCATTAATAGTAAAATCCCTAGATGCCTAGGTGGGATGAGATTTCTTCAGCCTAAGGGTACTTCCCATACATAGCCTAGAAGATGGTCCAATACCCATTTAGGTATACAAACATAATAATATAAACCAACAACAATAATATGAACATTGAAATAAGGAGATAGATATATACATAATATGTACAAGAGCATAGTAAAAATAAAGCAATTATGAACAACAAGCAAAGTAAAAGAAATGATATATATATATATATATATATATATATGGAAATGATGTTTACAAGATAATAAAGGGGTGTGATGGGTTTAGTTATTAAGGAACTAACCCATCCCTATAGCCTTACCCACAAAGATTACAAAAAAAGAAAAAGGATGAGGCTTTTTTGTGTAGGGTTTCCGAGAGAGAGAGAGAGAGAGAGAGAGAGAGAGAGAGAGAGAGAGAGAGAGAGAGAGAGAGAGAGAGAGAGAGAGAGAGAGAGAGAGAGAGAATTTATTTATTTATTTATTTTTTAAATTTTCTTAGGCTATTTTTCAAAATTTTCTCACGTTTTCTTAGGAATGAGAATGGGCCGGGTTTCTTTGTACTCGAACCTACCCCACAAGCCCATACCTATTACCCAAACCTAGCTTGTTTAATAAACAGGGTTTTTTACCCACCTAGACCTACCTTGCGGGCCCTGTTGAGCCATGCTAGATTTGGGCCCAATCTACGGCCCAATAAAAAAAAAGATTGAATTGAGCCCAAAAACTATGGCCCATTTTTGAAATCTAAAATCCAGTTCATACAAAACAAACAAAACATAAACAAAGCAAATAAATAATAAACATTCATTTTTAATCATAAAACTAATAAATAATATGTTTCATACCAGCCACTATTTCCCCCCCCCCCCCCCCCCCCCCCCCCCCCCCAAAAAAAAAATAAGAAAACATAAGCTAAGTTCAAATGATAAGCATAAAATTAACATGAGTTAAATGTTCAAAAATCTACCAAATAAATCCCACAAGTCCAAGATCATTACAAGCTTTACAACAAGAAGTCAAATGTTTAAAAAGCTACTAAATAAAACCCACAAGTCCAAAAAATTATAATAGCCTAGAAGATGTCAACACCATCAAAAACAAAAGGTAGGATATGAACATCAAACTCATCCACATCATCAAGAATTGTTTGAATTGTAGAATCTTCTGGAATAGGTGAAGAACCTACAAGAAAAAAAAAGGAATAAACTTAATCAAATTATAACCATAAATATATAAGAATAAAATTTTGATTTCATTTTATAAATACAAATGCTAACCTTTGATTTCACTCCATAAATACAATTGTTTTCTCTTTTCATCTTTGGCCTCTCTCCAAAGAGCTCATTAATCAAGGCTTAAATTAGAAAACATAAAAAGACCATGCTAGACATCAATAACATGATTTATTCTCGATGGTAATCTAACCAATTAAAAACAAGTATAGTTATATTAACATACATCATTCAAACTTTCAATATAGCTACTGTAGAGTCTAGACTCTACCATCACTAAAATTCCATCATTACTGCATCTTCACACCTCATCATATGATTTCAAAGAAGCAGATTGCAATTTTCCCACATACCTTTTTTTTATGTTAACACATCACTCCCATAATATTAGCTTATTTTATCATGGCTACTAGCAAACTCAAACATGAAACATGTCATTTTATGGGATTTAATATCAAGAAAATTAAGTTCATGCTTTTACCCATAAATTGCAATTTTGATACCAATCTTTAAAACCCTAATAATAATTATATCACATAAATACAACATGATTTCAGATTTCCTTTTCAAAATAAAAACCACAATACAAAATTCCTAAATAATTTTCAAGATGAAATAATAAATAAATAAAATTAAAACCCTAAATAATATCACATTTGATAATAAGAAAAACAAAAACACGATAATAACACCAAGTAATTTTAGCAAATAAAATATTATTTTTCTAATTTTCAACCACAAACACAACTACACAAGTTCACAACACAAAATCCTAAATATTTTTGCAATAAGAGAGTAACGAAACCAAAAAAAAAAAAAAGGGTAAAAAGATAAAGGATCAAGGGAAATAACCAAGTTGGGGCGTGTAAGGAGGAGGACCAATGTGTGGCATTGATGGTGAGAAGGAGCTAGGCTAACTCAACGGTTGAGATTGAGAGTTAGAGTGAGAGTGAGAGTGCAATTGTGTGAGTGTGAAGAGTGAGGGAGAGGCAAATAGAAAAGTGAGATTAGGGTTTGAGAGAAAATAAGATATTCATACTAGGAAATTAGGGTTTATATATATATATATATATAGGGTTGGGTTCGGGCTAGGTATGCCTAATACTTGGACCTAACCTGAACCCGCTTCGGGTTTTTTTTTTTTTCTTTTTTTTTTTTAATGAAAAACTAGACCTAAACCTAATGTTTAATGGGCCGGGTAAAACTCAACCCATTAGGGTTGGGTCTGGTACATTTTGCCATCCCTACTTTTTTCTGAATTTTCCTCACTTTGTAATCTTTATTCTCTATTTTTTTTCCACACTTTTTTTCTTCTTCATATTTTTCACAAAAATGGGGGGAGGGGGTGTATTTATAGGAGTGGTGAGAAAATGGGAGGCTAGCATTAGTGTATCCTAATACATTAGTGCTAGTCTCCCATTTTTGCCCCCTCATCAACCCTTTTTTGTCTTTTTCTAATTTTTGGCCTGATCTTCGTTCTGCTGTTTGGAGGCCTTTTTGAACCCCATTTTCTTCATATTTTATATTCACAGAAAACTCTTGATGTCTAGTTTCCAAAAGTTCTAGTCTCGTTTGATTTGAAGCTATGGTCCTTGAGGTATCAACCTTAGAAAGAAGGTGACACGTGTCATTTTTATCTTGAAAAATTCATATCTTCCAATTCGAAGAAAACATCATCAAGCCCTTTTGATGAAAATTAGCTAAGACCTTGTTCTTTAAGATGGTCTAGACCACTCATTCCAATTCATGCCTAATCGATACAGTTTATTGCACGAAATCGAGTAAAAAAATGCTAGCTTTTTTCCTGGAAAAAAAAAAGTGAATGTTTTTATTAGGGTTTTGGATATTTTGGTGATATCTCATCTACTTTAACTCTGATTTTGGCCTGTAAACTATCGTTTTGAAGGTAAAAGTATACCCTATGAGACGATCTAAAATTCAACATAATCATACATTCAAATAAAAAATTAGACTTTTTGACCATACCTAGTTAGGGTTTTGAATCATATAAAAAAACAGGGGCAGCGCTAAACTTTGTTTAGGTGGTTCAAATGAACCCCTTGACTTCAATTTTTACTTTTATATATAATATATTTTTTGTTAGTTTAATACTTTAATTTATTCTTAAAAATGATATTTTTGCACACCCTAACTTAAATTTTATACACCTTTATTACAAATATTTCCAACTCTAGGAGTAAGAATAAGTGTTTGTGAATTGTAAGTGTCACTCTTTATCATAAATTTATATTAGAGTAATTCTACCGCCACAAACTATTTTACAACATTTTTACAAAATGTTGATGTGACCAATCTCTTATTGGTTTTCATCTAGACCTACCATTAATATTACTTTTTCATTTACCAATAATTACTCACAACATCAATAGTTTGTAAATTTTTTTGTAATATAGTTTATATCTCTATCATTATTCTTTATATTATATGTGTGTGAGTGTATCTAATATTGATTGTGTGCATTACTTTTTGTTATAATGTTATTTGTGTAAATAATGATGTGTGTGGAAGTTTGCATGTAAAATATAAATATAAGAGAAATGTTTTGACATCACTTTCATGAAAAAAAATATAACAATTGCTTTAAGGGTATTTGCTAACATGACCCTAGATATAATATCCCTTTATATAATTTAGTAATTAGGAAATAGAGAGGGTTTTGTATGCATGTGTATTATTATTATGTTATAATAACTTTTAATTATAAAGTCAGAAAAATTTAAGAAAAAAAAAATTGTAAAGTTAGTAATTGTTCAGGTATTTGATTGGTTAAGTAGACACGTAGTGTATTATTTATGTATGAGTGAGTGTGGTTGTGTGCATCAATAATTAATACAAAACCAATGAGTTGAGTTTATTTATTTAGTTTAAAATATTTTTATAAAAACAAAGACAAATAGATAATAACAATTGCATAAAAATAAAAATGTTAGACAAACTTAACAAAATAAAATTGTCATAGATACCCACAATGGTAATAAATACTCATAATGAACTATCATATAACAATTCAAAATTTGTAAACTTGTAGAAAGAAATTGTAAAACTTAATTTTTTTTGGGTCAAATAACTCAATATATTCAAGTTCTCTTTTTATTAATTTTTTTTTTTCATTTTAAGTGTTTTAATGACCCCCCTAAACAAAATTCATGGAGCTGCCACTGTAAAAAAACCTTTGATATGATTTTGAATCATATCAAAAAACATACTAGCTACTGTGTTTTAGTTTAGAAAATAGAGAATAGGGTTTTGAAAAGATGGAGGCATGAAAATAGACTCTTTCTATCTAGGGTTTGGTTTGAGGACGTAAGGTTGGTATTTATATGTGTAAACTAGGGTTTTCACAGCTTTTTAGAGGGTTTTGGACTTTCCTAAGAGTTTAAGGGTTGGGCCCCCATCAAAGAATGAAGCTTTGGGCACTTAAAACTGAATTTCTAAGGTTCTGGGACTGAGCATGCACGCGCATGCTTCCAAACATGCACACGTAGAACCCTAAATTCCACTATACTGCTGGCCCGACTTTAAATGACCATAACTTACTCAATTTAAGTTTTAATTGCACAAAATTTATATCCAAATTAAATTTCTAGATGTCTTTGTTCCAATGAAACAAACCTCACTCAAAATTTCATTGTGGATAAAAAGTTATGATCAAAACAATGAGCAAATGTCATTTTTTGGAATCGTTTTCAAAGTGATTTGAGCACTTTTGTGTTGTAATTACTTCTAAACTATTATGAACTCTTAAATTACCCTTGGCAGGGATGGAACCAGGATTTGAACCTGGGGGGGGGGGGGGGGGGAGGCAATGCTTAAAACAATTTTTGTTTTTTAATGAAAATAAAAACTAACATATATTTCATATTTAACAAAATACTACATATAAAATAAGTGTTTCTTAAACATTTGATATTATAAAAATGTCGACAAAGTATAACATACAAAATAAATGTTTTTAAAACATTTTAACACATTTATCAAATGGAACTCAACGCTCTTTTAAGTCTCGAAAGTCGTCTATGATTGAACAAAATAATAATAATAAAAAAAAGTAATGAACAAAAAAAAGTTGGAAAAGAAATAAATTTAAAGGATGTACTTAAAATCTTACTGAAGCCCAAAAGAATAAGTTCTGTTGGGGACATTATTCGGGAAATGAAATGCAAACTTAAAACTACCCCCACAAACTCTATAGCCTATGGCATGCGAAAGAGATGAAGTTACGAGTTAAAAACGGCGAGTAGATGATTAGTACATGATGAGTGGTCCCAAGTGGGCATAGCATTTCTAATTTTTATTTGAGAGTTCATGGTTGTTGTCAAGTAAATAATATGCAACTTCCACGTATCACCATGCCAAGAGCATTGTAGCTCAATTGGTTGACACTCCTAGTGTGCCTATGAAACCCAAGTTCAAATCCCCCTCATTATAACTATCAAATTATCCCAATAAAATAAATGCATTTTGATCATAACTCAATGAGGGAAATCCAAAAACTGCATTGTAATAGAAACGTAAACTTCTTTCCATTTTCCATTATTTTTTCTAGAAATTTTTTCATTTTCAATCTAGAATTCTCCTACACAAACAGAGAGAATGAGGCAAATAACTAAAAGACAATATAAAAAATTGAGAAAACATAAACATCAAATCAACTAAGGTTCATAAAGATATATCCTTTTGAAAGGGAGAAAAGAAAAATTTCTAAGAATTTGCCATTTTTAATTTGGTTCTCTAACACAAACAATAGTTAGTAAATTAAACCATACAAGAAAAAGGGGACAAATAACCAAAAGAAAGCATATTATAAACTGGGAAAACATACACATAAAATCAACTAGGGTTCATAAGTAGTTAAAATATTAAACAACATCCTTTGTTAGATCCAAAGACTATTAGAAGTAGCTAAATATTAAAGTTGTGATATTGATCATGTGTACACTAATGATTTTTCAATAGTAGGATAGGAAACCCTGTGAACAAGAGGAAATTCTTTCACTTCATTCATTTTTGTCAAGATCGAGACACGGCCAGATCGGAGTATTTTTCCATATCCATTAACTCCCCAATTTTTGCCCCATGAATTTTTAATCAGCCAATAATCCTCTCCATTCTCAGTGTCATACCCAACCACAAGGATGGCATGCACACCTTTTGGTGCCTTTGCAACTAATGGATCCTGCGGCCCTTTATAAATTTCCTAAAACCATTAGACAAAGATGAATTAGACAATATTATAATAATTCCTATATAAACTATACAAACAATGATTATTTACCCCTTTTAGATTTAAAAATTCATCAAAAATATGGACAGCTGCAGCCACAGGGTGCTCTGAAACTTTCTCAAGAAAAGCAATTTGATCATTGTCATCAATTTTCTCAAAATCTTTAATTCTAACTCCTGGCTGAAAGAAATAAAAATAAAATATACGTAAGAAGCCAAATAATGAACATGAAAACAAATATAAATATATGCCTAAAAATATATATATATATATATATATATATACACATTACCTTAGTTTTTGGTTTACAGGCTCCTTTTTGTCCTTGATAAGGATAGTCTTCCTCAGTAGAAATGCCATTCTTCATTATCCACTTAAATGCTTTGTTAGTAGCGTATGTGTAGCAACCTTTTTCATCACGATTCTTGGGATTCAAAACACAACAATCTATCAACTCTTGTGGAGATAACGGAGTAATGGCCCTATTGATGTCACTGAGAGTGTATAGAGCTTCTATGGCCCCAGTGGCAGTCATTGCCCAACAACAATCTTTAAACAATAAAAAAGTAGAACATTATAATATTATTTATTTCGTGCTAAAAATAAAAAGTTACAAGAAAATGAAGAGCTTTGTAAATACTTACCACAATGACCTTGACGTCTAACTGGACTGAGTTTATCACTCCAATCCCTTCGTGGAACTTCACCCTATTAAAACAAGATGATACAACCAATTCATACTTCACTCACAAAGCTTTTAGAAATTATCTCAGGTCTTCTTAACATTATAATGAACAAAACAAAACTTCATTTGATTACTTCTAATACACTATAAGAAATCAAATATTTATTAGTGCACATTATTGATGTTGCACGAGTTTTCAGTAACTATGTTGGCTTTAGCATAGTTGTAAATTATAATTAAAATGTTATATATTAGGCTATAATAAGTTATTAAAAAAAATCTATATTAACTTTATGAAGGAAAATTTTAAAATCAACTTAGAATTTTTATATTTACTTATATAATAAGAAACATTTACCTTTATTTATTTATTTACTTATTTTTTGAGAAGGTTATTGCTTCAAAGTTCATTAGCTTATTCAGATTAAATATATAAACTAGTTGAAAGTACAATCATGCCTTAAAAAAATGAGACTTTGTTAAGCCAACTTATAAGCTTAAAAGAAATGAAATCTTAGTGTGTAATCTTGTGTGCACTAGAAAATTGTGAGAATTAAATTGAGAACTAGTATATATAATTTGAATTTCTTCTTAAAATAAAATGTATAATTTGAACTGTATAATTTTGATTATTTTTAATTCTACTCATGTATACGCATGGGGCTATATACTAGTATTTATTAAAGACTAAGTTTTAAAGATTAAGTTTGTTGTAATAATTATCTTACTAATGACAATGCAGCAAATATAAGAGAATTTCAAAGCAAATGAATAGAATAAGTTTATACCATATTTATTTATTTATTTAGCTATTGACTTACACTTATATTTTCCATAAAATTATGGAAAATGAGATAAAGAAAATAATTAAAAAAAAATTACAAGAATTTAAATGGCTTACCCCCATCCTTTAGATTTAGAAATATTGCAAGTATCTGCATCAATACAAAAATTCTATGTAAGACTTTTACTTAAGGAAAAAGAGGCTATAATAGAAAAGTAATAATAAAAAAAAGCATGAAACCAAACATAATTTATTCATCCCTACGGTAATCCAATATATCAAGTCTCTCTTAGAAACCAAGGATAAATACTACATCTATTTTGATACACATGTTTGTACCTCACCACCAACAGCTACAAAATATATTAAATCAAATCATTTCCATGTTCCGGAAAATGAAGAGCATATTTGGACATGATTACAAAGAAATCATGTTATTCTTAAAAAAAGCATGTTGTTGCTGACCTAGGTTATAGACTTATAGTTGCATGAATTTATGAAAATTTTATATCTATATGCAATACAATAACATATATAGGTCCATTCCCTATATAGAGTTTTTATTTGAATTTTGAGTCATGAAACATGGAAACTAAGGGTGTGTTTAATTTAAAGAAAACTGATCAAGAAGAAGAAGAAGTAGAAGAAGAAGAAGAAGAATTTATACCTTAATGTGAGGGAGTTTCAAGAGTGAAAAAAAAAACAATAACCTTAATGTGAGGGAGTTTCAGGAGTGAAGAACAAAGAATGTGAAGAACAAAGAGTGTTTTGAAATAGATAAATGAAAAACGAAAATAATAATAATAATAATTGAAAGTCACATTGACTGAGGAGTAAGGATATTATAGTCTCTACTCACCAATGCCACATCATGTATGTATATAAATATGCATGCCTATGGGCAATGGCACATAATCATTCACATGTTACATTGGCTCATTGTGAATAACTAATCATAAGTGCAATTATTATTATTATTATTATTTTTCATATCCGTCTTAGGCATGCCAAATGGATGTGCTTTTGTTCATGTTGACATAAAGACAAATTTATTTCAGAAAAAAGGAAAAGAAAAAAAAAAAAAAAAATAAAGAAGAAGAAGAGATAGGATTATATTGATACGAGCTTGATTTGCTTACAGGGCACCCTAGTACATCCTATCTACTAGTACACTCAATGCTACTTTATTGCCTCCCTTGGAAATCCATTAAAAAATGAGTAATGTTAGGGCACAATTTTGTACCACAATTTGCCATGTGTCGAGTTGTGAATAGTGAAAGCGTGTTGATATGGCCTCAATTCTAAAAGATCCACTAGAAAAATTGATTTGGTCACAGCCCCTCAACAGATTGTAATTGACACAATTGGAGTTTGTCTATTTATGCAACAACAAGTGCAAAATAAAAAAAAAATAAATTGAAAAAAACAAACAAAATAGACAACGGGCATGAAACAACCCCAACCCAGTAAAAGTAGTCAAAACTCAAGAGAATATTATTGCTTTTATACTGTTAGTACTAGCACAGAATCAACACAGTAAAAGTAGTCGAATCTCAAAAGATTATTATTGCTTTTATACTATAATACTAGCACATCCTCTGATCCAAGATATTCTCATGCTACTATAACTTTAGGAAGGTCTGGTTCTCAAAAAAAACAAAACCTTTAGGAAGGTCATAGTTGAAAGTGATGCTAAAGGGGTAATTGATGCTCCCTATAGTCTCCTTTGGATCTAATGCCTTGAAGAATATAACAGTCCTAACTTCAGACGCTCTCAGATTAGCATCCCCTATTTCCCATATCCAGTACAGCTGGTCCCCTAGAGAAGCAAATTAATGGAGCCACTAATATGGTCTAATTGTAATAGATTTGGAGATTGTTTTGCAATTGGTGCTGCTCCTGCTGAGTTTTCTGATGTTATTATACTCCAGGAGCAAGCCCACCCTTGTTGATGTATTCCTTGTTTCTTTTCTTTAATAAATCTTTTTTTAGTTGTCTATAAAAAAAAAAAAAAAAATTGTGTTCAATAGGAAGTATCTGGACTCCCGAGTTGGACAAAGAATGAGCCACCAAGTAACAGTAACACTGTTAGCTCTATAGCAACAACTAACAAGCTTGTGTTAGATAATAGATTAGTGCTGCCCAAACATGAATTGACAAATTAACAAGGGAGAAACTACATTTTTTTTTTCTTTCATGTGCTCAAAACTGGGAAAATAAATCCTGTACTATTATCTTAAAAAAAAAAAAAAAAAAAAAAAAAACTTCATTAATAAACTCCCCTCTGTCGATCGGTTTCAAAAATTGGGTTCAACTCCAAGAACTATAACATTTTACACTCTTTTGCTATAATATTTATGGGTTCAAAAATTTACCTATATTAGATGATTAATTTTAGTTACATTATTTATTCATGATATAATATTATATTTCAATATTCCTCAAAAAAAAAAAAAAAATTCAATATTGTTGCAATACGTGTAAATTAATTGGATTTCAAAGAGTGGAGCTATTTTCAATTAGCCCAAACCTAAACACACATCAAACCCTTTTAGAATTTTATTTCCTCTTTTAGAAGCGATATTAGTCCAATTTTACAAATAATAATAATAAAAAAACGAAGATGAATCATATTCAAGAATATATATTTTTAGAGAATTTCAATTTATGACATCTGCTCTGAATCAAATAATAGTTTTTTTATTATCAGACCAAGATGTAATCGGTTTTTGGCGTAGGCGAAGATAAAATCTCAGATCTCTTATTCAACCATAAAAATATTTATTGATTGAACTAACTGGAATCTACTATATTCAAGAATATAAACTATATGTTTTCTAACTTTTATTCAAAATAACAATGGGCCATTGTTTAATCCAAACTAATAATAAAATAATGGGCTCAATATCACGGGCCTAATTACAGTCATTAATTGGGCATGGAACCCATCCGATTGGGCTGATTTGGGATAAAAAGACTGAACTGATTTTTTTTTTCAAGCTTTTTACTTTTAATTTCTTAAATCTCACCTTTTTTTTTTTCTTTTTCTATTTTTGATAAATTAATATTATTAAACCTCACCTTTTCAATTTGCACAAAAATGGATACTTAAAAATATGAACCAATTAATAGATGTTTATCATTTTATACTTATACAAAATAGTTAAATTTGATGACATGTTTGGAACCAAACCTTGTCCTCTACCTAAAGAATATTGATGGTGCGCTATAAAATCCAAACTCCAAATTCGTCCATTGAGGTCATCCAAAGGGAAGAAGGATAGACAGTAGACTGCAATGATATGCTCGTCCCTCTATGAGGTCGTCCATATGAAGGACGACCTCCATGCATTCTTGATGCTTCTCCTCGTCTTCATCTAGGACGGACTCCTCTTTTGTCTCACAACTGACAAATTTATTACTAAAAATAGTTTCCCATGACAGTTACGGAGAACAACCCAAATAAGGTAACTTCCAAGGCAGTTATGGAAGTTACCTCTGAATTTTCTGAGTTCCTCAATGATAGGGACAGTTACTAAACAAGTAACTGTCCCAAGGCGTATGCTATATAAGCGTTTTTCCACGAGAAGGTAAGGGAGAGACATTATTTCTGATTCCAAGAAAAACTTCTTTTTATTTGGAATTACAAACCCACTGACTTGACCATCGGAGGATTCTTGATCGGCCTCCACCGGTCCTCTTTGATTTTATATTTGCTTTTACAGGACTCAACCTTCAAGATCATCAACGCTCGAAGATTTTCAGCCTACTGATTTCCAAGGATTCATCAGTTGGCGCCATTTGTGGGAAAGAATTTGTCGCGCTCGAACTTCATTTGTTGAGTTCTGCGATTTCTTTCTTCGACAAAAGGCTGAAATGGTTCGGACAAGATCAAGGGCTACTAGTCCAGGCCCTCAAGAGAGTAGAGATGCTTCCAGTAACCCCCATCATGGTCATCAATCGGCGCCTGCCATGCAACCATCTTTTGTCCAACACGTGCAGTCAATGGCCGCTGCCATGGCAGAGTTAACTCGCTAGAACCAGGAATTGAGAAGGGAGATTAACCTCAGAAGGCAATGGCATGAGGCATATGGAGAAGAGCATGGATAGAGCCAGGGAGATGGAAGAAATGCAGAGCTAGAAAGCCAATCAAAGGGTACTACACCAAGAAGGGTGCCACACTTGGAGAGAAAGATGGACTAGATGAGGAAAGTAATGGATGAGATGAGGGAGAACATGAGAAGAACAAATCCCATAGAAGACTTAGTTCATAGAATAGATTCTCCCTTCACGGCTTCCATCAATGGCCACCCCTTGCCTCCAAAATTCAAGATGCCTTCCTTGGATTCGTATGATGGAATGCGTGACCCATTTGATCACATTGCTACTTTTAAGACTATAATGCACATTCAAGGGGTTCCTGATTAAATTATGTGTAGAGCCTTCCCTACCACCCTTAAAGGTTCGGCATGAGTCTGGTTCAGCAAAATACCTCCGAATTTTGTAAGTTCTTTTGAAGAGTTGAGCAAATTATTTGTAAATAACTTTATTGGGGGACAGAAACACAAGTGTTCTTTGTCCAACTTGTTAACCATAGAGCAAGGAGAGAATGAAAACTTGTGGTCTTTCATCACTTGCTTCAACAGGGAAGCCCTGAGCGTGGATCAAGTGGATGACAGGCTATTATTGGTGGCCTTCCATAACGGGGTTAATTCTAAATTATTCATACATAAACTTTATGAAAATGAGCCCCAGTCCATGGCTGAACTTGTCCATTCGACCCAAAATTTTATAAATGTAGAAGACGCGATCATAGCTAAGAAGAGGAAGAGAGCTGAGAGAGTAGAAGTAAACTCCACTCGCCATTCCAAGCAAGGTCCTCGTCCAAAGAAGGGACGAACAGAAGAAAGGAGAGAGCGAGATAATAAAAAACTTGGCTCTTCAGTGCGGAATTAACAATATACCCCTTTGAACGTGCCACTTGAGCAAGTCCTTATGCAAATCAAGGATGATCCTTCCTTGAAGTGGCCGGAGAAAATGAAAGGGAGATTCCAATAAGCGTAATAGGAATAAGTATTGTTGCTTCCATAGAGATCATGGGCATGATACAGACGAGTGTTTCGATCTAAAGTAGCAAATTGAAAATCTCCTAAGGCAAGGAAAGTTGAGAAATTTCCTTGGACGAGACCATAAGGATAAGAAACTAAAAGGGAAGGCAGAAGAATCATCACGACCACCACTCGGAGAAATAAGAGTTATCAGTCGTCCAAGTCAAAGAAGGCATACCTGAAGGTAGCGCAGAACGTCCAACTTTCTGGATGATCACCAAGGGCAAGGACCACGGATGAGTAAGCGATCACTTTCACGGACGAAGACACTGAGAGAATTCACCACCCTCACGATGATGCTATTGTCATCACTTTGCTTATTGTTGACTACACGACTAGAAGGGTGTTGGTGGATAATGGAAGCTCGGCAGACATTTTATATTATCTAGCTTTTCAACAGATGAGGTTAGGATGAGACCGGCTCCATCTAGCGAGCTCTCCCCTGGTAGGTTTTGGTGGTATGAAGGTACAACCTGTGGGCACTATTTCATTATCAGTGGTAGTGGGGGCATATCCGTAACAAATCACCAAGGATGTGAATTTTCTTGTGGTAGATTGTTCATCCTCCTACAACACCATAATTGGAAGGCCAACTTTAAATAGTTGGAAGGCTGTCACATCTACGTATCACTTGTTGGTCAAGTTTCCAATAGAGTATGGAGTACGACAAGTACAAGGAGACCAACTAGCAGCAAGAGAATATTACCAAGCTATGTTGGCCATGGATGAGCAAGTTCAGGCCATGAATATTGAAGAAAAGAAAGTTGTGGTAAAGCCCATCAAAGCATTGGAAGATCTTTCCTTAGATGAAAATAACCCTGAGAGGTGTACCAAGGTTGGAGCAAATTTAGAAGTGAAGATTAAGAAGGATCTCATCTGTTTTTTGAAGAAAAATATTAATGTGTTTGCTTGGAGTCATGAGGATATGTTGGGTATAGATCCTAGTGTCATTACCCACCGTTTGAATGTATGTCATCCTCCAAGTCAGTGCGACAAAAGAAGAGGGTGTTTGCCCCTGAGAGAGATAAAGCTATCAAAGATGAAGTTCAAAAGTTGATCGTGGTGAAGTTTATTCGAGAAGTATACTGTTCGGATTGGTTGGCTAATGTAGTAATGGTCAAGAAGGCAAACGGTAAGTGAAGAATGTGTGTAGATTTTAACGATCTAAACAAAGCTTGCCTTAAGGATAGCTAGCCATTATCGCATATTGATCAGCTGTTGGATTCTACTGCAGGCTAGAGGTTACTAAGTTTCATGGATGCTTTCTCAGGATACAACCAAATAAGATGAACTAGGCAGACCAGGAGAAGACATCCTTCATCACTAGTCAGGGCTTATTTTGTTATAAGGTGGTGCCCTTCGGTTTGAAGAACGCTGGGGCGACATATCAGAGGTTGGTTAACCATATGTTTCGTCCATAGATTGGGCGAAATGTGGAAGTTTATGTAGATGACATGCTGGTGAAAAGCCTAGACGAGGGGAAACACTTAGATGACTTGCAGGAAACTTTTGACACACTTAGACGATACAATATGAAGTTGAACCCCAGCAAATGTGCTTTTGGAGTATCATCGAGAAAATTCCTTGGATTTATGGTCTCCCATAGGGGGGTTGAAGCAAATCCCGATAAAATTCGAGAAATATTGGACATGAAGCTTCCATGAAATGTTAAAGAAGTCCAGTCTCTCATCAGACGAGTTGCTACTTTTAACAGGTTTGTCTTAAAAGCTACTGACAAATGTTTACCATTTTTTAAGGTTCTTAAAAAAGCATTTGAATGGACCGATGAATGTCAGAAAACTTTTGAAGATCTGAAGGCGTATCTCACTATGGCTCCTTTATTAAGCCCGTCCGTGTTGGGAGAAGAGTTGTATTTATACTTAGCAATCACCCCGCATGCTGTAAGTTCAGCATTGGTGAGGGAAGAAGACAAAGTGCAAAGGTCTGTGTACTATAAAAGTAAAGCACTGAGGGAAGCAGAAGGACGATATCCACTAATAAAAAAGCTGGCATTCACGTTGATAATAGCTTCCAGAAAGCTAAGGCATTACTTCCAAGCTCATGTCATCAATGTCATGACAGATCATCCGCTCAAGAAAGCAATGAACAAATTGGAAGCTGCAGGATGATTGATCCAATGGGCCATCGAGCTCAGTGAGTTTGACATTAGATATCAACCAAGGCATGCCATAAAAGCTCAAGCTCTAGCAGATTTCATTGTGGAGTTTACTCCAAACTATGATGATTTAGAAGAGATGGAAAATACCAAGTGGATCGCCATATGGATGGTTCGTTTACGTAGCATGCAGGAGAAATTGGTGTGGTTCTACAATCCCCAGAAAGAGATAAACTAAAACACAAAGTTCGTTTACAGTACCAAATGACAAATAATGAAGTTGAGTATGAAGCCTTCCTTAAAAGGGCTAGAATTGGCTAAGTCAGTGGAAGCAAAGTCAATACTCATCTTGGGAGACTTTTAGTCAATCATGGGCCAAGTAAATGGGATGTATAAGGCTAAGGAAGGACGAATGAAGAAGTATCTTAATAGGGTGATATGACTTATTAAAAAATTTGAGGAATCTGACTTCGTTCAAGTCCCAAGGGAGGAGAACGTGGAAGCTTATGCCTTAGCGAAAGAAGCCTTAGCAGATGAAGCCATGGACGAGTTTGATGAGATTCAATATATACCAAGTATAGATATCCCAGAAGTACAACAGGTAGAGAGTAGAAGAAATTGGATGACCCTGATTGTATTATACTTGAAGGACGGACGATTTTTAGAAGAGAAAGACAAGGCCAGAAAGCTAAAAGTAAGATCGGCCAGGTACTTCCTTATGGATGAGGTGCTATACAAAAGAAGCTTCTCTCAACCTTACCTTAGGTGTCTATTTCCAAACGAGGCGAACTTTGTATTAAGAGAAGTTCATGAAGAAGTGTGTGGCAACCATTCGGGAGCTAGGTCACTCATCCAAAAGGTCGTCTGTGTAGGATACTACTGGCCAAATATGCAAGCTAATGCTAAGGCTTATGTCAATGTTTGCGATCAATGCCAACAGTTTAGTAATGTCCCAGACAACCATCAGAGTACCTCACCCCAATAACGGCCCCATGGCCCTTTGCCCAATAGGGACTAGACATTTTGGATCCTTTTCCACTGGGTACAAGGCAGATGAAGTTTTTAGTGGTTTGCATTGATTATTTCACCAAGTGGGTGGAAGTAAAACTCTTAGCTAAAATCACACAATAAAATGTCAAGAATTTCGTATGGAAAAAATTGTGTGCAGGTTTAGGGTGCCCAGAGTACTGATATCTGACAATGGATGACAATTTGATAATGCACGTTTTAAAAACTTCTGTGAACACTTTGAAATTCAAAATCACTACTCCTCACCTGCCCACCTGCAAGCGAACAGTTAGGCTGAAGTTGCAAACCGATCCTTGTTGAAGATCATCAAGACTTGGCTTGAAGGGGCAAAAGGAGTATGGCTTGACGAGCTACCAGTTTTTTTGTAGGCATACCAGACGATGGTGAGAACCCCTACAGGGGAAACCCCCTTTAAGTAAGCTTACAAAAGTGAAGCAGTTATACCTGCAAAAGTGCATATGGCCAACCACAGGGTAATGACGTATCAAGATAAGGATAATGAGGAACAACTTTGTTTGTGCCTTAATCTAATAGACGAGGTAAGGACGGATGTAGAGCAAAGGACAGCAAAATACAAAAACCTCATGGCTAGGCAACATGATGCAATGGTAAAACCGAGGCGCTTCAATATAGGAGATCTTGTCCTGAAGAGGGTTTCCTTAGTGACCAAGAACTCGGCTTATGGGAAACTAGGGTCTAATTGGGAAGGCCCCTATAGAGTTGTCAATTGTAAAAGATAGGGATCCTACTATTTAGAGACCCTAGACATGAGGAAATTGGAGCATCCTTGGAATGTTAAGCACCTGAGGAGGTACTACCAATAAAATGCCAGCCTAGACGAGCCTGGAGACCATTTATATACTTGTCTATCTACATAAGTTTGTCTATCTATGTATTTTTAGTGTTGCTTTGTTATTATTATGTTAAAGTTATGGACGAAGTTATAATTTGGCTTGTATTTATTTTCCTAGAAGGCATTAGCTTCTAAAGCGCATGCCTCGTCTATGAACAATGTTTATGCTTTGTACATAATGTTGTGTTTAAATTCTTGGTTTCCACTGTTTTCGTTGAAATTAACTTATAAGAGAGCTAAAAGCCCAAGACAAATAAATACTCTAGACGCAGGGATGTACTGTCTAAATTCTCATGAGGGTAAAATGATGGTATCCTCGTCCAAATCATGGACGAGCTTAAGCCCTAGACGGGTAAAGCCAGAAACCTTCTAAACAGTGGATGAATTAAAGCCCTTACTGCATTAAAGTTCAAACGATGGATGAGGAAATGCATAAGCAAAGGTTTAGTCTTGATCATGACACGAACCAAACAATCCAATTTATGGACGAGTCAAAGGTTGGGAATTTTCTTTATAAAACATGACATTTAGCTAAGTCTAAGGACAAGTAAAGCTAATAATTACCAGTTCACATAGGGGAATCACACTTAATGAAATTCAAGGAATGAAAAAGTATATATTCATGTTAAAAAGGGAAAAATCCCTTCTATGGATGAGTTAAAGTTCAAAATCTTCATAGAAATAAAAACTCTTCCATATCATAAAAAAAAAAAGAAAAAGAAAAAAAAAGAAAAAAAAAGAGTAGCATTCATTTAGTTGTTTAAGGGCGGAAGACCAACGTCCAAACACCCTTGTGAAATAAAACTGATTGTTCAAATAACTCGTCCTAAAACCATGGACGAGCTTAATGTACTTGAATTACATAAAAAAGTTCATAAACAGTGGACCAGATGGGGGCATCCTGAGGAGGCAGAGTTGTAGCTTCGTCCTCAATATTGACATCCTCAGAGCCGCTTTGAAGGAGAGAGCTAGTAGCAGCATTCATGTTAAGCTTAACGGAGCTAAAGTACACTTCAGGGAAGTTTTCCATAGCATTCATTCTAAAATCCTCAAAGCCTGTTGCATAATTGGTGTCTAGAAAATTAGTGTACTGCTTGGACGCCTTGAATTCAGCCACTGCATCTGCTTTTGCCTTGGAGAGAAGAGTACTCAGCTCCTCATTCTTTTTCTGTAGATGATTAAGATGAGTATCTTTCTCCACTGCATTAGCTCTCAACTCCTCAGCCAAGTTTTGTAGCTCCTTCGTCTTTTCCTTAGCTTTAGCAGCTACCTCAGCCCATTTCTTAGATTCGTCCTTCACCTCTTGAATCCTCGTCTCTAATAAGACCCTCGTCTTTTCCAATCCTGTGGCCTACCTAGACGCTACCATAAACTTTGACATAGCCTATAAAAAGGTAAAGAACAAATGATAAAAAAAAAAAAAAAAAAAAAAAAAAAATCTCTTGAAATAGTAAAGATGAGGCAGAGATGTAATTACACACCTTAAAAAGATCATGAACATTGGAATGTTCAAAATCCTTTAGAGACATGTCATAGCAAGTGTTTATATCCTCATCAAAAACAGCGTTCTGAAAACGTTCTCAAGCCAGATCTTCATTTTCAATAATGTTTGAAGGGACCCTTTGGGAAGGTTGAGGCGAGGCAGACATAGTTGTCTTGGGCGAAGGAGTCTTGGATGAGGTGGTCTCAACCGGAATGGACGAATCTACATCAAATACTTGGGTAGGCTGCTAAGACGAAGGAAGATTGGGCTTGACTATTTGGGATGAGTCGTGCTTCACCTTTTTGCCTCGTCAGCTGGGGAGACTTCCCAAATCCAAGTTCTTGGACAAAGGCTTCCTTTTATCCCTAGCTAATGGACGAAGTTGAGACTGAGTCTCAAGACGACTCCCTTCAACCATAGCATCTTTCCCTTTGTTTTCCTTCATTGTTGACATTCCAAAAGCAAATAAGAATAACAATAAGTGACAAGTTGTAGACAAATCAGAAAGTTATAATATAGAATACTTAAAAGACCATTGAATGAAAACTTACTTCTTTGCACTGTGACCTTGTGAGCAATAGCCTCGTCTGATGGTTCAGGACCAAGTCCCTATTGGGCAAGACAACGTAGATTAACTAGAGAATGAAAATTCCTATCAGTGTGAAGACGAGCCCTATGGACACGATCACGGTGAAATTTACTTAAGGATAGGCGTTTAACACCTGTAAAGCAGATAGTATACAGAGGTTGGAAACATTGAATAAGATATTAAAAAAAAAAGAGGAGAGAGAAAAATGAAAAAGGGGAAGGGACGCACTTTTAGGATGAAGGTTCCCTAAGTCCCTAGAGTATGGAGCGAAAGGGTCCCTACCAATGTCTACAGGGTTTCCAGACCAAAAACCAGAGACAAAAATAAATTCCGTCTTCCAATTCCTGTCAAATGAAGCTAGGGACCTGATTGATCTATAATCTTTACCCCTAACTGTAAATTGGTAGAAGCCAAGGGATTGATTTATTTCAGAGGGCTTATAATAGAAGAGAAACTTGTCGACAGTAAGAGGACCGTCCTTTCTGAATACTTCTTTCCACAAAATTTGCATAGTGATAATTAATCTTCATGCATTAGGATTGAAATAACATACGCCTAAACCTAACTTAACTAATAACTCTTTAGCAAATTCATTTAAAGGGAACCTAAGACCCCTTAAGAAATAAGCCTCATAGACGCCTATTCCAAAACAGGGATTGCAACACCATTCTGGCAAGCCTTTGGTTGAATTTGTCCAGAATCTGGTACCATGTCCTGAGATTGGCAAGCCTTTGCTCAGACGTTTTGGAGTGAATACCTACTGCATAACTATAGACGGTCTCCTTTTCGTCCAGAGAATTAGACGAGGGGATGTTGGACGGGGTACCAACTTGGGAACCCGAAGCTTTACTAAGTTGCTCTTGAAAAGCTTCTATAGGAAATCTAGGAACACCAGAGGTATATCCCTCATTTGTAGAACTCCCCTTATTACTGTGACTACTACTACTAGAACCACTGTAACTAGTTGTATCTTGATACTCATCTATAGCCTTTTCTGTACTATTGCTAGATGAAGAAATAACAGTTTCAGACATTTTGAAGAAAACTTAAAGGTAAACCTAAAGACGAGAAGGAAAAGAATACCTGGCTCTAGATGAAAGAAGATTATGGATGTAGAGAAACCTCTAGACGAAGCTCTACACGAGGAGTGTCAGGAATGAAAATCTGAGAAATGTAAAGGGTAATGGAGGAATCCTGCTATTTATAGGTATGGCATCTGAAATGACATAAGCAAACCAAAAGTTGCCACGTGGCATGCCTATCGAAAAAATCAATCAACGTTGCCAACCACCAATGAAGTTGTGACACGTGGCACATTTAGTACGTTCATCCATAGGCAACATGGGACTCCACATTTCCTTGGATGACTCACGAACAAAGGGGGCAACTAATGGTGCGTTTAAAATCCTAACTCCAAATTCGTCTGTTAAGGTCATCTAAAGGGAAGAAGGATAGACAGCAGACTGCGATGATATGCTTGTCCCTCTATGAGGTCGTCCGTATGAAGGACGACCTCCATGCATTCTTGACACTTCTCCTCATCTTCACCTAGGACAAACTCCTCTTTTGTCTCACAACTAACAAATTTATTACTAAAAGCAGTTTCCCATGACAGTTATGGAGAACAACCCAAATAAGGTAACTTCCAAGGCAGTTATGGAAGTTAACTTCGAATTTTCCGAGTTCCTCAATGATAGGGACAATTACTAAACAAGTAATTGTCCCAAGGCGTATGCTATATAAGCGTTTGTCCACGAGAAGGTAAGGGAGAGACATTTTTTCTGATTCCAAGAAACACTTCTTTTTATTTGGAATTACAAACCCACTGACTTGACCATCGGAGGATTCTTGATCGGCCTCCACCGGTCCTCTCTGATTTTATATTTGCTTTTTCAGGACTTAACCTTCAAGATCATCAACGCCCGGAGATTTTCAGCCTACTGATTTCCAAGGATTCATTAGATATCATTATGTATGAACATGACAATAAAATAATCAAAATTAATAGTTTTTGTTGGGTAGATTGCTTTCAACCTTATCATTTAGTTAGGTGGTCACAATTTAATCTACAAATTTTCATTTGCTACATATGGTTAAAGTTATGTCCAAACTAACCAATTTTATATTTTGTGGATAAACTTGCCCATGATGTTATCTGTTATGATCCTAGTGTCACATATGGATTAAGTGTAAGTTTAGGTATGTGTTTAGAAGCTCTTGTGCATCCTTCCATTGCAAGCCGATTTTCAAGGGTGAGTTTTACTCATAGGTTCCTACATTGTAATTGGACGTAGCTCATTGGGTATGAAATCAAATGAGTTGCAACTTTGTGGTAGATCTTGGAGGAGGCGACCTAGAGGCTAGATTAAAATATCTAATAGGTGAGTGGAGCCACCAAAAAGAGAAAGAGCCACCATTGAGTTAGCGTTGATAAAGTGAGCTGTCGTAGTCGTCAGCTGCAGAGCGTGGTAGTATGTTATGATCCTAGTTTCTCACATAGATTAAGTGTAAGCTTAACCATATGTTTATAAGCTCTTGAGCACTCTTCCCTTGCAAGTTAGTTTTTAAGAGTAAGTTCTACTCATGGTTCCTAACATTATCACTACTCCTATTCCTTTATGGTGTATTTCTTTTTATATATTGTGAGCACCCCAAAGCATGGCTTTTAAATGTCATAATGCTCCCCAAACGAAGGGCACCCTTAGAAATTGTTTGGTGTGGAGCCATCAAAACAACAAAAAAAGTTAAACAAGAAACAAACGTTTTAGAGAAGAAACCTAAGTCCCTTTTTGGTTCTCTTTAGGGGTGTATTCATTTTCTCTTTTCATTTTCTGAAATCATTTTCTCTACCCAACCCATTTTATGTTTAGCATAAATTTTTTGAAATACTTTTTGTTTGTTCTTCAACTCTTTCCAATTTATATCTTTTAATTAAAAAATTCACCACAATACCAACACCAACACCACACCCACACCAATGGTCAAACCAAAACCAAACCTAGCATCCACCTCCATCATCACCACAGTCTCACCTCCATCACCGCCAAAAATAATCAAAATACGCCCCCTTCACCATCACTACCAAAGTCAAACCCACAACCACCCACCACCATTTCCCCCACCAGTACACCCAACCACAACCATATCCATAGCCACATACATCACCACAGCTACAACCATACCCACACTAACTACCATTTCCTCTATTGGCACACCCAACCACATCCTAATCCATAGCCACATACATAACTACAACTAAAACCATACCAACACTAACCATCATTTCCTCTTCTGGCACACCCAACCACAAGCAAATCCATAGCCACAACAACATCCATCACATAGCTATAGCCAAACCTAAATCAAAACCCACAATACCATCACCACACCCACACCCACACCCACAACCACCATGGTCACCACCAAACCCAATCGGCTTAGTGCCAAAAAAAAAAAAAAAAAACCCACCATTGTTAAACCTTATCGATAGAGCTTGCCCACGAGAGAGAGAGAGAGAGAGAGAGAGAGAGAGAGAGAGAGAGAGAGAGAGAGAGAGAGAGAGAGAGAGAGAGAGAGAGAATGAAGGATCTTTGAGAGAAATTGTTGTCATGGATTGATGGTTTTTAGAGAGAGAGAGAGAGAGAGAGAGAGAGAGAGAGACGTTGGGGAGAGAAAATAAATAATTAAAGTTGAGTGTGGGGGCCACAATTTCAGGTTTTTTACAATAATGTCACTATATTCATTTTTGCTAAAAATGAAAATGCCCAAATTTTTTTTAAAATTTTTTATTTATTTTCTATATTCAGATCCACTTTTTTGCAAAGTAAAAGTGAAAACTGAACACAAATTTGCAAACCAAACCAATTTTTTATGGTAGGTCCCACAAAAAATGAAAATGAATACAAGAAAAAAAAAAAAAGCTCTTTTTTTCTTCAAACCAAACACCCTCTAAAGTAGTGGACTCAAAGGTAGCTCAGCCTCAATGGTAACACTAAATAAAGAAGAAGGCTTGTAGTGCAACTTAGGAAGTAAATTATTTATTTTTTATTTTTAATGTAAAGAATCACTTTCCATCCATTTGTATAGAGAAGATTGAGGTTTGAGATGGAACTTTTTTTGTACTTTGATTTCCGTTTTGTTTCATTAAGAGAGAGATAGAAAGTGATTTTTTTAGCTTCTACCTGTGGAAGATTAATAAGTGCAACACTCTAGAGCTCCCATTGAGAATAGGAATGGTTTGTCACAAAAATTCAATGAAAATATTTTCTATTATTATTTTTCTTTGACAAAAAATTATTTTTTATTTATTAATTTATATTTTGGGCCTAATTAACGTCTTCACAAGTAAAGAGATATCTCTATTGGTTAAAACTTGGGTTTTTTAAAAAAAAAATTTATTTTGTGGTCTTTTTTTTTTTTTTTTTTTTTTTTTTTTTTTTTTTTCACTTTGGTGCCTTGATTTTCTTTGACAAAAAATTAATTTTTATTTTTTGGTTATTTATTTAGGGCCTATTTAATATTTTCATAGGTAAATAAATATCTCTATTGGTTAAAATTTGGGGGCCTTAAGCAGCTGCCTCACTTGCCTTATACATTGACCTGGCCTTGAATGTAACATTTGTGACCTTGAGATTGCATAAGGATGAGTCATGTGATTGCTGAACAATTTTAAAAATATATATATATATATATATATATATATATATTGCAATCTTGTGCACTACTTTGCAACCTAAACGTCGAATTGAAGATCTAGATTTCTTTGAACAATTGAAAATAATTACATTTGATATAAATTACAAAACTTTGATTCCTAATTACATTCTAAAGAAAGTACAAAACTTTGAATCCTGGTTACATTCTATCAAAATGATAATTGTATTGAACAAAGCATACTAATCTAAAACCCTAGATCTAGGTTCGGGAACTAACTTACAAGGTAGCAATGTGTTAAGCACTCATATTGCTTGGTAAAAACCGGTCTTCTATACTAGTAGTGGCCAATTAAATATATGAAAAACATTCACATCAGAAATAACAAACACACATTTGAAATTGAATTGGAAACTAGATTGAAATTGAAGATGTAATTGAACATGTGTAGGCATTTTATAGTTTCATGTCATGCATTGTTATTGGTTTAAATTATTGGATCTCGAATTAAATTTGGGACTAAAATAAATTTATAAATCCGAATTCAAATAGGTGTTAAAAACAATATTTAGTTTTTTAAAAATAACTTTGATTTTTAAAAAGGTTTTAAGTATGCAATGAGATACTAATTTTGAAAACAAGTTTGATTTTGAGCTATGTTTCATTCTTGAAGATGAGTTTAAGATTTTTAGTTCTAAAAGAGACTTGAATTCAAAACAGAAAATTGTTTTAGAAACCAGCTAGTGCAGAAAATTATTTTCAACACGGTGTAAAATTTTAATGCAAAAAATAGTGCAGAAAATTAAGGGAATGATTGGTAGGAGGATTTTTGTTTTTGTTTTTTTTTTTTTCAAAACAATATAATTATATAAAAACAATTTTTTTTTTAAATTGAACTTGAAACTAGTTTTTAGATAATAATTTTTTTATTATACGTGTTAGGCTTCCACTTTTAAGAATAATTTTCAAAATACTAAAAACAAAAAAAAATAATTTTTTAGGAGACCATTTCTATTTTTGATATATTTTTTTAAAAATATTTTAAAAAATTAATGTATAGAATCTATAGATTACTTTTCTTTTTGGTGGATAATGATAAGGGAATAGAGTTCATCATGCACCTTTTTTTTGTTTTTTTTTTTTTTAACGATAAGTTTCAAATTTAAAGTGTGGGAATTCTTTTTGTGATGAAAATAAGTTTCTTAATTTAAGAGATAAAAGAGTTTGGACAAATATGAAGAATTCACTATTTTCAATTTATTTACAACTATGTCATTTAAAAATATTTTTGTATCCTGAAAACACCCTTTAACCGTTTTCAAAATCCTATTCTAAACCAGGAAATTGGGATACAATTTTTTGAAAACTGTATTTAAAAAATATTAGTCAAACAATAAATTTAAGTGTGGGATCTATCGTTTTATGGAAAACACTAATCATCATCATCGTCATCGTCACTAAGAAGTTTGTCATCCAAAGGTAAGCCAACTTTCTTGTGATACGTTTTCCAAATTATTTCAAGATCTTTAGTCTAATAGGGGACATCTTCTTCTTCTTCTTCTCTTTCTTCATTTGTCTTCTTCATCTACTTCTTCTATAGTGGGTCTATAGAAGTAGAAATTTTGCAACCAATTACAAGATGCCACGTGCTACTTAGTGGGTTCTAGTGTCTTTATTCAAAGGCCAATGACAATATTTCAAGTGTCAAAAAATAAAAAATTACAAAGAATACATAGGAGCCAATCAAATGTTAGCATGTATTAATTTAAATGACATAAGAAGTCAAATCAAATATTACCATGTGTTATTTTAAATTAAAATACTTTGGCCAATCATATAATGCCATGTGTCCTTTGGAGAACAAGATATAAAATCCTTCCATTCAAATCATGACATGTGTCACTAATATGGACCAATCATGTGCCTTCAAATCTATTCAAGATTCTTATAAATAGAGACCATTCTTAGTCTCGAAGAGGAGGATTCAAAAATCTTGAAGCTCTGTTAGAATCAAGCTCCAAAGTCTCCAAGAACATCAAGAACTTTAAACTTCGAATACAAAGAACATTCAAAGTGAAAGCATTCAAGTTATTCTTCTAGATCTTAAAGCTCATTGGAATCAAGCTCAAAAGCCTCCATAAACACCAAGAGACTACAAATTAGTGAAGCTCTATTGATCTAATCCTCCAAAGCCCTAAAGAACTTTCACTACAAATTTTTGAAGACGAAGAACATTTATCCAAATCATTCTTCCAAGTCTCAAAGTTCTACTAGAATCAAGCTTCAAAGCCTCCAGAAACTTCAAAGACTTTGATCCATTGAAGCTTCATCAGATTAAAGCTTAAAAGGCCTAAAAAACTTTCACCACAAATCTTTGAAGATCAAGAAAATTCAAAAAACCCATGAAGAACAATAAGAACGCGGAGAACAAGAAATATCTAACAAGCATACAGTCAGGGATTCATTGTAATTTTATTCCAAAGAACTTTCAATCCACTTTCCAATCCAAGTGAAAGACATCTTGTGTTCGAGTCATGACTACATTGATGCAATACTTGAATTGAAGACTTTTCTAAGAAGATTGAATCATAGGATTATTCTATTGTATTGGCATTTAAATATAGAGAATTGTACCTACAAATTCATCAATACAAATTTACACTTGTGAAACATATTCAATTGTTTGATTTTCAAACTTGAGAGTTTGTGTTTACAAATTTGGCACGCCTGGTGGGACATCTCTACCCCTCATCTCTTTCTCATTTGAAAAAGAAAACTTCATCACCTTGCTATCAGCTTCAATGGCCTCTAGCAAGAACACTCAAGCTTCATCAACTATGAGTTAAACCAGACTTAATGATTCTATCATCAACAACTATTCTAGTCCAATTGCTCGTAGCAGGCCTAAAGCTATTAATCAACTTCAATTTCAATCGATTAATGAAATCGAGTTCCAAACAATCATCTCCTAAGATTTTCGTGCAAGGGAGAAAACTTTTAACAAAGAGCTATCCACCTTGGAGCACCTCAAGTCTAGGGGCAAATCCCTTTCTTCATTCGCAAGAAGTTGTTCACATGATTCCTCATATGTCATAGGAAGGCCAAGAGCTAAACTGCCCTTGGTTCACATGGATTTCCTTTCTCCTCAATCATCATCTAAAGTCGTGTCAATCATGATGACTAACACCTCTATTATAAAGGAAAAGATGGTTGAAATGGAGCAAAATATCATCCTTCTCATGAAAGCACTCAAAGATATGGACCTTCAAATTGCAACCCTAATGAACAAGTAGAAGTAAAAAAGTCTGGCAAATCAAGCTATGGTCCTAAATCCTCACATGACTTCATCCCCACAAAGGAAGACAAAGGGAGAGGAACTGAAGACACCGCTCAGTAGGAACAATCTACTTCAGTTGTTTGTTATCTATTCAACATCTCTACGGTATGATAACACACACTATTTGAGCACAATATGGAGGTTCTTTTACAAGTTCTCTTATGTACTCAAAACCCTACACAAAGCACGTTGACAACATGAGAATGCCCAATAGGTGTCAACCACCTAAATTCCTACAATTTGACGGCGAAGGTAATCCCAAGCAACACATTGTGAAAATCTTGGAACTCAAGGAGACCTCCTCACAATGCAATTTGTTTGGTCTTTCAAAGAAAGTTCCTTTGTTTGGTACACAAACTTAGAGCTTGAGTCAATAGATAGTTAGGAGCAACTCGAAAGAGAGTTTCTTAATCGATTCTATGGCACACGGCACACACTGAGTATGTTGGAGTTTACTAGTACGAAGTAGTGGACAGATGAGCCTGTTGTTGATTATATTAACCAATGGCGCTCTTTAAGTTTGGATTGCATAGATAGGATTTCTAAAATATCTGCTATGGCGATGTGCATTCAAGGTATGCATTGGGGACTTCTCTACATACTTCAAGGGATGAAACCCGAACGTTTGAAGAACTAGTGACTCGTGCACATGATATGGAGTTAAGTATCTCTAATCATGGCAATATGAATTCTCTTGCACCTGAGGAGAGGAAAGACATAGAAGAAGTGAAGAAGAATGACATCTCTAAAGATTTTGTGGCTGCTAACACTACCTTAGCCAAGATTTCAAGAGGAGGTGCGAAAGCAAAGGAAAATAGACTTGGTAGATGGCAATAGAAAGACATGCGTCATTCAACTCTTAAGAAAAGAGAGCAGAAAGTTTATCCACTTCCAGATGAGGGTGTGCCAAACATGTTAGATCAATTACTCCATATAAAGCTAATCAAATTACCAAAATGCAAGTGACCAGAAGAGATAGAGAAAGTTGATAACCCTAACTATTGCAAATATCACCACATCATGATTAGCCACCCAATCCAAAAATGCTTTTTGTGCTTAAAAAAATCATCATGAAGCTTACCAAAGAAAAGAAGATTGATCTGGACTATGATAAAGTAGTTGAAGCAAACCATTAAACTGTTGCCTGTGGGTCACCAAACGATGTACTGCCAACTCTAAAGCAAGGAGCACTTCTCCCAAATTTATTTGCTCAAAAATCAAGAGGACTAGAAAACAAGCCTCATATGTAATCAAAGAAGGAATACAAAAAGCTTGGAACCACAAAGTTCATGGTGCAATATGATCATTCATTGCCTTAAAAGTTCAAGAATCATGTCACTCTACTAGACTTATTCCCACAAAGGCTCCCTCAAAACGATTCAACGGAAACTGTTCAACGGAAACTTATTCCCACAACAGAAACTGTTCATAAAGTTATGAAATCCATGATGAGGAAGACAATTCAAAGCCAAGTCCCAAGCATATCACTCCACTCAGTTGCATGCCTAAAAAGCCAGTGCAAGGGTCGGCTAGAAGACATGACACAATGAAAGCTACAAATGGCTTGGATCAAGAAGGTGCAAAATTCCCACCACGAATTTCAGTCTTTAATTGCATTAAGGCTTTGAGCTTCTCACCATCACAAATTTCAGCATTCAAAAGGTTAAGTGTCGCCCAACACAAAAACAAAATGCTCTTGCACATAGGTCAGCCATTGATCAGTTAGGGACGATGAAAGCATCTATCATTGGTTGTTCTGAAGTTTGCACTACATCGCTTCTCTTCTAAGTTGCATCACCTTGGATCCAAGTTGTATCGCCTTGCATCTCTGAAGTTTGGACTGCATCACCTCTCGTCTAAGTTGTGTTGCCTTGCATCTCCGAAGTCTGAATTGTGTCGCCTTGCAATTTTGAAGTTTACACTACATCTCCCCTCTTCTAAATTGCATCAACTGGCATCTTTAAACTTCAAAGTCATGTTGGCATCTCCTTGCACCTTCGAAGTTTGGCAGCTTCTCTTCGCATATTCAAAATCTTGGCGCCACTCCCTTGGATCTCTAAGTCCATGGTGACAAAGTAAAGGTCTTGACTAAAACTTCACTGAGCTCGGAAGACATAATATGGCGTCATGTGCATGAAATCATAGTTTTTTAAAATAAATAAAAAATAAAAAGTAAAGAAAGAAAACCCATCATGAGAAAGTCACAAGAAGAAACAAAATGCATGCTTGGGTAGGGATAGATCACCACCACTCCTGCTACCCAAGCAACCATTAAAAAAGCGGGACAAAGGGCATAAGGTTCCAATAAAACAAAAAGGAGGATTGAAAAGGACAAAAAGTTTCATGAAAAAGACAAAACAAAAAGAAAAGCAAAAGAAACAGAACGGTGAGAAGACCAAGTTTCGGCAAAAATAAAATCAAGGCGCCATCAGCTTTAAAAAAAAAAAATGGCAGCTTGAAAACAGTAGAGAAAGCAAAGAAAATTGGAAAGAGGAGAAGAGCCGTGTTTTTTTGGTTCCAAATAGAACACCCAAGATTTGGCCATAAAGTCACTTTAGCATGCTTAGTGGCAGAAAAAAAAGAAAAAAGAAAAAAAAGGTCCTAGAAACGTTTTCAGACGTACTTTCCATCTGAAATATTTACTCCCGAACATTGGACTTGATAATCAAGTAGAACACTAAGGAGTCTGTTCTCATAAGTTTTAAAATGTTTTTCCATTTGCTGCTTTGAACATCTGGTGATGGGGTAACCAGAATTCTCTATAATTTTCCTATTCCATAATCTTCTTACACCCTATTCCATAATCTCTTTACACTCCTTGTTTTCCCCGTGCTGGAACAATGTTACCATTGATTTTTGGAATTGAGATGGAGCATTTTTAAGACCAAAAGGCATGACAGTGAGTTTCATATGTTTGATGTAAAAAGGTTGTTAAATATAATAATATCTTTTGGATTGTTGTATCTTGCTCTGTGTTCCATAATCTTCTTACACCCTATTTCATAATCTTCTTACACTCCCTGTTTTCCTAAACCCTAATGATATCCTTACCATGATAGAAACCCTCCCTCCAAAAATAAAAGACCCCCGTTCTCTAACCCTCCTTGTTTTCCCCGTTCTCTAACCCTAGTAGGTTGATAATTTATCCATTCACTATCATTGGCATCATTTTTTAAAATCTCAAACTAGAATTTATGAAGGTGGGGATCCTAAAGAGACATGTTGAAGTTGGGAAAAAGGGTTATCTGAGTCCTTGTGAGTCTCATATGTTTGATGTAAAGCCCAATTAAATATTCTCCTTGATACTTATGCCTGACCTATTCCAGTAATAGCCTTGTTTGATACAGGAGCAGCAGTAACAATTCTCCAAAAGTTTGTTTTGTATGCAGGAGACTGGGCCACTTTGCAAGCAATGGTAACATTGTTCCAGCCCCTCTTGACAAATGCATTAATCTATGTGGATGATATCCTCTTGTTCTCAAAGGATGAAGAGTCCCATGAAAAGTTACTCACTGAATTTTATAATTTGGTGAGACACGTCTTCAGATGTAATCTCTCAACAGTTCCATATATCTCTTTGTCAGAAATACATCTAAGGGCTTGGTCAAACATGTAGCTTGGTAACATGACCGAAATCAGAAACCTCCATTAATCCCATATTACCAGAAAGTCTCCTTTTCAGCATCCTTCAAATGCCAGAATATTCTCAAAGTTTGGTGTTTTTTAAGGTATTCATGAAGGGTTCTAATAATTCTTTTGGTTCTAGCTTGAGCTTTTTTATGGATTTTTTATGGGACATGATGGCCCTTACTACCTAGCCTATTCCAGTAATAGCCTTGTTTGATACAGGAGCAGCAGCAACAATTCTCCATCCGATCTTCCAAACATGTTTGGTGTTGGTTTGGGGATGGTCAAAACTTTCACCCTCTCTTGCCTTCACAGGCTTACAAGGACTCTATTTATAGAGAAGCTGTTCAATAACTGAAAAGATTAGCTGAAAGACTTCCCCCTTTGAAGATTCCTGTTTTGAGATCAAACTTTGAGAATATTCTGGCATTTGAAAGATGCTGAAAAAGAGCACTCTCCGCATGATGAATCTCCAAAAAATAACACTGCAACAAGTTTCCTTGGGAGAAATCTATTAGCCTGTGCTTATAGCTCTGGAGAAACTTTGCAACCAGAGGAAATTTCTTTCAGAGATTGACAAGATTCATAGCAAACTTAAAGATAATTGTAAAAGAAAAGATTTGCAGATTAAGTGCTATGACAAGAATTGTACTTGTCCAACAAAAAGAAGATCTCACTTCAAGAAATACTCTTGGAATACCAAAATGCAGTTATAAGAACTGTCTCTCTTAGTACTGCTATATCAAAAGCATGATTCTGAAGTCTACGTCTTTTTATTTTTATTTTTCTGGCAGGTTTGTTAGGAACCTTGAGATCAAACTTTGAGAATATTTTGGCATTTGAAAGATGCTGAATTTGTATGAAATATCTCATGTACCTGAAGATAGGAAGATTCCTATCACTAGGCCCTTGCCTCTTTTGACACTTGTAAATCCATGAATTATAGTTACCTGGTGGACGTTTGAGCCTACGTTGGTGTTTTAGTCCTATCCTCATCAGAATTTTCCCAACCCTCACCATTAAACATCAAGGATAGTTCTTGTTTGGCCAAGTTAAATGTTCTGGATTGAGAAATATTGGCTCGATTTGTAACAATGTTTAAGTATTGTTGTTTAGTTTTCAGTGTTTTAAAAATATGTGTTTGAGTATTATAGAAATACATGTCAAAAGTATTATTGTTGTTTAAACAATGGTTTTTAGGGTTCATTTAGTTAGAGGAGTGGAAAAGTGAAATGATAGAAAATTGTGGAAGAATGGAAAAATAGGAGGATAGAAAATATTTTATTTTTTCTCCGTTTTGTTTGGTTGGGAGTAAAAAAGTGGATGGATGAAAAAAAATAATAATAACACTTTTGATATGTATTTTTATAACATTCAAATACGTATTTTTACAATATTAAAAATTGAACAGCAATATTAGAAATCTCAAACCATACATCCTTGGTTTCAAGTTCTCTATTTTTATTGGTGTAGTTTGCGGCTAAAACCTAAGGCAAAACAAGGTAACCGCCTCTTCTTTGGAGTGTGGCCCACACAAATATTTTTAGGCCCAACACGCAATATGAAGCGGTGCTTGCCCGTGTGGGCCTCAACTGATTTTGGCCAGTAAGCTTCGTGGACAAAAACCATGCTTATTTGTAAACATCATGCGAAGGGTTATGGTCGGATCTAAAGAAAAAAAAAATCTGGAAAAGTATATGTTAGGTCACAATTCGAATGACCCCTTTTGATAAACCCTAATTAATTAATTAATTAGCCGAGTTGTTAATTAATCAATTAAGCATGCAATTGCGTGGAAGCACAAACAAATCACCAAATACTAAATATGTAGCGGAAAATAAATAACACGGTGATTTGTTTACGAATGGAGAAAACCCTAATGGCAAAAACCCCACCGGGTGATTTTCAGGTCACCACTCCCGAAACTCCACTATTATCAAATCAAGCGGTTACAAGAAAGGAATTCCAAGTACCTTACCAACCTACAGTTGAACCCTTACCCCAATACCCAATTGGACTTGATCTGTAGTGACAATTTCCACCTTTGATGCACGGCTCCCAAGTACGTGACTAACCAATGCGCGAATCCCAATACGCGACTTCAGAACACCAACTTGAGAAAGAATGGTTGGCTGCAAAGTTCTTCAGATCATCCACTTGATGAATAGCAGGAAGATGCTTGGTTACAAAACCCTATGGTGCAAAGACACAGCAACTTCTTGATGAAGGATGAACTAGGTCAAGAACTTTGTCTGTTGAGCACAATTTGCATAAACAGAGATTGCTCAATGATAATACAACTTGTGTCACCCAAAACGGCTCTTAAAATAATCCTTTTATATGTTTAGGGTTAGAAGAAAAGAAGCCCTAAAAACACATTCACGGATCCCAAGAAAATCATATTGGAATTCTGACTTTTTAATTCTCGACAAATAGCAGGTGTCGAGGTAGCTATCGAGAGGTGTCGAGTTTTAAAAATTCTGTACTTCAACTTGCTTTTTCTTGGACAAACTTGATGACTTCAACACTTAACCTTGAAACATGGTTTCTTGAAGTATTAAAAACACCTAGATCTACCCAATTACAAGCAAAGTGCGTTTTGTCAAAGGATAAGCCAATTTACATAATTAAGTGACATATGTTCTTAAACAAGTTAAAACATATATGTCCTAACAATCTCCCCCTTTGGCAATCCGTGACAAAACCACAACAAACAAATGAGCATATGAGAGAAGTCATAAATTACTCAACTCATATTTACTTGTTAAATACAATAAAATCTATCCTAATACAAACTCTTGAAGAACTTTGCAAGAAGAGAGCTTATGATAAGTAGACTTTGACAACCTGTATTTCTGAAACACTTTAAACAAAACTCATCAAGGCATCTTGTGTGAAACAGAAACAATTAGATTGCATACAAGTATAAAGAACATGTGTATAAAGACAGAAAAGAAACAACACATGAAGAGAGAGGTGAAAGAAACATACATCAACATATATAAGAGATAGGATAAGTACAATGTATGTAAAAATGGTCAAAGGAGAGATAAGAAAAAAAATACATATAGCCTCACTACATCCCTCAAAAATATGATAACACTCCCCCTATCAAAAATGTCCTATGCTAACTCTCCCCCTAAGATGACTACTCTCATAGCCCAAAACTACTCCCCCTTTTTGTCACGAGTGACAAAGGGTAGAGTGTCATGTAGACATCTCATCGGCAGAGCTAGCATCCCCATCATCATCATCATCATCCTCATCATCCTCATCATCCTCAGAATTTGAAGCTGCTGGAGTAGGTGGTGAAGGAGTAGCCTCTAGAGCAAATCCACCCATGGTCGCCTGCCGTCGTGCAATACGACCAACACGAACATTCACCTGATACAACTCAGCAGAGAGTGTATCAAGGCGAGTGTCCATGCGCTGCAGCTGCGCCATAATATCTCCAAGGGATACATCGCTCGAAGAGGAAGAAGGAGCAGATGTAGATGGAGTGGATCTGGATGGTGCTGAACGGGAGGGAGGAGTGGCACCTAGCTGTCTCGACTTGAACTGTGCCTCACTACGTTTTACGGTAGCGGCATCTATGGCAGATATGTGTGTGAAGTGGTCGGACACAGGAAAGGGAACAGAAAAATGGCGTAGAATCCGCGTGGTAGCAGAAGGAAAGATGAGCTTATCACGGGACGCCGAATCAAGATAGACCTCTATAATAGACTGGATGAAGTGAGAAGGGAAGTCTATGGTCAAATGCTCAAGAAGAGAAAGCAAAAATCGAGCACGAGGCTCTGTAATAGAGTTATAGTGAGAAAGAGGATAGAGAACAAAAGTCATCACCATGTTCATGAATCTAGGACCTTTAGCAAAAGGCCTACATGATGTGAACTGATGCTCACCCCAATCAGCAGGACGCTGACAGAAGGCAGAGATGAGCTCGTCTTTGGACACAGTCCTCAGACGCTCACAAGAGGGGTAATCTGGGAACTCTATCCTAGGTACCCTAAGCACATCCGCAACAAGTTGCGGTGTGACATGAATGCGCATACCTCGAACGCGAGTGGAAAAATGAGGTACTGAAAGATCAATCCCGTGGATGTTGGAGTAGAACTCCTGTATCAGCACGAGAGGGCAAGTGACCGGGATGTCACACAGTGACCCCCATCCCCTATTGTGGATGACAGAGGGAAGGTCAATGTCAGCGAAGTCCGCCAGAATGACTTGGCATTCCGAATGAACACCTCGTCTAGAAAAGTTCTCCGAAAATGCCTTATGGGCATCTCCATCACGGAACCGAAGCTCAAAGGAAGCAGAATCAGAAGAAGTAGATGCTCCAGAACGCAGAGGGTTCCGGGCAGGAGTAGATTTACGTTTAGGTGCCATAGACACGACTAACGTAAAAAGAATGAGAAAAAAGATAGAGGGGGAAACAATCAGAAAAGTCCCAAACACAGTTCAAATATATCAAATATGTTGAACAAGAATTACGTATGCATGGGAATGCATGAGCATGTGACATGCAAAGGAAAAACATCATGGGCTCAGCCCAATCCAATCCTAGCAGCACACAAACATAAGGCACACATCTAAATGCATGTAAATATCATTAGAATGCAAATGTAATGCAATGTATGACATTTTGAAATCATTTAAGCACAAACCCAACCCAAAATTTCAATAAAAACTCAACAATTTTGAAAAACCCCAAATTTTATGAAAAATCCCAAAAACTAGGTTTTCAAAACATGAAATGCATAAAAAATGAAGAGAATAGCGATCTTACCAAGTGATTTGAGCAAGAAATGAGCAAGATCCAAGTGGGTTGAAGGATTTGAGTAAAAGGAGAGTGAAAGGGAGACGAACAGGCACGGAGAGATCGAGAGAAATCGAGAAGAATGAGTTCAGAATCGTGATCAGCCCTTAAATAGGATCCTTACTAATTCTCGACAGCAGAGGTGTCGAGAGGTATCGAGGAGGCAGAAGAAATCTCGATCGATCCGAAAGGTGTCGAGAAAGAATACACAAACAGCACAATTGAATCTCGATCGATCCAACAAGTGTCGAGGATCTGTCGAGCTTCTCATATGGTACAAAAAAAAATACAAAACAGTGTGTGTTTTGTGTACTTTGGTACTTGTGTACCTTGGATGGCCAATGAAACAAAGTTTTCTAAATTTTGTATCTCTTGTAGCTTAGATGAGGATCTGTCGAGCTGCTCATGTGGACAACTCTTCACGTTCAAGTTCCACATCACTGAGCTTCTTGGTGGCCAGCCTATATAATTTCTCATGTTTTTCAGAGATTTTGTAAAGCTTCTCATAGGCTGAATGGATATCATCTTGATCATCCATCTTCTCAAATTTTGACTCCACTAGTTCTTCTTCTTAATCCACTTCTTCAACAATCCCTTTAGTAGGATTGACTGTGGCAGTGAAGGCATTTAGGATTCCGTCATCCTCATTGTCGAAATCACCTTCAGGCTCAGTGTCACTTAGGGTTCCAACAAGGGCCTTGCTTTTCCCAATGCTCTTCAGATATGTAGGAAACTCATGTTTCATGTGCCCGAACCCATGACAACCAAAGCACTTTGGTCCTGTGGGAACAGTATACTGACCGCCCTCCTTAGCATCCTTCTTCCCTTTGTCTTGGCTTTTAAACTGAGAAGAACTGAACTGCCTGCGGTCATTGTCGAAGCTCCTTCCATTGGCATTCTTCATAAACTTTTTGAACTGCCGAGTGATGTAGGACTTCATCTTGGAATCTTCATCATCGGAAGACTCATCTGTATCACTGCTCTGATACCACTTGTTAGGTCACAATTCGAATGACCCCTTTTGATAAACCCTAATTAATTAATTAATTAGCAGAGTTGTTAATTAATCAATTAAGCATGCAATTGCGTGGAAGCACAAACAAATCACCAAATACTAAATATGCAGCGGAAAATAAATAACACGGTGATTTGTTTACGAATGGGGAAAACCCTAATGGCAAAAACCCCACCGGGTGATTTTCAGGTCACCACTCCCGAAACTCCACTATTATCAAATCAAGCGGTTACAAGAAAGGAATCCCAAGTACCTTACCAACCTACAGTTGAACCCTTACCCCAATACCCAATTGTACTTGATCTGTAGTGACAATTTCCACCTTTGATGCACGGCTCCCAAGTACGTGACTAACCAATGCGCGAATCCCAATACGCGACTTCAGAACACCAACTTGAGAAAGAATGGTTGGCTGCAAAGTTCTTCAGATCATCCACTTGATGAATAGCAGGAAGATGCTTGGTTACAAAACCCTATGGTGCAAAGACACAGCAACTTCTTGATGAAGGATGAACTAGGTCAAGAACTTCATCTGTTGAGCACAATTTGCATAAACAGAGATTGCTCAATGATAATACAACTTGTGTCACCCAAAACGGCTCTTAAAATAATCCTTTTATATGTTTAGGGTTAGAAGAAAAGAAGCCCTAAAAACACATTCACGGATCCCAAGAAAATCATATTGGAATTCTGACTTTTTAATTCTCGACAGATAGCAGGTGTCGAGGTAGCTATCGAGAGGTGTCGAGCTTTAAAAATTCTGCACTTCAACTTGCTTTTTCTTGGACAGACTTGATGACTTCAACACTTAACCTTGAAACATGGTTTCTTGAAGTATTAAAAACACCTAGATCTACCCAATTACAAGCAGAGTGCATTTTGTCAAAGGATAAGCCAATTTACATAATTAAGTGACATATGTTCTTAAATAAGTTAAAACATATATGTCCTAACAGTATATGCAAATTCCAAGACTCAAACGTCAAAATTCAAGTTTGGAGACTCGCTCACTAACCATTCTCAAAGATTGCACACGTAAACTAGCCTTGGGAGGGCATTTGTAGAAGTAGAAATTTTGCAACCAATTACAAGATAGCACATGCTACTTAATAGGTTCTATTATCATTATTCAGAGGCCAATTTCAATATTCCAAGTGGCAAAAAATAAAAATTATAAAAAATACTTAGATATCAATCAAATGTTAGTACCTATTAATTTAAATGACATAAGTAGCCAAATCAAATATTGCCATGTGTTATTTTAAATTAAAATACTTTGGCTAATCATATAATACTATGTGTCCTTTAGAGAACAAGACATAAAGTTCCTTCATTCAAATCATGACACGTGTCGCTAATATGGACCAATTATGTGCCTTCAAATCTATTCAAGACTCTTATAAATAGAGACCATTCTCAGTCTTGTAGAGGAAGATTCAGAAATCTTGAAACTTTGTCAGAATCAAGCTCCAAAGCCTCCAAGAACATCAAGAACTTCAAATTTCGAATACAAAGAACATTCAAAGCGAAAGCATTCAAGTTATCCTTCTTGATCTCAAAGCTCATTGGAATCAAGCTCAAAAGCCTCCATAAGCACCAAGAAACTACAAATTAGCAATGCTCTACGGATCCAAGCCTCCAAAACCCTAAAGAACTTTCACTGCAAATTTTTAAAGATGAAGAGCATTCATCAAAATCATTCTTCTAAGTCTCAAAGTTCTACTAGAATCAAGCTTCAAAGCCTCTAGAAACTTCAAAGACTTTGATTCATCGAAACTTCATTGAATTCAAGCTCTAAAGTCCCAATGAACTTTCACCACAAATCTTTGAAGATCAAAAAAATTCGAAGAACCCACAAAGAACACGAAGAACGCAGAGAACAAGAAATCTCTAAGAAGCATGTAGCCAGGGATTCATTGCAATTTTATTCCAAAAATCTTTCAATCCACTTTCCAATCCAAGTGGAAGACATCTTGTGTTCGAGTCAAGACTACATCGGCACAATACTTGAATTAAAGACTTTTCTAAGGAGATCGAATTAGAGGATTATTCTATTGTATTAGAATATAAATATTGAGAATTGTATCTGCAAATTCATCAATACAAATTTACATTTGTGAAACATATTCAATGGTTTGATTTTCAAACTTGTGTTTACAGGGTCCTTGTGCTTTCCTTAACTAGTAGTACTAGCCATAGTAGCCGTGATAGCCATTCATGCTTTTTCTGCAATTGCAATCATTTATCCCTTAACTAAGAAATAAATCCATATTTAAAATAAAATAAAGACAAAAGACAAAAGATTCATTCTATGATACATACCTGGTTGGTCCTCCCAGGTAGGAGCTTTTTATTTTTATTTTTTATAATGATGAATATGATTTCACATGTTGTTCCTTTTATGCCTATTCCTATTTCTATTTATTTTACATTTTTACCCTTTGCGGCTTCGGTTCAAACCCAACCCTTTTGTTGCGTATGGCTTAATTGCAAGCCACAAGCCCAAGTTGGCTTCGGTTGAAAGCCCACTAGCTGACCTATAATGTTTCTAACTCCGAATACAAATAGTAATTAAAAAGTCCACTTAATAATGACTTACTATTTCCTCAAAAATGAAAATAACGACTTACTATATTCTTCTCAAAATAAAAAATAATAATGACTTAGTATACTATAAATTTTTTTTTTTTTGCTAAAAGTATACCATAATTAAATCATTATTTCTTGTGTGAATTTTGGTGAAATTCATTTTTTGGTGGTATGTCTCATCATACTACTATCTTTTCTTTTTTTTTTTTTTTTTTCTTTTTTGGATAGAATATTACTAATTATTTCGATCATTGGCAACCATTTACTTCGTTATTTTAGTGACATATAATTCATAATCAAAATTATTTTTTCAAACAGTATAACCCATATGAGTATTATAAAATTACTAATAATGAACATGCGCATCGCACAAGACATCCACTAATTACAACAAATAATTGTGAATAATATGAAATGTCTTGCCATTTCCTTCATAAGTTTCAACTTTTCTTCTTATTGAATCACAAATCTAACATAGTCAATTATAAAATTGAATTGAAGAATATAATAGATCATTGGAGATTTGTCCAGATAATATTTGTTATTGGCATTCAATAAATAGATGTACAAGCATTATTTCTTCCAACCTCACAAAGGATGTGTGTGTAAATATATATATATATATATATATATTTTTTTTTTCCTTCTCTTCTATGTTCATTCTGCTTCTCATGAATAACCTAGTTGGGATAGTTTACCATGCAAACTAAGGTTGTTTAGTATCTCTTAATGTTTTTGTCAAATGTCAATACTATTACTATACAACTATTCCCAAGTCAAACCGTTGAATGTTCAAAGACTGTTGCATGGTCAATCTCTCTTCTTCTTTTTTTTTTAATGGAAAAAGCTTGCAAATTTCATTAGACGTGGGTAGTACTCATAGAAATTACATCAGAAAGAATCTGTGATACAATAATAGGGGGAGTGTCCTCCACCCATATTGTACAATCTGTAATATCCTTGGCATGCTTAGTTGTTAAGTGAGCTACTACGTTGCTGTCCCGTCGAGTGAAGCTTGTTGCCCATGAAGTGAAAGTTGTCAGCCACGTTTTCGATCCAGCTATGATCTGTTGGATGGAGATTTGAGCAGGTGTCTCACGCGCAAGGGCATGAATAATGGTTTGCGAGTCTCCCTTGATTATGACCTGCCTTAGAGGCTTAGACCCAGCTCCCAATTGCATGGTCAATCCTGAGTTCCTATTCTGAGGACAAAGCTACAAGCAGAGAAGGCTTTAAAAAAGGATGCTTTAATTTTTTTTTTTTTTTTTAATTGAAAGAGGCAAATTTTCTAGCAATGAGCATAAAAAATGAGGTTTGAGATTGATTTTTTATTTATTAATTTGTTGGTTTTAATTTTGCTTTTGGTTGTTGAGAGAGAGAATGAAAAAAAAAAAAAAAAACAGTTTATGAGTGTAGGAGACAATACAGTCAATACAACCAATGAACAGTCAAAAGAAATGAACAGTCAATACAACCAATGAAGAGACAATTTTTTTTTTCTTGCTTTTAATATATTGGAAAAATTATTTTTATATATTGGTTAATATTTTGGGGCTTTAGTTTGTCTAACTTGCCAAATGCAATAGATGCCCTTATTACATCAATATCATTTCTCTTAAAAACAAAACACACATACACACAAAAAAAAAAAAAAAAAAAAACCGTCAATCAGAGCTCAAGTTCATACTGAAGCCCAATCAATAAATCGGAATTGAACCCTTCAATACCAAATCGGAAATCCAAAAATATGGTGTTCACTTGTATATCCCTATTTCACCCTCTAGTATGGTTGGGACAACTTTCAATTGCTACATATTTCCATTATCTTTTCTTTCTTCTCTTGTTTGATGGACAGATGATAGTCTGATTATATTCCACAACAATGTCTAGGAATTTTTCAAACAAATTAAACTATGAAATTATCATAGTTCGTTGACAATCCATACTAGTAAGTACTTATTTTGGAATCAATGACCTTAGGTTAATCGGCACCTCTTAGCTTCCTCCATGAGAATGCACAAGATTCAACTTCCTCCCCGAGTTTAATGTAGAAAAAAAAAATGTATTTATTTTTCAACTAAGGTGTATGTTGAAGTCTATGACAGGAAAATTATTCCGACCTCAGTTAAATGAAATATTATTAAATACTTCAAGAGTAAACATGATACAGTACTATAAACTAATTAAATTTATTACAGAATCTTGTAGTTTAATTAGTTGACACATCCTGATTGATGTGTCCATGGCATCCAGGATTCAAATCCTACATCCCATATTGTAACTATTAAACAAAAAGAAAAAAGAAAAAAGAAAAGAAAAGAAAGTAAGTCATCTAATACAAAAATTTAATTTTCACATGACTTTTTGAATTTATATTATTATTTTTAGTCGGCTTTATGTAGTAAAATAGGATTAGGATGCTAAGGAAGAAGAGAAAAAAGAAAACACAAAATTTTAATTTAGAACCATATTCCCTTTTCCTTTTAGAAGAATTGCCGATTTATTTATTTATTTTTATTTATTAAAGTGATATTCCCACGTTGGGTGGTGGTTTTTAAAATGGGATTTGTTTAATACATGAGGCTGTAATTTAAAGCACCCAATAGGCTAATACCTCTTATCCAGATCTCTGATAGTTAAATAAAAGATCTGGGGTATAATTCTTGCCTACACTAAAAAACAATTAGTATCTTAAAATGATGATAAAGAGCTATTATCAAGAGTGGACGTCATAGGTTGAAACAATCTAAAAAAAAACGATTAACGAAAAACATACCTCTTATCCAAAAACAAATGAAGTATCTTATGTATATGTGAGGGAGTTGACAATCATACAAAGCCCATGAGTCATGACACACACAAATAATAATAATAATAAAGAATTAAATAAATAAAATAAATGGAAAATGGTAATCTTCTTTCTTCTAATCAATTGGGTTTTTTCTAAACAGAGCCTGCATACTTCATTTTTTTGGTCTAGTCGAGCCAATTAGTCTAAACCATAAATTATTATAAAAATAATGAAAAAAAAAAAAAAACATAAATGAAAAATGGTAATCTTCTTTCTTCTAACTTTTTAATCAAGGATGCTTCACTATCCGCTAGGCACTAAAATTTTTCCAGCTATTCTAAAAAAAAGCAAAGCAAATCCACTAAAGGATTATATAATATTTTCATAAAGCAATAGTTTTTTTTTTTAATAGGTAGATAATAGGCAAAAAGAGGTAGAGTTCAAATAAAAAAATATATGAAATACTACACCAAAAAAAAAAAAAAAATGTTACTATTATTGATTGGCTAACACTTTTTTTTTTTTTTTTTTTTTTTTTTTGAGAAAGAAGTTTGGCTATCACTTGAACCGATGTAATACTTAATATTGTTATATAATTTGTACTCTATGACCATTGAATTATTGTGCAATAAAATAGTGTGAACTTTTTAGCAATTCTAAGTTTCTAACTCTATTTTTCACCAGTTTCAAAAAAGTAATAATATATGAACTTTAAATATTTCAATGAAACTTAGGTTATGTTTAGTAATCGTTTTTATTTTTTGTTTTTCAAAACTTAAAAACAAGCTGAAAACAAAAATAGTTTTCAATTCTCAAAATACAAAGGAAATAGAAAACATGCATTTAACTGTTTTCAATTCCAAGCTCTTTAAAAACACGAAGAAAATAGCTTGAAATGCACAATTAATGAATCAACGCCTTAGTTCAAACCCCACTAGAAGCAAAACAAGGAATTTTAGCATCTTTTTTTTTTTTTTTTTCCCTCTCTCAGACTGGGACTGGTTAGGACCACCTTTGCTCATTGGTGACTTTAATAGGTTATCTTTAATAGGTTATAGGGGCCTCAATTTACTTTTTGGTGGCATAAATTAGCCAAATTGAGGTTCGATTTTTTTGCTTTTTGGCACCAACAATTTGCTATTGATATATGTTTGCCTTGCTAGAAGCTCACGTTGTTGCTTATGTTTGTGGCAGTAGCTTTAGGAAGTGGCAGCCTTAAGGTTTAATGTGTGGGTTCACCAATTCTACGTTCTAATTGGAGCACTACTTATTTTGACATTTGCTAATAGATTTTTTATTTAGACAAGCGATTAACATATTCTCAAAGAACAAAAGAAAAGAGGTACTCCAATAATTTAAATATTAGTCTGATCATGGTGTATGTTATAACTTAATACAGCGAGTACATTGTCTCTGGACCAACTCAGATGAACCCATATATTAATCTTGTTGGAAGGGACTTAAACCCATCAATACCAGAACTTCGGATTTTCCCTCATCTTCCATTTATTTATTTTTTCTTCTATGCTTATGTTATAATGGATGACAAAAATACTGAAATGGGAACTACTTTTGTATGGTGTTTTTCCTTTTCAACTAAACAAACAGGTTTTTTACTTTGAAAGCTATGTTTTGTAATTTGGGAATATGAAGAAAAAAAAAATTTCTTGTATTTTTGAAATCAAAAACATGTTTGGTTAGTTGAAATTTAAAAGATAGTCTTTTGAAGGAAAAAAAGAAAAAAGAAAAAAAGAAAATACTAAAATAAGTTGTTATTAGGATTTGAACTCTAATGCTAACTCATTAAATGAGCTAGATTCATTAAATTAAATGCGTGTTTTCATTGACTTTTGAAAATTAGAAAATGAGAAAAGCCTTTTGAATGATTTCAGTTTCTTTTACAAATTAAGTTTTGAGAACAATTTTTATTTTCTGTACATTTTGGATTGCTAAATAAGTTTTTTAGTCTCAAAAAAAAAAAAATTATTTTTGGAAACAGAAAATAAGGAGAAAAAATAGTTGTCAAACATACCAACAAGTTTTTTGGGTAAGAAAATAGAAAACAATTCTTAAGAATAGAAAATAGGAGAAAAAAATCGTTAACAAACAACAAACCCCTATATTTTCTGTGAAATTATATCCTATTAATTTCAGTACTCTTTAATATATTCACATATTTATGTATAAATCTAGCAATAGTTAATTAAATAACTATGCAATAGTTAAATCTTTTTATTAATATATTTTAAGGCTTTCATAACTATGTGTCCGAGCATTTTAATATTAAATAATTAAAATAGATAAAAGTTATAACATAAATGTAAAGATGTGGGAGATGAGGAGTTAGTGAAAAATGTTTAATCTCACATTGAAAAGGAGAGATACTATTTTATTCTTTTTAATTGTGGTGATTAATGGGCTAAAATGTATTGACTCAAATATTGGGCTAGATACGTGTGCAAGGGGGAGGTGAAGAGTGGAGGTATCAAAATTAGAAATGAATTAGCCTCTTGGATCCTCCTACTTGACAGCCTATTCAGAGCAATTACCATATCCGTTAGTGAGTAAATAGCCCAAATTAATATTCCATTTTTTCTATGGAAAATAAAGAGCCATTAACCCACTTAATGGACTATCTGTTTGGGCCTTTTCATTCTTTAGAAACTCCTTATCAAACCATTAATTGTGTAACTCCAGACCATCAGATTAATATCCAGTAATTAATCTTGTAACACCCACTACATCAGAATAATGGACCTAATTAATCAGAATAAATTGGGTAGTAATTTCGTGAGGCTCATTGAGCCTATAAATAGCCTCATTCAGACTCAATCCAAGTAATTGCAATACAAAAAAAAAAAAAAAAATAGAGAGATTCTTGGCAAGGAAGGGTGTTCTTTCTGGTGGAGCTTTGGGCTTGAACGCTTTGTGCAGAGGTTATTCTAGCCATATGACACTTGTTGGGCTGTTATATCCTAGGAGAGACAAGTCAGAGAAGGTCTACACCGGTTACAAAGTTTAGCCAACCAAGGGCTTGAATCTCTTTAAAGAGAGCGAGTGTCGCGCCTCAGTCCAAATAATGTTGTGTAATTCCTTTCTTTACACTAATAATATTCAGAAGTATTATTCAATTTCTCTTTGTGTTATTTCCATTATCATTGTACTTGCATCAACAATTTTAAGGAGATTCAACATATGGAAGCTACACAAGAGAAACCAAATGAGCCTGTTGGAGATCTTAACAAGCCCTTTTGCTTTAAGGGAGCCCACTTCAAGAGGTGGAAAGGAAAAATCCTCTTCTACTTGAGTCTTCTTAAAGTCTTCTACATCATCACTGACAAAAATCCATCAAAAGTTCCTACTGATGAGATGAGTGAGGAAGAGTATATTCTCCATCAAGAAAAAATAGGTAAGTATACTAAAGATGAGTATAATTGTCAGTCTTATCTATTGAATTATCTTGTCAATCATTTCTATGATTATTATGATACAACTTATAATTCTGCTAAGAAAATTTGGAAAGCTTTACAAAGTAAGTATGATACTGAGGAGGCAAGTGCAAAGAAGTATGTTGCTAGCAAATTTTTCCATTACCAAATGGTGGATGGAAAATCGGTGGTGGATCAAGCACAAGACTTTCAAATGATCGTTGCAGAATTGAAATCCGAAGGCATAAAGATTGGAGACAATTTGGTGGTAGCTAGCATAATTGACAAACTACCACAATCTTAGAGGGAGTTCCAAAAGACTTTGCGACACAAACAAAAGGAGACATCCTTGGAGACTTTGATCACACGCATCTGTGTGGAGGAGGAGGCTAGAGGACAAGATGCACTCATGACACAAGAGAGCAATTGTAATTTCACCACAAAGGTAAACCTTATTTCAGCCAATAATCATATGCCCAAAAATCATTTTCCTAGAAATAGTCAATTGAAGCCTAAAAAGAGAGCCTTTAAAAATAATAATAGATCTCAAGGAAGGGGAAACCTAAATAAAAATTACAATAAGAACCAAGAACCCCCTTCACAAGATCAATTTAATAGATCTTGTTTTGTCTGTGGCAAGAGTGGGCATATTGCTCGATTTTGTAAATTTTGGAAACTTGAATCTGTCCCACAGGCTAACGTAATCGAAGAGTCTTTAGTGGCTATGATTATAGACATCAATATGGTGCAATATGTTAAAGGGTGGTGGGCAGATTCTGGTGCTAATAGGCACATCTGCTATGACAAAAATTTGTTCAAGTTGTACACTCCTTTGGGAGTGGTGAGGTTGAATTCAAATTCACTTCTGGACGCGTGCTAACATTGAAAGATGTTCTTTACATTCTGTACATGAGGAAGAATTTGATGTCAAGTTTTTTGCTTAACAAGGCTGGCTTCAAGCAAACTATGGAATTTGATGATTATGTAAAAACTAAAAAGGGATTATTTGTGGGCAATGGTTATGCTTGTGATGGAATGTTTAAATTGAATGTTGAAAATAATAAAGCATCTACTAGTTCAGTTTATATGCTTTCTTCAATTAATTTTTGGCATGCTCATTTGTGTCATATAAATAGTAGATATGTGGGGATTATGAGTAGTTTAGAATTAATTCCAAGACTGTCAAAATATTTTGAAAAATGTCAAACTTGTAGTCAAGCTAAGATTACAAAAAAGTCTCATAAAAGTGTTGTAAGAAATACCAAATTGCTTGAGTTAATTCACTCTGATTTATGTGAATTTGAGGGAATTTTAACTCGTGGAGGAAATAGATATATTATCACTTTTATTGATGATTTTTCAAAATATACAACTATTTATTTGTTGAAAAATAAAAGTGATGCTTCTGAAAAATTTCAAGATTTTTTTAAAAGAAGTTGAAAATCTATTTGGTAGAAAAATAAAAAGAATAAGAAGTGATAGAGGCTATGAGTATGAATCAAGTGCATTCAACTCATTTGTTCAATCTTTGGGAATTATCCATGAAACTATTGCACCATATTCACCTGTTTCTAATGGTGTTGCTGAAAGAAAAAATAGAACTTTAATTGAGTTAACAAATGCCATGTTAATTGAATCTTGTGCACCTTTACATTTTTGGGGTGAAACTATTTTAACTACATGTCATGTTTGAATAGGGTGCCACATAAAAAGTCACACACCACACCTTTTGAGATGTGGAAAGGACATAAGCCAAATTTGGGATATTTGAGAGTATGAGATTGTCTTGCTTATGTAAGGCTTACTGACCCTAAAATGCCTAAATTGGGAATTAGAGCTACTACCTGTGCTTTTCTTGGTTATGCGATTAATAGTGCATCCTATAGATTTTTTGATCTTGAAAACAAAATAATTTTTAAATCTGGTGATGCAATTTTTTCATGAAGAAAAATTTCCTTTTAAATTGAAAAATAGTGGGGGTGAAGAAAATATTTTGTCACAACCTAGTTCTTCTACTTCACATTTACAAAATCAAGAAAATTTTGAAATGGAACCTAGAAGGAGTAAAAGACCTAGAGTTGAAAAGGATTTTGGTCCTGATTGTTATGTTTTTAACATTGAAGAAAATCCCCAAAATTTAAAAGAGGCTTTAACATCACCTGATGCTATATTTTGGAAAGAGGTTGTAAATGATGAGATGAAATCTCTAATTTCTAATAGAATTTGGAAATTAGTAGATTTTCCACCGGGTTGTAAGACCATAGGTTGTAAATGGGTCCTTAGAAAAAAGTTGAAACCAGATGGATCAATAGATAAGTTTAAAGCTATACTAGTGCAAAAGGCTTTAAACAAAAAGCTGATCTTGATTTCTTTGATACTTTTTCTCCGGTAACAAGAATTACATTTATTAGATTATTAATTGCTATTGTTGCAATTTTTTATTTGAAAATTCATCAAATGGATGTAAAAACTGCTTTTCTAAATGGGGATCTAGAGGAAGAGATTTATATGGATCAACTCAAAGGCTTTGTAGAGCCTGAACAAAAAAGCAAGGTATGTAAGCTAACTAAATCTCTATTTGGCTTAAAACAAGCACCTAAGCAGTGACATGAAAAGTTTGAATCCTACATGATTGAGAATAGTTATAAATCAAATGAATGTGATAAATGTATTTATTCTAAATCATGGAATAATTTACATGTTATTATTAGCCTCTATGTGGACGATATGTTGATTTTTAGCTCAAATATGCATGTTATAAATGAGACAAAAAATATGCTTAAAAGCCATTTTGATATAAAAGATCTTGGTGAGGCTAATTTTATTTTGGCCATGAAAATTACAAAAGCATGTGATGGAATATATCTTGATCAATCACATTATGTTGAGAAAATATTGAGAAAATATAATTTTCATGATCACAAAAGTGTAGCTACTCCTTTTGATTCTAGTATTCATTTACTTCCTGTGAATAATGATGATGAGATTTTTAATCAAAAGAATTATGCCAGTACCATTGCTAGTTTACGTTATGCTACTGATTGTATGAGACCTGACATTGCATATGCAGTAGGAGTGCTTAATAGATTTACTAGCAAGCCTAGTAAAGATCATTGGCTAGCTATTGAGCAAATAATGAGATATTTAATTGGTACCAAAAGCTATGACTTATTTTATAAAAAGTATCCTGCTGTGATTGAAGGTTTTAGTGATGTCAATTGGGGTACTTTGTCAGGTGATTTTCTCTCCACCACTAATTATATTTTTACTTTAGGTAGTGGTGCTATTGGTTGGAAATCCAAAAAGCAAACAATAATTGCTAATTCAACAATGGAAGATGAATTAATAGCATTAGCTTCAGCTAGTGAAAAGGCAAATTGGCTTAGAGATTTGTTATATGAAATTCTACTTTGGGAAAAGCCAATTCCACCTATATTAATTCATTGTGATAGCATTGCTGCAATTGGTAGAGTTAAAAACCGTTATTACAATGGTAAATCTAGACCTATAAGAAGAAAGCACAGTATCGTGAAATCTTATTTGAGTAGCGGCATCATAACTGTGGATTATATTAAATCTAATGATAATCTTGCAGATCCATTTACCGAGGCCTTGGCAAAAGATAGAGCCCGGAATACATCGAGGGGGATGGGACTAAAGTCCATAGAATCATGAGCCAGGTATGAGGATACCCAACCCGAGGACCAGAGATCCTAAGAATTGGGTTCAATGGGAAAAACGAATCATACAACGGTCGTAAGAAATGCACAATTTATTTTTTTTAATTATTTATTTTGTAAATAATTTTTTAATTGTTCATCCCTATGATGTAAGTGCATTTATCCTATAATGTGAAGAGGTTGAGTAAAAAACTTTTAATGAAATTTGTAGCTTGTATGAGTGGGGTGTCAGAATTACAGGAGCACCCTTGACAAATTTCACCTATGTGAGTGTGGGGGTGGGGCTGCTTCCTATGAGATTTGGACTTAATCTCAAATACACTTATGAAACCGGGATTAGCACACGGCCGTAAAGTGCTAGCTATAAAAGCTCATGTCAACACTTGGGTTATTATGTGTAAGCAGTGACGCTTAATTTCCCTAAAGCATTCCTAGTTCAAGTCAGAGACCACTATGACTTTGGAGTTGAGATCGTTGTTTTACTAAGTGAAGATTCAATGCAGAGCACACCTTCATGATGCATAGTGACCCGTTTTTGCCTGGTAATCTCTCTTTAACTGAACAATTTTAATATTAAAGTGAGTGGGGGATTGTTGGAGCATTTTAATATTAAATAATTAAAATGAATAAATGTTATAATATAAATGCAAAGATGTGGGAGATGAGGAGTTAGTGAAAAATGTTTAATCCTACATTGAAAGAAGAGAGACTATTTTATTTTTTTTAATTGCAGTGATTAATGGGCTAAAATGTATTGACTCAGATATTGGGCTAGATATGTGCGTAAGGGAGAGGTGAAGAGTGGAGGTATCAAAATTGGAAATTAATCAGCCTTTTGGATCCACTGGTTACAAAGTTTAGCCAACCAAGGAGTTAAATCTCCTTAAAGAGGGCGAGTGCCGCGCCTTAGTCCAAATAGTGTTGTGTAATTCCTTTCTTTACACTAATAATATTCAAAAGTATTATTCAGTTTCTCTTTGTGTTATTTCCATTATCATTGTATTTGCACCAACACTATGCTACTAGAAGGTTTATTTCTTCTTCTTTTTAGAAGTCAAGTACGTGTAAGTATGCGGGTACACCCAACATTATGTGTGCTCAAAGGACTATTTTTTTTTCATTTAATTTTTTTCATTTTTCCTTTTTCAAATTCTTTGAAAATTGGGTTATTTCAGATTAATTAATATGTTCGCTTTGAAATTTATGTTGCTATTTGAAAGGGAAAAAAGGAACAGAAAAGGTTCATAAAGATTATCATTTTTAATTGAATTAATATGGATAAAAAAAAGTGGTGTTTTTTTAGAACTCTTAACGACACATGGGTAAGAAACATTTTGATTGGAATGAAGAAAAACCTCCTAAATGAAAATGATGAAGGTGTGTAACCTAAATAGTTGGGTCAATTAATAATTAGCATAGTTGTCGGTACCATTCGATACACGATACGTGTCAAGTGAAAAAATACAATATCATAAATATATATTGAACATGTTTATAAATCGCATGATACATGGATGTAAAAAATCGTATGTTTATAAATCGTACCATAAATTATATGTGTTGTATTATATAGGCAAAAGGGTATCATGAGTAAAAAATCAGCCATATGATAATCAAAGTAAACTTTCCCAGATCCCATGAAAAGTTTGAATCACAACATCTAAGACATTCACATGCACATCCGAAAAGAGACCCATTGTTGTCTCTCCTTCATTGCATCCCTAGATCTAATATCTTATATTTATTTTTACCTCAAATTTCATGAACATTGCTAATCACTCAAGCAAACACAAGCAAAAATATTAATATCATGAAGTAATTAAAAAAGTACCTGAAGAGGAAGAAGTCTACCATTGTCTAGGGAATGGACAATTACAGCGAACATTAAACAAGTTCCCCATAAATGACACAGATAATCAGTTAACATGCCAGACCAGTAAAGACAACAGACTAACGGGTAGAAGATCATTGAAATCTCTAATGTCCTGCCATTTATTGCCAACGGATCCAAAGTCATAAAGAAGGGCATTTAATCCCATAAATAGGGAAAATGACCTATAAAAAGGAAACGAAGAATAGACAAAAGGTATTAAGGTATGCAACAAATACACGAGAATTTTAGCCTATATTGTTCACTGTACGATTGAGCTTTCATCTTTTTTACTAGACCATCAGACTCTTTGGCACACACCACACCGGTGTGCCCCAAGTCTACCTATTCTTTTTGCAGGATTCATACAGTTGCTAGCTTCACATCATCCATCTATATTGACAAGGAGTTCAACTGACAAAGATGAATTCATACTTCATCAGTACCTATATCTTGATAGGTTAAAGCTAAAAGTCTCACGAGTAAAAAATTAACCACAAGATAAACAATGTAAGCTTTTCATCTCCCTTGAAAAGTGCGAATAACAGCATCCAGTACTTTTGCTTGCACATTTGAATAGAGACCATCTTGTTGTTGATCAACATCTTCATGCATATCATGCGAATATAAATCAAATTTAACTTATTATCGAAAAAACAAAGAACAAAATATGAAAATAAGTAAAAGAAAAAGGGAATAGTTTAGAACTTTATCAAAGCTGCTAAAATATGTTCATGTATGTGTCAAGTCATTTCATTTGATAAAAATAGAGGGAAAATTACCAACTTTGAGGTGTGACTTTTAAGTAAGCTGTGGGATACTTTGTTTTGGAAAAATGATTTGTTTGTCTAGTCTATATATATTTTGCCTCCTTAGCAAATTATTTGTCCAGGGTTATATATATGTAACATCTACTAACGGCAATGGATATTTTTAATTTATTTCAAAAAAATTTTAAAGAAAGTTTCAACATATGATATTCGCTCTTGATGATAGCTCTATTTCAATATTGTTGATGCCAATTTTTGTAATGATGATCTTGATTATAGAAATGATAAGGATTATACAAATATGAAATACCTTAAAAACAATTAGTTACGTACACTATAACTGAATGGTATTGTATTCTAAATTTGTTGAATAATTAACTACATTGTTTTTGTGTGTTTATTGCAAATTTGTGGAATATGCTCTTAGATTAGGGTTTATCACACAACACACATATTTACCATGTCTTTTCTATTTCAATTATTTTTAAAGAGGATAAAAATAGAGGTGACGGATCCATTTATCGGAACTTGATGGTGTTGAACTGATTTGCCTATGTTGAACGGATCCTATGTAAATGGACATAGGGTGGACGGATCAAAGGGCCATGTGGGACTTAACAGGTCATTATGTGGTCTTGAAGAAACCCTAAATTGAAACGGCTTGCATCTCACGATAAACCCTAGTCTACAGAGTCCCAATATGAATAGAATTCCAACATTAGAGGGATTCTGGAATATACACGCATCAATGGAGATCTTCCCTATAAGGAAAAGACTTGTTATGCAAGTAGAAAAGTTCAATTTTACACTATTATAAAAACCCAAGGACCCTCAGAAAACAGGTACGCATAATTCATCCCAACTTTGGCACTCTAGAGTTGTAGAAAGGTTTTCTGACTTGACCTTCAAAGGGTTTTTGGCCGATACCACACCGGTGCTCTCTTAAGGTTTTCTCTTTTCAATTGTGCAGGGACTGTCTCGAGTGTGCCAGGGCTGTGTGACTCACTGGTGATTTTCTTGGCTTCATCAGTTAGCGCCATCTGTGGGAAACGACAACAACTTGTAAGCCATACAAACGCTTCCCAGAAAAAGAGTTGCATGGTACTTGCTTGATGGCGACCACTAACAACGTCCAAGGAAACGAGTTGCAACCCACTGCCCTAGAAAGACAGGTCCAAATCCTTATAGTTGTAGTGGAACGTCTCACCAGACGAAATATAGACCTAGAAGTGCAGCTACATCTGAAAAACGTGGGACACAACACCTAGGAGGAGGACCAAGAAGGTACTAGTGCTGAGCAAAGAGACCAAGAGAGGCCGGAAGGGAGTAATGCCCCAAGCAGACCAGAAAGACAGGACATGAGTCGTCCATTAGCCACTAATATGGCTCCACCCCACATTATGGAGAAGATGCAAATGATGAGAGAACGAATGGATTTTATGATGAATGCCCTCAAGAGGTGAGTATCAAGTGACCTCGATGACTTGGTCCACCGAACGAATTCGCCATTCACAGCACCCGTTACTTCATTCCCCCTTCCACCAAAGTTCTGTATGCCACAGGTTGAAAACTACAACGGGAACAAGGATCCGCTGGATCACTTGGAATCTTTTAAGACCCTAATGCACCTTCAAGGGGTACCAGACGAGATCATGTGCAGAGCCTTCCCAACCATATTGAAGGGCCTCACTAGGATCTGGTTTAGCAGGCTGATGCCTAACTCAATAGGCACATTCAAGGAGTTAAGTGCCTAGTTTGCCTCACACTTCATCAGTGGACACAGGTACAAAAGGTCCACTGCATGCCTGATGAATATCAAGCAATGAGAAGACGAGACACTGAGGTCTTACATCACCCGCTTTAACAAGGAGGCTCTTTCGATTGAGAAAGCGGACGATAAGATACTTATGGCTGCCTTCACAAATGGACTACGAAAGGGTAAGTTCCTGTTTTCCTTATACAAGAACGACCCCAAAACTATGTTGGATGTGTTATACAGGGCAACCAAGTACATGAATGCAGAAGATGCGTTGCTGGCCCAAGAAGAGAGGCCCAAGAAGAGAGAAAGATAGGAAGACACACGGTAGGACAGAGGGCCAAAGAGGGCAAGGACCAGAGAACAACGAGAGGATAGGTGCTTAAAACCCCCCACAGGGAAATTCACGATTTTCACCCCACTCAATGCTCTAATCAACTAGGTCTTGATGCAAATCAAGGATGAAGGCCTTGACTTTCCCTGGTAAACTGAAGGAAGATCCCAATAAGAGGCTTGGGGATAAGTATTGCAGGTTCCACCGCGATCACAACCATGATACATCTGACTGTTACGACCTTAAGCAACAAATTGATGCCCTTATACAATAGGGAAAACTGCAAAGATTTGTCAGCAAGGAAAGGACGGACTAGTCTCAAGAGCAAACCCCTAGACGGGAGAATAAGCATCCCAGGCCACCTATAGGGGACATAAGAATGATAGTAGGGGGCACGGCGACCACTAGGTCATCCAAAAAGGCCAGGAAAACTTACTTACGGATGGTCCAAAATGTTCATCTAATAGGCTCCATACCAAAAATGCCACGGATGGACAATCCCGTCATTGGGTTCTTAGAGGAAGATGCTCGACGTCTTCACCACCCACATGACGATGCCCTCGCAGTCAGCGTACGAGTTACAATATGCACTAAATTCTTGTCGACAATGGCAGCTCGGCAAATATCCTCTACTACCCAACATTCCAATAGATGAGGATTGATAGAGAATGACTAATTCCAATGAACGCTCCGCTCATTGGATTTAGAGGAACACGGGTCTTCCCACTCGGTGCAGTCACGTTATCCGTAACAGTAGGCGACTACCCCCAACAAATCACCAAGGATGTGACCTTCCTTGTAGTCGACTACTCATCCGTGTATAATGCCATTATAGGGTGGCCTACCCTCAACTTATGGAAGGCTATAATCTCAACATACCACTTGATGATCAAATTCCCTACAGATTACGGGGTAGGAGAGTTGTACGAAAATCAGGTAGCAGCGCGCGAATGCTATATAGCAATGATGGAGATGGATGACCACCTCCAGATCACCAACATAGAAGAACATCGAACCACCATAGAGCCCGTGGAAGAGCTCAAAGAGATACCCCTCAATGGCTTTAGAAATGATCGAACAACGAGGATTGGTACCCTCGCTAGCCCAACGGTTCACCAAGTGCTGATAGCCTTTCTCAGGGATAACCAGGACATATTTGCTTGGAGTCATAAAGACATACCTGGAATAGATCCCACCATTGTGGTGCATAGACTGAACTTATCATCCATCTTCACACCCATCTATCAGAAGAAAAGAGTGTTCGCCTCTGAACGGGATCAAGTTATAGCGGAGGAAGTTTGCAAGCTACAAAAGGCCAATTTCATTAGGGAAGTCTACTACCCCGATTGGTTGACAAATGTTGTAATGGTCAAGAAAGCTAGCGGAAAGTAGAGGATGTGTGTTGATTTCACAGACCTCAATAAGGCATGTCCAAAAGATAGTTGCCCTCACCCGTGGATTGATATCCTGGTTGACTCTACAGCCCGACACCAATTGCTGAGCTTTATGGACGCTTTTTTAGGCTACAACCAGATCAGGATGGACGAAGCCGATCAGGAGAAGACTTCGTTCGTCACCAGTTAAGGCCTCTTCTGTTATAAAGTAATGCCATTCTATCTCAAAAACACAGGGGCGATGTATCAGAGGCTTATGAACAAGATGTTCACGCAGCAGATTGGGAGAAACGTCCAGGTCTATGTGGATGACATGTTAGTAAAGAGCAGAAGGGCAGAAGACCACTTGGAAGACCTCAGAGAAACATTCAACACCCTTCGCTCCTACAACATGAAACTTAACCCAAGCAAATGTGCTTTCAGAGCAGGGGCAGGAAAGTTCTTAGGGTTCATGGTGAGGCCAACCTAAACAAGATCCGGGCCATAATGGAGATGGCACCTCCAAGGAATGTCAAAGAAGTCCAAAACCTCAACGGCAAGATAGCAGCGCTCAATAGATTTGTATCAAGGGCGACAGACAAGTGCCTGCCATTCTTCCAAATACTGAAGAAGTCTTTTGAATGGACGATCGAGTATCAACGAGCATTCGAGGATTTGAAGGCTTACCTCTCATCTCCTCCGTTGCTAAGTCCTTCCCAACCTGAGGAAGAGTTATTCCTTTACTTAGCAGTATCTTCGGCGGCCATTAGTGCAACGTTGGTCAGGGAAGAAGATAAGATACAGAAGCCTGTGTGTTACACAAGTCATGCACTCCGAGGTGCAGAAGAAAGATACCCACTAATGGAGAAGCTCGCCTTTGCTTTAGTTATCGCGACATGCAAGCTCAAACCCTACTTCCAAGCTCACATGGTGATCGTCCTAATGGACAAACCCCTAAGGAAAGCAATGAATAATCCTAAAGTTGCTGAACGGGTGGCGGTATAGGCAATTGAATTGAGTGAATTCAATATACATTATCACCCCCGCACTGCCATCAAGGGACAGGTGGTCGCCGAATTCATTGCAAAGTTCACTAACGTAGAAGGATAAGGTGCAGAAGAGGTCCCCTAATGGAGCATCCACATAGACGGGTCCTTTAACAAGCAAGCCGGTGGAGCTGGCGTGGTACTTCGTAGCCCTGAAGGGGATAAGATCGAATGCATGGTCTGTCTAGACTTCCCTACGATGAACAATGAAGTGGAGTATGAAGCCTTAGTAGCAGGACTAGACCTCGCCATGGCTGTAAGAGCTAAAAATTTGGTCCTCTATTGCGATTCCCAAGTTATGATAAGTCAGGTTAACGAAGAATATGACTGCAGGAATGAATGGATGAAATGGTATCTGGATCAGGTGAATGATCGGCTCAATAATCTCCAAGCCCATTTTGTTCAAATCCCAAGGGAGGAGAATGAGCACACTGACTAACTTGCTAAAGCAGCGTCAGCAGAACATATGGCCATCCCCAGTCAGGTATTGTCCTTTGTTCAGATTTCGCCATTAATAGACTGTATCGGTGTATAGGAGGTTGGATCTGAAAATAGTTGGGCAACACCAATAGTGTCCTACCTGAAGGAGGGCATGCTGCCAGAAAAGAAGGAAGCTGCCAGGAAATTAAAAGTCCAAGCTACCCGTTTTATCCTGATTAAAGACGTTCTCTACAAAAGAGGATTCTTTGGACCCTATCTGAGGTGTCTCGACCCTGAAGAAGCAGATTATGTCATGAGAGAAGTTCACGAAGAATTTGCGGGAATTACTCAGGATCACGCTCATTAGTACAGAAGCTAATCAGGGCAGGATATTATTGGCTAACCATGTAGAAGGATGCCCATGCATATGTGAAGGCTTGCAATAGATGTCAAAGATTTGGCAATCTCATTAGGCAGCCAATCGAGGAACTTACCCCTATGACGGCCCTGTGGCTGTTCGCTCGATGGGGGTTAGATATCATGGGTCCATTCCCAACAGCAATAAGACAACTAAAATTTTTAGTGGTCGGCATTAACTACTTCACCAAAAGGGTGGAAGCGGAAGCTTTGGCCACTATTACAGAGAGGAATATACGAGGTTTTGTATGGAAGAACATCATATGCAGGAATGGCATACCCAGAGTACTCGTCTCAGATAATGGGAAATAGTTCAACAACAACGCGTTCAACGACTTTTGCTCAGAGTTGGGCATCAAGAACCATTACTCATCACTTGCCCACCTGCAGGCCAATAGGCAAGTTGAGGTGATGAACTAATCCTTACTTAAAATCATCAAGACCCGGCTTGAGGGGGCAAAAGGTATATGGCCCAAAGAGTTGCCAAGTGTTTTGTGGGCATACAAGATAACAATGCGAATATCTACAGGAGAAACCCCGTTTCAGCTGGCATACGGGAGTGAGGCAGTCATTCTGGCAGAAGTAGGACTTACGAGCTACAGGGTGGGGAACCACGACGAAAGTAAGCACGATGAGACCATGCGCCTACAGCCTAACCTGGTGGACGAAGTGAGGGCAATGGCCAAGCAAAGATTAGCACGGTATCAAAATCTTATGGCCAAAAACTACAACTCCAAGGTCAGAAACAAGGACTTCCAAGTAGGAGATCTTGTCTTAAGAAAGGTAATGGGCGCTACAAGAGACGCCGCCCAGAGAAAGCTCGGACCTAACTGGGAAGGATCGTACAGAGTGGCATTGTGGCATAGGAAAGGGACCTACCATCTGGAAATGCTGGATGAACAAAAGCTACATCACCCATGGAATACGGAGCACCTGAAGAAGTACTACCAGTAGACGAGTAGCAACACCTCCCCATTGACAATTTATTTCTTTCTAGTTTTATGGTTTTTATTATTTACTTTTTAAGCCCAAGGGCAAGTTTCTTTTTATTTTAAGAAAAATTTCTACACATGAGCTACCATCATTATAATAAGAGGAATTTAGACATGACTAGTGTGTTTTCTAAGAAATTTATTAAGTCCATAAAGTGGACAGTTCATCCCTAAAGGATGGATATCTGTTAAGTCCATAAAGTGGACATTCATCCCTGAAGGATGGAAATTATGAAGTCCATAAAATGGACGGTTCATCCCTAAAGGATGGATAATTTATTAAGTCCACAAAGTGGATGGTTCATCCCTAAAGGATGGATAATCTATTAAGTCCATCCCTGAAGGATGAAAATTATGAAGTCCATAAAGTAGACGGTTCATCCCTGAAGGATGGATAATTTATGAAGTCCATAGAGTGGACGGTTCATCCCTGAAGGATGGATAATTTATTAAGTCCATAAAGTGGACGGTTCATCCCTATAGGATGGAAATTATGAAGTCCAAAGTGGACGGTTCATCCCTGAAGGATGGAAACTATGTAAGCCCATAAGTTGGACGATTCCTCCCTAAAGGATGGATAATCTATTAAGCCCATAAAACAGACGATTCATCTTAGAAGGATGAATAAGTCATAGACCATAAGTGGACGGACCTATTATTAAATAGGACCAATTCAACAAGTCCATAAATGGACGGATTTGTTTTTCAATTAAATAAGACCAACTCAACAAAATCGTAGAAAGGATGGGTCCACATAGCAGGACAGGGCTAATGTCAATATAAATTTATTCCATTAAACGGCCTCTTGTGTTGACAATTAACACATAGTAGAAGGGTTCAAGCAACTAAGCGGACGGATCTAACAGTTTCATTTAAATGATAACCAAAATCACATGAAGGACGGAGTTGATAATACAATGGAATCAACATTACAAATCATCAATGTGGACAGAATCATTCACAAGTTGTGAAATTAAATAAAGATCCATTCACAAAATGATTAAGCTAAAACCCATGAAGAGGGGGAAGTTTAAGACGACAGTTAAGACATACATTTAATGTTCTCCAAGGACATTAAAAAAAAATTATCATTATTATTATTACACAATTGCAACAGGGGTTTCATCCTTCCTCTCAACTAATAATTCCTCAGTATGACGGGCCTGACCATCCTTTGGTTCAGCTTGGCTTTCAACAACAATTTCGTCACCATGGGCATCCTTGACAGGGGCATTCTTGCCAAAAAGTTCATCCATATTCTCAGAATGAACGGGTTGAATTGACATTTGCTCCTTAACATTGATGTTGACGGTGGACACATCTAACTCGGGGTATAAAGTTTTCACTTGACAGATGGCATCATCAAACCCATCGCTATAAGAGACGCCGAGCTTTGCCAAAAAGGTGTCGGAGTCATGGTACTTTCGTACAGCAACCTCCTTCGCGAGATGGATCTCCTCCTCCTTATCTTCTAGGACCTTCAGTAGTTCCTCCATCTATTTGTAAAACTCATCCCTAGCTTTTTCTGCCATAGTGAGTTTCTTCTCCTAGACCACCTTCTAGGCATTCAGCTCGTTCAGCTCGTCCTCTGTCAACTTTGCTTTTGCACGTATCCTGTCTAATGTCGTCTCATGATTTAGACACCATCCCATTAGCCCCTTCATCATAATCATGGCATGAAGAATGGAAAGAAATAATTAGTTTTGAACTAATTAAGACATAAGGATGGATGAGAAGTGGACGGGTAAAATTACCTAGGCGATGCTAAAAAGCCCCGTCTCCCTCATTGCCTCGTCAAATGGTTGCTTAAGTCCTCATAATTTTCAGTTGTTATGAGGGACGAAAGCCTCTCCAGGGTATATTTGGAGTCCTCTCAGAGGAGGACGGGTGGCTTCTCTTGTGTGGTAGACAGACTCTTCATGAAGCCTCTCCTTGCTCCATGTTTTGCAAGGGTAACCATCTTTACACCTTCAGCCTACAGACCCACCACAGGCCCCAACACAACCTTTGGCCTTTTTGGTGCATGGTCCTACTTCAGCGACACCTTTCTTTTGGTGGACGGGGTGTTCGGGTCTGTTCCCTTAGGTATTTGACCTCCCTCTTCCTTGTTCTTAGCTGCCTATGCCTTAATCATGGCCCTCCTCTTAGCAGCGTCCATTTCTGCAAAACAGGACAGGCATACTTAGCTCAAGTAAAGGAATAGAAAATTCAAGTATGGGTGACAGACTCACGTTCACACACTTAGGTGTTGTAACGACAGGCTTCAGAGGTAGGTACCGGTCCGTCATAATACTAATGAATGGTATCTAGTGTGACCAGCTTGGCCCAAGTCCTCTCTTTTAGTTTTGTTTTGGCAAAAATTTTCTCCAAAAAGCTCCACTGCTCTAACGAGACTTGTGGACGGGCCCGAACTGTGGAAAAGAAAAATCATGGTTAGAGTAACTCTAGATAGAAACTAGACAGAATGTAGACGGATACCTACCGGACGGAGAAATTATGCCCTATGTTGTGTTGACGGGCATGTATTCAATGTCACCAAGATGACACATCCAATCATGACCTTCCATAAAAAAGTAATGACTCTTCCAGTCCCTGTTGGAATCTAGGGTCTCACACACAAGCCTCAGCAAAGGGCCCCTAGGCACAAAACTGTACATTCTGGCAATTTCATCAGGACAGTAACAATGCAGGAATTCTTGCACCGTCAACCTCTTGGCATCGTCAGAAATTTCCCCGTATAAAACTTCTACGCCTAGGAAGACCCTCCAAGCATTTGGGGAAATTTGATTAACGGACAAACCTAAGTGCTGGAGGAGTTGACAGTGTAGTGAACTTAAGGGGAATCGGAGCCCTGCCTTCAGCATTTGCTCATAAACCCCGACACCCTCAACATCGTCATAGTAGCACTTCTCTGACTTATATGGGAGACAGATAGGTATGTTGTTAGGAATTTGGTATTTAGCCCTAAGTGTTTTGAAGTGAGGTTCTTTGATTGTGGAGTTGAAATCATTGATCTTCCAAATGGGTAACATGATGAACTCTTTAAGTCCATCAAGACCTATGACGGATCGAACTGGGGATTCGGCATCATCCAAGCCTTCACTATCCTCATCCTCTGGCCTTCCTGTCTCCAAATCCTCATACCTTGAGGAAGGAGAACTAGCAGATGGAATCCTTTCTTCGCTTGGACTATCAGCGTTTTTGTGACCTAACGGGTACACTTCATCGTAGCCCGTCCGGTCACAGACAAATGACTGGTTACTCGACGCACTAGACATGACTTACATATGATGGAAAAGCCTAAGGCTTTGATGGGTCTATAATGGATGAGAGTAGTGTGAAGTATAGAAATAAAAAGTGCCAGTAGATTAAGGAAGTACTTACTCGGTTCTGGCTAGATGGAAAAGAAGTGTTGATGACAGATGCAACAGCTGAATGGTGCTTTCGTCTGACAATGATGACGAGTGCGCTCTGATTGTAGTTTTCAGTAGAAAGTAAAGAAATGAGAGGTAAAGAATCTGGTTTATATAGAGGGAACGACGCGTAAGATGAAGGGGCGCTTCGATCCAAGTGAACAACCAATCAAAAAACACCACGTGTCCCTCGTCATTAATGACCTTAGGCTAGCCTGTTAAGCCCTGAAGAGTTCCCTAAGAAACCAGATTGAACCATCACCCCACGAGTCCTTCCACCAAGTGATCATAGACCCATAGGGCGAAGGGGCAACTAAAGAGGATAAAAATAGAGATGACAGATCCATTTATCGTAACCTGACGGTGCTAAACTGATTTACCTATGTTGAATGGATCCTATATAAACGGACATGGGGTGGACAGATCAAAGGTCCATGTGGCACTTAACAGGTCATTATGTGGTCTCCAAGAAACCTAAATGGAAACGGCTTGCATCTCACAATAAACCCTAGTCTACAGAGTCCTAATATGAATAGAATTCCAGCACTAGAGGGATTCTGGAATATACGCGCATCAATGGAGATTTTCCCTATAAGGAAAAGACTTGTTACGCAAGTAGGAGAGTTCGATTCTACACCACTATAAAAACCCAAGGACCCTCAGAAAACAAGTACGCATAATTCATCCCAACTTTGGCACTCTAGAGTTGTAGAAAGGTTTTCTGACTTGACCTTTGGAGGGTTTTTGGTCGGTACCACACCGGTGCTCTCTTAAGGTTTTCTCTTTTCGATTGTGCAGGGACTATCTCGAGTGTGCTAGGGCCGTGTGACTCACTAGTGATTTTCTTGGCTTCATCAATTTTGATTTATCTTTGCATGCTTAGAGTAGGGTTTCATCAAGTTCTTGAATGCATGTTTCAATCTTTGCAATCATATGTTCTTAGATGCTTTAAATTATTTGAATGATATGATATGATCATTGAACACCAAAGTTTAACACCTTCTCATCTTATGACTTAGCCTCCAAACTTAGATTAAGAGTTAGTAGATTCTAATTTCCTTGTAATTTTCAATTTCTAGATTGTAATTAGGAATCAAAACCATCTACATTTCTTAAATTGTATCCAAGCCCAAAGCCGAGTAATTTTCTAGTTATCTTCTAGAGATGTATAGTTTCAGTTCATTATCATTTGTTAGAAATACTGAATAATTGTATTGTATTGTATTTCTTAGCGAAAGAATATACATGAGTGTCTTTATATAGGAAGCATATGAGTGCAGTATAAGAATGTGTGCTATACAAGTAATCTAATTGGGCCTAAAACTCATAACACTATACACGTTAACAACCCCCCTCAAACTCAAGGTGGATGTGAGTCCAACTTGAGGTTGTCAACCAAAGTACAAAGGCGTCCCTTAAAATGTGACTTGGTAAAGATATTTGCAAGTTGATCTTTAAAGGAGATTGAGATCAGCTTGAGAGCACCATGGACAAGTTGATAACGGATAAAATGACAATCGATCTTGATGTATTTAGTTCGTTTATGGAAGACATCATTGTAAGCAATATGAATGGCACTCTGGTTGTCACAATAAAGAGGAGTAACAGAGGATGTAAACACACCTAAATCTTTGAGAAGCCATCATAGCCAAATGAGCTTAGATTTAGTATTTGTAAGGGCACGATATTCTGCTTCAGTATTGGAGCAGGCCACATGAGTTTGTTTTTTCTTTGCCAAGAAATTAGAGAAGAGCGAAGAAGAAAGCAATAACCAATGGTGGACTTGTGATCAGTGGAATTTCCTGTCCAATCAGCAACAGAAAATGCACGGAGAATAAGAAGAGACTGAGCAAAGTAGAAAAGACCATGGAAGAGAGTGCCCTTTAGGTATTGAAGAATGCGCAGAACAGCAGCATAGGAAATGTCCAGACAAGTGACAGTGAGATAAACTAAGCTGCCAACCAAGCATCTATAAAGAGAGGGATTAGACAATGGTTCCCCCCCCCCCCCCTCTCTGAGGGAGTCAGATGCGCATTAAGCTCAACTGAAGTGTCAATAGTCTTGCTATCAGTGAGTCCAGCTAGAGACAAGAGTTTAGAGGCATACTTAGCTTGAGTAATATAAATTCCATCTGTAGAATAAGTGATTTCAAGACCCAAGAAGTAGCTGAGATGTCCAAGATCTATCATCTCAAACTACTGACTGAGAAAATCCTTGAGTTCTTGAATGCCACTGAGGTTATCACCAATTATGATCATATTATCCACATACAGCAGAAGTAAAATAATGCCTTGGTCAGTACAACGAAGAAATAAGATAGAATCATAATGATTGGCCATGAAACCCAAGCGAGAGATGGTAGAGCTGAATTTGGCAAACCAAGCTCGTGGACTTGTTTAGGGCCATAAATTGCACGTCGAAGGTGACAAACCTTTTTTGATTCAACAAAGAGACCAGGAGGAGATTGCATATAAATTTCTTCACTTAAATTCTCATTAAAGAATGCATTTTTGACATCCATCTGAAAAATGTCCCATTTATTGGTAGCAACAATAGCTAAGAAGAGGACACGAACAGATGAGATACAAGCAACCGGAGCAAAAGTCTCTTCATAATCAATCCCATACTCCTGTGTAAAACCTTTTACAACAAGACGAGCTTTATAGCACTCAATGGACCCATTAGAGTGAGTCTTAATCTTGTAGATCCACTTACAACCAACCATAGATTTCCCCGGAGGAAGAGTTATCAAATCCCAAGTATGGTTTTAGATAATGCATCAAGTTCCTCTTTCATTGCAATTTGCCATAAAGGGTCAGTGGAAGCCTCACAATAGGTGTGAGGCTCGTGTAGTGTAGCAAGGGCAGTGTAATAATGATAGTCAAGTAAATGTGCAGAAATGGATCTTACCCGAGTTGAGTGATGAGGTGGAATGTCTTGTGCAAGATCTTCAGTCGGAGTAGGAGCAAGGGACCCAAGCTCAGGTTTGGGGTTGGGGTTGGGTAGCTCATCTTCGACTTGTTCATCTTCCACCTGTTCATTAAAGGGTGAACTAGGAAAGTGATCAATAATATCTGGTGGTTAGATAAAGAAGTCTACAGGAGAATCAAGAGCAACTACAGAAGGATCAAAAGCAGCTACAGAAGGAATAGATGCCTCATCTGGAAAAAGATCTAAGACAGATGAGGAAGATAGGGAGGCATAAAAGTAAGAGAGCTCAACAAAGAGGCGATGCTCCCAAAAGACAACATTGTGGGAGATACGAAGACGATGAGAGATAGGATCATAACACCGATACCCCTTTTGAGTTTCACCATAGCCAAGAAAACAACAAAGCCTTGACCGAGGCTCAAGTTTGTTATGTTCATGTGGCGGAAGAAGAACGAAACAAGCAGAACCGAAGGAGCGAAAGTGGTGATAGTCTGGAGGTGACCCAAAAAGGCGCTCATATGGAGTTTGATTTTGGATAACAGGACTTGGAATGCAATTAATATCATGAAGAGAAGCTTCGCCCCAAAAAGGAGCAAGAACTTTGGCAGAGAGAAGGAGAGCACGAATAGTGTCAAGAATATGACGAAGTTTTCATTTGGGTTTACCATCTTGCTAAGAAGTACCTGGACAAGTTAGTTGATGAACAGTGCCATAGGAATGTAAAACAACTTGGAAAGCATATTGAGTGTATTCAAGAGCATTATCAGATAAAAAATTTTTGATGCATTTGGAAAATTGAGTTTCAACCATTTTTGCAAAATCAGAATATAATTGTAATAATTCAGAACGATGTTTCATATTAAAAATCCAGCTATAGCGAGAGTAATCATCAACAAAGATAACAAAATATAGAGACCCACTAATACTAGAGACAGAGGAAGGCCCCCAAATATCGAGACCTACCAATACTAGAGACAGAGGAAGGCCCCCAAAATATCGACATCAGTGGATATTGATTTACTAGTATTGAAAGGCAAAGCTAGTTGTTTTCCTAACTAACATGAAATACAATCAAAATTTTCTATAGACACTGAACCTAACAAATCTCTAGAATCCAATTGTTGTACTTGAGAGGAAGATGCGTGACTAAGTCGAGCATGCCAAAGTGCAAGGGAAGGAATTGAAGAAACTGTAGTAGCTGCAGCAACAAAAACAGGAGCAACAAGTGGAAGACGAAGGTTGTCCACGAGAAACATATGCCCAACTTTGGGACCGATCCCAAGCTTCTATCCCATCCTCGGATCCTACACAATACATCCAGAATAATCAAATATAATGCGATAACCCAACTTAGCTAATTGTCCCATAGAAAATAAATTGTAAGAAAGGTCAGGAACATTAAAGATCCCAAGAACTGAGAAGTTGGAGGTCGAAACAAAACCTATATTATGACCAATCATTGTGGAACCATTTGCTGTGCGAATATTAAGAGGGGGGGGTGTAGGTTTGAGTTCAAAGAATAAGGACGAGTGAGGTGTCATGTGATTGCAACAAGCGAAATCCATAAGCCAAGAGGAAGGAGACATACCAGATAAAGTTGACAAAGAAGAGGAATAAGATGCATTACTAACCATACGAATGACATTGGCGATGATGTTTTTAATGTCATTTGTGGACATGGTAAAAGTGCGTCCTGAAGACTTAAACTGTGCAGAGATGGGAGCTATTGGTTGGACACTCTCAGTGTTAGCAACAGTAGCAGCAGAAATTGAAACAACTAATTTGTTGTGATAATAGCAAGTCTCAAGATTGTGCCCAAAACGTTTGCAAAAATTACAAAAACATTTATTGGATTGTCAGCGACAATTATTGCAACAAGAAGAAGACCTGTCTTTATTCTTCATTTTGAAGAAAAATATGCAAAAATGAACTGCAAAAATGAAATCTATGTAAAAAACTAGGTAAAGAGCACTTGGATTCCATAAAAGTCAAAGCTAGCAAAAAGTCAATGGTCAACTTTTCCAAAGTCAAAGTCAACGGTTGAAAGAGTCAACTGCCTGAAGTCAAAGTCAAGTTGGAGATGACATCAGCGATGATGCGAGCTAATAACGTAACTAAGGCTGACGCGGTAGAATGACGTCAGAAATGATGTCAACAGGTGCGGCCTAGGCATGTGAAGTCATGTGACTGCGCGTGAAGGCACGTCGGTGGCGCGTGAAGCGCATGGTTAAACTCATTGAAATGTTGGCCGGTGTGTGAAGGTGCGTGAATAGTCAGATGGTGACAGTTCTGGTAGTTTTGAGTAGATCGTTTGACGAGCTACACGCTTAAATGATTTGTGTCTTAGTTAGAGGTCAACAACGACAGATCCAACGAAGGCAATGGTCTTGGTGGTGAAGATTGAGCTTCTGGTGGAGGAGATTCAACCCTTAGACCTTTGACGGCAGTGGGGCATTCAGGAGAGGCACCCTTACTGATCGGAGAAGTTGAGGCAGCAGAAATTACCGACAAAGATAAGATTGCAGAACACAAAAAAAAAAAAATAATAATAATAAAATAAAATAAAATAAAAAGTTAGAGCAATGGCTCTGATACCATGTTAAAAATACTGAATAATTGTATTGTATTTCTCAGTAAAAGAATATACATGAGTGCCTTTATATAGAAGGCATATGAGTGCAGTGCAAGTAAGAGTGTAGTACAAAAATGTGTGTTATACAAGTAATCTAGTTGGGTCTAAAGCCCACAACACTATACACGTTAACATCATTCAAAATTTTAATTTTTTTAATTTTTTTTTGGCAATATAAAATTATGCATAAAAAATAAGTTTATGGATTGAATAATAAATAGCATTCGATTGGTACGAAATTTAACATTTATATTAAGAACATAAAAAACGTGTATTCCAATAACTAGATTTTCAAAATATATAGTCATGTTAATTCTTTTAGTAGAGTTATAACTATTATCTATAACCAAATTTGTAGCCAAACTTTGTTATAAGGAATAACATATATGTAACACCTTAAACGCAACAAGTTTACACTATAATTGAATTTTAGGTATTACATATCTGCTAAATATTCAATCCTATACTATATAACTTGTTTGAGTTCCAAGACTTGGCCATAAACGTCACAAATATTATATATAAGAAAAACGCTATATTCGATCTCCAAAGTAAATGTCAAAAATTAATATTAATGACCTTGAAATCTAGGATAAATTTTGGCTCTATATTAGTTTGGAGTTATCTTTTTCAACCTATTGCATGATAATTTATAAGATTATTCCTGTGTACTATTTAAACATATCACATGACTCATTAAAAAAGTTATGTGACTAAAATTACAAGTAGATGGTTTCTTCAATTATCATATAGTAGACTAGAACAAGATAACTCCTAATCAGTCTTTAAATAGCAAACTAACACCCTTAACTGTTGACAGAACCTATACAATCATTCATCTCCTAGTAATAGGATAAATAATTTGAATTTTAAAAACATTATGTTCAGTCTAGTCTTATGAGTTGTACTAACTGTAAACTATTAAGGATAGGAAACAAATTATTTTCTATATTTTAGTATTAAAAAAAAAACGAATTTCTAACTTTTAATTACATGGACTAACATTACCTTTTGACTTGTGTTTTACAAATCCAAATCTTCTGTCTCACTTTTCTTGCTTCACTCTATATTCCACCAATAAATACTTGCCACGTGTTCACCTAATTAATTAAACTACTATTAATTAATAACTGTAGTATTAATAAGTCAATAATGATAATATTTAATTAATTAGGTGAACACATGACAAGTATTTATTGGTGAAGTATAGAGTGGAGTAGGAAAAATGAGACAAAAGATTTGGACTCGTGTTTTATTGGTTGACTTCCTTTGAACATACCACTACCACAGGACCATCTACTCTAAACATAATGCAGAAAGGATCTTAGGATTTTTTTTTTTTTTTTTTCCAATTCCTATGAGAAAAAGTTTACCTTTTGTTCCGTTGAAAGTGACTCATGCAATTAACCAATTACCCAAGTTAAATAAATAATCAAATTTTATGCAAAATCTAATTACAGAGTAACAAGCATAACCATATCGCACAGTGCAGCGGAAAATATATGTTGACAAAATAATATGGTCACAGTGGGGAAAAGTTTTGCAGACAAAACTCCACCGAGTGATTGCGTAGGTCACCACTAAAAAAATAAAAGTTACAATTACAGGGATTACCCAATCCTAATATAGGTTCCGTAGAACCTACTTATAGTTTAGCTCCAATCCACTTGAACTTTGATTGACAGCAGACTTCTTTAGTTTGAATGGATCTCCTATCGATGTAGCAAACTTCAAGGTGCATGGATCTCCTATCAATGTGACTAACAACATGCATATATCTCCCATCAACGTAGCAACCTTTAAGACGCACGATCTCCTCTCGACGTGACTAACAATAGTTGCACGAGTTTTCTATCAGCATAGCAACGTCACCACAACAACGGCTTGATTGTTGATTTGTTTTTACAGTAGCTTAACTCAAAACACCAACAGATTTTTCAACAGTTGGTGCTAGAGACTTTGTTTGGTACAGAATCTAAAGGTGTAGAAGAGTCACAAGAATATCTCTTCTCTTTTAGAACTCACAAGTTTAACAGGTGGAGGCTGGGTTTTCTTTCTAAATCCTTTAGGGTTTCTGCCTCTCTAACCATTGAATAATTCAGGCATAATGAGTCTTTAAATAGACTCTCCTTTAAGGTTGCAAGAGCCCACAATTACAACATAACTTAAATTAAAACGTTTCTGTCAAATTTAGAAATCTTGAAGCTCGATTGATTGACTGGTGTTAAGCTTGCAGTCACGGTAGCAAATTCAGCAGGTCTTGTGCATATTTTTAAGCAAACTCATGTCTTCAAACATAATCTTTAAAGCCCATTCTAGACACTAAGAACTTACAACTCAATATAAAATTAAACAAGATTTTGGATACAGATTTGCCAATACCTAAAAATATGATTGTAACACCTTCAAATTGGCTTTGAGAAACTTCTTCCAATCCACTATGTGGCGATTAAAAAGATCATTCACATGTGCATTTAGTCACATGACCTTTTTTATGGTTATCGTGATTTGTTCAAATAATACACACGGACAATCTTCTAATTGTCACGTTGTGGGTAAACTCAAAAGACATAGCTATCTAGAACATGCAAAGAATCTAGTTGCTTTGGCAACTTTACTCTCCTTGGATAGGTACCAAGGTTTCTCTGACCTTAGAGCATCTCCAACAACCTCTTCAAATTTTTTACAGTTTAGAGAATGAACAGTGACATTTAACTTTTACATACTCACTTTTTCAAATACACTTTCCAACAAATTCTCTATCACATTCTCTATCTCATTTAAATATTATTTCTTCATTCATTATTTATTCTTTTTTAATCATCATTTATTCTTTTTTTAACAACTATATTTTTAATGAGAAGTGTTATATTCACAACATTTTACGCAATACTTTCACAATAAAATTTATGTAAAAAGTTGTTACTAGTTCTAATTTGAACCCACTACTGAAATTATTTTTTTGCTCGTCAATATTATCTAATAACAATCCGTTACTTAAAATTTATTGTGAAAATATTGTGGTATCATTTCTTTATTGCAATTTTTTATTTTTTATATTATTTTTCCCTTCCACCCCCATCTGGACACGTTTCTTCTTCTTCTTCTTTTTTTTTTTTTTTTTTTTTCTCTTGGTTTTTTCTCCACCACCCACATATCCCACCACATATCCCACTCCTTTCCTCTATCTACCTTCTTTTTCTTTTTCTTCTAGTTCATTCCGGAGCACTTCTTCTTCTTCAGCTATCTCTCTTTCTCTCTTTCTATAGTTCTTTCTGTTTTTACTTTTTCCATTTCTACTTCTATTTTCTTTCCTCTTTAGCTCACTTCACACACACAAACACACACACACACACACACACCCACCCACACGCACGCACAGCCGACATGGCCTTCGCCCATCATTTTTTTTTTTTAATCTTGTTCTGATTCACTTTGTTGTTGCAATGGAGCTTAGATAGGCTTTCATGCTCTTGATTTGTTGTTTTTATTTTTATTTTAGATTTGTTGTTCTAATTAAATTTTTATTTTTTCATGTTCTTGATCTGTTATCGTGTTTGTGTTGATTGTGTTACCGTTTGAGACGCACACAGATGAACAAAGAAGAGAGGAGGAAAGAGAAAGATTTTTTTTTTTTTTTTATTCAGCCGGATATTTTTTTTAGATAAAATAATGGTTTGAAGTTGCTACAGTGTTCTCTAAATTAAGAGAATTACTGTAGCAACTTCAAAAAATAATTTAGAGAACCTGTGCGTATGGAGAAGCTGCTAGAGAGATGAACAGTGTCATTTGGTGGTCCAAATTTGGCTTTACCGAAACTGCTGGAGATGCTCCTAGCGTGTCTAGAGGTCTCTTTGCTTTTCTTGCTCTCATTCTGTCTTCCATATTCTCCCCAAAAATCCTTTCTCAAACTTTTACCTTCATCTATTTTGTCTTATCTTCTATCCAGATCAGCCAAAGAGCCTTAATTTCATTTGAAACCTCTTATTGGTTAGGGTTTTTCTTGTTTTGTGATTTGGGGGTTTCCCCCTTCACCACGGATTCCTTGCCGTGATGTCTCAACAAGATGAGTTGGTGGAAGCACTCAATGCTGAAACCAACAAGCTAAGATGCTTAGGTAAATCATGAAGTTGAAAGCAAGTGAGAAAGCGGTAGAAGAACTATACAATATTGGGTTGGTGGGTAAGCTATTGGCAGACAGGAGTATTAACAAAAATGCAGTGAAAGCTATCATCTTAAAGGCATGGAGAACATTAAGAGGGGTCAAGATAGTGGATCTTGGAGAAAATATATTCCTATTTAAATTTGCATGTGAAGGTGATAAAAGAAGAATTGTGGAACTAGGGCCTTGGAATATTGAGGGTTTCCCTCTCATTTTAAAGTAATGGAATCAGAATATGGTGGTGGAAGATCTAGACTTCTCAAGTCTACCGATTTGGGTCCAAGTACATAATCTGCCCATTGAATACATATCTAAAGAAAATGCAAGTGAGATTGGGGCACTGGTAGGAGAAGTGTTAGATGTTGACTTCACAGGCAATGGGGAAGTTTGTATGTGCAAATTCCTAAGAGTTAAAGTGGAAGTTAAGGTAGATGACCCTCTACGGAGTGGGTTTTATCTTGACAGAAGTCCTCAACCTGATCTGTAGATTGAATTTAAATATAAGAGAATGGCTGAATTCTGCTATAAATGTGGTAGGTTGGGGCATTTAAAGGCTAGATGCTTGAAAGTTAGTCATACAGATGCCCAAGTTCCATCAAAAGAGCCATATGGATTCAAGCATTGGATGAAGGTAGAGTCTTCAGGGAGAAAAAGATCAAGATGGGTTGAATTCATAGCTGAAGAAAGTACAGCAAAGCAGCAAAACTCAAAGAAGCATGTAGACGAAGAGCATGATGGGTACGCGCAAAGTGAAGCAAGAATTGAGGAAGGGCAGGTGGTAGGCTTGAGAAGCTCCCTGACAAACTTTGAAAGGTTGGCAGACCATGTCACTTTAAACTAGCCATGCTCAGATACTTGTCTCCAGCTTCCCTCTCTTAGCAAATCAGAAAACCATCCTAGTTACAAAAACCAAAATCCCTTAAATGAATCCCTTGTTCCCACCTCTCTTAATACTTTAACCCCGATGGAAACTAAACTTTTTGATGTCATCAATTCCTTAACTTCAAATCAAAATCTACCACATATTCCCTCCCAAGACACACAGTGCATTGAATCCCAACAACCACAAAACTTTAAATCTGATATTATCATCAACAACCAAAGCCCTCAACACCAATTAAACCAACCTAGTGGGCCCATCCCAGACTTTGTCTCTACTGACCCAACTTTACTTATTGGACTCTCAAAAGCCTAAAATAATTCTTTATCTTGGACTGCCTATTATAATGAAGGGGAGCCATCTAGAAAGGTCCAAGTAAGCCCACCTAGCAATGAAAAAGAGCACAAGCCTAGTGCTAAAAGAAAACTAGAGGAAGATAAGGGCCTAGCAAATAATAGGGCCATTAAGCTTACTAAAGTGGGTACGGGACTGCTTAAAGTTGTTCATCAACCCATAAATTATATTGAAGATGCCCGACAGAAGACTTCTAATAAAAATGTTCCTACCAGAAGGAAGAAGATGAAAGATTTGGCTAGAGAGTTGGCCTGTCCTCAAGCTCATAGTGACCATGACGAGGTAAACTCTGAACCTTCTTCAATTTTTCATATTGTCTCTTCCCTTATATCCAAAATGGCTGAAGAGGCGGGCCTAAACATGCCCCCACCCCAGCCATGATTATATTATCTTGGAATTGCCGTGGCTTGGCTCGGGCCTCGGCAAAAGGAACTTTGTGAGCCTTGATTAAGGATATAGGTCCGGATATAATTTTCTTGTCAAAAACCAAGGTTCCGATTGACAGAATAAAGAAATTTTTGAATTCCCTTAGTTTCTTCTTTTTGGAATATGTGAATCCTACAGGAAAGAAAGGAAGGCTTGTTGTTGGGAGGAAGATTGGGGTTGACTTGGAGATTACTTCTAAAGGGGTTAATATGATTAATGGCCTTATTTTTTCTGATCCGATTAATGAACTTGGTTGGTGTCTTTTGTATATGGTCCTCCTAGTAGAAATAATAGAGGGCCTTTTTGGGAAGCAGTGGAAAAGGTGGGAGAAGCCTTTAGTGGAGGTTGGCTGTGTGTTGGTGATTTCAACCATGTCTTTTCCCAAGCAGATAAAAAAGGTGGAAGACCAGTTGCTAAGTCATCTAGTGGGAATCCTCATGCTGTAATTGATAAGAATGGCCTCATAGACCTTAATTTTTCTAGAAATCCCTATACGTGGTCTAATAGGAGGGAGGGATTAGCAAATGTTAAAGAAAGACTGGATAGAGCCTTTGCAAATGAGTGATGGAGATTTATGTTCCCAAGAGCAGTGGTTCAACATGTTCCTGCTTCATCTTTAGAACATTCCTTGATAATTATTTGTGTTGAAGGAGAACAAAGGCAGATTAAAAGGCTCTTTAAATTTGAAGAAGCTTGGACAAGAGATGAAACTAGTTTTTTTGTTGTGGAGAAGGCATGGAAAAAAATTTTAAATGGGACTCCTATGTTCAACGTCTATAAGAAGATCAAGGAAACAAAAGATGAATTTCATAGATGGAACAGAGAATGGTTTGGGAATATTCAGACAAAAATTAGGGAGAAATGGGATCAATTAGAGAAAATCCAGAGGGAAGAACCTACCCAGGAGAATTTGGAAAAAGAAGCTGGTATTAATCTGGAGCCCCAGGAATGGTTAATTAGAGAAGAAACTTTATGGAGGCAAAAATCTAGAACTAAATGGCTTCCTGTAGCAGAGTTGAATACTAAATTCTTTCATCTTTTGACAATTGTTAGGAGGAGGAGGAATGCAATTGATTTTTTGAAGAATCAACTAGGGAATTGGGTTTCAGGTAGGGAAGCGATTGGAATGTGCTTTGAGGAGTTCTTCACTACTCTCTTCACCTCATCCAATCCCTCAATCCCAAACAACTTGGATGACTTAATCTTGCCTATTTTGTCTCAAGAAGATAAAGAGATGTTATCAAGGCCACCTTCAGTGGATGAGATTAAAAGTGTGGTTTTTAGCTTGTGTTCCAATAAGGCGCCTGGACCAGATGGTATGTCGGCCCAATTTTTCAAGTTCTATTGGAATATCATTAGAGGAGAGGTCACTGAAGCAATTATGAGTATTTTTAGAAGGGGATACATGTTAAAAGAAATCAATCACTCCTTTATTGCTCTTATTCCTAAGGGCAACAATGCTGCTTCAGTAAACCAATTTAGGCCGATTAGCCTTTGTAATGTGCTTTATAAAATCATCTCTAAACTCCTTGCTAATAGGCTCAAGCAAGTGCTTAACAAGTTAATTTCTCCATGGCAGACAACCTTCATTCCTGGTCGCAAAATCCAAGAAAATACCTTCTTGGCTCAAGAAATTCTCCATGCAATGAAGAAGAAGAAGGGTAAAACATGTTGGATGGCTTTAAAAATAGATATGGAAAAGGCGTATGACTGCCTGGAATGGGACTTTATTGAGAAAGTCCTTAGCTGTTTTGGGTTCCCTGAAACTTGGATACAATGGGTTATGCAATGTGTTTCTACAACATCCTTCTCCATCCTTATAAATGGAAGTCCGTTTGGGTTTATTAGACCTCAAAGAGGGGTGAGGCAAGGTGATCCTCTCTCTCCCTTCCTTTTTGTTTTTGCTGGGGAGGTTTTGGCTTGTTTGATTGAGAGGGAAGCCTTGTGTAATGGGATAAGGGGTTTTAAGCTAGCCAGAGATCTAATTCCTATTACTCATTTGCAATTTGCGAATGATCTTTTTATCTTTGCTCAAGCTAATGAGGAAAATTTGGAAAGGATAAAGTTTTTCCTGGATGTTTTTTCAAGTTGGTCGGGGCAGAAGATAAATTTATTTAAATCTGTTATTATTTATAGCAGAAATACTCCTCACTATCTGAAATCTCGGCTAGCAAACTCTATTGGAATTAATGCTTCAAATAAGAAGGAGAAATATCTTGGTATTCCAATAGCATCTGGTAGAGACAAAAAAGCAGCAATTGAAGAGATTATTGAGAAAGTTAAGCAAAGGCTGCAAGGGTGGAAAATGAAAACTCTCTCTTAAGCAGGTCGAGCAACACTCATTTCATCTGTGGCTTCTTCCATGCCATCTTACCAAGCTTCATCCCTAATCCTCCCAAATGAAGTTTGTTCAAAACTTGATTCCCTTAGCCGAAGATTTTGGTGGGGTACAATGGATGATTGTAAAAAAGGTTGCTATGTCAAAAGCTGGGATTCAATATGCACTCCTAAAAATGTTAGAGGTCTTGGCATTAAAAAAACAGAAGATATGAATAAAGTTTTGGTGGCCAAAATGACTTGAGATGTGGTCAATAACAGTGATAAAATGTGGGTGTTGGTTTTAAGAAGAAATATGTTCGAAACAGAAACTTTATGAAAATGCCCAATCCAAAAGGTGCTTCTTGGGCAGCTCAAAGTATCTTTGAGTGCAGGAAGGTTATCAGTAAGGGATTGTGCTATAGGATTGGCAATGGCTTTAACACTTGGATCTTTGAAGATCCATGGGTCCCTAACGAGCCTGGGTTCATCCCCCAAACAAGAAGCGGTATTTCTACTGATGATCACTTGGTAGCAGATCTGATTAATCAAGATTCCATACAATGGGATAGAGTAAACTTTTATTATTGTTTGAACCTCCCGTAGTAAATAAAATTCTAAACATCCATCTATCTCATCAAATCATGAATGACCAAGTCTTCTGGTGTCTTACTCCGTCATGTGAGTTTTTAGTGAAATCTGCTTATAATGCTATTAGAGGGCCGAATCTTCAAAGCCACCCCCACATGCTCAGTAAAGATTGGAAGGATTTATGGAAGCTAAAAGCAAATGCCAAACTTAAAAACCTTTTATGGAAAATGTGCTGGAACATCCTTCTAACTTGTTCTGTTCTTAACAGTCGATTTAAAATTACTTCTTTAAATTGCTTTTTGTGTAATAATGCCCCTGAAACTATTGAGCATTTGTTTATGCAGTGTGATTGGGCTGTCCAGCTTTGGTTACTAGCCCCATGGCCTATATATATGAGTAAGTTATCCTCTTTATTTATCTTGGATTGGATTAAGGTTATTTTAAATCCAAAATCCATGTTAGGGTTGAATGAAGAATCGGTCAAAGACTTCCAACTTTATGCTTCTATTCTCTGTGATTAGTTATGGATGGCTAAAAATAAAGCTAGAGTGGAGGGTTCCAAAAGTGATCCAACTAATTTGTCCAGGCAAATTTTTAGAGTCTTCATGGAGCACAAAGAAGCTTGGAAGGAGCAAAATGAGAAACCATTAAAAGATGTGGTCTGGTCTCCTCCTCCAAAGAGCTGGATCAAGTTAAATTTTGATGCTGCAATCCGGGAAGAGAAGATCACTATTGCAGTTGTGGGAAGAGATTCAACTGGCAACCTTTTATTGGCAAGGTCAGAGCAATTTGAGAGTGGAAATTCCCTACTTGGGGAAGCAAGAGCAGCTTGGTATGCCATGAGATGTGCTGTGAATGAAGGATTTCAGAATATAATCTTGGAGGGTGATGCCTGGAATGTCATTGAGCCGCTGAAAAAGTCAGATGTAACCCCGCATTGGAGTATTAGGTCTATTCTAGAAGATATTTTGCTCTTTGTTAATAGTTTTTCAAATGTTGAATTTTCTTTTGTTCATAGAAAGGGTAATGTATCTACTCATTTGCTAGCTTAGTGGGCAGCTCTTGTAAATTGGTCTAGGCTGGTCCCCATCTCTAATATGCCTTCTTATGTATCTAAGGCTCTTGTTAGAGATGGGTCCAGGCCCGATCTTTTTGTGTCTCCCCTGTATTGGGTTGAGTTTTTTGAGCAATAAAATGTTTATTCAACCTAAAAAAAAAAAAAAAAAACAAACCCTTGTGGGTTGGAGGAGATTCTTTTAAATGTAATTTGGAAGAAAACTTTGCCCTTTGCACGAAGGAGAGGCATTCTTCACCAAGAAGAGTAGGTGTCCTTAACAAAGGAGGAGGCGTTTATATCAATTTGGACTATTGATTTTTTTTTTTTTTTTTTAATTCCCAATTTGCATGAAAGAGAAGATATAGACAGATAGGGATAGAGAGAGCTTGGAATACATAGCAACTACTTGAGAATAATGATAATGTTTGAAATTCTAAATATGTATGTGTAGATGTTTTGTTTTGTTTGTTTGTTTGTTTGTTTTTTTTTTTTTTTTTTTTTTTTTTTTTTTTTGAGAAGTGTTATGTCCACAATATTTTTACTATAAATCATAGATGGTTCATTATTATTGGTTATAATTTGAATTTATCACTATAATTACTTTTTTGTCTCATCAAAAACAACTTGTAACAATCTGCCACTTATGATTATGATTAATTGTGAAAATGTTATGAACATAGCATTTCTTTTTATTTTTTTGTCCAAAATGTATGAATGGAAGACAAGGAGGATAAGGAGGGAGAGATGTTGGGTAAGGGAGTAATTACCTGATGATAATGAGGAGGTTTAAAATTGTGAATGGGTTGAAGAGTGGATAGATTACACCACAAATTTGCGTTTGTAATATAATTGTATATATTGAATTTTCGTAGGTGTCATTTTTTTTTTTTTTTTTTTGGTTTTCTTTACATAGTCATGAGTCATGACCGACTATATGTTGACTTGTGTGATATATTATTATTATTATTATTATTATTATATAATAAAAATAAAAAGACATACACACATAAAATAATAGTAAAAAAAAAAAAAAACGGCCTTTGTTAAGTCCAAAATAAAATAAAATAATGGGCTCAATTTTATGGCCCTATTTACGGTCATTAATTGGGCATGGAACCAATGTGATTGGGTTGATTCGGGATAAAAAGACCGAACTGATTTATTTTTTTATTTCTAGCTTTTTACTTCTAATTTCTTAAATTTCACCCCTTTTTTATTTTCTTATTTTTGATTAATAATTTAATATTATTAAAACTCACCTTTTTGATTTGCACAAAAATTGATACTTGAAAATATGAACCACATAATCAATGTTTGTCATTTTATACTTATACAAATTAGTTAAATTTGGTGATATGCTTTCAAACCAAACCTTGTCCTCTCTCATAACGATATCATTATATATGAATATGACAATAAAATTATCAAAATCAATTGTTTTCGCTGGGTAAATTACATTCAACCCTATCATTTAGTTAAGTGGTCATAATTTAATTCACAAAGTTTCATTTGCCACATATGGTTAAAGTTATGTCTAAACTAATATATTTTATATTTTGTGGACAAACTTACCCATGATGTTATATGTTATGATCCTAGTGTTTCATATGAATTAAATGTAAGTTTAAACATGTGTTTATAAGCTGTTAGGCATCCTCCCATTGCAAGCCAGTTTCAAGGATGAGTTCTACCCATGGGTTTTTAACATTTGATATTAGAGTTAACCAACCACGTCAAGTAATTAGGTGTAACTCATTGAGTATCGAATCAAGTGAGTTGCAATTTTGTGGTTGGATCTTGGAGGAGGCGACTAGGAGGCTAGATTAAAATAACTTATTGATGAATGGAACCTCCAAAAAGAGAAAGGGCCACCATCAGATCAGTGTTGATAGAGTGAGCCGCCATGGTCGTTGGCTGCGGAACATGGTGGTATATTATGATTCTAGTATCTCATAAGGATTAAGTGTAAGTTTAACCATATGTTTATAAGTTCTTAAGCACCCTCTCCTTGCATTCCGATTTTCAAAAGTGAGTTATACTCACGAGTTCCTAACATTATCACTACTCTTCTTCTTTTATGGTGTATTTCTTCTTATAAATTGTGAAAACTCCTAAGTAGGGATGGCAATTTTGCCCCGTCCCTCCTCGCTTTGCCCCACACAGGTTTTCCCCACCTTGTAAAGGTGGTGGGGAGGGGGATGCGGCAAGATTTTGAACTCACACCATGAGACAGGGTGGGGATGGGTTTAGACTTTTTAAATCCATCTTGACCCGCCTCGCCCCGCCCTGCTTTGATAAGGGTTAAATTGTAATTTTCTCATACCCTAAAACCCTAATATTTAAGCAAATATATTATTAGCTTATTTTATTCTTCTTAATGTGATTCTCTGTCTCTTTTTTCTCTTTAGCAAGGGTAGAAATAAGATACTAATTCCAATGTTTTCTTTTGACTTTATTAGAAACAAATTTATATTCTATTGAATCATTGATTTTGTACTATGAGATTTTTGTTTTTATTGTGATATTGTCTTGTTCAACACTTGGATAATATTATTCAATTTTTGCTAAAAATTAGTTTGATTGGATGGGATAAATTTATTTGTAATTTCAAGTATATTTTTATTAATGAAGCAAGTTTTATTAAAAAGAAAAATTGTGATGGTTGTGGGTAAATCAACAAGAAATAGAGTTTTATGAGGTAGGGTGGGGCTTCGTGGGGCCTCAAGGTGGGGGAATGGGACAAGAAAATTTTTCCTGTCATGCAGGGCAGGGCAGGGATATGACAAGACAAAACCATGTAGGGTGAGAGCGAAAACCCCATCCTTTAGCCGCACCCCACCCCATTGCCATCCCTAAGGGTGGATTTTAAATGTCACAATATTCCCCCAACGAAGGTCACCCTTAGAAATTGTCTGGTGCAGAGTTATCAAAACAAAGAAAAGTAAAACAAAAAACAAAAGTTTTAGAGAAGAAGCCTAAGTAGCGGACTCAAAGCTAGCTCAGCCTCAATGGTAACACTTAACAAAGAAGAATGTCTGGAGTGCAACTTAGGAGGTAATATATATATATATATATATATATATATTTATAAAGAAGCTTGGATTCTCTTTCAATCCATCTATATAGAGAAGATTGAGTTTCTACGTGTGGAAGATTAGTAAGTGCCACACTCTAGAGCTCCCATTGAGAATAGGAATGGTTTGTCACACACATTCAATGAATTTTTTCTTTTTTTTTTTATTAAATACAAATCCAAGAATTTCAGATTTAGCAAAAAAATTCAAATTCAAAGAGAATCCAAACATAAAATAAAATCCAAATGTAATTTGATAAATTTCATCAACAAAAGTGTTTCAAAACAAGAGTTTGCAAACACGCTGCATCTGCTTTCATCTACCATGTATGATGTACCTATTGCATGGGTAAACACTACAAGGCAACCCATTTTGCCATTCTCTTAGGAAATCAACCACAAAGTGGAAAAAAAAATCCCTTTCTCCACAAATCAACTAAAATAATGAAAGTGTCACAACCAATCAAGTAGATAAAAGCACTTGTAAGAGACTGTAACCTCGGGTTTGAGAGAGAGATTGCAATGATGTCCCTTGAATTAATGGGAAGCCCATTTGAAACATCTTTCCCCCTAGATCGAAGGTTGTACAATGGAGTTGCCACTTATTTTTATTTAAAAATAATAGGAAAAAAAAAAAAAAAAAAACTAAACTAAACTTTGAATTGAAAATCTAGATTTCTTTCAATAATTGAAAATAATTACATTTGATAGAATTTACAAAGTTTTGAGTCCTAATTACATTCTAAAGTAAGTTCAAGACTTTGAATCCTAGTTACATTTTATCAAAATGAAAATAATATTGAACAAAGCGTACTAATCTAAAACCCTAGATCTAGGTTCGGGGACTAACTTACAAGGTAGAAATGTGTTAAGCACTCATATTGCCTGGTAAAAACTGGTCTTCTAGACTTGTAGTGGCCAATTACATATATGGAAAATATTCACATCATAAAAAGCAAACACACATTTGAAATTGAATTGAAAACTGGATTAAAATTGAAGATGTAATTGATCATGTGTAGGTATTTTCTAGTTCCATGTCATGCATTGTTATTGGTTTAAATTATTATATCTAGAATTAAATATAAGACTAAAATAAATTTATAGATCCAAATTCAAATAGGTTTTAAAAACAATATTTAGTTTTGAAAAAGAACTTTGATTTTGAAAAAGGTTTTAAGTATGCAACAAGATATTAATTTTGAAAAAAAGTTTGATATTGAACTATGTTTCATTTTTGAAAATGAGTTTAAGATTTTTAGTTCTAAAAGAGATACTTAAATTCAAAACAGAAAATTGTTGTAGAAACTAGCTAGTGCAGAAAATTATTTTCAACACGGTGTAGAATTTTAATGCAAAAAATAGTGCAGAAAATTAATGCAGTGCAAAATTTTAGGGCAGTAAAATAACGCAGACACGCAGTGCAGAAAATGGGTTCAGAACAGAAATTTAATCTTTGAATAATTTTGATAAACAGATCAAATTCATTTTGTAAAAAATGGATCTATGAACTAAAATCTAATAGACAAAATAATCCTAGATCTAAGATAATGCTAACAAATTCAATTTCACAACATTATGCTATTCAAGATCAGATCTCATAAAAATCAACATGCATGTTAAAGCATTGACATCAAGTGCACCGAGTGCTAAACTTTTAGCATTTGGCACACCAAACACCAAAAAAAACACCTCATTAGATGTGTTAAAATGTAAATTTTTTTTGCAACATGCTACATTTCCATTATTAATTATCAAAAAAAACAAATATTGACATGAGAATTCAAATGGGAACAATTTATGCAGATATGTAAAACAGAAAGCAGGATTTCTCTAAAAGAATTAAGAGAATGTGGGATGTGAATTAACAATAGACTAAGGATTACTAGTGTGTAAAACACTATTCTCTTATTGCTCAAAGAAAAGAACACTAACGCCTTAGAGGAATCAAGAGAAATTCTACTAAGAAGCTGAACTATGGAAGAATTGGTCTCAACATAGTCTTTAAAGCGTCTGAGAGACTTGGTGGGAGGGTCCCTTGGATGGACCCGGATCCTCTACATTTCTATTTGAAATAGAGAGTGTCCAGTTAAGGGTTAGGATCTGCCTAAAAACAATCAAAGGCCTACAACATTCCACCTCATTTAAAAGCTTTAACCTAACCAAATAGAAAATTCAAATTTTGTAACTAGAGCTAACTCTTTTCCAAAACCCAAAAAAGCCACCCCAGGTTCCCAGCAAGGCAGCAACCATATCCTCAGGTTTAGATCCTTTCAATCTCAACCCTGAGTGCCCATCAGCCACCAGCAAAGTGATCAAACAATGATTTGTCTAGTTTCTTCCAGTATTGTATCAAACATTGATTTGGCTTGCTCTATATTTTCAGTTTCATTATTCTTTTTCATTGATGGAATAATCACTACTTTTAATTCCATTTTTTGATGTCTCAAAACGTTAATAATACAGAGTTAGGCAAAAAAGAAAACAAAAAAAAAAAATGGTTTCGCAAAAGTTGACTATATGTGAAGGATAAAGGATTTCTAATTTCTTTGTTAGTTATGCAGGGTGTTTATTGAATTAAGTTAGTCAGATTAGAGGTGACTAACCTCCCAGAACATGAGAAAGAAAAGACCATTTGCGATTTAATTTGCTTGCTTTATTATTCAAGTCTCACTGCTTAAGTACAGTGCAGTTTACAAGCTGATATAATCGAATAGAATAAAAGATAACTCAACTCTCCCAAAAACTAGGAATCTTATTTGTTGAACTCCAATACTACTCTTATCAACGGTCCTTGAATTAAGGAACAAACTCAATCCATTACTCCACAGCTCACCCAAACAAAATAATAATAATAATAATAACAATGATGCTGGGTTGATGTTTATCCTTATCCTCACTTTCATTGTTCCCTTGCTTTATAGCTCTGGATCATTTGATTGATTGCTTCACCCATTTCTTAAATTACTAGACTACCACAAGTTCATCATATTCAGAAACACCAAAAGACTAGCAAAGCATCAAAAGTTGAATATATAAAACAAGCCATAAATCACAGCCAAAGAACATAAAATAAACACGAAATTCACGTCTCGCGGGGCCTATAGCAAAAGCCAATCGAAGAACAAGAGAGAGAGAAACGATACCCTAGTTTTGGAAAATCAACTCATGGATTGACAGTAGCATGATAATAGTGAAGATGGTGGCTGGTCGCTGATGGCTGATGGACAGTCGGGATTGAAAAATTGAGGGCTCGTTTGGATAGGCTATTCACAAATGTGCGTTTTAAAAACGAGCGTTTTTAAAAACCACAGATAAGCGTTTGGTAAAAATGTGAAAATATGCGTTTTTTATTTTTAAAGTTACATTAAGCATTTAGATAAACTGTTTTAAAAATAGTTGTTTTGAGTGTAAATTCTAAAAAATGACTTAACTATTTTGTTAAGGTTATTTTGTCATTTTTCCTTTAATTAGTGTTTTTTTTTATAAAAATTATTATTGAAGTTGTTGTTGGAATTCGTGGAGAGAAATTTATATAATTTAAAATTGAAAAAGAAAAATATAACCTTCATGAGGAAGATATTAAAATGATTAGGAAAATAATTATATTAAAATAATTACTCAAAAAAATAAGCAAAACTAATTATCATCAAAGTTAAATTATGACATATGGATCCAAAGCTTATTGACTTGTTTGGCTACAGAGCTATTGCCAGTGAATATAAAGCTTATTAAGGCTGCACAAAGCTACATCCATAGAGCACCTAGTCATACATTATCTAAATCTTAGTAAGATAATGTGCAAGTAAGAAAAACTAAACGGAGCAGGCTCACGAAGTGCTAAAAACAAAACAGAGAAGGCTCACAAAATGCAAAAAACAAAACTAATGGAGTTCAACTATTATGCAAAATGCAGTGAATCGCATCAATTATGATGGAAAGCTTAAATGCCACATCTAGAAATTTGTAATAATTTTTAATTCCAGTTAGTTGTATTAGCAAAAAGCTCTAACTCGAATGCACTCCCTCCTCCAATAAAAAAGGGGATAGAGAGTGAGATCATAGGTTCAAGACTATTGGATGCATGTGTAATTTACCAATCCACAATAAAATTTCCCTTTATACAACCTTCCACTAACCAACTCAAATGATACTCATATGGCACAAAGAAATGGAAAGATGCCTTGTTGGTACCTTGGGGGTCTGATTTCCACTCGAGTTCCTAGAACCTAGTAACCAAACTACTAAAAATTTGGACAGTGATTATTGGTATGTTTCCTCTCTCTTTCTCCCTCTAATACTTGTACACAATCCAATATGGTGAAAATAACAAGGTGAGGCAACAGGACTCTTGGAATCCAAAACAGTATGAGCAAAAACTGGAATCCAAAATAGTATGAACAAAAACTTTGCTTACCTTATGAGCAAATTGATAGAATTTCAAAATATTGCTAATCCAATCTGCAATTAATTCTAAAGTTTGGAAAGCTCTTTGTGAATTGAAAACTATGAAAATTATGACTCATTTCATTAATAGTAAGATGTCTCATAAACAAACAATTATGATGCACATTTTCAAGTGTAGGATAGTGCATCACAAACTCCATCAAACTTATTGGGTTGTAACATACTTAGAAAGAAATTGAACCCCAAAAAAAAGTGAAAACCCCACAATAATGGGATACTCTCTTTTGTTAGTTTCCAGCACAATATCAAGTGTCATAAATTGTGCTAGATATTGGGCCGAAGCCAACCCAATCAGGGAGCCATTATGAACCCAACCAAGCTGAAGGGAGCTTACTCTTCCAAGCTATTATGAGGGATTAGGAAAACCACATCATTAAAAAACATGGCAAGTTCACTTCAAGGAGAATTTACTACAACAACAACTTGATTAATTGAGATACACATCCAAATAGTCTCCCAAGTACCTGCATTTTCACTCACACAAAGATTATACCACATACAACCACTGCCCCCAAGATACTTGACATTAAGTCTAGTACATAAAACCAGATCTTCAGCTTGAGATTAATGCACAAAACATTATGGACAAAATAATGTAAAAAAGAGAGAATCAAATTAAGGCTTAAATTAGTCTAACCTCTCAAATAAAAGCTAAACTTACTATAAGACAACACTCTGATTTGGAATACAATTTCAACATCAAGATGTCAAATTGAGATATGGCAACTCATGTACACAACAAAAAACCAATTATAGCAGTCGGAACAGAAGCTTTTGTAAGTAACAAGAGAAAACTCAGTAGTATCTACGAAAACAAACTTAATACTTTCAAATAGCTCCAGCATTTCAAACGTGCCGTCTTCAATAATGCTCAAGCATAATAAAAGCAATGTAAAGCCTAAATATACTACAAACAACGTTATGGCTATTTGTAGTGCTTTTGCTTTTGTTCCCAGAGGTGTATGCATGTGTATCCTTTTTTTTTTTTTTTTGGTTTTTCATTGATGCTTAAATGAGCAAGATGATTATGCATTTTTTTGTGTATTAGAGTAAAATGAAGCTAAAAAGCAACAGATCAGTGCATTGTCATCGAGGTTCTAACACTGCACTTTGTAAAGTTTGGTGACGCTCAAATTTGAGCAATATCAATTGTAGGTTTATATTTGTTGCCTTTGTTTGCTTCAAGAACTATAATTATACTACCACTATTTAGTGTTGAGGGTAAATTGCATTTTTGGTCCCTCAATTTTAAAAGGTTTGATTTAGGTCTTGCAAATTTTTAAATTTAACAATATAATCCCTCTGTCTAAAAGCTATGAAAGTTGAAATATTGGAAAAACACCCATTTCCAAGGGCAAGTGCAACTCTACAAACTCAGCCAAAATATATGGTTCATATACGTGTATTGAAATGGATGGTTCATGTAAAAGATGTATCCAATATCTGGTCATATAAAAGCTGACAAAAACTTCTTGGTAAAGACCACAAGTAAAATTCTTTATCATTCCAAATTTTCTCCATAACAGCAAATTGTTAGTTTCAATAAATAGTATTTTTGCTCTTTTCCCCCTTTGTTATCAGAACTATGCCCACTACAAGCACATAGAGATAGACATATCTAACCCACAACTCCCCAACAGCACACATAAATAGATTCCAAAATCTGTCAAACTCAAAGGGCCACCTCGCATAGAGAGGATACACAAACACTATACTGGAAGTGCATTTACAATACCCATTAAGCTTTATATCACTAGAGAATGTTAAAAATTGAATTTTTATCAAAAGCCCATAAACACAATCATGATCCTTGAATGAGAAACATAATAAAGAAAACTCCATCCATTTATTCCCAAACCACCAAAAACAAAACATAGGGGTCTAATTCCAATGATATCTATGTGTATACAAATATAAAGCAATAATTATAATCAAAACCCAAAATGGACAGGTCTCAAAAGCAGCCAAAAACCCAAATAAATCCACAACCCATGAAGAAACAAAAATAGCAGCAGCAACAAATCTCTCAACCAAAATAAGTTCTAAAATTTTGATTTTAAATTCAAACAATCATGTAACCTACCAGTAAAAAGCCCAAATCTAGAACATAAATTCAACAGAAGAGGAACATAGAATTGTAAACTAGCAAGCAAGATGAAGAACAAAGCAAAAGTAGGAACAAAGAATTGAGAGCCCGTGGAGACTGAAAGAACAGAGTAGCAGATATACATGGAGGGGTATAGACTAACTGAGAAAATAAAGGAGGAGATATACATGGGGGAAGGGATAAAGCTGGTATTTCCTATTGTATTGGTGCTATTTTGTTTTTGAAAATGCAAACATGCTGATTTTGTGGAACCAAATGATTTGGCAAATCACATTTGGTCTAAAACGCATGTTAAAGATTTGTAAACAGCCTATTCAAACGGGCTCTGAGTCTTGAAGGAGATCCAAAATCCAAATACAAGGATGTGGTGCTTTTTTGTTTTTGTTTTTGGACCACAGTTAACTTTGGTTACAATAGTTATTTGTTATTTGGTTAAGTTAAAAACATTTAATTGAGGTGGCACTTTGTAGAGCTTAGATTCTTTTTAAGCAGACCCTAACCTTTAACTAGACACTTTCCATTTCAAATGGAAATGGAAAGGATCCGGATCCCCCTTGGATGGGGTGGTGAATAACTTAATTTTCAAGCTAGACTGCTTAGAAAGTTAGCACAAGCGGAGTGGCTGAGTTATCTAAATTTTTTTGAGATTTTGGATAAAAATGGACCTAAAAAATCTATCTTCAAAAAATAATAATAATAAATTAAAATAAAATAAACAAAAGACAAAAGATTCATTTTACGATTTTCTAATCAGGCCATTTCCTTAGTGACTTTTATCAACGATTCAAACGTCCTCTCTTTAAAACTAAGATTTCATTATAATATTTAGTTACTGTCAATTTGATGCAGCCTTGAGGAAGGATCTGGGGTTGTCCTGCTGAGATGCGAGCTGCACTACAATGAATCAAAAAGAGCTAGAGGTGGTGGTCACTCTAACTAAACAACTTCAAAGACGCAATGGAAAAGGGTAGTTCCAATGTCCCAGTCCCCATCCTTAATATTGTCAACTTGTCAAGTTAACCCTTTAGTAAAGGAAACTGAAGAAGCATTGTCTTTGCTTGACATTTGATGGAAAAGGCCACATTCGGCAAATATTTAGCTCTCAATAAATAAAAGACCGATCTCCTATGAGTATAAAATCCATGCATAATTTAACAAGGGTCTCAAAAACATAATATCAACCTAAACTTACCATACATAATATTAAATTCAGACTTAAAAGGTGTTTTCCCTCCATTTGACTTAAATTGAAAAATACTGCCAGCAACCTTCATGAACTTCGCTAAGAGCATTTTACCAAGTCTTCATTTCCTGCAAATAACAAAAATAATGTCAAAACCACCTAACAATAAAACTATGTCAAGGGCCTCTTTTGCCATTTTTGAGCTCTTTGACCAGCTGGTCCACAGTACTAAATAATCAATTCTAATTATGACCAAATCATGATTCTGCCTTGGCCCCTAATCTTGCTGCATCAGCAAATGGAACCTACTCACTTGCACAATAATTGGTCATGATTTTTTTTTTTTTTTTGTCCTCGCATCTTGCGTGCAATTTGAATTTTATCTTTCTTTGGCTTTTCAGCTATTTTCTTTTACCAACCTTCATACATGGACAACCGCCAAGGCAACAAAGAAGCACAGTGCAATTTGAAGTTTTTCAACCCCTTGGGAGCTTTAGTTATAATTTCAAATCTAAGATTATCACTAAATGTCCATCACCAAGTTATCTAGTAAGAACAATAGGTTTTATGGATCCCTAGTTCAGACTGCCATCTGTAGTGTTCAAAATTTATAAGCTTGCATTTTTCTAACCAGAAAAATAAATAAATAAATGCATTTGCTGGCCAGACATGAAGTATTCAGACAAGAGAATAGATCAGATAATTATGTAGGTAAGACATGGATCAAACAATAGAATATAAGTATATGTAAGCCTATGTGGTGCTGTTTACTTTGTAAACATATTAAAAAGTGATATGTGAGATTCCTTGGTGATTTCAATTATTGGGAATTGAATTTTCTTCAAATCAGTAGGAAGCCCACTTGAAACATCTTTCCCCCTAAATCGGGGATTGTACAATGGAGTTGTCAATTATTTTAATTTTAAAAAATAGGAAAAAAAAAAACCTAAACATTGAATTGAAAATCTAGATTTCTTTGAATAATTGAAAATAATTACATTTGATAGAAATTACAAAGCTTTGAGTCCTAATTACATTCTAAATAAAGTAAGACTTTGAATCCCAGTTACAATCTATCAAAATGAAAATTATATTAAACAAAGCGTACTAATCTAAAACCCGAGGAATGTGTGTGTGTGTGTGTGTGTGTGTGTTTTTATTATTATTTATAAATAGGATTTGTTAAGCACTCATATTGCCCGATAAAAACTGGTCTTCTAGACTAGTAGTGGCCAATTACATACATGGAAAACATTCACGTCATAAATAGCAAACACCATTTGAAATTGAATTGGAAACTGGATTGAAACTGAAGATGTAATTGAACATGTGTAGGCATTTTCTAATTTCATGTCATGCATTGTTATTGGTTTAAATTATTAGACCTGGAATTAAATTTGAGACTAAAATAAATTTATATATCTGAATTGAAATAGGCTTTAAAAAAAATATTTAGTTTTGAAAAAGAACTTTGACTTTGAAAAAGGTTTTAAGTATGCAATAATTTTGAAAACATGTTTGATTTTGAACTATGTTTCATTCTTGATAATGAGTTTAAGATTTTTAGTTCTAAAAGAGATACTTGAATTCAAAATAGAAAATTGTTTTAAAAACTAGCCAGTGTAGAAAATTATTTCGAACAAGGTGTAGAATTTCAATGCAAAAAATAGTGCAGAAAATTAATGCTGTGCAAAATTTTAGTGCAGTAAAATAACGCAGACTCCCAGTGCAGAGAATGAGTTTAGAACAGAAAGTTATCTTTGAAACATAAATAATTTTGTAAAACAGATCAAGGTTCATTTAAAAAGAAAAAAAAAGGATCTATGAACTAAATTCTAATAAACAAATTAATCCTAGATCACAATATTTTGCTATTCAAGATCAGATCTCATAAAAATCAACATGCATATTCATAATAAAAATCCTATCTAGCATAATATCATAACATAAAGGATTTAAACTAGCATGTTAGAGAATTGGCATCAAGTGCACCAAGTGCTAAATTTTTAGCATTTGGAATTTAGCATTGGCACACCAAACACCAAAAAACACACCTTTTTTGCAACATGTTACAGTACCAATCTACTAACTATGAACAAAACCAAATATTGACTTGAGAATTCAAATGGGAACAATATATACACACAGAAAAGTAAAGCTTTAAGCAGAAAATGGGATTTCACTTTAAGGATTAAGGGAATGTGGGGATGTGAACTAACACTAGACTAAAGAAGACTAGGGTGTAAAAAACAATTATCTTAATGCCCAAAGAAAAGAACACTAAGAACTAGGAGGAATCAAGAGAAATTATACTAAGAAGCTGAACTATGGAAGAATTGGTCTCAACATAGTCTTTAATGCGTCTAAGAGGCTAGGGGGGAGTGTCCCTTGGATGGGGGTAGTGAATAACTTAATTTTCAAGCTAGGACTGCTTAGAAAGTTAGCACAAGCAGAGTGGCCGAGTTATCTAAATTTTTTTGAGATTTTGGGTAAAAATGGACATAAAAAATCCGTCTTAAAAAAAAAAAAAAAAAAAAAAAAAAAAAAAAAAAAAAAAAAAAAAGAGAGAGCTAGAGGTGGTGGTCACTATCACTACACAACTTCAAAGACGCAATGGAAAATTGTAGTTCCAATGTCCCAGTCCCCATCCTTAATATTGTCAAGTTAACCCTTTAGTAAAGGAAATTAAAGGATCATTTTCTTTGCCTGACATTAGATGAAAAAGGCCACATTCGGCAACCTATGAGTAGAACATCCATGCATAATTTAACAAGAGTCTCAAAAACATAATATCAACCTAAACTTACCATACATAATATTAAATTGAGACTTAAAAAGTGTTTTCCTTCCATTTGACTCAAATAGAAAAATACTGCCAGCAACCTTCATGAACTTCGCGAACAACATATTGCCAAGCCTTCATTTCCTGCAAATAACAAAAATAAGGTCAAAAACACCAAACAATAAGACAATGTCAAGTGCCTTATTCACCATTTTTGAGCTATTAGACTAGCTGGTCCACAGTCCTAAATAATCAATTCTAACTATGACCAAATCATGATTCTGCCTAGGCCTAATCTTGCTGCATCAGCTAATGGAACCTACTCACTTGCACAATAATTAGTTGCACCCATGCTGCATTTGGTCATGATTCTTTTTTTCTCCTTGCATCTTGCATGCAATTTGAAGTTTATCTTTATTTGGGTATTCAGCAATGTTCTTTTACCAACCTTCAAACCTTCATACTTGGACAACCACCAAGGCAACAAAGAAGCACAGTGCAATTTGAAGTTTTCAACCCCTTGGGAGCTTTATTATAATTTCAAATCTAAGATTATCACTAAATGTCCATCACCAAGTTATCTAGTAAGAACAACAGGTTTTATGGGTCCATAGTTCAGACTGCCATCTCATAAAGCTTTTGTTGAGAAACAGTTTTTTTATTATTTTTTCTGAAAATCAAATGAAAAAATCAAGTCAAGTTAGATTCCATCTGTAGTGTTCAAAATTTATTAGCTTGCATTTTCTAGCCAGAAAAATAAATAAATAAATAAATGCATTTGCTGGCCAGACACGAAGTATTCAGACAAGAGAATAGATCAGATAATCATGTAGGTAAGACTTGGATCAAACAATAGAATATAAGTATATGTAAGCCTATGTGGTGCTGTTTACTTTGTAAACATATTAAAAAGTGATATGTAAGATTCCTTGGTGATTTCAATTATTGGGAATTGAATTTTCTTCATATGTTGGAGTCTAATACTCTTACTGTGAGTGGGGACTGTGTGTGGTGGAAATTGAAGAAAAATGGGGGTTTTGATATTCATTCTTACTGTAACGTGCTAAGAGGGTCTTTCTGTGTCATCTTTCCATGAAAAAGTATTTGGAGGGTTAAGGCCCCCATGCAAGTTTCCTTTCATGTTTGGATGGCGGTGTGAGGGAAGATATTGGTGACAACCTGAGGAGAAGAGGTTTTTAAATAGTGGCCAGGTATTGTATTTGTTGGTGAGATAGTGTATCATCTTTTGATTCACTGTGAGAGGGTGTATTAGTTGTGGTGTTTTGTCTTTAGATCATTTGGAATTTTTGGGTTTTGCCTAAAAGGGTGCTAGATCTTTTCTTTGGATGGATGTATTGGTTGGGGCATCTGACATTTGGAATTTTTATTTTGATAGCGGCTTAAGATTTTGAAGATACGGTCCTAGCGGGGCACATTTGATATTTAGAATTTGACACCGTTGTGTTTAATGGGGTATTTCGAAGGAGGGTAACAACTGCATGTTCGAATCAGCAATTAGGTTTGCTTGGAATCAACACCTGGCACTTCAAAAATTTCCAGAACAAAATTCCAACCATCAAAATCTACCTTAAATCTTTACTAAAGCCATTTTAAATAGGCTTCCAATGAGTACATCAATAAGGAAAGTAATTTTAAAAAATAATAATAATAATAAAAAAACCCCACAAAATCTTTAGTCGGATAAAGATTTACATTGGTGAAATTCCAAAATTCGAGATTTCAAATTAACAATATTCTTGGTGCATCATGGTGCCTGCACCACTGGAACATAAAAGTAGTAACAGAATATAAATCTGCAATAGCTAGTTATAGGGTTCTGAAGATGACAACCAAAACATAAATAACAACTAAAGTGGCTTAGTGGCTCCAATATAACATGAATTTGATCGAGAATGAGTTTTGAAAACTAGTAGTTTTTGAGGTTAAGCCTAAATTCATCAGAATCCAAAAACAAATAAGAGTAAGTATACAAGGTTTCAAATACATCCAAACTATGAGTCCAAGCACAATAAGTTCCCAAAGCATGATAACAACTCTTTTAAAAACAGGGTAGTTTTCAAGTAATCATTCAAAAAACAGAGAAGAAGCACACATGCTAAAAGGTTGAAGCTACAAATCTAGACAAGTCAAGCAGGAGCAAAAGCACAATAGGTTAAAAGACGTGTATTATTAGAGAGTAGATCCTTTTCAAACATTCCTCTCCAACTAAGTTAACTCAGCATTGTACAAAAAAAAAAAGAAATTGCAAATGTAAAACATTATCATGCTTTTCCTAGCTAATGCAGTTTCAAAGGTTTATTTGAGGGAGAATAGAAAGAGAAATTACCTTGCTTAGAGATAGAGATGGGCTTTACTCTAATAGATATGACCTCTACAAATCCAATTCCCCTCCACACTTTAGTTTGAAAGGTTTCCATAGTAGCAGTAGAAGCATCCTCAGCCTTGAAGGTAATATAATACATGAGGCCCTCAACGGGCTGCACATTTGCCTTAACCACCTCCTTGAACTTAAAGTTCTTCTTCTACAAGAAATTGTCCCAGACACAATAAAGCCAACAGCAATAACAATAATAATAAACGTAACTAATCAAGAGGTATGATTATGAAAAGACCTCATCAGTGTTGTACTTGAGGATTGCTTCCATAGAATATTCAACTAGTTGTTTCTTATCAGCATCATCAATGACCCCCCCGAATCCCATCGGCTCAATTCTACCGCATGCGAAAGAGTGGCGAAAGTCGCCAACATCAAAGCCCTGTGAATCAGAAACACAAAGACAAATGAGACAAGAATCATGGGAGCATCAACTGCACAAACTCACTATGTCCGATGATTGCTTACCCCGCTCTCATTAACCTGTTGATGATACAAAACATATTCTGCACGGGTCATCTCAGGGAGCTCACCGGGAAAACAATCGTCATCGTCATCGTCATCGTCATCGTCCAAAGGTAAGCCAACTTTCTCGCGATAGGGGGCGTCTTCCTCTTCTTGTCTTTCTTCATCTGTCTTCTTCTGCTTCTTCTCTGGTGGTTCCTCGTGCTTTTCTTCCAGTCTCGGGACAAAGACATCAGCACTAACAGCCGCCATAGCCACTTCAGATGAGATCAGAAATTTTTATTTTTTATGAAAATGAATAAATAGATGATCTCACACTCACGTGTTGTTTCTTTTAGCCCTATTCTTATTTCTATCTACTTTACATTTTTACCCTTTGCGGCTTCGTTTCAAAGTTCAAACCCAACCCATTTGTTGCAGAGTATGGGCCGTATGGCTTTAATTGCAAGCCACAAGCCCAAGTCCGCTTTGGTTGAAAGCCCACTAGCCGACCTATAATAATGTTTTTAACCACGAATACAGATAGTAATTAAAAATGAATTTCCAATTGTTCAATGTATGGAAACATTGTCGTACAAAGCTGGATGTTTGGAATAGGAGTCTATTCGGACATGTTGGGAACAATATTGGCAGGCTGCGTAAAAATTTAGAATGGCTGGAGATGAGTTGTTAAGGAGGGTAAAATTTAATAAAGTGATGATTTGAATATTTGCTAGGTTGAGTTGATAAGAATAGCAAAATTGTTATGACTGCAAAGTCAAAAAGAATATAATTGTCGTCACCATTAAAGAGAGTTAACAACTACAATATTTTTCTTGTTATCATTTTTTAGGGAAAAATGAGAAATTATTTTATTGAATAAGTTGAACAAGTTATAAATTTGAATATTTAGGGATTTTTATCTTTTTGTTTTATAATAGGCTTTTTGTTGAATAATTTGATCACTTGATGTTATTTGGTCTTGTCTTATTTTTGTTAAGTTTATATTTGTTGTTATTTGGGCTAACATTTATGGTTGTTATTTAAGTCTTTTCTTTTTAATTTTATAAAAAGGATAAAGGATTTTTCTTTTGGGGGGGGGGGGGGGGGGAACAAAATTAATTTTGGAATAATGCTACGTTCACAACATTTTTATAATAAATAAATCTTATGCAAAAAGTTGTTATTAGTGAGCAAAAAAATAATGTCATTATTGGGCCCAAAATAGAATTAGTAACAGTTTATCACATTGGATTTGTTGTAAAAGTATTGTAAAAATCTTGTGAATGTAGCATTATTTTTATTTTTGTTGAACCCAACTTTTTGTAAGTTAGGTTACTTAACATTTTTAATAGAGCGGTCACAATAGATTAGTTTAACATATAATAATTTTTTGACAAGTATGTATATGCATTTTTTTTTGCAAGTCAGGGTGGTACTATGACTACCATGGCTTGCATGTGGAGCTGCCAATGTGGGTACACCCTACATTTGTTTGCTCAAAGGACTATTATTTAATTCTCTTAATTTTTTTCATTTTTCCTTTTGTAGGTTCTTTAAATTTGGGTTATTTTAGATTAATTAATATGTTCGCTTAGACATTTATGTTGCTATTTGAAAGGGAAAAAAGGAATAGAAAAGGTTCATAAAGATTATCATTTTTAATTGAATATGGATAAAAACAAAAGTGGTGTTTTTTAATTGGAATAAAGAAAAATCTCCTAAATGAAAATGGTGAAGGTGTGTAACCTAAATAGTTGGGACGATTAATAAGTGGCATAGTTGTCAATAACATTCGATACACGATACATAGTTGTCAATAACATTCGATACACAATACATATCGAGTGAAAAAAAATATTGTATCTTAAATATATATTGAATATGTTTATAAATCACACGATACATAGATGTATATTGTATTAATCATACTGTAAATTATATGTGCTGTACTATACAAGCAAAAAGGTGTCCTGAGTAAAAATTCAGCCATATGATAATCAAAGTAAACTTTCCCATATCTCGTGAAAAGTTTGAGTCACAACATCTAAGACATTCACATGCGCATTCAAAAAGAGACCCATCATTGTCTCTCCCTCATTGCATCCCAAGATTTAATATCTTTTTTTATTTTTTATTTTTACCTCAAATTTCATGAACATTGCTAATCACTCAAGCAAACACAAGAAAAAAAATATATTAATATCATGAAGTAATTAAAAACATACCTAAAGAGGAAGAAATCTACCATCGTCCAGGGATGGACAGTTATAATGAACATTAAACAAGTTTCTCATAAATGACACAGATAATCAATTAACATGCCAGACAAGCAAAGGCGTAACCAACAGACCAATGGGTAGAAGATTATTGAAATCTCTAACATCCTGCCATTTATTGCCAATGGATCCAAAGTCATAAAGAAGGGCATTTAATCCCATAAATTGGGAAAATGACCTATAAAAAAGACACAAAGAACAGACAAAGGTATTAAGGTACACAACAAATACACAAGAGAATTTTAGCCTATATTGATTCTCTGTACAATTGGACTTTCATCTTTCTGACTAGACCATTGGAGACTCTTTGTCACACACTACACCGGTGTGCCCCAAGTCCACCTATTCTTTTAGCAGGATTCCTACTGTTGCTAGCTTCACATTATCCATCTGAATTGGCAAGGAGTTCAACTAAGAAAGACAAATTCATACTTCATTAGTAACTCTATCTTGATAGGGTAAAGGTAAAGCTAAAAGTCTCATGAATAAAAAGTTAAACATAAGATAAACAATGTAAGCTTTTCATCTCCCGTGAAAAGTGCGAATAAAAGCATCCAAGACTTGTGCTTGCACATTTGAATAGAGACCATCCCATTGTTGATCAGCATCTTCTTGCATATCATGCGAGACATTAGGCTGTTATATAAATCAAATTTAACTTATTGTTGAAAAAACAAAGAACAAAATATGAAAATAAGAAAAAAGAAAAAATGGCATAGTGTAGAACTTTATCAAAGTTGTTAATATATGTTTATATACATGTCAAGTCATTTCATTTGATAAAAATAGGGGGAAAAATTACCAACTTTGAGTGTGACTTTTAAGTTTTAAGTAAGTTGTGGGATACTTTGTTTTGGAAAAATGATTTGTTTGTCTGGTGTGTATATATATTTTATCTCCTTAGCAAATTATTTGTCCAGAGTTATATATTGTACTATTTACTATCGGGAATGGATATTTTAATTTATCTCAATTTTTATGGCGTTCAGTCATGATGATAACTCTATTTCAATATTGTTGATGCCAATTTTTGTGATGATGATGTTGATTATAGTAATGATAAGGATTATACAAATATGCAATACCTTAAAAACAATTAGTTACACTATAACTTAATGGTATTGTAAATTTGTAGAATAATTGACTACATTGTTTTTGCGTGTTTATTGTAAGTAAAAATATGATGTTTGTAAGAATTTGCCACATCAGCAGTTTGTAAAAATATTGTAAAATAGTTTTTCTGTAGCATTACTCAATTGATTTTTAGGAATAGTCTTCATAAATTAGACGTTTATGGTATTAGTTAAATTTACATTAAATTAAATGAATTAAATAGAATAGGTTCTTTTATTAGAATATATATATATATATATATATGTGTGTGTGTGTGTGTGTGTGTGTGTGTGTGTGTGTGTGTGTGTGTTTATGGTAATATATATTTATTATTAATTTTCTTTATCTAATGAAACTTAATTAGATGAGAATTTGACTAAATTAGATATGTCACATATGAAGACATGACACAAAAGGAAACTTGACTTTTCAAATGAAAAATTTGTATTAGAAAAATGAAAAATTCAGTGAAGCAAAAAAATTGAATTAGCATATACAATTATTACATTCCTATTGATAAGTATAAATTAATGAATTTATATTTGACTTGTATGTTGCAAAATTCCTAATTACTCATGGATAACCAAATTCAAAATAGGATTCAAATTTAAAATCAAGGTTTACTGAGAGAAAACATAACTCAAATGGAAACTTTAATTTTCATAAGGTTTGCATTAGGAAAATTCCAATACTAGATGGTTATGGTTGACAAAGAATTTTAATTAAATATTGTTTTTTTTTTTTTGAGAAAGAATTAAATATTGTAAGTTAAGAAAGAAATCTATATTAGGAATAATTCTTTTTTGAATATTATATTGGGAATATAAGTATATAATATCATAATTTTAGGCATAATCATAATAAGTGAAAGTCATTAAAAGTAAGAAAATAGAAATATGGAATAATTCCAAAACCTTCCTTACGTCTTCCCAAGCTTTCAAAACCTACCTATTTTGTTTTTACTTAAAAATAATAAAAATAAAAATAAAAATAAAAAACCTCTAATCATCTTCTTCTTTTACATTAATTTGATCGAGAAAAAAAAAATGGATGGCAAGCAAAATATCTTCAAGGCTTAGGAAACGTGGTAACTCTTTTCTTTTTCTTCTCCCTCTCTATTTTTTTTTTTAATTTTTTTTTAGTTACTTTTGTTTTCTTTAAAGGTGTATCTCACTAGTTAATCAGTTTAAGAAGACTCTATAATTTAGGAAATCACGTCTATTATCCTCAGACACACATTCATTGTTCATTTAAATTTCAACATGTTTGTTTTTTCTTCCTCACAACACTACTAGACAAAACACACACAACAAAAAGGTTGAAGAGAGAGAGAGAGAGCAAATCAATGTCGACGCTAAGCGTTCCTCTAGTTCCAACCTCCCCAACAGACAACGCTATTGCACTTTACCGTGCTTTCAAGGGTACTACACACACTCTCTCTCTCTCTCTCTCTCTCTCTCTCTCTCTCTCTCTCTCTCTCTCTCTCTCTCTCTCTCTCTCTCTCTCTCTCTCTCTCTCTCTCTCTCTCTCTCTCTGAAAATTCTCTACAAACATGTTTTTACTACTTGTTTGGTCCAACGTTGGAAATCCTCTACCAAAAAGAAAAACAATGAATTCCATAACAGATATAGATTGCTTCACTCTCGTGGGCCTTTCACTTCATTCCTATCAATAATATTGGTTCAAAATGATTGATTCTACTTTTTGGGTTTTTGTTTTACTGTTTTCGTTGTATGTCATATCATATGTGTCATCCGATGTCTCCCTCAACTAATTTGCCCCAAAAAAAATTCAATTAATTAAAATTTGGGGACTTTTTTTAATTTTATTTGGGGGTCTCTCTTTTTTTCACTTCGAGGCCTTGATTTTCTTTGACAAAAAATTATTTTTTTATTTATTGGTTAATATTTAGGGCCTAATTAATATTTTCACAAGTAAATAAATATCTCTATTGGTTAAAATTTGGAAGCCTTAAGCGGCTTCCTCACTTGCCTTAAAATTGCATAAGGATGAATCATGCAAATGCAGAATTTTTTTTTTTTTAATTAAAGATTTTTGCAATCTCGTGCACTACTTTATTGATACTTGCTCCTTTGATATCGTCTTCAAGGGTCGAAGGCTCAAGTCATAGGAAATACAAAATGAGGTGTTTAGTTACATAATAGATAGTCAAATGACTCAAATCTATTGGTCTAACTCATAAAAACACAAAATTATATAAAATTTTTATAGATAATTAAAAAAAAAAAAAAAATTAAGTCCCAAATTCATTTTCTACCAATATAATTTTTTGGGCTAATTGCAACTTATCTACTTGTGGTTTGACCAAAATTTAAGTTATCTACCCGTGTTTTGAAATTTGGCACTTTACCCACCCAAGGTTAGTTCAGTTAGAGTTTCAGAACCCACTTTTATAAAAAATAAAAAAAAAAAAAAAAAAAAAAAGGTTTAAATATGTAATTTTGCTTCCTTTTTATGTCTCTCTCCTCCCAAAACATAAAAGAACAAAGAAAACAAAATAACAAGGTGAGAGTTCCATAAAAATTAAGAAGTGGGGCAATGTTTTTTCTTATTTTTTACAAAACCCTCACTTTTTGGTATTGTTTTCCCTTTTTTTTAATATATTTTTTATGCTTTCGGAGAGAGACTTATAATGAGAGCAAAAATACATATTTAGCCCCATTTTTAACATAAGTGAGCTAACTGAGTTAACTTAAAGTGAATAAAGTAGCAAATTTCAAATCATAGATAGGCAATTTAAACTTCAGCCAAACAACAAGTGAGTTAGTTTTAATTAGCCCTAATTTCTTCATTCACCAATACAACAAGAAATTAAACTCCCATTTAACATATCCCAAATCATTAAATAAAAATCCAAGAATTTTAAATTTAGCAAAAATATTCAAATTCAAATAGAATCCAATATAAAATCCAAATGTAATATGATAAGTTTCATCAACAAAAGTGTTCCAAAACAAGAATTCGCAAACACGCTGCATTTGCTTTCATCTACCATGCATGATGTCCCTATTGGTTGGGCAAACACCACAATGCAGCCCATTTTACCAATATCTTAGCAAATCAACCACAAAGTGAAACAAACAAGCCCTTTCACCATAAATGGACAAAAATAATGAAAGTGTCACAATCAATCAAGTAGATAAAAGCAATAGTAAGAGACCGTCATCTAGAGTTTGAGATTGCAATGATGTACCTCAAATCAGTGGGAGCCCACTTGAAACATCTTTCCCCCTAAATTGGGGGTTGTACAATGAAGTTGTCACTTATTTAAAAAAAAAAAAAAAAAAAAAAAAAAAAAAAAACGTTGAGTTGAAAACCTAGATTTCTTTGAATAATTGAAAATAATTACATTTGATAGAAATTACAAAGCTTTGAGTCCTAATTACATTCTAAATAAAGTAAGACTTTGAATCCTAGCAACAATCTATCAAAATGAAAATTATATTGAACAAATCATACTAATCTAAAACCCTAGACCTAGGTTTGAGGACTAACTTACAAGGTAGGAATGTGTTTGTGTGTGTGTTTTATAGGAATGTGTTGAGCACTCATATTGCCCAGTAAAAACCGGTCTTCTAGACTAGTAGTGGCCAATTACATCTATGGAAAACATTCACATCATAAATAGCAACCACCATTTGAAATTGAATTGGAAACTGGATTGAAATTGAAGATGTAATTGAACATGTGTAGGCATTTTCTAATTTCATGTCATGCATTGTTATTGGTTTAAATTATTAGATCTGAAATTAAATTTGAGACAAATAAATTTATAGATCCGAATTGAAATAGGTTTTAAAAACAATATTTAGTTTTGGAAAAGAACTTTGACTTTGAAAAAGGTTTTACGTATGCAACAAGATATTAATTTTGAAAATAAGTTTGATTTTGAACTATATTTCATTCTTGATAATGAGTAGTTCTAAAAGAGATACTTGAATTCAAAATAGAAAATTGTTTTAGAAACTAGCTAGTGTAGAAAATTATTCCGAACACTGTGTAGAATTTTAATGCAAAAAATAGTGCAGAAAATTAATGCAGTGCAAAATTTTAGTGCAGTAAAATAACATAGACAGGTAGTGCAGAAAATGGGCTTAGAACAGAAAGTTAATCTTTGAAACACAGATAATTTTGAAAAACAAATCGAGGTTCATTTAAAAAAAAAAAAAAAAGGATCTATGAACTAAAATCTAATAAACAAATTAATCCTAGATCAGAACATTTTGCTATTCAAGATCAGATCTAATAAAAATCAACATGCATGTTCATAATAAAAATCCTATCTATAGAACAATATCATCACATAAAGGATTTAAACTAGCATGTTAGAGAATTGGCATCAAGTGTGTCAAAACACACCTTTTTTGCAACATGTTACATCACCAATCTACTAACTATGAACAAAAACAAATATTGACTTGAGAATTCCAATGGGAACAATATATACATGCAGAAAAGTAAAGCTTTAAGCAGAAAATGGGATTTCACTTTAAGAATTAAGAGAATGTGGGATGTGAATTAACACTAGACTAAGGAAGACTAGGGTGTAAAAAACAATCATCTTAATGCTCGAAGAAAAGAACCCTAACAACTAGGAGGAATCAAGAGAAATTTCTACTAAGAAGCTCAACTATGGAAGAATTGGTTTCAACATAGTCTTTAAAGGGTCTAAGAGGCTAGGGGGGAGGGTCCCTTCGATGGGGGTAGTGAATAACGTAATTTTCAAGGTAGGACTGCTTAGAAAGTTAGCACAAGCGGAGTGGTCGAGTTATCTCAAAAATTTTGAGATTTTGGATAAATATGGACCTAAAAAATCTGTCTTAAAAAAAAAAAAAAAAAAGAAGAAGAAGACAAAAGATTTATTCTACGATTTTATGATCAAACCATTTCGTTAGTGACTTTTATCAACGATTTGACATCCTCTCTTTAAAACGAAGATTTCATTATAATATTTAGTTACTGTCACTTTGATGCACCCTTGAGCAAGGATCTGGGGGTGTCCTGCTAAGATGTGAGCTGCACTACAATGAATCAAAAAGAGCTACAGGTGGTGGTCACTCACACTACACAACTTCAAAGACGCAATGGAAAAGTGTAGCTAGTTCCAATGTCCCAGTCCCCATCCTTAATATTGTCAAGTTAACCCTTTAGTAAAGGAAACTAAAGGAGCATTGTCTTTGCTTGACATTTGATGAAAAAGGCCACATTCGGCAACCTATTATGAGTAGAACATCCATGCATAATTTAACAAGAGTCTCAAAAACATAATATCAACCTAAACTTACCATACATAATATTAAATTCAGACTTAAAAAGTGTTTTCCCTCCATTTGACTTAAATAGAAAAATACTGCCAGCAACCTTCATGAACTTCGCGAACAGCATATTGCCAAGTCTTCATTTCCTGCAAATAACAAAAATAAGGTCAAAAACGCCAAACAATAAAACTATGTCAAGTGCCTTATTTGCCATTTTTGAGCTATTAGACTAGCTGGTCCACAATCCTAAATAATCAATTCTAACTATAGCCAAATCATGATTCTGCCTTGGCCATATTCTGCTGCATCAGCAAATGGAACCTACTCACTTGCACAATAATTAGTTACACCCATGCTGCATTTGGTCATGATTCTTTTTTACTCCTTGCATCTTGCATGCAATTTGAAGTTTATCTTTATTTGGGTATTCAACAATGTTCTTTTACCAACCTTCAAACCTTCATACTTGGACAACCGCCAAGGCAACAAAGAAGCACAGTGCAATTTGAAGTTTTTCAACCCCTTGGGAGCTTTATTATAATTTCAAATCTAAGATTATCACTAAATGTCCTTCACCAAGTTATCTAGTAAGAACAATAGGTTTTATGGATCCATAGTTCAGACTGGCATCTCATAAAGCTTTTGTTGAGAAACAGTTTATCTTTTTATTTTTTCTGAAAATCAAATGAAAAAAAAAAAAAAAAAAAAAAATTCAAGTGAAGATAGATTCCATCTGTAGTGTTCAAAATTTATAAGCTTGCATTTTCTAACCAGGAAAAAAAAAAAAAAAAAAAACAAGCATTTGCTGGCCAGAAACGAAGTATTCAAATAAGAGAATAAATCAAAGAATCAAGTAGGTAAGACATGGATCAAACAATAGAATATAAGTATATATAAGCCTATGTGGTGCTGTTTACATTGTAAACATATTAAAAAGTGATATGTGTGATTCCTTGGTGATTCCAATAATTGGGAATTGAATTTTCTTCATATGTTGGAGTCTAATACTCCTACTGTGAGTGGGGACTGTGTTTGGTGGAAATTGAAGAAAAATGGGGATTTTGATATTAATTCTTACTATAACGTGCTAAGAGGGTTTATTTGTGCCATCTTTTCTTGAAAAAGTATTTGGAGGGTTAAGGCCCCTATGCAAATTTCCTTTCATGTTTGGATGGCGATGTGAGGGAAGATATTGATGACACCCTGAGGAGAAGAGGTTTTTAAATTGTGGCCGGGTATTGTTTGTGCTGAAATAGTGGCAAGATAGTGTATCATCTTTTGATTCACGTGAGAGGGTGTATTAGTTGTGGTGTTTTGACTTTAATTAGATCATTTGGAGTTTTTGGGTTTTGCCTAGAAGGGTGCTAGATCTTTTTATTGGATGGATATATTGATTGGGGCATCTGACATTCGGAATTTTTATTTTGAGAGCATCTTAAGATTTTGAAGATATGGTCCCAGTGGGGCACATCTGACATTTAGAATTTAACACCGTTGTGTTTAATGTGGTATTTTGAAGGAGCGTAACAACTGCAAGTTTGAATCAGCACTTAGGTTTGCTTGGAATCAACACCCAGCACTTCAAGAATTTCCAGAACAAAATTCCAACCATCAAAGTCTACCTTAAATCCTTACTAAAGCCATTTTAAATAGGCTTCCAATGAGTACATCAATAAGGAAAGTAATTAAAAAAAAATAACCCCACAAAATCCTTAGTTGGATAAAGATTTTACATAGGTGAAATTCCAAAATTCGAGGTTTCAAATTAACAATATTCTTGGTGCATCATGGTGCCTGCACCACTGGAACATAAAAGTAGTAAGAGAATATAAATCAGCAATAGCTAGTTAAAGGGTTCTGAAGATGACAACCAAAACATAAATAACAACTAAAGTGGCTTAGTGGCTGCGGTATATCACGAATTTGATCGAGAATAAGTTTTGAAAACTGGTAGTTTTTGAGTTAAGCCTAAATTCATCAAAATCCAAAAGCAAATAGGACAAAGTAGATCTTCCAAATAAAATGTATACAAGGTTTCAAATACATCCTAACTATGAGTCCAAGCACAATAAGTTCCCAAAGCATGATAACAGCTCTTTTAAAGACGGTAGTTTTCAAGTAATCATACAAATAACAGAGAAGATGCACACATGCTAAAAGGTTGAAGCTACAAATCTAGACAAGTCAAGCAGGAGCAATAGCACAATAGGTTAAAAGACGTGTATTATTAGAGAGTAGATCCTTTTCAAACATTCCTCTCCAACTAAGTTAATTCAGCACTGTAACCTCATGAATGCATCAAGCAAATTAATACAAAAAAGAAATTGCAAATGTAAAACATTATCGTGCTTTTTCTAGCTAATGCATGACTTAGGAGCAGTTTCAAAGGCTTATTTGATGGAGCATAGAAAAAGAAATTACCTTGCTTAGAGATAGAGATGGGCTTTACCCTAATAGATGTGACCTCTACAAATCCAATTCCCCTCCATACTTTAGCTTGAAAGGTTTCAACAGTAGCAGTAGAAGCATCCTCAGCCTTGAAGGTAATATAATACATGAGGCCGGCAACGCACTGCACATTTGCCTTCACCACCTCCTTGAACGTAAAGTTCTTCTTCTACGAGAAATTGTCCCAGACACAATAAAGCCAACAGCAATAACAATAATAATAACAATAATAATAATAAAGGTAACTAATCAAGGGGTTTGATTATGAAAAGACCTCATCAGTGTTGTACTTGTGGATTGCTTCCATAGAATATTCACCAAGTTTTTTCTTATGAGCATCATTAATGACCCCCTCGAATCCCATCGGCTCAATTCTACCGCATGCGAAAGAGTGGCGAAAGTCGCCAACATCAAAGCCCTGAGAATCAGAAACACAAAGTCAAATGAGACAAGAGTCATGGGAGCATCAACTGCACAAACTCACTATGTCCGATGATTGCTTACCCCGCTCTCATTAACCTGTTGATGATACAAAACATATTCTGCTCGGGTCATCTCAGGGAGCTCACCGGGAAAACAATCGTCATCGTCATCGTCATCGTCCAAAGGTAATCCAACTTTCTCGAGATAGGGGGCGTCTTCCTCCTCATGTCTTTCTTCATCTGTCATCTTCTGCTTCTTCTCTTGTGGTTCCTCGTGCTTTTCTTCCAGCCTCGGGACAAGGACTTCAGCAGTAGCAGCCGCCATAGCCATTTCAGATAAGATCAGAAATTTTTATTTTTTATGATGATGAAAAAATTGATGATCTCACACTCACGTGTTGTTTCTTTTAGTCCTATTCTCAGTTCTATTTACTTTACACTTTTACCCTTTGCGGCTTCGGTTCAAAGTTCAAATTCAACCCATTTATTGCAGATGGTATGGGCCGTTTGGCTTTAATTGCAACCCACAAGCCCAAGTCGGCTTTAGTTGAAAGCCCACTAGCCGACCTATAATAATGTTTTTAACACCGAATACAGATAGACTCTGAATTTCCAATTATTCAATGTATGGAGACATTGTCGTACAAAGCTGGATGTTTGGAATAGGAGTGTATTCGGACATGTAGGGAGCAAAATTTCCAATTATTCAATTTGTTGGAGATGCAGGTTGCTATACCACAAAATATTGTTTCAATGAGGGAGGTTCCGGTTGAGCAGATATTGTTCTAGAAATTTATTTTAGGATGATCAGTAAGAAATTTAAATTATACAAAATCTAATAAAAAGATAATTTGAATATTTGCTATAATTATGAATTGAGTTACTAGAGAGAGCAAAATTGTTGTGTATGCAAAGTCAAAAAATTATCAATTCATCATCACCATAAAAAAGAACTGACAATATTTTTAGGGAAAAATGAGAAATTATTTTATTGAATAAGTTGAACGAACTACAAATTTGAATATTTAGTGATTTTTATCTTTTTGTTCTATAATAGACTTTTTGTTAAATAATTTGATCACTTGATGTTATTTGGTCTTATCTTATTTTTGTTAAGTTTATGTTTGTTGTTATTTAGGCTAACATTTATTGTTGTTATTTAAGTCTTTTCTTTTTAATTTTATAAAAAGGATTAAGGATTTTTTTTTGGGGGGGGGGGGGGGGGGAATTAATTTTAGAGTAATGCTACATCCACAACACTTCTACAGTTAATCTGCAAAAAGTTGTTATTAGTGAGTAAAAAAATAATATCATTATTGGGCCCAAAATAGAATTAGTAACAGTTTATCACATTGAATTTGTTGTAAAATATTGTGAATGTAGCATTATTTTTATTTTTGTTGAACTCAACTTCTTGTAATTCTCAAGTCAGGTTGTTTAACATTTTTATTGGAGTGGTCACAATAGGTTAGTTTAACATACAATAATTTTTTGACAAGTGCATATATGCTTTTTTTTTTGGCAAGTCAGAGTGGTCCTATGACTACCACGGCTTGCATGTGGAGCTGCCAGTGTAGGTACACCCTACATTTGTGTGCTTAAAGGACTAGAAAAGGTCCATAAAGATTATCATTTTTAATTGAATATGGATAAAAAGAAAAGTGGTGTTTTTTAATTGGAATGAAGAAAAATCTCCTAAATGAAAATGGTGAAGGTGTGTAACCTAAATAGTTGGGCCGATTAATAAGTGGCATAGTTGTCGATAACATTCAATAAACGATACATATCAAGTGAAAAAAATACTGCATAATAAATATATATTGAACATGTTTGTAAATCGCACGATACATAGATGTATATCGTATTAATCATACTGTAAATTATGTGTCATACTATACAAGCAAAAAGGTATCCTGAATAAAAAATCAGTCATTTGATAGTCAAAATAAACTTTCCCGTATCCTGTGAAAAGTTTGAGTCACAACATCTAAGACATTCACATGCACATTCGAAGAGAGACCCATCGTTGTCTCTCCCTCATTGCATCCCTAGATTTAAATATCTTTTTTTTTTCTTTTTTTTTTTTACCTCAAATTTCATGAACATTGCTAATCACTCAAGCAAACACAAGAAAAAATATTAATATCATGAAGTAATTAAAAACAAACCTAAAGAGTAAGAAATCTACCATCGTCCAAGGGATGGACAGTTACAACAAACATTAAACAAATTTCCCATAAATGACACAAATAATTATTTAACTTGCCAGACAAGCAAAGGCGTAACCGACGGACCAACAAGTAAAAGATCATTGAAATCTCTAACATCCCACCATTTATTGCCAATGGATCCAGAGTCATAAAGAAGGGCATTTAATCCAATAAATAGGGAAAATGACCTATAAAAAAGACACAAAGAACAGACAAAGGTATTAAGGTACACAATAAATACACAAGAGAATTTTAGCCTATATTGATTCTCTGTACGATTGAACTTTCATCTTTCTAACTAGACCATCGGAGACTCTTTATCACACAATACACTAGTGTGCCCCAAGACCACCTATTCTTTTAGCAGGATTCATATTGTTGCTAGCTTCACATTATCCATCTGCATTGGCAAGGAGTGCAACTGAGAAAGACGAATTTGTACTTCATCAGTACCTATATCTTGACAGGGTAAAGGTAAAGCTAAAAGTCTCGTGAATAAAAAATTAAACACAAGAAGTGCAAATAATAGCATCCAAGACTGTTGCTTACACATTTGAATAGAGACCATCCCGTTGTTGATCAACATCTTCATGCATATCATGCTAGACATTAAGCTGTTATATAAATCAAATTTAACTTATTGTTGAAAAAACAAAGAACAAAATATGAAAATAAGAAAAAAGGAAAAAGGGCATAGTGTAGAACTTTATCAAAGTTGCAAAAATATGTTTATATAGGTGTCAGTCATTTCATTTGATAAAAATAGGGGGGGAAATTACCAACTTTGAGGTGTGACTTTTAAGTTTTAAGTAAGCTATGGGATACTTGTTTTGGAAAAATGATTTGTTTGTCTGGTGTACATATATTTTATCTCCTTAGCAAATTATTTGTCCAGAGTTATATATTGTACTATTTACTAACAGGAATGGATTTTTAATTTATCTCAATTTTTATGGCGTTCGGTCCTGATGATAACTCTATTTCAATATTGTTGATGCCAATTTTTGTGATGATGATGTTGATTATAGAAATGATAAGGATTATACAAATATGCAATACCTTAGAAACAATTAGTTACACTGTTTTTGCGTATTTATTGTAAATTTGTAGGATAATTAACTACATTGTTTTTGCGTATTTATTGTAAATTTTTAGAAAATGCTCTTGGTAGGAGTCAAGGCCTTTTGGTAGGAGTCAAGGCCTTTTGATCCATCGGTTATATGGATAATCGCTTGGTAGTGGTAAGGTTTCTAAAGGAATACCAGCTCATCAGGATCCGACCTATGTAGTCCGATGAGTCTATGACCTTATAGGGTACATCCCATGTAGTCTGATGGGTCCATGACCTTATGGGACCCATAGGTGGAGTCTGTAGATCCCGAAGGGCAATAGGTTTTATAGGTCCAAACAAAAATGCCCTCATCAACTACCCCCTACTCTGTCGTTTGTCGGGACAATCAATGGGCTATAGAGTATCTAAAAAGAATCTACTCGTCATTAGTTAGCTGTTCTTGGAGTTTTATTTCTTGGAGGTAAAAATGTCTTTTGAAAAAGGTACTGGACATGTGGCGATTCATGGTTGGTTAATTCAAACAGTCGCATCCCTTCTCTAATTCAAACCAGATATCTTCTCTTGTTGCCCCCTAGCTTTCATTGCTCTCTTTGTTCTTTCATTGGCTCTCTTTGGTTTGAACTCTCTATTGACCTATCTCATATTTGAATTTCTGCATAAGTTCCTCATGCCCTTTTCTATTTATTTTATTTCATTTTGATAAATCCGTCGGTCTTATGCTTAGGAGTGAGTGAGTAGATTATTAGTTTTCATTCGTCGCTCGTACGCAAGAGAATGTCAAAAAGTAGTGAAGCGACAAGTGAACATTTTGTGTCCACCCGCATGGAATTTGGTGATGAAGAGTCTCATTCATCGGGACGTGAGTATACATCTGATAAGCCGTCTATCTCCAAGAAGGAGTCATTGACATATTCTCCTTTGGATGAGGAGGAGGAAACCAATTCGTCGAGACAAATCAACAGAAAAATCATCCTCCCTAGCATATGGTCAATCAATATCTTCCTAGTGAGCATGACGAAGGAGGTTTTTATCAAGCTTAGGCCTCGTTTCCAGATACCCGATGACATTCCCATAAGGAAGGTTGTCAAGGGGGAGAAAGGCCTTCATTGCGGGGTTAAGGTTACCTCTTAGCCATCTCCATCGTCAGTTGGTACATTATTTGGGCAAATCCATCTGTTAGATAACCCCTAACGCCTAGAGGACTTCATAGGTGCCAAGGTGTTATAAGGGTAACTAAGTGGGTCAACCATTCCCTAACACTTGAGGAATTCCTTTACTATTACAAATCGCAAGAGATAGCCTTGTCTTGGGGTTTCTATAACTTTGTGTGTTGTCGAACTACCTTGAGGTTAGTATCTAGGACACTTGACTCCAACCATATGTGGAAAAGTAGATTTTTCTTTGTCCAAGGGATTAACTAGGTGTGCAAACCTGACGAGTAGGACACCATGGGCGATTTTTGTAATCATGCCTGGGGAATTTTGAATAAGTCCAGTAGGTCATTCGTCACTCCTATTGGTGCGTCAGTTTTTAATTTTCATCAAACTAACATGCTCTATGTTATTTTTAGCTAAAGAATTGCCAAAGGTTACCCCTGAACAAGAAGATTTCCTTAGGCGCATGTTGGACATCCCTTTCATGCAAAGCTCCTGGAAGTGGCTCATCACCCTTGATACTCTCCACGCCTACTGTGGTGGTCTCATCCCAATGGATTAGTGTCTTTGTATGATGATAGAGCTATCATCAAGTATGAATGTCATTAGTTGAAACTCTCTAAAAAAAAAAATTGTGTAATGTGATTTACAACTTTGTCTCTAAAACCCTTGCCAATAGACTTAAAAAAAATTTGCCAAAAATTATTAGAGACCCACAAAATTCTTTTCTACATGGAAGATTAATCATGGATAATGTTGTAGTGGCTTTTGAGATGATGCATCATTGTGGACACAGGGGGGGGGAGTCACCACCTAGTTATGTGGTCTAGGAACCATAAATATAGCATCCTTTTGAGGAATGACCTTTTGATTTGACTACCAGAGTATGGGTTCGGAGTTTAGGTACGCTCTTGGGAAGATGTTAGGCACCCAAGATTGCCCAACCCTAAGGTTGGCCTACCATCATTGTGTCTTACGTCTTAACCTTATTAAAAGCATGTTCAACACTTGCATCTATACTCACACACACACACTAACATACATCTAAGCATACAACATGGCATTTTTATCCCAAAACAATGTACTTATCATCCTAAAGCAAGCAAGCCAAACACAAAAGAAACCCTAACATGTGAAACTCTATCATGTATCAAACAAAGCAGCCACCCAAGCACAGCAATAAACATGTCATCATAGCAAGGAAATCATATTATAAACAAGGCGATAGACATAAGTCAAAGGTGATTTCTCCAAGAAGTTTAACTCCACAGATATCTTTGGTGAGTGATCTTATTGATAGTACAAATAAGTGCTAGAATTTAGAATTGATTAGAAGTAAATTCCTCATTTTTGAAGTTGAAATTACAGAAGGGATGCCTCTAAGCAATCGGTTTCCAGATGATAAAAAAATCTAGGGTGTGACTTCCAACAGTTTCTTCACATTAGAAGTAGTGCTTATAAGATTGCTCTAGACCTTAACAAGAGTGACCAAGCTGGTTCTACCTCTAACAAGGGAGGTATGCATTCATTTTTTAGGAAGCTTTGGAAGATTAATGCCCCTCATAAGGTGAGACACAATGCTTGTAGAGCTGTTCAAGATATTCTATCAACAAAAACAAATTTGGTTCATCGTCATGTTCTCCTGGATGATACTTGTGAAGAGTGTGTATTAAAGTTTGAATCTTTGGTTCATTTTTTCTGGGAATGCCCTAAGGCTCAAGAAACATGGTGGTTATTTAATTTCTTTCAGTCTTTACACTTAGTGCACTCTCAAAACTTGGTTGATTTTCTTTGTTGTTACTGGAGGCTTAATGGTTTGGATAGGATGTTGTTATGTCAATAACTATTGCTGAGGTACTTTGGACAAACCGGAATGATGTTTTACATGGTGGCAAAAGAAAAAATGGTTGGCAAGTGTTACATTGGTGTTAGCAGTAATTAAGAGAGTATTAGACTACAATGGAGGTTTCAATGAAGGATCATTAGGTTTTAGAGTCAAAATGGCTTCCCCCGATTGGACCTTCCTATAAGGTTAATGTGGATGGGGCTATGTTTAAGATTAAAAATGAAGCTAGTGTGGGAGTTGTCATTAGAGATCATGAAGAAAACTTTATTGCTAGGTTGAGCAAGAAGTTTCAGTTTCCTTTTAATGCAGTTGAGATTGAAGCTAAAGCCCTTGAAATTGGGTTGGTCTTTGCAAGAGAAATCGGGATTCAAGATCTTGTGTTGGAAAGTGATTCTCTACTTTAGATTTAGGCTCTCTGTGATTCTTCTCCAACTCCGGCCTTTGTTACTCATATGATTTATGGAGGTTAGCTTCTTCTTATAAGTTTCATAGCGTAAGATTTTCTCATGTCCACAAGAAAGGCAATATTCTAGCTAAACAAGCTTTATGTATTGATGATTTCATTGCTTGGATTGAAGAAAATCCTTATTCTATATAACAAGCTCTTCTCCAAGATGTATCTTGATAGGAACAGAGACAGAAATTGATAAAAGACTTCCTTTGGGTGGAAGACAAACCACTATACAACTGAAAATTCCTCCACACATGCCCTAATGCCATTAACGTTTATTTAAAGAGCAACATTCTCCTAAGATAACTAGATATAATTACGAGATAACTACTCAACTAGAGATAAGATACCTAGATAATTAGGACTACTCAAATAAAGATAAGATAACTTGTAGAAAATATAAGAATAAACAATAAGTACTCTTAAAGATTGGGTAACAATGGGACTCTTATGAGACATTTACATGGTACCCCATCAATCCCCCCCCCCCCCCCTCGAATTTAGACCCTGCCCCCAAGGTTTGTCATCACAAGCTGCATCTCCACTGCCTTCTAAGAATGCTTGATGTGGACAAACTACAATGACAAAGGCTTGTGAAGTTGCACAGCGATGTCCTGATGTGAACTTCTCATTGCAATTGAAGCATAGCCTTTTCTCCCTCTACTATTGCATTTCCTTTAAGGCATTTTTTTGGTACTTCCAATTTCGTTTGTTTGACTCATTGGTCTAGGTGTGTTGGTTGGATTGGCACTCTATTCTAACAAGGATGCTTTATTTGTTTATGGCTGATCTACAATGTTTTTTCGTTGTTGTCTATCCACACTCTCATCCCTAATTCTAGCTAACTCACTAGCCTTTGTAAGTGTTTTTGGTTTGAACATATGAATTTTTAAAGCAATATCATCCTTCAAAACACCCATGAATGCTCCCACCAATGCATTTTGAGGCCAAACCATTGACCCGATTAGCACCTCTCTCAAACTTTCGCTGGTAGTCCCCAAGTGTCCCCCTTTGACATATTCGAGACAAAGCCTCATCAAAATCCTTTGCCTCAATTGGCCCAAATTAGACCAGCAACTCCTTTTAGATTTTTTTTTCCTAAGTGATTTCAATCTTCTCCTCGCAATACACCTTCTTCATCCGTTGCCACCATTGGTTCACATCCCTATCCAAATGAAAGGCAGCCAATGTGACTTTACGATCTTCAAATGTCCTTGTAGACACTCGATTTTGCACCCATGATTTAATCAGGGAGAATGACTTGAATAACTAACCATGTACCCTAAAAATCATAATTTCGTCACATGCATCATTTTGTCTTTGCATTACATGCATTAATTCATTCATTGCATATCATAAAAATGATCTTGAGATTCTAACGATTGCAACGGTGTTTCCAGTTTTCAAATCAGACCATTGAATCAAAAGATATCACATGATCAAGTTTGCACAGTCAACATGCATTGTGTCTAGATAGGATCAACCACACATGGTCAATTTAAATTAATTCTAATTGGTTAAACAATTAAAATTAATTAAATAATTCTGTGATTGGTTGATAATTAGTGTTTAAAATAGGGATGCATGCATAGGAATAAAACGGATGATTAGATAGCATTAAAATTGTGGATAATTTGAACTTTATCTTGATTTATTTTAGGGTATTTATCTACAAGATAATTATTCTTAAAAAGCTTGAATTATCCAGAAAAGAGGTTGTTTTCTGATTACCCTTTTTCTTTTCCTTATGCTTCTCTTATTGTGATGATATGTGTTTGTCTATATTTTTAGTTTAGTTGTTTTTCATATCATGAGTTGTTGATTTATTATGTCAAAACATGTTCTTGATTTCTCTCCTTATTGTTATGATCTCTTTCTTTATTCCCATAATTTGCATATGATCAATGATTTTTCTTGAAATTAAAAAACGGATTTGCATCTCATTTAGTTGCAGATATGAATTTTTCTTAAAAATGGATTTGCATCTCATTTAGATGCAGATCTGAATTTTTCTTAAATAAAAACGGATCTACATCTTTCTTAGATGTAGATCAGAATTTTTCTTAATAAAAAACAGATCTGCATCTTTCTTATATGCAAATCTGAATTTTTCTTCAAATAAAATGGATCTGCATCTTGCTTAGATGCAGATCTGAATTTTTCTTCAAATAAAATAAATCTGCATCTTTCTTAGATGCGGATCTAAATTTTTCTTCAAATAAAACGGATCTGCATTTTTCTTAGATGCAAATCTAAAATTTTCTTCAAATAAAATAGATCTGCATCTTTCTTAGATACAGATCTGAATTTTTCTTCAAAATAAAAGGGATCTGCATGATGCAGATCTAAATTTTTTTCACATCAAAAATGATTTTTATTTTTCTTAAGATACAAATCTGATTTTTCTTAAAACATATGCAGATTTTTGAAATAAAGAAAGAGATCATGAATTGTTGTTTTGTTGTTTGTTTTGTTTGAGTCATGTAACATGAAATTATTTTGTGAATGAGATCCTCTTTATAAAAAAAAATGTCTTTTTCAAATATAGAAACAGATTTTTTCTGTTACATAAAAAACCTTCTTTTTTTTTTTTTTTTATCATCATCAAAATAAATCTGATCTTTTGACAAATCTGTTTCTACTCAAATAGCAGCAGACGCACCCCAAATCAGCAAAGCACAACCCTGCAGCACCTCATCATGCAACAACCAAACACAATAATACACGGTCTCATAAGTTAAACTACTTTAATTAGATACAACAGCAAAACATTTTCATTACACTAAAGCAAAATAAAGAGGCATAGAAACTAAGTTTCTACTCAAACATTACCAAAGTCTCTACTCAAACATTTTCATTACATTACCAAAGTCTCTACTCAAACACCCCCACAAGTCTCTACAATCACCCGAAACGAAAAAATAAAATTAAGACAGAGCATCCACAAAATACCCAAATCATTCTTTCTCATTCTTTATATTTCTAAAATACCCAAATCATGCTAAAATACCCAAATCATGATATCCACAAAATAAATTTAAGACAAAGCATCCACAAAATAAATAAATAAATAAAAATTACAATCTGTAACCCACTATGTTCAGGACTGAAGAAATTAATTGCCGTAATGAGTTGTTCTTTTTTTCGCACACCCACAAATTTTTTTTAGTACCCGGCAAGAGAACAAATAGATCTTTAGCAAGAACAAAGCATGCAAGATCAAAAAAAAATTTTGATAGGTAAAAAAAAAAAAAAAATCAGATTAGTGTTGATACTTGGTGGTTTTTGGTAGCAAATCGGTGTTGCTAGGTGTTTTGTTGATCAAAACTCTACCTTCAAAACGTATTTCTCAGATTAGATTAGACAAATAAAATTTTAAATAAAAAAAATTTACAGGGGAAGGCCTGCTGAAGAAGATGAAGAAAGAAGAAGAAGATAAAGAAGATTTTCAATGGATGACAAAATAAAAGAGAGACTTACACAGAGGGCAGAGCTGAGAGGGGATGAGAGGCGGTTGAACTGGCTTGCGCAGAGCAAAGGGATGAGAAGAAAATGTGCTGGGCTGTGCGTGATTTGAAGAACTAAAGAAGACACTTGCCCTTTATTGAAGGGCAATTTTGGTAATTCCACTCACCCCAACAGATATATATAAAAGCCAACTCCAACTTTTACAAAATGGACCGCATATGACCCATAACTGAAATGCGCATTTCCTTTGTAATATAAAACACAACTTTTGTCAAAAAGTTGCGTTTTGTTATCACCAAATGCTGAGAAGGGCCTAACTTTTTTTAAAAGCCAACTTTTAGGCTCTAAAAACCTAAACAAATGGGCACTTAGTCGCTCAGGTATAACATGAATTTGATCGAGAATTAAGTTTTGAAAACTAGTAGTTTTTGAGGTTAAGCCTAAATTCATGAAAATCCAAAAGCAAATAAGAGAAAGTAGATCTTCCAAATAAAATGTATACAAGGTTTCAAATACATCCTAACTATGAGTCTAAGCACAATAAGTTCCCAAAGCATGATAACAACTCTTTTAAAAACAGGGTAGTTTTCAAGTAATCATTCAAATAACAAAGGAGATGCACACACGCTAAAAGGTTGAAGCTACAAATCTAGACAAGTCAACCAGGAGCAATTGCACAATAGGTTAAAAGAGGTGTATTATTAGAGAGTAGATCCTTTTCAAGCATTCCTCTCCAACTAAGTTAACTCAGCATTGTAACCTCAAGAATGCATCAAGCAAATTAATACAAAAAAGAAATTGCAAATGTAAAACATTATCATGCTTTTCCTAGCTAATGCATGACTTAGTAGCAGTTTCAAAGGTTTATTTGATGAAGCAGAGAAAAAGAAATTACCTTGCTTAGAGATAGAGATGGGCTTTACTCTAATAGATGTGACCTCTACAAATCCAATTCCCCTCCACACTTTAGCTTGAAAGGTTGCAATACCTTGAAGGTAATATAATACATGAGGCCGGCAATGCATTGCACATTTGCCTTCGCCACCTCCTTGAACTTAAAGTTCTTCTTCTATAAGAAATTGTCAATAATAATAAAGGTAACTAATTAAGGGGTTTGATTATGAAAAGACCTCATCAGTGTTGTACTTGTGGATTGCTTCCATAGAATATTCACCAAGTTCTTTCTTATCAGCATCATCAATGAACCACCCGAATCCCATCGTCTCAATTCTACCGCATGCGAAAGAGTGGGAGAAGTCGTCAACATCAAAGCCCTGCGAATCAGAAAGAGAGACAAATGAGACAAGATTCATGGGAGCATCATCACGCACAAACTCACTATATCCGATGATTGCTTACCCCGCTCTTATCAACCTGTTGATGTTACAAAACATATTCTGCACGGGTCATCTCAGGGAGCTCACCGGGAAAACAATCATCATCGTCACTAAGAAGTTTGTCATCCAAATGTAAGCCAGCTTTCTCGCGATAGGGGACGTCTTCTTTTTCTTCTTGTTTTTCTTCGTCTGTCTTCTTCTGCTTCTTCTCTTGAAGTTTGTCATCCAAAGCTAAGCCAACTTTCTCGCGATGGGGGACGTCTTCTTCCTCTTGTTTTTCTTCATCTGTCATCTTCTGCTTCTTCTCTTGTGGTTCCTCGTGCTTTTTTTTGAGCCTCGGGATAAGGACATCAGTAGTAGCAGCCGCCATCAGAAATTTTTATTTTTTATGATGATTAATAAATAGATGATCTCACACTCAAGTGTTATTTCTTTGAGCCCTATTCTCATTTCTATTTACTTTACATTTTTACCCTTTGCGGCTTCGGTTCAAAGTTAAAACTTAACCCATTTGTTGCATATGGTATGGCTTTAATTGCAAGCCAAAAGCCCAGGTCGGTCAAGTTGAAAGTAAGAAGTCCACTTAATCATTTGTTGCTTGTTTCTCCAAAAAAAAAAAAAAAAATCATTTGTTGCTTGACTTTTAATTTCCAATTATTCAAATGTATGGAACATTGTCGTACAAAGCTGGATATTTTGGAGTAGGAGTTTATTCAGACATGTAGGGAACAATATTGGTAGCTGGCACTGGCCTGGCAGGCTGCATGAAAATTTAGAATGGCTGGAGACGCAGGTTGCTACCCCCACAAAATATCGTTTCAATGAGGGAGACTCGGATTGAACTAAATTATATATATAAAGAAACCCATTTAACTTGAGATGCAATTATATGTAGGGTATATGAGCAGTGCCAAATATAGCTTATTGTTTGTAAATCTTAATGATTATGAGGGTTTATTCTTGAAATACAAAACGATAGAAAGCCATTCTAAACCATTTTAGCTACTTTTTTTTTTTAATCATTTTAGAGATAATTACAACGTGCTATTAATTCTACAACTCAAACATTTTTCTTCCTAAACCCCTAAGCACTTTGTGCATTGGGAGGTGCTAATTTAACTATAAAGCCTTTGGCACTACTTTACTTACCTTGTGCTACATTCATCAAACTATGCATGGTTACCTATTATAATCCGATTCCAAAATCTCAAGATCCATTTATTTTCCTTTTACATCCCATAATTAAATTTTATGCATTGTGTAAGTGGCAACTTTAGTTAGCTATACTACTAAGCTTGATTCTTGACAAATTATGGGAATACATAAATAAATAAATAAAGTGATAGGCTAGGAATATATTGACCTCTTGTGATGAATTAACCAAATAAGTTAATTAATTAATTCAGTTAGCATGTAATAAGCATGGTAGCACAAACAAATCATCAAATAAGTTAATGTGCAGGGAAAAATAAATTAACACAGTAATTTGTTTACGAATGGGAAAAACCAACACGGCAAAAACCCTACTGGGTGATTTTAAGGTCACCACTCTCGAGAATCCACCATTATCACAACAAGTGGTTACAAGTAAAGGAATCTCAGTACCTTATACCAACCTACAGTTGAACCCTTACCCTAATACCCAATTGGACTTGTTCTGTAACGACAATCTCTCCTTTCAATGTACGGCTCCCAATACGTGACTAACCAATTCGATATGCGAATCCCAATACGCAGTTGTAAGGGTAGTTTTTGGACAGTGCCCAGGCCTAAGTAGAAACAAGGATCCTGGGCCCTTTACTTGTTATTTTGGTGGACTGGACTTTATTCACTGCAGCTAAATGGGGGCTGATTCCGAACCAAATTATGCGCAAGTCACATAAAACTCCTCAAGACAAAATGAGATTCCTCCTAAGCAATAAAATACCATTATAAGTGTTTTAGTGTCATAAAATGACCCTTTACTCTTACGAAACAAGTAAAATAATTATTCATAATATTCACAATGAGAAAGAGACTGAAATAGAGTATTTGAGCCTTATATTTTATTGTGTAAACATTTAAAAAAAAATTTCCTTCACTTGGTACCCCGGGCGTACTATCGTGGTACCCAGAATGTTGATTCTCTGAACTACACGATCTTTCTCCATGCTTATTATGCAATTGAGTTTTGTCCTTTCCCTTATCTCTATTGGTCCTACATAAAAACACAATATACAATACACAAATCTTCAAATAATTGTTAGTTTCTTAGATTAGGATATACATTTTAATACATATACATATATGTAAATGAAGTTCATGAGAATGATTCAGCCACGAGGATCCTAGCCCCAATTCTCACAGACTTAGTGCTTTTGCACAAGACTTGTGGGATTTGGAACTCAAGTCCAAGTGGCTTTGCTTGGGCATTGTCTTCCAAGATAGTTAGGTGAGAAGAATGTTGGCTGCAAAGTTCTTCTATTCATCAACAAATGAAAATCACGAAACTCCTTGGTTACAAAACCCTATAGTATACAAACATAGCAACTTCTTGAATAGAAAGATGAACTAGGGCATATGTCTCCGGTTCTCAATATGCTTGTGAAAATTGCATTGAGGTGCATCAGCTATGATGACCCTTAAAACAATCCTTATATATGTTTAGGGTTGTGAGAAAAGAAAGTCTAAACATCTATACACTAATTGGATGAAAATCAGAACTGAAAATATGATTTTCTTAAACCTCGATAGATATCCTATCTGTCGAGCAGCTGTTAAGCATCAGGCTTAAATAGTCTTTTAAACCTCGATAAGTACTAGCTGTTGAGCTAGTTGTTAAGCTTTAAAATCCAGCATTTCTTCACTTGATTCTTGGACAAACTTGCATAGATTTAACACTTGAACTTGAAACTTTATTCCTTAAAGTATTAAACACATCTTAAATCTACCAAATTACAAGTAAAGTGCGTTTTGTCAAAGGATTAGTCAATTCTATATTGACATGTGTTCCTAACATGATTCACATATATCCTAACATAAAGCATCTCACATAAGCCCGGTAAAATGGATAGATCAATCATACAACTACTTGTACTTTAAGGATCTTTAATATCTCATCATCTATCTCAAATTGCATGGGCTTCTTGTCTCTTCCAATCTTGACATACCCACAAAATGCTCCTTTAGGTCTTTAGTAAAGTCTGTGGTATGGGCCCGTCGATACCATATTTTTTCTACCCTCAATTTGTGTGCCAGCCCTTAGAAATTCCAAAAAAAAAATTATTTTTTCACCAGAGAATCTCGAGAACATCTAAACCATCCATGCATAATTTAACAAGAGTCTCAAAAACATAATATCAACCTAAACTTACCATACATAATATTAAATTCAGACTTAAAAAGTGTTTTCCTTACATTTGACTTAAATAGAAAAATACTGCCAGCAACCTTCATGAACTTCGCGAACAACATATTGCCAAGTCTTCATTTCCTGCAAATAACAAAAATAAGGTCAAAAACACCAAACAATAAGACCATGTCAAGTGCCTTATTCACCATTTTTGAGCTATTAGACTAGCTGGTCCACAGTCCTAAATAATCAATTCTAACTATGACCAAATCATGATTCTGCCTAGGCCTAATCTTGCTGCATCAGCAAATGGAACCTACTCACTTGCACAATAATTAGTTGCACCCATGCTGCATTTGGTCATGATTCTTTTTTTCTCCTTGAATCTTGCGTGCAATTTGAAGTTTATCTTTATTTGGGTATTCCGCAATGTTCTTTTACCAACCTTCAAACCTTCATAGTTGGACAACCACCAAGGCAACAAAGAAGCACAGTGCAATTTGAAGTTTTTCAACCCCTTGGGAGCTTTATTATAATTTCAAATCTAAGATTATCACTAAATGTCCATCACCTAGTTATCTAGTAAGAACAATAGGTTTTTTATTATTTTTTCTAAAAATCAAATGAAAAAATCAAGTGAAGTTAGATTCCATCTGTATTGTTCAAAATTTATTAGCTTGCATTTTCTAACCAGAAAAATAAATAAATAAATGCATTTGCTGGCCAGACACAAAGTATTCAGACAAGAGAATAGATCAGATAATCATGTAGGTAAGACATGGATCAAACAATAAAATATAAGTATATGCAAGCCTATGTGGTGTTGTTTACTTTGTAAACATATTAAAAATTGATATGTAAGATTCCTTGGTGATTTCAATTATTGGGAATTGAATTTTCTTCATATGTTGGAGTCTAATACTCCTACTGTGAGTGGGGACTGTGTTTGGTGGAAATTGAAGAAAAATTGGGGTTTTGATATTCATTCTTACTATAATGTGCTAAGAGGGTCTTTTTGTGTCATCTTTCCATGAAAAAGTATTTGGAGGGTTAAGGCCCCCATGCAAGTTTTCTTTCATGTTTGGATGGCGGTGTGAGGGAAGATATTGGTGACAACCTGAGGAGAAGAGGTTTTTAAATTGTGGCCAGGTATTGTATGTGTTGGCGAGATAGTGTATCGTCTTTTGATTCACTGTGAGAGGGTGTATAAGTTGTGGTGTTTTGTCTTTAGATCATTTGGAGTTTTGGGGTTTTGCCTAAAAGGGTGCTAGATCTTTTCTTTGGATGGATGTATTGGTTGGGGCATCTGACATTTGGAATTTTTATTTTGATAGCGTCTTAAGATTTTGAAGATATGGTCCTAGCGGGGCACATTTGACATTTAGAATTTGACACCGTTGTGTTTAATGTGGTATTTCAAAGGAGGGTAACAACTGCACGTTTGAATCAGCAATTAGGTTGGCTTGGAATCAACACCTGGCACTTCAAAAATTTCCCGAACAAAATTCCAACCATCAAAATCTACCTTAAATCTTTACTAAAGCCATTTTAAATAGGCTTCCAATGAGTACATCAATAACGAAAGTAATTTAAAATATATATATATATATATATATATATATATATATATATATATTTACATTGGTGAAATTCCAAAATTCGAGATTTCAAATTAACAATATTCTTGGTGCATCATGGCTCCTGCACCACTGGAACATAAAAGTAGTAACAGAATATAAATCTGCAATAGCTAGTTATAGGGTTCTGAAGATGACAACCAAAACATAAATAACAACTAAAGTGGCTTAGTAGCTCTGGTATAACATGAATTTGATCGAGAATAAGTTTTGAAAACTAGTAGTTTTTGTAAACTCATGAATGCATCAAGCAAATTAATACAAAAAAGAAATTTCAAATGTAAAATATTATCGTGCTTTTTCTAGCTAATGCATGACTTAGGAGCAGTTTCAAAGGCTTATTTGATGGAGCATAGAGAAAGAAATTACCTTGCTTGGAGATAGAGATGGGCTTTACCCTAATAGATGTGACCTCTACAAATCCAATTCCCCTCCATACTTTAGCTTGAAAGGTTTCAATAGTAGCAGTAGAAGCATCCCCAGCCTTGAAAGTAATATAATACATGAGGCCGGCAACGCACTGCACATTTGCCTTCACCACCTCCTTGAACGTAAAGTTCTTCTTCTACAAGAAATTGTCCCAGACACAATAAAGCCAACAGCAATAACAATAATAATAACAATAATAATAAAGGTAACTAATCAAGGGGTTTGATTATGAAAAGACCTCATCAGTGTTGTACTTGAGGATTGCTACCATAGAATATTCAACTAGTTCTTTCTTATCAGCATCATCAATGACCCCGTCGAATCCCATCGGCTCAATTCTACCGCATGCGAAAGAGTGGCGAAAGTCGCCAACATCAAAGCCCTGTGAATCAGAAACACAACAACAAATGAGACAAGAGTCATGGGAGCATCATCAACTGCACAAACTCACTATGTCCAATGATTGCTTACCCCGCTCTCATTAACCTGTTGATGATACAAAACATATTCTGCATGGGTCATCTCAGGGAGCTCACCGGGAAAACAATCGTCATCGTCATCGTCCAAAGGTAAGCCAACTTTCTCGCGATAGGGGGCGTCTTCCTCTTCTTGTCTTTCTTCATCTGTCTTCTTCTGCTTCTTCTCTGGTGGTTCCTCGTGCTTTTCTTCCAGCCTCGGGACAAAGACATCAGCACTAACAGCCGCCATAACCATTTCAGATGAGATCAGAAATTTTTATTTTTTATGATAATGAATAAATAGATGATCTCACACTCACGCGTTTGTTTCTTTTAGCCCTATTCTTATTTCTATCTACTTTACATTTTTACCCTTTGCGGCTTCGGTTCAAGGTTCAAACCCAACCCATTTGGTGCAGAGTATGGGCCGTATGGCTTTAATTGCCAGCCACAAGCCCAAGTCCGCTTTAGTTGAAAGCCCACTAGCCGACCTATAATAATGTTTTTAACCACGAATACAGATAGTAATTAAAAAGTCCACTTAATAATAATTTGTTGCTTGACTCTGAATTTCCAATTTTTTTTTTTTTTTTTTGGTAAAAGGGAATATAATATAAAACTAGCAACAAAACAAGGAGTCAAGGCAACGCCTCTCAGTATACAAGCCTTGGCAATCAGCCAAAATAAAGGGAACCAGGTCCACAGGCGGACTGGTATATAAAACAAAATCTAGCCTTTGAAGGCGACCAACATTTGCTAAATAATCTGCACTTGAATTAGCTTCTCGGTAGATGTGTCTAAAAACAAGCCGTGGAACTTGAGAAGCCAACTGTTTGCAGTCCTCCAAAAGTGATGAAATAACAGAGTTATTCAAACCTGGATTGTTCAAGGCATCCACAAGCGCTTTTGCATCAGATTCTACTATGACATTTGACAGCTTCAGCTGATTGCAAAGAACAAGCCCATCCCTGAGAGCCCAAGCTTCAGCAACAAAACTATTGGCTTTGCCCACTTTCCTGGTGTACCCCGCCACCCAGTTTCCTTGCTCATCTCTGATCAGTCTGCCCCCTCCAGCACTCCCCAATAAGTCATCAAAGGACCCATCAGTGTTTAGTTTTAGCCAACCTGAGGCTGGCTTTTCCCACCTAACCTGTTTTATGATCATACGACGGTTACCTTTTGGGCGATTTATACAAAGGAAATATTCAGTAGCCTCTGTCATGATGAGCTTAGAGAGGTACGGGTTGGTACTCTTATGATTAAAAACTACTTGATTGCGTTGCTTCCAAATTAGCCAAAGCGCAAAAGGGAAAACAATATTCCAAGGAACTCCATCAGCGTTGTGGAAAACCTTGGCCTTAGCATTTGAAGCGAGCCAATCTCTGATTCTTTGGGAATAGAAGGAAAGATTTCCCCCTTGCTGCCCTAGTTGCTGCCATAGAGGCTTTACAAATCTACAATCTCGAAGAGCATGGCTAATTGTTTCAGGTTCAGTGTGACATAGGGGGCAGTCTATAGGGATGTGGAGTCCTCTCTCCACCAAGCAACCCCTCACCCCAATACTATTATGCATGCACTTCCAAATAAACATTTGGATCTTAGGGAGAGTACTTGTTTTCCATATCCATGAGCCTGGAAAGGAATTAGCTTCGGCTGGCTTGGTAGCAAGTCTGTAGGCATCCTTTGAGCTGAATCCACCTTTGGAGGACCCTCTCCAAGCAAGCTTATCAACACTTCTAGCTGCAATTGGGAATGGGACAGCTTGAATACTTTCTTTTATCTCAGGGGGTAAATCAAAAGGAATGGCTGACCATAACCAGCCGTGGGGGGAGATGACATCCTTGACCTTGAGGTTGGAGGCTTCTAGGGGAATAGGGCCGTGAAGAATGGACCTTAGGGGACCCAAGTCCGACCAACTGTCCCTCCAAAAATCGAGTTGACTTTCATGCCCAGGGATCCATTTCATGCCCTCTTTAAACACCTTTTCTCCTTTCTTCAAACTCCTCCAAATTGGAGAGCTTGGCAGCTTGGTTTCATCTCTGGAATTTAAACGCTGTCTAGTCCCATATTTCAACTTAAGCACCTTGGCCCAAAGAGCATCACCCTCCGAGTGGAATCTCCAATTAAGCTTAGCAAGGAGGGCCGTATTCCTGCCTTTTGCTGATTGGAGCCCCAAACCTCCCAAATCCTTAGGTGTGGTGACTTTCTCCCAACCAACCCAATGCATTTTCCTAGAGTTATCAGTAGAAACATTGTATGGAAACATTGTCGTAAAAAGCTGGATGTTTGGAATAGGAGTCTATTCGGACATGTTGGGAACAATATTGGCACGCTGCGTAAAAATTTAGAATGGCTAGAGATGAGTTGTTAAGGAGGGTAAAATTTAATAAAGTGATAATTTGAATATTTGCTGGGTTGAGTTGATAAGAATAGCAAAATTGTTGTGACTACAAAGTCAAAAAGAATATAATTGTCGTCACCATTACAGAGAATTAACAACTACAATATTTTTCTTGTTATCATTTTTTAGGGAAAAATGAGAAATTATTTTATTGAATAAGTTGAACAAGCTACAAATTTGAATATTTAGGGATTTTTATCTTTTTGTTTTATAATAGGCTTTTTGTTGAATAATTTGATCGCTTGATGTTATTTGGTCTTGTCTTATTTTTGTTAAGTTTATATTTGTTATTTGGGCTAACATTTATGGTTGTTATTTAAGTCTTTTCTTTTTAATTTTATAAAAAGGATAAAGGATTTTTTTGGTGGGGGGGGGGGGGGGGGGGAGAAGGGGACATAATTAATTTTGGAGTAATGCTACGTTCACAACATTTTTACAATAAATAAATCTTATGCAAAAAGTTGTTATTAGTGAGTAAAAAAATAATGTCATTATTGGGCCCAAAATAGAATTAGTAACAGTTTATCATATTGGATTTGTTGTAAAAGTATTATAAAAATCTTGTGAATGTAGCATTATTTTTTTATTTTTGTTGAACCCAACTTTTTGTAAGTTAGGTTACTTAACATTTTTAATAGAGTGGTCACAATAGATTAGTTTAACATACAATAATTTTTTGACAAGTGTATATATGCATTTTTTTTTGCAAGTCAAGGTGGTACTATGACTACCATGGCTTGCATGTGAAGCTGCTAGTGTGGGTGGTACACCCTACATTTGTTTGCTCGAAGGACTATTATTTAATTCTCTTAATTTTTTCATTTTTCCTTTTGTAGGTTCTTTAAAGTTGGGTTATTTCAGATTAATTAATATGTTTGCTTAGACATTTATGTTGCTATTTGAAAGGGAAAAAAGGAATAGAAAAGGTTCATAGAGATTATCATTTTTAATTGAATATGGATAAAAACAAAAGTGGTGTTTTTTAATTGGAATGAAGAAAAATCTCCTAAATGAAAATGGTGAAGGTGTATAACCTAAATAGTTGGGACGATTAATAAGTGGCATAGTTGTCAATAACATTCGATACACGATACATAGTTGTCAATAACATTCAGTACACAATACATATCGAGTGAAAAAAAATATTGTATCTTAAATATATGTTGAACATGTTTATAAATCACACGATACATAGATGTATATTGTATTAATCATACCGTAAATTATATGTGTTGTACTATACAAGCAAAAAGGTATCCTGAGTAAAAATTCAGCCATATGATAATCAAAGTAAACTTTCTCATATCTCGTGAAAAGTTTGAGTCACAACATCTAAGACATTCACATGCGCATTCAAAAAGAGATTGTCTCTCCCTCATTGCATCCCAATATTTAATATCTTTTTTTATTTTTTATTTTTACCTCAAATCTCATGAACATTGCTAATCACTCAAGCAAACACAAGAAAAAAAATATATTAATATCATGAAGTAATTAAAAACGTACCTAAAGAGGAAGAAATCTACCATTGTCCAAGGATGGATAGTTACAATGAACATTAAACAAGTTTCCCATAAATGACACGGATAATCAGTTAACATGCCAGACAAGCAAAGGCGTAACCAACGGACCAATGAGTAGAAGATTATTGAAATCTCTAACATCCTGCCATTTATTGCCAATGGATCCAAAGTCATAAAGAAGGGCATTTAATCCCATAAATTGGGAAAATGACCTATAAAAAAGACACAAAGAACAGACAAAGGTATTAAGGTACACAACAAATACACAAGAGAATTTTAGCCTATATTGATTCTCTGGACAATTGGACTTTCATCTTTCTGACTAGACCATTGGAGACTCTTTGTCACACACTACACCGGTGTGCCCCAAGTCCACCTATTCTTTTAGCAGGATTCCTACTGTTGCTAGCTTCACATTATCCATCTGAATTGGCAAGGAGTTCAACTAAGAAAGACAAATTCATACTTCATTAGTAACTCTATCTTGATAGGGTAAAGGTAAAGCTAAAAGTCTCATGAATAAAAATTTAAACATAAGATAAACAATGTAAGCTTTTTCATCTCCCGTGAAAAGTGCGAATAAAAGCATCCAAGACTTGTGCTTGCACATTTGAATAGAGACCATCCCATTGTTTATCAGCATCTTCTTGCATATCATGCGAGACATTAGGCTGTTATATAAATCAAATTTAACTTATTGTTGAAAAAACAAAGAACAAAATATGAAAATAAGAAAAAAGAAAAAAGGGCATAGTGTAGAACTTTATCAAAGTTGCTAAAATATGTTTATATACATGTCAAGTCATTTCATTTGATAAAAATAGGGGGAAAAATTACCGACTTTGAGGTGTGACTTTTAAGTTTTAAGTAAGCTGTGGGATACTTTGTTTTGGAAAAATGATTTGTTTGTCTGGTGTGTATATATATATTTTATCTCCTTGGCAAATTATTTGTTCAGAGTTATATATTGTACTATTTACTAACGGGAATGGATATTTTAATTTATCTCAATTTTTATGGCATTCAGTCTTGATGATAACTCTATTTCAATATTGTTGATGCCAATTTTTGTGATGATGATGTTGATTATAGTAATGATAAGGATTATACAAATATGCAATACCTTAAAAACAATTAGTTACACTATAACTTAATGGTATTGTAAATTTGTAGAATAATTGACTACATTGTTTTTGCGTGTTTATTGTAAGTAAAAATATGATGTTAGTAAGAATTTGCCACATCAGCAGTTTGTAAAAATGTTGTAAAATAGTTTGTCTATAGCATTACTCAATTGATTTTTAGGAATAGTCTTCATAAATTAGATGTTTATGGTATTAGTTAAATTTACATTAAATTAAATGAATTAAATAGAATAGGTTCTTTTATTAGAATATATATGTATATATATGAGACGTTTATGGTAATATATATTTATTATTAATTTTCTTTATCTAATGAAACTTAATTAGATGAGAATTTGACTAAATTAGATATGTCACATATGAAGACATGACACAAAAGGAAACTTGACTTTTCAAATGAAAAATTTGTATTAGAAAAATTAAAAACTCAGTGAAGCAAAAAAATTGAATTAGCATATACAATTATTACACTCCTATTGATAAGTATAAATTAATGAATTTATATTTGACTTGTATGTTGCAAAATTCCTAATTACTCATGGATAACCAAATTCAAAATGGGATTCAAATTTAGAATCAAGGTTTAATGAGGGAAAACATAACTCAAATGGAAACGTTAATTTTCATAAGGTTTGCATTAGGAAAATTCCAATACTAGACGGTTATGGTTGACAAAGAATTTTAATTAAATATTGTTTTTTTTTTTGAGAAAGAATTAAATATTGTAAGTTAAGAAAGAAATCTATATTAGGAATAATTCTTTTTTGAATATTATATTGGGAATATAAGTATATAATATCATAATTTTAGGCATAATCATAATAAGTGAAATTCATTAAAAGTAAGAAAATAGAAATATGGAATAATTCCAAAACCTTCCTTACGTCTTCCCAAGCTTTCAAAACCTACCTATTTTGTTTGAACTTAAAAAAAAAAAAAAAAAAAAAAAAAAAAAAAAAAAAAAAAAAACCCTCTAGTCATCTTCTTCTTTTACATTAATTTGAACGAGAAAAAAAAAAAGGATGGCAAGCAAAATATCTTCAAGGCTTAGGAAACGTGGTAACTCTTTTCTTTTTCTTCTCCCTCTCTATTTTTTTTTTAGTTTTTTTTAGTTACTTTTGTTTTCTTTTAAGGTGTATCTCAATAGTTAATCAGTCTAAGAAGACTCTATAATTTAGGAAATCACGTCTATTATCCTCAGACACACATTCATTGTTCATTTAAATTTCAACATGTATTTTTTCTTCCTCACAACACTACAAGACAAAACACACACAACAAAAAGGTTGAAGAGAGAGAGAGAGAGAGAGAGAGAGAGAGAGAGAGAGAGAGAGCAAATCAATGTCGACACTAAGCGTTCCTCTAGTTCCAACCTCCCCAACAGACAACGCTATTGCACTTTACCGTGCTTTCAAGGGTACTACTCTCTCTCTCTCTCTCTCTCTCTCTCTCTTCAACCTTTTTGTTGTGTGTGTTTTGTCTTGTAGTGTTGTGAGGAAGAAAAAACACATGTTGAAATTTAAATGAACAATGAATTCCATAACACATATAGATTGCTTCACTCTCGTGGGCCTTTCACTTCATTCCTATCAATAAAATTGGTTCAAAATGACTGATTCTACTTTTTGGGTTTTTGTTTTACTGTTTTCGTTGTATGTCATATCATACGTGTCATCTGATGTCTCCCTCAACCAATTTACCAAAAATAAAAATCAATTAATTAAAATTTGGAGACTTTTTTAAATTTTATTTGGTGGTCTCTTTTTTTCACTTCGAGGCCTTGATTTTCTTTGACAAAAAATTATTTTTTATTTATTGATTAATATTTAGGGCCTAATTAATATTTTCACAAGTAAATAAATATTTCTATTGGTTAAAATTTGGAAACCTTAAGCGGCTTCCTCACTTGCCTTAAAATTGCATAAGGCTGAACCATGCAAATGCAGAATAATTTTTTTTTTTTTAATTAAAGATTTTTGCAATCTCGTGCACTACTTTATTGATACTTGCTCCTTTGATATCATCTTCAAGGGTCGAAGGCTCAAGTCATAGGAAATACAAAATGAGATGTCTAGTTACATAATAGATAGTCAAATGACTCAAATCTATTGGTCTAACTCATAAAAACACAAAATTATATAAATTTTTTATAGATAATTAAAATTAAAAAAAAAAAATTAAGTCCCAAATTCATTTTCTACCAATATAATTTTTTGGACTAATTGTAACTTACCCACCTGTAATTTGACCAAAATTTAAGTTACCTACTTGTGGTTTGAAATTTGGCACTTTACCCACCCAAGGTTAACTTAGTTAGTTAGAATTTCATAACCTACTTCTATAAAAAATAGGTTTAAATATGTAATTTTGCTTCCTTTCTATGTCTCTTTCCTCCCAAAACATAAAAGAACAAGGAAAACGAAATCAAAAGGTGAGAGTTCCATAAAAATTAAGAAGTGGGGCAATGTTTTTTCTTAATTTTTACAAAACCCTCACTTTTTGGTATTGTTTTCCCTTTTTTTTTTTTAATATATTTTTTATGCTTTCGGAGAGAGACTTATAATGAGAGCAAAAATACATATTTAGCCCCATTTTTAACATAAGTGAGCTAACTAAGCTAACTTAAAGTAAATAAAGTACCAAATTTCAAATCACAGATAGGCAATTTAAACTTTAGCCAAACAACAAGTGAGTTAGTTGTAATTAGCCCTAATTTCTTCATTCACCAATACAACAAGAAATTAAACTCCGATTTAACATATCACAAATCATTAAATAAAAATCCAAGAATTTTAAATTTAGCAAAAATATTCAAATTCAAATAGAATCGAATATAAAATCCAAATGTAATATGATAAATTTCATCAACAAAAGTGTTCCAAAACAAGAATTCGCAAACACGTTGCATTTGCTTTCATCTACCATGCATGATGTCCCTATTAGTTGGGCAAACACCACAATGCAGCCCATTTTGCCAATATCTTAGCAAATCAACCACAAAGTGAAACAAACAAGCCCTTTCACCATAAATGGACAAAAATAATGAAAGTGTCACAATCAATCAAGTAGATAAAAGCAATAGTAAGAGACCGTCATCTAGAGTTTGAGATTGCAATGATGTACCTCAAATCAGTGGGAGCCCACTTGAAACATCTTTCCCCTAAATTGGGGGGTTGTACAATGAAGTTGTCACTTATTTTTATTTAAAAAAAAAAAAAAAAAAAAAAACCCTAACCTAAACATTGAGTTGAAAACCTAGATTTCTTTGAATAATTGAAAATAATTACATTTGATATAAATTACAAAGCTTTGAGTCCTAATTACATTCTAAATAAAGTAAGACTTTGAATCCTAGCAACAATCTATCAAAATGAAAATTATATTGAACAAGTCATACTAATCTAAAACCCTAGACCTAGGTTTTGGTGACTAACTTACAAGGTAGGAATGTGTTTGTGTGTGTGTGTGTTTTATAGGAATGTGTTGAGCACTCATATTGCCCAGTAAAAACCGGTCTTCTAGACTAGTAGTGGCCAATTACATATATGGAAAACATTCACATCATAAATAGCAACCACCATTTGAAATTGAATTGGAAACTAGATTGAAATTGAAGATGTAATTGAACATGTGTAGGCATTTTCTAATTTCATGTCATGCATTGTTATTGGTTTAAATTATTAGATCTGAAATTAAATTTGAGACAAATAAATTTATAGATCTGAATTGAAATAGGTTTTAAAAACAATATTTAGTTTTGGAAAAGAACTTTGACTTTGAAAAAGGATTTACGTATGCAACAAGATATTAATTTTGAAAATACGTTTGATTTTGAACTATTTTTCATTCTTGATAATGAGTAGTTCTAAAAGAGATACTTGAATTCAAAATAGAAAATTGTTTTAGAAACTAGCTAGTGTAGAAAATTATTCCGAACACGGTGTAGAATTTTAATGCAAAAAATAGTGCAGAAAATTAATGCAATGCAAAATTTTAGTGCAATAAAATAACGTAGACAGGTAGTGTAGAGAATGGGCTTAGAACAGAAAGTTAATCTTTGAAACATAGATAATTTTGAAAAACAAATCGAGGTTCATTTAAAATTAAAAAAAAAAAAAAGGATCTATGAACTAAAATCTAATAAACAAATTAATCCTAGATCACAACATTTTGCTATTCAAGATCAGATCTAATAAAAATCAACATGCATGTTCATAATAAAAATCCTATCTATAGAATAATATCATCACATAAAGGATTTAAACTAGCATGTTAGAGAATTGGCATCAAGTGTGTCAAAACACACCTTTTTTGCAACATGTTACATCACCAATCTACTAACTATGAACAAAAACAAATATTGACTTGAGAATTCCAATGGGAACAATATATACATGCAGAAAAGTAAAGCTTTAAGCAGAAAATGGGATTTCAATTTAAGAATTAAGAAAATGTGGGATGTGAATTAACACTAGACTAAGGAAGACTAGGGTGTAAAAAACAATCATCTTAATGCTCGAAGAAAAGAACCCTAACAACTAGGAGGAATCAAGAGAAATTTCTACTAAGAAGCTCAACTATGGAAGAATTGGTTTCAACATAGTCTTTAAAGGGTCTAAGAGGCTAGGGGGGAGGGTCCCTTGGATGGGGGGTAGTGAATAACTTAATTTTCAAGGTAGGACTGCTTAGAAAGTTAGCACAAGCTGAGTGGCCGAGTTATCTCAAAAATTTTGAGATTTTGGATAAATATGGACCTAAAAATTCTGTCTTAAAAAAAAAAAAAAAAAAAAAAAAGACAAAAGATTTATTCTACGATTTTATGATCAAACCATTTCGTTAGTGACTTTTATCAACGATTTGACATCCTCTCTTTAAAACGAAGATTTCATTATAATATTTAGTTACTGTCACTTTGATGCACCCTTAAGCAAGGATCTGGGGGTGTCCTGCTGAGATGTGAGCTGCACTACAATGAATCAAAAAGAGCTACAGGTGGTGGTCACTCTCACTAAAAACTTCAAAGACGCAATGGAAAAGTGTAGCTAGTTCCAATGTCCCAATCCCCATCCTTAATATTGTCAAGTTAACCCTTTAGTAAAGGAAACTAAAGGAGCATTGTCTTTGCTTGACATTTGATGAAAAAGGCCACATTCGGCAACCTATTATGAGTAGAACATCCATGCATAATTTAACAAGAGTCTCAAAAACATAATATCAACCTAAACTTACCATACATAATATTAAATTCAGACTTAAAAAGTGTTTTCCCTCCATTTGACTTAAATAGAAAAATACAGCGAGCAACCTTCATGAACTTCGCGAACAGCATATTGCCAAGTCTTCATTTCCTGCAAATAACAAAAATAAGGTCAAAAACACCAAACAATAAAACTATGTCAAGTGCCTTATTTGCCATTTTTGAGCTATTAGACTAGCTGGTCCACAGTCCTAAATAATCAATTCTAACTATAGCCAAATCATGATTCTGCCTTGGCCATATTCTGCTGCATCAGCAAATGGAACCTACTCACTTGCACAATAATTAGTTACACCCATGCTGCATTTGGTCATGATTCTTTTTTACTCCTTGCATCTTGCATGCAATTTGAAGTTTATCTTTATTTGGGTATTCAGCAATGTTCTTTTACCAACCTTCAAACCTTCATACTTGGACAACCGCCAAGGCAACAAAGAAGCACAGTGCAATTTGAAGTTTTTCAACCCCTTGGGAGATTTATTACAATTTCAAATCTAAGATTATCACCAAATGTCCTTCACCAAGTTATCTAGTAAGAACAATAGGTTTTATGGATCCATAGTTCAGACTGGCATCTCATAAAGCTTTTGTTGAGAAACAGTTTATCTTTTTATTTTTTCTGAAAATCAAATGAAAAAAAAAAAATCAAGTGAAAATAGATTCCATCTGTAGTGTTCAAAATTTATAAGCTTGCATTTTCTAACCAGGAATTAAAAAAAAAAAAAAAAAAAAAAGCATTTGCTGGCCAGAAACGAAGTATTCAAACAAGAGAATAAATCAAAGAATCAAGTAAGTAAGACGTGGATCAAACAATAGAATATAAGTATATGTAAGCCTATGTGGTGCTGTTTACATTGTAAACATATTAAAAAGTGATATGTGTGATTCCTTGGTGATTCCAATAATTGGGAATTGAATTTTCTTCATATGTTGGAGTCTTATACTCCTACTGTGAGTGGGGACTGTGTTTGGTGGAAATTGAAGAAAAATGGGGGTTTTGATATTAATTCTTACTATAACGTGCTAAGAGGGTTTATTTGTGTCATCTTTCCTTGAAAAGGTATTTGGAGGGTTAAGGCCCCCATGCAAATTTCCTTTCATGTTTGGATGGCGATGTGAGGGAAGATATTGATGACAACTTGAGGAGAAGAGGTTTTTAAATTGTGGCCAGGTATTGTTTGTGCTGAAATAGTGGCAAGATAGTGTATCATCTTTTGATTCACGTGAGAGGGTGTATTAGTTGTGGTGTTTTGACTTTAATTAGATCATTTGGAGTTTTTGGGTTTTGTCTAGAAGGGTGCTAGATCTTTTTATTGGATGGATATATTGATTGGGGCATCTGACATTCGGAATTTTTATTTTGAGAGCATCTTAAGATTTTGAAGATATGGTCCCAGTGGGGCACATCTGACATTTAGAATTTAACACCGCTGTGTTTAATAGTATTTCGAAGGAGTGTAACAACTGCACGTTTGAATCAGCACTTAGGTTTGCTTGGAATCAACACCCAGCACTTCAAGAATTTCCAGAACAAAATTCCAACCATCAAAGTCTACCTTAAATCCTTACTAAAGCCATTTCAAATAGGCTTCCAATGAGTACATCAATAAGGAAAGTAATTAAAAAAAATAACCCCACAAAATCCTTAGTTGGATAAAGATTTTACATCGGTGAAATTCAAAAATTTGAGGTTTCAAATTAACAATATTCTTGGTGCATCATGGTGCCTGCACCACTGGAACATAAAAGTAGTAAGAGAATATAAATCAGCAATAGCTAGTTAAAGGGTTCTGAAGATGACAACCAAAACGTTAATAACAACTAAAGTGGCTTAGTGGCTGCGGTATATCACGAATTTGATCGAGAATAAGTTTTGAAAACTGGTAGTTTTTGAGGTTAAGCCTAAGTTCATCAAAATCCAAAAGCAAATAGGAGAAGTAGATCTTCCAAATAAAATGTATACAGGGTTTCAAATACATCCTAACTATGAGTCCAAGCACAATAAGTTCCCAAAGCATGATAACAGCTCTTTTAAAGACAGGGTAGTTTTCAAGTAATCATACAAATAACAGAAAAGATGCACACATGCTAAAAGGTTGAAGCTGCAAATCTAGACAAGTCAAGCAGGAGCAATAGCACAATAGGTTAAAAGACGTGTATTATTAGAGAGTAGATCCTTTTCAAACATTCCTCTCCAACTAAGTTAATTCAGCACTGTAACCTCATGAATGCATCAAGCAAATTAATACAAAAAGGAAATTGCAAATGTAAAATATTATCGTGCTTTTTCTAGCTAATGCATGACTTAGGAGCAGTTTCAAAGGCTTATTTGATGGAGCATAGAAAAAGAAATTACCTTGCTTGGAGATAGAGATGGGCTTTACCCTAATAGATGTGACCTCTACAAATCCAATTCCCCTCCATACTTTAGCTTGAAAGGTTTCAATAGTAGCAGTAGAAGCATCCTCAGCCTTGAAAGTAATATAATACATGAGGCCGGCAACGCACTGCACATTTGCCTTCACCACCTCTTTGAACGTAAAGTTCTTCTTCTACAAGAAATTGTCCCAGACACAATAAAGCCAACAGCAATAACAATAATAATAACAATAATAATAAAGGTAACTAATCAAGGGGTTTGATTATGAAAAGACCTCATCAGTGTTGTACTTGTGGATTGCATTCATAGAATATTCACCAAGTTTTTTCTTGTCAGCATCTTCAATGACCCCCTCAAATCCCATCGTCTCAATTCTACCGCATGCGAAAGAGTGGGAGAAGTCGTCAACATCAAAGCCCTGCGAATCAGAAAGAGAGATAAATGAGACAAGGGTGGGAGCATCATCACGAACAAACTCACTATATACGATGATTGCTTACCCCGCTCTCATAAACCTGTCGATGATACAAAGCCAATTCTGCACGGGTCATCTCAGGGAGCTCACCAGGAAAACAATCGTCATCGTCATCGTCACTAAGAGAGGGGACGTCTTGTTTTTCTTCATCTGTCTTCTTCTGCTTCTTCTCTTGAAGTTCGTCATCCAAAGGTAAGCTAACTTTCTCGCGATAGGGGGCGTCTTCCTCCTCTTGTCTTTCTTCATCTGTCATCTTCTGCTTCTTCTCTTGTGGTTCCTCGTGTTTTTCTTCCAGCCTCGGGACAAGGACATCAGCAGTAGCAGCCGCCATAGCCATTTCAGATGAGATCAGAAATTTTTATTTTTTATGATGATGAATAAATAGATGATCTCACACTCACGTGTTGTTTCTTTTAGCCCTATTCTCGGTTCTATTTACTTTACACTTTTACCCTTTGCGGCTTCGGTTCAAAGTTCAAATTCAACCCATTTGTTGCAGATGGTATGGGCCGTATGGCTTTAATTGCAACCCACAAGCCCAAGTCGGCTTTAGTTGAAAGCCCACTAGCCGACCTATAATAATGTTTTTAACACCGAATACAGATAGACTCTGAATTTCCAATTATTCAATGTATGGAGACATTGTCGTACAAAGCTGGATGTTTGGAATAGGAGTGTATTCGGACATGTAGGGAACAAAATTTCCAATTATTCAATTTGTTGGAGATGCAGGTTGCTATACCACAAAATATTGTTTCAATGAGGGAGGTTCCGGTTGAGCAGATATTGTTCTAGAAATTTATTTTAGGATGATCAGTAAGAAATTTAAATTATACAAAATCTGATAAAACGATAATTTGAATATTTGCTATAATTATAAGTTGAGTTACTAGGAAGAGCAAAATTGTTGCGTTTGCAAAGTCAAAAAGAATATAATTATCAATTTATCACCATAAAAAAGAATTGACAATATTTTTAGGGAAAAATGAGAAATTATTTTATTGAATAAGTTGAACGAACTACAAATTTGAATATTTAGTGATTTTTATCTTTTTGTTCTATAATAGAATTTTTGTTAAATAATTTGATCACTTGATGTTAGTTGGTCTTGTCTTATTTTTTTTAAGTTTATGTTTGTTGTTATTTGGGCTAACATTTATTGTTGTTATTTAAGTATTTTCTTTTTAATTTTATAAAAAGGATTAAGGATTTTTTTTTTGGGGGGGGGGGGGGGGGGGGAATTAATTTTAGAGTAATGCTACGTCTACAACACTTTTACAGTTAATCTGCAAAAAGTTGTTATTAGTAAGTAAAAAAATAATATCACTATTGGGCCCAAAATAGAATTAGTAACAATTTATCACATTGGATTTGTTGTAAAAGTATTGTGAAAATATTGTGAATATAACATTATTTTTATTTTTGTTGAACTCAACTTTTTGTAATTCTCAAGTCAGGTTTAACATTTTTATTGGAGCGGTCACAATAGGTTAGTTTAACATACAATAATTTTTTGACAAGTGCATATATGCTTTTTTTTTTTTTTTTTTTTTGCAAGTCAAAGTGGTCCTATGACTACCATGGCTTGCATGTAGAGCCGCCAGTGTGGGTACACCCTACATTTGTGTGCTTAAAGGACTATTATTTTTTAATTTAATTTTTTCATTTTTCCTTTTGCAGATTCTTTGAAGTTGGGTTATTTCAGATTAATTAATATGTTCACTTCGACATTTATGTTGCTATTTGAAAGAGAAAAAAGGAATATAAAGGTTCATAAAGATTATCATTTTTAATTGAATATGGATAAAAACAAAAGTGGTGTTTTTTAATTGGAATGAAGAAAAATCTCCTAAATGAAAATGGTGAAGGTGTGTAACCTAAATAGTTGGGTCGATTAATAAGTGGCATAGTTGTCGATAACATTCAATACACAATACATATCAAGTGAAAAAAATATTGTATAATAAATATATATTGAACATGTTTATAAATCGCACAATACATAGATGTATATCGTATTAATCATACTATAAATTATATGTGTCATACTATACAAGCAAAAAGGTATCCTGAGTAAAAAATCAGTCATATGATAATCAACTTAAGATCATTGCTAATCACTCAAGCAAACACAAGAAAAAAATATTAATATCATGAAGTAATTAAAAATGAACCTGAAGAGGAAGAAATCTACCGTCGTCTAGGGGATGGACAATTACAACAAACATTAAACAAGTTTCCCATAAATGACACGGATAATTAGTTAACATGCCAAACAAGCGAAGGCGTAACCGACGGACCAACAAGTAGAAGATCATTGAAATCTCTAACATCCCACCATTTATTGCCAGTGGATCCAGAGTCATAAAGAAGGGCATTTAATCCAATAAATAGGGAAAATGACCTATAAAAAAGACACAAAGAACAGACAAAGGTATTAAGGTACACAACAAATACACAAGAGAATTTTAGCCTATATTGATTCTCTGTACGATTGAACTTTCATCTTTCTAACTAGACCATCGGAGACTCTTTATCACACACTACACTAGTGTGCCCCAAGTCCATCTATTCTTTTAGCAGGATTCATACTGTTGCTAGCTTCACATTATCCATCTGCATTGGCAAGGAGTTCAACTGAGAAAGACGAATTCTCACTTCATCGGTACCTATATCTTGACAGGGTAAAGGTAAAGCTAAAAGTCTCGTGAATAAAAAAATTAAACACAAGAAGTGCAAATAATAGCATCCAAGACTGTTGCTTACACATTTGAATAGAGACCATCCCGTTGTTGATCAACATCTTCATGCATATCATGCGAGACATTAGGCTGTTATATAAATCAAATTTAACTTATTGTTGAAAAAACAAAGAACAAAATATGAAAATAAGAAGAAAGGAAAAAGGGCATAGTGTAGAACTTTATCAAAGTTGCAAAAATATGTTTATATATGTGTCAGTCATTTCATTTGATAAAAATAGGGGGGAAAATTACCAACTTTGAGGTGTGACTTTTAAGTTTTAAGTAAGCTATGGGATACTTGTTTGGGAAAAATGATTTTTTTGTCTGGTGTATATATATTTTATCTCCTTTGCAAATTATTTGTCCAGAGTTATATATTGTACTATTTACTAACAGGAATAGATTTTTAATTTATCTCAATTTTTATGGCGTTCGGTCTTGATGATAACTCTATTTCAATATTGTTGATGCCAATTTTTGTGATGATGATGTTGATTATAGAAATGATAAGGATTATACAAATATGCAATACCTTAAAAACAATTAGTTGCACTATAGCTTAATGGTATTGTAAATTTGTAGGATAATTGACTACATTATTTTTGCGTATTTATTGCAAATTTTTAGAAAATGCTCTTAGATTAGGGTTTATCACACATCACACACATATTTACCATGTCTTTTTTATTTCAATTATTTTGATCTATCTTTGCATGCTTAGTGATGATGCACAAAAATTATTAGTGAGCTGATTGTCCACGAGTGCTCCAATGGGATACATGAGGAACAAGAAAACCAAGAACTCATAGAAAGCACTGGTGGGATGCTAGCCAAAGACTCTCTGAAGGTTAAGTCAATGAAGAAAAGATCACTACGAACTCAACAGTGTGAGAGCTAGGAATTTTTTGCGTACCTTTGGTATGAGGAGGCTTAGTGCTTTTATAATGGCAGAGGAACAACCAAGATCCCATGAACATTGGATTTTTCCCCGTGTGGAAGATATGGAGTTAATGCTTAGAGATCCTAGTGCCTTTCTTCTCATATTGGGAAGACATAAACGTGTGAATAGGGTCTTTGAGCATAGCGTGCAAGTTATTTCCATGTAGGGATTTATGAGTGGTGAGCACACAAAGGCTTGTGGAGCCCACAGATCAACCATCAGGCTCATGTCTTCATCTGACGGTTTTTGCTTACCCCATTTGTGGGGTTTGTCATTGCTCATTGGCATGGTTCTACCTCTATCCATTGGTAGGAGTCAAAGCTTTTTGATCCATCGGTTATATGGATAATCACTTGGTAGTGGTAGGGTTTCTAAAGGAAGACCGGCTCATCGGGATCCGACCTATGTAGTCTGACGAGTCTATGACCTTATAGGGTATATCCCATGTAGTCTGACGGGTCCATGACCTTATGGGACCCATAGGTGGAGTTTGTAGATCCCAAAGGGCAATAGGTTTTAGAGGTCCAAACAAAAATGCCCTCATCAACTACCCCCTACTCTGTCGTTTGTCGGGACATTCGATGGGCTACAGAGTATCTAAAAAGAATCTTCTCGTCATTAATTAGCTGTTCTTGGAGTTTTATTTCTTGGAGGTAAAAATGTCTTTTGAAAAAGGTACAAGACATGTGGCGATTCATGGTTGGTTAATTCAAACAGTTGCGTCCCTTCTCTTGTTCAAACCAGAGATCTTCTCTTGTTGTCCCTAGCTTTCATTGCTCTCTTTGTTCTTTCATTGGCTCTCTTTGGTTTGAACTCTCTATTGACCTATCTCATATTCGAATTTCTACATAAGTTCCTCGCCCCCTTTTCTATTTATTTTATATCATTTTGATAAATCCATCGGTCTTATGCTTAGGAGTGAGTGAGTAGATTATTAGTTTTCATTCGTCGCTTGTAGGCAAGAGAATGTCAGAAAGTAGTGAAGCGACAAGTGAACATTTTGTGTCCGCCTACATGGAATTTGGTGATGAGGAGTCTCATTCATCGGGACGTGAGTATACATCTGATGAGCCGTCTATCTTCAAGAGGGAGTCATTGACAGATTCTCCTTTGGAGGAGGAAGAGGAAACCAATCCGTCGAGGCAAATCAATAGAAAAATCATCCTCCCTAGCATATGGTCAATGAATATCTTCCTAGTGAGCATGACGAAGGAGGTTTTTAGCAAGCTTAGGCCTTGTTTCTAGATACCCGATGACATTCCCATAAGGAAGGTTGTCAAGGGGGAGAAAGGCCTTCATTGCGAGGTTAAGGTTGCCTCTTAGCCATCTCCATCGTCAGTTGGTAGATTATTTGGGCAAATCCATCTGTTAGATAACCCCTAACGCCTAGAGGACTTCATAGGTGCCAAGGTGTTATAAGGGCAACTAAGTGGTTCAACCATTCCCTAACACTTGAGGAATTCCTTTACTATTACAAATCGCAAGAGATAGCCTTGTCTTGGGATTTCTATAACTTTGTGTGTTGTCGGACTACCTTGAGGTTAGTATCTGGGACGCTTGACTCCAACCATATGTGGAAAAGTAGATTTTTCTTTGTCCAGGAGATTAATGAGGTGTGCAAACCTAATGGGTAGGACACCGTGGGCGATTTTTGTAATCATGCCTGGGGAATTTTGAATAAGTCCGGTAGGTCGTTCGTCGCTCCTATTAGTTCATCGGTTTTTAATTTTCATCGAACTAACATGCTCTATGTTATTTTCAGCTAAAGAATTTCCAACGGTTACCTTTGAACAAGAAGATTTCCTTAGGTGCGTGTTGGACATCCCTTTCATGCAAAGCTCTTGGAAGTGGCTTGTCACCCTTGATACTCTCCACGCCTACTGTGGTGGTCCTGTACTAATGGATTAGTGTCTTTGTCTGATGATAGAGCTATCATCAGGAACGAATGTCATTGGTTGAAACTCTCTAAAAAAAATTGTGTAATGTGATTTACAACTTTGTCTCTAAAACCCTTGCCAATAGACTTAAAAAAAATTTTGCCAAAAATTATTAGAGACCCACAAAATGCTTTTCTACACAGAAGATTAATCATGGATAATGTTGTAGTGGCTTTTGAGATGATGCGTCATTATGGACACAAGGGGGGGAGTCGCCACCTAGTTATGTGGTCTAGGAACCATAAATATAGTGTCCTTTCGAGGAATGACCTTTTGATCTTACTACCAGAGTATGGCTTCGGAGTTTAGGTACGCTCTTGGAAAGATGTTAGGCACCCAAGATTGCCCAACCCTAAGGTTGGCTTACCATCATTGTGTCTTACATCTTAACCTTATTAAAATCATGTTCAACTCTTGCATCTATACTCACACACACACTAACATACATCTAAGCATACAACATGGCATCTTTATCCCAAAACAACGTACTTATCATCCTAAAGCAAGCAAGTCAAATACAAAAGAAACCCTAACATGTGAAACTCTATCATGTATCAAACAAAGCAGCCACCCAAGCATAGCAATAAACATGTCATCATAGCAAGGAAATCATATTATAGACAAGGCGATACACATAAGTCAAAGGTGATTTCTCCAAGAAGTTTAACTCCACAGATATCTTTGGTGAGTGATCTTATTGATAGTACAAATAAGTGCTAGAATTTAGAATTGATTAGAAGTAAATTCCTCATTTTTGAAGTTGAAATTACAGAAGGGATGCCTCTAAGCAATCGGTTTCCAAATGATAAAAAAATATAGGGTGTGACTTCCAACGGTTTCTTCACATTAGAAGTAGTGCTTATAAGATTGCTTTGGACCTTAACAAGAATGACCAAGCTGGTTCTACCTCTAACGAGGGAGGTATGCATTCACTTTTTAGGAAGCTTTGGAAGATTAATGCCCCTCATCAGGTGAGACACAATGCTTGGAGAGCTGTTCAAGATATTCTATCAACAAAAGCAAATTTGGTTCATCATCATGTTCTCCTGGATGATACTTGTGAAGAGTGTGTATTAAAGTCTGAATCTTTGGTTCATTTTTTCTGGGAATGTCCTAAGGCTCAAGAAACATGGCGGTTATCTAATTTCTTTCAGTTTTTACACTTAGTGCACTCTCAAAACTTGTTGATTTTCTTTGGTATTTGTTACTGGAGGCTTAATGGTTTGGATAGGATGTTGTTATGTCAATAACTATTGGCGGGGTACTTTGGACAAACCAGAATGATGTTTTACATGATGGCAAAAGAAAAAATGGTTGGCAAGTGTTACATTGGTGTCAGTAGTAATTAAGAGAGTATTAGACTACAATGGAGGTTTCAATGAAGGATCATTAGGTTTTAGAGTCAAAATGGCTTCCCCCGATTGGACCTTCCTATAAGGTTAATGTGGATGGGGCTATGTTTGAGATTAAAAATGAAGCTGGTGTGGGAGTTGTCATTAGAGATCATGAAGAAAACTTTATTGCTAGGTTGAGCAAGAAGTTTCAGTTTCCTTTTGATGCAGTTGAGATTGAAGCTAAAGCCCTTGAAATTGGGTTGGTCTTTGCAAGAGAAATCGGGATTCAAGATCTTGTGTTGGAAAGTGATTCTCTACTTTAGATTCAGGCTCTCTATGATTCTCCTCCAACTCCGGCCTTTGTTACTCATATGATTTATGGAGGTTAGCTTCTTCTTATAAGTTTCGTAGTGTAAGATTTTCTCATGTCCACATGAAGGGCAATATTCTAGCCAAACAAGCTTTATGTATTGATGATTTCATTGCTTGGATTGAAGAGAATCCTTATTCTATATAACAAGCTCTTCTCCAAGATGTATCTTGATAGGAATAGAGATGGAAATTGATAAAAGACTTCCTTTAGGTGGAAGGCAAACCACTATACAATTGAAAATTCCTCCACACACGGCCTAATGCCATTAACGTTTATTTAAAGAGCAACATTCTCCTAAGATAACTAGATATAATTACTAGATAACTATTCAACTAGAGATAAGATACCTAGATAATTAGGACTACTCAAATAAAGATAAGATAACTTGTAGAAAATATAAGAATAAACAATAAGTACTCTTAAAGATTGGGTAACAGTGGGACTCTTATGAGACATTTACATGGTACCCCATCAAACCCCCCCCCCCCCTTGAATTTGGGCCCTGCCCCAAGGTTTGTCATCCCAAGCTGCATCTCCACTGCCTTCTAAGAATGCTTGATGTGGACAAACTACAATGACAAGGGCTTGTGAAGTTGCACAGCGATGTCCTGATGTGAACTTCTCATTGCAATTGAAGCATAGCCTTTTCTCCCTCTAGTGTTACATTTCCTTTAAAGAAATTTTTCTGGTACTTCCAATTTCATTTGTTTGACTCATTGGTCTAGGTGTGTTGGTTGGATTGGCACTCTATTCTAACAAGGATGCCTCATTTGTTTATGGCTGATCTACAATGTTTTGTCGTTGTTGTCTATCCACACTCTCATCCCTAATTCTGGCTAACTCACTAGCCTCTGTAAGGGTTTTTGGTTTGAACATATGAATTTCTAAAGCAATATCATCATTCAAAAGACCCATGAATGCTCCCACCAATGCATTTTGAGGCCAAACCATTGACCCGATTAGTAAGTCTCTCAAACTTTCGCTGGTAGTCCCCAAGTGTCCCCCTTTGACATATTCGAGACAAAGCCTCATCAAAATCCTCTGCCTCAGTTGGCCCAAATTAGACCAGCAACTCCTTTTAGATTTTTTTCCCAAGTGATTTCAATCTTCTCCTCGCAATACACCTTCTTCATCCGTTGCCACCATTGGTTCACATCCCTATCCAAATGAAAGGCAACCAACGTGACTTTACGATCTTCAAATGTCCTTGTAGACACTCGATTTTGCACCTATGATTTAATCAAGGAGAATGACTTGAATAACCATCCATGTACACTAAAAATCATAATTTCGTCACATGCATCATTTTGTCTTTGCATTACATGCATTAATTCATTCATTGCATATCATAAAAATGATCTTGAGATTCTAACGATTGCAACGGTGTTTCCGGTTTTCAAATCGGACCATCGAATCAAAAGATATCACATGATCAAGTTTGCACGGTCAACATGCATTGTGTCTAGGTAGAATCGACCACACATGGTCAATTTAAATTAATTCTGATTGGTTAAACAATTAAAATTAATTAAATAATTCTGTAATTGGTTGATAATTAGTGTTTAAAATAGGGATGCATGCATAGGAATAAAAGGGATGATTAGATAGCATTAAAATTGTGGATAATTTGAACTTTATCCAGATTTATTTTAGGGTATTTATCTACAAGATAATTGTTCTTAAAAAGCTTGAATTATCCAGAAAAGAGACCCAAAAAAAAAAAAAAAAAATTCATAAACGGAGGGTGAAAACATGTCTAGGTACAAGGACCGGCCAAAAAACCCTAGAAGGAGAGACCAAATGGCACCTGAACATGAAAGTGCGTTTGGCCTCCGAGAGCCAATTTGGCACTTCTGGAGTGTCGAACAGCACTCTTAAAGTGCCGAATTCCCATGTTTTTGGTTTTGGCCCAACGACCTTCGGGTGACGATTATGCATACCCTTTTCGATCTTTTCGCAAAAGGATGCATCCAGATTCAAACCCTAATCTTCCGTACCTATTTTTTAGGATCCTTAGGCCTCTATAAATAGAGACTAAACTTCATAATTCAGCATTTTTTTTCTACGCTTTGAGAGGCATACGTTTTGGAGACTCACAAATTGCTGAGATTAATTGATCCTCTCTAAGATTTGCTACAAGAATTAGGGCTTTTAGGTTTTAAAGATAGCTGAACAAGTTTCGTTGAACCCTAAAATATCCTCTAAAGAAAAGGATTGCTCCATATAAGAGGTTGTTTTCTGATTACCCTTTTTCTTTTCCTTATGCTTCTCTTATTGTGATGATATGTGTTTGTCTATATTTTTAGTTTAGTTGTTTTTCATATCATGAGTTGTTGATTTATTATGTCAAAACATGTTCTTGATTTCTCTCCTTATTGTTATGATCTCTTTTTTAGTTCCCATAATTTGCATGTGATCAATGCTTTTTCTTGAAATTAAAAAACGGATCTACATCTCATTTAGATGCAGATATGAATTTTTCTTAAAAATGGATTTGCATCTCATTTAGATGCATATCTGAATTTTTCTTAAATAAAACAGATCTACATCTTTCTTAGATGTAGATCTGAATTTTTCTTAATCAAAAACGGATCTGCATCTTTCTTATATGCAAATCTGAATTTTTCTTCAAATAAAACGGATCTACATCTTGCTTAGATGCAGATCTGAATTTTTCTTCAAATAAAACGGATCTGCATCTTTCTTAGATGCAGATCTGAAATTTTCTTCAAATAAAACAGATTTGCATCTTTCTTAGATACAGATCTGAATTTTTCTTCAAAATAAAAGGGATCTGCATGATGTAGATCTAAATTTTTCTCACATAAAAAATGATTTGTATTTTTCTTAAGATACAAATCTGATTTTTCTTAAAAAATATGCAGATTTTTGAAATAAAGAAAGAGATCATGAATTGTTGTTTTGTTGTTTGTTTTGTTTGAGTCATGTAACATGAAATTATTTTGCAAATGAGATCCTCTTCATAAAAAAAAAAATGTCTTTTTCAAATATAGAAACAGATTTGATTTTTTCTGTTACATAAAAAACCTTTTTTTTTTTTTTTTTTTTTTTTATCATCATCAAAATAAATCTGATCTTTTGACAAAACTCAAAACCATTTTTTTTATCTCTTAGAAAACGGATTTGAACTTTTTTACAAACCAAAAGACTTTGTGTTTTATTAATAAAAATAGATCTGAATTTTCTCTTCAAAAACCGTTTTTTTACACATATAAAAGCAAATTTGATTTTATTTTTTTACAAACCAAAATCAATTTTCTTAGTCACCAAAACAAATCTGAATTTTTAAACAAAAGAAGAGATCTCATTCATAAATAAATTTGTGTGATTCGATTTATTAACATGTTCGATATATCATCCATGACATGCATAACATAGTACATTGGTCACAATAGTCTAGAAGAACAGACTCTGTTTGGGTGGAATGAGTGCCCAACACCTTCCCATTCTGTAACCTAGCCCCCGGATTTAAGTCTTTGGTTAAGTAGATCTAGTCTTATCTTTGTTTATTTTGGGTAGAATGTAACTAGGACAAAAGGCCATGTACAATTGGTAGATTGCAACTAAGACCCAAAGCCGTGTAAAGTTCAAATTTTCAAATTTTGTATCTTTTTTATTCAATCAATGAAACGAGGCAATTTAGTCATATATTTGTATATTAGTTTTTTATTTTATTTTTTGTACATAAAAAATAAGTGGCGACTCCACACCACTTACCTAAAAAGAGAGGTGCCCTAAAAGGTACCCAAATCTCTTTTTTTGAGGGACACGTCTCTCACGGTCCCTTAGTAATCAAAATATTGCATTACATGGTCAAGCGAAACCGTTGGATCATCACCCGAGTACTTTGGAAAATCCCGCTTGGTGGGTTGTGGTTGATCATGGATTGTAGTTTTGAATCCAGTTGATTGATTTGATTTCTCTCTAGTGTGTGATGAGGTCTTCCACTCATCTGATTTTGGGGTTAAGGGAGAATCTAATTTGTCACAAGATTTGGGTAGCATCTCTTTAATTTCACGCATGGATGAACCAAGAGATTGGGACTCTATGGTCATCTTTTGCATGCTCTCTTTCAGCTCCTGCATTTCACTCTCTAATTTCTCAATTTGGCCCTTGTTGGTGGCCAATCTCTAATACCAAGTTGATTGGAACAGAGATGGAAGTTAATAAATTACTTCCTTTGGGTAGAAGACAAACCACAGTACAATAGCAAATTCCTCCATAGCTGGCCTAATAGCATAAACGTTTATTTAAAGAGCAACAATCTCCTAAGATAACTAGATAAAATTTCTAGATAGCTATTCATATAGAGATTAGATATTTAAATAACTAGGGCTACTCAAATTAAGAGAAGATAACTAATAGAAAAGATAAGAAGAAATAATAAGGACTAGGGTTTCGTTTGGGAGTTCATAAGGAAATGGAACGAAATGATCATAAATGAATGGAATGGAATGTAATGTAATGTAATGTATTTAAGTAAGGGAAAGGAATGCAAAAGAAATGAATGAAATTGAATTAAGTATCCTTATTTGGATGTTTAAAAATAAAGGAATGGAAAGAAATGCAAATGAATAGAATGTAAGTAACCTTGTTTGGAAGTAACATAGAGGGAAATGAATTGAATCATTTTATGAAAATATTACTATTAGACCCCATTTTAAAATAAAGAGCTGAATATATATGAGTATTTTGGGAATTTTACTAAAAATTCATTAAATTTAATTTCATTCCCTCCAATTCCTCCCAATTTTGGGGGGAATGAAAATTTGAAGTTTTAAGGGAATAAAGAGGAACGAGTATTCCCTCACACCCTTTCCATTCCCTCCCAAGTAGACTTCTAAACGAGATAATGAACTTTCCATTCAATCCATTAAAACTCCCAAATAAGGGAAACGAAGAATATTCTAAAATTATTCTCTTCATTCCATTCCATTCCCTCCTCCTAAACGAGGGCCTAAAGATTAAGTAGCAACAAGACTCTCATGAGACATTTATGTAGCACCTTGTCAGACTTATTGCGTTTTCTTAATAAAGTTGTTTATGTGTTTATAAAAAAAAAAATAATAATAATTGTTCTCTCTAGGGCTAAGCTTTTGGCAGTTCGGGTTAGTTTTCCAACCACCCGCAACTCGACCCAAAATTTCCAGGGATAAAATCGACCAAATTCGAAGATTTTGGTCGGGTTTTAGGTTGGTCTTGGGTCTTTTTTTTTTTTTTTTTTTTTTTTGTCCCTGTTATTTAAGGGAAAAAAAATCAACAAAGTTTAATCTTAGGATACTTTCTATAATTAATTTTCAGGAATAGTCAAAATAAATTAGATGTTAATGGTAATAGTTAAATTTTTATTAAATAAAATGTGCTATTTTTTATATTGGGCACTTTCTATAATTGATTTTTAGGAATAGACAAAATAAATTAGACATTTATGGTAATAATTAAATTTTCATTAAATAAAATGAATTAAATAGAATAGTCTATTTTTTATATTTGATACTTTATATAAAATATTGTAAAATAGTTTGTGTCTGTAGCATTACTCTTGATTTGAGTAATAATCTTCATAAATTAGACGTTTATGGTAATAGTTAAATTTACATTAAATGAAATGAATTATATAGAATAGTCTATTTTTTATGTTGGATACTTTATACAAAACTAGCTTATTACCCCATGCATATGCATGAATATACTTAAAAGATACACATTAAAATGCATAGTATAATTCTTACATATATAATTTAAATATTATTGATAGCCATTCTTATTTTTTTTTTTTAACTCTTTAAAAAGTCTTGTAAAAATGCTATTGGGTAGAAAATGTAAATTGTCAATTTTTTAAATATTTTTATGTTTATTAATTCTAGACTCTTTAGCATTTTTACACAATAACTCACTTGAATGGATATTTATGATATGGTCCCACATTTGATTCCAAAATTAAGAAATAAACTCTTTCTAAAAATAAATAATTTAGGACACATGGTACAAAATTGAACTTCAATTGTAAAATTTATTAGATTTTCTCTAAGCTTTAGCTATTAATATATATATATATATATATATATATATAGTTGGGTTCAAGTTTCACCTGGTGTAACTCTAAGCAATGTTACACCACCCAATAACTTATTATTGAATTAATATTTTGAAAATCTAACCGTTGAATTATATGTTCTATATGTTCTTAACATGCATGCCAATTTTCATATCAATCGGGTGCTATTTACCATTTGATCCATATACTCATCTTTTATGCATTATTTTAAACTACAAAAATTTGAATTTTAACAATTGATTGATGACATGGTTATAATTTTTAATCTCCTTGAAATTTTGCAAGCATGAAGAATATATAAAGATAATGTAATCTAACGGTGGATTTGTCAATATCCACATTCAATTAAAAAATATTAGGTGTTGTAACATTGTTTAGAGTTACACCAGGTGTAACTTGAATCCAACCCATATATATATATATATATAGATAACTTATATATTTAAATTGTTCTTAGTTATAAAAAAAAGGCTCATAAATATAAAATCATTCAAACTCTCTCTTCCTCTAATTTTATATATAGTGTTAGATATATGATTTTTTTTTTTTTTTATGATTTATTTATATTGGACTCCTCATTTTATACTCTAAATTAACGCATTTGACACAAAAATTAAAAAATTTCGATTAGAAGGTACATATGCCGTAAAATTAAACTCTAATTGAAATCCAATATTATCACAAGAAATAAATATCTCTATTGGTTAAAATTTGGAGGCCTTAAGCAGCTTCCTCACTTGCCTTAAAATTGCATAAGGATGAATCATGCAAATGCTAAACAATTTTTATTATTATTATTTATTAAAGATTTTTGCAATCTCGTGCACTACTTTATTGATACTTGCTTCCCTTGATATTGTCTTCAAGGGTCAAAGGCTCAAGTCATAGGAAATACAAAATGAGGTGTCCAATTACGTAATAGATAGTCAAATGACTCAAATATGTTGGTCTAACTCATAAAAATACAAAACTATATAAAATTTTGTAGATAATTTAAAAAAAAAAAAATTAAGACCAAAATTCATTTTCCACCAACATAATTTTTGGGCTAATTGCAACATACTCACCTATGGTTTGACCAAAATTTAAGTTGTCTACCCGTGGTTTGAAATTTAGCACTTTACCCACCAGAAGTTAACTCAGTTAGAGTTCCGTAACCCACTTCTATATAAAAAAAAAAAAAAAATAGGTTTAAATATGTAATTTTACTTCCCCTTTATGTCTCTCTCCTCCCAAAACATAAAAGAACAAGGAAAATGAACTCAAAAGGTGAGAGTTCTATAAAAATTAAGAACAAGTGGGGCAATCTTTTTTCTTAATTTTTAAAAAACCCTCACTTTTTGATTTTTTTTTTTTTCATGTTTTGGGAGCAGAGAAACTTATAATGAGAGCAAAAATACATATTTAGCCTCATTTTTAACTTAAGTGAGCTAACTTAGCTAACTTGAAGTCAATAAAGTACAAAATTTCAAATCACGGATAGGTAATTTAAACTTCGGCCAAACCACAAGTAAGGCTAAACCACAGATAGCAAAAATACCCACCAGAAGTTAACTTAGTTAGAGTTCCGTAACCCACTTCTATAAAAAAAAAAAAAAAAAAAAGGGTTTAAATGTGTAATCTTACTTCCCCTTTATGTCTCTCTCCTCCCAAAACATAAAAGAACAAGGAAAACGAACTCAAAAGGTGAGAGTTCTATAAAAATTAAGAACAAGTGGGGCAATCTTTTTTCTTAATTTTCACAAAACCCTCACTTTTTGATATTGTTTTCCCTTGTTTTTTTTTTAATATTTTTTATGTTTTGGGAGGAGAGAGGCTTATAATGAGAGCAAAAATACATATTTAGCCTCATTTTTAACATAAGTGAGCTAACTGAGATAACTTGAAGTCAATAAAATACCAAATTTCAAACCATGGATAGGTAATTTAAACTTCGGCCAAACCATAAGTGAGTTAGTTGTAATTAGCCCTTATTTCTTCGTTCACCAATGCAGCAAGAAATTAAACTCTGATTTAACATATCCCAAATCATTAAATAAAAATCCAAGAATTTTAAATTTAGCAAAAATATTCTGTGGGGGTAAAAGCCCATAATTTTATATTGGGCCTAGGGCCCTATCCGAAGATTAAGGTGTGTTCGAAGAGGAGAAAATGATTGAGAAAAAACTCAGGTGAGAGAGCTATACTTGAAAATGATCAGAGAGTATAGTCCGAAGAGAGCGTCAGTAGTCCGAAGAGTGTGTTCTCCTCAAATATAAAAAGTCTCGATCAAGCAAATACTTGGGAGGTTCGAGTGATCTTCCTGACATTTCCAATGATAAAGATAAGCTTCAGGCATGTATAAAGATGATAAGAATGGATAAATATCAAGAGGAAAAGCTGCTACCACCACATTAAATGCACTGCAGCAACGTTTCTGGCCGCATTAATGTAGAGAAGACCCCTGAATAGTGCATTCTCAACCACCACCACTCACAGAGAACCAGAGAAGAGGCCTGATGTGATCTATACTCAAGTGCAGGCTCAGATGACTAATAAGTGTACGATGAATATGATCCAAAAGGAGACTATATAATGTAAAAGATCTCCCATAAGAGGAGCGGGGGGGGGGGGGGGGGGGGGGAGAAAAAGCCAAAAAGAAGAGGAGAAAGATTTTACTGTAGCCCTAAGAACTGTATTCACCTTTCAATCAATAATATACTTCTTCAGACATCAATTGTTTTAGTGTTTAAGTGTGTTTTTACGTGGGTTCATCCCTGAATATCATAGTTAACTATTATTAAATTCACAACTAGCCTATCTCTTTCACTCACTCTCTATAAATTCATTGTTTTGGGTTCGTTGGGCTCAGAATCCAAACCTTTTGGGCTTGGGCTACAAATCTTGACCTTACATATTCATATTCGAATAGAATCCAATATAAAATCCAAATGCAATTTGATAAATTTCATCAACAAAAGTGTTCCAAAACTAGACTAAGGGATTTCACTTTAAGAATTAAGAGAATGTGGGATGTGAATTAACACTAGACTAAGGAAGACTAGGGTGTAAAAAACAATTATCTTAATGCCCAGAGAAAAGAACACTAACAACTAGGAGGAATCAAGAGAAATTCTACTAAGAAGCTGAACTATGGAAGAATTGGTCTCAACATAGTCTTTAAAGCGTCTAAGAGGCTAGGGGGGAGGGTCCCTTGGATGGGGGTAGTGAATAACTTAATTTTCAAGCTAGGACTGCTTAGAAAGTTAGCACAAGTAGAGTGGCTGAGTTATCTCAAAAGTTATCCCAAAAATTTTGAGATTTTGAGTAAAAATGGACATAAAAAATCCGTCTTAAAAAAAAAAAAAAAGATTCATTCTACGTTTTTATAATCAAACCATTTCCTTAGTGACTTTTATCAACGATTCAGACGTCCTCTCTTTAAAACCAAGATTTTATTATAATATTTATTTACTGTCACTTTGATGCAGCCTTGAGCAAGGATCTGGGGGTGTCCTGCTGAGATGCGAGCTGCACTACAATGAATCAAAAAGAGCTAGAGGTGGTGGTCTCTCTCCCTAGACAACTTCAAAGACGCAAAGGAAAAGTGTAGTTCCAATGTCCCAGTCCCCATCCTTAATATTGTCAAGTTAACCCTTTAGTAAAGGAAACTAAAGGAGCATTTTCTTTGCTTGACATTTGATGAAAAAGGCCACATTCGGCAACCTATGAGTAGAACATCCATGCATAATTTAACAAGAGTCTCAAAAACATAATATCAACCTAAACTTACCATAAATAATATTAAATTCAGACTTAAAAAGTGTTTACCCTCCATTTGACTTAAATAGAAAAATACTGCCAGCAACCTTCATGAACTTTGCTAACAGCATATTGCCAAGTCTTCATTTCCTGCAAATAACAAAAATAAGGTCAAAAACACCAAACAATAAAACTATGTCAAGTGCCTCATTCGCCATTTTTGAGCTATTAGACTAGCTGGTCTACAGTCCTAAATAATCAATTGTAACTATGACCAAATCATGATTCTGCCTTGGCCTAATCTTGCTGCATCAGCAAATGGAACCTACTCACTTGCACAATAATTAGTTGCACCCATGCTGCATTTGGTCATGATTCTTTTTTTCTCCTTGCATCTTGCATGCAATTTGAAGTTTATCTTTATTTGGGTATTCAACAATGTTCTTTTACCAACCTTCAAACCTTCATACTTGGACAACCGCCAAGAAAACAAAGAAGCACAGTGCAATTTGAAGTTTTTCAACCCCGTGGGAGCTTTATTATAATTTCAAATCTAATATTATCACTAAATGTCCATCACCAAGTTATCTAGTAAGAACAATAGGTTTTATGGATCCATAGTTCAGACTAGCATCTCATAAAGCTTTTGTTGAGAAACAGTTTATTTTATTTTATTTTTTTTTTTTTTTGAAAATCAAATGAAAAAAAAAAAAAAAAATCAAGTGAAGATAGATTCCATCTGTAGTGTTCAAAATTTATAAGCTTGCATTTTCTAACCAGAAAAAAAAAAAAAAAAAAAAAAAAAAAAAAAAAAAAGGGCATTTGCTGGCCAGAAACGAAGTATTCAGACAAGAGAGTAAATCAGAGAATCGTGTAGGTAAGACATGGATCAAACAATAGAATATAAGTATATGTAAGCCTATGCGGTGTTGTTTACATTGTAAACATATTAAAAAGTGATATGTGAGATTCCTTGGTGATTTCAATTATTGGGAATTGAACTTTCTTCATATGTTGGAGTCTAATACTCCGGCCAAAATGGCGAAATACCATCAATTTTTGAAATATTTGGCAAAAAAACACTGTTTCAGAAATAAATGATGATCTACCACTTTTTTAAGTACTCGAGTTTGGTGAACTCGAGTACTATATTTTATAACTCCACCGTGGCATGGCTGACATGGCAATTGGATTTAAAAGTTCCAAACAGTACTCGAGCTCAGGAAGCTCGATAACTGTTCAATGTGATACCCAAGTCCACTAAACTCGAGTATCAATCTGTATTGGCCCAAATTGCTTCAGCAGTCATGCAAGTCAGCCAATACAGATTAATACTTGAGTACAGGAAGCTCGAGTACTGTGTCCAGTACTCAAATCCACCAAACTTGGGTATTGGTCTGTATGCCAATTTCTGGAGAATGTCTTTACGTCCTAGTTCTGGGGTTGTGGCTACCCTTAGCTAAATTCACTGGTAGGTCCACTTGGCTAGAAGCTCATGCTCTCTCTCTCTCTCTCTCTCTCTCTCTCTCTCTCTCTCTCTCTCTCTCAATAAAAAAACAAAGAAAGAATATGTTTTTTTTCTTTGGTTTTGGTTAGCCATCTAACTCAGATCATTAGAAACAGAATACAATGGCCCCAGTGGTTTCTTTAATCAGTTTGTTTCATCTTCTTCTTTTTGCTTTTTGAAGAAATTCACAATATTATATATATATATATATATATATATATTCCCAATTGGTTGATTTTCTTCCCCCTACACCTCCCTTCATTATTATATTATATTATATTATGACATGCCTAAGGTTTTTTAATACTTACATGTGATCAAAATGGGTGGTATATGGAAAGGCTGTTTATAAAATCACCAGCATCATAACTCATTCAGCACCCAACTTATATGGTAAACTTGAGAACTCAGAGGTGGTATTATTTGGGCATTTTCACTTAATCCCAATGTTAATTTGTATAATTATTTTTTTCAAAACAGTTCTATTTGTTTTAGAACTTAACATCCCTCCAAGCCAAATAGAAAATTTTATGAACTTGTTAAACTGTCCAATAATGCATAGGTCATTGCAATTTGCAAGTTGTTGCTCTTTACATACTAAGATTCACCCCCATCCCCCAAAAAAAATAAAAGAGAGAAAATCTCCCCTGCCAGTAATAGTATAATGCATGGGAAGCAGTCATCACCCATGCTTTCCCATGCATTTCTGAATTTGGAGACTCCCACTTTCAACATGTAATCAGTTGCTACAGCCTCCAGGTCCTCTAGCTGGTATTCATCTTCAACACCATCATCCTCTGTCTCACCAATGGTTGGATCAACCTAACTATGATATGTTTGATATTATCAGTGCTTTAGGTGTCAGTACCCTGTCTTTCAATTGTGAGTTGGTGCAGCAAGTTTGATATTATCTACGACATGACGTTACAACTGAATAGCTAGCGCATGACGATGTCATGTTCATAGAGTTATTTTGATTAATTCATAACAGTACACTAAATTTAATCAATCAACACCATCAAATTACTCTATATTAATGCTGCCTTAAAACAAAAAGCTTTAACTTGAGAGCCCAAATCCGAAGCTTAAGAAAATAATTACAAAATATAACACAAGATATGTAACTAAAGAGCAAAATAACTCTTCAATGGACTTGAGATGAAGTTGATATTATACAAGAATCCTCAGTAAACTTGTCATCCATTTCCAATCGTTCTTTATCACTTTCAAACTTGCATCTCTTTTAAGCATTTCCAATATTCCCAGTTCAGTCAAACTTTTCTATGGCACATAATCAGGTGCAAGTAGTTTTCACAAGTAGAAAGGGGCAAACGTCTGTGAATTTTCTGTTAGAATTTGTAGACATACCGATATCAGTATGCCACACAGGCACATAAATAAGAAAATCTGTAGCAGGACCCCTAGAACAGCAACTGCTCGAACAACGCGAAGCTGCAATCACACAGTTATAGAGTTTGAATCACAATTTCACTAAAAGAGAAAGAAAATGAAGCAAGCCAAAGAACAGAATTTGACCTTCGTTATGGAGAACTCCAAGCCCAGTGCAAAAAGAAGAAAAACTACACCAAACTGGGCCACTCTTTCAACCTATGTGCATTCATCAGGGGAAAAAAGTAAGTGACCTATAGAGACATCTGATAAAAAAAGAATACCAAGATGAAATCATGATTACCACCAAAGAGCATCTTGTGACAATAAGAGCATATGAGCCTAGCAAATAACTACATGGGCAAATCATCTTTATTTTCAGTTGCTATTATACAATGGAGGCCACCATTTCATGCTTGATGATTTGTTTTTTAAATTTTTGTGCCCTTGACTCCTTCATAGCAATGTAACAAAATGCATGATCTTTAGTAAATTTCTGACATGGGCACATTGACACAAGTTACAAACACCTAAATAATTGCAAACAAAAATTCTAGAACAAGTGAAAAATGTCTAGGCTTTAACTAATTTCAAAAGGAATTAAAGTGATAATAATATGGAGAAAATTGTTGGCAATAGAGAAGCTTTGTATATAGAGAGATATTTCATGGGAAAAGATGGAGAAAATTTAACGCTTGTCATTGGTATTCACAAAAAGCGGTGCATAGCTTGCCATTTCAACAATGTCACTACATTGAAGTAAGGGAAAAAAAATCATCTTTCTTATTGGTGATAGAATTGTGGGGAGTAGAGAAGCTTTGTAAGCTAATTGGCATTTAAGTAAAACAATACACAAGTTCAATAATTTAAATATAAAGAGAAAGTCATCATCATCATAAGCATAATAATTTGAAGTTTTGAACCAGTGCAATCAAAGACATTTAGGAGGAACTAAAGCGTTCAATTGTGATTCTTTAGGCAATTCCTTTGATTCGTAGTAATGTTTAAGAACAAGTCAGAAGTTAGAACTTTTACGATGAGCATTAAAAAAAGGGAAAAATTTTACATTTTAAAGGATACCATGGTTCAAACTTAGCGTATCTAGTCCGCGAGACCACCACTCATCGGTATCTCGTTCCACTTAGGGCATGTTCTTCGGTTATGGCCCTCTTGGTCACACAATCCGCATTGCACCTTCCTCCCCCCCTTTCTTCCATGGTGTGGTTCTCAGCCGTCTCCCGCCCTTGTCTATCTCACTCCTAATTCATGTTGAGACAGGGCAACCTTTCTCTCGGATTAATCGAGGGTTTGGGAGGACCTTTCGAGTTTCTGTAGGATCCGGCTATGATAATCTATCTTTCAACACAGGGAAAACGGGAGCATAGCCCCGGAATAGTGTGTCCACGCTATAGCATGGGTCAATGTACTGCTCTGCATCATGTCGATACCTAATACAAACTACAATGACATGTGAACATGGTATCTTGTACAGTTTCCATTTCTGACATGTGCAAGTTCTTTGCAACAGATTAACTCCATGTGTGTGATCCCTACGTCCAGTAGTCCCTAGATTATGTGATGTATCTACTTGATATGATTGTTGTTGCGCACTCAATCTCGTCACCCTGTGATTCTCCGCCCTCGCTTTATTTCTCATGAAGATATCCAAGGCATATTTAGTCCATCTTTGACCTAATTTCAACTGTGCTATGCTCTTATTGCGACGATCATCAAAGTAAGCATTTAGTTTGAACCATGTGTATTTCACCATTGCCGTAATAGGCAGGCTACGAGCACCCTTTAGAACACCATTGAAGCACTCGGACACGTTTGTAGTCATCGCCCCATAACGGTAACTGTTGTCAAAAGTTAGAGCCCATTTCTCTTTGGGCACATCCTTCAGATATTGGTGCGCATCCCGATTGACATTCTCAATTGAATCGAAAGTGGCATTGAACTTTTGCTCCTGGGTAGCACTTGCTGCCCTCCATACTAGATTCTTTAAAGTTTCATTTTTTTCATCTAGTGTTGACGTTACTGCATAGATGACGAAGGCAGTAATGATGTTCTGTCATGGGAGGCTGCAGGGAGACATCTCGATTAGTGTCTCTGAAGATAGCTTGTATCCCAGGGTGTCTGTCAGATATGACACACAAGTGTCTCTGGTCGGTAACATACGTTCTTATACAAGCCAAGAACCAACCCCAAGTCTTTATGCTCTCGCTCTCGACAACGACGAAGGCTAATGGATAAATCTTATTATTAGCATCTGTCGCTATTACAATCATCAATTTCCCTTTATATTTTCCATAGAGGTGGGTTGCATCAATGCTAATCACAGGCCTACACTTCTTGAACCCAACAATACATGGTCGAAACGCCCAAAATACGGACTTGAATGTACAGGTTCCCCTTTCATAATTATCGTCCACTATTAACTTATACTGTGTATCCGGACTTGCATCAATAAGTCCTGCCAAAGAATGCGGCAACTCTGCATAAGACTCCTTAAAATCCCCGTATATAGCTGCAACAGCCTTTTGTTTGGCATCCCATACCTTGTATGTGAATTATGATAATTAAGTTAGAAATGAATACAAGTAATTATAGTTGAAGAAAACAAATCAAGAATTGTAAGGCTATAAGATGAAGATAATATTTCTTTATCTTTATTCCTTTTTTTCTTTTTCTTTTTCAATTTCAATTTTCATAATATAAAGTATTCATGGGTTTTGGGAAAAAATATCATGCATAAAACTTCACAGAAGACTGATGTCTCTACATTGTATTGAAAAAAGAATGCAAGTTAAAGAATACCTTGTAGTGAGATACTTCGTGTTTTAAGTCTGCCAAAACAACGTGGCGTAAGTTCTTTATCTTATACGCAAGGTCTTCTCGTATATAGCACTCAAGTACGTATGCTAGGAACGCTAAATCAATCATCCGACCATCATGAGGATTCTGAATTTTGTCGCACGTGTGGGGGTCCTTGCATTTTGCGATCTTCCAGACATTGTCTCCCTTGCAACAAATTGCACAGACTAACCATGGACATGAATCATCCTCACAACTCACCATAAGCCTCTCTGAGTCTGAATGCTCTGTTTTGAAGCTAAAATTCTCTCGCAATGCGTACCAGGTCAACGCATGTCACACTACCAATTTAGTGGCAAATACCATCCCTTTTAGTGGCTGCTCCCCAGGCGTCCAACTTGATACTTCCACTTGCATAACTAGTGATGGATCAAACATATTATCCCAAGTGTTTTTCGTGAACCATTCCGGTGTAGGATCGGGACCGGGGCATGTGTTTCTATTCTTTTCTACAACCACATCTTTAATATGATCAACATCCTCATGTTCACCCATGGTATCTAGGAACTCTTCGAAGTCATCCCTAGTAACATCAATATGGGTTGCATCATCACCAAGTCCATAATGATCTTCATTTTCGGATGTGCCCCCATGCAACTCATCATGAGATAAATGCTCTCCTTCATGCACGTGTGGGGGCCCTTCCTCCTCCTTAGTTGAGTTCACATCGGGAAATGTCTGTCATGGTTCACTGCCATACCCATCTCTTGTGTTCTCTGCCTACCCTTGATAAGACTGTAATGGTATTGAGTCGATGTGCTCATCTACAGTTCCATCCAAAACAATATGTTGTGAATCCTCTCCAACCTCTACTATGGTGGGCTCAACAGTGACATAGAGCTCTGAAGCAACGAATCCTTTCACCACCATTTGTTCAACAACTGCCCACATCATCTTCACTTCGGCGACACCCGATAACTGTAGTGAATTGTAGACAACCTGGGTGCCTACAACTAGTTAAGGTGCTCGATACACGATGGAAATGTTATGCCTAGACTGGTCTAACCCCATCGCCTTCAATATTCTTCGTTTCACGTTCATAAGGCCTATCCCATGCTTCACCTTAACACATTTTTGCTTTTGGTTTGGGCCTTGGTATGACAACCCATGCAACTCATGATAATACATCTCTCCATCATAGTACACATAGAAAAAGTGAAAATCCATCATCGACCTGTTATTAACAATATAAAAGTTGTCATAATCTATAACCACATACATAAATTTGGCGTATGATAAAAACAATTTATATTCAAACTCAACCTCCTCAACTTTATGTATAGACATATAAATAATGGAATCTCGATCATACAAAAAATTTATAGGCACATAGACATAATGTGCACATATATATATATATTTTAAAAGGTCAACCATACACATATAAAATAATAAAAGGTCAACCATACTTGTCAGTAATTGGGAATTCAACAAACGTATGATAAACTAGTTCCACTTGCTTAATTTGAAGGTATTGTGGGATTGCATATTTTCAAAGGATTTGCTTAATTTTATTATGTTTACCCCACTACGTGTATGTGTGTAACTTACAAAATAATCTTATGCATGCTCACTATTTGCTATCATGATCAAGCTTGATTCTTTTATATTTGTGCTCAATTTGTTTTGACAACAAAGTTATATATATATATATATATATATATATATATATAACTATATAACCACATGCTCTCTACATGTATGGTCAAGCTGATATATATATATATATATATATATTCCATATTTATATAAATTTTCCATATTTATTATATATATATATATATATATATATTCCATATGTAATATATCAGCTGTTTTATACACGGACCTTAAAATTGCAAAAAAACTCATTACATGAATTCCACCTCATGTAAACACAATCTCATATAACCCACATGTAAACACAATCTCATATAACCACATGTAAACACAATCGAACAAAGCATTTATATTACCTCTATCTACTGACAGACAGGACCCAAAGGATAATGGTTTGTCTTGGATGGAGACCACATAGAGACTTGCAGATGGTGACCCAACAGTGTAGCTTTTGCTTTCACCCGTTCTGACTCATCACATGGACTTCGACAATGTAGACACAAAAAAGGTCCTCCCAGATACTGAAAATAGTTGAAAGCTAGTGAGGGTATTTAAGTTAAGCAGTACTCGAGTTCTCTGAACTCGAGTACCATTCATTGCACATTCAACAAGGTAGTTGGCACCAGTAAAAGTAGGTTTGTAATTAGTAAGGCAAATTAGTACCCGAGTCCACTGAACTTGAGTACTTTATAAAGTTGAACTCTGGTATGGCTCGGGGTTTCTTTTTAAAAAGTCCACATTTAAAAAAAAAAAAAAAAAAAAAATAGGCTAAGGCAGATTGGTACCCGAGCCCAGTGAACTCGAGTACTGTTTAAAGTACCCGAGCCCACTGAACTCAGGTATGGCTCGGGGTTTCTTTTAAAAAAAAGTCCACATTTTTTGAAACAAAATAAATGCTTGGCAGATTGGTACCCGAGCCCAATGAACTCGAGTACTATTTGGAGTACCCGAGCCCACTGAACTCGGGTATAGCTTGGGGTTTTTTAAAAAAAAAGTCCACATTTTTGAAAACAAATAAATGCTTGGCAGATTGGTACCCGAGCCCAATGAACTTGAGTATTGTTTGAAGTATCCGAGCCCACTGCACTTGGGTATGGCTCGGGGTTTCTTTTAAAAAAAGTCCACTTTTTCTGAAACAAAATATTTGCTTGGCAGATTCGTACCCGAGCCCAATGAACTCAAATATTGTTTGAAGTACCCGAGCCCACTGAACTTGGGTATGGCTCGAGGTTTCTTTTTAAAAAAAGTCCATTTTTTTGAAACAAAATATTTGCTTGGCAGATTCGTACCCGAGCCCAATAAACTCAGGTACTTTTTGAAGTACCCGAGCCCACTGAACTTGGGTATGGCTCGGGGTTTCTTTTTAAAAAAGGTCCATTTTTTTGAAACAAAATATTTGCTTGGCAGATTAGTACCCGAGCCCAATGAACTCGAGTACTTTTTGAAGTACCCGAGCCCACTGAACTTGGGTATGGCTCGGGGTTTTTTTTTAAAAAGTCCACATTTTTTGAAACAAAATAAAATGCTTGGCAGATTGGTACCCAAGTCCAGTGAACTCGGGTACTTCAAACAGTACTCGAGTTCTTTGGGCTCGGGTACTATTCTGCCAAGCTTTCAAAAAATGTGGACTTTTTTAAAAAAACCCCGAGCCATACCTGAGTTCAGTGGGCTTGGGTACTTCATATAGTACTCGAGTTCACTGGACTCGGGTACCAATCTGCCTTAGCCTATTTTTTTTTTCAAAAAATGTGGACCTTTTTAAAACCCTGATCCCCCGAGTCCAGTGACATGTTGCCACAACATTAGGCCAACTAATCTCGGCCCCATTTGCTGCCTACATCCGTCAAAATTCCAAAATAGCTTTGATAAGTGTGATCTTTAGAGAGACAATTCGGAAAATCTTTTTCACATTCTAAACTTGTTATCCTTAAAATCAAATTTCCCAGTTGTAAGGTCTTTCCGTTTTGGAATGCACTTTGTGAAAATAGATATGCAGGGACCACTACTCCGATATGGTGGATTTTGTTTAAAGTTTCGATAAGTAGTATTATTTGTAAGTTTACGTGAAAGTGATTACCCACTAAACTAACTTTGATATGGCCAATTATGCTGTTGATCCCTGAATTGGGATACCAGTGTACACCAAGGAACAATGGACGTGGAACAAAGTAGAAAAGGCTTGCAGTTCAGCTGAAGCCAATACATGCCCACATGCAGTACCATAAGCAAGAGACCTAAGCCTATTCCATCTTTGTGCGGCTAACTATTTATGAAGCAAGATCCAAGCCAGGGAATGTAGATAGTAGCAGTCACAAGTTTGGTATTTCATTATTCATCAAGATGACTATGACTCCAAAACTAGACTTTGGAGTTAAATATTTTCTAGTAATACACTATAGACACGATAGTTTCCAGAACTGCTGAGTTGACAAAGTTATTATTGTTTCTCATATATGCCTACCATTGATGCCACTTTATTGCTTACCATTAACAACTTGCCACCTCAACAGTTGTGAGGAAGTTGTCCCTCTAAACTTATAACATATTTCCATAAGAAATGAATAGAGGCTTTGTAACCCAATGATATTTGATGTTTCTATACCTCAATCACATATGGTTATGTTTGGTAGATATGGGACTACAACAGTAACTCAAATACTCAAGGAACGGGGGAAGAAAATAAGTTTATTTTAAAACACAAGTTTTAGATTGAAGGCTACACTGCATTTTCAAATAGATTTTCCATCAAGTTTCCCATCCATTGAACAAGAAGAATGCTAAATATGCAGTTGCTTTCAACAAGTTGCTCAATGGAGACTTGGAGAGAGAACGTCTCTCCGATATGAAACACAATAAATTACAGATAACACATGCCTTGAACACCCGCCACCATCATGTAAGCGGTAGCTTATTCCATCTCTCAGTGACATGTCTTCCAAATTCCACTACATTGTTCCGTTAGAGGACTCAGATATATTATTTCCTGCAAACAAAGCAACAATGTTTTAATGTGAGAAAAGTATTGAATATGGCTTTCCTTACAAGATACTGAAATCATGGGTACATTAAAGCTACTGAATAAAGAAGTTAATGTCATTTACTCATTTATACTAACATAATCGTGGGAATGACTATAACAAAGGCTAACGACTAAAGAATTTAACATCATTTATGACTAACATAATCATGGGTAAAGACTATAACATGGGCTGACCCTGACTAGTCTGTTGAGGATCCATGGCCCACCCCAAAATTTCGAGAGTAAGCCTTGGTTGTTGTATGACTATGACATAACAGCTGGATTATTTTTGTAAACACAAACTGAGCCAAATACAAATGCAATATTTGCAGAACACTGCTTTAAAAAAAATGAAGTGACATGGTCTGTGTATCCTCATGCTTCATTCACTGTTGAATTTATATCTAATTGTCAATTGTCTTCCAGGAAAAGATGCCACCTATCTAGGTAGTAAAAGCTTGGTCTACTACCAAAGCAACAGTACCTATCATAGGCAGCAAAAAAAAATTTCAGTAAAGGTGGCAAAGGCTACATTCAAGACTCATTACATGCTAGTCTGCCAAAATTTAATATTATTAATGAGCGCCTCGCATAGTTGTTCATTCATCTCACTTATTTTTTATAATAAACTAAATGAAACTTATACCAACCTTCAACTCATTCCCTTTTGCGTTTAGCTACTTTCCATTGCTTCAATATAAACATGACCCCCTCTTCAAGTGTAGCTCTTCTTCCCTCTGGATAGTTCCACAATTCTGATATTATATACCGCCCACTAGGATTGTATTCATTTATCTCCATTAAAGCTGCTGTCACAGCCTTGTAAACTTCATCACCCAATTCTTTCCTCAGATCATTCAATTTCTCATCTTCTTCATCTATAACTTGCTGAAACAGTGACATTCATCTTAAGTAAACCATATCATGTTAAAAAGGCAAGCAAAGTAACAAGAAGTGATGAATAAGGACTTCACAACCAAAAGCATACAGGCTATGGAAATATTTGAATACCATTGCAAGCTCATAACTACTTCATTTAAAATTTGAATAGTAATTTGGGGCAACAGAATCCTTGAACATTACATAGATGTAATACTTTAAAAAAATAATGAGACCGTTTGGCCTCAACGTCTGCGTTTGGGCCAGCTGCGTTTTTCTCTTCTTTTTTTTTTTTTTTTTTTTTTTTTTCCGCAAAGTGAACAGTAAAATCACATGATTTTACTGTTCACAGACAAAAAACACTGTTCACGCACTGTTTGGCACTGTTCACGCATTAAAAAATATTAAAAATGGGTCCCACGGTACTATTTACACATTTAAAAATTATTTTGCTACAGTGTTTTCAGTTTTCAGTTTTCAGTTTTCAGTTTCAGCAACAATAAGCTCAATCCAAACACACCCAATATCTAAGCTGATGAACAAAAAAATTAAGCAAATGTAGATGCTCTGCATACATATTAGACAGCAGAAAGCATGTTCCTGACAAGTTACATAAAAGACAATAAAAAACCACAAACAGACATGCAAACCGTTCGTTTGTTCAAACATCACACTAGCAAGGGACTTTCCCAGCATAATTCACAAATTCAGACCATCTAATTACATAAGCAACACAAGCACAGCCAAACTAAACCAGACTAGAAATCTAATCCTTTAATTTTGATCAGGAAACTTTGATAACTGACAATAAATTAAGCCCAGCTTGCTTGGAAGAGTAAAATAAAAGGGAAAGGTAAAGATACAGAGTAGCTCCTCTTTAGGAACAATGACATCATTTCAAAAGAATACAGTACACATGTTGATGTGGCCATCTACGTATGACAATAGCAAGTACACTTGTGTCAGATGTCACAACAAGGTGGAAGTGTCTAGTAGCTTCAGTTTTAAAGAATTTAGTATTTCAAAATAAAGTGTGAAATTTCAAAGAATTTTATCTTTTTTTTTTTTTTTTTTTTAAAGACTGCTTCAAAGTTTCTGTACTCTTTTGAGCCCTTTTTTTTTTCTTGATTTGCTCTATTAGAAAGGGAAGGGGGGGGCAGCATGTACTTCTGTCACTTACAATCACATTCCTCTTTTCATCCTTACAAATGATTATGTTAAACTAGCATTATAAAGACATGGAATGTTTACAACATCATGAAAAAGAACATGCATTTGACAGCATTATTTGCCTTGGAACGGATTTAAACTAGAACTAAGAGAAAATCTAATCGAACCAGATTTTAAGCAATCTAAGAAAAACACCTGATGGTTCCCATCAACTGTAATAACTTTCAAAGGATGCCAGTCAGGGTCCTTCAGATATTCCTCCCACAATGAGCATAGCACTGAAGCTTTGTCTTCTGCTTCTTCCTCATTATACTTTCTTTTCATTGCCTCCTGGAATGGTTTACTGTCAAGTTCTCCCATTCTCTTAACGCCAATATGAGCACAGCTAGCTAAGTCTTTCAAGTCCTACAAAGAAAGAAAATTAGTACTTTTGCACAAGCTATGGGAACTTGTATTAAGTTTAGGGTTGAAAAATTGGACACATTAACACTTGAATTAGTCTCCAGGGGTTCCTAGTCATAATAAATAATAAATCAAAACTTAAGTCATGTATATGATTACAGCATCTTTGTATTAACTTATGATAAAAACATATGCAATTTTTGAGCTTCTTGCTACTCATCATTGAAGAGGCAAAACACTTACATTAACTAATTCTTTTCGAGCTTCTTACAGCTCATCATTGCTCTTGCGCTCCTTCACTATTAATGTTTGGTTCAAAGCTTCTAAATCTTCAAGTTCTCCTTCTTTTTCTCGCAACTGTTTGAGTATTGTATCCACTTTTTCCAGAATTTCCACATCTCCATCATCTCCCATGTGCTTCATGACATTTAATGACCCTCTCAATCTCTCAATTTCCAATTCCAGTGCTTGTTTTGCATCCAGTTGCTTTTCTAATTGAATTATTCTCTTATGGAGTTCCTCCTTTTGCCTCTGTGTAAGAAACCAATTGTAAAGTATAACTAATCTATCTTTATCCAAAATGACAAGGAAATGTTTAGGTTATCCTTTAAGCACTTAGAAACAACTCACAAACCTTCTGATCTTCAGCCAGTTTCAATACATTCACATCAGCCTTATCTTGCTCCAATGAGGCCAATTGCAGAGAACTATTTCTTATAGCATTCTGAAAGAATAACAAAAACAGCTCTATCAAACAGTCTTGCAAACATGAAAGTATAATCATAAAAAGAACACTTCAACTGATGCTGCAACTAGTTGAATTATTTTTTTCATTTCTTTATTTAGATAAGTAACAACTAGTTGAATAAATTAAAGCAGATAATAGGAGTTACTTTGACAATGTCAAGTTTAACGGTTTTCTAATCAATCATTCTGGGGGTTATCAGATTTGATGAGTACCAAGGGAAAAAATATCACTTTGTTCTTCCCCTTTTAGAGCAACTTGATCATTTCTCTCAAATTCAATTTTTTTTTAACCACAGACAGCTGCTCCCCATCATGTTTTGAATGAAACAAATGATGCTGGAACTATAGCCTTGGGATCAATAATTACCCTTTCTCTTTCTGCATCTTCCTGAATGAAAGTAATATTGTTAAACATCTAAAGGAGAAAAAAGCAAAACATCCTTATCAATCAGTTTCTTTTTTCAGAAAAGAAGAGAAGATCTAGAGGCATCGATACGAGGACTGCATTGCCTAATATAAATAATGTATAATAATAGCTAATTATTAGCACATTCTGTTATATCATTATATGTCAAGAAAATGTACAGGTATTAAGAAGGTTTAACATTATTTTATCACTTCTTATATGTAATCCTTCTCCAAAGAAAAATTGCAAATCCTTCTTAACTTCTTATATGTAATCCTTCTTATATAGCCTGAGTAACACTCTTCCACTAAAGAAAAATTGCAAATCTCTAACCTGTGTTAACAGGGACATTACTCAAACATTCTTAACACCTAGCCATTCCCAATCCCCTCCACAACAAACAAAAAAAAAAAAAAAATAAAAAAAAAAAAAAAAAAAATATTGTACTTCCAATAATATAAACCAAACTAGTAAGAAAACATAATTTGTCCATATTTTATAGTATGATGCTGGCAACTCTTTAATTTACTCTTAAATTTTCTTAGATGTTCTCATAAAATGTTATCAGGCCTCATCATGTACTTTATATTGAACTAACCACCCTAGCTGAGTTTGAAAAAAAGCTGTACTTTCTACCATCAACACGAAGAATGAAGCAGACCATTAACCATGTAAACACAATCACATGAGCAAATAATGAGGTGGCAAAGCAAAGGACATAAAACAAATAATAGCAAAGCCACAGTGACAACAAGAATAACAGTAAAAAAGAATAAAGTACTTAACAGAAAAATAAAAAGCCTACAAGAAATAGGACACTAAATGTTAAAAAAGAATCTAGAAAGATGACACTAAACCTCATTTGCCAATGCAAAATCAAGACTGACTTCTTCACTCAACTTTGCAATCTCATCAGTGTAATGGTCAATAACATCCACTCTACTTCCCCAAAGTCCCCAGAAACCTGTCTATATATAAATGGATGTGAGATAAACTCAAGAGTCTTAAATCACTATGAAATTTATTATGATTTTCAAGCCATCAGTAATTACCAACTGTGTCTCCTCCCCATGGCAGTATCAGTTAGACTAGATAAAATTGACCATGCTTAGAAACAGATTAATATAGTAGACAAAAGTTTTGTTGACAAAATAAAGGAGAGTGTAATACAGTTGTGCAACTGAAAAATAACTTACATAAGTTATTCTTTCCCATCGAAAATCATTCCCGTTTTCTTCTCTTCACTGGTTCCTTGACTAGTCTCACCTTGCCTGAAAAGAACACAAACAAATGCTAATATGCAAATCATTTAACTATAAAGAGATATATATGTAATCGATATTGAATCGAAGTATCATACCATGTCCAGTCCCACAATCAGGAGGATGTGTCTGTGTCCGTTGCGGCCTTCGCGACCAATCCTGAATGTGTGAAGCCTCTGGTGGGGGGGCGGGTATCTGTGTCTGGATGAACTTGGTATGCACAAACTCAGGGGGGATAGCACCAGGGGTGGGTCGCCCAGGGGTGGGCATGAATCTCATCTCATCTCTACCATGTACATTTGCGGGGGTAGTGCCAGTAGTCAGTGGAGGAGACATACGGGTAGTGGGCAACGAAGATGTAGTAGGGGATGTGGGTGGGCAGGTATCATCGCTCCTCATGAATGGGGACCGAGATGTGTCCCCATAGGCAAACGTATGGGATGGACCCGCATCATCGTGCGCTATAGAGCCCAAGTCATAACCAGTGTCCAAACACATCTCATCTGCTATCTGACTTGCTTCCTCCATGGTGTGGTCATGCACGAGTGTGTGACGCCGACCAGATGTGGGCACGGGTGTCTGACGCCGACTAGATGTGGGACGCTAACTAGATTGACGGCCTCCTTGCCGTTGACGATTGACGGCCTCCTTGCCGTTGACGTCTACCTGCTTGCAGACCACGCCCTACAGCCGGTTCACTTGTGTTGCCCGCAGTGCGTGCATCGTCCAATGTTAACCGACCGAGCTCTTCAACAACTCGCAAGGCATTAATATAGTCGTTGTAGATCTCAGACCCTGGTTCGCACTTCTCCATAATCCTCAACTGTGATTCAATCTGTCACAAGTATACAAGAATAGTATTAGTAGGTTGAACTAAACTATGCGAAGCGAGGTACATTTATAACAGAACAATGTTTGTAAACTTACCAAAGTGTCCCAGTACGAGGTCTCTCTCGTAATATGGCGAACAGTGGGAGGACAAAACCACACCATATAATCGTCATTGTAGCTCATCTCTCCATGAAAGGGTGGTGCATCGGCAATTATGGCATGCGCTGCCCATTTAGCAATATGTGTTCTATGTTCAACAGCCCAGTTTTTTTCATGCTTGCCCTGAAGTGTTATCTTGTGAAGTTCAGTTGAAGTATCGACATTGATCGGTATGTCTTGCTTCATCCCAAACTGTCGGAGAACACGTTCTGGGTAATGGCCTTCAACCACCCAAAAATGTATATACGACACAATAGACCTCCATATACGTTGGCCTGCCAGACAATATGCGGACAGGGAACCCAAATAATTTATGTATGGCTCCCAGACAATCTGCAATGATCCAACAGATGCAAACAACCATATTAACAATATAATTAGAAAAAATGTGTAACGAATGTGAACAATACATGGCAGCAATGTTTAACTCTGAAATAAAAAATGTTTATTCATTCCCACTTGTAAGTACAACAACTACATGCCAAAGCGATTCCCACTTGTAAGGCACGATACCTGATTTGACCGTAACGAAGTGAGCGACAAACGATAGGCGCGTAGGACATGCATTGGATGTTCAGTTGTTATCTTAGCCCCTTTCCATTTACCAAACAACACAAACATAACCTTTATATTAGTTACTTACACAATTCCCATACGAAAAAGATAATACAAAAATGTAAAACGGTAATTATCTAAGATCCTACATACCTGATAGCAAGTGGACCTGGGGGCAATGCCTGGTGTGGATGCCTCATCACATGATATATATGTGGAAACCTCTCCCATGCCCACAACTGCACCAATAGCACGGCACCACCAATCTGCTTGGCTTCCTTCTCTGATGCCTTACAGAGGTGTCTATATAGCCAACTTAGTGCTGCACTACCCCAACTATATCTCTTTCCATTGCTAATTAGATTGAAAAATTGCAAATACATAACTGAGTGTCGTTCGCCAGACTTGTCCATAAACAATATACCAGCCAACATCTCCAGTATGTAAAATCGAGCATACTACTGCACAAGCTCCTCACTGGCAATAGCCGGGAGAGGGTTCCTAAACCGATCCTCAATCCATTTGTCTTTTATCCTTGGCCCTTCCATCACTCCAGTGTTCTTAACTCCACAAAGACCTCTCAGCGGCCTATGCCCTAGCAAGTTGGAATATAGGTCACTCCAATCATCCATATGGGTATATCCCACCACCGGCAACCCATCTACAAGTACCCCCATTATAACCTCTATGTCTTGCAGCGTGATGGTCATCTCACCGAGGGGCAAGTGGAATGAGTACGTCTCCGGCCGCCATCTCTCCACCAAAGTCGTGATCAAGCTATGGTCAATGTCTATATTTGGGACCCGAAGTAGTTCATCTAATCCTACATCCGTGATATGAGCGGTGATACGTGGGTCTAACCCACCTTCAAACAAACCTTCAAGCAAACCTTTGTCTTGGTGACGACAAGTCAGACACCTGACACTTCCTGCAAACAAAGCAACTTAGTATTAATAATAGCATTCACTAAGCACGTAATAATTACGCTTCAAACTTAAATGCCAAAAATCTTTCTACTACATATATTGACAACGATTTTGGACAAGTGCATACCTCGCCTGCCAAAGGAGCATCCTAAAGCAAATTTGAACGATGCACATCCTGCTTCGTCAAAACATCCTGTATAGAGGGTCCCGCTCTATGTGAGTCCATATTTGGCATAAATTGATGACCCATTAGGTTAAATACAAAGCATATCTTGTTTGAAAATACAAAGACTAGCTCCACTAATTTTGAAGTTGCATATTTTATGTTGTCGGTAGTAAGCAAAACTTTCTAGTCTTTGTTTGAAAATAATATTCCAACTGACCAAAGCTGTGACTGAGGATCAATATTATAAAATCAGTCTCTTAGATTCTTTTGCAACTTAACAGCCCTATGAACCACTTATCTTAAAGAGTACAATTATATAATAGAGTCATTAGGTGATATTAAAAATATGACTACAATCAATCAATCACGAGAATGTGGATTGAGCCCTCACACCTAAAATCTCTAAACTACAATTACAACTACCTATCTTCCCTCACCCACCAATACTCACCACAGCTCTCACATTTATCAATTCAATATCAGCCTTAGTTATGACCTAGATAATGGAAATTTTCATTCAACTTTGTCTATACAAAAATTCAACCAAAACAAAGAAAGAAAGAAAGAAAACCTTGTTTATTGAGTATCATGTCCCAAGATTGATCATTATTTAAATTCCTGGCAAATGTACTATGGCAGTAGGACAAAACTTTACATGTGTGCCTCAGGCATGAATTTAAACTCTTAAGTGGCCCACAAAAGTTAATTAAATTGAATTTGGTAGGTGTGTGCATAGTGTAGAGCTTAAAATCAAGCTTGCATATTAAATTTGGCCAAAACCATAGTGGAACACAAAGTAACACAAAAATCAGTGGTGTTATTAAATGAGTGACAAGTTTTAATATGAGCCATATAAAAAAATTAAAGCATAAATAGGTTACCTTTATCCTTTATTCTTTATTCTTCTTTTTTTTTCCCTGGCTGACCTATCTACTAACCCCCAATTTGGGTATGAAAACTTTTTGTATTACCATTTTTTTATGGTCCTCTACTGTAAAACTTATAAGGATCTATATAAAGTAGCAATTACCAACCACATGGGTTGCCCAACAAAATTACTCTCAATTTTTTTTTTAAAGGCTAAGAAAGAAATTAGCTTTGTCAACAGCTACTTATTCTTAGGATACAAGCTAAATACACATCCACTGAACTCAAATTATCTTCTTTATCATTTCAAGTATTAATGTGTACCAAAGAACCATATGCTCATGATATCTTTCAAAAAGGTCCACATCCACCACAATTTCAAGATTTCTAGTACCTTTTTATGTGTCAATACTCACTAGTGGTTGTTATGTATCTAGCTTCAAAAAGGAAGACTCTGTTGTTTCAACCTAGTCATTGTCACCAACCTTAAGGTATAATATAAACATGACAACCACAATTTTGAGTCATGTCCATTACAATTTATAATCTTCAATATTTGTTTTGATACATTAATTTTGAGTCATATCCATTACAATTTATAATCTTCAATATTTGTTTTTTTAATGGTTCTAAGTAGGACTAGAGAGATATGTTTAATGTGGTCCACTTAAGGTTTTTATTATCATAATTATTATTTTATTTATTTATTTAATATTATAGTTGTTGAAAAATAAATATAAATACCCATAGAAACACTTATCTAGTGAAGACTCATTTGAAAATAACTAGCTATAACAATCATAACTATGAGGTATGTACCACTTTTTTTTTTCTTTTTCTTTTTTTAACTTCTCTCAAACCCTACATATGAGACCCTATTTCGAAAATCATGGATTTCTTTACATGAGTAATAATAATTCATCATTAAGAAAATTTAGACTAAATAGCATTTCTTCACCATAAGCACAAAATGGAGGGTGAAATACTACAATACCAATAACTAAGTCCTAGTCTCAAATTGATTGGGGTCGATTATGGATCCTCAACAAAGTACTCAAAGTTGATCATATGTATTAGCTCTGTTAGGTTCTAAAGGTTTAGGAATTTATGTATTTAGAACTCTAATTTGTAATATTGACAAACCATGATCAAAACAATCTGTTTAGTCTTGTTAAAGTGTGCTCAAAGTTGTTTAATTATTGTAAAGTTGGAACCGAGAGACTGTAGATGCATTGGGGCATTTCGGTCTGGCTCGATCGATCGAAGAAGAGATTCGATCGATCGAAAATCGATCAGATTGCATTTTTCTGCAGTTTTCCAACTCAGCCCTAACTCATTAAACGTTTGGGGTTTTATGTTTTTGCCCTAGGTATATAAGGCAAAACCCTAGCCATGTTTTTAGAGTTGCTCCAGTTGTATTGTTGCTTATACATTGCTATTTTGTGTAAATCTCTTGTGAGATCTAGAGGAGCTTTCCTTTACACAAAGCTTAGGGTTTTCAAGATTGAGATTACTTCAACATCTTGATGATCAACTTGGTTGTTACCATTGAAGCTTAAAGAATATCAAGCGTGGGTGCTTGTAGCTGATTGAAGAATTCAAGAAAGAAGGAGTCTGTGGATTCGGAGCTTGCACGGGGTCATGTCAGTAAGTTCTACTGGTAGGTAGCATTAGGAAGTCGAGCGGGGAGCTTGTAAGTCCTTTTGTATGAACTTCAATTCTTTCATAGTGAATTCATTTTTGCCTTGAGGATCGGTGGGTAAAATCCTCCCTAGGTTTTTTACCGGTTTGGTTTTCCTGGGTGATCATATCTTGTGTTATTTATTATTCCGCTGCTATATTTTCTTGATATGATTGTTTGATTGTTTTAACCTAGAATTGCTTAATTTGACTAAGTAACAACTTGGCTAATTAACTAAGCTACTCAATTTGGGTTGTGTTTTAAAGGGTCTAAAATTTTCCATCAAGTGGTATCAGAGCAGGTAGCTCTTTTGTCTGAGATTTTTGATCTCTGAGCTAATCCTTGACCCCTGTTGTCATGGAGCATGGACACTCTCTTGTTGTTCCTCCTCACTTTGATGGGAATAACTATGCTTATTGGAAAGTAAGGATGAAAGCATTCCTGAAATCTATTGATGAGAGAGTTTGGAATTCCGTTGAGTACGGATGGCAGAAGCCCACTACTCCTATGAGTGAGTGGCAAACTTCTGAAAAAGAAGCAGTAGGCTTCAATAGCAAAGTTATGAATGCCATCTTCAATGTTGTTTCTATGGAGAAATTTAAGAGGATCTCTAATGTTGAGGTTGCTCATACTACTTAGAAAATCCTCCAAACTGTGCATGAAGGCACAAAGGCAGTTAAGATAAACAAACTGCAGCAATTAACTTCTAGGTTTGAGAGCATTAGGATGTCTGATGATGAATCCTTTGATGAATTTTATGCCAAACTGAATGATATTGTTAATTCTGCTTTTAATTTGGGTGAAATCTATGACCAACCTAAAATTGTTAGGAAGATATTTAGATCGTTAACTGAAGACTTTAGACCCAAAGTGACTGCCATTACTGAGAGCAAGAATGTGGACTTCATCCTTATTGATGAGTTTGTAGGATCTCTTCAGTCCTATGAGTCTGACTTACCCAAAACAAACAAATCCAAATCAATGACTCTTAAGTCTGTTGATGATGTTGAGGCTAGTGGATTTGATGATGAGCTCTCTCTTACAGAGATAGCTTACCTTGCCAAGTATTTTAGAAACTTTCTGAGAAATACAAATAGAAGGGCAAGAGGTACAAACACTACTGAACCTAGAAACTTTAGGAAGAATGATCCCACTAAGGTTAATAACTTTGAAAAACCTAGAGAAAAAGTAGGTCAATCTTCAAACAATTCTTTGGGTGCTCAGTGTTTTGGTTGTCAAGGGCATGGTCATATTAAATCTGAATGTCCTACATTCTTGAGAAATAAGGGTAAAGCTATGGCTGTAACCCTTAGTGATAATGAGGTTTCTGATGATGAGTCTGAATGTGACGAGGATGGAAACTTCATTGCTTTCACTGCTACTGCAGTAGTCAATGAAAGCATATCTGTTGAGGAGAACCCTTCTGATGGGGAACTCTCTGAGGATGCAGATCTTCAAGAGGCCTATAATAAACTTTGTAAAGTTGCTGCAAAGGATGCTATGAATGTTGAACTTGGCCTAAAGAAAATTGATTCTCTTGAGCTTGAAAAGAAAAATTTGCTTGTTAAATTATTTGATGCTAATGATCTTTTGAACCATGTGAAATCTGAGAACATACTTTTACTTGATAAAGTTAAAACTTTAGAACATGATTTATCTGTTGCTAGAACTGCTAGTTCTAAACTTGATCACACGCTGAATGTTCAAAAGTATCCTTCTGATAAATCTGGGATAGGATATGTTGAAAGCATCTCTATGTCTACTCCACATTCCATGAACTTTGTTCCTTCATCTTCTTCTGAACCTTCTATGAGTGAGGTTGTGAGTGAAACTGTCAAACCACCTATGAGTGAGGTAGTCAAACCTGTAGAAGTTTCACCTCCTAGGAATATTAGGGTTGATCTGAGAGAAACTAAACCTACCCTTTCTAAGGACAAGATGCATGGTAAACCTGTTTGGGTTTGTCATTATTGTGGAAAGTCTAGACACATTCATCCTAACTGTTACAAACTTCAAGTTGCTAAGAGAGCAACTAAACCAAAGGTGCCTGTGCCTCAAGCACAAGATCCTATGGCACTTATTGGTGAATTGGTAAAGGTTTTGAACCTTTATTCCAATTCTGGAGTTGGAAATCATGCGAGTGTGAATAAGAACTCCAATGCTCATGGTGCATCTAAAAAGTTTTGGATGCAAAAGACTCGACCTAATTGAGTCTTTCTGATATGGTCCTTGTGCTTCATTGCTCATTCCTCTATGACCATTGTTCTTTGGTTTTTTGTATTTCTTTTGTTTTGTTTCTAAGATTTGCATTGCATTACATTCATGCATTTCATTCTATGATTTATTTGCTCTCTCTTAAATAAAAAAAAAAAATTTTAAAAAATGGAGCAAAAGGAAAAAGAAAAAATGTGTTTGACATTGTTTTCTTGGTTTTTGAAAACAAGATTGGTCAATTTATTTACACATATCATGTCCTATGTACCTTGTTTAGCTTTGATGAGCTTATTTATTGCACTTGACTAGTTGAAGCTTTCTAGTGCATGTTGTGTGGGAAAGATGTGTATAGTGTTTATCGCTTTGTCTTAATCTTGAAGTCATATGTTATTTGACTGTCGGACTTGATCCTTTTAAGAAATGCATAAATAACCATCTCACCACTGTTCCCTAGTCAATCATGAACACCTTAGTGCATATCATAAGATTCTGTGCTCGAGAAAGTGTAGCACATGCACAAAAAGAACATAAGATGTTGCCTCGGCTTAATTGCTTAATCATAAAATTGGTGTGTACTATTAGGCTTGATGTCATCTCACATAAATAAAATTGGTGTGTACTATTAGGGTTGATGCCATCTCACCAAAAAAAAAAAAATGAGGCAAAAATACAAGAAATTACATGATTGCAAGCTTTTGTTCTAGGAGATGTGGGAGTTATAGGATGTAACTCTTTAGATGATAGTCTCTTTTAAATTCTATGTGATGGATTGTGTAGACTTTGTGACTGATTGCTATTCACATATCACCTCACATGTTTCTCAAAGTTTTTTGCTAGTTGCACACACTATACAAGTTATTCTTTGTTAAACTTTGTACATGTTATTGTGTGTGTTTTTGGTCTGACCAACCAAGTTTGAAAATACTTTGAGAATTATGCAAAACATTTTTTTTTTGCTTGAGAATTTAAAAAGAGAATGGCTGAAATTTTCTTTGGAGAAACTGTGATTAAAATTGGGTTTTTGAAAAATCATTCCATCTCATACTCATGCACTCTGTTTTCATTATTTAATGCTTTGAGGAGTTGTTTTTCAAAATGGGGTTTGTGTTTTTCAAAACTATGATTTTTCTCAAAATTTTTGTGAGCCTCTGCCCAATTCGATCGATCCATTCTGATTTTCGATCGATCGAAAAAGTGCTTTAATTTGTTTAAAAATGACTGTCTCATTCGATCAATCGAATGTATTTTTCGATCAATCGAAAATTGCGAATCAAGTTTTTAAAACACTGTTCTTGACTTTTTCAAACACTTTTTCAAAAGTTTTTCAAAGTCTTGTCTCTCTCTCCGACTTGGCAAGCTCAACTATTCAAATTTTTGTCGTTTTCCTCTGGATTTTTTGCAAGAATTCTCTTTCCTCAAGCCGGTATGTCTATCTTACCCTTCCTTTTTGAGTTTATTTACAAATTTCATGCATTTTTCATGCATTTATACTCAAAATTTTAGACCCTATTCTTTTTGGGATTGTTGTTGATTTAAGCCCAATTTTGTGTAATTGATCAATGGGTTTTTGTGGAGACACATTATAAACATGTTGTTAATTGTTTAATTTGATCAATTTTGGGTTTTGTGAGAAATTGAAAATTCTAGGGTTTGTAATTGATCCGAATTGGGGATTTTTGTTCAATTGGGTTTAATTGATGAAATTGACTTGTTGTTTTGATGAAATTGGTTATTCTAATCTGTTTTCAACAATGTGTGGTGATCAATTCATCAATTTGTTTCAAAATTATCAAGTGGTTTTTCAAATTTTTTTTAGGGTTTTTGTTAGAAACTCTATATTCGAGCCAATTTTGTAAAATTGAACCTAATTCGAACTATGTTTACTGCATTAGTTCATGCATCACAACATTGTTATTGTTCATGCATCATATAGATTTTGTTATATGTTTTTCTTGTGCTAACTTGCAGTCTGCCCTTGGTTTTGTTTTATTCTGCTCTTTTGGTTTTCTCTCTGTGTCTCTGTCCTTTCCTTACCATCATGCCTAGGAAGACTAGAGCCCGTAGGACTATTCCCTCCTCTTCTCCATCCCCTCCTTTGTTTGATCGTGAGAAGTTTCCAAGTGAGAAAAACCAAGAGATTTTTGAGAAGCTAAACCTTAAAAGAAAGATTTGGGCTGAGCGTTCTGTTCTCTTAGATGAACTTGATCCTGCCATTAGGGTAAACTTTGAGCGTCGGGGCTGGTTACCCTTAGTGGATATTTCTGATCCTCCTCCACCTTCTACCTTGATTAGAGAGTTCTTTTCGAACATCTCTATCCGCATCTATGATTCCAACACTTTGGTAAAGAGTTGGATACGAGGCGTAAAGTACACCATTACTCCCCGAGTAGTGGCTGATGCTCTAGGGGTACCTTTGGTTCAGAATCCTATCTATCCTTATGATGAGTCCCAAGTTGAGTGATGTCTTGTCTTAAATCACTGGGACTTCTATCTAAAGGGGTTCTGATCCTAGGATCACTTCTGCTGAGCTCTCCAGGTTGCACTATCTGTTCTTTAGGATAGCCTGTCATTTTATCTGGCCCATCTCTCATGTTCACACCATTCCTCTTGAAAGGTGTGTATTTTTGTACGCCCTGGTTAATGATGCTCCTATTAGTTTTCCTCATCTCTTTCTTCATTCTTTAAACGATGTTTATAGGAGTTCATCTACTACTCATGCTCTTGTTCATCCTATTTTTATTCATAGGATTTTGCTTTATCTTGATCTTAGTGGCTTCCCTTCCTCTGAGCCCGTTCATGTGATAGCTCCCATAGGTGCGTCTTTTCTTAGACAGAGGGCCGCTCATCTTCGAGCTGGTTCTAAACACCCTAGGTCTGAGCCTTCTGGTAGCGCACCTCCTCCTTCTTCTTCTACAGGTCTTGCTGGTGAGGATGTTCTTGATCCAGTTGGTGATGATGCTGCTACTACTGATGTTCCTCCACCTCCTTCAACCGACTTTGATGTTCGTCGTACTCTGGAGACTGTCATGACCGTTCAGGCGGCTCATGGTCATATTTTGGTGGACTTGCCAGATGAGATTCGTGCTCTGCGAGCCGACTTTGCGCATCTTCATTCACCCTCACCACTTTCTTTTGATGGCAACTTGTGATTGCCCTTTGGCATTCCGTTACAAAAAGAGGGAGTGGCGTTTTTGCCTTGTAGAGGAGTTTTTGTAGTTAGGGGGAGATTTTTTTGTTTTTGAGGAGCTTGTGGAGTTTTTAGATTGTATCTAGGTGCTTCACTTTGTATATCATTTTTGGAGATATTCATGTTAGGGGGAGTAACATTGATTGATATACATGTTATATTCATTGATTCTTGTTGCTTTGTGATTCACTGCTTATTGATTTATATTTATGAGTTGTTCATTCATATATGTCTTTATTTTGTGTTGTGCAGATCTTACAAGAATGTTATACTTGTTGTTTTACTCTTTTCTGTCACACATGCGTTTATGCGTTTGTTGAGTATTTCAAGAATATACAGGTTGATTCAACAAAGCTATTGTCTACACTTGCAACCGATGGATAGTAGTTAGGGTTGAATTTGAGTTTATGAGCATTATTTTTGTAAAGGGCTTTTTACTTATAAACTTTGAGCTTTTAATTTCGGTTTTGTCACGGATTACCAAAGGGGGAGTTTGTTAGGTTCTAAAGGTTTAGGAATTTATGTATTTAGAACTCTAATTTGTAATATTGGCAAACCATGATCAAAACAATCTGTTTAGTCTTGTTAAAGTGTGCTCAAAGTTGTTTAATTATTGTAAAGTTGGAATTGAGAGACTGTAGATGCATTGGGGCATTTCGGTCTGACTTGATCGATCGAAGAATAGATTTGATCGATCGAAAATCGATCAGATTGCATTTTTCTGCAGTTTTCCAACTCAGCCCTAACTCATTAAACATTTAGGGTTTTATGTTTTTGCCCTAGGTATATAAGGCAAAACCCTAACCACGTTTTTAGAGTTGCTCCAGTTGTATTGTTGCTCATACATTGCTGTTTTGTGTAAATCTCTTGTGAGATCTAGAGGAGCTTTCCTTTACACAAAGCTTAGGGTTTTCAAGATTAAGATTACTTCAACATCTTGATGATCAACTTGTTTGTTACCATTGAAGCTTAAAGAATATCAAGCGTGGGTGCTTGTAGCTGATTGAAGAATTCAAGAAAGAAGGAGTCTGTGGGCTCGGAGCTTGCATGGGGTCGTGTCAGTAAGTTCTACTAATAGGTAGCATTAGAAAGTCGAGCGGGGAGCTTGTAAGTCCTTTTGTATGAACTTCAATTCTTTCATAGTGAATTCAATTTTGCCTTGAGGATCGGTGGGTAAAATCCTCCCCAGGTTTTTTACCGGTTTAGTTTTCCTAGGTGATCATATCTTGTGTTATTTATTATTCCGCTGCTATATTTTCTTGATATGATTGCTTGATTTTTTTAACCTAGAATTGCTTAATTTGACTAAGTAACAATTTGGCTAATTAACTAGGCTACTCAATCTGGTTGTGTTTTAAGGGGTCTAAAATTTTCCATCAAGCTCATTCTATTCTATCCGAAATCTGTGTTTTTTTTCTTCAATATTTCTAATTTTGAATCCATTAAAATTTCAAATGAAAGATGTAACCCTAAAACTAAAAAACTGACCTTAATGTGAGACAGTGAGAGAGCTGAGTGAGAGGTCACCGACGAGAGTCTTCTACCACCGATGGAGTGAGGGTTTGGGGTTTTCGTGTTTGGGTGTGAAGGAGAGTGAGAGTGTTCACAGTAAAAGAGCTAAGTTCGATCGCCGACGAGAGTCTTCTGTCGCCACAGGTTTTCTGCCGCCGATGGTGTGAGGGTTTGGGCTTTGTGTGAATGTGTGAAGGAGAGTGAGAGTGTGTTCTGGTAACTGAGAGTGAAGTGAGTGAGAAATAAAATTGAATTTTCAGATATTAGTATAGCAATACTCGAGTTAACCAGACTCGGGTACTTTTTTAAACAGTACTCGAGCTCAGGAAGCTCGAGTACTGTTTGGAATTTTTAAATCTCAATTGCCATGTCAGCCATGCCACGGTGGAGTTATAAAATATAGTACTTGAGTTCACCAAACTCGGGTACTTAAAAAAGTGGTACATCACCAATTATTTCCGAAACAGTGCTTTTTTGCCAAATATTTCTAAAATTAATGGTAAAAGGCCATTTTGGCCCCAATACTCCTACTGTGAGTGGAAACTGTGTTTGGTGGAAATTGAAGAAAAATGGGGGTTTTGATATTCATTCTTACTATAACGTGCTAAGAGGGTCCATCTGTGTCATCTTTTCTTAAAAAAGTATTTGGATGATTAAGCAAGTTTCCTTTCATGTTTGGATGGCAGTGTGAGAAGAGGTTTTCAAATTATGGCCAGGTATTGTATGTGCTGGAATAAGGGCAAGATAGTGTATCATCTTTTGATTCACGTGAGAGGGTGTATTAGTTGTGGTGTTTTGTCTTTAGATCATTTGGAGTTTTTGGGTTTTGCCTAGAAGGGTGCTAGATCATTTTATTGGATGGATATATTGGTTGGGGCATCTGACATTTGGAATTTTTATTTTGATAGCATCTTAACATTTTGAAGATATGGTCCCAGCGGGGCACATCTAACATTTAGAATTTGACACTGTTGTGTTTAATGTGGTATTTCAAAGGAGTGTAACAACTGCATGTTTGAATCAGCAATTAGGTTTGCTTGGAATCAACACCCAGCACTTCAAAAATTTCCAGAACAAAATTCCAACCATCAAAATCTACCTTAAATCTTTACTAAAGCCATTCTAAATAGGCTTCCAATGAGTACATCAATAAGGAAAGTAATTTAAAATTTTTTTTTAAAAAAAAAAAAAAAAAAAAAAAGAACCCACAAAATCTTTAGTCGGATAATGATTTACATTGGTGAAAATTCCAAAATTCGAGATTTCAAATTAACAATATTCTTGGTGCATCATGGTGCCTGCACCACTGGAACATGGAAGTAGTAAGAGAATATAAATCAGCAATAGCTAGTTAAAGGGTTCTGAAGATGACAACCAAAACATAAATAACAACTAAAGTGGCTTAGTGGCTGCGGTATATCACGAATTTGATCGAGAATAAGTTTTGAAAACTGGTAGTTTTTGAGGTTAAGCCTAAGTTCATCAAAATCCAAAAGCAAATAGGAGAAAGTAGATCTTCCAAATAAAATGTATACAGGGTTTCAAATACATCCTAACTATGAGTCTAAGCACAATAAGTTCCCAAAGCATGATAACAACTCTTTTAAAAACAGGGTAGTTTTCAAGTAATCATTCAAATAACAAAGGAGATGCACACACGCTAAAAGGTTGAAGCTACAAATCTAGACAAGTCAAGCAGGAGCAATAGCACAATAGGTTAAAAGACGTGTATTATTAGAGAGTAGATCCTTTTCAAACATTCCTCTCCAACTAAGTTTACTCAGCATTGTAACCTTAAGAATGCATCAAGCAAATTAATACAAAAAAGAAATTGCAAATGTAAAACATTATCATGTTTTTCCTAGCTAATGCATGACTTAGGAGCAGTTTCAAAGGTTTATTTGATGAAGCAGAGAAAAAGAAATTACCTTGCTTAGAGATAGAGATGGGCTTTACTCTAATAGATGTGACCTCTACAAATCCAATTCCCCTCCACACTTTAGCTTGAAAGGTTTCAATAGTAGCAGTAGAAGCATCCTCAGCCTTGAAGGTAATATGATACATGAGGCCGGCAACGCATTGCACATTTGCCTTCACCACCTCCTTGAACTTAAAGTTCTTCTTCTATAAGAAATTGTCTCAGACACAATAAAGCCAACAGCAATAACAATAATAATAAATGTAACTAATTAAGGGGTTTGATTATGAAAAGACCTCATCAGTGTTGTACTTGTGGATTGCTTCCATAGAATATTCACCAAGTTCTTTCTTATCAGCATCATCAATCACCCCCCGAATCCCATCATCTCAATTCTACCGCATGCGAAAGAGTGGGAGAAGTCGTCAACATCAAAGCCTTGCGAATCAGAAAGAGAGACAAATGAGACAAGATTCATGAGAGCATCATCACGCACAAACTCACTATATCCGATGATTGCTTACCCTGCTCTCATCAACCTGTTGATGATACAAAACATATTCTGCACGGGTCATCTCAGGGAGCTCATCGAGAATACAATCATCATCGTCACTAAGAAGTTTGTCATCCAAAGGTAAGCCATCTTTCTCGCGATAGGGGACGTCTTCTTTTTCTTCTTGTTTTTCTTCGTCTGTCTTCTTCTGCTTCTTCTCTTGAAGTTCGTCATCCAAAGCTAAGCCAACTTTCTCGTGATGGGGGACATCTTCTTCCTTTTGTTTTTCTTCATCTATCATCTTCTGCTTCTTCGCTTGTGGTTCCTCGTGCTTTTTTTTCAGCCTCGGGATAAGGACATCAGTAGTAGCAGCCGCCATCAGAAATTTTTATTTTTTATGATGATTAATAAATAGATGATCTCACACTCAAGTGTTATTTCTTTGAGCCCTATTCTCATTTCTATTTACTTTACATTTTTACCCTTTGCGGCTTCGGTTCAGGGGGAATGGGCAGAATGGCTCTGTGTGGGGGGAGTAAATAGTAAGTTAGGCAACGTGTTTCAGAATTAAGAAAAATAGCATCTCGAGTTTTAAAAACTTGAGATCCATATTAAAAATCAAGCCTAAAAGACTCGCTTTGCGAGTGTTTTGCTGGTGAAAATGCCACACAAATCTTGAGTTTTTAACTAGAGTTCTATGCAAAATAATTTTAAGTGCGATCACCCCTATAGTGGCGTTTTTTAAGTCCTATAGTGACATTTTAAAGCCTTATAGCAGCGTTTTTCTACAAAAAAAAAAAAAAAAAAAAAATTTATAAGTAAGGAGCCCTATAGTGGAGTTTCTAAGCTCTATAGTGACATTTTATAGCCCTATAGCGGCGTTTTTCTACAAAATTTTTTCTAAGTGTCATACAATGAGCCCTATAGCTCTATAGTGACGTTTTTAAGTCCCTGTAGTGGCGTTTTTCGAAACTCGAGTCTTTAAAACTCGATTTTTACTTGAATTTTTTTCCACCTCAGAGCATTCTGCTTACAAAGCGAGACTTAAAAACTCGAGTTTTATCATGGAACTCGAGTTTTAGACACTCGAGACGCTACTTTTCAACATTATTTTGAAACGTGACAACTATCTAAATTTTTTTATATTTATTGTTAAATGGAAATAAAATTCCTTCAGTTCAAAGTTCAAACTCAACCCATTTGTTGCATATGGTATGGCTTTAATTGCAAGCCAAAAGCCCAGGTCGGTCAAGTTGAAAGTAAAAAGTCCACTTAATCATTTGTTGCTTGACTTTGAATTTCCAATTATTCAAATGTATGGAACATTGTCGTACAAAGTTGGATATTTTGGAATAGGAGTTTATTCGGACATGTAGGGAACAACATTGGTAGCTGGCACTGGCCTGGCAGGCTGCATGAAAATTTAGAATGGCTGGAGATGCAGGTTGCTACCCCCACAAAATATCGTTTCAATGAGGGAGACTCGGATTGAACTAAATTTTATATATATAAAGAAACCCATTTAACTTGAGATACAATTATATGTAGGGTATATGAGCAGTGCCAAATATAGCTTATTGTTTGTAAATCTTAATGATTATGAGGGTTTATTCTTGAAATACAAAACGACAGAAAACCATTCTAAACCACTTTACCTACTTTTTTTTTTAATCATTTTAGAAATAATTACAACGTGCTGTTAATTCTGCAACTCAAACCCTTTTCCTCCTAGACCCCCAAGCACTTTGTGCATAGGGAGGTGCTAATTTAACTACAAAGCCTTTGGCACTACTTTACTTACCTTGTGCTACATTCATCAAATTATGCATGGTTACCTATTATAATCCGATTCCAAAATCTCAAGCTCCATTTATTTTCCTTTTACATCCCATAATTAAATTTTATGCATTGTGCAAGTGGCAACTTTAGTTAGCTATACTACTAAGCTTGATTCATGACAAATTATGGGAATACATAAATAAATAAATAAAGTAATAGGCCAAGAATATATTGACCTCTTGTGATGAATTAACCAAATAAGTTAATTAATTAATTTAGTTAGCATGCAATAAGCATGGTAGCACAAACAAATCATCAAATAAGTTAATGTGTAGCGAAAAATAAATTGACACGGTGATTTGTTTACGAATGGGAAAACCAACACGGTAAAAACCTCACTAGGTGATTTTAAGGTCACCACTCCCGAGAATCTACTATTATCACAACAAGTGGTTACAAGTAAAGAAATCTCAGTACCTTATACCAACTTACAGTTGAACCCTTACCCTAATACCTAATTGGACTTGTTCTGTAGTGACAATCTCTCCTTTCAATGCACGGCTCCCAATACGTGACTAACCAATTCGATATGCGGATCCTAGTACGGAGCTGTGAGGTTCCTTTTTGGACAGTACCCAGGCCTAAGTAGAAACAAGGATCCTGGGCCCTTTACTTGTTATTTTGGTGGACTGAACTTCATTCAATACAACTAAATAAGGGCTGATTACAAACCAAATTGTGCACAAGTCACATAAAACTCCTCAAGGCAAAATGAGATTCCTCCTAAGCAATAAAATACCATTATAAGTGTTTTAGTGTCATAAAATGACCCTTTACTCTTACGAAACAAGTAAAATAATTATTCATAATATTTACAATGAGAAAGAGATTGAAATAGAGTATTTGAGCCTTATATTTTATTGTGTAAACATTTTAAAAAAAAAAGTTCCTTCACTTGGTACCTCGGGCATACTGTCGTGGTACCCAAAATGTTGATTCTCTGAACTACACGATCTTTCTCCATGCTTATTATGCAATTGAGTTTTGTCCTTTCCCTTACCTCTATAGGTCCTGCATAAAAACACACTATACAATACACAAATCTTCAAATAATTGTTAGTTTCTTAGATTAAGATATACATTTTAATACATATACATATATGTAAATGAATTTCATGAGAATGATTCAGCCACGAGGATCCTGGCCGCAATTCTCACAGACTTAGTGCTTTTGCACAAGACTTATGGGATTTGGAACTCAAGTCCAAGTGGCTTTGCTTGGGCATTGCCTTCCAAGAGAGTTAGGTGAGAAGGATGTTGGCTAAAAAGTTCTTACACACCAACTTCAAAAAGATGTTGGCTGCAAAGTTTTTCAGTTCATCAACACGATGAAAATTACGAAACTCTTTGGTTACAAAACCCTACAGTATACAAACATAGCAGCTTCTTGAATAGAAAGATGAACTAGGGCATATGTCTCTGGTTCACAATATGCTTGTGAAAAAATTTTTGCATTGAGGTGCATCAGCTATGACAGCCCTTAAAACAATCCTTATATATGTTTAGGGTTGTGAGAAAAGAAAGCCCAAACATCTATACACTGATTGGATGAAAATTAGAACCGAAAATCTGATTTTCTTAAACCTCGATAGATATCCTATCTGTGGAGCAGCTGTTAAGCATCAGGCTTAAACAGTCTTTTAAACCTCGATAGGTACTAACTGTTGAGCTAGTTGTCGAGCTTTAAAATCCAGCATTTCTTCACTTTATTCTTGGACAGACTTGCCTGGTTTTAACACTTGAACTTGAAACTTTACTCCTTGAAGTATTAAACACATCTTAAATCTACCCAATTACAAGTAAAGTGCGTTTTGTCAAAGGATTAGTCAATTCTATATTGACATGTGTTCCTAACATGATTCAGATATGTCCTAACGTAAAGCATCTCACATAAGCCCAGTAAAATGGATAGATCAATCATACAACTACTTGTACTTTAAGGGTCTTTAATATCTCATCATCTATCTCAAATTGCATGGGCTTCTTGTCTCTTCCAAGCTTGACATACCCACAAAATGCTCCTTTAGGTCTTTAGTAAAGTCTGTGGTATAGGCCCGTCGATACCATATTTTTTCTACCCTCAATTTGTGTGCCAGCCCTTAGAAATTCCAAAAAAAAATTATTTTTTCACCAAAGAATCTAGAGAACATCTAGACCATCATAGTTCAACCCATTAGGCATTGGAGTACTTAAAGTGCCATATCAAGTCAAAATGACCAAAATGTCCTTGGGCAACCTAGAGTTGACTAGGTCAAAATTGGTTAAAACCACACTAAAACAACATTTACCATGTTTTTATATAAAAACCCGAGGCTATCAAAAATTTTCATCAACTTTGATCAAATTTGACCTAAGGATGACTCTCAGCGGCGACTGAAGACCTAATTTCGATTTGAACGGTTTTAGACCCCTTAAAACACAATCAGATTGGTTAGCCTAGATTAATTAGCCAAGTTGTTACTTAGTCAAATTATACAATTCTAGGTTAAAGTAATCAAATAATCATATCAAGACATAAAGCAGCAGAAAATAAATGAACACAAGATATGATTACCCAAGAAACCACACGGTAAAAACCTGGGGAGGATTTGAAAAATCCACTATGCGAAAGAATCGAAGTTCATACAGAAGGACTACGAACTCCCCGCTTGACTTCCTAATGCTACCCACCAGTAGAACTTACTGACACGACCACGTGCAAGCTCCGAATCTACGGACTCCTTCTTTCTTGGATTCTTCAATCAGCTACAAACACCCCCGCTTGATATTCTTTAAGCTTCAATGGTAGCAACCAAGTTGATTATCAAGATGTAGATATTATCTGCAACTTGAAAACCCTAAGCTTTGTGTAAAGGAAAGCTCCTCAAAGATCTTACAAGAGATTTACACAAAACAGCAATGTATGAGCAACAATACAATTGGAGCAACCTTCAAAAACGTGGCTAGGGTTTTGTTTATATACCTAGGGTAAAAACATAAAACCCTAAACATTTAATGAAGTAGAGCTGAGTTGGAAATTCTGCAGAAAAAACAACCTGCGCGATTTTCGATCGATCGAGTCTATTCTTCGATCGATCGAGCCAGGCCGAAAGTCCCAAGTACTTCTGCAGCCACTCGATTCCAACTTTACAATAATAAACCAACTTTGAGCAAGTCTAAACAAGACTAAATACATTGTTTTGATCATGGTTTGCCAACATTACAAATTAGAGTTCTAAATACATAAAATCCAAAGACCTTAGAACCTAACAAACTCCCCCTTTGGCAATCCGTGACAAAACCCTAATTAAAAGCTCAAAGTTTTACAAGTAAAAAGCCCTTTACAAAGAAATGCTCATAAACTTCAAATTCAGTCTAACTACTATCCATTGGTTGCAAGTGTAGACAGCAGCTTAGTTGAATCAACCTGTATATTCCTGAAATACTCAACAAATGCATAAACGCATGTGTGATAGAAAATAGTAAAACAACAGGTATATCATTCTTGTAAGATTCACACAACACAAAATAAAGACATATATAAATGATCAACTCATAAATATAAATCAATAAGCAGTGAATCACAAATCAACAAGAATCAATAAAAAATATATCAATCAAAGTTACTCCCCCTAACATGAATATCTCCAAAAAATGATATACAAAGTGAAGCACCTAAATACAATCTAAAAACTCCACAAGCTCCTCTCAAACAAAAAAAATCTCCCCCTAACAACAAAAACTCTCTACAAGTCAAAACTCCACTCCCTCTTTTTATGACGGAATGCCAAAGAGCAATCATGAGTCACCATCAAAAGGAGGTGGTGAGGGTGAATGAAGACGCACTAAATCGGCTTGGAGAGCACGAATCTCATCGAGTAAGTCCACCAAAATCTGACCATGAGCCGCCTGAACGGTTCTCGACAGTCTCCAGATTACGACGAACATCAAAGTCGGTCGAAGGAGGTGGAGGAACATCAGCAGCAGCAGGATCATCACCAACTAGATCAGGAACATCCTCACCAGCAATACCTGTAGAAGAAGAAGGAGGAGGTGCGCTACTAGACGGCTCGGACCTAGGGTATTTAGAACCAGCTCGAAGATGAGAGGCCTTCTGTCTAAGAAAAAATGCACCTATGGGAGCTATCACATGAACGGGCTCAGAGGAAGGGAAGTCACTAAGGTTAAGATGGAGCAAAATCCTATGAATGAAAATAGGATGAACAAGGGCATGAGAAGAAGATGAACTCCTATAAACATCGTTCAAAGAACGAAGAAAAAGATGGGGAAAACTAATAGGAGCATCAGTAACTAGAGCGTACAAAAATACACACCTCTCAAAAGGAATGGTGTGAACATGAGAAATGAGCCAGATGGAACGACACGCTATCCTAAAGAACAGATAGTGCAACCCGGAGAGCTCAGCAGAAGTGATCCAAGGATCAGAACCCCACCGGACAGAAGTCCCAGTGATGTAAGATAAAACATCGTTCAGCTCGGGAGACTCGTTATATGGATAGACAGGATCCCTAACCAACGGTACCCCTAGAGCATCAGCCAATACCTGAGGAGTAATGGTGTACCCTACACCTCGTATCCAACTCTTTACCAAAGTGTTGGAATCATAGACGTGGACAGAGATGTTCGAATAGAACTCTCTAATCAAGGCAGACGATGGAGGAGGATCAGAAATGTCTAACAAAGGTAACCAGCCCCGACGCTCAAAATTTGCCCTAATGGCAGGATCTAGCTCATCTAACAGAACAGAACGCTTAGCCCAAATCTTCCTCTTAAGGTTAAGTTTCTTAAACAGCTCTTGGTTTTTCTCACTCGGAAACCTCTCACGGTCAAAGGAAGGAGGGGATGGAGAGGAAGAGGGAATGGACCTACAAGCTCTAGTCTTCCTAGGCATGATGCTAAGGAAAGGACAGAGACACAAAAGAGAAAACCAAAAGAAAACACAAGAAGAACAAGACCAAGGGCAGACTGCAAGTTAGCAACAAAAATAATAGAATGAAAATCTATATGATGCATGAACAGATACAATGCCATGATGCATGTACTAATGCAGTGAGCAAGTAAGTTCAATTGAGTTTAAATTGACAAAATTGGCTTGAGCAGGGAATTTCTTAACAAAAGCCCCCAAAATTGAAAACCACTTGAAAATTTTTAAAACAAATTGATGAATTGAGCATTACAAAACACAACACATAGATTATAGTGCTTAATTTCATCAATACAAGAAGCCAATTGCATCAAATTCTACCCAATTTAACAAAATCCCCAAATCGGATCAATTAGAAACCCTAGAATTTTCATTTTTTCACCAAACTCAAAATTGATCAAATTAACCACCAAGGATCATGTTTATGATGTGTCCCCACAAAAACCCAATGATCAATTGCATAAAATATGGCTTGAATCAAATGAAAATCCCAAAATTGCAAAGTGCGAAAATCGCCCCTAAATGCATGAAAATATGCATGAAATGATGCAAATAAAATCAAAAGGAAGGGCAAAAGTGACTTACCGGCTTGAGGAGAGAGAGATTTTGCAAAAACTACGGAGGAAAACGACAAAAATCTCAATGTGGAGCCTTGCCAACTCGGAGAGAGAGAAGAAAAAGTTTGAAAAGTTTGAATAGTGATTTTGAAAAAGTCAGAACTGAACTTTTTAAAAGGCTTTTTCACGATATTTGATCGATCGAAAATTACATTCGATCGATCGAATGAAACAGTCATTTTAGAACAAACGAAAGCACTTTTTCGATCGATCGAAAAACAGACTGGATCGATCGAAATGGGTAGAGGCTCACTAAATTTTTTGAAAAAAATCCAGTTTTGAAAGACGCAAACCTAATTTTGAAAAACAACTCCTCAAAGCATTAAACACGGAAAGCAAAATGCATGAGTATGAGATGGAATGCTTTTTCAAAAACCCAAAATTTTTTAAACCCAAATTATGTCAAAAACAAGTTTCAATCATTCTTCCATTGAATTTTCTCAAGCAACAAAAATGTTGTGCACAAATCTCAAGATATTTTCAAACTTGGTTGGTCAGACCAAAAACACACACACTAGCATGTACAGTGTTTAACAAAGAGTAACTTGTGTAGTGTGTGATACTAGCAAAAACTTGAGATACATATGAGGTGATATGTGAATAGCAATCAAACACAAAGTCTACACAATTCATCACATAGAATTTAAAAGAGACTATCACCTAAAGAGTTACATCCTATAACTCCCACATCTCCTAAAACAAAAGCTTGCAATCATGTAAGTTTCTTACATTTTTACTTCTTATTTATATGAAATGACATTCAGCCTATTAGTACACACTAGTTTGAATTAAGTGAATTGGCATCAAGCCTAATAGTACACACCAGTTTTAATTTAATTTGAGGCTACACCTTATGTTCTTTTTGTGCATATGCTACACTTTCTCGAGCACAAAATCTTATGATATGCACTAAGGTGTTCATGATTGGCTAGTGAACAGTGGTGAGATGGTTATTTATGCCTTTCTCAAAAGAGTCAAGTCCGACAGTCAAATAACATATGACTTCATGATTAAGACAGAGTGATTAAGAACCATACACATCTTTCCCACACAACATGCACTACAAAATTTCAACTAGTCAAGTGCAATGAATAAGTTTATCAAAGTTAAACAAGGTACACAAGTCATGACATGTGTAAAAAGATAGACCAACCTTGTTTTTCAAAAATCAAGAGAAAATAGTGTCAAACATAATTTTTGCTTTCTCCTTTTCCCTTTTTTTTTTTTTTTTTTTTAATTTAAGAGAAAACAAATAAATCCTAGAATGAAATGCATGAATGTAATGCAATGCAAATCCTAGAAAAAAACAAAAGAAAACACAAAAACCAAAGAACAATGGTCACAGAGGAATGAGCAATGAAACACAAGGATCATGTCAAAAAGACTCAATTAGGTCGAGTCTTTTGCATCCAAAACCTTTTAGATGCATCACGAGCATTGGAGTTCTTATTCACTTTCGAGTGATTTCCAACTTCAGAATTGGAATAAAGGTTCAAAGTCTTTACCAATTCACCAATAAGTGTCATAGGATCTTGTGTTTGAGACACAGACACTTTTGGTTTGTTTGCTCTCTTAGCAGCTTGAAGCTTGTAACAATTAGGACGAATGTGTCCAGACTTACCACAAAAATGACAAACCCAAGCAGGTTTACCATGCATCTTGTCCTTAGAAAGGGTAGGTTTAGTTTCTCTCAGATCAACACTATTCTTCTTAGGAGGTGAAACTTCTACGGGTTTGACTACCTCACTCACAGGTGGTTTGACAATTTCACTCACAACCTCACTCGCGGAAGGTTTAGAAGAAGAAGAAGGAACAAAATTCATGGAATGCGGCGCAGAGTCAAAGATGCTTTCAACATAACCTAAACTAGATTTATCAGAAGGATACTTTTGAACATTCAGCATGTGATCAAGTTTAGAACTAGCAGATCTAGCAACAGATAAATCATGTTCCAAAGTTTTAACTTTATCAAGTAAAAGCATGTTCTCAGATTTAACATTGTTTAAAAGATCATTAGCATCAAATAGTTTAACAAGCAAATTTTTCTTTTCAAGCTCAAGAGAATCAATTTTCTTCAGGCCAAGTTCTACATTCATAGCATCCCTAGCAGCAATTTTGCAGAGTTTATTGTAGGCCTCTTGAAGATCTGCATCCTCAGAGAGTTCTCTATCAGAAGGGTTCTCTTTAACAAATATGCTTTCATTGACTACAGCAGTAGCAGTGAAAACAATGAAGTTTCCATCCTCATCACATCCGGACTCATCATCGGAAACCTCATTATCGCTAAGGGTTACAGCCATAGCTTTACCCTTAGTCCTTAAGAATGTAGGACATTCAGATTTCACATGACCATACCCTTGACAACCAAAGCATTGAGGACCCAAAGAATTATTTGAAGACTGACCAACTTTTTCTTTTGGTTTTTCAAGGTTATTAACCTTAGTGGGATCATTCTTCCTAAAATTTCTAGGTTCAGCAATGTATGTACCTCTTGCCTTTCTATTGGTATTTCTAAGAAAGTTTTTGAAATTTTTGGCAACATAGGCAATCTCTGTAGCAGCGAGCTCATCATCAAATCCACCACCATCAACATCATCAACTGACTTAAGAGCCATTGATTTGGATTTGTTCACTTTAGGTAGGTCAGACTCATAGGACTGAAGAGATCCTACAAGCTCATCAACAAGGATGGAGTCCACATCCTTGCTTTCAGTGATGGCAGTCACTTTGGGTCTAAAGTCTTCAGTTAAGGATCTAAGTATCTTCCTAACAATTTTAGGTTGATCATAGACTTCACCCAAATTAAAAGCAGAATTGACAATATCATTTAATTTAGCATAGAATTCATCAAAAGATTCATCATCAGACATTCTAATGCTTTCAAATCTAGAGGTCAATTGTTGTAATTTATTGATCTTAACTGCCTTTGTGCCTTCATGCACAGTTTAGAGGATTTTCCAAGCAATATGAGCAACCTCAACATTAGAGATCCTCTTAAATTCCTCCACGGAAACAGCGTTGAAGATGGCATTCATAGCTTTGCTATTGAAGCCAGCTGCTTCTTTTTCAAAAGTTTGTTACTCACTCATTGGAGTAGTGGGCTTCTCCCATCCGTACTCAACGGAATTCCAGACTCTCTCATCAATGGATTTCAGGAATGCTTCCATCCTTACTTTCCAATAAGCATAGTTGTTCCCATCAAAGTGAGGAGGAACAAACAGAGAGTGTCCATGCTCCATGACAACAGAGGTCAAGGATCAGCTCAGAGAACAAGGAATCTCCAACAAAAGAGCAACCCGCTCTGATACCACTTGAACGGTTTTAGACCCCTTAAAACACAACTAGATTGGTTAGCCTAGATTAATTAGCCAAGTTGTTACTTAGTCAAATTATGCAATTCTAGGTTAAAGCAATCAAATAATCATATCAAGATATAAAGCAGCGGAAAATAAATGAACACAAGATATGATGACCCAGGAAACCACATGGTAAAAACCTGGGGAGGATTTGACCTAGCTATCCTCAAGGTAAACCTGAATCCACTATGCGAAAGAATCAAAGTTCATACAAAAGGACTACAAGCTCCCCGCTTCACTTCCTAATGCTACCCACCAATAGAACTTACTAACACGACCACGTGCAAGCTCCGAATCCACGGACTCCTTCTTTCTTGGATTCTTCAATCAGCTACAAGCACCCCCGCTTGATGTTCTTTAAACTTCAATGGTAGCAACCAAGTTGATCATCAAGATGTAGATATTATCTCCAACTTGAAAACCCTAAGCTTTGTGTAAAGGAAAACTCCTCAAAGATCTCACAAGAGATTTACACAAAACAACAATGTATAAGCAACAATACAATTAGAGCAACCTTCAAAAACGTGGCTAGGGTTTTGTTTATATACCTAGGGTAAAAACATAAAACTCTAAACGTTTAATGAAGTAGGGCTGAGTTGGAAATTCTGTAGAAAAAACAACCTGTGCGATTTTCGATCGATCGAGTCTATCTCGATCGATCGAGCCAGGCCGAAAGTCCCAAGTACTTCTGCAGCCACTCAATTCCAACTTTACAATAATAAACCAACTTTGAGCAAGCCTAAACAAGACTAAATACATTATTTTGATCATGGTTTGCCAACATTACAAATTAGAGTTCAAAATACATAAAATCCTAAGACCTTAGAACCTAACACGATTTAACCGTCAGAACAGGTTAGAACCAATGCCATTGCAAAGAATATTGAATTATATTTCCAAAAACTACTCATAGGTCAAAATTAGAGTTAAAATGGTTGAAATATCCTGAAAACCGTGCTAGGCGCGACAACTCGCTTCCCAAAGTAATAACTTTTTATCCGACCGTTTGATTTTCGAAAGGTCAAGTGTTCTATAAACTAGACACCCATACCTTTCCACTTCCACTAAGATCAGGTCAATCATTGTTTGGAAAGGCATCCAACTGAACTATAAAAGTCAAAATTGAAAAACGGGAAAGAGCCAAAAGTCAAGAAGTCACAAAAAATATAGAAACCCCAGACCTCCCAGATTCCCAAAAAAAAGGGTAATTTAAGCAATTTTCTGGAGTTGTTTTCTCTCCATTCTTTCTCCTAAACATACACCAACAACCTTTGATTCTCTCATCCCCCACACACATCAAGAGGTAGATTTCTTTCTTCCATTTCCTCCTACTTGGTCCATCTACCTTTTTTTTTTTTGGGGGGGGGGGGGGGGGGGTGGATGTAGCTTTTTAGCTACAATCACCCATTTAATTTCTAGCACATTTATTGATTTATTTTAATTTCCTAGCATATCTATTGCTTTCCCTATCTCTCTAGCATGTTTTTATTGCTTTGATGATGTTGGCCTAGCCTTCTCGAGTTAGGATATGCCTAAATTTCTTGTTTGTGCTTCTATGCCATTTTTACATGTTTAGATCTATATGTTTGGATGCTATGCTTGAGTGCTTTTAGCTTCAATAATGTATTTTTGCCATGTTTTCTTTCTTTGAGTCATAGGTAGACTGTAGATCTAGATCTATTGGTTTAGGCCTACAACCAAACCCCAAAGTTCAATAAAAGGTTTAGATTAGAGTCTATAGTTTCTTGTTTGGCCTCTCACATGCTCTTCTTTACTTTAACTCTTAGATCCATCTCTTATGTTGCCATGTTTGGATGCTCTATGCTTAGATCCATGCTTGCATGTTTAGATCTAGCTTCTTGCATCTTTACCATACTTCACATGCTTTATGCTTCCCTCTAGTATGTGTTTGTTTGCACATGTGCCTTTTTCATCATGTTTGGTTGCATCATTCCCTTTTGTTGGTTGCTTGGATGTGACCGCTTGCATGAGATCTTATCTTGTTGGCATGCTTGTGTCCTTGGCTTTCTCAAATGCTTAGCTTTTATCCTTGAGTGTGATAATATGCTTTGCCTCCCTTTTTGTTGCTTCCTTTGCTTGCTTTACACCATCAAGTACGATTATCATGTGATTGGTTGCATCCTTTGCATACATACATACTTCCTTTGCTTGTTTATTCATGTCTTTACGTATGGGATCTCAATTTCCTTTCTTGGAGCCATGCTTGTTGGCACGTGGGTCATCCATAATCCAATCTAATGGATCTATGGACACCACCTTTAAACCCACATTTTCCCCCTAAGTACACATATTCTCTTTGTTTGCTCATTTGTTCACATGCTTGCTTGCTTCTTCACATGCTTTCTCTCTTTGCTTGTTTGTTAGCATGTTTTGTAATGACCCAAGGAAAAACGCTAGCCACATCTATACTATACATTAAAAGGACTAGTCACAATTAAGTCTTCTTGTAGTTGTTAATAAAACCTAGTTCAACCTAGTATATGCCTGATGTGGGACTCATCACACACCCACACAGTTCACACAATCAATCAAATTGGGGCATCACAATCTTCCCACTTAAATCCCTAATGTCCTTGTTAGGGCCCAATTGGGGGATGGTATCTCCAAGCCCGAGGTTACTGGGGCAGCTTTAATACCATATATAACAATCCAAGGAAAAGCTAGCTATATCTACGCTATACCTCGAAAGGAGTACTAGTCATAATTAAGGCTCCTTGTAGTTGTTAATAAAGTCTAGTTCAACCTAGTATATGCCCGATGTAGGACTCATCACACACCTACACACATCACACAATCAATTAAATTGGGACATCACATGTTTCCTCTCCTTTGCTTGAGTGCTAGTTTACTTGTCTATTGGCTTCCTTTTTTTTTTTTTTTTTTTTGTTGTTGTTGCATGTACGAACAGATCATGTGATGTAGAACAATTCTGCGACATTAGCATGTGTGCAACTTCAAAAATGCAATAAAAATGGCATAGATTAGTAGATTAGGGGCTTAGTCTCTCCATGAGGTCCACTCTTTCTCTTAGCTTTTACCATTAGAACCATGTCTAGTCACTTTCCTAAATTAGGGTTCCTTTTCCTATACCTTGCTTTGGTCACACCCTTCAGGGTGTGAAAATTTCTATTTTTCTTTTCCGCTCCGTGTGTGATATATATTGTGCATGTTGCATGTTGTAAAGGTAGTTATGGACTTCGTGTGATGGACATATTTGGTTAGGGAGGCAACCCCTCCTTAATCATGGATGCTCTTGACCTTAGAGTGTGGATATGCATTCAAGGTTGGTGATGTGGATGCATACTCATGCTTTATTGGGTGCATGACCTACCAAGTGTGATCGCCCTTATCCATGTCAGTTAGTGACATCGGTTTCCCCATGTATGCAACACGCATCATGTGTTTGATACTTTGGTAAGCCTCGGCATACCTTAGTTCAAGCATATTAATGAATGTCATATATATAGGCATGAAAAATCCGCCAATGTGCCATAGCGCACCAAACGTGAAACTCTACTAGATTTTCTCCTTGAAAATGTGGCATCTTCTTGCCATATTCTCACTGCGAAAGTTTTGGTGAGAATAGTGTTTTGTATGCTATAGTGCACCTAATCCAAACTGCTGTTGAATTTTTGCCATGAAAATAAGGCAAAATGTTTTCGGCTTTTCATTGTGGAGCTCATTTCATTAATAGAGGTCGTACTTATTACACAAGTGTTTCATTGTAAGATCTAAAAGGGTTTATATATATATATATATATATATATATATATATATATATATATATATATATATATATATAAATATATGGGAATCTAAAAAGATAATTTGTATGTTTGTAACTTAGGGCATTCTCATCTAGAAAGCAAGGCGCAAAAAAAAAAAAAAAAAATATATATATATATATATATATATACAAAATGGATGATATTTTTCACAAAAAATGCACACATAACCCCTACATTTGGTTAAAAAAGTTTACCGACTACATAAAACTTACTTTTGTGTATTTTATTCTCTCTCTCTCTCTCTCTCTCTCTCTCTCTCTCGTTTTTTTTTTTTTTTTTTCCTCCCTATAGTTTTTATTTTTTTTATTTTTTTTGGTAATATGATGTGATGATGTGTAAAATTAGTAGGTTGTATGCTTTGAACTTCAACGGTGGATTGGTGACCTGAAAAAGAAAGAAAGAGACTACAAAGGTGATCAGGGTGAACCGGCCAAGGACCCTTCAACGGCTAAGTCAGATTTCTCTCTAGGACTCAAGTATAATGAGTGAATGAATAGTAATGCATACCTTGGTCTGGTGAAGTTGGGTCCTTTTTAAAAAGAGTTTGGAGTGAGTTTACTTATTAGGAATCACTAACATCGTGAGAGATGTGTGAACTTAACAGGGAGAGTGGAGTGAATTTTGGGGAATTCACCTCACGTATTGGAATAGTGGATCGTGGTGCAACTATTCTTGGTTTGCATAAAACACCTTAAAATCTACTAAGTGTTTGTTGGTCATCTATACCCTCTTGTGGTGTAGACGACTGGTCTTCCTTAAATGACTTCTTGCCTTGGTTTTGAATATTGTTCTCCTCTTTTCCTTTTGATGACTATCTTGGACGACTCATTTGGACGAATCATATTTTTATAAATTACCCATCAATTTCCCCCTTGTCCGTAAGTCGTCCATATATTCATCAAATATGCTTTGTGTTATTTCTCGTTTTTCTGAAACATGTGCTTTTCTCTCTCCTTTTTTTTTTTTCTTTTTTTACGTGGCACTCCTCAATTCGTTGATAGCTTGAACACGAGGCATCATGAGATATGCTGATATTACTCGGCATAAATACTGCCATGTGGTTGTCAGTGAATGGTTGATGGGTCACGTCACTTCATTCCTTAAGCGGATTGGACACGTGGCATTCTCTGATTGGCTTGTGGCGCTTCGGTGACCCACTTGGTCACCTATAAATAGCTCAATCTCTAGCTTGCCCTCCTCACTTTCTCATATTTTCTCATTTGACATTTTCACTCCGGTTCGTCCTTCGCGCTTTGTCTAGGATTCCACTTCCGTCCTTAGTCTTCTTCGTCTAGCATCAGGCGCAATCTCCTCCTTGTTTGTAGGTTTTATTAGAATTTACATTGGTTTAATTTCAATTTCTTTGTTTAGTGATAGAGGTGTCGACAATAGTGACAGCAATAGTGATAGTAATGACAGCAGTAGTGGTACAAGTGTTAGTAGTAGGGATAGTGGCTCTACTGACGAGTTGTATTCCTCTGGGGTTCCTAGGATTAGCTTAGGGGTCCTCTAAGAGAAAATGAGGAAGAGGGTAGTGTTCAAATCATCTGTTGGTCTGTCATCCGTCCACTACCCCTCCAAATATTCCTTTGTCCATTCCATCTTCTTCTTATCAGGTGGACGAATTAATGGAATGTTGTGCTGTGAATGTGTCATCCGTAATAGATGCAGAGAAGTTACATTAGCTTAGGGGCAAATATCAAATTCCTGAAAACATTCATACTCGTCTTCCTACCCCTAGAGAGTAGTGCTGCTCTCCAAATTCTCCAATGGTTGGTGTATATGTGGCTTATCTTTTAGGGGGTCTTAGATTCCCTTTAAATGCTTTTGCAAGAGAGGTCCTCCATATACTAGGTGTTGCCCCAAACCAACTTAACCCAAATGGTTGGAGAATCATTGTAGCGATGCAAGTGTTGTGGAGGGAGGCTTTTGAAGGGAATTGTCCTCTTATAGTAGACGAGTTTTTTTACTGTTACAAACCCATTGAGATAAAATATATATATATATATATATATAATAAATAAAAAATAAAAAAAATCTCTTGGTTTTTATCAATTTGCTGTTAGGGGTTCTAGTTGTAGGATGATAAGATTTCTTCCAACATCTGATAGAGAGTGGAAGAAAGAGTTTTTCTTCGTTTTCGGGTTGGTGACCCTGTTGAAGTTGGTAGGGATTTGTTCCCTCCCTTGGTTTGTGCTTGGGGTCGTCTTTGTTCTGAGAGTGCGTAACTTTCTTTTAGCTCATCCTAATTCTTTATATCCCTCGTCTAACTCTAACTCACTTTTTCAGGTCACTGATCCACCGTTAAAGTTCGAAGCACACAGCCTACTGATTTCACACATTATCATGATGTATTCTAAAATGAAAAGTGGGATAGCAAATACATGTTAATTGGTTGCTTAAATATATATATATATATATATATATATATATAGCTTTATGATGCAAAATAAAGGAAATTTGCAAAACCGAATGGAATGCTCTAATACATATATGTATATCAGTATCATGGTTCTTAGAACCGGACCGGATCGAAAGGTCAAACCGTAAGAAACGAGAACTAGGATGAAAACCGATTTTTTAAGCCTAAAGAATCGAATTTTTTCTTAATTCCATGAATCCCTAAAATTGGGGTTGGACCGCCCGAACCTGTGAGAACCGTACGGTCCAACCCTTTAGCAATTTTTTTTTTTTTTAATAATAAAAACAACTTAACACAATTTTATTCTACTTAATTAAATTATCCATCTATTACAAGGAATAAAAAAAAATTATAATTAAAATCCTTCAAAGATATTCAACTTTACTTCAAAAATTAATCATAAATTTTAATGTTTTCATAGTTATTATTTTATTTTGTTAACTTTCTATTTAATTATTAAATATATGCTTGAAAATTATTAAATTTCCCTTACATATATAGATATATTAGTCAATTTTGTTAGTTTTATAAATTTTATATATATATATATATATATATATATATATATATATATATTTAGGTTTTAATTAATTATTAAATTAATTATGATGTCATCACGGTTCGACTTCGGTTTGACCTCGGTTCGACCTCAAAAACCTTGAACCTCTCCCTTTTATAGTCCAATGAACGGTCCGGGTCTGAAAACCTTGATCAGTATATATATAGATATTATACACATATCAAAGAAGAAAACACAAGTCGTACAACATAAAACTGATTTTTTTTTGGTCATTTTAATCCAAATTCTCATCGTGGAAATAACTAAAGAAAACCATTGAGTTATAAGACTCTTTACCAATATAAAATTGATTGGGGTCACCCATATTATTGATATTTATATAAATTATCATGCGTTTATTGCTAGCCTTCCAGTCAGCCGTTCACAAAAAATTACAAATTGAAGGAAATATCATAAATTGCCACATCATAATGCTGATTGGGTTGATGGCCTTTTCCTTATTTGTATAAATTATCACGCTTTTCCTGCCGAACCAAATAGATACATCTTCTCTGCAACCACAGCTTTCATGGCCTCCTTTGCAGATGCCATAACATAGACTAAATCTTTGCTGGGGTTGTTCAATGAGTCCATGTAAGCCTTCCGCACTTCAGTGTTCACATTGAACTTTCTGACGCCCAGCTCTATACAACCCTGCATGCAGTAGTCAAGCAAGCTCATATGATGTTAATCAACCTCAAAGCCATTCACCAACGTTAGTTATATCACATAAGAACATGTTTTGTTCTCGAATTGTTAAGAAAACCTTCAAAAAAGCCAATAAATTCTAAAAATTTGTATTTCATAAATAATTGTACCTTGATAAGTTCCTTTGACAAGCCAGAAGCTCCATGAAGCACCAGAAAAACTCCTTTCTTCAAACACAAAGCGCGCAAATCCTAGATGTAGAAGGAAGCTAGAATCAGTAAAAAGCTAATATGGATGAGGCGGAGGCATGAATCAAAAGACTCAGCAGAAGACAGCCTTTTCAATATACATTTTTTATGATGTTCTTAGTTTGAGAGGTAAAAGAAGATTCAGCATTATTGAGTTGTAAGGATGTTATTCCTGACACACTAGATAATCTGGCCCAGTGGCCATAATATTACACAAAATAACCACAAATCTCATACCTTTAAGTTGAAGCCAAAATTTTTAGCAGGTGAGCAGGACTAATGTGAGCTCAATATTTTTAACAGCATATTCCTTAGCCATTTAAATTTACAAATTAAATTTCAAATCAACAGCATAGACCATATAACATAAAATAATTCTAGAACATAAAAACTTAGAAACCTTAATGTAACTTTATCCAAAAAAAGAAAAAAGAAGAAGAAAGAAACCTTAATGTAACAAAATATGGTAAGTATCCAACCAAATGCTGCCTTCCTTTTGTAAAGTTACATTAATTACACAGAAGTCAGTAAATTTTTTAATCCTAATTGAATTGCTAAACTATACAATGTCAAAAAAGTATTTATATATACTTTACCTTGAGCAAATCAAGTCTAAGATTTGGGCCACTTGCAGGGTATTTTCCATGGACATTTCCAACACACACTGCCAAAGCATCTATGCCAGTCTCATCAATGAATTGTTGAGCCTGAAATTCATGAGGCCGGTTATTGGCAACATTATGTGCGAGAAAGAAAAGCTGACTTTAGCCAATTCAAAACAGAAGTAACCTGATTAACATCAGTCAGTCTTGCTTCATAATCTTCCACAGTCAAGTCATCTTCTGTTCCTGACAACCTCCCTAATTCAGCTTCCACTAGCATATCTTTTGAGTGAGCCAAGAATGATATGAACTTTGTATATGATACATTGTCCTTGAATGAAAGATGTGAACCATCTACCATAACTGAATCAAATCCCTGGCACGGTTGGGTTCAAAAAATGAAATTGACTCTTTAGTTATTATTTATTGAAGACATATAGAATGCAATCTGACCACATAGAATGCTCAGCAGTAAATCAAATGGAAGGTACTCTATGGTGACAGAAAGACATATGGCTTTGATATTAAATAAAAAAGACAACTAACCAACTCAAGAGCTTCAACCAGATCTTGCTTTGAAGTTCCATGATCAAAGTGAACAGTGATGGGGACCTGCCATTCATGTATTAGCATTTACTCCAAAACATCTGTACGTCTTACCTTAAGTATAAAGAAGTAAAAGAGTCTGGCAATGTAAACCCCTAAGAAAAATTGAATGGGGTTGCAGTACAAGAACAGGCTCATGAGATGTTTAGTGACCTGGTATTTGGTTATTAGAGAATCATTTGGTTGATTGAACTACTATGTGGTTACATCATGGATAGCATTTTCTCAAATATTTGTAGTCTCCCAAGTATAATAGTGTAAGTTTCCTTTCAATTGCCTGAAACGGTAAGCCAAACACCAAATCACATAAAGCTTGTGTTATTACTATGTCACTATTTAATCCTTCATATTCTCCATATATTCTCGGTATTCTTTTCCTGCATAAAAAATTGCTTATTCTTTGTTCTTTTTTTCCTTTCATTTTTGCGGTATAAATTATTTTACTAACCATAAGAAACAAACACATCCAATATCTCTTTCTTGTAACACAAGATCTGGTAACTAAATGTCATCAGCAATAGTTTAACAAATTCTAACCTCAAAAAGTAGGAAGGATGTCTTCAGAGAAAAACTAAAATTCTAACCCATACATATTTTTTAACCAATCAAGGAATGAGATCAAGAGATTAACAAAATCCAATTATTTATAGACAAAAGAGATGCACTTCTTCAGGTAGAACAAAATAAATTCAACACAAAGTTTTGTTTCTGGTAAGGGTTTTTGGGAGGAATAAATTCAGCACTTTTAATTGAATGACTAATTTTCAATGCTCAAGTTGCATAACAGCTATATAAAATATATGTCACATCTAAGCTAAACAGAGGCATATAAACACATACTAAGCCAAAACAGGGCTTTTTACCAAACAATAGCATTCACCTATTGAGTATATCAAGTGCTTGATAGAAACTCGTGCACACAATGCAGGCCTTTCTGTGCTTTTCACCCTGAATGCGCAAACAAGTGTTCTTTGTTTCTCTTTCAACCTTTCAGTGCTTTTTTTTTTTTTGTCCCTCTTTTTTTTTTTCCTAAACATTTTTGCTTTCTACTTGAGTCAAGTGTATGAAATGGCACTTACACTGGCTTGTTCAGCAGCAGAGACACAACAGGCAACCAAAGGAATTCCCCCTTGCTTTAAGGCACCAGGATGAATCTGCAAAGGAACAGAAAAAAGTCAGAAAATTTCCCTAAATCATGATTCTTCCAAAGAATTTCATCAATCATATCACCAATGCAGACAATGGTCAATAGAGCAAGATTTTAGTACTAGGGGATAAGATTAAAAGACAAGTGTTGAAAGAAATAATGCAAAATATTAACTAATATAAATTTTTTTGTTTTTAAATTAAAAAAAACCCTTAATTTTTATACAAAAATAATGTAAATGTATGCTGTTAATTGAGATGAAATTAAATTTTTTCCGTCATAAATAATTCGCATCAAGATTCAAAAATCCACCTTGATACAAGTTCATTTAAAATTCAATTGAGACTCAATATAATATAATTATGCTTAAGTTTCTCAGTAATCTCAAGAAAATATAGGTAAATGTTTCATACAATTAAAAAATATTTTAAAAAATAAACAATACATAATCATTGACATATATTAACTTTAAAATATTAATTTAAGTATAAGAAATTTACATGTGTTATTTGAATAGTTAAGAGTAAACTGAGAAAATAAATCAACATAAAGAAATGAAAAATAGAATCATTAAATCCAAATACAACCTAAAAATAGAATAAAAATTGACAACACATGTCCATGCTTCAATTTGGAAACTCAATAGTCTTATCACAAATTATGGATAAAATCATGGCAGATGTCATTTATGAGTCTCCATGACTATAATATCAATCTTCTAAATAGACTACTTCCAACCTGTAATATGGCAGGACTTTGTTCTTCCTCTGCAGCCGCAACAACTGCCTCAGCTCCTTCCAAATTATAAACATTGAATGCTCCAACAGCATATCCACCTTTTTCTGCATTCTGCATATAGAGCAAATTTTGAGTATCAGTGGAAAAAAGTATCAAGATATCCTTTTTTTTTTTTTTTTTTTTTGATAAATATTTTATTGATCCCAAAAAAAAAAAAAAAAAAAAAAAAAAAAAAAAAGAGTCACCCAAGTATACAAGATGTATATGATTGGGGACCAATATAATCAAGCACACAAATTACAAAAATCCATCAAATCAAAAACCGAACATAGAGAATAACATCCTATGAAATCTTTATATATTATTTTAATGGACATTACAGAAAGAAGTTCTTTTGTAGATGAAAGTCTAAGGGGACGAGCCCAAGATTTCACAACTTCGGCCAGTGCTTTACTGTCACCAACATTACCTATAAAGCAGATTTTCAAATTGTCAGAATCAAAATAAAATTTTCAACAAAAGATTATATAACCAAAACAATATAAGAACATATATTCACCCGGGAAAACAATGTATGGAACTCCAGGATGTCTACTTTCAGGACCTAGCTGCCACAAGGGAACACCAGCCAATGCTTGTCCAACTATCTTGGCACATTTTGCTTCAAGGGCTTTTGTAGCAAGATCTGATGAGGTGATTCCACCCTAAAAGAGAGTAATAATGTTTTCAGTATGTAGCATTTGAATTTGAGTACTTTGAAATTAGTCCACAAGCTCAAATTGTTTTAATAAAGCTTCCACAATGTGTCAAGATCAACATAAAGTACCATTGTTTGCCATGTCAAAAAGGTAAAAAGGAGGAGTATTGTTTATTATAAAAGTACCTTTGCAAGAATGTAACGAGGTTTTATAGTTATCTGCCTAACAATTTCCACCAGTGCTGAGCTCACTTTGAAATTGATCTCCAAACTCTCAGAAGGAGCTGCAAACGGAAAATGAATTGACACATGAGAAAAGGGGAGGCAGGAAAAAAAAGTACTGCTGTTTCAACCGTTTTTTTGAATACAGACATTTAACAACTGCTCTAGTGGACATTATCCATAAAGAACTATATATTGTTCAGAGAATTCAATACACACATAGCTAAGCAACATATCCAGGAAAAAAAAGAGTCGAACTTTTTCCAGTGATGAGCTCCCGACTGGTCAGTATTAGAGTGTCCTTACGAGCCCTAAGAAAACAATCTGCCATGGCTGCTGTTCTACTGATTTCCTCTTCCCTCTCTTCTACAGACCTCATTGCAAGTTTATCAACAGAAACCTGTTTCATTACAAAGTTGGCTATTCAGTCTTTTATATGAAAAGCTATAATTATCACAAATCCACAACTAAAAGAGAAACTTAGTATTTGGGTCACCTCAATACTTCTTAAGATCTGGCCACATTGTTGTCTGAGCTCTTCCACCTGTGGAGGGAGCACCAACCAAGTAGAGATATCAAAATATTGGATAAAAGAAAGAAACAGAAACCTCCATTATTCATCATTTCTACCTGTTTAGTTGTTTTTGGAACATATGACCCCACAACTATTAGACCGCCATTCTTTTCTTTGTTTATTCCTAGATCCTTTGGCAAAATTGGGGCTTTAGGGATAATTCCAATGCGAGTGGAAACAAAACTAGCAGCAGTACGGCATAGGAAACGTTTTCCCTTCAATTCTGCCTGTCATTTTAACATAGCTTATTAAAACAAATACTAGCTTTTGAGGAAAACATGCTGGAAAGTAATCAAAATTATACTAATTGAAAAACAGAAATAATATAGCGATAGCAGGACATTTGCCTTAATCATTCCAGCTGCAAATACAGCCATGTCTCTTTCGCTAGCTGCATTAACTATACAGGTCGACCCCTGTTGAAGAAATATACCAGAAACAAATTAGTCAAAACCTAGCATTTCATTGTCAAAAGAAAACACACACACACACCTGGCACAAGTGTGGCTAACAGTTTTGTATCATATAAACTTAGTAATTAAGCTGTTAAGATGCATTAAGCAAGATACCTGCAAATAGATATACATTACATGACTTGACCATACCTAAACCTTATTACTAAGACCTGCCTCATAAAAAAGCTTTCAACAATAACCATGTTTAATAGTTGTTAGTTTAAAATATGAAACTCTGGAGTAACATGTCGTACTTTTGTTCAGCTAGAGAGTGAGATATTGGATGTCTTAGTGCATTGCAACACTGTAGTACTTAGGACTCAGGCAAAAAGAAATAAAACCAATTTATGGCTAGATAATGGAGTAGAAGAGTAAAAACTGTATGATTTGAATTACTAACATAGTAAGGCGGGACTTAGGAGGCAAAAAACAAACTGGAGAATGAACAATGGATAGACAAAAGGAATTGCTAAGCCCAAGTACGATCCATGAAATTTTGCATCATAAACAGGACCTGACTAATTCACCTTATACACTTTTAACCCCTTGAAAAATGGAATAAGTGGGAATTTTTTGTTTTGGAAGAATACAAAATGCTGACTAATGACTTTAATTATAAAAAGAGAAGGCTATGTTGCTGATAATTATAATAGAACAAAACTGACAAGTCAAACACTTCTCATAAAATTAGTCACAAAAATATCAATGTTTTTAATTTTTATTGTTAGGTTACACATACACACCCAATGGGTCTTGAACCCACAACCTCTGTCTAAATGTTTTTCACCCCTTTTTTTTGGGCAATCAAGTAATTTCTTTGAGTACCACACTTTCTGTAATTTCTTCTCACATTTACTTTTAATTAACAAACTGACTTTCCAAACAGCCAGGTCCTATGATACATTGAAAAATCAAATGTCATTTACTACATTAGCGAGATAAAGATAAAGTAGCACTAGGATAATGGCTGATACGTTCTTTTTCTTTTCACTATGTTAAGCTCTAAACAAAGATCTGCTCATTTGTAACAAATGATGACAAGACAAGCTTCACAGATATTCTAATTAGCCCCTCTGGAGTAGCTAAAGTGCATGTTTCTCCTACAAAGGAAAGGTCCTGGAAAGGGCAATCTAGATAAGTTCCTACCCTACTGGCTCCTGTCTCCTGCCACTAACTTTAAAAACCATATACAGTTATGATAATCCCCACATAGCTAGAGGTTCCTATTATATCCACCACATTGGTAGGGTTGTTAGAGTTGGTAATCAAGAGCAACTGAGGTTAGATTATGTTAATTCAAATTGGTAGGACCACTAAGATAAGTGATTAAATTATCTTTTGCAAATTTTCTTCAACAAACAGTTTTTATTATATCGCTTATTTGGTGGTGGGTGGGAGGGGGGGAGGGGAAGGGGGAGGGATTTCTATAGGAATGTTGCTAGAAATTTCACTTTACAGGATTATATAATAAGAAGAAAAGGATGAAATCTCATGAAAACAAGTTTTATCTTAAGCAACATATGCATCTCCTCAACACTGAGTCACTGATTTGTTCTTTTTGGGTCCATTCCCCAATGCCACAACCTTATCCTCTACTAGGGGTCTATATGAACTGAGCCAAGCTTGTCTCAACCAAGGGCTCAACTCAACTCACCTATTAAGCAGAATGACCCAAGCTCAAGTTCATGCCAAAGCTAATTTAATATAATGATATATACTCAAGCATTAAGATCTGTTATCATTATGGTTAAATGATTAAATTCTCAATTTTCTGATAGCTTAAAATTTTGGGACGATAATTTATCATAGTATCAAAGCAGGTGATCCTAAATTCAAACCTTGTCTCCACCCTGTCCTATATATTACAAGGGAGTCTGGGTCCACACATAAGGAGAGTGCTAGATTTATGGTTAAATAAATAAGTTCACAATTTCCTTAAAAGCTTAAGCTTTTGGGAAAATTGAAAATTTATCGACATGATTGGCTTCTAGGCTCATGTACCAGCTCAAGGACAACTTGCACTAACAGATTTTTTTTTTTTTTTTGATAAGTAACTTGCAATAACAGATTTGAGGAGGAAAAGCTTTAAAGAGGTTTAGTTATTTGAGTGTTGTCGCTGATCCTTAACATGGGACTTACGATTTACATAGCATTCTAAAGTGAGAGCGGCTAAGAGGGTTTTATCTATATGTCTTCCCCCTCATTAGATCTCAATATTGAGGTGCAGGAATCCCAAATTGATGAAAAGCAAGAGAGGATGGAAGGGCAACAAGTCTTCCCTCTTCCCTCCTTCTGATCTTGTGGTGTGGGCCTGTATGGGGGGGTAGAATTGAGATCTGGACTGGTTTAAAAAATTCCGAATGTCAGGGTGAGGATAAGAACCTCAAGGCTCATTGAGCCACTCGTGAGCTTGACAAGCTTACAGAGCCCTTCATATTTCTGATCAAGCTGAGCTTGAGCAGGGTAAATCTCAGTCAGCTTGGCTAGTCTGGAGCCCTGGCTTATACCAACTTTCAGTTGGATTGGGACCTCCAACCCAAGCTAAAATCTATGTCTATATTCATCCCAAATCACCCCATTCAATGAACTGCAATTTGTAGATTGGATACAACCTGCTTGAGTGAAAAAAGTATCAGGAAATGGATCAAGCCTCATTGTTGTCCATCTAATTTGGAATGAAGCAATAAGGCAAAGATGCTGTAGCTGTTGACTGGCTAAAAATGGAGGCGGGCTGAATTTGAGAACTTGGTGGAACTCACTCCATTATACTTATCAAAAGGGCCAACAATATTGCCACTGTCCATGGAGAATTTATTAATCCACTAATGATGTACCAGAAATTTCTCTAGATTTTATTTTCTTATCCCTCTTTATAGAGCAGCCAATGAAGAAGAAAACCTCTGCAATACATGAGAACCACCAACTTTGCAGAATTTTGATGGAATTTCTTAAACCGTTGTCTCCCTCCCTTTTGTTGAATCTATCATTTTTCTTTATTTCGTTCACCAAATAGAAACATTTTCTTCCTCTTCCCGTCTAATTTACCTTTCAGACTTTTCTAGCAACTTTGTCCAATAAAAGAAGTTCTAGAAGCTTCAACCATAGTTAATGGACATAGCAGGGCAGAACATGATAATGTATTATTCTATCCTAACAACTGGTTCCTATCATATAAAATAGATGGAGTTTATTGTGTAATCACTCGTTCTTATCAAACCAAATACATAAACTACCTATTCTTTTAATAGAAGCTGCAACAAAATATGGCTGTTGATATTGATATTTCCCAGCCAATAATAGGCAGAGGCACTTAGACTCGGCTGCATTTATATCCTGTTTTACCCAGACACTTCACATTCATGTGATTGTATCAACGTTATATGACATTCATAAGGGTATGGTACTAAAAACTCAAAATGGTGGAAAATATTTGGATACTTACCTGCATGCAACATTCATAACCAAGTCTATGTACCAAATGTTATTTCTACGGTATGAAAAATAAACAAACTAAAGCAGGTATTCTTCAAATAATGTTTATTCGATCCATTTAACAACCTCAGGATGCTCCAGCTAATTGTTATAGACTGGTGTCGCATGTGTTAGTTGGCTGGGAAAACTAAAGATCATCTACTTCTTCATTGCGCTGTTGATAGAGAACTTAAAAGTATGGTGTTTTCTCTTTTTGGGGTACACTAGGTTATGCCAAAGGGTGCTGTGGTGCTCTTAGCAAGTTGGCAAGGAAGACATGGTAGACGTAGTAATATAGAGATTTGAAAGGTAATCCCTCATTGTCAAATGTGGTGCATCTAGAGGGACAAGAATGCTAAAAGATTTCACGGATGTGAAAAATCTGTTCTTGTCCTAAATATTTTTTAAGGTTTTATTTCTCAAATCTTTATTTGAGTGGATAAATTCTTCAGGACTATTCTCTTTTGCCAATTTTCCGGAGATGCTTGATAGCTTACTTTAGAGCTTAATGCTGGTGTATACATCCTGTTTACATGACTTGTGCCCCTTTGCTCTTCTTATTGAAATATTTACTTACAAAAAATATATATAATGATAGTATCCCACTTAATTCAGGTCCAAAATTTATAGAAGAGAAGTGATAAACATATCTGCTGAAAAACATTCTAGCCTAGATGTATTTTTACCCCTCAATTGACTTTGTTGACAAATTACACAACCACTTCCGAAGATATAGAAGCATATTATGACAACTACTTAATGAGGGAAATCACTTCAACCACACAACTAATGTGTTAGTGTACGTATGTATTTCTGCAGTTGTGTGAGTGCATGTGCTTCTGTTCACAATATTATGTACCTTTGGAAGATTGCAAAGACGCTCAAAAACAGCATCTGGTCCGCCTTTCCTTAGCAGTTGTATAGAAATAGATGTTACTTTACTGGCTGGTATGCGGCCACCGGTTTTCTCCTCCACCCACTATATTTAGACAAAAAAAGTTGCAAAGTTACGAGAAATCTACTAGTGTTAAGAGTTTGTATAAACAATTACCCATTTTGAACAGACAAAGAAAAATTTTGACCTCACGGAGGTTTGAAGCTTTGTAGCCGAAAGCAGCATCTTTAGCAAACTCTGTGTCCCCTGCAGGGACAAGCCTACAGACACCATGATACATGTTATATTTTTGCATCTAATAATGACTGAACAAACCTTTCAACACAAAAAGGGAAACCTTACTTGTCAGAATCTGCAACATAGTGTACATCTTCAATAGTGTAACGCCCTCCTTGAAGAAAAAATGGGCAAATGATCCATGCATCCATCTCCCCTAATACTGAAACAGCAGCATCAGCTTCCTAAAAAAAAAGGCAGTCCTATGTCATGATGTGAATTGAAATTATTCAGTCTCAATAGCATTAACTCCATAGTAGAATTCTATTTTAAGTTCTTATCCTTGCCTCTGGAAAATGACCACGTAACGTTGAATCCCCTCTCAAAACTACCATATAATCAATGTTCTCAACTGACGTAGATGCAGTATGTAGGTTTCTGCAGATATCTTTTATCAATGCACTGGCCTGTAAAAAGATGATTTCAAACTCAGTGACCAGGAACAAGCAGATAGTATTGAGACACTTCTTATAGCAGAAAGTTGCATTCTAAGAAGGACTATTTTTATTAACAGATGATAAACAATCTTAAAAGAATTGGCATGTGTATAAAAACAAGATCTTTACCTTTTCAGAACTCAGTGATCTGGAGTTAGTCAAAATGAAAAAACATTTAGGAATTTTTCTGAACTGGGCAATAAGTGACTCAATAGTCCTGCAATGAAAAATGTGTAAATTGTAATAATTGTAAATTCATCTTTTGGAAGGTTTTTTCCATGACTCAAGGAAAGCTTTAGTCACGTCTACACTATACCCAAAATGACTAATCACAATTAGAGCTTATTGTAATCACTTATATAGCCCATATCAACCTAGTATACACCTGATGTGGGGCACATGCCCCTACAACAGTTTCACAAACAAAATCTAAACACAAATCTATAAAAACCAGGAATTACAGTTCTCTTTAGCCACAAATAAAACAGTACACAGGATTTATTTAACATGTGCAATGAGATGAATAACAGTAGTTATTCAACAAAAATGCAGCAGCTCTGCTTTATGGCTTTATGGCTTTATGTCTAAAATAACTAGTTTTATAGAAATGTGTTTCATACTGTCTGGTATCTAGATCAAATCTTTACCTAAGAAACTATAAAACAAAGAACAATTAAAAACACTCACCATTCTGTTAAAACCTCAATATCATGAACAGTTTGTGTTCCAGTTGGATCGTCATCCAGAACAACCAAAATCTTTGAATTGTTCTGATTTAGTCTTTGTATGTCATCAATGGGATCTAGTGGCCACTCAGATGGAAGAGATTTTAAGACAACTTCTTTCTTAGGAACAGGAAGTTTTCCTTCGACAATAACACCTGTGAGTGTCTCATAAACCTGTGGAAATATAAATATTGCATTTAAACCTGCAATTTCTGGATTTGAACCATTAGATCACCTTTTTACACTTAAAAAGCTTCCCACGTGCACTTAGATTTTAATATAGTTAGAAAACTGGGGGAGGAGGGAAAAAAGAAGAAAAAGTTTCAGTATTCAAATTTATGGAGGGTTTTAATCAATTATAAATGTATTTGAGCTTGGAATCTAAGGATTTCTTCATGCTATTACATAACCACATTCTAGTTTGAAATTAAATTTCAAACACAACTAGCAGAGAGACACAAAAAATGAAGAACAAGCAATCGAGAAACCATAACAGGCTCAACAACCTAGAAAAAGTAGGGTTCTGATTTGGTAGCAGTTAGAGATTTAATTGACCCAAGAAAAAGAAGGGGGGAAAGGGACAAAAGAAGATTCAGATAAATCATATCAGAAACAGGTTCAATTAGAATCTAATTTAATTTTTCAATAAGTTATAACGTAATTTTATTAGGGAAAAAGAAAAAAGAAAAAAGGAGATTCAATGATCTACCAATCGGAGTACCAAGAGATTATCATAAGTCACTCAACATAATTACTTACTTCAGATCATGTGGGAAATTAAGGCTATTTCAATTATTCAGTTACAACAGCATGGGTCAATGATAGACCATCTTTAACAGGTAGTTGGAACACTCTTTCCAAATCTGATATTTTGTATTAATCCTTACGCAATCAATGTAAGCTGGATCCATAGGTCAAAAATCAAAAGGCTTCTTGCTGGTAAAAGCAAATAGCAGAAAGGCTTACTGTTTGAAAATCTTTGAAATACTCAATTGATCATAAATTTAGCCTGACACATTAGATTGACTATGTTTCTTCAGCTTAAATCAAAAGATTGGCATTACTTGCTCTTACCTTAACCACACCAGAATCATCTTGCCGGCCCCAGCCTGCAGCAGAACCTGTTCAATAGTAAAATTATGAGTAATACTCCGTTGTCCCATATTATTTACTAATAAGTTTGCATTTCCAGTTTATGCTATATATATGGTAGCAAGTGCTATCTTTTGCCACCTCCCTCTTTCTGCAGAAAAGTTCTGCCACAATCAGAAGTGTTGAAGCTAGTTTTGAAATTTCTGCATCTCTAAATTTATCTAAATGAAAAAGATACATGTTTGGTGACTTGAAAAGTGAATTTTCCCTATGAAAGGAAAATACTATTGGCTTAGGTGAATCGGCCAAAGATATTCATCTAAGATACAAGAAGCTTGGTTAAGAAAATCATGAGAAAGTTTTTGAGAAACAGGAAAAAGTCTAAGTGCCTAATTGACTTAGATGCGAACAGGCCATAAGAGGAAGATTGCAAAGTCAGTTCACTGGACAGTCATATATCTAAAGCAAAAAGGAATGATTGAAGGGAACAGTCAAGAGGGAGAGCAAAGAGGGTGGGGAACAGATAAAAGATGTAATTTTAGCTGCAAGAATATTTCTGCATAGTTGATGAGAAAAAGAGGTAATTTATAAATATCCATCTTAAACTATCACTCAAGTTTCAATCTACCCCTAATTTTAAAATTGAGAAATCAACTCTCTAGCATCATTAAAACTTCAAGCAGACCCCATCCATTCCAATTACCATCAAGTTGAACAAATTATTGCAAAAATTGTGCCACCCAAACAACCAAAAGAATAACTAAGATGAAGCACTAAAGCTCTCTTCAGTTTCTCTCCTTTTTATGCTCTTTAATTTAATGTTAATTTGAAGGAAATTGGATCAGCAGGAGGCTCGTTGCAAATTTGGGCAACATTACTGGGTAGCCAAGTCACAGGTCAAATGCTTTGTCCTGCAAGACTGCTCCAGGTTTTCACACTGATCTTATCTATAGTTTAGTATGCAATTTAGTTTCCACTGAAATAGGTGATGAAGAACCTAAAATAGAGACTTTACAATATTATAAAAATTTAGAAGATTATGCAGCACCTGACAGGAACAGCTGGTGTGCCACTGTGGCAATATGAAGGGGAACTTTATGGGAGGAACATTCACGAGAAACAATGCCCTGTAGATGATAATAACCATTATTTCTTTAAACTCATGAGGAAATATTCATATACATTGTTTCCACTAAAAAAAGGCGTAGGTGGATTTTAGACTGACCAGGTCCTTCACAAAGATGTCAAGTGCAGAGTATGGTGTATAATCACCATCCAGCATGTGTGGAACACGGTTTTCAAACATCCTGTAATAGAAGAACTTAATGAAGCTCAATCTACATAGTTGTAAATGAAACACTTATTCCAAAACATAGATGCATGCAGCTCCTCTTAATAAAAAACATAAATGAATAAAAATGGACAACACAACCTGAAGAAAATAAGGTTTAGGTGTTAATTAGTCAGTCTCCACCTTAGAATATATTTATATTAGGTTTATAACATAATTACACAAATACCCTTATCACTATGCTAATAGAACAAGTAACCAGAAAATAACTCTACACAGTAAAATCTCACAAGCGCAAAACAACATTCTTAAGAAAATAGGGAACGATGAATTTAATCATTTAACTATTATTCTAACACACATGTGCGCCACACTCCCCCCTCAACAAGTGGGCCTAATATGTGAAAATTTTTATTTTAAGTTGAAGTTAGAGTGGAGACAGTTTTTTGACTCTGGACGTCCAGCTTTGGTACCATGATAAGTTAAGCTAGTCCTAAAAGCTTAAGCTGATAAGAAATTGTGAATTTAATCACTTAACAATTATTCTAATAGTATATACAAGCTTCACTCATATAAAGAACCTTAAAGCTTACATCCTTGATTCCACCCACTCAATTTTCTAACTCCCAAAACAAGGAACAATATTCCAAATATCTACATAAGCTGAAACTAAATCCAAAAAAGAATGCAAATTAACAAAACCCTAAATTGACAACGTACTAGGTCTGCCACAATACAACCACAAACCATAGTATTACCAAATAAGCATGATTTTGATATCTTAACATTGCCCCACATAAAAGGGGGATGGAACCAAGTTGGTTGTACCATTCCAAGAAGCTTTGAACTGTAGGTCTATGGAGGGACCTACCTGTGGAGCTAGCACTGATTTTGCAAATTTTTATCCATGCCCTCTGCATCATTGCCAGAACCTACATTGGTTAGTTCTCACCAAATACTGATGCTTATAGCGGTAGGAGTTTGAAGAAGTTTAGTTGACTGAATCCCTAAATCTAGAATGATAGGACACTGCCTTGAATGATGAAATTAGAATATTGTGCAACTCCACCACGTAAAGCCTTTTAAGACAGTAAAACATTTTATGCTATTTCTTGCACCATACTGACAATAGAGGGTAATTATACTTGTATTACAATGTTTTGGTTTACATCACCATCTGTTGTTAAAAGTTTTCCTTTTTAAAATTTAAGGAATCTCAACCATTTATTGTTGGACTTGCATTACAATTATTATCATGGTTGTCAGCCATTTAGAAAGATTATATATGGGAAAATGTTATCATTAACTTCAATAAAAATTGAAAGAAAAATCAGGATGAGGGACTTTTGTGAAGAAAAAGGGAAACTAAGAAAAATTAAGGAATCTGCATATCATCCCACAGCTCATTAGAAAGTTTGAGACTTGTTAAAGCATCTTGCCCAAAAGCTTAAGTGAGTATGTGGAGAAGCCTAACTAGCACACAATTTCACAACCAAGACCATACCCAACCAATGTGGAACTTATCTCTTTCACACCCCCTATTGTGTGATGGTCCAAAAAAAAAAAAAAAGGGACAATCCAATATGACTAATATTCTCCAACCAACTGAACAGACCAAAGACAGTTATAACCAAACAAGTGAAGCATGTGGAGCCCAAGAACAACAAAACAGTCTAAAATGTCATGTTAAAAAAAAGCTTGTAAGTGGAGAGCGCAAACAGTGAATAAAATCATACTAAGACCATCATATCCTCCAAAGGAAATTTCTCTCACAAGACTGTTAGATACTCATTAGAAAACAGTGCTCACACTTAAGCAAACACAGAAGATTAAATCAAATGAGACTAAGGTTGAAACTAAGATTTCAGCAGTCATAACTAGAACAATACAGAGTTGCATACCAGGATGTCCCCCCACTGTTTGTGATGACATCAAACAACATTCTTGTATTAATTCCCAGTCGAGCTCCAAATGCCATTGCTTCTGCTCCTGAGGCTATATGAACTCCAGCAAGCAATTGATTAACCATCTTTACACCACTACAGAACCAAAAAAAAAAAAAAAAAGTTCATAATAAAAATTGATGTCCCCAGCATAACCAGATTTCCGTGCCTCATGAAAATGAATAGACAAATTACCTTTTTTTTATTAGCATATATAAGGATGCATGTGTCCATGGACTTATTATTAGATGAATGAAAATTTAATGTATGGAGAAATATTGACCAATATGAGTCAGAAGTACCTTCCAGCCCCGCAACCTCCTCTGATAATATAAAGCTTCTCACTCAATGCTGAACAAAAAATCAGTCAAGTATTACTCACAAAGTTAATTCTGAATAACTACACCCCCAATGAATTTCAAAAATATGCTTAATACCTGCAAGAACTAAACCAGTACTCTTAAGAGCTTCATCTGTACCAGAAGCCATTATCTGAAAAGAATAACTTAGTGAAATTTCAGCCAACAAAAACCAAAGAGCTATTTTAGTAAAAGAAAAGGCGGTATTTTCACACCGTAAGTGTTCCCATGGCGGCCCTCTTAACACCACCAGAAACAGGAGCATCCACCAATTTCAAATTCTTGCCGTCATCTAAGACATTTGGAGATTGATCAATATACGATCACATTCTGAAAGTAAATTGTAAAAGCATCGCATGGAAAGATCTAAGAAGAAAAGAGAAACCAAACAAAAAATAATTCTCAAGAGATCATCATAAAATAAACACACTCAGCACTCATATAGAAGGAAATTATAAGATTACTCTTAAATCAGCAGTCTTTCCCTTTTCCTAAACATAGGAACTAAATTGAAATAATAATATAGCATCATTCCAACATATAAAGTTAGCCAATTATATCCCAAAAAAATTCAAGTTTTTATCCCAAACGTATCTGTGTCATATTCTGCATATACATACATATCAGCCTAAGATGCATGTCAGCTAAGGCGTAGCAGATACTCTGAAATACCCATACTTCCTATGGGAGTAGGGATGAAATTTATTTTGGTAGTGAAATTCAAACAAATTTAACTTTCCCACAATGGATTGTCAAAGTGATGATACAAGCAGTCCAACATTTACCCCCCTAGAGAGAGAGAGAGAGAGAGAAAGAGAGCAGTAACAATTATGGTAGTTAAAAAAAACAATTGGTCTTTTCTTTTGTGAAAATTTTACATGGTAAGATTAAGTATAAGAGAAAATTTTAATGCATCTTTCATAAATCATATACTATTTTTGTAGATGTAATTTGATGTTCTCATTGTCCAACACAGACAAAAATTATAATAAGGGATAGTATGAGGGGGAAAAATACTAATAACTGACATTAAATCATTGCATGATCAGGACAAATGAAATATAATCAAGATTTGAGCAGTCTTAGAAAAAACCATTGCCATGATAATGAGATACAATAAAACTGAAGAAATTTTCTGGTTAAGGAAAAAAAATAACAAATGTTAGAGTAGTGGATTCTGCATAAAAGAGCAATAGTTAACATGCCACATATAAAACAACATACTTATCAAACATAAAACAACTTACTTATCAAACGTTGCTCTAGTTGGCTCACAAATCCAGGAGAAACAGTAGATGAAAGGATAATAGATGCTCCAGATGGAAGTGCTACAGAACATATTAAAATTAGGTGATATACTGAAAAGTGCTATGAAATAAGATGATATACTGAAAAGTTTTGTCTACCTGAAACTGCGCCAAGATCTCCATATATAACACTCTCAGCTTGAGCTTCATTTGTGACCATGATTATAAGTACATCAACATCTGGAATAGAAAATGTGTCACAAGCAAATAAGTTCTTTCTCCTTAAAAAGAATTTGAAAATAACTGCAAATTTTTCTCATAAACATCTAACAGTAGATTGACATATCTGATTTCCTATTTTGGCAGTTATATAACTGACTGGAATTAACTAGTGCAGCAGAAAATGTGGATTACGCTTTTTAGGCTACAGCTAATGTGTAATCATATATACATCAATTTTTGCTCTTAGAAGTGTTGGTACAAACATAATTATTCTGGCAAGCTTGTGCCTATGTAGATCATATATGTAACTTATGTTACGTAATAGAAAAAATATTTTTGAGGTTCCAATAACAAAAAAGTACCATATGATAGGCTGCTGCTTTATAGAGTAAGGTCCCAAGGCCAGGGCCTCTCCCATTGATAACAAAAATGGGCTTATGCCCCATTTATGGATTTCTTTTGTTTTTTGTTTCAAAGGTAAAATCAAACCTAACAGAGATATGATCTGAAAGTGTTTGGAGAGAAAAACCAATCACAATAGAAAGTAAAAATTATTATTGTATTGAAGCATGAAATTTACATTCTCAAAAAAATTCATTGTAGCCATAGAAAGATCACACTGAAAATTTTTCTATCAGTTCTTTATTCATTCATTTGTTCACTCATTTATGGCTTGTATTGGTATATATTTCCATATGTCTCCAATTACCTTTACTTGCTTCTGCTGGAGAGTTGCAAACCAAGCCACCAGCTTCAGAAAATCGAGTCAATGTTGGCTTATATGCCTACACTCAAAGAAATGTGCAAAAATACATTAATTATAATGGTATTTTAAATGATCACCTCAATTTGCAACATAAGTTTACTTTCTAAACAAAAAACAAAAAATATAACAAAATTTAAAAACATTACACGAATGCACAATCATGTGCAGACATACACAGTTCATATGCACAACACATGGGCTGTTACAAAACAACATGAGGCTCAATCAGTTCTAGCTACAAAATAATGATGGTGCAAATGGGTTAAGAAATTTACCCTTACATATAAAGTTCACTAATTATATGATAATTAATTATTATAATATATTCTGACTAACATTTGTATGAGTCTAGAAAAGGAAAAACTACTTTAGCACTTCATGCCTCCAAGAAATATACAAATGAGTCGACATTTAATTTCTGGTAAACTGCATGACTGCTATTCAATAAATTCCAAATCCATTTCACTACTTATTTCTCAAATTTCAGATAACCACATCATAAAACCTCAAACCTCATTAGACAAATACATTTAAAGCAAGAAAGTTCACAAACAGAGAAAGTTAAGAATAAACTTGGGGAAGGAAAGCAATGACTAATCATTACAGTTTCCCTTTTCAAACAAGTAATTTAATTGTTGGAAGTATAATGCAATAAGAATTGAACATAGAGAATTACATCATAACCAAGGACACAAAAGTTTGATCTCAGCAGGTGAGTTGCCATGCCAAATCCCATTGCTCCAAGACCAATGAAACCAATTCGGTTCACTGTACTAGATTTGCAAGCAATTTCGTTTGCCAGTTGCTCGGGATTGTACATTTCCGCATTTGCTGCATCAGTAATACCCACTCCAAGGACTTTTTCCCAAACCTGCTCAGAGTTATACAGTTCAGAGACAACAAAATCGTATTGACACATGACAGGGCATAACTCAAAAACATTTTTTGAAACTTCTCCTAAAAGAAAGTCACAAACACTTGCTGCAGAAAATTTTGTAAACAGAACTGTGAGGGGATAACCTTGGCTAATGTGGCACTGTCATCATCTCCAAAAGCATGTGAAGACCCTGAAAGGGGAAATGTGTGAAGTCTATAAGAATGAACTAGATTGCTTCCAAACATCAGAATTTAAATTAAAATATAAAGTATTTTCAAAATGATACCAAGAATAAGTTGTTGATGAGCAACTGCCAATAGTGGAAGAGGAAAAGTAAGTGATTTGGCAACATCCAAAATAGTTCCCTTCAATATGGAAATTCTATTAGTCTCGTGTACCATAACAATAAAACATTAAATGGAACCAACAAGATGACTGAACATTTAAAAACAATTTGAATCTAAAATTATACTTTGTATAATAAATCTTTCCTGCAATATCAGTACATGACCAATATTGCCACGTTTTAAATGACAATCAGTTATATGTAACATACAGAAGCCAAATTTTCAACTTGACATCAAAATCATAATCTTAAGAACACAAAGATTCAAAAATTCGTAAGTATGCCATATTGCTTTATATTCTTTCAGTTCAATAAACAAGAACTACATATGGATATCATTCTCAAAATCATTTTCTTCTTTTAATGATCCATTTTTTGGAAATACATATACATATCAATTAAACTTGACAAGCCTTATTTGAACCATTTAGATTATCACTTTTCCTATTTAAAATACATATTAGCCAAAAAGTATCCATTTTCAGACCCCAAGTGTGAGAGTGGTTAGAAACTAAAGTTCCACTTAACAAAGAAGTCTACTCAACAGCAAGGAGACAATATTGAAACAATGCATTAATATTTGTCTTTACCAACTGGATCTTCAGGATGAAACACATTATCTATGTAACTGAAACTAACAAGTTTCATTTAAGATAATTTTTCATTAAAATCATGGGTAGTGGCACCCCACTGACCTCCACCATGCACATATTGCTCATCCTGTATAAACTGTAGATGATGATTTTAAAAAGAAATCTAGCACATAATTTTTATGAATATGTGACTCCTATGCCTCCCCCACAACTCCAATCACATCAACAATCTTTCTTGTCCATTTGATGCACTTTGTGCCATTACTACCGTTTTTGGTTCTTCAAATTTCCAAACTATTGATTTCTGTCTTCCAGAAAGCACTCCATTAGTCCATTGATACAATCAACCGTGCCACTCCATCTCTTGCGAACACAATTGACATCATATAGTTTATATTTATTAATTCAACAATTAACTTAAATTCTTCAATTCAGTAATTTTTACATTAGTTGTTTGTTAATTATTGTTCGAGAACTACTAGCTCTAAATATATGATATCCATTTATAATTCTAGGGCCATCCGCTTTGTTTCCCATACTTTATCTGACTAGAAATTTCTTTTATGACACAAACAAAATTTTGGACAGATTTATGATGTTAGAATAATGATATGTAGATGTGTTCTGAATCTTAGACTCAAATTGAAATCCATACATTAGTAAATTTATTTCCAACATACATCAGAAACTATTATCTATATTTTAAACTTGGTTGGTTGAGGAGTTTGGCTACCCATATGGTATAGACATATGGGTGTCTATTCATCATTGGTGTCATCTAGCACTGCCAATAAGGGTTGAAAATGTTGGAAATGTCCACTCACAAGACTATCATGTCATCTATGGGCCACATGTTTGACCATAATCTATTTGATAACCACCCCCCCCCCCCCACCTAAAACACACACACATTTTTTCTCAATTTGCTCTCTCTCTCTCTCTCTCTCTCTCTCTATATATATATATATATATTCTAGATTACTTTATAACCCTTTTACTTCAGTTTGTATGTAAATATAAAAGATAAAAATCCTACATGTCAGTTTGGCCCTATTCTATGGTGCACCGTGTATTTGTTGCATATTAAGTTGTCAAACTCATGCCTTCCAATTACATACTTTTCAAATTGACGTTTAGAGCTCCAAGGATTGAGGTGGACTGGATCTTAGTGAAATTTCAAAGATTTATCTATGTGTTGTTTACAAGTTGGAATTTCCTAGAGAAATTTGTTTTTTTGAGATTTTAATAGTAAGCTGTATTTGATGTTCAAATGTATTAAGGTCCTGTACATACTTGCATGGTTTAATGGAATTCTACAGTTTATTATAGTTCCCATCAGCGCTTTATTTAAGTCTAAAGAGTATGGATTTTAGGTTGTAATAGAAACCAAACCAGTCAGACCAAATTGTAAAGTTGGTTCGGCTAAGTTCTTCTGGTCTCTTTCCATTTTTCTTTCAAATAAGTAGTGCATTTGAAGTTAACTAATGGTCTAAAAATTAATTCTTCCATAAGCTTGATGAAGAAATGGACATATTAATCAACTTCGAACTTGTAAAGAGCAAAACAATTTGACAATATAAAATTGGCTTAATATATACAATGATATAATTCTACAGGATAAATATGACAAAGCATTAAAAACATCACCACACACGTTTAATTGAAACTGAAGCCACATACAACCAGCAAAATAGGATCAGAAAAACTATTTATCACGATATATCTTACCAATTTTTGAACAAAAGTGCTCAGAAAATGATGTTTGGTATTGCCCTGTAACAAATTGGGAACATGATTCTTGAAAACCCTGGAAAAAAAAAAAAAAAAAAAAAAAAAAAAACAGCATCACACAGGCCACCCCCAGAAATACAAAGGAATAAAAAACTGCATGAACGGAGATTTTATTCTAATTGTTTCATAGGACATAACAATAATGCATTCATTCAAATTACCAAAGGATCAATATAAGAAACCCTCATGAACCACCTCAAAGTAAAGGAAAAGCTAAAAGTGTCAATGAAATTCTTTAAATCATCAAAATAATCCCAATAATTAATTGGTATAAAAATGTAGCATTAATGAAGAATGCTTTAGCACCTTGATGTATCAACGGTTTCTAGTAAACTCACTAGCATTCTGATGGATTACTGTTAAACTTATTAGCACTCTGACATATCAAAGGGTATGGCAAACTTATCTATCTATATAATATATGAGGCCAGATCTACCATAAAGTAACACAAATTTAAGAGCCATTTTATGAATAAACTATGCATCCTACACCCCAAAGCTGTGAAAAGTTAGGATACTTTAGCTAAAGTAAGGAGATGACAGCACAAAGTTCTTCCACAGGTTGGCTCACTCTCATAGAGTGTCCCTCAAGCTTCTTTGCTCTATGGGTTTGAGGCAAGGCAATCCATTATTGCCACTCTTGCTTGTCTTGATTATGGAAGTTCCTAGCAAAATGATTGGAAAGGCAATCTTAGGAGGAAGGATGCCCTGGTTTGAGAGGGAGGGAAGGAATAGAACAACTTTGACTATGTCACACTTTTTGCATTTGATATTATCATTTTCTGTGGAGCTGAGATAAGGCACATTTACAAAAGAAGAACCTTAGAAGTACACAGGTTGTATATCCTAAGATTCTTTACATTGTCACAAAGCTAACGCTTTAAAAAATCATAGTGTAGAAGATATACTCAGGCCCAAAGGCATCCAACAAAATAATGAACCCACAAACTATGATTCAATCCCTAAAGTAGAGACTACTACTTGGTGTTCAAATGTCCTTCTATTCCACTCCCCCCAAGTAACCCATATAAAACTCCCAGGAACTGCATTCCGTGCTCTATTTTTTCATCGCCACCCTTGTAACACACCCTTCACTATCTTAGGCATCACCCATCTTAAACTAACACTAATAATATGAAGTTCCATAATTTCATTGCCACTGCAATGAGGCAATTAATGATCGAAAATTTTCTAGTTTTTACACATAACACACCAATTTCACAGCACCATACCCATTTCCACCAAGTTATCTATAGTAAGGATTTTCCCCCAGGTTCCAGACCATACCAAAAAAAAAAAAAAACAATTCAAGTGGGGGTTTTTACCTGTCAAATGGCCTTCCAAGGAAAATCCAAGCAACTAACACCTAACTCCCAATCATGAGCAGCTCACACGAATACAGGATTCCAGTGGATTTCTCCATTTCTCAACTAAATGCAATATGATACCATAGCCTCTTTGTTTACAGCTAATTGTAACAATACAGGATATGAGGATGTTTAAGTCCTGTCAGAGCTCCACATATCCTCCCCAAATCTAACCCTTCTTCCATCACCTAGACCAAAGCCAACAAATCTATAGAAAGAATTCTAACCTGTTTTAATTCCTTCCGAAGACCAAAAATGTTGGAAAGATAGGATTTAAGATGAGGAAATCAGCTTAAAGATATGGGTGGCCCCTATTGATGAAAAGATGAAGGAGAGTTGCCTAAGATGGTTTTGTCATGTACAAAGGAGAGCAACCAATGCATCAGTTAAAAAGAGTGAGATGATTCCAGTTGAAGAAATGATTAAGGGTAATGGAAGACCAAAAATAATATTAGTTGAAATAGTAAAAAAAAAAAAAAAAAATGACATGTCAATTAAGTTATCAATTAAGGAAGAAACAGAGGGAATGACTTCAAATATAGTAGAATGGAGAAAAGAATACATGTGGCCAATCCTTACTAATCTATTGAGGATCCATAGATGGTCCCAAGAAATTTGGGATTAAGGCTTTGTTGTTGTTATTGTTGTTGTTGTTGTAGTATTTTCCCCCCACCAACTTCCTCTAAAGTAAATCAATCTTTTGGCTGAAATGTCAAAGCCATTTTCCCAATAATGCCTAATTAAATGTAGTCATCTTCTTAATCCACAACCCTCTTTATGTAAAAGCAAACTAGCAATGCCCCAATCTACAAGATGAATCTTATTCTCCTCCTCCAACCCTACCCAAAGAAAATCCTATTGAAGCTTTTCCAATCTTTTAGCTACATTAACTGGCATAGTGAATAGGGGCACAAAATATATAGGTAAGTTAGACAACATACCCTTAATGAGTGTGAGTCAACCACCTTTAGAAGATATAATCTTTACAACCTAACCAACCTTCTCTCCATTCCTTCAATGATAACATTTCATAGAGACCACAACTTGAAGTGAGCCCCAAAAGGAAGATCCAAGTCATAGGTAATGAACCAACATGATGTCAATGCCACTTCCTATATCATCCAATGAAACCACTGGAAAAATTTCTCTCTTACCTAAATTTGTTTTCAAACCCATCAAAAAAAAAAAAAAAAAAACACCAAATGGGATATAATCAAGATATCTCCATGACTCCCCTCAACTGTAAACCCCATTAGATGAACATCCTCTATTTCCCTATTGATCATCTTACTCAGCACCTCCATAACTAGAATGAAAAGAAGAGGGGATTAGGGATCCCCATAACACAATGTTATATATTATCCTTAAAAAAATTTCAATCCCTAAAGACATGTTTCAAGTTCTTGCACATATAGCTTGAGACTCAAAAGCCCAATAAAAATTCATAATAAGAACCAGCTACATGAATATACAGCATCTCATTCTTAAGCTTGCTTCTAATTTGGACTTCAGAACATGAATTTCAGTTATTAAAGAAAGAAATTAAATTAAAAAGTCAGAAGGACTCACCATGAATTTCCAGCAGCATTAGAAATGATGTTGTATATTATCCAGGGATGAATACCAACTTTGACACCAAGAGAAATAGCCTCCAGTGAAGCAACAAGATGAATGCCCTCAAGCAGCTCAGTAACCATTTTAATTTTACTGCAATAGAAAACGAAATCATGATTTAAAAAGACATTTTATACACCATCAACTACCATAATAAAACCTCTAATATCAATTTAGGTCACTTTTCTAACAGCTAAATTAAGGAAATTTCATTTAGCAACTAACAAGCATGTTAAGCATATTTTTAACTTTTTTACTGTAAAATTTTACATTGGCTATCCAAATTATTAGTAAAACCATCAGATTAAGCCAATACAATTTTACAGCAGTCTTGATTATGAAAAGAAGGTTTGCAAGCAAAGAAGAAAACACACCTTCCAGCACCAACTTTGCCCTCAAAAACATAAAGTTTTTCACACATTGCTGCTCACAAAACACACTCACAGATGATATATTAACATTTAGAATAAAAGGTAAATATATAAGGATTCACAAAACAATATTCTAATACAACCATATTAGACCAAGAATGGATCTACCAGAGAGAAAAGGCCGAGCCCTTGCAATGGCATCTGACCTTCCTGATGAAGTAATCTGAATAGTTAAAAAAACATCAGAACCCTTACTGTTATGGACTAGCTGATAACAAGAACAAAAATTGATCTTTATATTTACAAATAATCAATATGGGAAAAAAGAAGATATAATGTTAAGACTGACATAACATTACCATGACTTTTCCGTCTAACAGCCCAGACATTCCCCTAGAGACGTATACATCTACAAGATAAGCTGTCTCACAATCATCTGCAAGATAAATATACAGGCAGATGGAAGCAAAAATTTCAATATCAATGCTATATGTCCCAGAAGGAAAGCAACCATCAAGATCATAAATAGAAGATTGGTACATAATAGAAACCTTCAGTTCCTAAGCTGACTTGGTTTCATGCTTGGGAATTAGGAGTGACCCCCTAATTTCTTACTAATTGAAAATAAAAATTTTAAACAGAAAGAAATTACATAGGTAAAGAATAGAAGTCTGACATCCAAATTTCATTTCCCAATTATGGAACATTCCTTTGACATATGAGCATGAATCACATGAAACATAAACCTAAAATCACATTGATTGCTGACAAAGGATAAATTATCTACTTTGTGTGAGAGAGAGACAGAGAGAGTTCCTCATTTGCAAACCAAATAAACAAATGTACGATGTGTCAGATATACAAAAACAACAAATGTTTACTTGTGTGTACATGCCATAAGGTTCACACATCTGGTGATTATTTCATTTCTACTATAGCAGATAATGTGTTCTTTACATGAGCTTCAGTAGTATTGACTTAAGAAACAAAAGTTCAGATTTTATAATGGTGTCTTCTCCGCAACCGAATTGAACATAAATATTACTCATAAGAACGCATTTTCCAGTGAACCAAAGTTGTATAAAGGAAAAAATGTCAAGGTGTAAATTGCCTGTGAGGCGCTTTTCCAGGTTCTGGACATAGGAAGGTAATATGGTTGAGTGGAGAATGATGACAGCATCCTTGGGCAACCCTGCATATCCATAAAATTACGTATTTTGTATATCAACCAAGAGACTGGTGATTATATTACACATTATGTGGAGAAGCTTCCTAGAGACCTTTCAAAGTGCCCTCGTTACCAAAAATTACATCATTAATTTGATCTGCATGAGATACTAACACAATCAAAGCTGCAACACCTGCAAGGAAAAATTGAGCAGGATAAGCAACAGACAGACATTTCTAAGACACGAAACATACATTTTCATAATTTCCATATGTCAAGGATTCAAAACTCATTAAACAAAGTATAATAACGATGGTGATGCTGAGATTGGGTTCATCTGTAAACTTAGAATTGATAGGAATATAGTCAAATTCATGAAACTTTTGGTGGTATAAAGAAATTTAGAAAAAAACAATTGCAGATAATAGTAACACAATATATAACTTTATTGGTTCAATTGATGGCTTCTAACAGGAAGCCCTCAAGGTATAACCTGATAAACTAAATTGGAGCAAAAGGTACATGCCATCGTACTTAATCTAAAGTTCATAGAGTATTGGAGTTTGAAGAAGGGAAACAAGGAGCCCTCAACCCATAACAGATAGAGGATTTATTTCATCACATAGTTTGAGCTCCTAGAATATGACAACCTTGGGTTTTCTATTAGATTGTATCAAACGGCTCAATGAAATGGGATTTCCCGATTGAGCTACATCATTCTAGGGCAAGCAGATCATTTTCTGATGAAGAGGATGAGCTTCAAGAGAATAATTATGAGCGACCAATTCTTGCAGAGTAGAACCATGCAATACCAGACAAGAGATAAAGCTTCCATAGAAGACTCTTTTTCTGAAAAGCCAATTCATTTGGGATCAGGTAGAAATTGTTTCCTATTAAATATTAGTCCTGTCTTTGTGCCTTCACATCAAGAATTTTATGTGTTTTATTATTGGAAAAGGTGAAATTCAATCATTAACCAATATTCTAACTCCTCCCTGTAGACTCTACCTTAATAAGTGTGACCCAACATGTGGGATTTTTACAATAGTAGCTAGAGTGAAGACATGGTTCAATGTAAGACCACTTGTTTTGATACCATAACAAATTAACACTAGCACCAAAAGCTTAAGTTGTTTTGAATCTGTAAATTTAACTATTATTCAAACCATCCTTCTTTGCTAATGCTGAAGACAAGAATAAAATAATTTAGAGAAATGAAAGCAAGAAAGAGAAAGAATACGAGAGTTACATGATTTAGCTTGACGGCTTACATCCACGAGATAAAAACCCTAGGGGCAACATCTTTACTACGTTCTCAATTGTCAATTACAATGAACCTTACAATATATTGGGTATCTTTGGCCATTACATTAAAATAATCCCAATATCTTTAAACACTAAAACTTGTCTTCTCAAATTGGTCCTTTGAACTGCATAAAAAAATTTCCAATTGACCACTAAAGGTTTTGTAATTTTTGCCTATAACATACTTAAAATTACTTTTACCACTTCTTGGTAGGCGTCGATAGAATTTAAGATTTTCTTACCGAGAACATAATTATATTGACTTCTGCAAAGGTTTGTGTGTGAGTGTGTGTGTTTCCTCAAAACATGATAATAAATAAATAATAAAGAACTTTTGCTACTATTCATAATAAATGAACTTTGTTCCTCGTCATATGTAGCATATCCCATTATTCAAGGCTGGAAATGAGAATATTTCACTATAAATATTGAAGCTGACAAGTGGCAAGGTAAAACAAGACTTTCAAGTCATAGGTAGAATCAAGACACCATCATCCTCTGTTCAGAAAACAGAAACAAATACAGAGTATACTAACTGTGGATATTGTCAGTCATGTGCAGCTCAGTTGATTATAATTACCCAACAAAAAAAATAGGCATCTAGCCAAACGTAGATCATCACAGACATGCATTAATATGATTGTTTTACCTCTCCCTGCCTCCATAGGACTAGGACATCTTATTCCCCCAAGTTTCAAAAACTCAGTTATCAAAGGATCATATATCTGCAAATGGAGAAATTGCAATGAAACATAAGTTAATTACCCCAACATAAAATTATCTTTTCACCGGATGACATATCAAACTGATTACCAAGTACATACATACTGCATAATGAAAGAGACAAAAACTAGATAGCCTTTTCTTTTAGCCTTAAGATTACATTTTAAATAAATTTTGCCTTAAAAAAAGTTAAAAATTAACTAACATACATGACTCAGAAATTTCAAGTTTTATCTAAAAGAAAAAAATGCACATTTATCAGTCCATTTGCCCATTTTTATTACTCATTATTAAAAGAACATTACCCCATGTTGGCCCAGAGAAACCAAGGGCCTAGGGTGCGACATCTATTGCAGTCCCAACCATCAAAAATTTTGCATGAAGTGGCAATTCTCAAGAATGTAACCCACACTCATTTTATTTGATAACCAAGTCAAATTATTACTGTGAGTTAACCACTCATCACATTGTTCACTGCCTGAAAGGATCAAGGGCTCAATCGTTTGCTGCTAGAACACTAATTGAACTATAGACCTCCTTGTTCTTGCAATCTAATGTTTTCATCGTTTAAGATATTCAATTGGAGTTCTTGTTCATGATTCAAACATGCTAAACAGTTTGTTTTCTATTAGTAATAGAAATTCATTTAAAAGGAGCAAAATAAAGTGGTATCCTAGTACACAGGATGTATACAAAAGAATAGCAAAGACAAAGAAAAATAAAAATAAAAATAGAACAGAGATAGAAAACTTAGCGACTAAACTCCATGAAAGTAGCCATGGAGAAAATATAGGAACTGGACGTCAACTCTTATAGCGACTTTAGAAAAAGAAATTTAAGATAGCAAGGGTAACTCCTTTCCCTCAAAAGTACGGTGATTCAACACATGAGGCATGAAGGAGCTATAATCCAAACTTCCCCACTCCTAAGATTGCTCAACTTCCCTTTCCAAGATTCCAATGTAGCAAGTAGCAACTACTGAATTGGGCATTACTCAAGTGACACCAAACAAACAAAACAGTAGCAACTACCCAACATCAATTCACAGCTATAATTGCCCTGAATCTCTAATTACCTGTTGCCAATATTTTTCTTAGTGTTGTAGTCCATGTGAAAAGAGGCTTACTATATCAACTCGCAACTCTGGGTGGGGTTCTAACTCTCCAAGGCTTACTCTATCAACTGCAAGGCTTAGTAAATCAATCACTTGAACGCATTATGATGTTTTACGCAAGGATTTAATATTTTATTGATTACAAAGTAACAAAAAATTTAAGTTTCCCACACCTAATCATTGAGATACAAAAGGTTAGTTAGATTGATTGATTATAATCCTGTTTAGAGACCATTTACTTGTTAATTACATGGGAAATACCACATTCTAAGCTGTTACTCACTTTATAGAAACTTGAAGCAACCCACACAAACAACCAACATAGAAGATTTTTTTTTTTTTTTTTTTTTGGTTGTTGTTTATCAGTGTTATAGCAATTGATGGAACAAAGCAACTCTTGAAGTCTAAAATGCTAATTGCATCATAGAGGTGCGATAAGCAAAAATCTAGCGAGTACCCAAGAAGTCAGCACATTGTTAGATGCTTAACCTTGCCTCCAATCCAATTGGTTTAAACCCTCACCCCCCTTTAAGTTAGCTACAAAGGCCAGTTGGTAAGAGCAAATTAGTAGTTGGATAACATATAAATTTTCTTTCCTCCTTCTTTTACAGAAGAGTTCATAACTTAATAACTAGACTAAGAATCTCAATTGAGTAATATCATAGATTTCGAGGATTAATTATTTCCATTTGGTTACAATTTTTTACCTGGGATACACAACTACCAAAATCGATAGTTTAGAAACAGACCAATTCATCCAGTTCAACCCTGAACAAATGCCATTTTCAGTCCATTTGACCCTCTAAAGTTTCTTAGAATTGAAGAAAATTAAACCAGTCCATTCAACTTTTTAATTTACAAGAGAGAACCAATTCAAATATCATCATCATATTTGTTCATTTCAAATAATCAAACTTTATAAGATTTTTTTCCAAAACCATTAATCTTATATTTTCATACTATAATTATAGACAAATTATTTTTGTGTTTTTTTTTGGGTCAACAAACAAAAATACAAAAACCAGCTACTCATGCAGCAAAGGGACCATACCATTCCTAAATACAGAGCATGCCCTGTTCTAATACAAGTTGAATAAAAAATATTTCTATTACAAAGAGAATTAGTAACTTCCTTACAAATAATTAGAGACTAATTACTTGTTCAATACACTAATAGTTTTAATTCATTCATTACGGCATCATTGGTTGAACTTGAATCAATTCCAGAGACCATGTTTCTGTCTAGCATTGGCATAACTTTTTATATATATATATAAAAGGAAGTAGCACCCCAGTCTTTGACCAGTTTATTAAACTCCTTGCCCTGGACTGATGAAATTTGGAACCTCTAGATTTAGAGCACGTACTTCAAGACCATTGAGTCGACCACGTGGGCATAGGCCGTTTAAGTTGTACATAAATTTCATCATCATCATCGCGTTTGTGTGTGTATATATATATATATATAGTTGACACTTCAAATACACGTAAGTGGGCCGGTTTTCTCCAACGGAATAAGAAATGACAGCTATTGATCACCCATGCATTATGCATATATCACGGAACATAACAAATACAATAAAATAAATCTACCCATACACAATTTTTCACAAGTCAAATGTAAAAATAAACAATAAAAATCATATTGCTCCAATCATAACTCACCACCTAAAATAAAAAGTTATAAAAACAAAAAAGAAAATTCGAGCGCCTAATATTGCTCTAACAAACAACAATATATTTTCTAAAAATAATAATTAATAGACCAAAAAAAAACGCAAATAACAGTGTGGTCATTTTGACCACTTAGGCACAGAAATGAATAACAAGAAATAGAATAAATTCAATAACGAAACCAGAGAATTCAATTTACTTCTCTAACATTTTTTCCAGACAACTAATCCATCGACCAAGAAAGAAAGCAAAAAAGAAAGAAAGAGAGAACCTCGAACGCCTGGACAGCGTAGCCAGAGCGTAGAAGAGAAGCGGCCAAGTCGAGGCTCAGGTCGTCCAAGTTCACGAAACCAACGACTCCTTGATGATTAGACGCCATTGTTGCAAATAGAGAGCTCTCTGTTTTTTTTTTTTTTTTTTAGGCTGTGATTTTACTTTCTTTTCTTTTCTTTACAAGAAATGGAAACTATTTCAACTCTCAACTTTCAAGATTATATTATAGACTGGGTGAGAGAGACATATATAAATCAAATGGAGAAGTATAGCTTTCTCCACAAAACAATAAATAAATAAATGAGGTACGTACATATATAACATAATATTCGCCCGTGGCCACGTTTTAAAATTGCGTACACCGTCTATTCTCGAGAGTTAGGACTTTGAATATACACCACGTTTTAAAAAAGTGTAGAGACTATTTAAAAATTTAAATAAAAAAAAAAAAAAAAGCAAAAGTAACCAACTTTTTTAACAAACCGAGCAGTTATTGTAATTAAAAAAATTAATGTCAGCGGTAACAAGTTTAGATAAGGGTAAATAAAAAATTATTATATCAATAGTTTATAAAAATATGGTAAAATAATTATGGTTATAATGTTAAAATTCTAAACTCGCTTCCTTTTTTTTTTTTTTTTTTAACAGTGAGGTCTTCAACTTTTCTACATTTTTTTTTTCACGTTTTCTTTTTATAAACTTTTTACTTTTTCCATAAAGCTTTTTACTTTTTGTATCGACATTAATCATTACTAACTTCAATTTTTCTTTTTCTTTTTTTTATTTTTTTATAATAAACTTTTTACTTTTTGCATTAAACTTTTCACTTTTTCCGTTGGCATTAATCGATCATTACCTAACTTTTAGTATATCACCTAATATGTGATACGAATGTATGAAAATATATATATATATATATATATATGGTTTCAAAATATATATACTGTATATAATTTTATGTTAAATTTAAAAAAAAAAATTATCAATTTAGCTAACTGGAACGCACTATAATATGATATTAGAATTATTTTTTTTTTTTGAAAAACCACAATAGGTTGTTTGATTCATCAAATGTTGTCAATATTATAATCTTACACTTATATATATATATATATATATATATATATTGATAAAAAATCTTACACTTATATTTAATTTGTTAAATACACAACAAGTTATAGTATTAATTTCAACCCAAAAATCTTGTATTTTAGTGTTATTGTGTCCTTTTTTTTTTTTTTTTTGTGTGTGCAAGAGAACTAAAATTCAAATCGCTTTTCCTTACTTATGGCTTTTGAATTATCTCAAAAGGAAAAGGAAAATATAATTTCAAGAATCCATTATTCAATAAATCCATCATTCCAAAAGAGTTTTAAGACTCCATGGAACAAACAACAGTGAATGGTCAAAGATGGAGGAAAAGAAAATGAAAGGAATTTTTTTTTTTTTTTTTGAAACTAGAAAATGAAAGGAATTAAAAGATTTTTTAACTTTTAAGAAATATTGTATTTATTCCGAGGATTTAGTGGGAGTGAAATTTTGCTCCCAGAAGTGAAAGAAAATTTATTCCTTCAAAAAAATGGAGATAAAATGTCAATGTTATCACATATTGAGAAATTGGATATTTCTTTCTGTTGTATTCATTCTTTTATAAATTCTCAAACACATTAATAAAGTACTTTTTTCCATTTTATTACATTCTTTAATGATTTATATACTACATAAATCCTCACATTAATAATCCTAATCACAAAATTTAAGATACTCATCATTGATTGGAGAGCTCCATTTATCTTTATATAAAACTAGCTTACTGTCTTATCAAAAAAAAAAAAAAAAAAAAAACTAGCATACTGTTATTCACAAGAAGATTTTAATTTTTAATACGAGTTATAAATTATTTTTAATAAATTCTTTATTATACAACTGTGTGGTTTTTATGAATTCTTTTTTAATAAATTTTAAAAATAAACTAACTAAAATGCAGCAATATAATATTATAATCTTACACTAGGAATACTAAAATATTTTTCTTAAAAAAAGGAATAGTAAAATACGTTTCTCAAAAAAAGGAAAAATGTAAAATACACTTATTAATTAATGTACTTCCTCGCAAGTTCAGCTGTGACAGGCAGGCTACAGCCAGTGCTGAATCAGTACGACTGTGTACAATTGTTATGTTAATCCGCGCATACGTGGTGCTGACTGTGACTAGCTACCCAAAAGAAGTATCTTGTATCTTGGACCACTGAAATTTGAAAGTTTTTTTTTTTCTTTCTTTCCTTTTTTTGTCCTTATCCTGACACGACAAAAATGAATGAAGAGAGGACAATGAAAAGGAAACATGAAGAAACTTCCTTTTGCTATTGTTTTACGAAGGGGTAATATTAGAAATTAATGATGGCGACATATAAATTAATAGACAAAACTTAGGTACAGGAAATTTTTTTTGAGAAATAGGTATAGGAACTTAAGTGTTATTTTTTTTTTTTTTAATTTAGTTATGTGGTTACTTAATTGAAAAATACACTTTCATATCATAAGAAAAAATTTACATAATAGAATCTTAAGAGGAAAATTTAAGAAACAACACATAAATACTGTTCCTAAATCTTATCCTAAATTAATTTAATTTGGTATTATAATTTGTCATGCAGTGAGTTGTAATTAATAAGCATACTTTTACCAAATTTAACTTATTACGTGACAAATTATGACACAAAATTGTGTTAATTTATGTGTCTTTACTATTACTCAAATATAAATTTTAAATCTCAAATTTTTGGGCCACCAAGTAGGCCTAGTCTATTCTCAAGAAACAAAAGTAGCTTGAGCAGCTAAGCTGTATTGTGTAAGATGGAGTTGGTGTAGAAAGGATACTGTGTTTTCGTATTACCACATCAGCATCTTATTTGGTATTTCGTACCCAATAGATGATTGACAACTGGTGGGAGTTTGAAAAAATTTCAAGGCAAAATTGTCATTCAATTCACTCTGACAACACAAATGACAATTTTGCCCTGAAATTTTTTCAAAGTCCCACCAGTTGTCAATCATCTATTGGGTATGAAATACCAAATAGGATGCTAATGTGGTAATACGGAAACACAGTATCCTTTCTCAAGTTGGTGGCACCAGGCCCTTTTGGATCCTACTTTACTGCCAATAGATGGTGGATGTTGGATTGAGATCAAGTATTTGGTGTAGTACTCTTTAATGGCTGAGATGTAAAGTTTTTTAAAAATAACTTTTATTCTTAAACATTAAATAAATAAAATTATGGTTATCAAAAAATTAATAAATAAATAAAATTATAAAAAATAAAGTGAAAAAGTGGAAGTGGTGAAAAATTTTTGTGAGTGGTGAGGGGGTATTTTCATATCTAGGTATTGCACTTAATTCTAATTTTAGGATGTTTGTTGTTGATTATATTTCACCACTTGTTTTTTGTTTTTTTTTTTTTTTTAAATGAACCTAAAATTTCATTAAACTGAAATTGGCAGACAACAGAGCACAAAGAAGAGGAAAGAAAGAGCAAACTAATACAGAATTGACATTTAGCCCTATCAAATAGCAACACATGTCGTATCATTGGCGGCTCCATTCCTTTCCACTACTAAGAAGATCCATGTGTCTTAGCTATCTGAGCAAGCTCATGTGCGGCTCTAATGTAGTCCCTTTTCAAGTGTCTCACTTTCTAGCTCCTAAAACACCGAAGCAGGTGTAAAGATCCTTGGATGACCATCCCAAACTCACAATTGCAGTTGCTCTCATTAATAGCGTCAACCACCCCAACTGAGTCGGACTCCACAATGATTCGTTGAAGCTCCATCTCCATGGCCAACCGAATTCCTTCATCCATTGCAAAGGCTTCCATAACAACTGCACCATAATCCCCATTCAATACCTTGCAAGCCGTAGCTACAACCATCCCCTTGCTATCTCAAATAACCACACCCACAGTGGACCTACACCCAACCTCTGCCGTAGCACCATCAACATTTATCTTGTAAAATTCCAGAGGAGGCACCGCCCACCCAACATCTAAGGCTTGTTGTTTAACATGATTATACACTATAGCATTTCTGTAGTCCTCTTGAGTGAACACCACAAGGTTCCATATTTGAGAATGGGGACTGCTTTTAGACTCATGAACCACTTGATTCTTGTTAAACCAAATGGCCTACGTAGTGGCAAAGAGAGTTTCAAGGTCAATTGGAGAACCAGCATCCAATATTTTCAAAGCTAAGTCCACAAGGCATATGTTCTCAACCACCAGATTTATTGGACAACCTTGCCAATTCCACCATACTTCATAAACCTTGTCACAATAAATTAACGCATGACTAGTGCTTTCAACATCTTTCTAACAAAGTGAACATTCGGCCTCAACAATTATGCCTCACTTTGCCAGATTTAGTCTAGTAGGCAGCCCATCCAAACAAGCCTTCCAAGCAAATATTTTGACCAAGGTAGGAAGCTGGAGTTACCACATTTTCTTCCATAAGCGAGTCTTACTATCTCCGCTTGAACACTCACCCATCTCAGAATTCTCCACAATAGGAAGTGCAACATAATAGACACTTTTGATAGAGAAAACTCCTCATTTGTTTCCCATCCAAATTATGCTATCTTCCGGCAAGTTATAGCTGAGAGGGATGTTTAGGATGGTTTCAGCCTTAAAAGGAAGGAAATACCTCTTAACCATGTCCACTTTCCATTGCCTTGTTTCTTCATCAATTAGCGATGACACCATTAGGAAATCTCTAATATCTTGTTGGGGAGAGCAAACCTTGTAAGTTATGGGAGTAGGTAGCCACTTGTCTTCCCAAATATGTATCATCTTACCATTGCCAACCCTCCACCTTATACCCCTCTTAATAACCTCCAAACTGTTATAAATGCTTCTCCAAGCATAAGAGGGGCTGCATCCAAGCTTTGCACCCAAAATATCACTATAGGGGAAGTACTTGGCCTTGTAAATCCTTGCAATCAACGAGTCTGAGTTCGTTAGGATACGCCATGCCTGCTACGCAAGCATTGCTAAGTTGAATGCTTGTAGGTTACGGAAACCCATTCCACCATCTGATTTTGATTTGCACATTTTCCTTCAGCTGACCCAAGCCATTTTTGCTTCTTGATCTCTCTAACCCCACCAGAAATTTCTCTCCATTCTTTCTAGGTCCTCACATAGACCCTTCGGGAGTTGGAAGCAACTCATAGTATATGTAGGGATTGCCAACGTGACTACTTTAATAAGAATTTCCTTTCCCCCCATAGAGAGCATTCTTTCTTTCCACTTGGAGAGATTTTTTTTCCAACCTTCTTTTTTATTTTTGCAAAAACTTGATTCTTTGACTTGCCTATTACTGATGGGAGGCCAAGATATTTTCCTTGCCTTAATTCTTGCTTTGGCCCAAGAATTACCAGGACCTCACTTCTTGTTTCAACGGGAGTATTATGGCTAAAGGTCACCGAAGACTCATCCATATTGATCTTTTACCTTGAGGCAGCCTCAAAAAGCTCTAAAATTTCAACAAACTTGCTGACCTTCTCCCTATCAGCCTTACAGAAAAACAAACTGTCATTTGCAAAGAATAAGTGTGTGACTCTAAGGCAGCCCCTACAAATGGACACTCCATCGAGAAATTCCTATTACTTGCATTAGATATAAGGGCAGAGAAGGCTTCCATACATAGAAGAAACAGATAGGATGATAATGGATTGCCTTGTCGAAGTCCCCTAGTTGGAGAGATTCTACCATGAGCTTCCCCAATTATCAATACAGAGTATGTGACTGTTGTTATACATTTCATCACCCATCCAACCCATTTCTTATGAAAACCCATCCTCCTCATAACCTTCTCAATAAAATTCCATTCTATCCTGTTGTAGGCCTTGCTCATATCAAGCTTGACTGCCATGTAGCCATCCTTTCCACTCTTCTTATGATCCAAATAGTGCATTAACTTGAAGGTAATAAGCACATTATCCGTGATTAACCTCTCTAACAGAAAAGCGCTTTGATTCACAGATATTATTTGAGGCAACATTGTCTTAAGGCGGTTTGCAAGCACTTTGGAGACCAATTTGTACGATACATTACTAAGACTGATAGGGCAAAAATCCTTCATCCTGTTGGGCATTTTAACTTTTGGCACCAATGTTATATAAGTATTATTAATATCAGATAAAGAGGCATTTGAATTTAGCACATTTAACACCATATTAACAACATCAGACCCACCAATAGTCTAATATTTTTGGTAAAAGATAGCAAACATACCATTTGGCCTAAGTGCTTTGGTTGGATGCACTTGCCGAAGTACTATTCTGACCTCCTCTGCAGTGAAATCCTTGGTAAGATCACCATTCGTCTCCTCAGACACCTTGGCCTGAATTAGGTTTGTCACCTCTTCCATGCAGGACGAGTGTGTAGAGGTATAAATGTCTTCAAAATAACCAATGACTGTTCTAACTATACCCTCCTTGCTATCACACCGAGCACCTTCATCATTCCACAAACCAACAATTGTATTCTTCCTTCTTCACTCTGAGGCACGATGATGAAAATATTTTGTGTTACGATCTCCCTCCCCCAGCCATTGCACTCTTGATCTCTGCTGCCACCACACCTCCTCATCATCCAGCAAGAGATTAATCTCTTTTCTTAGCTTATTAATTTCAACCCCATTTTGAAGTGTTGTGTCATTTTTTAACAGGTCACCTAGCCTTTCTTTCTTCTCTTGAATCTTCTTCGGAATTTGCTTGAACACAGATTTACCCCACTTAGCTAGGTTGTCCACACACACTTTAAGCCTTGCACTAAAACCACTCTGATCATGGAGATTAGTGTTAGCATTCCAGACCTCCTCCACTAGCTCCTTACAGTCAGCCTGTCTTGTCCATATGCCCTCAAAGAAAAATATACGCTTTCCACACTTTTGAAAGGCATTAGAATTAGAAGGTAACAAGGGGCAATGGTTAGACGCAGTATCCTCTAAATGCTGGACTCTTACATTTGAGAAATGCTCTATCCATCCTAGAGTTGCAAGAGCCTTGTCCAACCTCAAATAGACTCTATCATTTCCTTCTAGTTGATTGCACCAAGGAAAATCAAAACCCAAGAAACCCAAATCTTTAAACCCACACTTATGAATAATATTTCGGAATGCCTTCATCTGATGTTAGGATCTTGGAGCTCCCTCTAATTTTCTTCTACTAAGGTAATTTCATTAAAATCGCCAAAACATAACCAAGGCAAATTAAATTGATGATTAAGAGTATTAAGGTACCTCCATGATTCTTTCCTCCGATGTGTCTCTAGATGCCTGTGAAAGCTAGTCAGCCTCCATTTGAATCCAGACCCTTCTTCAATTACCACTGCATCAATGTGGTGCCTTGAATAGCTCTTAATCTCCAAGTTAACTTCCTTCCTCTAGAATATCGCCAAACCTCCTCCTTTTCCTTGTCTTTGAGCATAAAGACCATTAATAAAACCCAGCTTCATCTTAACCTTTTTCATTCTAGCAATCTTCATTTTTGTTTCTGACAAGAAAACCACTTTGGGATCCCAATGCCGCGCAAGGTTGCACAGCGCTCCAACTAACCAGGGGTTTCCAAGCCCCCAGCAATTCCAACCTAAGGCCATCATGGCTCTCGGCAGTGCTGTTCAGCAGACACCGCCATTTCCTTAGTGCTTTTCCCTTGCTTCCTCTTTAGTTTCCTATTTTCCTTTGCTTCTAAATTTTCTAACTCTTCGGCCTTCTTAAAACCACTGCTTTTTTTTTTCTACCCCATCACAACTTCATCTTTAACTAAGCCTTTCTCCCTTGCAAGCCCCTTCCAACTTCCTATGGTCTTAGGCCCCAAATCTTTATTCTTACAGCCCATATCTAAATACCCATTATCTTTATATTCTGAGAAGTCCATAATGGGCTTATGACCTCCATTTCCTCCGACATGTGTCCTTTTTGAAAGCCCACCACCAAATTTTCCTTTCTTGGTGCGTCACACTCACTTCCATTGATTTCAAAATTTAAAACTTTTCTTGTGGCATGTGTGAGTTCAGACGTTTTTGCAGTTGATGGACTTATTGCTGAGTTGTCCCATCCACCAGGGTGACTAGCCGCTTGACTTCTTGACTGTCCATCATTACCTACATCACCCCGTCCGACTAGGAATGGCAACGGGTCGGGTTCGGGCCGGGTTTTTTCATACCCGGACTCGACCCGCGGGCCAAGGGCTATGGCCCGAACCCGGCCTGTTTGCTAAGCGGGTTTTTTTTTCGGGGCCCGAACCCGCCCTTACCGGAGCCCGCGGGGCCCGCGGGCCCCGTTAAGGGATTGGGCCCAATTCATGGCCCAACCAAAATTTTTTTTAATTAATTCTTCAATTTTGAAAAATTAAAAAAAAAAAAAAAAAAAACACAAAACATAAAACAGAATTAAAACACAAGAACACGCATGAACACAAACCCAGAAAATTCAAACACAAGAACACAACTCAAAACATTAACAAGAGCCTAACATTAAAGGGCATCTGATCTTGGGCCATGACCATGTTAAAGCCCATTTAATATGGGCCTAAAAATTGAAAGCACCCGTTCTAGTAAGCCCATTATACACCTCCCCTCCACTCCTCCAAATCAAATTCCAATCCCTCACAGTCGAAACGAACTGTGTTCCCTTCTGTTAGCGTTATGGCTTCCAGATTGCGTTTCTTCGAAAGGCTACCAAAGCTTCTAAAGCTGAACTCTTCTTCTTCTTCTTCTTCTCAATCGATTCGTAGATTCCGTTTTCTGCTTCTAGGAAGTTCGAGACCTCTCACTCTTTCCGAGAAGACCGCTCATCGGTTTCCTGCTTCTAGAACCCAAAAAAACCCAAATTAATTATCCAACCAAAATTTGAATAAACCCAGAAATTTTCTTTGAATAAACCCAAAATATCTTTGAATAAACCCAAACCGTCTCTAGCAAACCCAGAAATATCTTTGAATAAACCCAAAATTTCTTGGGAAACAAACACACAAATCCAAACACCATACAACAATACAAACCCAAAAACACCATTCAGTCCGTGAGTATCACAACCTTCACTGCATAAACCACCGTTCAATTTGTGAGAAGAGAAATTGAGATAAGAGAGAGGTGAGATTAAAGAGTGTGTTAGTGACTGAGAGTGAGTGAGGGCTATGAGAGTGTGAGGCCTGAGGCAGTTTCAGAGTGACTGAGCTGAGGGAGAGAGGCGTGAGTGCTGAAGAAAATAGAAATGAGGGATTAGGGATTTAGGGTTAGATTATAGGTATATATATAGAGGGGGTATTTTAGTAATTTCTGAGTACCGGGTTTTTATCCGGGCCGGGTTTCGGGTCGGGTCTCGGATTTTTTTTTTTAAAAACCTGGACCCGCTTCAGGTTTTTTTAAAAAAACCCATACCCGACCCTATTTCTAATCGGACCGGGTAAAATCCGGCCCATTAGGGTCGGGCCGGACCGGGTACCCGCGGGTCGGGCAAAAATTGCCATCCCTACGTCCGACTTGTTTCTTTGCAACCCCAGGTCAACATCATCACTCCTACTTCCTTCTCCACTACCAATCATGGCTTCCTTCGCCGTTATTGGTTGTGCAACCATCCGTCCCCAATCAATGCTTAATGGATGATGCACTTCCTTTCTCGACTTCATACTTTTCGGCCCTCCTTTAAAGCTTTTGTTGGCCCTTATCCATTAGCAGTACTGGTATTTCGTCACTTGCCCTGATTCTGTGGCTTCGCAATGCTTGTCGTCATGGCCCAATATTCCACACTTGTAACACACCATTGGGAGCCTTTCATATTTGAAGGTAACCCACACCTTCTCTCCTTCCCTATTCAGTAAGTATCCTCCTCTATGTAATGGCTTGTTCAAAGGTAGTTCCACCCTAACCCTCATATACTTCGCCTGATTTAATTGCCAAGATCTCTTATCTACTTCAAGAAACTTGCCTATCCTATTCCCAATATCTCAACCTGTGTCTTCTATCATAAGCTCAAATAGGACACCCCAAACTTGAACCCAAAATGGTGAGTGAGAGAAGACAATATTTGTGGCTGTTAATCCTTTTCTCCATCGGCATAACAATAGAAGATTATTATTAAAATTCTAGGGGCCATTCTTCTCCACCTATTCCATCTGGTATTTAGAGTTGAACTTGAATTGGAGGATATCATTCCCAACTTCCACGATCCTAAGATTTGATCCCATCTTCCACACCGATCATAGAGTGCTCTTTAAGGCACGTTGGTTTTGCTGACGATCAGAGAGAACTTTTCCAAACAAGCTGAGATGACACTCTTCCAACCACTTAGCTCTACTAGAAGCTGTTATTTGAATACCCTCTTCCTCTTCGTTGGTAAGGTGCAAGTTTTGCAGCCCATCCAAAATGGCTTGTTCCATCACTAGAGATTACAACTTGACCACATGCAGACAAAAACTCCTGAACATTCAAAGCAAAAGCCCACAGTTACACCAATTATGGGAGAAAGACACTCCTACTTGAGAGAGACAACAACTCCCTTACACGAGAGAGAGACAAGCTCCTACAGGGGAGAGATATTTCACCACATGTTTTGAAAGTGTACGTATCTATGAATGCAATATTTTTAAATTTTATGCTCTATTGTTTCGTTATAAAGCATTTTATATAACAAAATGTTTTCATCTTTGCAGGTAAATAAAATGTTTACATTTTCAATGTTAATTTACTTACATTCATGAAAATGCTTTGAAAAAACTTTTATAGTATTTGATGCATCGTAAAATGAAAATATTTTACTATATCACAACCCAATTCACCGTAAAATGATTTTTTATTAATTATTTTAGAAAATGCAAAGTCTGTAAATACAAATAAATGCCAATAACTTGTATTACTCAGAAAATATATAAGTAATTACCCAATATATAAAAAAAAAATAAAAAAATAAAAAAATCTTAAGAATAGTCTTGATCAAAATCTAATACAAATGAGTGAAAATTTCAAAGTTACATTTTTCACCCCATTTTGATCCCTTAATGCTTAAAAAATTATTCATGCTACCCTGTTTTGTTAGTAGAAATGTTACTAGGTTTTAAATTTATAAATTACGTGAAAATGTAATAATTAATGAGTACGTAAGTGTAACTATTATTGAAGTGCCTAAGATCAAAGTGTGTAGAAGTCAAAGTCACCGCGGATGTCTACAACTAAAAATCTATTTACTTGTTAACATTTCAAAGTGACCCTAAAATTTAATAGGGCCGACGGTGCTTCTCAGACTCTAATGCATGGGCGGTGCTAGATGTATTTCAGCACTTTTTATTTTTTTTAAAAAAAAATTATATATAATTTTTTTTTTTTACCTATTTAATCTATCATTAAAAATATTTTTGCACACCATAACTTAAATCTTGCACACCTTGATCACTTATGATATTAACTTTATAACATGATAACAATACACATACATGTATCAAATCCTTTGTATTTCACGATTATTAAATTATATTAAGTTATATTATATTTACAATATACATGCACATATTCACACAAATTACTTTATAGCAAAATAATAATAATAATGCACATATCAGACACATACACAACTAACAAACACTCAATCTTTACTCTTAAAATCATATATATCAAGATAGTCAAATAAAGAAGAGAGATGAGATGAGATTCATGAGAGAGATTCCAGCATTTGATTAGTTAAGTAAACACTTAGTGTATTATTAATGTATGGATGTATATGCTTGTGTTAGTCAATAATTCATACAGTGTAAGTGGGATAAGTTTTGTCATTTAATTTAAAATATTTTTATAAAAACAATGACAAATAGATAGTGACAATTGCGTAAAAATAAAATTATTATACAATCTTAATAAAATAAAATGGTCATATTTACCCACATTGACAATAAATAATAATAATTGATAATGAATGATCATGTGATAATTTCAAAATATGAAAACTCATAGAAAAATATTATAACACTTTATGTATTTATATATATATATATATATATATATATATTTTGGTCGATAACTAAATATATTTAAGTTTTCTTTTTATTAAATTTTGTTTAATTTAACTTTTTAAATTTCCCTCTAAAAAAAATTATGGAGCCATGGCATCTCCAACACAATTTTCTAATGGTTTCTTGAGGTCTGCTGCCAAGCGCATTGGTGTATGGATGGTGGGTTTTTTCAGGGGGAGATTGTTGAAAGGTGTATGTAAAAAAGATAAATAAATTATGTATTGATGTGACTTGTTTTTTACCTTTATAATTTTTAAGTATCACATGTTCTCCGTTGAGATAAAAATGGAAAAGAATAAAAAAATTAAAAAAAAATTTGTGGTGGTCCTAGTCTTACTTTCTACACTCTCAAATACTTATATTTGTAAAGTGATAATCACAACACAAATAATAAAATCATTTTTAAAAGAAGAGGTGCCATATCCTAGTTTGTTTACACTAGCATGGTATTTACTCAACTGAAACAAACCAGTAGGGAGTAAGGAGTGTATCTCCTGTCAAGTTAGATTCTTTTGATTAGCATGATTGATGGACAATGACTATTTTGTAATGAGAGATGCTATGTTTACAATAATTTTACAATATTTTTATAATAAATCATAGGTGGTTAGGAACACAAAAACTGGCTTTGGAATTTGTAAAAGGGATGCTACTTCTACGATATTTTCACAATATTTTTACAATAAATTACAGTTAGTTAGTTGTTATTGGTTCTAATTTGAACTTACCACTAAAATTACTTTTCTATCCCACCAATAACAACCTATAACAATTTGCCATATAAAATTTGTTGTGAAAATATTATGAAAATATTGTGAATATATTATCTCTCTTTGCAAAAACATTCACATTCATGCCACGTGCATCAGCAATGCCAGTGTGTGTGGAATGAAAGTATATTTGAAAGATTTTGTCAAGTGTGAATCTTGAAAGTATATTTGAAAGAATATCTAAGGAAAACGTTAGACTAATAATATTTTTATAATACTTTCACAACAAATTATAAATAGTAGGTTGTTTTTTGTTGTTATTGAGTGGGTAAAAAAGTAATTTTAGTAGTAGATTCAAATTAAAACCGATAATAACTTAACACATATAACTTGTTATGAAAATGTTGTAAAAATATTGTAAATATAGCACTTCTCAATATCTAAAGATGATGAAATAGATTTATGAAGCCTTTAAAACAGAATCCAAACTAAAATGTAACAAACTAACGACTAGCAATACTAAGAGCATCCGCATCAGATGTGGCAAATGTGGCAAATGCCAAATATTTTGGACATTTGCCACACCAACCACAAAAATGGAACTTTATCAGATGTTCTAAATTCCAAAAATTATGCAATATGGCTACAGTACTGTCTCAAATATGAGATGGTATGGACAGATGTTGCAAAATTTTTTATAGTTTTTTATTCTCTTTTCTCTCTCCTCTCTCTTCATTTTTTTTTCTTTTCTCTTCTCTCTCCCCAATTCCCTCTCTCTTCTCCCTGTACCGGTTATTATCTCTGTACTCGTCTCTCAGGATCTTTGACCAATTCGGCAGCAACAAAGGCGTAGCTCCGACAACGACAGCGCGCTTCGTGGACGAGGGCTTGGAGGACAGCTTCTTGGAAGCATGCGTTGATCTCTCTCACCCTTTGAAGCCGCCACCGCCGATCTTGCCCAACTACCATCAATATCGCTTAACCACGCTTGATCTTGCCGACCTCACCTTGAGGCCACTGTCGATCTCACCCTGAGGTTGTCGTCAATCTCACCTTCTTCCCTCTCTTCTCTGTTCGCCTTTCACTTTGCCTTTCTCTGGTTTTTTTTTTTTTTTTTTTGGCTGCAATTTAGGTTGATTTGATATTAGGTTTGGAAGTGGGTGTGGGTGAGGGTGTGGAGGAGGTGGGTTTGTCGGGGTTTGTGGTTGAGGTGGTGATGGTGATGGTGGTGGGGCTTTTGATTTGGTGTTGGTGGGCTATGGCTTCCAATTTGGTGTTTGTGGTTTTGGGTTGTGGATGAAGATGGTGGTTGTGTGGTGGTGGTTATTGGTTGTTGGCAGCAGTGTAGTGGCTATTGATTATGTTTGATGAGGTTAAGATATTATTTTAATATATAGAATTGAAAGATAAAACATCTGATAAATGAGATGTTGTAAAATGATGTGTTAAAATAATAAAGTAGGTATTTGGTGTGGCAAAATGACATAAATTATGCCACAGCTGATATGGATGCTCTAACAGAGAGTAGCAAACTTAAGTAAACGACACGTAGATTTCAAGACTATATTCAATTAACGACTTGTAGCATGAAGTGTTGCTGGAATAAAATAAGTTCAGAGATGAGGAGTTGACCATACATCATGGGGATCATTTACAACTATAAGGATTTGATGCAACTTGTCGTTTAGGAGAATCCTTACTCGAAGCAGCCTGTCATATAATTTATCCATAAATCTTCTTCTTCTTCTCTTTTTTTGGTTGAGAATCATCTATAAATATAATTGAGTTGATCATTTAAATAAATAAATAAAAAGAGGCTGCAACACTTGTGGGAGGGGAGGAACCGAGTATGGAGTAGGAATTGTGAGCCTAGCTTGAGGAGGAAAAAAGGGCCACATGCATATCAGATCCTGGCCCCACCTACAGACCTAAGCCTGAGGAAGAAAGATAAAGAAGCTGACCCCCCAAGGAGCCCAAGAAGCAAGCATCCCTCAAGAGTTCTTAAGCAAGCTGACGATGCTACAAGACAAGAAACCGAGGGAGGAGAAAGAGACAAGGGAGAAAAGAAGAAAGGAAATATCTAAATAAAGTAGTTATCACCTCCGCATTTAATGTACTGTACCAACTTAGATAGCCACATTAATGAAGGAATGACCCTTGAACAGTAGTCTCACAGCTTGTAACGCAGTTTACTACCTCCAGCACAGCTTTGATGGGACAAGCATCCAGAGGAAGGTCCTTGGTTGTACAAGCAGAGGGCTAGGATGCAATCCTAAGGACTATATAAAGTAAAGGAATACCTCCAAGAAAGAAAATGAAACCTGAAAGAAAATGATAGAAACTGAAGAACAAGACTTTGTATTAAACACCTAAACCTTTTTTTATGTATATTACCTCCTTAGCTAGACTCGAGGAAGTGTTACTTCTCTACCGTTGTGTTTCTTTTGTTATCTTTGAAGCCCTGACTCCATTGACCCTATAGTTGGATTATAATTATGCATTAAAGTTGACCTTGCAAGTTCATACTCTAACAAATTAATTGCACTAGGCCTAAAGAATCTAACTCCACTATTTTGAGTGGGCTTTGCATTTTTGGGCTCCTACAACACGTAAGGAAACAATTAATAGTAATGACGATGAGATGACCTTATTTAGGTGGAGTTCAAATCTTTTGTACCACTTTTTGTAAACAAGATAGTTATCTTGACTTTTGCATTATAAATATATTACTTGGTATTAAAACATTACTTAAAATTAAATAACCATTAGAAAAAAGTTGGTTATTTTTCATTTTTACATAAAAGTTTCTTAAAATAATTTACTAGTGTACTTTAAGGGCATATGCCAGTAAAACCTTTCAAATATATATACATATGTAGTTAATTTATTTTTATTTTTATTTTAGCTACCCAATTTTTTTTAATATGAACTTTTATATCAGCTTTCTATCATTTTATTCTTTTGCATTTGAATATTCAATTTTATTGCCTCTCCATAAACCCATGCTATAAATGAATTTTCTCACAGTTTTCAGGACATACACAATCAAAATTAGACTTTCATGATTTTTAGGACATATATCTCTATACTTGAGAAATAGAAATTGTGGAAATCGTTATTGAAGTTCCTAAAAATTATATTTTCAAGATTTTGTGCATTTCAAAAGGGAAGGGAATAACTATTTAATTCCATAATCATAATTAATTGGGTAATTATTAGGTACTTCGAAAGTACTATAAATGCATACTCCCCTCTCTCATATCACTTTCTTTTCTTTTCAGTTCATATATGAACTTTCTGGGTAATTTCCTATGAAGTCCCCACCATTATTGTTCAATAAAAGCCATTTGTCTTTTTGTACAATGATCTTCACTTCATCAATTACTAATTAGGATATATGATCATATGACTCAACCATTAATTAATTAGGAAAATTATTAAATATTCTGGAAGTACTATAAATGCGTATTAATGAGACCCACAGTTATGTGAGAGAGAATAATACGCATTTATGGTACTCTCGAAATATTCAATAATTTTCCTAATTAATTCATGGTTGAGTCATATGATCATATCTCCTAATTAGTAATTGATGAAGTGAAGATCACCGTACAAAAAGACGAATGGCTTTTATTGAACAATAATGGTGGGAAACTTCATAGGAAATTACCCAGAAAGTTCATATATGCCGTTGAAAAGAAAAGAACAAAGGAAAACGAACGAAAATGAATTTGGGTCCTTCATGGGAAACAAAAAAGCTTCAAAAAAACACAATTTTCAATCTTCATAACATGGGAAAAGTCTTATAATTGAACTAATTGACATCTTCTAATATTTTTAATAAAGATATTTCTGATTTATATTCCCTTCCCCTAACTATTAAACTTTTAAGAAAATCTACGTAGCATAATTAGACATCCCTCGAGGTTCATTTATCAGTGAGAATAAAATCCCCTTTAATCTTAGTGAAGCTAAATAAAGTAATTAACCTACTTTCACCTCTTTAGACTTGGAACATAAAAATGTCTTATAAACAGCAGTGAAGACGACAACGTTTTTTCAACCTACAGGAGGGAACAAGCCCCTTGGAGTAAAAGCAATGGTCAAGGGATTTCTTTTGGGGGTGGGGGGAATGCCTTTCGCTATATACTAGTCTTAAACTTGCACTATGTATGGTGCCTCTTTTTCATACTTTTTAATGAGTCCGGATTTGGTAAAGACGAGATGAAAAACTCATATTTTACACAATTTAATTGAAAATTGTCATATCATTTTTTTTACTTAAAACTTAATAGATCATACCACACATAATAACATCTCAATAAATTTACAGTTAAGTTGGATTTACAAATGGGTATTAAAATTAATTAAGTGTGAGTGTGCACATTTTTTAATATGTAATATGATAATGTGGCATGTTGAAATTAGAATGGTAAAACTTGGGGATTACACCATATTCTTATAGAATTTAATCTCTTTTTTTATTGGTAAGAATTTGTCACCAAAACAAACCATACAAATAGATGATAGAAAACTAATCTTAAGTACATGAGATATCATTTAGTTGTGTTTAAAGTAATTACAATAATTAAAACAAATGTTTTTTTTTTCTTTATTTACCATATGAATAAAAATGATTAAAAAGTTAGCCCCATTAGTTTTTTTCTTAATTTTCAATTGCAATTCCAATTGACGTTAATATTCAGTTGTAAATTAGTAAGCCCCCATTTTCGGTGTTGGAAAGTTTCTCCAATCTAGATATACTCGTTTTTCCCATCTTTTCCTCATGAAACGTTTTTCCAAAACTCTTCTTGCACGTAGTACTGGTAAGTAATTTCCAAATATAATTATTTAGTGTTATAATCCCTCTCCCAATTTTTTTTTTTAAATTATTAGCATTGTCATCTACGACTTCCCATAATAGCTTGTTACAATCCAAAAGATGGATCCAGGCTGATGCAGTGGAGAATGTCCTTGATCAACTTGGTTCTTGATAAGAAGGAAAACATACACATGCATGACAGGTAACTAGTGTAACTAAGTATGCATGTGGAGCTAATTATGTATGCTAAGATGCCTCATCTCACAGGACCCACACTACCATTGTGGTAGCTAGGCATGTCCAAATGATGTATTTATGCTCATGGAGTGGCAAATACCTTTCGTAGCTAGGCATCTCCAAAAGGTGAATGTGCAATTGGCAGATGAATGCTATAAATGTGTAAGTAAAGGTGAAAATGCATGTCAAGATACTACTCATGTGTCATGCATCCTTCACCTATTGGTGTATGTATGGTTTTAAAAATCAGATTGGACCCAGCAAGTTTAACCGGAATTTGGATCCTAAATCGGTCAGGTAAATCGGCCAAAATCGGTGGTTCAACTATTAAAAAGGGAACAAAACCATATTTCGATTATTTGACGGTTTTGGTTTTTAAAACCATGAGTTTGTGTTCTTGGATAATGGAAACATCCAATCCATGAAGGCGAGTGATGGGTTGGATAAGGAATTGTTGATAATGTGGCTCTCTTGTGTATGCCCAAGTCCAAGGCGATGCAAGCCTATGCACTGGGCTCCTAGAGCATATACCAAGAGTATCATTATTCATTTCACAAGTGTCCATCATGCTCACATTCATCGAGATGCGTTGTTGACCCATCAATGTGCAGTCTGCTCACCCATGTACAACACTTCCGATACGTTGGTGGTGCAACAAATGTTAAAAATTGCCAGATGATGTGTGAACATCATGTGAACAAATGCGAAACTTTTCCCTTTGAAAAAAGGCAAAATATCACAAGACTTTCATCTGTGGAAACAATAAAATAAAAGAAAAAGATTTGGGTAGTGTGTATAGATGAAAGAACAAAGGAGAGATTTTTCAATGTAGAATCAATAAAGTATATAGGTCAATAGTGACTCTATCCATTTTATTCTTACAAAATTTTCTCATTGCTGCTTATTTTTTGTACAACACTTTAAATTACCGAGAGCAGTTCATATCTTTTTATGTAAAATTTAAAAATTTCTATCTATTTTAATATAAAAACTTACTTTTTCTATTTTACATATTTATTTTACAAAACTACTTCTCATATCGTATTATTTATTTTACGTTACATTTTATTAAAATATCATTTTTTTCTTGATATTTTTAATTGTTTATTTTTCTTCACACACATTTATCTACTCTTCCTTTATTTTCGAAATAGAAAGAATAAAAAACTAAATGTAAAGTAAATAATATATAAGTTAATATAACAACTTTGTAAATTTATACTTCTTTAGTTTGACTAATATGACTGATTTTAAGGCTTAAATATGTAAAATTCAACAAATTTTTTTTTTTTCTATTTTGCATTGTCTTATGCAAACGCTCCATCCTCACCTTTACTTTTTTAATTCCAAACTTTATCCTCTGATTTCGTCATACTCATATAATGCACCTTTAACTAATAAAGAAAAAACAAAAGGACCTTCTCCAACAGCTACACTTTTCACAAAAATAATTCAATACAGGTAAAACATTAATTTTTTTTTTTTTAATATAAGGTAACACGCGCGTTGATGTTTTATTTTTTGTTGGTGGGAACGAATCTTCTACAACTTCATTTTATAAACACAAGGAAATGTGACTTGTGCTACTGTTTTCCTATTTAAAATTTGAAAATATTTTTTTGAGAATTGAAAAAGTTGTCATTATTTTTCCAATTCTGAAAATAATTTTTTTTTAAAATAAAAATTAATATGCTTTAAGCACACACATTAGTAAAACCTATAATATATATCTGACCTTTTTTTTTTTTTTTTTTTTAATACAAATGGTGCTAAATCCATCTTATTCACTGACTCACTCTCACCGAAATTCTAGTCCCAACAAATAAACAAACCATTTCTTCCAAATTATTCTCAAGTAGTGGCAACTGTGAAGTTCACACCCATTCCTGTCCTATTCAGCCACTTTTTTTTTTTTAACTAGAAAAAGATAAGATATTTTTCGGTTAAGACAACAGCTGAGTAACAGACAATGTCCAAAGTAAGTCAAATTGTCAAAAAGGTCCGCGTCTTATCTAGCAGTGGCCAGAAACCGCGTTGTCAGGTTAGACACAAGCAGATGGCTCGCAGATATGGCCTAAAAAACCATGCCACATATTTAATTCTTACTGACAACATTGCACTATCTGTCTTCCTGATAACCTCTTTCACACGAACTCTCTCTCTCTCTCTTTCATTCTCAAGATTTGAACTTTGTTCCTCTCTCTCTCTCTCTCTAAATTCCAAATCAATGCTGGGTTTTGCTGCAAGCTCCAAGTAGGTGAGTACCATCACTCACTCTAAGCTGAACATTCTTTTTTACCAAGTTTTTCCATCTTTAGTCAGTTGGTCTGTCTTTCTTTATAGTTTGCTCTTCTTGCAGAATCTACTCCACTAAATTTGAGTTACCATGCAGCTTGGTTTGAACCATTTATTGCTGTTTTTATGCTTCACTGCATCCATGTATGGTTATACTGTCTCTGGTCTCAACTCTGATGGGATAACTTTGTTGGCACTCCTGAGGCACTGGACATCTGTGCCTCCTTCCATAACCTCAAGCTGGAATGCTTCTGATTCCTCTCCTTGCTCATGGGCAGGAGTGGAGTGTGACAATGCTCACAATGTGATGTCCCTTAACCTTTCTAGTCAGGCGATTTCAGGTCGGTTAGGACCTGAAATTGGGCACCTTAGTCAACTGCAAGTCCTTGTTTTGAGTTATAACAATATCTTTGGTGTCATACCTAAAGAGTTAGGCAACTGTAGTGTTCTTGAGCAATTGGACCTGTCTGTAAACAACTTTAGTGGAGAAATACCTGATAGATTTGAAAACTTGCAGAGTTTACTGTCATTGAGCCTTTATGAAAATATGCTGATTGGTGAAATACCCGAATCCGTGTTTCGGATACCACACTTGGAATATGTGTATCTAAACAATAACAATTTCAATGGCTCAATTCCAGCAAATGTTGGAAACATGAGTGAGGTTTTGAGTCTATGGTTAGATGGTAATCAGTTATCAGGGATGATTCCTTCATCTATTGGAAATTGTAGTAAACTGGAGGAACTTTATTTGAATCAGAATCAACTGGTGGGAATTTTGCCTGAGAGTCTAAACAATCTTGAGAACCTTGCTTATTTATTAGTCAGCCAAAATAGTCTTGAGGGTAGAATTCCTTTGGGTTTGGGCAATTGCAAGAGTTTATACTTCTTGGATTTATCGTTCAATGGTTTTAGTGGAGGTATTCCACCAGGCTTGGGCAACTGTAGTGACTTAACATACTTCGCTGCTGTGAGTAGCAATTTAATGGGCAATATCCCATCTTCCTTTGGTCTACTATATAAGCTTTTACGACTTCACCTTCCTGAAAACCATTTGTCTGGAAAAATACCGCCTGAACTTGGCAAGTGCAAGTCCTTGGAAGGCCTACTATTGTATACAAACCAACTTGAGGGGGAAATTCCCAGTGAATTAGGGATGCTGACTGAATTGCAGGACATTGAATTGTTTAACAACCGTTTAATGGGTGAGATTCCCATTAGCATTTGGAAGATTCCGAGTCTCCAGTATCTTCAAGTGTATAATAACAGCCTTTCCGGGGAACTACCTCTGGAGATGACTGAGCTCAAACAACTTAAAAACATTTCATTGTATAACAACCAATTCTCTGGCGTTATACCTGAAAGTTTGGGGATTAATAGCAGCTTAATACAGTTGGACTTTACGAATAATAAGTTCACTGGTAAAATTCCTCCAACTCTTTGCTTTGGAAAGCAATTAAGTGTGCTGAATATGGGTCAAAATCAACTTCAAGGTAGCATACCTTCTGATGTAGGAAGCTGTTCAACTCTGCGAAGATTAATCCTCAAACAAAACAACTTCACAGGGGTTCTTCCAGAATTTGCCAAAAATACAAAGCTTTTATTCATGGACATCAGTGAAAATAATATTGGTGGAGCAATTCCATCAAGCCTGGGAAATTGCACCAACCTCACTTCCATTATTTTGTCCAAGAATATGTTTACAGGGTTTATACCCCCAGAGCTAGGAAACCTCCTGAATCTGCAGACATTGAGTTTGGCTGAAAACAAATTGGAAGGTCCTTTGGCATCTCAGCTATCAAATTGTGTCAAATTAGAGAAATTTGATGTGGGTTTCAATCTATTGAATGGCTCAATTCCATCTAGTTTGAGGAGCTGGACAGGTTTATCTGCATTGATTTTGAGAGAGAATCGTTTTATTGGGGGTGTCCCGTTGTTCTTGTCGGAATTTAAAAAGCTCTCAGAGCTACAACTTGGTGGAAATTTTTTTGGAGGAGAGATTCCTTCGTTTATTGGGGCACTGCAGGATCTATTCTATGCATTGAATCTCAGCAGTAATGGGTTGACAGGTGAAGTTCCTTTAGAGCTTGGAAAATTGAACAGGCTTCTGCAGCTGGATGTGTCTCATAACAATTTGACAGGAACTTTGATAGCTCTCGAGGAAATGCAGTCATTAGTTGAGGTCAATATTTCATACAATCACTTCACAGGTCCTGTCCCACAAACACTAATGAAGTTTCTGAACTCATCTCCATCTTCATTCTTAGGCAACCCCAGCCTTTGTGTCAGTTGTCTTCCATCTGGTGGCTTAACCTGCACCGGAAACAGCAATTTCAAGCCTTGTGACCTTCAATCAAGCAATAAAAAAGGTCTTAGTGGATTAGAAGTCGCAATGATAGCCCTTGGATCCTCACTAGCTCTTGTTTTTATGCTTCTCGGATTGGTTCTTGTGCTTCTTTTCTGCAGAAGACCAAAGCAGGAAGCTGACACCTCTGCTCAAGAGGGATCATCTCCCCTGCTTAAAAAACTAATGGAGGCTACAGCAAATCTAAATGACCGGTATTTAATTGGGCGAGGAGCCCATGGAGCTGTTTATAAGGCCTCATTGAGCCCAGACAAAGTTTTTGCTGTGAAGAAGATTGCATTTTCTGGGAATAAAGGAGGAAACCTAAGTATGGCTAGAGAAATTCAAACTGTTGGGAAGATTAGGCACCGGAATTTGGTGAGACTGGAAGACTTTTGGTTACGAAAGGACTATGGTTTAATCTTGTATAGGTACATGCAAAATGGGAGCCTTCATGATGTTTTACATGAAGTGAATCCACCACCAACACTAGAGTGGGGTGTCCGCTACAAGATAGCAGTTGGAACAGCACATGGATTGACATATCTCCATTTTGACTGTGATCCTCCTATAGTACACCGTGATATCAAGCCAAATAACATACTTTTAGACTCAGAGATGGAGCCTCATATTGCTGATTTTGGTATCGCCAAGCTTCTGGATCAGTCCTCTGCTTCAACCCCATCCATCTCAGTTGCGGGTACATATGGTTATATTGCACCAGGTAATTCTTCTGCAGTTATTGTTGTTTAGCCTATTTCTATTTTTAGATTTTAAAATTTAATGATTTGTGTGCCATGGCTTTACAGAAAATGCATACACAACAACAAAGAGTAAGGAGTCTGATGTGTATAGTTATGGGGTTGTTTTGCTCGAGCTATTAACCCGAAAGAAGGCATTGGATCCATCATTCATGGAGGAAGTGGATATTGTGAGTTGGGTCAGGTCTGTCTGGAGCAATACAGGAGAAATTGAAAATATTGTTGATTCAAGCCTTATGGAGGAATTTTTGCATTCAGATATCATGGAACAAGTTATTGATGTGTTTATGGTGGCTTTGAGATGCACTGAAAAGGAGCCAAGCAAGAGACCTACAATGAGAGATGTTGTCAGACAATTATTAGATGCCAGTACCCCCATGAGAAGTAAAAAGAAACAACCTATTTAAGTTTCTAACTTGGTTGTGCCTGTTGGCAAAAAAATTACTGTTTTTAACTGTTCTAGATTTTGTTCCTTTGGAGAGTATTGTATACTTGATTATGTAATTATTATGCACTTTTGAAGAAGATTTGTCAAAACACTCTCAAATGTGGATACTAATTCGCGTGTGTTCACAGTTCACATGCTCGCGTGCATGCAGAAACACACCAAATGTTAATCTGAGGAGCCTTAAAATTGAGACATGGACTTCTGCAAATATATTTACATAGATTCTACCACTAATGCTAATTGTAACTATGATATAAAGAAACTCAGTGCTGCGTTTAGTACGTTCACATTATTTATCTTCCTTGATTCAAAGAGGCAGGAAATTCATTATTTTTACTTGTAAAAGAAAAAATAAAAATAAATAGACTTTGGTTTGAAATATTTGTCTTATTAATCTGACTATATCGGTTGGATTCTGATTTTTCATGTCAATTTTTAAATGGGTTGAGTTCTTTGGACGTGGGCTGGTTGGTTTCTTACAACAATAACGAAAAACGTATGCAGATAAAATAGTGTATATGCTTCATGGCCATTTGACTTGAGTATAAATTAAGCAGCAGACTCAGTTCTAGGAAAACTTATATTGGGTATTAGACCTGGACTTCTTCTCAAAAAATGAAAAAAGTAAGCTGGACTTGTCTGGGCCCAAAGGATGTTCATGCAGGCAGACCATAGTTTGTTTGTTTGTTTGTTTGTTTTTATTTTTATTTTTATTTTTAAACCATAATCCTAGGATATTTTTTTATTAGAGATGTTTTTTTTTTTTTAAAAAAGAAAAAGAAAAAAAAAAAAGAGAATTGCAAGATTATTTGCTCTCTCTCCTGCACTCAACTCTCCATTTAGTGGTGGAGCTAAGAATTTTTGTCAGCAAGACCAAGTTTATATATGAATTATCTTTTAATTATACTGTTTAGAATTTTTGTCAGTGGGACCAAGTTATATATATATAATCATATATGTAGGGACTGGGTTTGAGCACCTCTACTGTTGGATGAGTAAACTCAAGTCCAACTAGCCTAATACAATGAATTTGTAGAGAATGGGTTTAAGAACTAGGCCTTAGTGAAGATTACAGCAGTTAGTATGATGGTCAACACAATCATACATAGAGGAACTGAGATTTTCTAAGAAAGCTTGTCCGGCACAGTCCGAGGAGTTTTTTGGTTGTTTTTCCATCAGCCCCCCTCTCTTGATCTGTTTTTCCCTATTATATAGTCCTTTTCTTATAATCTCTTTCTTCCACTCGTTGATCATCCATGCCTCTTCTCTGATTGCTTGTCTTATCAGCCACTTTACCAACACTCCTGTGAGTTGCAGCAACTAAGGCAGCACTGTTCAAAGGTCACATCTTCATTAATGCGGCTAGAGAGTTAGGTGTGCGCACTTAATGTTGAGGTGACAGATTCTCCTTGAACTGTTCCCCCATCATGCTTCTCTAGATGACACTTTGTATTTGTCCTTTCTCCTAGGATGCTCTAGGAGGTGACCTGTGATGCCCCACTACTTCCTCCTCTTATGTTCTTGATTGGCCGAGGACAGAATTGTCCTCGGTAATGTCCTTGGGAAAGTTGTACTTTTCTCACTTCGTCCTCGAGCATTTCCTCCTTCTCGACGTGGGCCTTAGGCTTAGTACGAAGTGGACTGGGGTCACCAGATTCTTAGGCCCCACAATAGCTCGTCAAAGTCCTGCTGTTCGTATCCTTGGATGGGGAAAAGGATTTTGATGTCCTCGAGCCTTTGTCATGGCTTACCCAATCTTGGCCTACGTCAGCTTTGGAGTCTTTTTGCCTATCCAATGTACGTTTCTGGCACTTCGATATACGACGCGCACCTATATTAAATTCTGGCGGCTCTATACTCCCTAAGTTCAATGGCGTGATGGTAATCTGATGGTGGGGAATTTTTGCCTTTATGGGCGAGAAACTCCGCCATGTTATCTTTGATTGAGGATATAAATACTCATTTGAATCGATTTGCCTTCTTGCTTTTGCATTCAAGAATTCTGGCGCACATACTTTGAATCCAGTAAAACCTCCAACTAAACTCGTCTCTTTCTAGCATAAAAAAGCCTGTCTGAGGAGTTTCTCCTCATTTATGTAAGCTTTCATCTTACTCTATCTCGTGCATTTCCATTAATGATTTTCTTCTCCCCTTATTCCTCTCTTTCTTTCACTCTTCTCTGAATTTTTAGCTGTTCTTTATTAATTTTTTTTTTTTTTTTTATAAGTGAAAATGGGGGTCTTTATGGTCATATTACACCCTCGGGAAGGGAGTCAGTGGCCTCAGTCAAGGAGTCCGTAGTCGGTATCCGTTCTGTGGATTTGCAAATTGTACTGAGGGCAGAGCTCTTCGTGAATGAAGCCGACAATCAAGTTAAAGCCGTTCACAAGATCCTTGGATACGATCCAATCCAAAAATCATTCTCGGCTCCAAAGTACATGATTAGAGCAAAAGATCCTCCGTTATGCCAAATCACCGTAGCTGAGCATGGATTTTTGCTCCCTAAAGGATCTTCTATTCCGGAAGGCATCCCGTTGGCTGGTCCTTCTTCATTACTTCAAGTTGCAGAGGTCGAGGAAGGAGAACTAGGAGAAGAAGAAGAAGTTGCTGACTTTGGTCCATTCGAGGACGAGTTTGGCGCGTTCGACAAAGTCCATCGGGCTGAGGATCCCTCTGGTGACTTGGGTGACCCTAATCTAACTGAAGCGGACCTTTCATTAGTAGAGACTTCTCGTCGAGCAGAGATGGGTTTCAAAAGACAGCCCTAAACTAGCCTATTTGACCTGATTGAAGGCCAGGCGGGGAAGGATGTGCAAGGGAAGTCCCAGTCCCAGCTTCCCCCTCCTCCATCTAAGTTCCAGCCTGCTCAGACCAGGTCGTCTTCTGCTCACTCCAAGTTTCCACCTCCTCCACCTAAGCCAAGTCTGCCACAGAGGTCCGAGCCCTCAGATCCCAAAAATAAGAAGGACCCCAAGGGCAAAAGGACCATGGGAGGAGACAAGACTCATTCTTTTCAGGAGGAGGATGAGGCTCGGTGGCCCTCCAAGCAGCAAAAAATGAGGCATCAGGGCCAAGGGAAAGAAGTGGCCCTGGAGGCTGAGCCCTAAGCTTGGCTCCCTGCTCTAATGCTCCACGAGGAGTCCTTAAAGGATAATGCTTCCCTTAGGGACTTCCGGGGGGGGGGGGGGGGAAGGCACATATGTGGCCGACACGTTTGAGAGGTTTCTTCTACTCCCCGTTGATATGGCCGAATTGGAGAACTTGAGAAGTAAAGAGGTCTTCTTAAACCTCAAGAGGTACTTGGGCATGTTTAGACTTCTCACACTTGTGATTTGATTTTGATTATAATATATATATATATATATATATTTGAACTTCCTATTTACTGTGCATTTGTTTCTACTGGTAGGCTGTCTAGGCCACTTTTAGACTAGAGGAGGCAGCCAACAGTCAAAGCAGGGCCTTCGACAGTGAGCGTGACAAGTGCCTAGAAGCTGTTCGAACCTTTAAGGCCTCTAAGGCTGATCTCGTGGAAGGCACCCAAAGGCAGGCCAAGGACAAAACGAGGTGTTTGCATGATGCAAAGGAGCAGCTGATGATTGCCAAAGAGTAAATCACCGAGCTGAAGAAAAAGGTGATTGAGGCAGAGGGAGCCTGGGATGTTGCAGAGTTTGCCAGAGACGAAGCTCTAAGGGCTAAGGAAGAGGAAAATTTTGGTAGGGCAGAGGCTCAGGCTTCTAAGGAGGTAGCTGAGGAGGCGACCTATGCCATGGGGGTGGCTGAGACGAAGGCCGCCCTTAAAGTTCAAGTCCCTTAGGTATGCAGGCTCTACTGCTCCCAAACTTGGAATGAGGCTCTCAAACAAGCTGGAGTTGAGGCTTCATTTGACCTGTGGAAGGTTGAGAATGTCTACTTCCCTCTTGCTATCAATGAGGCTGCCCTCTCTAGCTCCGAGGCTCAAGTGGCCACTGAGGAAGTCAGTACTGCTTCAAATGAAGATGCCTTTGCTGCTACCACTTTTGATGAGCCTGCCAGGGAAGTTGATCCTCCTGGGGTAATTGAAACAGACAAAGGTCCTAGCGAGGAAGCACCCTAGGAGGCTGTAAACCTCTCCTCTGATGCCCAGGTCCTTCTCACCAAGGAGATAGCTCTCTCCACGATACCTCTGCAGGCTATTCCTCCAAGTCAAAGCTTTGAGGACCCCGAAGCCACCACGGACCAGCCTCCCAAGGGGGGGAAGAGGATTAAGTTGAAGAAATAGGCCCCTTGGCCCTTTTGCCTTTTATTATTTTTCTTTTAAGCACTATAATGTGACTCCTGCTTTGTAACTTCTGTGGACTTAATGAAGCCCACATTTTGCAATAATTATAATAACGTAAAGATGTTGATACAAATGGAAACCTATCCCTCTTTTGTTTTTGATTTAGAACCAGGATAAATCAAAGTCACTAGATCTTTCAACCCTTTAATGAACATTCAAAGTTATGGAAAAAGGAATACTCCAGGTGTGAGTTGAACTAGAACTAAGTCCATGGCACACTAAAATGCTTTAAGTGATGCTCATGAGCTTAATTTTGAGATTTTGTTATAGGAAGGGTCATCATTGTCAAAACATGTGGTTCGAGGAACCAGGCGTAACTTCGGTTATGTCTAGCGCTAGGATCTTTCTTGAAGTAGTTAGTTTTCCCATAGGTTTGAGTCCGATGACCATGCAAGACCTTGGTTCTGTCTAACACTTAGATTTTTCTTGAAGTAGTTAGTTTCTCCATAGGTTTGAGTTCGAGGACTATGCCAGACCTTGGTTCCGTCTAACACTTAGATTTTTCTTAAAGTAGTTAGTTTCCCCATAGGTTTGAGTCCGAGGACCATGCAAGACCTTTGTTCTATCTAACACTTAGATTTTGTGAAGTAACTAGTTTCTCCATAGGTTTGAGTCTGAGGACCATGCAATACCTTGGTTCTTCTAGCACTTGATTTTGCGAAGTAACTAGTTTCCCCATAGGTTTGAGTTCGAGGACCATGCAATACCTTGGTTTTGTCTAGCACTTGATTTTGCGAAGTAACTAATTTTCCCACAGGTTTGAGTCCGATGACATCATGCAAGACCTTGGTTCTGTCTAACACTTAGATTTTGCGAAGTAACTAGTTTTCCTATAGGTTTGAGTCCGAGGACCATGCAATACCTTGGTTCTGTCTAGCACTTGATTTTGCGAAGTAACTAGTTTTTCCACAAGTTTGAGTTCGAGGACCATGCAAGACCTTGGTTCTGTCTAACACTTAGATTTTGCGAAGTAACTAGTTTCCCCATAGGTTTAAGTTTGAGGGCCATGCAATACCTTGATTCTGTCTAGCACTTAGTCTTTGTCGCTTGGTGCGAAGGGACTTATCCTCAGCGTTGAAAAGCCGACTTCGGGAAGAATAATGGCTTTGGCCTTGCCTTGCCAAGGAGGGGCTCTTCTGCGGATTCTGCCTCTAGCCCAACGTTGACCTGGATAAGGGCGGCATGGTCTTCCACTCTCACGTGTGACGATAGCCCCATTGTGTGAATTTTTCACCGTTTCTGATTACGAGGCGTCCCTTGGTTGTTCGAGTTGCGTACCTGACGTTTTGGTGTGCGAGGCGCGCCTTCATTGATACCTTTGGGGATTGATATAGGTTCAGCGGTTGGGTGCCCCTTTGAAAATTGGTTAGGTTTAATGCTACTCATAACTCTCCCATCGAATTCCGCGTGGATTAATTTCCAACAACCTTCACCTTCTATATAAGGCGCTCCAGGGGGATTATTCTCGCACACTCTACAAATCTTTGAGTTCAAAAGGAACTTTAAATTCTCGGGCCCCAAGATATTCTTTAGGATTTTGCATAGACTGTGATTGAAGCCTAGGGAAATGAGGTGGCTCAGGATAATGGCAAGGGCAAGGAAGCCAAGCCCCTTTCAGGAACCAAGAACGTTGCCCAGATCAAGGAAGAAGACCCACCTTCTTTAACTGAGAGCCGAAGTGGGTGTGGCCAAATTCGGATCTAACCTTGATGATAGGTCATTCGATGGAGGTTTGTAAGATTGTGGGACTGTTGATGCCCAGGTTCTGCTGCCTCTAATGCTTAATTATCATGAAACTAGGAGAGAATCAAGGGAAAACCTTGGGACGGGGTTATCAGGCGCTTCTGCTCCTTCTCCTTTCTCGTCGCCGGTACCATCCAGCGGGCACTCGAGAGTTGTTAGTAGTCTTAAAACAGGCCTGCCTCAGCCTTTCTTTTTGTAATTAGCTTTAGAACAAACCTGCCTAAACCACCCTTTTTGTAATTAGCTTTAGAACAAGCCTGCCTAAGTCACTTAGTGCGCGATGTACCTTTCCTTTATTTAATATAAAGGCTGTATTATATATATATATATATATATATTGCTTTACTTTTTGAATCTATCATTTCTTTGCAATAACTGCTTCATGAGTGAGCGTATCGTTGTTCTTCCCTTCAATAGGACTTGGAGTTGGTGTCGTTGATGGTAATGAAAGAGTTGTTTTCTCAATCCTAACGAAATCGACGGTGGTATTCAATCGCTAACTTTGAATGAGCTAACAACGTAGTAATACTCAAGATTGTAACCGCATGTTCCGTACCGTTGGTTGCACGATCATCAAAGAACGTCACCAGTGCATCGATCCCACCATCATCTTGACCACTGGGCCCACTAATGCACAAGTTCTTCCCACAGACGACGCCAATTGTAGGGATTGAGTTTAAGCATCTCTATTGTTGGATGAGTGAACTCAAGCCCAACTAACCCAATACAATAAATTTGTAAAGAATGGGTTTAAGAACTAGGCCTTAATGAGGATTACAGCGGCTAGTATGATGGTCAACACAATTATACATAGAGGAACTGGGATTTTTTAAGAAAGCTTGTCCTCGGCATAGTCCGAGGAGTTTTTTGGTCGTTCTTCCATCAGCCCCCCTCTCTTGATCTGTTTTTCCCTATTATATAGTCCTTCTCTCATAATATCTTTCTTCCACTCATTAATCATCCATGCCCTGCCTCTGACTGCCTGTCTCATCAGCCACTTTACCAGCACTCTTGTGAGTTGCAGCAACCAAGGCAGCACTGTTCAAAAGTCACATCTCCATTAACGCGGCCAGAGAGTTAGGTGTGCGTACTTAATGTTGAGGTGATAGATTCTTCTTGAACTGTTCCCCCACCATGCTTCTCTGGATGACACTTTGTATTTGTCCTTTCTCCTGGGATGCTCTAGGAGGCGACCAGTGATGCCCCACTACTTACACCTCTTATGGTCTTGATTGGCCGAGGACAGGATTGTCCTCGGTAGTGTCCCTGGGCAAGTTGTACTTTTTGCACTTCGTCCTCGGGCATTTCCTTCTTCTCGACGTGGGCCTTGGGCTTAGTATGAAGTGGACTGGGGTCACCAGATTCTTAGGTCCTACAATACATAAAATATGTAATCTGCAATACTATTTAACTTATGTTATTATCTATACTATTATTTAAGGGGCTTCCTCTATTTGGATTCCTCCTTTTTTAGTTCAAAAATTCCCTTATACTCCTATGTTTAAGTAGAGACAAAACTAAAGACAATTCGGTAAAAATGCAACTCCAACTCCCCTAAAATATTGCCTAAAAAATTTGACTACTCTCCAGTTAATTTTCAAATTGCTTTATCCACTTATAAATTAGATTTTCAAAATAAAAATTATATATATAAAATAAAAACACAAATTTTTTTTTTTGCTAAAAAAAGAAAAAGCCTTGTTGCATCCATGAAGTCCGTGTAATGAGACTAGTTTATATATAACAAAAGTATGTATATTAAAGTTTATCTTTATATTAGTAAAAAAAAAACAACTATTTTTTCTTCTACATGTAGTCAATTTGTAAACTGTGAATTATCTTTTAAATCATATTGATTAGAATTTGAACATTTCAAATCAAGATTTTTTGTTAAATAAATTAGAGATCAAACAGTTAGAGTATATAATAGTTTTAAAAATCAAGAAACATGTAAAAATACAATCAATTTAAAATAATTTAAATAATAATAATCACCTTTTATATATATATATATATATATATACACATACACACACAAATCAATACAAAAAAATATAATAATAATAATAATATATAAATAAACTAAAAAAATAAAAAACTCTTATTTCTCATACAAAGGATACCATTCCACATACATTCCCCTTGTTTGCATCTATCAAGGCATGAAAGGTTCATTTGAGATCATCTTATTTAATTGAGATTGAAATTTTTTTGCTGAAAGTACTGTAACTAAAGGTAAAAATTAGTTGAAATAATATAGTGGGACTTATGAATAATACCACAAAGTGCAGTTGGACCCATAAATAAGAGCAAAAATTAGCTAAATAATAAATAAGTTGGCAAAAATAATCCATGCCAAATGGAGTTGTAGTCCCCAAAAATACTATAAGGAAAATGTTAACGGAATAACAGGATTAGGAACTATTTTTAGAAATATTTTTATGGAAAAATGATAAAGCATTAATTTTTTGATAGCTTTTTATATTTTCTTACGAAAGTGATGTCCAAAATTTTCTAATCTTAATTTATTAATAATTACCCTAAGGCACTTGTAAACATGATGCATACTATAATATTAAGTTAGTCACTATAATATTTTTTGAATTCTTTTTTTTTTTTTTTTTGGAGAGAGAATAAGGGCTTGATTGGTAAGAGGATTTTTGTTTTTGTTTTCAAAACAATATAAAAACAATTTTCAAAAAATTGAACTTGAAACTTGTTTTCAGATAATAATTTTTATATTTTACGTGTTTGACTCTCACTTTTAAGAACAATTTTCAAAATACTAAAAATAAAAATAATTGTTTGGGAGACCATTTCTATTTTTGAGATTAAAAAAAAAATTGTTTACAAAAGTAACATATAGAATCTGTAAGTTACCTTTTTTTGTGTGAATATTATGATATTATAAGGGAATAGAACTCATCATGTTTTTTTTTTTTTTTTTTTTTTTTAAATGATAAGTTTAGAACTAATCTGTATATTACTCTATCTCCTCGCACGTAGGAGCTCTCTTTCTCGTTATTACGAGTTATTTTCTCCCTTAGGGTTTTCTTAGGGGTTTGCGTTTTTTTATTTTCTTAATCAAGCTACCATGGTAGATGATGTTACACGTATAATGGAGAAGATGAAGTTGACCTCGGAGGAGGAAGAGGTTATCAACATTCCGGAGGAAGGGCTCAAAAAAGGGATGGAGAGTTGTGCACTTAGTTTGATTGGGAAGTTTCTTACTTGTAGACCTTTCAATAGGAAGGCTGCCATAACTACGCTGAAAAGGGCATGGGGTTTGGAGGAAGGTATCCAGATGATTGAAATGGGAACAAACCTTTTTCAACTCAAGTTTTGAACTGAGTTTGAGATGGATCGGGTACTTAAGGGAGGGCCGTGGTCTTTTGATAATCAGGTTTCGTTGTTGACTCGTTGGAAAGCAGGGGTGACATCAGACAATGTAAAGTTTGATACGGTGGCTATCTAGGTGCAAATTTGGGGCACCCCGTTTGATTTGGTGTCGCTGAAAATTGCTGAAACAGTGGGAAGCATATTAGGTTCAGTGGTTGAGGTTGAGAAAAAACAAAAGTTCGAAGGACAAAGTTACTTTATGAGGGTCAAGGTAGCTATTCCGATAGCAAAGCCGATTCAGTGAGGGGCGTTCTTGGCTGGATCTGATGGCAAGAGTCACTGGGTTACGTTCAAATATGAGCGTCTCCCTCTGTTTTGCCATTTTTGTGGCTTACTTGGCCATGATTTAAAACACTGCGCTCCTTACTTTGCAGCAGCCAAGAAAGATGGGGAGGTTATATGCCAATACGGAGACTGGCTTAAAGCCATTGGGGGTCGGGCTTGATCACCTCCTCGCAGGAAGTTTGTAAGGGAAGAGGCCGAAGTGGACGTTGGCAGGCAAACGGACCGGTCTGGATAGGTTGGCAACGAACCAGTTAATGCTGATGACGGTGCTACACTTTAAAATCCTAAGGCACCGGTTCAGTTACGTGATAAAGGAAATAGCGAAAAACAGGGAACAGTTTTGGACAGTGCAAATATGGCAACTAAAAATCAGGGAGTTTTAGAGACAAATATAGAGGTGGGACCTACTAATTACGTGGAGTTAAATTCAAATGTAACAATTGGGGTTGAGTCCATGCACGTGCTGCCTATGGAACCAATTGGTGGGCCTCAAAGCTCGAAGAAAAAACCAACTTGGACTAGGCTTCGAAGAATGGAGATTGGGCCAGTGGAGTTTTTTAAAGAGGAAGCTATGTTTGTGTTGGGAAAAAGGCTGTTCGAAGAATGGAGATTGGGCCAGTGGAGTTTTTTAAAGAGGAAGCTATGTTTGTGTTGGGAAAAAGGCTGTCTAACAGTGAGGGGAGTGGCCAGGTAGATGTTGAACAGTATGTAGAGGTGAAACGGGTGAAGAGCAATGATGACTTAAATTTAGAAGAAACGGCGGGGGTGCCCATGCACTCTTGCCGAGCACAATGAATCTCTTAAGCTGGAACTGCCAAGGGCTTGGGAACTCTTGGACAGTTCAAAGCCTTCACAAGCTAGTGAGGGATCAAACTTCCACAGTCTGTTTCTTAATGGAGGCTAGGCTTGATAAAGAAGGTTTTAAAAAACATGGTAGAGAGTTTCCTTTTCCGAGTAAGTTCATTGTTAAAAAGCCTTATTCTGGGGGAGGTTTAGCATTGTTATGGAAATCTGAAGTTAGGTTAGAGGTTATTAATTTTACTGAAAATCATATTTTGGCGAAGGTGGTGGAGGAGGATGGGTTTACTTGGTTTCTCATAGGGTTCTATGGGTGGCCGGAAGTGAGTGAAAAAAAAACAAGTCTTGAGCACTATTGTCTCATGTTTCTTCATTTGTGGATGGACCTTGGTGTTGTGTAGGAGATTTTAATACAATCCTTCATCAGTCAGAAAAGCAGAGCAGACATCCACCTCAATACAAACAGATGGAAGACTTTCAGGCAACATTGGAGGGGTGTAATTTATTTGACCTGGGTTTTCAAGGGTATAAGTTTACATGGAATAATAAAAGACCTGGTGCAGCAAATACTAGAGAACGGCTGGATCGGGCTGTGGTGAACCGGCAGTGGAAGGATAAGTTCTCAGCTAGTACCTTAATCCATGGGTTTAGCCATGCCTCTGATCATGTCCCGCTCTTTCTTCATATTAGAGCACATCGTGATTTTGGGGGAAGAGGTCCATGTGGATTTAGATTTGAGGAATCTTGGCTGCTATGGGATAAGTGTGAGGAGGTGGTTACAGATTCTTGGAGAAATTCAGGTGAGGAAGCAACTGTTTAAAGGCAACTGTGGAGAAAATTAAGGGTTGTGGTGCGGACTTGATGGCCTGGGGTTCATCCAAAATAGCCCCTAATATGGATGAGATAAAACAACTGACTAAGAAAATGGAGAATATGAACAAAGAGGAGTTAACAGAGGAGAGTAGAGAGGAAGCTTTGACTGCTAGCAAAAAATTGGATGATCTTCTTCTTAAACAGGAAATTTTCTGGGCATAAAGGTCACAAGTATCCTGGCTAAAGCATGGGGATCGGAATACAAAATTTTTTCACTCAAAAGCTTCCCAAAGGCGTCAAAGAAATTTTATACATGGAATCTAGAATCAACAGGGTGATTGGGTTGAGGACATTACTGATGTGGCAGAGGTGGCTGTGAATTATTTTCAGAATATATTTCACTTAGGTACATGTGAAAGGATGGAGGATTGTCTCAACACTGTTCCTCCAAGAATGATAGCAGATATGAGGGAAGAGTTATCCAGACCATATACTGTGGAGGAAGTAACAGCTGCATTATTTCAGATGGGACCTACAAAAGCTTCGGGACTCGATGGTATGAACGCTCTCTTTTATCAAAAGTTTTGGCATATTGTTAGTAATGATGTTAGCTCCGCTGTGTTGGAATTTCTAAATTTTGGAATCATGATACCCGAGATTAATTATACTCATCTCGTGCTTATTCCCAAAATTAAGTCTCCTGAAAAGATGACTGATTTCAGACCTATTAGCCTATGTAATGTTATTTACAAAATAATTTCTAAAGTCCTGGCTAATAGACTGAAAACCATACTACCTCAGTTGATTTCTCCTACTCAGAATGCCTTTGTACCGGGGTGCCTCATTACTGATAATGTACTGATAGCCTATGAAACTCTACATGCTATGCACAGGAGGAATAAGGGGAAAAAAGGAGCTTTAGCTTTGAAGTTAAATGTCAGTAAGGCTTATGATCGAGTAGAATGGGCCTTTTTGAGGGGTATGATGGTTAGGCTGGGGTTTCTTGAGGATTGGATAAATAGAGTGATGAGTTGTGTCACCACACCTTTCTTTTCTGTTCGAATTAATGGTAAAGCTTATGGAAATATTATTCCATCGAGAGAACTCCATCAGGGGGACCCTCTATCACCTTATTTGTTTCTGTTGTGTGCAGAAGGGTTCACATCCTTGCTTTCCAAAGCTGAAGATGAGGGGCGATTACATGGTGTTCAGATATGCAGAAGGGCACCTTCTATTTCTAACTTGATGTTTGCAGATGATTCATTAATTTTCTGCCGAGCAAACCGGGAGGAGGTGCAGGTGATTTCTGACACGTTGCAATTGTATGCTGAAGCTTTTGGACAATGTATTAATTTGGAGAAGTCGTCAATTTATTTTAGTGGAAATACACCTGACAGTCAGAAGCAATGGACTAAAGAAGCTTTGGGAGTGGTGGAAGTGGATAGATTTGATACTTATTTGGGTTTACTGACTTTGGTGGGTAGAGCCAAGTACCAAACTTTTGCCTACTTGAAGAAGCGGGTTTGGAAAAAACTTCAGGGGTGGAAGGATAGAATGCTTTCTCGTGCAGGTAAAGAGGTTCTGATTAAAGCTGTGGCTTAATCTATTCCAACATATACTATGGGAGTGTTTTTGTTGCCAGCAAAGCTTTGTGATGAACTAGATTCTCTTTGTGCAAGATTTTGGTTGGGGTAGACTGGGGATGAATGGAAAATTCATTGGAAGAGTTGGAGTTTTTGACACAACAAAAGAAGGTGGGTGGAATGGGATTCCAAGATCTCAGGTGCTTCAATTTAGCTATGTTGGCCAAGCAAGGGTGGCGGATGATACAAGACCAAAATTCCCTGCTGTCTAGATGTTTTAAGGCCAAGTATTTTCCGAGATGTGGTTTTTTGGAGGCGGAAGATTGTCCTAACAGCTCCTATGTTTGGAAGAGTGTGTTGGCTACTCAACAAATTTTGAAAAAGGGGTGCTACAGGAGGGTGGGAACCGGTTCTTCAATCCGAGTGATGGAAGATAAGTGGATACCGAATCATCCGGGTAATAAAATTTTATTTCCCACTGAATATGATGAATGGGAATGGAGAGTATCGGATCTAATTGATTGGAGGGTGAACCAATGGGATAGAGACAGAATTTTTACGATTTTTCATCACTTTGATACGGAGGCAATTATTCGAATTCCTTTGAGCAGAAGGCAAGTGGAAGATAGGATGGTGTGGATGCATCGTTGTAATGGAAAATATGCAGTAAAATTCGGATATAGGGTTGCTCGTATGTTGGCTGAAGATACTATTGGTAAAGAAGAAAGTTCTGAGCAAAGAACAGAGAGCTGGGTCTGGTCTCAGCTTTGGAAGCTCAGGGTGCCTAACAAAATCAAGATATTGGATGGAGAGCTTGTCTAAATATCTTGCCATCAAAAATGAATTTAGCCCGTAGGAAGATTTTGACAGATGCTACGTGTGGGGTGTGCCAAAGATTTTCGGAAACGGTATCACATGCAATATGGTCTTGTAGTGCTGCTCAGGATGTTTGGGTTGGTGCTAATGCTCGGATACAGAAGTGTGGTGGAGTGTTTGATGAATTTTCCCACCTGTTTCAGTTCATGATGTCCAAACTGTCACTGGAGGAACTTGCGAATTTTCTGGTTATTTGCTGGCTGATTTGGAACTGTCGTAATACTCTGTTACATGGTGGAGCAATGCAACATCCTCACCTGGTTCGGTACCATCTGCTGCTCTACAGAACTGGAAGCCTTTAACGGGTCAGCTGTACAAGTTGAATTTTGACGCAACTGTGTTTACAAATGGATCGGGTATTGGTACAGTGATCCGTAATGCAGCTGGAGACGTAATGGCTGCATTATCAGTTAGAGGTGCAGCTGTAAATGACAGTGAGGATGCGGAGGCTGTAGCTTGTCAAACTGCATTGGAATTTGCAATAGATGCAGGGTTCTCGGAGCTGATTATTGAAGGGGATAATGTGACGGTCATGAGCGCAGTGTCTTTTTTGTCTCCAAACTGGTCTCGCCTGGGGTCATTTATGATGATGTTCGTTGCCTTGCAGCAGGCCTTCGCCAAGTAGTTTTCAGCGGTATTAGACGCAGTGCCAACTCTGTGGCCCATTCCTTAGCACGCTATGCCAATGTAATAGATGATGAAGTTGTGTGGTTGGAAGAACCGCCACCACCAGCTCGTGAAGCCTTGTTATTTGACTCTTCTTTTATAAATGAATGAAGTTTGGTAGGCCTTTCAAAAAAAAAAAAAACTTTGAAGTGTGATAATTCTTTTTGTGACAGAGATAAACTCCTAAATTTAAGATATAAAAGAGTTTAAATAAATATGTGGGGTCTACTGTTTTCAATTTATTTATAATTTTGTCAATAAAAATATTTTTTGTATCCTGATAAAACCCCTTAAATCATTTTCAAAATTTTGTTTTAAATTAGGAAAATAGAATACAATTTTTTGAAAATTGTATTTATAAAATATTAGTCAAACAATAAATTCAAGTGTGGGACTTACCATTTTATGGATTGCAAAACAAAAAACTATATTTAAATACTCTTACCAAACAGCCCCTAATATTTTTTGGATTCAAATTCTCAGAATAACAACATATATTTTTCTCTATTTAAACTTATCCTTAATTTAGTAAAAAATAAAAACTCCTTTTTTCTGGTTAAAAAAAAAACTCTGAACTTTGGGTCAAAATCAAATTGAACATTGTGCTTTTAATTTAAAATTATAAACTCTTAAACTTTGAGAAATGCCCATATCGATCCTTTTGCTTTCATCGAATTAATGCTCTAAATGAATAATAAAACCAATCTTTTTAAACAGAAACTTATTTTTTTTAAAAATCATTTTAAATTATACTAATTTATTTTTTTTCCTCTCTCTCCGGAAAATTCTACCAATCCTTTTTTTTTTTTTTCTCTTTCTTTATGATCTTTTATTTAATCCTTTAAAATGGTAAATTCTGATGGTTCACAATATTTCACAATTTTGCAAATTGCATAGAAAGATATCCCAACAATGGAACTTCGAATGGGTTGCCGCCAAGAAGTAGCCTGGTGATTAGAACCTGACCTGGGGAGCTCTTACGAATGGATAACGACCACTTATTGAATCTCTCGAGATGGCGGTGGTTGTGTAGCATTTTGATTTATGGTTGAGAGGTTTGTTTAGGGGTTTGTCTGGCACAGGAAGAACATGGATTAGGAGAATTGTTAGGGGATGCTGAAGATAAAGAGAGAAAGAAAAAAAAAAAAAAAGTAAATAAATACATTTTTGATTTATTTTCATTAAATTTCAATTTAAAAGTATTTATTTTTTAAAATGCATTACTTGTGTGCAAGGGATCTGGATTCTCTAGATTTCCTAAAGAACTTTATCGCATAAAGTCCTTAAAATCCTTACCTTTTCCTTCTAATGTAAGACTAATAAGATTCTAGATGATGCTATGTCAGCATTTCACTAAGTAAACTATTAAAATAATAATTTTTTAATAAGATACTATTTTGGTTTCCTTAAATTTTATAAGGAAATTGTTTTTCATCTTTAAACTTTAAGAAGTTCATTTTTCATCCTTAAACTATTGAAAAATTCATCTTTTTTCCCTAAACTATTGAAGATATTTTATTTATGTCCTTAAACTTTCTCAAAAATTTGGTTTTCATCCATATACTATTGAAAAAAGTTCTACTTTCATTCTTAGTTTTGTTTCTAAACTTTTGAAAAAACTCTTTACAAAGTTTAGGGATGAAAAAAAAACTTTTTAAAGTTTAGAGATGAAAAAAAATCTTTGGTAAAGTTTAGATACCAAAATAATATTTTACCCTAATTTTTTTAATGAAAAAACTCAGCTAATTACTAATGTTGACGTAAACATCTCTAGAGGAAAAAATAAAAATAAAAACCCAAAAGTTTTTCCCCTCCTGCCAAAACTCATGGTCTGCATTCCTCCATGAATCACCATCGATAGATTTGTAGGAGTAAAGTATGAATGCATCATATCACACATACATAACAATGAATCAACTCTATTTTCATACCAATTTCACAACAAAGTATATGTGACAAATTATTATTAGTTCTAATTTGAACTCACTACTTAAATTACTTTTTTACCCTTCAATAATATTCAATAACAATTTGTCATTTAGGATTTTTTGTAAAAATGTTATGAAAATATTTTGAACATTACCTTTCTCTTTTGTTAGAGGTCTTTCCCCTTTGTAGACATCATTGTTAATGATGCTAAGCAGTTAAGCCTCAGTTTTTTAATTTTTCTATTAAAAAATTATTATTTTAATGGGTTAATTAGTGGAATGCTTACATGGCATTATTTGAACCTTTATATTAGAAAGGAAAAGTCAATATTTTAAGAACTCTATGTGATAGTGTTCCTTAGGAAATTTAGAATATCCAAATCTAATATTCTTTATATTTTAGATTTTTTTTTCTAAATATAAAAATTAATAATTATGATGCTTATTAATAGGTATTTATTGTGATTATGCTTGTTTATGAAGTCATTATATCATTTAAAGAATATATGATATGACAATATTCTAATGGATTAAGTAAATAAAAAATGATTCTAATGGATGGTGTGAATATAATAAATCTTTATCTCTTCTTTATATATTAAGAGGATACCCAAAGTTAGTTACTTGTCTCTAAATTCTCTAATACACCCCTAATAATTATTAATCATTATTTCAAACCAACAAACAAGTGAGGATAAATAAGTAAATTGATCTTCATATACTTAAAATTTTTTTTTTTTTTTGAGAAACCGATAAGAAAATTTATTAATGCAAATCAAACTGAAAAAAATCCTCCAAATCACGTGGTAGATCTTCTAACCACACATCTAAATCAGCAGATGCAACTGCTCTATGAGCGAGGGCATGAGCAAGTTTATTCCTCTCTCTCTCTTAACATGACAAAAACTACATTCAACATTAGAAACTAAACTATGAATATCAGCAATAACATGACCAAACATAGACCTCGAAGGCCTAGCATCAACTAAGGCTTGGATAACCCGTAAGGAATCACCCTCTACCACTATAGACTGAAGACAAAACTCCTTGGCAAAAACAATGGCTCGACAAGCAGCAAGAGCCTCCATCATGTCCATGGAACCTAGGTACCTAATTTTTTGGCTCAAAGCACCAATGACCAAACCTACTGTTACGAATAGCCATTCAGGGAACCTTTTTATGCATATCATGGAGCTCTTTCAGCAAATCAGAAGCATGTTGACACACCTCCCCAATCCCCCAAGCTTGCTACCTTAACTTGATCCTGTTTCGGCACTTCCAAATGCACCATGCAACCATAACGAAATGCTCCACCAACCTAGGAGAAGCCTCTTTAAGCAGAAACAAAAGAGCATCGGCAAAATTGGAAAAATGCTTGGAATGCATAAAAGAAAAACTCAGATTAGACATCCAAATAGCCTTCACCATGTCACATAGCCACAAATCATGAAGACTATCCTCATTGGACTCGCGGTAGATCTCACATAGCCCATCAGCCACCACATTCCACTTCAACAGATTAAGCTTTGTAGGTAGTGCATCTCTGACCACTCTCCAAAGAAAATGGCGAACCTTCGGAGGAACCCGGAGCTTTCAAATGACGTTCCACAACCTTTTGTCTCCCTCCCTAGATGAAGAACTTGGCAAAGCCTATCTACTAATCTCACCGTACAACCGATAAGCACTCCGAACCGAATACGAACCATCAGGTGTCAAGGGCCAAACCAGCGTATCCATATCCACCACCTGACTTACATGAATACCTTTTATTACCTTAGCCTCCCAAGGGTAAAAATTATAGTCTAATAGTTCCTTATCCCACCTCCTAGTGTCGGGCAAAAAAAAGTCATTGACCACCTGAAGGGACTGATCTCGCTGAGGCGAAATCACATTGCCACTACCAGCAGACGGAAGCCAACAATACTGCCAAATAGATATATCTTTCCCATTGCCCACCTGCCAACAAGCATCCCTCAAAACCCCTTCCCGGGCCTGCAAAATACTCCGCCAAACAAAGGAGCATCTAGGAGATTCTTTAGCATCAAAGATATTGCTGGATTGAAAATATTTAGCTCAAAATACCTTATAGACCAAAGAATTCCTATCATGAAACAAACGCCAAACTTGCTTACCTAGCATAGCATCATTGAACATCCGAAGGTCCCTAAAGCCCATACCATTAACCGATTTTGAGGAACAAAGAGTCTCCCACTGAACCCAATGAATTTTCTTAGAATTTTCCGAACAAGCCCACCAAAACTTCCTAATCATGGCTTCAATGTCCTTAAGCAAACCAATAGGGAGACGAAATATATTTATAGAATAAGTAGGCATAGATTGAACCACCGCTTTGATCATGATTTCCTTACCGGCCTGAGAAATTAATTTCTCCTTCCACCCTTGCATACGAACCCAAATCCACTCCTTGATACGGTTAAAAGAAGCCTTTTTTTGATGCCCAACAAAGGAAGGAAGCCCCAGATATTTTTCATAACTTTTGATTGCAGGCACCCCTAGCATTACCTTCAACTCTTCCTAAATCTCTTCAAAAGTATTCCAACTAAAAAAAGCTGTGTTCTTATCAAAATTAACTTGTTGCCCAGATGCAGCTTCATACCATGCCAAAATACGCTAAATATGTGCACACTCCATAGGAGTTGCTCTACAAAATAATAAGCAATTATCAGCAAAGAAAAGATGAGAAATTCTTGGACCTACCCTGCAAATAGAATACTCCCTAATATTGCCATCACAAGCTGCTTTAGAGATAAGAGCATTCAAACCTTCCGCACAAAATAAGAATAAAAAGGGAGATAGGGGATCCCCTTGTCTTAACCCCCCTGAAGGACGAATAAAACCTTGAGGCTCACCATTCACCAAAATTGAATAAATAACTGTGGTCACACATTACATAATCAGGCCAACCCACGCCTCTTTGAAACCCATATTCAGAAGGACCTTTTGTAGAAAAACCCATTCAACTCTGTCCTACTTGAACATTGAGTTTTCATATGATGCAAAGTCTCTAAGGAAATCAGAATATTATCAGTAATAAACCTCTCAGCAATAAAGCACTCTGGGCCTCTGATATAATAGAATTCAAAATAGGTTTCAGTTTATTCACAAGCACTTTACTCAATATTTTATAAATAACATTGTAAAGACTAATAGGCCTAAATTAAGCAAAGCTTCAGGATTATCGACCTTAGGAATCAAAGTTATGAAAGTGTGATTAATAGACCGAAGGAAAGTACCAGAATTAAGGCATGAAAGAACAGCATCATAAATCTCCATACCAATGTTTGGCCAAAAATGATGATAAAAGATGGGAGGCATCCCATCCGGTCCTGGAGCCTTTAAGGGGGCAGTGGCTCAACGTTGGAACCCACCGATGTGAGACATTTATAAGGTGAACTACGATGGTGCATGATTTGCGGAGACAGATGAAGCTGGAATAGGAGTTGTTGTGAAGAAAGATTTGGGCCAGGTTATGGCTTCCTTAACTAAAAAAATTCCTATGCTATTAACTGTGGAAGCTCTTGAAGCGATGGCAGCAAAAAGGGCAATGATCTTCACCGAGGAGTTGGGCTTGCATCGGGCAATAATCTTTGAAGGTGACTCGGAGCTAGTTTTCAAGGCTTTACTTGGAGAGTGTTCAAACCTATCTTGTGTTGGTCATATTGTAAAAAACTGTAAGTCTATAATGAGTTTTTTCCAAACCTGCTCTTTCTTTCATGTTAGGTGGTAGAGCAATGGGGTGGCTCATGCTTTAGCTAAAAGAGTTAGGAAGTCTTTTCCCTTATCTATGTGGATGGAATCTATTCCACCAGACTTCTCTTAGTTTTTGAGAGAGAGTTTTAACCTATGGTATCCGCTCTTGATGATAGCTTTTTATCATTAGACCAAGACACCAATCAGTTTTTAGTGTAGGCAAATATTGAACCTCAAATATCTTATTCAACCATCAGAAACTTTACCTGTTGAGCTAACTGGAACCCACACATCTCTTACTTAGTTTACGTTGATGTAACACCATAAGTTTTTCTGATTCAATAAAATTTGATCGGTATTTCTTCTCCAAAAAAAAAAAAAAAAAACAAAAAAAACAAAAAAAACAAAACAAAAACAAAAAATCTCCCATAAAACACTTTTTACACCACATCCTTTTTTTTTAATTAAAAAATGTTAAATTAAATAAGCAGAACAATTATTAAATTTAAAACACTCCTTCCTTATCTCTATCCCTCAAAATTAGGACATTTATCTCCCACAACTATTTTACACTCACAAGTTTTTTTATTAAAAAAAAAAAATTAATTAAAAGATAGTAGAACAATTTCTAAATTTAAAACTCTCATTCCTTTTCTCTATCCCTTGAAATTAGTATGTTTATCTCCTGTAAAACTCTTTCACACTCACAACTTAAAAAGAGAAATTAATTAAAAGATTGTAGAACAATTACTATATTTAAAGAAAAATGTATCCACAACATTTTCATAACATTTTTACAATAAATCTTAAGTGGTAGGCTGTTATTAGTTGTTATGAGTGGGTAAAAAAGTAATTTAAGTTGTAAATTCAAATTAAAACTAATAACAACTTACCACCTATAATTTGTTGTGAAAATGTTGCGGACGTAACACTACTCAAATTTAAAACACGCCTTCCTATTTCTATCCTTATCCCCTTAAAATTAGGGACATACCATGTATCTAACATATCCTGATTTTTTTGAATGCAAATAAGTTGCCTAAAGAAAACATAAAGAGAAGCCCTCTCTCTTTCAGTCATTTATTGTCAAATAGATGCCCCATTCATAGCCTGACAAGAGAAGGTTGTGAGTATTACACCATAGATGGCAAGCAACTGCCCCCAAAAAAATTGAAAAAGGTTTCTATTATCCTCTCTCTTTTTCAATCTCTTGATTTTTTTTTTAAATGATGCTTCAATATTTGATTGTTTGGTTTTGTTGTTTTGGGTAATTGTTTTTTGTTACTGACGTAGGACAACCACACTATTTTCAATGGAACAAACAAACAACAATAGAATCAAGACTAAACCCTAGGAGTCAGCACCTAAGGGTTGCTTGGAGTCAGAAAAAGTGCTTAAATATCTAACAATAAAATGCATAAAGAAACCTTAATTATTAAATGCTCAAGCTTGCTTAATCTCAAGCCCAATTACTAACAGGCTCCATCCATAAGGCCATAGGTTGGATCATCTTCTTTTTGCTTTTCCTCCCATACATGCGTATAATTACGGGCTTATACCTTATGTTCGCACCAACTCCCCCCCGGTGAAAGGAACTTGAACACGTCGAGTGGAAATCTGAAGAACTCTTATAGTACTCAAGCAAGTCAGGATCCAGTTGATGTAGCTCATCTCGAGTAATCCATATGCAATCAGAATCTGGTCGCCCTCGCCACCAAACTAGGAAACAGTGAACTCCTTCATCCTTGGTAGAAACAATCTGTTCATCTAAAATAGTATCAATAGATTCTTTATGTGCATAGGGCAAATTTAAGGGTAAAGGGGTAGGGATATGGGCATCAATAGGATCAAGCAAAAGCTCATCAAAAGGGGTATTAGGAATAATTGTGGGGCTTTTATAAGCAACGAGATCCTCTATATTAAAGGAGGAGCTAATACCATAATCATGAGGAAGGTTAATGACATATGCATTTGGGCCTATTCGTTTCAATACCTTGAATGGTCCAGCACTACGAGCCTGCAATTTCTTAACGGTCCTAAAGGGAAACAGCTCAGGTTGAATTCGAATCATGACATAATCCCCTACTTGAAACTCTGCATGATGCTGATGAGTGTTGTTGATGCTCATTTTGGGAAGCCCAGAAGAAGGAAGAAGCCCAGTAACATGGGCAAAAATGAGTTAGTAATTGGATAGAAAAGCCATTAAGCCCAAACAGTAAGAATAATGGATCATAGGCCTGTAAAATAAATAAATGGGCATTGAGGAAGCAAATAGGCCTAAAGGAGCCCGGAAAGAGAGAAGTAGCCAACCCATAGGCAACATGTGATGTAGAAAAGTGAGAATGGGCCATAGCAGGCCCAAAGTAATGCAAGTAAAGAAAGTAAGGAGTTGATAGAAAATCCATAGGCCCCAAGGATAAAGGATAAAATAATTGGGCTAGGAAAGCCCAAAGGAGTTAGTAAAAGCCCATGGCAATACAAAATTAGAAAGGGCCGAGGATGCCCAAGGAAAATAAATGGGCCTAGGATGCCCAAGAGGAAATGGGACACAAGAGCCCACAAGCAATGTAACAAAAAGCCCAATAACCATACTAAGTCATTAAGAGAAGAATAAATAGTAGGCCCAAAGAAGCCTAGTAGGCTTGGGTCCAATAACATCACAACAGGAATGTCAAAATGGTGTAGCAGGAAATGCAAAGACTACAGAAAAGAGCAAAAGAATAGGCTGAAGGAGGAAAAGCCCACAATCAAGTAAAACCTAGCCTTCGAAGGGAGTGGGCCATAGAGAATGAGGAATCAAAAAGTAGTTCACACCTTAAGAAGTCAAGGACAGGCAGTAGAATGTGTAGAGGAGCCTCCAGACCATGGCAAACATGGTGGGCAAGTTTTGGACACACGTAGAAGTTGAGCATGTGCAAGGCCTCGGTTTCACCAACTTGTACCCAGCCAATACAGGAGGTGGTGGGTCATGGGTTAGAGGTAAGAGGGTATGGTTTAATGGTGGGGAGAAGAGAAAACCTATTCTGGGGTTCCTGCTCAAGCTCTTTTGGGGAAGATGTCTTGTTGGAATGACATACCACCCAAAAGAAATAAGGATGAGTTGGAACCACTAAGTACATGCTATGAGAGATAGGAAGAGAAAGAGCACCCACACCGTAGCAGGTAAGTGTGCCATGGCAAACAAGCAAACAAAATAGTCTTTTTTGTCTGGTGGTACAGCCAACACAGGTAAGTAGTGGTGGCTAGGCGACTGATAAACTAGTAGGTGGTTAACAAGGACACCCAAACTAGACAAAGGTAGTTAAAGGCTAAAATAGTAAAATCCGATCATGACAGGCATTATATAAAGGACCTGTGCTGTGCATAGGAGGGACAACATGAACACAATAATAGTAACCTCTAGGAAAAAAACCACGAAATAGAAACAAGTATTGAGAAAAGAAGAGAGAAAGAAAGAGAAAAGAAAAATTAGAAAATAAGGGAAGAAAACAGAGAGTTGACCCCTTCTCTCCCTTTAAAAGTCCTACTCTTTACCAAAAACAAGGGGATTCTTTAGGGCACAAGCCATTTAGGTCCGTTCCCCTTAAAGTGATTGATTTCAATCGGGGATGGACCTAGGATTTTAAGTTGGGGGGGGGGGGGGAGGGAGGTCGAAGAAAAGCGAAAAAAAAAATTCAAATATGCATCCATATAGTATTAATAAACTATGAATCAAGACAAATACCCAAAAATTGTTGTTTCTTAATATATTAAGATACAGTCATCTACTAACAAAAACAAAAGATATGAAATACTATTATTTCTTTATATAGTCATATATGAAAAGGGAACTCGACGCTATTTTAAATCTTCAAAATCATCTACGATTGAATCCAAACTAAATGTTGAAGCTATATCCTTTTCAATGTATAACATCAAAGATTCTGTCAAAAAATCATTTTCCATTTTGTTTCAAAGGTTAGTTTGGGCAACTTTCATAGCTGAAAATGCTCGCTCTGTAGTAGCAGTAGAAACAGGAAGAGTAAGCACAAGTTTTACCAATCTATAAACAAGTTTGTAGTGTTCTAAATTTCTAGTTCTCACTAACCATTGAGACAACTTAGATAAATTTTTCATTTTTTTGAACTTTGGATCCTAGACTACATTATGCTCAAAATGATAAAGCTCATTCTCCAACATTTGTTTGTCATAATCTATGAAATCTTTTGGATAGAAATTCTTTACCAACAAACAAAGATCACTACTTCTGAAAGATTTTAATGCCTCTCGAGGTTCTAAAGCTGAGCTAAGCCTAAGTAACTCCATTGCATCTTCATTAAACCGATAATATAGTTCTTGTAGTTGAGAATCTATTGTAGCATAAAAAATATTTACTCGATAATGATGCTCAATTGTAATGTTATCTTGCTAATTACAAGCTCGACCTCGCCTCGCTACATAACGAGCATTTATATCTAGGACATCAATGCAATGCTTCTCACAAAATGATATCATAGTGGTGAGTAAGCCATCCCATCCATCATCACTAAATTTTTGGATAAGTGCTTTAGTAGATGAGACTAAATGCATGGCATTTAAAATGTTTTGAGATTGGCTTTGTAAAGCTTGACAAAGTTTATCAGTGATCTCCATAGTTTCCTTCTCAAGATGCAAGATGAAGACAAATTCAAATGAAGTTAAACCCATATAAGTTGACTCTGCTTTTGCCTGATGTTCTCCATCAATTACATCATCAATTATATTTTGTAAAACTTCAACAGTTGAAGTAAACATCCTTAATAAGCTAGAAATTGACCTAAATGTGAACTCCAACGTGTTTCTACAGGTTGTTGTAAAGTGCCAATTTGATTAAGTCCATTTCTAGTCTTAAGCTCTTCAAGATCAATCAAACATGCTATTTCATTAGCATTGGCAACTTTCAATTGCTCATTGCACTTGCATGAAGCATTAACAATTTTGATTAGAAAAAGCAATGTAAGAAAAAAATGACTAATGGGAACAACTTGTGTTGATGCTTTTACTAATGCCAATTGTAAGCAATGTGCAAAATAATGGATGTAGTAAGCATATGGGCAATCATTTAAAATCAAAGCTTGTAATCCATTCCACATACCTCGCATGTTGCTTGCTTTATCATATCCTTGCCTTCGAATATTTTGTAAATCTAAGCAATGTTGAGATAACAAAGAATATATCCTCTTCTTTAGAGTCAAAGATGCAGTGTCAACAACATGAATAAGCCCAAAAAAACGTTCTTTCATAAAGCCTTTTGCATCAACATATCTAAAAACCATAGCCATTTGCTCTTTCATGGACTCATCACAAGCTTCATCAACCATTATGCAAAACTTTGCATCACTAATTTCTTCTCGAATGGCCTTCTTTACTTTGATTGAGAAAACATGTAGAATTTTCTTTTGAATCCTAGGCGATGTGTAGGTTGCATTTTTGGGAGCTTTTTCTATTATTTCAGCAACCCTCTCATTCCAAAAAGTCACAATACCCAATGATTCAAAAAAGTTCCCATGATTTAATGAACTAAAACTTTCATCTCGACCTCTAAAAGCTATAGCTTGAAAGGCAAGATATCGGACAACAAAAACTGAGACCTTCAATTGCAACCGATTATTTGTAATTTGTTTAGTAGTAAAATGATCAACTACCCTTTGTAAATGCTGCCATTAGTTTATCAAATCCTTACTTATTTGTTCGGAAACTCTATGGGTTGAGTTAGGATATTTCCTATATAACCTTGAAAATAACAATCTTTGGCCCTAACCTTTCTCCAATTTCTAAATCCACCAACAATGAATGTATTTTGTCCCATAACCCCATTTGAATTATGAAAGACAAAGCAGGGTAGACAATAAGTTGCATCTGTCGTAGGAGAATATTCAAACTATGTTGAATTATTTCCAAACCAAGAAGGTTGAAAGCTATGATTGTGCTTTCCACTTTTCTTGAATGTCTTTAGAGGAGGTTAGTGTGGACCTTTTATAATGTAAGCCCATCAAATTTCATCATGTTGATTAACATGATATTCCAATATTTGTTTGCGTGTTCTAGGATCATAATCCAAAGAATCAAGGTCAATTATTTGAAATTGTGTTTAAGAGATTGGAACATCGACATTTTTCGGAATTGGGAAATTCATATTTTCTGGAATTGGAACATCCATATTTTCTAGAATTAGAATAGCAAAATTAGTTTTTGGGAATTCCACGTTGACTTCGGAAGAATTTGAAGTTAAACCTTTTCTTTTGAAAAAATCAAGCATTGTACTTGATTTTTTTTATGATCTACAAATAAAATAAGAATCATATAAGAATCACCATTATTTTCTTAAATTTGTGTGACAATTTTCTATATTATATGATTTGTTTTTTTCTTTTTGTCTTTGGTCTGCCTTTATTTATGTCTTTGTGTTGTCTCCAACTTTCTAACACAAACCCAATAACCCAATGAATCCCACTACCGACACTAATTGAACTTACAGAGAAAAAAAAGGGTAAAGTTAAAGACTTTAACTTTACCCTTTTTTTTTGTCACTTGTCCATTGCCCAACTCCACTTGTCCCTATTATGCCCAACTACCAGTCAATAAAGAAAAAACTAATCTCTACAACTAGAAACTCTACTCTACTCTCTCTCTCTCTCTCTCTCTCTCTCTCTCTCTCTCTCTCTCTCTCTCTCTCTCTCTCTCTCTCTCTCTCTCTCTCTCTCTCTCTCTCTCATCTATATAACACAAGATAAAGAGTCACAAACACAGAGTGACAAAGTCACAAAGCCAAAAAGGCAAAAAAAAAAAAAAAAAAAAAAAAAAAACACCATAGGTAGCACAGATTCAATTCACAATTAGTCAATCACCAACATCAATTTAGTTCATCACTCATTAGTAAAAACACAAATATAAAACACCACAAATCCACAAGGCACAAATACAGTTTTTGTGAATCTCAGATTCTCAGATCAAATTACAAACATTTTATATTTATTACGTTTTGAAGGAAAAGATAAGAGTAAATACCTGTGAGCGGCGGCGGCAAGTGGGTCTTGAGTAACTGGCAACGATGGCAAGTGGGTTTCTCCAGCATGGGTACTGGGTAGTAAGATCAAAATGGGTCTCGCTCTCACAAGCATCATGGTGACACGGCTTGGGCATGGGCAGTGGCATCACGGGTTAGGTGAGTGGGTCTTTGAGTACTCTCTGTCTCGGCGTCTCGCCTATCTATCTCTTTGTCTCGCCTCTCACTCTTAGTGCTCTCAAGTCTCACTTTCCTTTTTTGTTTGTTTGTTTGTTTGTTTGTTTGTTTGTTTTTTTTTTTTTTTCTTTCTTTGTTTGGTTTTGGACTGTTGAGTGCTGAGTTTATTTTTTAGATTTACATGGGTCATGGGCTCCTAGGCTAGCCGGATGACGGGCTAGGGGTTCAGGATTTTTGGGAGGGGGCTCGAGCTAAAACTAAGGGGGGGGGGGGGGAAGCTAAAAACTAAGAGGGGCCTAAGCTCTTTTCTTCTTCTTCTTCTTCTTTTTTTTTTTTTTTTGAAAATTTTAGTTGCTAAATTTTTTTTTTTGGGCCCAAGGGGGGGCCCAAGCTCCCTTTGGGCCCCAACTAGGTCCATCCTTGATTTCAATGACATGATTTTCCCCGGGAGATTATTCACATTGAGGAAAATGGTTCCCTCTTTGGTCTTGGTCCTGTGATATAACTTGGCGTAACAAATTGACCTTTCTCTTTCTTTAGATAACTCATGTCTTATTTATTTATCTCCACCATTTTCTTTACAAGGTGTTTCTTATCATTGTGATTATCATTTTAATTGGGGATTATTTATTCACTTTGCCTAAAGGAAAAATTACTTTCTTTTATTATTATTATCATGTCTGCTTGCCATGACTCATCCATAGTAGCTCTGCCTACCTTGGGCATGTGAATGAAATTCTTGACAAATGAGGCATAGTTAGTATATAAGCTGGACCAAAGTGTATTGTAGTTGGACCGGTCTCAATTCCTTTACTCAAAACGCTTGGCCCCGATACGGCAAGAGGCAGCCTAACCCAACATTGCAAAAAGGCCCACCACAAGTGTCAGCATGAATTTTATATTGAGAATTACTTACTTGAATTTTTTTACAAATCTCATTATGCAAATCATGAATATGTTGTGCAAAAGCCTCAGTAGATTCAAAAATTCTAACATGTGGGGACATGGGCAAAAGGTCTAAGGGCTTCCTAGGTATATACCCATGCACAACCTCAAAAGGATTGACGCCTATAGACCTATTGACAAAGCTATTATATGCAAGTTGGGCTGTAGGAAGAATTGAATCCCAATTTCGATTGGCTTCACCCACTAGACACCGAAGGAGGTTGCCTAGACCATGATTAACCACCTCAGTTTGACTATCAATTTCAGGGTGAAATGCCGTGGAAATTTTCAATTTTGTGCCTACTAAATGCCACAAAGTCTTCCAAAAATAACTCATAAAGCGAACATCCGTATCAATCACTAAGGTTTTGGGAAGACCATAAAGTTTGACAATCTCATCAACGTAGAGCTTTGCAATCTTAGAAGCATCAGAGGTCTTAGAACATGGTAGGAAATGAGCTGTCTTAGAGAAGCGATCAACAACAACTAGAATAGAATCATGCTTCCTAAAGGTGTGAGGCAAACCTAACACAAAGTCTATACTCACATCCTGCTACAGGTGATCAGGCATAGGTAGAGGCGTGTACAGGGCAGTGTTTTGCTTGTGATGTTTGGCTAGTTGAAATGTACGACACTGACCAACTATCTTTGCAATGCCCCTCTTAAGACTAGGCTAATAAAATTGACGTTCCACTTCCTCAATTGTTTTGTCTCAGCCAAAATGACCTAAAAGGCCTCCCAACTAGGAAATCTCTCACTGAAGACCGAGGGATACATAACTTGTTGGCTTTGAACAAGTAACCATCTTGAAGGGTATAATCATCCAAGATTGGTGGTGAGGCATTACTTAAGCTAGTGTAAAGCTCCCCAAAATCTGGGCATGACTCATAGTCATCCTTGAGTCATCCAAAACCTAGTAAGCTTAACACTTATGACTGATAGCAAAGACACCCTTCGACTTAGTGCAATAGTAGCCTTATTCTCAACTCCCGCCCTATGTTTCACCATAAAGTAGTAGCATTGTAGAAATTCAACCCAACTACCATGCCTAAAATTCAGCTTCTTTTGAGAATGGAGATAGTGCAAAGCTTCGTGATTAGAGTAGACAACAAATTCTTGAGACAATAGATAGTGACGCCAATGCCAAAGAGCTCGAATAATGGCATAAAATTCTTTGTAATATGTGGAGTACTTTGCTTTGCATCATTCAATTTCTTACTAAAATAAGCAATTTGGTGGCGCTCTTGATTAAGTACTCCCTTTATACCAATATCTGAGGCATCACATTCCACTTTAAAAGGCTTGGTAAAATCAGGGAGATGCATGATAGGTGCCTTAGTCATCGTTTGTTTTACCTCATTGAAAGCTTTAGTAGTAGCTTTTGTCCAAATAAACTCCCTTTGTTTCATGCAGTCAGTGATAGGGGACATAATGGTACTAAACCCTTTGATGAATCGGCGAAAATGGAAGTAAGCCCATGAAAGCTTCGAATGTCATGGATATTTTTGGGCTCGGGCCAATCCACAATCACTTGAACCTTTTGGGGGTCAGCAGAAACTCCCTCATAGGATACTGTGAAACCTAGGAAGACGATTTATTGGTAAAGAAAGAGCACTTCTTGAGGTTGCCATATAAACTCTCCTTCCTAAGGGTAGTACAAACTTGAGTTAGTGGTCTAAATGTTGCCCCCTAGATTTACTATAGATGAGAATGTCATCAAAGTACACAACCAAGAATTTCCTCATAAAAGGCTTGAGCACTTGAGTTATCACTCTCATAAAGGTACTAGGAGCATTAGACAATCCAAAGGCATGACCATCCATTCATATAAACCCTCTTTCGTCTTGAAGGCAGTTTTCCATTCATCACCAGGACAAACCCTAATTTAATGATAGCCGCTTTTCAAGTCTATCTTGGAGAAGATCGTTGCTCCAGCCATCATATCTAACATGTCATCCAATTGAGAGATAGGAAAACAATATTTCATAGTGATCTTGTTGATGGCATGACTATCAGCACACATGCTCCAAGTTCTATCTTTCTTTAGAGTTAAGAGTGCAAGAACTGCATGAGGACTTATGCCTTCACGAAAAAAACCCTTTCTAAGTAGTTCTTCTACTTGCCTTTGCAACTCAGCATGCTCTGTAGGGCTCATCCTAGAGTAAGGCGAGTTTGGTAGGGTCACTATGAGCACAAAATCTATAGTGTGTTGTATGTCACGCATGGGCGGTAAATGATCGAGGAGTTCCTCATGGAAAACATCCTTAAATTCCTAAAGCACTAACTTCACTTCTTCAAGTTGCTCCTCATGGGTCTCTCCATGAAGTTCCTTGGCAACTAAGACAAACACAATGGATTCTTGAACTGCTACCCTTTCAAATGCCTTTGGGCTTATAATGCTTAGGCCTTTGGCCTTTGGTGCTTCTGTCTTATTGCTCATGTCGATTGGCTTGGGTTTCAAAGGATTAAGCACAATCTTCTCACCTTCAAATACAAATGAGCAAGAATCGAATCGCCCATGAAGGGTGACATCCAAATCATAAAGCCAAAGCCAACCTAAGATAATATGCCCTACATCCATGGGAATTATGTCAGACCATATTTCAGCCTTGTAGGTGAGGAACTGAAGTGGGACAACACATATTTCTTTTATGGCTATGGAGGAAGTATCCACCCAAGAAACTTTATATGGGTTAAGGTGTGGGATCAATTTCAAACCTAGGCAGGAAATAATGTTAGAGGATACCGCATTAATGAAATTCCCACTATTTATAATAACCTTGGAAGTTTTGTCCCCACACTTTGTGCAAGATCGATCAGAATACTCTCCAGATAAGGCCTTAAACACTATTTCTAAATCACCTTCAATGATAACTCGGTGAAATCCCCATTCCATGGTGAAAATTGCTTCTTTCCTTGCTGCCAAAGCCTCCAATACTTTTACACTTATGGCAGGTGCATCTTTTTAGCTAAGGAAGCCATCACTTCACCCTTTTCATTCCAAACCACAATTCCAATTCCAGCTTCACCTATCTCTGCAAACATAGCCCCATCATAATTAACTTTGTATATGTCTAGTGTTGGTGGTTTCCATCTCGAGCAAACAGGTATTGGAGGATGAGATTTGCTTGACAATTTTGCTTGGAACTCAATCACTAAATTCTGTGCTGCCTTAAAAATCTTCTCAAAGGGGAGGCTAGGCTCCTTGAGTTGACATTTATTCCTCCTATACTAATGAACCATGCCACCACTGTGAATAATTCCAAGTTTTTCTGCTGCTGTTCGACCACAGTGACCAAGTTTGAGAAAGAAGAGAGCTGTGGAAACTCTCGTCAAAGATTATTGAACCTAGGTCCCCATATAGAATGGATTACATCACATTCCCATAGGGCGTGTAGAGTAGATTCCTTAAACTTTCCATAAGTGCTGCATAGAGGAGAGTCTAGAACATTTTGGTGATGAAGATTCTTCAATGTTGGTAAAGCATTAGAATAGGTCCATCAGTAGAAAATCCTCTTCTTGTTTGGAATTTTTAATTTCCAAATACCATTCTAGAAAATTTTTGGTGCCATTGAGTTTAAGCTAGGGGCACCCTCCCTGTTTTCCAACTCACAAAGAAGTTGATAACCCATTCTCACCGTGTATAATCCACTTCTACTTTGAGGCCAAACCACACAATCTTCTTGAGGAATTCTATAGAGCAAGATGGCTTTAATTTTCTAAACTACAAATAGAGCAAAGGAATAAACAAGCAACTCCAAATTCTAGTCCCTCGTATTTAGATCAATAATTGCGGAAACTATGGAATCATCAAGATTTTCTAAGTTATAAGGCACTGCTTTTGTTGGAATATCCCCTAGAATCCAGTTATCATGGAACAATTGAACTTTATTACCCTCTCCAATTCTCCATAACATCCCTTTCTCAACAGTAGACCTTGCCTTAAGTCTTGACCATGCATATGAGCCTTTTGAGTTCTTTGCATCAAAAACCAATCTTGAAGGAAAGAACTTTGCACTAAACACCTTGTAAAATAATGAGTATCGATCAGTGTGTAGCCTCCACACTTGTTTAGCCAACATAGCCTCATTGAATCTTGCCAAGTCCTTGAAGCCCAATCCCCCTTCCGACTCGTGTTTACATAGAGTTTTCCAATTTTTCCAATGAATTTGCCTTGGATCACCACACTCACCCCACCAAAACTTTCAAATTAGCATTTCAATATCATGGCAAAGTCCCACAGGTAGTTTGAAACAACTTATAGCGAAAGTTGGAATAGCCTGAACAACCACTTTTGGCAAGACTTCTCTTCTTGCTTGAGACAATAGTTTTTCCTTACATCCCTGTAATTTATTCCAAACACATTCCTTGATGTAGTTGAGGCTGGCCTTTTTATTTCTCCTCCCCACAACTGTTGGCAAACCAATGTATTTTTCATATTCTTTAATCTTCGGGACACCTAGGAAATTTAAAATTTCCTTTTTCTTCTCTTTGGCCACAGCTTTACTAAAAAGTAGTGTAGTATTTCCCTAGATTATTTGCTGACCTAAGGCTGGTTCATACACCGTTAAGATATCCTAAATAACTTCTAAATTTGCCATTCTTGCTCGACACTATAACAATTATCAACGAAGAAAAGATGAGTAATCCAAGGCCCATTTTTACACAAAGAATAACCCAAATAGAATTTTCCTATGTTGCCTTTTGCATCACTTTGTTCAACCCCTAAGAACACAACAAAAAAATATATGGGGATAGAGGATCTCCCTATCAAATTCCTCTTGTAAGAAGTATTTCTCCTTTAGGTGTGCCATTCACTAATATTGAGTAAGATACTATGCTAATACACTCAAAAATCAAGGTTGTCCATGCTTCACAGAAACCTATCTTCATAATTTAGTAAAGAAACACCATTCCACTCTATCTTATGTCTTACTCACGCCAACTTAAAGGTCATGAAATTTGCTTTCTTTGATTTTTGAGTCTTCATATGGTGGAGTGTCTCAAAAGCCACTAAGAAATTATCTGAAATAGCTTTATTTGATTGGAATGCACTTTGGGATTCAGAGATAATGTTAGGCAGAACTTTTAAGCTTGTTTACAATAACTTTAGAGACAAGTTTGTAAGTAATATTGCACAGTGCAATAGGTCAAAACTCTGACACTTTAGATGGACTTAAAACTTGGGGAATTAAAGTAATAAAAGTGTGATTAATAGATGAGGGAATAGAACCTTTATTCAAACAAGTTAGGACTACATATGAAACATCGTCCCAAATGCAAGGCCAGAATTGTTAGAAAAATAGAGGAGGTAACCCATCAAGACCCAAAGCTTTTAGTGGTTCCATTTGTTTCAAAGCCTCATCAACTTCAGCCTTTATGAACTTTGTAGCTAGCATAGAATTGAACTCCTTTGTGATCATCTCCAGCACTGCCGCTAGGACTTCATCCAAATTTAAAGAGGAGGCTAAGGTGAACAATGTTTGGTAATACATGACTAAGATGCTGGAAATCTTAGCCTCGTTTAAACATAAAACTCCAATAGAATTTTCCAATTCCTTAATCTAGTTTTGATGAAATCTATGGGAAGCATGGCTATGAAAGTATTTTGTATTTTGATCCCCCTCATGCAACTACAAAGCTCTAGATCTCTGTTTCCACATATTTTCTTCCTTGATTAGAAGCCTATTAATCTCCAATTTGAAGCAACGAACCTGGTCCATCAAATCTCCCTGGATTGCCAACTCCTCAACCCACTGAAATTGATCTTTCTTTTCTTTCAAAGCATGGGTTATCTTCCCAAAAGCTACCCGACTCCAACAATTAAGTTTTGTCTAAAACTTTTTTATTGTCCCTCCCACTTGATCAATCTGTCTACCAGGGAAAGCTTTTCCCTAAGCCAATTCTACAATATCTTTACATCCCTCATCTTCTAACCACATTTGTTTGAACCACCACAATTTCTGTATTCTTTTTGGAATCTCCAAGGGCAAAATAACTAGTGGTTTATGATCTAAAGATCCACTCTTCAGGTGCAAAACCTTTGTTGTTGGAAAATTTTCAAGCCAGTCAATGGTGGCAACGGCTCTATCCAGCCTTTTCTAAATCATGTAACCCTTCTTGTGACCATTGTACCAAGTAAATTTACCTCCCATAAAACCTAAATCTTGGAAACCACATTCATCAAGTACACCTCTAAAGTCCTTTATTTGTTTTACTGGTCTTAATCGCCCCCCCCCCCCCCCCCTCAATTTTTCACGTGCTCAAGTGGTTCCATTGAAATCCATTGCACACAAATACAGAGTCGAATACTTATTTTTCAATCTTCGTGGTGATTGTTTGTGTTTGTCTCACCATAGAAGCATGTGAACCTCCATTCATCCTCTTTCCCATAGTTCACAATGGCATCAATATGATTAAGGGAGTAAGTATCAACAAAATCTGCTTTCCAGAAAACAGCCACACCTTCTCCTTTACTCTCTCTAGAAACTTCAATCAATCCACCAAATTTTTAACATACCCGAATTTCTTCTAGTCTTGCTTTGTCAAGCTATTCGGCTTGGAACACAACTAAGGGATCTTATGCCTGAATTAAATCTCCAAGCTCTTAATCTATTTATGAGTTCCCAAACCCACGACAGTTCCAACATAGAAGATTCATTGCTTCTAGCAGGGCCGAATTTCAGCCTCCCCCAATAATATAATACTTTTCGGGTCATCATCAGAAACCAACCTTTGCTTATTTAGTAGCTCATAATAAAAAATCTCAGTGCCTATCCTTTTCAGTATGGTAGAGTTAAGCACCACCTATTCTTCTGGAGTTTGAGTTTGTAGCAGCCTCTCCCACTTGGGAGCAGAATAAACTTCAGCCATGTTGTTTGCTTCATTCAAAATTGAGTTATTCTTTGGCACATGAGGTGTATGCTTCATAGAATTGGCACATGTTTCTAACGGGCTAGCAAGGTTTAGGGTTTTCTCAATATTTTTTCCCATTGAAGGATTGAAAATCATTTTTGTTTCCATAATTAACTCGGTCCCACGATAACCTCCCTTACTTAAATCAAACCTTCTTAACTCATAATCAATCTCCATAATTTTTGTATTGAAGTGCTCCCCCTGAATCATGAAATCCCCCATAATTGGATGCCAATTAATACATTTAAATTTGAAACATCCGTAATTGCTCCCACAAAATCCTTGATATCCAAATTTTGTGTTTGAGATTCTAGGGTATCATCACCGTGAGCTCCACCACGCATCGGTGGTACTGGTATGCCTCGTGTTTTGCCATGCTCAGATGGAGTAGGTTTGCTTTGTTGACTACTTCCAACAACTTGTTCTTTCTTCTTAACTTCATAATACCCGAGCACCACCATCACTAAGTTTTTATGCATAGGTGAGGGAGAGACATGAATCCATGGACCGTATTGCTGGTCTTTTTGAGTTAACGTACCATTGCTATCTATCCAAAGATCATAGTCTTTATCAAAGTGGTTTAAGCAACCACACCAATAACAAATATTTGATAAGTGCTTGTATTTGAAAGAAACCCAACCCCTAGAGCCATTCTCCAACGAGAAAATTCTACCTCGACAGAGAGGGAGAGATACATCCACCTAGACTCTAATTCTCATAGCACACCCCCGATCAACATCTGTGATAATCGAGTCACTATTCACCACCCCCATGGCTTCACATAAGTCTTCAGCCACTTCATGATTCAAATAGCGAACTAGAATGTCATGGACTTGGACCCATATAGACACTTAATCAAAGACCAAATCTCTTAAGGGAATACTATTATCATATCGTTGGATCATCACCAGGTGTTTATCAAAACTCCATGGTTAGTCAATTTAGAGGATAGTTTGCCTATATATATCTTTTATTACTTTCTGCTAAATATGTGTGTGTGTGTGACTTTTTTTTAAACCTTCCCTCTTCTCCTAATCTAAGGTGCTTAAAAGAGCTTATAGTATATACTTATGTGTACAATATGTTGTGATGCTGTATATAACCTTTTATTATTTTCATAGTATATAACCTTTTCCCTCTTCTCCTAATTATGTTTTGACGCTGTGACAGCAAAGACAAGTGAGAGAGAGGAAATGTGACGAACTTGAGTGAAGGAAATTGAGTTGGGGTAGTAACTTTGGGATGGGGCTAGCTAGGGACTATTTCAGCCACTGTCACAACTAACTGCAATGAATTTTAAGAGTGTTAGGACCAAAAACCGCTTGATACTAAGTATTCGCATAAAGAAAACAACTCACTTGTCATTTTTGAATGTAATAATCTACATTTTTTTTTTAACATTATATTGCATGTTATGTCCTAAATTCTATTTGCTATGTTTAGTTGTCGATTGCCGCTTCATATCACCAACATAAATTTCACTATTCTAATGAGGCTGTTGAATATGATATAGGCAAAAGAAAGTAGGCAATCAGTGGAGCGTGCAATAGTTTTTGCGAAAGTATGCTACACCAAAGATGGGCATCCTATTAGTACTGAAGTGAGAGATAAGATTGTAAGCCTTATATCGTAACCTATTCTTTTGTATTTTGTGCGTGAATAGTACTATAGCAAGTACTAAAGATATTTGCTTCTTGTGTGAAAACAAGATAAAATGACTGAAATTTTAAACAACTGGGGCTCACTACAAGGAAAGCGTTGCAAAGGAATCCTATGGTCAAAAGATGATGCATTTGCTCAAGTGATGGGGGCAGAACGATGTGGACGTGTACGTGGGGTCAGTTTTGGACCAACCCCATCAGGAAGAAGTGGGTCCAACCTTCCATGTTATACATTGACTCTACTGTCGTCCAGCAAAACGGCCCATTGGATAATTGAATTGGAAAATTCACACTAGACTTTAAGGGATGAACTTGCCCAGTCAAAGCAGAGGCATCAGGAGCAAATCGCCGAATTGCAAGCGTAGCTTAAGGAGGAAATCGCCGAAATACATGCACAGAATAAGGAGCAAATTGTCAAAGCACTGGCCGAAGCAAAGCGGCAATCAGATGCATAGCATCAGGTGCAAATGGATGAAATGATGTCAGGCATGAAAGGCATGTAAGACCAAATGAGGCCATTTCTAATGCTTCACAGCTTTCTCAGGTACTAAAAATGTTGCATTTAATTTAATGAAAATTGCATGTTTATTGCAATGCATTGTTATGTGCTACTAATACAATGTGTTTAATATATTCAGGGTAGCACTGCATCACAATGAGGACTCTTTGTGGATATTTTGTGATTGTATGTTGTATTACTTTTTGGCTGTTTATGAAGGAATATTGTACAGGTTGTTATATAGACAGGTTGATATATAGACAGGTCAATCACGCCATTCAAAGATTGACAAATCTTTTTTGTGAACAGAAAATTTTTTAGTTGAATCTCTTGTAGAAGAACAACCAAGAGGATTAAATAGTGAAGCCATGCATTGTTCTCACTGTAAGTTTGAAATAAGTAAATTTTACCGTTTTGCAATTTTAAGTACTATTTGATGGTTCCACATTTGTGTAATTTTGTTGGATAGGAATTTTTCCATTATCGCTCATGTTGATCATGGCAAGTCTACGCTTGCTAACAAGCTTTTGGAGCACACTGGGACCATTAAGAGAGGACATGGTCAGCCTCAATACCTTGAGAAGTTGCAAGTATATCAGCACTTTTAAAATATTTGTTTTTGTTGTAGTTTAGGAAAAACAAAAACTGAGTATTCAATGGAATTTGTATTGTTTTCAAGTGGGCTTGTTTATACTTGTTGAGTTGTCTAGGAAGAGACATGCATTGGGAATGATATGAATTTTATATTACTTTTGAGTGTATGATGTTTTTCATGGGTTTGTTTCTAAGTGAAGAGTAAAGTATATGCTTGCTAAATTGTTTAGGGAGATACATGAATTGGGTATTCTATAGAATTTGTATTGCTTTTGATGAGTTTGTTTCCAAGTGAAGTTATAGACTCTTCCTACTTGGTTAGAATTATAACAAAAGAAAAGACAAGTTTGTGGTGCTTTTGAGTCTCTATGGACTTTGAAGAGCTATTGAGTTTGTTTCCTAGTGAAGTTTGAGTGTTCTTAGGTGATTAGAATGAAGTTATGGCTTTAGGGTGATATATGATACAAGTACCACAATCAACTTGATTTGAGCCCAAGGTGAATTATGTATTGATAAACAAAACATGGGTTTGGAAGGAAGCCTACAAGATCTGACTAACTTTAGTCACATTTTAAAGCCAAATTTCTTTGGCAAACTTTACTATCACTAGTTTGCCAAGTTTCAAACTTTTTTTGGCAAACTTGTTGACAATCTAAAACAAACTAAGAATGGAGGATACACTACCTCCATTAATGCTATTTTTGTTACTTATTCTGGGCAAGCAGTAATTGTTCATGTTGCTATGTTGGCCTGTGGAAATTTTTTTTCTTGTATAGTTTGGTTTTGTAAATGAAGTTTACTAATTCATTATAAAAATAAAAAATAAAAAAGTTCAGTGATATATATATATATATATATATATATATATATATGAAGTTTGCATTGCTTTTGATGAATTTGTTTCCAAATGAAGTTATAGACTCTTCCTAGTTGGTTAAAATTATTAAAAAAGAAAAGGCGAGAATTCTTAGTTGTTTAGGAAGAAACATGAATTGGGTATTCTATGGAATTTGCATTGCTTTTGAGTTTGTAGTGCTGAAAAGTTGTCTAACTTCGCTAATCTTGTTTTTAAGAGCATCTAGCTGCTGTATATTCTGATCGTAGCATTCAATTTTGGAAAGGTTAAGGTTTTCTTTATATGAAACAACTTATGTTCTTCTTAGTTCTCTGCTTGGTTCAAAATAGCTGATTGTTGCCTTTATATTTTTGCAGTGCCATTATGGACATAAACTATGTTCTACTAGTAAATCAAGGGTACAAAACCTATGCCCCACTTGTAGACAAGAGCTTGGAGATGGGGAGGCACCCCTAGAAGCATCCGAGATAGCCATAGGAAGTTAGAGAAAGTCATGTGCGTAATGTTTGCAGTTGAGGTACAACCATAATCATGTGTGATGCTTGTTGCATCTTTTGGGTCCATTTTGTTGCTGTATTGAATTGCATATTCCTTAAAGATTGATAATTTTCCCGTATTCATTAAAGATTGAATGAAATTGTGACAGGTTTGAGAAAATTCCAGCTTGAATAACAAGCTGGAACTGTGTGTGTGACAGGTTTTTTATAGTAGCATTTGTAAAACTTATTGCAGCGTTTGTAAATGCATTTGCCATCTAGTCTAGGAAAAAAAAAAAAAAAACTATAGCAGCGTTTTTCAAACACGGCTATAGAAAAATTAAAAAAATATTCGAGGGGTTATAGCCGCATTTAAAATGCAGCTATAGGTGACAGATATAGCCACATTTAAGAAACATGGCTATAGTTGTGGCCTATAGCCCATTTTAAACGCGGCTAAATATTTCTTTGAAGTTGTCAACAAGGGTCCTATGGCCGCACTTTTTCAAACGCGGCCTAAGACAAGGACCTATGGCCATGTTTAAAACGTGGCCTAAGGTGAAAGCTATAGCCACATTTTAAATGTGGTCGTTGGTTCGATCCTAGAGCCACATTTAAAACGCGGCTATAGCGAGTATAGCGAGTCTTTCATATAAGTCCTTGAGGCAAGACACATTAGGTCATTCGGTCACTCACTTCTACTTGAAAAAGCATTTAATGAGGATATCGCTCAAGCCCCCTCCAGCTTTGATTCTCCTCTACTCACTAAGACCTTGTTAACCTTCTCTCAAGTGAGTGAAGTGACCAATGGAATGGGTATTGGGCACGAGGGAGTACTCTTTTAGTAGACTTCTATAACTCATTAAGGAAATTAACCCTGGTCCAATCCTATAGCTGCATTTTAAATGCGGCTGTAGCTTTCACCTTAGGCCACGTTTTAAACGCGGCCATAGGTCATGGTTGTAGTTTGTGTTTGAAAAAGTGCGGCCAGAGACCCCTCAGGCCTATAGTCACGGGGTTTAGGCCACATTTGAAAACACGGCCTAAAAAAATGCGGCTATAGGCCAAATCGGTCTATGGCCATGTTTCTTTGACCTAAGGCCGCGTTTTAGAAACGAGGCCACAAAATTGGTTTTTTTGTTGTTGTTGTTGTTGTTGTAGTGCTAGTTCCATCCCTGCTCGAAGGAGAAGTGCTCGAAAGGAAAAAACCAATTGCAGCAACCAAGTTGCCAAAATTCAAGAGTGAGGAGAGAGAAAAAAAAAGATTGTGGCAACCAAGTTGCTGAAATTCAATGGGAGTGAGGAGAGAGAAAAAAAAAAGATTGTGGCAACTAAGTTGCCGAAATTGTAGAGGAGAAAAATAGGAATTGTGGCAACCAAGTTGCCAAAAATGAGAGGAAAAAAAGAATTGTGGCAACCAAAGGAGTGTTTGGTACATGTTTTCAAACAATAATTTTCAGTTTTTAAACAATATTACACATATTTCTACATACTTTTTCACTCACACGTATTTCCACACATATTTTTAAACAACAATTTTTAGATTTTAAGAGCATGTACCAAACCACCCCAAGTTGCCAAAAATGAGAGGGAAAAAAAATTGTGGCAACACAATCAAATAATAATAAATAAATACAAAATAACAAGTTGCCAAAAAAAAGTTGTTAGCATTGAATTTTCCTTTACTTGAGTAGTATTGTACAAGAGCAGCAATATTGGAATTTATATATATATATATATATATTATATTGTGATTCTCAAAAAAAAAAAAAAAATTATTATAGTGAGTTTTGTTGACCTTGCCAGCATTCTTAGAAACGTGGTGTAGGGGTCCACCAAAGTGAGAGGGTTGAAGAGTAAGTACCACTCTTTTTTCTTTTTTTTTTTCCTCTCATTTTCGCACAATTTTTTTTATCCCCTTTTTTTCTCTCCCCCCTTGAATTTTGGTAACTTGGTTGCCACAATTGGTCTTTTCCTAAGCGATTCTCCTTTGGGCACTTCATGGAAATCGATCCAGACAGTAGAAATTAGGTAGAAGGAATTTCGGTAACTTCATTACCGAAATTCAATTCTTTTCTCACTCCACTATCACATCATTTCTCTCTCCTCTCTCATCCTTTTTGTTAGAATTTCGGCAACATGGTTGCCAAAATTTGCTTCTCTACTCAATTTTCCAAATAACTTTGAACAGTACCCATATCACAAAAAAAAATTAATAAAATTATTTTACAAAATTTAAACCTCATCTATTCTCACTTCCCACTATTACTCTTTTTGTTTTGTCATTAATATTTTCTAGAAAATGAGTAATTTTTCAAAAGAATTTTCTATAAAACTATATCATTTTACTATATTTGGTAACAACCTTAAATGTGTTGGAAAATGATCATCTAATTTTCCTTATTTAGCTTGCCATGAGATTTGAGTAGTTTTCCAAAAAAAAAAAATTATAAAATAGTGGAAAACAGTTTCTAAAAATGAGGTATACTTTTTATGTTGACTAAAGATAGTTTCCTTTGACTCATTTTTTTCTTATTCTAACAAACATTGGAAAACACGAAAAACTATCTTAACACAAGGTTTTCAAGCGAAACAAACAAACATTCTTATCTTTCTTCAAATCGGATAAAAAATTAAATAATTACTAAATTTCTCATTTATCTCAAATTTCTAATTTTAACTTAAAACAACAAACTTCCTAAATTTTTTGCCTGTAGTCAATAGGAAATTAAATACTACTTATAAGGTGAACAAAATTAATGTAAAACAGCTAAATCAAAGTCTCTTTAGACATGGCTAAAAATAGGGTGATCCTTACTATAGAAGTTTGTATGTGTATATATATTGGTAAATAGCACTTGAAACAGTTCAAAAGAGGATGAATAAATGCACGTTTAAGGATTGCAAAGGGGACGACCAAAGCTAGCTATTACATCTCTGTACACCACAAATCCCCCACTTGATTCGAATATTAGCTAGTCACTCATGGCTCTACCTTGTGGAAGCGAGAGGAGGTGGTCGAGGGTGGTAAAGATGACTTTCTGCTTGTTCTTTCTCATACCAATGTCATCAGTTGGAAATAAAAACACTAACACCATATTCAATAAGAAACAAAAACTAGAGGTTTATCAGCAATTGAAGCGCTTTAACAAGCCTGCTCTTAAGTCCATTGAGGTTATTAATCACTTCATATAATATGTTTTATATTGTATTTTCTGCTTTAGTCTTAGAAGAGTCATTCACTTTTGTGGGTTGTGGTGTCTTCATAAGTCCCATGTACAATAGCATTGTAATTTTATTACGACACTGAGAATTCATACTAATATCTATGTATGTGTGTTGAGAAAATGTATTTGATACAGAGCCCGGATGGAGATACAATCAACTGCGTAGATATCAACAAGCAGCCAACTTTTGATCATCCTTTCTTAAAAATCACACAATTCAGGTAACAAGTTTAATTAAGTAAATTTCATTCAGTATCATGAATAATTTGACACTTATTGTATGTATGGTATGGGCTGGGTTTGCATTGGTATCTATACTGAATGTAATAGATGAGACCAAGTTCTTATCCAAAAGGGTTTTCATTCAATGAGAGCAACAACGTCTCTTCAAACTCCGAGCCCAAATTTACTCAGCCATGGCACTTGAATGGAAGGTGCCCAGAAGGAACAATTCCCATAAGAAGAACTAAAGACGAAGATTTATTAAGGGCAGGCTCTGCAGCAAATTATGTAAGGATAAAACACCATTCCATCCCTAATGCTGATTCCGCTAGAATTACCCATAAGGTAATATTTAATTTTTAACCAATATTATTAATAGGTTTGAGCTCAACGGTATCTACTATAATGAAGGACTCAAATCGATATTCACAACCTTTATTTTTCTGGTTGAGTTTCTAGTACGCAGTGCTTGTTGAGGAAGGAGTTAAGTACTATGGAATGATGGCAAATATGAACGTGTGGAATCCCAATACCCAGGACTGAGTTCAGCGTGTCTCAATTCTGGATGACAGCTGGTGAAAGTGCTCAAGATTTTGATATCATTGAAGCTGTTACAATAGTATATATAATTTCATTATCATCTTTTCTTCTAGGGCGTGCTAAACAATTAATTACTAATAATTTTCCATTTCTTTTTACAAAATTATTTTTTGTGGAAAAACAGGTCGACGAAAATCTATATGGAGATTACCAAATTAGAATCTTCACGTATTGGACTGTATGTGTTTTTATATTTGACTTCCCTGCTAGCACTAGCCATGTTTATATCTACTACTTCATTTTTGAAAAGCGTCTTTTTTTTTTTTTTTTTTAATATATATATCATGGCTATAGGATGATGCATATAAAAACACAGGTTGCTGCAATCTGGATTGCTACTTCATGTAAAACATATTATATGAAGTGATTAATAACCTCGATGGACTTAAGAGTAGGCTTGTTAAGGCGCTTCAATTGCTGCTAAACCTCTAGTTTTTGTTTCTTATTGAATATGGTGTTAGTGTTTTTATTTCCAACTGATGACATTGGTATGAAAAAGAACAAGTAGAAAGTCATCTTTACCACCCTCAACCACCTCCTCTCGCTTCCACAAGGTAGAGCCATGAGTGACTAGCTAATATTCGAATCAAGTGGCAGATTTGTGGTGTACAGAGAAGTAATAGACAGCTTTGATCGTCCCCTTTGCAATCCTTAAACATGCATTTATTCATCCTCTTTGAACTGTTTCAAGTGCTATTTACCAATATATATACACATACAAACTTCTATAGTAAGGATCACCTTATTTTTAGCCATGTCTAATGAGACTTTGATTTAGCATGTTTTACATTAAATTTTTCACCTTACAATTAAGTACAAACTTCGTATTTAATTTCCTATTGACTATTGCGATTCTTTTGCTTCTTTTTCATTTTGCAGGATTGGTCAAAATTCAAGGGAAATAATTCATCTTCTTCAAACTATTCCACATGAGAAAAATTTAGGAAGTTTGTTGTTTTAAGTTTATATTAGAAATTTGAGATAAATGAGAAATTTAGTAATTATTTAATTTTTTATCCGATTTGAAGAAAGATAAGAATGTTTGTTTGTTTTGCTAGAAAACTTTGTGTTAAGATAGTTTTTCGTGTTTTCCAATGTTTGTTAGAATAAGAAAAAATGAGTTAAAGGAAATTATCTTTAGTCAACATAAAAAATATGCCTCATTTTTAGAAACTATTTTCCACTATTTTATAAATTTTTTTTGGGAAAACTACTCGAATCTCATGGCAAGCTAAATAAGGGAAATTAAATGATCATTTTCCAACACATTTAAGGTTGTTACCAAACATAGTAAAATGACATAGTTTTATAGAAAATTCTTTTGAAAAATTACTCGTTTTCTAGAAAATATTAACAACAAAACAAAAAGAGTAATAGTGGGAAGTGAGAATAGATGAGGTGTAAATTTTGTAAAATAATTTTATCAAAATTTTTTATTATATGGGTACTATTCAAAGTTATTTGAGAAATTGAGTAAAGAAGCAAATTTTGGCAACCCCGTTGCTGAAATTCTAACAAAAAAGGATGAGAGAGGAGAGAGAAATGATGTGACAGTGGAGTGAGAAAAGAATTGAATTTTGGTAATGAGGTTACCAAAATTCTTTCTGCCCAATTTCTACTACCTAGATCGATTTCCATGAAGTGCCCAAAGGAGAAGTGCTCAAGAAAAAACCAATTGTGGCAACCAAGTTGCCGAAATTCAAGGGAACATTTTGACTATAGCCTCAGTATTTAGAGCCCGTCTTTTGAGGAACTTTGCTACAATGGAAAATTTCGATGAACTCCTATCCTTACTCATTCGGAAATCACCACCTTCTCTATCATTCAGAGACATGTTTCCCCAATGTTTCATAAGGTTGTCCATGATGAATGAGAAAGATAACTAACAAAACTCAAAAAGTGTTTCCCAAATACCCCAAAAAAATCAATCCCAACAAAACCTTCATGTAACAGTGATACTTGAGGAACTCTAAACCTTACATGAAAGAACGACAATTCTACGGCGTAAGAGAAGGAGCACCACCTTTCTTAGCGACAGAGAAACTTTAGTACCCTCCTGAAGCAAATTGAATGTTAAAGGCTAGGCCTTTTTTAACAGTTTATGAGTTATGATACCTACCCAATTGCTTTTTTGTTTTTGTTTTTTTGTTGTTGTTTGATAGGTAGTGGATATGACACACACCCAATTAATACTCAATAAACTTTTCAATTTTTAAACTTTTATTTGAGTCCTAATTATGTGTGCAATACATACTAACTTTATATTTTACATCCATTATTTGTTATGTTACTTACATGGCACTAATCTTATTATTGATATCAGTTTGTAAGATTTTTATAATAAAATTTGTAGTAATTTTAACCAAAAAAAAAAAAAAAGCATCTATGCGCAATTATAAATTATACATTACACAATTACAGATAGATAAATTATCAATATTTTGCTACAAGTCTTGGGATTATCAAGATTTAGGGAATACTATTAAACTGCTTTTATCTTTAATTCTTTGTAGCTCCGTTATTCAATTTGTTTTCAAATATAACTTTCTAATGATTCGAAGGGAAGGGAAAGACACCACCATTTATTTTTTTGGTACAAGCAAAATTTTTCCATAATATATATATATATATATATATATATATATATATATATATATGTATGTATGTATATATTTCTTAGAGAGGTAAAGAAAGAGTTTCAAACTTAAGTGTGTGACGTACGTCTTCTTTTTTATGGAGTCCAAATTATGAAGGCGGATAAATGATAGAAAAAATTAAGAAAAATTAATTTTGAACCTTATAAGATCAAGGGACATAAATTAGTTAAATTAGCCTATTTGCACGCTCATCTTTAAAGGCTTTATTTTATTTTATTTTTCTCTAAATGTGAATATTTTTCACTCATCCCAGTTTGGGATTTATGCCATTTTCAATCACTAAAAGGGGATGTGATAAGAAGTAGGACAAATTAATAAAGTAAAACAACCAATGCACTTTATAAGAACTAGACTAGGTAATGTCAGTAAATATACTAAAATATAAGATAAACTAGCCTCATTGCAAGCGCTCCGCACGTGCATGAGGCTTCTTTTTTTTGGGGGGGGTTAGTGTCATAATTTTTTATTCATCACAATTTGAAGCTTAAGTGTATGTTCAATCATATTATGAATTTGAGAACTACTGATATAGACATGAGTGTCATTAGGCTAGCCACAAAAAATGAAAACTAAAAAAAATTGAAATCATATGTTCGTGTGTGAATGTGTTTATTTTTTGGAGCTAGCTTAAGGACACTCCCAGCTATATTAGTAGTTCTCAAATTCATAATATGATTGAACATACATTTAAACTTCAAATTGGGATGAATAGAAAATTATGACACTAACCCACCCCCCCCCCCCCCCCCAAAAAAAAAGAAGCCTCATGCACGCGCTCTACACATGGGATGGGGCTAGTAGTATTTAAACTTTTATATGTTTATACTATTTATAAGAGAACTCTCCTCTTTAGACTAGATTTTTATGTGATTCAGAAATACCCTAAACATTATGTTTAATAGGGAAAAAACTTGAAGACAACCTGGTAAAAATGTATCTCCAACTTCACTTAAAATGCCTACAAAAGAGGACACTCTCCTACTAATCCATGATTTCAAAACAAACTTATTTAAAATTTAAAAAAAAATGGAAAATTATGACACAAGACAAAAAATAAAATAAAATAAAATAAAAGAAGAAAAAAAGAGCCTTATCGCATGCGCTAGTGTGTGTGTATGTATATATATATATATATATCATGTAATTTTTTACCCTCATGCATTGATTAGTCATATTCTACTTTGGCATTATAGATTTGTTGAACATGTAATTTTACCCTCGGGCACATATTAAAGAATAATCCATAATATATATTGAACACATTTGAGTTTTGGTTGATCTCATAATATTTTACAACATAAGTTTTGAAGGCCTTACACTTTAAAACATCATTATCATATTATATATATTTTAATTATATTTTAATTAAATTAAAATTATATTCTATATTTAAATCCTCCATTAAAATCTTTCAACAAATAAAAGACTCTTAATAACTATCATAATTGCCTATTAATAACTACCACGATTATAAAATTATATTTAGAAAATAAATAAAAATTAATTATTACTTACGATAATGATCAAATTTCATATTTTAAAAAAAAAGTGAAAAAAAATTCATGTATTGTAAAACTTTACTGTGCATTATATAAGTTATTGACTGGTAAAAATTTAATGATGAGTTGTGATGCACATTTTTCAAAGAAAAAATACATTGGTCAATAATTATTGTTTTTAAAAAATAATTTATTACTTTGTCCACACAAATTCATTATTGTTTTTTGTAATTTTATTGGTATGTGTGCACAATATGAGTTTGTTTGTTTCTTTTCTTAAAAATTTATAAAAGCATCATTTATTGAATAATTAAATGCACTTCAATATGTGTTCTTACATCTCTTGTTAATAAAGGACAATTAATTTTAATATCTCTTTTGGTGGAGAAATTATACAGTACTTTGATGGACCATGTCATTTGTCCATCATCCCATTAAAAGACACCCACTTGTTTAAAATTGCTGAGTCAGTAATTAGTTTTTATTTAAAAAAAAATTCTAACTTTGCAATTTTAAATAGGTGGAAGTTTTTTAGTGGAATAATGGACCATGTCATTTGTCCACCATAAGGACCTTGTAATTTCTTCTTTTGGTGGGTGTTTAACTTTTTGCTCCACTAAAGAGACACAATAAATCTCATCCTCGTCAACTTGTTACTACTACTACAATTTTACTATATTGACCTCAAAAAATAAAAAATTGGTCACTCCCTGACACTTGATACAATCCCTCATTTTTACCCCCCCCCCCCCCCACACAAAAAAAAAATCAATTTATCTAAAAAAAATCCATGGTTTCTCTCTTTAAAAAAAAATCCCTAAATTCATCTTGAAACACCATTCAAAACCCTAGTCAATCCTCCATGCCATAATTAAAATTTAAAGGACCCATAAATTTAAGTATATCTTTAAGATCTTATGCATATTTAGTTGAATTAACTTGGTTCATCTTTAGTGCATGCATGAATTTGGATTTTGATTGAAGACTATTGTTTGCAAATTTTATTTTAGACTTTCAATTGATGATTTTATAATCAAATCATTCTTTTTTTTTTTTTTTTTTTTGGTGCTAGAAACACCTACTTTTGGATGGCTGATAAGATATATTCTAAGTTGGAGTACCTCAAGTTGCAAGCAGAAGACATGTTTAATTACATTTAATGTGATTGAAAATTGTTGTGGTACACTAATGTTGAGATGAAAGGAAGTTGTCAATCTCAACAAACTCTTCTTTTGAGAAAAATTGTACTATTTGACTGAAGGGAAGATTCCCTTTGGCACCTAGTTATGCTTTTTAAAGAGTTTGGTTCACTATATGATCACGGTAAGGTCATTTGGTCAATATCAAAGGTGTCAATATGGTACCAGAAGCTATTTTGGTTTGGTTAGGGAAATGAAATACTCTAATATAAATATTTTGTTTTAAGATTACTAATATATATATATATATATATATTATTCATCAAATCTCATATAATTTTTTTAAAAAAAAACCTTTTTATTTTTATTGAAATAAAAAAAAAAAAAACTTTTAAATTTATAAGACCATATTTCATATAATGTCAGCCTAATTATTATAATTATTATAATAATTTTTTCTAGAATTATAATGATAAAGTCAATAAACTCTCGCACCAAGATAATGAAAGGAAAAAGGAAAAAAATATATATATACAAAGAGATAATAACAAATATGATGTCGAAAATAGTTTATATTCAACTTTCCATATACTTTGCCATAACCATAGTTCTGCCTTTAAAAAAAGGGAAATGCTAATAAGTGTCTTTAGAGCACTGATTAATAATCCATTTAAAGAAAATTTTTATAGGAAATGAAAAAAAAAATTCATTAATATTTTGACAACTTATTTCTCATAAAAATGATATCAAAATTTTCTTAAAATAGATTATTAACTAGTGCCCTAAGAGTTTTCGTTAGCATTTTTCTTAAAAAAAAAAAAAAAAACTAAAATAAAACTCTTTGGGAATATGTTTAATAGACGGGTAGTAGTTAGTACTGACTATTGACTCTACAGTTACGTGGGAAGGCACACAAATTAAGAGATACACATAAAACAAAACAAAGCAAAATGGTAAAAAGAAGTAAATAAAAATAAAGCAAAGGAGAAAAATGACTGATAAAACAAAAAAATTCAAGAAGTAGAAGAGAGCAAACTGCCGATGAGGTGCCCACCTGCAGCGACTTGGGTGGGTTGTTCGTTTCGTTGTTTTTTGTATCTGTTGGGAATTTAACCAAAATTCCAACCTGTGAGAAACAATAAAAATAGAGAAAACACACGCCAAAGAAAAAATAATCACACGCACAAGACAGTATTTACGTGGTTCGGCAATTTGCCTACGTCCACGGAGTTGCAGGGATTTCACTATTATCAGGGAAAAAATACAAAGTGCGGCTACAGTGTTTTTTTTTTTCTCTCTCTAAAAAAACAACAACAGTTGTAGTCACAAACCCTAATTATACAAGTGGCTTTTATATCCTACTTACAGGGTTATAATGGGCTAGGCCAAAAAATAAACTAGGCTCCACAAAGCCCAACAAATCTCCCACTTGGAGACTAGTTCAATCATCAACATCAGCCGCTATCCTCCAAAAGCAATCCCTCATCCCTGCAACTCATCCTCCTGTCCTCAAGCTAGAAGACCAATTGAAGCTGCACACAGCTTCAACTTCTCAATAGTGACACCCTTAGTCAACATATCTGCTGGGTTCTTAGATCCACATATCTTCTCAAGTGTTACCAACTTATCTTCAACAAGGTAACGGATAAAGTGGTATTTTGTTTATATATGCTTCGACTTTGAATGAAAAGCCGAATTTTTGGCAAGAAAGATTGCACTCTGACTGTCACTGTGTAGAATGCCCATCTCCTGCTTCTTACCCAATTCATCTAAGAAACCATGTAGCCAAATCATCTCCTTTCCAGCTTCAGTTGCTGCAACATACTCAGCTTCTGTAGTAGACAAAGTAACAATCTTTTGCAGATTTGAAGCCCATGATATAGTTGTACCACCCAAAGTAAATACAAACCCAGTAGTACTCTTTCTACTATCAACATCACCAGCAAAATCAGCATCTACATAACCTTGCAGCTTCAAACTTGCACCTGTGAAGCAAAGACATGTATCTGATGAACCCTTCAGATATCTCAGAATCCACTTGACTGCCTCCCAATGCTTCTTTCCAGGCCTACTCATGAATCTGCTCACAACTCCCACTGCATGTGCAATGTCTGGCCTTGTACACACCATAGCATACATCAAGCTGCCAATAGCTGAGGCATAAGGCACTTTGCTCATATGGTCCCTTTCTTCTTCTGTCTTCGGTGACTGTTCTTTGCTCAGTTTGAAATGACTACCCAAGGGTGTGCACACTGGTTTAGATTCATTCATGTTGAACCTGCAGAGAACTTTCTTCACATACTCTGACTGTGAAAGCTTCAATGTACCATTAGCCTTGTCTCTAATGATTCTCATACCAAGGATTTGCTTTACAGCTCCCAAATCCTTCATTGCAAATTGTTTTGACAATTGCTTCTTCAGATTATTAATCTCCTCAATGCTAGACCCTGCAATGAGCATATCATCCACATACAATAGTAAAATGATATAAGAATTGTCAAAGAATTTAACATAGCAACAATGATCAGCTTCACATCTCTTGAACCCAATTTTATGCATAAAACTGTCAAATTTCTTGTACCACTGTCTAGGAGCTTGTTTTAGGCCATACAAGCTCTTTCTCAGTTTGCAGACTAGATTCTCTTGTCCCTGAACAATGAACCCTTCTGGCTGAATCATGTAAAGGTCTTCCTCCAAGTCACCATGAAGGAATGCCGTCTTCACATCTAACTGCTCAAGATGTAAATTTTCTGCAGCCACCATTCCCAGCACCAATCTAATTGTTGACATCTTCACAACTGGAGAAAATATCTCTGTGTAGTCAATGCCTTCCTTCTGCTGGAACCCTTTAACAACTAATCTGGCCTTGTAACGTTTGCTACCATCATGCTCATTCTTTATTCTGTATACCCACTTGTTGTGCAAAGCCTTCTTTCCTACTGGCAATTTAGTCAGTTCCCATGTCTGATTTCCCAACAAGGAATCCATCTCATCCTTCATGGCTAACTCCCACTTGCTTGAATTTTCATCTTGCAAGGCTTCATCATAACACTCTGGCTCACCACCATCAGTCAATAGTAGATAATTTAAAGCGGGTGAATAACACTGTGGAGGTCTAATGTTTCTAGAAGATCTGCGGACTTCAGCTACAGGTGTACTCTGATCTACCTGTGAATCTACATTCTCCTTATTTTCTTCACCCCTTTTCTGGACAGTACTTTCAGTCAATCCATCTAAGTTGACAAACTCAGATTTCTTTTGATCTATCTCTGCAATATCTGAGACTACAGTTGACCTGTCCTTGTACATAACCTGTTCATTAAATATCACATTTCTACTTCTGATGATTTTCCTGTTTTGTTCATCCCAAAACCTATAGCCAAATTTCTCATCACCATAGCCAATGAAAAAACATATTTTAGACTTAGCATCAAGTTTACTACGAGCATCAGAATCAATATGAACATAAGAAACACAACCAAAAACTTTTAAATGGGAAAATTTTACCTCTTTACCGCTCCAAACCTCCTCAGGAAGTTTGAACTCCATGGGAACTGATGGCCCTCGGTTTATCAGGTAAGCTGCAGTGCTAATAGCATCAGCCCAGAAAGTTTTTGGTAGTCCAGCATGCAACCTCATACTCCTAGCACGCTCATTAAGAGTTCTGTTCATGCGCTCAGCTACACCATTCTGCTGTGGTGTCCTAGGAATGGTCTTTTCCATCCTAATTCCCTGTGCAGCACAATACTCACTGAACCCTTCATCTATGTACTCTCCTCCATTATCAGACCTCAAACATTTTAGTTTTAAACCTGTTTCTATCTCAACCATGGCCTTCCACTTCTTAAAAGTTTCAAATACATCAGATTTATTTTTCAGAAAATAAACCCATACCTTTCTGCTTGAATCATCAATGAAAGTGATGTAGTACCTGGAACCTCCAAGGGATGCAACTGGAGAAGGCCCCCACAAATCAGTGTGTACTAACTCCAATTTTTCTGCCTTCGGTGTCCTGCCAGTTTTCAAAAAACTCACCTTTTTCTGCTTTCCTAAGATGCAGCTTTCACACATGTCAAAATCAATGGACTTCAATTCTGGTAGTTTTCCTTTTGACAGCAGCATCTTCATCCCTTTCTCACTCATGTGACCAAGCCTACGGTGCCATAGGCTTGTATCAGTACTTGCATCAGCAACTGCAATTGTGTCTCTTGGACTTGAGGTCATATAGAGAGTGCCAGTCTTCTTTCCACGAGCCAATACTCTAGCTCCCTTTGTAACCTTCCAAGTACCACCAACAAATAGTATTGCATGCCCTTCATCATCAAGTTGTCCAACAGAAATCAGATTCCTCCTTAGGTCAGGAATATGTCGAACCTTCTCCAGTAACCAAACAGACCCATTAGGTAACAATATCCGGACATCTCCCATACCCACCACATCCAGGGCTGAACCATCAGCCAAATACACCTTACCAAAATCACCTACAGCATAGTTCTGTATGATTTCTCGGTGTGGAGTGGTATGAAACGAGGCTCCTGAATCCAAAACCCAATCATCAAGTGGACTGTCTACTGCAAGAAGTAATGCATCCTGTACCTCTTCTGTTACAGCATTAGCAAAATCATCTTCATTCTTCTTCTTAGGACTTTTGCATTGGTTCCTAAAGTGACCTGTTTTCCCACAATTCCAGCATTGTACTTGTTGGCCTGATCTAGATTTACTTCTGTTCTGATTAGTATTTCTGGATTTTGATCTGCCTCGATTTGAATTTCTGTTATTACCTCTGCCTCTTGTCTCAAGGTTTAGGGCAGAACCAGATCCTGAGGTTTCACCTGCATCTCTTCTGCGAATCTCCTCAGCCAGAATTAAATCTCGTATATCATTGTACTTGAGTTTTTCCTTTCCTGTAGAATTGCTTACTGCCATCCTCATTGCCTCCCAACTGTTTGGCAAAGAAGCCAAGACGATCAAAGCACGAATCTCATCATCAAAATCAATTTCTACAGACGACAATTGATTTGTAATAGTGTTAAATTCATTCAGATGTTGTGCTACTGATGCGTTCTCTGCCATCTTTAGATTGAACAGTTTCTTCATCAGATGCACCTTGTTGTTTGCTGACGGCTTTTCATACATACCAGACAAAGCCTTCATCAGATCTGCTGTGGTCTTCTCCTTTACAACATTATGTGCAACAGACCTAGACAGAGTTAACCTGATAACTCCCAGTACCTGTCTGTCAAGAAGATTCCATTCATCAGCCTTCATCGCCTCAGGTTTTGTCCCCAAAAGAGGTAGATGCAATTTCCTCCCATAGAGATAATCTTCAATCTGCATCCTCCAATAAGCGAAGTCTGTGCCATCAAACTTTTCTATTCCAGACGCCTTTCCTGCTTCCTCTGCCATTGCTCCCACTCAAACCTAACCCTAGGCTCTGATACTAGTTGTTGGGAATTTAACCAAAATTCCAACCTGTGAGAAACAATAAAAATAGAGAAAACACACGCCAAAGAAAAAATAATCACACGCACAAGACAGTATTTACGTAGTTCGGCAATTTGCCTACGTCCACGGAGTTGCAGGGATTTCACTATTATCAGGGAAAAAATACAAAGTGCGGCTACAGTGTTTTTTTTTTCTCTCTCTAAAAAAACAACAACAGTTGTAGTCACAAACCCTAATTATACAAGTGGCTTTTATATCCTACTTACAGGGTTATAATGGGCTAGGCCAAAAAAAAACTAGGCTCCACAAAGCCCAACAGTATCGACTGATTTTCTTTTTCTGACCGAAAATCCACCAATATATTCGATATGGTTTGGTATAGATCAGTATTTTGAGCGGTACATTTTAAAGGTGTTTTTGTTCCGATTCTTAGGACTGACATGACCAATACCGATTGGTAGTGTACGGTATGAACTTCTTTGGTCTAGATGGTGGTTGAAGCTGAGCATCGCATAGACAATTTTGGACACTATTTTGGTCTATTATCAGACATTATATTATATTGAATCTAAACCTGGAGTTCATGGACTGGTTTAGGAACCTCAAGGGGCTCGGTCTGGGACCTTATGAGCCTCTAACTCAATCATGGGCTTGCCAAGTGCGCCTTATCCATAACTCCCAAATTTTTGTTTGGTCATGAGTGAAGGAAGAGAAAACTAGAGAGATTTTAACCTCCATGTCACGTAGTCAACTTCTTTGTATAGCCTTGATTAAGGCAATGTGGATACTTCTAACTGTAGTGTCCTTTTGTTTCCTGCAGCCGCGTCAGACACCACACCCCGCATCGGGCCACATTGGACTCCGGTGCGGCACTCTTCCAGCTGCGTCTGTGATTCATAGATTGTAATTGCTATTTTAGGTCTCCTGTCAATTTTCAACTAACTCACTACACAAGGCTCCAAGCCGACAACTATCCTATTTAATTCTATTAGATCTGAACATTGGAAGATTACTGATTTCTTCTTGGTAGTCTATCAGTGAGGTTATATTTGATTCATGAAAGGTCTTTTCCTCTTTAATATTTCATTTCCACTTAAATCTAATTTCCTTCTCCCTTTCAACTCTAATATTTATAACCCTCCTATCCACTGCATTTGAATCCTAAGTGCTTCTAAAGCATCCATTCAGTCCTCCTGTAAGTCTCATATGCATTTCTTAGTTTTCTCTTTTCTTCTTCCTTAGGTGAATGTTCTTGTTGCCCTACCATTATGCGCAAGCTTACTATATTTGTTGACTCTCCTAAGAACACAGGTGTATTTCGTCTCGTTATGGGTATGGTAGATAAATTGGCATTTAGGGCTAAATCTCACGTGTACGACATTATATATACTTACTCCATGACTGAAACCGTATAGGATGCCTACTACCTTAAACCTAGAGACCCTTCCAAGACTTGTAAATTGCCTAGTGACGACCACTCAAGCAACACTCTAGATCACAAACTAGGTTCCTCTTTAAGAATAGTCACACTTATCAGCCACTACAACTAAAAATACTACCTAAAAGGATGATGGTTACCTCAAGGATAACACCTTATATCGATATTACACTCCACTTGCTTTTGAACTACAATGGGTCTAATAACTACGAAGGTACATAGGAATCTAGTTGGATGCATGCTGCATGGGTGCATACATGGATTTAAGTTCATTAACTATGAAATTATCCATCTGTTTAGGTTTTTGACTTCGCATGTGCTGCATACTCAGCCGAAAAAGGTTCAACTATAAATATTTCATTTAGCATAAATGTGTATGCTTTTTACTTTAAGTAGTTTATCCTTAGTGTTTTTAACTAATTTTTCCATGCATTTTTCACAATTTCACAATTGTATAATAAAGTTTTTCAAAATATGTGTCTAGTCAATGGCGTTCTAATAAGCTTTATTAGGATTTTAATTGAATTGACTAAATGACAATAGTGGTGCGCAATACCTTCTAATCCTTGTACCTCAACTCAAAATTCAGAAATTCTAGTTTGCGTTTGGGATATTAAACAATGTAATAATGGAAGAATAAGGTTAATACAAAAGATAAACAGAAAATAGATAACTTAAAGGCACAATATTATTTTCTTTAGACAATATATGCACCTTACACTATTGTTGCTAAATATCACAAATTTGTCCTTGGGATACAACCAAGATATTAGGTTTTACAGATAGTAATTTTGGAGAATAACCACAGGATTTCTTGTGTTTCTCTCTAACTTTCTATTTTGTGGAGTTATATTTCATCAAAAGAAACGTATGAAGAGTTAAAATGTTTCATAAAATCGTTCACAAGGCTTGAAACCTCTTCAAACTCTTTCAACAGTCATTTGAAAATTTTGCAGAAAATCCTGATTGTCGACTTTCGATCAATCGAATAGCGATCGAAATATCCAGAGGCTCTAGGATTATTTTCTTACCATTTTGATCGATCAAGCCAAAGTCTTAATTGATCGAAAATGCTTAATTTCAAATTTTCACTTAGAAAATTCCAAAACTTAAATTTTTACTTTAACAACTTTATGAAACAATATTCTCCAAACTCAAACAACATTATTACAACTTATTCATGTATATACCTATATATACAATAGTTTGGACTTTGTTTGAGGGGTTAAACATTAATTCTTGTACCTTTAAACAAAGTGATGACTACTGTCCTACACTCTAGCCCACAATGCTTATAGTGTATTGTCATGACCATGTTTTGGGTGACTTACACACTCTTACCCTAAGCACAACTATCTTGTCCCAATATGCTTAAGACCATTCATAATGGGCTCTACAAAGTTCTAGCAAATTTGTTTCTCAAAAGTCTCTTTTCCATTTTACCTATGAACATTTTTGAATATGCATTGCAACAAACTCTTTATTTTTTTCTCTATTCTATTTAAATATTACTATTTTCAACCCTAACCCCACAATTGCATAACTACACCAAGACATAGCCCCTTACACCCCAAGAAAGAAAAAAACCCATAGAAACCTACATAGCCCTAGCCCACCACCACCATCCTTCGACACAATCTCCATGGCAATAAGGCTGAGACAACAAATTTGGATGTTGTGGGGGCACCTCTCCTTGCACTTATATCGTTCCTTTTCCTTTCTCGTCTTCATCTCTATCTTGCCAATCTCGATTCTCCTAGTCCTCATTTTCAAACATGCGATCTTCGCCTCATCTTCTTCATTTTCTTCATCTCTCTCTTCCTTTCGGTTTTGAAGCTTGGTATTGTTCAAATCTTTGTCCTTTTCATTATAAAACAACCCATGATCTTAGTCTTGAGAAATCCTCAAGATTGTGGATTGAGCTTTTTGTTTCTGAAATTACCATGTTGCTATCTCAAAAGGGGATCTAGTCTCATTCTAACCCATGATGAGAGAAAGGTCGTTGAGAGAGAGTGAGAGAGATCTTGGGACTTTAGAGGTAATAGTAAATGCTAGGAAAATCATTTAGTTTTTGCTACAATACTTATCATATTTTTGAGTATTATAGCGAAGCAAAAATTTGTTGACCCACTTGTGAGTTCGTTGAAGAAAGAAAAAAGAGTTTCCATTAATAAAATTGTAAAAAAGAGGGGTTTATTGCAAGGAAGTCAGTACCATACCAAAGACCATTTTGATTTGATTAGGGGAATGAAATATTTCCATATTATTCGATTTTGGTGTACTGTTTCGAGATTGAATGAATTTATGATTTGTAGTGAAAATTACAATATAAGTTAGTCTTGAACCAAAAAAGAATTAAAATAACCATCTTAGTGTTGATTATTTTAAATTTCATTCTATTTCTTCAAAATACCAAAGATTTATGAACCAACATGTAACCAAGAAAAAATGGGAAAAAAACATTCGTTTAATGTTTTAATCAAAGTTTTTTTTTTTTTAGTAAGGTTCCATTTCAAAACATAGTATTTAATACACGCAAACCTATCCAAATTTAACACTTAATCATAACCATCCATCATCACAACTGCTCCGCCAAACCCTAAATACTCTAATTTCACTCTTTCTTCTCCGCACCCTTTTGCCGCCTCTCCAAAACTTCTCTACCTAATACAATACCAATGGACTATTTGGGAGAGTATTTTGATTATTTTCAAAGCAACAATTATAATCTTGGAAAAGTATAGGCATAAAAATTGGTCAAACGGTCAAGCTATGTAGCGGTTGTGGAGTAGTGTTGATGTTGCTTGCACAACTTGATTAAGAGTAGTGGCCACCAGTGGCCCAGATTGATCTGACTTTCAATCAATTTTCAAAAGAAGATTGTACTAGTTTGAAATGGATTTTCCATTTGAAAAGGTTGAAAATTGAAATCAATGCTTCGGTATTTAAACCAGCATGTTTCAAGGGAGATCATCGTATCGATCTGGTGACCAGCACAATATATTTTAGTTGTACTAGCCGGTATGGTATGAAATTGATTACCTTTATTTGTTGAACTCATTATGGACGTTTTAGTTAGAGTAAAAGGAATGGGTAGTCATTTTTACCTTTTGCCTAGACACCTCTTTAAAATTCTTTTAATTATTATTTTTTTTTATGAATCTTTGGAATTCTTCAAAACTTGCTCTATTGAAAATTAGTGAGTCATCAACACCAAAAAAGGGTCTTAGTTTAGGGGCTTTCATGGTGCATCTTGTTCCTTAATTTCCCCATTTTGCTTGGAGTGATTGAATAGAGTAGATAATTCTTTTGCATATAAGAGTAAAAGGTAAGATAATAAATGATTTCCTTGATGAAGACCCCCTACTAGATGTGATATAACTCTTGCTTTCTCCATGAATAAGAATAAAGTAACACAATCCATAATCCGATCTATCCATATTTCATCAAAGCCCATCATTCTCATCACAGTGTTTAGGAATCACCCTTCTTGATTCAACCCATCGTAAATTTTACTCGTGTCAAATTTTATAGTCATATTATATACCATTTTTTTTTATATGGTGATTTCACATATTTTTTCATGCCTTTTTACCTTGTGTATCACCTCTTTTTCATGGTTAATTACTTGATGGTATTGCCCTAAGACTAATCTATTAGCCAAAAAAAAAAAAAACACAAATTTGGTTATATTTATTTAGTCACACTGCATACAAAATTGGGTTTTTTAAATTTTATTTTATTTTTCTTTTGGGAAAATGGTCCCATACCTATATTTTTTTTCCGTTTCAATCCAAAGAAAAGAACCCAAATCCTCACTGGCAGGCAGTCTCTCACTTACCAAATAAACCACCAATAGAGAGTTTTTGGCCAGAGAGGAAAAATGAAAAACCCTCCACACTTGAGAGAGTAGAGACATTTTTTTCCTTGTGAGAGTTGTGATTGAATTGAGAAGGGAAAAAAAAAAAAAAAAAATGAGAATCCCCCTCTCTCTTGAGTCTATCTCTGTCTACATACAGAGTCATAGAGGAGACGTTACAAATACTTTCTCATTTTAACAACTGCCTCTGACTCTCTCTCTCCCTCTCTCTCACTGATCCCCTAAAAAGCTAAAACCCTATTCCCATTTACTCTAAATTCTTCACTATTCCCTCTCTTCTCATCTGCCTCGGTTTCTCAGAACAACAAATTTCACTTCAACGCCTCAAGCGGTGGAGGGAGGGAGGGCGTGAGTGAATCCTCAGACACTGTTTTGTCTTCTGTTTTTTCAGGTATGGGTTTAAGGTTTTTTTTTTTTTTTTTTTTTTTTTTTTGGTTTTTCCTAGAAAAATGTGGGAAAAAAAGGGAATTGGGTTTTTTTGATTGTTTGATTCTTGATTATTTTCTTTGTTATTTGGGACCCTGAAAGAACAGTAATGGCCGAACTCTACTGTGAGAGTCCAAAATGCGGCTTATGAATCCGTTTTTCTCGGGTACCGAATGGGGTGCTTTTTTTTTTTTTTTTTTTTTGGTTCTTTGAGAACAAAATTTTGATGATATAATGATTTGATAATGAGTTCTTGTTTGTGGGGTTCATTGTAAATGTCATATTTCCTCTCGTTTTTTCTTTTTCGATATGGTTTAGAAAGAATTTGCTAGATATTATACTTGTCAAAAAGAGAGAGAGAGAGAGAGAGAGAGAGAGAATTTGGTAGATATTATAATGAGTTTTGCTTCTTCTTTGTCTACCAATTTGGTTGCTACATTTTATTCACATTCTTGTTGGGTGCTTGAAATTGTGTGTTTTTCAATGCAAGATTGTGATCATGTCTACATACATATGAGGCCCTGATAGGGAATATGTTCATTAATTTTTATAATTAGTTAGTGACAATGGGGGAGTGGGAATTTGAACCCTGTGTGTCTTTGTTGGAAATACCAGGATGGGCCAGTTGAGCTACAAGGCTCTTGGCTTATTCTTGTTGTTTCTTAGGATCTTAGTGTTTTGAACACTTTCTTGCAGCGCATATTGTGAAAGTTGATTTTGGCAAACCTTATTATAGCCTTGGTCCAATAGAGCTGGCGTGTGTTTGCTGGGTTACATTGTTTTTGCAATGGCAACACTTTGGATATGTTCCTTAGATAAATAAATAAATAAAGTGAAAGTGTAAATTAGGGCTGTTCGTCCATCATATTTGTCTTTTAACCTTCCAATTGGAGAGGAACATCTTATTGTTGTGTTCTCATATTTTTGTTAAAGCAAGTAGGCTCTTTTGCAGCTGGTCTGTCACAATTTTGATTTAAGAGGCTAGAGTTGGGGGTATTGAAATGTTGACGATTCTTTAGAAACTAATTTTGTGATAGGTTTCTTTTCTTGACTGCAAACAAGGAATGAGTTAGTTCTTAGTCATCAGCTTTGTTGAAATGGAGAAAGAAGAATGTAGTTCGATATTTTAAGCAATAGCCTCTGCCCTTCCTTTTGAAACACTCAGGACTCTAGACTGCACCATTGGAAATTATGTGGTTCTAGAACAACGGAAAGTCCTGAAGCAACCTAACCTTCTTTTTGTCGTTATACAATAGTTTTCCGTTATTTGTTGATCATTATCGTGTGGGAAAAATATGGAAGGCTATTTTTCCTCTTTAGTATAATGTTATCTGCTAAAATGGAGGTTCAACTGTTCAAGAGATTCACATTGCACTTGTCTGTAGATTGATATTAAATATTAGGCCTTAATTATGTTGAACTGTTCAGGGATGTTAGGTCTCAAAGACCACGTAAGCATTGACTATTGAGAGCCTTTTGAAATTTAGTCCCAAAATTTTGGGGTCAGCTATGGATCCTCAATAGATTAGTTAGGATTGACCACATGTATTTTTTTTCCTCCATTCTATTCTATTTGAAGTCATACTCTCTATTATTTCTTTAATTGACATGTCCATTTATTACTTCTAGTAATGTTATTTTTGGTCTTCCTCTACCTTTTTTTGTTCTCTCATTTTGGACCAACTCATTCTTTTTTACTAGTGCATTAATCACTCTCCTTTGAACATGACCAAACCATCTTAAGTGACTCTCCCCCATCTTTTTATTAATAGGGGCTACCCCTAACTTTAGGCACATTTCCTCATTTTGAATCCTATCTTTCATGTATTTCCACTTTTTCATCTTAACATTCTCATTTTAGCTACACTCATTTAATGGATAAGTTGCTTCTTAACAATCCAACATTCAGTACCAACATCAATAAAAACTAGAAAATGAATTGCTCTCTCAATCAATCCCCCACTCCCCTTAGCGGGCTAGGCATACATATTGAGTGTGCATTTGCATGTATGCACTCAACTTACAACAGTTTCTTGCGAAGTACTTTTAATTGTGTGATAATCTAAATAGAAGAGCATAAAACAAAATACACTTTTTTAAGGAGAAAATAATTAGAGAGCCTCTGGCCCCCAATTGATCCTGGATTTAGGACATTCATTGAACTCTTGAATCCATTTGTTCTTGTATATTCTTATAAGTATTTCCTGTTTACTTCTAGTCTTTTGTTTCTTTCATGATGGACATGGCATGTTGATTATCTGCATATAATTCTATAGACCTCTTTGGAGTTGAAAATTTTTGATCGTTTAGTTATTTTGATTTCAAATGATGAGGCTTTTTACCTGTTGAAATATATATTCATGTTTGACTTTGTAGAATATCTCCTTCCTTTTCATTAACATGTAATTCCTGCTTTAAAATGAAGGTGTTAGTGAGGCATCCTGCGTGAGCATTTCCTAGGTGTCAAATTTTTGGACTAATTCATTGTATGGTACAATTTAATGGAAGAGAATAATAAAAGGGAAACCAAAAAATACGCACAAAAAGAAATAGTTTATTCATCCCCTTACAATATATATATATATATATATATATATATATATAATTTGCATCATTTTAGTACCCATTTTCTTAGTTTATGTTCTTTATTTGAGTGGTGCACCATGACTAGAGAGTTTTCTTGTAATTCGTTGATTGATTTTATGGATCATTTGAGTCTTCAATTGTCGCTTTTAGGGAGCTCTTCTTTTAGAGCTTTCTTTAGGCTTTATTTGGTAGGAAGGATAGAAAAGCGAGAGAAAAGAAAATGTTAGGGTAAAAGGAACATTATATTTTCCATTGTAAGTGTTTGTTAGGAGGGAAAGAAAAGTGGAGAAAAATAAAGCAGCTTGTGTTAAATCACTATTGTGTCCTTGTATTGAATTGTTATTAATAAATTAGAGTGATAAGATTGTTGAATTATCTATGTGAGGCATTCTGTCCTATTTTCCTTTAATTTTGGGATGATTAAAATTAGCAGACCTGTACAGAAAATAATAATTATCTCCTGTTTTTTTCCTTCCTTCTCTACTCTACCAAACAATAGAAAAATATCTATACATCTTCTACTTTTCACTCTTAATGAAATCCCTTATTATCACTTATAAAAAAAACATCCATGTTTTTTATTTTTTATTTTTAAAGAGATTTCCAAGTAAAAGATTAGCTTGCCATCTAATTTGGAGAAACTCCAAAACACCATAAGATGGTTGTAGAGGACCATCTATTGGATACTGCTTTTTGAAGGTGGATGGAAGCTCTGTAGTTTTTCTCAATAGCCAGTTTGTTCCTTTTTTCTCCATGCCACTGTCCTCTTAGTTGGTTTCTTGTGTTTATTATAGTCAGGTCAAGTTTCCCAATGAGCTCTATCTCAAATGCACTACCTCCCCTCATAAGAATGGGATGTAGGGTGAGGTTGTGGATTCAGCCCCCATTGGCTGCATATGTGGCAAGAAAAAAAGATTATGATTATCAGTTCAAGTATGGGAATATATAAAGATTTTTTTTTGGTGCATTTTTTAAAAGAAAATGGCCCATATATCACCTTTGAGGGAGCTACAGGTGTTGTTAGCCAATATATATATTTATGCATCTTTGTTTTCAAGTTGCTTGCTAGAGCCAGCTAGATGCCTTGAAGACCAATATTGAGTTTCAATCTGGTATGTCATAAAGATTGGCAATGAAGCAAAAACATGTGGAATATGTATTTTAGAATTATGTGTAAAGGGTGGATGATTTGTAACCTACTTGGAAATAAATGTATAACAAAACATATTTAGTAAGATTATGAGTAATTTAATTAGTGTGATGAGGCCTGAAATGAACTTGTGGGGTGCTACTGATAAGATAACTGCACTAAGTTCAAAATCTGAATTCTTGGATCTCATTATTTTGAAGTTGGTAATTTATTTTTCTAGGGAGTGCAGACTAATCAGCTTAGTTGATGGTTTTGCCAAGCCTTTTCTGGCCATATTAGGGGTATTCAAGAGCCCATCCCCAGTGCTTGTGCTAGTCAAGCAGTTTGAATACAGATAATCCTCATTGCTTGTCATATGATTGCAGAGATGTTAGATTTTTTTTTTTTTTTTTTTTTCTCGATAAGTACAGAGATGTTAAAACTTGTAGCTAGAAGAAGTGGTGAGCAAGATTGGTTTTGTGATATTAGCTGCAACTGTATGAACTGAAAGTTTTTTTGCATGATATGATTTGTTTGAGTGACAAAGAGATGCTTGAGGGGACTGACTCTGTTTGTTATTCTTTGGTTTGCTGGTTTTGATTGGTCTTGGTCTGACATAACTTATAGGTCACTTCTTCTTGGAAACTGAACTTCTGCCTTGGCGAATGCTTTTGAGGGTGAGAAAACTTCTGTTTGGTTATCATGGAATATAGCATTCCAAATCTTTGAAGGTGAACATTTGGATTTGGAGAATGTCTACTTCCTCTGTACTAGGGTTGTGACCTGTTTTGGTGCCTTAGTCATAAAATTCTGCACTTGAAATTATTAGATTTTGGAGAATAGAATGGTATCTTTTAGATTAGCAGTTATCATTAATGGATCTAATCTATGTTAGCTTACTTGAGGTTGTGAAATTGCTCACTTTGTGAAATCTGTCTTAGCCTCTTATAACTGCGTAATGGAGGCCTTTTAATTATTATTTATGAGAAGCATAACTGTATAGGATTCAAATCATGAAAAGAGCTTATTGTCACACTGCACAGGGCTTTGGAGGTGCAGTAATTCTTATTAAAAGATGCTATTATCTTTTGATGTGAGTTCAAGGTGGCAGGATATGTTGTAGCGCCAATATTGGATATTCTTAAGGAGAATCTTTGTGGTTATCCATGGTAGCAGGATTAGTGTTGAGTTTTTTTATCGCTTTGATGATTCTCCAGTGTATTCACTTAATGGGTTTACATCTTCACATAGTGGGTTTGCCATTTGTTTGATCTGCCTTTTACCTTTTCTACAAGTTAGATGAAGTACTTTTGCATTTCCTTTTCTCCAATATAATTAGTCTCATCTTTTTCTATTTGTTCTCTTTAAAATATGCAATCTTGCTAAAATATTGTTGGGTGCACAGGTTGGTTTTGCCATGGAGAGCTCTGATGATGAAAAGGATGGAGCCCCTGGGAATTACATTCCAAAAGAACTGACTCATGGTGTGGCGTCTAATGGTGCAAAATTTGTAGATGAAGTACTTAATGGTCAAAATGAACGTTGTTTGGAAAATTTTCGCATGGATAAGCATGTGTTTTACAAGCTGTGTGATATTTTGCAAGCGAAAGGCTTGCTACGTCACACAAATCGAATAAAGATTGAGGAGCAATTAGCCATTTTCATGTTCATAGTTGGCCATAATCTAAGGACACGAGCTGTCCAAGAGTTATTCCGATATTCAGGAGAAACCATCAGTCGCCATTTCAATAATGTTTTGACTGCGATTATGGCGATTTCATTAGATTTTTTTCAGCCTCCAGGATCCGATGTTCCACCTGAGATCATGGAAGATCCAAGATTCTATCCATACTTTCAGGTACCTGGGTAATTAAGTTAGATCAAGGTCTCATTTCTTGGTAATCATTACTCATTTTTAATTCTTTTCTGCTAGGATTGTGTGGGAGCAGTTGATGGTATCCATATTCCAGTGATGGTAGGTGTAGATGAGCAAGGACCTTTCCGCAATAAGAATGGCATGCTTTCACAAAATGTTCTAGCAGCTTTTTCATTTGATCTCAAGTTCCATTATGTTCTAGCTGGATGGGAAGGCTCAGCATCAGATTTGCAAGTCCTGAATTCAGCACTCACAAGGCGAAGCAAGCTGCCGGTCCCTGAAGGTATTCTGCATATTTGGAAAGTCATGCTTACTCAGACGTTTTTACATCCAGTTAAAATGGCATTTATGATTTGTCTAAATTAGCATTGGGAAAGGAATTGCTCGTACATATTTGGTATCTTTTTTTAAATTGTTATTTCAAGAAATGTATTATACTGACTCTGAACTCCTTGAAGTTCTTACTTTGACTACTGTGTATGAAATTTTGATGCTGCAGGAAAGTACTACCTTGTAGACAACAAATATGCAAATATGCCAGGTTTCATTGCCCCATATCATGGTGTTCCCTATTACTTAAAGGAATATCCTAGTGGCTATCATCCACAAGATGCCAGAGAGCTATTTAATCAACGACACTCATTGTTACGAAATGCCAGTGATCGCATATATGGCGCTTTGAAGGCACGATTCCCTATATTGATGTCTGCTCCTCCATACCCATTACAAACACAGGTGAAGTTGGTTGTGGCAGCATGTGCAATACACAATTACATTCGTAGGGAGAAACCAGATGATTGGATTTTTAGAACTTATGATGAAGATACTGCTGTACTACAAATTGAGGAACCATTGCCCCCTATAGAGGTGGAACAGCCTGTGATGCATATTGACACCCAAGCTCTGGACATAGGTATTGAAACTGAGCAACTAGAAATTTCTTCACAGCTGCGAGACTCCATTGCAACTGAGATGTGGAATGACTACATCCGGGATTTATCAGCCATGTAAATTGACTGATTTTGGTTACAGATTCAGGCTAGGGTTGAAATTTTTTCAGGATCTAGAAACAGATGAAAGGTTTTTAATGTGATTTTGATGGTGTACATTGGGCCCTTCTGTTTATACAAAGGAAATATATTGGGTAGAGCATCATACCTTTCAAAGATTGCATAGCATGGTTTCTAGATTATGAGTTTATAATTAAAAAAAAAAAAAAAAAAAATGGCAACAACAACAACAAAGAGGAAGAAGCAGCAGAAAATGAAAATCAGTTTTGTTGCCTTTTACCCTTGATCAGTCCACTCCTGAAAGAGGCATTCTCCTCTCACCTTGCATATGATATGGCGTGCAAAACTGGACTGTCTCAAATAAGACGTGGTCCCATCAAAGGTGAAAGGGGGTTCCTGTGAAAAGGCCTGAACATGTTGCTTTTGTAAGCAACTATTTTGTGAGAATGAAGTTTTAGTCTTTAACCAAACCAACACACTGCAAGTGGTTGCTGAACATGGTGTGAATCAAGAATTTTTGAGGGACCAACCAGGCTATTGATATTGAGGGAAAAAAGGCCAAGCTTCTGATTTCATTCTCTAACTCAACTACTAATTGAAGTAATTTTTTTCTATTTAACATTTTTCAAAATTGATTTAGTTTGGTCCCTAACATTTTACTAGAAATGATACGTTGATAGCGTGGCTGTAATTTTAAATAGTTGATTGCTATGTCATGATTGACTCCACGTAGAGGTGGGCTGCAATGGTTGATGCTATAGAAGTTGTGTTGATGGGCATGTGAAAGTGATGCACCAATCACAATTACAACTTACTACCTTAGGGAAAAAAGTGTACATACCCAGTTACCCATTCTCACACATGGCACAATAGGTAGCAAGTTTTTTTATCGTGTGGGCATGTGAAGTGAGACAATGTTTAGCAATGATTCCTTAAGGGTGTGTTTGATTGAAGATGAAATATGGATGATAGAAACGAAGGGAGAGAAATGAGGATTTGGTGTTATTTGATATGGGGAGAAAAGATGGATGATTTTTGGTGAGGCCTAAGCATTTTCTTCTTGGGCTCCTCAAAAATTGATCTCTCCAATTTGAAGAAAAAACATGCGTGAAAATATGCTTGTCAACATAGTTACCATTTTGCCCCCAATTCTGTAATGCGTCTCACCTACCCTCCAAGCACCTTCACCACACATATTTGAGATATCTCCTTGCTTCTCACTCTACACAGCTCTATCGTATCTCTCTCTCTCTCTCTCTCCAAGCTAATCTACTACTAAGTTTGGCTTGCCTTGCTTTGAAAGAGAAATACTTAATAAAATACTCTTGATTCTTGTTTAAGACTCCTTCTGGGTATAATGTGAGAAACTATTCGAAGATCCATATATTACTCTAAATCTAAAAACTGAAAAATTCAAAGAAAATTAAGGCCAAGGTGAATCCTATAGCTTAAGCCAACCAAGGATCCGATTGAAATGCAACCTTAAGAATTTCTTAGCTTAAGCATTGTGTTTATTTTTTAAGCCCATAAGCGCAAATTAAAAAGTGAACACATTTCTCAAGTGGGTTTTTATAACAACACACATGAAAATCCACATAAGCCCCCACTCGCGGTTTTCAAATATTTGTGCATAATTATTTTTATTTTATTTTTTTAAGAGAGAAAGCAAAATCCTAGAAAAGAAAAATAATATAAGTTTATATGTATGATGTTTTAATTTTATAAGATTTAATTTTATTTATTTTAATTAATAATAAGTAATGTTTTTTTTTTTCTTATTTAATGAGTACAACCAAATTATTTCTTACATATTAGATAATAAGGGCATAAGAGAAAAACTACATTTTATATCCTCTCACTTTTCTCCTCAACTAAACAAAAGACTTTCCATCTCTCAACTTTTCCATCCTCTCACCAATTTTCTATCCTCTTACTTTTCTACCCAAACAGACCCCAAGTGTTGGCTATCTTGAGAGGATTGTACTTGAACAACAATAAAGATATTGTTAAGAATGTGACATTGTTGATAGAAACATCGAAAAAGAGGAGAGGTATTAAAAAAAAAAAAAAAAAAAAAAAAAAAAAAAAACCCAACTCCAATACATGTGGGAAAAGTGAGATCAATTGTTTAGTTTGTATATATATTTATTCTAACAGAAGCATATAATAGGTTTGAATAAAACTGTCACTCATCAAATTCGAGTATTGCGTGTATTATATTTATATATTTGAGAGTATAAGATAAGACCTTCTTCTTCTTCTTCTTCTTCTTCTTCTTCTCTCTCTCTCTCTCTCTCTCTCTCTCTCTCTCTCTCTCTCTCTCTCTCTCTCTCTCTCTCTCTCTTCTTTTTTTTCTTCTTTTTTTCCCCTGGGAGAAAGCAGTATAAGAGAAGATTTCAAATAGTTAAACAAATTTAAAAGTACAATGGAGATAAATATAAAGATAAGATTTGTTTAATATGTCCATTCAAGTTGAAAAGTCTCATGAGGAGAGATGTCGTTGGTCATGTGTCAACCAACTAGTCATTAGCTAAGATGAAACAAATTTGAACGGCATGATGGGCAACTTGAACACCGACAAAATGAAAACCAACCTCCATGTGTTTTCTACGAGTATGATCTTGTGGATTTGCAAGTGGCATGGCCCCAACATTGTCACGCCCACGAATTGTAATGTTAGGAATGAAGACATCAAGTTTGGATGGTGATGATTAAAGGCAAACAATTTTGGCCACAATATTAGCTAAGGCCTTGTATCCAGACTCATTAGAGGAGCAAACAACTTAGGGTTGCTTATTTGAGGACCATAAAATGAGATTATGCCACATAAAGATGATATAACATCTACTAGAGAGCTTTGATAATCCACATAACCAGTCTAGTTAGGATTCGAAATACTTGAAGCTATAGTGGTGAGTTTTTGGAGATTAAGAGACTGAGAAATGTGGATTGCTTGAAATAATTAGGCTTTGTTTGGTTTGTTAATTTTCATCACTCAATTCTCAATTTCTATCACTCATCACTCAAAATTTGTAGTCCCACCAACGCAACCCTTGTTTGGTTTGATTACAATTACTCGTTACTCAAAATATTAAGAATAATTATTGAGAATTGAAAACAAATTTCAGGTGTTTTTAATTTTATGAGAAGTGAGTAAAGTGTTAATCGGGTAATAAAACATAATACATGGGACCTATTGGCCAGTGTTGTCACGTTCAATGTCAAACAAAGTTAATAAGTAATGTCTTCCAACAACATTTTTTTTCTTCTCTTTCTATCTTTGTCTCTTCTTCACATCTCTTTCTCCTAGCTAGTTCTTCTTTCTTTATTTCTTCTTCACTACACACAAATGCTTCTTTCTTTCTTCTTCAATTTGAACACAACACACACAAACTACTAGAAAACTTACAAACATATACAAAAAAATCCACCCAAACTCCACAAAATATCTCCTCCAAATAGAATATCACAACAATCCAATCTGCTCCCATCACACATCAAACCCAGAAGTAGGAAACCTAGTAAACCCTTAAACAAGAGAGAGAGAGAGAGAGAGAGAGAAGAGAGAGAGAGGCCACCGATTTGTGGGCATTGGGCCTCTTGGTCACACGAGCTTGTGTGGGTTTTAATGGCTCTTCTTTGGTTTCTATGGGTTGCTATGAGTTTTTTCTAATTTGTGGTATGTATCGGTTTGGTTTCAAATAACGTATGGAGAGAGAGACAAATCTTTTGTCTCACGTGGGGTTGTCATAGTAGTTGTTTTGTACGTGGCCCTACCAAATGAGTTAAAATTTTCATTTTACAAACCAAAAACCATGAGGGATTTCAAGTGCTAAACAAGTTGTGGAAAGAGTTAAGAGAAATTGGAGAATTAGATATGAGGTATGAGTTATGAGAGGTGAGATAGGAGTTATGAGCTATGAGTGTTGAGAGAACCAAATAAGGCCTTAAAGACGCGTTTACAATAACTCAGGCCGATCTATTGGATTATGCATACATACCTTACTAATGACAACAAATTTTTGGATGAATGAGTCTTGGGTAGGGATGGCAATTTTTCCTTGCCCCGCCTTGACCTAACTTACCCTGCTTGGCTTCGCACGAGTTTTTCCTATCCCGTAAAGGTAGTGAGGTAGGGATGGGTTTAGACTTATTTATTTTTTATTATTAAAGAATTAATTTTGTATTACTAAGTATTTAAATGCACGAATATTAAAACTTTTTTTTTTTTTGGTGATATTGTCTTGTTAAACACTTAGGATAATATTATTCAATCTTTATTAAAAATTAGTCTCATTTGATGTAATAAATTTTTTTTTTTTTTTTTTTTTTGAGAATCATTTGATGTAATAAATTTAATTGCAATTTCAAGTATATTTATATTAATAAAAAAAACAAGTTTTATTTTAAAAAAAAATTGTAATAACTATGAGGCGAGGTGTGATAGATTAACATGAAATAGAGTTTTGTGAGGTAGGGCCTGCGAAGTCTTGGGGGGGGGGGGGGGATGGGGCAAGACATTTTGCCCCACCATGTGGGATGAGGTAAGATAAAATTATGCAGGGGATGGGAGTGAAGACTCCATTCTTTAGTCTTACCCCACCTCATCCCACCCTATTGCCATCCCTACTCTTGAGTATTACCGAGAACCCACAATTTGGCAATGGAATGTGGGATTGTAAGAGAATAAGCCTCTATTTTTGGAGAGCTTGCTTGTGGAGGAGAAAGGAGTGAGAGTAGGTTTATAATATAGGAAGTGCAAATATGGGTACAAGTATGACATAGTGACATGAGCAAATTTTAAAAAATTATGGCATAATATAGAGGATACGGTTGCCTGAATGAAGTGTCCATTATTCTTAATTTGTAATTGTCCATACCAATGCCGTCAATAATGGCAGAGATATACTGACACTATGATAGATAAAGGCCAGCAGTGAGATGAGTGGCCTCAATACCCAGAAAGTAATGCAAGGGTCAATGGTCCTTGAGAGCAAATTCGGATTTTAAGGTGGAAATGAAGTATGAGACACAGTGGGGTTTATTTCTTGTGAGAATGAAGAATGCATTAATATACACGAGAGTGAAGATGTTAAGACCATCATAATTAATAATTATCAATGAACAAAGAGTGATCAAATTTGGACGCACAAAAGCCAGCCCAGAGGAGAAAATTGGAGAGACGGTGAAACCATGCTCCTACGGCTTGTTTAAGACTAGAGAGATCGATGAAGCTTGCACACGAGTTGGGCAAATGGGATCCATGAAGTCAGGGGGTTGAGACATGTCAACTGTTTTTAGTTAAGGTAACCATTGAGAAAATCATTATTGACATCAAGCTAATGAATAACCCAGCCATTGGGCCAGTGGATAAGAAAGTACAAATACAATTATAGTCTTGCACACTGTTATTGTTTCACACACACATTTTCATTACTGTGTTACGTGCTAGACTAAGAGCAATGGAGAAAAAATGATGGTATATGTTATAATGAGATATAATAAATTATAGTTTGTCATTTAAGACAGTTATGACAAAGTGTGCGCGAACTGCATAACACAGAATTTTTCAATTAATCTTAGGTTGGTTGGTGAAAGACCTTGGCAATAGATAGGGCAGTAGTTATTGAGATTTTTAGTCTTGTCAAGGAGTACATTTGAGAATAGATATATGGTGAACCGGTATTTGAACATTTGCTTAAAAGGAACAGTCAATAATAACTGCTCCATGGAAGGAGTATATAAAATAAAAAAAAATTTTAATTAATGTTAAAATTAAGAGGGACTTAGGCTAGCATTTGAATAAGCCTGTGTTTTGTTAAATGAGTATGAGTCTTCTAAAAATTCAGTTCATAAGTTAGAAGAATTCTCTCTTAACCGGGGCTTTTCTCTATTGATTACTTGAATAACAATAACATAAGGTATGCCTTTAATTCTTCCCCTGTTTTCCAATTTCTTACCATTCAATCATGTTCTTTGTCAGAGAATTTGAGGAATAAGTCATTACTAATACTGACGTCGATTCCCAGGTTCGTAGGGACCATTAAAAGGAAAAAGAATACTGACAGTCTAAAGAACATTCTCATAAAAGGGATACCATGAATGATGATACTGTAATTTCACCACAGGGAAAGGGAAGTAGCTTAACCTCCACGGGTGATTATTTGAATCAATTAAATAAGAAGCCCATGTTGTCCATTATTTATCAGGTTTAATTTTTTCAATGTGGGATTTTGAATTAGTTCACTCTCTTGATTATTGCAAATTACTTTAAAATTACAATAGTAGAGCATCCGCTCTATAAAGATTGCTTTTTATTATCAAGTTAAGATATCAATTAGTTTTTTATATAAAAAATTTACCAATTGAGCTAGTATTAAAAGACTAGAACTCACAACTAGGATAGCCTTTATTATTAGATAAAAATATCAATTGGTTTTTGATATAAAATTTTTACCAATTGAGCTATTTAAAAGACTAGAACCCACAATTATTGCATATTTACTAAGACTGTGCTAGGTAATTATTTCCAACTCTCATTGCCTCCCCCGCCCAAAAAAAAAAAAAAAAAAAAAAAAAAAAAACAAAAAACAAAAAAATAAAACCCTCATAATATAATGAATAGTTCTAAGATCACAAATTATTCCACAACTTTTTTATTACAACTCTAATGTGACAAATTATAAGTGATTAACTATCACTTATACATGGACCCATTATTTTTTCTTTACCAATCACACTTTGTCACATGACAATTGTGACAAGAAGTTGTGAAAAATCATGTAGTCTTACACTTTTCCTAATATAATGTATAGCACCTTGGATCAAAAAAAAAAATGTATAGCACCTAACGCAAACATCCATTATCACAACCATTTCCAATTTTGATTAGCCCAGAAACTTTAATTTCCATTAATTTCTATTTAAAATTACAATTCATTTATGCCACATAATGAATGTGCCAGTGAACGTATAGGTACTTACACATTCATTGGTCAGCATGAGATTATTGTTGCCCTTATATTTGTCAAAAGGGACACTATAAAGAACTTGGCTGTTGATCTGTAGGGACTTTTCATTCCATGTCATTAATCATGAATATTCTTCGGGCATATTATACTTTTTTCACATGAATTGTTGCTTCAATTTTGAGCTGTAAAGTTTGAAGTGGCCCTACATGAGTGATGGGATCTCATGTTCTATCACTATGCACTGATGGTGTCATCTCTTGCCACTCCGCCAGTTCCTAGTGTCGGTGAACTGTGAACACCCTTCTTTGAGATCACTTCTACTCACTTTTTGCCACTTTTGAGTTATATAAATCAATTTTAACGAAAAATGGTGACTATAATGTTTTCAATTATAAGGACAAATAAATTCATACTATAATATTTTCTTTATGATTGTCTTGCAAAAGTTTGGACAAATCAGATCAAAATAATTTAAGGTCAAACAGTTTTGTGGCGTTAAAGAATCAAAAACAATATTGCTTAATTAATAGCTTAACATCTTTGTTTGCTATGAAGGATGCTTACAACAAGGGTCTGTTTGGATACTGTTTATTGCTGAAAATTAAAAAAACTGTAACAAAATAATTTTTAAATGTGTAAATAGTACCATGGGACCTAATTTTAATGAAAATTTTGCTGAATTAGACAATTTGTGGGTCCCATGAACAGTGCACGAGACCTACTGACAAAGACGCAAACGCGCTAAAATCTCATTTCAACACAATCCAAACCCAACCTAACTTTAATGATAATTTTGCTGAATTAGACAGCTTATGAGTCCCGTGAACAATACACAAGGCCCACTGACAGAGAAGCAAACGCGCTGAAATCTCATTTTAGCGCAATCCAAACCCTCTCCAGGTACTATGGGTTGGCGTTTGAACCAGTTTTATAACCTGTGAGCATATTTTAGATTTTTCTTTTTCTTTTAAGTAGGTAGAATTGAACTTTTAGTTTTAACAATTGTCATTGCATACAAGTGGTCTTTATTCTTGTTTGTTATCCGGGATTAGATGTGACAAGTTTAGGTAGACATTTACTAATTTAAATTGCGGGGTGGCCAATGGAATTGGCCTCTGGACACAAGCAATTCCCTAAATTTGGTTGCACATTCTTTGTAATCACTAAGAAATTATTTGGTTGTTTTTGGAGTACCACATTGTTTATGTCATGTCTAGTAATATGTGGTTATTATTGAGATTTCTGGCGATGAAAGTTTTTTTCAGAATAAACACTTAAGGAAGAAAATATATTGTCAAATATTTTGTGATAAATTTCACCACAATAAAAAATAAAATTTATTGATACTTAAAACATTAAACACATTTTACTGCACACCTCACCACTCTTCAAAATTTCACTCACGAACTCGCTCACTATGCAAGATGAAACGAGACTTCTCAGGTTTGGAAAGGTGTCTCTCCTCCCATGGTGCAACACTACCTCCTCCACCTTGACAGTCACTAATGCTTGTCTACTGTCATGCCTTTTTCTTCGGTTGTACTTCAATTTCAGTTTATTGATATTCATCCAGTTTTCCATCAAAGAAAAAAAAAATCACTTTTCTGTCTCCTTATATTTGCATTTCTAATTTATGCAATACTTATTAGATGCGGCACTTGTCGGGTACAACTTTGACATGCGGTAGTATTAGTAAGCATTAAGATAGAAAAAAAAAATTAAGGAGACAACTTCCTAAAATGACTCGCCTAAAGGTTGAAAAACGTTCAAGGAAAAGTTAAAAAAAGCCACACTTTTTTCATCTTGAGGTGACGAGGATGTTGAGTAGTTGCTTTAAGCAATAAGCTTTTAAAATCAGCAGAGATGTTTTTTCTTTTTTCCTTTTTTTTTTTCTTTTTTTTGAGAAACAATCAGCAGAGATGTTAATAAACAATTTAGACTCAGTTCTAGAAAAAATATGTTTAAGACTCGACTATTAAACACTTAAACTTAAATATAATAATATTTTCGTGAACAAGACTCAATTAATGTATATACAATATTATATGTTTATGTGTATAAATGTTTAATTTAGCAAAACAAAAAAAAAATGTATAGATGTTTAAAATATACTTATTATATAGACTTGAGATTGTATTACGTAAATTTGTAAATAAGTTCACACTATATCAAATTATTATTTATAATTTATTGATGATATAAATGATCTATTTCGTAATAAAATTATATATAATTTTTAACAACACAAGTTGGTGAATTTGATTTTTATAAGTTTATAATAAACAAAAATCATTGTATTTAATTAAATCAAATTATATAATTTCAATAATAAAAAAAAACAATATAATTTCAATTATAATTTAATCAATATTATATATATAAGCAAAGACCTCATGCAAGAGAGTACGAGATTTTGCTATGTGTTGCACATACTCTTAAGCCATATCAGAGATAAGAATAAATATAAAAATAAGGACTCCTTATTTCCTTTGGTTCAATGTTTTAAGACTAATTTTTATTACATTTTTTATTAAATGTTTTAAGACTATTATTTGTTTCATTTGGTTGTTTCAAAAAAATTTCTCTTTCTCACACACAAAAAACTTTTTACATTTCCATTTACCCTTTTAACTTCTACTCCTTTATATACACATGCCCATAGCCCTTGGCTTCATGCTATCTCATCTCAAATACACTAAGACAAAAAACGATACCATTTACCTTCAACCTTTTAATGACAACTACATAACTCCAACATTGTAGTATTATTTGATCCTAACTCATATGAGTAGGCTTTGACCAAGGAAAGGGGCTTGAGTTTTTATTTAGTGACGGAAGCTTACGGTTTTGATGTTATAGTTGGACATTGTGGATTTTGTGAATGTTATGATTCGCTTTGAGTCTTTGGATGTTTGAGATTTTGGTTTGGGAAAGTCATAAATGTATTTTGTTTTAGAACTAAAGAAAAAGAAAAATCCTAATTGATTGTGGGGATGCAGGCTCAAATATGTATTGGACCTTAGCCCTTGTCTGAGGAGGTACAGTGGTTTGAGAATAGATCAATAGTGAGGAAGAAGTAAAACTTTGAAATTCCACGAGCAAGCTATGACTGTAAAGGCTGGGAGAGGTAGGCCGAGGAGGAGCATCTCCTTGGTTAAACGAAAAAGGGGTTAGAAAGTGTGTTCTGTGTGTCCAGGATGACGATTTAGGAAGTTCTATTATAAGGATATGCACTGCAAATGTACAGGACATATGGGAGCCAAGAAATATCTAAAAAAAAGCTGCTACCACCGCATTAAATGCTTTGCAGCTAACTCTTTGGCTGCATTTATATGGAGAAGACCCCTGAACAGTATTGCCTTGGTCGCCCCAACTCACAGAGGGCCTGTAAGGGTGTTCAATGGGACAAACACTCAAGTAGTGGCTTAGACGATCGACAAGTGGAAGGCCAAGATCATTTAAAGGGAGATATATAATGTAAGAGACCTTTGAGGAAAAGGGGGAGGAGAAAAAAAAAACCATTGTAGTGATCAAGAACTGAACTTATAATCCAATTTGAGAATCAATATATAAGAAATAATCTCCTCAGATCGTGCCGAGGACAAATTTCTTAAGATTAAACTAGTCAATCTTCATTTTCTTGTCATCTAAATCTACTTTACCTATTGTCTGATTCATTAAAGCCCAGTTTTCCAACTCACTCTCTACAAATTCATTATATTAAGCTTTTTGGGCCTAAGTTCATTTATCCTTTAGGCTAAGGACTCAAATTAGGTCCTTACATTGATTATTTATGTAGTTTTTTTTTTTTTACTACTGTGTTAGAACTCATAATTTATAGGTTTCTTTGTAGGTTTCTTATTGTTATTTTGTGTAGTATGAGCCATATTGATAAAAAATAAAAATCAATGATGATTTCAAAGAATTTTCTGCTTTTTTTTTTTTTAAGGATACAAAATCCCAACTAAAGACAATTAAATTTTGATAAAATCTTATTTTATGCTTTAAATTCTTATCTAAAGATTTCAAAATCATTTAATCAATTTAAAAAGTAAAATATATTTTTAATGGTAAATATTATAATCTGTTATAGTCTTAATAGTGTTATACAATTTTTTAAAAATAAAATATCAATTAAGAAAATCAAGTTTCAAAGTATTCAAAAATATTGTGGGCAAACATAAATATTATTATACAACAAAAAAAGTATTATATGTAGGTCTTAATATATATAAAAATGATTTCAAATGAAATTGTAAAGTAATCTACGCATCACGCAAGACATTATCTAGTTATTATTAATTACTGGGATAGATTTTTGAAGGGATAAAAAAAATATTAAATCGTAGTGTTTACTATATATAGGAAAAGAAAAAAGAAAATCAAATATCTTATGAACAAGTTTGAGCTTGTTTTACAAAAAAAAAAAAAATGAACCAAGCATGAATATATAATCTAATTTGGTAATGAAATTGGGCTTGACTTGTGTTTGAAATAAATTTGAATAATCAATTTTGAACTTTTAATACTCGACTTGGTTTGGCTTGGCTTGTCTATTGTCCTAATTTTAAGGATGATAGCCTTAAGGGTGTTAAATTAATTTTTTTTTTTTTTTTTTTTTTTTTTGCTCAAACTAATTATCAAAATTGAATAAGAACAAAATGATTGGATGGATTTTGGTGGCCATGAGTAAAAATACAAAAATTGTGCCAAGTGGCTGAACTCGAACAAAAAAAAAAAATTTAAGGAATGTGTTATTTTTAGAATATATTAAATGTTTTTATTTTTATTTGTTGAGAATCTAGAATATATTAAATGTGTATTACCTTATTCCACATGAAAAACGAGTTTCATCATAAATTTAATTACTAAAGGTGTGTTTGGATACTGCTTATTACTAAAAACTGAAAACTGAAAACTAAAAATACTGTAGCAAAATAATTTTTAAGTATGTGAATAATGCCATAGGACCCATTTTTAATAAAATTTTTGCTAAAAAAAAAGTTTGTGAATCCCGTAAATAGTGCACAGGATTCACTGGAAAAGCATGAAATGCTCTTCTCAAAAAAAAAAAAGTGAAATGCAAATGCTGGGTGTGGCCGCTGTATCCAAACGGATACTAAGCGACTATTATATGAGAGGAGAAAATATACTTTTATTATACTTTGGATCTGTAATATTCTGTAGTTATTGCTCCAATTTGAGCTAAATCTAATGGAAATGAGTCTACACATTACTTGATCAAGAAGACTAGAAAGCTTCTTTCTTTTCTTCTTCTTTTCTCATTCTCTTTTTCTTCTTTTTTTGTTTGTTATTTATTAAGTATTTATTAATTTTTGACACTAAGAAGACAAGGAAGATTGTTAGGTAGAGTTTAAAAACTCTAACCCTACCATTAATTAATGGATTTCCTTAAAGGAAAATTGTGGTTTAAAGTTTGAACAATGGCTCTATCATGGGAAATTATTGATGTATGTATAATAAATCCTCATTTCTACTATATAAGAGACTAGGGCTGTCCAACGGGTCCAAGACCCGATCAAATTGCCTGAATCCGACAGACCCAAAGCCCAGCGGGTCGGCCCGAAGCCCTTGGCAGGTTGGATTCGGGTCTTTCTCTTATAAAACCCGACTATTCGGTTCGGATAGTGAGTTTAGGGTTTAAAAACCTGTATAACCTGACCCGACTAAAGTTTTAAAGGAAAAGAAAATTACAATGTATCACTATCTACTATCTAGTCATGTGTGAACTAAGGATGATAAGACTAAGCACTACCTAACTAAGAACTACACGGCACCATCGACCATCTAGAGTCTTCCTTCCACGCAAAAGTAGAGATCAAATCACCAAAGCAAACATTAGATCACTTGAACTTCAGAAGAATCAAAACAACTAAAAGCCTAAAATTGAAATGGCCTCAGTGTTCAATCCCATCAGACTTCTCCCTATATTAGGTAATCCAAACAATATTAGTATCTCACAGTCACAGCTCTCTCATATTTCAAAATCTCACTCTTAATATCATCCTCCATTCTCTCTACCTCTCAATCTCAACTCTCAAGTCTGTCTAGTCTCAGTCTCAGTCTCCTTTCTCTCTACTCTCAATCTTAAGTTTCTAGTTTCAACTCTCAACCCCTCACTCCATACCCTCCACCTCCATGGATACACTCCTTTCCAAACCCGAGTTGGCTGCCACCTCATCACCACTCCATAATCACGGGCTCATGGCTTTGCCTCACTTTCCACCTTGGGTTAAAGCCTTCTCATGCTCAGTTGCTCACGGATCAGCTTCTTAGTCTCAAGACTCTCAGCCTCAGATATATTTTCTTCATTTTTCATCTATCTTTTTCTCTATTTTGAGATAAGGGCATTTCATCTTGTTTAATTTTTTGAGATATGAGTTTTTAATCTTGTTCAATTTATTGAAAATTAGGGGTTCATCTTGTTCAACTTAAAGATTGCTTAGTCATACTGCCCTAAAGTTGCATGTGCTTGATTCTATACTTTTTTGTTTGATTCAAAGATTAGGGGACCAAAACAGACCAAGTGATTGGATTCAAATATGAAACTCTAATTGTCTTGATTTGATTTGTTGGGTCAAAGATGAGTTTTAAAAACATCATGCAAATTCACAAATTTAGCCCAATTCGAAGCACAAACCCACCTACCTAAGGAATCCGACCTGTTCAACCGATGACCCGAACCACCGGGTCTAACCCATATAGTGGGTCGGTTGCGAGTCACACTTTTAGTAACCCGATCCAATCGGGTCGAGTCCGAATCAGGCTCAAACCCAAACTGACCTGACACGTGGACTGCTCTATAAGAGACATTGACCATTCACTATAAAACTTTCTACGACCGTAAGTCTACCTCGAGGGAAATGATATCAATGATAATATTATATTCCTAAAGAAACCTCAAGGGGCCTTTTCAAATTTCAATACTATTTCAAAAAACAAAAAGGGAAACGCCACAGTACAGTCCATAGGTGATGAGGACAACATCAATCATTTCGAACACAAATCTTACTTCCTAAAACAAAATCCCACACGTTACCACCATCCAATCTGAGCCCCAATTTCTTTCTTCCTTTGCAAACACTTGAACTACAAAACTCCTCCATTACATTACATTACATTACTTCTGATCTTGCCACATTTTTACTTGATTATAATAAAGTGTCTCTCACTCACTGTGTTTGTGTTACTCTATCTACAAGAAGGAACACACACGCACAAAGTCTCCGTCACAAAGCCAAAGAAAAAGAAAGAAAAAGAAATGCTAGATCCAGCAAATGAAATGCTACCTCCACCTTCATCTCCTACGATCTCCTCCGTTTCCTCTTCCGATCTTGACACTGAGGTATACCCATTTTCCCAAAATTCTTCAAACCCTTTAAATTTTTTTGCTTTTTTGTTAATTTCTTTCCATTTTTGGTTCAGTCTACAGGGTCATTTTTTCATGACAGAAGCACGACTTTGGGGACTCTAATGGGTGTGAGCTTCCCTGCTATAACTTTCAGAGCCCCATCACAACATCGAGACCCCCACGTAACCGTGACCGTGTCCGTGTCCAGGAAGGCCAAGAAGACAAGAAAAAGCAACGGCGGCGTTCCGCCGCAGATAATGGTGGAGAGGCGGCGGAGGTGGTGGAGGCTGTGTAGGGACGAAGAGGCGAGACCATCTTCACTTGGAGAGTTTCTTGAGGTGGAGAGGAGGTTTGGGGATGGAGCGTTTTTTGGTGCGGCGGCGGCGGAGCTTGAAGGTGGCGTGGTGGTGGAGCAGCCGCAGCAGAATCAGAGGAATGGACGGCTGTTGTTTGCTGATGGTAGGGTGCTTCCGCCTGCTCCTGATGATCAGGCTGCATCAACGGCTGGGGCGCTTTGTCGATTCCCGGTTTCACTCACCGGGATCTGTAGTGGTGGTGTAGGGTAGATTTTTTTTTTTTTTTTTTTTTTTTACGTTTTTAAAGGTTGAGTTCTTGGAATTTAGTTGTAAGTGTTACTAATTTTTACTATTAATTGAAGATTTAATATTGTCCTTAATTAGTTTTGTCTCTGAAGATAAAAAAAGCGTGGTTTTGGCTTTTGGGGTTTGCTTTTATGTGCTTCCTTTTATCCTTTCAACTTTTATAATTTGATACGGGCTAGGTGGTGTTATCCAATGTAATAACAATATAAAAATTTAAGGTACAAGTGCATTGAAAACAGTGCAAGTACAACTGAACGGGTAATTTCTTTTAAAAAAAAAAAAAACTTAAGGGGTAAGTCTTCGGCTATGTTTGTTTCGTGTAAAACGTTTTCCGGAAAATACATATTTTTCGGAAATGCTATTTTCCGGAAAAGGAAAATATTTTTAATTGTTTGGTTGAATTATGAAAATTGTTGTGGAAAATATTTTTATGTGTTTGGTTATATTAGGAAAATGCTATTTTTCGGCAGCAAATTCCGGCAACAACACACCACCAACAACAACAACAGCAGCAAATTCCAAATTCCAGCAACAACAACACCAACAACAACAATCAGTTCATCCAAAAAAAACAATAACAACAATCAAATTAAAAAAAAAAAAAAAAAAAAAAAAAAAAAAAAAAAAACAACAACAACAACAACAACAACAACAACAACAACAACAACAATCAAATTAAAAAAAAAAAAAAAACTGAGAGATTGAGGAAGAGAGAGCTCCAGGTGCGATGGCGCGATCGAGGGTCTGGGTCTGGGTCGAGCGGCGTTGGAGCGATGGCACGATGAAGGAGGCGATGGGTCTGGGTCGACGACGAGCTGCGATGGCGCGATCGAGGTGCGATGGCGCGATCAGCGTGGTGCGATGGCGAGGTGCGAGACCGGAGCTCGAGGTGCGATGGCGAGGTGCTGCGATCAGAGCTCGAGGTGCGATGGCGCGGTTCGTCGGTTCGTCGCGCTGGCGAAGTCGAAGGCTCGTGAACGGACTGAGTGGATTGGTCCGTTCGTTTTTCTGGGTTTCTCTTTTTCTTTGGTGGATCGGTCCGTTTTTCTGGGTTTCTCTTTTTTTTTTGGTGGATCGGACTGCGTTGGTTTCTCTTTTTTTTTTTTTGCGTTCTTAGCTCCTGTGGTGTGTGTTGTTGTTGTTGTTGTGCTCTCCGTTTCTCAATTTTCCAGAAAATGTCATTTGAAGGTAAAATAGAAGGTGAAATGCATTTCCACCGGAGGAGGGCTTATTTTCGGTCAAAGGGGAAATTCTTTTCCGTTGACCCAATTTTCCTAAGCAGCCAAACACCCACATTTTACGGAAATTGATTTCTGGAAGTAGTTTGAAGTTGAAACAAACACAGCCTTAATTTCAACTTTCACAATTAATAAGTGTTTGTTTAGGAAGATTAATTTTGTTAACTTATTTTAGTTTGTATTTGGATATTTTTTATTTTGATGAAAATTGAAAAAAAAAAAAAAAAAAAAAAAATTGGTTATTGTTCACCTTAACACTGTTCATTTGCCTAAAAAAAAGGCAAAAAAAAAGTCAAAAACGCAAACGCAGTAGACACAGCCTGGATCCAAATGGAGCTTTATTATTTAGTTTATTTTTGTTACTATTCATGAGTCCCACTGTACTTTTTGGTACTATTTATAAGTCTTATTGTATTATTTCAACTAACTTTTATTTTACAGTACTTTTAGCAAAAAATTTTCAATTTTAGCAAAATAAGCGAATCTCAAATATATCCTAAATATGTGTTTGGCATGACTTAATTTTGCTAGCTTATTTTTACTACTATTCATGGGTCTCATTGCACTTTTTGATACTATTCATGAGTCATACTGTACTATTTCAGCTAATTTTTACATTTATCTATAATACTTTCAACAAAAAAGTTTTCATTTTCAACAAAATAAGTGGTCCTAAACAGACTCTAATACCACTTATTTTACTACAACTGAAAACTTATTACTAAAAGTATTGTAAATTAAGGTAAAAGTTAGCTAATAAGCTGAATAAGGATCCCAAGTGATTGTTGAGTCCTCATGATTTGGAATTCGCACTAGTGACTAGCCACTAGCCCAAATTTAAGCAGTTGAAATGGGAATGGGATTTAGCATCACGTTCAAATTGTAGTGAATAAAATATATAATATACATATGAGATTTGGGCACTTTCACTTAGCATGTATATATCTTCTATATTCTCTATAAGAAGACTTTCTTTTTTAGACTGGACTTTTATATGGTTTAAAAATACTTTTAAATTTTAAAATATATCTCTAATTTCATTTAAAATACTTATAAAATAAAATATTCCTTTATTAATTTATGTTTTCAAAAAAAACTTATTCAAAATTTAAAATTAAAAAAAAAAAAAAAAAATTCATCGCACACTTGAGGCTAGTAACTATATAAGCATTTGTCTCTAGTTTGAGATTTGGGAGAGTTCCGCACACCACAAAGGTGAAGCTTATTTGGTCTTTCGGAAACTTTACTGTAAGGTCCCGAGTTTGATGTATTCGGAGGAGTTTACTTGATAGAAATGGGAATATGAAGTGGTCCTACCTTGAAGGGATTTCTCGTCATTTAAAAAGGAAGGAGAGAGAGAGAAAGAGAGAGATGGGAATATGAAGTGGTCCTACCTTGAAGGGATTTCTTGTCATTTAAAAAGGAAGGAGAGAGAGAGATTTTGGAAGTTTTTAAAATCGTTCTATTTTTTTGAAAGTACAAATTTTAAACCTCCATTTCTTCTTTCAAGATACATTATTTTTAAACAACCTACTTGAAAATAGTGGAAAATAAATTGTATGAAACTGAGGGCTAGATAAGGTAAAGACAAAATTACACTTCATACTCTTAAAATTTTGGGTAATTTTGGTTATGCTAATTTCAAAATTTACATCTGTACCCTTAATATTATGTATCAACTATAATTTGAAAAAAAAAAAAAAAAAAAAAAAAAAGAAAAAAGCTCTTCCGCAAATGTAGTTTTGAATTGAACCACATCAGCATATTTTTAATGATTCATATTTATTTTTACTATCCCCACCTTTTTCTTTTTGATTTCCCATGTTCTTTTATCTTTTACACTTTGCAAGTGCTCTACTTCCCTCCCCCACTATCGATCTGTTTCCCATCGTTACCATCATTACACTTGTGACTTAGGCTCCCAGTAGGCAGTAGTATCTTTTGGTTACTGCCATCATCACCTCCAATTTTAACACAAAGTGACACCAAAGAATAAGTTTAGTGCCACACATTTTGGTATAACAAATACCACAACTCACCATGTGTGGCACTAAACTTATTCAACACGAAAATACAAACATGCATGCTGATTGCTGAAAGAAACAACAATTAAAGCACCAATCCCAAATTCCTCCCCCATCTCAATATTGTAGTATTTTATTGGGTTTTGAGTAGATTCAGTACACCTCTGGTCAAATTCATCCTGTCTTGTTGAGCATAGAATAGAGACTAAACCATTGGAAGGCACTCAAAGAAGTGGTTAGGTACTGTGGTCAGATATGGCCGTCCCTACTTTAAAAAAAAAAAAAACACACCATGTAAATAGAAAATCATCTCCTTACATTGCTTGTATTCTCCATGTTTGTTCATGGTGGTATGATTACTCCCATTTAAGGACAATCACGATACAAAAGCCTATCCTGATCTATCGAGAAATCTCTCCTATTACTATTATTATTATTATTTTTTTTTTGTTTTGTTTTGTTAGTTGTTAAGGTAAAAAAAATTAGGAAACCAAGGCCCAAAGAAATAACACAATAGGCCAACCCCATGACAAGTAATCATAAAAGGGATGAATTCACCACAAAGAAAAAGGATGGTAAGCCCAAAAGATTCGAGGCCCATGAAAGGAAAAGCTTAGCCTGCCAAGATCAAGGGATCGAAGGAAGTACAGCAGAAAAGGGCTAGGCTGGGATCCCTAAAAGCTACCAAAGGCTTGGGATCCTTGAGACGCATAGCACAGCTAAGGTAGGATTGAAACAGCTCAAGGGAAGTACCAAAAAAGTACAAGGAACGAAGGACAAATATGTCCTTATCAAGCACCCAGTGATACAATGAGGAATTAAAAGGCGTGAAGTAGCCATTCGTGAACAAAGAAAGTGGAACTCCAGGGAATTCAAAAGGAAGAACTATAAGGGGAATTGGTTGGAGAAACCTTCAACCTAGCAAGAAAGGACTCCGACCACTTGGGAAAAATGACAAGAAAAGGGACAGCCAAAAGCTAAAGAAGTGAGGAGCAAAAAAAGTTGAGGTCAGCTACCTAAGGGCACCTCAGAATGGAAAGTCAGCAAGGAACTTTTAGGGAGACAACACAAAAAGGAGAAAATTATGAGGAATAAGGAAAGGACCAGCCCTCTGAGTAACTAGTATAGCACGAGCTTTGATACCTAGGGGAGCAAAAGAGAGAAATTAGTGGTACCTTGGAATCCTACTATGACACTATAAAAGGGGAAGGTAGCCAGCTCTGAAAGGGCGATTAGGCAGTAGTAAACTATAACATAATCATTGAGAAAACCCTGTCCAAACTTAGAGAAAATAGTAAAAGAAGGAGAAATCCTCCCCGGTATCCCAACACAGCCACTATAGAACATACTCTGATTCAAAGGGATTCAAACTTTGCAAATCTTGGAGGCTTGAATAGCCATCTAAGTCTATGATTTTTAAGCTTATTTGGGCCTTGTAACACATCTTAGTGAGCACATTGTAATCCATAATTAAGAAAATAATCAAATATTTCATATTGACTTGAGGATCCCTAACAGTCGTTGTGAGCTTTTCCTTATTACATTGTTTTCCTTTTGTTATTTTTCTTGCTGTTCAATACATATTTTCTTGCTTTGCTTGTGTATACGTGTTGTAGGATCCTTGCTCTGTGCACTACTTGGTTTGTAAACAGCTCATTTAGTTGCGGTGAACTAAGCCCAGTCCAACAAATCATAAGTATTTGGCTCGGGATCCTTAGGCCTACGTGCTAAGAAAAAAAGCACCCACACATTAGCATATTACAATTAGTTTCCGTGTATATTTCCTTGATTGAGCTAAAATCAACGACCCATTACTGTGTCTCTAATGTTAACCCTAATCAAGGATATTTTTTCATTGTACAAACCCTTAGACCTAAATATTTAGGCCTTTCCCAATGTCAATGATACACACAGAAATATACAATACATACAAATTACCCACTTTATTCTTTTGTGTTCTCTCTCTCCCTTTTCTCTTATCTTCGAACATGGTATCAGAGACAATTCTCTCTAACGTATCACCAACAAGTCAACAACAATAGCAAAATTGCCAACTCTTCACTCGACACACAAATTAGTTCCCTTTCTAGAAATCGATCTTCAAACTCAATCCAAAGTTCATTCTTATCCCACATGCATCGTCATGCTCCACCAAAAGCTTCTATGTCATTTGCCATATGCCTCAAAGTGCCACTTGCATTAGCCATGCGCCTGCACGTACATGTTGGTTTGATGTCACCACGCGTTGTTGACTGTAACCCATGCGCTTTCATGCACCCCCACATTCTATCCTCCATTGGAAATGAGTAAGTGTTAGCATTAGGCTTTGCCATGTCAGCCCTAACAACATCATCAGCCATGTTAGCAACCATATTAGAGCCATGTCAGCAATTTGTCCATGCCAGTATAACACTAGTATAAAGCACCTATCAATTCCTAATTAATTCACAAGAATCACGGCCATGTAGCTAGAGGAAAAAGTCATTTAAGTTTTATGTATTTCATTTTATTAAAATGAAATCTTGAATTTCTCAATAAAATAAAGATGTATTTCATTTATTTTCTGGTTTCTTATTTTTATGCCTTAATTAAAGAAGTAACGACTCCACAACTTAATAAAAGAAGTGAAGACTCCATAATGTAAAACCCTCATTCTAAGGGGGTAAGAATATTAAGGTTACCACTATTGAACAATATGCATGAGAGATGGATAAAATGAGTTGATTGTCATGCAACTAATGTTGAGAGGGGTTTAACATCTTCCCATGTATAATAGAATCCTTAAATTAGTTTGTTTTCTTTTTTCCCTTGGTTTTTGCTTGATTTGATCCACCCTTAGAGCACTAGCAATGGGGATGTAAGAAACACATATTTTATATCCTCAAACGCTACTTTATTTATTTTACCATCTCATTTTACAACTGTGAGGGTCACTTTTTGGATGGTATCAAGGCCCAAGCTTAAGCAAGGACCTCGGGCCCTCTTGTTGTAGTTTGAAAGGACTGGACTTAGTTCACCGTAGCTAAATGAGCTATTTACGAACTAGGTGGTGCACAGAGCAAAGATCCTATAATACGTATGCATTGACAAGCAAGAATATATGTATTGAACAACAAGAAAAATAGTAAAAGGAAAACAATGTAATAAGGAAAATCACACAATGACTATTTGGGATCCTCAAATCAATATGAAATATTTGATTATTTTCTCAATTATGGATTACAATGTGCTCACCAAGATATGTTACAAGGTCCAAATAAACTAAAAAATCACAGACTTAGATGGCTATTCAAACCTCCAGGACTTGCGAAATTTGAATATCTTTGAATTCAAGTATGTTCTATAGTGGATGTGTTGGGATACCGGGGAGTATTTCTCTTTCTTTTTACTGCTCTCTCTAAGTTTTTTACAGAGTTTTCTCAAAAATTCTGTTATAATTCACTACTACCGAATGCCCCTTTCAATGTTGGCTACTTCTTCAGTTTATAGTGTCACTCTAGGGTTCCAGGTACCATTCATCCCTCCCCTAGGCTCCCTGGGTACTAGAGCCCCTGTTGTTCCAACCCTTCTAACGGCTGATTCTTTCTTTGTTTTCTCATAGTTTCTTTCTTTTGGTGCTATTTCCCTAAAAGCCTCTTGCTAACTTTCCATTATGGGGTGTCCTTGAAGAGCTAACCTTTGATCTCTTTTCCTTTAATGCTTCCATGCCTTTACCTTTTCAGACTTAGCTTTTGGCTGCCCTTCCTTTTGTCATTGTCATTTTTCCCAAGTGAGCCGAATCCTTCCCTGCCAAGTCGAAGGTTTTCCTAGCTACTTCCCCTTATGGTTCATCTTTTTGGGTTCCTCGAAGCACTAGCCTTTTGCTCGTGAGTTGTTGCTTTCCAAACCCTCTGGTTCTTTGCTACATCACTGAGTGCTTGAGAATGACATATCTGTCCTTTCCTTTTTGTGCTTTTTTATTCCCCTTTTGAGCTGTCTCAATCCTACTCTGGCTGTGCTGCACGTCACAAGGATCTCGGGCCCTGTTCTTCTACTGGACTCTCTTTGGTCTTCTGGCCTGGGCCTTTTCTTTCTTCCCTTTGTTTCATGGGCTCTAAAACTTGCCCATTCATGGATCTTGGGCTTCAAATCTTTGGGCCTACCATCCTTTTCTTTTGTGAGCTTAACTTTTTTTTTTCAATTTTACTTTCCATGGGATTTGTCTAATGTGCTATTTCTTTGGGCCTTCTGTTATGATTTTTTGAACCTCAACAACAACTTACCCAACATCCTAGATTCTATTTTTACATACAACTCAATAAAATAATATAAATTACACAATCAAATAATATAAAAAATTTGTTTCTCTCACATCTCTCTATTCTACTCAAAAGCTCTTCCCCACTGCTACCCACCAGTATCACCCACAACCCATAAATAAATAAAAACTAAACCACCAAGACCCACCACCATTGACCCATCAAGACACCAAGACCCACCAAACCCATAGAAGCTAAAGAAGATGTGAATCTATCGCTGATCTACACCTGGAAGCGGGGGAGAAGCTGAAGAACCTTCCACTGATCTACACATAGAAGCTAAGGAGAAGGCGGAGGAGAACCCACCGCCGATCTACACACGCCATCATCGTGTCGCCCAATCTGGCAATGTGGGCTTGTCCCTTGTGGAACCTAAGAGCTTAGAGGATGAGAGAGTAAGAGGAATTCTTGAGATTCAAATTCCGACGATGGAGTTAGAGAAGAGAGGAGAGAAGAGAGGAGATAGAGAGAAAAAAAGAAGAGTGGCTGATTTATGAGAATCAACTGTACAGAGGTTGTAAAAAAAAAAAGATACTGACCAACAGATGTAGATGGTAGATGATTTTTGGCTTGCTGGTTTCTAAAATAGCAATTTGGAGGTTTTTATACCCCCAATACTGGTGTTCTCAGGCTAGAAGGCTGCATACATTATATATATATATATATATATAAAAGATTGTTATTAGAACCAAGATACAGATAGCCCGATAAGTGACAAGACAGTGTAAAATTCAATAATTAGTGGCAACCCATACACACAAACACTTCCCCATATCCACCAACATTTTCCCGGACATACAGGGTGTGAACACGAAACTCAGAAGACACATTTCCAGCATGGGGTCAGAGCCAAGAATGGGCTTTGACAACAACGATTTAAGAAACTACTACACAATCTCCCGAATCTCAGCGGTTATGTAACTACGTACCGAAAAAAGGTTATCACATTCATTTTACATTGATTTGTTGCCAGAAAAAAGCTATAGTAGCAGTTCTGTTCTGAAAATTGTTGCAATATCACATTCATTTTACATTTTACATTGCTGTATTCCTAGTGGGGACAAAATTGCTTCTCTAAGGACAACAAATTCAATTTCGTACTTCAACGCAACAACTTGATTTGTTCATACTTCTCTAAATTCTGAATTTATCTACTATACTGAAATATCTATTGGATTCACTAACTGATTTTGTTAATTAATTTGAGCAAAATCAATTACTTTATTCAACAATTGGGGGGCATTCAAGATATTGTATGAAGATTGCTCAAATTAATTAACAAATTTAGTAAATGCAAACAAAGAGATGTTACAATAAAGTAAATGAGTTTCAAAATTTAGAGAAGTAAGAACTCATCAATTTTTTTAGCTGAGGCATGAAACTAAACCTGCTATTTTTAAGAAGCGATTTTACCTCCACTAGGAAATTCTTTTGATGTGCTACTTGTCACAGGATGCCGAAACAAAAATTTGTTAGTGTGCACTCACAAATAGAATTTCAAACTTGTAATAGGATGCCGAAACAAAAATTTTAAGATAGAAGATAGGGAGAGAGTGGAAATATCCGTTCTACTTTATTTGATCATTTGAAACTTATCGTTGATAGAAAATACATATAATATGAAAAAGGTAGAGCTTGTATTTAGTGTTCAGTTCCACTAGGCACGTTAGGGTATGGACACTTATCCAATTTTTGACATGTTTATGTATTCTAACTTATATAATGGAACTAGACACTAGATACAAGCTATATCCGTAGGAAAGTAGCTAGAACTACACAATTGACTGGCTTGATTGATGATATGCTCTCCATTGGGGAAAAAAAAATCCCCAATTGAAAGGGTACTTTTCCCAACGTTTGAAATTTTTGAAAAATTTGTATGTATCAAATCTCTTGAAAAAATTTTTGATGAGATTTTTCCGACAGAAGAAGAAATTTGAGGGATTCCATCCCTTTGATACTGGGGTTGCCAAGGTCATTTCATAGGAAAGGAAATAGATGATATTAGGGGATCGCGGATTTGTTTCAGCTAGGTCTCCACTTGCTGGCTGAACTAATTTTGTCATGCTTGTCTTTGATGACTTGATTCTCACCCCCAAAAAAAAAAAAAATATCATGGGTTTGGGCTTTGTCAAACTCATAGTTGGGCTTTTAAGTTCAAAACAATGGCTTTAGAAAATTTTGAACATATCCAAGAATTATGTCTTTTTTTTTTTTTTGCTTGGGGTAGCAACACTTGGAAAGCTGGAATGGAAAGAGTCAGTGCTCTGTGGTTTGCAAGTTGAATTTGGGTGCTGTTGTATATAGCATTTGGAAACAGAGGATCATGGTTTCTGTTCGACTGTTCCCTCTGAAGGAAGGATCTTTGGCTACTAACTATCAAACGAGAAGTGAAAGCAAGGATTGAGGGCTGTAGTCCTTATCCTGAATCTCATATCAACATCATTCTTCGTTGTAATTTGGGATGCTGTTGTGAGGCAGCTAAATTTAGTTGCTTCTGTGTTTTGATTTTTTTTTTCCCCAGTTTTGTGCAGACCTAGTCTGTGTAGTAATCTGTAATTTTCTCAGGTGTTAGTGTATAGATTAGCCCATTGGGCTTAGCTTAGTGTATAGATTAGCCCATTAGGTTTAGCCTAGTATTTTACTTGTACTATACTTCTATTACTTGTACTGCACACATACCTAGCCTATATAAAGGCTCTCTTTTGTACATTGTTTGACACACAATAATATACTGACTATTCAGTCATTCTCTCTCTCTTTATATTGTTAACATGGTATCAGAGCCTTTCCTCTGATTTTTGGGTTCCTGTGGACATCTCCGGCGTTCTTCCGCTGCTCTCGCCTTCATCCGGTAGTCACTGCCAGAAGCGAGTCACCGCCGTCACGCCCACAACCCTAGAACACTCGGATTTTGTCAATTTGTTGATCAAACCGCCAAATTAAAGGCATACATTGACAGATCTGACAGTCCCGAGCAAAACCCAACAGAAATCTGCCAGAAACAGTACTCCACGCGCCCCCACGCGCGGCCAGAAGTTTCTGCCTCTCGAGCACGCGCCGCCACGCGCCTCCACGCGCCGTCACTACCTTCCACGCGCCATCCACGCGCCTCACGCGCCGGCCACGCGCCTCCACGCGCCTCACGCGCTGCCACGCGCCCTGCTCCGTTCTCGGACTGCCACGTCAGCCCTAGGGTGACGTCATCCCACGTCATCGTCCCACGTCAGCATCTCGCGTCAGCATCCACGTCAGCGTCAGCCGTTGACCGTTGACCGTTGACTTTGACTTTGACCGTTGACTTTGACCGTGGTCAAAATTTTTCAACAGGACCTGTCCTGCTCAGTTTTTCGTGTAGATTCCGATTTTGGGCTCCGTTTCTGCATTTGAGGTCTCTAAATCTCATTTTTTGGGTCATTTTCTTCATTATGGCTCAACAAAATGAACGCGACATCATACGTCCGATCACCATTATGTTGGATGGTCCTACTAGCTATCATGCATGGTCTCAGAATATGACTGTTTTTCTCAAGGGTCGTAAACTGTGGAGATATGTGACTGGTTCAATTCCTAAGCCAGTACCAAACCCTAAGTCCAAAGTCATAGCCGCTGAAGAGTTTTCCACGACTACTGTTACAACAGATGATTATGAAGATCGCCTAGAGGAATGGGAGAGTATTCAAAGTAAGATCTTGTCTTGGTTTATTAATACCTCTATTCCCTCCATTCATAATCTTCTTCCTCGTCTTGAGACTGCTGAGGCTGCTTGGAAGTTTTTGGCCGATCGCTATAATTGTACTAATGATTCAAGCTTAGAGTTCCACATTGAATCAAAACTTTATCAAATGCGACAAGAGACAGGTCAGTCCATTTCTGATTTTTATTCTCAGACTTCTACTATGTGGGAACAACTCTCTGCTGCAGATCCTCCACTAGTGTGTTCTAAGGACATTGAGCTCTTTGCCAAATATCGAGATCGCCGTAAATTTATGCACTTCATGATGGGTTTGCGTGAGGATTTTGAGCCTACTAGGGCTTCTCTGCTTAGCCGGTTTCCTACTCCTTCTCTTGATGCTGCAGTGAAGGAGCTCATCTCTGAGGAAAACCGTCGGCCTGCTTATCACATGTCATCATCTGATCATGTATTGGCTACACCATCTCCACAGCCTCCCATTGCTGCATTCACTGCTCCTCCACGGATAAACTCTGGGCGTCCCACCTCTCAGTCTTCCAAAGGTACTCGTTGTGAGTTTTGCCGTGCTAAAGGCCATGACATCTCAGTTTGTCGCAAACTGCAGAAATTTGTGCAAGAGCATAATAAAGCTTCTCTTCCTCGGGCAGCTGCTGTATGTCCTTCAGATCCATCGGTTCCTACAGGTCCATCTTTGACTTCCTCACTTACTACGGCTGATATTGAGGCAGTTGTTCAACAGGTTTTATCCCGCACTTCCACTGCCCTTTCTGTCACCTCAGGTAAACAACCCTGGTTTTTTGATACTGCATGTTGTAACCATATGACTCCTGATGAATCCCAATTTTCTGATAAGGCACCCTTAGAACATCCTATCACCATTTACACTGCTGATGGAACTCCTATGCCTGTTAGTCATAAAGGAACAATCTCTTCTCCTTGTTTATCCCTTAGTGACACTTTTCATATCCCAAAGTTATCCCTCAATTTGCTTTCTGTTGGTCAACTTTGTGAATTAGGCGTAGATCTTCTCTTTACTAATCATGGTGTGGATGTGCAGGATCCCCGGACAGGTCAAGTGCTTGGGACAGGCCGTAAGGTTGGTCGCATGTTTGAGGTTCGTGACTTGAAGATTCCTTCACAAGTTGTTTCTGCAGCTGCTACCACTACCACCTCCTCACCTGATCTATGGCATGCTCGTCTTGGTCATCCATCCTTATCTCGTCTTCAGTTGTTAGCTTCTTAAGGTCATTTAGGTTCAGTTCAGTTTCAAAAATTTGATTGTACTTCCTGTCATTTTGGCAAACAAACAAAATTACCCTTTAATAATAGTGACTCATTTTCTTCTGCACCCTTTGATCTTATACATTCTGATATTTGGGGTCCTGCACCTGTTCCTACTGAGGGGGGATCTAGATATTTTGTCATATTTGTGGATGATTTTTCTCGATATACTTGGATTTATCTGCTTCATCATAGGTCTGAACTTGTGTCTATTTACCAAACATTTCATAAAATGATTCAAACACAGTTCAATCGCACCGTCAAAGTTTTTCGATCAGATAATGCTCAAGAATATAATGATAAATCTTTCCTATCCTTTTTAAACAATCATGGTACACTTACTCAGCGGTCTTGTCCTTACACCTCTCAACAAAATGGTCGTGCAGAACGAAAACATCGTCATATTCTTGATGTTGTCCGCACCCTTCTCATTTCTGCCTCTCTTCCTGAGCGCTTTTGGGGTGAGGCTGCACTCACTGCTGTATACACCATTAATCGTATCCCTTCACCAACTACACACAACAAATCACCATTTGAGCTTCTCTATGGTCAAACCCCTGACTACTCCTCTCTTCGGGTTTTTGGTTGTGCTTGCTTTGTCTCTCTTCCTCCTCATGAACGAACAAAGCTCCAACCTCGTGCTCGTCTCTGTTGTTTCCTTGGTTATGGTGTATCTCAAAAGGGGTTTCGCTGCTATGATCCCATTTCTCATCGTCTTCGTGTCTCTCGTCATGTTGAGTTTTGGGAACATCGTCCTTTTACGAGTCTTCAGCAGTTTTCTACATCCTCTTCCTCTGAGTCTCCCATTTTTACTGATCTTTTCCTCCCTCTCTATCCTGAACTTGTGGAGGATTCTTCAACATCGGCTGCCTCTCCAGACGACTCATCTCCGGTTCTGTCTCCGGCATATGACCTGCCTGTCTCGGATCCTGTGGCACTACCCTCTCCTGAGTCTCCTGATAGTCCTGAACTTCGTCGTTCCACTCGGGTAAGCATTCCTCCCCCTTATCTCTCTGATTATCACTGCTCTTTTGCCCTTGCCACCCTCTATGAACCTCACACCTATCGTGAGGCCCATACTGACCCTCTTTGGCAGCAAGCTATGAATGATGAACTAGATGCCCTTCATAAAAATCACACTTGGGATATGGTTGATTTGCCTCCTGGTTAGTCTGTAGTAGGTTGTAGATGGGTTTACAAGATCAAGACCAAGGCTGATGGATCTGTTGAACGATACAAGGCTCGCCTAGTTGCCAAGGGCTTTACCCAAGAGTATGGCATTGACTATGAGGAAACATTTGCTCCTGTTGCTCGCCTTACATCTGTCAGATGTCTCATTGCTGTGGCTGCTGTTCGCCGTTGGCCTCTTTATCAAATGGATGTGAAGAATGCTTTCCTCAATGGTGACCTTCAAGAAGAAGTGTACATGCAACCACCCCCTGGCTATCCACATTCAGGCAGTCAAGTTTGTCGCCTTCGCCGTGCTCTTTATGGCCTCAAGCAGGCTCCTCGAGCTTGGTTTGAAAAGTTCAGCTCAGTTGTTGCTCAGCAGGGTTTCACTTCGAGTCCTCATGACACTGCTCTCTTCGTCCGAAGATCCTCTGCTGGTATCACTCTTATTCTTCTCTATGTTGATGATATGATTATTACTGGAGATGATTCTGCAGGTATCCGCTCTCTCCAGCACTTCCTTAGTCAGCATTTTGAGATGAAAGATTTGGGCACTCTCAGCTATTTTCTTGGGCTTGAGGTTACCTCATCCTCTGATGGATACTATCTTTCCCAAGCTAAATATGCTTCTGATCTTCTCTCCAAAGCCGGCATCACTGACAACAAGACTGTTTCCACTCCTTTGGAATACAATGCCAAGCTCACACCCTTGGATGGTGAACCTCTATCTGATGCTACTCGCTATCGTCAGTTGGTTGGTAGTCTGATCTATCTCACTGTTACTCGTCCAGATATTTCACATGCCATGGGTATGGTTAGTAAATTCATGGATGCCCCTCGTTCTGTCCACTATGCTGCTGTTCTTCGGATTCTCCGATATGTCAAGGGTACACTTTATCATGGTCTACACTACTCCTCTCGGTCTTCTCTTGAGCTTCATGCTTATTCAGATGCGGACTGGGCCGGTGATCCGACTGATCGATGCTCTATCACAGGTTTCTGTTTCCTATTAGGTACTTCTCTTGTCTCATGGCGTAGCAAAAAGCAGGATGTTGTTTCCCGTTCAAGTACTGAGGCTGAGTATCGTGCCCTTGCCGACACCACCTGCGAGCTTGTTTGGCTTCGCTGGCTCTTGGCTGACATGGATGCTCCACAGCCCACTGCTACTCCTCTTTATTGTGACAATCGTAGTGCTATCTACATTGCTCATAATGATGTCTTCCATGAACGCACCAAGCACATTGAGATCGACTGCCATATTACTCGCCAGCATCTCAAGAAAGGCAATCTCAAGTTATTCTCCATCTCATCTGCTGACCAGCCTGCTGATATCTTCACTAAGTCTCACCCACCTGGTCGTCTTCGAGATCTTATATCCAAACTCCAGTTGGCTTCTTCCTTGCCACCTCGAGTTTGAGGGGGGATGTTAGTGTATAGATTAGCCCATTGGGCTTAGCTTAGTGTATAGATTAGCCCATTAGGTTTAGCCTAGTATTTTACTTGTACTATACTTCTATTACTTGTACTGCACACATACCTAGCCTATATAAAGGCTCTCTTTTGTACATTGTTTGACACACAATAATATACTGACTATTCAGTCATTCTCTCTCTCTTTATATTGTTAACATCAGGGTTTTAATAAAAATTTCACTCTTATGAAGAAGAAAAAAAATGATAAAATACCATTTGTCCAAAAAGATAAAACTGCTAGGAATTTGTGAATATAATCATTCAACCATAATTCTACCCCTTCCTATTTTGATATAATAATAAATTATTGATTATCCTAATATTTTAAGCTATTAGAGGGGGAAAAAAAAGGAATTTAACAGTGTAACCATCATTCTAAGTTTCTAACAAAAAATGATGTTTATGAAAAGTTGTTTTACCATATTTGCATTTGTAAGTCGCTGAAATTTAGTGTTATACGGGCAGTGGACCCATTCTGATCATGAATCATGAATTACATTATAATTACTCTTCTCTTGAGTCAATGATCTACTTGAGTTGCCAGGTCATAATGGTAGCCACAGATTAGAATGAGATCTGAATATCAAAGTGGAATATATATGAACAAAGGACCTAGACCTGTAAATTTACAGTAAGTGTACAGACACACCAAAATTGACAACAAATTTTATATGGTGAATTACAAAACAGTAGTAGGCACATATGAGAATATATAATATCCTGTCTACTTAACACGTATGAAATTTGTTGTGAAAACTTTTATGTAACTATGTAACATTGCTCATAAATTTAATCACTTTACCCTTTTAACTTTATTACTGGTAATCTCAAAAAATAACACCAAAAATAAAAAAGAATTGAAGAGAAGAAACAGAGACAAAATACTGCTATATCTCATTTTTCTACATGGTATTTCAACTTTCAATAATAGTCTCTAACGCAGGCTTCCATGATCTCTGCTTTGAGTACCTCTGTAGTGGTTCCTGCTGATGACATGTTGGAGTATTTATTGTTTTGGATTCAGAAGGAAACATGCAAAACTCACTTAGGACTGGGAAGATCTTCCCCAAGTTGTTAAAACTTATATGCTTCAGAGCCTTGGAAGCCTTGTAAGAGAGAGAGCTCATTTCCTCAAATGTTAGTACTGAGTAGAGCAACTCCATGGGAAGGAGAAAGTAGAATTGGCGCAGCTCTAGCTCCTCATCAGCTAAAAGTCCTTGAATCCGATGCCCAACTTTGAGGCTGCTTGATTCACAGGCAAATTGACCTGGGTTCTCTAGCATGAGTTCTGCTACCTTTACTGGCCTTGTGTAGACTTGCAATCTTCCATCACTGAATAAGACCTTCACTACCCCACTTGAGATTATGGAAGGAGCACAAGATGTCACATTCCCCATGAGAGAGAGAGAGAGTCTTTAGAGAAATGGCTATCTAAATTTCTCTACAGAGTCAAAGTTAGGAAGATGAGGCATTGAGGTTGATAGTGTATTCTCTTTGATAATGAATGAATTTATGCATGCAAGATGGTAGATGGTGGTTGAGCGGAGGAGAGAGAGTGAATGAGAGATTGGGCCACTGTTATCTGTTAATATTTTAGGAGATCAAAGTGCTCATATAAAAAGTCAGGTAGGTAGGTGCATGAATTTTCATGCAACACAAGGTAGAAACGAAGTTAACTGAGAGTGTGTGTCATGTATTAAGATCTTTTCCATTTGAAATGATTTCATTTCAAGCTTATTGTCACTTTTAATTAACAACGTTACACTATATATGGTCGCATCTTAGAAATTGCTAAATTTTAACTATAATATAAACTCTTGATATTTCAAATGAAATAATGGAGATTTAGTTCCACATGTCATTATTTTTATTTTAAGATAATTCGATAGTTATAATTAGTGGGAGGGAGATTCAAATCATAATTCTCTTAATAATAGAGATCAGGCTATGCTATTAAGTTATAAAACTATTAGTATGTTGTGTGTCACTTAGTAACTTAGAAAGCGTACAAATTTCATGTCTCTGTACGAAGGGTATAATTTTTTTATTTTTGGCAATTTCCTGCCCTGTTAACTAAAGAGAACTTCAAATGGCAAGAAAAATAGACCACCTGTCACTTGTCTCTATACTTGACTTATTTCTTTTTTGGCTGAATCTTCCTACCTGATTTCAGTGGTGTGAAATGCTAATGCATAGATGTACATAATACATCAGTCAGTCACACTAGTACTTTGATTCCAATTTGTTTCATTAATATTATTTGTTTTCGTTATTTTTTAGAATGTCCAATTTGTTTATTAAGGTGAGCACATGGCGAGGCATGGAGCAACAGTTTGGAAAATGTAGCAGAGCTCTCACTAACGACAACACCAAACTAATTATTGGATATGGTAACAAGCAACTTCTTTCATTTTATTCTATTGAGATGGCCACCTAACATAATATATTAACCTAACTAGACTCGTCCTGTCAGGGGTGAAAGGCGACTCGTCTATGATCCTATAGAGACGGCGGGTCGTGCCAACACCTAACATAACCTAACTAGAGAGACTCTGAGAGTAAAAAAATGCATATATATATATATATATATATATATATGTTTATGCAAATAATGTGTCAGATATGAAAGGAATATCTTACAGGAAGCGTTACATTGTAAAATCTTTGCTAGGTATCAGGTCATTGTCCAATTCTAGTTTGCCAGCTCTCAAAATATTCTGTACTATCTAGCTTACTTATGTTAACATCTATTATGCAAATTCAACCTTTTAATTCATGATTTTACAAAAAAGTCTCCAGCTATTTTCTCCTTCCTGATGAAACATGTAACGGCTTGATTGATGGAGTAATTGTCATTTATAATACAAATTTATAAATCAACCATACCAGTTATAATACAATCCACATAGATAAACAGTTCAATTGCATATTTCAATACCAAATCTAAAAGTATTAAATATGAAAGCAGTAAAAGGAAGAAACAAGATTGTTAACGAAGTAAAAATCAAAGAAGAATCTCTTCAATGCATGGAAAAATTGTGGGGGCCTAGTCCTCTAGAAAATTCATATAGGAAAAGCAATTGCCACATTTTACTTACAAAACTTTTGTTCAACTAAACTCTCTATCATAGTGTGAGAGACTGTGACCTTAGTTTTATTGAATTAGGCCCAAGTGAAATAGGTGAAGTCATGTTTATTGCCTCTCAAAATGGATGTTCGACTAATGATATTTGAGCTACTAAATTGAGGGTTGTACATTAGACTTTCCACTTATTTTAATTAATGAAAAAATTAAGAACACCACAACAATAATTTAATTTTTTTATTGATTGAAAATTTTAATTTACATCTCAATGAATATTGTAGGGTCAAGATTTGTGGTCCAAGCCCAAAAACAATAAAATTTGTAAAGTGTGGGTGATAGAGCTAGATTAACTATGGAGCTAACAATAATTGATTATGGCATGTAAGTATAAAACAGCATAAAAGTATATGTAAAGACCAAGCGAGTTTGAATCCGAAGAGACTTCTGATAAATTGAATACAGGTTACAGTTCTTAGGGTTACAAATCGACCTCCCTCCCTTTTAGGAGTCCTTCTTTTTTATATAACATCCTCCTCCCTCATCTCCATCGTTCATTTGTTCTTTATCTAGGTCCCTACTTGAGTGCATGTCATGTCATGTATCTTCTCCAGCTTTTTGTGAGTGGTGGTAGATAAGGTTACCCTGTTCAGGGATCTTCTCCACATAAATGCGGCCAGAAAAGTTGTTGCAGTGCATTTAATACGGTGGTAGCAGCTTTGCCTTTAGATATTTCCTCATTCTTATCGTCTCCAGATATACTCAAAACTTATCTTGATCAGTAGGAATGCTTGGAAGATCATTTGGACCTTCTACACGTTCGATTGATCAATACTATTCGCGTCCGAAGGATAGAATCTCTTCGGACAGATGGCGACCTCTTCAGATTGTACCCATCTTTCTTTTCCGGGTATCCTTCTTCCAGATGGACCTTGACCATACCACTTCCTTCTCTTCAGACGCACAGTAGTCCTCAAATGAGACCCTAGGCCCACTACGTTAGATTGGGCCTTTCCCCCCATAATAGCTCATCAAAATTTTAATTTTTCCCTCGTATCCGAGGAGAAAAAGTAAGATTTTGACCTGCCACGCAATGAAAAGAATGAAAAGTTTGAAAAGAATACATAAATATCCAAGCTTGCACGTGTGCAGGCATAGATGCAAGCGCTTCATCATTGTCGTTGTCATTTCCGTATTCCCAAAGCGCTGTATTAATTACTCCAAGCAGCATTTTGTCTTTTGCATCCAACGGTGGGTCATTGATCCAATGGACAGGGCTGTTCCTCAAGATTTGGAAGGGATGAATTACATCCTTTCACCTATCCCCGTATATAAGCCCTCAGAGGAGGTTAGTTTTTTCTTTACTTTGTGCATCCTCAAAATACCCAGCGAACTCGTGCATTCAAAATCCTTCAAGCTTCTTTGAGTATCTGTCTTATTTCTTCCCAGAATCTACTAAAAGTCCACTTCTAGTTCAGAGATCATTCTCCAATTCCGTTTGTGTAAGTTTCGGCATCCCTAATCCATTATTTTCTTCTCGGCTGGGATTTTCAACCTTCGAAACCCCCATTTCCTGGTTACTGCTTCAATTATTCCTTAAAAATGGGTAGATTCCAATACCTCGTTGATAATCCTACGTTGATAGAGGAATTTAAGCAAACTTATGGTATACCGCGGGGGGTAAATCTAAGGTATTGCCCTCCGGAGTGGATGTTAATGGACCGAAAAGAGGGGGAGGTCATAATCCTAATGATAGCCTTCATCGAAGGGGGAATGACCCTCCCAATGGGTTCCATCACCTTGAACTACCTTCGCAACCATAGACTCTCTCCTGAGCAATGCGCGCCCAATACCTTTAGGGTTCTAGGAGCCATTAATACCTTGAACCTACAATTAGGATTAGGGTTGACCTAGCGTGACCTGGTACATATGTACGAGTGTCATAGCTAAAAGGGGGGCGGGATATTACCTTAAATCTTGATCCGACACCGTTAGACTTCTCTCCTGCCTTCCCAAGTCAAATAAAGGGATGAAAGACGACTATTTAATCGTCTCGGGCGCATGGCATGACGGTCTATACTGTCCGATCCAGCCAGGAGAGCTAGGTGTGACTTCCTAGACTTAGGATCTCTAACAGTAGGCCTAGGCTCTTCACTCTTCATAATATGTTTTTTCTTTATGTCGTCATCTTTCAGTTTTCTGACCAAGTTCATTTTTTTTTTTTTTATTATCTTTTTTACAGATAAAGAGCATATTTCTCTTCGGCTTAGCCTCACCAACACCGCCGCACTTAATTATTTATTACGCTCGGAGATATTTGTGAGCGAAGACGGACAGCTCCGGTCCGTTCCCCTCATCCTCGGCTACACACCAAAAGCAACCGACATTCAGCCGGTCGGCAACGCCATTACACAAGGTGATCATCGGCTTTGGCGAATAGACGTCGCTCGGCGTGGTTTCTTAGCGCCATACGATCTTGAACCCATTCCACACCCAAATCCACAGGGTGTCCCATTGCTGATCCAACCAGTTCAACAAGTCCCCCTTGAACCAGCGGTCATAGGCGAGAGGGTCGACTCTTCGTCCTCTTCACTAGAGGAATAAATAAACAAGTTCAAATTTGAAGGAGAAACTTCAGGGGCGTTCAGGTGATACCATCCCCAGATTCTGAGGAGGAGATTGACAAGCAGTCCAGTGTCTATCCCCCAATTCTAATAACCACTCTTTTAGAGGACTCTTCGGAAGAAGAAGAAGAAATGTTGGACTTAAAAGCTTTGCTAAAGTCCAGAGGCAAGAAGGCTGAGCCCAAAGGGACTGGGACTTCCCGACTCATGGTGAATTTGCCTCCACCACCACCTCAGGTTCCTGATCTCGGCTTAAAGCTAGTACCGGACTTGAAGAAAAAGAGACCTCTCGAACCTGAGGAGAGGGAGGTGGTGGTGCTACCAAAAACCACAAAGCAATATAAGGTGGTGAGGGACCACAGGAGCAAAAGGGCCTCATCCGTAGAGAGTCGGGAGGAGCCTCCTGCGACTGACGTGCGCCGAAGGCAATGCACGTGGTCTCCCAGATTGGAGCTGGATGGCACTCCTTTTTCTTGGGAGACCTCCATCAAAAACTACGATAGGGGAAGAGCAGGGCTGGTAGCTGAAGTCTTGGAGTAACCATTGCTCCTCCCTTGAGACATGGAGTCATACAGGCGCTTTAGCCAGTATGAACTCTTCATGTCCCTGAAGAAGGACCTAGCCATGGTAAGTAAGCTTATCTAGTTCTTCAGTTGGCATGTTAATTTTCTACTTGTTTTATGCTAACATTTTTACTTCACTGGGCAGATTACCTAGCAAGTCTTCGTGGCCGAAGAGTGGAACAGAAAGGCTTATGTCGAAGCCCAAGCAGAGGCCCACTCTCGGTCCGAGGCAGAAAAAACTTTGGGCAACTTAAAAGAGGAGTTCACTCAAATCTCCGAGCAGCTCAAAGAGGTAACCTAGGAAAGGAATAGCCTCAATGCTGGCCTCCAAAACACTGAGAGCCAAGCCGAAGCCCAACGCAAGCTGTTAAATGAGACTCAAACTAATTTGGCCTCTGAGAAAGAGCTTGTGAAGGAACTTCACGTCGAACTCCAAAAGGCCAGGGAGATTGCCAAGCTGGCTCAGAGGAATGTTCAGTTAGCCAAGGAGGTGACCGAGGCCGAAAAGAAAGCAGCATATCAGTTGGGAGTGGATGTGATCGAGAAAGGTTTAATGGAGCAGTTCACCTCGGTCAGCCGAGATTATTGCGACATAACCTGGGTCAAAGCACTGGATGCTGCCGGGGTGCCTGCTGACTTGGAATTGAGGCTGCCTAGGAGCATATACTATGATCCTGACATCTAAGAGCTCCCAGAGTCTGATCCTCCTCCTCCAACACAACTTTCAGAGGTTTCGAAGCAATCCTTAGTCAGCCAAGTTCCTCCAACCACGCTTGAGGTCTCCAAGGAGTCTGGTCAGCCAGGTGATCAGAGCTGAGCCATCCAAGGGCAAAGGCAAGAACTTGGAAAAAGAGAAGACTTCTTCAAAGCCCAAGGACCAAGCCTCAAAAGCTGCTGTTACTTGGACAAGCCAGGCTGCCGATCCTATGGTCCCTTAAGCAAAGACTTAAATACTTAGGGTTTTTTCTTTTGTACCATTATTTTTCTTATCTGTTCTTGTTTGTGTTTTTTTTTTCTTTTTTTTTTTTTTTGTAAAGGATTGTAAACTATCCTATTTTGGTCAATGAAATGGTTTCTCTTTTACTTTTGGTGTATATCATATGACCTACTCTTGCTACAAATAACTGTACTTTGTAATTAGGGTAATGTAGGTAAACATAATCACCCTATCATGTTGGTAATATACATAACTAAAATTGGTTCCGGAAAGAACAGCCTGCATAAGAACTACTACTAAGTAATGAATGCAACAAGTGTTATAAAAGTTTCACAAATCTTTTCGCACATACACAAAGAAGGCTAGCATAGGTTAGAGTCGATTTTAAATACATTAGAGAATGTCAGGCAAGACTCATTCCAGAGTTAAACTTCACTGGTAATAACAACAATGAAATATTAACTAACTCCAAATCATCTGGTCCGAGGACTATAGGCATGATTGGACTTAAGCTTAAATACTGAAAGAACCATTAAGGAGTGTTAACTAACCCAAATCATCTGGTCCAAGGACTACAAGTATGATTGGATTTAATTTTAAACACTTAGAGAACTGTTAAGGAGTGTTAACTAACTCAAATCATCTGGTCTGAGGACTACAGGCATGATTGGATTTAAGTTTAAACACTTAGAGAACCGTTAAAGAGTGTTAACTAACCCAAATCATCTGGTCCGAGGACTACAGGCATAATTGGATTTAAGTTTAAACACTTAGAGAACTGTTAAGGAGTGTTAACTAACCCAAATCATCTGGTCCGAGGACTACAGGCATGATTGGATTTAAGTTTAAATACTTAGAGAATCGTTAAGGAGTGTTAACTAATTCAAATCATCTAGTCCGAGGACTACAGGCATGATTGGATTTAAGTTTAAACACTTAGAGAATCATTAAGGACGACAAATTATCATAGTGACTAAAGAAATGATTCGATTAATAATAGTACTTTTTGAGATTATTTACATTCCAAGGGCGCGGTATTACATGACTATCTAAGTCCTCTAGGAAATATGCCCCAATGCCAGCCCCTGAAGTGATACGATATGACCCCTCCCAATTTGGTCCTAGCTTCCCCCAGGTTGGATTTTTCGCAGTACCCACAACTTTCCTGAGTACCAAATCACCAAGTTCTAGGGGCCTTAACCTTACGTTGGCATCATAGCCTTGCCTGAGCTTTTGCTGGTAATGTGCCAATTAAACCATTGCATTTTCTCTCCTTTCTTCGATTAAATCCAAACTCCTTTCTAAAAGTTCATCATTGCTGGTCGAACTAAACGAACTGGTTTTCAGAGTTGGCAATCCAGTTTCCAGAGGGATGACAGCTTCAGCCCCATAAGTCATCGAAAAAGGGGTTTCTCCAGTAGATCTGCGAGGCGTAGTTCTATAAGCCCAAAGTACGTATGGCAACTCTTCCACCCACTTGCCCTTCGCATCGTCTAATCTCTTCTTCAATCCATTAACTATGACTTTGTTAACTGCTTCTGCTTGTCCATTCCCCTGGAGATAGGCAGGGGTAGAGTATCTATTCGTGATTCCTAATTTGCTACAATAACTCCAAAATGCCTTACTGTCGAACTGTAGGCCGTTGTCCGAAATGGGAGTATGAGAAACTCTGAAACGAGTAATAATATTCTTCCATACAAATCTCTGCACATCTACGTCTCGAATGTTGGCCAGAGGTTCAGCCTCAACCCATTTAGTGAAATAGTCTATGCCGACTAGAAGGTACTTCCTGTTTCCTGCAGCCTTTGGGAATGGACCCACTATATCTAAGCCCCATTGAGCAAACGGCCATGGACTAGATAGTGGGTTGAGGACTCCACCTGGTTGGTGTATGTTCGGCGCAAATCGTTGGCACTGATCGCACTTCTTAACATATTGATGGGCCTCTTTTTACATATTCAGCCACCAATAACCCTGAGTAATAGCTCGGTGAGCTAAAGACCTACCTCCGGTGTGACTACCGCAAATTCCTTCGTGCAACTCCTCTAACAGCAACTTAGCCGCTTCAGGGCAAATACATAACAGGTACGGTCCTGAATAGGATCGTTTGTATAATTTTTGGTCTTCAGACAGCCAGAATCTGGTAGCCTTCCTCCGAAATTTGTCGACTTCCCCCTTTTCTTTAGGTAGAGTGTCTTCTTTCAAAAACTTGATTATAAGGTCCATCTAGCAAAGCCCAGTTCTGATTTGATGAACTTGAACCGCATCTTTTCCTGCCTCAGTAGGCCCAAGCAAATCCTCGACGAGGATAACTCTCGGTAATATTTTGCGCCAAAGAGGTAGCGAGAGTGGCCAAAGAATCAACATGTGCGTTCCCACTTCTGGGAATATGTAGCAAGCTGAAAAATTTGAACTTCGACTGTAGACGTTTAACTCGGTTCAAGTATCCCTGCATCCTTTCATCCTTCGCTTCAAATTCCCCTTGTACTTGACCCACAACTAACCTTGAGTCCGAGAACAACTCCACTGTCTTTCCTCCCATCCTTTGCACCATAGACATTCCCATCAATAGGGCTTCGTACTCAACCTCATTATTTATTGCCAAGAAATCCAGCCTTAACGATTTTTCAATGATGATTCTCTCTGGAGATATCAATACTAGCCCTACTCTAGAACCTTTCTGGTTTGTAGCGCCGTCCACATACACTTCCGAGCGGGCAGGACCTTGTTGAGAAATCATGCCAACCAATTTTCCATCCATGTCCTTCTCTACCATTATTTCTTCTAAACTAGGTTCCGTGAACTCGGCCACTAAATCCGCAAGGATCTTCCCCTTGATTGAAGTGCGAGGCATGTACTTGATATCGAAAGCCCCCAAGATAATTCCCCACTTGGCTATTCTCCTTGTGTGGTCGGCACTTCGAAGTACGAATTTAAGCGAGAGTTGTGTAAGCACGACGACCGTATGTGCTTGGAAGTAATGGGGCAATTTTTGTGTTCCGAGTACTACTGCCAAAATAGCTTTCTCCAATGGCAAGTATCTGATCTCGGCCTCATGTGTAAACCGGTCTTTGTACACCTTGATCCACTCGTATTAGCACTAGACTTACAGCATAGGGAACCATTGCAATATACGCAAATAGGACCTCATCTGGTTCAGGGCTAGACATGATTGGTGGCCGAGCCAAGTAGTCTTTAAGTTGTTGAAAAGTCGAGGTGCATTCTTCAGTCCGTTCAAATCCTTTCCACTTGTTGATCAGTGAGAAGAAAGGTTTACACCTATCCGTGGACCTAGAGATGAATCGGTTCAAAGTAACTGTTATCCCTGTTAACTTCTGAACCTCTTTCGAATTCCGAGGAGGCTGTAAATTTTGAATAGCCTTTATCTGATCGAGGTTCACCTCAATTCCCCTGTGTGTCACCATGTAACCCAAAAATTTGCCTGGCCGTACACCAAATGAGCATTTGGAAGCGTTCAAGTGCAACTTATGTCTTCTCAGGATTTTAAAAGTGTTGTCAAGGTCCTTCACATGCTCGGAAATGACTTTGCTTTTTACCGTCATGTCATCTATATAGACCTCAATGCCTTTGCCTAACTGTGATTCAAACATCCTTGTCATCATTCACTGATAAGTGAAACCTGCATTTTTCAGACCGAATGACATCACTTTATAGTAGTAATTACCAGTGGGGGTAACGAAAGCGGTTTTCTCCTGGTCATCTGGAGCTAACGATATTTGATGGTAACCTTGGAAAGCATCCAAGAAACTCATCCGAGGATTGCCGACAGTAGCATCTACTAGCTGATCAATCTTCGGCATGGGGAACGGATCCTTAGGATAAGCCTTGTTTAAGTCCGTGAAGTCCATACAAACTCGCCACTTTCCGCTCTTCTTCTTTACCACCACAATATTTGCCAACCACTCGGGATAAAAAACTTCTTTAATAGCTCCAGCCTGTTTAAGTTTCGTTACTTCTTCTTTAACTGCATCTGCATGCTCTTTAGATGGCTGCCAAGGAGGCTGCTTCTTGGGGACAATTAGTGGGTTGACCCTCAAATGGTGGCAAATGAACTCTGGATCTACTCCTGGGGCTTCATAAGCACTCCAGGCGAATACATCAATATTTCTTTTAAGGAAATCAATCAGCTCTTCTTTTTTTGGTTGAGGCATCTGAGATCCGACTTGAAAGTACCTTTCAGGACTGTCCCCAATTAAAACTTTTACTAAATCCTCGCATCTAACGCCTTCATCAAGATCCTTGACGGGTGACACCTGACTTTTTAACTACTATAAGTCTGCCTCAGCCCTGACCGAGTACTCAGTTTCAGGCTTGTGTTAGATGGCAGCCACCAAGCATTGTCTAGCCGAGGATTGATCTCCACAGATTTCACAAACCCGCCCTTCGGATGGATATTTAACTTTTTAATGTAGAGTGGAGGAAACAGCCCTTAGCGTATGCAACCAAGGTCTGGCTACAATTGCCGTATAAGGGGAATAAACATCTACGACAATGAAGTCTACTTCCACTACTTCTGAGCCAGTCTGTACAGGTAGCCGTATCTGGCCTTTCGGGGTGACAATTCTTCCCTCGAAGCTAACCAAAGGAGAACAGTATGGTGTTAAGTCATCAAGCTTGAGGTTCAGCCCCTTGTAAAGGTTAGGGTACATTATCTCCACCACGCTACCCTGGTCCACCATTACCCTCTTCACATTATACCCTCTGATTCTAAGGATGACCACCAAAGCATCGTCATGAGGTTGAATAGTTTTAATTTTATCTTCGTCCAAAAAGCCTAAAACTGGCTGGACAACCAGTCTAGCGCTCCTCGGATCTCGACTAATGTCCCCTGCCGGTAACCGAGCTACTGACATGACCTTGGACGGCCAGGACCTTGTTCTTCCTAGCGCTGTAAAAATGATGTTAATAGTTTCTAATGGAGGTTTCGCAGAATCACTCCTCCCAGGCTCGGAACTCATTTGACCTCCTCGGCCACTGGAGTGATGCAAGAGATGCCTCAATCTGCCTTCGCAGACCAGTTGGTCCAAATGGTCCCACAAACTTCTGCAGTCGTCAATGGTATGCCCATGGTCTTGTGGTATTGATAATAAAGATTGTGATTGCGCCTCTCAGGATTTCCTACCATCTTACTCGGCCACCTAAAGAATGGTTCGTTCTTGATTTTCTCCAAAACTTGGTGGACTGGCTCCTTGAACACTATATTGACTGCTTGAGCATTTGTTGATCCTAACTGCCCTACGAAATCTCTCCGTGGCTTGTTGTTGTTATATCGGTCCGATCTGACCTGAAATCTTTCCTTTCCTGGGGGATTACCTTGTCCTTACTTTTCCCTTGTTGCTGATCTTCTTCAACCTTTTTATATTTTTCAATACGATCCATAAACTGATGCATGTTAGTAACGAGTTTACCAGATAAGGACGTCCTTAAACCATGGTTAGTAGGGAGGCTAAGCTTGATCGTATCTAGGGCCATTGCATCAAAGTTGCCTTTCATATCATTAAACATCTCCCAATACCTATCTGAGTATGCCTTCAGGGTCTCACCCTCACGCATGCTCAAGGATAGCAGAGAAGACAAGGGCCTGGCCACTTTTCGACAGGTGACAAATCGTGAACCAAAAGCTTGAGTGAGCTTTTGGTAGGAATTGATGAAATCTGCTTTCAGGCTATCGAATCACCTCATTGCAACCGATCTAAGACTAGAGGGGAAGACCTTACACATCAAAGATTCATCTTTGGAATAGACAGCCATCCTTTGATTAAAGTGACTCACATGCTCCATAGGGTCCGTTTTACCATTATAAATGGTAAAGGTTGGTTGGTTAAAACGCCGAGGAAGTCTCGCTCTTTCGATCCTATGCGTGAAGGATGACCTAGAGATTTAATTCAAAGCCTTGCTCATAGCATTTCCTACCCCTCCACGTGATGGGCTCCAAAGTTGCTTTTTGCGACGGTGATCCTCTTCGTATGAAAAGGATTCACTGATTGGTATTCGAGACCTCTGCTCATAAGTGACATCTTACTCGTCATCCCAATCCTCATCAGAATGGAAAGAAACACGTTTTCTTTTTGCATGGCGCAACTCCCTCCTTAATCTCTCAATTTCTATTTGCATGCTATTCTTCTCTGCATGAGACACGTGACTTCCTCCATGAGGTTGACTTTGCTCAAGGTGTGTAGTATGCACACTGCCTTCACGATCTTGTCTCTGCTTCAAATTGAGAAAAGGGCCGATGTGTTGGAACGCCCCAGACTCTGCTAGTTGTTACCCTGGTTCGGCCATTATCAACTGCTGTTACCTCCACTTATACTCAAGCTCTTCCCACAAACGGCGCCAATTGTAGGGTCAGGATTTGTGGCCCAAGTCCAAAAACAATAAAATTTGTAGAGCGTGGGTGATAGAGCTAGATTAACTATGGAGCTAACAATAATTGATTATGGCATGTAAGTATAAAACAGTATAAAAGTATCTGTAAAGACTAAGCGAGTTTGAATCCGAAGAGACTTCTGATAAATTGAATACAGGTTACAGTTCTTAGGGTTACAAATCGACCTCCCTCCCTTTTAGGAGTCCTTCTTCTTTATATAACATCCTCCTCCCTCATCTCCATTGTCCACTTGTTCTTTATCTAGATCCCTACTTGAGTACATGTCATGTCATGTATCTTCTCCAGCTTTTTGTGAGTGGTGGTAGATGAGGTTACCCTGTTCAGGGGTCTTCTCCACATAAATGCGGCTAGAAAAGTTGTTGCAGTGCATTTAATACGGTGGTAGCAGCTTTTCCTTTAGATATTTCCTTATTCTTATCGTCTTCAGATATACTCAGGGCTTATCTTGATCAGTAGGAATGCTCGAAAGATCATTCGGACCTTCTACACATTTGATTGATCAATACTATTCGCGTCCGAGGGATAGAATCTCTTTGAACGGATGGCGACCTCTTCGGATTGTACCCATCTTTCTTTTCCGGGTATCCTTCTTCCAGATGGACCTTGACCATACCACTTCCTTTTCTTCGGACGCACAGTAGTTCTCAAATGGGGCCTTAGGCCCACTAAGTTAGATTGGGTCTTTCCCCCCACAAATATAATAAGGAACATTACATGGTTTTGATCCTAGATACAATCTAAACAAAATAGCTAAATTGAAGCTATTAGTTATATTCTAAAAATTGTGAAAGTTACATTTGGATAAGTCTAACCATTGATCCAAGATTAGAGGCTAATAAGTTACGGAGTGAGAAAGTGTTAGGCACCCACCCCATCCATTGCAATTAGTCTCCTAAAATATGTGGCCAGCATCATGTCATGCAATCAAATCGTCCAAAAATGTCATTAAACAAATTTAGCATGTCATTCACAAAAAGTAAAATCTAGCATTGAGTTAAAGGTTTTGAAAACAAAGTTTTTGGGCATATGAACAGCATATTAACATTTGAACTTAAAATTCAAAAAACTATTATGCTTGATCCTAATTTAACGCATATCATCAAAAGATAAAAATCATTTTGAGTAATTTGACATCAAACAATCAAAATTTGAAAAAGTCTACTTGTGTGTATAGGGCTTGATGATTGGTTTTAGCCTTTAGGGTTGGATGGTTGATCCTAACACTAAGGTTTGTATTTTGGATGAATCAAGTAGAGTTTTGATATGGTTTTAAGGGTTTGGAAATTGAGGGTTTGATCATGTGCTAAATAAAAGAATTACTAGCCACCTAATGAGAAAGCTTTCTACAAATCTTTACTGAAAATTGTGTTCTCTAAGGTTTGTTTGGTTGTTTTTTTTTGGGGGGGGGGGGGGGGGGGTGTTGGTAGAAAATAAGTGTGGTGGAGTTTTCTCCTCAAGCCCACCATTTAAGAGGAAAATGTTTTCTTTCCAATTTATGGGAGAAAACTAGAAAGAAAATGGGTGTGGTGGAGTTTTCTTCTCTAGCCCACCATTTAAGAGGAAAATGTTTTCTTCTCAATTTGGGGAGAAAACTGGGGAGGGAATGAGTTTAATGTGAAATTATCCATCTACCCTCACCTTTATTCATTAAAGTGGGGAGGGAATGCTTCTTTTTTCTTTTCTTTTTATAGAAATTTTACTGTTGCTACTACCTCTTTCTTTCCTCTTTTTGTTGTTATTTTTCTCCTTTCTTCTTGTTTTGCCTTTTCCTAGGTATAGTGCACATGTAGGTTCATGGTGGGCTCTTTTTCTTACTTTCTTTTCTTTTTTTTTTTTTTTCATATCAAGCGCAACCTTTTTTTTTTTTTTTTTTTTGCTAGATGTTTTATTAGTTGTGTTAATTTGTAAGTTTGTAGTAATTAAAAAATAAAAAATAAATTTATAAACTATTAAAGGAAATATAAAAAGCCATCAAAACAATTAATTAAAAAAATTAATTTTATATATAGTTTATATATATATATATATATATATATATATGTATATAATCATGTTAACAGGTGTCCTTAGGGTAATTGTTAATAAACCATTTTAGAAAAATTTTGATACCACTTTTAAAAGAAATATAAAAAGTAGTCAAAACAATTTTTTCTTTTCTTTTCCCATTAAATGTTTATAAAAATACTTCTTAAACCAATGCACTTATAGCATTTATTAACATTTCTCCCATATATGGGTAATTCTACGGTACCCCAAAAAAAAAAAAGGAGGGTGCAGTACCCATTAGTAGATAACCTGCTATACTAGGTTACTTTTTTCTCACATTTGACAGTTTCATCCTCACATTTGATAGTTCCAATATCACATGTGACAGTTCTTTTCTCATATTTGGTGGTTCCCTTACTTTTTTCTCACATTTGATGGTTTCATCCTCACATTGTGCAGTTCTAATATCACATATGACAATTCTTTTCTCACATTATGCGGTGTCAACATCACATCTGACAGTTCTTTTGTTACATTGGGTGGTTCCCTTAATTTTTTCTCACATTTGACAGTTCCATCCTCACATTGTGCAGTTCCAACATCACATGTGACAGTTCTTTTCTCACATTTAGTGGTTCTCTTACTTTTTTCTCACATTTGATGGTTCCATCCTCATATTGTGTAGTTCCAACATCACATGTGACAGTTCTTTTCTCATATTGTGCAGTTTCGTTACTTTTTTTTCTCACATTTGACCATTCATTCCTCACATTGTGTGGTTCCAACATTACATGTGACAGTTCTTTTGTCACATTAGATGGTTCCCTTACTTTTTTCTCACATTTGATAGTTTCATCCTCACATTGTGCAGTTTCATCCTCATATGTGACGATTCTTTTCTCACATTTGGTGGTTCTTTTACTTTTTTCTCACATTTGATAGTTCCATCCTCACATTGTGCAATTCCAACATCACATGTGACAATTCTTTTCTCACATTTGGTGGTTGCCTTACTTTTTTCTCACATTTGATGATTTCATCCTCACATTGTGCAATTTCAACATCACATGTGATAGTTCTTTTCTCACATTGTGCAGTTCCCTTACTTTTTTTCTCACATTTAACGGTTTCATTCTCACATTATGTAGTTCCAACATCACATGTGACAGTTCTTTTCTCACATCGGGTGGTTTCCTTACTTTTTTCTCACATTTGACAATTTCATCCTCACATTGTGTAGTTCCAACATCACATGTAACAGTTCTTTTCTCACATTTGATGGTTTCCTTACTTTTTTTCTCACATTTGATAGTTCCATCCTCACATTGTATAGTTCTAACATCACATGTGACAGTTTTTTTCTCACATTGTGTAGTTCCCTTACTTTTTTTCTCACATTTGACCGTTCCATCCTTACATTGTACTGTTCCAACATTACATGTAACAGTTCTTTTGTCACATTGGGTGGTTCTCTTACTTTTTTCTCACATTTGACAGTTTCATCCTCACATTGTGCAGTTTCAATATCACATGTGACTGTTCTTTTCTCATATTTGGTGGTTCCCTTACTTTTTTCTCACATTTGATGGCTCCGTCCTCACATTGTGCAATTCCAATATCACATATGATAGTTCTTTTATTCTCACATTTGGTGGTTCCCTTACTTTTTTCTCACATTTGATGGTTCCATTATCACATTATGCAGTTCCAATATCACATGTGACAGTTCTTTTTCTCACATTGTGCAGTTCCCTTAATTTTTTTTCTCACATTTAACGGTTTCATCCTCTCATTGTGCAGTTCCAACATCACATGTGACAGTTCTTTTGTCACATTGGATGGTTCTCTTACTTTTTTTTTATACTTGATGGTTACATCCTCATATTGTGCAGTTTCAATGTCACATGTGATAGTTCTTTTCTCGCGTTTGGTGGTTACCTTACCTTTTCTCACATTTGACGGTTCCATCCTCACATTGTGCAATTCCAATATCACATGTGACAATTCTTTTCTCGCATTTGGTGATTCCCTTACTTTTTTTTTCACATTTGACGATTCCATCCTCACATTATTCGATTCCAACATCACATGTGACAGTTTTTTTCTAATATTTGGTGGTTCTCTAACTTTTTTTTTTTTCTCATATTTGGTGGTTCTCATACCCTTAGAACCTACAAAATGACATAAATGACCGTGAAACCTAAAAATGACCCTAAAGGCTGAAACCTAAAAAATGACTGAAAAACCCTTAAAACCTAAAAAATGATTATAATGCCCCCGAAACCTAAAAAAAAATTACCAAAATACCCCTAAAACTTAAAAAATGACCAAATTACCTTTAGAAACCTATAAAATGACTAAAAGACCCTTGAAATCTCACAAATGACCAAAATACCCCCTAAAACCTTTATTTGCAAGACCAAAATGACCAAAAAAAAAAAAATTATATAATCACTCTACTTGCTTCCCCCCCCCCCCCCCCCCCCCCAAAATTCTTGGTGGAACTTATAAATTTTCTTTTGTCATTAAGTTGTTGTATTTTGTTGTATACTTATTGAAATTTAAAATATGATAAGTTACACACACACACACACACACACACATTTATGGGAGGTTGTTTTAACTAATATATTTAGTATTTATGGGAGGTTGTTTTAACTAATATATTTAGTAGTTAGTACCACAACTTAGTGCCCTAGTGTTGACCTAAACCTTATTATTTTAAATTTTTTTAAGTATTATTTTGAAATTCCTACAAAAAACCTTAGGGTTGTGTTTAGATGGCAACATTTGAATTTGGATTTTAAATCAATGGATTTAAATGCCTTGATTTGAAATCCATTGATTTTAATATTCCTTGTTTGAGTATTTTTATACAATGAAGGATTTGAAATTCATTATTTGAAATTCCATTCTTGGAATACCTAAATTTGGATTTGGATTTGGATTTAAGATCATAAAATATTTTTTCCAATTATTTTTTTTCTTAAACCTTCTACATTTTAATTTTAGTAACATTTTTAATAAATACAAGAGGTAATGAAAAAGCCATTGACAATCCAATTCACAAAATGATAATTAAAAATTTGTCATCATAACCAACTAATAATTTGCTATTAGTAACAACTTGGGCTTGCCAAATATGAATTTATCATATAACTAATTGAATTGAGAAATCCCTATTTGAAATTCTATCAGAAATTTTCTCAAGCACTTGCCATGCCTTCTTTTTAAACCCCAGACAGAGTTATCCTTGCAAAGAGCAAGCCAACTCATTAAAACAACCAAGGCAATCATTAAACCCTAGAAGCTTATTTCTTAAAGCTCAAACTGCTTAACACTATTGTTGGAATTTGGATGATTTGGCTGCTTCTTTAGAAGGAGAAGGAAAAGGCTTGCTACAAACAGAAAATTGGAAGAACTCGACAAATTTTGATGTTCAACAACAACGTATTCTTTGTTTTTGACTAGAAGTTGATTTGACTGATACTGAACTTGAAAAAAGGTGCATGAAGTAAGAGCAGCTGTCACGACCCAAACCCAATACTTGGATTTGGGACCATGACCAGCATGTTAATATCAAGCTTGAACTTGATATTAACAAGAACCAACTAAACTTTTAAACAAAAGCTTTCCTCTTTCTTTTCATTGTTGTTTCTTTACTTTAATATATAATTTTTCACTTGATATTCAGAGCATCTACATTGTAGTCCAAGGGATAACTTAACTCACCAATTATTCAATTTCAGAATTTCACACAATACATCTCTTAATATATTAAAGTACATAACTTTCATTAGATCCTAAAATATACAATACTACAAAGCTAAGCATCAAACTTCCAAAACCAGGGGCTATACTTTTATTGCTAAAACCAGTTCCTCCCAAAACTCGACTAAGGCTCCCTCTGCTCTAGAATAAAACCTGTTGACTGAAAAAGTGGAAGGGTTGAGCTAAATAACTAAATAAGGGCAAAGTTACATGAGAATTTAATAAGAATGCATGTAAATCAAAACATTTCATTTTATGGATATTCAGATAGGAGAACATCTTTTAATTTCATGCATATTATTTTATATACTTTAGATTTTGTAAGCATCACAAACATATCTTTGTCTAAAACATGATTGTATGCAATATCTCTATTCAAAACCTTTTAGTGCATAATAATATTTTTAAAATAACCTCATGACTTACCAAATGCTCGTATCACTTATCCCTTAGGAATCAAAACCCTAAGGTTGAAGGAGCTCATACTTGGGCACTGGTAATACTTATACCAAATATCAAAGCTTATTACTATTAATTCTACCTTAGCATAAACTTATACATACATCTCAAAAACCTAGCTCTCAAAATCAAGGAAATCCTAATCCTATCTCAAAGATGTTCCCCAAACACAAGATACATATATCAAAAAACATGATTCACGTTCATATTCAATCATATAACGAAGGAAACACATTCAATTCAATTGCAAGGGTTTAATAATTCATTAGGTTTTTACATCTTGTCTAACAAATGCAAAGTAAATGATTTTTTCCAAAATGACATTTTCTAAATAACCAAATGGCAGAGTATTAACAAGCCATTCTTTGATTTTCTTACTTGCATTAACATTCTTAATTAAGTAACCAAAATACCCCTGGGCAGCCATAGGGCAGCATAGAACTCAGTCATTGCAATTACAATTTCATGTAGTCATTTAGGGTTAAACTTTAAACTTTAAACAATGACTCAGCTTCAATCAGCACATGAAAATTAATATTCACACTCTTCAAAGCTGAATCTTATAAGTTCAAGGAATTATGTATAAAAATAAGTAAATCCTCATTAACTTCAAGGAACTATGTATAAAAATAAGTAAATCAGATTTCCAAAGATTGAATAAGTACATAATCCTCATTAATTAACAATATAGTTTGTTGGGATATTACAGCAGCCCACACACAAACCATAAACAACATAGCAGCATAAAAAATAAAACTTACCTCTCCTGCCATAGAGGACAAATATAACTAGCCCCCTTTTCTTTTTTCTTCTTTAAAAAAAAAAAAACAATAGTATAACTAGTTTATTTGCAAGAACAAAAACACAAAGTAAAACTTAACTTTGGTCTTCCAATAAGCAAGTTTCATAGTGACATAGGATATACCAAATTATGCACTAAAGGTGGCCCTATAGCAAATTTATTTTAGAACCTACTATCATCAAAATGAACCCAAAAATTGGTTGAACAATATGAAACTTTAGTGCATGTTAGCTCTCTACCTTTATAAATACTAGTGTTGTCTAATGAAAATTGCATACAAAAAAATGAGGAAAAAAAAAATAGAATGAGAGGATGATGAAAAACACATCAACTAAACTAGGACAATTAATCAAGAAACACAAGTAATTAATCGTTAAGAGATCAAAAAAGTTGGACTTACCAGCCAAATATGTGTGTAACCCAATCGACCTTGTTTCCATAAGAAATTCAATACTTTCAAAACATAATCAGTCTCAACCTCTTCTTTTACATTGTAACTTGAATCTTCTAACATGGCATCAAAACATTTTTTAATTTTCAACAAAAAGAAACCTTAAAGAATGAATTGTTGCTCCATATGACATAAGAAGATGCATAGCAAAGACATGAAGTAAAGAATATTTCAGTTTGATGGCTATAACTATGGTTACCTCTCTGCTTTGAGAAAAAATCTTTTAACTTATATGGACAACAAGTCCAAGCCAAAAAAACCTATTTGGATCAAATAAGATCCAAAATATTAAACTAGGTTCTTAATAAACAATCATTACCCAAAGAAATTCATTTCATTGACCAACATAAAAGCACGTTGCACCAAATATAGCCTGAAGCATAATTTTACATTGAAGCATGACTTCTCCAAACAGAACCATATATATTCCCTTGAAGGGAACAGCCATGGCCTTGCAATATAGATATTCCCATTTAGAAGTCAAACCCAATTTAAGATGAAATTTACTCTTCTAAAAAATAAGGACTAAAACTATAGTTGTACTTGGAAAAAACAAACTGAGGCTCTAACATACTGTATACAGCCAAATCAGCTACAATAATGGTGACTAGATTTAAGGCGATGTGAAGAGAGGGGGGGAGAAGCATTATACTGAAAAGATAACAATACTAACAAATATGTACTCCTAATAGACCATTAGAAAACCATCCTATTAGCCATAATTATATTTCCTCTGTAATGGAGAGGTAATTAATGTTATTGCCAAGCACAAAATTGAGCTTGCAAAGTTTAATTGCTACATGATCAACATATTTGACTCCAGTCCTAAAAAATCCAAATATAATGAACATGACTAGCCATCTGAAAATACAAACAAGAAGAGAGCAAATCGGTTCAAACCTATAAAGTGTAGATAATACATGAACTCTAAATGTCTACCATCTTCGATTTCTGTGTTGCTTCCGAAAAAACAAACAAAGAATTTGGGGAAACAAAACAAAGATGGCAATTAAGAGATTTCGCATATTTTATGGAATTAGGGATTTGATCCTAACCTTCCAGTTCCACTATATCAAAGTGATTTTGATCTTTTTGAGAAACCTTCACCGGTGAGTAAAGCCACGAGATAGAGATGGAGATCACCCAAGTGAGAAGAGAAGCGGTTTGAGAGAGGAGAACGCGAGAGAGTCGAGGGCTCAGATGAAAAAGTATGTGACCGTATTTTGTTTTTTGTTTTTTTTTTTTTTTTTTGGCTTTTATACTATACCCGCTTGAACGGTAGCAGGTTTTTCATTAAAATAAAAATAACGGTTAGGATTAGAGTAAGTAAAATCTATGGTTCTGATTTTAGCAGGTACCGTACCCACCAAAAAAATATATGGGTACCGTAGAATGACCCCCCATATATGTATATATATATATATATATTAGAGGGATTAGTCCCAACTAACTAAACAGAATCATGCGTGTGCGGCCTTAAACGTAAGAATGCATATTAACTGTTAAAAGATCTTTTGTCATCATGAGTTTGCCATTTTTAGCCATGAAATGGATTTTTATTTATCTATTTTTTTTTTTCATTTTTTATTCCCATGATGTTAGAGTAACTAGTGGTTTTTCTTCTTTATTCACGAAGTTGTTTGATCTCCTGTAAAGGGTCAAATAATCAAACAGTGACCATGACAAAAACGGTGGGTGTAACTGACTGAGAAAATATTAAATTTGCTTGTGAATGAAGAATCTTTATTTAGAACAACTAAATGATTGGAACGAACAAACCAGATTCTGACTTTTCTAGTTAAACAAACAAGCCGGTGTTGAGGATAATTGGATTCTGAATAAATTTGGATGGTAGATCAACGGTAGTTAGCATTGTTGGTAACGAGCGAGTTTGATATATTACAAGTTAGCTTCAAATCTCTGACTATCTTATTTGATTAATGCAGGCAAAATATATATTTTGGTGCTCAAGATTCCAGCAGCCTGGGCCAATTGTGATATTTGGTTTGTGCTTTATTTGGTATGTGTTATTGTGTTTCATTTTGGTCCCCAAAAATGCTCTCTCTGATAAATGTTTTTTACAGGTTATATTTTTTTGTTTGGCAAAAAATTCAGGTCCGTATCTGGAAAGCATTTTCTGTAATCAACAAAAAATAAGCCTAATGGTGTAAAAATCATTTAAAAAAAAAAAAAAAAGACTGCAATGTTTTATGAAATGTTATATATTTAACAAAGGAAAAAACAAATTTCTTAATGGAAATCTCTCTCTCTCTCCCCCCACAGACTTCTTGTTGACTGTCGTTGATTAACTTTTAAGTTTTTGCCGCATGACCTTTTTTTCCCTAAATCAATCACTATTCAACTCTTTTTTTTTTTTTTTTGTGTAAATTCCAAATTAGGGGTTGATTTTCCATTTACGCTTTGTTTCTGTAAATTAAAGCTTTTCTTCATATCATTATTTGAAATTACAAGAAATTTTTTATGTGAGCTAGACGAAATAAAATGATTTCTTGACTCAATTTTAGGGTCACAACCAAAGAGAATGTGACAGTTTTTCAAAAATTATTTTTTTAAGAGAAATGCTACGCCCATAATATTTTTACAATAAATCTTAAGCGTCAAATTATTACTGATGGGCAAGAAAATAATTTTAGTGGTGGATTCAAGTTAAAAACCCGCAACAACTTGCTATTTAGGATTTATTATGAAAGTGTTATGAAAATATTGTGAATGTATCACTTTTTTTTTTAAACAAATATCTATTTTCTAGAAAATATTTTTCCTTTTTATAGAAAGTAGAAAATGTTTTTCATTGAAATATACAAAACGCCAATTAAAACTATACATGTTAATTGGCGCATATTGCAAATTAACATGTTAAAACTAGAAAATATCCAACTTAGCTGTATGCATGTAAATGAATTTGCAATATGCACCTTACTATCAAAAAAATTTATACAAATTAAAACTATAAATTACTATAAATTAGTATAAATTTGGATAGTAAGGTACACATTGCAAATTAACCAACACAAAAATGACTATTTTGCCCTCAAATCCACCTATTCTTAATTTTTCCTTTGTTGGGTTCTTTCTTTCTTAGGCATGTGGGCTTGGTTGACTCAACAAATAGAAAGACAAAAATAAGTAGGGTAATTTTTGGCATTGGATCTTGTGGGCTTTGTCTATAAGTAATTTTATAAGCCCCTAGTTGTGTAAAAAATTCCATAAACAAAAGGCTACTTATGTTGGAACAAATGCTCTAAAATTTTGTCAAGGCTATTATCAAGGAGTGTCCGGATATTAGATTGAATTTTGGGATACCAGATATATATTTCCACATATTGTTTTCCAAATGCCAGTAACCATACATACCCCTTGTATTTAATTTCTTTGATATTGCTATCAGATTACAACAGGGTGACCCTCTCTCTATCCTCATTGTTCTAGTTATAAATGTTCTCGGCTAAATGATCTTGCCTTTCATGTTTGAGCTATGAGATTAATGTTAAGTTTTACATCGTTCTACAACGCACTTTTGCAATGTCGCCGCTAGAAATACATCAATATTCTAAACATAGTTTACTCTAAGTAAATTAATAATATTAACACAATTTATTCTAATTCAAAACCATTACAAGTATATAAAAATTTTAAAATATGATCTCATTAAAAAATAATTCCCAAATGTTTCAAGAAATTGTAAAATAAGTTTCATTGTGTAAATCATTTTTTTTTTTTAATTCAATACTTACAATGAAGGAAGGAAGATTTAAATCAGTTACAAAACTCTTAGCTATTTAATTCAAAATTAGTTTAATTATTTTACAAGTTTCTTTTGATAAATAAGAAGTAAAAACTAGTTGTCAAAAAGGCTATGCGTAATGGGTTTTTTCTTCCATCCCACCCCCCCCCCCCTCCCCTCCCCAACTTCCCCAAGTTTTTTTTTTTAAAAATTTTTATTTATCTCCTCCTATTGGTTTTCTTAATTCAAAACACAAGAGGAATCTGAAACTAGACAGAAGAAAGATTGGAACTTGTAGACGATTCTGGAAAAGTCAATGTCTTTTCAAAATATATGTTTGTGGTTTTTTTTTTTAACCGACTAGGGTGAGTTTGGTTTTCTAGAAGAAAAAAACCCTTTACGCGTATTTCCCACACAAAACATTCACCCTAATATTGGTATGTATATAGAAAGTAACTTGGAGTCTGGTTTATGCAAATTTCATAGGAACTTAAAGCAAACTTAGCTGTAGAATCAACCGCAACATTATAATTCCTCTGAACCCAACTAAAGAAGCATCTAGAAAAGGACTGTTGTCAATCATGCTATTAATGAACCAGTCAACAGAAAGAGTCTTCCATGATAGGGAGTCAAAACAAATTTTAGCGTCTCCTTAAAAAATTACCTAACTCTAAAGCTCTCTTTTAGTTAGCTGGACAGCCTAGAAAATGGCTGTTGCTTTAGCTTGGGGGGGGAGGGGGAGGGAGCAAATATTGTGCATTTTGGTTCATATCTTAACACCTCTCCACTATGGTTATAGCGACTATTGCTAGAGCCTTGGAATTTGATAAATCAACGTCTTGACCTAGTCTAGTGGAGGGGGGACCTAAACCACTTGTGGTGGAGTTGGGGGTTGGGATGCAACAGGAGCTACTAACATTGAAAACTTCAAGTGTTTGTTATGAACTTAGTGAATGGGGCTATGAATGTCAGTTGGACCACCATGATGAAGGACATGATTATGCAAATGCCAAATTTCATTCAATGTAAAATATTTAGGGAGACCAACCACTTATCACCTTTGGGACACACAGATTTGGTTGGTTCCAATACTAACTTGACAATGTCTTCATTGGATGCAATATGAGCTTCATCAGCTCTAAATCCCCAACAAGTGGAGTGTCAAAATGGCTCTAACAATGGTGCATTTTAAAAAGATCTGGCAGGTGATTTCTACCTCTTCATCTCAAAGAACACAATTGGGGTGTGTGACTTCTAATCTTCTTAACATATTTTCACTTATCCTCCATAAAAACATCTTGATCCTTTTTGGGGCATTTAGCTTCCATAGCTTCTTCCATGGTGTCTGAGAGGATGGGGTACTAGCATATTGCAAGATTGTACGATAAATTGGTTTGAAAGAGAAAACCCCTTTGAATCTAGCACCAAAAAAACTTTTTCTTTCTTTCTTTGGGACTAAATGGTAGAGGGATTGAAAGTATGGCCTATGCAAACTCTGGGTCAAATAATTCTCAGATAAGAGAAACTTTCCAAACATGTAGATCACCATTTATGAGTTGTGATAACTGTAAGAAGAAGCTAAGTGAAACACTACACTCTTGGCTTAGGTATGAAGCATTTGAGCCAAGGAATCTACAGGTCTTTCCAGAAGTTGATTGAAACTTCATCACCAATGAGATAGTAAGTTCTTTTTAAAAGAATGAGCTTGGTTTTTTCAATTTCTCTTGGGGGGGAGGTGAGGTAGACTTAGGTGGGTTTCTGTATAGCCAATCTTGCCCAACTTTGTATTTGGCACTAAGAATTTCCATGCACAAACTATCTCTCTTAGACATGACCATCTAGGCTAGCTTTGCTAATTGAACATTTGTTGAAATCCTTTGCTTTTCTAAATCCCCATGGCATGTATTCATATCATCTCCATTTGTAACTTGTATTATTTGTTTTTTCTTTCAACAAAATTTGGGCTTGAATTTCCCTCCTTTTGTTGTGGGGAGGGGGGGGGGGGGACATAGGACCTTTTTTGTGGCAAAAATGCAAAACACAACCTCTAAATTTGACCAAAATTCATTTCAGGCTTTTAACTTCACTTTCGTCCAATCGAGTCCTCTAACTTTTAACTTTATTCAATTAAGAACTTCCATCACTTTTCATCCAAATTACTCTATTAACTTAGATTATTTTTTCTTTAATTAAAAATTCCAAAAAACGCAAAAAATTTATTTTAAAAAAACTAAAAATTTCCAAATTTATCATTTTCAAATGTGAAGAAATAAAATTGTTCATATTGCATACTAATAAACCCATCTCAAAAAACAAAATCAACAATGAAAATTCAACCAAAATTGTCTATAACTTTCTCACAACCGTAGCATCTAATCCATAAAAATCCAAAGTTAAAAACTCCAAAAATCAACCCAAACATAAACCCACAATTTGTGAGAAGGATGACCATTTGTTCCATTTCAGTCATCTTTTCTTCCATGGTAGAGGTGTTAATCATCATCACTAGCATGACCTCTAGATATGATGAAGAAAATGATGAAACAAGATAAGTCAAAGGTACTTCGCTCCTTAAGTTTCTCATCAAGAGTGAAGAGTTGATAGAAAAGGTCTTTGTTGTGGATGATTCATTATTGATCTCCAAATCTTTCAAGACAAATGAATCCTTAGCGATAGCTTTCCTATTTGCAAGAAAGTCCAGAGAGATGATAGTATGAAGCTTGCTTTCTTTGGTTGGTTGGGGTTGAAGTTGATCAAGAGCTTTAAATCGACTGCGAGTGATTGGGTCGACATACATCGGCAATGGAAGCATCAACCATTGATTTTCGGACATTCTTGCTAGAGGCCATCGAAGCTAGTAGCAAAATGATGTCAAATTTCTTTCTTTTGAAGGAGAAAGAGATAAGAGGCAGAGATGTCCCACCGAGCATGCCAGAATTTGTAGAAGACTAAATTTCTAGTAACAATACATGATGCTTTGTAATTAGCTGTACTTTGTGGACTTGGTAGCATGATGTGTCAACTTGTGATAAGTCGGGAATTTTCCTTCTCTACAAACACCCTCGTTAACTCAAAGACAATTTGGTCTAAGTATGCAAGCACCACCTTTCTCTACTTCACGCAAATTAGTTATCTTGGTACTTTTTTTCTATAAGTCAAAAGTAGGGCCATCAACTCAATCAGTCAAAACAGCTTAAGAAGATCCTATTATTGATCATCAGAAATCATGTGCATAAGGTACTGGTGTTTCCTAATCGGAGCAAGGTTCAGGGGAGTCGGTGCTGAAGAAGGATCCAATAAAGGTGCATTTAAGGCAAATCAATGATTTTTTGGTAACGCTTGATTCCTTGCATGTATCACGGGATAAGTTATTCTCCAAGACAGCTGGCCAACGGAAAGAAAGTGAAAGGCAAACTCAAAATTTAGAAGGTGCATCCATGAATTCAGGAAACCCTACATATCAGGTTAATGTCATTAATAAGCCACAAGGAAAAACTAATCCAACTACACTTAATTCCATTCCACACTTAACTTCTAGCCCGAATTCCCCAATTACGATCTTTGTTCAATGTGATCTCTGATCTTTTTATAGTAGCTAGTTTTTCATCTTGACCCTCCATATGGAGGGTGGTTGAATCCCCCCAAATGCTTGTCCCATCCCACCTTTAAGGGGAGTGTTAAGTGAGCTACAGGTTGTCTTGACATTGTTTAAGTGTCATACAGCCATTAATTCGACTGACCTAGCTGGTGCAGTGCGTTCAATGCGAAGGTGATGGATGCTTCCTTAACACGTTTCCCACTCCCTTTCTTTTTACACTTCTAAACCAGGGGTGATACTCCTCCCCTTTACCTCGGGGTGGTTACCTTTGGTACAAGGTTCCTTTCTTCCTCCTCGAGTTGTTTAGTGGTCCTCGTTCAAACCCTTTCTTCATGTAATGCCAACTTTCCTACTATTGTATCTACTTGTTAGGCCCATACACTCCTTAGGTGTGGCCCAACAGTTGGGCTGTCCTTAAATCCTCATTGGGTCCATATGCTCCTTGGGCACAACCCAATAGGGCTGCTGTCCTTGGACCCCCAAACAACGCTTTAACTAATAATATAGTTCTTGTAAAAAAGGAAAAAAAAAAAAAAAAAGAGTAATAATATAGTAAAAAGTGGGCCTAAAAGTCATGTTTGCGCCAATTGTCTATATATATATATATATATATATATATTTTTTTTTTTTCACTTAATTTATTCTATCCTAATACACCCCTTATTCTTCTTTCTTCTAATATTAAAAAATAGTTTACTAGTGAGATTGATAAATTTTAAAAAAAAAAAAATTGTATAAAAGAAAACATATTTTAAAAATAAAATTCAAATTTTAACCAAGTTTCATCGGGATTAAATGATAGAAATACAAGTAAAAGTGACTAAATTTTTCTATATTAAAATAAATTTTTTTTTTAAAATGATGAATGATTAGATTAAAATTAAAATTTTATTTTAAAATTTAGTTTGGAGTAAAATTTTAAAATATTTAAAACTTAGCCAATAGAGATTTACTCAAACTGAACTATACTTTTTTGGGGGGGTGGGGGTAGGGGGAGAAACTAAACTATAGTTAGAATATAATTTTTAAATTCTTAGAAAAAGAGAAAGAAAAAAAAAAAAAAAAAGTAATTTTTAGATTTTCTATATAAAAGGAAAAGAAAAAAGAATTGATGGTATAACGGTGCACGCAAGGCACATGGGAGAAAGTTTTGTGCCCTTTATAAATTATTTTATAGTTAGGACCGAAGACAATCTCTATTCATCTTTATTCACTTTACTCTTTACTTCTGAATGTAATTGTATAGATCTATAGATTCAAGAAATCCATATCTGCTTCTGTTCGATCTCCTTTGTTTTCAAGAATCTTGTCTAACTTGTATTTTCGATCTCCTTTGTTTTCATGAATCCTATCTAACTTGTATTTTCACCAAAATCAATCACAAAGTTGATTTCTTTGTGAAGAGGGATAAAACTAGAGGTGACGGATCCACTTAGATGGACTTGACAGTGTTAGACAAATGGGTTAATAGTGAACGGATTCTATGTGAACGGACATAGGGTGGACGGATCAAAGGGCCACGTGGCACTCAACTAGTCATTAAGTGGTCTCTAAGAAACCCTAAATGGAAATGACTTGCGTCTCATGATTAACCCTAGTCCATGTCTACTTTCCAAGCCTTAAGACAGTTCAGCTTGTCCTCCATCTCATTGGCCCTCGCCCTTATACAGTCCACCACCGTCTCGTCGTTTAGGCACCATCCCATTAGCCCTTTCATCATCACCATTGCCTGAAAACAAAGGTGGTTAGTGATGGAGGTAAATGGACAGGAAAGCTGGTGTGTGGACAAACATGACTTACCTGAGCAACATAAAAAAAGCCTCATCTCCCCTATGGCCTTCGTAGCATGGTTACTTAAGTCCTCGTAGTCGTCGAACGTTATGATGGACCAAAGTTTCTCCAAAGCATATTTAGAATCTTCACGAAGGAGGATAGGTGGCTTCTCTTAGGTAGTAGACGGACTCTTCATAAAACCCTTTCCCACTCCATGCTTTGCAGGGGTAACTATTTTTGTGCCCTCAGCCTCTAGTCCCACGACGGGCTCTAAAATGGTTTTGGGTTTCTTAGGGAGGCGACCTTGCTTCTCTGGCAGCTTTCTTTTTGAGGATGGGTTCGATGAACCCATCTTCTTCTGGAGTAGTCCTTCCACCTCTTTCTTTTTGGCTGCCTGTTGTTTGATGATGGCCCTTCTCTTAGCAGTATCCATTTTTACACAAAGGAAGACGAATGGTTAGAGTGAAATAATAAAAACCAAGAAACCTAAAGATAGGGTGATGGACTTACATTGACGAACTTGAGCGTCGTATCGACAGGCAGCCATTGTTGGTTTTAGCCTGTCACAGTACCAATGGAGGGTGTCTAACGTGACCAACTTTGCCCATATCCTCTCCTCTAAGTTAGTTTTGCTAAAAATCCTTTCCAGAAAGCTCCAATCCTCTAAAGAAACTTGTGGACGATCCCGAACTGTAAAAAAAGATGGTTAGTAATATAATAACCAAAAACTATATATTGAATATGGATGGATTCATACCAGACGAGGGCAATATGCCCCATGTTTTGTAGACGAGCATGTAATCTGTGTCACCAAGATGACACATTCATTCGTCACCTTCCATGAAAAAATACTGACTCTTCTAGTTCCTGTTGGAGTTTGAGGTCTCACACACAACCCTCAACAATGGGCTCCTAGGCACAAAGCTATATATGCCTTTTAACTGAGCAATCTCATCTAGATGGTAACAGTGAAAGAATTCTTTCATTGTTAGCCTCCGTGCCCCATCAAACATAACCCCGTATGAAACCTCCACGCCAAGGAAGACCCTCCAGGCATTTGAGAAGATCTAGGTGACGACCAAACCTAGATATTGAAGGAATTGATAGTGAAGTTAACTGAGGGGGAATCTGAGCCATGCCTTTAGCATCTACTCATAGACCCCGACGCTCTCGACACCCTCGAAATAACAACTTTTTGTCATGTAGGGTAGACGAAGGGGTACGTTAGCGGGTATTTGGTACTTCTCCCTAAGGGTTTTGAAGTGAGATTCTTTAAATGTAGGGGTAAAGTCTTTGACTGTCCATATGGGTAACATGATGAACTCCTTGAGTCCATCAAGACCTATGACGGATCGAATTAGGGGCTCATCATCATTTACAATGTCATCATCCTCTAGCCTCTCCGTCTCCAAACCCTCATCTCTTGAGGAAGGAGAACTAGCTGATGGACTCCTATCTTCACTCGGATTGTCAAGGTCTTTGTGATCTAATGAGTACATTTCATCGTAGCCCGCCTTGTCGTGGACAAACGACTGGTTACTTAATGCACTAGACATGACCTATACATGACGGTAAATCCTAAGACTTTGACGGGTCTATAATGGATGACGGTAGTATAAAGTCTAGAAAAATAAAAAGCGCATAAAAGTCTTCAAATAGAGGGAAAAGAGTGTTACCAAATTGAAGTTGGACAGTAAAAAAGCGTTAATGACGAATGCAACAGCTGAATGGTATAATTGTCTGACAAAGATGATAGGTGCGCTCTAATCGTAGATTTCAATAGAAAGTAAAGAAATGAGAGGAGAGTTTGGTTTATACAGAGGGAACGGCACAGAAGACAAAGGGACATTTCGATCCGAGTGAGCAACCATTCAGTAAACGCCATGAGTCCTTCGTTATTAATGATCTTAGGCCAGCCTATCAAGGCTAAGGGTGTTCCTCAAGAGGCTGGATTGAACCGTCACCCCACGGTCCTTCCACTCAGAGATCACAGACCCATGGGGTGAGGGGGCAACTGAAGAGGGATAAAATTGGAGGTGACGGATCCACTTAGATGGACTTGACATTGTTAGACAAATGGTTAATAGTGAACGGATCCTATGTGAATAAACATAGGGTGGATAGATCAAAGGGCCACGTGGCACTCAACTGGTCATTATGTGATCTCCAAGAAACCCTAAATTGAAACAACTTACGTCTCATGATTAACCCTAGTCCATAGAGTTCAAATGTGAATAGAATTCTAACACGAAAAAGATTTTAGAATATACACACATTAATGAAGATCTTCCCTATAGGGAAAAGATTTGTTATGCAAGCATGAGAGTTTGGCTCTACACTGTTATAAAAACCCAAAAGCCCTCAGAAAACGCATAATTGACCCCAACTCTGACACTCTAGAGTTAGGTGCTCTCTATTAGGTGTTCTCTTTTTGTTGTGCAGGTATTGTTTCGAGTTTCCAAAGGCTGCGTGGCTCATTGATGATTTTTCAGCATCATCACTTGGAATGGCAGAAGTTGCAGTCGCTGGAGCAATAACTCGGGTTGATGAGTTGTCAATGTGGCTCGTCAAAAGTTGGTTTAACTTCAAGCGTATTGAGATTGAAATTGAAGAGCTAAGAAAAGGGTTGAATACTATAAAAGTTTACCTGAAGGAGAAGGACACAGAACCCAGGGTTTGGAGCTTCGATCGTATTCGTATGTGCGGGATTTAGCCCTTGAAATTCAGGATGAAATTGAAGATCTCATGTATGAAGCAACTAAACGCCCCTGTCATCTTCCTCTGGGCAGCAAATTTGTTTATGCGAGCATGTTTCGTCCATCAAAGCGATTTTCCTCCCGAATGAAAGCTATCAAGTGCAAAATTAGAACCATCGATGCACTTTGCATTTGTCTCTCCCACGTTCGTACGGTAAGATCAAGTTCCGATTTATTTTTGGGGGATGAACATCTTGTGGGCATTGAGAAGCATATAAAACCTCTTCTTAGTCTTGTTTGCCTTGAAGAATCAAGTGATAAGGTAATTTCAGTAATCGGAGATGCTGGCTCGGGTAAAACAACTCTTATTAGCGAAGTTTACCATACGTTGAATTCAAATTTTGATTGCAAAGCCTGGGTTTCCCTCTCCCGCTCTTCTGATGACTTGTTAGATAAACTTTGTGAGGCACTGGAATTACCTCACAAAATAGAGAAGTTGCGCTCTTATTTACAACGTAAAAAGTACCTCCTTGTTTTAGATGATATTTGGAATGAGAATGAGTGGAATTGGATTAAAAATGTACTTCCTTCTAATAATACTGGCAGTAGAACAATCATCACCACACGTATACGCAGTTTAGGTTCTTATTGTGCTAGTTCCAGTCATTATATCTATGATCTCAACCTTCATCCATTAACATGCGAAGAGGCTTGGGAGCTCTTTTGTGATATGGCCTTCCAGGATGGTAAATGCCCGGATTTTTTGGTTGATTGGTCTGTGAAAATTGTGAAAAGATGTGAAGGATTGCCGCATGCAATTGTTACTGTTGGGAAATTCTTGTCAAATAAGCAACAAAGTATGATGGAGTTTAAGAAGGTCCATGATTCCCTTCAATATGAACCAGAAAATCCTTTTAGTCACTCTTTCTACAGAATTTTATGGCCAAGTTATTATCATCTGCTGCCCAATCTCAAGTTTTGTTTCTTGTACTTTGGCGTTTTTCCTGAGGATTACTCTATCAAATGTCGAAGACTAATTCACCTGTGGATAGCTGAGGGATTCATTGAACGAAAACGAGTTAAAACTCTAGAGCAAGTGGCGTATGAGTACTTAGATGAGCTAATTCAAATGAGCCTGGTTCAAGTGAGCAGATGGGATTTAGATGGACGAGTACGGAGTTGTCGAGTTTCTAATCTTGTAAGAGGGTTCATTCTTTCCGAGACTATGAAGGACAACTTCCTTACTGTTGTGAGGAGACAACACACCAGTTTGGGGGGTGAGAAGATCCAGCGCTTGTCTCTCCACAATTGCTCCCCCTCTATATTACAAAGCAAGGACCTCTCTTATCTTTTTACATTTTCTCTGTTTGGGGGAGACAATCGTATTGAATCATTGCCCAGAAGGTTTTTCAGAAAGTTCAGGTTGTTGACAGTTTTAGATTTGGAAAATGCAGCCTTGCATCATTTTCCTGAAGAAGTTGTCAAACTAAACTTCCTAATGTACCTAAGTCTGAGGAATACAAAGATAGAGTCAGTTCCAAAATCTATTAAGAAGCTTCAAAACTTAGTCATTTTGGACCTTAAAAAAACTCTTGTCACCATTTTCCCAATGGAGATCATTAAACTTCGTAAGTTGCTCTTTTTGTTAGTTGGTGGCCAAGACACATATCAGGCTGCTGTAGGGGCACAAGTGCCTTCAGGAATTGGGTGTTTGACAATGTTAGAGAAACTATCACTTATCAAGGCAAACGACAAGAACCAGAGCATTGTAAAAGAGTTAGGGAACTTGATTCGAATGAGGGAACTTGGGATCACAGAACTCAAGGTTGAAGATGGAAAAAATTTGTGTGCATCCATTGAGAAGATGGAGCATCTTTGCTCTTTGTATGTGAACTCAGCAAGCAAGGAGGAGTATCTTGATTTGAATTATGTGACGAATTCTCCTCAACTAATTAATAGTCTAATTCTTGGAGGGAGGTTGGAGGAAATTCCAGTATGGATTTGCAAACTCAACAGTTTGTCTAAAATAGAGCTCAAATGGTCAAAATTGCAAAACAGCCCACTCGAGGCCCTTCAGGCTTTGCCTTCTCTAAAGGAGCTTCATCTGTGTGATGCTTACACTGGTACGGTGATGGAATTCGGTGCTGAATGCTTTTCGGAATTGAAGATGTTAGAAATTGAACAATGCAATAGGTTAAACAAGGTTGTGATACAAGAACGGGCATTGCCTAAACTTCAAAAGATGACAATAAAAAAATGTGATAGCTTGGTCATGGTGCCCGTAACTAAGAATTTGCTCAGCCAGCTGGAGGAAGTGCTTGTTCCACAAGACCTTATTAGTATAATAAAAGGATGAGAAGCGTTGTCGTTGAAGCACCTCTTTGGTATGGTTTCAATGAACAAAAATATTATTGTTATATTTCCATGTAGCATGCTGCCATGTTTGCACATTCATTTTCTTGGATTGTTAAATCTCACATTTCTGTCAAATGAATTAGTAGTAGATATTTGGTTGCACTACTCGCACTACCAATAGTAAGTAGCTTGAAGGTTACGGTCCATTATTTCTAATATTCTGAATACTAAGGCAAGTACTGCATTGCATTAATATATTGAGGTTTGGCAGTGGGAAGCACATTCCATGCAACCATCTAGATTAAGATTTTCAAACATTCATGAAACTGCTCTATTCATTCTCACACACCCCCCCCCCCCCCCCCCCCAAAAAAAAAAAAAAAAAACAAAACTGCTCCATAGTTACAAAACAGGCATGATTTGTCATCTATCTTGAATCTTGAGTTTTATCAGCTCGACTAGGAAGCAAATTCCATGCAATCATTTAGATTAGCATTTTCAAACAAATCTTACTGCTTCATAATTTCAATATTGGATAGAAGTTCTGAATTTTAGGATGATGTTGGTTGAATCTGTCAACCAATTTAGATGTGAAATTCCCCGATTTGTGCAGGGTCCAAATTACCTTACCTGCTTGCTGATCTTGTGACATGTGGATTTTGAGGATATATGAAGCTAAATTCTTTTAAAAATCAGCCTAAATAAGTTCTTTAGTGATTAAGTCCAAGACCCAGTTGATGATGATCTGGACAGGATTGGGGGATACTTTGCTTGTAGTTTGTGATTAGGAAGGATTGGCATCCATGGGTCTTCCCACACCTTACAGCCAATCCTGTCATCAATTTTAAAGCAAGCTTCTTAGTAGTAGGCCTTTATGTCCCAGAATTGCTTTCCACTAGCCTGAGCTCTTAGAGGGTACTTTAGTTGCCCTGGAGGATGTGCCTCTCAAGTATTTTCATATGAGCATTTTCACCCATGGTTTGTCTTCCCCAATCAGCAAATTCCATGCTCACCTCTGCCACTAGTGCTTTGTTTGTATCTTCCATTTGGCAAAACCCCAAGCCCCCCACTGCTTTAGATTTACGCAAAGAATCCCAAGATTAAAGGAATAAATTCTTTTTGTCCTGTCTTCCCCAGCCAAAACTCTTAATGCAACCCATTCATTTTAGAGCAAACAAATATTTGAAAAAGTGAGAGAAGACATGATATAATCATATAACTTAGTGAGGCTATTGCCATTGGTCTTGTTAGACAATCCTTGCTATTCGGGATAGCACTTGTTCCTAAGATCCATGGATTTGACTCTGAATCTTTTCCACAACTTCATTGAGCGAGTGGCTGCCTGACTTGTTTTAACTTGAGTGAAGGCTGAGGCATTATGAGTGGAAAGGTGCTTTTCTTGGGTTAAGATAGGACCAATTCTCTGTTGCTTTTGAGGAATTGATATTTTTGCTAAAATAACATTTGATTTCTTGGGATTAACAGAATGACTCAACCAAAATTGAAATTTCTCTATGCATTATTTGATAGCTATAGCTTGGTTTCTTTCCACCTAAGGAAAGATTAGAAGATTGTCAGGAAAGGGTGTTTAATTATCATTTTAATTGATAGAAAGAGAGAGACAATGAAGGCTAGAGGCAGCGAGCCAATGACTAGTCTTGATTCTCAATCACGTATTTACTTCATCCATAACTCTGTGTTCTCTATCTGGATAACCTTTGGGAGCCAATAATGTTGGGGAGGATTTTAATGGGATTTAAATGTAGTAAAATTGGCAGACAGATCCATGTATTGAACAGTGGAATTTAACAATTTGATTTTAGAAAAACATCTTTTTCAGAATGTTACTCCCAAATTCTCTATGGTTTATAATATTAACTGTTTACATTAGGACTAAAGCTGGTGTAAATCAACATTTTTACTGAATTTCAGAAAAAAAAAAAAAAAAAAAAATAGTGTAGAAAGCCAACCCAAAGAACTCAATCTCTGTGAAATCTCATAAGCTTTTGTTGCTGTTTAGGGTCTCACAGGTTTCCCTTATTAGGACTGGCTCATTGCAGATAGTCTTATAACACTGACTTGGACTCTTTAGGAGTTGAATATTGACATCGAATTATGGTTATAGTTAGTCAACATATAGAAGCTTAAATCCGGAAAAAAATGGGATTTTTAGATTTCATTAGGTATTTTAAATTTAGGGTACAAGTGGGCTTATATGCAGTGAGAATCACTTTAGAATGCTTGACCTTTGGACTCTTTCACAGTTGGTGAGAATTGCCTTGTTAGTATAGTGCATATGAGGTTTAGAAAATAGATAAATTTGTAGAACAATACGTTTGGACTTGATGAACAATATAATCAAAGTTTTAAGTTATGTTAAATACGTAGAGTGGGAAATTAGTGTTAAGAAGAGTATGAAATTGGCTTTGGTTTTATGCGTATGTGATTAAACTTCTCAACAATATTGTCAAAGCTTGATACATTGCTTCAGCGACATTTGGAGTTTCTAAAAGGTTTGTTTGGGAAAGAAATAGAACCTTTATACATGTTATTTGTGTTTATTTAGTATATTTTTGGAAAGTGCTTAATCTTTATTAGTAAATGAGGTGCTCAGATGTATGTAAAATTAAACTTGAGATATGAAATAGTATATTTTTATATTTCTTTGTTCAATTGTTGTTATATTTTTAAGTCTCTTGACATGTATATTTAGTTTACAATTAAAAACTATAAACCTTAAATATTTGATTTTCAACCTTTAAAAGTTTTAGCAAAAAAAATAACCTTTAAAAGTTCTTTTTTTTAATAAAAAAAAATACTCCAAAGAAAAAGAAAAGGAAATAATTAGAATGTCAAATGAAAGAACGAGATATACACGTATACCCGATAAAATCAAATAAAATCAAAATGCACGTGGTGACATTTTTAGGGTCTAATTAATTATGATTAATTATGGATATACTAGATTACATTTTTTTTCTTCTTCATTATTTTAGTGACATAATATATAATCAAAATTAATTTTTCAAAAATTATAACACATATAAGTATTATAAAATAACTAATAATGAATGGGCACATTGTGAGGGACATCCACTAATTTCCTCAATTAGTCCCATTATTTTTTTTAGAAGACAAACCACATCTATTTGTAAGCTAGACGAATAGTTGAATTTTTTATTTTCTATTTTAGACTACCGTAGTGTCATATGCCTTCAACAAATCCAATCCTCTTTTGTTTGGAACAATAGCCTTTTTTTTTTAAAGAACAATATCAGGAGCTCTGTCATATTCATTTCCAAATAACACAAAAACGGCAAAATTACCCCCTCTTCCATCAAAAATTTAAAACCACTTCAAACCCAACCCCGATCCTCTATGTCCTACAACCACCTTAGTAATCTCCTCGCTTCATCATTCTCTCTCTTCTTGTTTTAGATTATTCTAATATGATGTAGTATAAAATAGAGAATGAGATGTAAAGTGGATTGTTAAAGTATAAATGTTGAAAACTCAATTAGTGTGAAAATACTTATGCTTGTTTAGACCCCAAATTTTAAATTACGGCTAAATTGTTTTTCTTTAATTTATCTAAGTGCGGAACAAGAGTAAATGAAGCGCAATAAACCAATAACACTACTCTAAGCTATATGCAAACCACAATGAGCAATAAGCGTAAAACCTAAAGAGTAGGGAAGAGAGATGCAAATAAATTATAACACCGAGATGTGTTATCGAAGAGGAAATTAAATTACTCGGCAAAAAATCTCTCCACGATCCTCCAAGTCAAAATCGATCAACTAGTGAATAAGTTGGAGTACACAAATATCAAAAAGACTATCCAAGCCTAATCTACCCAATGTAATTAAGCCCTCCAAGCTCCTGCTGCCAACGGTCTTCTCAAAGTCTTGTCTTCACTAGCTTTCCGGATCCCGCAATTCTGCTTGATTGCATCCTTTACTCAATGGCTTCTTCCAATACTTCCCAAAGGCACCAAAACTTCTCTCAACACTCAAAATGGGTGAGGCAAGTGTTTAGGCTAAAAACCTCTCAAGGATGTATAGATGGAAAGGTAGGAGTAGAGGAAAACCAAGAGAATTTGTGTAGATGATTGTGGGTATAACAATCTCTAGCTCATTGTGGGTATGACAATCTCTAACTCTCAAGTGTTTTGCTAAGGTTTCTCTCTTAAAAGGACTCCTTACAATTTCTTGAGTAATGAGAATATATATAGTGTGTGTAAAGAATTTAGAAAAGCACTTTTCATTTTTTCCAAACAGAGAGTTTCGCAGATACCTCACGAGATGGCATCTCTCAAAAGTACTCGCGAAATGACAGGCTAGCATGACTCTTTAGTTTCTAATCATGTGCTTCACACGTGGCCTTTACAAAGGTTAGTTGGAAATCACAACTTTACAAATGTAAATAAAATACTAACTTTTTGGTGATGCAAATGCAAAATGCTTCTTCTTCACCTTTTTTTTCTTGGGATAGTAATGTAGCTACAATCTTGCCAAGTAAGTAATTATAGAATTGTATGATATATGGATGTATGTATTTATGCACATTCTTATTTGAAAAGAACATTTGTAGGCTGTCTTATAAATTGCATTAAAAACATCCACTTCATTTGAATCTCATGACTAATTTCTTTGACATAAACATCAACCAAGCACTCCTTTTCTTTTTTCTTTTCTTTTGAAAAACTAAGCCTTAGAACATCCAACATTTTCATAATACTGTTTGGTATGTTACAAACAACATCATTTTTTTTTTTAGATCCCAAAGAGTTACAAATTCACCAATTGCTAATGTCTAAGTGAATTCAAAACATAGATGGTATGGTTGTATTATTTACCTCTTTTACATATAAATTGGAACTTTATTGAACTCATATGATTTTTTTTTTGAGAATGTATTGAACTCATATGATGGTATACACAAAATGAAGTTGAGATTTATAAAAGCATATGTAAGTATATGGGAAGGAGCTTAGTTTTAGATAATGAGAAAAATGCAAAAGTGCAAAAGTGTTACGGGAAGCGTTGAACACTAAGGGTACGTTTGGTACACTGAATGGGGATTACGATAGGAATTGTAATATTTATTACTAGGAATAAAATGTGTTGTAATGTAATAACTAAACATATTCATTAGTTTGGTTATAAGTTATAACATTAGAACGAAACTTAACATTTATTTTAGGAAATTTCTTACTCATATAATTATATCTTCTTAAAAATTGTTATTTTTAAGTTTAAGAGAGATATGTGTTATTTTTTATGATTTTTTATTTTTATAATTGTTAGATGTATATGGAAAGTTTTTTATTTGGAAATATATTAAGTTTTAAAATTATTGCATATACTATGGAATAGCTAATACAAACTTTTAAAGATGAATAGTTATTCCTCATTTTGAAGAATAGTTATTCATAAGGAATGATTATTCTTTATAATAAAAATATAACCAAACTAAAAAATAACTAAATCATAGGACTAACCATTACATTACATCGTCTATTACAGTTTACCAAACATATCCTAAGTACTTATGTTTATTCGCATATACAATGAAGTAAGTTTGAGAAAATCATATTCTAGTAAATTTGTATCAATTTCAAAAGTGGACTCACTATATAATAATAATAATAATATAATTGTATATGATATAAAAATGATATACTATATTATTCGTTAATGTTCATAAAATAAGTTTTTTCCTATTAAGAGATAAAGGTAAATTGAAAATTGAAAATTAAAAATTAAAAAATAAAAAATAAAATTTTAAATCCATAAATTTGGAAACATTTAATTTTTAGCTTTAACTATTTATGGTAATGACTTTAAAGCGTCATATGTTTTATTAAAAGAAAAGAAAAGGCTATGAGCACACGCGCATGGTGCGTGTGGATAGGCTAGTAAACACTGTTATTATTTTTCCTTCCAAAACATTTTCAGATTTATGCCCCATTTTTGGGATTTAGATTGTTTGTGCTTTAATAGAATTCTTTTTTTTTTTTTTTTTGAAAATATATCATCTTCCTATAAATATCCTATACTGCCATGGACAGCCACCGCAAGCTACCATTAAGATGGCCTTCACACACACACACACACACACACACACACACACACACACACACACACACACACACACACACACACACACACACACACACACACACACACACACACACACACACACACACACACACACACTCTCTCTCTCTCTCTCTCTCTCTCTCTCTCTCTCTCTCTCTTGTAGCCCACTACTTCTCCCCATCTCACAAGGTCCCTCTCTAGGCATTGATTTGAGTTGTGACACACACACACACACACTCTCTCTCTCTCTCTCTCTCTCTCTCGTAGCCCACTACTTCTCCCCATCTCACAAGGTCCCTCTCTAGGCATTGATTTGAGTTGTGAGTGGAAAATGAGTTGAAGAAAGAACAAGATTGAGTTAGATTTTCAATTTAAGAGGATGAATTGGGGAGAAAACGTAAAAGAGGGAGGGGGGAAGAACCAAATCAGTTGGAGTTAGGTTTGAAAAGGGGTCAATTACTAGTGGCGAGGACAACCAAAGGAGTGCATAATGGAGGCCCACAGCCGTGGATCCTATTTGGGTGTAAGAAGGGTAGAACTTAAAAGACAAAATTAATTCCAAACTTTCCGCAAGAGAGAGAGAGAGAGAGAGAGAGAGAGAGAGAGAGAGATTTTTCAATTTAGGTTTTAGAGAAAAGAAAATCGATTTTGTTAAATTTTTAATTTAAAAAGTTTTAAAAATACCAAAACTAAGACATTTAAGTATAACGATGAAAACCATGAATTAAATAATTTTGAAATTTAAAAAACTCTATTGAACAAAAGTAAAATTAGAAGCTCGAAAAGAATTGCATTGAAATATTTAGAAAATATGGGGTCGTTTGGTATAGTTTTTTGAGTAATAATTTTTTTTTTAAACAATATTACACGTATTTTCACACACTTTTTCATTTACACATATTTTCAAAAAATACAAATAACATTACTAAACAATATTACCAAACAAACCCATATTTTACAATTTTTTTTTCTTTGGGAAAGATGGGACCCTTAGGTGGCCTCACTACTCCAAACAATGATAGTTTTTTGACAAGTGAGCCTGCCTGTTACCTCTCATTTGCAAGAGCTCAACTCATTTTATCCATTAACGGTCGGCACTCCCATATAGCTCCCGCTACTGCCAGCTAACCAAGTATTACTTCTTCTTCTCCTAGTAGCGCAAAATTACGTTTCTTTTCTTGAAATTAGATTTGGGTAATGCTTTGCTTCGCTTGTTTGATAGAAACTTTGGGCTTGCCTAAAATGAGTGTTTAGCTTCTGGGCCATGCTTGTGCTTTTCTTCATATATAGAACCATTCTTTGTGAAGCAATTAACTTTTTAAATATATTCTTCCACTTCGTTTAACTTGGTTTGTGTGTGTGTGTGTGTGTGTATTATGTGAAGAATACACAGCAGGAATGGCTAGTCTTCCCCATGGAAATATGAATTGCAGCATTTTATGCAAAAGAGAAGCGGTTTCCTTCGTGGGTTTGCCTGCTCTTCCATTTTTGCGGCCAAGGGCGAGAGCTTTTGAAGGTTTGGTGAGAGGTCAGTCGGTGATTTCTTTGCTTTACTTGAATTTTTGTATTATTAAGAAGCTGGGATTACTCACTCGGATTCTTTGATTTTGAAAGTGAACAATTTCATGTACTGGGTTGTGATAGTTTTTGTTGAGGTTAATGATTTGTTTTCCTTTGTAAGGAAGTGTTTTTGGAATATTTGTGACTAGAGGATTATCTGTTGTGTATTAGCTAGCTTGTGTCTTTTTCTTTGGTTAATTAGAGTTGCTTTTACCTGGAAGATGGAAACATAAGCTGAAAGGTTAAAATAATTAAATGAAGATCAGGCCTAATTTAAGAATTTTGAAAAAATTATATATATATATATATATATATTAAAACGCGTATGTTGCTCCTTTTAATCACTCATATGGCCAAGATTTACCAAGTAAATATTCAATGCGGAACTAGTGAAGTTATAATTGAGGCTTCTTTTAATCAATTATAACGCCAAGATCTTCCTAGTTAACATCCAATGTGGGGAAACAGGCCCACACAAGACACAATCCTCTAATCCAATCTAATTCATTTGGGGTATCACACATATTGTTTGTCATCTTCTTTATTTATCATAAGTGTACATGATTGGAATCATTTCTCTAATCCATAAACATTGCAACATATTTACTAAAATGGAGATTTTTTTTCTACATTTAGACATATCTTGGATAATATTGTTTGGAGAGAGAGGAATGCATGCACTTTTAAGTTTTAAGGGATGTGAGTTACTGGCTTTAAGGTTGAAGCTGTCGTTCTTGAGGTCTCTTTATGATTGGATGGCAGATGCAACTTCATTTTCTTTTTTCAATTTGTTGGAATTTCTTTAATTATGAAATTTAGGCACTAGATTGCTTTTGGGTGTTTCTCTTGCATGCATTCCGTGTGCTAGAAATGTGCCCCTTATTGCACTTTGAAAAAAATAATTATTACTTACAGAAAAGAAATGACTCACATCTATCCTTTTGTTGAAGTTGTGCGTATATCTCATGCAAGTTATTAGCCTTATGTTTCTGCGAGTTATTTCAGAAGAGGAACCTTTTTTGATTGAATGTGGTTGATGAAGAAAACACATTTCCTTTTTTGAAAGTGAAGAATCACAATATTATGGTTTTTTTATTTTTCACAGAACATAAAATACAGAGCCATATAACAGGTGTCTCCAATGATATTTGGATCTCTTATTCATTAGTATGGCGCTGCATAAAACTCAGATTGGCCGGGTTTCTAGAATTAAAATTGAGGCATTTTTGTGTACTAGTTGAAAATTTTAGCACGAAATTAAGCCTGTCCAGTGATCTTTCTCACTACATAAATTTCTTTCTGACTTCCAATAAGATTAAGGCTTGTATCAGCTTATCTCTATATTTGATGTTCTGCTGAATTACTAATTATTTTCTAGGATGTGTTTGGAACATATAATCAGACATCCACCATGACAAAGAAAAATACACAAATAGAAATCACTACTAGTGCATGCATGTTCGTCCATATACATACATACATACATATATATATATATATATATTCTCAAAGTTTCAGTCTTTACTTATCGTGCCCAAATGAACCATCCCCTTCTTTTGGTGAATACTATGTCCCCATTCATGCCATTAAACAAATGGTTTGTTGAATGGTTAATCCAGGAAATTTCCTTGGGTGCCTGAAATGTTCTCTTTTTGGGGAGGCTCTCATATAATTTATTAAACTTTGCTTAGAAATAAGTCTTTGCCCCTTGGGGAAAGAGAGAGAGAGAGGGGGGGGGGGGGAGGGTGTTGAAGAGGGGTGGGTGTGGTGAAGAAGAGGCCCAGATTCACTGGTGCTCTTATTGTCCTTTACTGTTTTGAGATTAGTGCTGACTGTTTTCTCACAGAGTTTACAAGTTCTGCAACCTTAGATACATTAGAAATTCATTTTGATGGTCATCCTATGCTCACGAATTATGATATCTTGCCAATAAATGGGTATAACAGGAGGGAAAAAAGAGTAATGAATTAGCCTATAGTTCATAGAGTCAGGCTCAGGCAGTATTCCTTTTCTATCTATAAATTGTCCAGGTATCTCATACTGTTTCTTTCCTTTAATTGTAACTGATCCCTTCTCCAATTACCTGAATGTATTGTTTTGATTCTTGAGACTAGAGGTCATTGTCTAAAAGGTTTGACTTTCTAATTCCATTTCATGTGCCAAAGAATATTTTTAGTTTTTTGACAAAGTTTAACTACAAAACTAGTTATTGCCTAAAGTTATAACCTTACTCAATAAAAGAAACATTACTACATATTTTGAAAATTTAACCGTTGAATTGCATGTTCTTTATGCGCTTAATACACATGTCAAATTTTGTATCAATCGGATATTATTTACTCTATGATCTAAAAATTTATATTTTATGCATAATTTTAAACTACAAAAACTTGCAATTTAAATATTTTATTAATGACATAGCTATTGATCTTTAATTTTGTAGAAATTTTGCAAGTATGGAGCATATAAGAAGATACAATCCAATGGTAGATTTGTCAAAATTCACCTCCAATAAAAAGATATTAAGTTTTTTAGTCTAGCTGTTTGTAAATGACAAGAAAAAATGCAATAATTTTTTAAAATTTTTAAGGCTTAAAAATGCTCAATAATTGATTTCCCATTTGTGTGGTTTATACTATTGCCTTCTAGTCCCTTCCTCAACCCTCATCTTTGTACAAGTTATAACAACACTATTGAGACTTTTAGTTGAAGTTCCTCCTTCAGCCCATTTATGATCTTACTTGGGAAGAACTTTAGGAGCATGTTGCATTGTGCAAGCAACAAAATCATTATAGATAGTTTAAATGGCTTGTAATGGCAATTTTCTGAGGTGCAGATACTGTCTGTTGATTAAATTGGAATTATGCAACCCTTACCGTGGGATTGGTTCAGGTTTTGTAGATAAGAAGTAATATGGATGAGGTTTGTGAAAATTATGTTTTACAAAAACATTTATTTTTCTTAATTGAGTGCATAAAAGTGACAGTAAATTTGGATATTTAGTATAAAATTATGACAAATCCAAAAAAATAAAAACAGATTAAACAATGTTTTGACTTGTGGCTTCCAAATGTTCCTGCTAGACCTCTGCTGGCTCTACCAGAGGTTTAAAAGTAACATTTTTCTAGTGTATCTACTACTTTTTCTAATACTAGGTTGTGTGTAAAAGAGAGCTTAATGTTGTATACAAAAAGCCTTCTTGATGTTAATTATTAAGGATTTGTAAATAAGATTTCATTGGTTATAAAGACCATGTCAAGTATCTGATAATGCTACATCTCTTATTGAATTTTTAAGGAAGATTTAATCAAAGCTTATATAGAAAGGAAACTTCTCTTTTTCTTGGAAAAGGATCCAACCACATGTTGTCAAAGAAATTGATCTTTTCCATCTCTAGAAGTAGCACTGCTTCAAACTCCAGTGGTAATGGCAATGACTCCACTGATCAGGCCAAGGTATGTATGAGCAACCACTAGTGATGAGCTTCTCATTGTATCATTTTTCAATACAATGCATGAAGTTATCTGCTAGCCCGTGTTTTAAGCATGAACTGAACTTCTTTGAGATATATTTAATGGTATTATATTCTTTATATGTGTGATGCTTCTTCTGTAAACTTTACTCATTTAATTCCATAATTGTTGGGCATATGTCATGCCATTTGTTAAACCCAAAATATTACTCACAAGAATAACAGAAAAAGATTATAGGGAAGAATTTCTGCTCACCGAAGGAGAGATAGGAAATAGATGTTGCACTTCAAAACTAGTTCAGCATCAACTGTGATCATTTGTCAGCTTTCTTCTTCTTTACTTAACAAATTAATTTAAAAGAATTTGATCGATGGGTGGTCTCTTTAGTTTGCTGATAGAGACTGCCTAGTAGTACATCTCCTTTGCTCTGCCCATGGCTTTGTCTAATGCTATAGAGTTTCTTTGGGTTCCTTAAGTGATAACAAAGCATAACTTAGAGCAGTAGACTTTAACACAGACACAAACAGGAGAGATGGAGAGCTATAGGTTTGGGAAAAGGAAGATTATTACTTGTCCTCATCTGGTTTGTATAAGAGTGTTGCTATTCCAAATGAATAGGTGCTTAAAGTGAAAATTAAAGTAATGAATTTTGCGTTCCAATTTTTTTTTTAATTTGGATGTTGTTACCTGACTCGCTGCAGTCCAAGTAAAAAAATAAATAAAGAGAAAAAGGAATCAAGATATTATGCTTCATAATTTTTTCTTATTCCTACAGCAGAAACCTTTTGGTTACACAAGGAAGGATGTTTTACTGATAGGAGTTGGAGTTACTGTCATTGGCGTTGGCTTGAAAGCTGGATTGGAGGTACCTGGCTTCCATTTTGTAGTCATTTTAACTTTTTGTTACCCTTGAATCCTTAATGTCTGTTTCTTTCTTTTTTTTCTTGTTTTTATAGGTTGTTTCTGTTTATTTTTCACACTTGCTTATGGGAAATGGAATAGAATATTGTTAGATATTTTAACAGCGCCAGACAAAACTCTTACTGAAAAAATTAATTAATTTATTAAAAAAAAAAAAAAAAAAAGGGGTCTCTAATTGGTGCCAGCAAAATCATTTCAGCATTTATATTAAGGAATGTAAAAGAGGTATCACCTTCTTTTCATGATTATGCCTGCCCAGGATTTTTTTATTTTTTATTTTTGTATATTGAATTGGATGGTTTCAGTTATATATATTATGCATGAAGGTTTTTTATTGGTAGTCCAGCCTTGTAATTGTTCTATTTATGTTGTCATGTGCAGTTTGTAGGTGTTGATCCTCTACAAGCTGGAAATGTAGTTCAGCTGGTACTGGTTTTGGGTCTAACGGTTGGTTGGATCTCAACATATATATTTAGAGTTTCAAACAAAGAAATGACATATGCTCAACAATTACGAGACTATGAAAACAAAGTCATGGAGGTATAATTGAAAAGAATCCCATCATGTCTGTCTTTACATCGGAGCATAAGTGCATTATTTATGACTATGCTGATCCTCTCCAATATTATGGGAAAACTTTTTGCCCATTAATTTTGGAACTTACACTCAAGTGGATAGATATAGCAGCTCCATTTAGCTCCTGATACCTTCAAAAGTAACTTTATAACTATTGAACTAACTGATCCATCGCTGAGCCTGTCAGCATAATTCATTTCTGTTCTCACTTTTCTTCTTCTTCGTCTTTTTTTTTTTTCCTTTCTTATTGGTGACTCTTGATTTTTTTTTTCCCCACTGACCTAAATGGATCCTTGCACAATGAATCCTTTGTAAACATGCTATTTTGAGTTATTTGCCAATTTATTTTCCTAATACTGGGTTGGGGCCTAATGCTAATCTGCAGAAGCGGCTAGAGGGCCTGACAGAAGCAGAGCTAGAAGCATTGCTTGAACAAGTTGAGGAAGAGAAGAGACGCCTAGCTAGTGGTGACCAGGTTAATTAAGTACCTTGTCATCAATAGCCTTAAAAACATTACAACACCAATTGATATACAACTCTCTATTATGTATATACAGTAGGTTAGTTCACAGAAAATTTTTGTGAAGTTGGCCTTATTTGTACTTGCGCAAAGGCAGCAAGATGATAATGCAAAAATCATGTTTACTATTGCAAATCATGGGCGGCGCTAAAGCCAGCCCAGTGGGTTCATTTGAACCTCCTTGGCCCAAAAAAAAAAAAAAATACATTACATATAATTTTTTTTTACCCCTAAATAAAAAATTTGAACACTCTAAACCTAAATTTTGTTTGAACCCAGCTGAAATAAGCTTAAATATAATCATTTTAGTGCTATTTTTACAATATTTTTACAATAAAGGTTAAGTGGTATGTTGTAATTGGTTTTTATCTAGACTCATAACTAACATCACTTTTTTATATACCTTTAACAACTTGCCACCTAGATTATATTATAAAAGTGTTGCATCAGTAGCATTACTGTTAAAATTTCTTCTTCGTTAAAAAAAATAAATAAATAAACTTTCTCTCCGGACTATTCCTAGCTCCGACACTATTGACCCCCCTGGAAAAAAAAGTCTGGAGCAAATGTATGTGATTTTCCAAATGCAGGAAACCCAAACCATTAAAGTAGTTAAATGTAGTTTACCAAGGTTTGAAAGGGCCATTAGAGAAGATTATGGATGAAACTTATGTTCATAGAATCAAAAAAAGATTTCATCTTCCATGCATCACTATAGCAATTTGAAGCATAAGTATCTGTCTTCGAATCCTTGCACCGGTATACTACTAAACCAGGCTTTTTTTTTTTTTTTTTTTAATAAAACCTTATATTTGTAAATAATACATATAATACTTTTAACACTCAATATGTTGCAACTTCAAAGAAAAAAACTGTGAAGAATCTCTTGTTTAGTAGAAGTTATTCTTAATAAAGTTTAGTTAATTGGTAAATTCTAGGAATAAATTTGATGAGCGTATGTATTTCTAAAGGTACATGTATAGCTTTCTTAAGTAAAATTTGTAATAGACCAATAAGTCTCTACAACATCGTTTACAAGATCATCTCTAAGCTCCTGATGGCTAAACTCAAACCACTTCTCGACAAGATCATCTCTTTGGCCCAATTAGCTTTCATACCCAATAGATGGATTGCAGAGAATTAGGTCAATGTTTAGGAGATCCTTCACAGCTTCAAAACCTGGAAAATCAAGCCAGACCTCATGGCAATCAAATTAGACCTCCAAAATGCATATGATAGAGTAAGCTGGAGGTTCATTCAATCTGTTCTTCTTCATCTGGGATTTAACCAGACATTCACAAGCTAGATCATATCCTGCATCTCCTCATTCTCATTCGAAGTTCTTGTCAATGGAGGTAAAACTGAGAGCTTCAAACTTGGAAGGGACCTTAGACAAGGGGACCCACTCTCATCATATCTATTCATTTTAGGGCAAGAAATTCTCCTTGGAATGCTTGACTCAGAACTCAGGAACAAAAATCTTTATGGCATTAAGACCAGTAAGAGTGGACCAACTATCACCCACGTGATCTATGCTGATGTCATAGTGTTGTTCTCTAAAGCTTCTAGAAAAGATGTTGGAACTATATCAAGGATCCTTGAAAAATACAGCTTACGATTTGGTCAATTAGTGAATAGGAACAAGTCAGGAATCTACTTCTCCAAGCATACACAAAGTCCCACACAAAAAACCAGCAAAGGCATCCTTCAAGTCAAGGCCCTAAAAAAGGATGTTGTTTATCTAGGAGTCCCATTCCTATTGTCAAGAGCTCCCTTAAAGGACTTTATTTACCTTCAGCACAAACTTGAAGCTAGACTCATAGAGTGGAGAAGTAAATGTCTTTCATGGGCTAGAGGAAGAACTCTCTTCAACACCGTCGTCCAAACCATCCCCATTTACACCATGTCAACCTTCAACATTCCAAAAAAAGTTTGCGACAAAGTGGACTCCCTCACTAGAAGATTTTGGTGGAAGCCAAAAAACCAAAATGGAAATTTCCTCGCACTGAAAGTTTGGGACAAGCTCTGCCACCCAAGGAACATGAGTGAACTTGGCTTTAAGAAAGTTAAAGATATCAACACTACTCTCCTCGCCAAACTAGCCTAGATGATCACCTCCAAAAGAGATAGTCTCTACATGAACATTCTAAGAGCTAAATACAAAATCAGTAAGAATTAGCTCCAGTTGGATCCCCCAAAATCCGCATCCACCATTTGGAAAGTAATTGAAAATGCCAAGAAGAGGACTATCGAGACGCAAGGGTCATTCCATGGAATGAAATCCTAAATCCATGGAACCCTGAATTCGCTAAAGCTTTATGGTTTGCTGCTTGTTGGGGCTTCAAAGCTGATGAATCTAGCATCCATAGCCCAGTGGATATCGTCAAACTTGTTCTCGATCCTTCAAAAGCTTTTTGTCAAGCTAGAGAGCAATGGCTCATCTCTCTCAACATGGCTTTGATTTTGGAGGAAATTTAGAGAGTTAGGAACTTAGCTCTTCAACACAACAGCCCTATCGACCATCATCCATCCATACATTTCATAGTAGGTTCAATGAGCTCTCCTTGGCTCTTGTTAGCCCATCTCCTAATTACATCCATGCTGCTCAACCTTCTTGGATTCTTCCTCCCCCTGGTTGGCTCAAAATCAATGTGGATGTTGCATTATCCACCACTCATGCTTCCCTCGATGTGGTTGCAAGGGATCACCTTGGTGTCCCCATCAAAATTTGGGCTAGAATCATGAAGGTAAGGCAACCTCTCCTCTTCTGGTTGAATTTGAGGCTTTGCTCTAGGCAATATAGCTGGCTTCGAGAGAAGGATGGAACCATGTGGTCTTTGAAGGTGATGCAAAGGCTTGTTTTGATGCTGTAAACTCCCCTGATCTCCCTTCCTCTTGGGCCATCAGAACCACTTCTGACAACATCCTTGCTCTTCATTCTAATTTTGTGTTTTGTTTTTTTATTTGGGTCAAATGTGCTTGTAACGGTGCTGCCCACCATGTCGATAAATTTGCTTTAAGTTCTATGTCTTCTGTTTTCTTCAATAATGATAATCCCCCCCCCCCCCCCCCCGGGCGCTTTGTCGGCTCTTTGTAAGGAAGATTATCCCCTTTGTTCCTTGTTTTTTTCTTAATGAATTGCAGTTTATCAAAAAAAAAAAAAAAGGAGTAAAACTTGTAACATAATAATTTATTTAACCAATTTAACAAAGATAATGAATAAGCTTGAGCTTATTTACTAGATTGGTCAACCAAGCCTGAACACACTAAAAATAAATTAAAAAAAAAAGGTTTGTCTTAGATTGAGTTCCTCAAGTTCAGTAACAAAGTAAAGAAACGAAACTTCAACACCTTGATCTCAATTTGCTTATATTTTCAAGGTGATTGTTGGTAAATAGAGATTGTACTCAATAAGACCAAGATTGAACATAAAACAATAATTTTGACCATGAACTTGAGTCAATAACAAGGTAAATGAGCTAAACTTGAACACATTAGTGCTTGACCCAATATGATTTATAGAGTTACAGGGATGTATATCAATTTCAATTTGCTCAAACTTTTTTAAGAGCTGTTGGAAAATAGATACTGTATTCAATAGAGCTTTTGAAAGCCCACTAAGAAGAGCAGACTCCTAACTCCAGCATGAAACTATCAACCTCGTCATGTGTGACTGATTTATGATGGTGGTATTGATCTGAGTCAAAAGAAAATTGAGCGCCCACTGTTTATATATGATATGCTGCATTAGAAAATGACTATAGAGAATAGAAACTAACCACACAAAAATTCATGTGATACACTGATACTATAAAAGGGAAGTCTCATGTGTCCCTTTCCTCATATACACAGAGGAGCTTGTGAGTTGTGAAATTGACTGCTCTTCATAATCATCCAAATTCCGTAATCAGAATCATGATGCAGTAAATTTAAAAATAATTGCAAATTGCATGTGACAGTGCAGCCGAATTCATATCTTTCTTTCTTTTTTTTCTTTTAATGATTTTTTTATGTTATTTCTGCAACTCATATGTTTTCACTTTTCCCCAGCAGCTATATATGTAAAACAGTCCACGTAGGATAGTCCAATTTCATAATATTTTTATTTTTATAACTTGATAAATACAGTAAGGGGAGAGGAGATTTGAATCTTGGATATCTCCATTGAAAACACCAAGAAGTATTAGTTGATTTATAAGACTCTTGGCTGTTACATGATGATTTAAGATTACACATGGGTGAGACTGATTTTAGGGATACTATAAATTTTATTGTATAAATCTTATAAAATCAATAATCAATCACAAAAAGGAGCAATTCAAACATTTATTTATTGTGTAATATTAGAGATAGTTATGAGTTGAGTTATAAAACTCTTAGCTATTGCATAATAATTTAAGACTACATTGAGTCATGAATGAGACAAATGTCAGGGATAATATAAATTTTATTGTATAAATATCACCAAGAAATTGATAATCAATAAAAAAAAAAAGTAATTTAGACATTTATTTGTTATGTAATGTTGGGATACAAAAAATTTTATTATTTAGGGTTTGTTTAGGATTCACTTATTTTGCTGAAACTGAAATTTTTTTACTAAAAGTATTATAGATAAAGATAAAAGTTAGTTGAAATAATACAATGAGACCTATAAATAGTATCAAAAAGTGCAGTGAGGCCTATGATTAGTAACAAAAATAAACTAAATAGTAAAATAAACTAAATTTTTAATTTTTGCCGAGCACACACTTGAACTGTATAAAGCGAGGCGTCACCAATGAAAAAAAATTTAAAAATTAAAAAAAATATTTATTTATTATGTTGTGAGGTGACACCATTTTTTTTTCTTTTTTGGTCTAGATTCCCCTTTGTTAACTTATATATACAAATTTCTTGCATATTGTGTTGACTTGTACTCATTAATTTCCCAACTGTAATTTAACACCATGGAATTTATTCCTCTAATCACATCATGTATAGGGCTTCTTATTCAAAAGATAAATGTTGAAAAAGAAAATAAAAAATATCCTTTTAGTGATGGCTTTGATTTTGTCCCTTTCGTCATATACACAGAGGCGCTTGTGAGTTGTGAAATTGACTGCTCTTCATAATCATCCAAATTCCGTAATCAGAATCATGATGCAGTAAATTTAAAAATAATTGCAAATTGCATGAGACAGTGCAGCCGAATTCATATCTTTTTTTTTTTTTTTTTTCTTTTAATGATTTTTTTATGTTATTTCTGCAACTCATATGTTTTCACTTTTCCCCAGCAGCTATATATGTAAAACAGTCCACGTAGGATAGTCCAATTTCATAATATTTTTATTTTTATAACTTGATAAATACAGTAGGGGGAGAGGAGATTTGAATCTTGGATATCTCCATTGAAAACACCAAGAAGTATTAGTTGATTTATAAGACTCTTGGTTGTTACATGATGATTTAAGATTACACATGGGTGAGACCGATTTTAGGGATACTATAAATTTTATTGTATAAATCTTATAAAATCAATAATCAATCACAAAAAGGAGCAATTCAAACATTTATTTATTGTGTAATATTAGAGATAGTTACGAGTTGAGTTATAAAACTCTTAGCTATTGCATAATAATTTAAGACTACATTGAGTCACAAATGAGACAAATGTCAAGGATAATATAAATTTTATTGTATAAATATCACCAAGAAATTGATAATCAATAAAAAAAAAAAAGTAATTTAGACATTTATTTATTATGTAATGTTGGGATAAAAAAATTTTATTATTTAGGGTCTGTTTGGAATTCACTTATTTTGTGAAACTGAAATTTTTTTACTAAAAGTACTATAGATAAAAATAAAAGTTAGCTGAAATAATACACTGGGACCTATAAATAGTATTAAAAAGTACAGTGGGGCCTATGATTAGTAACAAAAATAAGTTAAATAGTTAAAGAAAATAACTTTTTAATTTTTGTCAAGCATACACTTAAACTGTATAAAGTGAGGCGTCACTGATGAAAAAAAATTAAAAAATTAAAAAAAATATTTATTTATTATGTTGTGTCTTTTTTGGTCTAGATTCCCCTTTGTTAACTTATATATACAAATTTCTTGCATATTGTGTTGACTTGTACCCATTAATTTCCCAACTGTAATTTAACACCATGGAATTTATTCCTCTAATCACATCATGTATAGGGCTTCTTATTCAAAAGATAAATGTTGAAAAAGAAAATAAAAAATATCCTTTTAGTGATGGCTTTGATTTTGACTCTCCTAACATTTTAAGCATTCGGATGTTCAATAATACATGGTCAAAAATGTAAAACATCACCCAATTATCTTGTTTGGCAGCTCATAATCTTTGCTAGTTTCCTGGAAAGTGAATGGCACATTGCAATCTTAAGCTCCAATGTCAAAGAAAATGGAACCAATTTGGTAAACATCACAATCGTGTGATAAAGCAATTAGTAATAAATCATACATCCTGTCCTACTCTCTCTCTCTCGTAATATCAATGAATTATTGTACAAAGGTTAAGAGGTGAATCATGACAAATAAATGTCACTTCAATTGTTATTAGACCATTATCATTAAAATTTCTATTTCTTTTCTTCTCCAAAAAAATTATATTTCTTAAAATAAAAACAAAACCGAAAATGTTTGGCTCTAATCACAAATTGGAAGAGGACATATATACGATCATGCATAATCACAGGACTCGCTTAGTTATTTATTTTATTTTAGAAGAACATAACTCACTTAATTAGTTGACTTAAGTGAATTATGTGCATTATATATTTATATATGACAAATATAAATGTCATCCTTTTAATGGTAGTAGGAACTAAACTTAATCCAAAACATAAAATTGTAAATTCACGTCAATTTTAATAAGTTTCTTGCTCAGTTGCCTAGTGGTGCTGCCAAAAACACCCAAAGCCATTTAAAGAAACTTACAATTTTGCCTCTAAGTACCCTATCTATCTTATGATTTGGATATTTTTGTTTTTTTTTTTTTTTTTTTAATAATAGATTTCTTTGATATATTTATTACTGATAACTTTATATATTTAGAAAAAAAATTATATTCTTAATTTTTCTTCTCATTTATCATAATTGATGGTTTATTATCTCTTTTATATGTCGACCTTCATTAAAAAAAAAAAAATTATTTTACCAATCTATATGCATTTTAAAAATATTTTATCAATGTATAATATATATAAAATCGAACATATTTAACTTTTAGTTGACATCGTAATATTTTGTCATATAAGTTTTATAACCTAACAATTTTCAATGCCCATTGTATGGGCCGGATTTGAGCACTTTGCTCTGGGGACAAGTGGACTGAAGCCTAACAAGCCCAATACAATAAATTTGTAAAGAGTGAGTAGCAGAATTGGGCTTTAAAGAGTGTAACAACAGCTGAAGGTGATTTAAAGACAAATAAGTAAAACAAATATGGATTTAGGCAAGTAAATCAATCCTCGGCACTAGTTCGAGGAGCTTCCACTTATTATTTCTTGATTGATAGTGACAGTGGTTACAAACCTATCTTAGGTTGCTACCACGTTTTTCTAGTCAAAAATCTGATCCCCTTTCTTAGAGCTCCTTCTTCATTATATATTACTTTCCTTCTTCGTCTCCACCATACACGTGCATGTTAGATCCGCTGTTGTTGATCTTTGTCACCATCAACCTTCCTCCCAAAGCTCTTAGGTAGTAGCTGTGAGTCTGAAAAACTACTGCTCAGGTATCACTTCCACATTTAATGTGGCCAGAGTGTTAGTTGTGGAGCATTTAATGTGGAGACTGCAACTTTTCCTAGAATTGCTTTGCCGCCATGCTCCATACTGCTTGCTTGCTGTACTTATATTCTTTCCTAGGGTACTTTGGAAGACTATTTTTGTCGGTAAGTCTCTTTATATCTGCCTCGGCCTTCACTAGCCGAGGAAAGGATTGTCCTCAGCATGGTTTCCTGGACGGCCATGATTACCATTGCCTTTCTCATATGCAACTATGGGCCTCGTCATAGGCTTCAGGCCCAGTATAGAAGGTGGACGCATATATATTTTGGGCTTTATGACCCCACACCCATATTATAATATATATTTCTAATTGAATTTAAATTTTATTTTATATTTAAAACCTTAAAATATATATATATATATATTGATAATTTTTTGATAATCACATTATATATATTTTTTGAATGATAGAATAAATAGTCTCATGTACAAATAAAATCATAATAAATATCTATTAATAATTAACATAATTATATCTTTTAAATATTCTATTTAAAAATAAAAATCATAATAAACATCTTTTGACAACTAGCATAATGATCAAATTTCATATAAAAAACAATCATAATAAATATATCAATAATTACTATGAGGGGTCTAAAGAGGATTGGATTAGGGAGTAAATTGCCTAGTCCAAACTCGAAGAGATAAATGTGCTCCGAGGATTTCACCCACCCGAGGATAGAAGCAGAATCAAGACAATTGGCATCTTGTGATGTTCTAGGGTAAGGAGAAGGGGTAGTGATGAAGGCAAGGAAGAGAGGAGGAAGTTTCCCATAAGGAACACTTTCCTCCTCCACATAGAATGGCCTACACCAACCTTATTAACTGAATTAATGAGGAAATAATCCCTTAAACAGTAACTTCACAACTAATAGCCATTTCCACCACTTTCAGTAGAGTTTTGATGGGACAAGTATCCTTAGGAACACCTTGAGGCATACAGATGGAGGGTTAGGATGCAAAGAAGGGGGATATAAAAGAAAGGGAGTCTCCCAGAAATAGGGACAAACATTTTTTTTTTTTTTTATGAAATAGAAAAAAGAGAAAGTGAACAATATATTATTTGGTGTAGAATTTAAACATTATATACGAGAAACTAATCCTCGGACCTGCTCGAGAAGAGTTTTTTTTTTTTTTTTTTTTTTTTTTTTTTTTTTTTTTTTCTCATTCTCTACTTATGTTATTCCTTTTTGTTATCCTAGCCTCTTCGGTCTTAGACTTGAATCTTGTTTAGAATTGCACCTGAAATATTTTCCCACTCTCTAAAGAAAGTCAATTATTTGGGCTTGGTTTGAAGGACAAGGTACCACCATTCTTAGTAGGCTTGGGCCTTTATTTTTTGAGTACTTACAATTACTATAATTATATGCTTAATAGTTCTATATAATATACAATCATAATAAATACCTATTAATAAATAGCATAATTATCAAAATTTATATATTGATTTTATAATACAAAACAATCAAAATAAATGTTTGTTAATAACTATCATAATTATCAAATTTTATATTTATACAAAAAAAAAAAAAAATCTTCTTTTTTGGATAGAATTATATTTGATTGAACCTTCCCATTCATTCCATGGGTTTCAAAGAGGAATATTTTAAATTTCAAAAACTATAAAATAATAAAAAGAAAATAAATAAGAGTTTTTTATTATTTAAATTTGATAATTTAGGATGGGAGAATTTGAAACTTAGATATTTTTGTTAGAAACACTAGGAGGTACACACCATAAGTTCTAGACAATAAATAAGTGTTTTAATAAAAAAGAAAAAAAATACATTATTAATTTATTATTACATTTTAAAAGTAAAATAAAATGACAAATAAGCTCAAATTCTTAATATATATTGTGGGGCCTATGGGCCTGGTAACCTCGACCCACTTCACATCTGGCCTAGGGCCCATGCCGAGGAAGAAGTGTTGTACGAAGACGATGTATGAAGGCCTAAGCTCTTAGAACCTCCACCGAGGATATCCCTGTCCTTAGCAGACCAAGACTAACCCCAAGTTGTAGGGGGGGAGACGAGTTTAGGAGAGGTTGTCACCTCCACAATAAATGCGCTCACCTAACCCCTAGTCACATTAATGGAAATGTGACTCTTGGACTGGATAACCTTGGTCACTGTAAATCACTTGAGTACTGATAGTACAGTTGATGGGATGGACAATCAGAAGGAAGGCGCATGGATGACCAACAAATGGAAGAAAGAGAAGAAGGAGAGGGGGCTATATAAGAAGAAACCAACAGGACAAAAGGAAAAAAAAAAAGAAAAGGAAAAGGAAGGAAGCTCCTCGGCTGAGCACCGAGGAGCAACCTTAAGGAGCTGCCTGGATGCCTCGGCCCCCAAAAGGTTGGAATTCCTGTTTTTAGAGTTGCTTGTCTGTTAGGGCCTAATTCTTCATCCCACTTTCTAAAAATGTATTGTTTGGGCTTGTTGGGCTAGATTCCCATCCTTTTTCTGGGTCTAATCCAAAATGAGTCCCTACAATTGGCGTTGTCTGTGGGAAGAATTTGTGCACTAACAGGCGCAACGGACGATCGTTCCTAAATAGCTAGTTTACGGAAGGTTAACGAGGATGCGCTACCAAAAAAAAAAAAAATAGTATATAAATAAATGAATAAATAAACTTTTGCAAAAAGGTAGAAGATTCAAAGGAAAGGAGATGAAGCATCGCATTGTTTTATTAAATGAAAAAGAAGTACAAGATACAAACAGAGGCTCAGACAGGCGTGTTTTAAAGCTAAGGCTATAAACAGAGGCCCAGACGGCCCTGACCTAAAGCTAACTAGAGGGAATGGGGCTGAGGCAGGCTTGTTTCAAGGCTACCAACAACTCCTGGGCCGGTGCGGTGGTGCGGGCGACAAGAGAGGAGCAGACGCATGGGCACCTAGCGGCCCCTCCTCATGATGTTCCCTTGATTTTCTCCTAACCCCACCGCGGTTGGCCATTGGAGACGGCAACACTCGGGCACCAAACATGACATAATCTTGCGCATCTTCTTTGGCAGGAATGCGCCCTAGGGAAGAGCGTTATGTACTTCAGGGACCTTCCTCCTAGCCGCCTTGCACGGCACAATCAAGGTGACGCCCAAATTTTGCCACGTCGGAAGTCTGACGCGGACTATTGCCACAGCGGCTCTCGGTCGAGGGAGGAGGGCCTTTAGCCTGTACGCCCTCACTCCCATCCGGGGCTATCCCATTTCTCCAAACTCTTATCACAAGTCTGACAGGGTTATTGAAGGAGCTCGAAAAGTTGGGAGGACATATTCCTGTTTTGTTAGAAGACTCATGAAGTGAAGAAAGACGCCTCCCTCCTGATAGCCTTATATAGGGAGTGGAAGTTGGTGAGAATTAATCTACGCAAAACACGAGAGAAGAATTATCGATGACATTAATCACGACCAAATTCCAAGGCGGCTATTGACCGTTGGATCTGCATCAATCTTCGAAAATATTAATGAGAGCACGCCTCCTACATCGAAACGTCAAGTGGGGAACGCGAATAGTCAGGAGACGCCTTGTAACTGAAGAGGGCAGAAACTTGAGTTGAGGGCGGGATTGCTGCCACGCGTAAGGTTAGAATTCCAAACCACCTTTGCCCAGGGCATTGAGAGGTCAGGGGTCAGGTTCACAAGTTGGCCCATTTCCGACGAAGCAGACCATATACCTGGGTACTAGATAGAACTAAGGTCTTGCATGGTCCTCGAACTCAAACTTATGGGGAAACTAGTTACTTACAGAAGAACAGAAGTGTTAGATAGAACCAAGGTCTTGCATGGTCCTTGGACCCAAACCTATGGAAAAACTAACCACTCAAATATACATGGGTACTAGACAGAACCAAGGTTTTGCATGGTCCTCGGACTCAAACCTATGGGGAAACTAGCTACTTACAGAAGAACAGAAGTGTTAGATAGAACCAAGGTCTTGCATGGTCCTCGGACCCAAACCTATGGAAAAACTAACCACTCAAATATACCTGGGTACTAGACAGAACCAAGGTCTTGCATGGTCCTTGGACTCAAACCTATGGGGAAACTAGCTACTTACAAAAGAATAGAAGTGTTAGGCAGAACCAAGGTCTTGCATGGTCCTCGGACCCAAACCTATGGAAAAACTAACCACTCAAATATACCTAGGTACTAGACAGAACCAAGGTCTTGTATGGTCCTCAGACTCAAACCTATGGGAAAACTAGCTACTTACAGAAGAACATAAGTGTTAGACAGAAACAACGTCTTGCATGGTCCTCGGACCCAAACCTATGGGAAAACTAACCACTCAAATATACCTGGGTACTAGACAGAACCAAGGTCTTGCATGGTCCTCGGACTCAAACCTATGGGGAAACTAGCTACTTACAGAAGAACAGAAGTGTTAGACAGAACCAAGGTCTTGCATAATCCTCGGACTCAAACCTATGGGATAGCTAACTATTTGCGGAAGAACAAAAGCGTTAGATAGAACTGAGTGGTGGTACCATCCTCGGATTCATGCTTTAGGGACAACTGATTGCCTCACGAGACTAAGTCCAGAACAGAACCAAGATACTGAGCAAAACATTAGAGTATAACAAGTAAGAGGAAGCATCAATCAAGAAACTAAAAGTAAGCTACTGAATATATATTTCAAATAGAAAATATGTGTTCTCGTTACAATGTCGCCAAGCCAAAAAGCAAAAATGAAATGAAAAAGAAAACAAATAAGAGTGTCCTACGCCACCCCCAACTCGGTAGGCAGTTTGTCTAGAGGAGCCTGTTGAAACACCTAGGAACCCTGATTCGGAGGGGCTACTTCAGAGGACCCTTCCACGGTGGGAGAAATCTGAGGGACAGTAGGGGTGGCTCAGGAGCCAGCAGGACGCCTCACCCCACCTTAGGACACTTCTTGACTGTCGGTTCTAGTCCCCTCCAGCGCTCCATGGGGCTCAGCCTCCTCAGGTGGTTTATCAGCTGAGGATGTGTCCTCGGCAGTCTTGGTCTGACTTTCACTTGCCGCGAGTAATGCAGACTCCTCCTCGGAAGTAATGGAGGTGCCCTCGCGAATTGCGGGAGGATAATATATTCTTTTTGCCCTCCTAAGGTCAGACAAGACATTAACTCCCGCTTGGTTGAGGGCTTCATTCCAAGTCTGGGAACAAAAGCGCCTACATACTTCAGGGATCTGAGCCTTGAAGGTAGCTTCAGTCTTAGCCACCCCTTCAGTAAAGGCCTCCTCCTCCGCCTGTTCTAAGGAACGCTCAGCGTGTATCCTTGCAAATACAGCCTCGTCTTTGGCCCTCACGGCCTCGTCCCTGGCATACTCGACAATACCTTTTGCCCCAACCGCCTCGGCCAACTTTTTCTTCAGATCAGCGACGTCCTTTTCAGCAGCCCACAGCTGGCCCTCGGCATCCTGCAAGCGCTTTATCTGATCATCAGCTTGCTTCGTAACCGCAGCTAGGTCAGAGGCTGCTCTATCTCTGTCCTTTGTTATCTCCTCCAGACTTCCGATCACCTTCTTGAGATCTGCCTCAGATCTCTTAAGGGTACTTGCAGCCTTTAAGAACTTGTCGCGCTCCTGTGCCAGAGCGTTACTCTGACCATCGACCTCCTTGTCTAACTTGAAAACAGCCTGGATGGCCTGCCAACCGAAGCAAATACGCTGTAAAGAAGAAGGGTGATGCTAGGCATTAAAACTCAAACAGAATAAACAAGTATCAGAGGTCTTACCATGCCCAGGTATCTCTTGAGGTTGTAGGCAACTTCTGGCCCATCCATGCTCCCTAGTTCAGCCATGTCGACGAGGAGAAGGAAGGACCTCTCCAGTGCATCGGCTATGCTGGCCCCCTCACTTCCTCGGGATTCCCGGATCGTAGCGTCATCCATCAAAGGTTTCCCACAGAGCATGGCAGCAGGCAGCCAGGCCTGGGTCTCAGACTGTTGAGCGATCTCTTTTCCTTTGTGCTGGCTACCAATTCTCAATTGTTTAGAGGGTCGGCATGCCTTATCTTCCCTTGGGGAAGAATGGGATCTGCCCCCATCCACGAGATCCTTACCCTTAGAGGATCTCTTCCTTTTCGGGTTAGAAGATTTAGGCTGAGAGTCTGAAATTGGAGGGACAGAGGACGACCTAGTCCGTGCAGGTGAGGGCTTAAGTCCTGGGAAAGGGGGCTTGGGCTGTAGCTCTTTTGGTACACTCTTCTCAGACTTACCCTCAAGCAGATCAAGAATACTGGTTTGAGGCTGTCTCTTAAGACCCATCTCTATTTGAGCACCAACCCTGAGGGGCTGAAGTTCGGCTTTGGACAAGTGGGGGTCCCCTAGATCACCGGGAGGATCCTCGGGTTGTTCAACTTGGTCAAACACACTGAATTCGTCCTTAGACGAACTTATTTCAACCACTTCGTCTCCTTTCTCCGAGCTCCCTTCCTTGGTCTCTGTTGCTTTACGAGAAGAGGAAGAACCTGCCAATGGAATGCCTTCCGGAATGGGGGATCCTTTGGGAAATGCAAAATCGTCCTCTACTACAGTGATTTGCCTGAGCCGAGGATCACGAGCCCTGATAACATACTTTAGGACTGGGAACAACTTCTGGGCTGGATCGCATCTGAGGATCTTATGGGCGGCCCTAACTTGGTTGTCGGCCTCGTTTAAAAAATGTTCCGCCCTAAGAACGGTTTCCAAGTCTTCCTTGTTGACTAGATGAAAATGACGCGCGAAGGCGTGCGGATCTGCGGAAGGAGAAGCAAAACTCCTATGATCAATCAACCAAAGCAGATATACAACAAAGAAAAAATGCAAGAATCTAGATCACCTCTTACTTCGGGTACCCTACCTGGCTCTCCCTCTACTGTCGGGTAGTGGAGACCATCGTGTCATTCTCCTGATACAATGAGAAAATCTTGAGTCAAACCCTTACTAGAATCGGGGAGGCACTATGAGCCGAACCCTATCATCTCTCGTTTTCATGTAATATGATTTTCCCTTCAGGTGCTGAAGATTGTAGCACCAATTCACATCATGATGGGTTAACCTCAACCCTACCTTCTCATTCAAGGCGTCTACGCACCCTAATATCCTAAACACATTAACGGCACACTAGGTAGGGGCCAGCCAAAAATGCGTGAGGTAATCTCTCATCACTGGTCTCATAGGGATTCTCATGCCTCCCTCTACGAAAGCTACTATGGGAATCACAACTTCGCCCTCGTTCCTTTTAGCATACCACTCCCCCTCCTTACAATACCTCAAGCCCACGTTATGAGGTATCCCATAATCGGCAACAAATTTCTCCATCATCTCTTCAGATTCAACTAACTTCCTAAATTTTCCCATCCCTGACAACGACTGAAGGACTCGAAAGAGGGAAAGAGAAAAAAGAATCAAAGAAAACTTTGTACTAGCGCGGGGGGGGGGGGTGGAGGGGGGGAGAAGACTTATAGAAATAGGGAGATTCTCCTCGGATAGGCTTTCGATGTTGGAAAAGGGCGCTGGACGGTGTGGAAATTGAACTAGATTCACAGTATGTGCATCAAAGTTAGTGAATACGCAAATAAGAATGCCAAATGGGTCAAACGAGTATTTATACCTCCAATTTAAGTTAACTAACCGTAACTTCCCGCCTATAAAAGCAGGAAATCCCTGCCGAGTGATTACCATCACACCGTAGGAAGTGGGAAATGTGAAGCTGCTAGAATTTAATGCGAGCGCACATTGGGCCTCGAAACGCCAGAAACGAACACCGGGTAGGCGAAAAGGCTCCAACGCTGACATGGGCTAAGGTTGGGTGAATCATATGGAGGGCCCAGGGATATTAAAACCCTCCTCCCCGTCCGCAGGTACGGACATCAGGATTTTAAGGGGCTATTGTGGGGCCTATGGGCCTGGTAACCTCGGCCTACTTCACATCTGGCTCAGGGCCCATACTGAAGAAGAAGTGTTGTACGAAGACGATGTATGAAGGCCCAAACTCTTAGAACCTCTGCCGAGGATATCCCTGTCCTCGGCAGACCGAGACTAACCCTAAGTGGTTGGGGGGGGAGACGAGTTTAGGAGAGGTTGTCACCTCCACAATAAATGCGCTCACCTAACCCCTAGTCACATTAATGGAGATGTGACTCCTAGACTGGATAACCTTGGTCACTGTAAATCACTTGAGTACTGATAGTACAGCTGATGGGATGGACGGTCAGAAAGAAGGCGCATGGATGACCAACAGATGGAAGAAAGAGAAGAAGGAGAAGGGGCTATATAAGAAGAACCCAACAGAACAAAAAGAAAAAAAAAAAGGGGGAAAAGGAAGGAAGCTCCTCGGATGAGCGCCGAGGAGCAACCTTAAGGAGCTGCCTGGATGCCTCGGCCCTCAAAGGGTTGAAATTCCTGTTTTTAGAGTTGTCTGTCTGTTAGGGCCTAATTCTTCATCCCACTCTCTAAAAATGTATTGTTTGGGCTTGTTGGGCTAGATTCCCATCCTTTTTCTGGGTCCAATCTAAAATGAGTCCCTACATATATATATATATATATATATATATATATATATATATATAACTGAAGCGTTTGACTTTTTATTGACCTCTTCAGAACTTGCTACATCATTATCATTTAAAAAAAAAAATTATATTGAAGTCGGTCTCTCTCTTTGGTCCTTTTTTTATTATTAGTTTTTCTCTATTTCACTAACTTGATATTTTATGATAGGGTGCAAATTATTTGGACTTATCAACTTACATAGTCCTCTTATTTTGGAAGATATGATCTAATTGTATTAGATTTATATATGGATTATGAGTTTAGTGTTCACCCAATAACTCCGGAGGTGGTGTCCTATGCTCACAATTGAAAATAGTGAAACTAAATAGCCAAAGTCCAAACTTAACAAAGAATGAAACTCTATCTCTCTAACAAGTCCAACTTAAACTCAAATTCAAATATTGATAATCATGAATACTATAAAAGCAGTGTAAACCCCAATATATATATATATATATATATTTTTTTTTTTTTTTAAAGCTAAGTAAAGGTATGAGCTTTTCTTCTATTATTTTCTTCTTCTCTACATTGTTAAAAAAAAAAAAAAATTTATTTTATGGTTTTCCATGTATTTTTTAAAAAGTGGTTTTCATACATGAATCACCAAACCCTACGCCTATGATTGTATATGATTTTTTTTCATCGTTTTAAGTTTAGAACTATTAAAATTTAAAACTTATTGCTTTATGGGTCCGTGTATTTTTTTCTTTTTCTTATATTTCTCTTTTGAATAGTTATGTATTTTTTGAATTATTTCAATAACTTATTCTTTAATTATATATCTTTTTTTGGCATTTTGGAAGTTTTAACGTCTAAATTTGTGTTAGTTTTTGCAATATTTGAACATGTCTAGCATATTTCAATGATTATACTATGTATTATTCTTTTGAAGGTGATCAATTTTTCTTTTATATTTCTTTATTGTGTAATCATATACATTTGTTTTGCTTAAAAAATTTATAGTAAGTAAATCTTATAATTCTTTAATATTTTTTGATCTTTCAAAAGTTCTAGCATCTAAATTATTTTTTTGATGGTAACACATCTTTTTCTTATATTTTTTTGTTGTGTAGTCACACACAAACACACACACACACGCACACACACACACACATATATATATATATATATATTTCATCTATAATTGCACAATAAACCTCTGAGCTAGATATTATTATTATTTTTTAAAGAGTTTGATATTATTTTCAGTTTTTTTTTTTTTTTTTATAGAAACATTTTATTATTATCAACAGAAAAATGGGTCATGCTAATGAGTGCCCTAAGGCACTCGTTAATAATCTATTTTAATAAAGTTTTAATACAGCTTTTATGGAAAATGAAAAAACCTGTCAAAATATTAATTATTTTTTTCATTTCCCATAAAAATTTTCTTTAAATGGATTATTAACTAGTACCCTAAAGGCACTCGTTAGTATTTCCCAAAAAATATATATACCAAATTACAATAAGACAAAGTTATTGACTCATGCCCTCGATTTTAAGACTGTGATTCTCAAACAAAAAAAAAGAAAAAAGAAAAAAGAAAAAAAGTTTAAAAGGCTCTTCACCGCCATAGTTATTGTGCAAAGTGCAATCAACAGAAATACAATACAACAAAATCTCTCTTCTATAAAAATTCAAACCACCACAATATATATAAGACCGCCTAATTAGTTCATATCAAATCAAATTTAAAACCTATTCATCTGATGGATGCATTTAGAGCATCTCCAACAGATGCTGTATCGGGGTTTTTTGGAGAATCTATGCTACTGTTCACGCTCCAACGGGTTCGCTAAACACAAAACTTTTCTAAATTTTTTTTGAAGTTGCTACAGTCATTCTCTTCATTTGAAGAACACTGTAGCAACTCTAAACGAATTTTTCTGCTAAAACAAATCATACAACTCAATAAAAAACAATTCTTTCTCTCTGCTCTCACCAAGGCTACAAACATTCACAACGGCTACAAACACAACAATCCTTTCTCTCAAACTTCTCTAAACTCATGCATAATCAAAATACAAACTCAAAAACATAATCTTAAAATTAATCAAACCATAACAATAAAGGCAAAAAAAAGAAAAAAAAGAAAAAAAGACACAAGCCATCTACCATTTGGGTTGCGTTGGGGAGGAAGACGAGCGGTGGCGGCGGAGCGGAAGGCGCGGCGGCACAGAGTGGAGCAGAAGGTGCGGCTGAGCGGAGCCATCTAACCCATCTGTTCTTTCTCTTTCTCCATTTCTTATTATAGAGAGAGCTGGATAATGTGTTGGAATCCAGTAGAAAAAGAAAAAAAAAAATTTTGAGAAAGAGAGCTGGAGAAAGAAAGAGAGAGGGAGTTTCTTGAAGCAAGTGAAAGGTAGAGAAAAATAAAGGGAGAGGATGGACTTATACGGGTAAACGTGTGTGGTGCAGAAAAATCAAGAGAAAAAAAAAAAGAAAAAAAGAAGAAAAGAAACGTATGGATGATAGAAAGAAAGAAAGAAAAAATAATATAAAAAAAAGAAATGACAATTTAGAAATTCTATTACAATATATTCATAATATTTTCACAATAAATCTTAAGTAACATTGGCGAGAAAAAAATAATTTCAGTAGTAAATTTAAATTAGAACTAGTAACAATTTTCCACATAAATTTTGTTGTGAAAGTATTACGTAAAATGTTGTGAATATAACACATCTCATTTAAAAATATAGTTGTTAAAAAAATAATAAATGATGATAAAAAAAAGAATAAAGAATGAATGAAGAAATAATATTTAAATAAGATAAAGAATGGAATAGAGAATCTGTTGGAAGTGTATTTAAAAAAGTGGATATGTAAAAGTTAAATGTCATTGTTCATTCTCCAAATTGTACAAAAATTTAGAGAAGCTGCTGGAGATGCTCTAAAAGAGAGAGCTTTGTGAACCTCGTTCGTTTGCCATAACCTCTCGCAAAATACTCATTCATTAAATATCTACGCGATAGAGAAAATTCTAAGTTATATTTGGTAATAGTTTTTATTTTTTATTCCCAAAAACTTGTTTTTGGAAATATAAAGAAAAAACAATTTCTTGCATTTTTGAAATCAAAAACATATTTGGTTAATTGAAATTAAAAAAAAAAAATTGAAGAAAAAAATAGAAAATATTAAAACATGTTATTACTAGGATTTGAACTTTAATACTAACTCATTAAGTGCACATTTGGCATGGTTTAAAAAAGTCAACTTATTTTACTATTTAGCTTATTTTTGTTACTATTCATGGGTCCCACTGCATTTTTTGGTATTATTCATATGTCTCACTGTACTATTTATGAGTCTCATTATACTATTTCAGTTATTTTTACCTTTATTTACAGTATTTTCTGCAAAAAATTTTTAGTCTCCACTAAATAAGCTGTTCCCAAATAGACCCCTAAATGAGATAGATTCATTAAACTAAATGCGTATTTTCATTGATTTTTGAAAATTAGAAACCGAAAATAGCCTTTTGCATGTTTTCAATTTCTTTCACAAATTAAGTTTTGAGAATAGTTTTTGTTTTTTAGTTCATTTTGGGTTGCGAAACAAGTTTTTTACTTTTAAAAATAGAAAATTGTTTTTGGAAATAGAAAATAAGGAGAAAAAAACAGTTATCAACATACCCCTAGTCACTGGGAAGGATGAGAGAGGAATAAAAAAATGTCTTTGAAGACTAGCTAGCATTCACCCTTAGTTTCATGATCACTCTACAAGTATAAGTTCTTGGGAGGTGTGAGAGGTAAGGACCAGAGTTCAAAACTCAAGAAGAGAGCTTCACATGTATATACTTTAGTGGAGGTTAAAGTAGAATTCTATATAAGAGCAAAAAAAAAAAAAAAAAAAAAAAAAAAAAATCCTTGAAGGCTTGAAGAAGTTATTGCTAGTCTTTCCAACTCTATCATCCCTTCTATCCAATTGCCATTCTTGAAGTTTAAGTACGAAAAAGTTTCGTGTTTTTGTCAGTGTCACTCTTACATAGCCAAGAACTTGAGATTGTTGCTTCCAACATGGTAGTACAAACATTTTGAGTCTTTTTTTTTTCTTTTTCTTTTCTAAATGAACATTTTGAGTCTCTATTAACTAAAAGGTAAATCTTAATGTTGCACTAATGTGGGTCTTATTTTATAAAAAAAAAAATGAACAAAAAAGAAAAAAAGGACAAAAAATTGACCCACAACTAATTTATTATTTTTTTTTCTCACTACAAAGCTGATCTTACAACCTAAAAGCTATAAAAATATGATATAAAACTACAATAAAGTTGAAGCAAAAGTACAAAAGGCTACGGACATCTTATGGGTGCTCGTTAACACAACCCTAACTTAAAAACTGAATTCACATGACTTGTACTTCCTTTTTTTGGCACACACATGACTTGTGTTAGAGGTCAATTTAGGTACCACAAATCCTTCCATGTGAATTGTACGTGGAGTTCTGAGTTCCGACTAAAACAATTGGGATGAAAATATAGAGGATAAAAATTTTTAGTTTTCCTTGTGGGGGTGGAAAAGTAGAGTGGAAAGCTTTTTTATTTGGTTAAAAAAAAAATTGAGAGTATAAAAAATAATATTTATATAAATTAATTTACTCTCATGCTTCTATTACTCTCCTAATCAATATAAATTATATAATGAAAAGAAAAATGACATGCTTATAATATTTTCACAACAAGTATTAGATGACATGATGTTACATGTTAATAAAAAAATAATTTCAATAATAGTTTGAAATTAAAATTAGGGTCCGGTTAATGTGTGCCCTTAAGGCACACATTAAGCCTTTTACTTTTAGAAATTTTTTCTTGGGAATTGAAGAAGCTGTCAATACTTTTTGAAATAAATTTTTCTAAAAATGAAAATTAATGTGTACCCTTAGGGCACACATTAATAAAATCCTTAAAATTAATAACAACTTTCTGCTTAATATTTGTTGTGAAAACATTGACAAAAAAATATTTTCAAAATTACTCTTTTACAATTACTTATAGTTTCTTTATATGGTCTGTTATGATTTGTGGTTATGATCGGTTAATAATAAAAGTAGGGTTATTAATGTGGTCAAATAACTGTGATATTGTTAGCCTAAAAAAAAACACATGAAACAAGGTGGTCCCTCGGTCTGACCGGAATTGGAATGGATTTTATCTGTTTTTGGGTAGCCGAACCGGAAATTGGCAGGGATTCCCTGGACTTTTACCTCTGTAAAGATGAAACGCGTTGGTTCCCCAATGTTAAGTTATTGCATGCACGCCAGGTGTATCTTACAGCATTGCATTTGCATATGCTTCCCACCCAGTTCCCAGTCATATTTTATTCTTATCAAGATAAATTAAAAAAAAAAGAACCTACTTCCCAAAACGACAAAACTCTAACCCAATCATTACATCACTGTTCATTAATTTCACCTGCCTTCTCTTCGCATCTACCCCCAACAAACGCATTTCTCTTACTGATTCATCCAAATAAATACTCTCTCTTATGTCTCTTTTTCAAAAAAATGAGAGATAAGAGAGAGTAGAGATAAGAGTGATTATTTACGATGGGACCCACTAATAAGGTGTGTTTCTCTATATTTTTCCTTTACAAACTAAACGAAAAAAGAAAAAGAAAAAATTTATCTTTTCTCTTCCCTCTTTTCTCCCTTCTCTTCCCTCCTTTCTTTTCCCACCAAACGTAGTATAAGTGAAAGGAAAAGAAAGAGGATAGAAGGGAAAGAAAACACTTCATTTGTATATGTCTGGAAATGGAAAGGAAAGGAAAAAATAAAGAAGAAGTAATCCATTGTTTGACTTGCAAAGGAAAAAGAAAAAAGAAAAGAAAAGAAAATTTTATTATTTTTACTTTTATAACCACATAAATTAGGGAGAGAGATATAAATTAAGGAGAAAAGTGAAAATTCAACTGGTTAGAGGTCAAAAAGGTATGCTCCACTTTCTATTTGAGTTTTCCTACTTTTCCATTGGCCGGATTGCAATCTGTGGACTCAGTGGATTTGTTTTCTATATATTTCGGGTCCCTTTTTTTACTATTGTTTAAGGTTTTAAGCAGTTTTTATTATTTAAATAACATTATATATATTTTTTCACGTTATTAAAATGAAAAAAAAATTAATATATTTATAATATTTTTATAACAAATTTTAAGTAATAAGTTGTTATTAATTGTTATTGTTAGAGTAAAAAAGTAATCTTAATGTTAAGTTTAAATTTGAACTAATAATAATTACCCATCTATGATTTGTTGTTAAAATATTGTAAATATAACGTTTCTCTTAAAACAACGTTACTAAGTGAGTCCTTTTTCCTCTATCATCCAAACACAAGAAATTCCTTCCATTCCCCTGTTTTCCCTTCCATTCCTTCCCCTTCCCCCCTTCCCAAACGCAGTGTAAATAAAACTTCCCAAAACGACGGAGTCTAACCCAACCCAATCATTAGACCCAGCGTCACCTTCCTTCTCTTCCAATCTCAGTCCAATTAATAAATAAAAATAAATTATATATTAAAAAAAAAAAACAACTTACCCTGTCTTTCTCCACAGAGCCATGGCCGAATTGGCCGTTTCTCTCTTGCCTATCCCTCCCAAACCCCCTTTCTCTCTCCAATAAAAATCCGTTTCATATTCGAATCTCACTTCCATCGTCTTTTAACTCTCTCTCTCTCTCTCTCTCAAATCACATACATACACAGTCACATGTATGTAAATTCATCTACACGCATATATACACATCACCTCATTACGATGTCGTATTCCTCTCAATAGAAACCAACCCTAATTCGCACCTCGAAATCGATTCTCCAATGGCGATCGTCACCGGCGATCGCTACCAAGAAAAGCTGGTGAAGTTCGTTGAAAGCGAAGTCGGTCCGTTACTCGATGGCACCGTGGTCCTCAAAGTGAACCCCACGGGCTTGCACTACGTGCAGTCACGGCTCGAGGCGCTGAGAGAGCTCGAAGGCTTGCTCGCCGGAGCGCCGGTAGACTATCTCCGCGCCTACGTGTCGGACCTCGGCGACCACCGCTCGCTCGAGCAGCTCCGGAGGATTTTAAGGCTTCTGCCGTCGTTGAAGGTGGTTTCGGTGTTGCCTCCGCCTTCGCGAGATCCTATGCCGCTCTCGTTGTTGCCGTTTGGGAGGCTCAGGGTTTTGGAGCTCAGAGGATGCGATTTGTCCAGCTCAGCGGCTAGAGGATTGTTGGAGCTTCGGCACACCTTGGAGAAGATCATTTGCCACAATTCTACTGTGAGTCTGTGTTTTTCAGCTCTTTGTAGAAATGCATTTTCAGTTTTGAGTGTGGTTGTGGAAAGAAATTTATGTGAATTAAGTGATTTTTTTCTTCTTCTTCTGTTTCTTTCTAATAGTGAATTCAATATCTCTGTTTTTTGAATTCAACATTTTCTTTGATTTATACAGTTCCATTTTCAATTTTCACTATTGAGTGTGGCTCTGGAATGAAATTAATGTAAATTGAATGGATTTGATTTGATTTTTAATTTTATTGTTCTAGTGTTCTCCATTTTGGTTTCTGTAAGGGAAAGAAAATTGAGATTCTGGAAATTTTTGCAGTTTCTACTTTTCCTAAATTTTGTAAGGAACGGTTACTGTTTTTGTTCTTGAATTCAATGCCAGTTTGAATTTACTAGTAGAAGTTAGAACAATGGTTAAGTGATTAAATTCATTGTTTCATAACCGCATAAGCTTTTGGAACAATCATTGTTTTATACATTTTTAATGGAAATCTCCGTTTCTGAATTTATCATTTTCTTTTTGAACTTTTGTTTGGTATGGACGAAATTGAATGATGTGATTTGGAATGATATTTAGGTTGCTCTATGGCATGTTTTTGCGAGTAGAATTGTTGGGATAAATTAAATGGATTTTTATTTTATTTTTCTCTTCTTGTATTTTCCTTATTGGTTCCTGTAAGGGGAAAAAAATTTGAGATTCAGGAAATTTTTTTGCAATTTCTTCTTTTCCTATTTTTATTTGGAGTGGTTATACTTCCAGTTTTGTATGTTTAGAATGGAAATCTCTGTTTTTGAATTGAAAATGTTCTTTTTGGTGTTTGGCTTTGTATGGAAATTGATTTGGAACAATTTTTAGGATGCTCTACGGCATGTCTTCGCGAGTAGAATTGCTGAGATAAAGGACTCTCCGCAATGGAACCGGTTGTCATTTGTTTCTTGTGCGTGTAATGGCTTGGTTCTCATGGATGAGTCTTTGCAACTTCTTCCTGTTGTGGAAACACTTGATCTTAGTCGCAACAAGTTTGCAAAAGTGGATAATCTTCGCAAGTGTGCCAAATTGAAGCATTTGGATCTTGGTTTTAATCACCTAAGATCAATTTCATACTTCACCGAGGTACTTCCTTAAAGTAGTTGACTCATGTTAAAATAGAGTAGTCTGAAAGTACATTATTTTGATTCTTTCTTCAAAATGCTGTCCATAAATTAGGGAGCTTTCGTGCACGCATATGTATAACTGTATATATTGCACAGTTTTTACAAGATAAGGAATGTTTTGCCAAGAAGCTCTAGCTCAAATGGCTTTATCCCACCTTAAGAAACTGGAGGGCAAGCTTTAGCTCATATGAATGTCATCTTGAGCATTTAATTTTCAATATTGGTTCTGCAAATAGTTTTTCCATTTGCAAACCTTTTTGGCTAACTGCATTCAGAAGTCTTACTGATTATTTAATTTGAGTGAACAGAAAAGAAAAGGCTAATACAGTGGAAAAATCATTAAGAAGTCTGTGGATGAGATATTGAAGGAAGGGTAAAACTTAGGTACAGTTCTTTAGGTTCAGTATATTAGGCTCCCCAATTAAATTCAAACACATAGCTCTACTGAATTAAATTCTCATTTGAAAAGAAAACATTGTTGCCAAGAGCCTTGTAGCTCAATTGGTTAGCACTGTAGAAACATCAAGGTTCAAATCTCCCCTCCCCCAATTATCAAATTATCAAAAAAGGAAACACTGTTAGTGCTTTATTAGTCAGTGCAACCATGTATTTGAGTTTAATTGGGATCCTAATGTTTTGCACCTAAAAAACTGTATGTAAGTTTTGCCCTTGAAGGCTTGTTCTGATTATTAGACCTTCAGAAAGAACTTCAATTAGTGGAAAATAAACCAGATTTGTATAGCCAATATAATCTGGAAATTCTGTCATAGCCAATGTAAGTCTGTATGCTCCAACCCTCTCACTAGGAAAGTGGACAGCATTAAAATCTCCTGCCACACACCAAGGAACTTCCCATATATTCATCCCTTCTTTCAATTCCACCAACAGATTTGTTCTTTTTCTTATGATCTGGGCTATACAAACCAGAAAGCACCCAGTCAAAGCCATCTTCCACACTCCTGAATAAGATAAGGAATAAGCTCCAACTGTGTAATGTAGTTTTTCCACAACCCTCTTATTCCACATCAACATCACATCACCCCAAGGTTGGAAATTGTTTTACTTATCTGAAATTCTAAATTTATACAAAAACATATTTATTTTTGGCTTGGAAAAAGTGCTGATATAAATTGAATGTTGAGCAGCATGCTTTAAAGACTGAGTGCCAAATAGATTTTAATTCGCTATAAATTTTTAATTTAGTAATTAGCTTTGAATGCATACTCTGATGTTGTTGGGCTATGCAGGTATCATGTCATATTGTTAAACTTGTTTTGAGGAACAATGCTCTAACTTCATTGCATGGGATTGAGAATTTGAAGTCACTTGAAGGACTTGATGTTTCCTACAATATAATTTCTAGTTTTTCAGACATAGAGTTCCTAACAGACCTTCCATCTATACGAAGCTTATGGTTGGAAGGAAATCCATTGTGCTGTGCCCGATGGTATAGAGCACAAGTATTCAGCTTTTTCATGTATCCAGAAAAAGTAAGTGATTTAATATATATTTACTCTTTGGGACTTTATGTTATGTAGTTATGTTTAATTATGTTTGTTGGGACTACTACATAATAAGTTTTTTTTTTTTTTTGGCTTGCAATTTTACGCCCCAGCTAAACTTACAGTTTCTTTCCCTCTTCTGTCGGATGCTGTTTAGTTGAAGTTAGATGACAAGAATATTAGCACCAGAGAGTTTTGGAAACGGCAAATTATTGTTGCCAGCAGGCAAAAGCGACCTGCCAGCTTTGGATTTTATTCTCCTGCAAAAGTTGATGCTAAAGAAGAGGGGAGTATTAACCCAAAAAGGGTATGTGGTTTTGAAGTTAATATGAAGCTATACCTATATAAAATAATAATAAAAAAGTTAATATGGAGCTATGTAAATCAATTACATGCAAGACCCAATGAGATTTGGGTGATTACTTTTTACCCTAGTTAAAAAATTTAGTGTGATGCTTGGCCATATTCTCCTGCCACATGGTAGTTCATGATTTAAAGTGCATTTTCCCTAGACCTTAATTGTTAGCAATTAGCATGTTTCCCTTTCTTTTTCCTAAATAATATTATTATGATGATGGCTATTGTTGGCACTCTGTGTTACTAAGTTACTTATGTTTTCTCTTTACTAGTTTTAATGTGGTGTTATTTTTTTACAGAGAAAGGTATCTCGTCTTGCTTCTATTGGGAGCGAAGAAGAGAGCACAGGTGTATTTTCTGACCAAGAGTCTGTATCATGTGACATTGACATTCAAAGCAGGGCAGATACTGTCATCTCTGAAGATGAAGCTGAAATAGTTGATTTGATGAATAGAGTTGAACTCATGAAGAAAGAGCGCTCTGTTCTTTGGTTGCGTGAGTTTAAGGAGTGGATGGATCATGCTTCTGAGACTTCTGTGGACAGAGGTAAAGATATTGGGGCATCATTGCATAATGAAAAAGAAAATTATATGAAAAAAAGGTCAAGCAAAAAATATCTTGGTGAAAGTTCAAGATATGTCTCAGATTCTGTTCAGGCTTCTGGAGATGAGAGTAGTACAAATATTTTAGAATCTGATAATTCCTTTGCAGATACATCTACTGGTTTGCCTGCCAATCCATACTTTAGCCAAATTGGTTTATTGGGGATTAGTGGCGGGGATTCTCTAGTTGGCTTGGGAAGAATGGATACAAACAAGGAGCATCTAAAAACATATTCACATGAAGGGATTAATATTATTTCTCCACAAGCTAGAATTTCCCACCCTGATACCGGCATCCAAGGGGGTCATAGAGTGATTGAAAATCTCAGTGTATCACCATTATCAGCCATTGATGATATATCGGAGTCTCATTCAACCATTGCTTGCCCTGGATCACCCCCTCATTATCAAGAGGACATTCTTCATCGTCGCCACAACTTAGTTGAAGAAATTATGCAGCTATCTGCAGAGTCCTATTCAGTGGCATCATCTGATAGTAATACCAGCTGTAGTGATGATGATTCGTGTGAATCAATACCAGAATTTGATAAGTCTGCGAATGATAAATATCTGAATAGGAGTGCTAAAGAAAACTCATCTCCAAATGATTTCGAGGATAAGGATTGTGATCAAAGACATGCAATTTTCCATGTGAGAGAAAATGGCGAAGATTTTCCTGCTGTTGCTCTTGATGATGAAATTGCTCATTTTGTCAACCAAGAGGCAGATTATTTGGAGAAGAGAAAAGGAAAAAGGAAAATGAAGAAAAGGATTATTTCACTAGTAGCAGAGAATAATGTGGTTGGCAAAGCAGAACCATCTCATGAATCAAATGGAAATCTGGATTTTCTTAGAGCTGATGTGGAACCTGAGCAAGGGAAACAAATTTCATGTCAGAGTGAACTTCAGGAAGTTACTCATGAGGAACAGATGTGGACAAACAGAAACAGAGCCCCAACAATCGATGCTAGTAGTTTTTCTGGATCTAGGTGCTCATCACCAGGTGGCAATGATTTTATTGAGAACTATTTCAATATAAATGTTGCAGATTCCAGCATTCATGAGACTTGTCGGCAGTATTTGCGTTGTGATTGTGTACTTGAGCCAGAATCCAAATATAAAGAAAGGTAAATATTTATCTATTACAATGAATGATAGGAAAACTGAATTGGGTGACAGGGATTTTTTAGCACCTGCAAACATAAGAAAAAAAGAAATTTCACTTATGTTATTATGTGCCAAATGATTTTTTAATGTTGCTTGGACTACTAGTTTAAAATTTTCACAAAAAAAATTTCAACATATTATATTTTATTATGAGAATAAATCCTACTACTTCTGATCCTGGGAATACGTATGTTATAATTTATTTCTACTGGAATTTTAAAAGTTGATATCAGACATTCTCTTTGTAATGATTTTTTTTTTTGGTTATCTATATATATAAAAAAAAAATCTTCTGGAATTTTCTTGTGAAAAGCATAACTCGGTGGAGTGATATTAAGTGCTGTATTCACCCCACCACTTAGTTCTAAATATCAACGAGACATAGTTACATTTGCAAAAGTCTTGTAGCTCAATTAATTGGTACTTCCTAGCGTTTCCAACATAGACATCCAAGGTTCAAATCCCTTCCCCCATTGTAACTGTCAAATTATAGAATTGGACTAAACAAATTTGATATCTGCCAAAAGTCTTGTAGCTCAACTGGTTGGCACCTCTTAGTGTTTCTAGTAAAGACATCTAAAGTTCAAATCCTCCCACCTCCAACTGTTGAATTATCAAAAAATAAAAAAGTTAAACAAATCTGATCTCTGTTCTCTTATTCATACATGGTTGGATCATGTTCTCTAAGATATTGTTTCTCTAAAGCTACATATACCATTTTTTTATGTTTGTTATTTGGACTTCCCAATAGACTAAACAATATTTAGAAACATTTAATGTTTTAATTATTTATAGATGAAGTCTGCCTTTTCATGTTTAATTTGTTTTCATTGTTCCAGAATCAGAGAAGTGGTTCTGTTACTGAGCAGTGAAAACAAGTTTTATGTGCTGCTTATTGGAGTCACAGGTGATGGATCAGGTTGGGTTATGAAGTCTTTGCTGGAGGCATATATTTCATTGATTTTATTATTAATGATGATTACTTGGGATATTTCTTCTGCTGTATATCCAGCCTAATGACTGCTGAAGTGGCTTTATGCAGGATCTATTATTAGCTTATTAGGTTGCCATAAAGTTGAAGATATCAGAGAGGTGTCAGTAGGATTAGGACTTCAGGTTGTGAGGTTAGTGATTTCTGGTACTTTTAGTAAATCCAGAACCAATCATTTTCCTAAAAACTCTCTTTTTCTGTGTTTGAGACAGGGTGTGCATTGACAGAGGTTCAGCATACGTGTTTATTACTAGAAGCATTCAGAAGTCAAGTCAATTACTTAGTACCTTGAAAATTTTTGATCCACATGAGGCAAATGACAGTTGTTCTTTAAGAAGGTGATTTTGGCCTAAACGTTTAGTTTTGGAACTTGCTTTGGCATTACTCTCTGTACTATTTCTTTGTTATATTTATTTAGTTCCAAAGTCAGTAGGCTATATATACAAATTTCCTTTTCTTTGTTATGATAGACTGGTTTTGGAAATTTAAATGGCAGTTTGGAGCAGGTTCAGGTTGAATTGTTTGAGAAACAAATATATGGAGGTTTGAAAGTGAGCATATTCCAATATTCTATGGTGCTATTCTGGCACATCAACAATGAAGGTAAAGTTCTCACTTCTTCATCTTGATTATAATTTGTATATTAACGTCCGAGCATGTTGTGAGAGTTCAGTCTTCAACTGAAAAAAAAAAAAAAAAAAAAAAATTTCTTGGTGCAAGAAAAGGAAATTGAACATAATGTGAAGCATTGAAAAAGAAAAATAATGAAGGAATGCATTTAAAATGATTTGTTTTTGAAATAATAGAAGGTTTCTTTGAAGAATGAGGATGTAAATGATTATTTAAGGAGAATGAAAACAGGAAAGGCTGGAGGACGTGATCCCACTGAAATTTGGAAGTGCTTGGAGGTGTAGGTATATGATGGTTGACAAGCCTTTTCAATAAGATCTTAAGCATAAACAAAATGCCTAGTGATGGAGGAAAAACACTTTGATACTTATGTACAAAAGTGAAGAAGATATTCATAATTATACAAATGACTGGAATTAAGTTTATGATTCTCACTGTGAAACTCTGGGGGAGAGCGATAGAATATAGGTTTAGACATGAAACAATAGTGAAATTTAACTGTCTCAATTCCTGTGTGATTGCACTAAAAATTCTATTTCCTTTGGGATTTCCTTCTTGATCAATAACAACCAATATCGGAAAATCAATTTGGTTTTATGTCGGTGATTTACCATGGAAGTGTTTTTCTTACTTAATTGTCTAATGGAAAAATATGCTTGAAAATATTTTCATATGGTGTCAAAATTCTGCAGAATGGATGGTTTAGTAGCATATTTTTATCTATAGGCATGTGCAGTATTGAAATAAGTGCATATAAAGTGTCCACATTCTGGTTTTTGGTTATAAATTCATTTTCAATTACGCAAGTAAATATAATATCTGATACTTTTCTGAGTACAATGAAAATAATAAAGTTCAATTCAATTGAGAAAGATAGTATGCTTTGTGGAGGCCCGGCTACCTCAGATTAGTCAGATATTGTTTCCTCTATTTCTTTTTTATTCTCATCAGTATGGGAGGGATATGTAGTTTTTTCATTGAATCGAAGCTTTTTTAGTTGGTGGTGGAGGAAGGAGGGAATTTCTTTGCATTACGTATTTTTGAATGGGGCAAATACTTCATGAAATCAGTGTTTATGGGCAAAAGCGAAGCATTATGGTTGATGAAAAATATAGAACATATGGTGATTGGGGTAAATCCCAAACAATTTTTCATGCTTAGGGAAGGAGATACTGCCTACACCTTGCAATGGGGATCAAACTCTTTTGGTCAGTTTTTGCTAGTGATTGAACTCAAAACTGGGGGGCTTCGGAGTTCTGTCATAATCCCTGAAGGGAAAGAAAAACATGGTTGGAAGGTATTTGGTCTAGAATTGAGGAAGATGTTAGAACCCAATCAATATGCCTTTGGTGGTTCAGGCCAAGTAAAGTTTATCCCTCAGGTACAGAAGCGCAATTCAGTGTTTCATCCAGCTCGGTCTTTTGTTGAGACAGTGAAGGGTCCAATGCAGGCAAAATGTTCCATAAAACCAAGGATATAGGATAGAATATTCTAGATGAGGCGATGGGGGAGAAACAACAGAATGGGACAAAGGAAACAACGGCAGTGCCTTTGAATCAATCTCAGAATCAGGTGGTGGATGGTCCGGTGGGTCAGCCTGGTACAACAGCCATAAGGGGAGGGGAGGGGAGAGAAAGGAGCATTAATTTGGGTATTAATTTAGGTGAGAAATTACCGGTACAAAATCAAATAAGATCTCCGTTAAGTTTCAGTTTGAATTCAAATAAAACTGAAAATGGTAAGGGGTGTGATTTGAGGGATACACGATGGACTGGGAAGGGATTAATAGTGGAGGTGGCTGAGAATGGGAAGAGACGGGTTTTCTGGGATAAGTCCAAAGTTGGAAAAACTTCTTTTAAATGGGTGATATGGACTGCCACTAAACATAATGTGAAGATGAGTATCGGGTTGGGCCCAAAACAGCTCGTAGCCCACTGTGAGTCTAATTTAAGCCCATCAAGTACAAGCCCATGCATTTTAGAGGCTGGAGAATGGTCCAACACTCTTTTAGGCCCACTCTCCTCTACCTCTAGTCCCGATGAGACTGAAGAGAATACAACGGTCTTTACAACTGGGTTAGCGACGTCGGTGATTATGTTGAGGAGCGATGATGATGAAAGGGGCCTCTCGGTCAATTAGTTGCATGTGGTTTCGCCGGTAGGGGCGATGTAGATTGAGTCAGAGGGAGTTTCGTCAATTCATTAGCGTTGGGTTTCACCAGTGGCAGTGTTGGGGTGCACTACCTCTCTTCTGAAGATGGGTTTCACGTTTAGCTCCGATTGGAACAATATTTTGGGCTATAATATGTTGTCGGGTGGGTTGCTTTCTGAAGGTAAGAGGTCGGTGATTCTTGAAGTTGTGCCGTGATTGATTGGATCTTCTTTTCCCAATGTTTTTCTGGAGTTTTTGCGAGCTGAGTCAATGGGTTTTGGTGTATCGGGTCAGGAGGTTAATTCTTTTTCTAGTAAGGAACTTTTAAGTCTTCCTAGGAAGGTCATGCTTGTGAAGGATGCAATTGATTTTTCTGTGAGTTTTGGTGAAACAGAAGTGTCAGATTTTTTACCTCTGCAAATCATTGACCCGAGTGTGTCAACAAATTTGGTAGAGTTGGAGGGGCAGGCCACTGAGGTATTGAGTATTGAGAATAAGTTAGATATTTCTGGGTGGGTGAAACACAGAATTCCTGGGTTTAGTAAATTGGTTGGGTTGTCAACGACTCAACATGAAAAGTTGTGCATTGCTCTTAGAAACTGAGATGGAAGCAGCCAATGTGTTACACAGGAAAGAAATGGGTAGCAAAAAAGTGGCTAAGCCCAAAAACAAGGGAAGTAGAGAGTTGCAAAACTTGATTTGTTCGGTGAATTATGACAGGAGATAGAGGGTGGTCTTGTGTTGTTGTTAGTAGTTGGGGATAGTTTTGTGTTTATGAAGATAAAAATGATTTCATGGAATGTTACAGGTTTAAATGATCCTCGGAAACGACTTGTGGTGAAAAATTTGTTGCGGGAGTGGAAGTGTGATGTTATTTGTTTATAAGAGACGAAAATTGGTAGCATGAATAGACAGATGGTTTGTAGTTTGTGGAGCTATCCTTATGTGGATTGGGCTGTTTTGGAGGCTGATCAGACTGCTGGTGGTATTTTGCTTATGTAGGATAAAAAGGTTTTGGAGAAGGTGGAGGTTATGGCTGGTACTTTCTCAGTTTCGGTAAAGAGGCAAGGGGTGGGGGATGGTTTTATATGGGCATGCTTAGGGGTTTATGGCTCAAATGAGAATATTGAGAGGGGTCACATGTGGGATGAGTTGGTGGGTATTCGGCAGTATTGGAGGTTACTATGGTGCTGCTTTGGGGATTTTAATATTGTTTGCTTTCCTAGTGAGCGTAGGGGTGAGACTCATTTGACCTTGGCTATGGAAATTTTTTTTGAATTTATTGAGGATTTTAACTTGGTTGATTTGCCTTTGGAAGGAGGTAGCTATACATGGTCAAGTGGTACTGATCAACTAGCGATGTTTAGGATTAATAGAGCCTTGGTCACTCTAGATTGGGAGGACCATTTCCTAGATGTTATTCAAAGGATTTTACCCCGTCCTATCTTAGATCATAGTCTAATCCTTTTGGAGGCAGGGGGAATGGCAAGGGGAAAAAGTCCGTTCAGATTTGAAAATATGTGGTTGAAGACGGAGGGATTTGTGGATAGAGTTCAATTCTAGTGGAATCGGCATTCTTTTGTAGGTACACCTAGTTTCGTGCTTGCAAAAAAATTGAAGGCTCTGAAAGAGGACATTGTGCAATGGAATCACCAAGAGTTTGGTAATGTAGAGCGTCAAAAGAAACAATTTTTGGAGGAACTGAAAAAATTAGACGCCAAGGAAGGGGACTTTGGTCTCACTGATGGGGAGAAAGGTCATAGGGTAGCTTTAAGGTCCTAGGTGGAGCATCTTCTTTCCTTGAAAGAAATTTCCTGGAGACAAAAATCTAGGATGTTATGTATCAAGGAAGGGGATAATGACACCAAGTTTTTTCACAAAATGGCTAACTCTTATAGAAGGTTTAATCATCTGAGGACTTTGGAGGTGGATGGGGTGGTTTTTGAGGAGGAATCCGAGGTAACTAATCAGGTAGTACAATTTTATAAAACTTTGTATAAGGAGACTGAGGGCTGGAGGCCTTTTGTGGAGGGTTTGGAATTTGATCGTATTGGGGATATGGAGAGGGTTTGGCTTGAAAGGAAGTTTGAGAGAGAGGAGATACTTCAAGTTGTAAATGACTTGGAAGGGGATAAAGCTCCAGGTCCGGATGAGTTTACTATGGCGTTTTATCATCATTGTTGGAGAGTAGTGGAGGAAGACGTCTTAGCGGTCTTTGAAGAGTTTTTTCAACATTGTAAGTTTGAAAATCCCTTAATGCTACCTTTATTGCATTAATTCCTAAAAAGAATGATGCCTCTAATATTAGAGATTTCCGATCTATTAGCTTGGTGGGGAGTGTGTAAAATCTTGTCTAAGGTTTTGTCAAATCGATTGAGAGCGGTTTTAGATTAGTTGATTTCTGAGACTCCGAATAGCTTTGTGGGTGGGAGACAAATTCTTGACTCAGTTCTTATTGCGAATGAGTGTGTTGATAGCCGAGGGAAGAGTAGGGTTCCTGGAGTCATTTGTAAACTTGATATTGAGAAAGCCTATGATCATGTGAACTAGGAGGTTTTGCTGAATTTGTTGAATAGAACGGGCTTTGGAGTGAAGTGGTATAAGTGGATTCGTACTTGTATCTTCACAATTCAGTTCTCTATTTTGATTAATGGGTCCCCAGTTGATTTTTTTGGTAGTTTGAGGGGTTTAAGACAAGGGGATCCACTATTTCCTATGCTGTTTTTGATTATGATTGAGGTGTTTAGTAGGATGTTGAGAAGAGTGGAGGGAGCTGGCTTGATTCGTGGTTTTAAAGTTGAGAGGGGTGGTAGAGAATGTGTTACACATCTATTATTTGCAGACAATACTATCCTATTTTGTGATGCGGATGTGGAGCAAATTCTTCATATTCGATTGTTGTTACTTAGTTTTTAGGCAGTAATAGGTTTGAAGGTTAATGTGCATAAGAGTGAAATGGTTCCAATTGGGGAGGTTGATAATGTGCATGCCCTGGTTGAAATTTTGGGTTGCAGAGTTGGAGAGTTGCCTATGTCTTATCTTGGTATGCCGTTGGGGGCTTCACATAACTCCCCTTTAATTTGGAATCCTATTTTGGAAAAATTTGAGCAGAAACTAGCCGGGTGGAAGAAGTTGTATTTGTCTAAGAGGGGTTGATTGATGTTACTCAACAGTACGCTATCTAGTTTTCCTACCTATTTTCTATCGTTATTCAAAATTCTTACTCATGTGGCTAACAAAATTGAAAAGTTGCAAAGGGATTTTCTATGGGGTGATAGCAAGACTCATTTGGTAGGATGAGATAAAGATTGTGGGCCTATAGCCAATGATGGCTTGGGAATAAGGAAACTTACTACTTTCAATAAGGCCTTATTGGGGAAAAGGTTGTGGCGGTTTGGGAAGGAAGAGGATCGGTTATGTAGAAGGGTGGTAGCTTCAAAATATGGAGAAGAATGGGGGAGATGGAGCTCAAAGCTGGGTAGGGGAGTTCATGGGTGTGGTTTGTGGAGAGGTATTTGCATGGGGTGGGAGAATTTTAGCAAAAATTGTCAGTTTGTTGTTGGATTGGGGAATAGAGTGAGGTTTTGGCAGGATGGGTGGTATGGGGGGGATTAACCTTTTCAATTGGCTTTTCCAAGGCTGTATGCTATTGCCATTGATAAGGAGGTATCTGTAGAAGCTTCTTTGTCAAGGCAGGGGGCGGAGGATAGAAGAAGTTGGGATGTTCGTTTTATTAGAGAATTTAATGATTCGGAGATAGATGAAGGGCTGCATTTTTTTCATATATTGGGAACTAATACTCCTCCAATGGCTATGGGAGATCGGATGAGATGGAAGTTGAAGCCTAATGGGGATTTTGACGTCCGATCATATTATAATAAATTAAGGGACTCTCCCTTAATTGCCTTTCCTTGGAAAGCTATATGGAAAGCAAAAGACCCTAGGCGAGTTTCCTTTTTTGTTTGGTGTGTAGCTTGGAATAAGATCTTAACGGGTGATAACTTGCGATTGAGGAGATTGGTTTTTGTGGACTGGTGTATAATGTGCCGACATTGTGGAGAGACGGTAAACCACTTACTTTTTCATTGTGAGATGGCTTATCGGTTATGGAGCTTTGTCTTTATAACTTTTGGCTTGTCTTGGGTTATACTTAGATCGATTCCAGAGTTGCTTTTTGGCTAGTGGAATTGGTTGGGGAAGCAATTGTCTCAGATTTGGAATTTTGTTCTGTTGTGCATCCTTTGGTGTATTTGGAAGGAATGGAATCAGCGGACTTTTGAGGATTTGGATAGTTCTGGTGATCAACTGCTTGCTTCTTTTAATGGAACACTTTTTGATTGGTCTTAGGCATGGGGACTCACGACTAGTGATTCTCTCCCTTCTTTTCTTAGCTCTCTTTCTCTTTATAAGTAATATGTTGATTGGTTTTCTTCTTTGTTTTTTCTCTGTTTTCTTTTTCTTGTATTTTCTAGGTTTGCTCTATGTTTTTCATGCATAGAGTAGCCTTTCGTATATATAACATTTTTACTTATAAAAAAAAAAAAGATAATACCTAGAGAGGTTATTTGTAAGTTCTTGAAATGAAAGTTCCTCTAAAGTATTAAGGTGATGATTAAGGATATTTGTGACAGGGATATAATTAGGGTGAAAACAAGTATAAGCATTTCAAGTGAGTTTCCAATCACAATTCATCAACGAGTATTTCTCTTTTTGTTGGTTATGGATGATTTTACTAGATCAATTCAAGATGAAATCCCTTAGTGTATGCCTTTTGTATACGATATCATTGTTGGTAAAAGCATGCTTAAGCACAAAGCTTACAAGCTTAGTGTTTTTTGCCTATAAGATAAGGTGCATTTACATGATTTATGAAGCTTTTTCGATAAACTCAAAGTGCACCTTTTGGAGCTTTTATTTTATTTTTATTTTACACTTAAAAAAAATGGACCTTAGTTGTCAGATCTTAATGCTGTTGAGTATTTACCATGGATTTGTTACAAAAATAAATAATTAAACTAGGCAAACAATTTAACTAACACCAACAAAGATAAACTTTAATGATGTTCAATGTTGGTTTGTTGCTTAGTGATGCTTGTATCCGAAATTTATTCAGAATGTGGAATTACCATCTCTTGAATAAAATGGATACCCCTTGAATAGGTATAGCATCAACAATGTTCTATATCAGCTCACTTGTGTGCATGTACTTACCGAAGGAACAGAGTTCTTGTACATGATCTGAGCTGTTGCTTTTTCACCAAGTTGAAAGAATTGTACTCAGCTCTATATTTTTTGAAATGTTCTATATCAGCTCACTTGTGTGCATGTACTTATTGGAGGAACAGAGTTCTTGTACATGATCTGAGCTGTTACTTTTTCACCAAGTTGAAAGAATTGTGCTCAGCTCTAAAATTTTTGAACCTATGTTCTACTTTTAAAAGAGGAATAAAGGATATCTGTTGAATAGTTTCATAAATATATGATTACTTTTACATGACCATAAGTTCTACGGTAATGCTAAATTTTCTACTCACATGCAACAGAGGTATCATGGCATTCAAGATCATTGTTTGTCATTGGAGACAATCTGCTTCTTTGTATTGAGGACCTTGTGCAGTTCAGCTCCCTTTCAATGGATTCATCTTTGCCTCCATATTTCTCAGTTGATTCATATTGCTCCATCGTTGACATATCTGAGATGGTAACTTTTTGAATTTACTAAAGCTTTCCTTGAGGCCTACATTTATAAGCATTTGCTAGTTTTATTCATCACATTCACCTAAATTGCTAAGTATTCTTTTCTATCTCATGAGTCACTAATATTATGTTCCTGGTTTGACATGTGTGTTTTTTTTCTTCTGTTTTTTTTTTTTTTTGGTTGATGAAACATGTTGTGTAACAACCCGAAGAAAGCACTAACGACATCTGCACTTATAAATCTGAGATCCACCTAGTAAAAACCCATCGTGGGACTCGGCACATGTTGCACATCATACAATTGAACAAACAATTTGGGGTATCACATGTGCGTGTGTCTTTTGGTTGATGAAACATGTTATCATAGCAAAAGGATTATTTATTATTACTAGTTAAGTTACAGTTATCATCATTATCATTGATAACTGTCTTCACTTCTATGTTGATATATTGTTCAGTCTCTACTGGATAACATTGTAGTAGATCATAGCGAAAGGATTACTTATTATTCTGAATGAGCAACATGGTGTGTACATTTGTAAGCATTTTCTAGTTTCCTATATTGTATAGAAGATTTTTGTTTTTCTTTCCCAAATTCTTAGATGCTAACATGTTTCTGGTTTGACATATTTATTATTTCTTTTGTGGATTATTGTGATCATTGTCTTTGTATTCTTTAGTTAATATCTTCTAGAGCCTGCAATGGAAAGGTATGTCTATAATAGATGGTAGTCAAGGGTTTATGCATGCCATGCTTAGTTGTGATATTGTGGTCTTTCTTTAATTGAAGGAATTTTATTATAAAAAAAAGGATATATTTTAATATTTGTTGTTTTCCTTGCCTCATTGCTCCATTACTTAAACCAAGATTTTTTTCTACCCAAAAAAAAAAAAAAAGAAAAAAATCATTGGAGGTGTGCAAAATATTTGATTCATATCTAAACTCCATTTCTAGGTCATTGAGACTAGAGAGAGTTGGTGTGTGACCGTAGCTTTGAAATGTACAGCATCAGTATTCTGCTCCTCTGCCAAAGCTGACAAGAAGGTTGCAGCAATCAATGATGAAAAAACAGCTTCAAGCCCTGTAACATGGATGATCAGGTGGTTCTCTGAAGACAGTCTGTTCCAGTTCGTGGCATTGGTGAAGGCAATCCATGCAGGAACATCCATGTTTCCTTTGCTTGTGAAATGTATATCTTGAAGCCCTTTTTTTTCTTGTTTTGTTTGTTTTATATTCATTTCATTCTTTTGATCTGCATTTTCATTTGTTTTTGCTTCCCATTTTGATATGGTTTGTTAGCAGCCTTTAGTGAGGTGAGCCAACAGCTTTCTTTTTTTGTATTCTTTGATTTTTATTCTTTAGTAATTCATGTACAAAATTTGTACAGTACACAACATCAAAGGAAATTGATATTATCTGTTGTCTTGTCCTGCTCAGTTTCTCTCCCTCACACACGTTTTCATTCAGGAAATTGTACAGTAAACTTTAGCTTTTAATAGTCATATGAGAGTGTACAGTAAATCTTTGCTGTGTCTAAGATTATTATTGAATGACAAGCCAAATTCATGTGGCATTAATTCAGCAAAAAAATTCATGTGGCATTATCTTTCTCTTGTACTTGTGCTCTGCATTTGTACCTACAAATATTGTCGAAGAACATAGACCAAAAATGCTTTTGCTACTAAGGGTCCGTTTCGATTGAGAGAGGAGAGAGGGTAAGTGGAGGGGAGTAGAGTAGAGTAGAGTTTGTTGAAAATAGGTTAATTTTGGGTCAGTTCTACTCTACTTTCCTTGCCTCTCCTTCAATTCAAATGTACCATAAGTCTTCTTCCACCATCTTTCACTCTCACTTTGTGATGAAGTCTATATAGTTTTTTCAATCATGTTCATAAACTGATCCATGTTTTGATGTCAAAATGGTAGGCTCTGATCAATAATTCAATATTAATATAGTAACTATTATTCTACTATAGTACTATAGATAACACTGTTTGGAAGTTTCGAAAGAAAGAGTAGAGGGGAGAGAAATGGTTAGAATTTACCATTTGCCCTTGTTTGATTTTTTCAAAAATTACAATTGAAAAGAAAGAAGAAAATTAGATATCATTTAAATTGACAATTATACCTCACTGTTCAATTTTTGATGTTTTATTAGTTCCATGATACACCTTTCACCAAAGCAAATCCGTCATTTGAGATGTGTTCTTTTCCTTTCTCTACTATTATATGATCCTTTTTCTTTGCTCTCTCTCTCTCTCTCTATTTTTATTTTATAAAAATTTGTTTATTTACTTATTTTGCATGCAAACGGAGAATATTTTATTAAAATAAAGCAAAGAATACAAAAGAAAGGAGCAGCAAGTTCCAAAAAATCATCAATATCTTTTATTTGATTTTTAAGACCTTGATTTGTTGTTAGCTCCATGATTAAACGCTTTTCACCAAAACAAAATTGTCATTTTGAGACGCGTTCTTCTCCTCTCTCTATTTTACTACCATGCGATCATTTTTTTCACTCTTTGTTAACTTTTCTCTTTTCTCTCTCTTTAATTTATTGGTGATCCACTGATCCCTAAGTGAATAAAATTGATTTATCATCCATCAATAAAGTTTCAAAGGTTAAAACGATGTACTATGGATGGGGCCATTTTTATTTTTAAATATTTTTAAACAAAATTAATTATTATTATTATTATTTTTGCATCCAAACAGATAATATTCTATTAAATAAAATAGAAATGAGTAACAAGTTCCAAAACATTAACAAGAAGTCAAGAACACCAAACATGATTAAATTTTGAGCACATATGTTTTGTCTCAATACAATTCCATAAGAAAGTAGCTATTAAAAAAATGGGTGTGCAAATCTTTTGTCCCACTTTCCCGCATTTACTATACTTCATGAATAAAAAACTTATCACTTGTTCATTTGAGTAAATTAGTAAATGACAATTTTTTGTCTTTTCTTATTTAAGTTTCTTAAAATAAATAAATAACCATACACATTCCCACCACTACCCGCCATCACTTGTCCATCACCACCACCAAATTGCTGAAGTAATCAACTGCCAAACACCGCCACCAAATCCACCTAGTCCAATTTGTGGTACTGGTACACTGAAAAAAAAAAAAAAACATCAAGACCTCCAAAATAGCCAAAGCAGTATCACACATTCATAATCGTTACAAAGTAGGCAGACAACAACGAAGCTAGACATTTTTCAATTTGGTCCCATCTTTAAACAACTTCTCATAGCTTCTAAGCATAAATTAAAACACACCCCCACCACCCCACGCCCCCCCCACCCCCCCCCCCCCCCCCCCCCCCCCAAACAAACAAAATAACAAAACAATTTCAAGCAATCGAACTATAATTCCTCACCAAAATCGGTCTCTGTAAATCAATTTCAAGAATTAAGTCAAGGCATCTAAATTTTCTCAGTGCAGTTATGCCTTTCAATGGTAATCTAAAATAGCACGTTCATTCTATTTCATCTCCTCTGTTTTCACTAAAACCAAACACATAAACTAATACCCATTTATGGATCTAAAGACAAGGTGGTAGTGGTGTGTATTTGGTGTCCGTGTATGGATGTGACTTGTGACGGAGTATGGTTGTGACTGGCAGTGTTAATCACTTCGGCAACTTCCTCTGGCATTTATGTGCAAGTTACACTTTAGTGTGAGTTAATTTGAATTCCAAATAAAAGTGGTAATTCCGAAGAAGAAACAAATTAGTTAGATAGGGATAATGTCATAATTTTTAGCAACTTCCTCTAGCATTTATGTGCGAGTTACTTTTAATTGAGGAAGAATAAATGCCAAGATTTGACAAATTAATCAAATAGAGATAATGTTCCAAGGCTTTACAGTTAAACTAAATAAACATGATAAACATTAATTACAGCTAATGAGATGAATCCAAAATGTAAGGAAGAGAAGGTAAGTGAGTTAGAGGGGGAGAACATAACTTTGGTGGTGCATGCCAATAATAGATAATGTTAACTGTGATGCTAGGGAACTGCTGGGCTTTGAGCTTGCTTCTGGCTGAAAGCAGCTTGCTTTTTGAGAAAGACATATCATCCAAACTAGCAAATGTCTCAAGATAAGTTTTTGATAGTCTACCTTGACATTTTATTCCAGTTAAAGCTCAAAGCACAGATTGCTTATACTTATCATCCAATAAAAGTATTTCTTTTATTTTATTTTCACACACAAATCTGAAAATTTTCCCCAATTTTACTTTAGTGCAAATCTAAGAAGTTTGTTCCATTTTATTGACATAGTGACTAACCCATATGGCAATTTTTTTTTTTTTTACTTTTTAATTTTTTTTAAAAAAAAAAAGAAATGCATGTGGCAAGACTGTAACCCACACGACAAGACTAGAGTTACTAGACAAGACCACTCAGTGATGAGACTATTCCTCCTAACACACGTTAACTTCTTTTTTAATTCAAGTAAATCAAGGGCAAATGCCATTTTTCCTCCATACAAAGTCATAATTCTAGGAGAAAAATGATGTTGCTTAAAAATCTAGCGAAGTCCAACCATTATAGGGTGAAAATTAGAAAATGTTTGATTTATTCATAGAAACCTTACAGAAAATGTTTATTCCTTCCAAAATATTCTCGATTTATTATATATATATATATATAATTTGAATGAAGTATAAGTTAAGTCAAATCTTCTAATTAAAAAAAATATATATATATATATATATATATTAACACTGTCATGGTTCATAAATTTGTTGGTAAATTCTAGTGTCAAAACATGTCAAAATTGGGTTGTATCAATAGAGTTGTGTTAGGGTTGAGTCTAGCTTAGAAGTTACTCAAAGATGAGAAAGTTTTGATTTGCTTAAAGATGATGAGTTGCTTATATTTTATCCATATCTTTTGTGTCATTATTAATTTTTAAGTGACACTTCATTAGAAATCTAGTAAAATAAAAAGGTACCAAATAATATTAAAAAAATGGGAAAGCTTTTAGTCATAACAAAATCTTATAACATTTGCTTAATAGGCTTGTTTTGAGTTGTAGTGGGTTCAAGGATTTTTTTTTTCCTTTTATTTTATTTTGAGTCACGGTTGGAAAATATTTCAGCTTGTTATAAAAATATTGTGAGATTTTTATATATTTGTAGAAGAGCTCAAACAAAAATTATATCAACTCTAACTCACCATTTTTTAGTTACCACTGATAGAAAATTTATTATAGAAACATTAAGATTATACATCAGGAGCGACAAGATGCTATGAATGATGGGGAAAACTTCTAACCAAGAAACTGAAACATGAATGCTTTTGCAAATATTGCAAGATCAATGCTCTAGAATCTTAGGTCAACGAACTTAACAGATGAGTGTAATTTCCATGTATTCCATGGCATAAGCAACAAAATCTCAACCAAGTCCCATGGTCTTTGTTATTCAACTTTGGCCTAATTTCCCAAACACCAGAGGATCCAAGCGATGGCATAAAAAGCTTCAATATCAGGTCCATGAAGACGGTTCAACAAGTTATTTACTACACCATTGTGGACAACTAAAGTACCAGTCCTCCAAGGCGACAATTCAAAAAAGCAAACGTGCTATTTCAGGCCCCCATTATTCACAGTTCGGGTTTGAGAGTATATATTGTCCACTTTACCAAATTACATTTAAGTTTTTGTTACTAACCCACTCACTCCACAATTTTCTCCAAAATTGCTCAACATTACTTATACTTTGATCATTGCAGGGCAGGGACTAACACACGAAATGGAGCTACAACAATCTAGACCTCAGCTCCACCCCCTTGTGCCACTTAAAAGAGGCAAAATCTATTCACTCTACCGAGAATGTGCTAAGTGGTTCATGCTGGCCTTCTTCTTTTGTAATCCTTCCCAGCTTTTAGAAGGGATAATCCCATTTTTTAAATTCAAAACATGTTTTGCTATTTACAACGAGTTGGAGACATTTGAACCCTGGATATTTTTGTTGAAAGTGTAATGCTATGTGCACAATATTTTCATAACTTTTTAAAAAAAAAATCCTAAGTAGTAAGTTATTATTGGTTATTATAAGCCCACTACTGACATTACTTTTTTATCCACCAATATCAACTTGCAACCTAGGATTTGTTGTGAAGTTGTTATGGATGTAGTAGCTTTACTCTGTTGAAGTCACCAAGTGGTGCCAATTGAGCTACAAGGTGATGTAGATGATTACTGCAAAGAGAGAGAGAGAGAGAGAGAGAGAGAGAGAGAGAGGTACAATATAACTTCATGAGCTAACTTCATAATTGTACACCTTTCCACCCAATGAAGTCTAATTCCATATTGTTAGACTTCTTTAATCACAATTTATCTCTATATAGGGCCAATGGAGTCCTCTGTTAAACTGGAAAGTACATCATACACACCAAACAAAGAAAAGGTAGAGAGAAACAGCTTCAATGCAAGATTTGTAAGAGAGCTTTTCACTATATCAAAACAGAAAATAAAACATTATTTTCCATCGACTTGACTGCCCTCATGTAAGCTTATTTAATGATGAAAGCAGCTGATCCACAAAACATTTTCCTGTCAACTAAGACCTTATGAAAAGATAAATATTGTCAACAGTTAAAATTCTGCTCATTTTGATAAAGACAGTAAAATTCTCTCATTTCAATGACAGTATTGATGGGAAGTGGATTTAACTTCTCCGTGTTCTCCTAAATCAAATTCATGGATGAGATCTAAAGGAAGAACAATGATTGGTAAAAGTTACCGCTGATGAGAAAATGCTATCTCCGACTCTTTTTGGGCCTTAATCTTTTGAAAGCCATAAACGTGACAGCAGCAGATAGAGAGTACCTGAGCAGAATAAAACATGACATCAGAAAAGGTAATGTAGTATGTCCCAGAATCTCTTAACCTTGCGAGAGAATTTATCTTATAATTCTGTTGGCCTGTTGCTTGTGGAAATATGTGTGGATTTCATATCTTCAACATATTATATAATTTAGTAAACAACTAGTATGTAGAAGAGTGCAATAACATGCTAAAATACGTTTTGGGATTTATGACTCCCACATCAACCAAAACCCACAAGCATGTTTTTCTTTCATTGATGTACAGTGATCAAAACATTTTGATAGTTTGATTAACAGAAACGATGTTTGAAGTAACACTAGCTTTTGCTTTACATAAAGATGTTACAATAGAACTTAAAACAAATATCTAACTTATGCCTTCTACAAATATAGATTATATCCAGAATAGAGTAAGCATTTTACCCTTTCCAGAATAAGTATATGAAAGCTTTGAATCATCTGCGGCTTTGAGAAGTTTATGGTAAGTTGGTAGCTGCTTAACATGCAACTAGCATAACTTAGTATGAACCTTTAACAGAACAGATTGTTCTTTTCACTAACAATTTGTTGACCAGTTTTCATTATATATTAAAATTAACGAATCAAATTAATTTGATTATTTCCCAATTGACCAGGGAAATATCATACTGGCACTCCTGGCCTATATATAGGTCCACAAAATGGTAAACAAACATGACAATTGGAAGATGAACTTCCATTCTTGGAACAATCATGAGCAATATAAACTGAGATCAAGGCATAAATGAATAAAGAATGATTATGAATGCAGTAACAGCAAACCAGTCTTTTCAGAAGGGGATTGCAAGTGCATCCGAAATTTGGTGTATCTAAAGATGCAAAAGCATACCACGTGAATGTATAATTAAGATGGTCCTGTGGCATTACTGAACTGCGAATCAAGGTATTAGCATCTTTTGGAATCGGGTATGGGTTACTTAGATTGACATTTTCGTTTATGTCTTCAATGTAGATAGTATTCTCAGGAAGTCCAGCAGCATGAGCCAATGCAGGAACATCAACATAGAACCACTGACAGGAGCTTGGATCATTTGCTGGAACAAATATGCTAGGCTTCTCACTCCCACGAACTACTCCAACAACTTCTGAAGGAATGACAGCAGGGGCATTGACCTGTAAGTTGAAAAAATTTAGATTGTATCTTTGATATGCCCAACCTGAACAAGGCATCAAGTAACTACCAAAACAAACCTCAATATTTTTGGGCTTCTTAGACCAAATCCTCCACCAAGAGCTGCTTTCGCTATCTTTGACAGATGGGGTTGCTGTATTGGAAGGAAGTTCGCTGGATTGTAAATCTTCCAAAGACTTTTCTTTCCAACTACGAGGAACCCATCCTCTGTTAACCAAAATTGGCGACTGCATGCTGGAAGAAAAATATTCAATATACTTTAGCTAATACAACAAACCATCAATCAGTCAAGACAATACAACCTTTTTTTTTTAAGATATGAAGGAGAGGATAAAACCTTGAAAATTTTCCTCCCCAAGACAGTAGAACCCTACTTTAATTTTTTATGGTACAAAACACTGCTTGTTGAGAAAACTCCCAAATCTAGGATACAATCCAAGCCAACAAGTTATTTCAAATTGTTTGAGCCAATATTTGGCACATCAATAAAATCAAAGAGCCCTTGTAACTGGATTTTTTTGATCACCTGTGGGAACATCTATCACTATGATAGGTGCATCTAACATAAGTTCAATGTCAAGATATATTTTACTACCTCCGTCCCATATATTTTTTATATGTTCAATGTCAATGAAAAAAGACCACTTCATGAGAAAAGATCACAAAGAAGCAAAGATATACAAAGAAAAGGGGGAAAAAAATGAATAAGGGAAATTACACTTGCCTACTTGTGGTTTAAAATATGGTACTTTACCCACCTGTGGTCCTATCTGTTAGTAGTCTGTTACCCACCTATGGCCTTGCCGTTACTCTAACACAATTTAACTTAAAAGCATTTTAGAAAGTGAATCAAACACACTACAACCAAGAGAAAGAAACCCGATGCCACACTCCTCACTCTCTATCGTCAGATTCAGCCACTCCATGAAGATCATCAAGTGAAATTTCCATAATCACTTTCGATTACCATTCTGATCAAAACCCCTGTGACAGAGTTTGAGGAATACCCCTCTGGAGTGAAATTCCAAGTAAATTCTCTAACCTAGGGTTTTTATTTTTTTTTAAATTGCAGAAATTGATGCCCAAGACTGAGGAAGGTGACGCTGATACATGCTTGGGAAGCCTGATTCAAGCTCTGGAAACTGTTAGGAAAGAAAAGCAAAGAAAGTGGAAAAGAAAAAACTAAATTGTAGTCATCAAAAGAGAATGAGGACAACTCAAAGGATACTGATAAAAGCAGAAGTTAGGACACGAACCCAGATCTGGGAAACATGTACCCAGAAGAAGATTTCAAAAGTTTCCCACAGAGAAATCAAACTGTGAATACCAACAATTAGATAAACAAAAGAGAAAACAGACCTCAAAATTAAGGGAAAAGAAAGAAACACCAAGAATCCTGGGTATAAAATTAAAAATATTGGGGTTTATAAATTAGTTTTTTGGGTTTTGTTATGTGGGTAAGTTCTAAAAGCAGAGAACTTGGTTAAGGTGGCGTTAGATAAAGGAAGAGAAGGCAAAGGAAATGAGAAGGACTTTGTTTAAAATCAACGCTTTAAAAAAAATTCACATAAAAAAAATTGAATATGAATTTGTAGAGAATCTCTTAAAGATTGAATATGAATCGGAGCTTTGAACTGCTCTGTCCAATAGTTCACATAAAAAATTTCAATCAAAGATTAACTTGAATACATATGACATATGAAGCTACTATGTTAGCTTCTCTTTGTACAACAGAAACTTCAAAGTGCTCAAAGCTGTTCAGTAATGATATTGGCTTTTCAGTGTGTTTGATTCACTTTCTAATACGTTTTTAAGTTAAATTGTGTTAGAGTAACGGCAAGGCCATAGGCGGGCAACAAATTGTTAACAGATAGGATCACAGGTGGGTAAAGTGCCATTTTTTAAAATCAACGCTTTAAAAAAAATTCACATAAAAAAAATTGAGTATGAATTTGTAGAGAATCTCTTAAAGATTGAATATGAATCGGAGCTTTGAACTGCTCTGTCCAATAGTTCACATAAAAAATTTCAATCAAAGATTAACTTGAATACATATGACATATGAAGCTACTATGTTAGCTTCTCTTTGTACAACAGAAACTTCAAAGTGCTCAAAGCTGTTCAGTAATGATATTGGCTTTTCAGTGTGTTTGATTCACTTTCTAATATGTTTTTAAGTTAAATTGTGTTATAGAGTAACGGCAAGACCATAGGCGGGCAACAAATTGTTAACAGATAGGACCACAGGTGGGTAAAGTGCCATTTTTTAAACCACAGGTGGGTAAAGTGTTTTTCGAAAAAACCACAGGTGGGCAAAGTGTAATTTCCCAAAAAAAAAACTATGAACAAGGAAGAAGCAAATCTATAAACATTGGAAGGGAATCACTAGATGTGAGTCCCCAAGCCTGAGACCAATCAAATAGAGAGCCCATAAACTAGGCAAGGAGTTGATTCCCCAAATGCTCCACATCTTCAAATGTACAATTATTGCACTCCCTCCAAATGCACCACATCAATCACAATGCTGTCAAATTCCAAATATCAGAAAAGTACTTCCCCAACCAATTCCTCCATCCAAATAGTAGGTCTATCACCCTTCCTTGTAAAACCCAAGAGACTGCAAATGTTCTAACGACAGAGCTCCACAAAAGATAAGCCCTCTTGCTGTGAATCATTAGATGATCCATAGTCTCCCCAATATACCGACACATATAACATCAATCCACAATAGAAAATCCTCTTCTCCTCAAATTATCACTAGTGAGTATTTTTCCCCATGCTGCAATCCAAACAAAGAAGGAAACCCATCTAGGTGCCTAACCCCCGAAATGCCTTTCCACAGGATGATGACCGAATAAGAACCTCTAAGCTTATTATAATAAGAACAGTTATGGAAGTCCCCAACTTCCACCTCATACATTCCCCGCTCTCAGTTGAAGGGTGTTAGTCTCCAAAATTTCGAGAAACTTCACCACTAATGCAACCTACCAATCATTAAAATCGTGAAGGAACCTCACATCCCAACTCCTCTCCCCCATACCTTGCCTCACCAAAGATTACCTTACAAAAGCCTCCCTATCAATGGTAGTCTCATACAAAACCGGGAAGACCGCTTTAAGTGGATGGTCACCACACCAACAATCATGCCAAAATCGCACCCAATTCTCCATCCCATTCACAAACCAAGTACAATAACTAAAGGTTTCCCAATCCATTCTAATGTTTTTCCAAAGACCAGAACCATGTGAACCCCTACCCAACTTGGAAGTCCACCCCCCTCTTCCCCAAATTTCATAGCTATCACCCTCCTACAAAGCCTTGCCTCCTCTACCTCAAACCGCCCTAACCATATTGCTGGTCTTGTTTAGAAAATCAAATTTTTTGAGGGAATGCCTTTTTAATGTTGTCTTACAAATTACCAAAACTACCCTCATTAATCCAAACTTAAGTGAAAGAATGGCATTTACTTCTCAAATAAAGGATAAGTTAGGAAATTTATTAACTTTTCAGAGAGGACAAACTTTTGGGACATCCCAAAAGGGAATATGGGACCAACAATTTGGACACAATAGTATTAATTGCTATTTCTATTTAGTTTCTCATTTTATTTATTTATTTATTATTATACTAGTCAGGTAGTAATCCCTTCCCCCCCTCCCCCGTTTCTCTAAGGTCATATATATATATATATAGTTGGAATAGAACGCTTTAGTGTCCATTTTTGTATTCTTCCAAAAAATAACCATATTAAGGACATACAGGTAAATTGAGAAATTAAAAACTGTCCATGAAATTCTACTCCCACTAACAAGCCCCAGATATACTCTGCACGCGTTAAAAAGCCACATTCTTAAAATAAAAAGATAGAATAAAACAAATAAAAAGTAGATGTAAAAAATTTAACTTCCACAAAATCAGGACACATGTTTTATACATAAACTATAACTACTTGTGATTAAGACTTAATAATATTATTTTTTTATTAAAAAAAAAAAATTTGTGCAAGTGCATAGTGCATGTGAAGATGCTAGTAGAATATAACAGCTTCTTTGAGCTTGGTTTTAAGCCAATATGAGAAAAATTAATAGAAATATTACAATAGGGTGCAGGATAGTTTCTTTTTTAAGTAAGCTTAACTTTTGTGAGTTCATCATTAGGTTTTTTGACCAGCAACTTACTATGCCAATATGCATTGTCATATTGGAAGTTATGTTTGTTATAATGTTTATTAGTTTATATCTTGTAATACATACAAATTGTCTATTTAAGTCATGATTGAGTTGCAAAAGTAATAGATGATGATGCTGAAAGAATAGGCATACAATTAAATATGTTGGTATACCCAGTAAATGCAGTGAATATAAACCAGATTAACTAATATTAGAAAACTAAAACTTAATACAATAAGTACATTGTTATGATTGCCAAGAGCCTTGTAGAGTAGTGGCATAGCTTGCTGTCCTTTGTTAGGAGAACCAAGGTTCAAATCCCTCATCTCCCATTGTATTGTCAAATCATTAAACAAAAAAAAGTACAATGTTATTTATTTATTTATTTATTCCATGAAAAACTTTGGACATCAGATGTGAGAAATTATTGTAAAGAAAAGGATTATAACTCAAACATAGTTTAAGTATAGACAATCCCCCTCTAACAACTTAATTGGTTAACACATTGTAAAAGAAAAAGAATACAACTCAAGCATACTTTAAATATAGAAAATCCCTCTCTAACAACTTAACTTAATTGGATAACACACTTCAAAGAAAGAGAGCAAGTATGATAAATTGTAGCGAGTTACGTTAAAATGACTAATGAAGCTAATAAACTCCTGCTGCATTTACCTCTCAGTGTTGTTGGGGATGGGCAAAAGGGGTGTGATTACATAGTAGCCATTTTCAGTCACTCCTGAAATGCTTCTTGAACGTGGGCCCACATAGACTGATCTTTTCTCATCAAAAACTCCTTTGCATCGTACCCTCCTGAACTCCAGAGAATCCAATTTTCCATTTGATGGAGATACATTGTCAAGCATCAGAGGTTCCATTTCCAACCTATTCTGTCTATATTCCAGCATTTTTATCTGAAACATATAAAACATTGTCAAACATAATAGTCCACTTAACTCAAATCAACTCAGTCTTTGACTCAAAGCTTTTGGTGGTTTTGTTAACTAAATCTCATGGATACAGATATGGTCACAAACATAAATTTGACACAATAAGAATGAGCCAACCCATCATATTGTCCAAAAAATCAAAAAGTACTGTTTGTTGTGAGGACACACATAAGCTTAGAAGCATATAGGCAATGTGCAAGGTTAAAAGGTGAAAGGCAGGGTGAAGCTTCCTAAAGCATTAGGCATAAGTATCATAATCTGCTGAAGCATTAGTCATTCTTTCACTGATATACTAAAGTTTTTGGATTTATGTACTTTCATATGACTTTTGACAGCCCTTGTACTCTGCCTGTGTACTGTGGCTGTGCTGCATTTATATTTCTTTGTATAAAATTGACGTTTACTGATGAAAAATATAATAATAAAGAATAAAGAATAATATATATATATATATATATATATATTTAAGTCTATATATATCAATGCTTCTACCAAACACTCTTAAAGATCCATAAGAGTTGTTCCTGTTGTCACTACTTATTTCCTATTTTTCTACTTCTGTTCTGCATCAAAATTCCTATGGTAATGCTTTAAATTTTTCTCCAAACATCTTATGCTATCTATTTTCATCCTACCAAGCATTCACAAGACTTCTAAATATATATTTTACTGAACATTAAGTAAATAATTCACGTTACATATTGCTGCTGCAAATATTTAACAAACAATGTTTTAGTGGAAAAGTCATGGAAACTATTTTTTTGAGAAATAATTTTATTTTAAACAAGAGAAAGAATATATAATACAAGACTTCTCCAAAATGTAAACCACAAACTCAACTGCAAGCTAATTAAAACTCTAAGAAGGAACTGGATTGGTCATTGGATATTGCCTAAGAGAACCATGGCATCTTAGCAAGGATTGTTTGACATCAGGTGTTGGGCACTTGACACAAACAAACATTATACCATTTCACTCTTGCCAAATTGTCCAGAAGACACATAATGTGACAGCATTCCAAGCTTTAGATATTTGTTGAAGTTGAAATCCCTTTGTCAACAACTTAGTAATTGAACTATGTTCCTCTGCATGATCCAAGATACTCCAAATATTGAAAATGCAACTAACCATATATCTGTTTCCCTCTTGCCAAATTGTCTAGAAGACACATAATGTGACAGCATTCCAAGCTTTAGGTATTTGTTGAAGTTGAAATCCCCTTGTCAACAGCTTAGTAATTGAACCATGTTCCTCTGCATGATCCATGATACTCCAAACATTGAAAATACAACTGACCAAATATCTCTTGCCACTATACAATAGAGTAAAAGGTGATCAATGGATTCCTGTTCTTACACATGCAACACCAATCAATAATCAACGTCATGGTTTTGAAGATGATCAACCATTACAATTTTTTCCAATGCCACAGCTCATGCAAAAGAATGAAATTTTTGAAGGCACCTTAATGCAACAAGTGCTTCTCCAAGAAAAATCAATCCCTATAGAACCCCTTAAGACACCACAGAAAGATCTTTGCAGCAACTCCTTCGCAATGTCTCTTGCAAAGCTACAGCATTACCAAACTGGCTCAAAATTCGATAAAAACAAAAGTGCTGACTTCTAGTTTTAGGAACCAGAGAGGGTTGCTTAGCCTTGGGGAAAATTCTAACTAAAAGAGTATCACTTTGTAAATCAATATTGTATTTGCAAACATAATAGTGAAAAAGTAGACCATTTGCTTCTTCATTGTAAAGTTGCTCCTAAGCTAAGGGCTCTCATTTTTTTTCCCCTATGTTCAGAGAACAGTGGTGACTGGTGATGCCAAAGAGAGTGATAGATAATTTATTTGGTTTTTGTAGCTGGTCTAGCAAACATAGAAGCTCTCTTACTTATAATGGCACCACCTTTGTTTAATGTGGACCATATGGAGGGAGAAGGAAGTGAATGTTTAATGAAAAGAAGAGATGAAATCTGGCTTCTTAAGATCATTGTTCAAGTGGTCCCGATCATGGGCAATAATGAGTAAATTTCTATTCTTAGATTTCATTGATTCACTCTCTATTCATATGCAATGATTTGTGCTTTCATTTTTTATGAGTATCTTCTATACACACATCCAGTGTGCATAGAGTATCTCCCCTTTCACTTTGAAATCTTACTACTTATAAATAAAATTTTGAAAAAGAAGAAGAAATTTTAGACAGTCTTAAAATGAGTTTTACGGCCTTGAAAATTGTCTGATGACAGCATAAGACCTGTTAAGCACTAAGATTATGCGGAATTTACTAAAGCATCCTGCCATCTTCTACGTGCCAGGCTGAAGGAATAAGTAAAATGTTAGCATTTATTTTCTCCAATATATGTATGTAAGAACAGTGTGTGTCCGAACAAAATGTTAGTACTTGTCTCTTTCTTTTTCTTTTTAAAATAACTTTTTTAACAAAGTAAATTAAAAGAAAACACTTACATAGCCATGTCATGTGTATTGATCAGGCATCTGGCATTTAAATTTACGTATTTGAAAAAAGAAAAAAGAAAAAAAAAAATTCATGAATCTGCAACATTTCACCAACTGCTGTGTATGTCCAACACATTTCTGAAAATTTGTAAATATGGAAAACCAAAAAAAATCCAATTTTTTTTTAAATGAAAAAGGAAAACAAGCACCACATAACATACATACTAATGGGTAGGAAAAAAAAAATATTAATAGAAAAGACTAGAGACATTTTTTTTTTTTTTTGGGTGATAATTGGTCCTTTGGACACATCACTCGGGACTAAACCACGACCCCACCTGTTAGAACCGTGCATCAGGTAATCCAAGAGAATTGAAGCTAGGATATCTGGGTCTGGGTCTACAAATTTGGAAAGGGAAAATAGAGAGACAGAGAATGTATTAGAATTACCTTCTCCTGCCTTCTTAAAATCTGCCAAGTGCCAAGGCCAAAAGTGAAAGCTCCAGGAAGGAATAGCAACCATTTAGACAATCTGGACCTAGAACTCTCATTCCCTATATAAAAACCACAAAACACATAAGCCTTCAATTAATAAAAACAACTCTAAACCCAAGAAGAAAACACAGCTACATAGACAATATACATGCATACAGTCATACATACCGTGATCTTGGGATTGGGTTTCAGGTATGGACGAAATGGTGGAGCTGCTACTACTACTACTACTGTTACTACAGAAGCAAGAAGACAGTTTCTGTGGCTGTGTTGGTAGTGGGACCCACTTCCTCTTAAGGGTTCCACCATTTCTACTGAGCTCACAGAGCTTTCTGGAAATGGCCATCTTCAACTTGTTCTCATTTCATTTCTCCACTTCACTCCCTCTCTTCTCTCTGACTCTTGAGAGGGTTTATGGAGGGCTTTCCTTGGTCCTTGGACTCATCACTCGGCATATTTAATGGGCCTTACCGGGTCGGATCATAGTTAACAGAAAAACCCATTTGTCATAAATGGGCCTGCCTCTGAAGCCCATATAATATAGGGACTAAAAAAATTATAGTAGTACGAACTAGGGTTTTAGTATATATATAGCAGAGCAGGAGCGCCTCTCATCTCATGGGTCATTCATAGATGTTTCTGAAGACTTATTCATGTGCTTATCTCTGTGTGTCTGAGATTGAGTTTTAGATGTGTAAGAATATGATGATAAAGCTTTGTTGGGTATTTCTTTTTTATTTTAAAGGCAATTAGTTAGCATAGCTGATGCGCTTGAAATGGATAGCGTATACAGCCCTTTACGTTGCCGAAATGGAGAGGAGCAGATTATGCTTGCACTTGCCGTGAATTCATTTCTCTATGCGGCTTCTGCATTCAGATGCTCCTACATTTCTTTTTTTGTTTTCTCACAATTTGTATAACTTAGCAATTAGGGCCACCTGTTGTTTTCTTTTGATTGGTTTTTGGTCTTCCTTTTTTTTTTTTTTTCCCTTAATTTGGAAAATTTTGTAATCGGTTTTCTTTTTGGAGTTGATTGTACTGTTTTTTTAATACCTATGCACTTGTCAATCTATTTAATAGATAGAAATAACAAAAAGAAAAATAGAATTGTAGCAAATCTCTGGATGTTAATTTTTGCTGGTTAAATTGATTCATGAGATCAAGGCCTATGTAATGAATTAAGATTTGCTTTTTTTTTTTTTTTTTTTTCTTGAATTTTTTTTTTCTTGAAATTTTTAATTGAGGACAAGGATATTTTGATTTTGTCACTAGCAGAGCCATGGCCCCCTCACTTTTTAATTTTTCCCTTAATTGTAGTTTGAGAAGGTAATAAAAATTACCAACTTAAACAAAAATTTACACTCCGGCCCCTTCAACTTTTGAAATCTCGCCTCTTAAAAAATCTAAAATTTAAAACTTAATAAAACTTAGTGGCAGCTATATAACAAAGGGAAACTAGCAATAGCCGATCAAAAGGCATTGGTTTAAGATGTTTATAAACGTTTATTAACACTTCATTTTCCTTCAATTAACTAATACCCTAACATTGGGTTAAGAACTATTTTTATAAACATTTTATGAAAAAAATGATAAAACAATTAATTTTTCTGATAGTTTTTTATATTTTCTATGAAAATCGTGTTAAAAATTTTCTAATATGGTTTATTAACAATTACTTTAAAATCACTCGTTAAAATGACTTTATAATAAAAACTTGTGGTTGGCCATGTTTTACATTTCATAGCATATATAACTTTATTTATAATATAATATGATGATTCCTTGGAAATCAGTAAGTTGAAAATCTCGGGCTTTAACGATCTGAAGGTTGTTGGTGAATTCTGAAAAAGCAAACAAGAAAATCAGAGGAGACCGGTGGAGGCTAGCCAAGAATCCTCCAATGGCTAAGTTAGTATTTTTGTGATTCCAAGTATAATGGAAATGTTTGAATCAATTACCTTCTCGTAGATGAATGCTTATATAGCGCACAAGAAATGGTTATTTCATTTTAGTAACTTCTCCTATTGTTGCGAAGTCCGGAAAACTTGGAAGCAACTCCCGTAACTACCATGGAAGTTGTATTGTTTGGCCTTATTTTCTCTAACCGTCATTGGCAACAGTTCGTAGTATTAAACTTTGATCTTTTACTTCGAGGACGAGCTTGCCCTGGACGAGCATTCCATGCAGCTTGCTACTCTGGATCAGGACGACCTCATGGACGAATCTGGAGTACGTTCTGTGGCACCATCAGTTGCCCCCTTGTCCATGGGTCATCTAGGGAAATGTATGGCTTGATCTTTCTCTAAATGTGTATATTTTCGTCAATGAATTGGTATGCCACGTGTCATGACCTCATTGGTGAAAAATCATGTCGATTGATTTGACCGAGGAGCATGCCACGTGTCCATCGTTGATTTGTTGTGTCGTTTCAGGTGCTAGGGTTTATTGCCTATAAATAGTAGAATACCTCTATTACCTTTCCCATTTTTGAAATTTCCTTCCTCATCCTAGATCCTCGTCTAGAAGTTCCTGCGTCTATAGCCTTCTCTCGTTCTAGATCTAGATATTTTCTTTATCTTTGTCCTTAGTTCTTAAGTTTTCTTAAAAATGTCTGAGATTGTGTTTTCCTCATCTAGTGATAGTGTGGATAAGGCTATAGACGAGTATAATGACCCTAGCAATTTTAGTGGTGTTAGCGATAGCAACATTAGTGATAGTGATAGTGGTAGCTGTAGTGAGGGGAACATTTACGGACGAGTATGAGTCTGGCGTCCCTGGGTTTCCTTTGGAAGTTTTTCAGGAGGAGCTCAGGACGAGATCTGAGTCTAGCTCTAAGGCTGGCACGAGTGCTCCCTCGTTTGTTGATCAAGACGAGGTTGAGGTGGTTTATAGTTGTGCCATAGGAGTAGCTTCAAAGACGGACGATAAGAAGTTAGATTCACTCAAGAAATGGTACCAAATCCCAGATGAGTTTAACCCTAGGTTAGCCATTGAGGGAGAATGGTGTTGTCAGCCTCGTTTTGGGATAGGTATTTATGAGGCTTATCTTCTAAGCGGTCTTAGATTACCTTTAAACACTTTTGCTAGGAAATTGTTGACTAGGCTAGGTTTAGGAGTTTGTCAGTTTAATCCCAATGCATGGAGATTAGTCGTCTCCATGCAAGTTTTGTGGAGGGAGGTGTTTGAGGGGAACTGTCCTCTTACCGTGGACAAGTTCCTCTATTGTTATAAGCCCTCCGAGATTAACCAATCCCTTGACTTTTATCAATTCACAGCCAGAGGGAGAGATTATAGATTAATTAAGTTTTTAGTCACCTCAGATAGGAATTGGAAGACAGAGTTTTTCTTCGTCTCAAGTTTCTGGGCTGGACACCCTACTGAGGTTGACAGGGACCCATTTCCTCCCTACACAAGGTAGTTAGGGAGCCTTTGTCCTGAAGATATGCTTGTCCTAACTTTGTCATTCATTGTCTTTATTCTTATTTGTAGTTGTTTAAAAATTCTAACTCTAGGTCCTTTGTCTTTTTTTTTTTTTTTTTTTTTTTAATAGGTGCTAGACGACCTCACTTGAGTAAACTTCATATTAAACGTGTTCAAAAAGCTTGTCTATATACCGACAGGACGTTTCATTCTTTGGTAAGTCTTCAACGCCTTGCCATTTGGGGTTTAGGCCCTGAGCCTTCCGTTGAAGCTCTCGCACACAAGACCACCGTCCATAGACGTAAGTTTTCTCTTTCCCTCCCTTTTATTTATCTATGTTTATTATCACTATTTTTTGTAATTGATGTCCTTCCTTTTAGGAATGGTGACAATGAAAGAAAACAAAGGCAAGGGGGTGATGGATGAGGTAGTCAAGTAGGGGGTGCAATCTCAAACTCGTCCACCAGCAGGCGAAAAATGAAAAAAATATATCATCGAAGGTTGACTTGGGTGATCTCCCAAGTAGGCGTGGTAGGGAGAAGAAACACAGGTCGTCCAAGCCTCAAGACGTCTAATCCACTCCTCCTTTCGTCCTTGATCAAGAGCCCCCAGTGCAAATACTTGACTTGGAGCCAAAGGACCTTTCGTCCAAGAAGACCCCGTCCACAGTCCACGCACCCACCTCATCTCAGCCTTCTAAAGAAGTTCCTTAGCACCTTCTCGGGAACGAGGACCTAGCTTGGGAGAGGTTCACAACGACGGTGATAGACGCGGATTTGGCTACCTACTACAACATGTCCTTGAAGGATTTTAAGCACTCTGGTGTTCATGATTTCTTCAAGGTAAGTTTTTTATTTTTATTTTTATTTTTTTACATATATCTTATCTTTGTCAATAATGTGGACATATGTATTTGTTTGGTTCTAACAAAATCTTGATCCTTATAGGCAATGTCTAAGTTTATTGCTGCATCTAGGCAGGCAACTGATCTAGACAAGACAAGGATCCTGTTGGAGAAGAGGATCAAGGAGGTGAAGGACGAGAGCAATAAGTAGGCTGAGGTTGCTGCTAAGGCTAAGGAAGAGGTAAAGGAGCTACAGAACCTTAATGAAGAGCTAAGGACTAATGCCCTCGAGAAGGACACTCGTCTTAACCACCTCTAGAAGAGGAATAACGAGCTGAGCACCTTTCTTGAAAAGGCCAAGGGAGACGTAGTTACAAAGTTTCAAGCATCCAAGCAATTCACTGATCTGCTAGACAAGAACTATGCAGCTAGGTTTGAGGACTTTAGGCTAGACGCTATTGAGAACTGCCCTAACCTTGACTTCAGCTCTATAAAGCTCAACCTTGGCGCTGCTACAAGTTCCATCATCTAGACGAGCTTAGAGGATGTTAATATTGAAGACGATGCTAGCACCCTTCCACCTCAGGATGACCCTAAGGACAATGCCCCTCCTGCCTAGAGACGAGATCTAAACGTTGAAGTTTCTTGTACTTTACTTTAAAAAAAAAAAAAAGTAATTCAAGTACATTAAGCTTGTCCACGGTTTTAGGATGAGCTACTGAACAATTATTTTTGTCAGGGTGTTTAGACGTTGGTTGTCCACCTTTAAACAATTGCTTGATTTTCTTTTCTATTATTGCATGGACGAGAGTTCTTTTTGATGTTATAGTTTCAAATTTTTACTCATCCATAGAAGTAATTCCTTCTTGTTATATATACATACATTTTCTTGTCATACTTTGAATTTCACAAGTATAACTCGTCTTTGTGAAATGGTGATTATCAGCATTACTCGTCCTTAAACTTAGCTGATTTTCACCTTTAATGAAGATAAGACACAACTTTTCACTCATCCATAAATTGGATTGTTCTAGTAGGCGTCTTAATCGATAAGTTAAACACTTGCTTATGCATTTCCTCGTCCATGGGTTGGACATGCATTACGCTTCACCTTATCCGTTATACAGACGAAAATCCTCTGAACTTGCTATTTTGCTCAAGGAAGCTAAGGTCTTACCTCGTCCTTTACTTGGATGAGCACGCCTTGCTTTGCTTTACTTTGCCCTTAGGAAAGCTTATTGACTTTACATCTCCATGTCCAGAGAATTTTCTCGTCTTGGGCTTTTTAGCCTTCTTATGGGTTAAGTTGAACAAAAGTAGTATGGAAATCAGGAATTCACGCAACATTATGTACATAGCATAAATATTGTTCACAGACAAGGCACATGCTCATGAACTAGTGCCTTCTAGGGAGTTAAATAAATACAGGCAAATCCATAACTTCGTCCATAACCACATCATAATAACAATAAAATAATACTATAAAATAATACTAAAGATGCCCAGATAAACAAGCTCCTTATATTGATAAACAATAAAATAATGCTTTATCCCCAGACATTGTGAACCCATCCAGACCTGGTGCTTTATCCCCATTCATATTGGAGACCACCTTAAACACCTCATCCTTTGAAAAACATCTTTCTAGCCAGCAAGACATTTCGTCTTCCAAAACAAAAAATTCTTCCATTCAGCAAGGGCCTATAGATACTTGACTCCAAATAAAGAGCCTTATAAAACTCCACTATCTTTTCTGATGCGAATCTCAATCGACACGCTTTGAGACTCAACAAAAATATTGGAATACTTTCCCAGGAAAACTAAAATTCAGATTTTTGATAGAAACCCTGACCCAACATTTATAATCGAAATGCAAACCAAAGGTATAAGTGTAACACCTTGACCCAATAATTATAATTGAATTACGAACCAAAGGTATAAAGTTTGAACGCCGCAAGGAAGAATCCCTGATAAGTTCACAGTTCTTGAAGAACCAAAAGAAGAGCAAAGCCTCACATTTTCTGATTTTTATTCAATAATACTGAAAAACGTTTACAGACTTAGGAGCTTATTTAAAGGCTCCATAAAACTTGACAGACAAGAAAGTATATTCTAAAATAACTCCTAATTGATACCTAACCATATCAGGAATCAAATTTGACCTAAAAAGCATTAAATGCACCTAAAAACAAGGAAATAAATCACATAAACCTAAAATAACGTTTTTTTACATAAAAATACCAAAAGTAATAAATTACAATAATTAAATAGTAAATTGTGTTGTATATCATTTTCCTTGATGGTATCCTGATTGTTTATCTCCTCCTCATCCACCATTAATGCTATGGTGTTGTTGCAGCAATGAGAGTTTGCAAGTCTATAAAAGAACTATGTATTTTTATCCTAATGCAGGACTGTTAAGAAGTTCAGCACTATACTAGGTTTCTTGATGAATTCTTGAATGAGGATTGATGTTTAAGAGTTAAGGTAAGAAAAGAATGAATGTTGACGACTATTTGGGGCTGAAACAGGGGATAAATGAAAAATAACGTAAATAAAACACTAGGCAATCACACCTAGGTCTTCCTGAGCATCACACCTAGGGTTCCTTGGCATCACACCTCGGAGAAGTTTGCATCACACAAACAAAAGCTTAAAATAAGCTACTGAATTTTATTAATCAAAATATTCTGAAATAACATGACTACAAAAGAGCCTTTATATAATTATATAGAGGCTATAGTTATTCTTTTCCTAGTAGGACTTGGACTCTAAATAACCTATTCCTAGAATGAATAGGCATCTATATATTACTAAAAGCTGAAGCGTAATGTTGCTACGCTCCAGTTGAGCCACCTCATCATCCACCTCATACTTTTTAAAAAAAATCATTTTTTCCTTTATGATTTCTCTCTATTTTTTATTAAAAAAAAATTAAATATATATCATGGGCAAACATGTTAATGCACTCTATTAAGATGACTATTCATCTCCTTCTCAAACAAAAGAAAAAGAAAAAAAAAAGTTGACTATTCATCTGCTACTAATCTACTACATATACTAGATCATCTCAATTGTTATCCATACAACATGATTTATTATCTTCCATTACGACTATTCACATTCTTCCATCCAAAATTGGAATTTGGAAGCAAAACGGTTTCTTTGTAACATAAATGTAGAGTTAGAGTCCTCTATTCAAATCACCCTTCCACTTCCAATACCTAATCCAAATCTTATATATTCTGCATGTAAGCTCTCTCTCTCCATCTCCACTTTAGTTTTTTTTCCCCCAAATTTCTGTACTTAGCCAATGCCCAATGAATTTGCAAGACAAAAGTGTGCAAACTATCAAGAATTCAATTCCACTATTGATTATTGCTTACAATCCCAGAGGAATTTATCGATTCTTTATTGAAATTTTGGGTAATCAATTTCTTTTACTTATCACTCTTGATTTTTGTTTTGGTGTGTTTCATGATGTTGAATTATCACTATATTTGTATCGCAACTTCTAACGACTTTTTGAATGGTTAGTATTTTTTGTTTAACATTAAGACTAAATGCTAATTTGATCACAATATGCATGATGTTATATTTCTAGAAGGTATCCAACCAATCAATGTAACTCATGTTAAAAAAAAAATTATTCATTCTGTATTTTTTCATTTAGTCACAATACAAATTGTTTTTTTACCAACCATTGGCACTGGCACCCCTATCTATGTGTCTAGCAATATTCATGAACTCTTCTCTTCGCTATGTATTTTGACTTATTTTCTTTACATATACGAATTTTGGTCTGTAAAAAATGGGTGCCTTTATTATTTTTGAGGTATCTCTCTCTCTAACTTATATATATATATATATATATATATATAAAATCTTTTGATGCCCTTTTTTTTTTTTTTTTTTTTTTGTTTTTAAGGAATATTGAAGGAGAATAAAAGTGACTTTTAGAGTAGCTTGGAGTTCCAATCTTTCTAGGTAGGCATAAAAGTTTGAACTATTTTATACAAAAATTATTGTGTATATATGTCAATTTTCTTAACATAAAACTTATCTGCTTGACATATTTTGTCTATGGAAGCCATATAGAATCATTTGGCATTTCTTCAATGGCGGAATTGTCTCCCTCTAAAGACTCATATCTTGATTAATTTGACATCTCTACGCTCCAGTTGAGCCACCTCATCATCCACCTCATACTTTTTTTTAAAAATAATTTTTTCCTTTATGATTTCTCTCTATTTTTTATTAAAAAAAAAAATTAAATATATATCATGGGCAAACATGTTAATGCACTCTATTAAGATGACTATTCATCTCCTTCTCAAACAAAAGAAAAAGAAAAAAAAAAAGATGACTATTCATCTGCTACTAATCTACTACATATACTAAATCATCTCAATTGTTATCCATACAACATGATTTGTTATCTTCCATTACAACTATTCACATTCTTCCATCCAAAATTGGAATTTGGAAGCAAAACGGTTTCTTTGTAACATAAATGTAGAGTTAGAGTCCTCTATTCAAATCACCCTTCCACTTCCAATACCTAATCCAAATCTTATATATTCTACATGTAAGCTCTCTCTCTCCATCTCCACTTTAGTTTTTTTTCCCCCAAATTTCTGTACTTAGCCAATGCCCAATGAATTTGCAAGACAAAAGTGTGCAAACTATCAAAAATTCAATTCCACTATTGATTATTGCTTACAATCCCAGAGGAATTTATCAATTCTTTATTGAAATTTTGGGTAATCAATTTCTTTTACTTATCACTCTTGATTTTTGTTTTGGTGTGTTTCACGATGTTGAATTATCACTATATTTGTATCGCAACTTCTAACGACTTTTTGAATGGTTAGTATTTTTTGTTTAACATTAAGACTAAATGCTAATTTGATCACAATATGCATGATGTTATATTTCTAGAAGGTAGCCAACAAATCAATGTAACTCATGTTAAAAAAAAAATTTATTCTGTATTTTTTCATTTAGTCGCAATGCAAATTGTTTTTTTACCAACCATTGGCACTGGCACCCCTATCTATGTGTTTAGCAATATTCATGAACTCTTCTCTTTGCTATGTATTTTGACTTATTTTCTTTACATATACAAATTTTGGTCTGTAAAAAATGGGTGCCTTTATTATTTTTGAGGTATCTCTCTCTCTAACTTATATATATATATATATATATATAAAATCTTTTGATGCTTTTTTTTTTTTTTTTTTTTTTTTTTTTTTTTTTTTCTGCCCTTAAGGTTGGCCCTTACAACAAATAGATTTCATACTAAAAAAAAACTCAATTATGTTGTCATCATTTTTCTTTGTTTTTTTTTTTTGTTTTTTTTTTTTTTTGTTTTTAAGGGATATTGAAGGAGAATAAAAGTGACTTTTAGAGTAGCTTGGAGTTCCAATCTTTCTAGGTAGACATAAAAGTTTGAACTATTTTATACAAAAATTATTGTGTATATATGTCAATTTTTCTTAACATAAAACTTGTCTGCTTGACATATTTTGTCTATGGAAGCCATATAGAATCACTTGGCATTTCTTCAATGGCGGAATTGTCTCCCTCTAAAGACTCATATCTTGATGAATTTGACATCTCTACTTAGTAAGCTTTTATTCTCTCTCTTTCTTACTCTATTCTCACAATTCAATATTTTATTACAATCACCATATAAAAAATATCTAGATTGTTATTTTGATTGTTTGATCTCTTTGTGTAAATGGATTCTCATAATTTTGATCATATTGTATTCACAAGGTAATCGATTAGGGTTTGGAATTATTTTATGCAATGGGATTGTAATTATGGGTTACTTGGATTAAAATAATTCCTTTTGGAATTTTTTCTTGCAATGCGTTTCCAAGTAACTTGATACACAGTTCTCATGCCCAATAAATATTAAAGTGTTTTTATAGTTGTTTAGAATGAAAAAAGATCAATATATTTTGTGGAAGATATTTTTGTAACATTAAATTGACTTGATTCTTTTAACATTCATTTAGTGATAATCAAACTATAAATTGTTAATTTTTTTAGAACTCAAAAGTTTTATACATAATTTTTTTTTTTTTTTTGAGAAACATTTTATATGTAACTTATTGTATAGAAAATGATATTTGGATTTTTTTTTTCTCTAAGTATTGAAATTGAAGTAAACACGTTCAATAGACTTTGTTGTTGTTTGAGGACTTAGAATGTGGTGGAGTTGGGACATATTCCGACTCTATAAATGTGTAATAATCATTGCTTTGATTTATACAAATTTCTATAATTTTGATAATATATATTTTTCATCTTTACATTTTTTTCTTTTACATTCGTTTGTGTGATTATGGTTGGTAATAATTTCTATGCAATATATAGTCTTATTAATTGAATTTTCACATTAACATTGTCCTATGTTAGTCATTATTCTTTGTAAGCTGTGATGTTTGGATGATAAGGTGCTAAGGTGCTATGTGTCATATTTCGATTGACATATGGCAAATTTCAACAATTAATTTCTCAATAATTGTTGAAATTTGAAAATTTTCTTTTCAATTCAGAATAATTGTAAGTAAGTAAGAACCAATTGATTATTTTTGGAAATTGCTCATGCTAATATCTTTTCGAAAATATACATTTCTTTTCATCTAATTATTTGAAATTTGTTAAAAAAATCTTAAATTTCCAGAAATTGCATTTGACAATGCAAAAATTCACCGAGATAAAATCTTTAACTAATGAAGGATTAAAATATATTTAAGTTTCAAGACTTGCATTTCTTAATTTTAAATTGAATGTTTAAGGATTGTGCTCTTTGAAAAGATATGGATATAAGGTGGGCTTATTAAACTAAATATATAATCATAAATATTCAAATTACAAACGTTACTATATATTAGATACAAATGTTTGACTATTCAGCCACCCAAATTGATTTCAACTTTTCATTTTCTTCTTTATAATTTCGAATAATTATTAAAATTGAATAGTTCATTATCTTTTTAGTGGATACAATTAAAATTTCAAGAATAATCTATAGCCAAAGATGAGTTTTGTGTCTCTTCGTTTATTTATAGTTACAATGTTTCCCCTTCCAAGTTTTTAGTTTTTCACAACCGTATTTCTCTCTCACTCACACATCAATCATTTTTTATTTAAGCTTTACAATATATCTACCGATGTACATTCTAGATATGATCACCCCATCATTTACAACAACAAAATTAGTTCAATACTATTTGTTCTTTAGATTTTTCAATCAAGCTTTAGTTTTCACCATTTTGAGAAGACATCAATTGTTTTTGTCAAAGATTTTCAAAGTTAAGTCGGCAATAGGATGACCATTGAGGTGAACAAAACGCACAAATAGAAATGAACTTTTTTTTCCTTTTCTTTTTGGTATTCTTACATTTAGTCTATGTGAAGTGATTTTGTTGTTTTCCTTCCCAAATTTTTTAATGATATTGACTTTTGTTACTCTTAATTAACTTAGAATTGGCAACACAATTTTAGTTAATCTGATTTTTTTGGTAAGTTTTTACTTTGCTTAGTTGATCATCTTTAAGGAAAATATCAAAAAAAGAATAAAACAAAATATAATTTACTCTAAAGCATCATTATGCTATTAATGTTTTTATGTATAGATACTTGAGGAACTTGTGATTATTTTCTTTTTTGGAATTCCAATTATTCTTTTGTCTAACCTTCTAGATTAATTTTTAGGGGTGCAAATGATAGCCTAGAGGTAAATACATTCTTTGTGGTGTCCCATATTTGTGGTTCAAACCCCACCATCCCCCCTCCACCACTATCTACCTATGAAAAAAAAAAAAAAAAAAAAGGTTGGTGTTTGGGTTAGTTTGAATAACATTTTATGTCCCATTATTTTCTTATATCTTTCATATATGCAATGCTTAATTCATATAACATTTTTGAATTAATCTTTCGTTCCCCCCCCCCCCCCCCCCCCCCCTCTTAGTCTCTTTGTGATTTTGAAATTGCACAATTCTGTTTCATAGAACCAGATTAAGCTTATGTTGTGGTAACAACAGAAACAATGCCTAAGGTGCCCCCACTTTTGACAAATTAAGCATTACACCACATCAACTCCTCAATGGGGTTGATTTCTATGATGAAGTCATTGGTATTTGTAATGTAAGCCATAATGGAGAGTGAACTTTTAAATTCCATAAGTATGTAGAACGTATGGAACAGGAAAATGAATTTATTTGTACAAAGTTTTGAATAATAGTTTTTGAATAGTTTTGTATAACTACTCTATAATTGTTGTAGTTTAAATTTGTCGATGTCACCTTCATTTGGAAGAGAAACCATGAAAAACAAAGAGCAAACTAACATAGTTGATAGTGATTAAAAATTCTTTGATTAATTCCTCTTGGTTGAATGTGTACATTCCTTATAAAAAATATCAATATCACTAAGTTGAAGGTAGTATACTATTTAATCATTTTGCCAAATTTTTGTATTAAAGTTATAGAGTCTATCTTCTAATAGATGTTTGTGTTGGATGATTTATTTATCTATAATCAGTTATTCAAACTAAGAATTCCACGTCATATGTTACTCTCTAAAGATCTTATTAGCTATATAGATGTTACTTTTGGATTAATGAGACAATATCAACAAAACATGACTTTTATATAATTATATCTAGATGATACTGTACTGTTATGATGGATAGGTTGGTCTTATTTTACTATATAATCTAAATAATCATATGGTTTATGAATTTGAAGAGTTTTTTATTGCAGAATTTATTCAAATGTTCATATGATGAAAAACAAAATTTGTTTTTTAATTTAATTTAATTTTATATTTTCACTTTATGATATATGATTTATTGATTAGGAGAAAGAACAAAATATTGATCTATATTTAGGAGAAAAATATACCTATAAGAGTTGATTCGCATGTACCTGTATAGTAATCAACAAAGTATATATGGTTACAACTTGGTCTAATAGTTCTCACACTATAAAAAAAGAGATTACTTTTTTTATTACACTGTGTTTCATATTTTTCCGCGCATTGCGCGAGTCTGCGACTAGTACTAATAATAATTGATGCTGCATAGAATTAGTAGGCTGAATGCTTTGGCTTCGATGGGCTAATGGTTGTTGCGAAGGCCTGCAAGGATGAACACACTATCAAAAGGTGACCGGGGTGGACTGGCCAAGTCCCCTCCGATGACTAAGTTAGTTCTTTCCTAACATTACTCCCTAAAAGTTGGAACTTGATTTTCAAGAAAGAAACTTCATTCTTGTAGGCATTCGCAACAACCATTAGCCCATCGAAGAGCATTCAGTCTACTGATTTTGTGCAGTATCAATAATTAAATAAAAGACTTAATAATACGTAAACATAAAATAAGACTCATGGGCCTTTGGTACGGCAAGGATAGCCCATCCTAGATTTCTGGAAATTACCAAATTGCCCTTATTCTAATAGACTCGCTTTAGCCTAATAGCATTCATGTTGTTCCCCTTCTAGCAAGGTTCTAGTCTCTTCAATCTCATCCACAGCCGAAATGCATCCTAGTAGAGAAATTTTCTGTTGAGCTATATCACCAAAAACTGTTTCATTCCACTTCTTCAAATCTAATTTGAGGGTCTTGAGTTTATTTGCCAAAACAAAGCTCAGCGTACCATGAAACTGAAGAATCCCACCAATTTTTACCAAGTCAATAAACCCATCTGCCTTCAACCATGTATTTTCAAAGCGAAAAGGGCTTCGTCTCCTACGTAAGACATCACACTCCAAAAGAATAGGAAAATGGTCTGATAATAAACGTGGGGGTCGTCTCTGAGTCATCATGGAAAATTGCTCCTTCATAGTCAAAGATTCATAAACTTATCAATCCAAGATCTGGATAAACTATTAGACCATGTGAAAGATCCACCCTCCAAAGGGAAATCCACCAGCTTATGTTCGAAAATAAAGTCTGAGAATCCTTGCATTGCGAGAGTAATAAACTCTGCACCCATTCTTTTGCTAGGGAAACAAACCACATTAAAATCTCTCCCCACACACCAAGGCACATCCCACCAACTATTCACCCCGGCTGGTTCCTCCCACATCAGTCTCTTATCAGCATTAGAAGTTGGCCCATATACCCCAGTGAATGCCCATTCAAAACCTGAAGACGAAATCTTGAAACGATCAGACACAAAATAGTCCCCCACTGCTTCATCCACCTTCTCCATAAATCTTTTATCCCACATAAGCAGGATACCCCCCGAAGCCCCAATTGAACTCACAAATAACCAATCAACAAACTGGCTACCCCACAAGGAACTTAAAATACCTCTAGTTACGTACTCCAACTTGGTTTCCTGTAGACAAATTACATCTGTCTTCCATTGCTTAAGTAAATTCTTCACCCTCAACCTTTTTGAGATGTCATTCAGGCCCTTACATTCCATGAAAGTAGCTTTAAATTCATAATTTTGATCTCACCCTCCCACTGTTGTTTGTTCTTCTTTTGGAATTCCCAACCTTGTAATTAACATTAGTAATCAAATTCTTCAACTCACAATGCCCTCTAGTTTCTGAACTACCTATGATTTTCTTTGGAGTAAAACCTTCAAAGATCATCTTCCACATTAACTTCCATAGCACTCATCAACTCCATGACAGCCTCCTCAAAACCATCAGTCCTCACACCCGTATATTTCCCAAACCCATTAAATCTTTTCATCACCCAGCTAGATTGTTGCTTTTGTGATCTGCTTTCATTGTCATTAAAGAAAAAATCTTCCCCCTCACTAGCTGCTGGTATTGACACCATCAATGGCTTCACCCAAATTGGTTCCTCCCCATCAAGGCCAGTCAAAGCCAACTTAGGATTTGGGCCAACCGTAACATTCTTACATAGACTTGGAACTGATGAATTGTTATCAGTGTCATACGCTCTGCCCTCCTCCATGTTGTACCAACCCTCGCCATATTTTGGCGTCTCTTCCACCGCTATCAAAGCTTTTTCCTTCTCAAAATTATCCTGATTATCACTCAGTGATATATGGAAACCCAGTGAAGATGAAAGCCCTTCGCGATAATTTAAAGGGAGAATAAGTCGCCTTTCGTCGCTAAATTACAACATCCAGTTACTAGAGTCACTGGAGATGTGATGGACAGCAGCTGCGGTGGATGGCCAAAGGCAACAAAGCCTCGATGAGATCGGCTCAATGAGACTATCGCCTTTTGTGTTTGGTGATTCTGTGTGGGAAGAGGTCTGTCCTTTGCAGAGAACTAAATCTCGCATTTGAGGCTCCAAAGGAACGATGATATTAGTCTCTAACCGATTGGGCTTTGTTGTTGGGTCTGTTGAGTGGTGTTGCTCCTCCTTTGGTCTCCAAAAATTTTAAGATCCTTGGCCCACAGTAGGAAATTAAGGGACAAAACTATGTGGTTCACCACAAATGGGCTCCACATCACTCATTGGGCTCAACTCCTCCACATCAGCCCATTTCACCACATATTTCCCATTCGGCCCCATTTTAAAAATAAAACGCTCATTTAATTCCGTGTGATTTTTAACTTGTGATGTATCCCTGATATCTCGCTCCACACTTTTAGCGGTTTCCTTCCCAGTAGCCGTTTGCTGTAAAGGCAGTATTAATTACTACATTTTTGAAAGACCGCGAATCACACAGGTTGACCATCCTATTGCCCTCTTTTTCTCCTTTTGTAACACTCTCAAGGATGGCTGTGTGGATTGTGTTTGTGGTGCTCTTGTGCTGGTGTCTTATTGTTATGTGGCTTCTAAGGTGGGCTGTGGTGCAACATTGGGGGTGGTGTTTGGGGTGTTGCTACCATGGATAATGATTTAGAGGGGTTTCATAGTCGTGGGTTGGGTGTATGGTGGATGATAGTATTGATAGATTTTATGAGAGGATTTCAACTGAACTGTCTACCAATTTGAAGGCGGAGGTTGGTCAGAAACTTGATATTTTTCATTTAGAATCAAGTTGAGAGGTACTTATCAAAAAAAGAATAGAGGTGGTTTACCTTGATGTGGGACAAATTAGAACTTTGTAACATGAAAATTAAACAACAAGATATATACAAATAGATGACCTAGGAGCAGCACCTAGGCTTGCATGGAGTCAGCATCAAGTAAAAGAGAAACATTAGAAGTTAGCTCCTTGGGTTGGTTGTAGTCAGCACCAGAGCGCATGGAGAAAACTTAAATAGAAACTTTACTCATCAAAATAATCTCTCTTTAATAAGAGTACACTACTTAGCTTATGTAGGAGTACTATCCCTAATTCTAATTGCTATAGAAAACCTACTTATTGAATTATAAAAATAACCCTAACCTAAATAAAAATACTAATAAAACTACTTAATCCTTTAGTTGTCATTGGCATGAATAGTTGACATGTAACAGACACGAATAAATAGCTGTTGATGTAACCAATCCTTTAGTTGCTATGCTATGTGGGAATCACTACAGATTTTCACATGACGGACTCTTTCATTTTTTCTTCCTTCCACAAATATTCAATGTGAGGAAGGACTCTTCAATGACAAGAGAAAATGATGAATAAAAAAAAAGTTTTAAACGTTGAAAATCTTTGAGGGATTTGGAAAACTACGAAATATTGTACTAACTCAAGTGGTACCTTATCCTCTCTTAAAAATGGGGATGAGGGGTCAAGTCATAGGATAAATTTCCATTGGGTCCATGTTCATGTGTCCCTTTGTATACAGCCAGTGTAGTTGGGTGTCTCTTCTTCTTTGATTTTTAATTATTTACTTATAATAATAAAAAATACCCATCGGGTGTATGTGTAATCTATTCGTTGAAAAATAAATTGTTGTAGTAGCATATAAAGTCTCTATATAATGGTGGTTAGCAGCTTCTTATTAATAAAGTAGGTGGGGTAAGGCAATCTACTAAAGGTAGTTTTTGGTAACTCTATTGGTGGAATACATTCTCACAAAATGCATTATGATAGAATGCATCCATTTGAAAATTTGCATTTGGAATGATGCTAAAAAAAATCTAGTGAAAGGTTATTATGTTGAATATATTTTAAGTGTGGTTATGAATTCTTGTAGAATGCCTTTTTTTTCCAATAACAGGGAAATATTGTTGGATGGGTTACTTCATTTTTAAAAATAAATATTAAATCTTACATCCTAATACATATAAAAATGTCAAATAAAAAGTTTAAAGGTAATTACATTAATTAGTTTTATATATTTAAATACAATTACCATTAGTCTAAATCACCTCTCCCAACCACCACAAAAAATGAGTTTTATTCACTGGAGAAGACCTTTTTATAATAACACAAAAATACATAATTCTATAATCCTCATTTGCACTCCCTTAGAGCATTCCCATCAAGGTTTGTAAAAAATTTGGCATTTACCATCTCAAAACCCAAATTTATAACATATAACACCTCACTTTTCAATACAACTTACATTAAACCTTCTAATTTTTTTAGCATTTCATTTAAATAATATTTCTTTATTATTTTTCAATAATTGTTTTATTTTTCCTCTCTCTCATCTGTCTCTCTCTTTCTCATAGCACCGCCGGCACCACACTACCAACCACCCACCACCCATACCACAACCACCATTAACAAAAAAAGAAAAAAAAAAAAAATCACTGCAAAAACCTCCACATCTACCCATAACCACCAACCACAGTAGAAAAAAAAAGAAAAAAAAAAAGAAAAAGAAAAAGGAAAGAAACCTCCACCATCGTCACTACTAGCAAACCCACTAGCAGTGAAAGCTTCTCCTCTCTCTCAAGATCGGCTTGAAGGCTTCAGATTGGCGTGGGATTCAGATTGGCGTGGGCCGGTGGTGGTCGTGGCTCGCCGTGGGTGGGGTTCAGATCGCAGTGGGTGGTCGTGGGTGGGTTCAGATCACTGTGGATTGCCGTGGGTGGTTTCAGATTGCATGTGTGGCTGTGGGTTGGTTCAGATCGCGAGTGGCCATGGGGCCGTTGCTCACCGTGGGCCGCCACGGTTTGCTCGCCTTGGGCCGCTGTGGTGATGGTTGGTGGCTGATTTGGGGTTTGTGATTTGGACGGTCACTGGCTGTCAACCATGGGTTTGGAGGCAGAGCAGAGGAAGAGAGATAGAGAGCAGAGAAATGGTGAGACAGGAGAGAGAGCAGAGAAATGAGAAGAAAAAAAAAAAGTGAGCTAGACTTAATAAAAAAAACAATATAAATTTTACAATTAGTGAACAGTGCGGTCTCAAATATGAGACCGCACTGTTCACCAATGCCAAAAATTCTAGCATTTGAAATCCTTGATGGAGCAAGCTTTTGGAGCAAAAATGCTAAAAAAAAAGAATCTTTTGGCATATACAACTCTTAATGAGAATGCTCTTATGAGCTAGTGGAGATGATGTACGTGCTTCATGTGTGTGTGAGTCGTGAGACCAATGCGATGCTGCACATATCTTGCTACTACTGGTTGTCCTGTGACCCAAATGAAATCATTCTTGTGGTTTCTACAACCCTCACCAAAAAATAAATATTTAAAAATTAATAATAGAAAATATTTCAGAGATTGGGCATATAGTACCAATCATAATAGTTAACAAAATCTATCATACCAAACACAGTGGACACCAACAAAACCATCTACCATGGTTTTTCCCCCAGTTCTGGCCATGTAAAATATCATGTGTCCTCGTCCACACACATAATGGTGCCTTAACCATACCTACCCGTGGGCATGGGGATACCCATATGTGGTTGCTTTCTCCTCCATCTTTGTTTCCAACTTAGTGGGTTGATCATCCATAAGGAGGAGACTGGACTGGCCTTTATGCAATAGTGTTGTTCACTAGATGCCTATCTATCAATAACAGTTTCCTGGCTGAAACTTAATTGTAGCGAAAAGCAGGGTGTTTTGATGGATCATTGGAAAGAAAGATGATCATGAGTAGATTCTTTAGAAGGCATATAGCTCAAATTAAGGAGACTACGGAAATTGTTTAATATAATTTGATTATTTGCGACAGAGATCAACCCATGACCTTGCTTCAGCATCTTGTTTATGTGGGGAGGTGATGTCACTTAGTCCCAAAATAAAATTATATAAAATGACCATTTTAAGAAGGGGCCTGTTATCAGGAATTAAAACACCTTGTCATGCATCTTATGCAGATAATTTAGGAAACAATGTTCAAGCAATGTCATTGATCCACTCTGCAAATTTAGCTCCAAAAAAGCTTTTCTTTAATTAAAGATCATTGTGAAATCAGAATGGTACACAAACTGAAGTTTAAATTACCATTTGTTGGACTGAAGCAAAGCTCCTTGTTTGAGTTATTTTGCTGAAGGTGCAACCATCATTGTGAAAATTAATGATGGCTGTTGATGAAAATCATGCCTTCCATTCAGGGTTTTTTTTTTTTTTTTGGTATTGATTATCCAGTAATGGATGACATAGTTTGGTGGTTATAACGCTGTTTCTCATAAATTATTGTAGGCAATTCAAATGAAAATTACAAAGCGAATGACTTGAATGTTCAAGCTGATGCTTCAGGAGACGATGAGGATGACTGCATAGCTAAATACATCCAAGACAAAATTGACGCCAAGGTGCCCAACATTCAATGCCCCCTTAGAGCATTTACATTTAGGTTTCTAAAAAAATATTTATTTTACACTCTAAAAGTTACTTTATCTATTTTACCAACTCATTTTAAAATACATCCAACATCTCATTTATTATTTTTGCATACAACCTAATAAAATAAAATAAAAAACTGCCAAAACTTTTCCACTAGTTCTTTCTTTGTCCTCTTTATTCAACTATAGGAATGGAATTCAGTGTTTTTAGTTTACTTGTAGGTCAACAGGTACTTTATCAGGGCTTATACGAGATTTAGAACAAACAAACCACAATTGAATTTAAGAAGATCCACTTAAATGCTAGAGTAGTTCCACCACCACAGCTAGCTTTTCTGACTGTGTACCAAAATGGCATTCACTCCGGGACTATATTCTAATCTATCAAGCCTGGGTTGCTGAAATAATTACAGCCACAAAGAAAATTGCCAAACCAAATAGACCAAAATGATTCCATAGGCTGCACTTTTTAGACTGCTTGAAGGTGTAGAGTTATGTGAGGAAGAACCTGATAGAGAAATCAAATTATAAAATTAAATTAAGAAAAAGAAAAAAAAAAGTTCAATTCTAATTTCAACATTTTGTTTACACGACTTGTATTCAAACACCGGGCATTAAAAAAAAAATTTCAAATAAAACATGTAACTATAACTAAGATTAAAAGCAATTCGAAAGATTAGAACATTTCTACTAATTGTGAGTTCTTAGGCCCAAAATTTCAAATTTCCTGTGAGTCAAAAACCTAAGTTGATCATCGCAGAAATTCACAATTATTTGTACTCGAAAGCAAGGGAGATAGGTCCAAAAAATATGTACTTAATTTACTGGCATCCAACTAGTAATAAAGAAAATCTGGGGACTTACCATTGGTGGAAGATCCAGGCGGGGGTGCAACTGTAATAAAAGAGAAAGAACAAAGAAAAGAGTGTCAGATGAAACAACCATAACATGCATATAATATTGGCCAAAAAAACTTACAAGATAATCTAAAAAGAATTGATGTACAATTTAGGCCTTCGATGAAGTCATCTTCAACATTATAGTCTAATTACATTGGCCTTCGATGAAGTCATCTTCAATATTATAGTCTAATTACATTGATCCCATGTCAATCCTTTTGGACCTTTCCCAATTGCCCAGACTATTCATCTATGAATTAGCCTTTTTAACCAGTCACTCACCAATTTATGAAAAGGCAGTAAGCAAATTTGAATAGTGGAGAAAGTTGAGGAAAGGAAATACTATCAAAATAACCGTAAACAGCATTTGGAGAAGCCTATCATTGAAAACCCCACTGAAACCTATAAATTCTATCATGGTTTTTCAAACAGGATGATCAGCTAAAGGACATGGACAACAAGATCCGGATCAAACAGGATGATCAGCTAAAGCAAGGATTTGAGAGAAAAATAATTTGGTAACAGTTTTTTCTTTTACCTTTTAACTTTTTTTTGTTATTTACAATTTTTTCTTTATAATTCAATAATTACAAAGGGGATGGAAAGTTTGGACCTTGGATGTGTCACTAGAAAGTTCCAACCAATTGAGTTACAAGGCTGTTAGTAATGTACAAGTTTTTAAAGTCCTACTTTCCATATTTACAGGGTTGAAATCTGCCTTTCCCAACTATATACAGCTATACTCAAAACAACATTCCACAAATAAGTTTTTAACAAAAAGCTTTGCATTTTAATCCCAAATGAAATGTAGAATATATCAAAAAAGAAAAACAGTAACCCGAGATCTAGGATTGAGGGTAAAAAAGGCATATGCATTCAAATTCGTGATATTGTATAAAATAGACCATAGTAAAAATAAAATAAATTCATTTTTGTTGTGCCACATCAATCACTTATTTTCGACACTTTCTCTCGTCTTACAATTATACTTCATTCCTCCAACATTTCTCTATCACTTTTATCTTTTTATTTCCCTATTACTTTATATTGTAACATAACAATCCCTTCATTCCTTCATCCTCCATTTATTTTGACTATTCTTCTCACCATTTTATTTACTATAAAAATTGCTATTTTCTTTTCCATTTAATCCACATTTTGTCCATAAAAAAAGGTAAATACTCTTGCTTTGCTTTTGGTAGATTTTTAATTCTTTATTGCATCTTTGTTTTAGGTTGATGAATTTTTGTGTTGAAATCTACTTTGGTATGATGTGATTTGGTTGTGTTTTAATTTGTTATCTTTTTTATTTTCTTCTCATTCTCCTATGCTATTTTATTATGTAGCATCACTTGGATTATTTGGTGTTTATAACTATACATTTTTGAGTAATTTTTAGATTTTTTGAAACTGAGAATTTGAGTTTATATCAAAATACTATCTAGATATCTATGTATTTGAATGTTCCCTTTAGTTATTTGAGTAATATAAATTCTAAATATGTGATGAGATTTGATTATTATGATAATCTCATTAAGAGTATGAGAGGATTTTTTTTTTTTATTTTTTTATATATATATACACGTAGGAGAATGAGAAATCTAAATCATTAATTTGAAACATTAAAAAACATAAAACATTATACCAAATGTTTGAAGAATATAGATTACTTCCAAAAAGAATCAATCAAACACACCCAATTTTCTTTAAAAAAAAAAACTTCCAAAATAATAGAATGATCTATTTGTAGAGATAAAGAAATCGAAAAACTTTTTAAAATAGTTCAATTGTTAAGAAGAAGAAATTATCTTCAATAAATTTTAGAAAATAAATTATACAATATACCACGTTACAAAATAATTATATTTTTCATGCATGGAGTGAGCTTGCGACTAATTACTCCTAAAAAATCATGCAAAATGAGAGAAAATTAAGTAGAATCTTTTTGTGCCAATTTAAACATTTGACTATCTAGTCTTGAACTCCACATGCAGTTCAGAAAATAAATATGTGAAATAGGTATCCGATACTTGATTAACTAAATCTCAACTGGGAGAATATCAAACATTAAAATTCCATGAAAAGCTTTTATGAATGACATCAATCAATCAAGCCTAGAATTTGATAGCTTTCATCCTAAATTTAGGCTAAAAGAGAGAAAGTAAAAGAAAAACATAATGGCTTTACAAGAGACTGTAAAAACAATCAATTTAATGACACAGTAAGTTTAGGGATACAGTCAATCTTAAAAAAAAAAAAAAAATAAACTGTCTATTCATGATACATGAAAGATTTGTCATTATGCCAAATTATGGCCATAAAAAATCGAACCATTATGAAACCAATTCAAAATTTCTAACAAAAGATTTAGCTCCATGAGATGGAGAAATTATAGAGTTTTCTGGTGGACTACGTTATTTGTCCATCATTCCACTAAAAAAACTTCTATTTGTTTAAAATTCTTGAGTTAGTAATTAATTTCTGTTTTAAATTTTTTTTAACTAATAATTTTAAACAAGTGACAATTTTTAAGTTGAATGGTAGACCACATCACTTGTCCACCATGTAGATCTCATAATTTCTTTATAAGTTTTTTTTTTTTTTTGGTTAACATTGCTCCATAAGTTGAGACTCATAAGTTGAAACTGATCAGTCCAGATCCATAGTTTAATGAGTTATCTCTATTACTTTTCAAATTCATGGTAAAATTTGGAACAAATCTTGTGGATTTTGTGACATCAGAAACTTTAAAACATTAGAAAATTATGGTGATGATGACGACAAATAATAACAGGCAAGCATTTGATGACACAGTATAAATACATGATTAAACGCAAAATCATCTTATTACAAAAATCAACCAAAAAAATTAAATGATATCAAAACTAAATATTCAAATAAAAACAAATCAATTTACATGTCATAACTCATGAAACAGCTAAAGCCTTGTAATTCCATTGACACATTTTAATATTTCTAATAACATACAAAGATATCCAAGGTTCAAAATTCTCACACCAATTGTTGATATAAAAAAAAAAAAAAAAAACCCACAAAGCACATCAATAATTCAAATGCAAGCCACTCTAACCCAGGAAATAAAGACTAATACCACCAAAAATAACCATATAAAACTAAATTCTAATTAAGCAGAACTAAAAACAAAAACAAAAAAGAGAGAAGAAGATCTGAAAAACCTTTGCATGCTGACTGCTTAATATCAATACCGCACTCCTTAGGAAGCTTCATGAGCTCCACCGGGGTAATGTTGAAACTCTTCAAGGCGTCGGTATGGGCTAATATATCGCAGAGGCACTTGAGATCATGGGTGATTGTCACCTTCAATTGCTCACAGCATATTGCCGGTGCAATATAGGAGCCCTTCAGGTATGGTTGACAAGGAGCGAGGTTCTTTAAGCATGGGAATGATTCAACACCCCCTGAAGCTGCCGGCCCAAACACGTCGGAAGTTATTTGAGAGAAACCCACAAAAAACGAGAACAAAACAAGCAATGTTATAATATGCTGTTTGTTGGAAGCCATGATGTTAATTTTAATGAGAACACAAACAAGGGAGGGTTTCTGTATGCAGTATTATGTAAAGAGCATTGAATACATAGATGGAAACTGCAACTATCTATGCAGGCTTTAAGAGTAGTCTCTCTTGTAAAGCAATTTCACAAGCCTAAGGGGCAGGCATAACCGCATAACTGGTAACTCTTAAAAGTTTGTCGCTTAGACTTTGTTGTGAAATTGTTATGAAAATATTGTGGCCGTAGCTTTATTTGGAATTTAAATATTTGTTTTGGAAGTTACTCCTATTTCCTACTCTGTCTCTGTCTCCATTAAATGGCCATTTTTTTCTAGGGAAAATTATTTAGTACTTAGTGATGTGGGAATGAAAATCTTGAATCTCATATTTTGTGTTCCACTTTATATTCCACTAATTGTAGTATACAAGTACTTGATTTTTGTCCAATTATTTTATTAGTAAAGTTGGACCCATTACGATGGTGACATATATTTATTTTTTACCACATGTTTTTATCACAACGGGTTTAATACATTGAAGGTATTGGTCTTAAGTCTTACCCTATATATTAGCATGAACCTTAGCTATAGATTATAATTTAAGATTCAAGTGACGTTTTTTAAGAGGCAACTAGATTCACTTCACTTAACATTTCATCTCACCAAAATCAAAAGTTTGCATGTATTAATTAATTAATAGACAAATTTTAGCTGCAAAATTAATTGGAGCATGAGGCTACAACCTTACTCAATAAAATAAATATTACTACATATATATTTTGAAAATCTAACCGTTAAATTGCATGTTATTTATGCTCTTAATATACATGTCAAATTTTATTTCAACTGAATAATATTTATTATATGATCTATAAGTTTATATTTTATGCATAATTTTAAACTAAAAAAACTTGCAATTTAAACAATTATTGATGACATAACTATTGATTTTTAATTTTTTGAAAATTTTGCAAGTATGGAGGATATAAAAAGAAGACATAATCTAATGGTAAATTTATCAAAATTTACCTCAAATAAAAAAAACATTAAGTAAGGTTGTAGCTTATGGCTACAACCAATATTATAACTAAATTTTGTCCTTAATTAACTGCCATGTGTTAATTAGTCAAATGCATTGATTCTCATGTATTCATTACTACTCCCTCCATCTCAATTTGTTTGTTTTGTTTAAAAAGTCAAATTTTTTTTAAAAATATCATTTATTATTTTGTTTGTCTTATAAAAATGTATAAGTTTTCAAAATTACTCTTAAGTAAATTTATCATTTAAAAAAAAAAAAAGAGTTATTCTTAACGAGGCCACTAAAAAGGTATTCCAATTAGATTGATTTTTTAAATATTTGTTAGTTTTTTTTAATATATAAATAGTTTTGAAAATAAAGTATGGGTATAACAGATACATTGGTAAATTAATGATTTCTATTTTTAGAAATAGGACAATATTTTGGGACATCCCAAAATAGAATAAAAAACAAACAAATTGGGACGGAGGGAGTAGTATTTAGCCCTTGCGTTGTATGAATGTTTTTATAATTTTTTTCCCAATTATTTTATATATATACACATATATAAAATCGAAACTTCTAAAACTTTTACAATTTTTCACATTAGCATAATTTTTAAATAAAATTATTTTTGTTTAGTCAAAACTTAACAAAAAGTAAAACTCTATCTTTCTAACAAGTTCAATTTAAGTTCAAACTCATCATTATTTTTTTGAAACAAAATTATTTTTGTTGTTTAGTCAAAACTTAATAAGAAGTGAAACTCTATCTTTCTAACAAGTTCAACTTAAATTCAAACTCATCATTATCATTATTAGTCTATAATAAAGTTTGTATAACAACTGTTGTTGCTTAACAAATTCAACCGATGTTGGATTTGGACTACAACAAGATGTCTATTTGCCGATTATCAAGCACATCGTGTACTATTGTTTATGTGCTATTTAGCATTTAGAATAGAACTTCTTTGTTATTCAAAAAGTAAAAGACCATGATAGACCCCACTAACCATTAACGCGGCACGAAGAATGATCAACTTCAAAGAAAATCCCATTGGAAAAAAAGTTGAAAAAGATTAAATAAAAAGTTGAAAAAAATTAAATAATACTATAGTACTAATGATACCTAAAAAAACCATAAAAAATTAAAAAAATTAAAAAAAAAGTTTATCTATATATATATATAACGGACAAAATTATTTTTGTAATCCAAACTTAATAAGAGTGAAACTCTACCTTTTTAACAAGTCCAACTAAAACTCAAATTCATCTAAATATTTTTAACACACACACACGGGGAGAGGATAAATAAATAAATAAATAAAAAACCTTAAACTCATCATTATCATTTAATTTTTTTTTTTTTTTTGTTTAGTTCAAACTTAACAAAGAGTGAAATTCTATTTCTCTAACAAGTCTAACTTAAACCCAAACTCAAACATTGATAATTTATCTCCAAATTTGCAAAATTAATCATGAACACTATAAAAGGAAAGCAAATCCCAATTTTTTTTTTTTTAAAGCCGATTAGAGGTATAAGCTCTTCTTATGTTATTGTATTCTCCTTTACTCTGTTAATATATATATATATATATATATATATATATATTATGGTTTTTCATGTATTTTTTAAAAAGTAATTTTCATATATGAACCACCAAATTCTCTTTAGTCATTTTTTACAAGATAAAAAAGTTTGCAATAATTGAAATTATTCTTTTGAATATAAGCCATCTTTCTCTTTATTTCTCTATTGTTTAGTCATATATATATATATATTGTTTTGTTTCAATAATTTCTAAGTAGTGATCTGATTCTTTAATATTTTTTGATTGCCAAGAAGTTTTAATATCTGAATTTTTGAGTTATTTTTTTGCAGTATCTGAAACTGTTTGACAAATTTTTTGTAAGTCTGACAAAATTTTTGTAAGCCATTGCACATTCAACCAATGGCTTCTTTATCAAATTGTAACACAAATTGAAGTCATACAAGAGCAAATTATACAATAGTGTAATTTCTTAAATTTTTTATAAAATTATTTTAGTATACCTCACAAATAGGTAGGTTCTCGTGTATAGCACGGATTAGCGACTAATTATTATAATATTAATAATAATAATAATTATTATTATTATTATTGTGATGGTTAAGATCCTATGCAAGCATTAGTGTTATATAAAAATATTAAGTAGAAGTAACAATTGTAAATAACTAAAACATAATTATAATCAAGGAAAGCAAGATGGTTTGAGAAAAACATCTGTGTCATCAATTCATGTATCCTCATATTTCACATTTAAAAAATAATTACACATTTCTAGTTTCATTGTGAATATATATATATATATATATATATATTACTTGAACTACCATAAAAAATAGATTTTATATTTTTATGTAATTGTTATTATTATTATTATTATTTGGACTACCAAAAGTATTTATGGAAAGAAATTAACTGATTTCACTATTGTTGTCTCATGGAATATAATATAATAATTCAAATGATAATGAATAATTGAAGATAGGATTTTAAGTCTTTTGAAAGATGTATAATTCTTTTAAGAATACATGTGTATAATTAGATATTTTATATACAACTTTCCATGGTGTAACCAATATATAAACCAATGAGTAAAATCAACCAATAACCATTCATTTCTTTCTCATACATAATTTGTGGGCATATAGAAAGCAAAATTTTAATAAACCAGGGTCTGCTATACCTACAATGGAAATTTGGTAAACCAACAAAAATAAAAAGTAAGCATCATGCAGATATCATCAATAACTATATCGTACAAATTTTGTACCTGAGCATGATCACTGCAAATGTTCCACTTTGATTTTGTTTAATGAATTCCAATCTGCACTCTAATTTCTTTGATTGCGCAAAGGCATGAAACTTAATAAATAGAAAGGACAACATTGCAAAGACAAATAGGTAAACACGTACGAATGAAAGAACTTTGAACAATAGATATTTTAAAAAAAGAACAAAAAAACCCTTTGTGGAGCAATTGGAGATCTTCCTCTTCGCTTTCACGATGAGGATAATGATCACTTTCATCATAAGGTTATGGCACAATTTTAGCCATTGATGCGGTACAACATTTGTTAGTTAATATATTCTTTTCAAGGCCAGGCCTAAACCATTTCGTCAAACACTTTGAGTAAGCAATCCACCAACAAAAAAATAGATTGACGAATTGGATTTCAAATTTCTGAGAGAGAGAGAGAGAGAGTCGATGCTTCACTTCAAGGCCAATACAAAATAACAGCAGAGGACGATGGGCACTGCTAATTTTTTTAATTTTCAAGGCTTTGTTTTATTTACACAAAGAATTAAAAACCGAAAAGCAAACAGAACGAGCAGCCATGAGTTACACCAATGCCTAAAGAAAATGAATAGCTATTAGTTGCAAAACGTAAAACGCCAAGTGGCAAGTGCAAATGAATTTCAAAACAAATAATGAAAGGTCTATGACTCTATAGTAATGTGTATAAAAAAAAAAAAAAAGTTCTATAGTAATGAAATTCAAAAGGACGTGCAATCTAATCCCTGCAAGTCTGTAACTAATTATTTTGAAGTAATAATAATTTTTTTTTTTTGGAGAAGATTGAAGTAGTAAATTAGTAATAGGTAAAAACTAAAAGAAATTAAAGGAATGGTAGAGGAGTCATGCTAAACATTCTTGTATGGACAGTTAGATTTACAAACGATGGCACATGCCATTATTATGTAATTAGTATATATATTTAAATGTATTGACATGTTAGATGTGTTATGTTATGGATAAATTGTTATTTGCCATGTGGCACTATTTGTTCACATCATTCTAAATTGATAGAAGATTATGCTACCTGTCATCGTTGTGTGCATCCTCCAGTTGTGAGATCCAATTTTTATAATATAGTAAAAAAAAAAAAAAAAAAAATCAGCTATAAATCAGAAGTTTCGGTTTTAGAGTATATATAGATTATAAATAGATAGATGATGCATCAAGTATTTATATAAAATGAATTTATATAGATATTTCTTATTTAAAAGAATTATAACAATATGGTATTTTAATTGCTTCTCTTTTATCTTTGTCCAATTGAGAGGTGTAATACATAACATGCTCCCAATTTCAGTTTTGTTCTAATTAATGCCCCAAGTTCTAATCCTTCCAAGCTTTGGTAGAGTAAAGTCATGTTTTTTTTTTGGGGGGGGGGGGGGGGGGGGGGGTGGCAGTTAAATATATCAATATTTTTTAACCACAAAATAACACACACCACACAATACTTCAAAGATGTTTTTATCATGATTTATTATATATTTTATTTTCTAGTATATCAGAAAATTTCATCAAGTCAATTTTAATTAATTCAAAAAAAATATTTTCTTTTTATTTAGTTAGGTATAATTATCCTTTAATATTCTTCAAATTTTTTAAAATCATTTTTTTTGTCAAATAAAATAAAGATTACACATTAGATTAATAACAATAATTTGACAAAATTAAAAGTATGCACAGGAATTAATTTCAAATAAGTTAGATAATAAATGTCATTTTTATATGCCTTAACACATACAATCAGGGCTGTAAACGAGACGAGCCTAGCCGAGTATTAAATGTCCAAGCTTGTACATTTAATTTTTTTCGAACACAAACCGAGTTCAAGCTTATTATCAAACAAGATTTTATGTTCAAGTTTGGCTCATTTTCTTGTCTAGCAAGCTCAAGCTTGTTCACGAGCTACTTGATTAACTTATTCTTTTCTTATATTATGTGAAACCATGACTAAAATGTTTTACTTTTTCATAATTTTATGAATTTGTACTATGAATAGACTATTTATATCATTAATAAGCTACAAATAATAATTTAATATCATATGAATCTCTTGACAAACTTATACATTCCAATTTCAAGTCTATATAAATATATTTTTAGATAAGTATACATATAAAATGTAATATTATATTTAGTTAAATCGAGCCCTCATGTTCACAAGTCTGTTCATGAACATATTATTTTGTTTGAGCTTGGCTCATTTAATAATTGAGCATATACTTAAGGCTTGAACTTAACTTGTTTTCTAAACAAATGAACATAACAAGATTTTTCTCAAACCAAGCTCGAGTTGTTCACAAACAACTTGATTTATTTACAACCTTTACAATGCAAGGTAATATATATATAAGTAATAATGACAAAAACTAAATGAAAAAACTATTTTTTTAATGGATAACAAAATAAACATGCCCCAAATTTTTTAACCATAAAAACCATTACATCTATTTTATTTTTTTAATAGTAATAGGGAAAAGAATCCTTTGCATTCCAAAACCCCTAAACATAATTAGTAAATCTGATCGGAACTTAACCTAGTAGATTGTGGCTCACTAGTGAAACTATACATTTAATTAAAATTTTAAATAAAAATTAAGAACATGTCACAAAAAAAAAAAGAAGTAAAAAACGGTATGGCTAGTAAAAATTTGAAAGATCAATTTTAAAAGTACAATAAATATATACATATATATTTATATATAATTTTCACAAAATAAAAAATATTTAATTTCTTTTCAAAAAGAAAAAAAAAAACTTTTACAAATAAGATTTACTTTACTTTTTACGTATTCTTAGGATCCTCTATTTGGTAGAGTTCTTTAAACACTCCTAAAATTAATGACTTATATATGACCCAAAAAAAAAGTGAATATTAAAACAAATGAAACTTTTTTTTTTTTTTAATAATTCTAAATTATTGTTGCATTCCAGCTGAAAAACATATTTAAACTATAACCCTTGACAGTCTTGATACAGTAGATGCAGCAATGTTGGTGCCTTTATTCTTTGCCAGCTGAGCTATAGTTCGTGTGCCACTGTGTTATTCTCTCTTTTTGTATGCTGAAATTTTATTGACCTAAAGCCTCCCAATCCAGTTGTAATTCCCAGCATTCTCAAAAAAAAAAAAAAAAGTTGAAATTCCCAGGATAATATGGCTAATCGACCCTACCATTTCGCCCAAATTTACCGCTTGAATAAATCATTAATACTATTTTTGGAGAGAAAAATCATTAATACTTTAAATGAGTGCTTGTAGATGTAGTAGTACAATTAATTTCTCAATACGAAGGAGCAAAGTAAAATGTACTTTTTTTTTTTTTGAGAAAGTTTCAACCTATAATGTTCGCTCTTAATGATAACTCTTTATCATCAGATCAAGACACCAATAAGTTTTTGATGTTAGTAGAGATTGAACCCCAGATCTCTTATACAACCATCAGAGACTTTGCCTTTTTTTTTTTTTTTTTGAGAGGAAAACAATTTCATTAAACAAGAAAAGGATTACAACAGAGAGCCACCAGCAAGTTACATAGAGAGAGGCTCTAAATTTAATAGAACTAGTAAGTTGCCCATGCGATGCACGGATAATGTTATAATGTTTTATGTAAATTTGATTTTGGAAAATATTATACATATATTATAGCATATTTATTATAAAACTTTGTTTGTAATGAGTTTATCATAAAAAGTAACAATTATAAATTGCACACATATATCTATTAGGGTAAAATACTATTTTGGTCCTTAAACTTTACTAAAAGTTTGTTTTTTATTACTAAACTTTATAAAGAGTTTCTTAATAGTATAGAAACAAAAATAAAGATGAAAAATGAACTTTTTAAATAGTTTAGAGATGAAAAACAAACTTTTAGTAAAGTTTAATGACATAAATAAAATGTTTTCAATAGTTAGGGACGAAATATGAACTTTTCAATAGTTTAGGAACAAAAAATAAACTTCTTAAAGTTTAGGGATGAAAAACAAACTTTTGGTAAACTTTAGGGACCAAAATAATATTTTACCCTATCTATTATAATTATTTTGTTTAAGTAATGAGCAATAATTAAAACAATTTTGGGGTAATATTATGTAATAAAAGTTGATAAAAGCATATTAATTCATTCTATATTATTAATTTTTATTATGTGATGTAATAAAAAGCTTCATTACAATTTTTTTTTTTTTTTTGGTTTCTTCAATGCTTTGTTATTGCGGTATGGTGACGCTTGTTATCATCATCAATTTCTCCATCTTCAATGCTTGAAGTTTAGTCCATCCATATTTGTTCAATTTTTGAGCTTTCATCATTTTTCTTTTTGTTGCATCATTTGTGTTAATCACTAATGAATTGGTACCGGGAGATTCTTGATTGGATCTTACAAAGTTTTGACTTTGTCGCTAAGATTTTTCATAGGTATTTGCATTTATATTAAATTTCAATGATGTGACAGTTTTTTTTTGTAAATGTTTTTATTTTTTATTTTTGTTAATTTTGGAATAGTGGAGCAAAAAGAATTAATATAGCATATTGGATTGTGTATTTTTTTTTTCTTCCATATCTTTTTGTCATTTGAAGGTGCATAAAAAATCTTAGCAATTATGTAATTTTCAAAACCATCATTTATATTGAATTCATTCAAATGAAGTAGGAAAATCGATTTTTTTCCTAATTTTTTTTTCAAATCACGTGGGATTCCTTCTCCAATATCAATAGTTTTAAAATAATTTAAATAAGTTGTACTTCAGTTTATTTTTCAGCAAAATCTCTTATAGATTTATTTAGGATTTTCTCGGCATCTCGATTAAATATCACAAAATTTGTTTTGTCAATTGCATCAAAAACTTCAATTTGAATCATGTATCTAAAGTAGTTTGCAATTGTGTGTGTGTATGTGTGTAGTAGTAGTAGTTATAGTTAGATAAATATATTATAAATATTTAGAGAGTATGTAGTTAATGTGAGTGCCTCTAACTTTGGGATGGAAAGATTTGTTTTTGTTTCACATTTTGCACACCAAAATGATCGTGCTTGTGGTTTGACATTCCTTTCACAAAGTACGCACAAAATGTAATATCAACCCATTGTTGTACCAACGTTACTTATTGTTGCAATACCTTAACAGTTCACATCTTGCCATGAACTTTGAAATTAATATGTATTATTTTTTTTATATAAATAATATGATGTATTATTATTTTTTTACATAAATGATGAGTATAATTTGAAATGATTAACAAACCAATTTTGTAGGATCTCATTGAATGCATTTTATCTTTGCTATTGTATTTATATTATTTAAAGATAAATCCTCCTATGAAAACTTTTTTGCATATATTTTTGGTATTTCTTGTGTAGGATCATGTTTTTTACCTTTCCTATCATTGAATTTATTTAAAGAAAATATTAAGTTAATGGTATTTTGTGAAATAGTATATGCTATTTATTAGACTTTTTGTTATTATAAATTTTAGAAATATGCACTTGTCAATTATTTCAACAACCTCAAGGATCTCTAGATTTTTTTTTTTTGGTACTAGTTGATGACAGAGAATTTGTTTGCATAAATTTCATAGAACATTATTAATTGACAAAAGCATATTGAATTGAAATTGAGGAAAAATGGAGACATGATTTCATGATAATGAAATTTTCTAGAAGTATCATCTATACGTGGGGGAGGAAGAAGACAGTTTGTAAGAGGGTAAGAGTTTTTGCTTTGACTTACACGTGAGAAAGGTTAAACTTTGGTCATATTATGTAAGGTAATAACTGGGCTTGAGTTTTTCATAAGGTTTGGTCTACTTTTAAAAGGTAGTCTATTTTGTAGTGAATAACTTTTGGTTTAATTGGTTTAATTGTCTAGAACAGCTTATATTTGATATAATAGTAAAAAGAAGTTACTATGATCTATTGGATAATGATAAAAAATACTTAATAAAAAGAGGTAAAAAATGTTAAATTTAAACAATAGTAAAAATAAGTTACTATGATCTATTGAGTAACAGTAAAAAAAAAAAAAAAACTAAATAAAAGGATGTAAAAAAGTCTAAATGCAACATTAGAGTGCCACGTGGCAGGACCTCATGCACTCTCACATGAGGTCTCTGCTTTTATATATATATTGATTAGATGAGATACAAAAGGTGGAGAAACACCTTTCCAAACTTGAGTACAATGGTTGATCTTGGCGAATTGAGCAAGCTCATGAGCAACCTTGTTGTAGTCCCTTTTCAAGTGACTGAAAGAGCAGCAAGAGAAGGAAGCTTTGGCCTACAAAATACCCTCTACCAGGTGCCTAGATTCACTCCTGGTATTGCCTTGGTTAATAGCATGGATAGCCGAGAGAGCATCAGATTCAAATATGACTTGGGAGAGTTCCATTTCTCGCGCCAACAAAATGCCTTGCTCTAAAGCATAAAGTTCCGTTCAATCTGCAGGGAACTGCGAAGGCAAAGACTTACAAAGAGTTGCAATAACCCTGCTAGACACATCTCTAATGACCACCCCAACCCCTGAACTCACTCCCATATCAAGGGAACACGCCCCATCAACATTTACTTTAAACACTCCAAGAGGTGGGGAAGACTAGCCCATAGGATTGGAAAGATTAGGGGGGAAATCCATCTTGATGGCACCGTGGAAGTCATCAACTAATCTTTGAGCCATCTCCCAAGTTTGAAGGGGTGAAAGCCAACCTTTATCATGGAATCGTAAATTCCTATTATGCCAGATCGCCCAGGAAATGGCAAAGAAAAGCAACAGGTACTACTGCGGGGAATTTACTAGAAAATGTAATGCAAGATCTTTGAAATCTTGGGTTTCCAATAGCAAACTAAGAGGGCAGTCTTGCCAAAGGGCCCAAACTGAGAGGGCAAAGTCATTAGTGATTAAGCTATGTGTTAAGCATTCAACTTCCTCATCACAGACCGGCAAGTGTAGTTTGTGCATAGACCGCTTAATTGCATATTGACCAATGTTAGTAGGCCATTTAAACAAGCTCTCCAAGAAAACATTTTAACTTTTTTTGGGAGCTCCAACTTCCAAAGATTCTTCCAAAGAGGGGAGTTAGGGTCACTCAAAGAGCACTTTGCAGCCTCAGACGATTCTAGGAGATTGACAGCAATAAAATAAGTGCTTTTAACAGAAAATTCTTCTTTTTTATTCTCAATCCAGATAATCTTGTCATCGGGTAGATTAAAGCTTAAAGGAATCTTGAGAATAGTGTCTGCTTCGAAAGGTAGGAAGAGAGCTCTAACGGAATTGGCCTTTCACCACCTGGTGTCTGAGTCAATGAGAAAGGAGACCATGGGGTAGTCATCAATGATTTGAGAGGGGGGAGGGGGGGAAGAGGGTAATGACTTTAAAGGTCGAGGGGGTTGGAAGCCACTTATCATCCCAAACATGTATCCTTCGACCATTTCCAACTCTCTAGTGTGTGCCCCTTCTAAGGACTTCAAGGCTATTATGAATACTCCTCCAGGTATAGGAGGGGTTGCTACCTAAGCTAGCATTAAGCACATCACAATAGGGAAAGTATTTTGCCTTGAGAATGTGAGCTACCAGTGAACTTGGATTTGTGAGAATTCTCCAAGCTTGCTTAGCTAGAAGGGCAAGATTGAAAGCTTGCAAATTTCGAAACCCCAAACCCCCAAGAGATTTTGGCTTGAACATCTTTCTCTAACTAATCTAGGTGATTTTTTACTCTTGGTTTTTTTGCCCCCACCAAAAATTCCTCATCATTCTTTCAAGCTCATCACAAAGGCCTTTCGAAAGTTGGAAGCAGCTTATGGTGTAGGTGTGGATAGCTTGGGCTACTGCCTTGATGAGAATTTCCTTCCCACCCGAAGAAAGTAGTTTCCCTTTCCAACCAGCTAACTTCAAACCCACCATTTCTTTGATATCCGCAAAGACTTGTTTCTTAGATCTGCCAATAATAGAAGGGAGGCCTAGATATTTAGTGTGCCTCGAATCATGCATGGACCCCAAAATGTTAAAGATTGCCTCCTTTAGCTCTAGAGAAGTGTTTGGGCTAAAATAAATTGAAGACTTATCTGAATTGATCTTTTGGCCAGAAGCTGCCTCATATTTCTCGAGGATCTCCTTAAACTTCCTACATTCTTCACTGTTGGCTTTACAAAAGAGGAGGCTGTTATCAACAAAGAAAAGATGAGTGATCTTTGGGCACCCCCTACATAAAGATATGCCATTCAAAAGTTGATTCTTGCTACTTTATAGAGGAGGGCCGAGAGACCTTTGGCACAGAGAAGGAAAAGGAAAGGGGTCCCCTTGCTTGAGACCTTTAGAGGGAACAATGTTTCCAAAGGTATCACCATTGATAATGACAAAATATGAAAAAGAGGAGCTACACCTCATAACCAAGTTAATCCACCCCTTATTGAACCCCATCTTTCTCATGGCCCCTTCAATAAAGCCCTACTCAACCCTATTAAAGACTTTGCTCATATCAAGCTTTGTTTCCATAAAGCTGTCTTTCCCCTCTCTTTTATGCTTCAGGTAGTGCATTAACTCATAAGTTATAAGAAAGTTATCCGTGATGAGCCTATTTGCAGTAAACACACTTTGATTTTCTGTGATAATAAGAGGAAGAAAAACTTTAAGATGATTAGCTAAAGTTTTAGAAATGAGCTTGTAAATTACATACATAGGCTAATTGGTCTGAAGTTAGTCATTCTTTTGGGGTTGTTTGTTTTAGGGACGAGGGCAATATTGGTTTTGTTGATAACATCTAATGACATGCCAAAATTAAGAACATTTAGAACCATGTTTGAGACATTAACACCAACAATATCCCAATATTTTTGAAAAAAGATAGCAGACATACCATCAGGCCCTGGAGATTTTGTAAGGTGGATCTGTTTGAGAGTAGTCACAACTTCCTCCTTGGTAAAGTTCTTAGTCAGCTCCATGTTCATTTCATCTGTTACTCTAGTGGAAATTGCTGCTGTAACCTCCTCAATTCGACTTGGATTAGAGGTGGAGTAAATGTCTTTGAAGTAAAAGATTGTAGCATTGGCAATACTATCCTTGTCTTCGCACCGCTGCCCATACTTATCCCAAATTCCAGTAATCATGTTTTGCTTCCTTCTTTCAGACGCCCGGGCATAAAAAAATTTTGTGTCTTTGTCACCCTCTTTAAGCCAGTGGACCTAGGAGTGTTGCCCCCAGTAGATTTCTTCATCATCCAAAAGCCCATTTATCTCTTTCCTAACCTTTTTAATCTCCACTCCAAGAGAATCGTCTTTGTCTTGCTCAGTCATGCTAGAGAGCATTTTCCTTTTTTCCTGAATCAGTTTTGGTATCTGACCAATGGTAGAAGAATTCCATAATGCTAGCTCAGAGGCACATAACTTCAGACCGTAAGCCATACCCTCCGGAGTGTTCATGTCACTAGTAGAACCCCATATAGAATCAATAACTCCTTTGCATTCCTTTCTCTTCGTCCATATGGCCTCAAAATGGAAGCGTCACGATCTAGGTCTTTCGATAACAGGGGGTTAAAGATGAATAGAGCGCAGTGGTCCGAAGTAGAGTCAACCAGGTGGTGGACTTTGACTTCACCAAATTTCTGAATCCAATCACACGTGGCTAAAGCTCTATCTAACCTTAAGAAAACTCTTCCAACCCCTTTTTGCATATTGCACCAAGTATAATCTAGTCCATTGTAGCCCAAGTCTTTGAATCCACATGAGTTGATGACGTTGCTCAAACTCTCCATTTGATTTTGCGGTCTAATTGCACCTCCCCATTTTTCTTCCATAAAAACAATCTCATTGAAATCTCCAAAACAAAACTAAGGGAGTTGCGTTTGGCTACTGAGGAGTGATAGTAAATTCCATGATTCATGACGCAAATGCATTTGAGGGTGACCATAAAAACCAGTAATTCTTCATTCTAGGCTAGAGCTTACCTCAGTGACAGTTGCATCAATATGGTAATTGCTGAAGCTCTTTATATTCAGGTTTATTTCCCTCTTTCATAGAAGGGCCAGACCTCCACTGTGACCCCGACTTGGCACAAAAAGACCATTCGCAAAGCCCAATCTATCTCTGACTCTTTCCATACACCTTTTCCTAGGCTCAGTCTCCAATAGAAACACTATCCTGGGATCCCAAAGTCGTGCCATATCGTGCAACGCACGAATCGAGTAGGGGTTCCCAAGCCCCCAGAAGTTCCAGCATAACGAATTCATGGCTCCCGGCGATGCTGCCTAGTAGCCACCGTCGATAAATTCAACTCATTCAAGCTTTCAGTAAAGCCTCCACATTGCTTCTTGTGAACTATATTCTCTTCGTTTTCAATAAAAACCACAAAGCCCTGGCGTTTAGACCTCAGAGTTTGATTTTGGCTCTCAATCCCATAGGAATGGGCCTACCCTTTCTCTCTAGTTGCCTTTTTTAACCGCCCCTTACCTTTTTGCATTTTACTCAATTCTTGGGCCAGTTTATGTTTCTCCACTATGGCACCAACCTGAAATTCCTTCTTGGGCTTGTGTGGGCTGGTTACTTCAGGAGAGTGTTCGGCCACATGGAGTGGGAAGCCCACTTTAGGAAAAGCATCGTTCACATCTCTCTCTACACCCGCTCTGATGCTAATTTCTGAATTGTGTACAGTCATATCTTCACTTTGCCCAGACCCCAATTTCAAATGCTAACCATCTTTTTCCATTCTGTCCCATCTGGCCCCATTATCTGTTGCTTGGCACGTTTGGGCTTTAGAAGCATCACCTCCCTATGAGTGATCAGCTTTTTTTGAATTTTGAATGCTGCTACTTCCTGCACTACCTCCGCCACCATCTGCCTCTTTGAAATGGAGGTTCTAAACCGTTGTTTGGCCATTTCCTTTGGTGATGTCTTCATTTTCCTCATCACGCCTATCTTAGTGAGTGCTTCTTTGTCTACTTAAGTTCCCTTTGAAAGCACCCTCCGCCCTTAGCCATTCACCATATTGCTTAGGGGTGTTCTGCCAGTTTGGAAAATCCAGACAATGCCTGTTGTCATGACCAAGCTTGCTGCATAGGAAGCAAAACGTGGGAAGCCTTTCATATTTAAAGTTGACCCAAAACTTTTCACCATCAAGACTCACCATGTTACCCCATCTACGAAGCAGTTTATCTATCAGAAGCTCAACTCTGATGTGCATAAACAAAGCTTAGTCCGATTAACATGCTCGTTTGTCCATTTCTATAAAGTGCCCCAAACTATTTCCTACATCTCTGCCCACTTCTTCACTTATGTGTTCAAAAGGTAAACCCTAGAGTTGCACCCAAAAGGAGGAATGGGTGAAGACCATATTTGATATGGAGAGCCCCTTCTTCCATCGGCAAAGGAGGAGTAGGTTATTTTCGAAATTCCATGGGCCACTGTTCTCCACCCACTCCATTTGGCATCTTGAATTGAAGAATACTATTTCCTACATCAACTATTTTCAATTCTGAGCCCATCTTCCATGTAGACCTCAGATTTCTCTTCAATGCCTTTTGATTCTGTTGTCTGTCTAAGAGTAGATGACCAAACAGACTTAAGAAGCATTCCTCCAAGAGGTCTAATTTACTTCTTGTTGTGATGGGTATTCCTTCTTCCTCTTCCTTCGTGAGACACAGATTTTGCAGCCCATCAATCATTTCTTGTTCCATGGCATCCTAAGAGAAAAGTGTTAAAAGTTTAAAGGAGATAGTGAGAATAGACTCTATGGGGAAGCCCCACAGAGGGTGGGAGGGAGGATCACTTCTACATGGAGAGAGGGAGGGTGCTCTTACAGAAGGGAGAGGGAAGGGCTCCTACAGGGGAGAGAGATTTCTAGTTAAGAGGTAACAAGTTGTGAGAGAAATAAAGACTTTGCTAGTTGAGCTAACTGGAACCCACAAATAAAATGTACTTATAATTCAAAATTTATAACAGTAAAGTAGCAGGAAGGGGGAAATTTTTGAAAAAGCCATGGCCCTGGGTTAGACATAAGAGTACTAGCATGAACTCTTTTACAAAATTTAGAAGATTATATATCAAAAAATTACTTTATTTATTATAACACATTATTTCACAACTCACTCTATATCACATTTATTTATTTATTTATATTTAATACAAGATAGAAATTCTACTCTAGCATAATTTAAGTGTATATGTATATAAAGTGTGTATATATATATATATATATATATCACATCTTTTTTATTTTATTTTTTTATTTTTTACTTCTATTCATTTTTATTATTATCTCTCTCTCTCTCTCTCTCTCTCTCTCTCTCTCTCTCACACACACACACACACACACACACACGTGTGTGTGTTTGTATTATTTATATAAGTATAAATTTATTTATTTTTATATTTATCAACATAAAATTTAAAATCTACATACTTTATAAGCCTAAATATTAGTTGAAGTACATTAACCAATGTATTAGCTTAAATAACATGGTTTTTAAAACAAAAATCAAAATTTTGACATTTAAAATTTCTTTATTGTATTGGCCAAAACACCTAAAATATCAAATATGCCCAATACAACCGGTACAACCTGCTGTTTTTACGGTATATTTTAGAGGTGTATTGATACTGGTTTTGTGGCTGATACGGTATATTTCTCTAATACGGCTGATATCAATATGATATTGATTTCAATGAGTGATTTATAAAGACTATCTATATATATATATATATATATTATTTAAACAAATTATATGACTTGTTAACAAAGTCATGTGACTAAGATTACATATAAATGGTTGCTTAACTACCTTAGAGTTTTTAACAGGATATCTAGGATCTACATTTTAGATAAGTCAAGAATCTTCAAATTGTTAGTTAGCACCAGGAAAAAAAAATTGTCTTATAAAATATAGAAACATTTTAAATTCACTTATCGACTGTTTTTGAAACAAGGAACAGGTTTTTTGGTTTTTCCCATTCCAAAGTGATCCCTACTAGTACAATTATCATAAGAAGTAACAATTATAAATTGTATATGCATAGCCATTATAATTATTCAATTCAATTAATGAGGAAAAAAAAAAAAAAAAAAACAACTTTAAAGGAATACTGTAGAATAAAAGTTGATATAAAATGTGTCTTTCTTTTTCCCTTAAATTTAAAACAAAATACGAATCTTGAACACACACAGTCAATCACATCCTTTACAAAACCCATAAGTTCACAACGTCCGACCTTCCCATCAAAATCGTAATTGCCGTTGTTAGTCAATATAAAATGCAAGTCCTCTTACTTAGTTGTAGCTAACTCATACGGGTTACAATTAGATTGAAAAATAATGTTGGAGCAAGATAGGTGTTGTTGAAAGATTGAAAGTAAATAACATTGTTTTTTTTCCTTTTTTTGAGGTTGGTAGGTTTCTTGCATCTATTGCTTAGTTCATCTTGGCACTTTATTAGACTTGCTATTCACATGTAAAAGGAAGGATTTAATAAAAGAGAGAGCTAGCTACTTTTTTAAATTTTTTTACTTTGTTTTACTTTTCTTTTTCTTTTTCTTTTTTTTTGGATTGACACCCACTTTTAAAAATTAACACCCTCGCTGGATCTCTTTTCCTCCCTTTTACTTTATCTCACTCTCACCCCCTCCTCTAGAAAAATTCAAATGACATAAATTGTAACTAGTTAATATTTCTTGCTACAATTTCTTCACATTCTCCACTATTCAAGGGAAAAAATTTTCATGGACTCCACTTTTCGTATTGTTCTTCGTTTTAGTTATGGGCCTACTCCGATGCAAACTGGGCTTGTCATCCTATTGACCATTGTTGTACAACTAGCTACTATTTATTGCTTGCTCCTCCCTCATTTCATGGCTTAGTGAAAAACAATCTGTTGTAGACTATTCCAGAGTTGAGTACCGAGCTCTTACTGATACTACTTTTGAGATTTTGTGGCTTTGCCGGCTCTTTGGGGACATGACTCCCCAGACCTCGACTACTCTTATCCACTACAATAATCAAAATGCTATTCATATTGCTCGTAACGATGTTTTCTACAACTGCACGTATTAAACACATAAAGATTGAATGTCACTTCATCCATTATCATCTTCAGTAGGGTAGCCTTCATTTGCACTCCGTTTCCTCTAAAAACCAATTTATTAGCATTTTCACTAGGACTTATTTGCCCGGCCGTTTTCATGATCACATCTTCAAACTCAAGCTGTCTCCGTCCTCACCACCTCAAGTTTGAGATGAATGTTAATATATTAGCCCTGTTTAAATCTTTAAGACATTAATTATCCTTTATCTTAGCCTAATCAAGGGCTACACATAGGTCAACTAAAATCAAGGAACCTGAATTGTCCCTGACCATACTTAAGGGCTCCCCGTAGGTCAAATACGATGTGTATATATTCACATTTGTACAACACTCTTGATATACTTGAATACAGAGATTATTCAAAACTTTTCCACTAGTTCTTTCTTTGTCCTCTGTATTCAACTATAGGAATGGAATTCAGTGTTTTTAGTTTACTTGTAGGTCAACACGTACTTTATCAGGGCTAATACAAGATTTAGAACAAACAAACCACAATTGAATTTAGGAAGATCCACTTAAATGCTAGAGTTCCACCACCACAGCCAGCTTTTCTGACTGTGTACCAAAATGGCATTCACTCCGGGACTATATTCTAATCTATCAAGCCTGGGTTGCTGAAATAATTACAGCCACAAAGAAAATTGCCAAACCAAATAGACCAAAGTGATCCCATGGGCTGCACTTTTTAGACTGCTTGAAGGTGTAGAGTTGTGTGAGGAAGTGCCTGATAGAGAAAACAAATTATAAAATTAAATTAAGAAAAAAAAAAAAAAAAGAAAGAGGTTAAGATCTAATTTCAACATTTTAGTTACACAACTTGTATTCAAACACCGGGTATAATTTATTTTTTATTTATTTTTTAAATAGAACATGTAACTATAACTAAGATTAAAAGCAATTTAAAAGATTAAAACATTTCTACTAATTACCACCGCACACCCTTGGTGCAGTAGTTATTCTACAAGTATAAATACTTATGAGGTGAGTGTGGGGGGTAAGGGCCGGAGTTCAAATATCTAAGAGGGAGCTTCACACACATATACACTTAGATTAGGATAGAGTAGAAATTTTATTTTTGTAAAAAAAAAAAAAAAACATTTCTACTAATTATAACCATATATCAGACATTAAAGGTTGATATATTAAAGTAATTAAATACAAAAAGAAAAAGAGGAAAACTCTTAGGTTAAAGTGAGAGCATCAATTCAATTTGTGAGTTCTTAGGCCCCAAATTTCAAATTTCCTATGACATTCTTCCTTCTTTCCATGTGTATGTTAAAAATACTTAATATTCTTAAAAAAAAAAAAAAAAAAAAAACCTAGGTTGATCATCGCAGAAATTCACAATTATTTGTACTTGAAAGCAAAGGAGATGGGTCCAAAAAATATGTACTTCACTGGCATCCAACTAGTAACAAAGAAAATCTGGGGACTTACCATTGGTGGAAGATCCAGGCGGGGGTGCAACTGTAATAAAAGAGAAAGAGCAAAAAAAAAGAAAAAAAAAGTGTCGGATGAAACAACCATAACATGCTTATAATATTAGCAAAAAAAAACTTACCAGATAATCTAAAAAGAATTGATGTACAATTTAGGCCTTCGATGAAGTCATCTTCAACATTATAGTCTAATTACATTGATCCCATGTTAATCCTTTTGGACCTTTCCCGATTGCCCAAACTATTCATCTATGAATTAGCCTTTTTAACCAGTTCACTCAACAATTGATGAAAAAGCAGTAAGCAAATTTGAATAGTGAAGAAAGTTGGGAAAGGAAATGCTATCAATATAACCGTAAACAGCATTTGGAAAAGCCTATCATTGGAAAGCCCACTGAAACCTATAAATTCTATCACGGTTTTTCACACAGGTTGATCAGCTAAAGGACATGGACAACAAGGATTTGAGAGAAAAATAATTTGGTAACAGTCCTTTCTTTTTACTTTTTACTTTTTAGTTATTTACAATATCTATATATATATATATATATATATATATTATAATTTAATAATTACAAAAGGGATGGAAAGTTTGGACCTTGGATGTGTTACTAGGAAGTTCCAACCAATTTAGTTACAAAGATGTTAGCTATGTACAAGTTTTTAAAGTCCTACTTTCTATATTTACAAGGTTAAAATTTGCCATCTCCCAACTATATACAGCTCTACTTAAAACAACATTCCACAAATAAGTTTTTATCAAAAAGCTTTGCATTTTAATCCCTAATGGAATGTAGAATATATCAAAAAAGAAAAACAGAAACCTGAGATCTAGGATCAAGAGTAAAAAAGGCATGTGCATTCAAATTCGCAATATTTTATAGAATAGACTGTAGTAAAAATAAAATAAATTCACTTTTGTTGTGACTGCCACATCAGCAGCCTAATCAATCACTTATTTTCGACACTTTCTCTCATCTTACAATTACACTTCCTCCAACATTTTCCTATCACTTTTATCTTTTTATTTCCCTATTACTCTATATTAATGTAACATAACAATTCCTCCTTCCATCATCCTTCATTTATTTTGACTATTCTTCTCACCATTTTATTTACTATAAAAATTGCTATTTTCTTTTCCATTTAGTCCATATTTTGCCCAAAAAAAGGTAAATACTCTCTCTCTCTCTCTCTCTCTCTCTCTCTCTCTACTTTTGGTAGATTTTTAATTCTTTATTGCATCTTTGTTTTAGGTTGATGAATTTTTGTGTTGAACTCTTCTTTGGTATGATGAGATTTGGTTGTGTTTTAATTTGGTATCTTTTTTGATTTTCTTCCCTTTAGTTGATAAATGTTATCCTATGACATTATATAATATATAATGCTATTTTATTACATTCATCACTTGGATTATTTGGTGTTTATAACTATACATTTTTGAGTTAATTTTTAGATATTTTAGATGTGAGAATTTGAGTTTATATCAAAATACTATCTAGATATCTATTTATTTGAATGTTCCTTTCAATTTTTTGAGTAATATAAATTCTAAATATGTGATAAGAATTGATTATTATGATAATCTCCTTAAGAGAATGAGAAGATTTTTATTTTTTATATATTTTTTTTATAATAATAAGAGAATGAGAAATCTAAATCATTAATTTGAAACATAAAAAATTTTTGTTTAAAAAAAAAAAAAAACACTATACCAAATATTTGAAGAATATAGATTACTTCCAAAAAGAATCAATCAAACACACCCAATTTTCTAAAAAAAAAAAAAAAAAAAAAATTCCAAAATAATAGAATGGTCTATTTGCAGACATAAAGAAATGGAAAAAGTTTTTAAATAGTTCAATTGTTAAGAAGAAGAAATTATCTTCAATAAATTTTAAAAAATAAATTATACGTTATATCATATTACAAAATAATTATATTTTTCATACATGCCGTGGATCTACAACTAATTACTCCTTAAAAAATCATGCAAAATAAGAGAAAATTAAGGATGATCGTTTTGTGCCAATCTCAATATTTGACTATCTAGTGTTAAACTTCACATGCAGTTCATAAAATAAATATGTGAAATAGGAATCCGATACTTTATTAACTAAATCTCAACTGGGAGAAGATCAAACATTAAAATTCCATTAAAAACTTTTACGAATGACATCAATCAATCAAGCCTAGAATTTGATAGCTTTCATCCTAAATTTAGGCTAAAAGAGAGAAAGTAAAAGAAAAACATAATAGCTTTATAAGAGACTGTAAAAACAATAAATTTAAAGGCACAGAAAGTTTTGGGATGCAGTAAATCTTAAAAAAAAAAAAATTGTCTATTCATGATACATGAAAGATTTGTCATTATGGCAAATTATGGCCATAAGAAATTGAACCTCTATGAAACCAATTCAAAATTTCTAACAAAAGATTCAGATCCATAAGTTGAGACCCATAAGTAATTGATACTGACCAGTTCAGATCCATAGTTTAATGAGTTACATCATTACTTTTCAAATTCATGTTCAATGGTAAAATTTGGAACAAATCTTTTGGATTTTGTGACACCAAAAACTTTAAAATATTAGAAAATTATGGTGATGATGACGACAAATAATAGCAGGCAAGCATTTGATGACACAGCGTATATACATGATTAAACGCACAATCATCTTATTAAAAAAATCAACCAAAAAAATTAAATGATATCAAAACTAAATATTCAAAAAAAAAAAAACAAATAAATTTATATGTCATAATCAAGCAGTTAAAAATCTTGTAATTCAATTGATACATTTTAATATTTCTAACAAAGACATTCAAAGTTCAAAATTTTCACACCAACTATTGATGTATAAAATATAAAAATAAAAACCCACAAAGCACATCAATAATTCAAATGCAAGCCACTCTAACCCAGGAAATAAAAACTAATACCACCAAATAACCATATAAAACTGAATTCTAATTAAGCAGAACTAAAAACAAAAACAAAATAAGAGAGAAGAAGATCTGAAAAACCTTTGCATACTGACTGCGTAAGATTAATAGCACAGTCCTTACGAAGCTTCATGAGCTCCACCTGGGTAATGTTGAAACTCTTCAAGACGTCGGTATGGGCTAATATGCCGCAGAGGCACTTGAGATCATGGGTGATTGTCTCCTTCAATTGCTCACAGCATATTGCCGGTGCAATATAGGGGCCCTTCAAGTATGGTTGACAAGGAGAGAGGTTCTGCAAGCATGGTAATGATTCAACACCCCCTGAAGCTGCCGGCCCAAACATGTCGGAAGTTATTTGAGAGAAACCCACTAAAAACCACGAAGAGAACAAAACAAGCAATGTTAAAATATGCTGTTTGTTGGAAGCCATGATGTTAATTTTAATGAGAACACAAACAAGGGAGGGTTTCTATATGCAGTACTATGTAAAAGGCATTGAATACATGGATGGAAACTGCAACTCTCTATGTAGGTTTTAAGATGTAGTCTCTCTTATAAAACAATTTCACAAGCCTCAGGGCTGGCATAGCCGCATAAGCCGTAACTCTTAAAAGTTTGTTACTTAGACTATGTTATGAAAACATTGTGGCCGTAGCTTTATTCGGAATTTAAATATTTGTTTTGGAAGTTATTATTTATTTCCTACTCTGTCTCTGTCTCCACTAAATGACCATTTTTTTTTTCGGTGGGGAAAATTACTCAGTACTTAGTGATGTGGGAATGAAAATCTTTATTCCCGTATTTCGAGTTCCACTTCATACTCTACTAATTGCAGTATACATGAACGTTATTTTTGTCCAATTATTTTATTGGTAAAGTTGGACTCATTGTGATGGTGACATGTATCTATTTTTGATCACATGTTATCATCGCAACGGGTTTAGTACATTGAAGGTACTGGTTTTAAGTTTTACCCTATATATTAGCATGAACCTAAGCTATAATTTTTAATTTAAGATTTTGTCAAGTGACACATTTTTTAAGAGGCAACTAGATTCTCTTCATTTAACATTCCACCTCACCAAAATCATAAGTTTGCATGTATTAATTAATAGACAAAGTTTAGTTACAAAATTAATTATAGCCTGAGGCTACAACCTTAATAAAAGAGACATTACTACCTATTTTGAAAATCTAACCATTAAATTATATGTTTTTTTACGCTTTTAATATACATGTCAAATTTTGTATCAATCGAATATTATTTACTATATAATCTATAAGCTTATATTTTATATATAATTTTAAACTACAAAAACTTGCAATTTAAATAATTTATTGATGGCATAGCTATTGATCGTTAATTTTCTGGAAATTTTGCAAGCATGGAGGATATAAGAAGAAGATATAATCCAATAGTGGATTTATCAAAATTCACTTCAAATAAAAAGACATTAAGCAAGGTTATACCTTATGGCTACAACCAATATTGTAGCTAAACTTTATTCTTAATTAATTGCCATGTGTTAATTAGTCCAATGTATTGATTCTCATTTATTGATTCTTTACTAGTATTTAGCCCTTGTGTTGCATGAATGTTTTTATAATATGTTTCCCAATTATTATTATTATCATTATTGTAGGGAGTGGAACAGTCACATCTCGAACCCGAAGCCCAAGGAGCAGTTGGGCTACGAGAAAGAGTAAGGCCTGACCTATGTCCAGAAGGGGAGCTCAGTGGATAATGCACCATGCGAGGAGAGTAGTAGGGTTATCCCAAGCATCACGGGAATAATGAGTGACGCAAAAGATTAGTTCCTGTGGAGACGATAAGGAACAACTTTACCTAAGGTGCGAGATGTAGGTGGTCCACGGGTGATCACTAGAAGATTCCTGGAACCATGGGAAGGTTTAAGAACATGCAAGAAGGTTGAAGATCTTTACTTCCACATCGATCAGTGATGAGGTTCTTACCTCATCTCTGCCATATTAAACATAAGTGAGACAGCTTGAACAGTAGCAACAACCTCCAAAAGTTAGAGTTCTAGGATAAAGGAGAGGAGGAATCCGATAAAGTGAAGAAAAATAATCCTGAGGTTTTGGTAAGCAACATGACAGCTTTAATGATAAGAGTAAGGATTGAAGCTCTAAAAGAAGAGGGGGGAAAAAGTAAGGAGGATTAGAAAAATCTACTTGGGGAGGGAAATAGAAAGAGAAAAAGAGTAACACTAAGGATGTCACCACGGGAACAATATAGTTTCCTATATTAACACCTATAGTTGTAATTGTTAGAGGAATGGTCAGAGAAATCCACTGTTTGTGTTTCCCATTATAGAGTGTTTATTCCTTGTTGTTTATTTATATTTAATTTGTGTAAACTGTTATTGTAGAGTTTTGAGGTGAGCTCCACGGGGGCTAAATTCTGTGTCCCTACAATCATCATTATTATTACAATAAAAATAAAAAATAAGTAGAAGTAACAATTGTAAATAACTAAAACATAATTATAATCAAGGATTTATTTTTAAAAATATTATAATCAAGGAAAGCAAGATGGTTTGAAAAAAGCATGTGTGTCGTCAATTCATGTATCCTCATATTTCACATTTAAAAAATAATTACACATTTCTAGTTTCATTGTAAATAATTTTTTTTTTTTTTACTTGAACTACCAAAGAAAAAATAGATTTTATATTTTTATGTAATTACTATTACTATTACTATTATTATTATTATTATTTGGACTACCAAACGTATTTATGGGAAGAAATTAATTGGTTTCACCATTGTTGTCTCATGGAATATGTAAGGTTGGGATTTGTGGCCCAAGCCCAAAACAATTAATTTGTAGAGTATGGATGAAAGAGCTAGGTTAAGTATGGGATTAACAATAACGAATCACAACTTTTAAACACAAGCTAACATGAATCTCCACGCAAAGAGTGAATATCCGAAGAGCTATATTATTGATTATCTGATGAACACAGTTCTTAGGGTTATAGTCAAGTTCTCTCTTCTTCTGTTTCCCCCCCCCCCCTCACGTTAGGAGCTTCTTTCCTTTATATAACTTCCCCTCTCTTCATCTCCATCGTCCACTTATACCTCATCCGTGAGTCTACTTCAGTACGTGTCACATCAAGCATCTTCTTTAGCTCTGTGTGAGTGGCGGTAGGTGAGGATACACTGTTCAGGGGTCTTCTCCACATAAATGCGGCCAGAAAAGTTGCTGCAGAAAATTAAATACGGTGGTAGTAGCTTTTCCTTTAAATATTTCTTCATCCTTATCGTCTCTCAGTGCACTCAGAGCTTATTTTGATCAGGTGGAGTCCTCGGAAGATCATTTTGACCTTTTATACGCTCAATTAATCTATACTATTCGCGTCAGAGGAATATAACCTCTTCGGACAGAAGATGTCCTCTTCGGATTGTAATCATTCTTCCCTCTGAGGGTTCCACTTCCAGATGGGCCCTGCCCTTACCATCTTCTTCTTCTCGGTCGCACAATAGCTCTCATATGGGCTCTCAGCCCACTATGTCGGATTGGGTCCTTTTCCCCCACAGAATATAATATAATAATTCAAATGATAATGACTAATCGAAGATAGGATTTTAAGTCTTTTGAAAGATGTATAATTCTTTTTCAGAATACGTGTGTATAATTAGATATTTTATATACAACTTTCCATGGTGTAACCAATAAATAAACCAATGAGTAAAATCAACCAATAACCATTCATTTCTTTCTCATACATAATTTGTGGGCATATAGAAAGCAAAATTTTAATAAACCAGGGACTGCTACCTACAATGGAAATTTGGTAAACCAACAAAAATAAAAAGTAAACATCATGCAGATAGCATCAATAACTAATAGTACAAATTTTGTACCTGAGCATGATCACTGAAAAAGTTCCACTTTGATTTTGTTTAATGAATTCCAATCTGCACTCTAATTTCTTTGATTGAGCAAAGGCATGAAACTTAATAATAGAAAGGAAAACATTGCAAAGACAAATAGGTAAACACGTACGAAAGAAAGAACTTTGAATAATAGATATTTAAAAAAAAAAAAAAAAAAAAAAAAACAAAAAGCGAAAACAAAAAAACTCTTTGTGGAGCAATTGGAGATCATCTTCCTCTTCACTTTCATGATGAGGATAATGATCACTTTCATCATAAGGTTATGGCACAATTTTAGCCACCGATGCGGTATAACATTTGTTAATTAATGTATTCTTTTCAAAGCCAAGCCTAAACCATTTCGTCAAACACTTTGAGAAAGATGTAATTTACTAATCTTTTGACAAAACGCGCTTTACTTATAAATTGGGTAGATCTAAGTTGGGTTTGATATATATTAAGTGATTGTATTAAAGACATGAAGATTGATCAAAGAAACAGTGAATAAAAACTGTTTTACTGAAACTCGACAGATTGCTTGATAGAAATCTGCTATCGAAATTTAATAGGCTGCTCGACACAACCTCGACACAAGCTTGATCTATTGAGCTTTACGAATTCAAAATTTTCAAATCTAAATTTTAGCCCATGTTAATGTATTTGTTTAGGGTTTCTTTTTTCACAACCCTAGACATATATAAGATTTATTTTAAGAGCCGTCACACACGGATACAGAGACCAAGAGTTTATTTTTCTCTGTGAGAAGCTACTACGTTTGTGCGCTATAGGGTTTTGTAACTAATTGCTTCTTGATCTTCATTGTTGATGACAGCCAACAACAATCATTCAAGTTGCTGGAGTTAGTTACATACTAGAATCCATGCAAAAAGGTTAGTCACAGATTGAAAATTTGTGCAACAAAGGAAAGAAGGCTACTACAAGATCAAGTCCCATTGGGTATTGGAGCAAAGGTTCAACTGTAAGTTGGTATTTTGGGATAGGCCAAGGTAGTGGTAAGATTCCTTATACTTATAACCGCTTGATTGTTGATTAGTGTATACTTGGGAGTAGTGACCTTAAAATCACTTGGTGGAGTTTTTTCCTTGCAAGAAGTTTTCCCCATTTGTCAACAAATCACCATTTCAAATTTATTTTCTGCTGCATTTAGTATTTTTGGTGATTTGTTGGTGTCTCTACGATTTGTATGCAATTTAACCTAATTAATCAACATGGGTAATTGAATTAATTAAGCGGGGTCAAATTATCTTAACCCAATAGCTCATATAAGCAATCCACCAACAAAAAAATATATTGATGAATTGGATTTTAAAGAGAGAGAGAGAGTTGATGCTTGATTTCAAGGCCAATACAAAATAACAACAGAAGATGATGGGAACTGCTTATTTTTCTAATTTTCAAGGCTTTGTTTTATTTACACGAAGAATTAAAAACCGAAAAGCAAAAAGAAACGAGCAGTCATGAGTTGCACTAATGCCCAAAAAAAAAAAAAGAATAGCCATGAGTTGCAAAGCGTAAAACACCAAGTGCAAATGAATTTCAAAACAAATAATGAAAGGTTGATCTAATGACTACAGTAATCTCTGCCTTAGGTTGTCCTGGTCTGGCAGAGGGTGGTGGACTCCTTAGGAATCACCACGGCAGATGGATTAAAGGGTTCTGCAGGGCTATAAAATGGGCAAACAGCTTACATGTTGAGCTTTGGGCTGTAAGGGATGGCCTTTCCCTATGCATTCAACTCCAAATGCCTGAAATAGAGATAGAACTTGATGCTAAATCAGTGGTGCACCTCCTGAACAGAAACAGTGCCTTCCTTGCTGATTATGCCCTTTGGTTGATGATTGGAGGAACTTAATGAACCAGATCCCCAGGTGGAAGCTAACTGCTTTAGAGAAGCAAATGCATGTGCTGACCAAATTGCAAGAATGTCACTTCATTTCCAGCAGCCTTTTGTTATTTTAGACACTCCTCATGTGGAGTTGTCCTCACTTATATTATATGACCTCTCAGATGTAATAGATTATGTTCTAATATTGGCCCTAGGGCTATGTAGTTTTGCTTCCATTATATATTCCTTATTAAAAAAGAAAAGAAAAAGAAAACGCTAATGAGTGCCCTTAGGGCATTGGTTAATAATCCATTTAAATAAAGTTTTTATGGGAAATGAAAAAAAAAAAAGTAATTAATATTTTGACAGATTTTTTTTCATTTCTCATAAAAGTGGTATCAAAATTTTTCTAAAATGGATTATTAATCAATGCCCTAAGGGCAGTCGTTAGCATTTTCTAAAAAAACAAAAAAAAAAACAAAACAAAACAAAAGGACGTGTAATCTAATATGTGTAAGTCTGTAACTAATTATTTTGAAGTAATAATTTTTTTTTTTGAGAAGATTGAAGTAATAAATTAATAATGAGATGAGTTTAAGTTACATCTGTTGTAATTTGACAAGAGTTACACCATTTGTAGACCGTAGATTTGTAATTAATCTAACGGTTAAAAAATTAGCATTAAATGCTAATTGATTTACACCTCATTCACTTAATTAATAGCAATTTTGTTTCTCTCTCCTTATTTATTATTTAAAACCTTTTACATATATTCCTTTTATTGCCAGTGACTTTACAAATATATTTGCAATATTTTTTTTTCCTTCTCAAAAAAAAAAAAAAAAACATTTATATTTGAAATTATTTGTTAAGTTGATGACAATGCATTAATATATTTTTTTAATAAAATACTCTTAGTATTTTAATCTATAATATACAAAGTTTAATATAACTTAAATATATAAACACACGTTAAAAATAAGTTAAAAATTTTATAATAAAGACTTTATGAATGGATTGGGTTAGATCAATCACCTAATCGGATTGAGTCAAAATCAAATACCGGGAAAAACATTTTAGACAAAAATAGAGTGCTATAACTATTATCTATATTTTATTTTTTTGCGTTCGATTTTTTAAAAGTCATTGGCAAAAAAAGGAATATATGTCAAAGGTTTTAAATAATAAATAAGGAGAGAGAAACAAAATTGCTAATAATTAAATGAATGAGGTGTAAGTCAATTAGCATTTAATTCTATTTTTTAACCATTAGATCAATTATAAATCTACAGTCTACAAATGGTGTAACTCTTGTCAAGTTACACCAAGTGTAACTTGAACCCATCTCATTAATAATAGGTAAAAACTAAAAGAAATTAAAGGAATGGTAGAGGAGACATCATGCTAAACATTCTTGTATGGACCGTTAGATTAACAAAAGATGTCATGTGTCATTATTATGTAATTAGTGTGTGTGTATATATATATATATATATATAGGTTTAGGTTCAAGTTGCATCTGATGCATCTCTAAGCAATGTTACACCATACAATAATTTGTTATAAAATTCATATTTTGAGAATCTCACCGTTGAATTACATGTTCTATATGTTCTTCACATGCATGCCAATTTTCATGCCAATTGAATGTAATTTATCATCCGATTCATAAACTCATCTTTTATGCATTATTTTAAATTACAAAAAATCGAATTTAAACAATTGATTGATGACATTGCCATTGATCTTTGATCATTTTTAAAATTTTCAAGCATGGAGAATATACGAAGATAATATAATCTAAATGTGGATTTTTCGAAATTCGCATCTAATTAAAAAATGTTGAGTAGTGTAATATTGTTTAAAGTTACACCAAGTATAATTTAAACCCAACCTATATATATATATATATATAGAGAGAGAGAGAGAGAGAGAGAGAGAGAGAGAGAGAGAGAGAGAGAGGTTCAAGTTACACATTTTTTAGATTGTAGATTTCTAAAAGATCTGATGATTAAAAAAAACAACATTAAATATGATTGCTTTCCACCTTATTACCTAATTAATACTAGCATTCTCTCTCTTCTTATTTATTACTTTCTAATGGTAGAAAAAATGCTAGTATTTATTGCTTTCCAACTCATCTCATCTAATTAATACTAGCATTTTTGTCTCTCTCTTATTTATTACATTTATAAGTATCTTAATATTTTCTTTTTCTTTTTTGAGAAACAAACACACACAGACACACACAAGGGAGAGGAAAAGGAGTTCTAACACAAAAGCATACCACAACTCCACTCAAAGCCATGATAACTTTTAAGGGAGGGTGGTGCAAGTTATACTAGACACATCACACTTTCTTAAGCAATGTGAGACAATTACCTAATTTTATTTTGAGAAACAAACAAACACACACACACACACACACACACACACAAGGGAGAGGGAAAGAGGTTCTAACACAAAGGCACATCATAACTTCACTCAAAAGGCACGGTAACTTTTAGGAGAGGGTGGGGTAAGTTATACTATACACAATACACTCTCTTAAGCAATGTGGGAAAATTATCCATTCTTTTTTTGAGAAACAAACACACACACACACACACACACACACACACACACACACACACACACACACACACAAGGGAGAGGGAAAGGGGTTCTAACACAAAGACACACCACAATTCCACTCAAAAGCCATTGTAACTTTTAAGGGAGGGAAGTATCTTAACATTTAGGGAGATATAAAAGTATTATTACATTTATAAGCTTATTAACCTTGAGGGAAATAAAAAAAGAATTGCATAATCACTGATAACTATGAACTTGGATTACATCCAAAACTAAAGAAACAATGGAACAGGAAATTGTGAAGCTATGCAGGTTTAGTTAAGTGTATCAAGTAGGGAGAGAAAACAAAGATGATGACTTTTCAACATGAACTTTGCTAGAGCCTCTGGAAATGGATTTTTATTGGGTACTAAAGAATTCCTTTTTTTAATTTATTTTGATCTAAACAAACCTTGTTTGATTTTTCTCTTACAAAATAAAAACATTTTTTTCTTTTCTAAAATCTAAATCAATCCCAATATTTTTTACTTTTAAGTTTTCCCCTACTTATTATGGGCCAAGGCAACTTGAGCATGGTCTTCCTTGCCACCTTTGGGCAAGGTGGCAGTGACTTTGGCTTGCTTTTCCTTTTCCATGGGTATGTATTCAGTGAGGTAGTCACAAATATTGGCTCTCGATTTCACTGAAATTGGTGAATATCATTGAAAATGTTCTTGTGATGGACATTGATAAATTCCTATGTAGGGACCGGGTTTAAGCACTTCTACTGTTGAGTGAGTGGACTCAAGCCCAGCTAGCCTAATACAATGAATTTGTAGAGAGCCGGTTCAAAAATTAGGCCCTAGTGAGGGATACAATAACTGAGCATGGATGTACAAGGATTAAACGGCATGAACTTGGATTGAAATGTGCAATGGTGCTCCTCGACCCTCCTCCAGGGAGCTTGAAATTCTTTTATTCCTCTAGTGAATGATTACAAAGATTTCAGTGATGATCCAGAAAGCTACAGTGCTCTATCTTTATACCGGCCTTTCTCCCTTTCTTCTCCTTTTTTCCCCCCCTCTCTCAAGAGGGACCCCTTACATTATATACCCCCCCTTATAGCTGATCTTAGCCCTCCATTTGTTGATCAAGCAAGTCACTACTTGAGTGATTGTCCCATCAGCTGCCTTCCTATTCTTTCTGTGGTTTGCAGCAACCAAGGCTACATCGTTCAGAGGTCTTTTCTTCATTAATATGGCCATAACGTTAGTTGTGGGCATTTAATGTGGAGGTGACAGTTCGTCTTAGACTTGCTCCTCTACCATGCCTCCATGGCTGACATGTTGTGCTTGTTCCTTCTCTTTAGATGCCTGGGAAGGTTGCTTTTGGTGGGCCCTTACTTCCATCTCCCTTGGTCTTGGTGGGTCGAGGACACGGTTATTCTTGGTAAGGCTTCTGGGCAATTTGGACTTTCACACTTCGTCCTCGGGCGTTGCTTTACCCTTAGCATAGGCCTTGGGCTTGGTATGAAGTGGGCCGAGGTTGCTAAATTCTCTGTCCCCATAATAGCCCCTCAAAATCCTACAGTTCGGGTCCTCGGGCGGAGAGGAGGATTTTGACATCCTCAGGCCGTCATAACGGCTTGTCACATCTTATCCCCCATAAGTGCCAGTCTTTTCGTCTGTCCAAGGCACGTCCCTAGCGCTTTGGTATGTGGAGTGCACCCTCATTTAATTCTGGCGGCTTTGTGTTTCCCACGTTCAATGACGTGATGCCAATCCAACGGCTGGACTTCTCCCAGCTTTATAGGCAGGGAAACTCGCACGGTTATCCTTAATTGGAGGTATAAATATCTGTTTGATCCGATTGGCCTCTTTACTTTTGCACTCAAGGGCTCTTGTGCACATTCATTGAATTCGGTCAGATCTCCAACTGCACTCATGCCTTTTTCAGTAAGTCTTCCTTTCTCTCTTTAGTTCAAACTTTCTCTCTAAGTCTTTTCTTTCCTATGCCCTTTCTTGAGTCTCTTAGCTGTTGTTAAGGATGGGTAGATTTAAGAAGTTAGTTGAGTCTGAAGAGGTGATGGAAAAATTTATCGCCGATTATAGGATACCCAACAATGTGGGCTTGAGGTACTATGTGGAAGGGGAATGGCACATTCGGAGGGAAGAGGGTGAGGTTGTGATTCCCATAATTACCTTCCTTGAGGGCAGTATGAGAATCCCCATGGGGCCGGTAACGAGGGGTTACCTTAGGTACTTTAGGTTAGCCCCCATACAGTGTGCCACCAATGTGTTCAAAATCCTGGGCTGTGTGGACGCCTTGAATGAGAAGATGGGGCTGAGGTTAATCCATCACGATGTGAATTAGTGCTACAACCTCCAAAGGCTGAAGGGTAAGTCTTTTTATATGAAGACAAGGGATGACAGGGTCCGGCATATCCAGTGCCTTCTTGAGTCCAGCAAGGGGTTGAACAAAGACTTTCTCATTGTGTCCAGGGAGTGGCATGATGGGCTTCACTACCCGACAGAGGAAGGAGAGCCAGGTGGGGTACTTTGAGTGGGAGAGGGTTTAATCTCTCGGGCTGTAGGCCTGCTTTGTTTGGTTGTTGATAGGGGTATACTTTCTTTTTTGCAAATTTGCACGCCTTTGAGTGTCATTTTAACCTGGTCAACAAAGAGGACTTGGAAAAGGTCTTTAGGGTGGTGATCTTTGTGAAGGAGGCCGACGACTAAGTTATAGCCGCCCACAAGATCCTTGGATACAAGCCGCTTCAGAAGTCATTCTCTGCTCTGAAGCACGTGATCAGAGCCAAGGATCCTTGGTCATTGTGGTGGAGCACGGGTTCTCGTTCTCTGAGGGGCCTTTTGCTTCGGAAGACTGTGGGCAAGTACTTCCACATCTGGCCAAGCTATAGAGGCCGAGGAAGAAGAGCTGAGAGAAGAGGAAGGGGTTGCTGACTTGGGTCCATCCGAGGACGTATTTAGTGCTTTCGACCAAGTCCATCAGGTTGAAGATTCTTCCGGCGACTTGGGCGATCTTAATCTGACCAAGGTGGACCTCCTCCCTGCAAGTACTTCTCCCCAAGTCGAGATGGGCTTTAAGAGGCAGCCCCAGACCAACCTGCTCAACTTGCTTGAGGGTCAGCTAGGGAGGGAGGAGTTGGGAAAGCCCCACTCAAAGCTTCCTCCTGTGTCGTCCAAGTCTCAGTCCGTCCAGACTAGGTCGTCTTTTGCCCAATCTAAACTTCCTCTTTCCCCATCTCAGCCAAGCTTGCCACCAAGGAGCAAGCCTGTTGATCCCAAGCAAAAGAAGGATCCTAAGGGCAAGGGGCCCATAGGGTCTGGGAGGACTCGCTCTTCCCCTGAGGAGGTTGAGGCTCGTCGCCCTCTTAAGCAACAGAAAATTGGGCACTAGGGCAAAGGAAGGGAGGTGGCTACGCAGTTTGAGACCCAGGCATGTCTCCCTGCCCTAATGCTCCGTGGGGAGCCTTTGAGGGACAACACCTTCCTCAGGGACTTTAGAGAGGGTGAAGGCGCATATGTGGCCGATGCGTTGGAGAGATCCCTGCTACTCCCTGCAGATATGGCCTAATTGGGGGACCTAAGGAGGTAGGAGGTCACCCTTAGTCTGAAGAGGTACTTAGGCATGGTAAGCCATCCGACGCTTAAGGCTTTGCTGATTTTTGCTCTTTGGTTCCCAACTTATCGCCTGCTTGTTTCAATTTTAGGTTGTCCAGGTCACCTACAGGCTAGAGGAGGAGGCCAATAATCAGAGCAAGGCCCTAGACTAGGAATGCAACAAGCGCCTGGAAGCCACGCAAACCTTGAAGAACTCCGAGTCTGACTTGAAGAAGGCAAGGGAGGACCTAAAGGTGGTGATCAGGGAGAGAGATAGCGCAGTGTCAGGCCTAGCTGGCCCTCAGAAACAGGCCACCGACCAGACGAGGCACCTTCAAGAAGTTGAGGGCCAACTGGAGATTGCTAAGGAGCATATTGCTGACTTAAAGCAAAAGTTAGCCGAGGCAGTGGAGGCAAATGGTGTTGCCAAGCACGCCAGGGATGAGGCTCCGAGAGCCAAAGCAGAGGTTGAGTTTGCGAGGGCAGAGGTCGAAAGCTCTAAAGAGCAAGCGAAGGAGAAGGCCTTTGCTGAAGGGGTGGCTAAGACCGAGGCTGCCCTCAAGGCTCAAGTCCCTAAGGTATACAGGTGCTACTGCTTCCAGACTTGGAATGAGGCCCTCAATCAAGCAGGGGTCGAGGCCTCGTCTGAGCTTAGGAGGGCTGAGAGAGTGTATTACCCTTCCTCTATTCGAGAGGCCGCCTTTGCCACTTTGGCAAGCGACACTGTCCCTAAGGCGGCGGATGGGGATCAGGCTAATGCTGCGAAGGATTCCCCTTCCACTGATAGGCCTGCCATGGAGGTTGAGCACCAGAAGGTGCCAGAAGAAGGGGAAACCAGCAACCTGGAAGTGCCTCCAGAAGCGATGAAGCCCCCTGTTGGTTCTCATGTCCCTCCTGTTGACTTCCAGGCCCTTCTTGTTGAGGGAGACCTTCCCCAAGTTGCCCCTCTAGCTAAGGAGACAGCTCTCGTTGTGTTGCCTCTGTAAGCTGTTCCCTTAGGTCAAGGCTCCGCAGACCCCGAGAACACCTCTGGATAGCCTCCCAAGGGGGGGGGGGGGGGGGATAAAGCTTAAGCCGAAGAATTAGGCTGTCTTTAGCTAGCTTTTGCCTTCTTTTTTTTTGGCTCTTGTTGTTGTCGTTTCTCTTCCTTTTTTTTTTTAATGCCCTGTACTGCTACTTTTAAATTGAATGTATGAATCATTTTTTTTTTTTTTTTTTTTACTTTGTGTTGATTGTTATTATGATGAGTTTTGCTATTTATACAAGCTTTGCTTTAATTATTAGCTTTACAACCCCAGAAGCTCAACATGCTTTTGATTCTAAATTGGCAGCCAAAAAATGTAAAGGCCATAGTGACAGTTTCCACTTAGACTTTAGCTGATAATTGGACCACTTGGATGCCACGACTTATTCTTGTTGAATCGAATACTTAACGAAACTGTTAGTCGCTGACCGTGCTAGGGGGTTAAGTTCAATGTGCTTCAGAATGCCTCAAGTGATGCTCATTGGCTTATGTTTGTTTACTCCCTTGCTGAACATAGCCAGTTTTGCCAGAGTCCGAGGACCATGCAAGACCTTGGTTCCGTCCAACCCTTAGGTTCTTCTATAAGCAACTAGTTTCTCCACAGGTTTGAGTCCGAGGATCATACAAGACCTTGGTTCTGTCTAACACCTAGATTCCCCTATAAGTAGCTGGTTTCCCTATAGGTTTGAATTCATGGACCATGCAAGACCTTGGTTCAGTCTAGTACTCAGGTTTGCCTTGAAGTGGTTAGTTTCCCCATAGGTTTGAGTCCTAGGACCATGCAAGACCCTGGTTCAGTCTAGCGCCTAGGTTTTCCTTGAAGTGGTTCAGCCTAGTTCTTTGGGTGACCACCAAAATATAATAATATATATATATATATATAATCATGATAGACTTGAAATTCGAATTACAAGAAAAGGGATGCTTTTATTAATAATAATATCTTCTTAGGTTATTTACATTCCACGGTCGAGGTATAGGTTTTTCATCTAAGTCTTCTAAGTAGTATGCACCTATTCCTGCTACCGAGGTAATTCGATATGGCTCCTCCCAGTTGGGCCCCAGCTTTCCCCAAGAAGGGTTCTTGGCGGCCCCCACAACTTTCCTCAACACTAGGTCCCTCGGTGTTAGTGGCCTTAACTTCACATTGGCGTCATATCCCTATTTGAGCTTTTGGTGGTAGTAGGCCAGCTGGATCATTGCCCCTTCTCTCCATTCGTCAACCAGATCTAGGCTTTTCCCTAGTAGTTCGTCATTATTGCTTGGAGTGAACGAGCTCGTCCTTAGCGTCGGGAAGTTTACTTCCAGAGGGATGACTGCCTCGGTCCCATAAGTCATGGCAAAAGGTGTCTCCCTCGTTGACTGCCGCGGCGTAGTTTGGTATGTCCAAAGAACCTGTGGCAGTTCCTCCACCCATCTTCCTTTGGCGTGATCTAGTCTCCTTTTAAGCCCATTGACGATGACCTTGTTGACAGCTTCGGCCTGCCCATTTCCCTGAGGATAAGCTGGGGTTGAGTACCTATTTGTGATCCCAAGTTCACAACAGTACCTCCTGAAGGTCTTGCTGTCGAACTGGAGTCTGTTATCTGAAATGAGGGTATGAAGGACCCTGAATCGCATGACAATGTTTCTCCAAAGGAATTTCTTAGCGTCCGCATCTCTGATGTTGGCCAACGGCTCAGCTTCGACCTATTTAGTGAAGTAATTTGTGGCAACCAACAGGTATCTCTTATTCCCTAGTGCCTTGGGGAAAGGGCCTACGATATCTAAGCCCCACTGGGTGAATGGCTATGGGCTGGACAAGGGCTTGAGGACCCCTCCAAGCTGATGAATATTTGGGGCGAACCTTTGACATTGGTCACATTTCTTAACATACTCCGAGGCCTCTTTCTGCATCCCCGGCCACCAGTATCCTTATGTGATGGCTCGGTGAGATAGGGATCTTCCTCCTGTGTGGCTCCCACAGATCCCTTCGTGCAGCTCTTTGAGCAATACCTCTGATGCCTCGGGGTGAATGCACAGTAGGTATGGTCCAGAGTAGGAGCGTCTGTATAGCTTGTGGTCCTCGGACAGCCAGAACCGAGAAGCATTCCTTCGTATTTTTTCAGCCTCTGACTTATCCTCGGGTAGGACATCATCTTTGAGGAACCTTACTAGGGGGTCCATCCAGTTGGATCCTATCCCAACTTGGTGGATGTGGGTCGTGCCCTTTACCGCTTCATTTGTTTGCTCCAGATGCTCCACAAGAATGATCCGAGGCATATCCCTTGCCGAGGAGGTGGCAAGGGTGGCCAATGAATCGGCATGAGTGTTTCCACTCCTAGAGACATTTGACAAGCTGAAAAGATCAAAACCCGACTGCAAGCACTTGACCTGGCTTAGGTACTCTTGCATTCTCGAATCTCTGGCTTCCAATTCTCCTTTCACCTGGTCTACCACCAATCTCGAATCTGAGAACATCTCCATTGCCTTTCCTCCCATTTTTTGCACCATGCCAATCCCTTGTAACAGTGCTTCATACTCGGTTTCATTGTTTGTGGTCGAGAACCTGAGCCTCAGGGATTTTTCAATGACAGACTCCTCAAGGGATACTAAAACCAGCCCTACTCCTGACCCCCTCTGATTTTTCGTGCCATCAACATATACCCTCAAACTTGGTGGTCCCAAGACGGAGATTGTTCCAATTGATCTTTCATCCATGCTTATCTTCTGGGATAGCATTTCTATGGGAGGTTCAGGGAATTCGGCCATCAAATCAGCCAGGACCTGGCCTTTTATGGAGGTCCGAGGCATGTATTTGATGTCAAAGGCCCCCGGAATTGTGTTCCACCTAGCGATCCTCCCTATGTAATTAGCTATTCGAAGTACAGACTTCAAAGGTAATCGGCTCAGGACAACCACTGTGTGAGCTTGGAAATAGTGAAGGAGCTTTCGTGTAACATGGACCACAGCTAGTATGGCTTTCTCTAAGGGTAGGTACTTGACCTCAACTTCGTGTAGTGACTTGCTAATGTAATAGACTGGTTTTTGAATGCCATTGTCGTCTTGGATAAGTACCAGGCTCACAGTGTGAAGCGCCACAGCAATGTATGCATATAAAACCTCGTTGGCCTCAGGATGGGACATGATAGACGGCCGGGACAGGTACTCCTTGAGTTGCTGGAAGGCCATGACACAATTCTCGGACCACTCAAATCCCTTCCACTTGTTGATCAGGAGATAAAAGGGCCTGCACTGGTCAGCCGACCTGGAAATGAATCGATTCAAGGCCGCAATCATTCTTGTAAGCTTTTGGGCCTCCTTGGGATTTTGTGGAGGCTTAAGGTCACGAATAGCCTTGATTTGTTCAGGATCAACCTCGACTCCCCTGTGGGTAATGATGTATCCTAGGAACTTGTCGGATCCCACGCCAAACGAGCATTTGGAAGCATTCAGGCACAATTTGTGCTCCCTCAAGACATCAAAGGTGCGGCCGAGGTCCCCTAAATGTTTAGAGACCGTCTTACTCTTTACCACCATATCGTTGATGTAGACTTCGATGTTTTTGCCCAGCATCGGCTCGAACATTCTCATCATCATCCTTTGATAGGTGGACCCTGCGTTCTTCAGGCTGAACGGCATTACTTTGTAATGGTAGTTCCCAATAGGCATCACAAAGGCTGTCTTCTCCTGATCCTCCAAGACTAGTGGTATTTGATGATAGCCTTGAAAGGCATTTAAGAAGCTCATCCTAGGATGGCCCATAGTTGCATCCATTAGCTAGTCTATCCGGGGTATGGGGAACGGGTCTTTCGGACATGCCCGATTTAGGTCGGTGAAGTCCACACAGACTCTCCACTTTTTGCTTTTCTTCTTGACCACCATGGTGTTGGCTAACCATTCGGGGTAAAAAACCTCTTTGATAGCCCCTACACGTTTAAGCTTCATCACCTCTTCTCTAATCGCATCAGCGTGCTCCTTTGACGAGCACCAGGGCAATTACTTCTTGGGAACTACGGGTGGATTGACGTTGAGATGGTGACAAATGAAAGCAGGGTCAATCCCTGGGGTGTCGCAGGCATCCCATGCAAACACGTCGATGTTTCTCTTGAGAAACTCAATCAGCTCCTCCTTCTCCTGAAAAGGCAGCTGGGCTCCAACATAAAAGAACTTATCTAGGCCATCACTAATGACCACTTTCTCCAGATCTTCACATTTCGCATCTTCGGCAGTTGCGTTGGTAGGCATTACCATGGTCTTTGATTGTTATAAGTTCTTTTCAGCGGTGGCTGAGGGCTCCGCGTTGAGCAGATGTGATATGGCGGCCCTTATGCACTGCCTCACTGTGGGCTGGCAACCACAGATCTCAAGTACCTGATCCCCTGATGGGAATTTTGCCTTCTAGTGCTGGGAGGAGGCAACACCCTCCAAGGTGTGGAGCCAGGGCCTTTCTACAATGGCTGTGTAGGGGGAGTAGGTGTCCATTACTATAAAATTCACCTTCACCACTTCTGTGTCGGTCTGGATGGGTAGCCTGATCATGCCCTTTGGGATAACGAGCTTCCCATCAAAACTCATCAAAGGAGAGCTATAGGGCGTTAAGTCCTCCGGCTTCAACCCTAGCCCCCTATAGAGGTTTGGGTACATGACCTCGGCAGCGCGGCCACCATCCACCATCACCCTTTTCACATCGTAGTCTCCGATTCTGAGCATAATCACCAGAGCGTCATCGTGGGGCTGGGTGGTTCCCATCTTGTCTTCCTCTGAAAAGCTCAAGGTTGGGTGAAAGCCTCTTCTGGCCCTCTTCGGCTTAGGCTGGGACTCCTCGGTAGGGATCTGGGCCACATACAACACTCGCGAAGGGCATGTGCCTATTCTTCCTAGCACAACCAAGATCACATTAATCGTCCCTACGGGTGCCCTTAGTGCGTTATCTCTCCTCAACTTCTGATTGGTCTGGCCTTGATGGTCTCCGAGGTGGTGCAGAAGGTGCTTTAGCTTTCCTTCTCGGGCCAGCTGGTCCACATAGCTCCGGAGATTCTTGTAGTTCTCGATAGTATGTCTGTGGTCCTTGTGATACTGGCAGTAAAGGTTCTGATTGTGCGCCGCAGATTCCCCCACCATCTTATTCGGCCACCTAAAGAATGGCTCGCTCTTAATTTTTGCCAACACCTTGTGTACTGGCTCTCAGAATACGTCATGGACCGCCTACATGTCGACTGCTCCAGATTGCCCTGCGAAGTGCCTCCTCGGACAGGTGTTGTTGTATCGGTCCGATCTGAAATCCCTCCTCTCCTAGGGGATGGTTTTTTCCTTTCCTCTGCCCTACAGCTGGTCTTCCTCCACTTGCTTGTACTTCTCGATCCAATCCATCAGCTGGTGTATACTGGTGGTGGGCTTGCCTGTCAAGGACTTCCTTAGGCCATGTCCAGTTGGGAGACCATTTTTGAAAGTGTTGATGGCAACATCGTCAAAATTGCCCTCCACTTCATTGTACACCTCCCAATATCAGCCCGAGTAGGCCTTTAAGGTCTCTCCATCATGCATGGACAGAGACAGCAGTGCGCTCAAGGGCCGTGGGGTTATGCTGTTTGTAATGAAGCGAGAGCCAAAAGCCTGGGTCAGTTGTCTATACGAATCTATGGAATTCGTCTTCAAGCCATTGAACCACCTCATCGCCACAGGGCCCAAGCTGGAGGGGAAAACCTTGCACATCAATGCCTCGTTCTTAGGATGAGCAGCCATCCACTGGTTGAACTGGCTCACATGCTCCACAGGTTCCGTTTTGCCATTGTAAACGGAAGAGGTCGGCTCCTGGAACCATCGAGGAAAGGTGGCCTCATCTATATGGCGCATGAAAGGCGACTTAGATAGTTGATCCAAGGCCCTGCTCATGGCGTCATACCCTAAGCCCCTAGGAGATGGGCTCTTACGTTTACGCTCCTGGTAGGGCTCTTCCTCGTGAGAGAAGGTCTTGCTCGGAGGAGTACTCGACCTTTGCCTATAGTCCTCATCGCTTTCATTGTTAGAAGGTAGGTTGGGGCTGGGTCGAGGTCGCCTTCATTGTGCATGGTGCAGCCTCCTCTTCAAGTCATCTATCTTTCGCTGCATGGCCTGCTCATTGTTCTGCCCGTGGGTCACACGGCTCTTAACTTCCTTCGGCTGGGTGGCCTGGTTGTGGTTTTGTCTTTAGGGCGCATGGCTGTCCCCACGTGAGTCGCTTCTGCTAGTTTGAGTGGTGTGCGCACTTCCTTCTTGAAATCTTCCGTTCTCTTCATTTCGATCACGCTCAGGATTGGCAAAGTTACCATGATGCTGGGGTTTGATCGGTTCAGGCTGATGGGAGCCTACTTGATGAGGGCCTGATCCTGCCATGCTTGGTTGTTGCCCTTACTAACACACAAGTTCTTCCTACAGACAGCGCCAATTGTAGGGACCGGGTTTGAGCACTTCTACTGTTGAGTGAGTGGACTCAGCCCAGCTAGCCCAATACATTGAATTTGTAAAGAGTGGGATTAAGAACTAGGCCTAGTGAGGGATACAATAACTGAGCATGGATGTGCAGGGATTAAACGGCATGAACTTGGATTGAAATGTGCAATGGTGCTCCTCGACCCTCCTCCGGGGAGCTTGAAGTTCATTTATTCCTCTAGTGAACGATTACAAAGATTTCAGTGATGATCTAGAAAGCCACAGTGCTCTATCCTTTTACCGGCCTTTCTCCCTTTCTTCTCCTTTTTTTCCCCCCTCTCTCAAGAAGGACTCCTTACATTATATACCCCCCTTACAACTGATCTTAGCCCTCCATTTGTTAATCAAGCAAGTCAATACTTGAGTGCTTGTCTCATCAGCCACCTTCCCATTCTTTCTGTGGTCTACAGCAACCAAGGTTGTGCCGTTCAGAAGTCATTTTCTCATTAAGGCAGCCAGAACATTAGTTGTGGGCATTTAATGTGGAGGTGATAGTTCGTCTTAGACTTGCTCCTCTACCATGCCTTTATGGGTAACACATTGTGCTTGTTCCTTCCCTTTAGATGCTCGGGAAGGTTGCTTTTGGTGGGCCCTTACTTCCACCTCCCCTGGTCTCGGTAGGCTGAGGACACAGTTGTTCTCGGGAAGGCTTCTAGGCAATTTGGAATTTCACACTCCATCCTCGGGCATTGCTTCACCCTCGGCATGGGCCTTGGGCTTGGTACGAAGTGGGCTGGAGTTACTAAATTCTCTGCCCCACATCCTGCATTGGGGTTTGAGAATTAACCGAGAGATATTTTTTCTTTAATGGTACAAATTAAAGAGTAGGGGTGTTAATTTGGGTGTCGGGTTCGTGTCATGTCGAGGTAGGGATATTTGACTAAATGGTTCAATCCTAATCCAACTCATTTAATAATCGTGTCATGATCCTTAACCCTAACCCGACCTGTGAATAAGGCGGGTTGACCTTACCCAACCCATTTGACCTGCTTAATAAACAAGTTGTGTTAGGTTGACATGAATTTAACTCAACCTATTTCAACCTACATAATATTAAATATAACATCCATCTAGAAATATATTTTTTTTACATCCCAAAAACAGTGCATACACTTCAAGTCTTCAATCTACATTCAAAATAATATAGTTCAACAAAAATATAACATTCATCTAGAAATAAGTTCTTTACACTCCAAAATAAGTGCATACACTTCAACTCAAATTCAAAATAACATAATTTAACAAAAATAAAATAACATAGTTCAACAAAAATATAATATCTTTGGAACTCACCAAATGCTAAGTATCAATATTGAAAGAATTGGAGCAAATAATAGGCTAATCCCGACTATGACTACGATTATCATCTATAGATTCTAGTTTATAAACTATTTCAATAAACCCACTTGCAAGATATGCAGATGATGTCCAACACTTATACAAACACCAAAAAAAAAACACACGACGCAAGAAAAAAAACTACAACCGTGGCTTTAATCAACAATTAATATATCTCATATATTAATAACAGCACATGGGTTCAAAGTATATAGAACAAAAACATTATGCAAAAAAAATTATTGCAAAATTTTGAAACACCAAGAAAACAATTTTCTTTAGTTCTAAAGCTCACTAAACACATGAGAGAGAGAGAGAGAGAGAGAGAGAGAGAGAGCAATAACTGGTTTGAGACTTTGAGTTTGAGAATTGGGCGTGAGACTATAAGATAGTAGAGTGAGTAGTACGGCTAAAATAATATATATATATATATATATATATATATATATTTATAATAAGGTTTAGAGATTTTGGGTTAATTTGTAGGGTTTAGAGATCTAGGGTTTGTAAAGTTTTAATTTCCAATTATCTCATTTATAAGTTTTTGTAATTACTCACTTTTCTTTTTTAAATTTAAAATATATGTTGAATATAAAAGGTTTTTGACAAATTTAAAATAAAATAAATATTTATTTGTTATATGAATTAAACAGGTTGTGTTAACTGGGTCATTTCGGGTTGACACAAAGAAATTGATATGTTAAATGTGTCTATTGCGGGTTATGCGGGTTGACCTACTTGTTACATGTTTCTTATCGTGTCGTTTCGGGTTGACCCGTTTATGACCCAAACCCATTAAGACCCAATCACAACCCACAAAAACTCGTGTCGTATTCGCGGGTTGGGTCGAACATTGACACCCCTACTAGAGAGATAGAGATTGGAGAAGTTAGTTGACTTTTACTTTATTATAAGATGCTTATAAATGGTTATATTTAATAAATAAGAGAGAGGCAAAAATGCTAGTATTAATTAAATAAGATGAGTTGGAAAACAATAAATACTAGCCTTTTTTTTACTGTTAGATATGTGAGAAATCAATGATTTAAAATATGTGTAACTTAAACTCATCTCATATAAATTATAAATAAATAGATGATGCACCAAGTACTTATATAAACTTTCTCCAAAAAAAAAAAAAAAAGTACTTGTGGGGCCCGAGGGCCCAGAACCCCTAGCCCACCTTTAGGCTGGCCCAGGGCCCAAGCCGAGGAGGGCGATCTCCCCAGATGGTCGGCTTAAAGGTTTTAGTTCTTTCAAGGCCCAAGCCGAGGACACACCCCTCCTCGGCACACCTAGTCTAATCTAGGTAGGGGGCAGACCCAGTGTAGGTGGTCACATCCACACTTAACGATTCTGCCTGGCCCTCCAGGTTCCATTAATGATGACAAGACCCTTCACTGAGAAACGTTGGAGGCAGCAACCCCCAGTATGGGAAAGAACCTGTCTGATGGGACAAGTCCTGAACCATTAGCCCGGATGGCCAACAGCTGTAAGGCCAGGATCGAGCTAAAGAGGGTATATAAGGCAAAGAACCCCCCTGGTGAAGGGGGGCCTCCTCGGATCCCAGCCGAGGAGCAACCCCAGGCGTAGAGCAAATAACGAGAAGTCCAAAGAAGACCGGCGAAGGGCCGGCCGGAGCCAAACCCTTTGCCCCACCCTCTACAAATTCATTGTCGGGGGCCCACCTCCGAAAAAGGAGCCCTTACAGTACTTATGTAAAATGAATTTATATGGATATTTCTTATTTAAAAGAATTATAATAGTATGGTATTAATTGCTTCTCTCTTATGTTTGTCCAATTGTGAGGTGTCGTACATAACATGCTCCCAATTTCAGTTTTGTTCTAATTAATGCCCCAGGTTCTAATCCTTCCAAGCTTCGGTAGAGTCAAGTCTTTTTTCTTTTTTTTTTTTTTTTAATTTTGGGGCGGAGTTAAATATATCAATATTTGTTAACCACAAAATAACACACACCACACAATACTTCAAAGATGGTTTTAACATGATTTATTATATATTTTATTTTCTAGTATATTAGAAAATTTCATCAAGTCAATTTTAATTAATTCAAAACAAATATTTTCTTTTTATTTAGTTAGGTGTAATTTTCCTTTAAATTATATTAATCATGATTAATATTCTTCAAATTTTTTTAAATCAATTTTTTTTGTCAAATAAAATAAAGATTACATATTAGAGTAATAACAATAATTTTACAAAATTAAAAGTATACAAAGCAATTAATTTCAAATAAGTTACCTTCTCAAAAAAAAATTTCAAATAATTTAGATAATAAATGTCATTTTTATATGCCTAAATGCATAAAATTAGGGCTGTAATCAAGACAAGCTGAGCTTAGTATTAAATGTTCAAGCTTGTTCATTTAATTTTTTTCAAACACGGGCTAAGCTCGAGCTTATTATCAAACAAGATTTTATGTTTAAGTTTGACTCATTTTCTTGTTAAGCAAGCTTGAGCTTGTTCACGAGTTACTTGGTTAGCTTATTTTTTTCCTTTATTGTGTTAAACCATGACTGAAATGTTACTTTTTCATAATTTTATGAATTTGGACTATGAATAGACTATTTATATCATTAATAAGTTACAAATAATAATTTAATGTCATATAAATCTCTTGACAAACTTATCATTCCAATTTCAAGTCTATATAAATATATTTTTAGACAAGTACACAAATAAAATGTAATATTATATATAGTTAAATCGAGCCCTCATGGTCATGAGTCTATTCATGAACACATTATTTTGTTTGAGCTTGACCTGTTTAATAATCGAGTCTATACTTATTAAGGCCCGAGCTTAACTTGTTTTCTAAACAAACGAACATAAATAAATTTTTTCTCAAACCAAGCTCAAGTTGTTCATAAACAACTTGGTTCATTTACAGCCCTGACAATGCAAGGTTATATATATACAGTACATTAGGTTCCCTATTTAAAATTTTGATATCTGTCCAATTTAACATCTCAAGAAAATGGCGTTAAAACCATTTTTTTTTCCCTTCTTCCTTCTTTTTCTTGTACGTACTGCAAACGGCTTTTCTTCCAAACTCAAAACCTTTCTCCCTCATTTTCTCAGTAACCAAACAGGAAAGATCAAAAAATAAAATGAGTTTGAAGAAAAGGAAAATAATCAGAGAAGTTACTTGAAGAAAAGAAAAATAATGGGGAAGAGCTAGAAAAAAGGGTACTGTTCAACAAGAATGTTGCCCACAGAGTTGGAGATGTGTAATGCCAGTAACATTTCTTTTTATTTTCCTTTTTACTTTTGCAATTGGTTCTTTCTTTGAGTTTGGTTTTTTTGGGAAACTTTTCTCTTGCCCAAAACCTTTCTCCTTCAAACCACCCATTACCCTTCTCTTCGAAACCCAAAACCCAAAAAAAAAGAAGAAAAATAATAATCTCATGTCTCTCTTTCTCTCTTAGTGTGTAGTATGTTTCCTTTCTTCTTTTCTGATCTATGATTCTTTCTTTCTCTCTCTCTCTCTCTCTGGACAAAATAATGAAAGAGGTTGTGACGATGGCTTTGTTGATGTTAAGAGTGTGGAAGTTTTGAGTATAGCTAAAAAGGGTCCCCTTTTTGGTTTGAAACCTAGTAGATCTGGCTTTTATTTTTTGATATTTCTTGTTTGGTTACTGAGAAAATGAGGGAGAAAGGTTTTGGGTTTGGAAGAGAAGCCATCTGCGTACAGGAAAAAGAACGAAGAAGGAAAAAAAAAATAGTTTTAATGTCGTTCACTTGAGATGTTAAATTGGACAGATGTCAAAATTTTAAGTAGGAAACCCAAGGTACTATATCTAAATTTTGCTCAATATATATATATATATATATATAAGTAATAATGACAAAAACTAAATGAAAAACCTATTTTTTAATGGATAACAAAATAAACATGTCCCAAAATTTTAACCATAAAAACCATTACATCTTTTTTCCTAATAGTAATAGCGGAAAAAAATCCTTTGCATTCCAATAACCCTAACCATAATTAGTAAACTTGATCAGAACTTAACCTAGTTGATTGTGGCTCACCAGTGAAAATATAGATTTAATTAAAATTTTATACAAAAATTAAGAATATGTTACAATATATATATATATATATATATATAAAAGGTGCTAGTAAAAATTGGATAGGTCAATTTTAAAAGTATAATAAATATATACGTATATATAATATTCATAAAATAAAAAAATATTTAGTTTCTTTTCAAAAAGAAAAAAAAAAAACTTTTACAAATGAGATTTACTTTACGTATTTTTAGGATCAAGAGCATTTAGACTTCTTAGAGTATCTGCATCAGTGGATGTAAAATTTCTGTCTATTTTACCAAAAAAAAAAACATTTTTTATTTTTTATTTTACATACCCACTTTTACAAAGCACTCACATTAGTTTGTTTATTCTACCATTTATTTTATTTAAATAATAATATTTCTTTAATTTTTTATTATATCAAACAAACAACTACGCACATGGCCCCACCCACCTCCTTCTTTCTTTTTCTCAAACAAACCCTTTTTTTTTTTTTTTTGAACCATCTCTCTCTTTCTTGTTCTCATTTTCCTTCTTCCTTCTTCTCTTTATTCTTTCTTCTTTTTCTTTTACAGATTTCTCAAACTTGAACCAACCTCACTACCGCCATCATCACATTGCAGCCAACAACCCAAGCAAGCCCTAGTTGCAGTGACCCACCACTGCCGCCTCCGATCTTGATGTAGTGCTACCATGGTCCTCACTTGACTTCATTTGGGTTTTGGTTAATTTTGGGGTTCGATTTCTTCTGGTTCCTGCTAGTTCTATGATGGGTTATTGTTAGTTTTAGTATTTGGGTTTTTGTATTATGATGGGTTATTGCTAATTTTAGTTTTTGGGTTTTTGTATTTGGGTGGTACCATTTGATCTGTGGTTGAGGGTGGGCAGGGGTGGTTTTGTGATTTTGTTGTTGGAAGAAGATAGAGATCATTGGTTAAGGCTGGGGTAGGGGTGATTTTGTGGTTTTGTTGTGAGAAGAAGATTGAGGGGAAGAGCAAGATGAAGGGGTAGAGAGAAAAAAAAGAATAAAAAAATCATTTACACATGAACAGTAACAATGCATATATACATGGTTATTGTAGCACTTTTGTATATATGCACAATTTTGCAAGCACTAATGTGGGTGTTTTTTTTTTGGTTAAAATGAGTAAAATTAACCACTTTTTGTATTTTGCACAATTTTGCAACCTCTGATGTGGTTTCTCTAAGATCCTCTATTTGGTAGAGTTCTTTAAAATCCTCAATATCTTTTTTATTTATTTATTTATTTATTTATTTATTTTTTCTAGAATAAAATCTTCAAATTATGCAATATCGACCAATTTAGTGAACATATGTTTTAAACACTCCTAAATTAATGACTTTTATATGACCCAAAAAAAAAGTGAATATTAAAACAAATGAAGCTTTTTTTTTTTTTTTTCTAAATAATTCTAAATTATTATTGCATTCCAGCTGAAAAAATGAAGTACAATAAGCCTCCGTTTGGATACCATTGAAAAATGAAAATTATTTCACTATTTAGCCTATTTTTGTTACTATTCGTGGGCTACACTGCATTTTTTGGTACTATTCATGGGCCTCGCTATACTATTTCAACTAATTTTTACCTTTATCTATAGTACTTTTAGCAATAAATTTTCAGTTTCAGCAAAATAAATGGTATCTAAACATACCCTAAATAGAAATTTCTATTTACTGTACTTCATTTAAAGCCCCAGTAAACTATAGCCCATGATAGTTTTGATGCAGTAGATGCAGCACTGTCGGTGCCTTTATTCTTTGCCAGCTTAGTAGTTTGTGTGCCACTGTGTTATTTTCTCATTTTGTACGTTGAAGTTTTATTGACCTAAAGCCTCCTAATCCAGTTGTAATTCCTTGGATAATACGGCCAATTGACCCTACCATTTCCTCCGAATTTACCACTTGAATAAATCATTAACACTTTAAATGAGTGCTTGTAGTTGTACAATTATTTTTTCAATACAAAGAGGCCAAGTAAAATGTACTTATAATTTAAAATTTATAATGTGGGTTCCAATTAGCCCAACTGGTAAAATTTCTGATAGTTGTATAAGAGATCTGAGATTCAATTTCTGCTTACACCAAAAACTGATTGGTGTCTTGATCTAATGATAAAGAGTTATCATTAAGAGCGGACGCCATAAGTTGAAATTCTCTCGAAAAAAAAAAAAACAAAAAACAAAAAACAAACTTATAATAGTAAAATAGCAGGAAGGGGGAATTTTTAAAAAGTCATGACCCTAGGTTACCGTATGGTGCTTGTTAAGATTTGCCATAGTGGATTCCACACCAATTGGCAAAAAAATATTGGACGCCCCCTTAAAGAAGACACGACTGGCAGTAGGGGTATTTTTCTTTTTTGGACAAAATTTCCTTCTTCACACATTTCCCTGCATTTCACTTTTTATTTTCCGTCAAATTTTATTTTACCAATATTTTACTATTCCCTTTCTTTCACTTTACCAATATCAAACTCAATTTCTTCCCCTTTACCAATATCAAAGATAAGAAGGGATAAAAAAATGTCAATGAAGGATTGAGAAATAATTAAACAAGGTACCACTATTGCATTTTATTTGATTCATAGTTACTTTTTAAAAATAGGTTAAAATTAATATGATGTTAATTTTTATTTTTAATACATGTATATTATAGCACCAATTGATGGGATTGTAGTTGCAAGTGAGACTCAATACTTTGCTCCAAAAGATTGCTTTGACTTAAATGAACCACTTCAAGAAGTATTATAATTTTATTTTATTTTATTTGTGATTTACATTTCATATATCTTAGAATATTTTTAAACTTTTGTTTTAACACCAATGGATGGGAATGTAGTTGCAAGTGAGACTCACTACTTTACTCCAAAAAATTGTTTTGACTTAAATGAACCCCTTCAAGAAGGTAATATAATTTTATTTTATTTGTAAATTTACATTTCATTTATCATTGAATATGATGTTTATAGTTTAAACTCTTGTTTTAATATAGCACCAATGGATGACAATGTAGATGCAAGCGAGACTCATCAATTTCTTCCAATGATTCATATATCATATAATATGATGTTGATTGTCTTTCTTTCTTTTTTTTCTTTTTTTTTTTTTAAATAAATTTTTCTTTCAGTATAGCACAAGTTGATGATGGTTTGATTGCAAGTGAGGTTTATGGAAGTGTTTCAAAGAATTGTATTGAATTGAATGAGCTTCAAATGATGGGGAAAAAAAAAAAAAAACTTATGGAGATGAAATAATTGATTTGAATGAATGTCCAATAGATGAAATGGGAGTTATTGGAGAAATAAGGATATAAATTCAATAGAAAATGAGTTTGAGCCTTTTGTTGGTCAATGTTTTCCTAGTGAAAAAGAAGCTTTTATTTTCTATAAAAATTATGCAAATTGATATGATTTTACAATTCGAAAAGGTCGTACTGAGAAAAAAAAAGGAGAAATAGTAAGATGCGATTTCTTTTGTCATTGACAAGGTAAACAACCATAAAAAATAGTGGATTCATCTAAGGAGTAACGAAATAGTTATTCTTTAAAATGTGGATGTAAAGCTTATCTAAGTATCATTTTGCAAAAGTCATTTGATATTTTTCCTCAAGAATGGCATGTCACTAAGTTTGTTGTAGACCACAATCATGATTTGTTCTCTCCTTCAAAAGTGCGATTTCTTCTAGCCTATTGAGTTATCACTATAAATGATGAATACACATTTTCTTATTGAAAGAACTGAGCTTTCAATTAGAGAGGTAATGTGTGTTATGGAACTTGAGAGACATTTGAAACATGGACAACTTCCATTTTTTCAAAGGGATATTCATAATCTTTATGTGAAAATTAGGAGGAAGAATGTAAAGAATGATGCTATGGTCTTCTACAATTTTGCAAAGTTGCTAAAGAAGAGAACTCTAGATTCCAATATGCATTTACAACCGATGAAGAAAATAGATTGGAGCATATTTTTTGGTCACCTACTCATTGTGATTGGTACCAAAAATATGGAGATGTGGTTATCTTTTTATACTATTTATAAGGTGAATGCTTATGATATGCCTTTTGGTATTTTTGTTGGTATCAATAATCATGGAAAGACAATTCTCTTTGGTTGTGCACTTCTTCGAAATGAAACAACAAGTGCCTTTCAATGGTTAATGAAGGTATATTCTTTGTCTTATAAATTTGTACAATTATTTTTTAAATTTAGTTTGGTTAATGAGTAGAATAATAATGTATATCCTTTGAAATATTTTCATGCTTTAGTAAATTTGTATTTGATTAGCAAACTTTTGCATGCTTGGTGAAGAATCAACCCAAGGCAATTTTGACAGACCAAGATTCATGGATTACAGAGGCAATATCAAAAGAATTGCCGACTACAGAGCATGCCTTTTGTATATGGCATATTACCACTAAATTTAGCAGTTGGTTTACATCAATTCTTCATAATTAATATTCAAATTGGTGCATGGACTTCTATAAGTTATATAAGTTAGAGTCATGTGAAGAGTTTGAAAATCAATGGCTTCAAGTTATTACAAAATATGACATGCTCTCTAACAAACATGTAATTGGTTTATATCAAATAAATCACTTTTGGGTACCATGTTACCTTTGTGGGCATTTTTTGGTGGAATGACAACAACTGGAAGTTCGGAAAGTATAAATGCATTTATTAAACGGTTCGTTAGTTCTCACACAAACTTGATCCAACTCATCAAACAAATAAGTCATTATTTACCATTGATTTCTTTTGTTGTATTATTTTTTATTTATTTGTTAATATTTGTAGTCTTCATGTGTCATAAAAAAGTTTTAATTTATTTTACTATTTGAAATTTTAGGTTGATCTTGCCATTGAAGATATTGAGCAAACACAATCACATGATACGATGTTGGAGACATATAGAGGTTCTTCTTTAAGATCAATGTCACCATTAGAAGACCAAGTGCGAGTGTTTTGACGCCCTATGCTTCCAAGATTTTTCAAAAGGAGTTTGAGAGAGCAACACAATATTCGGTGCTTCAAGAAAATTGTATTGAATTTGTGCTACAATATTATAAAGATGAAACTAGTCAAAGGAACAAGGTATTATGGGATGGTAAGATGACATATTGTAGTTGCAAGAATTTTGAATTTTGGGGTATACTTTGTCGTCATGTACTTAGTGCATTCCTTCATAAGATTGTTACCAAATTTCATCCTTGTATTTACTACCATGTTGGTGTCATGAAGCATCATTAAGTGAAAAGAATTGCTAGTGGTGGATGATGAAAATGACAAGGAAAATATGGTTGATACTAATGTTAATGATATGATTAATGGAGATTGCTTCATTAATTGTCCTCCACCCTCAAAGACAAAAGGTCGCCCGAAGCAAAAATGAATGAAATGTGGAAGAGAACTAAGAAAGAAAAAGAAGTCTTGTGGCTTTTGCAGGCATGTTGGTTATAACATCTCAACATGTCCAGAGAAAGACAATTGTACTTCCTCATATGGTGCGAAAAAAAGAAAAAAATGTATTTCAAGTGAAATGGGATTGAATCCAATATTTTCTTTGAAATGTTAGGCATAAACTCTTGAGCTTGTAAAAGAAAACAATTATGACAGTATTGTGTTTGTTAATTATGACAATATTATGTCATTGGACTAAGATGCTTATCCATGACAATAATGCCTTTATTAATTTTGACACTTCCCGTCTTTTTCTTTTTCTTTTTTTTTTTCCTTTTTTTTTTTTTGTTTTACATTTCCATTTTAACAATGTAAGGTTGAATTTAATCAATCATTGTATTGGCTTTATTCTGTGCCAAATTTGCTAGTATCTTAGCATTTAGTAACCTTGTATTTAGGTGGGAATCATGTAAGGGTAGTGAGTGAAAGAGTGTGAAGAAATGCTCAAGATTGTGCAAGATGTAGAGATTCGTAGGTGACTCGCGACTAGCAAGTTGCCAAATGCAGCATATGAGTAAAGTGTGCAAGAAGATGAACAGTCGCGCCAGCTGGAGCACTACAAAAAAAAAGTCTAGTTTGGCCGGTCTGTTATCTCGCGGCTTAAACTCGTGACTCAATCAAGTCGCGAGGCCAAGTTGCTAGACCACCTTGTTTGGGAAAAGCTAACTCTTCGCATTCCTTTCTCACCTAAGTTTAAATACCCCTTAAACCCACAAAATTGAGAGAGCTTCTAGACAGAATTTTGAGAGAGAAGCCATAAAGAAAAACAAGATTGATTCATCCACAATTTTCACATAGAGACTCTTCAAATTCCTCTACTCTCATCCTCTCCATTGTTACATCCTTGAGAGGTTCTTACCCAAATCATTTTCTCACCATACCCATATCTGTGAGAATGTTATTTGGTGCTTTGGGAAGCAGTTAAGAAAGGACCAATGGTTATTGGTTGATGCTATGGGTTCTAGCGGAATCCGGTAAGCTAGAAAAGACAAAGGTTCGGCATAACCTCATTGGAGAAAAAAGCTTAAAGGGCTTAGGTACCTGGCTAGATTAGGCTTGAAGGGTCTATTGCTGTTCATGTATCTCAACTTCATTTTCTAGTGGATTATTGACCACTTAGAGGGCGGCAGAGAGGTTTTACGCTCAGGGCTTCGATAATACATCGCTGTGTTGTCCTTGTGTTTGCATCTTTCTTCCCTTAATCTTTTCCATTTGATTTCTGCTGTGGATGTGATTTTATTTGGTTTAGAATGTTTATCAATTCTGGTATAAGTTTATAATCATTTTTTGTACATACATTGTTTGATATAAAGCTTGAATTGATATTTTGTATTTTGGAGGTCTAAACGTTCATAGTGTTTTCAACGCTATTTGAACTTTCAATTGGTATTAGAGCGGGTGCACTCTTTGTGGTTTAATTACCTATGTGATCCTTGACCCCTTGTGTTTATTTGCCATGGATTGTGCTTTGTATGCCTCTTTGTATGATTTGGTTGATGATAAATGTAGCATGTCACGTGTTTGTGAAAATGCCTCCATGAGTGATAATCCTCATAATTGTGATACTATGTTACATGAATCTTTGAATGTTGTTGATATTCCTAACATTGAACTCTTGAAGAAAAAGGCTAAGAAGTTTAATAAGGATTTGACCAAGTTATTTTGTGAAAATAATGATTTGATTGCTAAGCTCAATGAATCCAACAAATTGGTTGAAAAATATAAGAAACTTGCTGAAAATTTTGTTGAAAAGCTGAAAGAGTTTGAATGTTTGAATATGGACTTGAGTGCAAAACTTGTTTTGTCTAACAAACTTTTTGATGAGCTAAAATGTGAAAATGAATCTCTTAAGATGCATGCCAAGTGTTTAATTGCTAAACCTATTGTTAAAAAGGATGAAAATATTTGTTGCAATCATGTTATGGTACCTGATTTTGTGCTTATTATGTGTTCTACCTCAAAGGACAAATCGGTGTACATTCCTTCACATAAAAAAAAATCAAAAGGTGGAGAGAAAGACTGTTAAGTCAAAGTCTCCATTTAGGTCTCAACCTAAAGCTTTGAACGGATCTAAATTTGTTCCAACTTGCCATCACTGTGATGTGATTGGTCATTTAAGGCCTCAATGTCATAAGTTGAAGAGAGAACAAAACCGTGTTGCTAGATCCATTCCCAAAAAGCCTAGTAGACCTAAACACATTATTTGTGACCATTGTGGTGCTTTTGGTCATCTAAGACGTCATTGCTCTAAATTTCATGCTCTTAAAAGAATTAAAAGAAAAGAGAAACTTAAACTTCTTGGAAGTTGTGCTAAAAAGAGTAAATCAGTTTTGAGTGAAAATAGCATGTTATTAAAGAAAATATTTAATGCTCTTAACTCCTTGACTATGTGCATCTCTAGTTCTCATTCTTCCATCCCTCGTCTCACTTCTCTTGAGACATTCACTCCAAACAATCGTTTCGTTTGGATGAGGAAGGGTTGCTATGGTTGAGCTTTTGCTCTTTTGGTCATTGATCTAATTCTTTCGATCTTTGTAGGACCTTTCATGCATTAGATGCCATATCTTCATGCATTTGTGCATCTTGCATTTATTTGTATGCATTGTTTTTGTTTTGATCTTACCTTTTTGTTTTAGTTTTGTGTGAGTAAAAATCCAAAACCACATTAAAAGTGAAATATTCAAAAAGTTTGATTATATATGTTTGAGCACATATCACATATGAATTTTGCCTTGTACTTTCGTACAAATGGCTTTATGCATTTATGAGTTTAACTTGTTCTTTATGCACTTTTATCTTTGTGGGAAAAATCTTGACATCTTTGTGTAATTATTGTAAATCAATCTTCAAGCTTGTCATGAATGATCAGTCAATAGTCTTGTTGGTTTTGATACATGTGTAGACTTGTGCCTATATCTCTTCCTACTATTTTATTTATTTATTTATTTTTTTGCTTAAAGAGCTTAACAAATGTAAATCTCAAAATGAAAATAGATAATGAGCTTCAAAAGCCGTCGCATATATTAGTATTTGACTAGGAAAAAGGATAAGTGACTTTTATAAAAATGTATAGTGCCCAAAAAGCCAAAGGCTTGTTCATTAAATTGAAATATCAAAAATTTCAGGCATCGATCTCAAAATAAGATGTAAAGATAAAAAATGATCAAATGTTATGAATTGTAAAGAAGCCAAATGAAAAGTTTCAAAGATATGTAATCATTTTCTTGTGAAAGGTCATATACATTCATTTCTATAATTGAGATAGACCACTTGTTTTAGTACTAGTTGTGTATGATTTGATTGAATTGATCATTAAAACTTTACTCTAGACTAAGGACTATTCTAGATTTGATACACACACACACAACACACATGCCTAATGTTCAATGAATGCTTTATTCATTTGTTCGATTGTACTTGTTTAAATATGATGTGTGTGTGCGCTCAACTTTATATGGATCAATCCAAAAATATTTTTGATCATTTTATATGATTTTGGAAGTGATTTTTATCACTCTTTGTGTTCATTTTTAGTGATTACTTTGTTTTTCTTTGATTAAACATGTTCTGTGTTGAAAAATAAGTGTCAGAATTTTTGGCTACTCATTCTGGCTACTTGCGCGAGTAGCGAGCAAGCTGCCAGTTTTGGCTACTCGTTTTGGTGACTTGCCTAGCCGTGAGCCCAGTTGCAAGTTCAAGTAGAATGGTTTCGCAGCTCACTGGCGACTTATTCGCGACTCGCCCAGTCGCCAAACGCCCAGAAACAGCTTTTTAAAGGGCTTTTCGTGGGAAATCTGTTTTAAACCTCTCCCACCCTCTCTTAAACCCCTCTCTCACTATTTTTATATCAAAACCCAATCAATTTGAATGATTTTTCATTCTATTAACATCTCTAAGGTAATTTTAAACTCTTTTCTTTGATTTGGATCCTTGGATTATGTTTTGGTGAGTTTTGTGCTCTTGGTTAAGATTTTCATCATAGGGGCTGGGAAAACTTATTTTTTTGGTCAAATTTTTGTATGGGATTGGTTCCTTTTGTTGATTTGCTCTAGATGTTGGTCTCTTGTGGCAAAAAGATCATGTTTTAAGGGTGAATTTCATAATGTTTATGCATTGTTTCACATTGTTGTTCATAGTATGCATGCTAGGTGTTTAATAAAATGCCTCTTAGGCATTTTCTCGCTTGTTTGGACTTCGATGAGTACCAAACTTTGGGGTTTCTCATGTTTCTTCATTAGGAATATGTTTGGTTCATTGGTTGTATATTTAACACATCTTGCCCCACATGTGCATTTTTCATGCATTGGTCATGCATTGCACATAGCCACCTCTTACACACACCTTTGCTACCCTTGCCATGCATTGGTCTATACCTCGTTTGTTCATCCTAGCATGTCATGTTTACCTTATGCTTTGTAGCATTTTGTTTTATCTTAGGTTTGGGTTTCATTTTCTCATTCATCTTGCACCCCTCATATATCATTATTATTGTTCATACCTTCATCTCTTGCCCTCGTTTCTTCTTGACCCTTTGTCTATTCCTGACAAAAAGGGGGAGACTAGAGAGTGTATTGGAGAGTTCTTGTCATTTCTATATAACTCTTGTATACATTCTTAGGGGGAGAAATTCTATTTCTCGTGCACATTTGTAGGAAGAGAGATATTCCACAGGGGAGATGCATATATCAAGGAGGAGAAGACATTGAGCTAATAAGAAAACTTTGATTTGGTGTTTGGTGTATGATCAAGTTGCTCACATGTTTCACATTATGTTTACTTGATCGCAATTTACTTGTTACATTAAACTTATCCTTTTTATGACTTGCTTTACCTTGAGGGTCTAATGTGTTTTATGCAAGTGTTTCAAGTTATAGGTATATGTGTTCCAAGTGCATCACAATTTCTCATCATTTTGAAGGGAAGAAACTTTTGAAAGGAAGAAACTTTAAGAACTTTTAGTTTATTTAAAATACTTTTTGCCTTTGTATGTGTTAAGAGTTTGTACCTATTGCTTTTGTAAGCTTTTAAGGTTTATGTACCCATACTTTGTAGCTTTGGTACTTGCTATTTAATGTCATGCATTTTCTTTAAGTACATCACTCTTGTGCCATTTGTTGGATTTTATATCCTTAATGCAATTTCCTAGTGTTGTTGCATTGGTTGAGTGTTGGACATACAAATGATTCTTTGCAATTGAGCTTATTGGTTGCATGTCCGGAAGTTTATTCCATGTGTGAATGAGCATTGTGATCACATTTTATAGTGATTATTCATTTTTGGTCAAGCCTTAGTTTATTACTTATTTCCATTATGCTTGATCGCATTGTGCTTGCTCTATATGCATTACAAGTTTTTTGCATACAATGATCATAGTGTGTTGTTGTGTTTCAAGAGATACTTGTTCTTAAGGTTCAAGAGCTTCACAAATTCTACAGTTAGGTATGAGTGAGTTTTGATCAACTGTTCCCAACTTACACGTTAAGTCTAGAGTTTGTTGTAAGGCTTTGTCATGGAATAGCCAAAGGGGGAGATTGTAAGGTTGAATTTAATCAACCATTGTATTTGCTTTATTTCGTGCCAAATTTGCTTGTATTTTAGCATTTAGTAACCCTGTATTTAGGTGAGAATCATGTAAGGGTAGTGAGTAAGAGAGTGTGAAGAAATGCTCAAGATTGTGCAAGATGCAGAGATTCATGTCTAGGATTCGTGGGTGACTCGCGACTGGCAAGCTGCAAAATGCAGTACACGAGTGAAGCATGCGAGAAGATGAATAATTGCGCCAGCTAGAGCACTACAGGACAAAAAGTCTAGCCTGGCCGTTCTGTTGTCTCGCGGCTTGAACTCGCGACTCAGTCAGTCACGAGGCCAAGCTGCCAGACCACCCTATTTGGTAAAAACTGACTCTTCACATTCCTTTCTCACCCAAGTATAAATACTCCTTAAACCCACGAAATGGAGAGAACTTCCAAAGAGAATTTTGAGAGAGAAATTCTAGAGAAAAACAAGATTGATTCATCCACAATCTTCACATAGAGACTCTTCAAATTCCTCTACTCTCATCCTCTCCATTGTTACATCATTGAGAGGTTCTTACCCAAATCATTTTCTCACCATACCCATATCTGTGAGAAGGCTATTTGGTGCTTTGGGAAGCAGTTAAGAAGGGACCAATGGTTATTGGTTGATGCTATGGGTTATAGTGGAATCCGGTAAGTTAGAAAAGACAAAGGTTCGGTGTAACCTAGTTGGAGTAAGAAGCTTGGAGGGCTTAGGTACCTGGGTAGATTAGGCTTGGAGAGTCTATTATTGTTCATGTATCCCAACTTCATTTTCTAGTGGATTATTGATCGCTTGGAGGGTGGCAGAGAGGTTTTACGCAGAGGGCTTCGGTTTCCTTTTCGCAGAGGGCTTCGGTTTCCTTTTCGATAACATATCACTGTGTTGTCCTTGCATTTGCATCTCTCTTCCCTTAATTTTTGCCATTTAATTGCTGCTGTGGATGTGATTTTATTTGGTTTAGATTTTTTATCAATTCTAGTATAAGTTTATAATCATTTTCCGCACATACATTGTTTTATATAAAACTTGAATTAATATTTTGTATTTTGGGAGTCTGAACGTTCATAGTGTTTTCAACGCTATTTGAACTTTCAAACAATATTATTCTGGTGAATATTCACATTATCATTTTCAATATTATGTCTTAGTACTAAAACGCTTCTTCCTTCTTTTTTTTTTTTTTTAATTTTTTTTATAATGAATTTACCTAAATATTTATAAGGGATCCAATAAATAATAATTTAAATTAAATATTCTTGAAGAAATTTAAATCATGCCTAAATTGCCCATTTATAAGGGATTCAAACCTAAACTCTGATCCATGCTGATATTACATTGTTTGTCCCTCATATTTATCTACCAGTGCTTTAGTTTATAAAGTATCAAGTGATTGTTATTGGTCTTTAAAGTATCAACTTTGACAACTTATAATTATTTTTTACTGTTTTAACTTTTTTTTTTGGCATACCTATAGCATAAACAATTCAATCAAAATTAATAATTTTTTTTAGTCCCTACTATTTCATGCCTTACTACCATTGCCTTGTATAGGAGTGTGAACGGATCGGGTTGAGGAGTATTTTCAATTCGGCCCTCCATAGACGGGTTGAAAAAAGATCTAACCCAACCAAGCCCACCTAGATCGGGTTGAAATTTAAAATAATAATAATAATAATAATAATAATAATAATAATAATAATAATAATAATAATAATAACTAAGCATTCAAACAACATCAATACAAATAAGCGCAAATTTATAACCTATAATATAGCTCTATCCTAACTCGATTGATAAACAAAAGAATAAACAATAAAATTATATAATATATTTTTAAAATATATATTAAATATAGGTGGGTTAGGTCAGGCAGATCGGTTTTGGCAGATCAACGAGTTGGTTACACACCTTTAGCCTCGTATAGCAGAATAAATAAAGGGTAAAGAGTTGAAGAAGAAAATTTATTATGTTCTCTTATTCTTCCTTATTTGTTCGGTTTACAAACCTTCATCTTCTTTTTTCATCTTTTAATTTCCTACTAGTCACAAACTCATGCAATGCGTGGAAAAATTTGATGTCATATTCTTTTTGCCAAGTGAAGAATGAGAATTGTAGTTGAGAATTATAAGTAATTGTCCCAAATTCATCACATAATAATGTGATTACATTGTAATATATAATATATTTTATACAAGTAAAGAAGTCTATATCTTGATTTTTTGTATAACTATATATTTTTTTGGCAAGGAAACATGTTGCATTTTACTTTCAATTATTATATATGACAATATTTGTAATACATTATAATATTGTGAGATATGCATCAAAACAGAACACAATTAAAAAAATGGAAAATGTATAATTTTTATTAGAACATAAAAATGAATCTTGAAGGTTTCATATGAAAGCTAACATTATTTTGCATTTCTTGAGAAGTTAATGAGAAATTTATTCAAACTTTGTTTCCACTTTATCACATAAGAACTATTAAACAAAGTTATAACAATTTATATTTTCATAATCACTAAACTCATATATGAGAATCAGCTATTACAAAAAATTTTCCCCCCAAAACATATACTGATTTCTATTTTTCATTTCCATACAATTTGAAAAATGTTACAGCTAAATGTGTAGTTGACCTTAGTCAATCAATAAATAACATAAAAGGGGTAGGGCAAGGCAAACGTATTCACGATATAATTGTTTATATATGTCCATATTTGTTTTTGTATATATTAATACTCTTGATTTCTATAATTTTCATGTAGCAATTGTATCTTGTTTGACATCTCCCAGGTCTTCAACTTTAAGCCAACTCACAGCAAATAAACCAATGATCATGAAAAAGAACCTAGCAAGATGAAGTCAAACAGTTTCTAAATTTTCTAAATTTTAACAAATAGAAGATCAAGATTATAGCGAAATCGAAATGAGAGAGAGAGAGAGAGAGAGAGAGAGAGAGAGAGAGAGAGAGAGAGAGAGGTACCTTTGATAGTAGATATAAAAAAAAAATGTAGTGATAATTAAAAAAAAAATTCCATCACAAATACTATGCTTATTGGTTTTATGAGAGATTAAAAGAGAACATATATAAATATAAAAGTTATTTAGAGGAAGGGGAAAATGTATATACAATATATAAACGTTGAGGGAGAGGAAGGTTAGGGAAGAGAAAGAGACTTTGTATGTGTAAAGTTGTGTTTTACAACTACGTTTTATGTTGGCTTTATTCCATGACAAAAAGTGTTGTAATTGCATGACAAAAAGTGTTGTAATTACTTTAATTTTGTTCCTTGTATTTTGTGGGATTTTCTTGTATTGGGTTTAGTATTAAGTTGATGAAGACTTAAGCTTAATTGAAGATCAGTGCATTTCGCGACTAGCTCGCGAGAAGTTCGTGAGAAGGGTTCCCGTGAAAAGGGCATGTGAGGAACACATGACTGGAAGCTGAAGAGTCGTGTCAGGCTGTTGTTTTTGTGAGTGTTTTGCAGGTAAGGCCTTCCCGCGAGGTAGTCACGAAAAATTCTGCCTAGAGGTTTTTAATGTGTGACTTTCTTACCCTTCGCCATTCGGAGAGCTAGACAAGACACGGTTCTGAGAAGTCTTGTTGGAGTAGGAGCTTAGAAGGCTTAGATACATCGGGTAGATTAGGCTTGGAGGGTCTCTTGCTAACTCATGTATCCCAACCGATTGTCTAATGGATCGATTACCGCTTGGAGGGTGGCGGAGAGGTTTTTCGCCGCGTTCTTCGGTTTCCTCTTTGATAACACATTAGCGTGTTATCTTGTGTTTGCATCTCTCTTTTCTACTCTTTTACATTTCATTTTATTGCTGTGTTGTCATGATTATGGATTAGAGTAGCTTGTTTGTTTATCCGCTCGCAATTACACTATTTTGTACTTAGTATTAAGTTAGTGTAAAATCTATTGAGCTGTAATTTTAATTTAGGGGTCTAAACAGTTCTTGTATTTTCAACACATTTTCAAGCTTTCAGTATGTTTTGGTAATTGAAAAATGTGTGGGTGTGTGTGCATATATATGTTATAAAAAAAAAAAAAAAAAAAAAAAAAACTCATTAAATCCAATGTGGTAACATAATAATAAGTTTGAATAAAGGACTTTTGGGCTACCATATAAGTTTATGAAAAATTTGAGACTTTCCTTCATAAATGAGAATTTTATGGTTTTTTTTTTCAATTAGATAAAAGAAATATATAGGTAGGGAACAACTTTTTCCCCCAAATTATACCAGAAGGGAAATTGTATGAAGAAATTAATTGTTTTTACTCTTTCCTTTTAGGTTACTTCCACCCCCTCCATCCATTTATCTTTCTCTTCCTTTCCCTCACTCCAATCTTGGGGCGTACTACCATGATTCCTTTCCTAGTGTCTTTATTCCCCCCCCCCCCCCCCCCCCCATCCGAGGCTCATACTTCACCCCCATCCCCTTTTCTAAGACTCTTTTGGCTCTTCCAAAAGGAAAAAAGATCTTTGAGAGCCTTTCCTAGATCCGAAAGAGAGTACTTGGGCTCTCCCAATAACTTAAAAGTGTATCATGCCTAAATCTAACTAGGGTTCACGGTGGTGGAGGAACTAGATTGGAAAAAAGAGGGATTCCAGTTGTAAGATATCTAATAATGAAACCGTCGCTGGAATTGAGATCTCATTCAAAGAGAAAGATATCAAAAAAGGACTTTTTATTTACTAAATATATATATATATATATATATATATATATATGCCTCCTAGGAATAATTTAAGAGGAAAATTATACCCACTTTAGGGGAAAAAAAATTGGTTACGTATCTAAAAGAGCAAATAGTGAATATTTAAGTACATATTATTTAAGAATTATAATAATAGTGGAATTTGTAGTATGCATTTAAGAATTTTTTTTCTTAAGTACCGAAAAAAAAAAAAAATCCTAGTTGATTTCCTGTTGTATTTATCTAAATATTATTTCTATTATATTTATGTATAATTAAGGAGTATGATGGATTGAAGCACAACATATCATAGCCTCAAAATAAGATATAAGAAATAAGTTTGAGTTTTTTTTCCTCTCGAGAATTAGATAAATTTAATTAAGCTTTTTTTTTTTTTAAAAAAAGAAATAATTACAACATGCTGCTAATCTCGCAGCTCAAATCCTTTCCCCCTTAGACCCCTAAGTACTTTGTACATGGGGAGGTGCCAATTCAGCTACAAGGCCTTTGGCTAAGTTTAATTAAGCTAACTAAGGTAATATGATTTAATTTGTGTTGGACTATACAAAATCATTCTATTTGTTTATATATATTGGTTAGCATGATTGAATTAAGTTGCAGGATTTCTTAAGAATGAGATCACACTGAGGTATATGCTTCAATTGAGAGAATTTTTTAATTCCAAAGTAATGAACATTAGTATTACCATGGAAAACATAAATCAATACTGCATGCATGTCCACAATCATAAAATGGATGCAATAGTTAAACATTGTAAGTGTCCAAAAGTTATTTCCTTAAAATTTATTGTAAGTTTTTTTTTTTTTTTGAGAAGATAAGTGGTAAGAATTAGAGATTAGATCTATAAATAATATAAAAAAAAAAAAAAAAAAACTTTAATATGTTTGACTCACGACAATGTAATTTACATCATAATTTGTCAAAAAATATATGAAAATAACCATATAAAACTAAATTATAATCCCAAATACAAAGAAAAAGAGGAACACCATAGGGTCCAGACCTATCGATCATAATATTTTGTTTCATCTTCCTAGTTATCCTACGAACTAAGAAGGTAGAAATTAGAATAGATTTAGATGAGATTAAAAGAACATTAGCTAGAATTTATGTAGTGTTTAATTTAAAAATTACAAAGCCATTTAGAATATAAAATAAACAAATGGGAGGCAAATGATCATGTACTAAATCAATAAAATGCATTCCAATTATTTAGACACAAACAATTTTAATGGGTAAAACACAATTATGTAAAGAAAAACTGTAAACATGAATACAAAGAAATAGACTATCAATTGAATTTTAAAAAAAAAAAAGAAAAAAAAAAAAACATGGTATTTACAACCTTGGGAAAGAAAATCCAATACAAACCTTTACATTGTAATTTTTCAAAAAAAAAAAAATAATAATGAAAATAATCATATAAAGCTAAGTTATAATCCCAAATACAAAGAAAAAGAGGATCATGGTCCATACCTATCAATCATAATATTTTATTTTCCTCTTCCAAGTTTTCCTAAGAAGTTAAAAATTAGCATAAATTTAGATGAGATTAAAATAAAATTAGCAAGAATTTATGTAGTATTTAATTTTTTAAAAAAAATTACAAAGCCATTCAAAAAATAAAATAAACAGATGGGAGGAAATTGGTCATGTACTCAAACAAAAAAATGCATTCCAATTCTTTAGATACAAAAAAATTTAATGGGTAAAACAGGGTTATGTAAAGAAAAATTGTGAACATGAATACAAAGAAACATACTATCAATTGAAAATTGAAAAAGAGAAAAAATAAATATGGTATTTACAACCCCGAAACAGAAAATCCAATACAAACTGCAAACCATAAAAATTGCAACAGAAAAGCAAAGAAGTTGAAGGGAAGAAAAAGAGAAATTGACCTCAAATAGACTTTCCAATTCTAGTTGTAAATTGGTGACCTCAAAAAGACTTTCAAAATCTATATATAAAAAATTAAATCGGTGGGTTTTAAATCCAAATGGAGGCAATTGAATGTTTTGATGGGGAGAAAAGCCGTTTTTTTTTATAAGGAGATGATGAGAGAGAGAGAGAGAGAGAGAGAGAGGGATTGATTGCTGAAATGAAAGCAATTTGGATTCAATGGGAAAGTCAATAATAGTATAAATATTAGCTATTTGTTTGATGGGAAGACGATGAGTTGAGAGAGAGAAAATGGGATTGATTAAAGAAAATGTGTGAAGTGGAAACCCAAAAGAAAAGGGAAAAGAAAAAGCCTTTGTGACATGGCGATGATGTGGTTCAACTGGAGCGTATCAACAATAAATATTACGCTTCAACTTTTAGATATATATAAATATAGATATAGATTGGATCTTCCTATCTTTTTTTTTTTTTTTCTTTTTTTTTTTCATTAGTTTTTCTTTTTGTTTAATGGTAGATAAAAAAATATTAATGTCACTAGTAGGCCCAGATGAGAACCAATAACAATTTATTGCGTAAACTTTATTATGATATTGTTATGAAAATATTGTATAAATAGCACTATTTTTTTCTAAAGAAAAATAGCACTAATTTAAAAAGTTTGGAGACACAATAAATTTGACAATATTTTCACAATATTTTTTGTTTTTAGTTGTAGCCAATCCTAGTATAACATTTTATTAATTTATTTAATTTTATTTTGACATATGAAAGATTTGATACCTCAACTGTTGTGAAAATTTTGTGAGAAATTGTCATGTTGTAACACAATTTGTAATTTTTATTTTGTAACATTCCGCATGATGGACATGTATCCCACCTTTCACCCTTACCCTTGTGAGAGACTGCGCCCCTGACCCATTTTATAGGATGTTGGGCTAAGCCCACGTGAATGGGTGGAGTCGTGTTATTGCCTCTCAAAATAGAGGTTCGACTAGTTATATTTTTCCCTTTAGATTAAGGGTTTTACAATGGAGTCGCCACTTATTTAATTATTGGGATAAATAAGAAAACCAGAATTGAAAAATTCCTCATTTTATTAGTTTTTAATTGAATTTACATTGATTATAGGAAAATTACATGACTTTGGTCCTAGATACAATCTAAGATAAAGTACATAGCTTTGTTTCCTAGTTACAATCTAGAAATTGAAAATTAAAAAGATAAGCATTGGTCTATCAACCTTCAATCTAATTTTGGAGGCTATGTTACAAGGTGGGAAGGTGTTAGGCACCCACCTTACTTGGTAAAATCGGTCACCTAGACTATTGTGGCCAATATTTATATCACATCATCCAATATGTTATTCATCAATTTGCATGTTTAATTCATTGTGTGTGCATGTGATAAACCCTAATTCTATTTATTAAGCATTTCATTTGGATTGAAAAATAAATTCTGGAAAATGTGTGTGGATGGTGATATCCTAGATTCAAGGATTTGAAAAAATTATTAAACAAACATGTTTTTCATATTTTTTTATTTGGATTAAGATTAAAATTAGTGTTATACATGAACATGTGATGAACAACCAAGAATATTTGAAAACCATATAAGAACAATTAAGAACATTCAAACATATTCAAGAGAATTTAAATGATTACTATTATGTTTTAATCTTAAACTCTCATCATGGTAACACAAAAAACAATTAGGGAAAGGGATTATACCTTCATGCAAAATCTATATGGTGGAGGAGGAGACTCTTGAGGGAGGTCCTAAGGGTTGAGGAAAAGAAAAATTAGGAGAGGGAGAGTAAGTCTCACTCAATATCTTGAATCTCAAGAAGACCAAGATATGGAAAGACTACTCAACTTTACTAGAACTCAAGAGAGGAGAAGAAAGGGGAATTTTTTGTCTTGGAACGAAGGAGAGTGGGGGTTTATATACTAATGGTGGAGGAAATATGAATGGAATGCCATTTAATGAGAGTTGACAAAGAATCATGAACCAAGACCTCATTATAGCCTTTGGGGATATCTGGTGCATTAAATGTGGAGATTGGTGAGAGTGAGGAGCAAGCAAAATTAAGTTTTCCCGTAGGTACTGTAACAGCGTGTAGAGCTAACTTCAAAAAATTATATCTTACTCAATTCAAATCGGAATTGTCTCATTCTTGTACTCAAATTGAAGCCCTGTATTACTAGTTTCTGGGAAAATTAACCTCATTCACAAATTCAAAATATTCTGAGAGATATTAACGAAATGGTGAGTAGAGGTCATTTGTTAGAAAACAATTTCAGCACAATTACTATTAATAGGTCCTAAATTAGTTTCCAATTAACATTAATAAGCTCCAATCACTCCCATTTTAGATCTAATTAGTTCCAAATTTACCCTAATTAAAAGATAATTGAACAAATTACTCATTGAATGATTAATGTTTAACTATCTAGTTAATTAGGTGTGTGTAACCCTACCATAAAATGTAATCCTAACCAACCAAATAATGACACATCATTAATTTCAAATTGATTATACTTATAACCAATTGAAATCAATTGTTCATAATCACATATGGTCAAACTCAATTTGTGATAGTACATCTCAGCCATTAAAACTTGATTTGATGATAACTTTCAATTTGGTGGTTCGATTAGGGATTATGACCAATCAATTTGATCGTTACAACATCAAGATCATTTTGGTGAAATGAGATTAAGGATCTAATGACCAGAATCAAGATATATATTTTCAAGGCAAAATTACCCTTTTACCCTTCATGTGAGGTTAAATGCAGGTTGCAAAATGAGGTGTCAACAACCCTTATCTTCTTTCACCTTTACCTTCTCCCAGCCACCTTTATCTTTTCTCTTCTACTCCTTTCTACTTCTTTTAATATTTTTATGTTCTCCCCATAGACTAGCTCCAGCTCACCTGCTCTCTTCCCCCAATTTCTACTTTTATTCCGAATACCCAATAACCTTTAAGCAATAGTCACCACCAAAACCTTATGGCTCAACTTCTATCTTTTATTTATTTTTTTTTTCACAGCTTTCTTTTCTAACTCATTTCGTCTCCTCCTTGATTTCCCCACCATCAACCCAATTCGTCTCCTTCAATTCTGGTATTTAAAACCTTGATTTGAAGCCCGTCCCTTTAACGTGGCACTGCCACTGATTTTGGCAGCATCTTAGTCAATTCTCATATGTTTGTATGATTTTTTTTTTTTTTTTTTTGATGTACTGATGTTGGTTGTTTACCTGTGAAATGGTTTTCTTTTGGATGTACTGATGTTAATTGTTTCTTGTGAGATGCTTGTTTCCAATCTGAGAATTGTGATTATTTATTTATTTTTAATGTTGGTTGTTTCCTGTGAAAGGATTGTAATTTTAGGGTTTTTTTTTTTTTTTTTTTTTTTTGCTGTAAGATGTTTGGTGTTGTTTTCTTAAGAGAGACGCTTGTGAGTTTGCAAAAAAATTTCTTTTGTTTGTTTGTTTTTTATTTTTAAAGGATAAACATAGAAATATGACTAAAGGCTTGAGTTGGTGAGAGATGTGAAAAAGGGTATTTTGGTCTCTTTATTAATTTTTCTTTTTTCCTATAAAGCTGACCTAAGATCTGATAAAAAGACTGCATAAAGTGTGTGAGATAGTCATAAAAGCTGGGTTTTAACAACCGCCTTAAGGTGCCCATTAACACAACCCTTTATTATAACACAGTATTTCACAACTCACTCTATATCACATCTCTTTTTCTTTTTCTTTTTCTTTTTTTTTTTTTTAATTTTTTTTTATATATGTGTGCATTTGTGTCTATTTATATAAGTATGAATTTATTTATTTTTATATTTGTCAACATAAAATTTATATTACACATATTTTATAAGCCTAAATATGAGCTTAAGTACATTAACCAATGTATTAGCTTATATAACATGTTTTTTAAAACAAAATTCAATTTTTTGACATTTTAAAATTTTTTTATTGTACTGTCCAAAACATCTAAAATATGCCCAGTACAGCCCAATTTTTTTACGGTATATTTTATAGGTGTATCGATACCAGTTTAGTGGCTGATATAGTATATTTCCTAGTATGGCCGATACCGGTATGATATTGACTTTAGTGAGTGATTTATAAAGACTATCTATGTATTTATTTAAACAAATCATGTGACTCATTAACAAAGTCATGTGACTAAAATTACATATAAATGGTCACTTAACTGCCTCAGAGTTTTTAATGAGACATCTAGGATCTACATTTCAAATAAGTCAAATCTTCAAATTGTTAGTTAGCACCCGAAAAAAAAAAAAAAAAAGATATAAAATTGTCTTATAAAATATAGAAACATTTCAAATTCACTTACCGACTGTTCTTGAAACAAGGAACACATTTTTTCTTTTGTTTTATCCAATTCCAAAAGTGATCCCCACCAATACAATTATTATTAACTAGTAAGTTGTTCATGCGATGCATGGATAATGTTTTTTGTAAAATGGTTTTGGAGAATTTTGTACATATATTATAACATAATTATTATAGAACTTTGTTAGTAGTGAATTTATCATAAGAAGTAACAATTATAAATTGCACACATATATCCATTATAATTATTCAATTCAATTAATAAGAAAAAAAATTAAAAAAAAAAACTTCAGAGAAATATTGTAGAATAAAATTTGATATAAAATGTGTCTTTCTTTTTCCCTTAATTTTAAAACAAAATACACTACTCAAACACACACTGTCAATCACATTCTTTACAAAGCCACAAGTCCACAACGTCTGACCTTAACATCAAAATCGTAATTGCCACTATCACTCAATATAAAATGCAAATCCTCTTACTTGGTTGTAGCTAACTTATAAGGGTTACGATTAGATGAGACAATAATGTTGGAGCTAGGTAGGTGGTGTCGAAAGATTGAAGGTAAATAACAATGTTTTTTGTCATGTATATTTGATATATGATGGTATGAAGGGCTATGGGTAGGTATATAAAGGAGTAGAAGTATAAGAGGTGAAAATGGTGAATTAAAATGCAAAGAATTTTGTATGTAATGATGCCAAAAATCGTTAGTGAGTCGCACGGTCCTCATGTGCTCTAAACAGAACCTGCATAACATAGACAAAGGAGACCTTGCAAAGAGTACCGGTGTGGTATTGACCAAATACCTTCTGAATGTTAAGCCAGAAAACTTTCAAAACTCTAAAGTGTCAGAGCAGGGGTAAATTATGCGTACCTTGGTTATTGAGGGTTTTGGGGTTTTACTAATAGCGTAGATCTGGCATTCATTTCTTGGCGAAGAGGGCTTTTCCTTGTAGGGAAGATCCTTATAAATACACGTAATTAGTGGGATCCCTTCCTTATAGGGATTACCTTGATTAAGGTTAATCGTGGGGTGCAAGATATTTCCTTGTATAGATATCCGTGGGGGCTAAGCAAGGCCATGCTGGACTTGTCATGCTCTTTATTCCCGTTGGCTTCTTTTACTCCCGTCAACCTCTCTCTTTTCGTCAACTTGGAGATTCCTATCGTCTCATGCAAATACCGTTAGGTATTAAGGTGATGTCATAGGCTTATGGTGTTGTCAATTTCGTACTACTTCACACACGTATGAAGCTGACAAGCTGAATGGAGTCGTTAGCTTCTTTGTATGTAACGAGTTTATTTCTTCCTAAAAACACCCTTATTAGCTCCCAACTCCATGGCTCCGTTAGTCTTAGCTGACGGGATTGACAGGCCGTGGAGTGTAGCTTTCCTTTTACTATTTATCCGTTGAAAAAAGGGTGCTCATTAATGGCTTCTTGAGCATATTTTATTAAATGCTAGGACATGTGGCATAGGCTGGTTGGCCTCATTTCTGAACAAAGGCGTCCCTTCATTTCCCGTGCTCTTTCGCCTTATATATAGCTCACCACCTCTTCTCATTTTTCCTTATTTCATCTTTGCTTATTTCATCTTCGCTAATCTTAAGAGAGAGAGAGCTGTCATTTCATCACCTTTGCTACCATCAACTTGCTAATATTGTCACCATCACGGAATTGTCTATTAATTTTGTAAGTCCTCTTTTCTTTTCATTCCTTTTTTTATTTCTGTTTCTCTAGTTGGTCGTCACTTCTATGGAGAGACCCGTCAAATAGGTTCTTAGAATACCTCCATCACTTATAGGTGAATAGATGTTAGGAGATAGAGAAGTGTTAGTGAGCAGTCGTTGTCAATCTGTGAGGGAGCGGGCTACGACGAAGTCTACCCGTTAAGTTATGGGCTTGAGGAAGGCTTATCTTGGTCCTCAGGGAGAGAACCCTCTACCCATTCTTCTGTCGATGAAGAGAAGGATTATGATGGAGAGGAAGTAGAGGAAAGAGTGGGAGATGAGGACGAGTACGACAAGGGAGAAGGGGAGAATAAGAGGGAGTGCGAGGGAGAAGATAACGAAGAAGAGGGTAAAAGTGATGAGAGAGCTCTTGAGGGAGGAAGTTTAGGAAGCTCAAGGGATGGTCATACGATATGGACAGTTAACGACTTCAAGCCGACGACGACAACTAACATTTTCAAAAATTTACGGGATCGTTACCAAATCCCTAATAACATTCCAATCCGTCTGCTTGGGAAGTTTGAAAAGTGCTACTTTGGGAGGACCACAAATGTCGGCATGTATGCCATCATGTTCACGGCAACCTACAAGATTGAGATTACCATTGATGGCATTACACCATCAGTTGGCGATTTTCCTAGGTCTATCTGTCAGCCAAATTACCCACGATGCTTAGAGGATATTCATAAGGGCTGAAATCCTTTAGGGTCGTCTTAGTGGGGGAAACCATCAGCTTACTCTGGACGAGTTCTTTTGGTACTACAGACCCCAACATATCTCCTCGTCTAAGGGGATATATCATTTTGTAGCGAGGAAAAAGACAATTAGGCTGGTGTTAGACATGCCTGACTCCAATAGAAATTGGAAGGGTAGATACTTTTTTGTCCAAGGGACGGACTGGGTATGTTGTCGAGAAGAGTGGGAGACAGCGCCTCATAATTTTGACAATACTTGGAGTATTGTCAAGGATTCAAGTCTAGCGTTGTCCGCATTTTCACATTTTCTTTATTTATTTGTTTAAGTGTTTAACGTCATCTGCTTTTTTCTCTTTTTCAGCTATCATTTGTTTGCGTATAACTAACGAGAAGGACGCTTTCATCCGTGGGGTGCTTGAGATCCCTTTTGATGAATGGAAGTGCAAGGACCTGATCACCCTTGACACGTTGCACGCTTACTGTGGTGGTCCTGTACTGACGCCTACAGCCCATAGACTAAACACATACTTCGGTCGAAGTAAGTTCTTATTCCTTTGCTTCTTTTTTCCCATTGTCTTCTTTTCGTCTGCTTATTTAACATCTGTCTCTTACCCTTCGCAGAAATAAAGGTTGCGAGGCAAAGAGTTTTAATAAGGGCATCAACCACGGCGTGCAAGCAGAAGGAGAAGGAGGGGGCCTCCTCATCAGCTCCCAAGGTCATCATCAAAGGATTGTCCAAGAGAAAAAGCGAGGGGGAGGATGACCGTCCACTCAAGAAAGGGCTAGGCACTCCTGCTGGTAACAAATAGTCAAAGTAGCTGTCACCTCCCAAACCAAGCCATAGAGCTGGTAAGGGTTAAATGACAGTGACCGGTCTTATCACCTAGGGAACTGTTTGTCATCTTCTTACGCATAAGGAACATGTCGTTGACATAGTTGAGTCAATCATCAAGGAGACAGACTTGGACCCTTGTGCCGAGCAAATAACAGAAGACTTAGGGGCGTCGGGCCTCTTCGACCTAGCCAGGGTATGTTTTTCTCATACTTTGTTCCATTTCCTGTTTTCTTCCCTTGCTGACTATTGTTTTTTATTTCAAGCGTTGGTGCGCATGAAGGCACTCTAGGATAGGTGCATTGCCAGAGAAGGTGTGATCCGTCGGCTCCAGAAGCATCAAGATATTCAAAATAAGGAGATGGATCAATACAAGGAAGCCATTTGCACACTTAACAAGGAGCTAACGATTGTTACTGAAAAATTGAAGCAAGAATCCAATCTCCGAGAAAAGGCGTAGAAGGCCAAGGAAAGCTTGGAGTTAGAGGTAACAACCCTTCGTGAGCAGACAGAGAAGGCCAAAGCCGATGTCATGGTGGATTTTAAGGCCTCGCAGTCTTTTATTGATGCGTGCACCATCTACTATGGCGAAGGTTTTGATGACTACCTGAAGCAAGCTGGGTCCGTCTATTTAGACCTTGACTTGTCCAAGATCTCCATGGATGACCCGGTGCTGATGACTCTTTTAAGTGGTGACATTGTCAGTGAGGAGACTGATGACTCTACTTAGTCAGAGCGGGATCCAAAAGATGACAATGTGGTTCTTGCTCAACTTGCTGTTGAAGGACCTGTTACTTCCTTAGTTCCATCTGCTGATTCAAAAGATGCTGAGAGCCCTCTTGCCTTTGACGCTGAGAACCCTTCCTCCCATGCCACCCAAAACCCTTCAGTATGGTTTTAATTTTTTAACCTTTTTGTATCCCATCTTATTTTCAGACGATGTTAAGTGGCTTTTTTGTTTTTGGGCTTTGTTGTAAACACTTCTTTTTAATTTATGGCATCAGTTTAATACTTTGTTATTTCATCCGTCGCTTTTGGTATGCTTTTGTTATGTGTTGATTCTTATTTTGAGATATGCGTATGTCTGTCCATCTTTATGCATACATGTTAGGATGTACTTGTCCCCTTAAGGACTTGGTGAATAATTGGGATGAAGCCGTCTATTTTGGTGTACTCATCCACTTATAGACTTAATAATGAACTTCCACTTATGGACCTAATAATGAACTCATCCACTTATGGACTTAATGATGAACTCGTCCACTTGTGGACTTAATAATTTCAATGCATCCCCATGGGATAAACCCGTCCACTAGTGGACCTAATAATAAACTCGTCCATTGGTGGACTTAACAATTTCAAGGCATACCCATGGGATGAACTTGTCCACTTGTGGACTTAATAATTTCAATACATCCCCATGGGATGAACTTGTCCACTTGTGGACCTAATAATGAACTCGTCCACTAGTGGACATAATAATTTCAAGGCATCCGCATGGAATGAACTCGTCCATTTGTGGACTTAGTCATAGATGTAGTTTCGTAAAGGCACATACATAAGAAGTCATATTTGAATAACTCCTCTTGTTATGATAAATGTGTGTATAAGTAAAAAAATTGTTCTTGAAAGAGTTAAAAGTTGCCTTTTGGACTTAAAAAGTACTGTAGATAGTAAAAATTAACTAGAAGGAAGTAAAGTAGAAATAAGGAGTGTTGTTCTTCGTGCCGTTGTCTATTGGTAGTATTCCCTCAGGTGCTCCGTGTTCCATAGGTGGTGCAACTTTTGCCCATCTAGCGTCTCCAGGTGGTAGGTTCCTTTCCTTTACCATGAAGCGATCCTATAGGGTCCTTCCCAATTAGGTCCTAGCTTTCCCTAGGAGGGATTTCTTGTAGCACCTATCACCTTTCTCAAGATGAGATCTCCAACCTAAAAGTCTTAATGCCTGACTCTTGATTTGTAGTTTGGCCATGAGGTTCTGGTACCACGCTAATCTTTGTTCAGCCGCTACTCTGACCTCATCCACCAAGTCAAGCTGCAAGTGCATAGTTTCATCATTCCTAATCTTGTCATGGTTTCCCACTTTGTAGCTTGTGAGTTCGACCTCAGCTAGGATGACGGCCTCTAGTGGTAGCTTTAGGAATTTTTTTTAGGGTGTTCCTTAATAAGCATAAATTACACAATCTAATAAAAAGAAAAATTTGTATATGGACAACAACAACAATAAAAAAACACACAAATACATAAAGTTTATAATTGCTTTCTACGTGATTTTCTTATCAAATATTTGTCCATAATTCTAGCAAAACAAGAAATAATAAACAATAAACTATCAGATATTAATTATTGTTGTTTAGTTGTTTCATTAATTTGTTTGTCTTTTATAAACTGTAATTTGTTATATTGTTGTTTCATTAATTATAAAATTATTAATTATTGTTTAGCCTACCATAATTTAATTTGTTTGTCTTTTATAATGTATTGTTTCATTATTATTTAGCCTAACATAATTTAGTTGTTTAATTTGTTTATTAATTGTCTTCTATAGCTTGTTATGTGTATAATTAATATGTATAATGTAATTAAAAGTTGAGTGGGCCATTTTGGTATCGGCCTATTTCGATGTATCGTTTCAAAGTATTTCGAAATTCCTTAAAATAATATATATATATATATATATATATTATTACTATTATATAAAATAATGAATTAAATTTAATATTTAAATAAAATTGGATTAAAATATTTATTTATAATTTTTTTATAAATAAAATTCATATTTTCACAGTTGTAAGTAGTACAAATGTACAATAAATATGAAAGTCAAAGCACCTCTTGTATGTACAAAAAGAATCCTTTACTTCATATATATATATATATATATTCTAGAAATAGTAGAAATATTACTCTTGTATAAGTATTGTTAAGTTACTAGCACCTTATCAATCACTCACTATTTTTTTTTAAATAATAAAAAAGACAGCCTTTAGCATTCTACTCTAGATACAGCTGGAAACCAATACATTGAAACTTGAAACTATTTAGGCTTAGTAACACGTTTGCTGATCTTATGATTTTATTTTTTATTTTTTTGAGATTCATCTCTTCTAAGGAGTCTAGATTGTTGGTTTGTCTTCTCTTCTTGTAGTCTTCGTCTTCTTCGTTTGAATGTCCCAGATCTTTATCACAAGTCTCTTATATTCTCATCTTCTTTCTTCTTTTCTTTATCTTACCCTCTAGATTCTCGTCACAACCACTTCTTCACTTTTTTTTTTCTTTTCTCTTTTGTGTCGATACAAAACTAGTATCGGCTGAAATCCACATCTCAGTCGGAATGGCACGGAATCAATAACATTGGTTGAAGGTGTTCCTAATTTTTGTTGAGGGTGTTCCTATTTTTTTTTAAGGGTAAACAAATAATTTTTTTTTAATTATTATATATAAATTTTTTCTTTCAGGCCAGGGTGTTCCTGGGAACACCCTGGCTTGAACATGGCACTGCCACTAATGGCCTCGCTTCTGTATGCTAGTCAAAATGGTTTCTTTCTTGTATGCATCTTTGCTATCATCCTATACGCCTATAAAACGCTTGGCAATTCTTCTGGCCATATACCCTTTGCCCCCTCGAGTCGAGTCTTGATGATTTTGAGCAAGGATCGGTTCATGACCTCGACTGGTCCATTGGCCTAAGGGTAGGCAAGTGAGGAGTAGTGATTCTTGATCCCTAATTGCTAGCAAAAATCTCTGAATGAGTCATTGTCGAATTGCTTCCCGTTATCTAAGATTAGTATTCTAGGTATCCCGTACATACAGATGATGTTCCTCCATACAAAACTTCATATGTTCTTCTTTGTGATGGTGGCCAGGGCTTCAGCTTCCACCCATTTAGTAAAGTAATCTATGCTGATCATTAGAAACTTCAGCTGTCTCATCGCTATTGGGAATGGGCCCATGATGTCCAACCCCTATTCAGCGAAAGGCCACGGGGCCGTCATTGGAGTGAGCTTTTCTGTCGGCTGTCTTATGACGTGGCCAAACCTTTGACATTTGTCACATGTTTTGACATAGGCTTGGGCATCCTTTTGCATGGTGAGCCAATAGTATCTAGCCCAAATCAGCTTGTGCACCAACAACTGTGACCTGGAATGGTTCCTGCAGATCCCCTCATGGACTCCTTTCATGACATAATTTACTTCCTCAGGGCATAAACACCTTAGGTATGGGCAGGAGAAGCCTTTTTTTGTACAAGACATCCTTTATCAGGACAAAATGTGCTGCCTGGACCTTCAGCTTTCTTGCTGCCTCCTTACTGTCAGGTAGTGTGTTGTCCTTTAAATAAGAAACTATAGGTGTGGTCCAGTTGCTTCCTGAGTCTATTTCCTACACTCTGACGCCATCTATCAAAGGTAAGAGCTGAACAAAAGAAAGTACCTTACTGGGGATGAGCAAGTTTTCAACTGATGCAGCTTTCGTAAAACGATCGACTTGATTTTTCTCTTCCCTAGGGATTTGAACAAACTTGGCCTGAAACTCGCCCATCCGTTTCCTTACTTGCTTCAAGTATTTCTTCATTCTTTCTCCTTTGCATTCATAATAATCTTTCATTTGACTTGTGACCACTTGAGAATCACAGTACACAACCACACTTGTGGCCCATACGGCTTTGGCAAGACCTAGTCCTGCCATTAGTGCCTCGTATTCCACTTCATTGTTGGTTGCAGGGAAGTCAAGACGAACCATACACTCAATTTCATCCCCTTCTAGAGAATGAAGCACTATACCTACTCCACCAGCCTGCCTATTAGATGATTCGTCCGTGTGAATACTTCATTAGGGATGTTCTTCTGCCCCCTGGCCTTCCATGTTGGTGAATTCTACAATGAAGTCAACGACCACCTGTCCCTTTATGGCAGTATACAGGTAGTACAGTACGTCAAACTCACTTAATTCTATTGCCTATAGTGCTATCCGCCCAGTCGCTTCAGGGTTACTCATTGCTCGCTGTAAAGGCTTATCTGTCAGAACGACCACAGTGTGGGCCTGGAAGTATGGCTTGAGCTTACGAGCTGTAGTAACTAAAGCAAAGGTGAGCTTTTCCATCGGTGGGTGCCTCTCCTCTGCACCACAAAGAACCTGGCTAGTGTAGTACACTGGCTTTTACACCTTGTCTTCTTCTTTGACTAAGGCCACATTGTCGGCAACTAGGGAGATGGCTAGATAGAGAAATAGGTCTTACCTTGGCTAGGAGGGACTTAGCAATAGTGGGGAGGAGAGGTATGTTTTTAGATCATCAAAAGCTTGTTGGAATTCAAGCGTCCATTCGGACTTCTTCAGCATGTGGAAGAAAGGTAGACACTTGTCCATCTCCCTCGAAACAAACTTGTTCAGTATAGCTACCTTGCCGCTAAGGCATTGCACTTCTTTTGTGTTCCTTGGTGGTACCATCTCCATTATGGCCTGAATCTTGTCTAGGTTGATTTTGCCACCTCTTTGAGACATTATGAACCCTAAGAATTTTCAAGCCGTCACCCCAAATGCGCGCATTTTCTTGGATTGAGTTTCATGTTGTAAAAGTGGAGGGTGTCAAAGGTCTCCTTGAGGTTGTCTAAATGACCATCCTCCCTTTGGCTTTTCACTAGCATGCCGTCCGCGTAAACTTGGACATTTCTAGTGACGAACAAAGTTTTCTCCTGATCAAATTTGTCCAATTTAATCTAGTTGTAACTAGAAAATGCATCCATAAAGCTCAATAATTGATGTCTTGCTATCAAGTCTACTAGGATGTCAACCTACAAGAGGGAATAGCTATCCTTGAGGCACGCCTTGTTCAAGTCTGTGAAGTCTGTACATCCTCCATTTTCCGTTGGCTTTTTTAACCATCACTACATTGGCCAGCCAGTTGGGGTAGTACACCTCCCTGATGAACTCCGCATCTTGTAATTTGTGGACTTCTTTTGCTATAGCCTAATCTTGTTCTTGGGTGAACACTCGTTTCTTTTGACGAATAGGGGGAAAAGAGGGTGACACATTCAACCTATGCATCGTGACTGAAGGGTCGATTTAGAGCATGTCTTCATGACTCCAAGCAAAGACGTCCTAGTTTTCTCTTAGGAATACTATGAGTGCTTGATGGACTAGCGGACTGGCAAGGGTGCCAATCCTAGTCGTTTTCTCGGGCCTAGAGTTATTGAGAAGTATCGCCTCTAATCCTTCAACGGGCTCTACAATTGCCCTCTGTTCTTCAATTCTCATGGTTTACAAGTGGTCATCCATATCCAACATTACTATGTAGCACCTTTGTGCTGCCACTTGGTCCCCATGTACCTCTCCTACTCCATACTTGGTGGGGAATTTGATCATTAGGTGATAGTTTGAAGTCACGGCCTTCCATGAGTTGAGGGTAGGTCAACCCAATATGGCATTGTAGGCAGATGAGCAGTTGACAACAAGGAATGTAACATCCTTAGTAATTTACTGAGGGTAGTCACCGATCGTTATGGGTAATGTGACCACGCCGAGGGGGTATACCTTCGTTCCTTCGAAACTAACAAGCAGCATGTTGGCTGGTATGAGTCACTCTCTCTTGATCTTTATCTGCTGGAATACCGAGTAGTAGAGAATATCAACAAAGCTTCTATTATTAACCAAGACCCAGTGAATCTTGTAGTCCCCTACCCGAATACTAACAACAAATGCATCATCGTGTGGGTGGTGGAGACATAAAGCGTCTTCTTCTGAGAATCCAATTATAGGTTTGTCAACTCGCACCATTTTTGGGATGAAACTTGTCAGCTGGACATTCTGAACCATCCTAAGGTAGGTCTAACGAGCCTTCTTGGATGAACCAGAAGTCGTGGTGCCCCTTACTATCATTCTTTTATCCCTTATGGGTGGCCTAGGGCGCTCGTTATCCCTTTTAGCAACCAGCTCCTATGGTGGGTTTGCCTTTTCTTTGCTGATGAATCATTGTAGTTTCTATTGTCTAATAAGAGCTTCAATCTGTTGCTTCAAGTCATAGCATTCAAATGTGTTGTGACCATGGTCCCGATGAAAATGGCAATACTTGTCTTTGGACCTCTTGCTAGGATCTCCCTTTAACTTGCTAGGCCACGTCAAAGGTCGTGTCGTCCTTGATCTACATCAACACCAGATCAATCAGGGTAGTTAGCGGGGTGAAGTTGGTGAACCTTCTAATGGGGGGTCTGGAGCGCCTATCCTTCTGTCAGTCTCTGGTTCTACTGACCTTCCGTCCCTTTTCTTGCCGAGCATTTTCTTGCCTTTCCCTTTTCTTGGGTTTCTCTTTTCAGTCTAGCAGCGTGTCCTCTGCGTTTATGTACTTAACAGCTCGATAAAGCACATCTATCATTGTTTTTGGGTTGTTCTTGTATAAGGAGAAAAAAAACTTCCCCTTCCGCAGACCATTGGTGAATGCAACAACAAGTATCTTGTCATCAGCTTCATCTATCGAGAGAGCTTCCTTATTGAAACGGGTTATGTAAGACTTCAGTGTCTTATCCTCCCGTTGCTTGATGCTTATCAGGCATATAGTGGATTTCTTATACATGTGTCCCCCAATAAAGTGCAAGGCAAACTGCGCGCTCAGCTCCTTGAAGGTACCGATGGAGTTGGGCATCAATCTGCTGAACCACACCCTTGCAAGACCCTTCAGTGTAGTTGGGAAGGCTTATCATGATCTTATCCGCCACACCTTATAAGTGCATGAGGGTTTTGAATGACTCTAGGTGATCCAAGGGATCCTTTGACCTGTCTATTGCGACATATGAAACTTTACAAGAAGGGGGAATGAAGTGACGGGTGCTATGAAAGGAGAGTCCGTTTGATGGACCAATTCGTCAAGGTCGTTTGACACCCACCCCTTAAGGGCGTTCATCATGAAGTCCATCCTTTCCTTCATCATCTACATATCCATGACCATATGTGGTGGTGCCATATCTGTGATGGATGAATGGCTGGTATCTTGTCGCTCTTGCCTACTTGGGGCATGGCTGCCTTCTGGTCCTCCTTGGTCCCTTCTTTCAATACTGGTTCCTTCTTGCTCCTTCTCATGACTGTTGGGCCTAGCATTCCTTTAGCGTAGCTATTCCTCTAGGTCGTGATTCTGCTTGGTAAGGCGTTCCGCAGCCACGACTGGGGTCTGTACCTATCTTTCAAGGGAAGCAATGCGTGGTTCTTCTCTGGTATGTTTATTGGTTGCCATTGAGCGAGTGAGTATCATACAACTCTTTCTCTGAGAAATGGTAATATGGCTGTTACTATTTTACTCATTCCCACAGACAGCGCCAAGTGATGATGCCAAAAATCGTCAATGAGCTACACGGTCCTCATGTGCTCTAGACAGAATCTGCGTAACAGAGACAAAGAAGACTTTGTAGAGAGTATCAGTGTGGTACTGGCCAAATACCCTCCGAATGTTAAGTTAGAAAAATTCCACAACTCTAGAGTGCCAGAACTGGGGTAAATTATGCGTACCTTGGTTTGTGAGGGTTTTAGGGTATTTATAATAGTGTAGAGCTGGCATTCGTTTCTTGGTGGAGAGGTTCTCTCCTTGTAGGGAAGATTCTTATAAATACACGTAATTAGTAAGATCCTTTCCTTATAGGGATTCCTTTGATTATGATTAATCGTGGGGTGCAAGATATTTCCTTGTATAGATATTCATGGGGGTCAAGCAAGGCCATGCTGGACTCGTCATGCTCTTTATTCCCATTGGCTTCTTTTACTCCCATTAGCCTTTCTCTTTTCGTCGGCTTGGGAATTCCCATCATCTCATGTAGATTCCTTCGGGTATTGGGGTGATATCGTTGGCTTATGGCGTTGCCAATTTCGTACTACTTCACATGCGTATGAAGCTGATGGGTTGAATGGAGTTGTTAGCTTCTTTGTATGTAACAAGTTTATTTCTTCCTAAAAACACCCTTGTCAGTATGTATGTGTGAGAGAGAAAAAATCTTGAAACATTGAACCAAAGAAAACAAAGAATATTTATTTTTTAATATAAAAAGTTTTAAAACATTTAACTAAATGAAACAAAAAGTCAATATTTAATTTGTTATTATACATATATATATTGGAAGAAATATATAAATCAAATGAAACAAATATTTTATATATATATATATATTTGTTATTTTTGAGGTTGGTAGGTTTCTTGGCACTTTGCTATTCACATGTAAAAGGAAGGATTTAATAAAGAGAGAGCTAGCTCATTTTCACGCTTCCAATTTATATATATATATATATAGATAATGAAAAAAAAAAACAAAAAAAAATTTCAAAAAAAATAAGCTAAGTTTGGGAATCTATATAAATCAAAAATATGTTTTTACATCCTTATAAATCAGTGCTACAAAACAGAGGCAAAAGCCTTTTTTTTTTTTGGATTGACTCTCACTTTTAAAAATAAACACCCTCTCTGGATCTCTTTTCCTCCCTTTCACTTTATCTCACTCTCAACCGCTTCTCTAGAAAAATTCGAATGACATAAATTGAAACTAGTTAATATTTCTTGCTACAATTTCTTCACATTCTCCACTATTCAAGGGAAAACTTTTTCATGGTCTCCACTTTTCGTATTATTCTTCCTTTTAGTTATGGGCCTACTCCAATGCAAACTGGGCTTGTCATCCTATTGACCGCTGCTTTACAACTAGCTATACTATTTATTGTTTAGCTCCTCCCTCATTTCTTGGCTTAGTGAAAAACAATCTGTTGTAGTCTATTCCAGAGTCAAGTACCGAGCTCTTACTGATACTACTTTTGAGCTTATTCCAGAGTCAAGTACCGAGCTCTTACTGATATTACTTTTGAGCTTTTGTGGCTTTGTTGGCTCTTTGGGGACATGACTCTCGAGACCTTGACTACTCTTATCCACAACAATAATAAGAATGATATCCACATTGTCCATAATGATATCTTCCACGATTGCACACATTAAACATATTAAGATTGAATGTCACTTCGTCCAGCCTTCGTCCAGCGTTTTCACTAGGTCTTATTCGCCAGGCCGTTTTCATGATCTTATCTTCAAACTCAAGTTGTCTTCATCCTCTCCAGCTCAAGTCTGCGAAGAATGTTAATATATTATCACATGTTTAAATCTTTAAGACATTAATTATCCTTGATCTTAGCCTAATCAAGGGCTACACATAGGTCAACTAAAATCAAGGAACCTGAATTGTCCCTGATCATAGCATACTTAAGGGCTCTCCATAGGTCAAATACTATGTCTGTATATGCTCACATAATCACTGTTAGGACATATGTGATTTGATGTTAGGACATATGTCAAACTAGTATTGGCTAATCCTTTGATAAAGCGCACTTGTAATTGGGTAGATCTATGATGTGTTTAATGTTTCAAAGAATAAGGTTTCAAGTTCAAGTGTTAAAGTCATGCAAGTCTGTCCAAAAAACAAATAAGAAAGTGCTGGATTTTAAAATTCAACAACTAGCATTTATCGAGGTTTAAAAGCTGTTTTAGCCTGTGACTCGACAGCTAGCTCGATAGATGACTATCTATCGAGGTTTATGAAATTCAATTTTTCAAAGCTGATTTCACTCCAATTTGTGAGTATGTGTTTAGGCCTTCTTTTCTCGTAACCCTAAACATATATAAAGATTATTTTAAGGGTTGTAAAAGGTAGCACAATTGCACAAGTGTGAAGTAAAGTTGTGTTCATGCAAATTGTGACTAGAGACAAAATTTACCCTAGTTCATCTTTCTCTTGAAGAAGCTACTGCGTTTGTACACCTTAGGATTTTGTGACCAAGGAGCTTCATGATCTTTATCATATAATGAACTGAAAAACTTTGCAGCCAACATCTTTCTCAAGTTGGCGATCAAGTCGCGTACTGGGATCCGTGCATCTATTGGTTAGTCACGTACTAGAGCTGTGCATTGAAAAGGAAAGCTTGTCACTATAGAACAAGTCCAATTAGGTATTGGGATAAGGGTTCAACTGTAAGTTGGTATAAGGTATTGAGATTCTTTTACTTGGAACCACTTGTTTTGATAATAGTGGATTCTCGGGAATGTTGACCTTAAAATCACTTGGTAAGGTTTTTGCTGTGTAGGTTTTCCCCATTCAAAAACAAATCACCGTATCAATTTAATTTCTGCTGCACTTTAGTTAATTGGTGATTTATTTGTGCTACCACGTGCTTTGTATGTTAATTAACTTAATTAATTCACTTGACTAAATTAATTGGTTAATTATATCACAAGGGATCAATACATTCTTGGCCTATCAATCACATTAGTACAACACTCTTGATATACGTAAATACAGAGGTTATTCAAAACTTTTCCGCTAGTTCTTTCTTTGTCCACTTTATTCAACTATAGGAATGGAATTCAGTATTTTTAGTTTACTTGTAGGTCAACAGTTACTTTATCAGGGCTTATACAAGATTTAGAACAAACAAACCACAATTGAATTTAGGAAGATCCACTTAAATGCTAGAGTAGTTCCACCACCACAGCCAGCTTTTCTGACTGTGTACCAAAATGGCATTCACTCCGGGACTATATTCTAATCTATCAAGCCTGGGTTGCTGAAATAATTACAGCCACAAAGAAAATTGCCAAACCAAATAGACCAAAGTGATCCCATAGGCTGCACTTTTTAGACTCCTTGAAGGTGTAGAGTCATGTGAGGAAGAACCTGATAGAGAAAACAAATTATAAAATTAAATTAAGAAAAAGAAGAAGAAAAAAAAATTAAAAAAGAGGTTAAAATCTAATTTCAACATTTTATTTACACGACTTGCATTCAAACACCGGGCATAATTTTTTTTTTTTTTTTAAATAAAAATAAAACATGTAACTATAACTAAGATTAAAAGCAATTCAGAAGATTAAAACATTTTTACTAATTACCACTGCGCACCCTGGGTGCGGTGGTCACTTTACAAGTATAACTACTTGTGAGGTATAAGGGGTAAAGGCCGGGGTTCAAGTCTCCAGGAAGGAGCTTCATACACATATACACTTAGATTAGGTCAAAATAGAAATTCTATCTTGTATAAAAAAAACATTTCTACTAATTGTAACCATATATCAAACATTAAAGGTTGATATATTAAAGTAATTAAATACAAAAAGAAAAAGCAGAAAAACTCTTTGGTTAAAGTGAGAGCATCGTAAACTTGGCATTATTCAATAAACATCTTAATTAGAATCAAAATTGGATTTGAACATATTCACTCTCCTCTAGGTTGGAGCTTTTCCTCTCACTTTGGGTGAGCTTTTCCTCCACTACCTCCATCACAATAGCAATGGATTCTATTCTATTACTTCTATTTTGTCTATCACAATACCATAGAGTCACAAACATGGATCCGGATTTTATCGAAAGAATGCAGAGAATAAACCTCACAGCAGAGGAGGGTGAAATTATCCAAGTGTGTCCAAGGCAAAGAGAAAGATTACTAGAAGAATGTTCACTTAGTTTGTTTGGAAAATTCCTAACAACTAAACCAATTAATCAGAGAGTGGCGAAGAACTTGTTACGCACAGCGAGGAAGTTTGGCTCTGACCTCAAAATCATCGATGTGGGAGAAGGGCTATTCCAATTCAAATTCACTATGAAAAGCCAACTGGTGTGGGTACTTAACAATGGGTCATGGAGCTTTGACAACTATTATCTACTTATTTGGCGATGGGCAAAGGGAATGAACGCGAGCACAATCAAGTTTACACACTGCCCGTTATGGGTGCAATTGTGGGGACTGCCATTTGAATTGTTTAGTGAAGATGTAGTGATGGACATAGGAAAGGGGATTGGAAAGGTAGTCAAGGTGGATTGTAAGGGCGTCGCCACAGACCAAGCAAAATTCTTAAGAATCCGAGCAGAGGTACCGTTGGACAAGCCACTCCAGCGGGGAAGCAAAATCAATGGTCCTAATGGGGAAGTCGTATGGGTGGCTTTCAAACACGAAAGGTTGATCAGTTTTTGTTTCCGTTGCAGAATTCTTAGGCATGAAGCCAAAACTTGTGAGAAGCCATGTGGTACGGAGGAGCAGGAAAATCAATAGGGGGAGTGGATGAAGGCGGGATTCCGGCAAATGGAGGAACTGAGTAGAAACAAGAATTAGAGCCAATCATAGCAGAGAGAGGCGACGCTGGCAGAATAGACACAAGCAGAAATGGAACGAAAAAATAATGGCACTTCTAAAAATCATGGGATCGTGAATGGCAGCTCCGAAAATCACGGGATGAAGGAAGTAAATGCCATGAACGTCTCAAGTGTTAACGCGGCATCAGTTTCGGATGGGAATTCTTTTCCTTCTATAACTGATTCCTGCCTAATGCATCTTGATGTAATTACGGAGAAGGGGAAAACCCAACAGTTGGCTACAGAGAGGCAGAACGAATTTGATGGAGTGCAATTATTCTCGGTCCCAATTGGCATTGATGTGGCCACAAAAAACATTCCAAACCCTAAACCCAACACCCCACCTACCATGCCCAAGTCATGTGAGCACTTAAGTGACACAAACACAACCACCAAGCTGAACACGATAGAGAGAAAAGAGAGGGCCAAGTCGCAGTCATACAGGAGGCTACTACCAAAGAAAAACAACCAAATATCCACGGCTCTAACAATAGGGAAGGCAAGTGGCAAGAAGAGAGGATTGGAAGTGGAGAAAAATTAGAGATAAGTGAGAAGAGCACAGAGTTAGAGAGTAGGAAGAGACAAAAGTACTAAGGTGACAATGATAACATGCAAACACCAACGGCGGCGGCTACTTTTCAGCCTTGTGATGAGCAATGATTGTCCTAAGTAGGAACTGCCGGGAGCTTGGGAACCAACATTGCAGTGAATGTGCTCTCTCACTTGGTGAAGGAAAAAGCTTCCACTATTTTGTTTCTAATGGAGACAAAACAAACCATTGAGGAGATAAGATGGATACAAGATGAGTTGCATTATGATTCTATGTTGGCAGTTCCATGCCTAGGAAGAAGAGGAGGCCTAGCAATGCTCTAGAAGAATGAAGTGGACCTGCACATCCAAACCTACACACAAAACCATATAGATACCCTTATTATGTCAAATCAAAATTCACCATGACGAATTACGGGTTTCTATGGTAAGTCGGAAGAACAACTAAGCCATGAAACTTGGTCATTGCTCAAGCACCTGAAATCAAGGAGTTTAGCCCCATGGTTGTGTATTGGGGACTATAATGAGATTTTGGTATCAAGGGAAAAGGAAAGGGAAAACCCTAAACCATTACAGCTTATGAATAATTTCCACAACACGTTACTACATTGCGATTTGATTGATTTGGGGTATAGTGGAAACATTTTCACTTGGAATAATGGAAGGGAGGGTGATGTTTTTGTTTAGCTAAGGCTTGACAGGGCATGTGCAACAATGGAGTGGAAAGAACTATTCCCACAAGCTCGGGTCTCTCATCTTCAAGCTTCATACTCTGATCATGTCCTTGTCCTACTTACCACACATCCTCTAAGCCACCAACGCCGAGTTAAAAATATTCCACAAAGATTTGAGGAGAACTGGGTGACACACCCTGATTGTGAAGTTGTTATCTAGCAGGTTTGGAGTAATACTGTGACTACAAGTAGCCCTATGTATTGCTTATTTGAAAAAACTAAACAATGTAGGAGTGCTATAATGGGGTGGAGTCGAGTCACTTTTGGTCAATCAAAAAGTAAAATCCAAGAGAAATAAAGGATATTGGAGGAATTGACCAGGGACAATCCAAGAGGGCACTTGGAGTAAATTAGGAGGGTGAAGGAGGAAATTAATACAATATTGTACCATGAAGAGATTCATTGGCGACACAGTTCTAGATCTATCTGGTTGCAGGCAAGAGATAAAAATACAAAGTTCTTCCACCAAAGAGCAAGCCAGAGACGTCGGGAAAATAACATTTTAGGAATATTTGATAGAGATGGTGTGTGGCAGGAAACTGATGGGGGTATAGCATAAGTTGTTGAAAATTATTTTCAGGAGTTGTTCACTTTAGCAAGCCCCTCAGAAATGGATAAAGTGTTGAGTTTGGTGGATAGGGTGGTCACTTCAGAGATGAACCAAAACTTCCTCCAACCCTATACAACAATGAAGGTCCAAAGAGCTCTCTTTCAGATGCATCCGTCAAAATCTCCGGTCCCGATGGTAAGTCCCTTTTTTTCTTTCAAAATTTTTGGCATACTGTTGGAGTTGATGTCACAAATGCTGTTCTATCTGTCCTCCATTCAGGTCATATGCTACATAAAATGAATTATACACATATTGTATTGATTCCAAAAAATAATGAACCACTGTATATGATTGATTTTCGGCATATTAGCTTAGAAAATGTGGTAGCTAGAATTATATCAAAGGTTATTGCAAATAGGCTAAAATTGATTTTGCCAAATGTAATATCTGATGCCCAAAGTGTCTTTTTTCCTGATAGGCTGATTATTGACAATACCACTGTAGCTTTTGAAGTGTTACACAGGATGTGAAATAAGAGGAGTGGAAAAAAGGGACAAATGGCGGTGAAGCTAGATATCAGTAAAGCATATGATATAGTGGAATGGGAGTTCCTTAGACAAGTGATGCAAAAATTAGGCTTTGATGAGAAATGGGTCCAATTGGCAATGGAGATGGTGAGTACGGCTTCATACTCAATCTTGATAAATGGGGAGCTGAAAGATTTTATCCAACCATCAAGGGGTATTAAGCAAGGAGACCTCTTATCACCATACCTATTCTTACTTTGTACTAAAGGTCTATATGGAATGATAAGAAGAGATGTGGAAAATAGAGAGCTACATGGGGTCTTATCTAGCCCAAATGGAGTGTGCATATCCCATATATTGTTTGCTGATGATAGCCTACTATTTTGTGAAGCATCAATAGAGGAATGTCATTGCCTAATGGACATTTTGGGCCTTTATGAAGCAACATCCAGTCAAGCAATAAATAGGCAGAAAACACGATTGTTCTTTAGCAGAAATACAAGAGAGGAGGCCAAACAAACGATGTAGCAAATGTTGGGGGCAAGAAATATGACGGATTGTGAAAAATAACTTGGTCTTCCAATGGCATGTGGAAAATCTAAGGTAACTACTTTTAAAGAAATGCAAGAGCGGATTGCAAAGTGGGTCATGGGATGAAAAGAAAAATTTATCTCCAAGGTGGGTAGGGAAATATTGATTAAAACTGTATTAGCCATCCCCACATACACTATGAGTCTCTTCAAGCTCCCAAAATCCCTATGTGACCCTATCAACTCTACAATAGCTAGATATTGGTGGGGGCAAACAAAAAATGAGAGGAAGATACATTAGATAAATTGGAAGAAACTATGTACAATAAAAAAGAAGGGAGGAATGGGATTTCGAGACATACAAGCTTTTAATTTAGCTATGCTAGCTAAATAGGCTTGGAGATTGTTACACCGTACACACTCTTTGTTCTACCGGGTATATAAGGCGAGATACTTTCCAGAGTGTTCTTTCATGGAAGCTGAGTTGGGCCACAACCCATCCTATGTGTGGCGGAGTTTGTTGGCTGCAAGAGAGGTGATACAAGAAGGCTCTAGGTGGAGAGTGGGGAATGGAGTCAATATTATGGTTGAATCAGACAAGTGGCTCTCCCATAAGCCTATCTTTAAAGGGGACGTGTGACCAAGCCTAAGAGTTGCGGAGCTGATTGACAAACATTCTTGGCAGTGGGATAGAAATAAGGTGGCTGGGATGTTTGCCACAAAAACATACGATGAGATAATGGTCGTCCCACTTAGTAGAGACCGAAAGAGAGACATTGATATGAAAGGAAAACAGGAAGCACTAGTTCTCCGTTAAGTCGGCCTACCAAGTTGCTATTCAACTGAAACAAAGGGTGGAAGCGAAACACTCACAAGCTGGGGAGGAAGGCAAGCTGTGGAAGATGATTTGGGACCTCAATGTGCCACCAAAGATCAGAAATTTTATGTGGCGAGCAGTGTCCAATATTTTGCCGACACGAGATAACTTGTATAGGAGAAGAGTGGCTATGGAGAGTACCTGCGAGTTCTGCCGCCAGCACCCTGAAACGGAAGCTCACTTGCTGTGGGAGTGCCCCTTTGCCCACAATGTGCTGTCGTTGGCTGGAGGAAGAGTGTAGAAATGCAGCAACAATGCGCAAGATTTTTTCCAGCTCTTCAAGCTGATGTAAGAGAAACTGACACGGGAGGAGATGGAACAGTGGTGCACTACAACTTGGGCGATATGGAACGCAAGGAACAAAGCCTACTTTCAAAATGTTCAGTCACAACCCAAAGTGATATATGAAGGGGCCCTTGAGTTGCTTGCTACATACCAGACCCTTTCGGCTACTCAAGCAACTACGTGACTGGGGAAAATGTTGTTTGTTTGGTGTTTGTTTTCAAGGGTATGGTGGGTTACATAGTGCCTGTTTCAAAAGTATTGTCTTTTTAGGTGCAACACAGTGTTAGTTTTCTATTCATTTTGTTGATGTGGTCCCTGTGGTATACAACCATCGTGTCATGCTTTCAGCAGCTGCTTGTAATGTTTCTCTTTGGTCTGGTGACACACGGCCATACATGTACCTGATTATAGTTTTCTTATATCAAATAAAGTTCTATTACCTCAAAAAAAAAAAAAAAACCCTAGGTTGATCATCGCAGAAATTCACAATTATTTGTACTCAAAAGCAAAGGAGATGGGTCCAAAAAATATGTACTTCACTGGCATCCAACTAGTAATAAAGAAAATCCGGGGACTTACCATTGGTGGAAGATCCAGGCGGAGGTGCAACTGTAATAAAAGAGAAAGAACAAAAAAAAAAAAAAAAAAAAAAGGGTCGGATGAAACAACCATAACATGCTTATAATATTAGCAAAAAAACTTACTAGATAATCTAAAAAGAATTGATGTGCAATTTAGGCCTTCGATGAAGTTATCTTCAACATTATAGTCTAATTACATTGATCCCATGGTAATCCTTTTGGACCTTTCCCAATTGCCCAAACTATTCATCTATGAATTAGCCTTTTTAACCAGTTCACTCACCAATTGATGAAAAAGCAGTAAGCAAATTTGAATAGTGAAGAAAGTTGGGAAAGGAAATACTATCAATATAACCATAAACAGCATTTGGAGAAGCCTATCATTGAAAAGCCCACTGAAACCTATAAATTCTATCACGGTTTTTCACACAGGTTGATCAGCTAAAGGACATGGACAACAAGATCCGGATAAATGGAGGTCCATTTTAAGGCAAGGATTTGGGAGAAAAATAATTTGGTAACAGTTCTTTCTTTTTGCCTTTTAATTACAATATTTTCTTTTATAATTTAATAATTACAAAGGGAATGGAAGGTTTAAGTTCAAATCTTCTCTCTTATTTTTCTTCCTCTATTCTATTTTTCACAAATAAATACATGTTACATATTCACCTATTTAATTAAAAGCTAAATTTATGGTATTCCTAATTATAATAACCTAAAATAAAAAATTTTCCATACATTTGTTTTGATTAGTAGGCATGACATCTGCGTATAACTTCTACTAATAATTATTTGAAACCATTAGAAGGATACAACTATAAGATCCACAAGAGTGAAAAACTAATTAACCAGATTATATATGTTGATATCCTGAAGGGTTAATTTTGGTTGATGAAATGGAGAGAGGTGATGGGAGGGTGGTATTGTGGTGGTGCCAGGTGGGTTTTTTTAATGGGTTTGAGACGGAAGAAGTGAAAGGGCATAGGTTTCATTGGAGTTAGTGGGTTGGTGGCGGTGGTTGGCCGTGACTTGCGGCATTGATGATGTCAGAGCTCTTGATAGTGGCTGTTAGCAAAGGCTGATGATGGTAGCAGAACACATTGGTTGTTTTTTTTTTTTTTTTTTTTTTGGGTTTTGGAATTAGGAAAGACATAAATTTAACATTTAATTAAATAGATAGACATGTGACATGTTTTTATTGATGGAGTATTGACTGGAATAGGAAAAGTGAAACAAAAAATTTAGACTCGAAAGGTTTGGACAATGGATATCTCACTACATGTTTTTAAGTTCCTACTTGATATATTTACAGGGTTGAAATCTCCCGTCTCCCAACTATATACAACTATACTTAAAACAACATTCCACAAATAAGTTTTTAACCCAAAAAAAAGAAAATTGCATTTTTCTCCCAAATGAAATGTAGAATATATCAAAAAAGAAAAATAGAAACCCGAGATCTAGGATCGAGGGTAAAAAAAAAGGTATGTGCATTTATTATTGCTATGCGTCTATTGTGCTATATCAAAAGCCACGCCATCCACTTATTTTCGACACTATCTCACCTTACAATTACACTTCCTCCAATATTTCCCCATCCCTTTTATCTTTTCATCTCCCCATTACTATCGTAACATAACAATTCTTCCATCCTTTCATCATCTTTAATTTTTTCTTTTCTTTTCTCCATTTTATTTACTATAAAAATTATAATTTTATTTTCCATTCAATCCATATTTTATGAATGACATCAATCAATCAAGCCTAGAATTTGATAGCTTTGATCCTAAATTTAGGCCAAAAAAGAGAGTAAAAGAAAAACATGATGGCTTTATAAGAGACTGTAAAAACAATAAATTTTGGAACAGAGTAAGTTTAGGAGCACAGTAAATCTTAAAAAAAAAAATTTCTGTTAATGATACATGAAAGATTTGTCATTATGGCAAATTTTGGCCATAAAAAATTGATGAAACCAATTCAAAATTTCTAACAAAAAATTCAGAATTGAGACCCATAAGTTGATACTAACCAGTCCAGATCCACAGTTAAATAGATCTCATCAATTACTTTTCAAATTCATGTTCAATGGTAAAATTTAGAACAAATCTTTTGGAATTTGTGACATCAGGAACTTTAAAATATCGGAAAAGTTATGGTGACGATGAAGACAAATAATAACAGGCAAGCTTTTGATGACACATCATATATACATGATTAAACCCAAACTCATCTCATTAAAAAATTCAACCAAAAAATATTAAACGATATCAAAACTAAATATTCAAATAAAAACAAATCAATTTACATGTCATAACTCACGAAACAGCTAAAAGTACTATTGTAACTCAATAGACACATTTTTGATATTTTTAACAAAGACATTTAGAGTTCAAAATATCCCACACCAACTATTGATGTATAATATAAAAATAAAAACCCACAAAGCATATCAATAATTCAAATGCAAGTCACTCTAACTAAGGAAATAAAGACTAATACCACCAAAAATAACCATATAAAACCGAATTCTAATTAAGGAAAACCAAAAAAAGAAAAAGAAAAAAGAGAAGAAGATCTGAAAAACCTTTGCATGATGACTTCTTGGTATCAATACCGCACTCCTTAGGAAGCTTATTAACCTCCTCCGAGGAAATGTTGTAACTCTTCAAGACGTCGGTATTGGATAACAAGTCGCAGAGGCACTTGAGATCATAGGTGACTGTCTCATTCAATTGCTCACAGCATTTTACCGTTGGATTAGAGGAACCCTTTAAGTAAGGTTGACAATGAACTAGGTTCTGCAAGCATGGGAAGGATTCAGCACCCCCTGAACTTGCCGGACGAAATGCGTCGGAAGTTATTTGAGAGAAACCCACAAAAAAACATGAAGAGAACAAAGCAAGCAATGTTAAAATATGCTGTTTTTTGGTAGCCATGATGTTTATTATAATGAGAACACAAAAAAGGGAGGGTTTCTATATGCAGTATCATGTAAAGAGCTCTGCAGCTATCTATGTAGGTTTTAAGAGTACTCCCTCGTATACAACAATTTCGCAAGCCCATGGGTTTAAGCTTGTAACCCTTAAAAGTTTGTCAACTAAATTTTGTTGTAAAAATATTGTAGCCATAGCTTTATAAGGGTTTTAAATATTTGTTTTGGAAGTTATTCCTACTTCCTACTTTGTCTCTATCTCCACTAAATAACCATTTTTTTCTAAGAAAAATTATTCAGTACTTTGTGATGTGGGAATGAAAAATCTTTTATTCCATTTTTTTTTATTCCACTTGATGCTAGCATACATACATGTACTTGGTATTTGTCCAATTATTTTATTACTAAAGTTAGACCCATTGTAATGGTGACATATATCTATTTTTGACCACATGTTATCATTGCAATAAGTTTCGTACATTGAAGGTACTGGTTCACAGCTTTACCCTATATATAGCATAAACCCTAGCTATGCATTATGGTTTAAGATTATACCAAGTGACACATTTTTTTAAGAAACAATGAGATTCTCTTCCTTTAACATTCAACCTTACCAAAATCGAAAGTTTGCATGGATTAATTAATTGTCCTGTCTTAAATTAGTCAAATGCATCGATTCTCATGTATTCATTCTTTATAGATGATGACACCAAATATTTATATAAAATGAATTTATATGGATATATTTTATATTAAAAAAATTATAGTTATATGGTATTTTAATTGCTTCTCTCTTATGTTTGTCCAATTGTGAGGTGTCGTACACAACATGCTCCCAATTTGAGTTTGGTTCTAATTAATGCCCCAAGTTCTAATCCTTCCAACTTCCGAGCACTGATAAAATCATGGTTTTTTATTTATTTAAAGAGCTCAAGTTAAATATATCAATAGTTTTTAACCACAAAACAACACATACACACCACACAATACTTCAAAGATGTTTTTAACATGATTTATTATATATTTTATTTTCTAGTATATTAGAAAATTTCATCAAGTCAATTTTAAATAATTCAAAACAAATAATTTCTTTTTTATTAAATTGTGTAATTATATTTTAAATTATATTAATCACGATTAATATTCTTCAAATTTTTTAAAATCAATTTTTTTTTTTTTTATAAATAAAATAAAGATTACACATTAGAGTAATAACAATAATGTTACAAAATTAAAAGTATACAAAGCAATTAATTTCAGATCCTTCCTTTAAGTTATGGACCTACTCGGATGCAAATTGGAATTGTTATCTTATTGACCATTGCTTCATACCTAGCTACTATTTATTGCTTAGCTCCTCCCTCATTTGTTGGCTTAGTGTAAAACAATTTGTTGTAGTCTATTCCAGAGTTGAGTACCGAGCTCCTACTGATGCTACTTTTGAGCTTTTGTGGCTTTGCTGGCTATTAAGGACATGAGTGCTACCCAGACTACGAATACTCTTATCCACAATAATAATCAGAATGTTATCTATATTGCCGATAATCATGTCTTTCATAACTGCACACATTAAACACATTAAGATTGAATGTCACTTCATTCATCATCATCTTCAGTAGAGTAGCCTTCATTTGCACTCAATTTCCTCTAAAGGCCAATTTGTTAGTGTTTTCACTAGGTCTTATTCACCAAGCCGTTTTCATGATCTCATTTTCAAACTCAAGTTGGCTTCCTCCTCACCACCTCAAATTTAAGGAAGAATGTTAATATATTAGCACATGTTTAAATCTTTAAGACATTAATTATCCCTGATCTTAGCCTAATCAGGGCTACACATAGATCAACTAGAATCAAAGAACTTGAATTGTCCCTGATCATAGCCTAATTAAGGCCTCCCCATATGTCAAATATTATGCGTGTATATATTCACATTTGTACAACACTTTTGATATACATAAATACAGAGATTATTCAAAAGTTTTCCACTTGTTCTTTCTTTGTCCTCTTTATTCAACTATAGGAATGGAATTCAGTGTTTTTAGTTTACTTATTGTAGGTCAACAGAAGACCACTTAAATGCTAGAGTAGTTCCACCATCACAGTTAGCTTTTCTGATTGTGTACCAAAAATGGCATTCATTTCTGGACTATATTCTAATCTACCAAGCCTGGATTGCTGAAATAATTACAGCCACAAGCCAAACCAGATAGACCGAAGTGATCCCATTGGCTGCACTTTTTAGACTGCTTGAATGAATAGAGTTGTCTGAGAAAGCAGAACCTGTTGGAGAAAGCAAATTACAAGATTTAATTCAGAAAAATAACGGAAAAGGTTCAAATCTAAGTTCCGCATTTTATTTATATATGACTTGTATTCAAACACCGGGCATAAATAAAAAATAATTCAAATAAAACATGTAACTATAACCAAGATTAAAAGTAATTGAAAAAAGATAAGAACATTCCACTAATTGTGACTATATAAATAAAAGAGAGAAAGAGGAAAAACTTTAAGGTTAAAGGGAGAGAATCAATTCAACTTGTATATAACATATACAAGTTTTGAAAATATTACTCTTTATGTTTAGAGGGTTGAAATCTTCCCTTCCCCAAAAACTATATACAGCTATTCTTAAAAAAAAAAAAAAAAAAAAACATTCCACAAATAAGTTTTTAACAAAAAGCTACATCCAAACACTTGCATTTTGCTCACTAATGAAATGCAGAATAATTCAAAAACGGAAAACAGAAACCTGAGATCTAGGATCAAGGGTTAAAAAAGGCATGTGCATTCAAATTCTCAATATTGCATAGAACAGCAGACCATAGTAAAAATAACTATAAATAATAATAATAATAATAATAAAAATTACCCCTAGGATCTTTTTGTGCCTATCTCAATATTTGTCTATCATGTCTTGTACTTTACAGTTCAGAAAATAGATATGGGAAATAGGTATCTGATACTTAATTAACTAAATCTCAACTAAAGAATATCAAACATTAAAATTCCGTTAAAAACTTTTACAAATGGTATCAATTAATCAGAATTTGATAGCTTTAATCCTAAATTTAGGCCAACAAGATGAGAGATTATTAGGTCAGAAGAAATTATTAGGTCTACCGAGAAGATTGCTGAAGTGGTCCTCCCTGACCTCTCAACCAATAAAATACTTACCAGTTCAAATCCACAATTTAATTGTAAAATTTAAATGTTCAATGGTAAAATTTAGAACAAATATTTTGGATATTGTGACATCAGGAGCTTTAAAATATCAAAAATGTTATGGTGATGATGAAGACGAAAAATAACAAGCAAGCATTTGATGACACATCATATATATATATATGATTAAACCCAAAATTATCAATTAAATATTTCAACCAAAAAATTTAAATGATGTCAAAATTAATATTCAAAGATCAACAAATCAATATACATGTCTTGACTGATGAAGCAGTCAAAAACCTTATAACTTAATTGACACTTCTAATATTTCTAACATAAATATTCAAAATTTAAATCCTTTCCACACCCCGACTATCAAAACATATCAACCTTAATTCAAATGCAAGCCACACTCTAACTCATGAAATAAAGACTAATAGTAAAACCACCAAAAATAATCAAATAAAAGTCAAAACCTAATTCTAAATAAGCAGAACCAAAAAAAGGAAAAAGAGGAGAAGATGTGAAAAACCTTTCTTGCATATGGATAAGTTGATATCAATACCGCAGTCTTTAGGAAGCTTCATGAGCTCCCCCGGGGTAATGTTGAAACTCTTCAAGACGTCAGTATAAAAAAATACGTTGCAGAGGCACTTGGTATCATTGGCAATTCCGTCCTTCAATAGCTTACAGCATATTGCCGGCGCAATATTGGGGCCCTTCACGTATGGTTGACAAACAGCGAGGTTCCCCAAGCATGGGAATGATTTAACACTCCCTGAATCTACCGGACGAAACGCGTCGAACTCGAAACTTGCTTGAGAAAAACTCACAAAAAACCATGAATAGAACAAAACAAGCAATGTTAAAATCTGCTGTTTGTTGGAAGAAGCCATGACGTTAATTTTAATGAGAAATGGAAAACATAATCTTTTGTAAGGTGGTTGAGAGATAAAGATCACAAACAAGGGAGGGTTTCTGTAGGCAGTATTATGTAAAGAGCATTAAATACATGGATGGAAACTGCAACTATCTATTTAGGTTTTAAGAGTAGCTCCTGTACACAACAATTTCATGACAAACTCTAGGGGCTGAAGAGTTTGTCACCTAAGCTTCGTTGTGAAATTGTTATGAAAATATTATAGCCATAGCTTTATTCGGATTTCAAATATTTGTTTTGGAAGTTATTCTTACTTCCTACTCTGACTTTGTCTCCATTAAATGACCATTTTTTGGGGGAAAATTTGTGAGTACTTACTACTTAGTGATGTGGGAATGAAAATATTCAATCTTTTTATTTATTTTTTATTTATTTTTTTTTATTATTTTGTGTTTGTGTGTGTGTGTGTGTGTGTGTGTTCCACTAATTGCAAAATACATGTATTTGATTTTTTTTTTTTTTCTGATTATTTTATTAGTAAAGTTAGACTTATTGTGATGGTAACATATGTCTATTTTTAACCACGTGTTATCATCGCAACAGGTTTAGTACATTGAAGACATTATTCCTAAGCTTTACCCTATATATTAGCAAGAACCTTAGCAATAAATTATTGTTTAAGATTTTGCCATAGAGCACATTTTTTAAGAACCAATGAGATTCTCTTTATTTAACATTTCACCTCGTCGCCAAAATGAAAAGTTTGCATGTATTAATTTATTGCCACTAGTTAATTACTCAAATGCATGTACTCATTTTTTATAAATACTGGCTTGTAACTCTATGCATATGCATGGATACATCTAAAGATATATAATAAGATGCATAATATAATTCCTATATATATAATTTAAATACTATTGACAGTCATTTTTATATTTTGTTAACTTTTTTAAAAATTTTGTAAGGATATTAATAGGTATAAAATATAAATTGTCCATATTTAAAAAAAAAATTGTGAAACATTTTTTTTTTTTTTTTTATGATTCATTTATTCTAGACTTTTTGGTTTTCGTACTTAATAACTCAATTCGATGAATATTTATTTTATGATCTCACATTTGATTTTAAAATTAAAAAATAAAACTCTTTAAAAATAAATAATTTAAGATACATGACGCAAAATTGAAACTCTAATTTAGAATTATAATTTGAGTTTCTCTCAGCTTCACCTATTATTATATATATATAGATAGATTTTCTAAGTATTTTTATAAAATGAATTTATATAGATACTTTTATATTAAAAAATTATAATTACTTCTCTCTTAGAGCATTCTCATCAATGATCTCAAAAAATTTAGCATTCAACATCTCAAAAACCTATTTTATTTATTTTAACAACCCACTTTACAATACACCCAACATCAAAGGTTTTATATTTTTTTTTTACCACTTCATTAATTAAAGAGAGAGAGAGAGAGAGAGAGAGAGAGAGAGAGAGAGAGAGAGAGAGAAGAAAAGATAGTGAGAGAGAGTCCAATGAGAAGAAAAGAGAGAGAGAGAGAGAGAGAGAGAGAGAGAGAGAAAATATTTTAATTAAAGCAGTATTAAAATATTATTATATTTATAAGATTTGAGCTACAGTGGACTATCATAGATAGCAGTCCACTGTAGCTCAGATGCTACAAATTTTAACACTAACACATTTCTTGTAGTGTGCTTTTTTGGAATGAGATGATAAAAAATAGCATTTTTAGCTTTTAAGAGCTTTAATGTGAATGCTCTTATGATTGCCCCGTTGGGAGGTATCCTACCTAACATACTCCCAATTTGAGTTTGGTTCTAATTAATGCCCCCAAGTTCTAATCCTTCCAAGTAATGGCAAAGTCAAGTTTGTTTATTTGTTTTTTGATTTAATTTAATTTAAGGGGTCAAGTTAAATATATCAATATTTTTTTTAACCACAAAATAACACACACCACACATACTTCAAAGATAACTTTAACATGATTTATTATAAATTTATTTTCTAGTATATAAGAAAATTCAATCAAGTCAATTTTAAATAATTCAAAACAAATATTTTCTTTTTATTAAGTTGTGTAATTATCATTTAAATTATATTAATCACAATTAATATTCTTCAAATTTTTTTATTAAATAAAATAAAGATTACACATTAGAGTTAAAACAATAATTTTACAAAATTAAAAGTATACAAAGCAATTAATTTTAGATAAATTAAATAATAAATTTCATTTTTATATGTCTGAACACATAAAATGCATGGTAAAAAATAATAATAATGACAGAAAAAAATGAAAAAAAATTAAGTGGAAAAAAAAATGGAAACCATTAGATCTCCCAAATTTTTAACCATAAAAACCATTGCATCTTTTCTTCTAATAGTAATTGGAAAAAAAAAAAAAAAAAAAAAAAACATGCATTCTAATATCTCTAACTATAGTTAGTAATCCTGATTAAAACTTAACCCAGTATAAACGACTATCGGTCATTGGTGGAACTATAATCTATATATATATATATATATATATTAATAGGAAAAACTTAGAGAAAATCTAGCTAGATTCTACGATTGAAGTCCAATTTTGTGCCATGTGTCCCAAATTATTTATTTTTAGAGAGAGTTTTAGTTCTTAATTTTAGAGTCAAATGTGGGACTACATCATAAATATCTATCCAAGTGAGTTATTGCATACAAAAACCAAAAAGTCTAAAATTAATGAACATAAAAAATTTAAAAAATTAGACAATTTATATTTCTACCTAACAATATTCTTACAAGACTTTTTAAAGAATTATATATATATATATATATAAGAATGACTATTAATAATATTTAAATTATATATATAAGAATAATACTATGCATATATATTTTAAGTATATCCATGCATATTCATGAGATTACAAGCTATAGTTTTAAATAAAAATTAAGAATATGTTTCAAAAAAAAAAAAGATGTAGAAAAGGTACTAGTAAAAATTTGATAGATCAATTTTAAAAGTACAATAAATTAATATATACGTATATAATATTCACAAAATGAAAAATATTTTCTTTTGAAAAAAAAAAACTTTTACAAATGAGATTTACTTTATTTTGTTTTAGGATATATCATGATCATCTAGATCTCCTAAGATAATCTATTTGGTAGAGTTCTTTAAATCCTCATCTTTCTTTTAGAATAAAATGTTCAAATTATGCAATATCATCAATTTACTGAATATATGTTTTAAACACTTCTAAAATTAATGACTTATCTTTAGCAAGCAAGAGAGAGAGAGAGAGAATATGAAAACATATGAAACCTTTTTTTTTTAATAATTCTAAATCATTGTTGCATTTCAACTAAAAAAAATTAAGTAATGCCCCAATAAAGGTTGAGATATTTGCACTACAACCTAAGACAATCTTGATGCAGTTGATGATGCAACACTGTTGATGCCTTAACTCCCTTCCAAATCAGCAAATTCCCTTCCAATATTTTCTCTCTTTGTATGCTGAAATTTTATTGACTTGAAGCCTCCCAATCCAGCTAGAATTCCTTGGATGATATGGCCATTCGACGCAACCATTTCCTCCTAATTCATCGCTTGAATAAATCATTAATACTTTAAAGGGATAATTACACATAACCCACTTGTTGTTTGGGCGAAAATCACTTTGCCTACCCGTGGTTTGAAAAGTATCACTTAACCCACTTGAGGTATGTTTCCGTCACTCTCCGTAACCCACCTCAGTCTCTGCCGTTACAAAAACACCTTTTAACCCTAAAACAGAACCTAACAAGAATCAAAACACCCAAAACTCAAAAACTATTCAAGAGAGAGACCCGAGGTGCGATCAACTTGTTCTTTGTGGTTTGGAGCATCTGGAGCGTCTGGAGGGGGAGAAAACACTTGTTTTGCATCATTGAAGCTAGGCAAGGTATGTGTGACTGCTGTTCATCGCGACCCACCCACGTATTTGTGTCTGTTATTGATTTAGGGTTTCAGATTTTGTTCAAGTGCGAACTTACTATGTGAAAGTTTAAATTTGTACTTCCCAGGAATCGTGTTCTGTTAATATGTCTTCATCAAGTGGTAATTTCTCGAGTTCATGTGAACATATGTGCAATGAGCAAACTTGTGTTTTGAGAACAAGTTTGAGTTTGTATAATTTTGGGAGGTTCTTAGGTTGTAGCTGTTATAAGGTTGGTCGTAAGTGTCCTTTCTTTGTTTAGCTTTTTAACCCAACCTGTCCTTGTGGGAATAAAAATGCACCTTTGGCTTTAGAGAAGATGTCTAGGCTTCAAAGTGCTCTCCAACTTGCCAATGAGAGGGAAATGATAGCTTTGAAAATGGCAGAAGAAGCTAGGAAAATGGCAGAAAAGGCTCTTGAAGAGGAAGCCAAAGCCAAAGAGAGGGAGAGAAAGGCTCGAGCTGTCTGTGCAAAAGTTAAGGAAAAAGCCATGTTTGCTGAAGAGAAGCAGAGAATGTGGAAGTCTGTATGCATTTTGTCATGGATCTTTTTTGTTATTGTTATGCTGTTGTGTTTTGGCTCAATTGAGTTCTTTGGAGTGAAGAGACCTAGATTGTTGCCCTGATGTAGTTAATTGGTTAGTAGAGATAGTTATGGCAATGGTGTTAATGAATTTGCATTGTAATAGCACTAGCCTACTGATGTAATGTTTTGATGTGTCAATGAATGAAGAATTGGTCAATTATTGAGTATTTTGTGCATACCATAACAACCATTCAATGAAAGAAATATTGGTCATGCCACTAGTTTGTGGGCATATAATGAAAGAAGTATTGGTCAATTATCAATGACCTGTGCATACCATAACAACCATTCCACAATAAAAACTTCCATACACTATATTGGAAAAATATACTTGGACACAATCTGTAGTAGCAATAAATAAACTTCCATATAATTTAGTTTGAACAAATAATGTCAATTATCAATGACTTGTGCATACCATAACAACCATTCCACAATAACAACTTCGATACAATCTATATTGGAAAAATATACTTGGAGACAATTTGTAGTAGCAATAAATAAATTTTCATATAATTTAGTTTGAACAAATAATGTCAATTATCAATGACTTATGCATAACATAACAACCATTCCACAATAACAACTTCAATACAATCTATATTGGAAAAATCTACTTGGACACAATCTGTAGTAGCAATAAATAAACTTTCATATAATCTAGTTTGGACAAATATTGTTCCATACATATTGTAATACCACAACTTCCATATTGGAGTGTATTGTACCTTAATTACAAAAAAACACATTCCAAGGCCAGCTACATATATATATATATATACACACACATATATACACATACATATAATTGCTCAAAACAAGGTGATTGTTTTTTACACTAATTGATAATTACAAAAAGCCAACAGTGGTCTTCACAAAAAAACAAAAAGGCCCACATGTTCCCACTAGCTTTACTCCCAATGCTGGCATGCGTACCCACTAGCTTCATTCATTTCTTACCTTTACTCTTTCCTCTTTCCACCCACTGAATTCATTTTTGGGGGCCTTTATGCAGCAAACTGTCCTCTAGTCCTCACACCACCAGTGCTCCTATTTGCATGTGAAGGCTACAAAATAAAAAATAGGTCCACTTGTTAAAAAATATCCTAGTCTACACAACCATCCAGGAAAGAGGTTAGTCAACCAAGTTACCTGTGAAGAACTTGGTAAGGTATCCCAGGTCTCCCTAGGTGTGTGAAACTCTGGCTGTGAGGAAGAGAACCATCCTACTCTCCTGTGAGATGGCCTAGGTTGATTTCCTTGCTGTGAGGATGAAGGCTGAGTGGCAGACATCATGTTGTAGGTCTGGGTAGGCTGTTGGGATAGTGGCTGGGGTACAGGATTAGGTGCAGATCTAGGTGCAAGCTCCCCTCCTCTTGCCTGCAACAAACCCCAGTTTCAATATAGTGTTTATTGTAATTTTAAAAACAATTTTTTTTTTCATTTAAATCCTAATTACTTATAGCCTTTTCTCTTTCAAGTCCCTGTCTCCTCTGCCATGGTGTCTCCCCAGTGATGCCAGCCTTGCACCTTCTTGAGTTATGCCCTTCTTTTTTGCATTTCCCACATCTTACAGGTCTGTTCAGCCTACTTGTTTTGTAAGGGTTCCTAGGCTCATCAAAAGCCCTCTTTCTTTGCTTGGGTGGTCTGCCTGGTGGTTTGTATATGTGAGGTGCTAGGGGAGCAGGCTGTCCAATTTCAGCCCATTCTGACTAGCCAGGCATGGGAGGAAGTACCTCCTTGTATATTTCCATGTAAGTTTCTTTGAAGTAGCATGGGTGGGTATAGTCTTCTGGTGTCTCAATGTTTGTATAAATGGCTATTATGGCATATTTGCAGGGAATGCCATTTTAGTCCCAAAACCTACAACTACATGTCTTCTTCACCAAATCAACTACATGCCTTTCATACTGACTACCTACCTCATAAAGGAAACTCCCAGCTGGAGTAGCACTAAATGGCTTACTTGTAACCTTCAATTTCTCCAACCTATCCTGTATGCTTGGACATAACTTTCCAGCATACTTTTGTATCCCTTCCCTTTTTGTGTAAAGCCTAGTCATAAGTCTAACTCTAATCCACTCCAACATTGCCAAGATAGGCTTGTCCCTAGACTTCAATATCATTGCATTAAAAGATTCACTCAAATTATTTACCAAACAATCTGTTAAGGCCCTAGTATTGAAGTGTGACCTTGTCCACTATGCAGGTGCAATGTTTGCAAGATACTCGTATGCCTTTTCATCCAAATCCCTTATGTACTGCATGCATCTCTAAACTCCCTTACTGTTCTGGCAGCAGCACACCTCCATAGTGCATCCTTTAGCTCTAATCTCTTGTGATCAACTTTGAAATTGTTGTAGATGTATTTCACACAGTATCTATGCTCCACAGCAGGGAATAGTGTCTCTATTGCAGATATAAGCCCCTGCAAATAAGCAAACAAACAAACGAAAGAAGTTAGTTCAGCAAACAAAGTAAACTATTCAAGTGTAACTGAACAAAACAAAACAAAACTTGCATTCCTTTTGCCTATTAGAAATGAAGACCAACTGAAGCTCCTCTGGCCTCCCTATATCATTAGCAAAAATTTCCAAAAACCATATCCAAGACTCCCTGGTTTCTTGTTCCACAACAGCCATGGCTACTGGAAAAATGTTGTCATTTGCATCCTTGGCAGTGGCAGATAAGATTTGCCCATCAAATTTGTGCTTTATATGACAACCATCTAAACCTATAAATGGCTTGCATCCACCTAGAAATCCTACCTTCTGAGCATTGAACCTAACATACATCCTCTTAAATTTTGGTTAGGAAGTCTCATCAGCCATTTCTGTCTGCAGTATAACTCTACTCCCCTTGTCTACAGTGGTTATCATTTGTGCATAATCCCTAAGGACACCATATTGCAGTTGCTCATCTCCATTGATCAAATCCTTTACCTTTCTCTTTGACCTATACACTTGTTTTACACTTAGGTCAACAGATAAATTTTGTATCACATGGTTGTGTACACCACTTACCTCCCAATTTGGATTTTTGCTAAAATCCTCAATGAACCTCTTAGCAACATAAGCTGATGTTGCTTAACTGTTTTTAAAAGTCTTGGGGCAAGTACAGTCATCAGTTAAGGTCTTAATTTGAAATGTTAGCTCTCCACTTATTTGAGATGCATAACATCTCCACCCACACCCATTCTTGCAGTGACCTAATATATTGGTCCTCTCATTAAGCTTGAATTTGATGTCAATAGGTTTTTTGACTGCATACTCCCTCAAAGCAGCTCTGAACACCTTTGCATTAGAAAACTTCATCTCCTTCTTCAGTAGAACCTTATGGAGCTGAGTTTTGAGCAGCAAATATATCATCACCAAAGTCATCCCCCTTTAGGCCTTCATTTAGCCAATCATCATCATCATCATCAAGCCCATCATCATCTCCTTCAACATTCTGTTCTTCATCTCTTGCACCAATCTCAACATCCTCAACATCTTCTTCTTCATCATTCTCATCATAATCACTATTCAAATCTATTTCATCCCTTACTGCATCACCACCTAAACCACTTACATTACCACCTACATCACCACCTGCATCACCACCTACACCATCTGCCACACCCCCAAGCCCATCACCACTTACACCACCATCTACCATACCCCCAAGCCCATCACCACCTACACCATCTGCCACTCTCCCTCCACCACCTACACCAACATCTGCTACTCCCCCTCCATCAGGATACTCAACTGCCAATGGCTCCACATTTATTTCAGTATAGATTATGATTTTTCAGCTGGCCATGCCCTATGAAGGGTAGTCATGTTTAGGACATCTGCATCTATTTCTATGTCTCTTAAATCATCCTGGAGATCACCTTCACGAAGTAAATACTTATATATACTGTGTTCTTTAGGAGCATCAACTAGATGGCATAAATCCCGAATTTCAAAGAAACTTAACTTGTCAGGGTCAATCTCTGTCAGTAAACGTACAGACCCACCCACATATTTAATGGTTGGCTACTCCACAAAACATCCCCCAACATGAATTTCAATGTCAAATGTGAAGTCAACCATCTACAATTCAAATATAATTTGTTTACACACTGACATGTAGAAAATGACAAGAAGCCAAAAGAGACAACAAGACAACAACACACGGACAAAGGACCACATAAAGCACATCCAAAACCAAATTCCCAACAAATTCATAGGGACCACACTACCCACAGTTCACAAACAAGTGCAATCATTGACAAATAAACATGATTCTTTCAGGTATATGCATTATATAAACAATCATAGCAATATATCTAATCCTAAGCGATTCTACATATAAATAGCAAAATGCACATTTAACATACAAAAAAAATTTAAATGTGCAGATGAACAGCAAAACCTAACTACGTGGGTGGGTCACAATAAAAAACGTGGGTGGAAGAACCCAAATGCAAATGAACAGCAATCACACATACCTTGCCTAGCTTCGATGATGCAAACACCTCCAAATGCTCCAAACCACAAAGAACAAGCTGATCGCACCTCGGGTCTCTCTCTCGAAAAGCTTTTGAGTTTTGGTTGTTTTGATTCTCGTTATGTTCTGTTTTGGGGTCAAAAGGTGTTTTTGTAATGGCAGAGACCGAGGTGGGTTACGGAGAGTGACGGAAACATACCTCAAGTGGTTAAGTGATACTTTTTAAACCACGGGTAAGCAAAGTGATTTTCGCCCAAATCACAGGTGGGTTATGTGTAATTATCCCTACTTTAAATGAGTGTTTGTACAATTATATTTTCAATACGAAGGAGCCACTAAGTAAAATATACTTATATTTTAAAATTTTTAATAATAAAATAGCAGGAAGGGTGAAATTTTTAAAAAAGCCATGGCTCTAGATTACGACATAAGAGCACTAGCATTAGCTCTTCTAAAAAATTTGACATTTAACACATCAAAAAGTTACTTTATTTACAATAACACATCTTTTCATAGCATTATCTCTCTCTCTCTCTCTCTCTCTCTCTCAACAACCACATCCTAGAACCCTCCACCACTACCATAAAACCCAAAATTGCAACCCAAGACCACCGAAAATTGCCCACCACAAGCTTTCACAAAACCCAAATCAAATCAAAAACCAATTACAAAACATAAATAAGAAACCCAAACAACCCAAATAATAAACTCCATCACGATCTGAGAAATTCATGGCAGAGAAAGGTGGCTTTGGCCATGGAGAAATCCACCAATTTGAAGTAAACCAACTAAAACCCACATCCAGAACCATCCAATCAACGCAACCCAAGTCCAAAACCCATATTTGCAAGGAAAAAAATATATACAAAAATCCCAACAATTTAGCAAACTGCCTAAAAACCTAGACCAGGAAGCAAAAACAAAGAAAAAAAAATCGTGAGAAAATGAAGCTTTCAACACACAAGATCGGCGAGCAGTGAAGCAACGTGATTGGCAAAGATTACCACAACCACCAACCTTACTTCAAGAGGCGAGAGAGAGTCGGTAGAGAGGAGAGAGATATGAATAAAAAATAAGTAAAAATTTTAGAATAGTTGTCCATGCCTTCTCATATTTAGAACATTACTATAGTTCAATCATCAATGCTAATTTTTTTTAGATTTGACACATCTGATGTAGGTAGATTTTTATTGTGTTTGGTATGCTAAATGCTAAAATTTTAGCATTTAGCACATCTAATGCTAATGCCAATGCTTTAAGACCTTAGACTCAAAGGAACACAAAAAGGAAAAACAAGACCCAGGACAATGACAAACAAGACCCAAAAATTATTGACTTACGATCTCTTCTTCTTCGCCATATCCAATATCTCTCTCTCCTTTTTCAGTAACATATTGACTTATGGTCTCTCACTCTGCTGTTGCCATAAGAAAGTCACCGCCATGTCGCCGAAGTCCCATTTCACTGATTTCCTTCTCCTCCCACTTCTTCTTCTTCTTCATTAAATAACCCACAAGCACTTTCTTCTGTTCTGTTTTAGTTTGGCTTTTCTTTTGTCTTTTGTCTTTTTTTATCCTTATTGTTTTATGTGCTTGATAGCCTTAACCCAACTTTACTTCTAATAAGTTCCAAGTTCCAACTTCAACCCTAGCCAAAATAGCCAAATACCATTGGCCAAAATATTTTGCAATCTACTAATATTTTCAAAATATGTAGCAATCTACCACAAAAACTCAAGTTTCAAAAATTTGAATTCCATAAAAAGTGCCACTAACGTGGATTATTTTAATTAAAAAATGCCACATGAAACCTGAGTTTATGAAGCTCAATTTTTGTGCAATGTGTGTTCGGGGGCCTTTTTCGGTTGCTCGGCCACATGTTATCTGCTGGATTAGTGACTTTGCTAGGCCCAGGTTGTGTTCGGGGAGTTGTGTCCAGAACTCAACATTGGGCCATGTGGTCCAATGGCTATTGGCGTATTTTTAAGCCTACAAAACCATTAATGCCAAAGTCTAAGAATCATGATAATGGTTGAATAAATATATAATATACGTTTGATATAATAGCTTTGATTAATAATTATAATAGTAGCTAAAATGAAGTAATATATATTTAAATGTGAAGTAATCATGTACTCAATGATGTATATTTAAAGACATGGAAGCAAAGTTACTTATCTTTGTATGGTTTGTAGCTCTAGCTGTGTAGCATCAGTGAGCAAATAGTATTCCAGTAGAATGACTCCAGCGGTAGAAAGATAGTTTGCCATGTTAACTTCAATATTGAATGGGAAAAATGGGTGCAACTGGAGGGAGAAAGAGTATGTTCAGTTGTGTGTAGAGGCTAGTTAAGCTTGCCCCTTTTATCATGCATTTAAATGAGTTTAAGGTTTGATTAATAGTTGTAATAGTAGTTGGAATAAAGTAAAATGTATTTAAAGGTGAAGTAATCATATACTCAATGATGTAAATTTAAAGATAAGGAAGCAGAGTCACTTATCTTTGATGGTTTGCAGCTCTAGCTATATAGCATTAGTGAGTTGACAGCATTCCAACAGAATGACTCTAACGGTAGAGAGGCAGTTTCCATGATAACTTCAATATTGAAGGGCAAAAATGAGTGCAACTGGAGGAAGAGAGAGTATGTCCAGCTGTGTGTAGAGGCTGGTTAAGCTTGCCTTTCTTGTCATGCACTTTAAATGAGTTTTCCCCTTGAAAATGCTCTTTTAGCTGTTGTGAAACTATGAATAGTGTTGCCTTCCATGGGAGGAGCTTTTGTAAGATGTAATTTGTGCCTTCTAAGATAAGGGCTTCATGTAAAATAGATTTGTGCCTTCCATGAGAAGGGCTTTGGTACAAGATCTTGGTGCCTTCTAGGAAAAGGGCTTTAGCATTATAAATTTATGCCTTCAATGAGAAGGGCTTCCACATTTGGCTAAAACCAAAACCAACTAAAGAAATTATCTTTTTCTTGCCAAAATACTTTCCTTTTCAACTACTCTTTCCCCAGTAGCTCTTACCCAAAATAGCAAGAATGCCTTAAAGCTAAACATACCATTTTTTGCCAAATTTTAAGGTGGATTTTCTGAAGATTCATTGCTAATTGAGATAGATTTTGGCTGATATTCTTTACTAAAATACCCCCTTAAACTCAGCTATAAACATAACCCTTCATCAACACTTCAAGGGGGACACCAATGGAGAAGAACAACTCTCTCATAAACTTCTCTATTCTCTCTCCCTCTAATAATCTTCTTAAGCTCTTAATGAAGTTCTGAGCTTTTGAGTTTTTAGTTTCCAAACCACATTATTCTATCGTCGCCAAACCACAATTCCATCGTGGTTTTAGTTGTCTTCCTCCAACGACCCATTGACACACCTTTTAGTCACCGGTCATAGCTTCAATCATCGTGTTGCCACCAGATTTCCTTCCTTGGGTACCAATATGCTCTTCTATGGTTCAACTCATTGTCTTTGGTCTGATATGACTTGATTCTTAGTTTGGGTAATCCTTGTCAGAACCTTTTCTTTGTGGATTTGGTAATTTTGTTTTGGAACCTAATGTTGTTTGTGTTACTAGCACATTTGGCAGATTGTGGTGTTGAGATCGACGTGCATGGTATGGTGGGATGTGGTGGGATGCTTCTCAAAAATAGCTTCTCAATCTAAAATCCTTGATTTTCTCCAATTTGGGTAACCTATTAGAGCTCAAGTTTTATTTACAAGCAACTCATGTTTTTTAAACTCGAGTTCCACGTGGAGTTTTTTAATTAAAAACTTCCAAGTCAGCAGGTGCCACCGTGGCATTTTTTATGGAACTCAAGTTTCACAAACTCAAGTTTTAGAAAAGTAGAAAATTGCAAAATATTTTGGCCAAAGATGGTATTTGGCCATTTTGGCCCTTCAGCCCTTTTATTAATTTATTTGAATAAAATAATTTCATAACTTTTTTGTTTTTGTTTTGTGTGTCTAACACCCAGTCACATGAAGATGAATTCAAACTTAACTTCCTTTTATTAAGTTTTTTCTCATGTTTTACATCTTCCAATTTAAAGATGCTATATCATCTTATCACATATTTAAGAATAAGTCCAAACACACCCAATAAATTCTAATACCCATCTATGAATCCAACCAAATTGGGAGTTTATTGAGACGATATTAGGTGTAGTAGGATATATAGAATTTTAAGTAAAAATGTGATGTGACAATCTCTTATTAAATAGTGTAAAACTTACACTCCATCCTAACCAAATTCAAACTTTTTATAAAATAGCGGTAACCCCGAAAAAATACACCAATACTAACTGGTATCAAACTATTTCATTCCCCTGGCTAAACCAATACAGTCTCCAGTATGAAATTGACCCTCTTGGGCCCGGTCCCCCTTAGCCCCCTTTAGGTCCATCCTTGGGTATCAATTTGATCCTTGAACTTTCAATTTGAAGCTCTAGCAACACGACAAGCCATTGAATTTGCAGTGGAATTAGGCGTTACCCGAGCAATCATAGAAAGTGATTCAGAAACTATCTGCAAGGAGCTCTCAAACCTGAGTCCGTCCCTTGCTCTTCATGGGCTTCTGATCCAGGATGCACAACAGTTAGCTTTTGCTTTCATGGACATTAGTTTGTCCCAGGTGTGTCGTCAAGGAAACATTGTAGCCCACAGTCTAGCTAGGAGGGCAATTTTGAATCAAAATCTAAATGTTTGGATGGAAGAAGTGCCACCAGATATTCTTCAATTTGTACAGGCTGATTTAACGACCTTGCTTGATTAATAAAAGTTGATGTCTTGTTTCTCAACCAAAAGAAAAAAAAAAAACAAAAACAACAACAACAAACAACTTATGGCACTTTAGTTTTTTAACATGTTAAATCTTTTACTAATATTTTCCATTAAAAATTTATGCATTTAATCAAGTGATATACATATAGATTTGGCAAAAACACTAATTTGGGCCCTACATTTTAGGGTCACAATTAATCTGGTCCTTACATTTTTGTAGCAATTAGTTTAGTCTCTATTATTTTTAACTTGCAGTTAATTTAGTGCATACCGTTAATTCACAAACAGAAATGCCTATATGGCAAATGGTGTACATACGTGGCTTCTAAATTAATATTAAAAATTTTACTTAACATAAAAAAAAAAAAAAAAAAAAAAAAAAAAATCCAGATCTTTCTCTCTCTAACGTCTCACTCTCATTCCTCTAATATCTCATTCTCTCTTCCCAGCCGCCATCGCAACCCCACCAACACCACCAGTCTAGCCACTGCAATAGGCAAACACACCACCACCTTTACCACTTGTAAAACCCTTCAATCCCTTGTTCAGGAACGGGTCCATTGTGGCTGACCCACCCACCTCTGTCTCTTTCGAACCCAGCAACTAATATGGGTTCTGATTGTTGTTGTTTTGGCTGGATCTCTCTGTTACTCACTCATTGACAGGAGCATAGATTTATTGTTTTAGCTGGATTTGTGTAAAAAAACTACATAGATCTATGGTGACGTTGGCTCAAGAAATAGGAGTTTCGAAAGCAATTTTTGAAGGCGATGCTTTAACTATGAATCAAGCCATAAACTCTGAGGTCAATTAATCATATTATTCAAGGCTTTCCAATTTGCCAATTTCCAGCACACCTGGCAAGAGAATAACATGGTAGCTCATGAACTAGTATAAATGGCATGAAGAACACCAATACGCAAATTTGGAAGGGTATGAAACCGTTTGGGGTATTGTATGTTCTACAATTTGTACATTCTTTGTCTTTCTAATTAATGTACTTTCATCTTTGAATTAAATGAAATTTCAGTTTGGAATAAAAATATATTTTTGATCTGATCTTTGATTTTTTGAAGAGAGAAATAATAGGGGTGAAAGAGTTGGTTGTTCTTTTTTTCTTTTCTTATTTATTCAGATTTTTAGCTGACATGGCACTTTTTTGTTGACTAAAACTTTTTAATATTATCTTAAAGTTTTTAATATTGTAAAAATATTGTGGACATAACATTTCTTTATTTTAAAAGCTATATAATCATCATTTGTGCCAACAATGCAAATTATTTGCCACATAAACATTTTTCGTTAGTGAATTGAAAATAACAGGTAATTGACTGCTACCAAAATGTATGGACCAAATTAATTGTGATCCTAAAATGTAGTGACCAAAATTGTGTTTTTGCCTATAAATTTTTCCACACAATCAATACTCTTGAAATATCATTATGATCATCCACACATTGTATATATGATTAAATCTAGTAATTGTAATGGAAAATACTAACAATATGTGTTATTGTTCACAAAACTAAATTGTTGGGAGTCACTTCTTTTTTTGATAAGCAGAGTTAATTCTTAATTAATAACCAAAAAAAAAAAAAAAAGCCCTCAAGCAAGGTTGTCAAAATCAGGATCCTACGTAGGATCGTAGGAGGTAGGTAGGATCGTGGATCGTAGGATCGAATCGTGGGTCATAAAATCCTACCTATTTTCAGATTTTAAGCAAAAAACCTATTGGTAGTGACTTTATATGTTATATATATAATCACTTAAAATATGAATCCATCCATTAAAAAAAAATATTGCATCATAAAATGTAATTTGTACACACTACACCCTTCTTATGTCATTCTAATGAAACAAAATATATTTAACTTTTGATATGATGTATCTAAAAAGGTCAGTACATGTTTAATTAGCAACTAAGTACCAAAATATTATCTACACATATGGAAAATGTTTTCCAAATTCTAAGTTCCAAATCCAAAATAAGTTAGGCTAATTAGCATATAAAAACTAGCTAACTACAAATTTATAATATGTAATCCAAAAGAGAATTCTCAATTTAACGTAAACTAGCTAATTACAAATATGAAATCCAAAAGAGAATTTTCATTCTAAGGTTCTTCTAATCTAATCACTGTCATTGTCATATCCAATTTCATCATTTAAATATTTTAGGTTTTGTTTTTGAAAATGTTAAACTTAAGTACTATAGGTTTTTTTGAGATTTTATGTTGACATATAGGTAAATTTGGGACTTCAATTCATTATTGGGCTTCTGATAACCCATTGGGCTTGTGGATTTAGGTGGATTATCTTACCCAAATGAATCCCACTTAAAAAAAAAAAAAAAATCAAGCCAAATGGTAGGATCGGTAAGATCGGTAGAATCCCATACGATCCTACGATCCTATGCAATTCTACATGATCTTACATACGATCCTACCATTTTTACGATCCTGCTACAATTTTAAACTTTTTGGTGAGGTGAGATCATAAAATCGTGCAATTTTACAATCCGGATTGCGATTTTGACAACCATGGCCTCAAGTTTGCAGAAAATAAGTAAATCAAACATTGAAAATATATTTAGCAAGACCAAATGAGCTTGGCTCCCCTAATCTACTCTCCAAAGGATTATGTACATATGACTGAAAATTCGCATCCTTAAGACATTAATCCTCAAAGATAAACCCACCATTCCACTCTCTTCCTTTCTACGCGTTCCAACTCATTTTTGCAAGATACAAACATCTCACTTTTTAAAGTTTCCCTTCTCTATCCTTCCATTATAGTTTGTTAATTAGTTATGAAGGTGATCAAACTCTCTTAAGTACAGCTGTACAAATAGGTTGAGTAGCAACCAACACAAATAGGACAAAACTCAATCCTAAATGCTCATTGAAATGGAATTCCTTGACATTCTAATAGCCCTCGGCTTGGTCAAAACTACAACATAAAGTAGATAACATTAAATCATATTAAAGAACTGAAAGACCAGCCTCAAAATTCACAAAGCAAACAAGAATTTCTAACCAAAACTATCCAACAACTCAAAAATTCAAAAATTTCACAAAGCCACCCAATAAGTCAAAATTCAGTGAAAGTTCAATATGGGTAAGAAACACCCTTGAACGTTTAGACCCCCAAAAACAAAAATACCAACACAAGCTATATAACAAACAACTTATGTGCGGAAAATGATAAATAGCTTTTATCGGAATAGAGACACAATCTAAACCATAAATAATCACACACACAACTGTAATTAAATGGTAAAGATAAAGGGAAGAGAAATGCAAATATAAGGACAACACTCGATGTGTTATCGAAGAGGAAACCGAAGCCCTCGGCGTAAAACCTCTCCGCCGCCCTCCAAGCGGTCAATAATCCACTAGAAAATGTAGTTGGGATACATGAACAGCAATAGACCCTCTAAGCCTAATCTACCCAGGTACCTAAGCCCTCCAAGCTTCCTACTCCAACGAGGTTGCGCCAAACCTTTTTCTTTTCTAACTTACCGGATTCCGCTACTTGACCATAGCATCAACCAATGTATATTGGTTCCTTCCCAAAATGCTTCCCTAAGCACCAAATGAACCTTCTCACAGACGTGGGTGTGGTGAGATAAGGGTTTGGTGAATGACCTCTTAAGGGTATGACAATGGAGAGGAAGAGAGTAGAAGAATTTGTAGAGTCTCTTTAGATGAAGATTGGGGACGAAGCAATCTTGTTTTTCTCTAGGGTTTTCTCTCACAAAATTCTCTCTAGAAGCTCTCTTAATATGATGGGTATAAGGGTGTTTATATAGTAGCGTGAGAAAGGAATGCAACATGTCAGTTTTTGCCAAACAGGGCAAGTTAGCAACTTGATCTCGCGGCTTGACCAAGTCGCGAATTCAAGTCGTGACGTAATGGCCTGGCCAGACTGGAACTTTTGTCCTGTAGCATGATAGCTGGCGCGACCCTTCAGCTTCCCAGTGTGCCTTTCACGTGCCTGCCTTTCACGGCTTGCCAGTCGTGATCCACCCGCAAGCCCTAGCCGCGAGCCTCTGTTTTTCTTGCACACTCTTGAGCTTTTCTTCACATCTTCTCACACACTACCCTTACAATTTTCACACCTAAATACAGGGTTGCTAAGTGCTAAATTGCAAACAAATTGATCACGAAATAAAGCCAATTAAATGGTTGATTAAATTCAACCTTACAATCTCCCCCTTTGGCTATTCCGTGACAAAACCCTACAACAGACTCTAGACTTAAACGTGAGTTGGGAACAGTTGGAAAACTCACTCACACCTAACTCTAGATTCTGTAAAGCTCTTGAACATATGAATAAGTAACTCCTGAAACACAATAACATAGCAATATCATTGTATGCAGAAAACTTAATGTGCATATGGAGCAAAATAAGCATGATCACGCAAAAATGAACATAAGCATAAAAGCAATAATTCATGGCAAGATCAACACCAGTAGTCACTTAAGCAAAAGTGATTACTATGTTCATTCACACAAGGAATGAACATCCGGACATGCAAAAATGATAAACTCAATTGAAGAGTATCATTCGCAAGTCCAACACTCAACCAATGCATACAAACATATATGCATCTAAGAACAATCCTACATGGGCACAAGAGTGTTGTACTTAAGGTAATGCAAAGCATTAACAAATACCAAAACACAAAGCACAAAGGTTGCATATGCAAAGTTTTTGCAAATACATGGCACAAACCATACAAGCCTACAAACCAGTGCATAAGAACAAGTCACAACCCTCAAAGCTTACAAAAGCATCAATGGGTACAAATCATATAATCAAACAGTCCTTAAAGCTGAATAACATCATACTATATAAGTGCTGAAGGATATAAGATGGATACAGAACAATGATAAAAACTAAAGATAGACAAAAACAGTAAACAAAAATCTGTTAGCTGAAATCTCCCCCTTTCGTTGAGCTCTCCCCTTGCCAACAGCATCTCCCCCTTTTTGTCAAGGAATAGCTAGTCGTCACTATCTTCGAGCTTTCTTTGAATTTCATCCAATTGAGTTTGAATCAAAGTAAACTTCGTATCCCATCGAGAGTTGAGATGATGCAAGATAGAAGTAAGATTGGACATCTTTGAACTCAGCTCATGAACAGAAGCTACAATAGAGTCTAGCTTCTCGTCAGCGGGGAGTGAACTGGAGCGCGAGCCACTGTGGGTCGCGGAAGCTTCTGTTTTGATTCCCTTCTTGCTATGACCAATGCTAGCATTGAATGTGCGCATGTTGATTGGACATGGTTTTGTGCAGGGAACTTCATTCTCAGACGGATAGATCCCTTTACGCTTCAGAATCCGTGAGATGAGACAGCAAAATGGGATGCACATCCTTGATTCTGTTCTTAGAACATTTTTGCGAAGGATATGAAAGATATGAGCACAGATGTCAATCTCGACATCAGAAATCAGATCATGAACAAATAGTGCACGCCCGAGATTCATATACCCTGTGCTGGATAGGGGATACAGGTTGTGAAACATGATGATCGTGAGCACCCTTAATTTTGGAGGAAGAGATGAAACACTGACTGAATTCCCATTTAAGGAAAATTCCAGATTGTCCCCAAGAGCTGCTTTAAGTAATTCCTCATCCGGATGAAAATCATCATAGACCGGTGATATCCCAAGTATTGGCCTGTTGATGTGCAGAATCTCTGCTAGGTATGCAGGAAAGACTGAGACACTTTTTCCTCTAACCCAGCACTTAAGTTCATCTCCTTCAATAATTGCATTGGCATAAAACTCTCTTACTAGATCTTCATATGCATCATCAAGGTTAGAGAGGAGATAATTCCAGTCCTTGCGAGCAAACCATTGAGGAATGTTGGTGTTAAACAGAGAATATTGGTCAAAGACTCTTTCAATCAGAGGTGTCGCCTTTTTGAAGTAATTTTCATGAGTCTAAAAGGCAGCATACGATCGAAACTTGTTGGGATCGAACACACCAGATGGGGAACGAGCCCGCTTTGGTCTAGGAGAGAAATCATCAATTTCAATGACATGTTCCTTCCCTTTGCTGCTTCCTCCCTTCACAGCTGATCTCTTAACTGGAGACATTTTCACTCTGCACTATGATGTAATTCACACACAAACACCAAACAAGACAGTACCCATTATTAGCAATATGTTAGTGCCATACCATGGATAATGAAGGAAACCCTAAACACTTGAAATTTAGGGTCAAAACATGACAATGAGTTTGTTTAAACAACCAACACCACAAGAAGAACACAAGATAAAGATGATCAGTGTATGGGCCAGCACAACCATACAGTATAATCCGAAAATCCGAAACTCATGTTCAAACAAGATAAATCACAAAACACAACAACATCTTCACAAAACGGAAAAAAATTGCCCAAATCAGGAAGTATGATTGGTAAGAAAAAAAACCCATACCTTGTTGTTGAAGATTTGAGAGAAAATGATACAGAAATGGAAGTTTTTCAACGAGAAACATGGAGTGTTTGTGAGAGTAAAGTGAGGAAGACAATGAACAGTCAAACAAGTACGAGAGAAAACTGAAAACAATTTTAAAATTATCTTTAAAATGCAAAACACGCGTTTTTCGCGACTTAACCAAGTCGCCAGTAAGTCGCCAGATCAAGCCGTGAAACATTGTGAAGGTGAGATTCTAGAAAAATCTTCTAAGTGTTTTTCGCGACTGGAAGGTTTAGCCGCGAAGGAGTCGTGAGCTGAGCCGCGAAAATCTCGGAGTAACCCTCGCGATTGGACCTTCCACCCGCGAACAAGCCGCCAAAATAAGCCGCAAATAGAGCAAAACTCAAATTTTTCAAAAATTTTCTAAGTCTTTTTCGCAACTAGAGTACTGACTCGCCAGTAAGACGCGAAAATCTCTGATTGAGCTCGCGACTGGGGCTTGCGACTGTGCTGACCCGCGACTTAGTCGCCAAAATAGGGCAACACTATTTTTGAAAGAAAATTTCACATTTTTGTAAAAGCAAAGTACTTTCCAAAAACAAAACAAAACACTCAAAAATCTTTTTGTATTTGACCAACAAAAATTGAGCATGTGAAAACACATTTAATCAAGTACAATCACACAAATGAATATAGCATTCATTGAACATAGACTTGTGTGTTGTGTGTGGATATCAAAAATGAGATAGTCCTTAGTCCAATTTGAAGCTTCAATGATCAATTCAATCAAGGCATACACAACTAGCACTAGATAATGTGACCTATCTCAATTATAGAAGCATGCATATATGACCTCCCACAAGAACTTGATAGCAACTCTTTGAAGCTTTTCATTTGGCTTCATATTCAACATATCATTTGCCATTTTTGAGCAAAAAAACTCTCATTGAGAGATAGATGCCTGAAATTTTTGATATTTCAATTGATGAGTTAGCCTTTGCCTTGTTGAGCATCATACATTTTATTATGGTCACTTTCCCTTTTTCCTAGTCAAATACTAGTATGTGCGACAAGTTTTTACAGCTCTATATCTCTTTTCATTTGGAGATTTACATTTAGAGAGCTCTTTTAAAGCATAAAAATAAAGAGTGGGAAGATATATATGCATGAGTCTATGCATGTCTCAAGATCAACAAAACCATTCACTAATCATTTATGACAAGGTTGAAGATCTATTTACAACAATCACATAGATTTCAGAATTTCTTCCACAATGATATAAGTGCATGAGAGACAAGCTAAGCTCGGTAAATGCACAAAGCTATTAGTACAAAAGTACAAGGCAAAACATGCTTTGAGACAAAACTCAACAAAGTGATCAAAACCTTTTGGATTTTCAACTTTTTATGTGTTTTTGGATTTTTGACACAAAACAAATTTGACAAACAAATCAACAAAAAGAAGACAAATAGGAGACACACAAAGCAACTAAAAACACAATTAGATATCACGAAGGATTGAGTTTAAGGAATGATACCGACACCAATTGTCTTACACAAGGATTCAAACATTGGGTCATCAAGAGGTTTGGTGAATATGTCAGCCTTTTGATTGTCAGTATTGATGAACTCTAGACATACTGTTTTGTCTTCTACCAAGTCCCGGATGAAGTGATAGCGGATCTCGATATGCTTTGATTTGGAGTGCTGAACTGGATTCTTTGACAAGTTTATGGCACTCGTATTATCACAGAATACACACATAGTGTCTTGAGAAATGCCATAGTCATGCAATAGCTTTCGCATCCATAACAATTGTGCACAACAACTTCCTGCTGCAATGTATTCAGCTTCAGCCGTTGACAGAGATACTGAATTTTGCTTTTTGCTCATCCATGAAACCAAGTTATTTCCAAGATAGAAGCACCCACCAGAAGTACTTTTTCTATCATCAATGCACCCTGCCCAGTCAGCATCTGAATATCCTGCCAAACACTCATTCGAATCCTTTGTACACCAAATTCCATATTCAGATGTGCCATTTACATAGCGAATGATTCGCTTAACTACTGTTAAGTGGGATTCTTTAGGAGCGGCTTGAAACCTTGCACAGACTCCGACACTGAATGCAATATCCGGCCTGCTAGCTGTGAGATAGAGAAGACTGCCAATCATACTCTGATAAAGGGTTGGATCAATGTCAACACCGGCTGCATCTTTGCTCAACTTTGCCGAGGAACTCATGAGAGTAGAGGTATGTTTCTTGGAGTCCAGACCAAATCTTTTGACAAGATTTTTGGCATACTTTTCTTGAGAAATAAATATTCCATCTCTCCGTTGTTTCACTTGAAGTCCAAGGAAGTAGTTCAACTTTCCCACCATACTCATTTCAAATTCCCTTTTCATTTCTTTTGAGAACTCATGAGCTAGTTTATCAATTGTGGAACCAAATACGATATCATCCACGTACACTTGAGTGACAAGAAGGGATTCTTCATCTCTTTTAACAAACAATGTGCGATCTGCTTGACCTCTCTTGAACCCACGATCCACTAGGTAAGTAGTGAGACGATCATACCATGCTCTTAGCGCCTGCTTCAACCCATACAAAGCTTTCTTCAATCTTAATACATGACCTGGGAAGTGAGGATCTTCAAACCCCTTTGGTTGTTCAACGAAAACTTCTTCATTGAGAAAGCCGTTTAAGAAGGCACTCTTTACATCCATTTGGTACAACTTAAAATCCATGATGCATGCTATGGATAGGAGAATCCGAATGGATTCTAGTTTTGCTACCGGAGCAAAAGATTCATCAAAATCTATGCCTTCCACCTGAGTATACCCTTGAGCCACCAATCTAGACTTATTTCTGATAACTTCACCATCTTCATCTGTTTTGTTCTTGAAAATCCACTTGGTGCCGATCACATGTGTATCTTCAGGCCTTGGGACCAATTCCCACACATCATTTCTAACAAATTGGTGTAGCTCCTGGTGCATAGACTCTACCCAATTCTCATCTTTCAGTGCTTCTTCTACCTTTTTGGGTTCAAATTGAGTAAGATAGCAGTTGTATGTTACATGGTTAGCAGTATACTTCAGCCCTTTTCTCAAACGAAGTCCTTCGTTCACATCCCCAATGATATTACTTGATGGGTGATTAAGTGTCACTCTTGATGAAGGTTTCTTGGAAGTTGAGAGTTCCTCATTACGAGAAATTGGGGTTTGAATTTCTGGAGGAGTGAGTGGACTTAAGACTTCTTGTGTTGACCTAGTCTCTCTTCTTGATACAGGAGGTGTGGTCTCCTTTTCGAGTGTTACTTTCTCAGCATCATCACTTAGAGGCATATCATCATCATCCTCATTCTCCTTGAGTTTAAGCCCCTTTCCATCATCATCAATTTCCTTTTCAGATATGGTGTCATCTATAACCACATTGATTGACTCCATCACCGTCTTAGTGCGCTTATTGTACACTCTATAAGCTCGGCTATTTGTGGAGTATCCTAGGAGTATTCCTTCATCACTCTTAGCATCAAATTTTCCTAGATTTTCCCTGTCATTTAGAATATAGCATGTGCTCCCAAATACTCTGAAATACTTCACCTTGGGTTTCTTTTCTCTCCATATTTCATATGACGTCTTCTTTGTCCCTGCTCGGAAATAAATTCTGTTACAAATATGACAAGCTGTGTTCACAGCTTCAGCCCCAAACCTTTGAGGTATGTTTTTGTTGAGTAGCATGACTCTAGCCATCTCTTGGATCACCCGGTTCTTTCTTTCAACCACCCCATTTTGCTGTGGAGTCTTTGGAGCTGAAAATTACTTCTTGATACCATGCTCTTCACAAAATGATTCAAATTTTGCATTCTCAAATTCCTTCCCATGATCACTTCTGATTTTGACTATGGGAACTCCTTTTTCATTTTCCAATCTCTTGCATAATCTTTGCATTTTATCACATGCTTCAGACTTTTCTCTAAGGAATTCCACCCAAGAGTACCTTGAGAAATCATCAACTATCACCATAATGTATCTCTTTCCTCCTAGGCTTTCAATCCTTGTAGGCCCCATGAGATCTACGTGAAGAAGTTCCAAACACCGTGAGGTAGCAATCACATTCACCTTGGGATGATTTACTTTTGTTTGTTTCCCCATTTAACATGCTCCACATATAGTCTTCTCCACCTTTCCAAACTTTAGAAGTCCCTCAATGGCCTCAAGTTTAGAAACTTTACATACTTGTTTGAATTTTGCATGTCCAAACCTGTGATGCCACAGTTTCAGCATATCAACATGAGCACTTCTACACGAAATAGGTGCCGTAGGTACTACTCCATAGCAATTATCAGTAGTCCTATTTCCTTCCAAGACTTGAATCCCTTTCTCATCAATGATTATGCACCCCTTCTTTGAGAATTGAACGAGAAAATCTTCATCACATATTTGAGTAATACTAAGGAGATTTGCCTTCAATCCTTTGATGTATAGTACTTCTTTCAACAAAGGTAGTCCCGGTATTTCAACCGTCCCTTTCCCGAGAACTTGAGCATGACTCCCATCACCAAAAGTCACATAATCACATGCTTTCTCTTTAAGAGTCATAAACAATGATTTATCTCCTGACATATGACGAGAACATCCACTGTCAAGGTACCATAAACATGAATTAAATACCTTCAATGAGGTGTGCACAAACATACACGCATGAGACAAGCATTCTTGACCATCAAACAAAAATTCATTATTATTCTCCATGCTCATTCCAAATTGAATTTTCTTTTTCAGATTATCAACCTTTTCACACAATGATCTATTTCTTCTTTTGTATTTCTCAATCAAAGAGGTAGACTCATATAGACTATTGTGAAGAGTATGGTTCTTGCTTTCAAAATATTTCAGCATGTGAATGAACATCCTAGCATATTTCCTGGATTTAATTAACTCTAAGAGTTCCTTTTTAGAGTATCCCTCAAATATACTCATAGAATCTTTTTCACAAACACTCAAACCATAATTCAGCATAACCCTTTTTACAGCAGCATCCATAGCCAAGGGGTCTAGAATCGCACTCAGGTAATCAAACCACAAAGAGTGCACCTGCTCTGATACCAATTGAAAGTTTAATATGGGTAAGAAACATCCTTGAACGTTTAGACCCCCAAAAACAAAAATACCAACACAAGCTATATACAAACAACTTATGTGCGAAAAATGATAAATAGCTTATATCGGAATAGAGACACAATCGAAACCATAAATAATCACACACACAACTATAATTAAATGGTAAAGATAAAGGGAAGAGAAATGCAAACACAAGGACAACACTCGATATGTTATCGAAGAGGAAACCGAAACCCTCGGTGTAAAACCTCTCCGCCACCCTCCAAGCGGTCAATAATCCACTAGAAAATGTAGTTGGGATACATGAACAGCAATAGACCCTCCAAGCCTAATCTACCCAAGTACCTAAGCCCTCCAAGCTTCCTGCTCCAACGAGGTTGCGCCGAACCTTTTTCTTTTCTAGCTTACCGGATTCCGCTACTTGACCAGAGCATCAACCAATGTATATTGGTTCCTTCCCAAACTGCTTCCCTAAGCACCAAATGAACCTTCTCACAGACGTGAGTGTGGTGAGATAAGGGTTTGGTAAATGACCTCTCAAGGGTATGACAATGGAGATGAAGAGAGTAGAGGAATTTGTAGAGTCTCTTTAGATAAAGATTGGGGATGAAGCAATCTTGTTTTTTCCTAGGGTTTTCTCTCACAAAATTCTCTCTAGAAGCTTTCTCAATATGATGGGTATAAGGGTGTTTATATAGTAGGGTGAGAAGGGAATGCAAAACATCAGTTTTTGCCAAACAGGGCAAGTTGGCAACTTGATCTCGCGGCTTGACTAAGTCGCGAATTCAAGTCGTGACGTAATGGCCTAGCCAGACTGGAACTTTTGTCCTATAGCGTGACAGCTGGCGCGACCCTTCAGCTTCCCAGTGTACCTCTCACATGCCTGCCTTTCATGGCTTGCCAGTCGTGATCCACCCGCGAGCTCCAGCCGCGAGCCTCTGTTTTTCTTGCACACTCTTGAGCTTTTCTTCACATCTTCTCACACACTACCCTTACAATTTTTCCACCTAAATACAGGGTTGCTAAGTGCTAAATTACAAGCAAATTAGTCACGGAATAAAGCCAATTAAATGGTTGATTAAATTCAACCTTACATTCAGAACTAATGAACCCATCAATTTAAACTACCCAACAACTTGATAGGTCACAATCTGAATGACCCCTTGTGATTAACCCTAATTAATTAATTTAGCCAAGTAATTAATTAATCAATTAATCATGCAATTATATGGAAGCACAAACAAATCACCAACAACTAAATAAGCAGCGGAAAAATAAATAACACGGTGATTTGTTTACGAATGGGGAAAACCCTAATGGCAAAAACCCCACCGGGTGATTTTCAGGTCACCACTCCCGAAACTCCACTATTATCAAATCAAGCGGTTACAAGTAAAGGAATCCCAGGTACCTTACCAACCTACAGTTGAACCCTTACCCCAATACTCAATTAGACTTGATCTGTAGTGACAGTCTCTACCTTTGATGCACGACTCCCAAGTACGTGACTAACCAATGCGCGGATCCCGACTTCAGAACACCAACTGAGGAAGAATGGTTGGCTGCAAAGTTCTTCAGTTCATCCTTTATGATGAATAGCAGGAAGATGCTTGGTTACAAAACCCTATGGTGCAAATACACAGCAACTTCTTGATGGAAGATGAACTAGGTCAAGAACTTCGTCTGTTGATCACAATTTGCTTAAACAGAGATTGCTTAATGATAATACAACTTGTGTCACCCTAGACGGCTCTTAAAATAATCCTTTTATATGTTTAGGGTTAGAAGAAAAGAAGGCCCAAAAACATATTCACGGATCCCAAGAAAATCAGATTGGAAATCTGACTTTTTAAATCTCGACAGATAGCAGGTGTCGAGGTAGCTGTCGAGCAGGTGTCGAGCTTTAAAAACTTTGCACTTCAACTTGCTTTCTCTTGGACAGACTTGATGACTTCAACACTTGACCTTGAAACATTGTTTCTTGAAGTATTAAAAACACCTAGAACTACCCAATTACAAGTAGAGTGCGTTTTGTCAAAGGATTAGCCAATTTACATAACTAAGTGACATATGTTCTTAAACAAGTTAAAACATATATGTCCTAACAATCTCCCCCTTTGGCAATCCGTGACAAAACCACAACAAACAAATGAGCATATGAGAGAAGTCATAAATCACTCAACTCATATTCACTTGTTGAATACAATAAAATCTATCCTAACACAAACTCTTGAAAAACTTTGCAAGAAGAGAGCTTACGATAAGTAGACTTTGGCAACCTGTATTTCTGAAACACTTTAAACAAAACTCATCAAGGCATCTTGTGTGAAACAGAAATAAATAGATTGCATACAAGTATAAAGAACATGTGTATAAAGATAAAAAAGAAACAACACATGAAGAGAGAGGTGAAAGAAACATACATCAACATATATAAGAGATGAGATAAGTACAATGTATGTAAAAATGGTCAACGGACCTCATATACAAGACCAATGTATCTACGAGATAAGAAAAAAATACATATAGCCTCACTACATCCCTCAAAAATATGACAACACTCCCCCTATCAAAAATGTCCTATACTAACTCTCCCCTTAAGATGACTACTCTCATAGCCCAAAACTACTCCCTCTTTTTGTCAAGAGTGACAAAGGGTAGAGTGTCATATAGACATCTCATCAGCAAAGTTAGCATCTCCATCATCATCATCATCATCCTTATCATCCTCATCATCCTCAGAATCTGACTCTACTGGAGTAGATGGTGAAGGAGTAGCCTCTAGAGCAAATCCACCCATGATCGCCTGCCGTCGTACAATACGACCCACACGAACATTCACCTGATACAACTCAGCAGAGAGTGTAAGAGATACATCGCTCGAAGAGGAAGAAGGAGCAGATGTAGATGGAGCGGATCTGGATGGTGCTGAACGGGAGGGAGGAGTGGCACCTGGCTGTCTGGACCTGAACTGTGCCTCACTACGTTTTACGGTAGCAGCATCTATGGCAGATATGTTTATAAAGTGGTCAGACACAGGAAAGGGAACGGAAAAATGGCGTAGAATCCGCGTGATAGCAGAAGGAAAGATGAGCTTATCATGGGACGCCGAGTCAAGATAGACCTCTATGATAGACCGGATGAAGTGAGAAGGGAAGTCTATGGTAAGATGCTCAAGCAAAGAAAGCAAAAATCGAGCACGAGGCTCTGTGATAGAGTTATAGTGAGAAAGAGGAAGGAGAACAAACGTCATCACCATGTTAATGAATCTTGGACCTTTAGCAAAAGGCTTACATGATGTGAACTGATGCTCACCCCAATCAGCAGGGCGCTCACAAAAAGCAGAGATGAGCTCATCTTTGGACATAGTCCTCAGACGCTCACAAGAGGGGTAATCTGGGAACTCTATCCTAGGTACCCTAAGCACATCCGCAACAAGTTGCGGTGTGACAGGAATGCACATACCTCGAACGCGAGTGACAAAATGAGGTACTAAAAGATCAATCCCGTGCATGTTGGAGTAGAACTCCTGTATTAACACGAGAGGGCAAGTGACCTGGATGTCACACAGTGACCCCCATCCCCTACTGTTAATGACAGAGGGAAGGTCAGTATCGGCGAAGTCCGCCAGAATAACTTGGCGTTCTGAATGAACACCTCGTTTAGAAAAGTTCTCCGAAAATGCCTTATGGGCATCTCCATCACGGAACCGAATGTTAAAAGGAGTAGAATCTGAGGAAGTGGAAGCTCCAGAACGCAGAGGGTTCCGAGCAGGAGTACATTTACGTTTGGGTGCCATAGACACTACTAACGTAAAAGAATGAGAAAAAGATAGAGAGGGAGACAATCAGAAAAGTCCCAATACAGTTCAAATATATCAAATATGTTGAATAACAAGTACGTATGCATGGGAATGCATGAGCATGTGACATGCAAAGGAAAAAAACATCATGGGCTCAGCCCAATCCAATCCTAGCAGTACACAAACATAAAGCACACATCTAAATGCATGTAAATATCATTATAATGCAAATGAAATGTAATGTATGACATTTTGAAATCATTTAAGTACAAACCCAACCTAAAATTTGAAGAAAAACTCATCAATTTTGAAAAACCCCAAAAATTTTCAAAAAATCCCAAAACCTAGGTTTCAAAACATGAAATGCATGAAAAAGGAAGGGAAAAGTGATCTTACCAAGAGATTGAAGCAAGAAATAAGCAAGATCCAAGTGGGGCTGAAGATTTGAGTGAGAAAATCAAGTTTGGGAGATGAAAAGCCTCAGACAGATCGAGAGAGAGCGAGAGAATGAGTGAAAAATTGCGATCTGCACTTAAATAGGCACCTCAGTAATTCTCGACAGCTGAGGTGTTGAGAGGTATCGAGGAAGCTGTTGAGGAAGGTATCGAGGAAAAATGCCTTCGACAGATACAGGTATCGAGAGGTATCGAGGTACAAGGCCAAATGCAGATTCAAGAAGTTCGATCAATCGACCAGGTATCGAGAAGCTGTCGAGAAGATAGAAGAAATCTTGATCGATCCACAAGGTATCGAGACAGGTGTCGAGAAAGAAGACTCAAACAGCATAGGAGAGTCTCGATCGATCCATCAGGTGTCGAGAATCTATCGAGAGGATAGAGACTTTCTCGATCAATCCATCAGGTGTCGAAGAGGTGTCGAGATTGCAATAAGAAACAACATGAGAAGCTCGACAGATGACCAGGTATCGAGGAGGTGTCGAGCCATCAGAAAAATGCAGTTTTTCGAGATGGGAAAAACACAGACATGAACGCAATCCAACACACATCTCAACCAAAGATCCACTCAACATATAAACCTCTCAAAAACATCTCTCAACAAGAAAATAAGCACAAGGATCATGTAACACACACACACACACAACAAGTCTAACCAATTTTATATTTCAAAAACAAGTTATGACAGTTTAGTGAGCATACTTTAGCACATGTAAAACCTTTGTGATGGCCAAATCACATTGTACCTGCACATGTATCAAAAGTAGCAAAGAATGTTGCATGTTGTGTGTGAAAAACATCGCAAGATTGCATATGTGTATAGATGTTATAACGATCTGAGATATGAGAAAATAACTTTTAACTCACACACAATCATAACTGTTTGATGGGGACTATCACCTTCGAGGTACATCCTATAACTCCCACATCTCCTAGAATACACGCTTGCAACCATATTTAAAGCATTTTTAATCTTTTTGCTTTGTATTTTCTTTGCATGTTTTCTTTTATTTTAGCATATCATACATGGGTATATAAAAGAGAGAAAAGAAATACCCAAGATGTTAAGCATTTGACATCGCACTTTTGCTATGCCGAAGCATATGAATGTCTTTGACACTGCACTTTTGCTATGCCGAAGCATACAGGTGTCATATTATGATTGGCGGGCAACAGTGGTGAGATAGTTATTTATGCCTTTCTCTTAGGATTTTCTAGTCCTACCCGTCAAAGAGAGTGATATGAGTGTTAAGTTTTAAGAGATAACCTAATCTTACTCATCGTAAACAAAAGCCACAAAACTTACTTGCTTAGTTGTGCATAGAGATGCTCATCTAAGCTACAAGAGATACAAAGTTTAGAAAACTTTGTTTCATTGGCCATCCAAGGTACACAAGTACCAAAGTACACATAACACACACTGTTTTTGTATTTTTCTAATTTTTTTTTTCAATTTTTTTTTAAATCAAAAACAAAATAAACAAAACTGAAAGAAAACACACAAAAATATGTTAAACAAAATAATGCAAAAACTAGATGCATATGCATGAAGAAGAGGGGCAAAAGAAGGATATCAATCCATGGAGATGACACCAATGTTTTGACGAAGAAATTCAAAACGTTTGCTATCAAGAGGTTTGGTAAACAGGTCAGCCTTCTGATCATCAGTGTGAATAAATTCAAGAGTGAGAGTACCATTTTCGACAAGCTCCCTAATGAAGTGATGTCGAATCTCTATGTGTTTGGTTTGAGAGTGTTGAACCGGGTTCTTAGAGAGATTAATGGCACTGGTATTGTCACAATAGATAGTGAGATGCTCTTGATTAATACCATAATCATGAAGGAGTTTTTGCATCCAGAAGAGTTGTGTGCAGCAACTACCAGCAGCAATGTATTCAGCTTCCATAGTGGATAATAAGATAGAGTTCTGCTTTTTGCTCATCCAAGAGACAAGATTGTTACCTACATAAAAACAACTCCCCGAAGTACTCTTTCTATCATCAGCATTACCAGCCCAATCAGCATCAGAGTACCCAGCTAAGACACCATTAGTGTCTTTGCTATACCACACACCAAACTCAGTAGTGGTATTGACGTACTTTATGATTCTTTTTAAAGCGGTCATGTGGGATTCCTTGGGATTAGCTTGATATCTAGCACACACTCCAACACTGTAACTAATGTCAGGTCTACTGGCAGTGAGGTAAAGAAGACTACCTATCATACCTCTATAAAGAGATGGATCAACACTCTTACCTAACAAGTCTACAGTGAGTTTCACATTAGGGCTCATAGGATTTCTAACAGAACTAGTAGATTCCAAACCAAATTTTTTCACAAGATTTTTAGCATATTTAGATTTAGAAAGAAATATACCTGAATCTTGTTGACGAATCTGTAATCCTAGGAAGTGAGTCAGTTCTCCAATCATGCTCATCTCGAACTCGGCTTGCATGAGTTTTGAGAAGTCATGAGCAAATTCATCCTTAGTCGACCCAAAGATGATATCATCAACATAGACTTGAGCAACTATCAACTCGTCGTCTTCCCTTTTGATGAAGAGAGTTTGATCAGCCTTTCCTCTTGTGAACCCATGTGACACCAGATATTGTGTGAGTCTATCATACCACGCTCTTGGAGCTTGCTTCAACCCATAAAGTTCCTTTTTAAGGTATAACACATGATCCGGGAAGTGTGGATCAATGAATCCTTTTGGTTGAGCCACATAGACATCCTCTTTGAGTAACCCATTCAAGAAGGCAGTCTTTACATCCATCTAATAGAGTTTGAAATTCAGCTGACATGCTAGGGCAAGCAGAATTCGGATTGACTCCATTCGAGCAACTGGGGCAAATGTTTCATCATAGTCTACTTCCTCCATTTGTGAGTATCCTTGAGCTACAAGACGGGCCTTGTTATGAATCACATTGCCTTCTTCATCAGTCTTGTTGCGGAATATCCACTTTGTACCGATGATGTGCTCACCTTCTAGTTTGGGTACTAGAGTCCAAACATCATTCCTCTGAATCTGGAGTAGTTCATCATGCATTGCTTCTATCCAACTTTCATCTTGTAGTGCTTCCTCAACTTTCTTGGGTTCAACCTGTGACAAATAACAAGAATAAGACACAAAGTTAGCAACACATTTGTTAACTGTGCGTTTCCTTAGTGTGAGTTCATTCATGTTTCCCACAATATCTTCACAAGGATGATTTAATTTGATTCTAGAGGAGGGTCCTTTTTCTTCATGAGACACAGAATCTGGTAAAGTAGGAGCATCTGTAGAGTTTTCAACAATACTAGGAGTACTTGGAGACACAGGTTTTGTTTCAACAATGTCTTGAACTTCATTAGGCTCAGGAGGAAGAATTTCTTTAGAGAGTTCCTCAATGCCTTTCTCAGTGCCAGAATCTGAAGACTCATCAATAACTATATTTATTGTTTCCATTACTTTCAGAGTTCTCTTGTTGAATACTCGATAAGCCTTGCTTGTGGATGAGTATCCCAGAAATATGCCACTTCGAGAGTCAAATTTTCCCACATTCTCTCTATCCTTAAGGATGAAGCAAGTGCTTCCAAATATCCTGAAATACTTCACATTCGGCTTTCTTCCTTTCCACAACTCATAGGGAGTCTTTTTGGTACCAGGTCTGAAGTACAACCTATTAACCATATGACAGGCAGTGTTTACGGCTTCTCCCCATAAGTTTCGAGCCACATCTTTGTTATGCAACATGGCTCTGGCCATCTCTTGAATAACTCTGTTCTTTCTTTCTACCACACCATTTTGCTGTGGAGTAATAGGAGCAGAGAACTCTTGAGATATACCTAATCTTGTGCAGAAAGACTCCATGTATGAGTTTTCAAATTCTTTACCATGGTCACTTCGAATTCTATCAATCTTTAAGCTCTTCTCATTCTGCAGTCTTGTGCACAAAGCCTCAATGTGCTCAGGAGCATTAGACTTGGATCGGAGTAAGATGACCCAAGTGTATCTAGTAAAGTCGTCTACCACAACCATGATGTACCTTTTTCCACCAAGAGACTCGGTTCTGGTTGGACCCATAAGATCTAAGTGTAAAAGCTCCAATGGTCTGGAAGTAGCTGAAGTCTGAGTGCTCGGATGCTTAGCTTTTGTCTGTTTCCCAAGCTGACATGGTCCACACACTACATTGTTCATTCTGCTAAGCTTTGGTATTCCCAAGACAGATTCATGCTTAGATACAATGGATAGATGCTTGTAACTAGCATGTCCCATTCGTTGATGCCATAGTTCTTCATTTGGCAAACGAATGCTATTGCATACTACATCGACATCAGGAACCAATCCATAGCAGTTGTCCAGAGTGCGAACACCACTAATAAGCTTCTTTCCAGACTCATTCATGACAAGACACTTTCCCTTTGAGAACAGCACCATGAAGTCTTGATCACATATCTGACTTATGCTCAATAGGTTAACCCTTAGACCTTCTACATACAGAACATTTGCGATGTCTGGCAGTCCTGGTAAAGATATGATTCCTTTCCCCTTAATTTGTGACTTGCTTCCATCACCGAAAGTCACATTGCCACCCCTTTTTGACTCAAAGATCTTGAAGAGAGATCGGTCACCAGTCATATGTCTTGAGCAACCACTGTCAAGATACCATAGACATGTATCCATCACTTTGAAAGCACACTTCATCATGAGACACACTTCATGCTTGGATGACAGATCAGAGGGAATGGTTCTTTCACTCAACTGCCTTTGATGAGCTAGGCCTTTAACTTTTACTCTTCTCAGACGAACTCCTTTGCACATTTTTACTCTGAGACAGTCTAGTTTCCTTTTAGCCAAACTGAGATCCTCTCCATTATTCATTGTAAAGAAATTCAAATAACTTTTAGACTTGTGTTTTCTGAGACACTCAAACAAATAGTGATTAGAAAAACAAGATGTATTTGAAAACAAGGATCTTTTCAAACCAGTTATAGCCATGACAACAGGGGTCAATGGATCACACAGCAAAGATTAAACCCTAATCAGAGTGTGTCTACTCTGATACCACTTGATAGGTCACAATCTGAATGACCCCTTGTGATTAACCCTAATTAATTAATTTAGCCAAGTAATTAATTAATCAATTAATCATGCAATTATATGGAAGCACAAACAAATCACCAACAACTAAATAAGCAAGGGAAAAATAAAGAACACGGTGATTTGTTTTCGAATGGGGAAAACCCTAATGGCAAAAACCCCACCGGGTGATTTTCAGGTCACCACTCCCGAAACTCCACTATTATCAAATCAAGCGGTTACAAGTAAAGGAATCCCAAGTACCTTATCAACCTACAGTTGAACCCTTACCCCAATACCCAATTAGACTTGATCTGTATTGACAGTCTCCACCTTTGATGCACGGCTCCCAAGTACGTGACTAACCAATGCGCGGATCCAAGTACGCGACTTCAGAACACCAACTGAGGAAGAATGGTTGGCTGCAAAGTTCTTCAGTTCATCCTTTATGATGAATAGAAGGAAGATGCTTGGTTACAAAACCCTATGGTGCAAATACACAGCAACTTCTTGATGGAAGATGAACTAAGTCAAGAACTTCGTCTGTTGATCACAATTTGCTTAAACAGAGATTGCTCAATGATAATGCAACTTGTGTCACCCTAGACGACTCTTAAATAACCATTTTATATGTTTAGGGTTAGAAGAAAAGAAGGCCCAAAAACATATTCACGGATCCCAAGAAAATCAGATTGGAAATCTGACTTTTTAAATCTTGATAGATAGCAGGTGTCGAGGTAGCTGTCGAGCAGGTGTCGAGCTTTAAAAACTTTGCACTTCAGTTTGCTTTCTCTTGGACAGACTTGATGACTTCAACACTTGACCTTGAAACATTGTTTCTTGAAGTATTAAAAACACCTAGAACTACCCAATTACAAGCAGAGTACGTTTTGTCAAAGGATTAGCCAATTTACATAACTAAGTGACATATGTTCTTAAACAAGTTAAAACATATATGTCCTAACACAACTCAAAATTCAGACTTCATAAATCAAACAAAAATTTCCAACCAAAACCCAGAAATTCAATTACCAAAAGAGCCCCAAGCAGCTCTCAAAATTGAAAAATATCAACAAGGATTACAGAGATTATAAAACATACCTCTCAAGGCACATTAAAAAAAAAATTAATAAAAAACACAAAGTATGAGAAACCCTAACAATTTGTTATCAAAAAAATAAAAGGCAACGGAGCAAACAAACAATCTAAAGGAAACTCATGTAACAGAATCTAAAACCATATATATTAACACCATGACCAAATAATAATATAAAAAAATCAAACAATCTAAAGTTCAGACTCCTTTCTTTAGGAGAAAGAGTGATAGAAAGTGGAGATTAGAGACATAAAGAGACCGACCAGAGAGAGAGAGAGAGAGAGAGAACCACTAAATCAACTAGAAAGAGAGTACCTAACTGTGAGTTAGGGCAGGGAAGGGACAGTGAAAGAGATGGAAAAGGTGAGACTAAGTGAGAGAGATACAGGGTGAGTGAAGAGAGAGAATGAAAGAAGGACAAAAATAAATGCTTTTTCCTTTTTTATTCTCTAGCGAGGAACAAACCCTCCCCAAGTTTGGAGAGAGTACTATCCAATGTTAATATTGTGGGATAAAATATTGAGACTAATGCGTGAGTTTTTTTATTTTTATTTTTTAGTTATATATTTGTTAAAATATTAAAATAGCTATACTAATGTGAATGCTCGTATTAAAATAACACACATCAAAGTTCATTGGTGTTATGTACAAAATTTCCAATTTTTATTGGACATAAACCTTTTTTTTTTTTTTTTTTTGAGAAATAAGACTTTGCGTATTATTATCAGCCTAGACTACATTGAAAATATCTAGTGAAACATCTTCCATCCAAACTAACAAATGAGGATAGAAAATACTCTTCTTGCTAAAGAGTGAGCAACTTTGTTACAATGCCTATGCACATGTGAAAATGTACATTTCCGAAAACATGAGGCAAGGTATTTTACATCCTCTGCTGAATGACCAAACTGAGCCAAGGAATGGCTATTGCTTTGGAGCGCATTGATGAGAACTGTAGAATTCCCTTCAAGAATAAGTCTGTTTACCCCTATCTCAATTGCGAACTCAAGAGCCCGTCTTGGATTTTCTGTGAAAGCGAAGCCAAGACCAACCTTGCTTCATTGCATACTACAACACCAATCCCAGCCCAATTTTCCTTGCTAAAGAGCACACCATCGAAGTTTATTTTGACACTGTCTTGGTCCAAAGGTCTCCAACAAGAAGCTAGTGTAGTTGTAGATGGCGATGTAGTATTATGGAATGTGGAGAACTTGTGCAATCTCTCATTCGCATGCTCCAATAGTTGGGATAGCAATGACGTCAATTTACCAAGGCGAAAGTTATTCCGCTAATTCCATATGGTCCATACGATCATTAAGGATAAAGCTAGATTTTTGTTCTAGACAAAGATAAAACTCATGATATCAATGAAGCTTTGACTCTGCATTAGCTTACTGTGTTTCCATTTGTTGGGAATTTAGACCCCGGTTGATAGAATTAACAAGTTTTAAACCCAAGTTGTTATTTAGATTTATTATGAATAAACCTTGTTAAAACAAACTAACATCAATATCATGCACAGCGGAAAAGTAAATAAGACAAGATATGATGACCCAGGAAAACTAATAAAGCAAACTAGTTTCACAATAAAAAACCTAGGGAAAAACCTTCCCGAAAAGCAATCTACTATAGTAAAGAGAAGTTTCAGATTTAGTACAAAACCTTTGTTCCTAAATTCTACAATCCCCGTAGATGAACTTACAGTAGAAACCTTCTACCGCTTTTGAATTTCTGAACTCTTCAATATATAAATGCCACCCTTTTTGCACAAATCCCAGTACGTGACTAACCAATGATGCACGGCTCCCCAAATGTGACTAACTTGCCAACTTGAAGAAAATGTTGGCTGTAAAGTTCTTCGCTTCATCAACAATAAAGATCAAGAAGTACCTGGTTACAAAACCCTAAGGCGCAAAGACGCAGTGGCTTCTTTTAGAAAGAATAAGGTATTATTCACCTTTTGCATATGTTGTCCTTGTATTCTCTTATGTGATGGCCTTTAAAATAAGCCTTATATATGTCTGGGGTTGTGAGAAAAGAAACCCTACACATACATGTCAATATGGGCCAAAAATCAGATCTGAAAATTCTGATTTCGTAATTCTTGATAGATAGTATCTGTCAAGCAGCTATCGAGACCTCGATAGATACCTCGATAGATAGTATCTATCGAGCAGCTATCGAGACCTCGATAGATAGCTATCTGTCAGGAATCTATCCAACTTTAATGAATAGACCTTCTTCACTTATTTTTGGGACAAATTTGCATGACTTCAATACTAGACTTGAACCTTGTTCTTTGAAGTATTAAACACATCCTAGATCTATCCAATTATAAGTAAAGTGCGTTTTGTCAGAAGATTAGCCAATTCTATTTTGACATATGTTCCTAACATCAAATCACATATATCCTAACAATCTCCCCCTTTGGCAATCAGTGACAAAATCATACCAAACAAATGAAATATGAGAGAAGTCATAAATCACTCAACTCATACTTACTTATTGAATACAATAAAATCTATCGTAACACAAACTCTTGAAAAACTTTGCAAGAAGAGAGTTCATGGCATAGAAGACTTTGACAACCTGTATTTTTGAAACACTTCAAACAAAACTTACCATGGCATTTTAGTGTGAAACAAAAATAAAAGTTTGCATATAATAAATAAGAAGCATGTGTATAAAGAGAGAAAAGAAACAACATATGGAGAGGTAGGTAAAGAAGACATACATCATCATCATCATCATCATCATATATATATATATATATATCAAAGATAAGAACAATGTATATAAACATAGTCACAAGACCATTGTACAAGAAGAAGGAGGTAAGCACTCCCCCTAACAAGATGAAACACATCTCCCCCTTACAAGGACATGTATTTCTCCCCCTAACATGTAGAATCTTAAAAAGAAACCACATTTTCTCCACAATTTCTCCCCCTTTTTGTCATGATTGACGAATGGTACAAGAAGCTATAAAGCTTCACCCGAGGAACATAATGATGATCAAGGATGATCAAAGGGGCACAAGGAATCCATATAAATGCATAAATGTAATGAAACAAGATGCTATGGATGACAAGATAACAGAAAGATGCAAAACATGTGAAAAACAATGCATGCAAGAGGATCTTAATAAATCGAGAAACTATCGAGCAAAAGCCAACCTCGATGGATCGAACAACTATCTAACATCTATCAAGCAAATAGAAAGTTTCTCAATAGATCGAGAATCTTTTGAGAAGCTACCGAGAATGCGATAAAAAACAGCTGAAGGGGCTCGATGGATAGCCTAGCTATCGAGAGGTGTCTAGAAGCTGTCGAGATTGCGTAAAAAGAGTTTTTCAAGAAGAGAAAAGCACAGATATGAATGCAATCAAGCATTCTATACAATCAAATATCCAAACAACATTTTAAACTCTCAAAATCATCTCTCAACAAGAAAAATGTCAAGCTCATAGATCCAAAACACACAAACAATAAACAAGTCTAACCAATTTTATATTTTGAAAACAAGTTAAGACAGTTTAGTGAGCATACATTAACACATGTATTCCTTGTGATGGCCAAATCACATTGTACTTGCACATGTATCAAAAATAGTAAAGAATATTGCATGTTGTGTGTGAAAAACATCGCAAGATTGCATAAGTGTCTACATGTTATGACGATTTGAAATATAAGAAAATCACTTTAACTCACACACAATCATAACTGTTTGATGGGGACTATCATCTTCAAAGTACATCATATAACTCCCACATCTCCTAGAATATACGCTTGCAATCATATATAAAGCATTTGATTCTTTTTGCTTTTTATTTTTCTTTGCATATTTTTCTTTTAAGCAAATTATGCATGAGCATATAAGAGATAAAAAAGAAATACCCAATGATGTTAAGCATTTGACATTCTACTTTTGCTATGTCGAAGCATACAAATGTTATTTCATGATTGACGAGCAATAGTGGTAAGATGGTTATTTATGTCTTTTTTTTTTCTAGTCCTTCTCATCAAAAAAAGTGATACGAGTGCTAAGCATAAGAGATTACTTAGCCTTACTCATCACAAACATGAGTCATAAAGCTCACTTGCTTAGTTGTACATAGAGGTGCTCATCTAAGCTACAAAATATACAAAGTTTAGAAAACTTTATTTCATTGATCATCCAAGGTACATAAGTACCAATGTACACAAACACACACTATTTTTGTATTTTTCTGATTTTTCTGATTTTTTTTTTTAATTTTGAAAATAAAACAAAATAAAAACTAAACAACCAAATACAAACAGACAAAAAAACATGAAAGCATGAAAGAAAGATGCATATGCATTAAAGCATGATTCCAAAAGAAAATAAGAAATCAAGCAAAGAAAGTCCTACTTTAGATAGAAAGAATTAAAGTAGAGGACAAACAGAAAAGATAATTAAGTCTTAAGCTCCTTTCTCACCTACACAGCACAAGTCTTTGGCTGTGAAGATAAAAAGGCACATGTCCTAGTATGTCTACTAACGGACATAGAAGAATTAAAATTCTCCTAAATTTGAGTTAAAAAGCTCAAAAATTTTAATAACTCTCCAAACAAAGGTGTAGGTTTTTGAGAGGAAACCTGTGACCATTTGGATACTTGCTTTTGAGGATACAACTTAAAGCAATTAGGACAAATGTAACACCACAATGTTGACAAACATGAGGTCTAACAAAGGATTTAGAATTAGACAAATTAGTTATGAATTTCATACCTTTATCTCCTATCGCAGATTGGGGCACAAAGACAATCTTTGATTCAGAAGCCGTGAAAGAGGAGGGACCGAAGGTGACAGCATATCCTAAGCTAGTCTTATTAGAACTAGGCTTTTAAGCACTTAATACTTCATCAAGCTTTGCACTACACATCCTCTCTATTTGAGTTCTAGCTTAATTAAGCTCAACCTCAAGATTCTTGACCTTCTCTTCTAATGAGGTGTTCTCCACAACAAGAGTCTCAACTAGCCTTATAGTCTCATCTAATTTGACTAACAGGTCAGTTTTTTCAGTTTTTACCTTATTAAGCTCTTTTCTACAAAGATAAGAAGTCCTTTCAGATTTTATAAATTTAGTGCATAGCTTATCATAGGCTTCCTGAAGGGTCAACTTCTTGGGTACTTTATCATCAGAAGAATCCCCACTGTTACTAGCACTCTCTATAATCATTTTATCAGTTGTAGCAGCAAAAGCCTTAAAGTAACCACATTCATCCATATACTTATCAGAAGAGTCATTCTTAGTATCACTCTAGGTAGTAACTAACCCTTTATCTTTTGACTTCTTGGTATTTTCCTTCATAAGGTTGTTTGGGCACTCTATCTTCATATGACCAAAATCTTTACACTCATGGCACTAGATGAGAGGTTTCTCATTCTTGCCCTTCCTAAAGGATTTAGATTTCCTAGGAGGTTTTTCCTTATCCTTTTTCCTAAATTGAAGAAGCTTGATAATCTCATCAGCTATGAAGGTTAGATCCTCATCCTCATCATTATCTTCATCTTTGTCTTTTCAGAGTCATCAATCTCTTTCTCTATACCCTTAAGAGCCAAGTTTCTACTCTTTCCACATTTTCCCATTAAACCTAATCCCATCTCATAGGTTTGAAGGTTCTCTACAAGCTCAGTCAAAAGAATTTGATTAATGTCCTTCACTTCTTCAATGGCAGTGATCTTGACAGGGAATCTTTTAGGTAGGGACCTAAGGATTTTCCTAATAATTTTGGATTCCACAATAGATTCTCCAAGATTGAAGGCAAAATTTACAATATCCTTGAGTTTAGCATAGAACTCATCAAAGGTTTCATCCTCCTCCATCCTTATTTCTTTAAAACTACTAATGAGTCTTTGAAGCTTCATGGTCTTTACTGCCTTGGTACCTTCATAGGTGGTCTTAAGAATGGTCCATGCTTCCTTGGCAACTTCTATAGATGATATTTTCATGAATTCCTCATTGGTCACCCCACAAGACAAAGCATTCACAGCCTTACTGTTGAAATTTGCCTCTTTGATTATTACTTTATCCCAATCCACCGGTGCTTCCTTTGGTTAATCCAACTAACTTCAACAGCTTGCCATACCTATTCACCTAGAGCTTACAAAAAAAATTTCATGCGAACTTTCCAATACGCATAATTAGTTCCATCAAATAAAGGAAAAATCAAAAGAGATTGTCTACGATCCATGACAATGAGGGTCAAGAATCACACTTAGGAAATTAATCCAATCAAAGTGTAGTTACTCTGATACCACTTGTTGGAAAATTTAGACCCTAGTTGGTAGAATTAACAAGTTTTAAACTTAAGTTGTTAATTAGATTTATTATGAATAAACCTTGTTAAAACAAACTAACATCAATATTATGTCAATATCATGCACAGCAGAAAAGTAAATAAAACAAGATATGATGACTCATGAAAACCAATGAAATAAATTAGTTTTACAGTAAAAAATCCTAAGGGGAAACCTTCCTGAAAAGCAATCCACTATAGTAAAGAGAAGTTTCAAATCTAGTACAAAACCTTTGTCCCTAGACTCTACAATCCCTATAGATAAACTTACAGTAAAAAGCTTCTACCGCTTTAGAACCTCTAAATTCTTCAATATATGAACGCTACCCTTTTTGCACGGATCCCAGTAAGTGACTAACCAATGATGCACGACTCCCAGTACATGACTAACTCACCAACTTAAAGAAGATATTGGCTGCAAAGTTCTTCACTTCATCAACAATAAAGATCAAGAAGCACTTGGTTACAAAATCCTAAGGCGTAAAGACGTAGTAGCTGCTTCTAGAAAGAATAAGGCATCAATCACCTTTTACATGTGTTCTCCTTGTATTCTCTTATGTGACGGCCTTTAAAATAAGTCTTATATATGTCTAGGGTTGTGAGAAAAGAAACCTTACACATACATGTCAACATGGGCCAAAAATCATATCTAAAAATTCTGATTTCATAATTCTCGATAGATAATATCTGTCAAGCAGCTGTCGAGACCTCAATAGATAGTATTTGTTGAGCGGCTGTTGAGACCTCAATAGATAGCTATCTATCAGGAATCTGTCCAACTTTAGTGAACAAACCTTCTTCACTTGTTTCTTGGATAGATTTGCATGGCTTCAATACTAGACTTGAACTCTTGTTCTTTGAAGTATTAAACGCATCCTAGATCTACCTAATTACAAGTAAAGTGCATTTTGTCAAAGGATTAACCAATTCTATTTTGACATATGTTCCTAACATCAAATCACATATGTCCTAACACCATTGTGGGCATTTACTCCATAAGTCTTGGAGTTTAGGGCAAGAGTACAAAGCATGGACCACTTCTCCCTATAAGTTTTGCAGCAATCACAGGTGTCTTCAGCTATCACTTTTCTCAAAACTAGATTTGGCTTTGTTGGCAGAGAATCTTTACATGCTCGCCACAATAGATTTTTTACTTTGGAGGGAACATTTAATTTCCAAATTGTCTACCACAGCAGTTTCAAAGCTTCTGGATTTAAGGAATTGGGTTGTTGACTTTGGAATTCCTTTTGCAAAAACTTGTATCCCGACTTCACTATATATTCACCAGATGGGTTGTGTGGCCACGTCAAGGTGTCGTGTTGCTATGTTTTTGATAAGGGAATGGTTAATTTTTTCTGCCTCAAATTTTAGCAAATAATAATCTAGCAAGTCCTCCCTCGACCTGCAATTTATCTGATCGATGAAAAGGCTCATTATGAAATTTTCTGCTCCACGCCAACATAGAGATAAGATCCGATTCATACTAGTTCTTGGTATCCAATTGTCTCCCCACACTTGGATAGCTTCACCACCTCCAATTCGCCAGACCACCCCATTCTTTATCACCTCTCTGCCTTTGATGATACTCTTCCAAAAGTAAGATGCAAAGCTTGGATTTTTCGCTTCCATAATCGAGCTATTTGGGAAGTATTTGGCTTTGAACACTTTATAAAATAAAGAGTCCTGTTTGTGGAGAAGATACCATGTCTGTTTTGCTAGTAATCCATTGTTAAACCTTGGCAACTCCTTGAAACCAAGTCCTCCCTGAATTTTTAGCCTGCACAACTCTTGCCACTTAACCCAATTTATTTTTCTATTGTTGCCCCTTTGTCCCTAGAAAAAACGATGAATAAGGGACTCAATATCATGGCATAAACCAATGGGTAGCTTAAAACAAGACATGGTGTATGTGGGAAGAGCTTAGGCAACTGCTTTAATTAAAATCTCTCTCCCTGCTTGTGAGAGCGATATTCCTTCCCATCCTTGGAGCTTTTTCCAAACTTGCTGCTTAATGTTATCAAAGCTCTCCTTTTTGTTTCTACCAACAATAGAAGGCAAGCTTAGATTTTATCATATTGTTGCACCACCGCCACTCCGATTGCATTCTTGATTTGAACCAGCATATTATAAGAAGTGCATTTACTAAAAAACAAGTTAGTTTTTGCTCGGTTCACTTGTTGTCCTAATGCCCTTTCATAGCTAATATATGGAGTAGATTACGACATTCAGTTTCTGTTAACCTGCAAAAAACAAGGCTATCATCTGTAAATAGAAGATGCGTTAGTTTAGGTCCATTTTTGCAAATGGAAACTCCTCGAATGTCTCCACTAGTGGCTGCCCTAGTGATCAATCTATGCAACCCTTTAGTACAGAAAAGAAATAGATAAGGCTAGAGGGGGTCGCCTTGCCTAGGTCCTCTTGAAGGAACAATATTACCGTAAGGTTCCCCATTGATCAAAACTAAATAGATGGCTATTGTGATGCATTCCATCATAAGCTTGACCCACCTATCACAAAAGCCCATCTTCACCAACACTTTCTCCATATAACTCCATTCCACCCAATCATAGGCTTTACTCATATCAAGTTTTAAAGCAATAAAACCTATTTTCCCTATGCAATGATTATGCATATAATGGAGGGTCTCGAAAGCTACCAAGTTATTGTTCAATATTAAGAGTAATGAAAAAGTGTCCAAGGGATTTAGGGAGCATACTAGAATTTAGATACATCAAGATAGCCTCTTTAACATCAGGTCCCACCAAAGACCAATAAGTTTGAAAAAATTGGGGGGGGGGGGGGGGGGGGGGGGGGTTGGTTGTCTTAAGATACTCCATCTGCTTAAGAGCCTTTTCCACCTCATCTTTTGTAAAGGTTGCTGTTAGTATAGTGTTCATCTCCTCAGTCACCTTTTGAGGAATTTCGACCAACACCTCCTCAACATTCTCTGGATTACTCAATGTAAAAAGGTCCTGATAGTAGTTTACTGCAATATCCACAATCTGATTCTGATGGGTACACCACTGACTAGATTCATCAAAAATACCCTTGAGATAATTTCTTCGTCACCTTTGTGTAGCTTTAGTGTGGAAAAAATTTGTGTTTTTATTCCCATCTTTTAACCATGCCACCCTTGATCTTTGCTTCCACATCTTAGCTTCCTTATCCATCAGTGAGTTTATATCATACTTAAGTTACCTCAACCTGCTTGTATCACCACCCCTTGTAGCATATTTTTTTGCCTTTGCCAACTGTTTCCTTTTTCTCTCCAATTCTTTACATACACTGCCAAAAAATTTTTTGCTCCACCATGTCAACACCAGGTCAATTAAAGGCCACACTTGTCAATTTTCTTTAAAATTTGCTTAGCCCGTGGCTCATCAAAAATTTTCTTCCACTCTCCCTTAACTGTTGCACCACATCCCTTATCCGTCATCCACATCTGTACAAACCGAAATGGCCGTTGTTGAGTACAATCCATGCCTTCAGGGACGATCCACAAAGGTTTATGGTCCAATGTAGTAATATCTAAATGATATACTTTTGTTTCTGGAAATTTAGACAGCCACTCATTTGATGCCACAGCTCTATCAAGCCACTCCTACACCATGTACATAGGATAGTGTTTATGCCAAGTGAAATTTGAACCAACAAATCCTAGTTCTATGAGTCTACATTCATCCAACACTTCATGAAAAGGCTGCATTTGATTATGCGACGGAACCCTCCCTCCCATTTTTTCTAATTGTCTCGTGATCTTGTTAAAATCACCTACACAAATCCAAGTACCTGATCCCTTGTTCTTCAATCTTCGTAATCTATCCCAAGCTTCATGTCTTTGACTAGTGTCAAGTTCTCCATAAAAGGCTGTGAAACACCACTCCTCATTGGTATGCTGATTAATCTTTGTGTCTATGTGATATTTAGAAAAGTTTGAACATCAAGAACGAAACCCTCCTTCCAGAACAAGACCACTCCCTTGCTTTATTTGTCCTATGTACCACAAACCTATTCTTAAATTGTAAACGATCCTGAATACGAATTAGCCTATCTTCATCCATCTATGTTTCGACTAAAAACACGACAGAGAGATCTTTTGTCCACACAATCTTTGCAAGCTGATTTTCTGTTTGTTGGTTCCCAAGCCCCCGACAGTTCCAACATAGGATACTTATTGCTCTTGGCAGGGCTGGAAACCAGCCTCTGCCAATATCATTTTGTTTGTGTTGTCCCCCTATGAATCCTTTCTCTTTTTCAGTAACTCAGTTTGATTGCCAGTGACGTCTGCACTTCTCTTTTCACCCACAGAATCCTCCATAATTGTATCTACCCCCATGTCTTTCATGCAAATTCTATTCCATGTGGATTCTTTAATTACTGGTACTTGGTTTCTATCAGATAAAACTGATAGTGGTACACGTGATGTAGACTATATAGGTTGAGGCTGCTGTGCACATGCATTTTGAGTGACCAAGGGTGTGGAATCATTAAGTGATAAGGATTCCAAGAAGTTTTCCTTACCCGTACCTGCTATATTTTTGGATGCCAAATCTATATTGGGGTTAAATTTATTCAATTCCCTATCAATCTCTTCAATTCTCTCCTCTAATATTTCTGCTAATGATTTTGTATCCCTAAGACTCGGTGTATTCAAATTCAAATTCCTAAGAATCCCTTGACCCATGGGATTAGAAATTGAATGCTACGGATTATGCTCCAAAAAATCTGGAAAAAACATTTTCCTACAATAATGTCTCTGTAGTTTCCTTTCCCGGCCTAATAATCTCCGGTGAGGGCTTCCCCGTTCGAACCACCACCACCAGGGGTTTCTTTGACTGAACTTGTGCTACTATTGCTGGTTCTTTGAATTTCCTAGTGTAGAATCTAGGGACCTTGATCACATTCCTTCTTGATAGTGTAAAGGGCGCAGCACGTAACCAAGGACCATATTATTGGGATTTAATTGGTAGGCTTCCCTCACTAACTATCCACTGTTCATAGTGACGGTCATCATGTGTAAGGCAACCACACTAGTAGCATATATTTGGCAGTCGTTCATATTTGAATGACACCTATAATTCCTTACCATTCTTGAGGGATATGACTCGACCACGGCTCAATGGTTTTGAAATATCAATGGTGACTCTAGTCCTTATAAAACCATCCCCCTCAACCTCTGTCTCATCCATTGTTTCATTCACTATCCCAATGGCACCACATATCCACTCAGCCACCTTCTTGTTTCGAAATTGGATTGGTATATCATGTACTTGAACCCAAATTGTAACCTTATTGAACTCCATCTCGGTCAGATCTGTTTCCTTGTCATAGCTTTGCAAAACCATTAAAGTGCTTATCAAAGCTCCAAGGTTCCATTGACAAAATTTTTTCCATCTCGCTCTTATCATCAAAGGTGAAAAGAACTAAAACCGTGTTTTGATCTCCATAAAGGGGTGAACGTTTTTGCTATAGCATCAATATTAAGAGCACGCTTAGTCAAAATTTTTGTTGCAACTATAAACGCTATGTCTGCCTGTTCATCCATCAGTCGAAGGTCTAAACCTTCACATTTAGATAAAGTAAGACAGCTCCATGATTTCGTGAGGTCTTCCATTGTACCAGAAAAGAAGAAAAGAAAAATTGTTTCCCAATAACACACCCCCCCCCCCCCCCAAAAAAAAAAAAAAAAAAACCACAAAGCCTAAAGGTAAACTTGTTACCTGAAGGTACAAAGACACCTTCATAGAAGGAATGGCTATTCTACACCTAGGAGAAGATGGAAGACCAACTTTCGCTAGCAAAGAGAAACTAGTTGTACCAATTTTAAAGAAGGGGCAGCTATTATTGGACATGAACTTATTTCTATTAGTTTATTATGCTTATATTATTTATTGTATAAAAGTACCGTTAAACCTATAAAAGGTGGGCTTTTAAAATAAGTTTATCCTAATACTTTTCTTTCTCAAAACCACATATAATGGTCATAATTAATATCACTGCACACCATTGGTTCGATAGTCATTTCACAAGTATAAGTATTTATGGGGTGTGGGTAGCAAGGGGACGTGGTTCAAGTCTCAATGAGAGAGCTTTATACACATATATACTTAGATTAGGTTAGAGTAGAATTTTTATCTTATATCAAAAAAAGAATGGTCATAATTAATGAATTTGTGCTAAATTCATTTCATACGGTATTCTTTTATTGACCATATATTCAGTAGCGTTTAAATTCTATTTTAAAATGATATGATAATTATAATCATAATTGAGTAGGTTTTGATTACCTTAATGAACAAAGTTTGACTTGAAACATATTTAAAACTATCTTTTTCAAACAAAATCATGTGACTAAAATTACATATAAATTATCGCTCAACTACCTGGAAGTTTTTAACGAGATATCTAGGATCTGCATTTTAGATAAGTTCGATCTTCAAATTGTTAGTTAGAACCAAAAAAGTAAAAGGAAAAGATCACAAAATCGTCCTATAAAATAAGAAGGAAGATATGGAACCATTCCAAACTCACTGACCGGCTGTTTTTGAAACAAGGAAAACGTTTTTTGTTTTACCCAATTCCAAAGAGGTCTGCCACCTAGTACAATTTTTTCTTTTTCTTTTTTGAAGGTTAGTAGGTTCCTTGCATCTGTTGCTCAGTTCATCTTGGCATTTTATTAGACTTTGCTACTCACATGTAAAAGGAGGGATTTAATAAAAGAGAGAGGTGACTCCTTATCACGCTGCCTATATATATAATGGAAAAGACAAAGTTTAACTACAAAATTGGTTGTAACCTTAGGCTACAACCTTACTCAATATCTTTTTATTGGCGGTGAATTTTAACAAATTCACCATCGGATTATATATTCTTCTTATATCCTCTGTGCTTACAAAATTTCTAGAAAATTAAATATCAATGATATGTCATCAATAAATTATCTAAATTGCAAATTTTTTTAGTTTAAAGTTATGCATAAAATATAAGCTTATAGATCATATAGTAAATAATATCCTATTAATACAAAATTTGACATGTGTATTAATAGCATAAAAAACATGCACTTCAACAGTTAGATTTTCGAAATATGTAATAATATTTATTTTATTGAGTAAGTTTAGAGCCTTAGACTACAACAAATTTTATAGCTAAACTTTGTCCTAATAGAAAAACAAAACAAAACCAAAAAAAAAAAATTAAGAAAGAAAAATAAGATAAGTTTGGGCAAATCTATATAAATCAAAAACATGTTTTTACATCGTAATAAAATTGCTGCTACAAAGAAGAGGCAATAGCTTTTATTTATTATTATTTTTTTTTTTTTGGTCAATTCACACTTTTAAAAATTAGCACACCCTCTTTGGATCTATTTTCCTTCCCTTTCACTTTATCTCACTTTCACCCTCTTCTCTTAAAAAATTCACTTTGGGTACGTTTTGTACGCTGTAATAACTCCTGTAATGAAATAGTTATTTATGTATAATATCAATTTGGTTATTTGGTTGCGTCTTTATTACATGGATTAGTTATTACATTGGAATAACTATTCTTTAAATTGAAGAATAACTATTCCTCTTTAAAATGGATGTAATAGCTATTCCTTAGTGCATATAATAGGTTTTAAAATTAATATATTTCCAAAAATATAAAGTTTTCTTATACATCATCTTTTACAAGCTTTCCATATGTAACAACCAAACTTATGAATAGTAATAGTTATTCCATTACAATATCTTCTATTCCCAGTAATAAAGATTACCATTTCTAATGTAATCTACATTCAATGTACTAAACATACCCTTTATCTCACTTTCACTACTAATCAAGTTACAAATCCACTCAAATCACACACCCTCCACTAAAGTTTAAAGTATTCACTTAAATTAAATCTTGACTCTGTCACTTTTAGTTTGTTAGGAACAAAAGGAGATTACTTTAAATTTAAGTGATCATGTTGCTGAAAAACTTAAAGTGATTGATTTTAGTCCCTAACAAACTTTAAAAGATCACTTTTAGTTTTAGTATTTATTGAGCAAGGACATGATGGTTTCTAGATCAATTTGACCATGTCATCTAGGTGACAAAAAAATAATCACTTCAAATTTCTAAGACTAAAATTGTGCTAAATTTTAAGGATAATAGCATATTTAACTCTCTTTTTTATTAGGTACTGTATCCTTCTCTTCGTTAGCTAAAACCACAAATTCACTTCGACTCAAAGAAATTATGTTTTTGGAAGATATATAAAAGAAAATTAAAAGAAGGAAAAGAGAAAGTCTTAGATGGTGAGGATGGGAATGGGGTAGAGTTGGCATGACATGTAAAAGCCATGCCTAAGTTTATATTAATATTCAAAATAAATTTATACTTATTTAGCCAAAAAAAAAAAAACAATTATAATTAAATACTTGAAATTTGGGTGTGGGTGAAACTTCATTAAGCTAATATAATAGGTATTTAAAACATACACATTGACTTGAATTAATTGGGAGGTAATATAGAAGTAATTATTAGGAGTTCCCATAGTATGGTGATCTAGTGTTTACTCCTCTCACATTCATGGTAGATTCCACTAATTAATTCATGGCATGGTCTATTATGAATTTAAGAGGAAAGAGTACTATGTTATCCTGTTCAAGGAGCAACCAGAAATTTTCCAATATTATTGTCAACCCTAATAACTATCATGGAAGTTTTGTCGCATTCAATTTTTTCCTGTAATAAAGCAGGTAGCAATGAAGAAAATCAAACCAGTTGATTTGGTTCATTTTGCAGGAATAGGGATATTGACGACAAGGACATAGTGTTATGGCACACAATAGGCTTCCACCATAGCCCTTCTTAAGACGGCACTTCAAACTTCTTCGAAAGCAACCCAATCTTGAATTTAAGGCCTCCTAAGCCTGTGGACTTACCCACATGCAATGCCATCACTCCTTAGAGGAGGAAAAAAAATAATCGGAATAACTAGCATCTTCGGTAGAAGTTCTAGATAAATGTTATTTGTGCTATTAGATATTCTAAATAATTGTCAACTTTTATGTTGTTTTCAGAATAAGAATTTGAAAAACTATTAGAACTTTTAAAATGGAGGAATTTAAATTTGTGGGAATTTCAATCTCATCAATTAAGATTTTATTAATTTTCTAGGTATATCCAAGAGTTAAGAATTTTGAAGTATTAAATTGGTTACAACAAAGATGGTAACAGGGATGATAACGAATTTGTGACATTGAAAATATAGAAGGCATATCTGAAGGCGATATCTTAGAGATTGATGATTGCTTGTTGAAGCCGCAAAACATCCAAATTGTTGTTGTGAAGAAATTTTTGGGGTGGTCCTCAGAGTCATCATTTGTTTGTGCGTTTCTGTTTTTTTTTTTTTTTTTTTTTTTTTTTTTTTTTTAGAAATTTTTTTGAGTTTGAAGATAGGACTAATTACATTTTGTTTTAGTTTTTGTGTGAATACCAATTTGCTTTGGAGCTGTGATATGGGATATGAGACAAAGTTTTAATTGATGTGAAGGACTATTTAAATTGTTTTGAATTTTAAATTTTAAACTAATATTATTATATTTGTTGGGGTAGGGGACTAACAATTTTTTTTTTTTAATTAATAGTACAACAGGAGAATTTTGGTGGAGGTCCGGGAAAATTACCCCCCTTGTCTCTACTTATGTGAGTGATTGATATGATATAATTTAAAAGTTACAAATAGCCCAAGTTTTATTATTACATATTTTGATACTCCTAGTTTTAAGATCCACTAGTTAAGAAGGATGTGTATAGCTTTGGAATTTTCCATTTTAGAGATGGACTGAAATGGCCCAAATAGACTGAACTGGACTGTAATGGACCATAGTGGATTGAAATGGGTCAAACTAAACCGAAGTGGGCCAAAGTGAAATGAAATGGACCAAAATAGACCGAAGAGAACCGAATAAGATATGTAAGCTAAAATTGGGATGTATATATATATATATATATATCCTAAAATTGTATTAAAAAGGGTGGGGGACCCCAAAATAAGGTGACGTGACCGATGATGTTGGGGTCATTCTATGGTACCCACCTATTTTTTAAGTGGATACCGTACCCACCCAAATCTTATCCGTTTATTTTTATTGTTTCAATCCTAACCATTTACTTGAGTTTAGTGGTAAACCTATTACCGGTAGAACAAGTAAGGGTATAAAAGCAAAACAAAACCAAAAAGAAAAGAAAGAAACAGAGACCAAATGATTAGTTTTAAAAAAAAAAAAAAAAAAAAACAGAGATCAAAAGAGGCCAAGAGGATGAACGAGAGTGCGACTGCCACCGCTCACCATCCACCACCTTCAGATAATCTACCACTCACCAGTGATAATTTATTTATTTATTTATTTATTTGCTGTGATTCATATTGATTTTAAATTTGATTCAGATGTCTCGTTTTCATTTGGTTTTGATTTTAAATGAGTGTATTTTTCAAATTCTCTTTATGTATCAATTATAAAAGAAATCCAGAATTATTCTTCAAGTTATACTATAAAATTTTAAAATGTTATAACTTAATCATTTTATGAGTTAAACAAAAAAACATTTGTAAATTGTAATTAAAATTTTTGTAATCACTAAAAATTATCACATGAGAATTATAAGTGTAATACGACTTCTTAATATATTAATTAGAAAGCCATAACAAGCAAAGACAATATAATGAATATGCTACATTTTTTTGAGTTTTTCAACATTAATGTTTGGTAACTGTTTTTTACCCTTATTTTCTGTTTCCAAAAATAATTTTTATTTTTGAGACTAAAAATCTTATTTAGCAACCCAAAATGGCTAGAAAATAAAAATTGTTATTAAAACTCAATTTGTGAAAGAAATTGTAAATAGTCTTTTTGACTGTTTTCATTTTCTAGTTTTTAAAGCCAATGAAAATATGAGTTTGATTTAATGAATCCTAATGAATCCATCCCATTTAATGAGCTAGCGCTAGAGTTCGAATCCTAGTAAAAACATATTTCAGTATTTTTTTTTATTTTTTTCTTCAAAAAATTGTTTTCTTAATGTCAACTAATCAAATGTGTTTTTGATTTCAAAAATACAAGATTTTTTTTTTTTTTCCTATTCTCAAAAGCAAGTTTTTGAAAATAGAAAATAAAAACTATTACCAAACATAACCTCATCGCTTAGTACTAACATGAGTAATATGTCTCATTAAAAAGAAAGAATAATATGCTATTATCTAGATTGATATTAAGTATTATATATATATATTTAACTAAGGTTATGTTTAACTAAGGTTATGTTTGGTAATAGTTTTTGTTTTCTATTTTCAAAAACTTATTTTTGAGAATAGAAACAAAAAAAAAAAAAAAAAAAAAAAAAAAATTCTTATATTTTTGAAATCAAAAACATGTTTGGCTAGTTGAAATTAAAAAAAAAAAAAAAAAAAGTTTTTTAAAGAAAAAAGTAAAAAAAATACTGAAATATGTTGTTACTAGGGTTCAAACTTTGGTGCTAACTCATTAAATGGGATGGATTCATTAAATTAGAGTCATATTTTCATTGGCTTTGAAGACTAGAAACTAAAAATAGCCTTTTAACTATTTTCAATTTCCTTCACAAATTGTATTTTGAGAATGTTTTTGTTTTCTATCCATTTTGGGTTGGCAAACAAGTTTTTTAATCTCAAAAATAGAAAATTATTTTTGTAAACAGAATAAGATGAAAAAATAGTTATCAAACATCTCCAAAGTATTTCTATGAGTGTATTAAGACAAGTGTATATTGAAAATCAAACTAGTTGGTTTGGCTCATTTTTGAAGACATAGTGTTATGGCACACAATAGGCTTCCACCATAGCCCTTCCCAAGAAAAAAATGGCCTTTGCCCGTTTTAAACAAACAATCCAACATTTTACTCTCTTTCTCAAACTAATTAAGGAAATACCCCTCTTTTGGAAATTGATTTTCTCAAAATTGAGTTAAGCCCTATAGTGGCGTTTTTAAGGAGCCTATAGTGACATTTTAAGGACCTATAGTGATGTTTTATAACTCGATCTCCATGAAATCGAGTTATAGGTAAAAAAAAAAAAAAAGGAAAAAAAAATTGCATGTAACTCGACTTCATGGAGATCGAGTTACAAAACGCCACTATAGGTCTTTAAAACGTCACTATAGACTCCTTAAAATGCCACTATAGAGATCCATAATTTTTTTTTTTTGTTTTATAACTTGATTTTGAGAAGATCGAGTTTCAAAAAATGAGCATTTCTCTAATTAGTTTGGGAAATGGAGCAAAATGCTGATTTTTTTTTTTTTTTTTTGAAAGGGGCATTTGCCCATTTTCTCCCCCTTCCCAAGATGAATTTCCAGAGATGCTGACTTTGAATGGCAGGTTTGAGCTCCGTCTTCGAAAGCAACCAATCTTGAATATAAGGCCTCCTAAGCCTGTGGACTTTACCCACATGCAATGCCACCACTCCTTAGAGGAGGGGAAAAAAATCGAAATAACTAATATCTTCGGTAGAAGTAGAAGTTCTAGTTAATTGTTGTTTGTGTTATTCTAAATAATTGTCAACTTTTATGTTGTTTTGGAATAATAATTTGAAAAAATATTAGAACTTTTAGAATGGTAGAATTTAAATTTGTGGGAATTTCAAACTTATCAATTAAGCTTTTATTATTTGTTTGGGTATATCCAAAAGTTAAAAATTTAAAGTATTAAATTAGTTACGACAAGAATGGTATAGTGACAACAGTAATGGTCATAGCAATACTATTAGTATTAATGTATTATGTTGGTTGTGGTGGTGGTGGTGATGATAAGCCACTTTGTGTTAATTGAGTTATCTCTCTCTCTCTCTCTCTCTCTCTCTCTCTCTCTCTCTCTCTCTCTCTCTCTCTCTCTCATTTTCTTCTTTTGAGACTACTAGGTAGGGTGGCACATGCATCCTCTTAAGTGAGAAAATTAAAAAAAAAAAAAAAAAAATTGAAGTATGAAACTACATACATAAAAAATATATGTCATAAAAAGTTAATCTTATTCATATAATAATTTCGATTTCTTCTTTTGAGACTACTAGGTAGGGTGGCACATGCATCCTCTTAAGTGAGAAAATTAAAAAAAAAAAAAAAAAAATTTGAAGTATGAAACTACATACATAAAAAATATATGTCATAAAAAGTTAATCTTATTCATATAATAATTTCGATAGTTAATTACACACAAAGTTATGATAACTATTTAACATATGAATATCTATTTTACTATAGTAGTTTCTTAGTACTTATTTGCTAAAAATAATATCCACTCACTAAAAACTTCTAAGAATGATACCAAATATCATCATCTTTCAACAATAAGCAACTGAATTTTGCTAAGACATTGTCACAATGTGAGAGACCGTGCCCCCGGCCCGCTTTTTTTGATGTTTGTTGGGCCAAACCCACGTGAATGGGTGGAGTCATGTTATTGTCTCTCAAAATGAAGGTTCGACTAGTTATATTTTCCCCTTTAGATTAAGGGTTTTACAATGAAGTTACCACTTATTTAATTATTGGGATAAATAAGAAAACCAAAATTGAAAAATTCCTCATTTTATTAATTTTCAATTGAACTTACATTGATCATAGGAAAATTACATGGCTTTGGTCCTAGATACAATCTAAGATAAAGTACATAACTTTGTTTCCTAGTTACAATTTAGAAATTGAAAATTACAAGGATAAACATTGGTTTATCAACCTTTGATCTGAGTTTAGAGGCTATGTTACAAGGTGGGAAGGTGTTAAGCACCCACCATGCCCGGTGAAACCGGTCTTCTAGACTATAGTGGTCAACATTCATATCATATTATCTAATATGTCAATCAATTTACATGTTGAATTTAATGTGTGTGCATGTAATAAACCATAATTCAATTTATTAAGCATTGCATTTGAATTGAAAAATAAATTCTAGTGAATGTGTGTGGATGGTGATAATCTAGATTCAAGGATTTGAAAGAATTATTAAACAAACATGTTTTTTTATATTTTTTATGTGGATTTAAGATTAAAACTAGTGATATGCATGAACATATGATGAGCAACCAAGAACATGTGAAGAACAATTAAGAACATTCAAACATATTCAAGGAAATTTAAATGATTAATATTATGCTTTAATCTTAAACTCTCATCATGGCAACACAAAAAACAATTAGGGAAATGGATTATACCTTCATGCAAGATCCATATGGTAGAGGGAAAATCTTTTGAGAGAAATCCTAAGGGAGGAGGAAAGGAAGAGCTAAGAGAGGGAGAGTAAGTCTCACTCAATACCTTGAGTTTCAAGAAGACCAAGATATGACATGACTACTCAACTTCACTAGAACTCAAGAGAGGAGAAGAGAGTAGGTGTTTTGTGTGTCTTGGAATGAAAGAAAGAGAGGGTATATAGTAGTGGTGGAGGAAATATGAATGGAAGCCCATTTAATGAGGATTGACAAAGAATCATGAACCTAGACCTTATTTTAGCCTTGGAGAATATCTTGTGCATTAAATGGAGAAATTGGTGGGAGTGAGGAGCAAGCCAAAATTCGGTTTTCCCGTTGCTGCTGTAATAGCTTGTAAAACAAACTTCAAAAAATCATATCTGACTCAATTTTGATCGGAATTATCTCATTATTATACTCAAATTGAAGCCCCAGATGTCTAATTTTTGGGAAAATTAACCTCATTCATAGATTAAAAATATTCTGAGAGATATCAATGAAATGGTGAGCAAAGATCATTTGTTAGAAAATAGTTTCAGCACAATTAACATTAATAGGTCCCAAATTAGCTCCCAATTAATATTAAATGGCTCCAATCACTCCAATTTCAGACTTAATTGGTTCCAAATTTACTCTAATTAAAAGATAATTGTAAAAATTACTCATTGAATAATTAATGTTTAACTATGTAATTAATTAGGTATATGCAACCTCACCATAAAATATAGTCCTAACCAATCAAATTATGACACATCATTGATCTCCAATTGATTGCACTTATAACCAATTGAAATCAATTGTTCATAATCATATATAGTTGGACTCAATTTTTGATAGTGCATCTTAGCCATTAAAACTTGATTTGATGATAACTTTCAATCTAGTGGTCCGATTAAGGCTTGTGACCAGTAGATTTGATCATTACAATATCAAAATCATTTTTGTGAAATGAGATTAAAGATCTAATGGCCAGAATCAAGATGCATATTTTCGAGGTGAAAGTACCCTTTTACCCTACATGTGAGATTAAATGCGGATTGCAAAATAGGGTGTCAACACACAATATTTAAATTTCATAATGAATAATGTCATATGCTACAATTGAGTTTTTTCATCAAATACCTTTAACCATAAGCACTGAAAAAATTTTCATTCATACTTTCTTCTTTATCATTCTACATAAGTCTAGGTTCTATATTTACCTTAGTTATTTTTTAATGAACACCCATTTTAGGCAAGAAAAAGAAAAAAAAAAATAACAAAAGGCATGTGTCATCAAATTTTCATTAGATAAATTATAAGTTTTGAAGATTTAAACCTAAAAAATCAATATTTTTTAGGTAATAATAAAAAAAATAATAAATAAATAAAAAAACTTATATCACCATTCCAACTTCTAAGCATTATTACCATCTAAAACTTAAAATACATGAACAAATTTTTGGAATGTTAAAATTTAATGGGAGTATTTTAGACATTACACATTGTAATATTTTAAGAATCATAAGCTTTGATTAGGATTTAATTGAGAATATGACATATTTGATCTTTTCCAAAATATTAAGGGGAAATTTTTTTGATTTTAAAGTTTAAGGAAGAATTGTGAACTACCCTAAACATAAAGGATGAAAAGTGTTTTTATCCAAAATTTTTTATTTTTATTATTTTGTGAGTGTAAAACTATGTGTTTTAACTTAAAATGGTGTGCAAAGATAAAAATACAATAAAAAATACAAAAAGTTAACCCAAGAAAATTGTATATGAAATAGTTAATTTTGGCTCAACAAAGTTGACTAAACTAAAAAAAAAAAAATTTATAGAAACACAACGTAATGATACAACATTTTCGTAATAACTTTATCATTTTGTTATACTTTATTGACTCATAAAGAATTGACACTTTAGTAATTGTGAAAATATTATGATGACAACAAAATGTCTTAATATTTTCACAAGAGAAATGTTATTGTGGAACGACTAAATTTCGAGTTTGAAATAAAGTCAAACAAGTAAAATAGTTTCACAAATATGAATTTGTATTGATGAATGTGTGGAACCATTTTCTGAAATTACAAAAGAGTGATTCTCTGATTTGATCTCTTTGAAAGATTTGTTGATTAGAATTGTCGTAATGTGATTTTGATTTGAACACCAAATATCCTTCAATTTGTTTGAGGAATGGATCGAAGATCTTTGAAACAGAATTACAATGAATCTCTAGCTATGAGGTTGTTAGAAATCCTTTGTTCTTCAAGTTCTTTGTGTTCTTCGTGTGTTCTTCATGTTTTTCACGCATTCTTCACCTTTGAAGGTTTGTGGTGGAAATTTTTCGGGGCTTTGGAGGCTTGAATCTGTAGAGCTTCACCAATTTGTGGTTCCTTGGAGTTTCTGGAGGCTTTTGAGCTTGATTCCAATGAATTTAGAGATCTAGGAAGATGATTTGGATGATTTCTCTTCGAATGTTCTTCGTATTCGAAGGTTTATGGCAAAAGTTTTTCGGAGATTTTGGGCTTGAATCTATAGAGCTTTGATGATTTGTAGTTTCTTGAAGTTTCTAAAGGCTTTTAGGCTTGATTCCAGCAAACTTTAAGATCTAGGCATGTAGTTTGGATGATTCTGGTTTGAATGTTCTTTGTATTTGAGGTTGAAGATCTTGAAATTTCTGGAGGCTTCAGGGCTTGATTCTAATGGAGCTTCTACAATTCTGAATCTTCCTTAATGTTGCTTGTGGCATGGATGCCTTGGTATGTTCCAAGATGTCTTGATGTGTGTATCCCAGGATGTCTTGGTGTGTACCCCAAGATGTGTTGGTATGTTCCAAGATCTCTCCCAAGATGTCTTGGTGTGTTCCAAGATGTCTTGGTGTCTTGAAATGCCTTAGAAAGACTTCTATTTATAGGAGTTTGGGGGTAGATGAGCGACACGTGGTGAAGTCTGATTGGTGACATGTGTCATAGTTTGAATAGAGGATTTTTAAGACTTTTTTTCCAAGACACATGGCATTGTTTGATTAGCTAAAATGTCTAGATGTTCAAAGTGACACATGATAGATATTGATTGAATCGCTTATGTCATCGCTTACATGTGCCAATGTCATGGCTTACACGTGCTAATGTGTGGCATATGTCATTACTTACACGCGCTAATGTGTGATTGGCATTTTGCATACTTTTTTTAATGTTTTTATTCCAGAACACTTAGCAAATTTCTGTTGGCTCCTAAATGGTGATGGTAGAAACTAGTAATAGTACGTGGTGCTTTGTCATGAGTTGTACTTTGTGGACTTGGTAGTATGATGTGTCAGCTTGTGATAGGTCAAGAATTTTTCCTCTCAACAGTTATGTTCACAATATTTTCATAACAAATCATAAAGTAGTAGGTTGTTACGAGTTATTGTTGGTAGGCAAAAAAAAATAATTTCATTGGTAAGTTTAAATTAGAACCAATAACAATTTACCACATATAATTTGTTATGAAAATGTTGTGAATGTCGCACCTTTTTTTTTTCACAATACCTTTATTTTTAATTGTAGTTTGTTCTAGGATGACACACACACACACACACACACACACACACACACACATACACACACACACACAGATATATATATATATATATATATATATATATTTCATTTTAGCCTATAAAAAATAACACCTGAACATGTTAACCTATTGTCAGTATGATTTAGACGAGTCTTCCACAGGTGATGCATCTCGACCTCCTCCTTCTAGTGATCCTTTTGCTGAGGCATATGTAGAACCCACAGCTATCATGGATCCTCCACCATCTACATCAAGTGACTCTTCCTTGCGTGCTATATTGGATAACATTTTGACCGTTCAAGCGGTGCATGGACAGATTCTATTGGATGTGCTCAATGAGGTTGCAGCCTTACAATCAGATTTGGTGCATGCTAGAGGTTCTACTCCACAGGCTCCACCCTCTAATGAGTCATGATTGCCTTTGGCAATTCGTCACAAAAAGGAGGAGTACATACATATGGAGATAGGGGGGAGATTGTAAATTATATCTAGGAGTTTTTGATATGTTCATTTTGGCTTTGATGTATTTCTTTTTATATGGGTTGTATATGTTAGGGGGAGACATTATGTTTATGTGTTTTTATGTTTCTTGTTTCACAAATGGTACATTGATTATTGATTAATATTATGAGGTTATTCATGGTATATGTCTTTATTTTATGTTTTGTGAAATCAATAAGTTTAATTTTTTTTACTTGTATTTTCCACACATGTGTTTATGTGTTTGTTGAGTGTTTTAGGAATTTACAGGTTAATTCAGTTGTGGTTGCTGCCTACTTTAGCAACTGATAGATAGTGGTTAGGTTGAATTGTAATTAAGGCTTTCTAATTGAATGTGTTGTTTTACTTTGAGCATTTTAATTTTTGTGACATGTTTTGTCACGAATTGCCAAAGAGAGAATTTGTTAGGTTCTAAGACTTTAGGAACTAATGTATTAGAACTTCAATTTGTAATATGCTGGCAAACCATTATCAAAACATAGAGTCTAGGTTTAGGTGTTTAGGCTTGCTCAAAGTGTGTTTAATTATAAAATATGAATCGAGTGATTGCAGAAGTTATTGGACAAAATCTGCAAGACTCGATCAATTGAAAATTAGACTCGATCAATTGAAACTCGTGGAGATTTAATTTTCTACAGAATTTCCAGTTCAGCCCAAGCCCATATGAGGTGTAGGGTTAAGTGTTTTACTTCATGTATAAAAGGAAAAAATCTAGCTACATTTTAGAAGTCTTTAGAGAGTTGTGTATTGAATCTTCTGTGAAATCTAGAGGTGTTTACCTTCATACACACACAAAGAGTTGTCAAGATCAAGATTCGAGTCAAGAACTTGATGATCTCTTCAATTACTACATAAAGAACTTTAAAGAAGATTTGAAACCTTTGAGTGGAGTCTCAAAATCACAAGTAGAAGAACTTGCGATTACTGAAGAGCAAAGAAAGAAGTAGTCCATGGACTCGGAGCTGTCACGTGGTCATGGTAGCAAGTTTTCTACCCGACATAGCAATAGGATTTTAGTGATCTAAGTTCTATTGTAAAAAATTCAATTCTTTCATAGTAGATTTGTTTTACCTTGAGGATAGCTAGGTTAAATCCTCCCCAAGTTTTTTCCCTATTAGGTTTTCCTGGGTTATCATATCATTGTGTTCTCTATATTTCCGTACTATTTACATGATATGATTTTATTCTATTAACTTAGAACTAAAGAATTTATCTAAGTAATCACTTGGCTAAATAACTAAGTTAAACAATTTGTGTTAAGAGGTCTAAAAATGCACAAGTGGTATCAGAGCAAGTTAGCTCTTGCGTTTTAGATCTTTTGATCTAAGAGTTGATCCTTGACCCCCTGTTTTCATGGCACATGGTCACTCTCTTATGATCCCACCTCATTTTAATGGGAACAACTATACTTACTGGAAAGTAAGGATAAAAGCATTCCTAAAATCTTTTGATGTGTGAGTTTGGAACTCTGTTGAATACAGATGGGAGAAGCCGACTACTCCTGTTAGTGAGTGGTCAACTTCTCAAAAAGAGGCAACTGCTTTTAATAGCAAAGTCATGAATGCTATTTTTAATTTTGTTTCTATGGAGGAATTTAAGAGAATTTCAAATGTTGAGGTTGCTCATACTACATGGAATATTATCCAAACTGTGCATGAAGGCACAAAGGCAGTTAAGATTAATAAGTTGCAGTAGTTAACTACTAGATTTGAAAGCATTCGAATGTCTGATGATGAGTGTTTTGATGTATTCTATGTTAAGCTTAATTATATTGTTAACTTTTCTTATAATTTTGGTGAAATTTATGATCAATCTAAGATTGTTAGGAAAATTCTTAGATCCTTGACTGAGGACGTTAGACCCAAAGTGATTGCCATTACAGAAAGTAATGATGTGGACTCCATCCCCGTTGATGAGCTTGTAGGATCTCTCTAGTCCTATGAGCTAGACCTATCCAAGACAGACAAATCCAAATCAATGGCTCTTAAGTCAATTGATAATGTTAATGGGAATGGATTTGATGATAGACTCTCTTCTACAGAGATTGCATATCTTGCCAAGAACTTTAGAAACTTTCTTGGGAATAACAACAGAAGGGCAAGAGATAAAAACAATGTTGAATTCAGGAATTTCAAGAGGAATGAACCAACTAAAGTTAACAATACTAATAAATCTAAAGAAAAAGTTGGTCAAACCTCTAGTAATTCTCTACAATAGTGTTTTGGTTGTCAAGGGTATGGTCATGTGAAATTTAAATATCCTACATTCTTAAGGTCAAAGGGTAAAGTTATGGTTGTAACCCTTAGTGTTGATGAAGTTTCTAATCATGAGTCTAGTAGTGATGAAGATGGAAACTTCATTTCTTTCACAGCTACTACTGTAGTTGATGAAAGTGTTGTGGTTAAAGAAAACTTTTCTGATGGAGAACTCTCTGAGTGTGCTGATTTGTAAGAAGTTTTTAATAAGCTATGCAAGGTTGCTGCAAAGGATGCAATGAGTGTAGACTTAGGTTTAAAGAAGAGTGCCTCCCTTGAACTTGAAAAGAAAATTTGTTGTTGAAATTGCTTAATGCTACTAATTTGATTGATAAGGTGAAGACTGAAAACATGATGTTGCTTGACAAGATTAAGAATCTAGAACTAGAATTATCTATTGCTAGAGAACAAACTAATAGGTCTGCTAGTTCTAAACTTGATCACATGTTGAGTGTTCAGAAGTCTCTCTTAGACAAAACAGGTTTAGTTTTTGTTGATAGCATCTCTGTGTCTGAAACTCATTCCACAATTTTTTTTTTCTTCTTCAGAGCCTCCCAAGATTGAGATTGTCAAACTAGTAGAAGTTACACCACCTCCTAAGAAGATTAGGGTTGATCTTAAAGAGTCTAAACCTAAGAATTCTAACCTCCCTAAGGATAAGAAGCATGATAGAACTTTGTGGGTTTGTAATTTTTGTGAAAAGGCTGGGCATACTTGCCCAAACTATTTCAAGTTGCAAGCTGCAAAACGAGTAAATAAGCCAACAGTACATGTGCCTCAAGCACAAGATCCTATGGTAATTATTGGTGAATTGGTAAAGGCTTTAAACTTTTATACCAATCTTGAAGTTGCACATCATTCTAACATGAATAATAACTCCAAAGCCAACATTTCATCAAAGAAGTTTTGGATGCAAAAAGCTCAATCTAATTAAGTCTTTCTAACATGGTCCTTGTGCCTCATCTCAAAATTCTTTATGACCATTCTTTTCTTGTTGTTTTGTTTCTTTTTGCTTCTAGAATTTGCATTGCATTACATTCATGCATTTCATATTAGGTTGTTTTTGTTATTTCTTTAAAAAAATAAAATAAAATAAAATAAAAAGGAAAGAGGGATGTGTTTTGTATTATATATCTTGGATTTATAGTTGAGGTTGGCTATATTTTGGTTCATAACATGCTTATGTACCTTGTTTAGCTTGGATGAGCTTATTTTTTATGCACTTTGCTAGTTTTAGCTATGTAGTGCATGTTGTGTGAGAGTGTTTATAGTTTTTGATCACATGATCTTGATTTTGAAGTCACATGCTTTTGATTGTTAGGACTAGAAAATCCTGAGAGAAATGCATAAATAACCATCTCACCAATGTTTACTAGCCAATCATGAACACCTTAGTGCATATCATATGATTTTGTGCTCAAGAAAATATGGCACATGCACAAAAAGAAAATAAGGTATAGCCTTGGAATAATAATAAAATTGATGTGTACATTATGTGACTAAAAATAAAAATTTCACAATGAAATAAAAATGGTGTGTTCATTATGAAAATAAAAAATAAAAAAAATAAAAAATTACATGATTGCAAGCTTGTTTTCGAGGAGATGTGAGAGTTATATGATGTAACTCTTTAGGTGATAGTCACTTTCAAACTTATGTGATGAATAATATAGAAATTGTGATTGATTACTATCCACATATCACATCACATGTATCTCATGCTGTTACTAGTTGCACACACTATATAAGCTATTCTTTACTAAACTTAGTACATGAAATTGTGTGTAAAGTTTGGTTTGGCCATCCAAGATTATATGTTTCTTGATGTTGATACAAATATGTCATTGATTGATTTTTGGGAACAAAAAGTGTTACATTCTTGTTTTGGAAGATCTGGTTTGAATTCAAGTGTTTTTAAAAAACTTTTAAACTCATACTCATACATTTCATTCATGAAATAAGTTGGTTTGAGTGTTTTCTGCATAAAACTTCTTTTGTTTTTCAAAAATTTCATTTTTCTAGATTTTTGATCGATCGAGAGTGTTTTTTGACCGATTGGCAATGTGTTAAAATTTTTTGTTTGAATCTACCTAGCTCGATTGGTGCTTGATTGGTGCTCGATCAATCGAATCTATTTTTCGATCGATCACCGATTTCAAACGATTGAATTTTGAAAGATAATTCTTTTAAAAAGCTTCTCCCTCGTTCTTCATATTTTCAAAAGCTTTTCAAACTTTTTCTCTCTTTTTCTCTTTGACTGATCCAATCTTAAGTGATTTTTGTCGTTTTCTTCCTCAAAATTCTCCAAGGTTTTTGTTCTCAAGCATTGGTAAGACCTTTATACCCATTCTTTTTCAATTTAATTACATGTTTCATGCATTTTTCTTGAAAATTTCAAACATAGGAATTTAGAGATTTTTTATTATTTCAATTGTTTTTAATCATTTTTGATCAATAGGTTTTTGTTCTTAGTTCATATGCATGTTATTTCCATGCATTAATTTGATCAATTTTGTGATTTGAGGAGAATTGAAAAATCTAGGGCTTGGAACTTTGAGAAATTGGGGTTTTTGTTCAATTTGGACTATAATTGATGAAATTGACTTGAGTAATTGATGGATTAATTCATTATACGATGTTTTATAACTAGTATAATGGTTAATTGATCAATTTGGTTTATTTTTTGAAATTGGGTTTTTCAAAATTTGGGGTTTTTAGATTAAAACTCTATGTTTAAGTCAATTGTTGGTTTATAAAGTGAAATTGAACAAATCTTAATGCATAAGAGCATGCATCATATAGATTGTTATTTGTTGCTATTTTTGTGCTCTAACCCTCTCTAATGCAATTTGCCCTTGGTCTTCTATTTTGTTTTTGTTTACCTTTCTTCTAAACTCTTAGTATCATGGTTAGGAAGACTAGAATGAAGAAAACCCCCACCCCATCTACTCCTGAGTTTCAGAGTGATAAGTTTAAGACCTTGAAAAACTAAGAAGCTTATGAGAAACTTAATGCCTTTAGACCGGTGTGGGCTAAGCGTAGGATTATCTTAGATGAGGTTGATCCTAAGATACGTAGGAATTTTGAGCATAGGGGCTGGTTACCACTCTTAAAGGTGGAGCATCCTCCTCCGGCTACATTTATTAGAGAGTTCTATTCGAACCTCTCTATCCACTACAATGATTCCAACATTCAGTTTGTGAAAAGTTGGATAAGGGGTGAAGAGTATGTCATTACTCCTGAGGTAATGGTCTTGGCTCTTAGTGTACCTTTGGTACAACAGCCTGTGTACCCTTACACAGAGACCCTTTACCTTGATGACATAATGTCTCTCATCACCAATATTTCCATTAGTTGGGATATGGATCCTTATGTCACCTCTTATGAGCTTACTAAGCTCAATTATTTGTTTTTCAGGATTTCTATTTGGCCTATATCTCATCTTCATACTATCCCTATTGAGAGGTGTGCATTCTTGTACGCTCTCATCACTGATGCTCCTATGAGTTTTCCTACTCTTTTCATTCACTTACTTGCTGAGGTTCATAAGAGTAGTGCCAAATCCATGGCTTGTTCTTTCTGGTCCTTATTCATAGGATTCTTTTGGACTTAGGATTAGAGGACTTTCCCACGTCTGAGCTTGTACATATTAGAGCTCCTATAGTTGCCACCTTCCTTAGGCAAAGAGCTGCTTAGTTGAAAGCAAGCTCTAAGCACCCTAGAGTCATCAAGTCTTCTACATGTGATGCATCTCGACCTCCTCCTTCTAGTGATCCTTCTACTAAGGCGTATGTAGACCCCACAGCTGCTGTGGATCCTCCACCATCTACATCGAGCGGCTCTTCCTTACGTGCTATGTTGGATAACATTTGGACCGTTCAAGCGGCACATGGACAAATTCTATTGGATGTGCTCAATGAGATTGCGGCCTTACGAGTAGATTTGGTGCATGCTAGAGGTTCTACTCCACAGGCTCCACCCTCTGATGAGTCAAGATTGCCCTTTGGCAATTCGTCACAAAAAGGGGGAGACTGTAGATTGTATCTAGGAGTTTTTGATATGTATTCTGTTTATTTTGGCTTTGATGTATTTCTTTTTATATGGGTTGTATATGTTGAGGGGGGACATTATGTTTATGTGTTTTTATGTTTTTTATGTTTCTTGTTTCACATATGGTACATTGATTATTGATTTATATTATGAGGTTATTCATGGTATATGTCTTTTATTTTATGTTTTGTGAAATCAAGAAATTTAATTTGTTTTACTTGTATTTTCCATACATGCATTTATGTATTTGTTGAGTGTTTCAAGAATTTACAAGTTAATTCAGTCGTGGCTGCTGTCTACTTTAGCAACTGATAGATAGTGGTTTAGATTGAATTGTAATTATTAGGGCTTTTTAATTGAATGGGCTGTTTTACTTTGAGCATTTTAATTTTTGTAATGTGTTTTGTCACAAATTACCAAAGGGGGAGTTTGTTAGGTTCTAAGATATTAGGAACTAATGTATTAGAACTTTAATTTGTAATATGTTGGCAAACCATGATCAAAACATAGAGCCTAGGTTTAGGCTTGCTCAAAGTGTGTTTAATTGTAAAATTGGAATCAAGTGATTGCAAAAGTTATTGGACAAAATCTGCAAGACTCGATTGATCAAAAATTAGACTTGATCGATTGAAACTCATGCAGAATTAATTTTCTACAAAATCTCGAATTCAGCCCAAGCCCATATGATGTGTAAGGTTAAGTGTTTTACTTCATGTAAAAAAGGAAAAACTCTAGCTACGTTTTAAAAGTCTTTGGAGAGTTGTGTGTTGAATCATCTATGAGATCTAGAAGTGTTTTCCTTCATACGCACACAAAGAGTTGTCAAGATCAAGATTCAAGTTAAGAACTTGATGATCTCTTTAGTTGCTACATAAAGAACTTTAAAGAAAATCTGAAACCTTTGAGTGGAGTCTCAAAGTCACAAGTAGAAGAACTTGTGGTTGCTAAAGATTAAAGAAAGAAGTAGTCCGTGAACTCAGATTTGTCACGTGGTCGTGGTAGTAAGTTTTCTACTCGAGGTAGCAATAAGATGTTAGTAGTCTAAGGCTGCATTTGTTTCGGTGGTAAAGGAAATCCAGAAAATATTTTACACCCTTGAGGGTGTTTGGGTGCGCATGAAAATTCGGTCAAACTAAAAACCAATTTCAGTTGACTGTAAAATAGGCACCCCAACTCTGTAAAACCAATTACATACTCATTTTACCTTCAATTGATTTCCAGCCTCACTCAAAACTCAACAACCCGAAGAGAGAGAGAGAGAACACCAAAGGAATCAGACCATCGTGCAAGCTTTGGTCGCCGTGCAAGCTCCGTCCATCATCCACCGTCCGCCGTGCAAGCTCCGTCCACCATCTGTCGTCCGCCGTGCACATTGCGTCCACCGTCCCTCGTCTCTTCCTCCCTCGTTCTCTCTCTTTTCCTCTAACCAACCATGGCTGAATCTTCAACTATATGTCACCGATCTACAACCCACCACCCACCCTTGCCGTCGCTGCCGCCTCTAGATCGAACCACCAATCTCGTTACCCAAAGCCCCAAGCTCAATACTGACCTTGGCAACCGATCTGGCCGCCACCGATCACCAGCCCACTCCACTCCACCCCCAAACCCACCCAATCTGGCCGCCGCCATCCTCCATCCACTCTGATCCTCTCTTTCCCTTGTTCTCTCTCTTTCCCTCAATCTCTCTTTCCTGATCTGACGAGTTTGTGAATAAAAAATGTTTTTATTTTGATTTTTGGTTGTGTGAAGTGTATATTTTGAAATTTTCTGTTATAAAATTTGATTGGGAGTTGAGAAAATATGAAAAATTTGTAGAAAAATAGCATTTTTAGAATGTTACCAAATACCAGAAATCGTTTTCCGGACAATTTTCTATTGTAGAACCAAACACCCGAATTTCATTTTCCTTACAGGAATCCACTTTCCCCTACATTCATTTTACACTCGGAATTCAATTTACATCGATCCAAACGCAGCCTAAATTCTATTGTAAAAACTTCAATTCTTTTATAGTGGATCCGTTTTACCTTGAGGATAGCTAGGTTAAATCCTTCCTAGAATTGTTTCCACACTATTTACATAATATTATTTTATTGTGTTAACATAGAACTGAATAACTTATCTAAGTAATCACATGACTAAATAACTAAATTAAACAACTTGTGTTAAGAGGTCTATAAACGTACAGGTTATTTTCTCTTAGTTTTGTAACCGTGTTTTTTTTTAATGTATCAATCATGGTTTAATGATTGCATTCTTAATTGATATCCATGTTTGTTTACACAATATTACTATGTATATTGAATATATGCTTGCAATTGTGTTAATTGATGTCCAATTTTGTCTTGAACTGTAATTGATTATTATTATTTTCCACATGATATATACGCCTATTGTGTTTTGTTTCGTAATTCAAGAAACAAAGTTATATAGCTTATCACGTAATTAGTCAGCCAATTCCATCCAGTGGCTTATTAGGGCCGACTGATTTTAACAAGTGTTAGTGAGTCATTGATGCATTTGTATTCTTGGAAGTTTTCCGATATTATTGTCAGACCTAATGACTAATTAAATGGAATTGTTGTCCGTATGCATCTTTTCCTGTAATAAAACAGTTAGCAACGAAGAAAATCAAACTGGTTGATTTGGCTCATTTTTTCAAGAATAGGGACATCGACAACAAGGACATAGTGTTATGGCACACAATATAGGCTTCCACCATAGCGGGTTTGAGCTCCGTCCTTCAAAATTCTTCGAAAGCCATCCAATTTTGAATACATGGCCTCCTAAGCCTGTTGACTTACCCACATACAATGGCACCACTCCTTAGAGAAGGGGAAAATAATCGGAATAGCTAGCTAATTGTCAGTTGCGTCATTAGATATTCTAAATAATTGTCAACTTTGATGTTGTGTGTAGACTAAAAATTTGAAAAACTATTAGAAATTTGAAAATGGTGGCATACATTTCAATCTTGATCAATTAAGCTTTTATTATTTGGGTAGGTATATCTAAAAAATAAGAATTTATAGTATTAATTGTAAATCGATGATAATGAATCGGACCAATCACAGATTGCCATCTTTGTAGCAGTGACATTTGTTGTGAAAGTCTTTGTGTTCTTAGACTTATAGTTTACATAGTCATTCTTAGACTTATAGTTTACATCGTCATGAATTATATTTGCCAACACTAAACCTAACCAAATTATAAATTTGTAAATACAGTAAATATAGTAGCTCACTATATTTACCAATAAAGGATAATATGACTATATGAGTTTTTTTTTTTTTTTTTTTATGTTGAGAATTCAAATGAATGACCCAATTTTTTAAGAAAGAAAATAAAATTATTAATAAATAAAAGATGGACAAAATTTGGTTACAACCAATAACTACAACCCCCACTAAAAATACTAACATGAATACATATTTTGAAAATCTAATCGTTATATTGTATGTTCTTTATATTCTTAATAGGCATGTCAAATTTTGTATTAATTAGATGTTAATTAATATTAAATCCATAAACTTATTTTTTATTCATAATTTTAGATTACAAAAATTTAAAATTTAAACATTTTATTGATGATATAGCTACTAAAATTTGATTTTATAAAAATTTTGCAAGTATGAAAGATATACAAAAAACGTACAATCTAATAGTGAATTTGTCAAATTTCATATTTAATACAAAGCTGTAGGGGCTCCTTTTTCGGAGGTGGGCCCCCTGACAATGAATTTGTAGAGAGTGGGCTCAAGATCTAGGCCCTAGTGAAGGACGCGACGGCCATGCATGGTTGTTCGTGGACTGTGGTACTCGTAGTACTAACTGAGGGGACACAACAGGGATCCTCGGACGTGTTCCTATCTTGTTCAAATGAGCTTCTCAGCCTACCAAAGAAAATGCACTGTTACAGTCTGTCTTCTTTCCCGTTTTTCCCTTACGTCCCCCTCCCCTTAGTGGGGGACGTCCTACATTATATATCCCTCTCCCAGATGATCTTAGCCCTACACTTGTCGATCAACCCGGTTCCCACTTGAGTGCCTGTCCTGTCAGCCGCATTCCTATCTCTGCGGGTTGCGGCGCCCAAGGTGGCGCTGTTCAAGGGTCCTATCCTCATTAATGCGGCCAGGACGTTAGTTGAGGGCATTTAATGTGGAGGTGACAGTACGTCTGGGACTTGCGCCTCCACCATGCTTCCACGTCCGGTGCTCGGCACCTGCCAGGTCCTCCTTGGATTCTCTGAGAAGTTCCCCTTGACGGACTGCAGCTTGCGTATCTCCTCACTTCGGGTTTCCGAGGATGCTTCTATCCTCGGCGCGTCCTCCTAGCATGCAAGTCCTTTGCGCCTCGTCCTCGGACCTATGGCATGTCCTCGGACTCCAGGCGATCCTCGGCATGGGCTTTTGGGCCTGATCGAGAGTGGGCCGGTGGTACCAACTCTTTATGGCCCCACAATAGCCCCTCAAAATCTTGCTGTCCGCACCCTCGGGCGGAGAGGAGGATTTTGACATCCTCGGATCTATTCCACGTCCCATCGAATCCTGCCCCTTGTCAGCGTTGATGGCTTTTCGCCTGCTCAAGGCGCGTTACTGGCGCTTCGACGTGGGTGTCGTGCCTTGCATTAAATTCGGGCGGCTTTATGCTCCCCACGTTCAACGGGCTGATTTCGATCTAACGGTAGGGATGGATCTGGCATTTATGGGCGGGAGAACTCGCGCAGCTCTTCCGTTGAGGGTATAAATACCCATTTGAACTGCTTCTTCCCTTCCCATTCGCAGTCATAAGCTCTTGCGCCTCCCACCAGAGTCCAGCCAAATCTTCACCTACACTTCCAGCATAAAAAGTCAATCCGAGGAGCTCTTCCTCATTCCTGTAAGTCGCTCTATCCCTCTCTGAGCTTTTCTTTTCCTTTCTTCCACCTTTGATTTGCATTCCCCTTTTAGTCCCCTTAAGGCGTTGTTTGGGGATGGGTAGACTTAAGAAATACGTCTTTACTGAGGAGGCGATGGAGGAATTCGTCGAACGATGCAAGATACCGGCCAACGTGGGCTTGAGGTACTGCGGGTATGGGGAGTGGTTGCTCCGGAGGCGGACGGGCGAGGTGGCGATTCCCATTATCGCCTTCCTTGAAGGGGGGTTGAGGATCCCCATGGGGCCCGTGATGAGGAATTATCTTATATACTTCCGGTTAACCCCCACTCAATGTGCCTCCAACATGTTCAGAATTCTGGGCTGTGTGGACGCCTTAAACGAGGAGATGGGTCTGAGGCTGACCCATCACGACGTAAATTACTGCTACAATCTTCAACATTTGAAGGGCAAGTCCTACTATATGAGGACGAGGGACGACAGAGTCCGGCTAATTCAGTGTTTCCCCGAGTCCAACAAGGGGATGAATGAGGACTTTCTCATCGTGTCTGGAGAGTGGCACGATGGCCTTCATTGTCCGACGACAGAGGGGACACCAGGTGGGGCGGTGGGAGTAGGAGGGGATTTGTAAGTTCCATTTTGCTTGTCGTACCATTCTTCTTTGCTCAGCTTGGTAACTAACGCGGGTATGTTTTTCTTTTGCAGATCCGCGCACCCTCGAGCCCAACTTCAATCTGGTTAACAAGGAGGATCTACAGAAGGTGCTCAGGTCGGCGGATTTCGAAAACGAGGCAGACCACCAGGTCAGGGCGGCTCACAAGATTTTGAAGTACAAACCCATCCAAAAGTCGTTTGCGGCCCCCAAGTACGTGATCAGGGCAAACGATCCTCGGCTGTCACAGATAGAAGTGACCGAGGACGGATTTAAGTTCCCTGAGGGTCCCTCTACTTCAGAAGCTGTCACCGTAGCGGTTCCCCCACCTTCCCCTACATCCTTAGAGGCCGAGGGAGAGGATATAGAGAGAGGGGGGGAAGCAGCCGACCCTGGTTTTGTCGAGGAGGATTTCAGCGTCTTCGATCAACTCCACGAGTCCGAGGACCCCTCCGGAGACTTGGGCGATCCCCGTTTGTCCGAAGCGGAGCTTGAGGGATCTGGGCCATCTACTCGATCCAAGATGGGTTACAAAAAGAAACAGCGACCCAGTTTGTCTGAACTGCTTGAGGGACAGCCGGGGAAGTCTAAGCCGAAGCTGCCTCCTCCTTCCCCCAAGACCCGTACTGCCCATACCAGGTCGAGCTCATCTCAGTCTTGGCTGCCAACTTCTCCGCCTCAGACGACCTCTCCGTCAGGGCGCGAACTTGCCGACCCCCAGCAGAAGAAGGATAAGGGCAAGAGGATCATGGAGGAGAAGTCCGGGTCCACGCGGGAGGGCGACGACGCCCGGCGGCCGTCGAAGCAGCTGAAGATAGGCCACAAGGACCAGGAGAAGCAGGTCGAGGACCAGCCTCCGGCCGAGGCGTGGCTCCCCGCTCCAATGCTCCGCGGGAACCCTCTGAGGGACGACGCCTCCCTTAGGGATTTCAAAGAGGGCGAGGGTGCGTATGTGGCCGATGCGGTGGAGAGGTGCCTACTGCTCCCTGCGGACATGGCGCAGCTTGGGGCCATGAGGAGCAGGGAGGTCTTCCTCTGCCTCAAGCGGTACTTGGGGATGGTAAGTTTTCGGACACTCGTGTTTTACCTTCTTTTTCTTTAGTTTTGTCCTTCTTTCTCCGTGAGCTAATTTCGCTTCGTACCTGTTTCGTTAGGCAGGCTATCCAGGCAACCTTCAGGTTGGAGGAGGCGGCCAACGACCATGGGAGGGCCATGGATGCTGAGCGTGAGAGGCGCTTGCAGGCTACCAAGGTCCTCAAGGTCTCCGAGGAAGATCTTGCCAAGGCTAGGGAGCAGCTGAAGGAGATGGCCAGGGAAAGGGACAACGCGAAATCCGGCCTTGAGGGCGCCCAGAGGCAGGCCTTGGAGCAGACGGGCCGCCTGAGTGAGGTCGAGCAGCAGCTCAGGATCGCCTGAGAGCTGATAGACGACCTTCAGAAGGAGAAGGCTGCTGCCGAGGAGGCCAGGCTCGAAGCAGAGAAGGGGAGGGAGCAGGCCCTGGCCAGTAAGGAGGCTGCCGAGGAGGCTGCCTTTGAGGCAGGGGCAGCTGAGGCAGCAGCCGAGTATAAATCCCAAGTCCCCGAGTTATGCCGGCGCTACTGCTCAGAGACTTGGTTCGAGGCCCTGAGGCAAGCCGGGGTGGAGGCTTCTTCTGCTCTGTGGAGGGAGGAGGGCGTGTACTATCCCCTCGCCATCCGCGAGGCCGCCGCAGGTGGGTCAGAGGTTGAGGGGGCCACCATGGAGACTCCTGCAACTCCAGGGGAGGGGGCCCTGGAGGCTGAGGCCATTGGCGGGCCGGTTCAAGGGGGTGATCCCTCCTTGGTGATTGAATTGGGCGGCGGCTCTGATGAGGACAATCCCCAGCATGTCGAGGGATCCACCACTGACACCCAGGCCCCACCTGTTGAGGAGGTGGCTGTTCCCGCCGAGCCTCCCAGCGAAGCGGGCGGTTAGACGGAGGCGTCCCTTCTTCTTTTCTTCTCTTCTTTTGTTCTTTTTTTGTTTTAGGGAACCCCTTTTTTGTGTAATATTTTGAACTTAATGAAATGAAAGCTTTGTTTCTTTTTCTGCGTCGTGATTGTTTCCTTGCTTGTATATTATTCATTTTTTGCTTGCCAATCGCGGTTCGTAACTTAAGATTTTTAGAACGGGAAAAGTTTTATTTGCGAAATGGCTTATAACGTACACTATATCCTAAGGAATAGGCAGATTTTACGAAGTAGGCACTAAGGTTCCTTTGAAGTAGAAAGCTTCCCCACGGGACCGAGTCCGAGGACCACACAGTACTTTGGTTCTGTCTAATCACTTAAGTTTTCTGAAGCAGCTAGTTTCCCCATAGGACTGAGTCCGTGGACCATGCAGTTCCTTGGCTCTGTCTAGCGCTTAGCGTTCTTAAGTGGCTAGTTTCCCCATAAGACTGAGTCCGAGGACCACGCAGTCCCTTGGTTCCGTCTAACACTTGGTTTTTTTTTTTTTTTAAATTCGTTAGTTTCCCCATAGGACTGAGTCCGAGGACCATGCAGTTCCTTGGTTCTGTCTAACACTTAGTTTTTTTTTAATTGGTTAGTTTCCCCATAGGACTGAGTCCGAGGACCATGCAGTTCCTTGGTTCTGTCTAACACTTAATTTTAGTTTTTTTTTTTTAAATTGGTTCGGAGCTGATGAACGTAAGCAAAAGGAGACAACAACATTAATTGGAATAATTCCTTTATTAATAGTAGTACCTTTTTAGGTTATTTACATTCCATGGGCGAGGTACAGGCCTGTCATCTAGGTCCTCCAAGTAATACGCCCTTATCCCGGCTACTGAAGTAATCCGGTAGGGCCCTTCCCAGTTGGGTCCCAGCTTTCCCCAAGTGGGATTCTTAGCCGCCCCAACGACTTTCCTTAGCACCAGGTCCCCTGGCGCCAGTGGTCTGAGCTTAACGTTAGCGTCGTACCCTTGTTTGAGCTTCTGCTGGTAGTGGGCCAATTGTATCATTGCTCGCTCCCTTCGTTCGTCCACCAGGTCCAGGTTCCGCTCCAGCAGCCCGTCGTTGCTGGCTGGCGTGAAGGAGCTCGTCCTCAGCGTCGGGAGATTTGTCTCCAGGGGGATTACTGCCTCGGCGCCATAAGTCATGGCGAAAGGCGTTTCCCCCGTTGATCGCCGAGGCGTGGTGCGATACGTCCATAGCACATGGGGTAACTCTTCTACCCATCTCCCCTTGGCATCGTCCAGCCTTTTCTTAAGCCCATTCACGATGACCTTATTGACGGCCTCGGCCTGTCCGTTCCCCTGGGGGTAAGCCGGCGTCGAGTACCTGTTTGTGATTCCAAGTTCGCTACAGTACTCCCTGAACGCTTTGCTGTCAAATTGGAGCCCGTTGTCCGAGATGAGGGTGTAAGGGGCCCCGAATCGCGTAACAATGTTCCTCCAAAGGAATTTTTTGACGTCCACGTCCCTAATATTGGCCAGCGGCTCGGCCTCGACCCACTTGGTGAAGTAGTCCGTGGCCACCAACAGATATTTCTTGTTCCCTGGCGCCTTGGGGAAAGGCCCCACAATGTCCAAACCCCACTGGGCGAACGGCCACGGGCTGGATAAGGGATTTAGGACCCCTCCGGGCTGATGGATATTCGGGGCGAATCTCTGGCACTGATCGCACTTCTTGACATATTCCTGGGCCTCCTGTTGCATCCCCGGCCACCAGTAGCCTTGCGTGATGGCTCGGTGGGACAAGGATCTCCCCCCTGTGTGGCTTCCACATATTCCCTCATGCAGCTCTTCGAGTAGCGATTCCGTCGCTCCAGGGTGAACGCACAGCAGGTATGGCCCGGAGTAGGAGCGCTTATACAGCTTATGGTCCCCGGACAACCAGAATCGAGTGGCTTTTCTCCTGATTTTTTCTGCTTCTGACTTGTCCTCAGGAAGGATGTCATCCTTGAGAAATCCCACTAGGGGGTCCATCCAGTTGGGGCCCGTCTCAATCTGATGGATGGGGATTCCCCCCGTTGGAGCTCCACTTGCCCTTCCCAAGTGCTCCACAAGTATCGTCCGAGGCAGAGACCCTGCCGAGGAGGTTGCGAGCGTGGCCAATGAGTCGGCATGGCTGTTCCCGCTTCTGGGGATGTGAGACAGGCTGTAGGGGCTAAACCCCAACTGCAAGCGCTTAACTTGGCTCAGGTACCGTTGCATTCGTGGATCCCTGGCCTCCATCTCCCCATTCACCTGTCCTACCACCAACCCGGAATCCGAGAACACCTCTATTGACTCTCCTCCCATCTTCTGCACCATGGTCATTCCTTGTATCAATGCCTCGTATTCGGCCTCGTTGTTCGTGGCCGCGAATCCGAGTCTTAGGGACTTCTCCATGATGTGCCCTTCAGGGGACACCAGGACTAGTCCCACTCCTGAACCTCGTTGGTTGGCCGCGCCATCGACGTATACCTTCCAGCAAGGTGCCTTAGAGGCGTAGACTGCCCCAACTAGCTTTTCACCATGATTTCCCTCCTCGGTCGCGACCTCCACAGCCGGTTCGGCGAACTCTGCTGTCAAATCTGCCAGAACCTGGCCTTTTATGGAGGTCCGAGGCATGTACCTGATGTCGAAAGCCCCTAGAATCGTATTCCACTTCGCGATTCTTCCAGTGTAGTCGGCGGTTCGCAGCACAGATTTTAAAGGCAATCGGGTTAGGACGACCACGGTGTGAGCCTGAAAATAATGGGGGAGCTTCCTCGTGGCGTGGACCACAGCCAAGATAGCCTTCTCCAGTGGCAGGTATCTCACCTCCGCTTCGTGGAGTGACTTACTGACGTAGTAGACTGGCTTTTGAACGCCACTGTCTTCTCGTATCAATACCAGGCTTACCGCATGGGGTGCCACTGCAAGGTATGCGTATAGGACCTCATCGGCCTCCGGATGGGACATGATAGGCGGACGGGATAGATAGTCCTTGAGTTGCTGGAAGGCCTCAGCACACTCCTCGGACCATTCAAATCCTTTCCATTTGTTGATCAGGCGGTAGAAGGGCCTGCACCTATCAGCTGACCTGGAAATGAACCGGTTCAGCGCGGCGATCATCCCGGCGAGCTTCTGGATCTCCTTGGGATTCCGGGGAGGCTTCAAATTATGGATGGCCTTGATCTGGTCGGGGTCAACTTCGATCCCGCGGTGGGTGATCATGTACCCCAAGAACTTGCCAGAGCTGACGCCAAAGGAGCACTTTAGGGCGTTAAGGCGCAGCCTGTGCTTTCTCAGGACGTCGAACGTGAAGCCGAGGTCCTCTACGTGCTTGGACTCCTGCTTGCTTTTTACCACCATATCGTCGACGTAGACCTCGATGCTTTTGCCCAACATGGGCTCAAACATTCTTGTCATCATCCTTTGGTAGGTGGATCCTGCGTTTTTCAGGCCAAACGGCATGACCTTGTAATGGTAGTTTCCAATGGGTGTGACGAAGGCTGTCTTCTCTTGGTCTTCCAGAGCTAGCGGTATCTGATGGTAGCCCTGAAAGGCGTCAAGGAAGCTCATCCGAGGATGGCCCGCCGTGGCGTCTACCAGCTGGTCTATCCGTGGCATTGGGAAGGGGTCCTTTGGGCACGCTTTGTTCAGATCGGTGAAGTCCACGCAGACTCTCCACTTTCCAGTCTTCTTCCTGACCACCACTGTGTTGGCCAACCATTTAGGGTAGAAGACCTCTTTGATGGCTCCTGCACGCTTGAGCTTATTGACCTCTTCCTTTATCGCGTCAGCGTGTTCCTTCGACGGGCGCCGAGGCGGCTGCTGCCTCGGAATCACGGATGGGTTGACGTTGAGGTGATGGCAGATGAAAGTGGGATCAATCCCAGGAGCATCGCAGGGGTCCCATGCAAACACGTCGAGGTTCCTTTTGAGGAACTCGAGCAATTCCTCCTTTTCTTGCGGAGGCAGTTGGACTCCGACCTGGAAGAACCTTTCCGGGCTATCGCCAATCAGCACCTTTTCCAGGTTCTCGCACGCGGCACCGTCGGCGGGCGCATTAGGAGGCGCCGCCGGTGGCTTTGACTGCTATAATATCTCCTCGGCGTGAGCCGAGGGCTGTGCATCAAGTCGGTAGGATATGGCGGCGACAGTGCATTGCCTAGCCGTGGGTTGGCATCCTCGGATCTCCAAAACCCGATCCCCGGACGGGAATTTCACCTTTTGATGCAGGGTAGAGGCGACTCCTCCTAGGGTATGGAGCCAGGGCCTCCCCACGATGGCTGTGTAGGGAGAGTACGTGTCTACAACCACGAAGTTCACTTCCACCACTTCTGGGCCCGTCTGTATGGGTAACCTTATCATGCCCTTCGGGGTGACGAGCTTCCCGTCGAAAGTCATTAGGGGAGAGCTATAGGGTGTCAGATCCTCCGGTTTTAGCCCCAGCCCCTTGTAGAGGTCCGGGTACATGACCTCGGCCGCACTGCCACCATCCACCATCACCCTTCTCACGTCGTATCCTCCAATTCTGAGGGTGACGACTAGAGCGTCATCGTGGGGTTGGGCGGTCCCTGCCTTGTCTTCCTCCGAGAAGCTCAAGACTGGTGGGCAACTCCTCCTGGCCCTCTTCAGCCCCTCCCAGGAATCCTCGGCGGGCTGTCGGACTATAGACAGCACCCTCGTGGGCTGCGTGCCTGTCCTTCCTGGCGCCGCCAGGATGACATTGATCGTTCCCGTGGGTCGCCCCATGTCAAGGTCCCTCCGGGGTTCTTGGAAGTTCTGGTTTTGCTGGCCGCTGGAATGGTGGAGGAGGTGCTTCAGCTTTCCCTCCCGGACTAACTGGTCCAGGTGGTTCCAGAGGTTCCTGCAGCCCTCCGTATTATGCCCGTAGTCCTGGTGGTATTGGCAGTAGCGGCTCTGATTGCGCTTGGCGGGCTCCCCAGCCATCTTGGCCGGCCATCTGAAGTACGGTTCGTTCTTTATCTGCTCCAGCACCCGGTGTACGGGTTCTCGGAACACGGCGCCGACCGTTTGGGTGGTAGCTGTTCCAGACTGCCCACCAAAATCCCTCCTCGGACGGGCGTTATCATAACGGTCCGACCTGAAATCCCTCCTCTCCTGGGGGATCACTTTCTCCTTGCCCTTTCCCTGTAGCAGGTCCTCTTCTACCCGCTTGTACTTGTCGATCCGATCCATCAGTCGCCGCACGCTGGTGGCGGGCTTACCAGTTAAGGATTTCCTCAGGCCGTGTCCCATCGGCAGCCCGTTCTGGAAGGTGTTGATTGCGACGGCATCGTATTTGCCATCCAGGTCGTTGTAAATCTCCCAGTACTTGTCCGAATAAGCCTTGAGGGTCTCCCCCTCGCGCATGGATAGGGATAACAATGCGCTCATTGGCCGAGGAGGCCTGCTATTTGTGACAAAGCGGGAACCGAAAGCCTGGGTCAGCTGCCTGTACGAGTCTATGGAGCCCGACCTTAGACCGTTGAACCACCTCATTGCCACAGGTCCCAGGCTGGACGGGAAGACCTTGCACATCAGCGCTTCATTCTTGGCGTGGACAGCCATTCTTTGGTTGAATTGGCTCACGTGCTCCACGGGGTCCGTCTTGCCGTTGTAAGCGATGAAGGTTGGCTGCTGGAACCGCCGAGGAAGTTCCGCCTCCTCTATGCGACGCGCGAAGGGCAACCTGGAGAGCTGGTCCAGCGCCCTGCTCATGGCGTCGCCTCCCAAGCCCCTGGGGGTTGGGTTAGTACGCCCACGCCTCCGGTAGCGCTCCTCCTCGTGGGAGAAAGTCTCGCTGGGGGGCGTCCTTGACCTTTGCCTGTATTCATCGTCACTTTCGCCTTCGGAAAATGGATCGGGGCTGGGCTCGGACCTTCCTCGTTGCACACGGCGTAGCTTCCTCTTGAGATCATCTATCTCACGCTGCATGGCCACCTTGTCATCCCCTTTTTGGGAGGCGTGGCTGTGGGCCTCTTGTGACCGCGCGGCCTGGCCGTCGCCGCGTCCCTGGGGAACGCGCCCCTCCCGGCGGGTTTGGCTCCCGTTCGTCGTTGAAGTATGCATGCTTCCTTCCCGAAATCGCCCATTGTCGTTCTGACCACCACCCGGGTCGCCATAGTTGCCCTGATGCCGCGACTTCGCCGGTTCGGGTCGGTTGGGAGTACCTTGGTGAGGGCCTGATCCTACCATGCTTGACTGTCATTCCTGCTAGCGCACAAGTTCTTCCCACAGACGGCGCCAATTGTAGGGGCTCCTTTTTCGGAGGTGGGCCCCCTGACAATGAATTTGTAGAGAGTGGGCTCAAGATCTAGGCCCTAGTGAAGGACGCGACGGCCATGCATGGTTGTTCGTGGACTGTGGTACTCGTAGTACTAACTGAGGGGACACAACAGGGATCCTCGGACGTGTTCCTATCTTGTTCAAATGAGCTTCTCAGCCTACCAAAGAAAATGCACTGTTACAGTCTGTCTTCTTTCCCGTTTTTCCCTTACGTCCCCCTCCCCTTAGTGGGGGACGTCCTACATTATATATCCCTCTCCCAGATGATCTTAACCCTACACTTGTCGATCAACCCGGTTCCCACTTGAGTGCCTGTCCTGTCAGCCGCATTCCTATCTCTGCGGGTTGCGGCGCCCAAGGTGGCGCTGTTCAGGGGTCCTATCCTCATTAATGCGGCCAGGACGTTAGTTGAAGGCATTTAATGTGGAGGTGACAGTACGTCTGGGACTTGCGCCTCCACCATGCTTCCACGTCCGGTGCTCGGCACCTGCCAGGTCCTCCTTGGATTCTCTGAGAAGTTCCCCTTGACGGATTGCAGCTTGCGTATCTCCTCACTTCGGGTTTCCGAGGATGCTTCTATCCTCGGCGCGTCCTCCTAGCATGCAAGTCCTTTGCGCCTCGTCCTCGGACCTATGGCATGTCCTCGGACTCCAGGCGATCCTCGGCATGGGCTTTTGGGCCTGATCGAGAGTGGGCCGGTGGTACCAACTCTTTATGGCCCCACAAAAGCTATTGAGTGAAGTTGTAGCAAAACTTTGTCCATAAAAGACTACTCAAAATGAAGGGTTCGGAGTTATTCATTGAGAGTCCAAATCTTCTATTTCATGATTCCTGCTCCACTTTATACTCTACCAATAAAAATTGAACACATACACACCTCTTTTAATTAAATCCTTATTTTTAGTTTTTTCCTTATTTTAGTCTCCTAAAATAAATATAAATAAATAAATAATTCAAACCAGCACCACCACTACCGATCACCACCAAAGTGCACTGCTAGAAAGATCACGTCGACCGTCATCAGCAGCCATACACTCTTGCCGGTAGGAACTAAAACATCATAATAATAAATAAAATTTTTTAAAAAAATTATAAATAAATAAAATAAAATAAAATAACCAAACGGACCCCCCACTGGCCACCACTTCGCGGGAACCACACATTTGGATCTGGAAACAAACAAGGGTTCTTGTTTTCTTTTGTTTTGGTTTTGCAAAGAATCAAAAGCAAAGTTTACTATATTTAGCAAGAGCTAGAAGTAAAACAAGGCATGAGGAGAAAGAAGCCACCAAAAGAATGTGGTGGCACCTCCTTTACTCAAATCTTGCATTTACAGACTTATAGTGCCTCACCCACTAATGATGCAATTATTAAAAGGAAATACAATTTGTGGTTTCGCGAATCCATCAATGCCGCACCGTTGCAATCGATTTTGAAGAAGATGAATCAGCCATGGTACCTACTAGGTGATGGCTAGTGGGGTATGTGGGGTTTATATATATATATATATATATATATATATGTATGTATGTATTATTTTTGGTTACTTCCATGGTGGTGATGGCCATTGATGATGGCCGGTGAAATCTTTCTAGCGGTGTCCGTGAAGGATGTCAATGGTGACCGATGGTAGAAGACTAGTAATGGGACTATTTTAAAATTTTATTTTATTTATTTATTTTAGGAAACTGAAATAAGAAAAAGACTAAAATTAAGGATATAACTAAAATAGGTGAATATTTATTCAATTTTTATTAATGGAGTATAAAGTAGAGTAGAAATTATAAGACAAAAGATTTAGACTGATTCGTTAACTTAAGAAAGCAAATAATAAGAGAAGTTTATGCAAATCTTGCATTTACTTAAATTATTAAAAGAGATAAAATATGACCGTTGAATGGTCTTAAATAAGTTACAAATTGCCATTGGGCATTCCGAAATGCTTATTTAAGAGCAAAGAGGCTTAATAACTATCCACGCAAAACCATGGCTTCAACTTTGAAACTAATACTTTTCGTGCTCTTATCCTTCCGCATCTTCTTACTTGTCTCAAGCCACCAGCACCACCCTCTAGACTCTCTAACCCCTTCCGAGTTCACCCTGGTCCGAACCATAGTCAATAAAACCTACCCCAGCTCAAAGCTCAACATAACTTTCCAGTACATAGGTTTGGACGAGCCAGACAAACCCATCATCCTCTCATGGCTATCAAACCCCAAGTCCAAACCCCCACCTCGCCGCGCCTTTGTGATTGCACGTCTCGATAAACAATCCCACGAGATCATAGTCGACTTATCGACCCGTGTGATAGTCTCTGATAAAGTTTACCATGGACACGGCTACCCTTTGCTTACCCTTGATGAACAATTTGCTGCAAGCGAATTGCCACAAACATATGAACCCTTTATCGAGTCTATAAAGAAGAGAGGCTTAAACTTGTCTGAAGTTGTTTGCTCAACTTTTACAGTTGGGTGGTTTGGAGAGTTGAAGAGCAAAAGGGTGTTGAAGCTTTTGTGTTTTTATATAGATGGAACGGTGAATTTGTATGCGAGACCAGTGGAGGGAATAACGTTGGTGGTTGATCTTGATGAGATGAAGATAGTTGAATACAATGATAGGCTTATTGTGCCTGTGCCAAAAGCTGAGGGAACGGAGTACAGGGAATCAAAGCAAAAGCCACCCTTTGGTCCTCGTTTAAATGGTGCAGCCTTGGTGCAACCTGATGGGCCAGGGTTTAAGATTGACGGGCACACTGTCAGGTCAGTCTTCTTTTTGTTTTGTTTAAATGTCTTTTTTAGAGATATTACATGGTCTAAGAAATTAAAGTGTCGTTTGGTACATATGTATAAATATATGTTTTTAATTTTTAAACATCATTATATATATTTTTATATATTTTTTTATTCACGCATATTTTTAAAAAATACAAACAACATTACTAAAATAACATTATCAAACAGTCTCTAAGTCCATTAATTTTTTTTTTATCGTTATTCAAAGTCTTTGACAGACACTTAATTGTTTTTTTTTTTTTTTTGAAGAGACCTCATTGTTAATTATATGATATATTGTATTATAATCGACTCAACCTAGGGTTTATAAATTAGACAACTCTTAAGTTATTTCTATAACATCATACAAGAGTTTATAATATGTTTGAGTTTTTTCTTTTTTCTTTTTTCTTTTTATGGTGAAATTACAATTTATCTACCTATGTGGTTTGGTAGAAATTTACATTACCTACTTGTAATTTTAAATTTGACACTTTACCCACCAGATGTCAATTCAGTCAGATTTCCTTAACTCACATCTATTAAAACCATGATTAAATATGTGATTTTGCTTCACTCTTATGTTTCTCTCCTCCAAAAAACACAAAAAACATAAAAATACAATATTAAATAAGATAAAAAAGACTCCAACAGAACACTTACATCATAGAATTTCAAATCACAAGTAAACAACTTAAATTTCAGTCAAACCTTAAGTGGGTAAAGTATCAAATTTTAAACCACAAGTATGCAATTTAAATTTTAGTCAAACTACAAGTTGATAAGTTATAATTTATCTTTTTTATTTATAATTCAAAAATATTATTAATGAAGCTAAAATGATAATACAACACCCAATATATGAGCCTTTCTTATTATAGGAGTTCTATTTTACATTCCATTAATCACAATTTATAATATATTTATTTTACTTTTTCCCTTTAAAGTAACTAAAGTTTAAAATAAATATTTTAAAAAATTAACCATTCCATACTAACAATTAGTGAAGTCTAAAGTAAAATACAAAAAAAAAAAAAATGAGGGTTAAGATTTTTATTCAACGACAGCTAATTAAGTGGCAAAACAAATAAGAGAAGATAGATCGGCCAATAAAGAAACAGATGGAATTTTCAAGCCAAAAACAAGGCAAATGGCGTGGAGTCATGACAAAACAAATTTTTTTGATAGTAATGACAAAACAAATTAATGCCATATGTCTATCTGTTTCGTATAATATTCACTTTGGCAAGGTTTGACACTGCTCTTTTTTTTTTGTTTTTTTTTTTTTTTTTTTTTTTTGTTTGACACTGCTCTTATTGATTGATTTACGCGTCTCTCTCTCTCTCTCTCTCTCACAGTTTCTCTAATTATACAATGACTGCTGCCATTGACCTACATTAATATTAATGCTGAAAAGATGGGACAACGGAGCTCACCAATATTTTTGTGTTTCTTTTTTCTTAAAAAATTTTAAAACCACATAAAAATGCCACGACTTTATGAGCAGCAGAATGGGGGAAAATACATGTGTCTGCTGCATGTGTCTCCTCCCTCAACCCCTTCCACATAAAGTGTGGAGTCTATTTTTATATGAAATGGATAGGATAGCACATGCAATGAAAATAACTCCCAATAAAAGAGATAGATAGCAAATCATAAACATAAAATAATTGTGATTAAAATTAGTAATTTTTAAAAAGTAGTAGAACTATTTTTTGAAGAGAAAATATTGGTCAAGCAGTGTTTTACGCCACCCAATAGAATCTTGCCACATCATCTTTTTTTTTTTTTTTTGGGTACTTAAGCCCCTCATCAAAACAAAACAGAACGACCTAAGAAAAAAAAAAAATAAGAGGAAGATTTTTGGGATTGAGCCCTTCTTCATAGCAAGTGATTAAGCGATCCACCTGTGGCCGAGTTGCATGAGACCGGAAAACGCCGCAAGCGCGTGATTGCGCCTCTCGGAGGATCCGGAACCTGAATGGCCCGCTCCAAAACCGAAATCGCCTCCTTGAGATCGCCGCCAAAACGTAAAGGTGCCAAGTCCAGACTCGACTCGCCTTCAGCTCAACCGAAGCATCGCTCGGACGACTTCAAAGCTCGGAGCGCATAGTCAAGAGCCTTGTTCGGTCCCTCGCCAGAGGCGATAATGTCGCGAGTGAGTTTGAGGAGAAACGGGTCGCTTCGGAGTTCAGGTTATTGGGGGGAGGTTTTCTCGGCGAGAATTTGGATCGCGACGGAGAGGCAGGTTTGGAATTCGAAACAGAGTTTACAGGTTCGGATCTTCGTTAGGTCGAAGTTTCGGGAATGGAGATTCGGAGCGATGGAGTTTCGAGTGGAGTTTTAACAGAGACAAGGCCCGGCATTCTTTTTTCTTTGGATCGAGAATTTGGGATTAGTGGAAAGGTGAAAGTTGTGAAATTCAAGGTACAGAAAATGATAAATACGAGAGAGAGAGAGAGAGAGAGAGAGAGAGAGAGAGAGAGAGTAATGAAGGTGTGGGGATTAAGTTGAGATTAATGGAGTTGATTAGAACTTGGTACCAAACTCAACTTGGCGTGTTTGGGATTTTAATTGTTTGATTGATTGCAGTATGAGTTTGCAGATAAGATGTCTCTGCTGGGCTAGCACAAGGGTGATGGAGGTTTCAGTTTCCAGTTTGGTTCTGCTTACGATTCAGCGTTGTCTTTGAGGGCATTTTCATCATTTTCCTCACTCTTGCAGTCAGAGGAAGCTGTGTGGCGATGGGCTTGTTCTTTTTTCCTAGGTCGTTTTGTTTTGTTTAGATTAGGGGCTTAAGTACCAAAATAAGAAAAAAAAAATGACGTGGCAATATTTTATTGGATGGCGTAAAACACTGGTTTCATGCCACCGCCTGACCCTAGACATGGCAAAACATGCGGGTCGGTTCGGGTCGGGTTAATTGGGTTGCGGGTCAAACGGGTCACGGGTCAAAAACGAGTCATTTTAAGCAGGTCAAAATCGGGTTCAAGTCAATCGGGTTACGGGTCGGGTCGGGTTGACCTATATTTTTCACATGAATTTTTATTTTTTATTTTTTATTTTTATATAGAAAACAACATGTATCTGTCATTTGGAAAGTTATGCAACAAATTACTTAATGTAAAATGCATTATTTTTAATTCACCATTTATATCAAGAATGAACTTAGTTAAACTTATTAATACTTATTCAACAATTTTAAAATTATACAAATCTTAACATTACTATCTAAAACAAAATAACGCAAAGATAAGTAAAACAAATACATAATTTTTATTTCTACACAATATCAACATTCCAAATATAAAACAAAATTACAAATGACTTATTGGATAACTCATTTGATAAGGAATAAAAATATATAAAAAATTTACAATCTTGAAAATTAATTTTATAATCTATTATCAGTTGTGGTTGACACTCTATTTCAATTTGAGATATACTTTAAAATTTGATTGCTTACTTATTTATACATGGTCACTTTTATGAATATCATATTATTGTTAAGCAACACACACTCTAGGAAATATTATAATTTATTTGAAAAGCCGTTTATTTTAGACATAAATTATTAAAAAATAGGTTTAAGTATTCATAATTTATGCTAATTTGATACTTTAACTTCACTATTTTCACACTTGTGAATATTTCTTACATGTCTACAATTTTAAATCTATGTTTTTAACTCTACTGTAACCAGATTATCTTGGCATGTTCTTTGCTATTTGATATCTAAAAATATTTACTCATTACAGAATGTTCAACCATTAATCTTTCAATTAATTTGCATATAGTTATGTAAATGTATCAATTGTTTCCTTAAAGTTCACAATAAACAATTAAACCAATATTGTCTTAGTTTTACTATTTTTTTTACCAAAAAAAAAAGTTTTAAAAAAATGGTTTAGGTTCGGGTCGGGTTAACCCGCAAAAAACACGGGTCAAGTCACGGATCAACCCGTTTTTGCTTCGGGTCAAAAAAAATCGGGTTCGGGTCGGGTATTTTTCGAGTCAGGTCGGGTTGGGTCAGAAAATTCTGACCCGTTTTGCCATGTCTACCTGACCCAATGTTTTCTCTTTTTTGAATAATTCTAATACCACATAAAATGCTACAATTATCTTGTATTCGTGTCAAATCGTAACTAATTGCCTGTTTTATTTACATAAAATCACTATTTTTTCTTCACTATTTTTTGTTTTCTATTTGCCACGTGAATAGTTGTGAAACAAGTTGCAGCATTTTTTCATAATCTTAGAATTTACTTTTTCCTTTTTTTTTTTTTTTTTTTAGATAGCTCACCTAATCCTAGGTTAGTCAGTGCGGGCGGAAATGTATCATTGAAGTTTCAGTACTAAACAAATAAGTTGCCTTGTAAAAGTATTACACGATTTAGATTCAATGGACCAAAATTTTAGCAGTCCTTTTCGGTTTGATATTAAACATTTAGACTTTGACTCGATCAAGCAGTCTGTTTGATATTAAACATTTAGACTTTGACTAGATCAAGCAGCACGTCTATGTGACAAAGCACAATATTTGGCTCCACATGCTGAGGATGTTTGCCCAAACCTCGTGAAGTTGACCTGGTCACAGCCGACCTCATTTGGGCTAGTTGGAAACATGGCATTCATTTGCTACATAGATAAATGACTGTTCTTAGTCTTTTATATCTATTGCTTAGAGTGAAATTAGAAATATTACAAATTTTATGTACAATTTTTTACAAAACTTATTGCAGTCCTGGCCTAATTTAAAGGGTTGGGCTAGGACTACATGTTCTTGAACCTGAAAATTTTAACAAGCCTCAATTTTTCTTTGTATTTAGTTGGGCCAACTGGAAATTCCACCTAGGATTCGATGTACGAGCTGGTCCAATAATTTCTCTAGCATCAATTTATGACCTTGAGAAGCAAAAATATCGCCAAGTTTTATATAGAGGATTCATATCTGAGTTGTTTGTGCCGTACATGGATCCAACAGAGGAATGGTACTACAAAACCTTTTTTGATAGTGGTGAATTTGGGTTTGGTCAATCTGCAGTGTCACTTAAGCCCTTAGCCGATTGCCCTGCCAATGCAGTATTTTTAGATGCATACTATGCTTCGAGCAATGGTACACCAGTGAAGATATCTAATGCCTTCTGCATATTTGAAAATCATGCTGGAAATATAATGTGGCGTCACACAGAAACAAGTATTCCTGGAGAAGTTGTAAGTAATATTATTGTAATTGTTGTTGTATTGTTTGAACAAGTAGTAGTTTTAGTTGACAATTTTATGGTATTGCAGATTAGGGAAGTTAGGCCAGATGTGAGCCTAGTGGTGAGGATGGTCGCAACTGTGGGCAACTATGATTACATTATTGATTGGGAATTCAAGCCAAGTGGCTCCATCAAATTGGGGGTATCTTATCAACTTGAGAAATATTTTTCCATCAACACTACAAACACCAATAAATCTCATAACAAATTTTACAATTATATATTGAGCTAGCAAATTTGATTAGTATATCACTTTCACTTAGGACTATCACTAACATAATTTATATTGTACATCAATCACACTCTGTTACTACAACAAGTCAACAATTGTGAAATTTATTATGACTTCAGACTTACTATCAATTTTTCATCAAACGTAAAAATTTTGTACTAAATGAGGTGTCAATATACATAGCAAGTTCCTATGAATTAATAGTATGTCTTCCTATTTATTTCTGTCTCTTACTATGAGTCTTTCTCAAACTATCTTAACAGATTGGACTAACAGGAATTTTAGAGATGAAGGGTGTGATATATACTCACACAAATCAAATAAAAGAGAATGTGCATGGCACATTGTTAGCAGAAAACACCATTGGTGTGTACCATGATCACTTCTTAACGTACTATCTTGACCTCGATGTGGATGGTGAAGACAATTCCTTTGTCAAAAACAATTTGGAAACAATCAAAGTAACAAACCATAGCTCACCAAGGAAAAGTTATTGGACAGTAGTGAGTGAAATTGCTAAAACTGAATCTGATGCCCGAATTCGGTTTGGCTTGAAACCAGCTGAGCTAGTAGTTGTGAATCCTAATAAGAAAACCAAAGTTGGGAACAATGTTGGTTATCGTCTAATTCCAGGATCAGCGACACGCCCTCTCTTGTCGTACAATGATTATCCACAAATTCGAGGAGCCTTTACTAATAATGATGTGTGGGTTACTCCGTATAACAAATCTGAAAAATGGGCAGGAGGACTATATGTTGATCAAAGTCAAGGAGACGATACCTTAGCAGTTTGGAGCCTCAGGTAGTAGATAATGAATGCAAATACTCTGTTCTACTTTTAAACTTTGCTAGCTAGAAATTTACAAGAAAATAATTATTGATTATGGTACTTGTGACTAGTGTTTTCTAACGCACTTTTTTTTTTTTTGGTATTTTTTTTTATATAAATGCAGGAATAGGAAAATTGAAAACAAGGACATAGTATTATGGTACACCACTGGATTTCATCATGTGCCTTGCCAGGAAGATTTTCCAGTGATGCCAACCTTGAGTGGTGGGTTTGAACTCCGGCCAACCAATTTCTTTGATAGTAATCCAGTCCTTAAAACAAGACCTCCAAATCTTGTACACTGGCCTAACTGCACCAACAAACCATGAGATTTTACATCATAGTGTAGTAAATCAGATTCAATAATGATATCCTTTGTCATTGAGTATCATAAAATGGATAATGAATCCAAATAAAAGATGAAGCTTTAGATACCATTTGGGGTTGAGTTTTTTTGCGTACAAGTTAATATGAGGGAGTATTGAAATATTAAAACACGACCTAAAGTTTTTTAAGTAGATGGAAGATGATCTTGTTGGTTTCGTTAATTTGAGATTGACTTCCATTAGTGTTGAGAAGAGGAGAGAAAAAAAAAATGACACATAACTTAAAAATGGTCGGTGGAAAATGGTCGGTACAGACCTCGACATCCTCTTCTTTTCTCTTATTATAATTGATCATGAAATTATCAAAATCTAATTTAAATGTTGTTATCAATGGTTAATTTAATGTCCAAGTTACATTAAAGTACATCTTTAGCTTCCCAGAAACCACACAACTTAGAACCCAATTAGAAAGAATTAGATCATCCTTTTCACTCTCCTCTTCAACCCGGTTCAATTCAATGTGCCTTCTTCCACAAATTATCTCAAGTAACCAAATATATTGTACTATGGTAATCAAGTACAAAAAATAAGTAATGCTAGGGTAACTAAAAATTTAATATATATATATATATATATATATATATAAAGAAAGAAAGAAAAAAGGGAAGGTAGAAATGACAACCTCCTAACCATTTACTCAGACAATTGAGCTACAACTAGTAGGGACCATTACAATAACAACTTCTTGAGAGCATTGCTCCTTAGATACTACAGACTGAGCACAAAATATATCTATCTATAGACTATAATATGCCATTCCTGAAGCCCTAAGAGGAGAAATTTGGAGCATACGGTGTCCACTGTCCATCCTATTAGATTAGCTTGATTTTTTTTATCTTCAGCTTGACTAAAGCATTTGTCATAGCAAATCTAGGATACATCTATGCATGGAATGGGGGAGATGGAGAAATAGGAGAGCAAAGTAGAGAAGAAGATGGTTAGAATATATTAAAATATAATATATTCAAACATATGGGAAATGTTATTAAAATATACTTCTTGCGCCTCTCCTTACTTCCTCTTATTTTCCTTCATCCAAACATATGGGTGAAGTCATCATTTAACTATCTTTTTAGGAAGGTAGGACAATCTCTACCTGCAATTTAGGGGGCAAAGAAGTATCCAATTCTAAAGGTTTTTTTTTCCCCTTGAAATTTGTTAAGACCGCGACGCTAACCACTACTTCTAAAACCAATTTATGTTAAGAAGAGACACTTTAGTTTTTGCAGGACGCAAAGTCCGGCCTCTATACATGTTGCAAGTGAGCATAAGAGGTTTTGCAATGCGTTGCCCCGTAGGTTTTGCAATGCTATGCTTGCACATTACAGCGACCCCATAGGGTGACCACTAAGTACTATCCCCTCATAAGGCCAAAAAAAAATTATTTTAATTATTTCCCAAAAAAAAAAAAAAAAAACATTTTAACTAGAATAAAGGGAAAAGAAAATGTCGAAATTGGGCCTTGCGCGCGTTGACTATCCCATAGTAACCAAAAAAGTAAGACCTTATTATTGGGTCCTACGTTTCCCTTGATAGTTTGAACCAAGACCTCCAAATGTTGTTCAGGGGCATAACTACACAACCTAACTATGTGATTTTGCATTATAGCGTGGTAAACTAGAGGAGTTCAATAATGTCATTGATTATCATAATATACGTGCACATTGAATCTATAGGTAATTCTATGGTACCCAAAAAAAAAGGGTTACGGTACCCACAAGTAGGTAACATGTTATACCAGGTTACTTTTTTTTTTTATATTTGACAAATTCATCCTCACATTGTGCAATTCCAACATCACATGTGACAATTCTTTTCTCACATTTGTTGGTTTCTTTATTTTTTTTTCTGACATTTGACGATTCTATCCTTATATTGTGCAGTTCCAACATCACATGTGACTGAACTTTTGTCACATTCAGTGGTTACCTTGAATTATACACAATGCCGTAAATTATAATTAACAACAATTGCATACAAGACATGCACTCATCTAATATAAAATAAATAAATAAAATAAAAACACTAACAAGGTATCACAACCCCAAACTGCTAGGGTTGGACCAGGAAAAGAGGAAATAGAGGTGGAAAAAGAAAAGCACTCAGAGTCAGTAACCTGATAAAAATTCGAGATTTTCCATATAGAATATCACAACAAAATGACTTTAGGGGATATTAGAATTTTACCTTCTCAAGTGGGTAAGCAGTTTTACCACAAATAGCACTTTTTTTTTTTTTTTTTTTTTTGGTCCCAGAAAACATGCTCACAACCTTGCTAGGTGACCTAGTCTAGAACCAACTCAAGCTTTTGAGAATTAGTGACAACACTAATACACAATGTGCAAAATAGCAAACCACCTACATTAATCACTTCCCACAACAAGCTCAAATAATTTGATACCATCAACCAATAGAGATATATACATTTCACACCTACAATTTGAAAAATAGTAAACCACCTACATTAATCACTTCCAACAAGAAGCTCAAATTATTTGATACCATCAACCAACAAAGATTTATACATTTCACATCTACAATGTGAAAAATAGCAAACCACCTACATTAATCACTTCCCACAACAAGCTCAAATTATTTGATACCATCAACCAACAGGCCTCTAAAAGCAATTCATCCACATTCAAATAGTCCAATTTGAGGTGTAGAGCATCTTCTATATTAGCAGAGAACTGGTGAGGATTTCATTCACCTTGGATAGAAGATGGGAGGGAATATTTGCTTCTCTTAAACCATTTAGGCTTCTAAGAAGTGTTATTCTACAAATTCTTGCACACCAACTAGATGGAGTAGTAGTCAAAAATTTTACTAGTGACACAATAAGGTGGCTGAATTTAAATAATTTCAATAGAGTATGTATACTATTTATGAACACTATTTATGAACAGTATAAAATATTGCAACTTGCCAAACCTAGGACTTGGCTCTTGGTCTTCTTTTTTTGGTTATAAATATGCATAATTGGGTTAGGCTTTAATAGTATCTAACTATTTTGTCAACTAGTTCTCCACTCTGCCTAAGTAAAAGGGTATTCAATATTCAAAGCCATAACATAAGGTAACAAGTCCTTTCATTTTTTTTTTTTTTTTGTTCAATTGGTTTTATTGTTAAAAATTTGAATTTTTTTTCCCCCCTGAGATGGAGAGCCTTTTGGGTCTACTTAGGTTTTATGTCCATAGAGGGGTAAACCTTGCAATCAGGGATGTCAGATGTAGTGATCCTTACGTTGTTATCAAAATGGGCAAGCAGGTCAAAACATATTTAAGCTATTTTGAACTTACACATAACTATACTCCTAAGTTAAATACTTCTTGTAGAATTTTCCAGATTCAAACTCAAGATTATTTTACAAAAAATATAAATAGAAATGGAAGAAGAAGAAGAAACTAGGGGAAAAAATAAACCAAAAATTGATGAAAAAAGTTCCAATACGAGAAATTTTATTTAGCCTCAATCTCTCTGTACATTAACTTATTCACCAACCAATATTGGAAAAAACCAAAAATTAAAAAGCAAAGACTAGATTTTTTTTTCTAACACAAAAGATAGACAGGCACTTGTTATATGCATACGCAACTCAATATGAACAAACTCATTTCAACAAACACCTCAAAGCCTCAAAACTACTGCTGACGCTTCTTCTTCTTCTTAATTTCTTTATGTATTTAGGACACTTCAATTTTTTAATATAGCACAAACCAACTCTAAAATTGGTGTTCTTACTGCCAAGGAGGTTGTAAAAAATAATAATCTCCTAAGTCCATAGGTTCATAGTATCGTGTCCTCCCCACACTCCCAACCAAATCTAATCTTATCCCAACTTATGAATAAGGGTTCCCACGTCTCACTCAAGTTTCATGTCTCACAACCCAAACTCAAAAATCCAAAGATTTTTTTTTCTTTTTCTTTTTTTTTTTTCCTTTTTTGAGAAACCAATCTATGAGACAAACTGATGCTTTATTAAAACATAAGAAAACTAATGAACATCAAACAGGGCAAGGGGGATAATGTCCCCAAGTAAGTCTTCAACCCAAACCTGAAGTTCTAGCCCAACCCAAGATTTCTTTGCCAAAGCATCGGCAACCTTATTAGAATTTCATTTCACATAGCATTAGTGATCCAGGCAATCAATGTTGGATTGTCAAGCCCTTCGATGTAAAGATTAATTTGTCAAATATATAAGAACCGAAACTCAAACAAAACAATAATAGCATAAACCCACAAAGTTTAGAGAAATAATATAAACTCATATCAGCGTTAATCATATGTAAAGAGAGAACCTGAAGATTGTGGGTGGCGCCACCGATTTAGAATGGAAGAGAAGAAGCGCCGTCGAGTTGTACTAGAAGAGTTGAAGCGCCGCCAAGTTGGATAGGATATGAGTGCGCCATCAATTTGAGGATGGATTCGAAGAGAATAAGCTAGAGAGTGGCGCCGTCAATTTGGATTGGATGAGAAGAAGCGCCGCCAATTTAAGGTTGTGGATGTGCCGCTGTCTGGTTCTTCAATTGTGGGTATTGATGTGCATGAAATATATACAATAAAATACTCACATATCTACATATTTAGCCTTACTTCTATGTTATTTTGTAACTGATTATATAATATCTTTGTGTTGTAGATAACAAGGGTTTTACATGCAAAGTGGGGCTAGGCCAATTGAATCAAGTCAATTTACATCCAGCCAGGCATGAATATTAAATTTAAGTCCAATTGGAGTAACGAATCAAAAGAAATTTGCACCAAATCCAAGTCCAATTCGGATTAGGATTCCAGCCTACACATCAGTTAGTATTTTTGGCATAACTTTCGGCTCAGATGTCCAATCAAGATGATTCAAGTTGGGCTGGAAAGTTAACTTAAAGGGCTACAACTTTGTAGTTTACCAGGAGCCCGAATTCTGATGATAAATGGGCCAAAATAGTCGGTTAGGTGAAGCCTAAAATTCTGGGATTTTCTCCAAACGGGAATTCAACTTGTAATAGGATTCCTTGACCTATTTAAAGGCTTTTTAGGGCAAAATTCAGAGGGGGAGGCTAGTGCTAGGGCTGACATGCAAAACAGAAAATTGGAGCAAGAGGCAGTGCCGCATGTGGCTTCTCTGTAACTTTTCTCCATGATAGTATTGTGACTATTTCTTTCTCTATTTTATTTGTCTAGTTTAATGTTTAGTATTTTATTCTTTTGTTTTATTTCAATTACCATGAGTAGCTAAATTTATAATTAGGGTTGAGGATGAAACCTTGTTAAGGATTACTAGTAATATTTATGTGATTTAATTTTTTCCACAATAGTTGTTCTTTAATGAATTAAATTGTTCTTGCTTCATATCAATTGACTAAGATGAGATTCTAGATATGAGTTCAATCGTGCTTTTCTCATGATTTAGGATTTGTCTTAATTAATTGAATGCTTGGTTTATTAATTCTTGATAATAGAATTGGATATCGTTTGTGATTTGTCTGTCAATGGATACAAGTTATGATTTGATTTTTAGAATTGGATATATCTTGTGATTTGTTTGGCTACGGATACAATTGATGATTTGGTTTTATACTTAAGAAGCGAAGAAGAACATACCTTTGATTTTTAAAATAAGGATTTTAACGAGAATATTTTCCATGATAGCAAGATTGATTTCTAGATTATCATGTAGTGAGGTGGGAAAAATTAATGATCATAAATATATACTGATATGACTTGCAAGGTGGATTCCAAAACCTTAATTCCTTTCCCTTGATTGTTTACATCTTTTTATTGCTTTATATCTTTTGCTTAGTTTAACTATTTGCTTAATTTTATTATTTGCTTAGTTTATTTAATTTCAAAACAACCAATTTTTATTAAACTAGATTAGGATTAATTTGGTTAAGGTTTAATTAATTTTCCTACGTTCATTCAAGTCCCTGTGGGTTCGACCTCGTTCTTGTCAAACTATACTTCGGTACGGTTCGTACACTTGCGAGTATTTTAAAATTTCACAATAAGTTTTTGGCGCCGTTGCCGGGGACTTGGTTAGGAAAATAAATTAGGTCTTAATTGAATTTTTCCTTCTACTAGTTGTAGTTAATTTTTTTTTTTTTAAATTAAATTTTTTTTTCTTTGTGCTTGGTGTATGATTCAAAAACTCTTAGGGAGTTGTTCTCACCCATAACCACCAACCCTCCATCTTGCATAGTATTGCCTACAACCACTGCTGCACATTTTGAGTTGAAACCACAGATAATTCACCTTCTTCCTACTTTTCATGGATTGGATAGAGAAGACCCTTATATACATGTAAAAGATTTTCTTGAGATTTGTGCTACTTGTAAGTTCCAGAATTTCACTGATGACTCTGTTCGCTTGCGTTTATTCCCTTTTTCCTTGAAGGATAAGGCAAAAGCATGGCTTAATTCTTTGTCACCTGGATCTATCACTTCATGGGAACTATTGGTTACAAAATTCCTCTCTAAATTTTTCCCAATGGCCAAGACCAATGCTTTGAGGAGAGAAATTGCAGATTTTTATCAGGATGAACAAGAGAAATTTTATGAGAGTTGGGAGAGATTTAAGGACTTGATCTTAAAGTGTCCTCATCATGGTTTTGAAACATGGAGACTAGTACAATATTTTTATAATGGTTTGACTCAGACAAATCGTAACATGATTGAGTCCATGAATGGTGGTGGATTTTTGAGTCTTGTAGATGATGAGGCATACAAATTTCTTGAGAATTTTTCTGAAAGTTCACAACAATGGGATTTTTCCAATCGTAAAGAGAGATCCACCCCTGCAATTAAGAAAGGAGGATTGTATGAAGTCAGTGAAGATTTAGACATAAAAGCTAGGTTGGACAATCTCACTCGTAAGGTTGAGGCTTTAGCTTTAGGAAGAGGGATGAATTATGTCAATCAAGTTCAAAGTTAGAGAGGCAAACATGAGACAAAGCAAGCAGAGGTAGAAATAAAGCAAACGTGGGAGGAGAAAAGTTTGATGAATGTTATAATTTTTTTGTTTATATATAAAACCTGTTTAACTAGTAACCAAAATCTATTAAAATTACATCAACAGTCAAGATCAAAACAATACTAAATTAATGATTTTGATTTAGGTGGGTACACTATTAAGAAAAAAAATTAAGATTTAGGTGAGTACTGTACCCCCTCTTTTTTGAGGGGGTATGGTAGAATGACCCATATATATATATATATATATAAAAAAAGTATAAACAATATCTCGTTGTCACGTTTTCACATGTAACTGCCGTATTGACACACGCCATGCATACCTTCAAATGGCATGCATAACGTATATTTTGATTGACACTCAAACTAATGAAAGCAAACTACAAGCAGAACGTCACGGCTGCCATCATCATTTGGTTTCTGTTAAGATCTAGTGTATATTTTTGGAACAGGGAAGAGTGGTTTGTATGTTCAATGGAAAAGAGAAGAAGAGAGGAGGGAGGAAGGGGTTATATTTGAGCCTCTACAATGCATATTGACCATCCAAACATTCAGCTAATTATTAAGAACGCCTTCACATGGGAAAGAATCTCCAATAATTCCTTCTCAGTTTTACCCAGACGTCTAACACTTGACAATTATTTGATTTTTAAATGCCATGTTATACAACTAAAGAAAAATTGAAAAGAAATGAAGGATTCAATTGGAGAAGATAGAAATCTTATCCTACTGCACAAATAGTAATTAATTAATTAAAAAAAATAAAAATAAAAAACATACTAAGACAATAGGTACGCGATATTGGCGCAGCTCAATCAAACCATAGAGTCAAGTCATTCTTGATTTTATGGTGAGATTGAACCACGCCAATATCTGGGGTTGGTGCCTCATCTTGGATTGATGAGAAAGAAGGTGCCTACCTCAAATTTTGAAATTAGGGACATGAACATAGAGTGTTGCTGGAAATATTGCTTGATGGATCTGTTTCAAAGCTTGCTCAATTTATAGTTTCCAATACCTGTTTTTATTATTGGACGTCCAAATTGTAGAAAACAATTACAAATGCTTGGTGGATTCAAAAAGAAATGGAGAATAATCCAAGGAGATGTGTCTGATCTCTCAAGGAGGGCCGGCTAGCTCTCCATGATATGTATAAATATATAGATGGCCGGCTAGCTTAAGTTGGGTTTTACAAATCTACACTCTAATTTTCTGTTTATATGCATGATCTCTCTCTCTCTCTCTCTCTCTCTCTCTCTCTCTCTCTCTCTCTCTCTCTCTCTCTCTCTCTCTCTCTCTCTCTCTCTCTCTCTCTCTCTCAAATTCAATAGTTAGGAGTGGGGATATGAACCCCTAAAGCCTCCTTTGAAAAATCAGAAGGTGTCAACCAATTGAGTTACAATGCTCTTAGAGTGTCCGCACATAGTTGATATAATTGGATTAAAAAATTCATTGGTATTTTGTTAGATCATTTTGCAATGAGTTTTTCAATAAGGACAATAAAATCTCACAAGATTTTATTATTTTTACAACCAATTAGAATAGAATTAAATAAAGATTATATCTGAACCCAATACAACTCAAAATAAAAGTGTTGTAAAAATGTTATAAGATGTTATTCTACCTAAACTTCCTCCTTTGCAATAGTAAATATATGTTCCGGTCTCAAGACATGAGATTTGTAGAATTCCTAAAACCACCCAATTTATAGTGGCCATTTGGAAGCCCTCCTTGATAGGTTCTTGAGAGACAAAGACGTGTGTTGTAGTTAAAAAGGATTGAAATCATTGAATACAAGCTCGGCTTCATGCTGTTTATCTTTTAATTAGAGCTATGACTAACACAAGTATGATCTTGAAGCGTGGATTACCCCATAATCATTTTTGTTTAGAGGGAGTGATCACACAAATAACATTGCTCCACCTTCTCACATATAATTTTTATTTTTTTCCTTTAAAGAATGGTTTGTTTCAGGAATAGATATATTGTTTGGTGAAGTAATGTTACAACTCTTAATGAGGGTATAACTTCTCAAAGGTTAATTTGTAACCGTCTATGAAAGGATACAAACACATCCACATACCGCGCGAGATCAACAATGGTATCAGATCAAGGTTTTTGAGAGAATTGTTTTTTTATAAGATTTGACAGAATTTCTACATCCAAAATTGTGTGCACCATGACTTTATCTTACTTGGATGTGGCAGATCTAGGATAGAGTGGGTGTTTAGGATTAGCGGCTTAGTGCCATTATACCATTACGGGGTCCACCAATTTTAGGGATGACAATGAAGTAAGGTGAGGCCAGGTCATGTGTATCATGCCCTTGCCTTTCAAAAGAGTTACCTTCCCACATCCTCAACCTATAAGTCAAGGCAACCTGTTCTACCCCACAAGATCATGTCCAACCTTGTAAGGCCTCACCTCATGTTGTCCCTACCTAGGGATTGAAAAAATGTTTGCCATGCCTAACCTTCCCTGTCTTACCCCGTTCCATGCAGGGTTTTCCCACCCTAAAGAAATGACAAACAAAGATAGGTTTTACTCGCTTTGTTCACTTGTGTGCGCGTGTGAGAGATTTTTATTTAATATCTCTCTCTCTCTCTCTCTCTCTCTCTCTCTCTCTCTCTCTCTCATAGTGGCCCTAACCATTTCTTCTTCTTTTCTTTTTCTCATCAATGTCAAAACCACCTTATTATGGATGGTCAAATACCTTCAATTTTCCCTCGCTTCCAACCCAACTCATTGCCCTCTATGTGGGATTACCCCGCCCTAGAGAGGGGACAAGATGGGGACAAGAATCTCATCATCTAACCCCAACTTGTCTTGCATCTAATTTAGAAAATAAGATATTCAAAAATTAATAAAATCCAATAATATATATCAAACAAAACTGGTAAAACCCATCCTTATACCTTATTCCATATGTTGAGGAAAAAAATTCACCCTATCCTAGCCCCATTAACTCTTTTTCGCATAGGGAAAACCACGAATTGGGTTGGGGTGAAATCGTCATTCTCAACCATTTCACAGAAGAGATAGAGAGAAAATAATAGAACAAACACCCTCATGTATGAAATTGCGGTGGATATATATCTATATATATTGGTTAAATAAGTGGTGGAATCTTAAATGAGCACTAGCTCTCGGCATGTTTGAGAAGAGTTTAAGAAGTCACCCTTGTTATGATCCTAGTGTCTCAAATAGATTAAGTATAAGCTTAACCATGTGTTTATAAGCTCTTAGGTACCCTCCCATTGTAAGTTAGTTTTCAAATGTGAGTTCTACTCATGGGTTCTTAACATTTGGTATCAGAGCCAACCACCACGTCGAGTAATTGAATGTAGCTTATTGAGTATGGTATCAAATCAGTTGCAGCTTTGTGGTCAGATCTCGAAGGGGGTGACCTAGAGGCTAGACTAAAATTACTGATCACTACAACAAAATGTATTTTTAGCGACGAAAATTAGTGAGGAAATTTTTTTCATTACAAAAAAGTACCATATAGTGACAAAATTTATATTTCATCGCTATTTATAAAAATTAAAAAAAAAAAAAAATTAGTAACATTTAGCGACGAAATTTAGATTTCATCGCTATATGTTGTGTTGAACTAAGGGCGCCAAACTAAATTCATCTACAGCAACAAATTATTTCGCCGCTAAAGGTGTTGCTAGGAACACTATTAGTGACGAAACCCATTTTGTCACTAAATGTGACAAATAGTGACGAAAATAAGTCGTCGCTAAAAAGTAAATCATAAACATCAGTATCATTATCAATGACGAATCCAAATTTTCGTCGCTAAAGGTAGCCTATAGTGACGACATACAAGTCGTCACTAAAAGTTTAATACTAAATGAACTTTCAACCCCTTTTTTTGGTTTCATTTCTCCCACTCTTTTTTCCCTCACTCACCTGATTCTCTCTTTCCCTCACTCTCTCCCTCACAGCTGCCTCACCCAGCCTGCCACCGCCGCCAATCTAGCTCACCACCGCCGCCAATCTAGCTCACCGATGCCTAAGCTCGCCGACCGTTTGCCTCCCTTCACCTCTCTTCACACCGACCCTTCGCCTCCCCTCACAAACCTTCAAAGCTTAGATTACCGGTTTGTCTCTATTTGTTTCCTTTCCTTTTTGTTTTTAGTACCATTTAATTCCATTACCGATTGCTTATGTTTCCTTTTTATGTCAATAATGCTTGTGGGTTCAATGAAAATGGCCCCCTTAATCGGTTTCCAATCACACCCAACAAGCTTTTTATGCCCCTTTTAATATATTTATGTATTGGTGGTTATTTTTCTTGTTTATCTACTTGTTTTTGTCATACATTTAAAACAGTTCAAATTTTTATTTATGGGGTTGCCTTAATTTGCAATTTTAATCAAAGATCTAGTGGGGAACCTAGTTATGTTTAAGAAAGTAAAGCTTTTTGGGTTGTGGCTTTTATTTGCTAGTTTTCATGTTTGGTGTAGTGATTTTGTAGAATTAGATATTTGAGCTGAAATTTGGTTGTTTACAAGCTTTCATTCCCTTGTAAATATCTTTCTTCATTGGCAATTCTAATTATTGTCTTATCTGCTTGTTTAACTTTTCTTTAACTCTTGTACTTATAAATTTAACTTTTCTTTTGCAGACTAAATACACATTGTTTGCAATAACTTTGGATTTTTTATGAAAGTTATAAACTTAGCTTGAGCAAAGTAAGTAAATTCTAGTTAAAAACTTACAAAACTCTATACTTGTGATGTTGGAAATTGGATTTGTGGTGGTATGTTGTGTTGGAGCAAGCAGATGGCTTGCATGGTGTTGTAAGGTAATTTAAATATATATTGGGAGTGTTTTTCATTTTTTGCAAATGTGAATGAGTATTGTTGATTAAATATGATAAATAGTATTTTATTTGATTTCAATACTTGTAAAACTCTATACTTGTGATGTTAGAAATTGGTTTTGTAATTGATTGTTATGTTGAAGGAAGCAAGTGGCTTGCATGGTGTTATATGGTGGTTTAAATATAGATTGGAAGTGTTTTTTATTTCTTGCAAATATGAATGAGTATTGTTGATTAAATGTGATGAATAGTATTATATTTGATTTAAGTACTTATAAAACTTTATACTTGTGATGTTAGAAATTGGATTTATGGTGGTATATTGTGTTGGAGCAAAGGGTGACTTACATAGTGTTAAAAGGTGGTTAAAATACATATTGAAAGTGTTTTTCATTTCTTGCAAATGTGAATGAGTATTGTTGATTAGATGTGATGAATAGTATTTTATTGGATTTAAATACTTGTAAAACTCTATACTTGTGATGTTGGAAATTGGATTTGTGGTGATATGTTGTGTTAGAGCAAGCGAGTGGCTTGCATGGTGTTAAAAGATGGTTTAAATACATATTGGGAGTGTTTTTTATTTCTTACAAATTTGAATTAGTATTGATGATTAGATGTGATGAATAGTATTTTATTTTATTTCAATTCGTGTGATGTTGGAAATTGGATTTGTGGTGGTATGTTGTGTTGAAGCAAGCGGGTGGTTTGCATGGTGGTAAAGGGTGATTTAAATACATATTGGGAGTGTTTTTTATTTCTTGCAAATTTGAATGAGTATTGTTGATTAGATGTAATGAAAGATATTTTATTTGATTTCAATACTTGTAAAACTCTATAATATTGGAAATTAGTTTTGTGGTGGGTTGTTGTGTCGGAGCAAGCGAGTAGCTTGTATGGTGTTATAAGGTGGTTTAAATATATATTAGGAGTGTTTTTCATTTCTTACAAATATGAATGAGTATTGTTGATTAGATATGATAAATTGTATTTTATTTTATTTCAATACTTGTAAGCATTATAGTTGTGATGTTTATGATTAGTTTTGTGGTGGGTTGCTGTGTTGAAGCAAGCGAGTGGCTTGCATGATGTTATAAGGTGGTTTAATTATATATTGAGAATGTTTTTCATTTCTTACAAATGTGAATGAGTATTGTTGGTTAGATGTGACAAATAATATTTTATTTGATTTCAATACTTGTAAGCATTATAGTTATGATGTTTGTGATTAGTTTTGTGGTGGATTGTTGTGTTGAAGCAAGCGGGCGGCTTGCATGGTGTTATAAAACGGTTTAAATTCATATTGGGAGTGTAATGTATATTGAAATTAAATTTGGTCCAAAGCTAGCGTAAAACACTGCTTTTATGCCAACCCATAAAAACATGCCACGTGGTTCTCCTTCAAATTATATAACATTCCTCTACTTTACTCGTTTTTTTCTTTGGATTTTTTTTTCTCTCTCCGCTCCCTCTGCAACTCTCTCTTCTAGCTTTTTCTTTTTCTTTTTCTTTTTCTTTTCTTCCTTTTCCATACCATCAAATCCATTGCTTTCCTTCTCTTGTGGTACTTATCTTCCCTAATGATCCATCCATCAACACAGTGGGCATTAAATCTAAAAGTTTCAGAGACAGAATCAATGCTTCAAGTTGAAGGAAAAGAAAATGTAACTCCAAAATGCAAGCTTCAGCCTAATCCAACAATATTCAACTTGGGTCTTTTGCAAGTCTTTCACAATATTCCTTAAACTAATCCAACTATGACAGAATCCTATATCTCAAATTTGCAACTTTTTACATAAACACGTCACATTTCACATCATAATCAAAAGAAAATTTACATCTAAAAGAGAAATCACAAATTCTACAAAGACTATCTTTTCCAAACAAAAATTTCACAAAAAAAAAAAAAAAAAAAAAAAAAAAAAAAAAAAAAAAAAGGAAGAAGTAGAAGGGAAAATAGCATTCACCTTGCAATTGTAGTCAAACATGAATAAAAGTTAAATGACAATGGGTAAGACACCTGATGGCAAATTAAGTCATCTATATATTGAAGGGATCAATGCATTTATTAGTTTTGCAAGGGCGGTTGTGGGCTTGAGTGGTAATATTTCGTGCCCATGTATTCACTATGTGAATTGCTATCGACAATCTCTTTATACTATGCGTATCGATTTGCTTCATCGTGGGATTATGCAATCTTATATTAATTGGTATAATCATGGAGAATATCGTGTATTGAACGAGAACATTCATGATAATGAAATGTCAGATGATCATATGGATGGTATCGATGCCTTGGTAGGTGATCGAATTAGAGGAGAACCAAGAAATGCAACCGAAGATGAGGAAGTGCATAATTTTGACAAATTTGAGGAAGATGCAAAGTGTGAGTTGTATCCAGGTTGCACTGATTATAGTATCTTGAAGTTTGTTATTGAGATGTTGAATATAAAGGTAATGACCAACTTGAGTAATAAGGGACTTGATATGATGCTAGAATTGCTGAAAAATGTTTTACCAAAAGATAATTCAGTTCCAATGTCAACTTATGAAGCAAAAAAGATATTACGTGACTTGGGCATGTCATACAAGCATATAGATGGATGCAAAAATGATTGTGCACTATTTTGGAAGGAAAATGAAAATCTTGATAAATGTCCGGTGTGTGAGGTGCCTAGTTACAAGGATACACGTGCCTAAGCTAAGAAGATTTCTCATAAGGTATTGCGTTACTTCCTGTTGACATCGAGACTAAGAAGATTGTACATGTCAGGCCAAAGAGCTAAGGACATGAGATGGTATATAAACAATCGTGTCGACGATGGTATAATGAGGCATCTGACTAATAGTGAGGAGGAGAAGGAGTTTGATTTGCAATATCCTGATTTTGCCCTCGAACCTCGCAATGTAAGGTTGGGGTTGGTTATGAATGGATTTAACCCTTTTGGGAATATGAACAACAACTATATTATGTGGCCTGTCATACTTATCCCCTATAACCTACCGCCTTAGTTGGTTATAAATGAGCCATATTTTATATTGTCCTTGCTTATTCTTGGTCCCCATCAACTTGGAAATGAGATTGATATTTACTTGAAACCATTGGTTGACGAGTTGAAGGAGTTATAGGAAGAAGGTGTAGAAACTTATGATGTTTATAGTAAAGAGCATTTTCAAATGCGTGCAATTTTGTTATGGACAATACATGACTATCCTGAATTTGGTAATGTGTCTGGGTGGAGGACATAGGGTTATCATTCTTGTTATACTTGCAATAATGAACCATATTCAAAAGCTTTGAAAAGTAAAATTGGATTCATTAACCATCGAGCTTATTTGCCTATGGAACATCGTTAAAGACATAGTCAATTGCATAACGGTTTATCGGAGAAACGAAAGAGATCTTTAGAGTTACCAGTGGGAAAATAGAATACCAAATATAATTTTGGGAAAGCATCTAAGTAACAAGAAAAGACAACTCATTGGGGAGCTAAATTAGTCAAATTTAAGTATTTTGTACAAACTTCCTTACTGGAAAAATAAGAAGCTTAAGCACAACATTGATGTCATGCATGTGGAGAAGAAAATTAATGAAAGTACTTACGGTACTTTCTTAGGCATTAAGGGAAAAAACAAGGACACTAACAAGACACGGATAGACTTGTAAAATATGAACTTTAGGCACACGTTGCATTTGAAACAACATCCTGATGGATCATATGACAAGCTCGGGTTTTCTTTTCATTAAGCCTCTATAAAAGGGATGGTTTTTATGACTTTTTAAAACCAATCAAGTATCCAGATGGCTATGCAGTCAACATATCAAGGCCAGTGAATGCAAAAAATGGTAGATTATCTGTTTTGCAAAGCCACAACTGTCATATGCCACTACAACGAATTTTTCCAATATTGTTGCGAGGGTTTGCAAATAAAGACATTAGTATTGTATTGTTTGAGTGAGGCAACTTCTTCCAAGACTTATGCTCAAGGACCCTAAATCGGAGTGAATTGGAGAAACTAGAAGAACGTATAGTTCTTATACTATGAAAGCTTTAGAGGTTCTTTCCTCCAACATTCTTTGATATTATAGTCCACCTTGCTATTCACTTGCCTCGAGAAATAATTCTAGGAGGTTTGGAACAATATCGGTGGATGTACATAATTGAAAGGTAATTAAATCCTTTGATGCATCCATCAATTACATCTTTCCCATGTGGTATAAAATCACATACTATGCGTATTTTTTCCTCATTAGTACCTTGGAAAATTGAAAATATACGTTTCCAACCGAGCTCGACCAGAAAGTTTGATTGCAGAGGCTTACATTCTTAAATAATGTATTAACAACTGGTCTTTGTATATTGATGGGATCAAAACTATACATAATTGAAGAGAAATAAATGAAGATTTTGATGAATCTAGCGAAGGATTGATAGTTTTTTTATAGACTGCTCGACCTAAAGTGGTAGGCGGAATGATGGCAACTTGTCTCTTGCATTGCTTAATACTGCTCATTAATACTTGTTGTACAATAGTCCTGAACTAGAGCCTTATTTAAAGTATGTGATTTCATATGCATATATTGTTTGATCAAGTTTTGAATATTATCTACAATGCTTAGCTGAAAATAAATCACCTTATTTTTAACAATGAACATAAAAACATATTGCATAATCTTACTGGAGAAGCCATAACTCAAATCCAATGACAAGAGATTCCCAAGTGGTTTAGAGAACACATAAGATATTTGAAATTTAATCACACACTAATAAATTTAAACATTTAAATAGTTTCATCATTGCTTATTACTAATTAATATCACTTGTTATATGTCATTATAGATGAATAGATTGAAAGTTAATGAGTCATCTGAAACTACTAAACAGTTATGGTCATTAGCAAATGGTCCTAAGCCGCATGTGAAGAAGTATACAGTTTGTATGGTCAATAATGTAAAGTTCCATACAAAAGACCCAAACAATCGTCATATAACCCAAAACAATGGTGTATGTACCGAAGGGGACCATAAAAGAGAAATGCACGACTTTTATGGTCATGTAAGCAAAATTTGGGAATTAAAGTATATGTTTCACCATAAAGTTGTTTAGTGTGAATGGTACAATACTGGTACCAATTTGTCGAAGGAGAATAATAAGAACCGATGCACACTGCACGAGCATTGATGTTACAAGCCGGTGGTATCAAAATAACCCTTTTATACTTCTTAGTCAAGCGAAAAAAAATTTCTATCTTCAACATACCAAATTGCGTGAACCTTAGAAAATTGTGCAATGCATCCAACATAGAGGAGTGTTTGATGTCTCGGAAGTCAGGAGTGGAGAATCTAATGATAATACAAAAGATAGTGACGTATTCCAACAAGAAGCAATTGTTGATGTTGTCCCTATCAATGTTGAAGACAATATTATTGAGTATTATATGGGTGATGTTGAAACTGAGATTGTTCCTAAATATGGAACTTCAAGAAACGCTAATCAAAATGAAGAACATGACATACCTGATGTTGATCTTGATATGGATTATGATATGTAGAGTTCATAACAATTGTCTTAAATGTTTTATGCTTGTCTTAAAGTAAAATGTTTGTCTAAATAACAATTGTTTTAAGGTTTTGTGCTTATCTTGAACTTGATATGGATATTGATGTAGTCATTTGTTGTGTTGAGTTAGTAGCAATTGTGTTAAAATTTTGCACTTGTGAATTGTTTGATATGGATAATTGTGTGCAATATGATATGTAAAGTTAGTAGTAATTGTACTTATTTGTTTTGTACTTATCTTGAATTTGATATAGATATTGATGTGGTCATTTGTTGTGTTAAGTTAGTAACGATAGTGTTCAAATTCTGCACTTGTGAATTGCTTGATATGGATAATGGTGTGGATTATGATATGTTAAGTTATTAGTAATTGTACTTATCTTTAATGTCAATACATAATTTCAAAAAATGCCTAAAAAAATCAAATACACTCATAATATACCGAGGTATGAAATGACAAGATTGGATAGAGTGAGGCAAAACGAATAGATAATTAATACTTTGGGATTAAAGCACATCTCAACTTCTTTAAATGACTCTGCTCAGTCCAATTATGCAAAAAAAAAAAAAAAAAAAAAAACTACAACTAGTGTTATGGTAGATGTTGACTATGTACCACCTATTGGTGACGATCACAATGATGCTCAATCTAATTGTGCAAAAGGAGAAAAAAAAAACTAGAGGTAGTGTTGTGGTAGTTGATGATTATGTATCACCTATTTGTGACGATCACAATGATGGTGAGTCATCTAATTCTTTAATCCATAAGGTACTGTAAATGTGATGTATTTTTTTATACAATATATGTTATTGTTATTAAAATTATTACATTAGATAATAATTTTGTTGTTTCATTATTTGTAATGACTTTGTTGTTCCATTATATGTATGTTTGTTAGTTACAGATGGCACCAGGACGACTTACACGTTCGCAAGGTGAGGCATCTATTCTAGTGGTCCAATCTACGGTCCAATATAAGGAAACACCTCCTGAAGCAAATCCTCATGCCCAAAGTTCTTCTAGTGCGAAGGCGTAGGCTACCGACACATTGACTAGGACGACTGGTAATTATATAGAACATACTTAATTACAAATCCACCTTGTCTTTACTATTAAGATTATACTTCACTTAATTTAGCTATAATGTACATGCAATGTATAATTTTTTAACATTGGTAATGTTTAAATAGGATCTACTAACAAAAATACCCGTAAAACAACACATGGTATAGCAGTACATGTACTTATTGAAAAAAGTGGTAAGCTTCCAATACGTATAGCTGCAGAGTGTAATGCTCCTATTAGAAAGAATACGTACAAGCTTGTCAATCAAATTGGCGTACAAATGTGAAGTAATTTGTCTGGTTACAACGTGAAAAATTAGAAAAGTGTTGATGCTACTACTAGAGATGTGGTGCTTCAAAATATCGTGGCAAATTTAAATTGATAACGTCTAACTTGTCTTTATTGTCACTAAGCATATTCATATAATAATATTTTTATAATACCTATATACTTCATTTTACAAGATCAATTTGAGCTACAAGGAGATTCCAACTTGGTAACGAAAACATTAAATACAAAATGGTTGCAGCCCCAACAAGTTGCATCAAGCTTATAAAAAGCTCGTATAATCTCATAATGCTGACTATGCAAGAAGCCACCTGCAAAAGAATGCTACACTTGAGCAATGGACTGAAATCATTGATGGGAAATGACCCAATGAGGAATGGCTGGTAAATTATTTATGCGCATATTATTAGTATCAAATGTTTACTATATTTTGTTGTCAAATGATTAGATTAATACTTAGATGAAGTAAATGTATACTGTTTTATTCATGGTCTAATAAATATCTTGAATGTTCTTTATTAGAAAAAAAAAAATCAAGAAAGAACTCTAAAAATAGGAACAAAACTTTAGGCAAATATAGATGCGGGACAAAGGCACTAACTGTTAGGGTTGATGAGGAGGTGCGTGTTTTTTCATTTTCTTAAACCTTTGTATATTACATGTTGTGATTAATCAGACAAATAACAATGGCGGTCAAGTTCTTGAATTGGCAAAAATCTCCAAAGATGTTCATTTCAATCCAAATACAAATATGCGGATACACCATGAGGATGAAGCGACAGATGTATGTATATCATTCCATCCTTATCATTCCATCCCTATCATGTTAGTAAAGTTATAACATATGTAGTATTAATGTTGTGATTTTTTTTTTTTTTTTCTTTCTCTCTTTCAAATGATAGGAAACTATTCTCAAAGTGCAAGAGGATCATTGTCAAGATCCTAATGCAATTCCCCTTACACAAGAGGAGATCTCAAACTTGGTTTTTAAGAAGAAGTCTAGTATTGTAAAAGGACTTAGCATGAGACCTTTCTCTTCTCTAGAAACCACCGCCTCACCTAGTTCTTCAATGGAGTATATCCATCAACTAGAAAATGAGATAATTGAGCTCAAAGAGGCAAGAGCTAGGGACCAAGAGGCACGAGCTAAGCAAGAAGAGATCAAAAGAATATTCTTAACTTTTTAGGGGGCAAGGGTTATGATGACGCTCTTACCTATGAGGGTGGCTTATCTTCAAGTTAGAACACATATTGGTTAGTACTTTATTTTAACAATTGACCCACACTACATGGTGTGACTACTTTTTTGATGCATTATTTGAAACTAATTGTATTATATTATACTTGAAAATCTATATTTGCTTTCTACAACTTATACATTAGGAGTTGTGATTTTAATTTATTGGTGTGGCTACTCTTAATGCATTAATATAAATGTTTCTTATAACATAGTTAATATTTTTACTTTACAATTTTAATGTAGTATTGTTTTTATATTTGTGTAGATTTCTTATTGGTGGCTTTTAGGGGTTTTACTTTTTGAATTACTTGAAGACATATGAGGACATCTTCCATTAGTTCTAATTATATTATGCTACACATTTTGTATTGTTAATAAACATCTTGAGTTATTGTATGCGTTGCAAACAATTATTGTATGGAAGGAGTTTGAATTGGATACTTGTTTTATTTTTTACTTGTAGAATGTATGGATCTTTTTTTATAAATGTGTTGTTGAAATAAATGTGTTATTCAAATGTGAGGTATTATTAATGTAATGACAAGTTACAGGTTAATATCAAAGCCATGAAAAAAATAAAAATAGAAAATAAGTTTTAGCAACGAATTTTTTCATCACAGATATAGCAACAAAAAATTGTTTTAGTGACAAAATAGTTCGTCGCTAAATGTAACAAAATTTTGTAAGAAATGGTTTTAGTGACAAAAATTTTCATCACTATATGTGCCTGGATTTTTTTTAAAATATTTTTAGTGACAAACTTTTTAGTCACTATATGTACCCAAAAATAGTTTTAGTGACAAAATTGTTCGTCACTAAATATGATTTAATAAACTAAAATGTTTTTAGTGATGAAATATCTTCGTTACTGAATGGTGTTTTTAGCAAGAAAAACATTTAGTGACGAAATGTTTTTGTCGCTAAAAGTTATAATAATAATAATAAAATAAAAAAAATAAAAAACAAATCAAACTTTTAGTGACAAAATTTTCGTCGCCAAAACTTTTAGCACGGGGTTTTAGCGACGAAATGAGTTTTTCGCTAACTAGTAAATTTCGTCACTAAAGGTCCTTGGCGACGAAAAACTGGACTTTTAGTGACGAATTTTTTCGTCACTAAAAATACATTTTATTATAGTAGATAGATGAGTGGAGCCACCAAAAAGAGAAAGGGCTACCATCGGGTCAATGTCGCTAGAATGAGCCATCGTGGATGTGGGCTGCGAAGCGTAGTGATATGTTATGATCTTAGTGTCCCACATAGATTAAGTATAAGTTTAACCACGTGTTTATAAGCTCTTTGGCATCCTTCTCTTGCAAACCGGTTTTCAATAGTGAGTTCTACCCATGGGTTTGTAACACCCCCATAAGCTATTTGCATGGCTCTTATGGAGTTACTACATTGTGAAGAATGGCTTCATGGTGTTAATGATGATGAAGACATGGAGAAGGAAGCACGAAATTCGTTCTATGTAGTGGTGACACATGGAGGAGAATGGCTAGTGAATACTACTCCAACCGTAGCGTTTTAGAACTAGTGGAGATGAAAAAAAAAAAAAAGTCAAAATTTATTTTATTTTAATTATTTTTAAATTTCCTTTTGCCTGGGCGAAGATGTAGGCTTATATTATATTATTTATATATTGCATTATTATTTTTTTTTTTCAAAACGATAAAGAATGAAATGCATTTGACCATGAAAGTATAGTGGTTCTAATGTTTTGAATAAATCAACATTAAATTTAATTTATATTGCTAATATTGTATGTAAAATAAGTAGTCTTTTGTCTAATATATGTTTTTTTTTTTTGGATAAATATTTATGATAATTTTTATCTTTGAAAATAAAGAATAAATATATGATATAAGTTTTCAACTGTCTTTTTAATTAGTATGTTTGATTATTTCATAAATGTGAACTTCTATTTTCTTAACTATGAAAAAAGGATTTGCAATCCCTGCCTAACCACCTAGAACAATACCAAAATGTGATAAAATATTATGCTTTTTTAACAAGAAAGAGTTGGGGGGGGGGGGGGGGGGGGGGGGGGGGGGGGGTTTAAGAGGAAGCAATTCCTAAAAATGAAAAGGCCGAGCCACAATAAATATGGTATTTTGTATAGCTTTAGCAAAGTTATTGTACAAACATTAGAGACAAGACTAAGGGCATGTGTACGAACCATCACGCTGCCTACAAAAATTTCTTATGACCAAGATGTGCACACAATAAGTAACATAGATGGTCTCATTCTTCCATGATTCTTTAACGTAATGAATTATGGAAATATTATATTTTCTTTATGATTTGATTATTTGATTTAGTTGTGACGATTTGTTTGACGTTAAATGTAGATACCGCATTTTGTACCTTTTACAACTCAAGCCCCTTTTCCCCAACGATACTGAATTCTAAGACCCAAGGTTAGTTTAAGGCCCAATCAAATGTTAAATTGACTTAAGAAATGTTAAAATGAAAAATATAATTTTTAATAAGCAAATAAATCTATTTTTAGAAAAGTGAAGTTAAGGAAATCCTCGCTATGCGCACACAAGAATCGGCTTGCGTACGCAGCTTTCTACATGCGCATGCAGCACAATCCTATGCACGCATAGCGAATTCTAGAAGCTAAACAAGACAAGTTTCTGTATTAATGTTGAGGTTTAAAACAAATCTCACATTGTCTAGAAGTCGTTCCAAACTTCTATTTTCACACTATAAGTAGCCTTACATGGTATATTTAGGTATATTTTCAAAGGACACAGTAATTCCATGGAAAAATACTAAGATTCACTAGAAATAGTAAATCAAAGAGGGATTTTTTCACAAAACATTCTCAAGTCAATTTTCTTTTGATTAAGCCATTTTTTGGCTTTGATCTTTGAGTTTAAGATTACTAATCGCTCTTTTTGTTCATTGTGAACAGATTTAACTGAAGGGAACGGTCAAAAATCAAGCTCAAAGAGCTTTTGTTTGAGGTATTTAGTTTTAAACTTTTCTTTTTCTTTTCTTTTTGTTTTTGCACTTTAATCCCTCTATTTGCTTTATTTTCTTGTTGTAATATGTTATAATATGTTTATATAGTTTAGGTTCACATTTTTGAAGCATTTTAGGATGTTAGATTTAGCGTTTCAAGTTTTTGCTGTGTTTCCAAGGTATCTAGGTAGAAACCCACGTGCACATAATCTTGCCTGCGCACGCAGGCTTGATTATGCACACGTAAGGTTGTTCATGCGTGCGTATGAACCAGCCCAGAAACCCTAATTTTATTTTTTTATTTTTTTTTTTTTTACATGTAATACTTCTATTTAGCCTATTTTCCATATTTCTATGTTTTTAAGCTTCTGCTTCACATGTTTAATTGCTCATTTTCTTTCATATGTTAGAATTAGGGTTCATCTTATATTGTCTTATTTTGATGCCATGAACATACATTCACATGCTCATGCATAAAGCCATAGGTGCTGAGTTGCTGCAAGGTAAGTAAGGTAAGTCATGCATTAGTATGAACAAGCATTTATGACCTATGTTTGATTACCATGCCCTTTTGCTGCCTTGACTTTGTTGCTGCCTTGTTTGTGATGTCAAGCCATGATTAGATGAATGCTAGGATGATGTGACATGTATGCTAGATGTATGTTTGGGTATGCCATGATAGATGTATGTTAGGCTTTTGTTGATTGTCATGATATATGTGTGGCTAGGGATGATTGATGCCATGTTGTGTGCTTAGATATATGTTAGTGTGTGTGTGTGGGTTAGATAACAATATTAAGTGTGCCTTTAATAGGGTTAAGACATAAGACACAATGAGAGGAAGCCAACTTTAGGGTTGGGTGGTGTTGGGTGCCTAACACCTTTCTAAGACCGTACCTTAACTCCAAACCCATATCTCTGGTAGTAAAATCAATGGTCCTTCCTCGAGAGGGTGGTATATATATGGTTCCTAAACCATTGCAAAAACTAGGTGACAACTCCCCGTTGTATCCACATTAAATTTGTAAGAACATAAGGATTATGAATGTTATTATGATATATCTTGATTTGACTATGTAATGATTGCACCTAGAGTTAGGTTTCAAGAAAGTCTAAGTTTAATTAGGGTTTTTACATGAACTTCAAATGATCTTTTTTACCATGGAAAATATATTGTTTAATTATGTTTGACTCCTCCACAATGCACAAAAACAATAGTTTAAAATTAAGGGGAAATTACACTTTACCACCCTAAACTATGCACTGAATTACACTTTGCACCCTAAACTATCCGATTGCACACTTTGTACCCTAAACTATCACACTTTGCATCCCAGTATTATTTTTGCTGTTATATTTAATAGAATCTTGGTGCATGTCACAATCAAATGCTTCTTGTTTAGGTGGAACAAAGTTAAAAGACTGAAACACCCATCCTCAAATCAATTAAAACAAAACCTAATTTTTTTTTTCAGCCATATATGGGACTAGTTAATTAAAACAAAAACAATTAGTACTTTCAGCCTTCTTCAAAAAGTACCCTCTTTTGTCGTGGTCACTGAAGATTGTTAAGACTACAACTACTCCATTACAATTTTCCATCTCAACTTGATCTAAATTTGACACAAAAATCACAACTTAAACAAACTTGTATAAGTTATATCAAGAAAAAATATAACTTTTTCTATGAATTGTATTCCATGAATTGAGCACAATTCAAACAAATTCAACTAATAGGAGAGAGAGAGAGAGAGAGAGAGAGAGAGAGAGAGAGAGAGAGAGAGAGAGAGAGAGAGAGAGAGAGAGAAGAATTTCCGAGAATTATGGTACAAAACTATCTATAATTACTAATGGATAACTTCTTCAAGAATCCACAAGGAACTTCTAAGAAATCCTTTTTTTGGATATTAAAATTCCTAGAAAATCTATCAGCTTGTCCCTGTGTATAACTAAAAACTGACAGAGCCAAGAAAGAATTCCTACACAAATCTCAAATCTCCTTCAACACCATCGAATAATCTGAACACAAAAACTAAAACCAATTAACCAAAACAAAAATTACAATCATTGAATGCAAAAATTCAAGGAAAAAAATTGGAGGGAAGGAGAGAAATAAGAAAAAAAAAAATGGACGGTGGAGCGGTGGTGGAGCCAAAGCGATTTTCGAATTGGGGATTTAGGGTTTATAAAAATCTGGATTTTTGGAAAAGGCTGCAGGCATAAGAGAGGGAGAGAAATAAGAAAAAAAATTGGGTTTTGTTTTAATTAATTTTGAGGAATGGTGTTTTAGTCTTTTAACTTTATTCCACCTAACCAAGAAGCATGTGATTGTCACATGCACTAAGATTCTATTAAATGTAATAGAAAAAATAACACCATGGTGCAAAGTGTGATAATTTAGGGTGCAAAACGTGTAGTCAGATAGTTTAAAGTGTAAAGTGTAATCTAGTGCATAGTTTTGAGTGGAATAGTATAATTTCTCCTAAAATTAATTGAAATATGTGTAAAAAAGGGAGAAGAATTTGTAAATTAGAGAAAATATACAATTCTAGAAGATGATTTGTATGCCTGCTAGAAGCATTCATATCCATCATTGGTAACCCACGCGTGCACACACACATACACACAAATCATCTTCCCTCAATATTTGATTGGAATTCTAGCATGCTTTTTTTTAATGATCTTTTTCTTCTCTCTAACATTTTGTATGTATATATTTGTCTTCACAATGTGATATAATCTCGAAAATGAATGCTTAAGGTAGGAATCCACCTTAGCTTCTTAATTTGATATGGCCTAGTAACAGTACTGCTAGAGGCTTATTCATTCAATCAAGAGAGCTATAGTGTCTGACCACTACAAAAAAACGCAGTTTTAAGCCGCGTTTTTTAGCCACGTTTTTGTAAAACACGGCTACAGGTTAGACTTTGAGTAGTGTTTATGAAAAACGCAGCTCCAGGTTAGACTTTGAGCCGTGTTTACTAAGCCTAGCTATATACCCCTCTGAAGCCGCGTTTTTTAATGGTGAGACTGCGTTTTTGGGGTAGCTACAGACCCATCCTGGTTTTTTTTTTTTTTTTTTTTTTTTTTTTTTTTTTTTTTTTTTTTTTTTTTTCGAATATGTCTAGAGCTACATTTACCAAACGCAACTCAAGGTATGCTTAGAGCTGCGTTTGAGCAAACGTAACTTCTACATGTCTGGAGCTACGTTTGGTTAAACGCAGCTTCAACATTTAGTATAAATTATTAAAAAAAAATAGAAAAAAAAATAATAAAAAAAAAAACCCCTAAGATCTCAATCTCAAAAAAACTCTCGGACTTCTCTCTCCGAATCCCCTTCCTCTCAACTCTCAACTCTCTGACCTTCCGAATCTCATACCCTAATTATAGGCCCAAGTCTTGTTTAGTTAGACCTTTGCGCATATGGGTTAAGCTCTTGGACCTAAACCAAGTGAAGAAGCCTATTTGCACCCTAACCCTAAACTTAGCGATGTAATCTAGAACTGGTTACTCCTAAAAGGGCTATTCATGTGACATGCTTCCATTCAAAGGCCACATTTTAGGGAACTCACAAATATACATTGTTTAGTGAATCGTTACAACCCTGTGACAAGCTTCCATTCAAAGGCGACATTTTAGGGAACTCACAAATATACATTGTTTAGTGAATTGTTACAACCCTCAGGAAGGGCATGGACAACTATTTAATAATTTGTGACCATTCATGAAAGGGCACAAACACAACTATAAATAAGATAATTGGGTTTCACTCAGACGATTCTATTATCCCTAACAAGCAAACTCTATGTATTCTCTAAATCTCTTTTCAAACTACCATACACTAGGATTAACATGTCGATATCAAATTCCAGACTGACATATTGATAGGTGTGCGTTCCATGCATTTCGGAAGGTAGCTACTACTTCTTATAGGCTCACTGTCCTTAACATAGAACTGTTGCCCATGGAATACGCCTTAGTTGAGTGGGCCAAAGCTGGAGGATTGGGAGTTGCCAACTAGTTTAGGTATGGGAACGAGCCTTGGCCCCTACCAGAGGTCTACACACCAAGCAAAAGGCTCAGATTTAGGGTATGGTCTTGGAAGGGTACTAAATATACACAAGTCCAATCAACCCATGGCCGGTCCCCACTCTTATGTTCAATAGCCTAACTTTATCAATGAATCCCTAATTGGCTAATTTGGCTATCCTAAGCATGCAAAAAGAGGTTAAGACGTACACACCTACATAAACCTTATGTTTACCATCACAATACATTCATTTGCATCATCACATGCATCATCCATCCATTCATTCATCATCATTATGTCGTCACACATCAAGTTATCATTCCTCGTCATCATCATCATTATGCCATCATACACATTATATTATCATCACACACATCATGTTAATCACTTCATATTATCACATCATTTATGTGATCAAACATACATGTGGTCATACATGATCATGGAATTATGTGATTACCCACCATGCTACTTATCTTACCGCATCATCTCAGTGCCATAATAGTTAGAATGCATGTTCACGTTAAAATTAATGTTTTGATCTTGATTACAATCCTAATCTAATTTCTAGTCATTTTTCTTTGATTGTAATCTCGTAAGCATGTTTCTAAATTATCACAAAATCCTAAAGTTGCTCCTATGATCCAAACGGGATCAAACAAAAACAATTGAAAGTAGAAAGAAACATAAACTATTCAAATAGGGATTTCTTAGTGAGCCTACGTACACATATTCCTAGAGTTGCACACGCAGGGGTCAAATATGCGTGTGCACCTTGAGACATAAACCCTAGAATTTTAAACTACTCTATTCTAGAACATGTTTCTAACCTAATTAAAGCTACTAAACTACTCTATTCTAGAACATATTTCTAACCTAATTAAAGCTACTAAATTAAACTAAAAAATTAAATTTATTTACCAAAAAAATTAAAAACTCCTAATGGAATGAAAACTAAATAGCAATGAAAATAAATAATAACCAAGCCAACAACATTCCTCAAACAAAGTCAACATTTGATTCTTGACCGCTTCTCTTAATTAATCTAAACAATAGAAAAATAAACACTAAGGGTAAAGTTGCAAATAAAGGGCCTAAAAAATATAAAAGTCACTTTTGAATTACTTTTCGGTATGTTTTGCAAAGTGTGCCCGTAGGGGCTTTTTTTAGTGCTTGAGAAGGGGTGCAAGTTTGTTACCAATCAATGTGAGATCATTCCTGCTTCATTTTTCACAAGAAAATTTCCATACAAGAGTCTCCAACAACTCCAACCTACATTTGTAGATTCGATATCTTGCAACACAAGTATCATAGCTTGTGTGTGCAAAGCTAGGGTTTCAGTGAGGTTTTCATACATTTTGAAAATTAAAATTAAATTCTTCTTAATTATTAGCAATTGGTCTCCCTAATTATCGTCATTTAGGAATAGGGGCTTAAGTCATAAGAGGTACAAAATGGGGTGTCAATATTACTATTTTATAGTATAATTTCGTTTCGTACTATGAATGTGAAATGTGAGGTTTCACACTTCTTATGAACATATGAATTTTTTGGAGGAGAGAAGGGGATAATTAAGGTGAAAACGATGAAAGCTTCTTAGGCTAGACACAATATTTGGACTCACCACAAACTTTTTTTTTTTTTTTTTTTTTTGAGTAACTGACTCACCACAAGCTTAATCCAAAAAATCTATATATAATATAAACTGAAGGGTAATACTTGATGTGTTAGGACATATGTGTTTCACATGTTAGGAACACATGTCACTATTTTATGTAATTGGCTAATCCTTTGACAAAACGCACTTTACTTGTATTTGGGTAGATCTATGATGTGTTTAATACTTCAAGAAACCTTGTTTCAAGTTCAAGTGTTAAAGTATGCAAGTCTGTCCAAGATTTAGGTGTAGAAAATGTTATTCATTAAATCTCGACAGCTAGCAATCTATCGAGCCTTGAAGAGCTGTTCTAGCCCATGGCTAGACAACAGCTCGACAAATAGGGTATCTGCCGAAGTTTATGAAACTCAAAATTTCTAGTCTATTTTTCATCCAATCCGTGATTGTATGTTTGGGCTTTCTTTTCTCACAACCCTAGACATATAAAAGAATTATTTTAAGGGCCGTCAAAGGAGACACAAGTTGCACAAGTGTTGAGAAAAGTTTTGTTCAAGCAAATTATGGCTTGAGACAGAATTTGCCCTAGTTCATCTTTCTTGTGAAAAAACTGCTGTGTTTGTACATCATATGGTTTTGTAACCAAGCATCTTCTTGATCTTCATCGTCTGAATGAACTGAAGAATTTTACAACTAATAACCTTCTCTAGTTGGTGATTGAAATTGTGTACTGAGATCCGCGCAATTGGTTGGTCACGTACTGGAAGCCGTGCATTGAAATGAGAAATTGTCATTACAGAACAAGTCTAATTGGGTATTGGGGTAAGGATTCAACTGTAGGTTGGTATAAAGTACTAAGATTCCTTTATTTGTAACCACTTATTATGATAATAGTAGTTTCTTGGAAGTGGTGACCTTAAAATCACCCTGTGTGATTTTTACCGTGTAGGTTTTTCCCATTCATAAACAAATCACCGGGTAAATTTATTTTCCGCTGCATACTTAGTTATTGGTGATTTGTTTGTGCTACCACACGTTTACATGTTAATTTGATTAATTAATAAACTTAGCTAATTAATTAATTAATTCATCACAATAAGTCAACACGTTTTTGGCTTATCATTATGCACACAAGCTGTTACACACACCCCATTTTTAAAATAAAACAGTGACTTCAAGTTCAAAATCATGATTTCAAGTCACAGTTTCAGTTCAAAAACGAGGTGTGTAAAATTGTGTGTAATAAACACAATCCTAAAGTGAAAACCTTTAGCTTTGTGTTCACATTGTACGGGTTATTGACTAGTGCAATAAAATATGAATTCATATTGGATACAGGCGGATGGGAATGTTGTTTCAAAAAAAATAAATAAGGGTGGATGGGAATGCAACCAGGTTCGCTAGGGAATGTGTTACAATGCATCTAAGAAACATGGCAGAACCAGCTAACTTTTGCCCTTTGCGTTAATTGCAGAAAACAAAATGAAGGGCGGAAGTTGTCCTCTAGTTCACAATAATACAAAACCAGAACTTCTCCCGGAAAAATCAAAGCATGTAAGTTGTCAAGCCCAAAGGGACTTGAGAGAGACAGAAGGCCACAGCAATTCTTCTCCTGAGTGTTGCCGTCTGATGATTCGTAATTTTTCCTTTTGTTCTCAAGCATTCACCCCCTTACAATTCTCTTGTTTCTTTCAATTTAATCGTCACTTTTTGTCCACATTTGATGCTCTACAGCTCCTCCTTTTATACTGTTTCACAGCTCAATTTCAACTCTTAAGAGCTCCTCGCCTCTGTCTAAGCTAAGGCAAAAAGTGCTCACTGAAAGTCACCACAATGGCAAAGCTCGGCAGAGAGATGCGAATAGAAGCCTTGAGACCCTTTTACACATGGACAAATCAGTTGCTTCTAAAAATGGTGTAGCACCTGCAGCTGGACCACGCAAGATTATTCCAGGCCAAGGTCTTGAATTCAATAACCTCTCACACAGTGTCATAAAGAAGCAGAAAAAGGAAGGTGTTTGGATCAAGAAAGAAACATATCTTCTTAATGTCATCTCTGGCCAAGCAATGAAATGTGAAATTATGGCCATCATGGGGCCTAGTGGTGCTGGTAAATCCACATTTCTTGATGCCTTGGCTGGTCGGATTGTACAAGGGAGTCTTGAAGGATCAGTTATAATCGATGGAAAGCCAGTAATCCTTCTTCCCTCTCTTAATTTCTCAACTTCTTATACGATTTTTTTAACAATTGTTTTTTCCTTTTTTGGGTTAAGAATGGTGGTGATATATATTGGTTGGTCATGTAGGTTACTACAAGCTACATGAAGATGATTTCTTCCTATGTGATGCAATCCGACCAGCTCTTCCCCATGTTGACAGTGTTTGAAACATTCTTGTTTGCAGCCGAGGTCAGGCTTCCTCCTTCCATTTCAAGGGATGAAAAGAAAATGAGAGTCTATCATGAGCTCATTAATCAACTCGGCTTGCGGGTATAAGTCTGTAGGCCTCTCTCTATCTCTCCGTCTCTCTTACACACAAAGTTAGCTTAGTGGTATTGTTTAACCTCCTTACTGACAAGAAACAGGGTTTTGAATACCCCTCCCCCACTTGTTATAATAATTGAATTAAAAAAAGAAGCCGTGAATGTTGTTATGAATGTGCAGAGTGCAGCACATACATACATTGGTGATGAAGGAATTGATATCATCCATAAGCCATCACTGCTGTTCCTTGACGAACCCACCTCAGGTCTTGATTCTACAAGCGCTCTCAGTGTCGTGGAAAAGCTAAAGGACATAGCTAAAGGTGGCAGCATAGTCCTTATGACCATCCACCAGCCTTCATTTCGAATTCAATTGCTTCTGGACCGTATCACTGTCCTTGCAAGGTAAAGAAATTAAACATTAACTTTACCCGTTGGAAAAGTCATACTATTTATCTGCATAATTTAGAATCAGAAAACATTAGCCATCCTGCAAACCAAGCATAAATCTAAACCATAAAGATGATTCATATATAGATAAGGTTCAAGTTACAATCAATATAATTCTATGCAATATTAAGCCACACCATAATTTTTCATTGAAATAATATTTTAACAAATCAACCATTAGATTATATCAAGAACCATCTCATCAAAATATGTTTAAATCTAAAATTATATGCAAAACATGAGTTTAAATTTGGCATTATATATTAAAGAACAACGAAAATATATAATCTAACAATAGAATTCCCAAAATATATATATATATATATAGAATTAGAATAAAGTTACACATAGTATAATTCTTTATGATATTACACAATTTCATAAGTTATTATTATATTAATAATTTGAGAATTATGTTGTTGTACTATATATTTATTGTTATCCTTAACATACACTCTAAATTTCATATTAATCAGATATTTTTTACTATACAGTCCATAAATTCATGTTTTGCGTATAATTTTAAAGTTAAAATTAAAAATAATTGAAATTGAAACATTTTATAATGAAATAGTTATTGATCTCCAAATTACACTTAGTATTACTGGTTCTGATATACACCACTTAAAAATGAATCCAGGTCAAGATGAATAATATAGAATTTGGAAAATATTGGCCTAAATGTGAAAAAGCTTAAAGAAAGTGCCTTTGTGATTTGAAGTTTATAGAGATAAATATGTATTCACAGGGGAAGACTGATATATTTGGGAGGTCCACATGCCCTTCCAACTCACCTATCAGGATTTGGAAGGCCAGTACCAGAAAATGACAACAGCATTGAGTATCTCCTAGATGTGATCAAAGAGTATGATGAATCAACCGTAGGACTAGACCCACTGGTGCTGTTCCAAAGAGATGGTATCAAACCTGATCTAGTGGCCAGAACTCCCATCCCAAAAACACCAAAAACACAAACACCTCAGACACCTTATACAAAGATCCCTGCTGCATCTAAGTATATCAGCCTCCGTAGTCATGCACCTTCACATACACCAATAAACCAGCAAAGCGGAGTCTATAATCAGCGCTTAGCTTCTCAATTCTACAAAAGAGTTCTCAGTCTGGCTTTACCATGGTGTAAAGGGTACCCTTCGTCGTCCACCATCATGGACTCCGGCTAGAACACCTGGCCGCACACCTGGATTCACTCCAGGACCAAGAAGTCTAGTTTCAAGCCAATATCCAACACCTTCAGTTAACTCCATTACAACTCCTGGACTCATTAGCCATTCCATGGCCTCATCATATCCAGCTTCATATGAAGAATTTGAGGTAGAAGAAGAACTACTTGACGAGCCACATCACCATGCCAAATTTGCAAATCCATGGCTACGTGAGGTTGCAGTCCTGTCATGGAGAACAGCACTCATTGTGGTCCGTACTCCAGAACTCTTCCTCTCACGTGAGATTGTGTTGACAGTTATGTCACTCATTCTATCTTCCCTTTTCAAAAGACTTGACCACCCTACCTTCATCGAAATCAACCGGCTTCTTAACTTCTACATCTTTTCAGTTTGCCTTATTTTCTTTTCATCCAATGATGCTGTTCCCACTTTTATCCAAGAGAGGTTCATCTTCATCAGAAAGACTTCCCACAATGCTTATCGTCCTTCTTCTTATGTCATTTCCTCGCTTCTTGTCTACCTCCCATTCTTTTCTGTTCAAGGTTTCACATTTGCTGGAATCACCAAAGCCTTTCTTCGTCTCAAAAATAGTCTGCTTAACTTCGGGATAATCCTCTATGCCTCACTCATTACTACTAATGCATATGTGATGCTTGTTAGTGCACTATTTCCAAGCTACATAACTGACTATGCAGTTGTGATTGCTACCACAGCTCTCTTCTTTCTGACTTGTGGGTTCTTCCTGAAGCGAAGTCAAATACCTTTGTATTGGAAGTGGCTCCATTACATCTCTGCAATCAAATACCCATTTGAGACATTGCTAACAAGTGAATTCAAAGGTTTAAGATGCTATAGTGGGGAGTCCAAGGATCTTACATCAGGTCCCCTGGGAGACCTGAAGATCAGCGAACTGCATAACACATCTATGTCACAACTGCCACAAAATTACACGTTGATCGGACAAGACATTTTGTTCACCATGGACATTCAGGATAAAAGTAATTGGTACGACATCATGATCTTGCTGGCTTGGGGAGTTCTTTACCGCCTCTTCTTCTATGTGGTTCTGAGATTTTATTCCCAGAATCAGAGGAAATGAAGTTTGTTATCTTTTTGCATTACTTTCATTTCACGTTTGTCTCTAAATTCCAGACTAGCTATTACATATTTTAAACATACTATCTTTTAAAACATTTCTTCTAAATATGAATAATAAAGCTTGTTCTATTGATAGGTTCCTCAATTAGTGTTAGTGAGTCATGGAAGTTTTTGCTCTGTGCAAATTAAAGAATGAAAGTCAGAGTCAGACACTAAAAATAGAGAGATCAGTATTATCGTATTAATCATTAGTTCATCACAATAAAATTCTCATTCTCTCTTCTTTTTTTTCTTTTTTTTTATAACCACTTCTCGAGAAATTATACAGTCTTTTGGTTGACCACATCACTTGTCCACCACTCTACTAAAACACTTTCACTTGTTTAAAATTGCTGAGTCAGTAATCAATTTCTGTTTTCTTTTTTTTTAATTCTAACTCAATAATTTTAAACTAGTGAGAATCTTTTAGTGGAATAGTAGACCACATTACTTATCCACCATGAGAACCTTATAATTTCTCCAAATTCTCATTCTCTTTTAAAAGTTAAGCCCCCTCATCTGCCACAGCATTAGTCTTTTTCATATTTATGTTTTAAATTTAATTTTTTTACAATATTAACTATATAAATATTGACTTTAATTTATAAATTCATTTTAGGTGGTTTTAGCTTTACAAATTTATTTTAAGTGGTCTTATTTTACATATTCATCTACTTTAATTGATGTTATAACTAAATAATAAATCAAAGGAAAATTAAAACAAAAGTGTTGTCTAGATATATTCCTCTGTGCAGTTTTAAATTTAAATATTATTTTGTCATTTTATCTTCCTTTATTTTGGCTATTCTTATTTTCATCCTCTTATTATAAATTTGTCACTCTTCCATTCTATGCATATTTTTCCTATACAAAAAAATGTTTTCTCTCTCTCTCTCTCTCTCTCTCTCTCTCTCTCTCTCTCTCATTTTTTGTTGGATTTTTTATTATTATTTTTCTTGCATTTCTACCTTAGATTGATGTATATTTGAGTATTTTAGAATTCTACTTTTGGAATCAATGAAGAATAAAAAATATTTTTAAAAAATTTTCTATAAAAAAATGTATTCATAGGCTTTGCTTAATCATTGATAGTAGAAAAAATACAACCTGATAGCTACCTATAGGAGCTTCTCCAACTAGAGGTTTGTACCCTTATTGTCCTGTTATTTACTAATTCATGTGTGTTTCTTAATGCAAATATTTTTTATCATTTTGTTTACAACACTAAATATTTTTAATGAATGGTGTTTGTTGTTGATCTAATTTGGAAAAAAAAAATCATATTATAATATGTTATATTTTTTGTTGTTGTCAAGTTTTACCTTATTTGGAACACTACAAGATTGTTTGAACAAACTGATGAAGAATAGTTAGTTTAGTTGAAGACACTGGTCTTTGTGCAATTTCCTTCATTATTTAAAAATATTTTGTTTAATAAATTAGTATTAAATTGTTATGTATTTTTTATATGATGTTCTTAGATACTTGGGTAATTGTTTTAAGTGTTTACAAATATTTTATGTTATTCTTCATCTTCCTTATCTTATTAGTGTATTCTTTGAGATTTTTAAAAAAACAAATTCAATTTTGTGTTTAAAATTATTTATTTATCTATTTATTTTTCACATATTGGATTAAAAGTTAGATTAGAATATGACAGCATGAACACAATACTTCTTCTTTTTTCAAAAAAAAAATTCTCTATTTTTTCCCCTTTGAAATTGTACTCTTTTTTTTATTAAGGAAAAATTATTACAATCCTTTATTCTTCCCTTTCTTTTTTATTTTAATTGTAGTTCTGATGAGTTTTATTAATTTTTTTAGTTATGTTTCTCAGTGTTTTTGATTGTATGGTAGAAAAAATTGGGTTTGAGGAAGTTTATTTAAAACTAAAAGAATCGTTTTAAATTTTATATACGTTTTCGATAATACACAAAATATTATTAAAAAAAATTAATTAAAAAAATAATATCTTCACTAACTTACTTTTGAATTTTTTTTTTTTTCCAAATAACCTTAAATATCAAAGAATTTAGTTAGTTGTCAAGTTTCAAAACAATGCGGGCAACTAGCATCTCGAGTTTCTAAGTCTCAATTTGTAAGTGGTGGCATCTGATGTGAAAAAAAATCCACATGGAACTCGAGTTTTTAAGACTCAAGTTTCACCATTTTATTTTCCTTCTTCTTCCTCGCGTTCTTCTAACCCAGCGTTCTTCTTTGTGTAGATCTGAAGACTAGGTCGTCCAATCGCCCACTCAACATTCAATCGTCCATTCGGAGCTCCAGCGTTCTTCATTCTTCCTCTGTTCTTTGTCTCTGTTCTTCGTCAGATCATTCTTCCTGTTCTTCTTCAGGTCTGCATTCAATCGTCCAATCGAAGCTCTAGCGTCCTTCGTTCTTCATTCTTCCTCTATTCATCATTCCTCTTCAAATCTGTTCTTCCTCTGTTCTTCTTCCCTGTTCTTCATCAGGTCTGTTGTTCTTCAAGTACCAAAATCGAGTCTCAAAGACTCGATTTTGCTTTTTAGAACTCGAGTCTATAAGACTCGAGATCTATATGGTATCTTGTTTCCAACTCACCAAGTGAGAATCGAGTTTTTAACCCTCAAGTTTTAGACTGAAATCAAGTTTATAAAACTCGAGATACTAGTTTGCAATTTTCTTCCAACCGCATGTTGACTTATGATATTCTTTCTCCTCACTATGCTAGTTTGCAAATTCCCTCCTTACTTTTTGAATTCTTGAGAAAAATTGTATTGTTTTGATTTTGATACAATAGAAATTATATATATTACATTTGTGATTATCGCTATATATAATAAATGAAATATGATTGTGAATTACATTATTATTTATTAAATTAGTCCAAATTGAAAAATGTATATATATATTAATGAGACTACCCTAAAAATATTATCACGCGCAACGCGCAAAGTCGTTACTAGTTGAGGCAAAAATATATTTTGAGCAACAGTTGAGACAAAAATAGGTAACATTGTAAAATTAAAAGATTCTATAAATTTCTTGTAACACTCGGCCTTTGCATAAAAAATGGGCAGCCTAAGTTGTAGCTTTGGAGTTTGAAAAGAGCCCCATTTTGAGCAAAAGAGCTCGATTGAGCTCATTCTTCCGCCCAACGCCACCCAAATCTGCCACACATTCACCACCACCGTTCTGACCAATTTCCACCCATCGCCAACCAAAATCTACCACCTTCCATTAACCTCAAACAGCACATTTAATTCTGCCACAGTCAACATAAATTTTCAAGAGGGAGTTGCTCAAAAACTTCAAGTTCATCCACATCCCTTGTATCCAAAGGCATGCAAGACTCGACTGTGTAAGCGAAACTGAGCTAAAGCAAAACGCATATTCTATTTGCACAAACCAAATCACGACAGAACTCCCTGATGCTGGGACAGCAAAAGTAGGCCACAGGTGCCCACTTTTCAAAAAGAGTAACAAAAAATTTGTCACGGAAATTAGAAGCAAATTTATTTTTATTATAATCGCAGTGAACACAACTCAGCATATCAGATACAAGAACCGGCACTATCTTCACAGGCATATGTTCCATGTACAACATAATAGACAAAATCGAACAACATAAGGCAAGTGCAACAAGAAATAACTGTGGGACACCAAAAGTAGGCCATAGGTGCCCACTTTTCAAAAGGAGTAAGAAAAAATTTGCCACGGAAATTAGAAGCAAATTTATTTTTATTATAATTGCAGTGAACACAACTCAGCATATCAGATACAAGAACCGGCACTATCTTCACAGGCATATGTTCCATGTACAACATAATAGACAAAATCGAACAACATAAGGCAAGTGCAACAAGAAATAACTGGAATCCATGTTCTGACCTAAAATTAGTTCACATCTATCCTGCATGCTGTGCGATCTTCCTTTCAAGAGCACTTTTGTCTGCCCCAACAACCTTGTCAACCTCCTTACCATTTTTAAGAAAGAAAAAGGTCGGAACGCTACTAATATTCCAGCGTGCAGCTACATCCTTCGCCTCATCTATGTCAACTTTCAGGAAAACAACTTTTGGGTACTTGCCAGCTAAGCTTGTGTAAAGAGGAGAAATCATACGGCAAGGACCACACCATGTTGCAGTGAAGTATAGGATTGCCAGGCGAGCTGTTTTTGAAGCAGCATTCAACTTTGGTTCCAGTTCACTAACAGAGTGAATACTGATAACCTCCCCTGTTATAATCCCAAAGCATGATAAGATAACCTCCAATAAATAAGTGCAAACAAATTATCATATAACTTCATGCCTCTAAGTGGTTTTGACATACTAGAAGTTATAGCAAAGGGAGCTTCAGCTTACTATCTGTCATTCAAGATGGTCTAATACAAAAGGGAACTCTTAACTATTCCCCTAGCCTCAAAGCACCCCAACAGTCAAATGCCCAAAAAGATTGAAATTCAATCATCAAACACCACCCAAAAAATATCCAACCACAAAAAACTCTCTTTTATAGAGAGAGAGAGAGAGAGAGAGAGAGAGAGAGAGAGAGAGAGAGAGATAGAGAAAAAAATACCCACCTCACTATTTATTAATTCTTATATTCCCAATCAAATTCCAACAGAAACAAAAACCCCAAAACAAAACTTCCAACGAAAATCAAAGTATAAAATTTATCTAATAACTTACTACATCTTCATCTTATAGAAGCCGTTCTCCATCTCATCATCCAAAAACCTCATAAATCTGTTCATCCCCTTGAAAAGGGACTCAACCCAAAGCCCGTTCTCCTGGGTGTAGTTTTTCTCCATCTCATCGTCCAAAAGCCTCATAAATCTGTTGACCCCCTTGAACATGGAGTCATCCCAAAACCAATTCTCCTGGGTGTAGTTAAGGCAGCATCGTTGATGTCCAATATAAGGTAACTTATAGGGCACCATGAGAGAGAGAGAGAGAGTACAAATAATTTCTGGGGCTTCCAGCGGAAAAGAGGGATAGAATTAGGGGAGGGGGTTCAAGAGCTGCTATTTTAAGTTCCATGTGTTTTGAAGTGGCTTAATTTCTTGCAGTTCAAATTAAGTTGGTTACAACTTTGAAACTAAGTTTGACTTGTATTAGGTTTTCATTAGGCCTTCACCATGTACAAGGGGTATTAGGGCTTTCAATTGATACTGAATTATTTCAAACATATATATGGGCTTGCTCCCTTGGTTTGTATGTGTTCTCTCTTGTGTTGCAGCTCAAGAATAGATTCAAGAAAAATTATCTTCTCTTGTTGTATGCCTGTGATATTTGAGAGAGAGAGAGAGAGAGACTATGGTATACCTGGGGGTTTAGGTTTCTTGAGAAAGTCCTTGTCACTGCTGTAATATCCCTATTTTTATAGTGAAACTTTCTTGTTCATTTTGTGTGTGCTTGTTGATTTATTTTATCTTTACAGTTATAGTTTTGAATCTTGAGAGTGCTATTTACACAAATGGTATCAAAACAAGGTTATCATTGAATGGTTACAGTGAAGATTACAAAAACCAAGTATGAGGTAGAGAACTTTTGCGGTAAGGAAAATTGGTCTCATTGGAAAAGGAAGATGAAGGATCTCTTAATCCAACAAGAGTTCATAAGGCTTGCTTGGGAAGGAAAAGAAGCTCAAAAATTTTGAGTGACGAAGATTGGAAAAAGATGGATGAAAATGAAGCCAATGCAATTCGTTTTAAACCTGGGTGATGAGGTAATTCACAACATCCTATAAGTGCAGACAGTAGAGCAGATTTGGAATAAATTAGAAAGTCTCTATATGAAAAAGAACCTAAATCATCTAATACTTCTATTAGCATTGCTCCCCACATCTTTTGATCATATGAAGACTACCTTGATGTATAGGAAGGAGACTTTAGAACTTGAAACACACACACACACACAGAGATAATGAAGAATGGTGATGACTCTTAGGCTAATTGACTTGTAAAGTCAGAGTCAAACAATCAGGGTTGATGAAACATGCAAAGTTAAAAGGAAGGAACTCCAATAGAAAGAGATCACAAATATCAGTGTGAAAGAAGAGAGGAAGAATGAAAAAGAGACCCTCAAAATCAGCCAATGTCGCGAAAGAAAAATCTAACGGTGAGGTTGATGCATATCTACTTTAAGTCTCATCAGGTAACGATGCTCAATCAAAATCATAGATTTTAGATTTCACATGTTCATACCATATTTACCAAGGAAAGAATGGTTTGGCACATAAATACCTTGCAATATAGTTATTGTCCTAATGGGCAACTTTGTTGCTTGCCCAATCATTGGGGTTGGTACTGTCAAGATCAAGATGTTTGATCGAGTTGTTAAGAGGCCTTAGACGTGTCATACATGTTGAGAGCCCTTAATTTCTTTGGGATTATTAGATGATTTAGGCTGTACTTATTCATCAAAGAGTGGAGTCATGAAGATCACAAAGGTAATGCAATAACATCACAGGTTCCTTCAAAGAAAGGGTGAAAATGACTGATTTTGGCAGGTGGGGAGGTAATCCTTAACCTGAAGGAAGATATTCTGCGCCTCAAAACACGTCATAAAGACAAAATTCTCATTCACCAAAATCTTCCTTTACAAGGCCATAGCATGGCTATTTATATAACAAAGAGTTAGTTGTGATGTCATCACCATAACTAACTAGATCCTAAGCACATGGGTGAAAAAATTTGACACGTGCTAAAATATTCACAAGCTAAGCTAAACATGTTCTAAAAGATAGCTCTGCTTGGATGTAGTGACTTGTCAACATGGTTCTGCTTGAAACAACAATGCTTCTTTGAGTTTGTGTGATACAACCTTCTCTAAGCTGTGGTGCCAAGGAAATCCTAGTTGTGATATCTAGAAGTTCATTATTTTCCATTCTGTTCTTGAACAATAGCTTAAAACCGTGAAAACACAGATAGTGGTTTGTCTCCTTTTAAATCATAAATCCAAAACTTCAAAACCCTAAACCACAAATCCATCAAATAACCCTCAAATAGTCAAAATACAGTTTATATTACTATTCACATATCTGGAACAGGAACCCAAGTCTTGGTTTTCCCCCTTTATTTCATCTCTAAATCCTAACTATTCCTTTTCAGCATAGAAACCACATACTCCTTACTATTTTCTAGCCCTTCTCCCACCAAACGCTATTCTTAATCCCATAAAAATCTCAGCTGTCCAGGTCTGCCATTCTCTCTCTCTCTCTCTCTCTCTCTCTCTCTCTCTCACACACACACACAAAATTAAAAAGAATATTAATAATCAACCATTTTGTTTTGTCTTGTTGATTTTCACGACTAACAGAAATTACTACTTAATGATAATATAATTACCAAACTGTGCATAACCCATAACAAGGTTTGCAGATTTTTTGATACTCTACTCTAATTTAGTTCTATTGATAAATCTCTGAATCAAAATACTTATATACATATATAGTATGAGTTACAAGTTGTAACCCAACCTATAGGATAAGATTCTAGGGATATGATTCTTATTGACAGGGCCTTCATCTAACAATCAATAGAGCTTCTTAAAAAGCAAACAGTTAATCCGGAATTTGAAGACATTATAAATGGAAAAGGGAATCAGAAGCCATACCGTCCTTTAAAGCAGATAATGCATCTCGATCCTGCACAAAATTCAAAAGAGCTATAAGAATCAGAATCAAAGTTATCAATCTCTAATATGGGTGATACATTGAACCAGCATGGGATAAACAGGGAGTGATCATAATAATCGCAAAAAAACAGGGAGTGATCATTCAATTACTCGAGATTTCTGACCCTTAAGTATAACAATTCCCAACCCAGAACATCTTCAAAATCCCTCAGCAACTCCGAAAGGCAAAAAAGGAAAAACAAATTCTAATAGCAAAGCTCTGATTCGAGGCCTAGTTTACACTTCATACATAAATATGACATTTAATTGATATAAATGTTAGCAATGGACTTAACCATAAAGTTACCCAGGTCCACTTTCTACCTAATAAATGAGAGGATTTTTATAAATGACTTAGAACTTGACAACAACCCACACCGACTCTACTAAAGATGAAAGCATCTAGCTAACATTATCAGATATACCAAGTTTTATTTGATGTAATATTATGTAACACAGAAAAGGAAACGGAAATGAAACAAATAAAATGATGTTTAACTCTACTTACTGCTTCAGCTTGCCGCCCTTTCCTTTCACGTTCAGCTTTTTTAAGCTCCCTTTCTTTCCGCAAGCGTTCATATTTCCTGTGATGCTCTTCAATTTTGCGGGCATTGGGTTCAACCTATCAATGAACAAATTGTCAAGCAACAATTCCTTTGGCAACTTTTCAAATCAAAAGAAGATGCTTTACCTTTTTAAGCACCGAACCAATCTCCTCATCATAGTCCAATTTTGATGCTACATGCAGATCACTTGCTGATTCTTCCCACCGGCCCAAAATGGCCCTTGCCATTCCTCGTATTTTATATCCTTTTGCTGAGTCAGGGTTGATCTAGACAAACAAATATAGATCTTTAGGTCTAAAGAACACATAAATAGAGTTCTGGGAATCAGATTAGTGTCAGACACTATAAATTATAAAGTAAGATGCATGATTAGTTCATTTCTAATTTTAAGAGAAACTTCATGTGCTGATTTTAAGGGCCATTAACCAACCTGTAAAGCTGCATCAGCATCACGGATCGCAGCATTTGGTTTGTTCAATTTGACAAAGACACTTGCTGAAAATGTGAAAATTAGGCTTCCATATGAATAAAGCAGTGATGGGGCAAGGCCAAACAATAAAGCCCAAAGAAGGCTGACACCATAAATTAAGAAACTTTCATTTGAAAACAATTACCTCGACTTGCATATAATATTGCTGAAGTTGGGTTCAGCATTATGGCTTCAGTTAGATGATCTATGGCTTCATCCGTTTTACCTGAAATACAGGATCTAATTAACAGACAGAAAAGCTGCCAAAAAACATAACCAAAGAAATGTTCAATTGAAAATGTTAATAATAACAAAGGATGCCATGCCTTCAGAGATAGCATCCATAGCTTTTGATTTTTCAATTTGCGCAGCTTCCCGATTCTCTTCTGTAACTTCAATGGAAGGGTTTCCCATCTGACATTAAATAATACACAAATCTAATAGTTTGAAGACTAATTCATTATAAAACAGGCAAAAATATCAGGCCTAAGCATCCTCAACCAATTTTTTATACCACCCACCTTTTGTGGAGGATCATTATCAGGCTCCACAACATCAGCAACATCCAACTCAATATCAGACTCAACAAGTTCATCATCATCTTCAGTAGCTGTATGAGGATTTTTGGCATCAAAATGTTCCCCAGTGCCTGACATTTTGTCACCACCTTGTTCCTGCATATTACTCTTCTAATAATCAGAGCATGCATTATCACAAATATCTAGCAAAAGAAACTGATGGGAGGAATGAAAGGTTACGTGCTAGGATGCATGGACATGGAAAGAGTACGGGTACGATACGGCAACACGAGAAATTTTTAGAAAATTATAACATGATACGATAGATAGGACACCATTATGACACAAATACGACATAAGTACGAGACCCCAAATGAACCGTGCATCCTAGGTTAATAGGACCATTGAATATAAATTACAAACATGATGCTTTCAATGGTTTTGATGGATTATTGGCAAGGAATAATAGGACCATTGAAAGTGTTGAGCTAGGAAGCAATACCGCGATATGAGCAATTTCTGAAAAATTATAACATAAAATGGCCTGTACACCACAGACGGATACCAAACCCTAAATGAAGTGTCCGTGCTTCATAAATGGTGTTGAGCAGACTAATCATGTACTCTTTTTTAAGTGATTGATTTTGAGGGCTCTATACAAATAAATAACTGTTTTAGGCAGTATCCCTTTTGTCTTGTTTTGATCTAAGCAACAGATACTAGTAGTTTGTACTAAAATAATATATTTAAATTCAAAAAAAAAAAAAAAAACCTATAGATTGTAAATTGCCATGGCTAATTGAATTGAAGCTGCGAAAATAATAGTAGTAGTTTGATATTTGAAAAGGACTCACCGTTTTTGGTTCTGGTGGAATTCGAGCTCCCAAGCTTCAAGCAAAAAAGAAATTCCAACGTGACTCTCAATCAAACAAAGAATTAAAATCAATTAATATAAGAAGTGTGTATATATATATATAGTAAAAGCACCTTTGGAGATAGGACTTGAAGAAAGCAAGAGAGGGGTTGTGGATAAGTGAGGGGTTAGACTTGCATTCGCTTACGAATTGCTTTAGCTCTGATATCTTTGCCGAATCCATTCTCTGCCACTGCCCAATTGCCTACCGCCAAACCCCGAACCTCTCTCTCTCTCTCTCTCTCTCTCTCTAGATTCTGGAAAGTAATTGAACTTTGGGGAACTTTTTGGAATTGGTGTTTTTCTCTGTTTTTTTCTGAGAAATGGAAAATTGGGATTTTATGCGGGTGAGCAATGTCGCTTGTGATGGATCTCACTGCCAATCATTTGATGTCAAAGATAATAGATGGTGATGGGGATGGAGATGGAGATGGATCAGTGGTTGGTAGCATGGGAGAGTACAATACTAATGACGGGCCTGATCTACCACATTAGTACATTACTATAGTCACTACCTTTGAACATATTCGCGGGCACGGATCGCTTCTCAGATGGGTCCATCTGGCACCATCTGGCATTATAACACGAATAATTTTATTTGAAAGGAATTCTTTCAAATAAAATTATTTATATTTAACCAAAACTGTTATTTAAATATCATAATATGTATTTTTATAATTTTTTTTTACTCATATATATTATCACAAAACTAGAGTCACTACCTTTGAATATATTCGCAGGCACGAATCGCTTCTCAGATGGGCTTGTTTGCCGTTATAACATGAATAATTTTATTTGAAAGGAATTCTGAATCAAATTCCTTTCAAATAAAATTATTTGTGTTTAATGAAAGCTTTTGTTTAAAAATCATAATACGTATTTTTATATTTTTTTTTACTCATATATATTTTCACAAAACTTAAACAATATTATTAAAAGTTTCTAATCAAACGGACCCTTATTAAAATACAACTAATATGGGCTAAGAGCACAACAATTTTTGTATATTTTTAGCACATAAATATATTTTTTTCTATTTTACATACTCACTTATTAAAATACTCTTATCACATTAGTTATTTTACAGATAACACTACATTTCACTAAAATATTTTTTTTCTTAATTTTTTTTTTTAATTAACTCTCTCTTGACTCATAACGATGACTCTTGACTTGGAATGGTGTTTCAATAAAACTAATATACAAATTAGAAAAGCAAAAAATAAAGAGAAAGTAACAAAAAAAAAAATTGACCTACCAAAAATCATTATAAACCAAACATGGATGAAACTTCATTCTTGATTCTACGAGATTTTTATGAAAGCCTTTAATTTTCTTCTCTTTGATGGAAGTCTTATTTTCCCAAAATGTATCCTAATTTTTGGTCTAATTCTCCTTCTGACAATCAATTTAACCTCTGATTAAAAAATATGTACATTGGTTATATTTCATCTCTTCAACAAGTTTAGTAATGAGCATAACGGCCCATTGTTCCAATGGAAAGAAGAACCTATGATTAGCTTTTCAAGAAATTTCCAAAGGAACAATTTCAACTAAATCTTGCAATTTCTTTTCTAGTAGAGCGCCAATTTGTTGCGTGCTAGAATTCTTTTCAAAATTGAATAGTATTAAAGAAAAGAAGTATAGAGATATATATTGGTGTAGTTCTAAATTCTTGAATCTATGAAAACTAATTGGAGATATGAAATGTGGGTAGAAGAAACTATTTTTTTCAAATTTATCTAAAATTTATGAATTTTTAAATTAGTAATTTTACGTATCTAGCTCTATTATCTATACTTTAGACAAGTAAAAGTAGGAATCCAAACAAGGAAAGCCCCCTGAATTGATGTTTGAAACTCTTGGCCTGAAATGGTGTTTTAGCAAAATCACGGATCAGTAAAAACTAATGTATGAATTAAAAAAGCAAAAAATAAAGAGAAAGTAATTAAAAAAATTGACCTGCCAAAAATATTATGAACCAAAAATGGAAATCTTATCTTCTTTTTGGGAGAGCATCAATATTTTGCCGTGTGATGGAATTCTTTTCAAAATTGAATAGTATTAAAACAAAAGAAGTGGAGAGGTTAGGGGAGGTTGTACATTATCTTCAGGGGGTTCATTTGATATATATCTTATATATATAAGGACAAAGTTTAGTTAAGTTTAACTACAAAATTGGTTGTAACCTTAGGCTATAACTTTACTCAATATCTTTTTATTGGAAGTGAATTTTAACAATCCACCAATGGATGACATCTTTTTTTTTTATTCTCTATACTTGCCAAATTTCTAAATAGATATGTCATTAATAAATTGTTTAAATTGCAAGTTTTTACAATTTAAGATTATACATAAAATATAAACTTATAAATCATATAATAAATAATATCTGATTGACTCAAAGTTTGACATGTGTATTAAGAGTGCAAAGAACATGCAATTTAACAGTTAGATTTTCAAAATATGTAGTAATTTTTATTTTATTGAGTAAGGTTGTAGCTTAGGCTACAACCTTACTCAATATCATTTTTATTGGAGGTAAATTTTGATAAATCTACCATTGAATTATATCTTCTTCTTATATTTTTCATACTTGCAAAATTTCTAGAAAATTAAAGATCAATAATTATGTTATCAATAAATTTTTTAAATTGCAAGTTTTTGTAATTTTAAATTATAAGCTTATAATAAATAATATTTGACTGATACAAAATTTGACATCTGTATTAAGAGCGTAAAGAACATGCGATCAAATTGTTAGATTTTAAAAATATATAGTAATGTTTATTTTATTGAGTAAGATTATAACTTTAAACTACAAACTATTTTGTAGCTAAATTCAATCCCTTTTTTTATTAGTTTAATTTACACTTAAAAGTATTTTTCCACCCCCTAATCATAGATCAGCTCATCTCAAAACCAAACAACAACATAGATCACACATCACTCTCACTTTCACTCTCGAATCTCATTTTCATGAATCTCATTTCATCTCTCTTCTTTACCTGAGTATCTTGGTATCTCCAACTCTAAGAGTAAAGAGTGAATGTTTGTAAGTACTGAGTGTTTTTCTTTATTATAAATTTATATTATATGTATGTGTATCTAATACTAATTGTGTATCTTATTTTTTTTTTAATTTTTTGGTATAATATTTTTTGTGAGAATTGTGATGGTATGCATATATAGTATAAATATAATATAACTTTATATAATTTATTAATTAAAAAAACACAATGAGCTTGTTGCATATGAGTATATTGTTATTATGTTATAATAATTTTTTATTATAAAGTTAGTGATTCATGGAAAAAAATAAAAGTTAATAATGTTTTAAGTACTTAATATATTATTTATATATAGATAAATATGGATATGTGTATCAATAATTAATAGAGTGCCAAGCAATTGAGTTTTGTCATTTAGTTTAAAATATTTATAGAAAAAATAATAATAATAATGATAAATGATAACCACCAAAAAAAAACAAATATTAAACAAACTCAATAAAATATAAAATTATCACACCTATACATTGACAATAAATAATGACAAATTAATGATAATGAACTATCAAGTAACTGTTTCAAAATAAGAAACAGTCTTTACTTCTTCACAAAGGTGAAAAAGGTGACTGCCAATGGTTCAAGGATACAAAGGAACAAAGCCTACGGCACATGGAGGTCCCAAAACGAAAAGCCAGTATATCGAGATGAGCTAAGAAGAACCACATTGGTTTTGTGAAGAATCTTACTTTTGTGCCCAATAAAGGGTCAGAACATTGGTCGATGGGTCATGCATGAGTTTAGACTCAATGGATGCAATAAGCAGGTAACTATCTTTGAAAATTCTGAAAGAAAGAACGTATCTTTGTTGCATTTTTTATTTCTTGTGGTACCATTAATTTCAAGATTCTATCTTTGAAGGATATTTTTTGGTTCATTGGTTGGTTAAAATTATTGGGTTGTTTGTAGTTTTCATTATTTGGATTATCAATATCTAACTGAAATTTGCATTGTTGTGTTATCTTTTTTTCTTTTCTTTTCTTTTTTTCTTTTTTTTTAACAGAATTTCAACTTATGTCGTCTGCTCCTAATAATAGCTATTTATCATCCAACCAAGACTCCAATTAATTTATGATGTAAGTGTGGCCCAGATCTCTTATTCAGCCATCAATTTTTAATTCATTCTTCTTTTAACATTGCCAAATCTGTTTCATTTATTTGCATTATTCTAGTTTCAAATTGTCAGGTTTTCTTTTTCTATTTCTTTTTTCCTCTTTTTAAAGTTTCCATCTTTCTATCATGCCACATATAAATATTTTGTGGTCTACTGGTTGGAAAGATTATTGGGATGTGCTTTTTTTTATTATCTGGGTTATGATTAATTGATTATCCTACTGCCATGGTGTTTAAATTACAAGGATTGTGCTTTGTAATGTTTCTTTGTTTTAAGTAAATGCATAGGTACATTGTTAGCATGGTTTCCTATTTGTTTCTGGTTGAATGGGACTTTTCATGTTATGTTCCGGATCTCTTGTGTATTTTGTGTCGTTTGATTGATTGACATGTTATAAATTATTAAGAGGGCAATTTGTATTTTTATGGCTTGTCTGTTTAAAATTTTGGTTCTTAGTTATTTCTATATAAATTGCGTTCAGTATCTTTCCTTAGTCTTTATCAAACAATCCTTAAATAATATATATTTTTCTTGCGGTATGAGGATTACGTCATTTGTAGGATTGATAGGCAAGAGGATAGGCTCAAGCAACAAGGAGGCAACAGCTTAAATGAGGACATTCAAAACATAGAGCAGTCTATCCATACATTTGAGCAACAAAAAGATGACACGCATGACTGAGACTGAGCTTGGACATCAATGGGATAGATTTAAGCAAAAAGAGGACCGCCTTAAAACATTTAGCTGTCTGTCAAAACGTTAGAGCAACAGAATGACTGAGATTGAGATTGAGCTTGACATTGATGTCCTCACTGCAGAAGAATTGGAGGCTCTACTGTCAGAATCATTAGAAGTTACATTATTTCCATATTTTGGGATTGGTCATTGGACACAACATCCTCAATCTTCACACAGCCAATGTCTTATCAATCATGCTTACCTGATACAACTACTTTCTGCATCTAGAATGACACCACCACTACCACATTTAAGGCTGATGTTCCTCCCATTTGGTTTATTTTGTTTTTCATACTTTGTTTTAACTTTGAAGTATCTATGTAATTATCTACTCAGTTCTCGCAGGTTGACAGCTTTTCAAAGTATATGCTTTTATATTGGTTGGTTTCTATAAGTATATAAGAAAATTAAGACTTGTTCCTCTGCATATCTAGTATTGTTGCTGTTTCACTTGTTTAAACCTGAACTGTAGTTGACGGTATGTAAGTTGGATTCCTTGATAAGAATTTGCTGCAGAAAGCTTTTGGGCATGTTGACCTGTCTTTCGATTTATTTTTCAACTAAAGGTGCAATTTGGGTCCATCGATTTCAGTATCACTAATTTCTTCCTTCTTTTGTCACTATCATCTATTCAAACTTTTGATCGTATGAACATACTTCTTTTTCATAAAATTCATACTTCATGTAATTGAATTTAGTGTCACTAATTTTTATCTTGAATGATCCTTCAGGGACGGACGCAGGATTTCAAGCTAGGGGGGCCAGAGATAAGCGAAAAAAAAAAAAAAAATTCAAACGCACATCCATATAGTCACTAGCGGAGCCAGGAAATTTTCTTAAGAGGAGCAAGTTAGTTATGCATACATTGTGTTAATAGGTTAAGCCTACATTGGCTCAAAATGCAAAAAACTCAAATTAATTTGGCTCAAATTATGGCTAAAATTAAATTACTTTATTTCACAAACTAACTTTAAGTAAACTTGTGCCTACATTTTTTTCATTGTACTAAATTATTTGTGCTTAGGTTAATAGGTTTGAACTTACCTTTTTACATTTTAGAGCTTTTCTAAGAAGTTACATCTAATGTTTCAGCATTTAGGATAAAAAATTGATTAATAGGTATGAAATTTTGAAGATTTATACAATAATTTTTGTTAAAAAAAAGTGTGAACAATGAGGTGCAAATTACTATTTAAGTGCAATTAGATCAAATCAAACAATTAAAAAATTATTTATCCTCCTACTATTATCAGATATAAATAGATAATCTAATATTCTAATATAAACCACATTATTATATATTATATTATTATTATTATTATTATTATAAATAGATTTATACAATATTTTTTTTTTTTAAGGTTTTCATGGGTTTTTGAAAACTCTTGGGCTGGCTGGCTGGGGGGCCTGAGCTAAAAACCAAGGGGGGCCAAGCTAAAAACCAAGGGTCCCAAACTTTTTTTTTTTTTTTTTTTTAATTTTACGTACTAAAATTTTTTTTTTTTGGACCCAGGGGGGGCCCGGGCCCCCTTTGCCCTGCACCTGGGTCCGTCCAGATCCTTTTGTCCATTTATCCTACGCAATTGTTTTAGTTGCTATTTTTATCTTACATGTTGAAACTTAGCTGATCTATCAATTAAAAAGGCTAATTATGAAGAAGCTGATTATTTTTTTTTTTTTAACAAATAAATTTAATCATGTTTAATTTTCAATGATTTGACTCTTGATGTAAGAGAATCTGGCAGCCAGTTCCATTGTCCTTTAGAGTGTTTGTATCAAGTTAATCTCATTGTCTATCAAATTAAGAAATGATGTATTGATCACTGACAAGAGTTTTTTCTTCTTTTTTTTTCTTTTTTGGTGCACTGATAAGATTTTGTTGCAGAAGGTTTTACTGCATCTTGATCTTTCTTTCCATTTATTTCTCAACTGAAGGGTGCATTTTGGGTACTTTTGCTTTTGTTTTATTTTCTGCTTTTACTTTCTAATTTTCTTAGAAGTGGCAGATTTGGTTGGTAGTCTCAACACACATTTATTTGACTCTTTTGGAGCTTTTACATGTCAGCCTGCGGAGAGAGATTAGCGGAAAATATTTGTTGCATCACAGAGTCTAGGATTAGAGCAACTGTCGCATAAGTTTAGACCAACTTGCTTGTTTGCTAATCTTCTGTTAACAGCAAGGACAGTAAATTAATTGTTTTGCTACTGCAATTTATTATAACTGGTACGTTGCAGACAGGTTTTGATTTTGATTATTTTCCCTTTTCTCAATAGCAACGGGTTACTACTTCTAAAGGGACCATTTAGGAATGTAGTGATTATTTTTAGCAGACACAGAGACATCTCTGTGCTTCAAGTTCTCAATTTCTTTGTTGCAAAAATATGTTGCTCAGAAATTGGTAAGGTGCCTTGAACTTACAGGACAAGCAGAGAAGTTCATAGATCACTGTGCTCATCAAATACAATTAAAGCCTGGAATTGGTTTAAATTTTATTTTCTGACCATGTTGAAGCCTGAGCTCTGAGCTCCAAGATCTGCCTATGAATCTATTTTAGTGTTCAAAAAGACTGCGTAAATAAGGAAAAAAGTCTAGGAGTCAGAGGTGAGGCTGGCAATTGCTTAAACGCTCGAGTGAGAATGCATTAAAAAAGGCTCCTTTTAAGATCCTTGAGGTGAGGCAACTCTAATAAGGCACTCACTTTTTGTGACTAATTGAGCACCTTGGTTGAGGGGACAGGATTTAGAACGGTGCTTCACTGAAATAGTGACATTTTTACTGAATTAAAACTCAACTCAAGAAATTTTTACCATTTTTCATATTTTCTACTAATAATTCTGGCTTTCTTAAATAAAGAAAATTCATCGAGGCCTATATATTTTAAGAGTAAAACAAAGAAAATAATTAAGGCCAATATATTCTTAAAGAGTAACAAGGCCTCGTGAACAGCATGAGCATCTCAAATATTGGTGCCTACTTTACTGGGGCCAAGTGCTTATTTTGGCACTAGGGCCTTAAATAATTAAGGGACATACTTCTTTGAGGTTTTCTGTTACCCTTTCCTACTTTGTTCCATTTGCAATACCGTATATATGACTGTCGTTGCCAATTACTAACATCCCAGGACCGTTTCTGTTTTGTTTTGCTCAACTGTTTCCATAATGCTAGATGCAACATTAGACCCATCACAAGAATTTGGCTTGGATTCAACTAAATTTCAATCAAACTTGAGGGCCTTAAGCATTTCATAGAATAAGGTAGTCATGATGTTATAGACCTAAAACATTTTCATGGGCATGCTATGAGAGCAAAACTACCTAATTTTGATCATTGGCTGTGCAGCTTGTTAAGATATTCTAAACAACTTATTTGTAGTTTGTATAGAATAGGTCCGGATCTTTCTAGTGGAAAGTATATTTGGCTGGTGCCTTTCATCAAGTAAGATAGGTGACATAGAGTGAGTAGGCTCATTACTTGATAGGTGACATTAACTGAGTAGACACATTTTTGTCAACAATTAGAGTATGTTCATATTAGACAATTGAAGGAAATAGTTGGTGAAACTCAGGTAAGTGTGATAAGGATTTTATATACATTGTTACATTGGGCATTGATAAGCAGATCTTAGTTATTATGCCATTTCCACCCACAGTTTTCTCAATTGTTACCAGGATGTTTACAGACCTTGTTAGTTGCTGCATCAATAAGGAAAAATCGGTTCCCAATTGAAGCAATAAATTTTACAAATAGGCTTCTTAGAAAATTTTAAATCCTAATAAAAAAATAATTTTAAAATGAATTGGATAAATAAAATTCAAAACAAATTTCAAATCATCAATATATATATATAAAAGCAGAGACCTCATGCGACAGAGCGAAGTTTTGCCATGTGTCACACTTTATGAAAAAATTGAAATACTCTTAAACCATATCAGAGATAAGAATAAATATAAAAATAAGAACTCTTTATTTCTTTTAATTCAATGTTTTAAGACTAATTTTTATTACATTTTTTATTCAATGTTTTAAGATTACTATTTGTTTCATTTGGTTGTTTCAAGACTTTCCATATTTCTCACACACAAAATATTTTTTGAATTTCCATTCACCCTTTTAACTTCTACTCCTTTATATACACATGCCCACAGCCCTTGGCTTCATGCCATCCCATCTCAAATACACTAAGACAAATAATATCATTTACCTTCAACCTTTACACCTACATAACTCCAATATTGCAGTACTATTTGATCCTAACCCATATGAGTAGGCTTTGACCAAGGAAAGGGGCTTGAGTTTTTATTTAATAACGGAAGCTTACGGTTTTTATGTTATTGTCAAACATTGTGGATTTTGTGAAGGTTATGATTCGCTTTGAGTCTTTGGATATTTGAGATTTTGGTTTGGGAAAGTCATAAATGTATTTTGTTTTAGAACTAAAGAAAAAGAAAAAGAAAAAGAAAAATTCTAATTGGTTATTTATGAAGTTAGCTTCTTCTTCTTCTTCTTCTTTTTTATTATGTGTTAGAACTCATAATTTGTAGGTTTCTTTGTAGGTTTTTTACTACTATTTTGTGTAGTATGAGCCATAGTGATAAAAAATAAAAATCGCTGATGATTTCAAAGAATTTTCTGGTTTTTTTTTTAAAGATACAGAATCCCAACTAAAGACAATTAAATTTTGATAAATCTTATTTTATGCTTTAAATTCTTGTCTAAACATTTCAAAATCATTTAATCAGTTTAAAAAATAAAATTATTTTTAACGGTAAATATTATAATCTGTTGTATTCTTATAGTGTTATACAATTTTTAAAAAATAAAATATGAATTAAGAAAATCAAGTTTCAAAGTATTCAACAATATTGTGGGCAAACATTAATATTATTATACAACAAAAAAAAGTATTATATGTAGGTCTTAATATATATAAAAATGATTTCAAATGAAATTGTAAAGTAGTCTGCACATCGCGGAGAACATCATCTAATAGTAGATAATATCCAATTGACACAACATTTGACATACAACAAAAAAAGTATTATATGTAGGTCTTAATATATATAAAAATAATTTCAAATGAAATTGTAAAGTAGTTCGCGCATTGCAGGAAACATCATCTAGTAGTAGATAATATCCACTTGACATAAAATTTGACATGTGTAATAAGAGCGTAAATAACTTGCAATTCAACGGTTAGCTTTTCAAAATATGTCATAATTTTTATTTTATTGAGTAAAGTTATAGTTTTACGTTACAATCAATTTTGTAGTTAAATTTTGCCCTTTTAAATTTACATATTTTATAAGCCTTAGTATTATCCCAATTACAATAACCTAATATATTTGCTTAAATAACATGCTTTTTAACAAATTTTTCAAAATTTTAATATATTTTAAAAATATATATTTTTTAATTGCCAAAACACCTGAAATATCCCAACATAGCCAATATAGCCTAGCATTTTATTTGGAACATTTTGAAGAGAGTACCAGTACCAATTTAATAGTCAATATCATAAATTTTCCTAGTATGACCAAGTATTGATATGGTACTGTCTTCCTTGACTTAATCCCCCTCTGGTAATATCTGTGCAAATAAATGGTGAGTTGTTCATGTAATGACTCATGCCATGTTATCTCAACATAAAATAGTATTATAGGAGAGTTTTGTGTCACATTCAAACCCTCCAATGGATGAAGGGTATTCGAAACTTACATGGATGAAGTGTTACACAATTAACGGTTTATACATGGCCACATAAATAATTTCTATCTTTCTTTTTCTTAGCATCAAAATAAATTATATAACAATTCATCACCTTATCAAAGATAAAGTAAATCTCGTTTCTAAAACAATAATAAATTTTCATCTTCTTTCTATTAAATTTTATACTTGAACCATGAAATTGTATTATCTAGCTATATGAAATTAGTTTAGTTCGATTAGTCTTACTTTATCAAATTAACTTTGATTTAGTTAGTACAAAATAAATTTATTTAATTAATATTTAAATTAAAAGTTCTCATTTAAATTTATTGTGTTAGGCCTCAACCATATGGAGTCGGCCCTGCTTGGGTCCTTGGGCCGAAGTAAGCCCAATGACCTTTTAGTGGTATATATTGGAACCTATTACAATTAAATTAAGGGTTGAAATAGTTGTTAATTTTAGGACACGGATTCTATACGGGAAAGGAATCTTTATAGGAAACTACATTGTTAAAGGTATATTGTTGCCACCTAGTGGTGAATACGAGTTAGGAGCAAAAATTTGTTTAAGAATTTTCATTAATAGCAAAACTGATTTTAAAATTTCCTATATATTGTTCTTCTGTGTACTGTACTACATTCTATCGCAAGGGTCCTCTCCAACTGATCCTCAAAATTTCGTAATTCACCTTCTTCCTCTAGTTTTGTTCCTTTCTATTTTTTATTTTTTCCTAGATGATGATTCTTCTAGTTTATGATAAACATCATTGGCATCTTGTATAATTTCCTCACTTCTTACATTTTTCTAGAGATCGATTGACACTTCAACATAACACTTCATGCATGTTTCTCCAAGTGAGGAAATGTTATGTGGATATGCTATTTTAAGTAAAACATATATTATAATTTTTATTACTAAATTAAACACGCACCAAATGGATCTTGAACCCAGAAGTTCTTTCATGATGCATGTTCTTATAAGGTTTAAGTTAGAGCTCATAGGCATTCAAAATTTCATATTCTAGTTTTTGGTATTTGATTGAATCACCATGCATGCTTAACACTCTTACAAAGTGATCACAATTGTAGTATTCTTTCCTTCATAAATGATATATGTATCTACCAATATTTCTCAAGTAGTCTTTGCCTCTATATGGCGTGCAGTAAATGGAAACGATGAAGTTTAACTTGGCTCGCAACCACATGAAACTCGCAATTGCGCTAATGGTTATGACCCTCCTGCTTACTTCGGCAGCTGCCAAAGGTAGATTTGGAGGTGGAAGCAGAGGTATTGGAGGTGGAAGTGGCGGTATTCAGCCACGGGCACAGCCCATCCCCTACTACCCCTACTTCCCCTACATTCCCATTTTTAGGAGGAGTAGTTCAAACACTACCCATCACAAAAGCAATGGATCTGCCTTGGGTGCATGGAGCACTGCAACAATGATATCCCTTGCACTAATTCTCTGTATGATCTAAACTCCAACTGTATGCATTCAATGTCTAGAAGGTTTGACCTCTTTAATGTCAGCCGGTACAATTCTCTATTACCCTACAAGAGTAGGGATGTAATACTAAGATTTCTTATACCAAGGTATCATTTGACAAACTTTATTGAATTGGATTGGAAATGAGAATTGAATTGAGTTAATACTAGACTTGATTAGATATCTTATGTCCTTGATACTTTAATGTACACCCTGATTAATTAAGTTCTTTGTTATGAGGAATGTAAGAATTTTCATACGTATTTTATTTATATTAAAAAAAAGAATGTTATATATATATATATATATATATATTCTCTAGGTAATTGATTAAACACATTTATAAATTTTTATAAAATTACTCAAAATTTTCCATACAATTTATTTTCAAATGTTCATCCAGACTAATCCCAATACAAAACATTAAGAAATGCCTAGGTTGAACAACGTTGGTATGAAAACAAAGAGTGTGGTGGATTCAGGTTGGCAAAAAAAAAAAAAACAAAATCATATGAAAAGTGAGAGTACCCGGCAAACATATTCTCAAAAATAAAAATGAAAGTGATGGTCTTGGCCCATTCTTGACTCCCCATTCGTCTTGGATCAAGATTCTCTCTATTTCACTTTGAAACATAGAGTTGTCCATTTAAAAGTCAGGATCTATTTAATTAATTAATTTTTGGTCTATTTAAACAAACCTTAATGTTTTGTTTCTTAACCATGGTTGAGTTTTTCTAGATTTTAGCAAAATCTATTTTCTTTCTGATGTATAGAAATGTTTATTCTACGTCCACAATAAAAGCTCACAACATTTTCACAACAAGTTAATTTCTCAAATCGTATTGGTTTAAATAAAATAAAACAAATATGCGAAGACCCACCACAACTTAAAACAAGAGTATTGTGAAAATATTGTGAGATTTTGATGCATCTTTGTATTTTTCATAAAGTATTTACTATTTTAGTTGTAATTCAAGTTTAATTCTAATTAAAAATATATGTGAGTTAACTTTTGGTAATAGGAAATGAATGATTTCCCATTATCAAACTGCTTTCCATATTTGTTAGTTGACTTAAGGTTTTTTTTTTTTTTTTTTTTCGAGAATAGTTGACTTAAGGTTGATTTCCTTGTATTGGTATCATCTTTGAAAACATAGATTTCTTTCTTTTTCTTTTTATATATTTTTTTGAGGGAAAACTGAAAAACGTTTTTTTTTTTTTTTTACTATCATTAAATTACCAAAATAATTAATAAAAGAATTAAAACAACAATAGCTATTGGATCGATTTCTACTATCATGAAATTGTTAACAGAACTGATAGTGCTCAAAGTATAAGCATTGGAAATTTGAAAATTTGAAAAATTGAAAAAGGAAAATTGAAGCCTAGTACAGACTCTCATTAAGGCTAGTAGCATCAAAAGCAAAGCCGATACAGTTCCACTTATATAAATACAACATTGCATAGACAAACTGTTGGGAGCATTTTAAGACTCAAAATTTGTTGACTCCTCAACTACAAGCAGAGGATCTATTGGGGGAGGAAAAAAGAAGAAAAGAAAAGTAAGGTTAGGTTGATGTCATTTCATTTCATCTAACTGTCAAATATATAATTGTCGTCTTTTCATCTAAACTCATCTTTTAATTTTGCAATACAAAAAATATAGGGGTTTTTTTTCCCTTTGTAGATATAAAATAAAGGACGTCTTTTTGGAAACACTTTTATAAGAAACTTTCAATCTTCATTTGTAATAGAGATGAGCTGAATAAGCTAATTTTTCTGACAACACATTGAAGCCTTTATATGGTGCTTCCCTTATTACCTGTTGCTTGAACAACTAGGATTGCCTAACACTGTAAGCCGTGTACTGTGGACATCCGATGATTTATCTGTGTAGCATCTGGTCCAAGAGCTTTTATTGTGCTCATTTGGAAAAGGGCATTCTGCAAACTTTGCACTTCCTCAGGTTTAAAATCTGTATTTAAATATCTTTGCTGATCTTCACTCAGGCTTGCAATTCTCACCTCAAGCTTAAGTTGCAGCAGCATTTTCTCTGTTGTTAAGCTCTCAGTCACTCCATAAATACCACTAAAATGAGCAAAAAGCAGCTGTGCTATCTCCTTGATTGGCCATCATTTCGTTTGAGTCTCAAAATTCTATTGATAAACCTTCTCTTGTTCACTAAAAAATGATAATATTTAGCATTCCTCTCTCCTTTTAACTTTTAAGTACCAGTCAGCTCTTACCTTTTGTGCCCACATAATTTGTTCCTCTACTAAAGTAATTCTACTCATATAAATTACAGATCGTCTCACAAGTTTAGGGCATTAGAAAATGATGAATTTAACCAATATTCTAATGTGCATATGGTACTTTGTCTCTTGATACATCTTGTTCTGTATTGATCAATTGTTGCCGTGTGATAAGAACTTGCTGGAATATGAATATGAATTGTGGAAGAGTAAGAATGGTGAATGGGAATTTGTAGTTGATGTAGGCCACTTCAAGGGACGTAGACCTCCATAGAGAGAGAGAAATTAAAAAGCCTTAATGAATAATATTGGAGATTAAGAGGGTGTTTGGTTAGTGTCTTCAAACAACCATTTTTAGTTTTTAATCAATATTTTACGCATTTCAATGCACTTTTTCACCCGCACATATTTTTACAAATGTTTTCAAACAATAATTTTCAGTTTTTAAACACATGTACCAAACGGGCCCTAAACCACCAATTGATCAAAATAGTGATTGTTTTGAAAATTGTTAGAGATCTTGCATATTAAGAATTAGGGTTGTAAGGTTGAATTTATTCAATTATATGTTGGTTTTATTCCGTGCCAAATTTACTTGTAATTTAGCAATTATACCCTGTATTTAGGTGAAAATTATTGTTGAAGTACAAATTTTTTTTTTTCATCCAAAAAAAAAAAATTGTACTTCAACGTAAACAATAATACTTTTACAGTACAATGAAAGTGACGGTAAGGTACAAGGTGCTCATGAAGTTATCAATATAATATAAAATTTAAAAATAAAATAGAATACATCTAATACATTTGTCTAAAACTTGGGGTGAAAAGAATTGAGCTTAAAACAAAACAAAATTTAATGTTAATGATAACACTCCTTAGATCTCTAAAGTAGTGTGTTACTCTTCTTTGTTCCTCTCTATTGGTCTATTTGATTGCTGGGAGAGGACAGGAGCCAGAGGAATTGGCAGAGTAACCCACACCATCAGGTCCAGGAGTGCTGCAGTCTGAATTATTCTTGCTGACATTGTATGGTGTTGTGCTCACCCTGAATGTACACAAGCAAAATTTACTGCTCAGAGTTCCAATTCTCAACCCAGCATATAAAACAGAATTAGTGAACAGCATCTACGGCATTAAACACCAAAATATTCAGTAATGTAAATAACTATTGACTAACCGTACACGACCTCAACCACATGTTTCCACAACTTAATTACAATGGAGAATAATGATCTTTAAAGAACCATATGCACATAGAGGCTCTTGGTCGTGAACAATGAATCAGCCATTGTGTGGTCAGTCACAATTCATTTTTCACCAGTAGTCCATAGTATATTAGAACTTAAACGATGAGCTCAAGGTTTATATGTAAAAGAAGATCCATAAGGTCAGTAGAACTTAGGGAAACTCAAACTGACTCCATGTCAGAGAGTCCAAACTGATTCTCAAAAATAATTTGCCAAATTGTTAGTCCTAAGGCATGGGCTAGCTAATCAAATCGGTAAATATGGTTCCAAAACAAATAACAGTTACTCACATAATTCACTTGAGGCAACTAAGAAGAATTATGGACATTGCTCATAGCTGAAAAAAAATCTTGTGATGGACCAATGAAAATATATACTCAGCCTGAAATGGAAAAGTAAACTAGTAGTTACCTTTCCCTGCGCTTCTCTAAAAATCGAGCCAAGGATGCTTTACGCGCTTGTGGCAAAGCTACTACAAACACACACAAAAAAATAAAAATAAAATAAAAAATAAAAAAAAACTTGTTAGGCTGAAATTAGTCATATAGTTTATAAATCAACTCTATTATGCTGATATCAACTATAGAGTTTATAATTTTGACAAATGAAACAAGAACCAAGGCACAAGCTCTACACAAAACACTATGTTTTACCTGTTTGAATTATGGTTTTAGCAGCACATCCTGCTGGGCTGACTACTTTAGGAGGCTCTGAATCTTTAGTAGGAAATGATGAAGATCCCCTGGGTTTTCCTATCACTAATTCATTGGTGCTACTTGCTACTACTCCAGACTGAGAACCAGCTTGGGATGTAAGAAAAAGAGGACTTGGAAGCCCTGAGAACAGTGTTGTGGTATGGGACTGGGTTGTAATCGAATCACTTGGGGAAGGCCGAGGAATCAATGCCTGCTCTTGAGCTGTTGATTGTGTTATATTATGCGCTGGAGAAGACCCATTTCCAGCCAGTAGCATAATTGCTTGAGCCTGAGCAGAGAAATAAGGCATTTCAAATGAAAAGAAATCACATATTGAGTTCAATAGACATATCAGAGAATGTTTGAAAGATTAATACCTTCTCAGGAGTCACATCATCATAAACACAGACTGAACCAGCATAAAAGATTGTTAGCTGAGTAGGTGCCTTGGAGGATTTTGAAGCATCCCTACAAAAAATAAATTTTTAATAGAGCTTTTCCATTAGAATTGGTAATTGGTACATATTTTTTCAGTACTTTTTACTTTTTGGTACCTGAGATCAGTGGTACCAACCATGGAACCTCTAAGTGGCACAACAGAAATAGGGGCTGTGATTCCTCCAAGAGGTTGTGTTTTTATGGTAGAACCAACAACATTCTGGCTTGTGGATGCAAGATGAGACTGGAGAACAGCAGTGCCCAAAGTGATTGGACTTGTTTGATTTAGTTGATTGGAGACTGGGAATATTCTTACTTCTTGGGGACGATGAACTGAATGTGCATCAAAGTGTTGTATAGGATAGGCTGTCATTGCATAATGGTTCCCCGCTTGCTTATCAGTAATTAAATTCTTCTACAATAGTTAATATGAGAATGGAAAAATAAAATCAGTTCATACAGAACCAACCAATCCAAAGCTTATTAAAACAGCATCCAAACTTCACTCAAACTAATATAATCAGCAGTTCACAAAAATGATGTTGTTCACAATTCCCAGTACATAAACTGTTGTAGGTAAATAAACTTTTAATTTTCCAGCTCAAGATAAACTTTAATTGCTTTAAGAAGAAAACTACATAATTTGCAATTAAGCGACTATTCTACATCATAAAAACAATAACAAAACGAACCTGGATTACACCCGTGTAAGATTTCTGGTTAGAGTCAAAAACATTGGCAGTTGAAACAGTCATAAACCCGGATGTAGTTAGTGAATCATTTACATTCTTTCTCGGCCTATCTTCCTGAGCAGCCCTGAAAGACAGGAATTGAGGAACAGCAGATACCTTGTTTGAGAATGACCACTGCATGCCTGAACCTCCAAGCAGGGCTGAAAAAATCAAAGAAAATGGAAAGTGATGGCCAAGTATGTATGCCAAACATTAGAACTCCCAATTGAACTAAATATGAAATAAAGCTTAGTTCATCTTTATCACATTGAAAACAAATTCCTTTAGTACCTCAAAATTAAAATGTAGCAACTTGATGTAATTTATGTCCAAAGAAAAAGAAGAAGGGAAAATTAACATCATCTAAAAAAAAAACTATATCCCAACAAGAATCATTCATGACCCTCTTACAAGTTAAGCATAAGTAACAGAATCAAATATTCTCAAAGTGTTTAGTAAAAATGACAAAGTAAGATTAAGGTATCATTTACATCCATAAAAAAAAATAGATTAAGGTATCATTGTCATAAGAAATCCTTAACAAGAAAAGTTCCCTACCAAAAATCAAAAAGAGGAAAAAGGAATACAGCACATTGACAACTTACTTTATGTCACTTAGCGTAGAAAGAAAAAGAGAACAAATTATGATGACCGCAAAGACTTGGCTCAATCTTAAATAGCCCAAAAATGGTTTTAAATAATTAGTCAGAAGAACATTGAGCTATACGCTTTGTAGTAAGCACAGACTGTAAATATATCACCCAATGTAAAAAAAATGTTTGTTCGGATAGTATTTTATTGTATATTCAGATAACAACTGGCCAGGCAATACTTTTCACTTTTCAGAAGATCAAATTTTAAGAAAACTAAAAAAATAAAGAATATTAATTCCTTATGATCACAGCCATTATTTAATTGTAATGCACCATATAAAAGAACAAAATAATTTCATTTGGGTATAATTTATTTACAACGTTTTTTAATAGGTTAGTACTTTTATCATAAAAATTGTAGCACCCTGGACAGGCACAACTGTTTAGTTTAATAAACTTTTTTGTTTTAAGCTGAGTTTTTAGGGTATAATAATAAACTATGGTTTTTTAATAGGCAGATCAACGTGACACATTAATTTAATACACCCAATAAGCACATCATGCGCATGTTACCAAAATAAAGATGGTCCTATCACTGATGCAACAAGCTAAAGTATGAAAAGGACAATGTTAAAAATTAAAAAATATATATATGACTTATTAAAATAAAAGCAAGTTCTTCTTCTTGTAAAAAATATTTCAAAAACATATAAATATTAATACAACAAACAACGCTCCAAGTCCAACCACATAGTTCTCTGATTGACTGACCGACTGACCCACAGTTAAAAACTTCAAAGTTCAAAGTTCAAACCTAGCCCAAATTAGCACATATTAAATTGTAAAAAATTTCATAAAAAAATAAAAATCAATATTAAACTAAAATACCGTACGTTCAAGGCAAACACTAGTACTACATAAACAATAAATTTTGCAGTAAAATGTGATTTGTGCAACATCGTTTTAAAATGAATCACTAGAATCACTTTTATCATCACTAATCACATCATCTTACTAAATTGTGATTTTTTACAATTTGTGTAACATCAATTTCAAATGAATCGCTAGGATCATTCTAATTGTCACCAATTACATCGTCTTACTAACTCAGCAATTATGAAAAAATTTGTGAAACTTATAAAACTAATAATAATAATTATTAAAAAAAATAAAAAACTATGTCCCCTCTATGAATTACTTAACAGGCACTTTTACTATGTTCTCAAACTATTCATCTTACTAAATTGTGATTTTTTACAATTTGTGTAACATCAATTTCAAATGAATCACTAGGATCATTCTAATCGTCACCAATTACATCATCTTACTAACTCAGCAATTATGAAAAATGTTGTGAAACTTAAAAAAAAAAAAAAAAAAAAAAAAAAAAAAAAAAAAAAACCTATGTCCCCTCTATGAATTACTTAACAGGCACTTTTACTATGTTCTCAAACTATTGTATTTTGTACCACGAGCTTTTATTTTCACTAGTGGTGGTGGTTAGCCAAACCAAGGCCCGCTGTATATTGTTTGTACCTTAGGCTAAATATACTTGTACCATGTGCCAAATGCATCGTACTAGCTCCTAAAGTTTCTCATGGTGTAAGAATTTTCCCGCGAGAAGATGAAACAAGAATCTAAAGTCTAAACTGTTGCCGTATTCATGTTATATACACACATATATATCACTCTCAATATATTTAAACAAGAAAGGTCATAATTTGGTTCCAAAGAGAGCAAAAAAGCTATTTGCAAACGCAAAAACCTGCAATTATAAGTACCCAATTGAAGAAAATTTGAAAGAGAAGACATGAAAAACCATACCTGAGCTCATAGAGATAGAGTCATCATTGAGCTCTTCTTTCACTGTGACTGAAACATTTTTTGAGCTCAAACCCAAAAAGTCCCTCTCCATCTCTCAAAATTTGTATCAAAATTACAAACAAACAAAGTCAAAAAGAAGTTAAGAACACACACCCCCACTAGCAAAAAAGAAGAAGAAGAAAGCAAAGCTTCTAAACCATGCAAGAAATGTCTGGTTCTACTTGTGCCATAGAATTAAAGAAATAAAGAGAGAGAGTGTGGAGGGTGTGAATTGTGAAATGCAAGCTTTGAATAATAGCCTTTGTTTTAGGTAGGTTTTTTTTTTTTAAAGGAGGATTTTATTAAAAACGTGACATGTGGAACGTGGGATGAAAAAAAAAAGATTCGTTTTGAATGGGAAAGAGGATGGTGACCGGTCGATCCGGTGGGGGACCGGGTGGTACCGGTCAGCGACCACGTGCAACAGCGAACCTCGTAAACTGGTGGGCTCTTAAAGTCTGTCTGACACGCGCCCAATAGTGGTGCCACTTTAATATCTATTTATCTATATTCTCTTTTTTTTTTTTTTCTTTTTTTTTCCCTTTTTTTCTTAATACTTTCAAAAATAAATAAATATTATTTGATTCTTGAATTTTTTTTTTTATAATTCAATAATTGGGATCCGAATTTAAGTAATGTATGAGATAAATGATTCAGGATGACTTAGTAAAAAGAATAATGATCAAATTTAAAGATAATTGCTTAGATGTATTTTTATTCGTTAAGTACTTAAGTTAACTTGTGATTAATTAATCAATGAAATTACGTGATAAAATTTAATTTGAGAATAAATACATTTACTAAAATCTTGTATCTAAACTTGTCTGTAAGATAAATTGAAGATACAAATATAAATTGAAAATTACTAAATTATTCATTGAGTGCTTCACTAAGAATCCACACATACGTTTCTCAAAAAAAAAAAAAAAAAAAAAAAAAAAAAAAAAAGGGAATCCACACATACGGACTCAGTCTCAAAATAAATGATTGAATAAAAATGTTTAAAAGCTTAAAGCTTAAATATTCAAAATTTATGATTTAGGAATATTTAAAATATAACAGTTTGTCATTAAAAATAAAATGCCATCAAGTTTTTTTTTTTTTTTTTTTTATAGATACAATAATATTTAAATATATGACATTTGCTTTATGATAATTACATTTTATCATCAAATTAAGACGTCAATTGATTATATATATATATATATATATATGTAAGATTTGAATCCAAATCCCTTATTTGATCATAGTTTCAAAGCATAAGTGTGTGTCTATAGAGTAATTTTTACAATGAATCTTAATATATAGTATATTTCACAATTGTTAACATGTCATATCAAGATTGGTGTTTAATAAAAATAATATCAATTATGTGTATTTATATATATATATATATATATAAATATATATATATATATATATATATATTATTTATAATAATTCAGTAGTTATAAATAATGAGATTTGAATCTTGCAATGTTTCATTAAAAACACCAGTAATATTAGCTATAAGATTATTGACAATAATAAAGACCAGTACTTATTTGAAAATGATGTTACTTCACTCTAATAAATCACAATATCACATAATAAACTCATTATCAAGCTAATGAAATAGTAAATTAATGTAAAAAGTAACCACTCATAAATCATAATGTATCGTATAAAAGTTTTAACAAAGTTGATTATCCTAGTGTTTAGCAAAACCAAAAATGCCGATTATCCTTGAAGGTCTCTTATTTTCACGAGAATGTGAAAGATGTTATGTGTATACACTATACACTATTATTATTATGTATTAGCATATAACTTCATGCAAACGCATGGATGCATTTAAAATTAAACAAAATTTTTATTATAAAAATATAAAGATTTAGTCAAATTAATTTTTTTTAAAGCATATAACATGTGCATTCATGCATATATATAAATATATTTAAAATTAAACACAATTTTTATTATAAAATATGAATTGTAGGGACTCAATTTAGAAAAACCTTCTAAAATCAAAAGGAAAAATAGTCTAACAAGCCCAAACAATAAATTTTTAAAGAGTGGGTTCAAGGACTAGGCTCTAACAAACGGCCAACGCCCCAAAATTGGATCTTCACCCGTTAAAGGCTAGCACACTAAGATTATTCATTAAGGTTCCTCCTCGGTGTTCATCCGAGGATCCTCTTTTACCCCGGTCCCCCCTTTACTGTTCTGTTTGGTTCCCCTTATATAGCCCTCTTCTCACCATCTCTTTCTTCCACCTGTTGATCATCCGTGCGCTTCCCTCCTGACCGTCCGTCCCATCATCTGTGTTATCAGTAATCATGTGATTTGTAGTGACCAAAGTTACCCTATCCAGGAGTCACATCTCCATTAGGGCAGTCAGGGAATTAGGTGAACGCATTTATTGTGGAGATGACAACATGTCCTGGGCTTGTCCCCCACTTTGTGTTGTCCTCGGTTCATCGAGGACAATGTCATCCTCGGCGAGGTCCTTACAGCCCAGGCCTCAACACAACATCCTCGGACAATTCTCCATTCTCGGCATGGGCCTTGAGCCGGGTGTAAAATAGGCCGATGCTATCAGACTTTCAGACCCCACATGAATAATTAGTCAAATTATATTTTTAAAGTAAATGTGATTAGTCACATATTAAAATTCTTGCTTCAATTTAATACTACTTATGATCACTTTTTTTTTTTTAATAATTTTTAATAAGATAGAACGTGTGATAATTTTTATTTTATTTTATTTATTGAGAAACATGTGGTGATTTTTATTGAGTATATGTGAGTTTTATTTATTTATTTTATAGTTCATTAATATTAGATTCTTAGTATTTTGCATTCATTAACTCACTTGATATAAAAATTAAAAAACTTAAATAGACATATAACACAAGTTTAAGCAGATAATTATAGTGTAGTTCTCACTTAAATTTAGACACATGGTACAAAATTGGATTATAATTTCAAATTATAATTCAATTTTCTCTAAGTTTTACCCATTAACATATATATATATATATATATATATACATATAGATAACTTATAAATTTGAATTTTTTTTTTTGGTTATATGATTATGTTTTTATGGTTTATTATATTGTCTCATCATTTTCTACACTAAATTAACTAATTTGGCATAAAAATTTAAAATTTAAAATTAGATGGAATACGTGGCGCAAAATTAAACTTTAATTGAAATTTAATTTTTATACTAAATTTACTTAGCACAAAATTCTAAAATTTAAATTAGATGAAATATATGGCGTAAAATTAGAATCTAATTGAATTTTAATTTAAAATTTAATTGAATTTTTACTTTATTTTATCTATTAATATATATATATATATATATATGTAAATTATCTTGTATTACCAAAAAAACAAAATTAAGTATTATCTTGCTTTTGCTCCTTATCCCAAAAAAAAAAAAAAAAAAAAAAAATCTTGCTTTTGCTCGTGCTTCTTTGTGAGTTGTGACTTACGTGTGGGTGAGTATGATTGAACGCTTCTCGAGGAAAAAAGTTAGTTGATTCAATGGGCTTGTCAGGTTAAGCGACAAAAATAGTGTGAAGGAGCAATTGCATTGTGCCACGTCGCCAAATGTCAAGACGTATTTGAAACTTGCGGCGTTCTCTACTCAGTATCAGTCTCTCTCAGCCTACGGAAGATTTTTTATTTTCTTTTTTTTCCTCTCATTATTCTTTCTTTTTTTTTTTCCTTTTGGGTAAAGTTTGGATAATTGTCCAGTTACATTAAATCTATGAGGCTATAAGTTACAACATGTATCTAATTTTGAAAACATATTTTCATTTTAATAGATACAGTGCGTTATATGCACTAGATCTATACCTCATTTTTTTTACTTTTAGTTAGATCTTCTAGATTTTTGTATTTCTTGACTTTTTATTTATAGCCCAATAATCTTATATTATGTTTGGTACGATGGAAGGGGGGAAAAAATTTAGGAAAATGAAAAAGAAAGTGTAAAAGAGAGAGATAATTAAATAGTAATAATATTTTTTTTTTATCTTTATAAATTATAAATTAATTTTTATCTTTCTAAATTATAAATTAATAATTAATTATGAGGATATAAAGTTAATTTCATCAAAAATTTAAAGTTTTCTAAGAGTATAAAAGCAATTTTATGAACTTGGAGGGAAAAAAATTGGTGGGACTCATAAAAATAATTTCTCTCCACGTTTCCTTCATCTCCTCTATTTACTTCTAACTAAACGAAGAAAAATAAACACTCTCTCCATGCTTTCTATACAAACATTACCTTTAAATTTAGGACATGAAGGCTTTACTCACCCTTTTTAATTTATTACAAATTTTTTCTTTTTATGTATTTATTGATAGTAGGAGAAAAAAGATATGATTCTAATTTCAAACATGAGATACTATAAATAATATAATGACCGTTAAACTATCACTTAAACTTCAATATAAATTTTTATGTCAACAAAGCATGTTGGAGCATTTTAATATTCACCAATAAAAATGAATTTATATTACAATATAAATGTAAAGATGTGAGAGTTAATATAGAAGATAGGGAATTAGTGAAAATATTTAATCCCACGTTGAAAATGAGAGAGATTATTTTATTCTTTTTAATTGTGGTGATTAATGGGCTAATATGAAAAGCCATTAACCCACTTAATGGACTAGCCATTTCGGCCTTTTCATTCTTTAGAAACTCTTTATCTCATTCATTAATTGTATAACTCTAGCCGATTAGATTAATATCCAGCAATTAGTCTTGTAACACCCACTATATCAGAATAATAGATCTAATTAATCAGATTAATTTGAGTAGTAAATTTGTAGGGCCCATTGAGCCTATAAATAGACTCATTCAGGCTCATTCCAATGTACACCAAAAAATCCAGCAATTGCAAAGAATGGTGTTCTTTCTAGTGGAGCTTTGGGCTTGAACACACCTCACTCCAAATAGTGTTGTGTATATATTTTTTTTAAATTAATAATATTTAGAAGTATGATTCAGTTTCTCTTTATGTTATTTCTATTATTTTATTGTGTTTGTATCAACAAAGCATAATCAAAATGTTAAAGATATTATTAGTGCAATCCAAAAATTGAGTTGAACATGGGAAAAAAATAATGAAATTGTGACATCACTTCCAAATTAAGGAAAAATAAGTTTAAAATGGACAACCTCATAATTTTTAGGTTGGGATTATTAGTATATATACTTTATGTTAAAAATTATAGCCACCAACTAAGAGTATTGTAACGCAAAAACATTACTTAACCTCCTTTACGAGGAGATTCAAGATTTAATATTTAAATATACGTATTACTTACTCACTTTTTTGTATCAAGTGAATTATAAAAAAATGAAAGATAAAAGCCATAACTAGGAATCCACCAGACTATCAATCCATTAGACATGTTAGTTGTTTCTGACTTAGAAAACTCTAGAGAGACAACTACCCAAGGATTATATGGAGAAGTGGATTGAAGATCTTGAGGTCAGCACTCAGCACCCTCAAAACCTTCTTTTTTTAATATTGATCTAGTAATTTAAAATAGATAGGTCCGAGAATAACATATTTTAGTAATTTTTTTTGGGTGACCTTCCTTAATAATAAAATTGATTATGATATATTTTAGGTTGCGTGGAGTGTCTTTGACGAGTTGCAAGAGTTTTGAAAGTAGGCATCAATTGATGTATGTAACATTTTTTTTACTAGTTATATTTTGCTTCAAATATATGAGTTGGGTTCAAATTACACTTAACTCTAAGCAATGTTACACCACCCAATATTTTTTTAATTAAAAGTGAATTTTGATAAATCTACCGTTAGATTACATTATTTTTGTAAATTCTTCATCCTTATAAAATTTAAAGATGATCAAAGATCAATAATCATGTCATCAATCAATTGTTTAAATTCAAGTTTTTGTAGTTTAAAATAATGCATAAAAGATGAGTTTATGAATCAAATAGTAAATTACATCTGATTGACATGAAAATTGACATATATGTTAATAATATATAGAATATTTAATTCAACGGTTGGATTTTCAAAATATGAATTCGATAACAAGTTATTGAGTGGTGTAATATTATTTAGAGTTACATCAAGTGTAACTTGAACCCAACCCCAAATATATATATATATATATATATATATATGATGTTTTATTTCTTAAATAACTCTTTGTCATTCTTATAATTTTTTCTTTAATTATTTTAATTACACTGATTTAAAGAACATAACTATAATCTCTTCCTTGTTGAAATATTATAAATTAATTTGATTCAGTTGGTCATTTAGAAAGTTTCTATTTTCTTCAAAGTCAGATAAAGCATTTGTAAATCTTGTAAAAAAAAAAAAGGACCGCAATATTTGTTTGAATTGTAATATTTTGATACATGATTTTTAGATATGCACTTAAAGGCCTGTTTGGATTGAGGGGGAGGGAGAGATAGTGGAGGGGAGTAGAGTAGAGTTAGTTAAAAATAAATTAATTTTGGGCTAAAAACATTAATATATACTTTAATTTTAAATTATTATATTAACAAAAACTTTTATTCATTAAAATAGACCCTAAATTAGATAACAATTTTTTATTATAATGATTAGTTTTAAGCACACAAAAAAAAAAGAAAAAAAAGTCATCTTGAAAAAGATTCAATTGTGGAACTGCCAGTCAATGAGAGAGAGAGAGAGAGAGAGAGAGAGAATTTTTTGTGGTGGTATTGGTATGTAATATTTTAGAAAGGTTTTGTATTTTTTTAATTTGTTTTTTATTGACTATAAAAAACATTTTTTTATGGTAACTTCTATTTTTTTATGGTAACTTCATACTAAACATCAAAAAATGCATAAAAATGTTTTCTATATAAATAAATAAATTGTTAGGATCCAAAATTTTGCTAAATCAAAGAGTTATATATGACTTATGAAGCCTTTGTGATTTTATTAAAGTATGATATAAAGACAGGGAATGGGAACTGTATACTGAGAACAATAATAAATTAATTAATAATAATATGAAATTTTTGCATGTTCAATTTTTCAAAATAAGATTTTTTTTAAAAAAAAAAAATCAGGAATATATATATGTATATATATAGACACACAGTTGAGAAAAACTTACGTCACTAGTGACATTTCATTCCTTTTTTATTTAATAAATGTCCCCCATCAAACCTAAAAAAGCAAAATCTTTTTACAATTAAAAAGAAAAAAGCAAAAGAAAAAGAAAAGGTCACTATCTATGTCATTATTCCAGGAGGAAAGCCAAACCATAAAATTTATTGAAACAAACAAATACATAAATAACAAGAGGAACCTACCACTTCCACACTTTTAAAAGTTATCAAATAAAAAATCTAGCGTAATGGTAGGGGATGGTGGACTCAAATCTATCTAGAAATAATAAGAAAGAAAGAAAGAAACACATGCAAATAATGTTCTCTCTAAAACACAGCATGTGATCGGCGGGTCCTAAGCCCCAATCGGTCCCCGCAGTGCACAACCCCTTTAAAATTAAACCTAATCTTCTCTCTAAAGCAAGGCTGTGACCACTCTCTCTCACTGCCCATGTAAATAATGTTTTGCCAATTTGCAAGGTGATGTGTTTTCATGCTTCTTTATTAATTTGGTTTGGTTTTGGTTTTGGTCCCACCCAGCCATTCTTCATTGTACGTACACACACCTTTTCTATTTGTTTTTTGGCCATAGATAAACCTTGGTGAACGTACGTGTTAGGATTATTACAGTAGTACAACACTTGCTTGAAACTTTTAACCCTTTTTATTTTTGGTGCCCCACTCCATAGTCCATACCATTGGAATCACATTCACATGGACTATTGGAATCACATTCACATGGAGGGGAAGGAAATTGTTTATATTCGAGGCGCATGAGACTATTGTCTCACTGACAAGTGGGTTCCACACCTATCAATAAGACAATGGTCTCATGCGCCTATTGCATGAGATACTATCTTCATGGAAGGGTATATCGGTATTAACCTCTTACAACATTTAGATCCTACAACATATTAATTGGTGGGACTCACGTGTACATACACATTAGAAGGGAACTGTTGCACAAGATAATTCTTGCACTTCATGATAATTTTACTAGAAACACCTTCATCAAAAAATATGAAACCAACTAATCAAGTTGTATCTTGCACTTCATGATAATTTTGCTAGAAACACTTTCATCAAAAAATATGAAACCAAGGACTACTATATTTTAATCGAAACAAAAGAGCATTATGAGCATATGCTCTTTTTTTTTTTTTTTTTGGAGAAAGGAGCATATGCTCATTAATTACTTGCTTTTGTAGTCAAAAGGTCACGGTAGGGGATCCATCGTTTTATCAATTTCAATTAATCATCTATGTTATGAGATAATTAACTAATTATTCAAAAACCATAATTATCCACAAAATATATTTTGTGCAAATTAATACATCCTCATCTTAAATTGTGATACTACTAATTAATTAAAATTAAAGCCAATCATAATTAATGTCATAATCACATTCTTTTAACCATAGTTTACAAGAATGTATCTTAATCATTAAAACTTGATATAGCTTGATTTTTTCTTTTAGAGAGAGATAATTACAATATGGTACTAATCATGCAAGCTCGGACGCCATAGGTTGAAATTAAAAAAAAAAAAAAAAAAGGTTCCCAAACACTTTGTGTAAGAAGATATACCAATTTTGTTACTATGCCTTTAGCAATATGACTTAATCTTCTGATTCGACAGTCCAATTTTTGCATTCAACATGACATTTTAATCGCTGAGCTCTATTTTATTTTGACTCAAGTTATTGTTATTTTCATTTAACACTTCAGATGATGTTTCTGCATTTTCATGGTAAAATTACTGTTTTGTCCCTAATTTGTAAATTTGAGCCCTGCTGGGTGCAAAATGAGGTATCTACCCCGTCTAGATTGTACAAATAAAGGAGGTTTTGGTGTTGATCTGAAGGCTTTTGCACTGAATTTGTCGTTTGTGTACTGCTTCAGGAGCTAGTGTGTGTACATATATATATATATATATATATGCATTTACATTTTGTTCTTCTGTTCTTAGTGATAAGTTCTCTGATTAAAAAAAAAATTCTAAATTAATAAGATTGATTCCTACTTTCAATAGTTAAAAATTTTGACGGCACTATAGGCCAATTTGTAACCACTCTTTTTGGGACATTGTTGCTCAATCCAACGAGTACATACATATATACTACCGTCCATGCAAAGTAACAGCCCAGATTCGTGCACTTGAGAAGAAAAGAGTAAAAAACCAAGCTAGATATACTAGACTACCATAAATCTTATCATGCAATTTTTATTTATATACTTATTTATTATTTTTATAAGTTTAAAGCTACAATACAAGTGGCACAATCAATCAATAAAATGCTCTTTATTTTACTGATAATATAATTAGTGCTCTCTATTTTTTATACTTTTCCAGGATAAAAAGTTGTAATCCACACTTTTGGCTTGTGTTTCAAATAGATACATGGCATGGGCATGTGGAGGGACAAGGATGAAGCCAAAGGCTTTGATCATATAATAAGGTTGGAGACAACTTTGCCAAAATAAATTATAGCATGGAGATAGAAAGAAATGTGTCCCCATCTTTGCTTTGGATAAATAATTGTTTTGGACGTAATATCATAGCCAAAACTTGTCTTGTTGATTTTCTTTTCCTCTCTAAAAATCTAATAATAGTCCCAAATATTAGTTTCATAGTTATTAAATCTAGGCTCAATCATAGTTTACAAAACGTCAAAAAAAAAAAAAAAAAAAAAAAAAAAAAACGCCTTCTATATGCATTTAAAAATACAACCCAACCCCAACTTGTCTAAAGGAACAATTAGTTTATTAGATATTTGATGCGTTAAGAGTAATTGTCCATGCATCCAATATATTTATCATTTTTCATTGTGTGGATCCCACACTACTGTAAAGCCATAAATTATGATTATATCTATAATAATGCTAATACTCTTTCAATTTGTTTTTGATAGTCTCTTTCAATTCAGTCGGACGATTGATCTCCATAGTGCATTATAATTTTTCTTTTGTTTTTTGTTTTTGTTGTTGTTGTAGTTGTGTTTTTTTTTTTTTTGGTGACATATAAAGTTCATAATTTTAGTATTTGAACTTAATTATTCGGGCTTCATTGCAACTAAGAACTATGATAGGTGACAACTAAAGATATGTTTGGAATGCTGAATGGAGTTTATGTTAGGAATAGAAATAATTAGGGTAAATTGCAAATTACATCCCTAAAGTTTAGAGATGTTTAGATTTTAGACCTTAAAATTTTAAAATTTAGATTTTACTCCATAAATTTTAGGGTGTTTTAATTTTACTCCATAAAGTTTATGAGTGTTTGAATTTTATACCCTAAAGTTTCAGAATTTGGAGATGTAAAATCCAAATGCTCCTAAACTTTATAGAGTAAAATTCAAATTCTGAAACATTAAAGGGTGTGTTGATACCCGTTTTTGATTTAAAAAAAAGGTCCAATAGCCAAAAAGCCCAGTAACCAGCAAAGAGAGGTGGAGAAAAAAGATTCGTAAGCAATGGTAGAAACAAAGGACTATAAGGCCTAAAGGGCTAGCCTGGCAAGAAGTAACAGTAGGCAGGCCTACAAGCCCAAAAAGAGGCAAAAGTGGGGCAAGCCCAATAAGCCCATGTCATCCTCCATAGAGGATAAGCATAGGTAGAAAGGACGCAAGAGTAGAATGAGACAAAGTTGAGCAGCAACAGCAGAAATAGCATGGGAGAGAAAGAAAACAAAAATAGAGAGTAGTGGAACAACTACACCATGGTCAAAGCACCACCAACTTGTACCTAGCCAATACAAAGGAGTTAGGCCAACGGTTAAGAGATTTATAGAGGGTGTGGTTTGGTGGAGGGGGAAAAATGGCCTATTTCCGATTTCTAGCCAGGGCCTCTTTTGGGAGATGCTCTGCTAGGATGGCATCTTTGCCAAAAATGGGTGGTGGACGGTTGGGACTACTTGATGTATGCCAGAGAAGAAAGTGGAGAGAGACCTATAGCCTTATCCGTTTAAGCAAGGGGGAAAGGCTCATGGCAAAACCAAACGAATTAGGATCTGTTGTGAAATGGGTAGTGGAAGAGAGAGAATGTACTGGGCATGCCTAGATGCAGTGGTGGCCGAACAACCAATAGGGTAGTGGGTAGCCTTGAAAATGTATTCATAACAAACAAAAATGGTTGGTGAGCCATAGGGGTAAAAGAGAGAAATCTTATAGGATTAGTCCAGTATAAATAGGAACAGTAGCCATAAATGGAAGGGAGATAGCAACTAAGGCAAGAAAACAGAGAAAACTAAAAGAGAAATAATAGAGAAAAGAGAAAGAGTGAAATAAAAAGAAAAGAGAGTAAACACGGTAGAAAGGCATGCTTCAATAGGCTATCTTATCCCTCCTTCTTATAGCAAACTCATTCTTTGGAATCCTGAAGTAGCAACAAGTAGCGATCTAGGCTCATTCCCTAGAGTGCACAACTTTGATGGCTTGGCCCAATAGCAAGGTTGTCCAAGTTAGGGTTCGGGTTCTCTTTGGTTCACCTCTTGTAGAAAGGCTTACCATTTTACATTCTATTGTGTCATGCGTCCATTCTGCTGTATTATTTTCACATTCTAATACATCACTTAGCATTCTGCTATACTGGTTATGTCGATTACATCCTAATTATTTTTTCCCCGAAGTAACTTAATTATCCTCTGGCTACAAGATATTTGCTCCTGAACCTATGAATGCATACTAACATTTGTGAATTAATATACATGCATTTGTTAATGGTTGTTGTCTTTGTTTTTGGATGCTAGATTTGTGCAAAGACTGGCCCTTTAGCAAGGTCCTGCTAGAATAGTGGGTCACGCCCAACTCTCCAACCCACAGCATTACAGGTCTTAGCCTAGTAGAACAGGCTCAGCCCAATAGTACAAAAGGCCCCCCATATGGTGTAAAATCCAAATACCCCAAAACTTTAGGGGGGGAAAATCCAAATTTTGAAACTTTAGGATGTAAAATCCAAACATCTCCAAACTTTAGGAGTATAATTTGCAGTTTACCTTATTTTTTATTATTAGGAATAAAAGATATTATAATATAATAACTATTTCTATTCATAAGTTTGGTTTTTTCCTTTTAATTTATAAATTGGTTTTGATAGTTACATGTGCAAAGTTTGTAAAAGATGATACATATGGAAAGTTTATAGTTTTTTGGAAATATATTAATTTTAAAAGTTGTCACATATATTAAATAATAGGCTAATAGCTATTACAACTATCTTCAAAAGGAATAGTTGTTCCTCAATGTGGGCGCAACGCTCTTTGGGTCGGGGGGAGTACGCATTGGTCGAGTGGATCGGGGGGGGGGGGGGAGGGGGCGAGAAAAGATAATGGAGTCACCATCTATTTTTATGGCCTAAGAACCATGTATATAGCGCCCTTTCATGGAAAGAATAATCTTACTACCAAAGTATGGGCTCGGAGTTTAGGTACGGCTTAGAAAGGTGTTAGGCACTTAAGACCGCCCGACTCGTAGTTTGGCTTCCACTCATTGTGTCTTACATCTTAATCTTATTAAAAGCATGTTCAACATTACATCTTAAACTCATACACACACACTAACATACATCTAAGCATACAACATAGCATCTTAATCCCAAACCCTAACATACATCTATCATGGCATATCATATCAAACCTAACATACATCTATCATGCATATCACATTATCTCATCCAAGGCATCAAGTAAACAAGACATTCAAGGGCAGAAATATAGACATGGCAGTAATATATTAACATCAAATATATCCAAGCATTTAAGCATAGTATCAAAGCATTAAACATGCATGTTCATTAAACCTAAACAAGATCATATCCCAATCAAATGCATGTACATGTGAATGCATGCCTTACCTTACTGCGTCTCAACACCTATACATCAATGGATGGACATGTGAACGCATGCTAATGGTATATCAAAGATTTGATTGAAAACAAACCCTAATCTAACATGTGAAGGATAAGTAAACACAAACAGAGAAATAGAGGATCAAAAGCATAAAAAAGAGAACAAGACAGAGGCATATATTATAAATGAAGGGAAGGAATAGAAGTAGAAAAATGCAGATAAGGGTTTCTGGGCTTGAGTACGTGTATGCATACATAGGTCTTGTGTACGCAGCACAGTTGTATGCATACACATACTTCGAGTATGGATATGCATACACACCTAAACTCTAACCCAAAAACAACAAGAACAAAACAAAGCATAAACAAAACTATTAAATCTAACAACCAAACATGCTTTAAAATATAAAACAAAGAAAACCTTAGCTTAAACAAACATGTTATATCACAAATAAACAAGAAAACAAAGAGAACAGAAAGATTAAAACAAGGAAAAGCAAAGAAATGAGAAAAAAAGAAAGTTTAGAACTAACTCTTTGGCTTGATTTTGACCATTCTCCTTAGTCAAATCTATTCACAACCAAACAAAATTGAATGGTAAACTTCAAAACTTGAAGATCAAGACTAGAGGTCCCAATTAAAAGAAAATTGACTTAAGGATTTTTTTGAAAAACTCCCTATTTGATTTACTATTTCTAGTAAATCTTAGGTTTTCCCTTACAATTTTTTGTATGTTTTGAAAAAGTACCATGTATGACTTTATATAGTGAGAAAATGGGGGTTTGGAACGGCTCCCAAACGATGTGGGATTCATTCCAAACCTCAGCTTTAATGCAAAAAACTTATTTTTCATAGTTTCTGGAACCCTAGCATATGTACGCATGCTCGTGTACGCGTATGCGGATCTGGAGCATGCGTACGTATACGCATGTTTGCATACAAATACCCTAGGGTTTCCATGGCCTTCTTTTCCAAAAATAGTTTTATTTAATTCATAAAAGTGTTATATTTTCCATAAAAACCTTCCTCAAGTCAAATTAAGTCTGATCGGACCCTAAACCAACCTTGGGCTTTAGAGTTTTACCATTACTGAGGAACGGGGGCCTGAGTCGTATGAGGTACAAAATGCGATGTCTACAGATATCCTTCTTTTGATTCATGAGCTCTGCTAATGGAATCAAAAGAATAAAAGAAAAAATATTTTACTTCAATGTACGGCTTAGGCCTAACCTACACACATGACACACAACACGTATACATGGGGTAAGGTGCAACTCTGTGGAGTTGCATGAGATTCATATATCCAAATTCCCACCTTTGTTGCTCGAGAAACGAGCATTGACTGGTTCACTATCCCAAAACCTGTTTTGCCAATTGCAAGCAAAAGGCGAGTGACTTACCATCCTAGAGTCACTAAAAAAGAAAAACAAACATGGCTAACGGCTGCAACCATCAACCAAACAAACAAGGTGCTCTTACAAGGTTAAAAAAAATACATATTAGTGGTGTCCATTTGGGGCTCTTGCCTCAAACTTCTTCAGGTGGCTTGCGTCTCTTATCTTTCATCTCTATCTCTACTTGTTCTAGTGAGGCTCTTGCCTCAGGGTGACCTTGGTCTCTACCTTTATCTCTACCTCTTCTAGTATGCCTGCATATTCAATTCCTTTGGGATATGTGCACAAATTATGCATTCTTCTCTTTTGACTTGTATGCGATTTGTGCATGCATATTCAATTCTCAGAGGATATGTGCACAAGTTTTGTACTTTCTCTTCTGACTTGTACGGGATCTGTGCCTGCATATTCAATTCCCGGAGGATATGTGCACAAGTTCTGTACTTTCTTTTCTGACTTGTATGGGATCTATGCTTGCATATTCAATTCCCGGAGGATATGTGTACAAGTTATGTACTTTCCCTTCTGACTTTCATTGGATCTGTGCCTGCATATTCAATTCCTAGAGGATATGTGCACAAGCTCTTGGTGTTCTGACTTACAGGGAAGTCCTTGGTGAAAGATCCACTGGGGAGAATGATTTGCTGAGGAGTGTATTAGTGACCCACGAGGGAGCTCTCTTGATAATTTTGACCTACAAGGAAGTCTTTGGTGTGTGACGTACTAGGGAAAATAACTTTGCTGATGAGTGTGTTGGCAATCCATTGAAAAGGCCTCCTGATGGTTTTGACCTACAAGGAAGTCTTTAATGGTATGTAGTCTATCGGGGATAAGATAACTTGCTAAGTAGTTTTACTGATGACTATGACCTACGAGGAAGTCTTTGATGGGGCGTAGTCTACTGGTAAAAATCTTCTTCTTTTCTTTCATGACTCACTAGGGAACTTTTGTTGACAGATACTTTCTACCTCTTTCTCATTTTTGCACTCTAATCTTCCCCCTTACAATCTCTTATCCCACACTCTCTTTCTCTCCCAAACTCTCTCATCTCCATGGCACCTAAGTCCAAGAAAAGTTCCTATGTGCTTTTCGGCGATGTGTTCAACCTCACCCGCTAGAAGGAGGCTATAAGGCTAAATGAGCCACCTTCGTTGACCCACAGGCCACATGATCATCTTTTGGAGAGTGCAAGGATCAGATTGGTAAGTTTTTCAAGTTTTTCTCATTTTCAAGTTTTGCTTTGATCTTCCTTTTTAATATGTTTTTGAACATATAAATGCTTGAATTTTGCTATGGGATGGGTTTAGATGTAAACTTGATATTTTAGGAGGGGTAGGAACATGTTTAGGATGAGTTTAATCAGAGTGTTGCTGAAACTGTCGAAGAAAACTTTTTGTTTATGCTCATGCGTACTCAGGTATCGGCTTGCTTACGTAGCTTGGATAGGCCAAGAATGTATTGACCCCTTGTGATATATTAATTGATTAATTAGCCAAGTTTATTAATTAATCAAATTAACATGCAAGATATGTGGTAGCACAAATAAATCACCAATTAAACTAAGTATGCAATGGAAAATAAATTGACACGGTGATTTGTTTACGAATAGGGAAAACCTACACGGCAAAAATCCCACTAGGTGATTTTAAGGTCACCACTTCTGAGAATCCATTATTATCAAAACAAGCGGTTACAAGTAAAGGAATCCCAGTACCTTATACCAACCTATAGCTGAACCCTTACCTAAATACCCAATTGGACTTGTTCTATAATGACAATCTCTCCTATTTAATGCACGGCTCTTGGTACGTAACTGACTAATTGCATAAATCCTAGTAGGCAACTTGATCAGCAACTTAAGAAAGATGTTGGCTGTAAAGTTCTTCAATTCATCACACAATGAAGATCATGAAGTTGCTTGGTCACAAAACCCTATGGTGTACAAACACAACAGCTTTTTCAAGAGAAAGAAGAACTAGGGCAAACTAGGTTTCCAATCACACTTTTCTTCATACTTGTGGAATTGTGCTCTTGTGCAACTGTGTGTAACCTTTTACAGCCCTTAAAATAATTCTTATATATGTTTAGGGTTATGAGAAAAGAAAGCCCAAACATACACTCACGGATTGAATGAAAAACAACTCTGAAAAACTGAGTTTCATAAACCTCAATAGATAGACATCTATCGAGCTAGTTGTCGAGCCATAATCTTCATCAGATTTTAAACCTCGATAGATGCTAGTTGTTGAGCTTTAAAATCTGGCACTTTATTACTTGATTCTTGGATAAACTTACATGACTTTAACACTTGAACTTGAATCCTTATTCCTTGAAGTATTAAACATATCCTAGATCTACCAAATTACAAGTAAAGTGCGTTTTGTTAAAAGATTAGCCAATTACATAAAATAGTGATATATGTACCTAACATTGAATCACATATGTCCTAATAAGTTTGCATCCATGCATACACGAACAATACTCATTATACGCAGGCTCCCTTCATATGTACGCGTCCATGTATTTCATTTTACACGGACGCATGATGCAACTTGCATATGTGTGTGGCATCCCTGCGTACGTAGACGTGGGTCCGCGTGCACATGCTAGCACTCAGAAACCCTATTTTGACTGTTTTAAATCCTTTTACACTTATTTTCTCATTTAACTATCATTTTAATACTCTATTTTCATCCTTTTGCAAGGCCTTGCCTACTTTCCCAAGTGGGGGTAGCACCAACCATGTTGCTTCATGGTACTGGATCACGACCTAGGAGACCAAAGGCTACATATGTGCTACAGGCTTTGAGCCTATCATCTGCCTACTACCGGAGACCTCTGCTAGCGCTATTTTTGTGTAGTGCTTGGCTGAGAGGTGGTGGAACACTACCCACACCTTCCATATTACTGACCGGAAGATGACGGTGACTCCCCATGACTTTTACCAGATGTCTGGCCTTAAGTGCGATAGGATGCTTATCAACCTGTGGGGTGCTTCAGGTGTGCAATTAGGCACTGATTTGCTCGGGAGGAGGTATTCGATGGATATGATTTGTTACTATGATTTTGAGACAGATTATAGGCCTCTCCCATAAGTGACTATAGACCCTCAATTTTGCACCCATGATTTAATCGAGGAAAATTATTGGAATGACCATTCATGTGCCCTAAAAATCATGATTGTATTACAGGCATTAACTTGTTCATTGCATATCATAAAAATGATCTTGAGATTCTAATGGTCACGACAGTATGCCTGATTTCCAAATTAGACCGTCGAATTGAAAGATATCGCATGATCAAGTTTGCACGTTCAGCATGCATTGTGTTTACATAAAGTCAACCATGCATGATTAATTTAAATTAATTCTGATTGGTTAAACAATTAAAATTAATTAAATAATTTTGTGATTGGTTGATAATTAGTGTCTAAAATAGAACTACTTGCATGAAAATAAAGGGGATAATTGGATAACCATAAAATTGCAGATAATCTAAAATTTACAAGATTATTTTAGAATATTTATCTACATGATAATTGTTGCTGAAAAGACCTGAATTGTCCAGAAAAGAGATAAAAATCTTAGAATACGGATTGAAAACACGTTATAGTGTAAGGCCCGGCTAAAAAAAAATCTAAAAGGAGTCTAAAACGCACCCGAACACAAAAGCGTGATTGGCATCCAAGGGTGCCATTCGACACTTTCAAAGTTTTGAATGGCACCTATAAGGGCTTTGGCCCACCACTTTTCGAGTGATGATAAAACACATCATTTTTGACTTTTTCGTAGAAGGATGCATCCTAATTCACATTCTAATCGTTGTGGCTTATTTTTTAAGCATTTCAGCCTCTATAAATAGAGACTGGATCTCAAAATTCAAGACACTCTTTGACGCTCTAGGGAGACACTTTCTCACACTCTCAAATTTCTCATATTTCTGATCTCCCTTTTTGATATTCTCTCTTAAGCTAGGGTTTTTAGGTTTCAAAGATAATTGCATAAATTTCTTTGAAACCTAAAATATCCCCTCAAGAAGAAGAGTGCTCCATGCAAGAGGTTGTTTCTTATTAACCATTTTTTTTTCTTATGTTTCTCTCGTTGTGATGATGCATGTTTATATATATTTTTAATTTAGTTGTTTCAAATATTCATATCATGAATTGTTGATTTGTTTTGTTGAAAAATATTCTTGATTTTTTTTTTATTATTGTTATGATCTATTTCTTAGTTTCAAAAATCTGCATGTTATCACTTCTTTTTCTCAAATAAAAACGGATCTGCATTGTCGTTAGATGCAGATATAAATTTTTCTCAAAATAAAAACGGATCTACATCTTCATTAGATGCAGATTTGAATTTTTCTTAAAATAAAAATGGATTTGCATCTTTATTAGATGTAGATTTGAATTTTTTCTTAAATAAAAAACGAATTTGCATCTTCATTAAATGAAGATTTGAATTTTTCTCAAATAAAAAACTAATTTGCATCTTCATTAGATATAGATCTGAATTTAAAAAAAAAAAAAAAAAACTAATTTATATATTCCTTAGATACAGATTTGATTTTTCTTAACATAGCAGATTTTGAAATAAGAAAAAGATCATGAATAGTTGTGTTTGTTTTATTTAGTGAATGTAGCAAAAATTTATTTCATGAATGAAATCCTCTTTTAAAGAAATCTTTTTCATATTTTTTGTACATATAAAAAAACAGATCTTATTTTTCTTTCATGAGAAAACCAATTTTTTTATTTCCTAAAGACAAATCTGATTTTTCTTTCATAAAAAAATCACTTCCTTTTAGTTCTTAAAAAAATGACCTGATTTTTCTAAACCCAATTCAATTTTTTATCACAATAACAAATCTGAATTTTGTTTAACAAAGAGGAGGATGCATTCATAAGTAAACTTGTATGATTTAGTTTTTTTTCATGTGTGCAACATATCGTTCATGTCATGCATAAAAGGGTACATTGCTCATGAGAGTCTAAAAGACCAGACTCTGTCTAGGCGGAATGAGTCCCTAACATCTTCCCATTCCGTAACTTAGCCTCCGAATTTAGTGTCTTTAGATAGGTATACCTAAGTCTTATCTTTGTCCTATTTTTGGTAGATTGTAACTAGGACAAAAAGCTATGTAATTATTTGGTAGTTTGTAACTAGTACCCAAAGTCATGTAATACTCAATTTATCAAATATGTATTCTTTTTTACCCAATCAATGAGAATGGAACAATTCGGTCATGTATTTTTATATTTAGTTTTTCTTTTTCTTTTTCTCTCTTTTTTTTTTTTTTTTTTATTTTTTAAATAAGTGGCGACTCCACATAACTTACCCAAAAAGAGAAGTGTCTTTCAAAGAACCCAAAAATCTTTTTCTTTTTTTTTTTAGAGGGACTTTTATGGTCTCTCACAGTGACTCATGATGATTGTGCCCAGATGGCTATGACTTTTTTGATGTATATCTTGGGGGCGTATCTCTTTGCCAATAGGGGGCAAACAGTGTCTTTGAGGTAGTTGTCCCTCTTTCAGGATTTCGAGAAGGCTCGAGAGGCCAACTGAAGCCAAGCATGTCTTGCTTACCTTTACTCATCTTTGGACACACTTAGTAGAGGGACTTTGCGTCAGCTAGTGGGGCCTTGGAAGCTCCTTGAGGTTAGTTCTCTCGTTCCTTCTAGCATCTTACAATGCATGTGTTCCCCATTCTTGTAGTTGTGCTTATTTATATCTCATCTAGGTTTAGAGAACCACGCTTCTCATTCTTGCTACTTACATCTACACTTGTACCTTGTAAACTGCATTCATATCCATATCTTGTGCTCATTCCCCTAGCAAACTGTCATCTTGCAAATTGTCATCTTGCAAACTATCATCTTGCAAACTGTATTCATATCCATATCTTGCAAACTATACTCATTCTCCTTGCAAACTGTACCCATTCTCCTTGCAAACTGTATGCATTCATCTTGTAAACTGTTATCTTGCAAACTATCATTTTGCACACTGTCATCTTACAAACTGTCAACTTACAAATTGTGTTTTCTCATTTCAGCGCTGGGTTGTGAAGTATGGTCTTATTGCTCGTGGAGTGGAGGTGGATCTAAAGAGCTTTTCCTCAGTTAGGACTCACTTTGACAAAATTTCTTCTGAGGAGGTAAGTTTGTCACTTTCTCTCGCTTGTTCCTAGGATGTTCCTTCTAACCCTATGTGTTGTCACAGGTCATTTGGAGTCCGTGGGCAAATGCTTGTGCTGTTGCAAACCCAAACTTGGAGACTGCTGCCATCATCACTTTTGAGATCACCTAGCCTTTCGAAGGTGCTGGTCTAAGGGTTATTTATTTGGCAGAGATGGTATGCTGCCAATTGGTGGGTAAGGACGTACTGCAGGTCCCAATGGATCCTTTATAGTTCATGCTTGCCCCACTTTCCATGACAGATGCCAAGTACCAGCTATGGAAGGCTAGTATCCCTTATGCTGAGCATCTCACAAATGACATGGAGTATGACAAGTTTAGCGAGACTTGTCTCATGCTTGCCCTAATTTAGGAGGTATGCATCTTTTTCTCTTCATTTCCCTTCATTCTTCTTTTCTTGTATTTCTGCGCATAGTGATGTCCAAATATGATGCTCAGATCAGGTTGACCCTATTGCTGGTGGTCCTTTTAACCCTCCCCATCTACCCTAGTCAGTCTATGCCTATGGTCCTAATGGCTTCGCTCAAGAGTGTGCAATGGGACATAACACAAACATCATAGGCTACCTTTTTCCTGAGGGTACATGAGCGGTGTGTTCCTTTTTTTTTTTTCCTTGTCCTATCTTTTCTTTTCTTGAATCTCTCAAAACTTGTCCTAACACTGTCTTCTTTTTAAATTCAGCCCATTATACAAGAGTATGAGGAGCTTGTCTCGCTCGCTAGGAACCTCAAGTTGGAGGTGACTGAGTATTCCAAGCAGATTTATGGTCTTGGAGGATTTGCTTACCTGAGCACTGTGATGATGATGAGGATGATGGTGACGGTGGTGATGGTGGTGGTGCTAGCGGCTCAAAGACAACTTTGAGCGATCAGTCGAGGAAAAGGTGCTACCAGTTATGACCCTGCAGCTTAGACACACAGAATAATTCCCCTTTTCATTTCTTTTCTTTTTTATTAGCATATATTTTTGCACTTTGGATTTTATTTGAGACATTGGGTTGTATTTAAGAATATCATCTTTTATTTTTACTTTTATTTGGGGACACGTACTTAATTTACAACTTATAGGGATAATTGTATGCAACTTTATTTTCCTTGGTCTTTAATGCTAGAAATTTTGAGCTTGATTATGCCTTGAGTAGTTCTGTAGGTCATGTGAGTCATGAGAGGAGCCTTGATGAAGGAATCAACCTCCAAATAGGAAAAGGAATTTGGCTCTACCTTCTTCCATGTGCGCATGTACACACACCGTACATTGGTATGGACCATGGGTACGCAGCCTTGACCATGCATACGCATACTACTAGCCAAAAAACCTTAGCCGCCTCTTTTAAGAATAAAATAGTCGTCAAGGGCCTCCAAACCCTCACAAAACATGTTCTAAGCTCAGAAAACACCTTCAAGGCTTCCTAATGGCATAATTCACTCCTCTATCGGTTTCGGCATGGATTAAGAAGCTTAACCCCAGTTTCAAAGATGCTCTCATCCCCTTCAGTCTCTCTTGCATCTTTCCCTATCATCAAATCAAAGTGTATGAACCTCTTCTCTGTGCTACTGCTGAGTTTTGGATCCCTATTCGGTATGTCTTCCAATTCAATGGTGTGGAGTTATGCCCTAGTCTTGAAGAATTTAGTACAATCATGGGCAAATCTAATATTAATTCCCTTATTCTCCCTACCATTGATGAGGATTTTTCTATCATGGCCTAGTAACTTTTAGGGATTTCTCTTGGCACAACTCAAAAGTGGTGCATGCTTAACAATCTTAACATCCACAAGGTTTTCATGTACTTCTCTTAGCGGAATGTTCCCGTGGCCGAGGCATAGTGCTCCCACTATCTCAATACCTTCTATCAATGCCTTCTTGCGAGGTATTTATTGGTGCATGAGACACCTCGTGTGGATCAAAAAATGCTTTCAGTGATCATCAATCTAGAGAGGGGAAGTTTTGTGGGCATGATCTTGACCAAGGCTCTCAACGGCTTGGATGCTATTCATAGAGGGGAAGCAACTTTCTTTGCAAGGAGTCCTCTCCTCCTTTAGGTATGATCCTAAATTTTGCCTAGGTTCTCAACATCGCAGGATTGCTTTAATTTTTACATGGATTGCCTTGTGGTTTTCAACCCATCAAGGCTCCTTATGTTGTCTTTGCATTCATTATTTTTCTCCCTTTCTTTTATCTCTCCTTTTTTCAATCAACACTCATGTTTTCTTTTTCTCTTCTTTTTTAGATATGGCCATTTGAGAGGCTTCGATTGCTTCGACTTCCATCTGTCCCTCCTAGTCAATATCAACCAAAGCATTATCATGACCATAAACTTAAAGACAGGGAGATGGATCCTGATGAGTTCATTGAGTTCTTGAGACATCTCTCCCATTCAAGGATTCAATGGGTGGTGGAATGGTGGCACATCACTAGCATGGTCAATCATGTCTTCAAGGACAACTGTGTTTCTTTGATTGGGCTTTGCGCCACTATTCTTACTACTCCCCAGGCCGTATTGCAAGGTAACTTGGTAACCGCCAAGGAGTTCCTAATAATGATGTCATCTTTCACACTGCGGTCTTCACTAAGAGGGTTTTGGGCAGAACCCGTGAGACTTGGTTGAAGAGGATGGTGGCTAAAGATATCTGTTTCCCTTGGTTTCTTCATCCTACCTCAGGTTAAAAGGCTTGGCTTACTACTGACATGAGATCAATTCGTATGGAAGAGAAAGATTGTCAAAAGTCCAACAAAAGGAAGAGGACCGACTAACTACCTTGATATGCTCCAAATTTTACTTTTCTACACTTTGTGATTCTTATGTCTTTTCTTTTGAATTTAATAAAGGATTAGAATGTTCCAAATCCCCAATGGAAACAATTTATTATCTTTTAATTTAAGCAATAAGAGAATTAACCATTTTATTATCTTAGCTTATTGTCTTTTTTTTTTTTTTTCCCCTTTTTCTGTGCCATGTAACTTTTGAAGGAAATAAAGAAGTACGCAGCGGAAAAATTAACAAATCTACATCATTCACAATAGATAACATGTACTATATAAGTTTTAGAATTTGAGAACAAGAGAGTGTATCTTGGTTCGGTGAAATTCAAAACCGAAGATTAGAAGTTCTTGGGAGACTTTTAATCTTCACTGCAATTCCACTTGATACCCAAGATGTGTAGTCTCTCAATCAGTTTTCAAAGAGAGAATAATGAGTGTCCAACACTCACATACAAACCATTTCATTCCTTATGAGAACTCTCATGAAAAGACTTAATGAAAAGTCTCATGAAAAAGCCTTCTTGAAATTCTGTATGTTACTCTCCTTATATACAACTGATTATCTAATTGGGCTAGCCTTTTGGGCCATTCCAATTGAGCTTTAGTATGTGGCTTGGAGTAGGACCAAAAGGGACTAACAAGACTCTGGCTCCAATGGGCCTTGCAGTTTTCTGTCAACTCTTGACAAGTCGAAAGTTATCATTAACTATATTTAATACTAGTATATAATATAGTTGCACTCTAGGTCTTATCTATAAATTATATCCCAAGACTTTATTATATATGCAACTCCTTCATTTATTCGTAATAATATAAAGTCATGAATGTTGACTGTCTTTTTGTAGATTACTACATCTTAATCCTTGAGTACTCGGTTTAATCCTTTATGTTATTCAATATATATTTATGAAATTCAATTCCATAAATATATACTTTAGTAATTCCTTATTAAAGTGGTTGGGCCCTACACTCTGAATAACCAAACCCATTAAACTTATCTCAAGGGAATATTTTATATCTTCGTTAAGAAACTATGAATTCCATCTTGAGAATATATATTCCATCAACATTAAATGCGATTGCCCAACATACTGAGGTTTTGACTGTTACTTATAGATCTTACTCCTGATATATCAAGGTAACCTACATCTCATGATCAGGTCCATTATTCTCTCAGGATTTAGAGTTGATGTAAATAGAAGTCATGAGATTTATTATTCATTTGACAGTCACTAGGAGAATAATAAATCTCACAGCGATCCAGTTCAATTTGTCTTAACTCTTAAAACATATCAACATATCAACTAGAAGTCTCCACTTCCATAATCAAGACAAATCATCTTAGTTGATATGTTATAGTCTTCGCAAACGAAATGCCCAATTTCATCTCCGACTATGAACTAAAATTCTAAGTTTACAAAGAACTTGTGATTTATATCTTCTGTGACTTTTCACATAAATCACATACTATGCATCTCATGAACTAAGATAATGTCTCATTAGTTCATAAATAGATAGTCTCATATAATTAAACAACTTAATTATTCATGACATGCAAACCAATTGGATTTTAGGGCATAAACCCCAACAACTTTTGCTCATGACTTCCTTGTGGGAATTTTCGCCATGCCCATGGTTTTTTCCTTTATCTTTTGTCTAGATCTCCCTTTCGAGTTTTCAACTAGAGGGCTTCTTTGCCTTAGCTTTTGCCTAGGCCACCCTTTCGGGTTTTCAACCTAGTAGACTTTTTTTCTTTATCAAATGTTATACTTCCAGAACCAATCCATGTTGAAGGCGAAGCATCTCTTCCTTATCTAAATTTGTGATTCTTGTAGCACCTCCTGACATGATTTTCTTGATAATAAAAGGCCTAGACCATCTTGACTTCATCTTTCCTCTCGGATCAAAAGTCTCGTCCCTAAGTATCCTTAGGACTAGGTCTCCTTCCTTAAGCTTCCTAGGCTTCACCTTTTTGTTAAAAGCTCTAGCAATCCTCTTTTGATAACCTTGTGTGTGTTATTGTGCTCTAGCTTTTCTCTTATCTATCAAAGCCAACTATTCATATCTTTCTTTTATCCAATCCTCCTCTAGGACTTTGATTTTTACCAGCACCCTCAAAGATTGTATCTCTACTTCAATGGGAAGCATTGCTTCACTCCCATAGACCAAAGAGTAATGGGTTGCCCCAGTTGATACAAGGATAGAAGTTCTGTAACCTTATAAGGCAAATGGAAGTTTCTTGGCCCAACCTTTGTATGTCACTACCATCTTGGCTAGTATATTCTTGATGTTCTTATTGGCTGCTTCTACAACTCCATTAGCCTGTGGTCGATATGGTGAAGACTTGTGATGCTTAATTTTGTAAAACTCCAAGATCCTCCGAACTTCCCCCTCAAAGTGGGAGCCATTATTTGAGATGGTTTCTTGTGGTACTCCAAATCGACAAATGATTTTATTCTTTATGAATCAAGCCACATGCTTGGCTTCTAGCACAGAGTAAGAGGCTGCCTCTACCCACTTAGTAAAATAGTTAATTGCCATTAGGTTGAACTCGTGTCCATTTGAAGCCTTAAGGGCTATCCTTCTAATCAAATTAATGCCCTAGATTGAGAAAGGCCAAGAAAAGGTCATGCTGTATAGCTCATTAGGTGGCACATGATTCAAGTTTGCATGTGTTTGGTAGTCGTGGCAATTCTTCACAAAATCCACACAGTCGGTTTCTATTGTATTCCAATAATACCCTATCCTTAGAACCTTCTTTGCTAACATTCTCTCATTCATATGAAGGCCACAAATTCCTTGATGGACTTCTTCCATAATTCTTTTGGCTTCTTTCTTCAAGCAACAAAGGTGTATACCATTATAATATTTCCTATAGAGCTAACCTCCACATAGGATGTATTGCATTGCCATCATCCTAACTGAGCGACATTCTCTCTTATTGGCACCATCAGGATGTGCCCATAATTCTAGGAATTTCATGATGTCATAATACCAAGGAACTCCTTCTTCTTCTATAGCCATGACTGAAGACTCTGTCCCCCTTTGTGTACCAACTCAGAACTTTGTTCAATCTTCAAAGGTCGTGTCCATACTCCTTTGGGTATTTCAACCATGGAGGCTAAGGTAGCCAAGACGTTTGTAAACTAATTCTGAGCTCTAAGGATGATAATGTATATAATCTTTTCAAAGGTTTTGAATAGGTCTTTCAAATATTGCTAATAAGGTTTCAAGTGCGTTTCTTTCACCTTCCATAATTTTTGTGCTTAGGCTATGACTAAAGTCGAATCTCCAAAGACTTCTGCCTTTTTTACCCCTAACTCTCGAAGAACTTCCATTCTGACGATAAAAGCCTAATATTCTGCCATGTTGTTGGTTGCCTTAAAGTTCAACTTGACTACCAAAGGTATATGAGATCCATCAGGGGTGATCAAAAGTACTCCCATCACATTCCCATGTTGGTTCACGGCTCCATCGAAATACATCTTCCACACCCCTAGTTCGATGTCCAAAATATCCTTATCTAGAAAATCCTCTTTACTATCCTCTCCTTCGATGGGGCTCTCAGCACAAAAATCTGACACTGTGCTTCCTTTGATAGTTTTTTTTACCACATACTTCAAATTGAATTTTGTCAATAAGATCAACTATCTTGACAACCTTCCACTTAAGACGGGCTTCTCAAAATAATACTTCAATGGGTCCATTCTAGATATTATCTATACTTGGAAAGGTAGAATGATGTGTCTCAACTTCTGTACGGCCAATATGAGAACAAAGCATGATTTTTCTATAAGTGTATATCTAGTCTTATAATCATGGAATCTCTAGCTTAGGTAGTAAATGGCTCTCTCATTCTTATCATCATCCTCTTGTGCAAGCATACTCCCCATCGCATCTCCTATGATAGAGAAGTAGAGTAGTAATGGCTGTCCATGCTTCGGGGGGACTAGGCTAGGCATATGGAGAAGGTATTCTTTAATGAGTTCAAAATCTTTTTAGAACTCATCGTTCCATGCATAGGATTCATTCTTCCTCAAAATCTTGAAGATCGGCTCACAAGTGAAGGTGAGCTTGGCAATAAATCGGTTGATGTATTGTAGTTGTCCCAAGAATCCTCTTATCTCTTTCTCACTCTTGGGTGGAGGCATATCCAATATGGCCTTGATCTTTGATGGGTCAACTTCTATTCCTCTATCACTCACCAAAAAGCCTAATAATTGCTAGTTACTCTAAAGATACATTTTTGTGGATTCAACTTCAATCTATACTCCTTGATCCTTTCAAATAACTTCCTCAAATTAACTATGTGGCCTTATCTATCTTTGGACTTTACAATCATGTCATCAACACATAACTCAACCTCATTGTGCATTATGTCATATAACAAAGTTGTAGGGCCTGTAGCCATTCTTTAGTAAGTTGCACCTCTTGAGCCCAAATGGCATTACAGTGTAGCAATAGATTTCTCATTCTATGGTGAAGGTAGTCTTAGTCATGTCCTTAAGAGTCATCTTGATTTGGTTATATCTTGAGAATCCATCCATGAAAGACACCAAGGTACTACCAGCAGTATTATCTACTAAGATGTCTATATGAGGGAGAGGAAAATCATCCTTGGGGCAAGCCTTGTTTAGGTCTCTAAAGTCCACACAAATCCTTACCTTTCCATCCTTCTTGGGTACAGACACAACATTGGCTATCCAATCGGCTTGGTGCACAAGTTTGATAAATCCTACCTTCAACTGTTTTGTGACTTCTCCCTTAATCTTAGGGAACCATTCGTTTCTCATATGTCTTAACTTTTACTTAACAGGTACCATGTGAGCATGAGTATTAATGTGGTGTTGGGCTATCTCGGGATCAATGCCAGGTATTTCTTCATAAGACCATGCAAACACTTCTTGGAATTTTGTGAGAAGCTTTTTGAGATCTTTTCTTTCTTTTTCATTTAGGGTTGAGCCAATTTTAATTAAGTGTGGATTCTCATCATTTCCCAAATAAAGAGTTTCGAAATTTGGTTCCATAGGTTCAAATTTATTTCCTAATTGTTTATTAATTTCATTTTCAAATTTATTAGAATCATTTAAGTGTAAAATTTCAATATTATGGGACACATCAAAATAAGTCAAATCAAAATTCATCTTATTGAAAATGTTGAAAAGTACATCTGAACTTGTATTACAAAATTCCTTCCCATATTCTTAGAAAACCCAACCTAAGTCCAATTATTAAGTTGTCCCATTGTAGGCACGATGAAGGCAGAAGGATTACTTGACTCCTTGATGGTGATGGCGAGCACATCTCTCTCCTCTTTCAGTATACTCTCCACTGTCTCAGCATCCATGTAGTCCATTCAATTGACTTTTTCTTGAATTTCTTTTATCACCACAATAGGTTTCTCCTTGAAGGTGAGCTTCTCATTGAAGAATATTTCCCAGCCAGGATTCACTTTTCCATCTTTATCCACCCAAAGCTCGGGGAAGCTACAGAAAAGGAAGTCCCCTCCTTCTTTCACCAAATTCCCATTTAGAGTACCACAGTTATTCTTGATTCTGTCCCAGCCTTCAAAGAATCCTAAACCTTCCTTGGTCAGTTGAGTCATGAAATCAGGGAATTCAGCTACCCATTTTCCTTCTTTTCTAAGACCCATACCAGGCATGTACCCCATGTTTTTCATCATTGCAATCACCTCATGGCTACAATATGGGAGTAAATTTGTGGTGTACCTTTCATCCTTCAATCCATAGTCAGCCATGTTCACAAACTCAAAACCACTCATTTGAAGCTCACTTCCTCCTTCTTCAAGTCCACAAATAGGAGCTAGGATCTCATCATCACCTAGCACCACATCAATCCCTCCTTTTCATAGGGTCTACATTTTTTGGTGTAGAGTAGAAGGGATAGCCCCAATGGGATGAAGCCATGCTCTTCCTAAGAGGAGGTTGTAGTTAGGAGTGATATCCATCACGTGGAATTTCACAATTGTCTCCAATGGACCAACCTTGCAAGGAGCTTTGAAAGTTCCTATAACCTTCCTTGAAATATTGTCATATGCCTTGACAATCAAAGGAGAAGGGATGATTGTCTCTATATCTATACCAATGGTGAGAGCAAACCTAAATGGGCATACATTCATTGCGAATTCGTTATCAATAAGTACCATTGGAACCTTGGCACCTATGCACTTAATGGTGATTTGCAAAGGCCTAGTGTGGGTGGCTCCATTTCACCTTTCCCTCATCAGAAAAGGTGAGGGAAAGGTGAAATGGAGCCTCAACCCCTATTAGAGCTAGCATTTCTTGTGGAGTAGTTTTGATGGGCACTTCTTTTTCCATTCAGAGCATCCAAGAGAGCATTACGATGCTTGTGAGAAGCCATCAACAAGCCCTATATAGACACGAGCTTGAGTTTTCTTTAATTGGGTCAAGACCCTATCTTCTTCCTCTTTCTCTTCTTTCTTGTTGGATTCCATAGGCTTAGACCCTTCTCCCATATTTCTACCAGGGTGGTCTTTCTCTAAGAAGGATGGCTTATAGTGTTTCCCATTCCTAGTAATGTTTGCTATATTGTCTTCTAGGACCATCTTTTTCAATTCAGTCACTCCTTTGGGGAGTATCCCCATACAGCCACTACAATCTTTAACATCTCATCCTCTTCATCCCATATCCCTTGGATTTCCATCACATTGACCTTCATAGTTTCTATCAACTTTGAACAATCCCACTCAATTTCATCTACTTGCACCCAATTCTGATATAGAGGAGGAGCTCAGTAATAATCAAGCAAAGGGTTCTTCCTAATGTCAGGCTTGGTGATGATGTTCAGATTTGGAAGGATTCCATTGTCTATTAGGTCATGTATTTCGTGCGTAAGACGGAAACAATTGTTAGTTTTGTGGCCAAATTTCTGATGGAACTGGCAATACTCATTGAGGTTCCAAGTAGGAGGCACGTGATTAGGCATGAGCGTAGGGTCTAAGGGTTTGATGAATCCTTTAGAGGTCAAGTTCTCATATGCTTGGGCAAGGGTCATTCATAGGTCGGAAAATTCTTAACAAGCTTTTTTTGTGAAGCTTGAGTAGGCTAAGGTTTGTTAAGGTATGATGACACTTACATTTATGGGATTGGGTGCTTTGGAAATGGTCGCTCTTCCTTCATATGTCTTCTTGATTGGAGGCTTGCTCTCACCTTTCTCTAATTGCCCATTATTGATGGCATCTTCAATCCTAGTTCCACAATCACAACTTTCCAAAAGAACTAATAGGTGATGACATGATCCTACTATTTTATGTAGGAAGCAAATTCTTGATGATCATGTTGATTTGGTCTTTCTCATTTGGCCTATTAACCATCCTAGACACATTTCCTTTCTATCTCATCATGTATTCGGAAAAAATCTCTCCTACTTCGTGCTTAGTAGTCTCCAAATCTCTTAGAGTCACATCAATCATAGTGTTGAAGATGAATTGATCCACAAATAATTCCACTAGTTCATTCCATACATTGGTTTTACTTGGGTCCAAACTATAGTACCATCTAGATGCACCTCCTATAAGTGAGAGAGGGAATGCATGCAAAGTTTGCTTCTCATCCAACCCCTTCGTTTCAACAATGCTTTGATATCTCTTAATGTGTTACTTTGGATCTCCAGTCCCATTAAACCTTTTCGCATCAGAAATCTTGAACTTTGGAGGCAATGCAATTGGATTCTTGGAGCTTATGCCACCCATATTGTATAGACAATCATCTATCACTTGGGCCTTGCGAAAGGCTAGTTGCATTTTCTCCGTCATTTCTTTCATTGCCATGGTGTCCACGGTGAGCTTCTCAAATTGCTTTTTCTTTTCATATTTAGCCTTATCCCTTTCATCCTAATCCTCTCATTCTTTTTCATCATGTATCTCCACATGTATAGGATTTTTGAGTTTGACCTCTTCTAGCTTGGTGAGGTGACCTTCTATCTTTTTAAGATCGTCGTTTTGCTCTTCTATTGCCTTGAATATCTTTTATGTGGTCTCATCATCAATTGGAGTGGCCATGGCTTCTTAAGATGCTTCTCCTTAAGATGTCCCTCCTTGAGATACTTCTTCTTGACAAGCTTCCTTAATCTTAACCAAATGGGCTCTTCTTTTATCATTTATTATTATCATTTTTTTTAAGTAGCCCTCTAGCTAGAATATATTGTAACCTTCCTTTCAAAGTCCATGAATTTTTCATCATTTCAAGCCTAGGCATGTAACAAGGAGGCATATATTATAAATGAAGGGAAGGAACAGAAGCAAAAAGATGCAGATTAGAGTTTTTGGGCTTGAGTACACGTACACATATATAGAACCTGCGTATGCAGCCCAATTGTATGCTTACACATACTTCAAGTATGCGTACGCATGCAGGAAGCATGTGTACGCGTATACATGCCCCAACCCTAACCTAGAAATAGCAAGTACAAAACAGAGCAGAAACAAAACTATTAAATCTAACAACCTAACATGCTTTAAAACATAAAACAAAGAAAACCTAAACTTAAACAAACATGTTATGTCACAAATCAACAAGAAAATAAAAAGAGAACAAAAAGATTAAAACAAGGAAAAGCAAAGAAATGAGAAAAAGAAAGTTTAGAACTAATACCTCAAAACAAAAGCTCTTTGGCTTGATTTTAACCATTCTCCTTAGTCAAATCTATTCACAACAACAACAACAACAACAACAACAACAACAACAACAAAAAAAATTGATTAGTAAACTTCAAAACTCGAAGATTAAGACCATAAAATGTCTTAATCAAAAGAAAATTGACTTGAAAATGTTTTGTGAAAAACTTCCTCTTTGATGGTTTTCCCTTAGGATTTTCTGTGTATTTTGAAAAGATACCATATATGGCTTTATATAGTGAGAAATTGAGGGTTTGGAACAGCTCCCAGACAATGTGAGATTCGTTCCAAGCATCAGCTTTAATGCAAAAAACTTGTCTCTCATAATTTCTAGAACCCTAGCATGCGTATGCATGCTCATGTACATGTACATATACATGAAGCTTGGGTATGCGTATGTGGATCTGGAGCATGCATACGCATACATGTGTCTGCGTATGCATGCCTTAGGGTTTCTGTGGCCTTCTTTTCCAAAAATAGTATTATTTAGCTCATAAAAGAGTTATATTTTCCATAAAAAGCTTCCTCAAGTCAAATTAAGTCTTATCGGGACCTAAACCAACCTTGGGCTTTAGAGTTTTACCATCATTGCAGAATGGGAGCCTGAGTCATAAGGGGTACAAAATGTGGTTCTTCACTCAATTTAAGAAATAGCTATTACTAAGGAATAACTATTCCATGTAATAAAGGAAAAATTCTTAGATACTTCCGAAGTATGGAGAAATTGTGTTCCATTCTCTTATATTCATGATGGACCCTACCATGAATGTGAGATGAGGGAACACCATTCTCCATACTCTGAAAGTACTTAAAAATTACTTGTGATAAGGATGTAACCAAATAAATGACACAAAATTACTTGTGATTTGTAAAAATAGTTTAAAACTCTAGCATTTTTTATTTTCCAATAATCACCCACCACATCAGTAATTTGTAAAAATAATTTAAAAATCTAGCATTTTTTATAGTTATTACTCATAAGAATAATACTTCAATTGGTTTGGGTCAAATTACATTTCAAAGAAAGCAAAGTGAGCAAATTTTTTAAGTTGTAAAAAACATTTGAATGTAGTAGTTTAAAGATAGATCTAAGCTGGGTACAACATAAAAAGAAGAGAGAAAATTATTCTAACCTGAATGATTGTTCTTCAAGGATATAATGTGCGTCTAGACTCTTGTATAAGCTCTCAGCCCATGATTGTTAGGTCATCTTATAAAAGAACAACTTAGGGAAATTTCCATCAGAAGGAACCAAATCATTTGTAGGAAATATATCCAAACTAAAAAAGCTAAATGTGAACCAAGAGCACTAAATTGGACGTCATCGATGCCTTAACTTCAAGGTTTTTGAACCATGAGCACTAAAAATGATATTTAATCAATTTCAACTTCCTTTCTAGACAACATTTTTCACAAGCTCTAGTCAACTTAGAATGATAATAGATGTTCAAATTCTTGAAATCAAAGCCAAAATTTTATTTTGCATCATGAAAATGGCTTAGTTAGATTCCATTAAACCATACATATTTTACAATTATAGCAAAAATAAATTTGAGTGACTCAATAATCTTTTAGATTCCATTAAACCATACATATTTTGGTTTCATTAACATGCACATTTTCCAATCTCTAATTACAAATTTTAATGATAACAAAAGGGAGAAGACATTTTGGAGTTGAACAAAATATATTTTCAACAAACGTATATTAGTCATAAGAACAAAAAAAAAAAAAATCGAGTACTTCTGAAGATGTATCAAATGCATAAGTTCTATAATGAAACGTTTCTAAAGAAGCCATACACTACAAAACTTAACATCACAAGTTCCAACTATACCTACTTGTATAAGTATAATATTTGTACCAGTCGCATAAGTAGCTCTAACTAGCCTACATCAAAAGGTTAAACAAATATAAAGCTTTGTGACTTGTAGTCAATAACATGAAAGAAAAGGCTAGTAAAAGTACATATTAGAATCTAAATGATAAAAGGAGTATTTTTGTCACACGCCATATGCAGGAAGTTTTTAAGCACCAAACTCCCAAATTGATATGACATGAAAACATATCTTATTTCTCAAATTTTCTCAGCAACCCTTTTCTTTCTTTTTCCATTACTCCTCTCTATCTCACTTCAATACTGAGCTACAAAATTTTGGCTCTTCTAAGTAAAGATTAATATGACAAAATAAATAATTAATCCTCTATTTCATTCATATTTCCATACTTCCTCACTAACCAATCCAAAAGCACATGCACGACTGTAAGTTCACTTTCCTTTTTTTATTTTCCCTACTCCAATTTCAAAATGCAAAAGATCATTTTTTTCCCCCTTCTTTTTCTCTCATCTATACATAACAACAAAACAAGTCCAAATTACTCAACACCTGAAAAATCATATATGCAATAAAAAAGAGTATCACGCAAACAATTATATATATGTAATATATGCATACATAAATCTGAGAGATAGAAAAAGAATCGACTCATCAAGGAACCATGGCAGTTGGGACAATTTATGACAAGTTTTGATGGTGGGCTTGGTTTGTTTTGGCTTAAGGCCTTGTGCTTGAAGAGATAGATTAGTGGCGCCTGTTTCCTAAACTTTTTGTCTCCTTGCGTGCATTTTTTTTTTTTAATGAAAGGTTTCAGTGAGGTTTAAAAAGGCACCAATATTTTTTAATAATAATAAAAAGGCACCAATATGATTATAAAAAATGGTTTAATTATACAAAAAAAAGTAAATAAAGAAGATGTATAAACTTCTCACTTCGCGAAACCTATAAGGACATTACAAGTGCTAATTCAAATATCCCTATATAACATTTTATCAAATAGCTTACGGGTTCATTAATCACTATAGGTAATAGTAATCAAAAGTGCCAATAACAACATAAAAACAAATGATCAAAATTCACAAATCTATTCACAAAATGTACATATTGGAACCAATCCATCTTTCAAAAAAAAAAAAAAAAACTACCATACTCACGTAGAAAGATGCATCTCTAACGTCATTGTCATTGTTGTCGTTGCTTAAAGGATCGTTTGAACTGGTAAAATGAGAGACATAGACAAAGAAAGGAAGTTTAGAACAAGATCGAAGCGATAATAAAGGGAAAACTTGAATGGAAAATTGTGAGATATAAAGATGAAATCAGTTTTATTTATATGATGATTATAGATCATATATGATGAGTCCAAAGAAGATTTGGACTCATATATGATGGGAACTAAGCTAAATGTTCTCTTCTTTCAAGATGATCTGAGTCATTGTATTGGGATTGTAGGAGATGAGTAAATGATATATTATTGATTTCACAACCCTTATTTGCTCTTCCTAGTTCCTAGACAAATCAATAACTCTTGGATGGATATTTATGGTGTGGTCTATACATTTGACACCAAAATTTAGAAGAAATTACAGACAAATGATACAAAATTGGACTTTAATTGAAAAATATAATTGGATTAACACAAATTTGGCTTTAATATATATACTAGCTTATAACCCATTTGTACGCTCAAAAATATTGAATAGTATTAATTAAAAAAAAAATAGAATTAGTATCTCAAGTTTTATTAATGAATACAAATTATTTGTACCACTTTTTGTATTTTACATTCAATATTTAGAACCAAAAAAAAATCACATGAAGCACAATGTTCCTTCAAAATAAACCCAAGAGTTCAAATGAAAAAGCTTCCAAAAAGCCAAAAAAGTAAAGAATAAAAATCATAAATTATTGAAACAAATAATTAAAAAATAAAGAAACATTAGAGAAAAAGACGGGCTACCCTCAATAGAATAATACATAACATAGATGTTGAACATCTTTCAAATATTTTTAGATATTGTAGAGTGACATGATCCATAGGAGAAAAGCTTATGGTTGCACTATACTCAAGAGATATATTGGCAACAGTGGTATGCTGTGCTAATGAAAATTCACTTGTGCCTTTTTCTACACAAGAGAATAAAAAATTAACATCTACTGTTAGATTGGTAAAACGGGCAACAATATCTACCAAAACGGTTAAAATAAAACTTGAACATAATTTAATCAATGAGGTTGCCATATAACTCCATAAATTTTGAACATACTTCACTATTAAAACCAAGTAGTTAGCTATCATACTATCACTCAATTTTTCTAATAATTTAAACCCCATCACGTAAGGCAGAACCATGCTGTTAGCTAAATAAAAATGAAAATAGTCTAAACAAGTATTTGCTTAGAAGAAGTGCATAGACAAAACTTAAAGAGCATATTTGCAAATACTTGTGTTTGTGTTCATGAAGTACTTCAATATAGGCAACAAAAGAGAAAAAAAATCTAAAAATTTGTTTGGAGCATTAATTTGTAACAATTTGAAGATTTAAGACTATAAGTAACAGGCTGTAACACCCAATTTTAAAAGATTAGATGGATTGGTGAGACTATTATAAAATTAGCATGAAATCCAGAAAACCAAAACCAAAACCAAAACCAAAATGTCAATATAAACACACAAAAAACAAAGCCTTTATTAGAGAGAGAGAGAGTTTAAATCCCCATTGGCTCTTATTCTGAGATTCAATTTTGAATAGTGAAAGCGATCAATAAAGTAAAAAAGGAAAACAAAGCAACCTCATACTAAAGTTTTCATTGAAGCTTTTCTACGCCTCTCCTTTTGTCTCTCTTTAGTCTTTACTGCATGAACTTTCTATCTCTACAATTTCTACCCGCAAGCCTCTCCTTTTATCTTTCTTTATTGCATGTACTTTCTTTCTATACATTTCTCTCTCTGATGCTGTGTGACCATTCCTACTTTGTACAGCGTAATTGACATTAACCTTTCGCATTTTAGCTTCTACTTGATTGCTTGATTAGTAGATCATACCTAGATGAGTGAGAATAATTATTAAGGCCCCCTAGATTTCGGTGTTAAGTGTAGGGATTTTCATTTCAAGAATAATTGAGTAATAAATATTCTATTAAAATTTTAAATTGTGTTATTCTTGTGGTGCACCAAAATTAAGATTAAACACATAGCGCAAAATTAGCCCATAATTGAAATCCAATTTAAAATTTAATTGAATTTTCTCTTAACTTTGACTTTAAATATTTACTAACTTATAATTCCATGAATTTGCATAAGATACATTTACAAATAAGCATAACTAAATGCGTATTAAAATTTTACCAAGTTTATATATAATATTTGTATATTTGAGAATATAAAATAGATACTAATAAAACAAATATAAGTTTATTTGAAACAAATAAAAAAATTATTTAAAATTTTATCCATGAAAATTTCAATTTTAGTTTGTCCAACCACTATTTGTTTGATAATAATAATAATAATAATTAATGATGATGATTTTTTAAGGTTTATTAATTTTTATTATATGGTTTCCTCACTTTTTTTTAAGGAAGGTTTCCTCAATTAATAGCTCATTTAGCACAAAAAAACTAAGAAAATTAAATTGTACTCCTCGATTTTTATGTGTAATAAATAATTGCACAAAAATTTTAAAAATTGAATAAGATATATGACATAAAATTATATTTTAATTTGATTTTCTCTTAATTTTGGTTTTAAATATATACTAGCTTGTAACCCATGCATACACATTAATGCATATAAAAATAAATACATTTTTTTATCATTAAAATATACATAATTAATTAAATTATTAGAAAAAATAAATGTAATTTAATGTGATGATGTTTGAAATCGGTTGGCCGTATGTTTCGAACTCAATGGTGGATCAACAACCTGAGAAAGAAGGAAAGATTATTGAAGGTGATTAGGGTGGAATCGGTCAAGGACCCTTCGACAGTTAAGTTAGTATTTCTCTCAATGACTCAAGTATGAGAAATGGATGAATAGTTGTGCATACCTTAGTTTGATGAGGTTTGGTCCTTTTTATAGAGAGTTTGGAGTGGGTCTACTTATAAGGTGCCACTATCATTGCGGGAGATGTGTGGACTTAGTTCGGAGAGTGGACCGAATTTCGGGGATTTCATCCCACATCTTGGAATAGTGGATCATGGTGCAACTATTCTTGATTTGCAGAGAACAACTTAGAATTTACTAAGTATTCATTAGTTTTCTATGATCTTTTGTCTACAGACGACCAGTCCTTTATTATAAACGACCTCTCTCATTTTTGGTGTTACTTCTTTCTGCCTTCCCTTCTGGATGACCATATTGGACGTGGATCTCCTGCCTAAGTGTAATACTACTTATGACCATTTTAATTTTTAATAAGATTGAAAATGTGATGATTTAATTAATATAAGGCTCTTAGTATTTTGCATTCATTAATTTATTTTACACAAATATTAAAAAACTTAAGTCGACACATGACATAAATTTAAGTCCACAAAATATTTTATATATATTGGATTAAAACTTAAAAAGAATGTGAAGAGTTCATCCCACTCCTTATTAGTAAACGATGAATTTGAGTCATTATCTAATTAAATTCAACATTTTTTTAAGTAAGTTTTTTTTTTTTTTTTAATGGGATTCTTTTAAGTAAGCTATTGATCCTTAAATTTTAGTCCGTGAGATGAATGGAAAATATAAACTTTTTTTCGGGAAGAAAAATATAAAATTTTGGAGAATTTGAAAAAAAAAAAATTTTGTCTCCTATCTATATATAAAAAGCGTGAATGGTATAGTGCTACAGTGCTTGTGCTACAGTAATTTGTGTTAATAATAATAAATTATTAACACAACAAATTGCCACAATATTTTCACAATTATAGAGGTATTAATTTTTTATGTTTCAAAATAAAATAATAAAATATCATACTAGAACCAACATTTTTACAATAAATTATAGGTGACAAATTGTTATCTGTTTTAATTTGAATTCACAACTTAAATTACTTTTTTGCCTACCCATAACAGCCAATAACAACCTACCACTTAGAATTTGTTGTGAAAGTATTGTAAAATTTTGTGAACATAGCATTTCTAAAAAATAAAGGTATTGCGAAAAAAAAAAAAAATATTACATCTGCAACATTTTTCACAATATTTTCATAACAAATTTTACGTGGTAAATTGTTATTTTAATTTAAACTTACCAATGATGAAATTACTTTTATTGCCCACCAACCCGTAACAACATACTACTTATGATTTGTAATGAAAATGTCGTGAAATTTCCATTGTTACACTTGCCTTTTTTTTTTTTTTCTTTTTTTTCTTTTTTTTTTCTCGTTCATAATATCTTTTGTTTAACTTGCTTATATAATAATAATAATAATAATAATAATCATAATAATAATAATAATATTAATATTAACATAATAAATTGCCACAATTTTCACAATTGTTGAGGTATTAATTCCTTATATGTAAAAATAAAATAATAAAATATCATACTGATAGTGAAGAGGATAAAAATTAAGGTCGATGGATCCGTCCAAATAAACCTGATAGTACTAAGTTAATGGGTTATCAAAAATAAGATGACAGATTGAGGCACTAAACGAAGAGATCACATGACGGATGGTCCCCCATAGTAGACGTATGGTCCTCCATGATGGATGGATTCTAGGTACATGGGCCTGAGGCCGACGGATACCAAGGCCATGTGGCACCCACATAGCTTAAGTAAACTTTAAGGAATCCTAAATGGAAATATCTTTCACCCTATGATTGCCCCTGGTCAATGGAATCTTTATATGGGAAGAATCCTGTAAAATACATACATTTATTAGGATCTTTCCTATAAGGAAAGATCTCCTTGCCCAAGAAATAGGAGTCGGTTCTACATTACTATAAAAACCCCAAGCTTTCAAAAAATAAGGTACGTATAATTTACTCCAACTCTGGCACTCTAGAGTGGCGAAAGTTCTCTAACTTAACATTCGGAAGGTCTTTGGCCGGTACCACACTGGTGCCCCTTGTAGGGTTTTTTTTTTTTTCTTCTTCTTTGTTATGCAGATTTTGTCTAAAGCACGTGAGACTGTGTGGCTTACTAAAGATTTTTGGCATCATCAGTTGGCATCGTTTGTGGGAAGAACGATCAGAAGTAAGACATACTACTGCTTCTCGGATGAAAAGTTGCATGGTACTTAGTTGCTCAATGGCGACCACCAATAATAATCAAGGGGATGAACCGCGCACTACCACCCTTGAGAGACAAGTTCAAACTCTCGTAGCAGCAGTAGAACGCCTCACCAAGCAAAATCATGACTTAGAGGAGCAGCTACGCCAAAAGAATGCAGCACTTAACACCCAGGAGGAAGGACTAGGAAGGTACCGGTGCTAAGAAAAGGAACTAGGAGGGGCCGGAAGGGAGCAATGCCCCAAGCAGACAAGAGCAACAGGACACAAGCCGTCCATCCGCTGTGGATACTACTCCACCGTACATGGTAGCGAAGATGCAAATGAAGAAGGAAAGAATGGACTTCATGATGAACGCCTTTAGTGGACGAGTGTTAAGCGACCTCGACGAGTTAGTCCATCAAACAGACTCGCCTTTCACTGCACCTGTCACGTCATTCCCTCTTCCACCGAAGTTCCATATACCACAGGTAGAAGCTTATGACGGGTCAAAGGATCCTTTAGATCACCTAGAGTCGTTCAAAACCCTTATACACTTGCAAGGTGTAACAGATGAAATCATGTGCTGAGCCTTCCCAATGACACTAAAGGGTCTTGTAAGGGTATGATTCACCAGGCTAGCTCCCAACTCCATCAGTACCTTCAAGGAGTTGAGTGTACAGTTTGCCTCGCACTTTATAGGGAACATAGATTTAAGAAGTCCACTGCGTGCTTGATAAGCATCAAGCAACGAGAGGAGGAAACATTGAGATCCTACATAGCCTGCTTTAACAAGGAGGCCCTTTCAATTGACGAAACTAACGACAAGATACTAGTGGTTACCTTTACCAATGGGTTACAGAAATGGAAGTTTCTGTTTTCCTTATACAAAAGCAACCCAAAAACCATGTTGATGTACTTTACAGGGCAACTAAGTACATGAACATAAAGGATGCACTATTGGCCCGAGAAGAAAAGCCCAAGAAGAGGGAAAGACAAGAGGATGCACGACAAGATAGGGGACGAAAGATGGCTAGGGCCAGAGGATGATAGGAGAATAGACATTCCAAACCCCCACGGGAAGGTTCACAAGCTTCACTCTGCTGACTACCCCGATTGACCAAGTCTTGATGCAAATCAAGGACAAAGAAGGCTTGAAATTCCTTGGAAAGTTGAAAGAAGATCCTAGTAAGAGGTCCAGAGACAAGTACTGCTGTTTCCAACGTGATCACGGCCATGACAAATCTGACTGCTATGACTTAAAGTAACAAATAGAAGCACTCATCAAACAAGGAAAGTTACAAAGGTTCATCAGTAAAGAAAGTATAGAACCACCACAAAAGTAGGTTGCCTGACGAAAGAACGAGTGTCCTAGGCTGCTAGTAGGAGACATAAGGATGATTGTAAGGGGAAGCACAACTTTTAGTTCGTCCAGGAAGGCACGTAAGACCTACTTATGAACTGTTCAGAATGTCCAGCTAATGAGCTTTGTCCTAAAGATGGCACGAATCAACAACCTTGTAATTGGGTTCGTAGAGGAAGATGCCTGGCGTCTCCACCACCCACGTGATGATGTGCTTGTAGTTAGCATACGAATAGGGGACTATAACACCCACCAGGTCTTTATGGACAATGGGAGCTTTGTTGATATCCTTTACTACCCGGCGTTCCAGCAGATGAGCTTTGAGAGAAAGCTGGTTCCAACCAACACACCGCTTATTGGATTTGGAGGAACAGGAGTATACTCCCTCAAGGCTGTCACTTTGCCTGTAACAGTTAGTGATTACCCTTAGCAAATCACCAAAGATGTCTCATTCTAGTTGTTGATTGTTCGTCCGCTTACAACACCATCATAGGTTGCCCTACCCTTAACTCATGGAAAGCCGTAACATCAACTTACCACTTGATGATCAAGTTCCCCATCGAGTACGGAGTAGGAGAGGTACGAAAAGATCAAGTAGCAATGCATGAGTGCTACATTGCCATGTTGGAGATGGATGATCATTTACCAACAATGTGTATTTAAGAACAGTAGATGGTGGCAAAACCCATAAAGGGTTGAAGGAGGTACTTCTTGATAATTTTAGGCTTGAGCGAATGACTAAGATCGGCACTCTTGCCAACCCACCAGTACGACAGGCGCTCACGACATTTCTAAGGGAGAACTAAGACGTCTTCACCTGGAGCCATGAAGACATGCCTGGGATTAATCCTTCGTTTGTTGTCCACAAGTTGAATGTATTGCCCTCTTTTCCCCCCATCCGTCAAAAGAAACGGGTATTTGTGCAGGAGCGAGACAAGACCATATCAAAAAAGGTTCATAAGTTACAAGAAGTAGAGTTCATACAAGAAGTATACTACCCCAACTGGCTGGCCAACATGGTGATGGTCAAAAAGGCCAATGGGAAGTGAAGAATATGTGTGGACTTCATGGACTTGAATAAGACATGCCTTAAGGACAGCTAGTCACTTTCACGAATTAACATTTTGGTGGATTCGATAGTAAGACATCAGTTGCTAAGCTTCATGGACGCACTTTTTTGGTTACAACCAAATCAAACTAGATGAGGTTGATCAAGAGAATACTTCATTTGTCACCAGTCAAGGTCTCTTTTGCTACAAAGTAATGCCGTTTAGACTTAAGAATACGAGGGCCATGTATCAAAGGCTGATGAACAAGATGTTTGCACATCAAATTAGGAGGAACGTTAAAGTCTACATAGACAACATGTTGGTAAAAAGCATTCAGGAGGATGACCATCTGGACGACCTCAAGGAAACCATCGATACCCTTCATTCTTATAACATGAAGCTAAATCCGAGCAAATGTGCATTCGAAGTAATGGCGGGAAAATTATTTAGGTTCATGATGTCTTAAAAAGGCATTAAGGTTAACCCAGATAAAATACAAGCCATAATGGAGTTGACCCCTCCAAAAAATGTCAAAGAGGTACAGAGTTTAAACTGTAAGGTAGCTGCATTGAACATGTTCATCTTAAGAGCAACGGATAGATGCTTACCTTTCTTTCGCACATTGAAAAAGTTCTTTGAATGGACAAATGATTGTCAACAAGTATTCAAGGACCTGAAGGCGTATCTTTCTTCCTCACCTTTACTAAGCCCATCAAAACCAAGTGAAGAATTGTTCCTCTACCTAGTTGTCTCCCTAGCCGCTGTTAGTGCAGCTTTAGTCAGAGAGGAGGACGGGGTTCAAAAGCCCATGTACTTCACGAGCTAGGCACTCTGAGGTGTAGAAGAGAGATACCCACTGATGGAAAAGCTAGCCTTTACCCTAGTAACTGCAACCCACAAACTCAAACCCTACTTTTAGGCACACACGATGATTACTCTAATTGATAAGCCACTACAAAGAGCAATGAGTAGCCCAAAAGCCATCGGATGAATGGCATTGTGGGTGCTCGAATTGAATGAGTTCAATGTGTAGTACTGCCCACGCGCGGCCATAAAGGAACAAGTTATTGCTGACTTCATCGCAGAATTCATAAACATAGAAGGCCAGAGGGGCAGGAGAGATCCCTCAATGGAGTGTCCACACGGACAGATCGTCCACCAGACAAGCAGGCGAAGCTGGTGTGGTGCTTTGTAGCCCAAAAAGGGACGAGGTCAAATGCATAGTCCGACTCGATTTCCCCACAACAAACAATGAGGTAGAATACGAAGCCTTGATAGCAGGGCTGGATCTCGCCAAAGCAGCAAGAGCCGCAAATGTGGTAATATATTGTGACTATCAAGTAGTCACCAGTCAGGTTAACGGTGACTATGAGTGTAAAGGTGAAAGGATAAAGAAATAACTTGAATAAGTAAAGAATCGGGTAAATGACCTTCAAGCAAAGTTTGTTCAAATCCCAAGGGAGGAGAACGAGCATACCGACCGTCTTGCCATGGATGCATTAGTGGAACATATGCTCATTCCTAATTAGGTACTATCCTTCGTTTAGCTCTCTCCACTAATAGACAGTATCAGTGTGCATGAGATAGGCTTCGAGAATGATTGGACGACACCAATAACCTCATATCTGAAGGATGACGTGCTATCTGACGATAAGGAGGTTGTAAGGAAGCTGAAGGTTCAAGCAACATGGTTTGTGCTGATTAAAGACGTGCTAAACAAAAGGGGCTTCTCCCACCCATACCTTAAGTGTCTTATCCCCGAAGAGGTAGACTATGTCATGTGAGAAGTACATAAAGGAATCTGCGTAAACCATTCTGGATCACGGTCCTTAGTGCACAAACTAATCCAAGCGGAATACTATTGGCCTACTATGCAGAAAGATGTCATTGCATATGTCAAAGCTTGCAACAAGTGTCAAATGTTTGGCAATCTCATCCGTCAGCCAACAAAGGAACTCACTCCAATAACGGCCCCATAACCTTTTGCTAAGTGGGGATTGGAAATCATGAGTCTGTTCCTAATAGCAATTCGACAATTAAAAATCCTGGTGGTCGGTATAGACTACTTCACCAAGTGAGTAGAAGTTGAAGCTCTAGCTACCATTACGGAGAAGAATGTGTGAAGCTTTGTATGGAGAAACATCATCTGCAAGTACAGTATACCTAGAGTACTAGTCTCAAACAATGGGAAGCAGTTTGAAAATGACTTATTTAGAGACTTTTGCTTATAACTAGGGATCAAGAATCACTATTCATCACCCACCCACCCACCCTCAAGCCAATGGACAAGTTGAGGTCACAAACCAATCCTTACTCAAAATTATCAAGACTTGGCTCAGGGGGGCAAAGGATATATGGTCAGAAGAATTACCAAGTGTTTTATGGGCATACAAGACAACGGTAAGGACGCCTACAAGAGAGACACCATTTTGACTAGCGTATGGAAGCGAGACAATCATCCCAGTAGAAGTAGGGCTCATAAGCTATAGAGTGGGAAACCACGACGAGAGTAGAGATGATGAAACTTTGCACTTATAGCTAGATTTGGTGGACGAGGTCAAAGCAACGGCTAAACAAAGGTTGGCACGGTACCAGAACCTCATTGCCAAATACTACAACTCCAAAGTTAGATGCAGGGACTTCCAAGTTGTAGATCTTGTCTTGAGAAAGGTGACAGGCGCCATAAAATCACCACTCAGGGGAAGTTTGGACCTAATTGGGAAGGATCATATAGGATCGCATTATGGCATAGGAAGGAACCTACCACTTGGAGACACTTTACAGACAAAAGTTACATCATCCATGGAATGTGGAGCACCTGAAGAAGTACTACCAGTAGACAGGGGGACGAACAACGACACTCCTCATTTTCAGTTTATTTCATTTTAATTAGTTTTTACTATTTACAGTACTTTTAAGCCTGAAGGGCAGTTTTTCATTTCAAAAGAACAATTTCTACGCTTATTTATCACCTAATAAGAGGAGTTATTCAGTTAATCAGAAGTATCATGAGCATATATATGTGCCTCTCTACAACCAATTTCCTTAAAGTCCATTAGGGGAAGGATTATCCAAAATCATAGTCCACAAGAGGACGGCTTCATCCTAAGGGGTGATCTGATATTATTAAGTCCATAATTGGACGGCTTCATCCCAAGGGGTGATCCGATATTATTAAGTCCATAAGTGGACAGCTTCATTCTAAGGGGTGATCCGATATTATTAAGTCCATATAAATGGATGGCTTCATCCCAAGGGGTGATTCAATATTATTAAGTCCATAAGGACAGCTTCATCCTAAGGGATGATCCAATATTATTAAGTCCATATAAGTGGGCGGCTTCATTCTAAGGGGTGATCCAATGTTATTGAGTCCATAAGTGTACGACTTCATCTTAAAGGTTGATCCAAAATTATCGGGCCCATAAGTGGATGGCTTCATCCCAAGGGGTGATAAAAAATTTTCAAGTCCATAAGTGGACGGGTTCACCCCAATAGTGGTGATCCAAGATTGGTGAACCCAATTCAGAAAGTATAAAGTCCAAAGGTGGACGGGTCCAATATTGTATAGGCTCATCCTAGAAATTTAGCTAAAAATATCAAGTCCAACTAAGGGAATAACTCACCTCGTAAGACAGTATAAAATCTCATAATGGATGGATCTAGTACTGGTCCACAAGTAAATGGGTCTGTTAATAAAGGACGGAAACATTAAGATTAACAAATAAATATATGCAAAGTATATTCGACAATAAACAAAACAAGAAACAATAGATAAAAAAAGCCTATGGAAAGGAAAATGTTTACATCAAACCTAGAAACAATGGGTGATGGAAGAAATAGATACTATTTTCTCAAGATTAAAAAAAAAAAAGAAAAAAAGAAGAAGAAGAAGCTACTGATGGATGGTGGGAGGTTCATTAGTCTTCTTAACTGTCTGGTCCCCTTCAAGTTGACGAATACCATCCCCAATGGATTTTTCTTGGTCAGTAGGGGCAGTATCTCCGTCACCTTGAGAGTTGGGGTTGGTTTCATTGGCAAAAACCTTGTTAGTTCCTTTGAAGTAAATGGGTTGGGTTGGAGTCTGGGCCTGGGCATTCATGGAGATGTGGGAAAGGTCCAGGTTAGGGAAAGAGGCCTTGACCTAACAGAAGTAGTCGTGAAATTCGTCGGCAACGGAGCCACCAAGCTCCTTTAGGAGGGTGTCGAAGTCACAATACTCTCATATCGCATCCTTCTTAGCCTGACAGAGGCAACCCTTTGCCTCCGAGATCTCTGTCTCCTTGTCTTTAAGAATCTTCTTCAATGCCTCGACTTGTGCCTTTAACTCCTTCAAAAGCTGCCTTGTTAAGTCAAGCTTGTTAACCTGGACCTCCTTCCAAGTTGTCAACTCCCTTAACTTCGTCTCATTTGCCTTTACCTTCTCTTTCAGACGGTTGATCACTGTTTCGTGGGACACACAACGGTCCATAAGACCTTTCATCATGACGACCCTCCGCAAGAATCAAAGACGAATGTTAGAATGACAACAATAAGATGGAAAAACAAAAACGAGGGGCGACGGATAAGCATATCTATGCCAAACTAAATAGGCCCGTCTCCCCCATGGCCTTAGTAGTATGATTACCAAGTCTTCATAGTCATTGTCCTTGATGATGGATGACAACTGCTTGAGCACATACCTTAAGTCTTCATGGAGGAGGATGGGGCATTTCTCTGTGACGAGATTAGGACCCTTCATCAGGCCTTTCCCCTTACCCAACCCAAGCTCAGGGGGCAGCTTACTAGTGGCTGGGGTCTTACCAACAATTGACCCTGTCACCACCTTAGGCTTTTTGGGTAGACGGTCCACCCTTTTTGGTGGTTTCCTTTTTGTGGACGGGTTGGCCTGACCTATCTTAGGAGGTAAGCTCCCCTCCAGTTTTTTCTTAGTAGCAGCCTGCTGCTTGATAAAGGCCCTCCTCCTACTGTTTTCCATTTCTGCATAAAGATGGACGGATAAAAGGAGTTAGATAAAAAAAGATAAAAAGAAAAGCAATGGTTTGGGTAATGGACTTATGTTTGCGCACTTGTCTATTGTAGCGACGAGCAACCTCAGTTGGTTCAGGATGGTCATAGTACCAATGGAGGGTGTCCAAGGTAACTAGCTTCCTCCACGACCTCTCCAATAGCTTGGTAGTCATGAAGATCTTTTCCAAGAAGCTCCACTCTTCAAGGGTGACTTTTGGACGATCCTGAGCTGAAAAAAGGAGACAGTTAGAGAATGTCAAATGAAATAAATAGTAGGAAACTAAAATTAAGACAAACGGACACATACCGAACAAAGGCATTATACCCCACATTTTGTCCACAGGCATACACTCCTGGTCATCACAATGACACATCCAATTGTCCCCTTGGATGAAAAAATAAAGACTTTTTCAGTTTCTATTTAAGTTAGGGGTGTCGCATACTAGCCTAAGCAACGGACTCCTTGGCATGAAACTGTACATACTCCTTGATTGGGTAATCTCGGATGGACAGTAGCAATGGAAAAACTCTTTCACCGTCATCCTACGTGCCCTATCGGACATCACCCCATACAAAACTTCTGCACCAAGGAAGACCCTCTAAGCATTTAGAGAGACTTGGGTGATGACCATTCGAAGATACTAGAGAAGACAACGGTGAAGAGTGCTTAATGGGAATTTAAGTCCCACTTTCAGCATTTGTTCATACACCCCGACATCTTCAGCACCCTTATAGTAACGCTTTTCACGCTTAAAGGGTAGATGCATTGGAATGTTGATGAGAATTTGGTATTTCTCCCTAAGCGTGTTGAAGTGTTATGGAAGAGTTGAAATCATTTATTGTCCACAACGAAAGCATAATGAACTCTCTAAAACCATCAAGACCTATGATGGACTGAATAGGGAGTTCACCAATGTCTATATCATCATCGTTTGAGTCTCCCTCTGACCTATCCATATCCAAGTCCTTATCCTCCGCTGAAGGTGAGTTGGTCGACAGATCCCTTTCCTCATAAGAGGTGCCAGGGTCATCTTGACCTGACGGAAACACCTCATCATAGCTCGCTCCTTTGCGTACACACGATTGTTCACTTAATGCCTTACTAGACATTTGTCACTTACACGTGACTGGTAAAACCCTAAGACTTTACAGGTCTACGTAGGCGACGGGTATGCAATATTTGAATAAATAACAAGGCAAAGGGAGAACTTAGCATAATGTGTAGGATACTTACTAGGGGTGTCCACGGGTTGGGCTGGGTTGGGTTTATGCCCAACCCGGACTCGACCTGACAGACTCAGGTGGGAGAAATCAAAACCTACAACCGACCTGTGTGGAGCTTCGAATAGGCCGAATAAGGTCTTGTCAGTTTCGGGTGCATATCGGGCGGTTTTAAGTTCGCTACAGAGGGTCAAATCTGGCTAGATTTTGGCTGGATCTATCAAGATCTGGCCAATATTCATCCATATCCTTCGAGTTTGTGCCCAAATCTTGCTATATTTGTCGAGATCTAGCCGAGATCTCATTATATCGGTGAAGTTTTGAGTTTAGTCTTATTGGTTTTTTGCCGGATGATGAGACTTGAACCGAGATCTCATTATATTTGTCGATGAATGTTCACATCGGGTGGGCTGATATCTCATTATATTTGTTGATGAAGTTCACGTCGGGCGGGTCAAGTTCTTCGGTTTCTTAGGCAGTCAAACTAAGACTCGAACCAATCGTGTCAGGTCTTCACGAAAAATAACTCACAGCCGACTGAACCACCGCTCAGATCGGGCCGCTATCGAGTCGAAGATCGTCGGGCCGGTCGGATTTTTCAAGCTAGGCGGGTGCTAGACAACCCTAATACTTACAGTTTAACAATGCAAAAAAGGCGACAGGAAAGGTGTAAAGGACGGTCGCACCAAGTAGACAGAATGATGGTGTGATAGAGTGGACGATAGCACTCTGATTAGAAATTCGTTGTGAAAAGCAAGAAATGAAGCGAAGAAGTAGCATATATATAGAGGGAACGGCACGAGAGACAAAGAGATGCTTCGGTCCGTGTGAGTAACCACTAAAAACATGCGACATGTCCCTACTACATTAATGGCTCTAAGATAGCTTGTCAACCAGAGTGTGTTCCCTAATGGATGAACTAGACCATCACTTCACGGATCCGTCCGTAAAATAAGGCAACGGACCCACAGAGTGACGGGCCAACTAAAAAGGATAAAAATTAAGGTTGACGGATCTGTTCAAATAAACCTGATGGTATTAAGTTAATGGGTTATCAAAAATAAGATGATGGATTGAGGCACTAGATGGAGAGATCACATGACAGATGGTCCTTTATAGTAGACGGATGGTCCTTCATAGTAAACGGATGGTCCTTCATGATGGATGGATTCTAGGTACATAGGCCCGAGGCTGACGGATACCAAGGCCACGTGGCACCCACATGACTTAAGTAAACTCCAAGAAATCCTAAATGGAAATATCTTGTGCCCTACGATTGCCCCTGGTTAATGGAATCCCTATATGGGAAGAATCCCGCAAAATATGCACATTTATTAGGATCTTCCCTATAAGGAAAGATCTTCTTGCCAAAGAAATAGGAGTCGGTTCTACACTACTATAAAAATCTCAAGCCCTCAAAAAATAAGGTACGCATAATTTACTCTAGTTCTGGCACTCTAGAGTGGCAAAAGTTCTCTAACTTAACCTTTAGAAGGTCTTTAGCAGGTACCACATTGGTGCCCTATGTAGAGTTTTTTTTTTTTTTTTTTTGTAGGTTTTCTCTAGAGCATGTGAGGCTGTGCGGCTTACTAACGATTTTTGGCATCATTAGATACCAACCACAACTAAAAATAAAGGTATTATAAAAAAAAAAGTGTTACATACACAACGTTTTCATAACAAATCTTAGGTGGTAAATTGTTATTCTAATATAAATTTACCAATGAAATTACTATGTTACCCACCAATAAAAACCCGTAACAACCTATTATTTATGGTTTGCAATGAAAATGTTGTGGACATAAAATTTCTCTTGTGAAAATGTTAAGATATCTTGTTTTTGTCACAATATAATAAATCAAAGTAAAATATAATAAAGTTATAAAGGTATTATGAAAATGTTGTGCTATTCTTTATGTTTCTAGAATCTTTTTTTTTATTAGTTAGTTTTTGATGATCCAAAATTCACTGTTTCGAGTACATTTTTCTTAGGTTGAATTTTTTTATTTTGTTTTGTTTTGTTTTTTTGTTTTTTTTCTTTATGCACAATTTTAAGTAAAAACACATAGTTTTATATACACACACACCCAAAAAAAAAAAAAAAAAAAAAAAAACGAAAACTTAGGATTAAAACACTTTTCATTTTTTATATTTGGGGTTGGTCACAATTCTTTCTTAAACTTTAAAATCAATCAATTTCTCTCTTAATATTTTGGAAAATAGCAATATGTCATATTTCTATTCTCTTAATTAAACCCTAATGAAAACTTATGATTTTTAAAATATTTCATTGTTTAGTGACTAAAATACTCCTACTAAATTTTAACATCCCAATTTTTTTTTCCACGTATTTTAAGTTTTAGATGGTAGTAATGCTTAGAAAGTTGGAATGGTAATATAAGGTGTTTTATTTCTTACCAAAAAATTGATTTTCTTGGTTTAAATCTTTGACACTTATAATATATCTAATGGAAAATTCAATGACACATGCCTTTTGTTATCTTTTTTTTTTTTCTTGCCTAAAATGAGTATTCATTAAAACTAATTAAGCTAAGGATTGCATCTAGACTCATGTAAAATGATAAAAATGAAACTATTAATGACAAAATTTTCATTTTGTATGGTTGAAGATATTTGATGAAAAATTTCAATTGTAACATTTGACATCATTCATTGCAAAAATTTAAATATTGTGACAAGATTTTAGTAAAACTCAATTGCTTATTTTTGGAAGATAGTGATATACGTTTTCATTCTTAGAAGTTTTTAATGAGTAAATATTGCTTTTAGAAAGTAAGTATCAAAATTCTTCTATGAATGAGATTAACTTTGTATGATATACATTTTTTTATATATATAGTTTCATACTTTTTCAAATAAAAATTCTATTTCTAATTTTTTTACTCAAAAAGTAGCATATGCGTAATTAGAAGACACGACTTTTCTGTCTCCCCTGTAGGAGTATTTCTCTCCCCCCCTGTTGGAGTATTTCTCTCTTGCTAAGTTCAAGCACCTTCTTCTCTAAACGATCGCTCAAATCGTTCATTCTAGGAGCTTTTTCTTGGCCACCTATTCCTTACTAGGGGCTTTTACTTTGTTTTGTTTCAAAAAATTTTCTGATTTTCTCTCTGAATTGTGGGGTATAAAGCTCTCCCTTTTGGAGCTTAGATTTTGTTGGGTCTTTCCATTTGCGTTTGCACAAGCTTCCATTGGCCCTCTCCACGAGATCAGGTTCCTCTATTTGTGGGTTTCCCTTCTCTACTGAAGGTTTATTGGTTCTATGTGTGGGACTTCTATTTTGGTGTGGGAGTGGGTGTATTGAGGCCGCCAGGAGATTGTGAAGGCTTTTCCAGACCGAATATGTTTTGGCCAGGGGTGGACATCCCAAGAAATATGTGAGTAGCTTTTATATGATTTAACAATTCCCTATTGCTTATTAGGGGTCGGTTTTTCTGGATTTTCTCTTTGTGCTTGGTGTGGGTTTGATGCTTTGTCTGTACCCTTGGATTTTCTTATTACTCTTTGGATTGGCTTTGTATAATGTATGGTATATAAAAAAAAATTACCACAATGGCGGGAGAAGTGAGGGCTACAAGTTGGAATTGTCGGGGATTAAGGAATCCCCAGTCGGTTAGGGTGTTGCGTGATTTGGTGTGGTGCTGGAACCCAAAAATTGTCTTCCTCATGGAGACAGAATCAAAGAAAAATCGCATGGAAAGAATAAAGAATAGAATTGGGTTTTCAAATGGACTGATTGTGCCTAGTGTTGGTAGAAGTGGGGGAATTGCTTTTCTCTGGACAAGGGAAATTAGTTTGGAGATAAAAAGTTACACAAAATTCCATGTTGATGCAGTAATCTCAGACGCCAGCAGTGATTATAGATGGAGAATAACGGGTTTCTATGGCCACCCAGAGACACAAAAGGTATGAATCTTGGCACCTTCTTGCTTTCCTTAATAATCAACTCCAACTACCTTGGTTATGCTTAGGTGATTTTAATGAAATACTCTTAATGAATGAGAAATTTGGGGGAGCAAATCGCCCTCAGCAACAGATGGACGGTTTTAGGGAAATTGTAAATTATTGTGGTTTCCATGACCTGGGTTATTGTGGTTCAGATTATACATGGAGTAATATGCAGGAGGGGAAGAATAGAATTTGCCTTAGATTGGACAGGGCATTGGCTACCCCAGAGTGGTCGGCCAGATTTGAAAGAATGAAAGTGTACCACTTAGTAGACTCAACTTCGGACCACTATGCATTACTAGTCACTAACTCTAGAGCTAGGCATCGACCGAGAGTTAGACGCTTCCAATTTCAAGCTCATTGGGCTAAAAGAAAGGACTGCAAGAACATTATTGAAGCCTTTTGGGGTTTTGGTGTGGATTTGAGTACACGGGAAGGTATAGTAGAGAATCTTAGAATCTGTGTTACTGATCTTTCCAGATGGAATTCAGCGGTTTATGGACATATCCCAAAGAAGATACAGGATAAAAGAAATAGGTTGAATGCCTTAGCCATGCGAGAGAATGATGGGGATTTGAGCTTGGAAATTAATAGACTAAAGGGAGAGCTTAATGATCTTCTTGATAATGAGGAAATGTATTGGGGGCAAAGGGCAAAAGCCCATTGGCTTAAAGAGGGTGACAAAAACACTAAGTTTTTCCATGCACAGGCTTCGGAAAGGAGAAAACAAAATACCATTGTGGGCATTTGGGATGAGTAGGGTCGATGGTGTGATGATGAAGAAAGCATTGCTCAAGCTGCTATATCTTACTTTGATAACTTATACAGCTCCTCCCACCCAAACCGGATTGAGGAAGTAACTAATGCAATTCCTTCGAAGGTGACAAATTAAATGAATGAAAGCCTAATAAGGGAATTCACTAGAGATGAAATGGTAATTGCTTTAAAACAAATCCATCCTAATAAGGCCCCTGGACCAGATGGTATGTCTGCTGTGTTCTTTCAAAAACATTGGAGTATTGTTGGCAACAACATTACTGATATGATCCTAAATGTCCTCAACCATAACATACCCATACAGGAGCTCAACAAAACTAACATCTCCCTAATTCCAAAAATAAGCAACCCCAAAAGAATGACAGATTTTCGCCCCATCAGCCTTTGTAATGTTGTCTATAAGCTCATTTCTAAAATACTTGCCAACCGTTTAAAACCTCTCCTACCCCATATAATATCCGAAAATTAAAGCGCCTTCACCTCAGACAGGCTCATCACAGATAATGTGCTAGTGACTTTCGAGATGATGCACTACTTAGTTCATAAAACAGCGGGAAAAGAGGGTTTTATGGCTGTCAAACTTGACATGAGCAAGGCGTTTAACAGGGTTGAGTGGGGTTTCATATCAAAAGTCATGGAAAAATTGGGGTTTTGCAATAGATGGAGAGATTTGGTTATGCAATGCATTACATCAGTATCATACTCAGTCCTTATCAACAGGGTCGCTTATGGAAACATCATTCCTTCGAAAGGCCTCCTCAAGGTAACCCATTCTCCCCGAGCCTGTTTCTTTTGTGTGCTGAAGGTCTTTCAGCACTTATTCACCAGACTACCAGGAATAAGCTCATCACAAGCATTTCCATTACTAGGGGTTGTCCAAAGGTGACCCACCTTCTCTTTGCCGATGACAGCATACTTTTCTGTAAAGCATCATTGGAAGAATGCCACTTGCTAAGATCCATTTTAATGGAATATGAAGAAGCTTCGGGACAGAAAGTAAACATGAACAAATCCTCCATCTTCTTTAGCCCTAATACAGCCCAAGCAACTAGAGATGAGATTTTTAATATCCTTGGCCCTATGCAGAATTCAAGACTTACTAAATATCTTGGTCTCCCCTCTCTTATTGGTAGGTCATAAAAGCAAGTCTTTGCAATTTTAAAGGAGAGGGTTGGTCAAAAACTTGCGATTTGGAAAGGTAAGCTTCTTTCTATGGGTGGGAAAGAAATTTTTATCAAAACAGTGGCTCTAGCTATTCCAACATACACTATGAGTTGCTTCCTACTTCCTCAAGGCCTTTCTGATGACATGGACAGAATGATGAAAAATTTTTGGTGGGGCCAAAGGCAGCAAGAAACAAAATTGGGTTGGGTTAGCTGGAAGAGGATGTGCAATCCAAAGGCAAGAGGTGGGTTGGGGTTTAGGAATTTGAAAGCCTTTAATCTGGCCATGCTTGCCAAGCAAGCTTGGAGAATCCTCAATAATCTGAGCTCGTTGGTTGCAAGGGTGCTTAAAAGGCAGGTATTTCCCCACGGGTAATCTATTAAATGCTAAGCTTGGTTCTTCCCCTTCTTATTCCTAGAGAAGCATCCATAGTAGTTTAGAAGTTATAAGGCAGGGTACCCGGTGGAGAGTTGGTAATGGAAAGCAAATTCATATATGGGAGGATAGATGGCTCCCAACACCTTCCACCTATAAAGTCATCTATCCTTAGATCCAAAATTTTGAATTCCCTATGGTTTCATCTCTCATTGATTCGGTCTCTAGATGGTGGAAAGCAGAGGTTCTTCGTGCTACTTTTCTTCCTTTCGAGGTGGAAACCATTCTGAAGATTCCGCTAAGTTATAACTTACCGGAGGAGAAGCTTATATGGATTGGAAATAGAAAAGGTGAATTTTCGGTGAAAAGTGCTAATCATGTTGCCCATAGTATTATTGATGCTTTTGAAGAGGGCGAAAGCTCTTTTGGGGATCCTTATAGACATCTTGGGCGGAATTTATGGCATTTAAACCTCCCGGCGAAAATTAAAATTTTTGCTTGGAGGGCTTGTGTCAATGGTTTGCTTACCTATGTTAATATAAGTAAAAGAGGGATCAATTGCAGCACTGCTTGCCCCATTTATGGTTCGGAACTTGAGGATATTAATCACGCTTTCCTCCATTGTGAGGCAGCCTCCCTTGTTTAGAGTTTATAGCCAGATTATCCCAGATTATCCCAAGGTCACCATTGGTCTTTCTTAGACATGGCCTTGCATTTAAATCACTTAAATGCCTCACAGGCCTTGGATTTATTTTTTGTTTTATCTTGGGCTATTTGGTCTAACAGAAACAAACTAGTGCATAATGATTCTGTGCTCTCCCCATCTCAGGTTTGGAGCTTGGCAAACAACACTTTGGAAGACTTCAAAAAGGCAATTGCCTCCTTAGAAATCCTTCCCCCAAGGCATCCTCAAAATAGGTGGGCGGCTCCTCCTTAAGGTGTTTTCAAAGTTAATGTTGATGGGGCTACATCTAACCAAGGAAGAAATTCTAGCATTGGAGTGATTATTAGGGACTGCCTTGGCCATGTTGTAGCAGCTTTTAGTAAATATCTGCCAGGATGTTTTGCAGCTGACCAGGTGGAAGCTTTAGCATTGGAGAAGGGAATTTTACTTGCCTAGGATGCATTTGCCTCAGCTCATTTTGGAAAGTGAGGCCCTTGTAGTGGTCCAAGCCTTGAATGATAACTCCACAAGAAGTGAGTTAGGCCATATATTACAAGGAATTCTTTTGGTGTGTGATTCCTTTGAATTCTGCATTTTTAAGCATGTAAGTAGAGATTTCAATGTTGTTGCTCATAAGTTGGCACAATTGGCTAGGAGTGAGGAATCTACATGTTTGTGGAATGGGGTTTCTCCCCCTGCTGTTTCTTTGTTAGTCCATAATGACTCTATGTTTCTGACATAGGGGCCTGCTGTTTGTAGCTTCTGTCTTCCTGGTTTTTATGACATAAAATCTTCCTTTTCCAGAGAAAAAAAAGAAAAAAAGAAAAGAAAGAGAAAGTAGCATGTGCCCTGCCCTTGCCATTCACATTTGTTAAAATGACTAAATGCATTAAAATGGGCCGTGCATTAAGTTTAGTTCTTAAGACATAAATGACAATGCTGGCCCTAGATTTCCCAACGGGCCAAAAATATTGATCGAGATCGACCGTTTTAAATTCTTAAAGCATGTATAATATTTATATAAAGCTGTTAAGTTTTTTTATTTTTTTTATTTTTTTTTTTATTTTTACAAATTGCTATACAGCGAATATTTAATAATAAATTAAAAAGTAATATTAATGAAAGAAGAATGAGAACTAATCAGAATATACCATTTTATCAGTTTGTTAAAAAAAAAAAATTCTAGAAATGTGAAAAATGATTTAGAAAAGTGCGAGTATGTATTATTACTATTTTTCAAGAAAAATATTAGAGATACAATTTTTTTTTTTTTTTTTTACATATTGTTGATGTGGTGAGTGATTATTAGTAAACAAAAAATGATGTAAGTGGTGGACTTAGATGAAAACCAATAATAAGTTGGCCACAATATTAGTATGTAAAATAGTTTGTGATTGTAGTATTACTCATTTTTCAAAACAAATTCAATGGACCAGGCATAGATATTCCCCTAAATTTTAGAAACAAAATAAAAACGTGAATATTTTTTGATAAACCAAAAAAGAAGAAGCTATATTTAGTTATTCACAACGTTTTCACAACAAGTCTTAAATAGTAGGTTATTTTTTTTTAGAGAGTTTCAATTTATGATGTTCGTTATTGATGATAAATCTAAATGGTAGGTTGCTATTGGTCGTTATGAGTGAGCAAAAAAGTAATTTAAGATATAAATTCAAATGAAAACTAATAATAACTTTCCGCGTATGATTTGTTTTGTAAATATTGTGAAATTGATGTGTATTGTATCACTTCTTAAAAAAGAAGAAGAAAAAGATGAATAATTATTTCTAAATCTTTTACTGTTACACTTTATCCATTACTAGTAGAAATTTACTACTTAAAAAAAAAAAAAAAAAAAATTTAGATCCTCTACCACAAGCAAAACTTGAGCAACTTCTTCTCACTTCAGTCGTATTCTATTCTCAAGTCTCAACTATTCTTTCCTTGGTTGCTTCATTCAACTTCAACCTCATTTCTTTCTTTCTTTCTCTCTCTAAAAATTTCTCCTACCCTTACCTATCTTTCTCTCTCTAAGAATTGAAACTTCCTACTTCTCTTCTTCAAATGTCGGTCTCCTCAGCAGCCCTGCTCTTATGCTAGGGCTGCACTCTTCAAATCCTTCCAACTTCAAACCCTAAAAAATGGTCTTCAAAGGTCGCTTCTTCTCTTCTTCCAAGAAATCCGATTCTTCAAGTCCCGACGGATCCAACTCCAACTCTCCTCGATCCTTCGCTTCCAACTCCCCTGTCCGATCTGACAAGAAAAAGCCCAAATCCAAGGATGATCCTCGCTCCTCCTCCTCCTCCGCCACCGCCGCCGCCGCCACCACCAGCTTCGGCGCCGCCTGTCGGCCAGCACAAGTCAAAGAAGGAACTAAGAAGAAAGATAACTCTAAAGGCAAAGAACCTCTGACCTCTTCGTCCAAGTCGAAGCCCAACTCCACGCTGGGCTCCAAGACCAAAACGGAGGCGGTGGAGGCCGCGTCGGTGTCGCCGATACTGGCGTCGTCGCTTGGATTGAACAGGATAAAGACGCGATCGGGGCCGTTGCCGCAGGAGAGCTTCTTCGGGTTTAGAGGCGGCGACAAGGGGTCGGCTCTCGGGGCAAGCAATTTATCGAGGAGTGATGGGAAGAAGAAGAAGGAGGTGGCTGCGGCTGCGGCAGCAGGTCCGACTCCGACGAAGAGTAAGGCGGCGGGTTTACTAGAGAATTGGGTTGATAATGGGAGCAATTCAGATAGTATGTCCACTGGGAGCGCGCAGTCTAGAGACCAGAGTCCCAATGTGTTGGCGCGTTCTAGATTGCACAATGGGGAGTCCACTTCTGAAGCAGGTATGCATTACTTTTTGTTGTACATGTTCACTCGTTTGGATTCTTGTAATATTGTTAATGCCTTGTATGCATAAATGTATTAAGTGATTGTTGGATTTTTTGTTTGTATCATCAACTCGACTGCCACGGTTTTTGTTGTTTGTTTGAATGATTAAATGGGCACATTTGGATTAGAAGAAAGTTTGTCAAGATTTTATTTCTAATTGAGATTTAGTATTTTGCTTGGGAGCACGGAGATGGATGCAGGATATGCATATGATATATGTGCATATGGCAATATGCCAAATTTTGAAAATTTAGGTTATGATTGGGCAGGGGCACATTAATTAAAACTTACAAAAATGGAGACATTGATTAATTGATATCAAAAGATAAACAAAAAATGCTAAAACCTGCCAATTATGTCTCAACAATAAAATTAATAACAAGCTATAAATTTTATAGAGAGAAAGTGAGTGAGAGAGAGGGAGAGAAAATTAAATTAGTCAAAGAAGTATCTTGTGGTATCCGAGAATATCTGTGTCAAATGCTTAACCCCAAGGGGTCACACAATTGGTTGGGAACAACGTCTTATGAACTAGAGGTCACTAGTTTGAATTTCCCATTTTCCCTCCATTTGGGGCAAAACTTATATATAAAAAGAAATTCTTGTCCAATGTGGATATGGCTACAAGTTTGAAGTATTCCTGCTTTTGTAGGCATTTTAGTTGAGATGCAAGTTGAATAATAAATCTGTGTACCCGATGAATTTTGAACTCATGATCTCATTTTTCACATTATTCTTATACTGGTGTTATATGTGCAAGAATATTGGGGAATTTGCTGCTGACTTTTGCTCATGCACAATGGTGAGAAATATGTGGTCGTTTTTATTTTCATTGTTTGGAATATTTTGGGTTCTGCCAAAGTGTCACAGTTATAAAGCTGTTGACGTTGGAGGTTTCAATGTCATTGTAGATCTAAAGCCAAGATTGTTGTCCTGTAATGCGTTGTGTGAGTGATTTGGCAAGAGCATAGTAGTAGAACTTTTGATAGTATAGTGTCCAATTCATGTTATCAAGCAATCCTTACCATGATATTCTTTTGAGTGGTGGTCGTCTTAGGCAACATCCTTTCATGTTCATTTATTGAGTTCATCAATAGTTTGCTCTTGATTGTGTGATTTCCTTTGTGGGAAAATCTTATATTGTGCTTTCTTAATTGTTTTAATGAAATTATTTTTAACTATAAAAAAGGGTTTAAAATAATTTAAAAACTTGGGTACCTTGACAGAAGAAGTGAAAATACTATAAATCCCAAATAGTGAAAATACTATAATCCACATCCTTTCAATCCAATATGTTTTTACACATCAAGGTGTTGGTTTTATTGTTCTGCTACCTCTGATTTACAAGTATCATTTGTCTTAGGCAACATCCTTTCATGTTCATTTAAAACTTCATTAGCTCTCTTCTTTTTTGTAATTAGCTTTCTGTTTTTTTTCTTTCCTCTTTTTGTACTTTTTTACTACTTTGTGCTTTTCATGCATATTGTAGTGTCTTTATTGAACTTTTTCTTACCTATTAAAAAAAAAAAACCAAGAGGAAAGGGAAGAAAATATGAAGCTCTTGACATTTAATGATGACATTGTAATAGAAGGTGACTATGAGCAAGGCTAACTAGGTCCCTAAGAAAAGGGTTGATTTTTTACTAGTACTCGTGCACTGGAAACGATTTTAAAAGCCGATAATTTCATTAAAAGGAATGTGATACTTGCAAATCAGAGGTAGCAGAACCATAAAACCAACACCTTGATGTGTAAACACAATATTGGATTGTGTTTGCTGGGCATCTGGCTAGTGCTTGGTCGATAGAAGATTTTGGAAGAACATAGTATTGAACTTGAAGGAAATTTAGGTGCCACACCTGAACCTGATTTAAATGATTTGGGGTCTTGATCAATGGTGGTTTCAGTAGAACACCTGTCGAGAACGACTACAAACAGCCTATTCAAGGTTCCTTTTTGGTGGATAATTCTTTGAGCTTTGCTTCCATTGAATTTACCCTCTCGCATAATTGGTCCAAAGTCTTATTTGTTTCGTAATCTTGTGAAATAACCTTAAACTGGGACTCTAATTTCGACGTTAGTCACCATTGTTTTAGATGAGAAATTTTTTCTAGTGGTTTGTTAAAGAATATTTTAGCAAAAAACTTGTGGTAGGATTTTGGCTCTGATACCAAATTGACACAGAACAAATTAGAGAACTTGTCTATGTGCTTGTGGCGGGTTAAGGTTTAGGAAGATTTGTAGATTTTAGGTTTATAACCCTTAGAGAAGAAGGGTTAGGGTTCAAAGTAGAAACGATTTGATTTGTAGTTGGAAAGAGAAGAAAAGAAATTGAAGTAGGACGTTTTTCATACTCGTGAACAGTGCATGAACAGTTCCTTGAACAATACCGTAGAGGAAGAAAAGAGGAAAGAAAGAAGAGAATGGGAGGAAAAAGAAACCTAATTACCAACATGCCTTAATACTTAAAATGAATAATTTTATTAATCAATTATAACTTGTTTGAGTACAATAAGACACTTTTATACACTTGTAACTTCTCCTAGTAGATCTAGGTTTTCTACTTTGACTAGTAAACCAGAACCTACACATTTTTTTTTTGGATAAGTTATTAACTTCATTGAAAAAAGGTAGAATACAAAATCCAAGCACACAGGTAGTGTGCAAAAGAAACAGGGAACCACCCCCCTCGCCCCCCCAAAAAAAAAGGGACTCATGAAAGTACATCTATCAATCAAATCAAACAGAAAAAGAAAAAAGTGAAACACCCGTTGCATTTGTCCATTCTAATAAGTTCTAGAGAAAATAGAAGTTGTGGTCCTGGATCAATCTTTCACCTTCAAAGGTCCGAGCATTTTTCTCCTGCCAAATATCCTAATAAGGCAGTGAGGGATCATGTTCCAAATGTAGTGAAAATTCTATAATCCACATCTATGTAGTAACCGAGCAATGTATGAGTAAATGAGTACTAGATTCCCCAACACCAATCGAGGACTACATTCAGTTGCCTTTGTAGATTGTCAATAGTTAAGATTTGTCCCCATACCTCTATCCACAGGGAGAAACTAACCTTTGTTGGCACATTTAGTTTCCAGTCTTCCATGAAAAAGACGTATGAGAACTGGAGTGTAAAGCCTTATAATAGGAATGAACATAATAGGAATGAACATAAAAATTCTCCAAAGAGGAAGGTTTCGAGCAAAGCTTGTCCATTCCATCTCCTCTCCACACTCTAGAATAAATAAGATCCATAAAGGCAGCAATCGACTCTAACTCCCAATCTTGAACCAATCGAATAAAATTGACATTCCAATGATAACTAGCTCCTGAGAGAGATATGAGATCAGGCACTGAAGCTTCCCTATTACATGCAACGCAAAACAACTTTGGAAATATATCTTTCAGAGGAGGTTCTCTGCTCCATGAATCATGCCAAAATTTAATAGACAAACCATCGCCCACTTTAAAGCTAACAAAACGATGTAAAGTATCCCACCCATTCTTAATACTCTACCAAAGGCAGACCCTATTAAGGCCCCTGTACAACATTAGAAACCATACTTCAGATCCACAACCCTTCTCCATGAAGTATTGCTCTCCGTAGCATTCTGCCAGGATCACTTTCGCAAAAACTACACATAAAGACCCATAAACTGAATAAGACTTATTAATAAAAGAAAACCCATGGCCCATACCCAACAATTGTAGAATTACTAAATTACCCATTGACTCTAGAATGACCATTTATTTATTTATCTTTTGATTTGGAACCTCACCAAGGCAGGACCCTTTGGATCCATTCCTGAGGAGTAAACCACGGATACATGACCCACCCACTAGATTTGTGTATTAGGTAATTCAAGGGAACTCCTTGTGGAGATCGAACCCAGGATGTCTGGTTCTACAACTCATCCCAAGCCTCCGGCCACTAGGCTCCACTAGAATGACCAAATAACATAAAATAAAATGATAAACCTTAGTTAACTACCACGGACACTAATTCTTAAACTTTGCCTTAACCTTACTCTTCCAAAGAGGATATTCTTTCTCTAATCATGTTATGGTTGTACCATCACGATTGCTTTAGATGGCTTTCTCTGGGACCTTGCCTATGGTCATGGCTTGAATGATGTTTTTAAATCCTACCAACCATGGCCACTACAACCATTAAAAGCTGCCATTGCTGGACGGTGCTGGTCTACCATCTCATTTACCTAGCTAGTGGAAAGAAATGTGGTTGACATGCTGCAAACCTGAAAATAAACATTGCCAGGGGTTTCTATGGACCTCCTCCAGTGGTCTTAGGCCTTTTCTTTTGCATTGCATATTTTACTGAAATCTTCTTTCTTCTTTGCTTAAAATATACTACCTGTCTTTTTAGGATGTATGCGAGGTTAGAACTTTGGTGTCAATTTAAACCTTGGAATTCTAGGATAGATTCAATTAATAAAATGATGTCTTTTGTGTTTTCCTTAATTTGAATAACTGGCATATTTGGTTTTTACCCCTCAAAAGTTGCTTTTAATATTTTGAATCATCTTTTTATCTTTTAATGCTTTACTTATCAAAAAAATATTTTGAATCATCTAACAGGGAGATCAGAATCATCATGGTGTCAATCTGGAGGCTTAAGAAGCTCTGATGCATGTACACCAGAGGTACTGGTGAAAATTTTTTTATTGATAATATTAATAACAGTGCATTCACTTTTATCAGACTTATTGTATATTCTTTTATCCAATATTTACTTTTCACAATGTAGTTGATGACTTAAATATTTGCTTCCTAGACTGCATATGATTGTGACAATCCCAAGGAGTCTGAATCTCCCCGTTTTCAAGCTATACTACGTGTCACAAGTGCACCTAGAAAGAGGTTTCCTTCTGATATCAAAAGTTTTTCTCATGAACTAAATTCCAAAGGTGTTCGGCCTTTCCCATTTTGGAAGCCTCGAGGCTTAAATAACTTGGAGGTACTTAACTTTTAGTTTGCAATATATTTTCTTGAATATGATGGGTTGTGCTTTTGGAAGGTATAGTCCTTAATTTCCTTGCTGTTTTGTGCAGGAAATATTGGTCGTCATCCGGGCAAAATTTGACAAAGCAAAGGATGAAGTAAACTCTGATTTGGCTATTTTTGCTGCAGATCTGGTTGGAATTCTGGAGAAAAATGCAGATAGTCATCCTGAGTGGCAGGAAACTCTTGAGGATTTGCTGGTTTTGGCTCGGAGCTGTGCTATGACATCTTCTTCAGAGTTTTGGCTTCAGTGTGAAGGCATAGTCCAGGAATTGGATGATAGGCGTCAAGAACTTCCACCGGGTATGCTGAAGCAGCTTCATACCCGAATGCTTTTCATTCTCACAAGGTGTACCAGATTGTTGCAGTTCCACAAAGAAAGTGGGTTGGCTGAGGATGAAAATATTTTTCAGTTTCGACAATCTATAGTCCCACATTCTGCAGAAAAACGGATTCCCCCAGGCATAGGAAGAGAGTCTAAAAGTTCTAGTGCTGCAAAGGCCTCAAAGGCTGCTGCAACTAGGAAATCTTACAGTCAGGAGCAGACGAATTGGAAGAAAAACCATTTTGTATCGCCAGGAAATTTTCTCTCTCCTCCTACATATGACACTTCAAAAAATCCGGAGTCTCCCTCAAGCAGGGACCGGATGGCTTCTTGGAAGAAACTCCCATCTCCAGCTGGGAAAAGCATGAAAGAATCTGCTCCTTTGAAGTTGCAGAATGATGTTAAGGTTGAATCTTTGAAGGTGAGAGGCGTTTCTGATGCAGATTTGTCTGCTGCTAAGCCTCCTGAGCTTCCTCCTGCTAAAGATTCTCATGAACATTCTTCCAAGCACCAACACAAAGTTTCTTGGGGTTACTGGGGCGATCAACCAAATATTTCTGATGAAAGTTCAATAATATGTCGCATTTGTGAGGAGGAGGTTCCCACTTTAAATGTGGAAGAGCATTCAAGAATTTGTGCCATTGCTGATCGATGTGATCAGATGGGTCTAAGTGTCAATGAGCGACTTGTTAGAATTGCTGAAACTCTTGAGAAGATGATTGAGTCATTTGCACAGAAGGATATTCAACATGTAGTAGAAAGTCCAGATGTTGCAAAAGTATCAAATTCAAGTGTTACAGAAGAATCTGATCTTCTATCTCCAAAACTCAGTGATTGGTCCCGTAGAGGCTCAGAGGACATGCTTGATTGTTTTCCTGAAGCTGATAATTCTATGTTTATGGATGACCTGAAAGGTTTACCTTCAATGACATGTAAAACTCGTTTTGGTCCAAAATCTGATCAAGGAATGACAACATCATCTGCTGGTAGCATGACTCCTAGGTCTCCATTATTGACACCAAGGACCAGTCAGATTGACTTGCTCTTGGCAGGAAAGGGTGCCTACTCTGAACACGATGATTTTCCACAGGTATTTCCTTTTCTTATCTAGTTCTCTGTTTGGGTTTTGCAGGATCACTTATTGTCAAAAATGGTGAGATATGTAAGGTGCTGGTATCTCATTTGCCACTGGCCCTTGAGCCTAATGGAGTTTCCATCCCCGATATGTATGGGGTGGTGGGTGAGGATGTGGGTTCAAATCCCTCCAGGTGTGAGTCATAATTGGATTTCACCTTCAATGGGAGAATTTCTTTTTTATTTTTTTGGGTAAAAAACTTTATTAAAAGAGAACGCTTATCAAGCACACGGGGGAGTATACAAGAGAAGAGAGCTAGAAGAAGAAAAGACAAAACAAGAAAAAACAGAACAGTTATCTAGAACCCAGGGAGTCCATGAAATCTAAGAACCCCTTAATTGAAGAAGTCATTGAGCACCACTCATATAAAGACTTCAAAAGCAAAAACTTCAACTTGATCGGGCTAAGCTCCTGTTTGTCAAAGCATCTTGCATTTTGTTCATGCCAAATACACCACATGAGACACAATATAGAACCACTGACCAGACTCCCCTACTGCCTCTCCTCCCACACTACCCTGACAAACTCAACAAAAGTTTTATTTTTTATTTATTTTATACTGAATACGACATCAACCAAGAAACACTGAACAAAAAAAATATAATGGAGCACAAATCCCGAGCCACTGGACAATGTTGGAATGAATTGTTCACATCCTCCCACTGCGTTTACACATGAAGCACCATTCCAAAATGATAATAACCCTCTTTCTTAATTGATTGGCAGTCAAAATTCTCTTGAGAATTACTCACCAAACAAACAAAGCCACCATTGATGGGGCGAGAGTTTGCCATATACTCTTCCACGGAAACTGTGGCCCACTTCCCTACAAAACCTTGTAATAGCTTTTCACTTGAAATTCATTTTGTGATGAAGGGACCCATACCAATCTGTCTTCCTACCCCACCTTAATCTTACTGCTGTAAATTAGATCCCCCAATATCTGAGTCACCTCCTTTGATTCCCAATCTTGCACTACACAAATGAACAAAGGGTTCCAATAAAACTGGCCATGCCTTACCACCATGTAATTTGCAACTGTTGAATTGTGATCCCTGGCAATAAGATACAAAGGTGGATGCCGGTCCATCATAGCATCCTCCCCCTGCCAAAAACTAATTCTAATGCCATCACCTACATCACAATGACTAAAACGAGAAAATCCATCGCACCCTCTCCATGTGTCCCATAAACTCACTTCATACTATCCCCTCACCTCCCTTGGACACCAGGGGTTTGGATCCATATCTCACATCCACCACCCGACGCTAAAAAGCTCCTCTTTGATCCTATAGAGTCACAACCACTTTTCAACAAAGCTTGATTGAAAAGACATAAACACTTAATTTCCAAACCCTCTTGACTACCAGGGGTACAACAAGAACTCCAACCCACTAAATGAAATTTAAACTCCTCAGCCACGCCACCCCAAAGGAAATCTCTATGGAGTTCTCCATTCAATTTGGCACACCCTTTGGATGAGATAACAAAGATGTAAAATAAGTGGTGAAGCTTGATAATGTACTTTTAATGAGAGTGAGTGGCCCCTTCTGACAGATACAATATCCAGCCAATCTCTGTTTCATACAATCTATTATAGGATCCCAAGTGGATTTCACCTTAAAAGTTGCTCCATATGGAAGTCCCAAGTATTTCATGGGAAGAATTGTTACTTGTCATCCAAGAGTACTCTTCATCAATATTCAGAACCTCCACTATTGGCACAATTTCAGATTTTCCCAAATTTATTCTCAGCCCAGACTCAGCCCAGACATTGCCTCAAAGCAAATAAGGATCCCTATATATATATATATATATTTTTTTTTTTTTTTGAGTTCTAAGGCTGTATTTTTACCAGTCCGAGATTTGACATTGCAGTTCATTCTAGGAAACGTTAATTTTACTCGTTAAAAAGAGAAGATAAAAAAAAGGGATTACCAAATATGTACCAGTAGAAACAGAGGAATTTCATAACTGATAGCACTGTACATTCAAGGAAACATCGTTCCTACCTACAAAACAGTTCCTTGTTGCCTGCTTGGCAGCCCAACTCCATACAGTAAAGGAAAAGGAATTTTTGGGAGCAACCTTGTGTCACAACTCACAGGAATATATTGTATACGAACCCATACAATTATAGAAAATGTTTGGATCCATCTTAAGTGCTTTTTCCAAAATTTACTTTACGAATTAACCTTTTTAAGCAGTTGTTTATACAGCTTGAGTGGTTGTGCTAGGCGATAAGGTCTACTCCAGTGGCGTAGACATTTGTTAGTTATGCAACCCTGCCTAAAATGGCATTCTGAAAGAGATAGAAGGCATTATCAAATTGTTTGACAATGTGATTTAAATTGTTGTGTTTCTGTAGTAGTGAGCTATTTGCTATATTAGTAGAACATTTATATATATTATAAATTTGTTGATAGTTTAAATTTGTAGATTGATAAAACTATTGTTAATATCTAAAAGTTTAAGTTGATAGGAAAACCACAACATTGAGGATCGGAACCTAGGTCAATACCCTGAGAAATTATTACTTATCCCAAATGCCTAAATTTATAGGAAATGATGAATTTAATCACTTAACCATTATTCTAACACTCCCCCTTACGTTTGGGCCTAGCATATGGAATTTTTAACTTCTAAATGAGTGGTAGAGCAAATACAAGGTTCACTCATTACCATCTACTCTGATATCATGATACATTGTTGCTAAAACTTAAAACTAATTGAAAAAGGTGAATTTAATCACTTAACCATTATTTTCTTATATAGACAATTTATATTACACCGAAATCTTTAACAAGATTGCAAATACATGGTTTAACTGATATAGTTAATAGTTCTGTTCAACTTGTTATCCATTCGAATTTACACTTTGTTCCCTTAGCACGTACTTGCTGATATTCAATTAGTATAAGTTTCACTATTTATTTTGTTATGTTAAAATTACTTATGGGCACTGCAGATGAATGAACTTGCTGATATTGCACGATGTGTAGCAAATACACCTCTGGATGATGATCGCTCTATGCCATATCTACTATCTTGTCTTGAAGACTTGAGGATTGTCATTGACCGTAGGAAGTTTGATGCGCTTACAGTGGAGACATTCGGGGCACGCATTGAGAAGCTGATTCGGTGAGTTCTTTGCTGCTACGATTCTTGAATATTTCAAATTAAAACCACACAGGGCATCAGATTTTCCATGAATGGTTCTACTGAAATGTTTGTTCAACTTTTCTTTTGTTTGAAACTTCCATACCTGTGATTTTAAATTAGAAGGTTTTAATGAGACTGTATGTGAAATTCTTAACCTGTAAGGAATTGTGATTTTCTAGGGAGAAGTATTTGCAGCTTTGTGAGATGGTGGAAGATGAAAAGGTTGATATAACCAGTACTATAATTGATGAAGAAGCTCCTTTGGAGGATGATGTAGTCCGTAGCTTGAGAACAAGTCCTGTACATTCAAAGGACCGTACCTCTATAGATGACTTTGAGATCATAAAACCAATCAGTCGTGGAGCATTTGGACGTGTTTTCTTGGCTAAAAAGAGAACAACTGGGGACCTATTTGCAATAAAGGTATAATGCTGCTTCTGTGATCATGCTCTACCAATGTGCTCTGCATAGGTTACTATGATCATTTATAGAGATTGAAGACTTTGGGTGGTGTCTAGGTGGTAGCTTCCTTAAGAATATTGCTATCTATTTATCATTATTACCATCATCAGAATTTGTTATTTGGTGAAGCAAATATTTGACCTAAGAGGCTAAGACCTACCTCAACACTGACCTCTCCTTTGTCGCTTGAGCCAAGTCTTGAGGGAGTGAAATAAATTTTTATTGATTTTTAGAGACTGTTTCTTTCACCTTTTCTAGATAATTAATAATAAATAAAAATTCTCATTAGAAGGTTTTCTTGAAGATATGAAAATTGGAATCAATAGATGCATAACTAAAATAAACAAAGGTAGTTCTTTGTAAAAAGAAGAATTGAAATACTTTACATCTCTTACTTTTACATTGTAGTGGAATGATGTTGCATGTGTAAGAAGGGGGAGTCGGTTGATCTCCTCCTCTCTCACAGCTGGTCCTCTTTCTCTCTCTCTCTAAGCCGTTCCTTCACCATGGGTGGGTAACAATGGCAAGGTCATCTCAAAATCAAGTTTCTGTATTTGGCTGCCATTGGTTGCTGTGATTTTATATTTTAATAGAAGAGATGAGGATTAAAAATTTAGAATAATAAGTCATAATTCTTTGAAAAACCCAACAATTAAAATAACTTGCCAATATTGAAGGGGGGAAAACAACTTGAAAACCAATATTGAAAATAAATTCTCAAAACAAGTTTCTTGTTGGTTTGAAAAATACATAACCAAAACAGCAACCACACAGGCCCTTATTGTTTTATTTTTCCATTCTTAAATTCCCAACTTCTTAAAACCTTGTAAACGTGCATGGGTTTGTCACCTTTTAATCCCATGGGTGGGTTGGGTCTTGCCCAAAATGAATGGGTTGGGTGAGTAATGGGTATCGATATTTATTTGAGTAGGCAGTAAATGGTTAACTATATACCCAATCCTGATCTGTCTATGAGCCGATTCAAAACTTGCACAACTCTCTCATTTGCCACCTTTAAGGACTGGGAGTCTATGGTGAGTTGCAAGAAGTCCCCCAAGTCTATTGCCAAGTAGGATGAGAAAGTTGTCAATGCCACTCACTGCATAGGCACCCAGATCAAAGTTCTCATTGCCTCTTGCTGATAGTAATTTCGGGACGGTCTGTTTTTCCCTTTAGTTCCTATGAGATCTTTCTTATTTATTAGAATAAATTAGGGCAAAAAAAGTTGATGGTAGTTTTTTATTTTTATTTCTTATTTTTTGTAAGTGTGCGTTTGCTTAGCACTGAAATTATATTTAAGCTGTGTTTTGCCTTTTTTTGGGGTCCCACGGCACTGTTCATGGATCACCAAACCCAACAAAACACAGATTTCTAGGTAAATTTGGATCCCACAGCACTATTTACACATTTAAAAATTATTTTGCTACAGTGCTTTTAACAATAAGCGGTATACAAATGGACCCTAAATTTAGTTGATAGTTTTTATTAATTATTTTAGTAAAATATATATTTTTTTTTGGCACTCCTATTTTGATTATGCTTATTAGTGTAATTCAAATAATTTTATTTTCATTGTGCCTATTTATTAGTTTGATTTTAATTGTTCTGTATTAATGTGTTAAAGTGATGAAATAAAGTTGTTATTTGATGGCTATATAAAAATATTGGAAGATCTGTGATTTTTCATTCAAGCCAAACAACGAAAAATGTTTTTCTGAGCATTTTTAAAAATTCAATTAAGCGCTGAAAAAAAAGGCTGCTTGTAAGTGTTTTCACTTTGTGACAAAATTTTTTTTCCACCAAAGCAAACAGAGCCACCATGATTGATAAAATTATTACTTGTCAAAAGTTAAAAAAAAAAAAGGAAAAAAAAGAAAAAAGAAAAAAGAAAAACAACTACTTTACTCATCCCTTTACCACTTGGGCATGATTTGAAGTAGGTTCTACCCCAACTGCACCCCATCACGATTACCACCTAGACTAGGGCATGGGAAACAACTATTGTGTCTTTTATGCTTTGTTTGGATGAGGGATTTTGGGATAAGATTTTATTGACAGTTGTAATTTGGAAGTTTTCTATGTTGATTTCTCATGTTTGGATAACAAGAGAGTTTTTTATTTATTTATAAATTTTGTGGAATTTTGAACATGTGATCTTCAAGTATTTTTAATCTCCACTATCACCACACCAGCACTACCTCCACCACCGCCACTACTATTATCACGCTACTACCGCTATAGCATTGCCTCTGCCATCATCATTGGCATGGCCATCACCACTATCACCGTTATTGCCAAATCATCACCACATAACCATTGTCTTTGTAACCATTACGATACTCTAATTTCTTAATTGTTAAATATATTCATTATAACTAAGAAAATGAAAATTGACTGGAGTGAAATTCCATTAATTTAAATCCCCTTTAATTTTCAAAACTATAAATAAGAAATTTTAAAATTCTTTATTCAAACACATGTATACATGTTATTCCAGCTGCCTTAATTCCACATCCATCCCTAAACCTTTCAAACTGTATATGCTACTTCTTGACATTGATGGAAGACAGCCTTAATCAACCACTCTTATAGTTATGGGATCACATTCTAAATATCAATGGGGAGCTACTCAGTAATACAGGACCCTTTCAATGGGATGATGTACTGACAGGATCATCTCAATGGGATGATGTGCTTGAGAAAGAAATGAGTAAAAGCTATATGGGGCTGTGTTATTTATTATAAACTAAATCGCTGATGGGCTGGCAATGATTGTTGACTGCCTGATTTTTATAATGAATTGTATGATTTATATGTGGGGATTTATTTCATTCATTGCTTTACCTAACTTTATAAATAACAATTCTAGAGCACACAATTTTTTAATTCATAAAAGTTTTTAACATTCATTTATATGATTAAAAAAAAGAAAAAAAAAAAAATCTGAATAAGATGATTGATTAATGCTCCAAATAATATATTTTTCCTACTCTTTGATTTCTAATAATTTATTTTTGTTTTTTAAACTTCTTGTTTGGATTTTCATCTTTGTTATGTGTGGTGTGTGTGTGTGTGTGTGTGTATTTAGAGAGAGAGAGAGAGAGAGAGAGAGAGAGAGAGAGATTAGGGACAGGCCTTGGTGTGATGGTAAGTGCCTTCCACTAAAAGTAACAAGTTGGTTTGAGTTTAGGAATTAGTCTCTCCAAAAAAATTGAGGGTAAGGCTGTTTGTCAAACACCTCTCCCAAACCCAGCTAAAGTGGAAGCTTTTGTGCACTGGGTACAACTATATATATATATATATATGTATGTATATGTATATTTCTATTTTTTAGCCTCTCTTCTTTATTGGTTTGATTAAAGTTTCTTCAAATATGATTTAGGTCTCTTGGCTCGAGTGGTACCTCTGGCTCTTCCCCATGGGAAGACTCAGAGTGCTGGTTTGATACTAGGGGTTGTTGTCTCATTAAAAATTTTAATGAAAAAAAAAATATGTTCGTTTTGTTTGTTTGTTTGTTTTATGTAAATTTTAAATTCCACTTGTGGTTTTTCTTACCTTTTTCTTTTTTGGGTAAGTAATGCAAAATTTATTGATAATGAAGAATACTTTATGTTCACACTGATGAACACAAAGTATCATAAAAAATACAATAATGTCAAATGGAAGACCTAAAAGAATTTTGGAACGATAAAATGGAAGAACAATGTGTAAAACCCCAAGCCTAAGACAAATCAAAGAGGGTACAAAATAGCAAGGATTTCAATTGATTCAAGGATATCTCAATATCCTCAAATGTACGACTATTCCATTCCTTCCTCACAATTCACATCGGACATGCTGGCACCAAGTTCCATACACTCGAGACATGTTTCCCAAACCAAATTCTCCAACCAAGTAATAAAGTTGCAACTGTCCCCACCATTTATAAATCCTATTTTTATTTTTCACCTATGCTTTTATGATTCATATTTTCTTGTTTTGGAGACGTCAGGGATGATTATCTTATGTTTGATTTTGCATGGTTTTATAGGGATAAATTTCTCCACCTGTTCGGGTTTTTGTTGTTGTTGTTATTGTTTTTGTTTTTGTTTTTTGGGTGTTTGTAACCCATGGAAGCCCCCTCGTCGCATTATCCTTCTATGCTTGTATGTTGCCATTGAGCTGTAAGGGATCTTATATTTTAATTGCATCTGATATTTGTGTGACTTGCAACAGGTTCTTAAAAAGGCAGATATGATCCGTAAGAATGCTGTAGAAAGTATACTAGCTGAACGTGATATTTTAATTTCAGTCCGCAACCGTTTTGTGGTGAGCAGGTCTAGCTAGCATAGCATTTTTCCCTTTGCTTGAAAATATTAACTTCATTTTAACATGAATGGGTCTTTATCAGGTTCGCTTCTTCTATTCTTTTACATGCCGTGAAAACTTGTATCTTGTTATGGAGTATTTGAATGGAGGAGATTTGTATTCATTATTGAGAAATTTAGGCTGCTTAGATGAGGATGTTGCTCGTGTATATATAGCAGAAGTTGTAAGTATATATTTTTTCTTCAGAAATCTGATTGTTTTTTATAATCATGAAATAATATGATCGTTTCTTATGTTATAGTGCAATTCTAATATCTTTGGACCTTTTTCCTTTCTTTTTTTTTTTTGGATGGGGGGGTGGGGGGGAGCAGGTGCTTGCTTTGGAATATTTACATTCACTGCGCGTGGTTCATCGTGATTTGAAGCCTGATAATCTGTTAATTGCACATGATGGTCATATTAAGGTGACAAAATCTTTTATTTTCTTTTTCTCTTATCTAAGGCAAATGGTTTAAAGTTGCACAAGTTCACAGACTACATAGAAGTTTAGAATTCTTGGATAACAAGCAATCATCCAGGCTCAAATTTGTGCACTTGCAATTGACTGCCTGACTCGTGTACAAAATTTACTAGATAATGGAAGTAGTAGTACTAAGAAAAAGAAACTTGTCCCCATTGTTTGGGTGGTCTTGTATTTGGGTTTTTACACAATGTCTTTCCGTATTTGATTTCCTGCAATCTGTTTCTGTTTCTCTGTGATTTTATTTTATTTATTTATTTATTTTTGGTATTTATTTCACGTACAGTCTGTTCATCATTGTGAACATGATGTATCTTTTTATTAATGAAAATATTTATTACCTATCAAAAAAAATAAAACTTGTCCCCATTGTGCAGTTGACAGACTTTGGGCTTTCTAAGGTTGGTCTTATCAACAGCACTGATGACTTGTCTGGTCCAGCAGTAAGGGGGACATCCTTACTTGCTGAAGATGAGTCTCAGTTAGCCGAATCCGAGCATCAGCGAGAAAGGCGGAAAAAGCGATCTGCTGTGGGTACACCTGATTATTTGGCACCAGAGATACTTTTGGGAACAGGACATGGTTCGTATAGCATTTTCTTAGTTTAAGGTGCTATAATTATCTTATTCTTGTTTTTCTTAAAGTTTAACTTAAGGTTTAACTTTGTTCATCTTGAAAGAAGTGATGCTTTCAAGCTAGTTGGATAATTAATTATAAGCCACATGGTTTCGAAATTTTAGTGCTGATTAACTTTGAATAGTCAACTGTCATGCTTCTCTCTCTCTCTCTCTTTGTACGTGCATACATAAACTCACACCAATATATCATCTACACAACAGCTTCTGCTTTTCTCTTTGGATTGAGCAGTTATTGAAATGGTAGGACTAATAGTCTATCATTGAACCTTTTCTCTGCAGCTGCAACTGCTGATTGGTGGTCTGTGGGTGTCATATTATTTGAATTGATTGTTGGCATTCCACCTTTTAATGCTGAACATCCCCAGGTACATGTTCCTTATTCTACTCACCACTGCTGTTGGAAATAACAATTTACTATTATGGTTTTTTATAGTTTTTTTTGGGGTGGGTTGAAAGATTCCTGATATGAGTTTAACATCTAAAAGTTTTTTTTTTTTTGGTGGTATTTATTGATTATGTTTTGAGTATTGCTGATTGAGTTATTACTACCATGTTTTTTTTGTTTCCGCTCCTAGACAATATTCGACAATATTCTTAATCGTAAAATACCATGGCCTCGGGTACCAGAAGAAATGAGCCATGAAGCACAAGATCTAATTGATCGGTAAGAGAAGCATTTGAATGTTAAAATATTTAGCTTTTATCTGAGAGGATCTAATATACGTTGATGTTAGTATAGCTATGCTATACATACTTGGGAGTAAATAATGTTTTATTATCTATGTTTCAAGGACTACTATATCCACTGATTGTTCTTTGTGATTGGATTTAATATGTTGCTTGCTTAAGCATCTGTAATGAACTGATTTTGAAAATTTGAACATGTTTCCTTATCTACTTTCAATTAAAAAAAAATGACCTCATATTTTCTGCTATTTGATTATTTTCAACTCTTTTTCTTCCAATTTATGATCACTGGTGTTTGTGATTTACTGCTTCATATGATAACTCCTTGCTTAAGATAGATTTATTCTTCATCTTTCTTTAAACATGAGCTTCTGAACTTGCTTAGGTAGGTTGACTTTGCCTTTAATAAATTACCACTAATCCCAAAAGCTTAAGTTGATTGGAAATGATGAATTTAATTACCCACCCATTGTTCTAACACTCCCGCTTAGGTGTGGGCCCAACACATAGAAATTTTGACATTTTAAAGTGAGGTAAGAGTGGACACTGTTCTAAATTAGGACCACCAACACACAAACCACACATTTGAAGGGAATGTATGCATTTGTAGTTAAAAAAGATATCCTCATGCTCTATGTATGTAATTTTAGATGATGTCTTGTAGTAACTCAAGTACACTTATGTACCTTGGTTGCGATGTTTATGAATAAGTGTCTTTAGTGAAACAGCATTTAGTACATCAATTACGGACTCTATATAGAGCTGGCATGTTGATTTATGGGGCATTTTGATGTCTCTCAGAGACTGTCTATTATGTGCATATATCTTACTAGATATGATGTGTTTCTTCATGTAAGGTTCACACCTCTAGACTTATGTAACTGAGAAATGCTTGCTGTATGGACTTAATGATGTTTACACCTCTAGACTTAATAATGTTTACTCATTAAGTTTACAGATGCTGATACATTCAGTTTTCAGATTATTGACAGAAGATCCTCATCAGAGACTTGGAGCCAGAGGAGCATCAGAGGTTATCTTGGTTCTTAATGACTTGTCAATTAATTTTTGATGGCATGTTTCCATTGTACCCTTAGATGTTGAATTGATGAAAGTGAATTTATGATCCAGGTGAAACAACATGTATTCTTCAAAAATATCAACTGGGACACACTTGCCAGGCAGAAGGTGCGATTGCCTGATTCATAAAATTGTATCGATCTAGATGCAATGGTTTTTGATGTTTTAAATGGACTGCATACACCATTTGAATTTCATCCTTTTTACAGGCTGCATTTGTTCCCACTTCAGAGAGTGCTCTAGATACTAGTTACTTCACAAGTCGCTATTCATGGAATACTTCAGATGACCATGCTTATCCAACCAGTGATCTGGAGGATTCTAGTGATGCTGACAGCTTAAGTGGCAGTAGTAGTTGCTTGAGCCATCGCCAAGATGAAGTGGTATTGTATTTCTAGAAACTCACGGGTTTTTAAGAACTGTTTATGTTAACTTTCTGATTTGTTATACTTATGTAAGATTTATGGGGTTGCTTTGCTCTTGGCGACACTGATAAATAGGGAGATGAATGTGGGGGTCTTGCTGAATTTGAGTCAAGCTCATCTGCCAATTACTCTTTCAGTAATTTCTCATTCAAGGTAACTTTTTATCTTTATGATTTATTTCTGAGTTGACTATTATAGGCATGGCACATGGGTTAAGCGATTCTATTTTTTCCATTGTTTTTTAGTAGAGCTTTATGTTTGCATCTTGGGTACAATATATATATATATATATATTCCCAATAAAAAGTGCAAGGTGGAGGGTGAGGTTATGGGTTCAAAACCCATAGAGTGCATGTGTAACTTTCAAGTAAATTTTTTTTTACTTGTGTAAGAAGACGCCCTTTTGGTCTTTGTATTATTGGTTTAAATGTTAAATTCTATGTAAGAATGTGAATGACCTTAGCACCTGGGCATGGGCATAGACTTCTTACCCCGTTAGAGGTGAATGCCTTTGGATTACCTGGTTAGTTTTGGCAGGCGGGATTAGTTGCTTGTAAAAGAGTCACCTTCTACATTTAGAAGTTTGCTTTGCATGGGTTCAATTCTTGTCAAACTGGTGCTGTCTTGATGTTTTAACATGGCAATGACTTACCACAATACCAATATTATTTTAGCTATCATTTATCTCTTGGGAATAAATGGTGATTGTTGGTTAATTTTTCTGCCCTCTTATCATCATTTATAATTTTTCTTTGCCATAAATTATCATCATGCGGTGTCTTAATTGTGTATTTCTTGTGCTTATCAGAATCTCTCCCAGCTTGCATCAATCAACTATGATCTGCTTTCCAAGGGTTTGAAGGACGAGCACCCTACAAATCCGAATGCATAATTTATCTTCCAGTCAAAAGCTGGCTATTTGGCATATTTGTGGAGACTAATCATTACAGTGTTGTTGTATACCCTGTACATGTATGATTTCAAGCTTCTATGATTTTCATTTCACCTTTTGCATATATTTTGCTATTTAGTAATGTGATTGATGTTTTGTATTTGCAGAAATAGATGAAAACTTAAGAGGCTGAAACTAGTTCGGGATGTGCTGTTTCCTTAATGTGGTTCACAGGTCTTCTATGTGAGGTTTTGATTTTAGCGTTGAGCTATTTTGTGAGTTGAGAACCTTACTGTACCCTAATTTGTATGCCCCAATGTTGGTTACTGTCTTGTCCTGTGGTGTATCGTGATTTCTCTCCATAGCAATGAGAACACATCCCTTATGTTCAGTTTAGTATGTAGTTTATGAACACTTGTTTTCTGGGCTTCTGTGAAGTTTCTCCCTGGCGTTATTGGAGATACAGGAAGAGGTAGAAAGTCAAAATATTGGTGCTATGAAAGATAGCCTATGATGAAGTTCGAAGTTGCCTTACTCTACCCATGAGCTTTCCTTTACATAGGAGTAATATGTACATGCAAAATAAAAGCGTAGAATGTAGGCTCAAATGATGCTCAATATTCTCGGTTAATTTAGAAGTGTTCAATTAAGCTCGAACTTTTATGGTTAAGTTTAAAGAATTTATTAATTTAATCAATTCTTTCTTTAAAAAAAAAAATGATTCAATTAGTCCAATTTGCTACAAACAGTCAAGCCTACATTAATAACAGAGAATTTGAGAATTGCTATTAGGCTATTTGTATTTCATATTTCTTAAGTATTAAAAATCATATTTTTCATGAAAAGCTGATTTGTGAAGGATTTACTTATAAAACACTGCCACAAAATTTCATAAATTGTTTGTGATCATGCATTTTGGGAAAGATGGGAGTCCTGTAACTTAACTTGTAGATACGTTTCTAATGTAGAAATTTAGGGTTCAAATCATCCATTGGGTTTTCTAAGCTATATTAAGCTATTCAATAATTTTTTATGAGATGCAAATTTTAACAAAATCTACTATTGGATTAGATATTAGTTTTATATTCATCGACCTGCAAAATTTCAGGGGATTTTTGGTATTTAGCATGATTTGGCAAACAACTTTGTTAGTTGACAGGTTTTGCAAATATTTGCTAAGTAGCATTTCGAGACTCAGGATCAATGAATGAACTCGAGTCTTAGAGACTAGAGTTTCTTAAAAGAAAACAAAGGGATAAAAAGCTTATCACCGATCTTACCAATCTTACTTCTTCCCTCCAACTCTGATCATTCTTCTTCTCTTTAGATCAAGCCCAAATCTAATAGATCTGACCGCGTGTTTTTGTGGAGGTTGAAGCTGCTTTTCTTTCTTTCTTCTTCTCTACTTCTCTTTCTCCTCTAATTCCTTAAAATTTCAAGATGATTTGATTCTAATAACCATAATATTGATAAAATGTTTAAATTTCAAGTTTTTGTATTTAAAATTGTGTAAAATACTTAGTTATAGTATCTTAAGTACAGTACATTAGGTTTCCTAATTAAATTTAAACATAGCTTAATTGAATTCAATTTTTCTTGAAAAAGATAACATTACTTATATTTTATTCATTAATTCAATCATATGTTTGAATTCAATTGAGGAATCTAGTGTACACTTTTTTTTTTTTTTGATAGAAGGAACCTAATGTACACCGTACAACATATAAGAAATTATATGTAAGTTTTACCCATATTCCATTATGAGTTGTAACGAATGTTTACCAAAATGAAAAATATATTTATCAATAATTTATTGATTGGCAAACAAAAAGGTTTCATGTGTATTGTTTGATTTTATTTTCTTAATTTTTTATATTAAAATACAATTTAATAATGCATTATATGCACTTTACTGGGATATTTAACAAAGCCCAAATAAAGTGTAAATATTAAAAGCAAAAAGTCTAAAGGCACATAAATTTACATTTTCTCTCTCCCTTTTTATTGTGGTGGCACGAATTTTACAAATGTTGAGTCAGTGTATATGTGTGTAAAACTTCTCCTTAAAAACTTGAACACCAACCCTTACTTCCATACTCCACAAACACTTATACTTGTAGAGTGATTATTATTATTAGAATTTCCTAAATTTATGTACCCGACCCACCCATGTTCTAGGTACTAATTCATACCCAGGGGATTGCCATTGATTTGACCTTTAAGTTCATTTGTGACTTTTACTAATAGAGAGTTCATATGGAATTTTTGGCATGGCTTTTTAGGTTGTAGACTCATGAAATATGTGGGAATAGATAATCATTTTGTAATTGTGATATAATATAGAATTTGTTCTCTAAAATTTGTTGAAGATAATTTTGTTCTCCCTAAAAATTAAAAAAATTTAAAATTATTTCTTCTTTCTATCTATACCAATATATTATTCTATTATTTTGGGTGTGTTTGATTGATATATTCTTTTATGAGGTGGTCCATATACTTTGAAATTATGTTATAATGCACTATGCTTTTTTTTTTTTTTTTTAAATTCTTTTTATGTGCAATTAAAATTTTTAAGTTTCGAATAAATCATTCAAACTTAAAAGAGATTATTATGAAAAAAAAAATCATGACAAATTTGCACTTAATATTACTAAAATAATTTATAGACACATGCATAGCCAAAATTTTTTTATTTTATTTTATATAAATTCAAATTTTCGTTTCCAAAATAACTAAATATTAACTCAAACAGAAATCAAACCAAAACTATAAGAGGAAGAGAGACAGCTTGTGATGGAAAACTCAAAAAATACAATACTAAGAGGGTGTTTGGATTGAGGTGTTTTGAGTTATATAACTCATAACTCAAAACCCAAAATTAGTGGGACCCACTGAGTGAAAATTGGTTTGGTTATGTTTTTAGTTTTTGTTTTCAAAACTCATATCTCAAAATTTTGAGTTATGAGAATGAAAATTGAGAATCAATGAAATGGAATTTCTAGTTTTTAAAATTGAGTTAAATGGCATTTTCATTATTAAGTTCAGCTATGTGGGGCCTAACACAGTAAGTAGTCACAAAACCTTTGTACTGTTGGAACTCTTTCTCCTATTTGGCTTATCCCTAGCTTAGCAATGAGTTTTACTTTACCTTTTCCTTCAATTTTTTCTCTCTACCCTTAGATGCCATTACTCCAAATCCAATTTCCCCATTCACACATCTCGCCCACCTCTCTGAACCAACATAAATCACTTCCTTCACTTTTTCTTTTCCCAGCCTTTATCTCAAACTCTAGTGGCTTCAGTTGTTCATATGCTCGTGCATGAAAAAGGAACCTGATCGAAGAACCCATCCCAGCCGAGACCCAGCACCATCGACAAGCCCATCTGTCACCGGCGTTGAAATCGGTCAGTTCATTAGCTCCCAACTCTGCCCAGGTGACCACGTTTTCTCTCTCTTCCTTTATAAACCCACTTTGCTATATTTTCAATTTCTCTAAATTTTGGTGTTTGTATTTGTTGGGATCCAAAATATCACAATATTGTATCAAAGCCCAAAACAATACAAAAATTGAAATCTAAGAACCATTTGGGCTTTCAAGGAAAGGGTAAGGCCCAAATCACTAAAAATAAGTAGGAAAGGGCCGAAACCCATGAACGGGTAAGCTTTGGGCCTTATGAAATAGAGAAAAAGAGAAGTTCAACCCAGCCCTTAAGAGAAAAAATTGCTGGGAACTCAGAGAGAAAGCTGAACTAGGATACCTGGGGATTCCTAGAAACCTGGATCCTTGGGATATGCAATAGAAAGCTAGGTTGGGATTGAGATAACTCAATCAAGCATGCCCAGGAACACAAAGAACGAGAGTAGATATGTCTCATCAGCTACCTAATGATGTAGAAAAAAGGTAGAGGACTTGGCAACTAGCACTTCATGAAAAAAGGTCCAGTACCTTGGGGAACCTAAGGAGATGGACCATGAAGGAAGGTGGCTGGGGATCTTTCAGCCTGATAGAAAGGAGTCTGCCCATTTAGAGAAAATGACAAAAGGTAAAGAAACAAAAAAAAAAAAAAAAAGGGCCTGAAAAGTAGTATCTAGAAGTTTTTGGAAAGGAAGAATTAGAAGTCAGATCTTCAGATCTCCTAAAAGAGGAAGGTTAGCTAGGGACTTTTGGAGAGGGAACCTCAAAAGGAGAAAATAGTGAGAAAATAAGAAAGGGACTAGCCACTAATGTTGTTGATACAACATTTGTTTTGGTACCCAAGATAGCAAATAGAGGATATTAGTGGTACACTAAAAACCCTAAGAGGGCCATATAAAAAGAAGGGGAGCCAACAGTAAAAATCATTAAGCAATAGTGAATTAGAGAGAAAAGATCCTTTAGAAAACTCCTTCAAAGTTCAAAAAGAGAGAAAAGAGGGAAAACACCGCTCGGGATCCTAAGATAGACATAAGAGAATACACTTTGTTTCAAAGGGATTCAAACATCACAAGTCTTAGAAGCCTAAAAGAGCTATCTAAGTCTGTGATTTTTGAACTTATTTGGACATTGTGATATATCCTAGTGCAATAAGAGCATAATGTATTGAAAAACTTAAGAAAATAATGAAGTTTTCTTATTATCCTAAGGATCCGTAACATTTTACTTCATTTTCCCTTTACTTATATCATTCTTTACTGTTACTTATTGTGCAATACATATATAGTTTTTATGTTTTAGTATGTACGTATTGTAGGATTCACACTTTGTGCACAACCTGGTTTGAAATCAACCCAACTTAACTACGGTGAACCAAGCCCAGTCCATTAAACTTAAGCACAAGGCCCACGATCCTTATTTCTACTTGGGCTTGTGTACTGTAAAAAAAGAAGAAGAACCCATAGTATTTCAATTTTTTTTGTTAATTGTTTAGCAAGTGGAGCAGAGGGTGTCAATATTTATTTCCTATGTCAAACATTGATGGGTTTTGTAAAATAATCAAATTTGTGTCTGATGAAATGTGGACTTTCGAACTTCGAATGGATATATGTTATGGGTTATTGTATGGTTCAACTCTGCTTGTAAGTTAAAAATCCCAACTTTGTGACTTTGTTTGCCAATGTGTTGTGAACAAAAAACCTTGTGTTGTGATTAATAATCACTAGTGACCCAAAATAGAGTTTTAAAAACTACAATGATTCATCAACCTAAAGTAGAGTTGCAAGAAAGAATAAAAATCGAGAGAGAGAGAGAGAGAGAGAGAGAGAATTGAAAGAAAGTTGATGATGTGGCCATTGATGTGGCTCAACGAAGGCGTAAGTAACAATAAATGCTACGTTTCATCTTTTAGATATACTAGTTGCTAACCTGTGTGATGCATAGAAAAAAAAGCCATTATTTTTGAGTTGGAGTAGTAAGCAAAAATGCATGAAATTAAAAAAAAAAAAAATGATATTAAAAGAAATAGCACAAAGTTTTATTAGTTAGGCAGAAGAAAGTAATGTTGCGAAAGTCCGAAGAAAGCATACATGTTACTCTCTTTGAACAGAAACTAAACAATTAGTTTCTAGTAGTAAACCTCAAACCCACGAGGAGTTCCTTGGAATCCACAAGGTGATAGGTTTAGAATCCACTAGAGAAAAGGATAGAGAAAAACTCTAAATTTTATTAATCATAATCTAAAATGCCTTTGGAGGCTACACTGCATTTAAATAGTAAAAATAAAACCTAGGTGGCTAGGAAAGTTTTCAAAATCCTAATTTGATTAAACAACATTAAAAACAGCTAAAAATAAGAAAATAATAACCCTAAATCTGAAAAGGGGGGGGGGGGGGGGAAGTGTAATAATGATTTATGATGATAGAGAGAAGTGAAAATGTTTTTAGGTGGAACTGAGTGTGACATGGCAGAAAGGAAAATTGCGAGATTGATTTCTGCAAAGAGAAAGGGATTCAACTGTGTGCACGGTCTCCATTAGGAGCCAATGGTGCCTTTTTGGGATAATCTTGCTGTGATGGAAAGTCCAATCCTTAAGGAGATTGCAATCGCAAAAGAGAAGACTATGGCACAGGTGCTATTAGAGTTCTCTAAGTTCCAGGTTTATTCAGTTAAGACATTTTACTAAACTTCTATTAAATGTTGTAGTTAATTGTTAAAAACTTTAATTTATTTTTTCAAAATTTTAAAATTAAAATTTTTTTATTAATGATTGAAAAATATTTTCTATAATTTTTTTAATTTAAATTTTAATATAAGTTAACGGAAATGCCTTAATTGAATAAACTTGAAACTTAAAGGACTGAAATGAACGAATGAAAAGTTAGAAGAGTGAAATGATTTCTAGTGAAACTTAGAAGGTAGATTTTGTATTTTAACCAAAATTCTAATCAATCACCAATAAATATTATCACCAAAATTATCAAACCAAGATATCAATTACAATGAAAAAAGCAAGATATATGTTAAAAACTTTTTCTTCATCATGTGAAAAATTCTAGGAAAAATCTCATATAAATCCACAATTATAAAATTAATTGCAATATCTTTTTAAGTTTATACCTAACATGAGATCCACACCAAATACAATAATATATTATCTCTAGGAATTTATAAAAACTCACTTGTGATCTTTATTTACCATGGATACAACTTTCTATAGTCGTAGCACTCAAAAGCCTCTTTCTAAAGAAAACTCCGATTCAATATTCCCTTATGTATCTTTCACAATTAAAGAATTTTTTTTCTTTACTCTCTCACACACTCACTGCACCTTCTTTTGTTTGCACTATGTTCACACGCTCTAGATGGCACTCTGCCTCATTCTTTTTCTCTAGGTGGCATTACTTTGCCCCGAGTAGTGTTTATAATTCAATTTTACACAACCAAAAATTGAACTGAAACAAGTCTTTCCCTTTTCTTTGTGTGTGTATATATAAACACACTTTATGAATTCTGAAACTTATTTTTATATTTTATTTAATTTTTATTTAACCATGCGGTTCAACTAGTGACCCACTAGTAACCCAATGATTTGGCTCTTATGATTTGATCATAGTTTAATAACTATGTCATAAAGTACTAGTTAAGCGCTTAAGCTACAAGGCTGGTGGCAATAATTTTATTAATTTTTTGTTGAGATAAGGCTGGTGACAATTTGATATGTCTTTTAAACATTTTATATATTTTGATTTTTTTTAAGAAACATTTTATATATTTGGTAATTAAACCCCTTAATATGACTTCTAAACAATTTGTTAGACATGTTAGTTCTTTTATGTGAGTTGATGGTGTCAAGACGTATTAAACATACTTCGGGGCTAAATACTCATTTTATGGGATAAAATTGAAATTAATCCTAATAGATAGAAGACCAACAATAGGTTTCCCAAGAAAAAGTTCAAGAAGTTAATGAAAATATAGATTCTATTGATCTCATATCAGAATATGGAGCAAAAATGTGAGAAGCAAGAATCAAATCATGCCTTGATAGAAGCAAGATCAAGTGAAGCTGCAGAATTACAGAACATAGTACGGCTAGTAGCTTAAGGACTAAAACTACCTGTAGCATTGTATTTAATAGTGTTAGTTCCCTCACGTGAGCTGCTTGGTTATTTTTCTGTTCACACGTGCATAGTTTAGAGTTAAGTGTTAGTTACTTAGTTTTCCCTTTCTCTGTATTGTATATAAGTTGTAAAACTGGATTCTTCTAATAAGACCGAGAAGTTTTCCCAAATTCTCTGATATGGTATCAAAGCATTTTCTCAAATTCTAGGGTTCTTTGGGTTTATACTTCCTCAATTTTCTCTGAGAAAATTTCTTTCTTTCTCTAAGAAAATTCTTCATTGTTAACAATGGTTTCCGCTGCAACTCAAGGTGCTACTACATCAGAGAATGTTGTGTCTTCATCTTCACAAGATTCACCGATGGATGATCCCCTGTTCTTGCATCATGCAGAGAGTCCAAGTACAGTTCTTGTGACTCAGCCTTTGATTGGTGGAGAGAACTACTCGGCATGGGCTCGAGCTGTGAGGAAAGCATTGCTCACTAAGAACAAACTGGGATTCATTGATGGTTCTCTCACTTTATCATCTCCAATGGTGTCTACTCCTTCGGCTGTTCAGGCTTGGATCAGATGTGATAATATGGTTGGAACTTGGTTAACCAACTCAGTGTCACCAAAGCTTCAAGCAAGTATCATTTATGAAGACACGGCTTTGGAGATTTGGACTGATTTGAGGAATCGATTTGCGCAGAGCAATGGACCAAGAATTTACAATCTTAAGAAGGAAATTGCTGATTTACACCAAGGTGAAGTTTCTATAACTGACTTCTTTACTCAATTGAAAGTACTTTGGGATCAATTGCAAAGCTATAGTCCATTTCCATCATGTACATGTGGAAAATGTGTGTGCAACGTGAATAAGAGGCTTAGTGATATGCAAGTTAGAGAATCAATATTGAAGTTTTTAATGGGTATGAATGACTCTTTTTCACAAGTAAGATCTCAAGTATTGCTCATGGATCCTCTGCCTTCTGTTAGCAAAGTCTATGCTTTGTTGATACAAGAAGAGATGCAAAGATCAGTTACTAATCAATCTGGTGTAAAGGTTGATTCAACTGCTTTGGTTGCAAAGATGCAAAACTTTAATGCTGGTATTACTTCTGGTGGTAATGGTGTCAAGGGCAAGGATAAGCCTATTTGTACTCATTGTGGCAAGACTGGCCATATGGCAGACAAGTGCTATAGATTACATGGCTTTCCTCCTGGTTTTAAGTTCAAGAATAAGCCTCCAATGGTACATCAAGTCTCAGCCATGCCCTGTCCAAATCCCAACAATTCAGTTTTTACTCCAGAACAGTGCCAGCAGCTTCTTACATTGATTAATCCTTGTTCTCCTCTTGTGTCTGTTGTCCAAGGCAAGGATATTCATGGCAAGGATGCTTCTTTAACGTGTGTTCCTTCTTCTTCTTCTTTTGCAATGGCAGGTATAGATGTTTCTCATTCTGTTTTTTCTGCAAAGGTAGTTAACAGAAGGGCTTACACTTCTGATATTTGGGTTATTGATACTGGAGCTACTAACCACATTGTTTGCTCAGTGAATCTTTTGTCTTCTATTACTGCTATTGCTCAGTCTATAGTTGAATTGCCCAATGGTGAAACTGCTTCTGTCACACATATTGGAATTGTTAGCCTTTCTTCTTCACTCACACTTCATAATGTTTTATGTGTGCCTTCTTTCACTTTTAACCTTCTCTCTGTTAGCACCATCACTAAATCTCACCCTTGCTGCCTTATTTTCCTATCTACCTTTTGTTTTATCCAGGACCTTACCTGTTGGAGAACGATTGGAGTGGGGCAAGCAAATGATGGTTTGTACCTGTTACAATCTGGCAACACTCATCAGCATTCTTCAAGCTCTCTTGATGATTTCCTGGCAAGTCATAATCTGAGTACAGTCTCCAATTCTTTCTCAGTTGCAACTTCAGCCAATACACTTTCTTCCCTTTGGCATAGTAGATTAGGGCATCCATCAGATTCTAGGTTACAAGCTTTAAGTCAAGTTTTTCCTTTTCTGAAAACTTCTTGTAATAATGCTTGTAACATTTGTCCTTTGGCTAAACAAAAGCGTTTGCCATTTCCTTTTAATAACAATCTCAGTACTTTTGCCTTTGATTTGTTGCATATGGATGTTTGGGGTCCATATTCCACTCCTACTTTAGATGGTTACAAGTACTTCTTGACTATTGTTGATGATGCAACTAGAGCTACATGGGTTTACTTAATGAAAACTAAATCTGATGTGAGGTCTCTTATTGTGTCTTTTCATACCATGGTTCTTACTCAATTCAATGCGAAAGTTAAACAAATAAGGACTGATAATGCTTTGGAATTTAATATGCCAGATTTCTTTGCTTCTAATGGTATTATCCATTAACACAGTTGTGTTTATACTCCACAACAAAATTCTGTTGTGGAGAGAAAACATCAACATCTTCTTTCTATTGCTAGGGCATTACAATTCCAGTCAAATTTGCCTATTCCTTTTTGGGGTGACTGTGTGCTCACTGCTGCTTACTTGATCAACAGACTTCCTTCTCCCTTGCTCAACAATAAGACCCCTTTTGAACTTCTTTTCCATAAACCTCCATCTTATGGTCATTTAAGGGTTTTTGGATGTGAATGTTTTGCTTCAACCATTGCTAATACTCGGTCTAAGTTTGATCCTAGGTCTAGGAGATGTGTATTCATTGGCTACCCTTTCAATGTCAAGGGTTACAAGGTTTTTGATTTACACACTCATACCGTTTTCATTAGTAGAGATGTTGTTTTTCATGAATTCATTTTTCCTTTCCTTACATCTGTTTCTCATTCTAACACTGATCTGCCTGTTCCTTTACCTTGTACTTCTCCTCTTCCTTTTGATGATTTGTCTTCATCTTCCTTATCTCATTTGATTTCTCCATCTGCTTCTTCTATGGATGATACTATTTTTCAATTGCATCATGAGCTTGATGATGAGTTTTTGCATGATGTTCCTATTGAACCTCCTGAACCTCTTACTGATCCAGTTCCTTTAAGAAAGTCTTCTAGAGTTCCTAAAAGACCTTCTTATCTCCAAGCTTACCATTGTAACATGGTTACTTCCACTCCCACTGTTGATGTTCTTCACACAGGTACTTCTCATCCTTTAACATCTCATCTTTCCTATAAGTCTCTTTCTCCTTCCTTCAAAGCCTTTTGCTATTCTATCTCTTCAATTGTTGAACCCTCACATTATTATCAAGCAGTTTCTGATCCAAAGTGGCAGGATGCTATGGCTGCTGAAATAGCTGCTTTAGAGGCTAATAACACTTGGACTTTGACTTCCTTGCCTCCCAACAAGAAGCCTATAGGTTGCAAATGGGTTTATAAAGTCAAGTACAAGTCTGATGGGTCATTTGAGAGGTATAAGGCAAGGCTGGTTGCCAAGGGGTTCACTCAAAAAAAGGGGATTGATTACACTGAGACTTTCTCCCCTGTTGCAAAAATGGTCTCAGTCAAGTGTCTTCTTGCTGTGGTAGCTGTTAAGGGCTGGTACCTTGGGCAATTGGATGTAAATAATGCATTCTTGCATGGGGATTTGTCTGAGGAGGTCTATATGGCTCTTCCACCAGGGTTCCATAGCCAGGGGGAGCAGGTGTGTAGGCTGAACAAGTCATTATATGGTCTCAAGCAAGCCTCAAGACAATGGTTTGCTAAGTTCTCAAGTACTTTGATTCAAGACTTGGGTTTTGTGCAGTCTAAGGCTGATTATTCTCTCTTCACTAGGCAGACAGGTCAGTCCTTCTTGATTCTTTTGGTTTATGTGGATGATGTTTTATTGGCTAGTAACAATAAGGCAGAAGTAGATGAGTTTAAGATGTTGTTGAATCAGAAATTTAAACTCAAAGATTTGGGGGATTTGAGATATTTCCTTGGACTTGAGGTTGCTAGGTCAGATCAAGGAATAGTCTTGTGTCAAAGAAAATATATTCTTGAAGTGTTGAGTGATGCCGGGTTTCTAGGATGCAAGCCAACCAAGACACCAATGGAACAAAATATCAAACTAAGTAAGTATGAGGGTGAAGAACTCAAGGATCCAGGAATGTATAGAAGAATGATTGGTAGGTTATTGTACTTGACTATTACCAGGCCAGACATCACCTATGCAGTCCATAGGTTAAGTCAATATATGGCCAAGCCAAGGAAACCTCATCTAGATGTTGTGTATAAAGTTTTGCAATACTTGAAGAATGAACCAGGAAAGGGGATATTGTTCTCATCAAAATCAGAGCTTCATGTCAAAGCTTTTGCTGATTCAGATTGGACTTCATGCCCTGATACGAGGAGGTCTGTGACTGGTTTTAGTGTGTTCATTGGAGATTCTCTAGTGTCATGGAAGTCCAAGAAACAATGCACGGTTTCCAGATCTTCTGCAGAAGCAGAATATCGATCTATGGCTGTAGCTACTTGTGAAATTATTTGGATATTGTATTTCCTTAGAGATATTGGGATTGAACACAAAAGAGAGGCCTTACTATTTTGTGACAATCAGGCTGCGTTGCATATTGGCTCGAATCCAGTTTTTCATGGAAGGACGAAACATATTGAGATAGATTGTCATGTAGTAAGGGACAAGATGCTTGAGAAAGTTATCAAGTTAATTCATGTGAGAACACACTGTCAGCTAGCTGATTGACTCACTAAAGCATTAGGATTTAATCAGTTCTCTAATTTGATTTGCAAGATGGGAATGGTTAATATACATTCTGCAGTTTCCCTTGAGGGGGAGTATCAGAATATGGAGCAAAAATGTGAGAAGCAAGAATCAAATCATGCCTTGACAGAAGCAAGATCAAGTGAAGCTGCAGTATTACAGAACAGAGTACGGCTAGTAGCAAGGACTAAAACTACCTGTAGCATTGTATTTAATAGTGTTAGTTCCCTCACATGAGCTGCTTGGTTATTTTTCTGTTCACACGTGCATAGTTTAGAGTTAAGTGTTAGTTACTTAGTTTTCCCTTTCTCTGTATTGTATATAAGTTGTAAAACTGGATTCTTCTAATAAGACCGAGAAGTTTTCCCAAATTCTCTGATATCTCATTCAAACAAATAAAACAAGTAGTTAAAGAGTGAATAAATCTCAAGGAATGAATTTGTGTTTTAATCTTCTACTAGTACATCAATTAAACTTATGATGGCAGCACGACTAAAGTGAAAATATTTTTAGGTGGAAATTAATGTGGCATGGCGGCAGGACAAATTACGGCATTTCTGCAAAGAGAAGGGGATTCAAGTGTGTGCATGGTCTCCCATAGGAGCCAATGGTACTCCTTGGGGTACCCATGCTGTGATGAAAGTCCAATCCTCAAGGACATTGCAATCGCAAAAGGGAAGAGTGTGCCACATGTGCTATATATATATATATATATATATGCGACCACTCATTCTATGTGTGTATGGAGTTCATTATGTAGTGCTGTTCTAAAAATTGAACATTATAAAGAACTTAAAATGGAGTACATTTCAGTAATTAATGTAGTAATTTAATAAAATAAATAAGTGCAAGACTTAGATACAGTACTTAGGTGTTGTTCTTTAGGTTTTCGTTTTAAGATTCTGCCATGTGGATTTTTTCTTATAAGATGGAAGTGTATTTTTAAGTTAAGTAGCTACATGGCTAAATCTTAAGAAGAGAACCTAAGAAAATGCACCTAAAGTACTGTATTTAAGTTTTGTCTTATAAATAAATAGTACAGATTTAGATCTTTTATATTTTTTTCAGTTTTACTACCAAAAGCGATTTAATTTTATTCTTGATTTTGAACATAACGGAAAGATGTATAAAGACTTGACCTTGTTTATTACAATATAAATTTTCAATGTGAGACTTTTTACTCGTTAAGGAATAAATGAAAGATAAAAAGAAAGATTGAATTTTTATAAACAATATTATTTAATTTTTTTCAAGTTGAGACTTTTATTTTGTTAGAAAGACTTCTTGAAAGTCTAACATTAAAAAAAAAAAAAAAAAAAAAAAAAAAAAAAAAAAAAAAAAAAAAAAGGGATGCTATATTTCCTAAGGCTGTCCAAGCAACCTTAGCCACCCAACCCAACCAACCGTAGCCACCCAACCCAACCAACCGAACTGATTGGAACTGAGCTATCCACAACTTGATCCGACACCTTCAGCAGTAGGTCTCAGCCCTTAGAAACCAACTCTGGCAGGTCGGGTAGCAGGTTTCCTCCTCTAAAAGTTGAGTCACTCAACCTCACTAACAAGCATTTCAAATTAATTAAGGCTGAATCTACCCAGATTCGGTGACAATTAGGCTTGGTTCTACTCAGTTACAACAACATTTGACTCTCATCCACTAAGATTCAGCCACATATGCTCAAATCTGGTGAACTTTGGCTCTCCTTAGCTCATATTTGGCCAAGTTTTGCTCTCCTTTGTTCAGATCTAGTGAAGATAGATTGTTGCTCACTACCGCTCCTTCATTGGTTTTGACCAAATCGACCAATCGTCCGCTTGAGCCCAATCCTATTCGACCCATGGTGATTGGCAGTTGATGGAAAGTCTCGTCTTCTTTCACCCGATTTGAGCGAGTTGAGTTTGGGTTGAGTAAATGACATACCATATTCATATTAGTTGCCTTTGCCCCTATGCCGAAGTGTGAAGTGTTCTACAATTCTTTGGGGAAATCTTATACTTTTGCTAATAATGATTGCCTTGGTAGATGAAGCCACACATGATTTTTGGATTCAGACTATTCAAAAAATTGCAAAATAGTGAAGTAAAAAGTTATTAAGGTAAGATTGAGGTCAAACTGTGATGACATTAAATTATTTTAATAGGTAATTATATAAAATGAAATTCATAAACACATTAAAAACTTAAGTAAACATTTTTCTATTATTTCAAACATTTTATCAAATTTTGACAACATAGAAATATTTTGAAAAGTTCATTATATATAATCTTAAAAAAATAGTATTACCTTAAATTTTATTTAAAAAAAAAAAAAAACTCCATTCCCCAAAAGTCAGAACCCCACCCAATGCATCATTCTCTTTTCCCATAAGCCTCCTCCCTTTTAATCTCTATTTTTTTTTCCCGTAACTTTCATGCGGCAAGACCTAACAAAGTGGAGCTATCATCGGCAAAGAAATTAGAGCCTAACGAATGGGATTGATGGGTTGGGTTTATGGGCGAAGAACAAGATTGATTATTGGCCATTCTTGAGAGAAATCGTTTCCACAAGATTTTGAGGTTCAGCCAGTAAACCCGTGGCCGATTTTGGAAACTAGGGTTCAACCTCAGTTCAAATGGTTTCCAGTTAAATTGAAATTTTCGGTTTTTCTTATTTTTAAAAACTGGATTGGTGTTTGATTCTCAGTTAAACCGGTTTGATTGGCCAGTCTAGTCCGGTTTTAAAATCATAAATGCGCTTTTACACTTTGTTTGTTCTGAAAATATTTTTTCATTTTCAAGAGTTTGTTTGCATTTAAAATGTTAAATGTGGTCAAACTTGTAAAATATTTCAATTGATTATAAAATCATTTTTAAAAAACTGTAAAACATTTCACCTTTAAAAACATGGCAAAATATTTTACGAAAACACATAGAGGCTGGGTCCCCTGCTAGTTAATTCATTTGTTACTCATGCTGAAGTCATCGACTCGTTGTTCTCTCTCTTAATTAATTCCAAATTGGATATTTGATGACTTAGCCTCATTGTGGTCGAGTCGAGTCAATGACAAGTAAGTAAATACATGCCATATCCTTATCAAGTAATAAACTATTTAATATGGAAAACGCTATAGCTATATTACTAATTTTAGTTCTAAAACTTTACAAATAGATGTGAATTGGTGTCACTTCGAAAAAGAAATAAATTATTTTAGTAATTTTTTTGAATTTTTTTAAAAGTTTGACATATTAATTTGTAAAGCTTATGTAGCTCAATGGCATAGTTTGATCTTCTTCACTAAAAGAATCAAGATTCAAATTCCCTTGCCCCGATTCTTATAAATTATAATTATTGAATTAACAAAAAAAATGTAGTATCTTTTACATCACTCTATGTATATTTTATATATTTTAAAAAACATATTATGTTTATTTTGGGTTACAAAAAATAGGTAACAACTTTTAAAATGTTTGAAAAAACATATCTAAAATTAATTGAAATTCAATAACAAAGATGTTTTAGTCCACAAGAGAATTTTCTTTTAAAATGTTCATATTTTTTATTGTAAAACTCAATTTTATTGTCCTTTTGTCTTTTGCATTGGCAACCAATAGACATAAATGATGCCCATCTAAATCTATACTGAAATTTTATAGTTTGAAGTTGATAATTTTGTTTATACACTATAATTATTATTAGTATTATGTTAAGAGCATTGCAGTTTAATTGATACATTCTAATATTTTCAACTAAAATATTTAGGTTTCAAATCTCTCACCTCAACTATTTGGCATTACAACATCCAACATCCTTCAATAGAAGTCTTCAACTATGATATATACATATATATATATATATATATACACCACAAAGGGGGAAAGGACACAGCGCTGAAGGCAGAAGCACAGTATAGTATATTCAAAGTAATATAAGTAAAGTGAAACCAACCAGAAGGCGGTATTGTAGATAGAATCAAAGTAATTTAAAACAATAATAAAGTGATAGAACCAGCCAAGCAGTATAAATCAAAACAATTTAAAGTATAGAACCATCCAAGATGGTGGTAACAACAACTATATTAGATTGAAAGTTGAAAATACTTGTTATTGAAAATAGAACAAAACACTTATAGCAGTAGTAGTAGTTACAAGATCTCAACAGAACAGGTAAATAGTTACAAAGTTTGGAACTAGTTCTATTTACAAAATTGTAAGGAAGTAGTAGGAAATAGTGGAAGTTTTAGAGAGAATTCCTAAATAAGAGAAGGCTAGCTTTAGAGGAAAACTAAGGCTTCTCCACTCAAAGTCCTAAGAAAAACTTTTGAGTTAAACTTAAGGGACAATCCTCCTTAAATAGGCAAAAATTTGGAGTGAACAGTACCATGAATAGTAAAAGTGAATAGTGAATAGTGAATACTACATTGAATAGTAAAAAGTGAATTTTTTTACCTTTTGTCTTTGAAATATCCATAGCAAGAGGCTTGTCTAGATCTTGCCAAAAGTAGTCTTGGAATACTTGAAAGCATAAGGAATCTCTTTTCAAAACATCATCATTATTGGTGTAATGCAATAGTGGAACTTCACCAGAGGTAAACATTGAGCAAATTTGGCCGTTGTGCAGGCCAAACAAATAGGGTGAATCAATCAATCCTTTGCTAAATCATCAGCATCTTCTTCATTATGTCCAAACCACTCCTGGTTGTACGGGTAGTAAGGTTCTTTTCTAACAGAAGCTTCAGAGGACCTTTCATCTTCTGAATTCCCCTTTAACAATAACAATTTAGCATCATCAATGACCTATAGGGGCTTAACAGTAGTAATCTAAGGAGGCCACTCATCAATCAGTAAAAGGAGCATCAGATGGATAGTCATTGTAAGGATCACTTGGAGGATCATCATTACATTCATGCTCATGGTAAATAGCATACTGATTACAAAATCCACAATATAGAAGTGTTTCAAACTTTGGGTATTTCCCTAGAGTAAGAAACCTTCTTGGATCATCATGACCAATTCTTTCAAAATGGCGGATGGCAGAAACATAAGGCTTGATTCTGAAAACTTTAATTCTATTTGTGTTTTTGATGAAATGGTAATCTTTCCATAGGTCTTGGATAACATCAAGATTTTGATTATTGAAATAATTTCTCCAACATTCTGCAAGAGCATAAGGAATTCTGAACAAAAGGAAAATCCCCTTCATATCATTGTCCTTGATGAGTGAAACCATTAATGAGAATGAGATGTTTTGATGGCTAGACTTCCATCCATTTATCTCTTTCCCATTTTGGTAGAGTACTCCAGCATCTAATAGAAACAAAAGGACTAGCAATTTTTTTAACAGCTTCTTGAATTATTAGTGGGAATTGGCTGATTTGATCATGACTTGTCAGCTTAATGAGTTTGATGAAGCCATACTCAAACATTTGGGAAAGCCAATGGGGATCCCTATGATCATCATCTGAACCATCCTCATAGTTGATTAGAAGGCTAGGAAATGGATGTTTCTTTTCATATACTTTAAGACTACTCCCAAAGTATTCTTCCTAGTCCAGCAAAATAAAGACGTTGTCGGCTTCGTCTAAATCATTAGGATCAGGAATAGTGGCTGTAACAAGTTTCTTGAAATATTTGTGCCATAGGTCAAAAGACCTAAACATAGCCTTGCTTTTCAGAATACGAGATTGTATATCTCTAGGCAAGTTGGCAATAGCACTTCTTAACAAAGATTGAGTCTTAAGACTCAATCTAGCATAATCAGTGTCCATTATAGTCTCTTTATCCATTGAATGGATTTCCTTTTTACCAAAGAGTTGACTAATGTAGGCTTCAAGATGGCTTCTAAAAGCCTCATTTTTTGAAACAAGGTTAATTTCTAAAACAAGGTTAGCATAGTGGCTTATATAAGCCTCATTTTGCGCAGTAAGATTAACAAGGTGGATCTCAAGTGCTTTGAGGGTTTTCTGAAACAGGTTGTGGCAATTTAGGGTAAAGGCCGCATGGAGGTTATCAAGAATAAATTTAATGGAGTCTGGTAGTTCACTATAAACTCCATTATGAAATTACAAATTTTTGGATAAAACTTCTTGCAAAGCAACAATCATATCACCACTAGAATATGTCACCTCTGTCGGGACAAATTCCTGAAGGGATGTTGATTTGCTGGGTTTTACCCAAGAAGATGCGCCTTCATACATTACAAAAGGTTGTCTCGCTGGGAGCCTTTTATTTTGAGAATAGCCTTGTGCAGGTGCTTTTCCCTTGTTCCTCCTCTTTGCTGAGGAAACCATAATAATCCACTTACTAGTGGCATAAGTATAAGTATTATTATTATTATTATTATTATTATTATTATTCCACTTATTAGTGGTACTTATCCACGTAGCATGGCCCAATTCTTGCACAGAAACATTGGGAATATTAGGGTAATGGTTAATAGTTAACAATTTAGCACTATGAGTATTACCTTCAAAACCATCTGTGAAATATTGGCAAAAACCCATCCTTGGTTTTTGAATAAGCACATTAGTAGGAAAATCTTCAACATAAGATAGATTAACAATATATCTTTTTTTGTGCCAAAAGGTATTAGGTACATTAGAGCAAACATCATCATTCAAAATTTTTCGAAAATTATCAGTTTTTGATTGCAACAATTTATCATAGAGTTGTTCAGGAATTTTCTTATACCTAACTTCATGCTAAAGGAAGTTTAGATGTTTGGTTTTAGCATGAATAAGATTTACAGTAGCATCAATATCAATTTCAAACTTTGAAGCAAATTTTAATTTTACTTTCTGTCCAAAAGGATCAGTAGTAATTCCATCATGGTCAACAAGAAAATGATACAAAACATTTATAAATGGCAGACCAAGAATCACTTTATCAGTCATGTTTTTAACAAGAATAGAAGGAATATTGAAACAAACATTACCTTGGCAAACATGAGCATTATTCAATTCATATTTAATTTTCATTTGAGTACCATTAGCAGAAACCAATCTTTCAGTTGATTTTTCAAAGTATTTTGAAGGAATTAATCCTTCTTGGATACAGTTTATATCCGCACTAGAATCAATCATAGCAATAACAATGAAATGATAATCATGAGAAACAACAATTTTAACTTTTGTAAAGCATTTTGGAGGAAGCACTTTGTTAACAAGATTAAGTTGAGAATTATCAACAATACCTTTATTAGAAAGAAGAGCCTATTGACTAGATTCATCTCCATCTTTGTGCTCATCTTGTTCATTATCAGATTTATCAAGTTTTTATCAATTTTTAATAATAAAAATTCTTGTTTAAGATTATTGTTATCTCTTAATGTTTTTAAATTCATTTTTTAATTCACTTATTTCTTGTTTAACAATATTAATTTCATGTTGAAGATCATTAACAGTTAATTCTTTGGATTTCTTTTTATTAAATCTTTCCAAAGTTTCTTCAAAGCTTATTGTTGATTTTAGTTTTTTGCTAGTTTCATCTTTTATCAAGTTTTTCTTAAGCTTATCCAAATATTCTTTTTGTAATTTAGGGTTTTCAATCTGACTTATCAATTTAATCAATAGACTTTCATTTTCTTCACTTTTGGTTAGAACATTAACAAATTTAATAACATTACAACAAGAATATCTACAACCAATTTTAACATTAGGTGAATCAGAGGAATCATCAACAGATTGATAGCAAGAATCAGATGAGGAAGAAAAATTGTCTACAAAGGAATCAGACAAATTGTTTGATTTAAGGATTCTAACTAATTCTTCTTGATCTTTATCATCAATATTTAACATGTTAATTTTAATTTTAATTTTTTTTTATAACTTACCAGGTTTTTGTTTGTAGTCTTTACTGAAGTGTCCAAGTTTACCACAGTTGAAACATTTACCTTTACCTGGTCTTTGTTTATCATATTTTTTAGATACATTTTTCTTTTTAGCATAAAAATCATTGGGTTTAACAAAATTAATTTTGTATTTTTTTATGGCTATAATTTTTTTGACTTTTATCATGTTTTTACCCTTTTTTTTTTTCTGGAAGAAGCAATAAGGGGCAAACTATATTGTTCACAAAAATTACTCATTTCAAATTTAGCTTTTCTCTTATTTTGTAATTGGTATTTTAACAGTTTTTCATCATTGCACATATTAATACCAAGTTTTTTAATAGTGCTTAAAATATCTCCATAACTTAATTATCATAATCAATTGAATCATTTTTACCCATTAACTCTTGTTTTACCTTATGAGCAAAGATAGGAGGCAGACCGTCAATAAATTTTTCTTTCCAATAAGGCTTGTAACAATATTTCCAAAGCATAACTCTGGAAAGGAAAACATCTTGATACCATTTGTAATCAGACATAGTAAGACATTTGAAATTATTCAGATAATCAGAAATTCGAGACAAAATATTAGATGGAGTACCAACAAAATGTTTGAGAATAGTATAGACCAAGGTATTGACATCGTCAGGAATACCTTTGCCAATACTTTCATCAAAAATAGGCAAACCTTCATTATTCTTTTTAACAGCATGTTTAATAGATTCTATGGAATCTTCTTTGAGATATGAATCCCACCATCCACGAAGAGTACCAGAAAAACTAGTAGCAAGAAGGTCAACAATTTCAGGGTGGTCAAGATTATGGTTATTAATATAAGCAATTCCAACCATAGACATATGACCAATTTGATTAATGATTTCTTGTTCAGACAAACCATCAATATTTCATTCATAAATTTTATCAGCAGAAACAAAAAACTGGGTTTGAAAAGATCTTTCTTCAAACTGTATATCAAGAAGAGTAGGTTTTGAATACCAATTTTTTGTAAAAGTCATGGGTTTGGAAGTTCCAAAAAAATCTTTTAATTTCTAGTAAATCATCATCAAATTTTTTTTTAGCAGAAACAGAGGATATTGTATCAGAATTTGAATTTTCTTTAGAAACAATTTCTTTTTCATTTCTTGAAATAGTCTGAGCAGCACTTGTAGAAGTTCCCTCAGTTTTAACCTTTAAATCAGAAAGCATTTTCTCAACAATGTCAAGAGTTTTTAGCTTGGGAAGTTTTAAACTTCAACTTTCCATCTTGACTGGATAAATCAATCAAAGGTTTCTCAGTTTTTGAAACAGCAGTTTTTTCATCAATTTCACCTTCAATATGGTCAAGTTGTTGACCAATAATATGAAAAGATTCGTTAGTAAAATTGTTTTGTTCAATAAGACTAATAATAGGAGTTTGATCATCAACAATTTTGAAAGGAGAGGTTTTAACATCAGTCTTTTTAGTGGTTATCAAAATTGTCTCAAGAGGCGGATGGCTAGACCTAACAATGGTTTTATTTTCTTTAACAAAATTTGATTTCTTTATCACATTCAAATGATTTTTTGAAACTTCATCTTTTGGAACATAATAGTTTTCAAAAAAAAAATCAAAAATCAAAAAATATTTTTTCAATTGATTCATTTTCTCTTTCCATTTCCTTTTAACACAGTCTTTTTCAGACTAAGGAAAAGTACTTTGGTAATATTTTCTTTTATCTCTATATTTAGCAAGCATAAATGCAATAAACAGGGAAACCATATCCATTTCAAAAATTTCATTCAAAACTCTTAATTGACTTTGGAAAACAAGGTTTTCAATAGGAGGAAAATCAGAATTAGACGGACAAACAGATCTAGTGTCTTCTTCTTCTTCATTAGCAGTTCTACCATATGGAGAGGAAGTTTTAGGTTTAGTGGAATAGAAAACAGTGCTAACTTGAGATTTATCACTTGAAACACCTTTTAGCTTTAAAGCAGTGGGTTTTTCAAAACTCTTTTGCAAAAATTCATTGAGATCTTGATCTCTTTTTGAAATATTTTCAGATCCAGCAAAGGAATGTCTTCCTTCGTTGATCCTCAAGGGTTGATTGTTTTGAAAACTTATTTTAACAGTACCATCAAGATATTGCTGAATATGAGTGAGATCTAACTCATCAAAAACAGGTTTAGCAAGAGGGGATTCTTGTTCCAACAAACATTTTGTGGGAAGCTTAACATCTTGCCATTGAATCATTTTTGGAACTTGAACTTTAGCATCAGGGGTTGAACATCGAATTTACATGGTTTTACTAGAAGGTTCTCTATTAATCTTAGCACCAGGGTTCAATTGAGTACCCAAAAGTCTATAATAAATACGATAAATCAAAGCAAAAGGCTTACTACCTTCTTCCATGTGATAACCAGATGAGGCAATATTCAATGTTAAAGCTTTAACAATATTATGATCATTCAAAGTAAGAGTAATATCAGGATAACCGTTGAAATAAACAGGACCATCATACAAAGAAGCAGTTATCATACCAAGAATGCTATCTTTAAAGTTCTTAAATCAAGCATCTCTTAAACACATGAGAACAAAAGCATTTATTCCTTTTCTAGTAAGTGGTTTTACAGCAACTTGAACCATACTGTTAGAGATATATATTAAACACATATTAGCCCAATGTAATAGGCCCAAGCCCATTCCTACTTGTACTAGTAGTCTAGGGTTTAGTCGCCTATATATACTCATGTTAGGGTTCATTGTAACACAGGTTATTGTACTACACTCCTACACAATATTATACTGACTATTCAGTCATTCTCTCTCTCTTTATAATATTCAACATGGTATCAGAGCCAAACTTCGTTCTTGGCATTAAATAAAATCTCTACCAAGCAAAGAAGATTCTCACGTGCACACCATCAAAAGTCACACATGCTTGTCTGCCGGATCTAGACTCCACTGCATCTTGCAGCCATTATGGCTCAGTGCTGTGTCCAAAATCCACAAACCCAAGCAAAGCCGTGACTTAACTTTTCAGATCTGTGCAAATCCATGCCTCGCCTGATGAAACCAATACCACAGACGTGCTCCACGACCTCCCGCGACAAAAACCCAAGAACACGGCCTCCAACGGCGGCCTCACGCGCCGCCACGCGCCGCCAACAGCTCCGGAACCTCCCCACGCGCCGCCTCGATTTCCTCTTTTGTAGGTCACTAATTAGTCACACGCGCCGCCCTATTGGCCTTGTTGTCCGCCGATCTACAAAACTGTGTAATCCGGAGCTCATCGGACGTGGCACGCGCCCTCACGCGCCTCTAGTATTTCCGGTAACTCCTCCACGCGCCGGCGAACTTCCCACGTGCCATTCACGCGCCGGACAACTTCGGTTGACGTCATCTGACGTCATATGATGACGTCATCAGCCACGTCAGCTTTATCCACGTCAGCCCTAATTCCACGTCATCAGCCACGCAGCTCGCCACGTCAGCAGTGTCGCCTTGTCAGCACCACGTCACCTTGCTGACTGTTGACCCGGACCGACCCGACCCGGACCACCCGGATCTGACCCGTGAACACTGACCGTTGACTTTGACTTTTTGCGTTGACTTTGACCAAAAGTCAAAATTTTCGAAAGGGCCTATCTTGCTCAGTTTTTCGCGTAGATTCCGATTTTGGACTCCGTTTCTTCATTTGAAGCTCCAAAATTGGTCAATTGGCACATTCTTCATTGTGGTTTCTTCAAAGGCATTCTTCAAGGCATCTCCATGTGATCTTCTCATGCTTATCCAACCTCAAGCCTTCATCGAGTTTCCGCCTTGAGTTTGAGGGAGGGTGTTAGAGATATATATTAAACACATATTAGCCCAATGTAATAGGCCCAAGCCCATTCCTACTTGTACTAGTAGTCTAGGGTTTAGTCGCCTATATATACTCATGTTAGGGTTCATTGTAACATAGGTTATTGTACTACACTCCTACACAATAAAGATGTAGCCCTTAAGGGATTCTTCCGTGGATGTAGGCCGTCAAGGCTGAACCACGTAACTCTCGTGTTCTTGATATTCCTATTCTATGCTTCCTTTTCCGCATCCACTCTAGCATACACAACATGGTATAACACATTGCGTTTGATAATATTCTCCATTTAACATGGCATCAAAGCTAATATTCAACACATACCAATATGCAAATAACTGAATTTTTTAACAATAAATTCATTAATATTTCTTTTAGAAAACAAACAACATTTTTCATGAGTTTTAGAAATAGAAAATGTTTGTTCAACAGTTCTAACTTTGTAAGTAGGATGAAAAGTACTTTCAACAAAAGTAGTCTTATAAATAGTTTTTGTATCAACTTTAGGAATGTTCTATTTCTGGAAATCAAGGAACTCATGTTCTTCAACAGTGTGATCTTCTTTATTTACAATATCAGGAGGACAACTAATCCTGGAGCTAACAGAGGAGTTAGATCTCCACAATCTATCCATACTATCCTAGATTTAGCACTCAATTATCATATTTTTCTTAACACTGTTGCATTTTGTAACACATACCCTAGTCAACCCTATACCTCTCATGCCCTACACCCTCTCTCTAGCTTCAACAAGCCTTACTATTCAGTTTTGGGAATTCACTTTCTGACACGGGGGTGCCAACGATGGTAAAAAGGGAACACAAAAAAAGAGTATCAAAGTTTCAGGTAAACACAAACAGAAAGACAGAGAACACAACAATACACACATATATGTATATAGTGCCAACTTAAAATAGGCAAATCATTTTGATCCCCTACACAGTAAGTAATCAGCAAGTCAAAGTCATCTAACTTTGAAGTACTTCAATAATAGCTAATAATTACCTGAATCATTATTTTTTGTACCTTTCTCTATATATGTGACAAACTGACTATGTAACAAAACACAGGTTGCACTAAGGTGGGTACTCGAGCATGGGATCTGTGTCGTTGTTAATAGTTTCAAAAAGAAGAAGATGAAAGAAAGCATGCAAATATTTGATTGGGAGTTATGTGATGATGAGTTAGAGAAAAATAATAATAATAATAATAATAATAATAATAATAATAATCAGTGCAGGGCGTTCAAAGCTGAAAATTTTGTTACTGAAAAGGGGCCTTATAAGTCCTTGGAAGAACTTTGGGATGACGACGCATGGAACTTTATCTTCATCAATAAAAAGTTTGTGCAATTGAAAAAATAATTTGTTTAAAAATTGCATCTAGAAAGGAAAACAGAAATGTCAATAAAGATTTTATGTATCTTATATATGTACTTTTTTTTTTTGATAGGTTTATATATGTACTTTATTGCTATAAAAAAGTACGTTATCTTGTTAAATGCTAATATTGAGGCCGTTTGTTATTGAATTTCATTGTGAAAATTATCTCTCACTTATGTGTAATTTATTTATCCCTTTACAAGCCTACGAACCACCATTATCCTAGTCTTCTTTTTTATTTATTTATTTTTTCTTTTCTTTTTAAACTTTTGAGAAGACACTTCAATTTGAACCTTGTGGCAAGTCATTAAATTGTTTGACTCATTAATTCCTCTAGTTGGTTTTAATCATAATCAAACAAACAAAAGTGATTATGTCTTAGTTCATTGTTAACTAAGGTACTATGGGTATGGGGTGCCAAACAGATTCAATGTTGGAAAAGTTGTAGTTGGGAACGTGGGCAAAAGATTCATTTTAGTTTCTTTTCCTATTTTATTCCCCATTTTCTTTCGGATTCCGACAGATACATTTCGGTGGGTTTGGATGGAAAACATCAGAGTCCCATAATATTTTTATTTTTTATTTTGTTTTTCGACTCAACCAAACATTAAGAGAATGGCATTCTCTCTTTTCTTTTCTTGCCTTTCCATCCTTCCTATTTTCACTTGAACCAAATTAACATACCATATAGGATGAATATATTTCAAGTAAAGAGTTTGTGTTTTAGATTTATTTTAGAGGGGGGAAAAAGATTAATATTTATAAGTGATATAAAATAATGTAGTTACATTTTAATTAACATCATTTCATATTATTATCCTTAACTATGTCATATGTAATGCAGCTTTATACCTTTAGCATACTCATCATCCTTCTCAAAAAAAAAAAAAAAAAAAAAAAAAAAAGAGAAAAAGAAAAAAGAAAAGAAAAGCATACTCTTCATCCTCCATTATTACCAACACTATGTAGAAAGAGAGAGAGAATGATTTGTATATTTATGTGTGTAACACTGTACAAGAGAGAGCCTTTATATAGGCACACTATGTGTGTAGTTCAAGTAGTATGACTGTATGAGTGTAGAGCAAATATAATAGTACAATGGACCTAAGCCCAGTGGGTTGATAACCTAACATATATACAAACATACCCCCTCAAACTCGAGGTGGCGTGGAGAAAGTCAATTGGAATTTGGATAAGCTCTCAAAGATGACTAGGTGGGTGAGACTTGGTGAAGACATCTATAAGTTAGTCTACTAAGAAAATGGAATGCAACTAGAGAGTTCCTTGCTTGAGATAATGACGAGTGATGTGGCAATCGATTTCAATGTGTTTGGTAAGTTCATTGAAGACATTGTTTAGAGCAATGTGATTAACATCAATTGTCACAATAAAAAGAAGTGCTAGTAAGTTGTGGAGCATCCAACTCAGCCAAGAGCTATTAGACCTAGACTAGCTCGGTGGTGGTGCTAGCAAGGGCACGATACTTGGCTTCAATACTAGAATAGGCAACAATAACCTGCTTCTTTTTATGCCATGAAATGAGAAAAGTGCCTAACAAGAAATAAAGGACTGTTGTGGAGCAATAATTAATGGGTAATTTTGTAGGTTTCAATGGTATTACGGTCATTTTTTAGGTTCTAAAGGTATTTCTGTAATTTTAGAGGGTTTCATGGGGGTATTTTGTCATTTTAGGTTTTGAAGATATTTCGGTCATTTTTTAGGTCCTAAGGGTATCCTAGTTACTTTTTAGGTTACAAGGTCATTTTAGTCATTTTTTTAGGTTTTAGGGTCATTTTGATCATTTTTTAGGTTCTAAGGGCATTTTGGTAATTTTTAAGGTTTTAGGGTCATTTTGGTCATTTTAAGGTTCTATGGGTATTTCAATCATTTTCTTTAGGTTTCAAGTGCATTGCGGTCGTTTTTTAAGTTCTAAGGGTATTTCGATCATGTTTTACGTTTCTAGGTCATCATTTTTAAGGTTTACGGGTATTTCGGTTATTTTTAGGTTTCAAGTACATAATCGTCATTTTTTAGATTCTAAGGGTATTTTAGCCACTCTTTAGGTTATAATGTCATTTTGGTCATTTTTTAGATTTTAGAGTCATTTAGGTCATTTTTTAGATTCTAAGCATATTTCTGAATTTTTTAGGTTTTAGGGTCATTTTATAGGTTCTAAGAGTATTTTAGTAATTTTTTAAGTTTTAAGGGCATCCCAGTAATTTTTGAGAGTTTTGGAGGTATTTTGGTCACATGTGATGTTGGTATCGCCCAATGTGACAATGGAATTGTCAAATGTGATAATGGAACTGTCAAATGTGAAAAAAAAAAAAAAGAAAAAAAAAAGAAAAAAAGGAAATCACTAAATGTGATAAAAGTACGGTCACATGTGTTGTTATTACTGTCCAATGTTGTCAAATACGAGAAAAAAATAAAGGTACAACTGAATGTGCAAAAGTACAATCATATGTCATGTTGTTATTACCTAATGTGATAATAGAATCATCAAATGTGAGGAAAAAAAAAAGAAAAAAGAAAAAAAAAGGGGGAATCATCGAATGTGACAAAAGTACAGTCACATATGATATTGGTACTGATAATGAAACTATTAAATATGAGGAAAATAAATTTAAGAGACTACCAAATGTAACAAAAGTATGGTAAAATGTGATGTTGGTATTACTTACAATAGAATAATCAAATGTGAGAAAAAATAAGGAAACCATTGAATGTGACAAAAGTACAGTCATATGTAATGTTGGTACTATCCAATGTAATAATGAAACCGTTAAATGTGAGAAAAAATAAGGGAACCATTGAATGTGACAAAAGTACAGTCATATGTAATGTTGGTACTATCCAATGTAATAATGAAACCGTTAAATGTGAGAAAAAATAAGGGAACCATTGAATGTGATAAAAGTACAGTAACATATGATGTTGGTATTGTCTAATGTGACGATGAAAATGTTAAATATGAGAAAACAATAAAGGTAAAACCAAATATGACAAAAATATAGTCATATGTGATGTTTGTATTGCTTAATGTGATAATAGAACCATCAAATGTGAGAAAATGAGTAAGGAAACCATTGATGTGACAAAAATATGGTTACATATGATGTTAGTACTACAGTCATATATGATGTTGGTACTGTCGAATGTGACAATGAAACCATCAAATGTGAGAAAAATAAAATAAAGGAATCATCAAATGTGATAATAGTACAGTCACATATGTGATGTTTGTATTGCTTAATGTGATAATAGAACCATAAATGTGAGAAAATGAATAAGGAAACCATCGATGTGACAAAAATACGGTTTCATATGATATTGGTACTACAATTATATATGATATTGGTACTGTCGAATGTGACCATGAAACCATCAAATGTGAGGAAAAAAAAAATCATCAAATGTGACAAAAGTACAGTCACATATGATATTAGTACTGATAATGAAACTATTAAATATGAGGAAAATAAATTAAGAGACTAACAAATGTAACAACAGTACGGTAAAATGTGATGTTGGTATTACTTACAATGGAATAATCAAATGTGAGAAAAAATAAAGAAACCATCGAATGTGACAAAAGTACAGTCATATATAATGTTGGTACTGCATAATGTGAGAATAGGACCATCAAATGTGATGTTTTGGTAATCTAGTATAGCAAAGGTAGACTCAGGTGGGGGCCTAGGCCTTCCTAGGTCCAATTTTTTTATTATATAGTTATTATATATTTTATTTTTGTAGTTAAGCCCCCTTCCAAAACCTTGGGCCCCCTTTTTCCCAATCAGCCTAGCTAGTCTAACCCACATAACAACTATCCAACCAAAAAACTTAACAAAAACAATAAAAACATTCACAATGGTAATTGTATTTTAGCAAAAAAAAAAAACTATTTTACTACCAAAGAACCAAAAAATCTTGTGTTATAGGAGAAGCTAAAACTAAATTTTTTGCAACTATAGCAAACTTGAATAAATACTAGTTGACAGTAGCAAGTTGTTGAAAATATAATAAAATACTTTATTAAGATTATATCTCTTCATTCAATTGAAAAACTCAAATTCTCTCTATTCTTTTATTATTTTAATGATTTTTTTTATATTATTTTAAATGAAGTGATAAATTTTTATTTTATTTTTATTTTATTTTTTATATTGGGTGTATTGTAAACTGGGGTGGTTGTAGACATCACATTTTGTACCTCATACGACTCGGACCCTCGTTCCTTAATGATGTTGAATTCTAAGACCCAAGGTTGGTTTAGGACCCAATTAGATGTTAAATTGACTTGAGAAATATTAAAATGAAAAATATAACTTTTAATGATCAAATAAATCTATTTTTGGAAAAATAAGGCCAAGAAAACCCTTGCTATGTGCACGCAAGAATCAACTTGCGCACGCTCTACATATGTTCGCAGACCCGAGCTGGCGCTTGCATAGCGAATTCCAGAAGTTATATAAGATAAGTTTTCTGTATTAATGTTGAGGTTTGGAATGAATCGCACATTGTTTGGGAGTTGTTCCAAACCCCTATTTGATTTACTAGAAATAATAAATCAAAGAAGGAGTTTTTCACAAAATATTCTCAAGTTAATTTTCTTTTGATTAGGGCATTTTCTAGTCTTGATCTTTGAGTTTAATATTACTAATCACTTTCTTATTGGTTTGTGAATAGATTTAACTAAGGGGAACGGTCAAAAATCAATCTTGAAGAGCTTTTCTTTGAGGTATTAGTCTAAACTTTTCTTTTCCTTTTCTCTTTTTTTATTTATTTATTTTTTATTTTTATGCTTTAATATTTTTGTTTGCTTTGTTTTCTTGTTGTAATATGCTTTAGTATGTTTATCTAGCTTAGGTTTATGTAGTTGTTTGCTTTAAAAGTATGTTCGGATGTTAGATTTCTCTTTTTGAAGTTTTATTGCATTTGTTGTGTTTATAGGGTTTCTGGGCAGAAACCTATGTATGCATAATCTTGCCTGCGCATGCAGGCTTGATTATGCACACACAGGGGAGTTCATGCGTGCGCATGAACTTACCTAGAAACTCTAATATTTATTTATTTATTTTTGCTTCTGCTTTCACATGTATGTTTCTGTATAGCTACTTTTCCATGTTTTTATGCTTTTAAAGCTTCTGTTTCATATGTTTAATTGCTTGTTTGCCTTCACATGTTAGAATTAGGGTTTGTTTTGTGTTTTCTTTGTTTTAATGTCATGTACATGCATTCACATGTTCATGCATAATGCCATAGGTGCTGATTGCTGCAAGGTAAGTAAAGGTAAGTTATGCATTCACAATGCACATGCATGATTGGGTTTAATGATATAATTGTTATCTTAATGCCTTGGATGATGACATGTTTTGTTGGCTTTGTTTTTACCTTTGATCTTAATGCTCACATGCTTCTTCCATGGATAGCTATGATATGATGATAGGGTTTGTAATGAAGCATGATTAGATGTATAATTATGGTTTTGTGTTGTGATAAATGCCTTGATGCCGTGACATGTATGCTAGATGTATGATAGGTTGTTTGTTAGATGAATGCTAGGGTAGCCATGATAGATGTATGATTAGGGTTGATTAATGCCATGTTGATTGTTAGATGAATATTAGTGTGTGTGTGTGTGTGTGTGTGTGAGTTAGATATCAATAATGAGCGCGCCTTTCATAGGGTTAAGACATAAGACATAATGATGGGAAGCCAATCTTAGGGTTGGGTGGTTTTGGGTGCCTCATACTTTCCCAAGACCGTACCTTAACTCCAAACCCATATATCTCTAATAATAAGATCAAAATGTCATTCTTTGAGAAGATGCTATATATATGGTTTTTAGACCATTGCAAAAACTAGCTGGCGACTCCAAAACCGCACTTGTGTCCATAGTGGTAAAATAGATAAATTAGTTTTTTGAAGTGTTAAAAGCTAAAATTTTTAGAACTACCACTATGAATGCTCTAATTTAAAAAAAAAAAAATCTTAGCCAGCCTAGTATTAAAAAAACAATTTTTTTTTTTTTTTTTTGTCTTTACTGGTAGATAATTGCATCCTAATTTATTTAGAAATAACAATTTTGTGTATTTATAATTTTTTAATACTATATGATGTCTATTTGGATTTTTTTTTTATTTTTTTATTTTTATTTTTTATTTCCAATTTCCGCATGCTTAAAATCTTAAGAACCGTCTTTGTCAACTACTCATGTATACCGTAAATAAATAAATAAAGGTATACATTAGAATTTACCTTTGTAGAATATCCACCGTTGATGCTCTTCTAAAATAATGGGCTAGCCGGCTAGAGCTTGAAAAGGACAGTCCTCCCTTATCTAGGAAAGAAAAGGGGGCAGGCCTCAAAATCTTGAGGTTATTATAATATTTGTGGGCAAAGTTTTGCTTCGGAGGCTTGAAGCATGAGAAGAAGTCGAACTCCAGAGGTGGTACTGAATTCGGGCCAAAAAATGCCATTAATTGGGTTTGGCACAGTAGCTGTTCCTCTCCCTCCATCACAGACTCTGGTTTCAGTTTTCATTGATGCCATTGAAGTTGGTTACCGTCATTTTGACACTGCATCCATGTATGGAACCGAAGAACCCCTAGGTCAGGCTTTGGCACAAGCTCTACAGCTAGGTCTCATTAAGAGTCGTGAAGAAATTTTCATTACTTCTAAACTATGGTGTACGGATGCCCATCATGATCTGGTTCTCCCCGCACTCAATCTCACACTTAAGTAAGTACGCTATAATCTCTACCACTTATCATCTCTGCACATGTCTCTACCATTTAGTTTTCTTTTTGATGAATTAGAACTCTTATTCAAAACAAAGTTCTTCATTAATATTTTGTAGTACACATTTATAATAAAGAAAATATTACAAATGAAGAAATAAAAATATTTAGAATAAAAATTTTAATATGACAAAAATAAAATAAATTTAAGAACAATAGAATTTAATTTACTAAAGGTAATATTGCTACTTCATTTAATGATAGAATCATAGAATTACTCAATAATCTCAATCTAGCCAAGCAAAGATAGATTCAATATATAGCTCGATGAATTAGTAGTACTAATGAAACTAATATTAATTTTGTATCATGATTCATGCATAAAAGAGATGAAAATTTATTATTATAATCTTTTTAAAAAAATGAGTTTTACTTTACCTTGGGTAGGATGATGTATGATGAATGCAAGTGGAAATCTAGTTTCTAATTTTGATTTTGGTGTTGAGAGAGATTGTTTGGCATGTGACTTAACAAAAATTAAAGTTCTAGCCATTGGAAAGGAAATTGGTCATTAATGAACATTGGACACACAAAAGGTATTTTTAAAAATAGTTTAGGATTGCAATTGTGAGGATTTTTATTAATCCATAATTTTAGGGTCTTCTTGAAGATGGGAAGAGAGTGCATAACCTACTTATGCTTTTTCTTTTCTCAAATCTGCCATAGGTGCCGAAATTCCTCGATAAAACTTTTACACTCTCTCACATGTAAGGCAAGCTAAAATATAATTACTATTTTTTTATTTTCGTGGAGAGAGAGAGAGAGAGAGAGAGAGAGATTTTCTAGTGAGTGGTTGTCTGGAAGTTCAATGGCTAATGTTGATAATTTACAATGTGAAATACTAGTTTACAAAAATTGAAGTTTACTTATCTAAAAAAAAAAAATTGAAGTGTAAGCCACTAGAAATTTTTTTTTTTTTTTGAGAAACAGCCACTAGAAAAATATGGTTGTGAATGCATGAATGATTGACACACTCACAAAATTTTATTTTTAAAACGTTTTAGGGTTTTTTTTTTTAATTGTCAACATTATTTCAGGATTTCAATTGTAATGGATTTTTATTGATCCATAATTTATTTTTTGTGTTGTGAGAAAGAGAGCACACGGTATACTTATACTTTTTTTTTTTTCTACCAATTATGCTATAGGCACCGACAATTTCACTTTCTCATGTACACTTTCCATTCACCTCCGTCGGAGCCACCACAATACTCAAAGAAAAGAGTGTATAAAAACATCGGTGGTTATAGGCTTACTATTTTGTTATCAAATATATAACTGACTTACGATTTTGAGGCTTTAAAAAATAATAATAATCATAGGGGCCTTAGAAAATAATTAATTTTAGTGATTAGGTCTAAAGTTACCCCCGACTGCTACTCTTTGCAATGACCAACTTAGCCACATAACGTGTCCGTATCAATAGTCAATGCAATATGTGGTAAACATAGCCACCCAACTTAGCCATATTAAAACCAACAAAAAAAAAAAAAAAAAAAAAAAAAAAAAAAAAAAACCCTTATCCATGTCATTGTCATTTGTCAATGACCAATTAAACTATTTTTTTTTAACGGCCTTAATGTTTTTTTTTCCCCCTCATATGCACCAATCATCTGCTTAAAGAAAAATATGTGTACATAACTTTTATGCCATAACATTGGCCACAAGCTCACAACCTTAATGTGGTTAATTGTGAGTGATGGAAAAAAAATTATGGGTACATTTGAAAGTGATAAATATCTACATAATTACAATATACTATGTTAGAGTTATGATAAAAATTTTGGTACAAAAGTTATTATACTAGAAGAACTCAAAACCAAATGGTTGGTGATCATGAGGTGATGGTTTGAAATCTACGGTTCTCATTTTTCATTAGGTCTTTTTTTTTCATTAGTAAGAAGCTGGGATATTTCAAGTTTTCATTTTCTACAAGTTGATTATCTTCATCTTGATCATCATTGTTGGAATGTCATTTCCACTACAATGATATTGTCGGAATGATGGATTTTTGGAAAATCTCCATAAAGACATTCATAATTTCATGTACTGCATGAAACTTTATACATATATAGTATCTTACGTTCTTCCCAACACTTTTGAATGGCAAGTTCTTGCATTTGAATATCATAGACTTCATCTTAATTAAACTTACTGAATAATCATCTTAATTAAATTTGATCATCTTTACATTCTTCCCTGCCTACAATTTTCAATGGCTAAGTTTTGCATTTGCACGTCACAGATCTCACTAAATTCCAGTTGATTAAATTTGACTGCATTTTCTTTCAAGTAGTTAAAGATTGCTTTGAGTGTAATTAATTCTTAAGAACCTTTCTGTGAATAATATTTTCATTTCTTACAATGCTTGCTAATTTTATTTATCAAAAATTTCTTGAGAAAGGGTGCATTCAAAATAATAAAAATTGGGTATTAGAAGCTGTAGTTGTACAAAGTTATTATTAGGATTCTCTTTGACACGTGGTTACACCATTATTAATTATTAATTTAGTTTTTCTTATTAATTGTTAAAATATATTATATTTCCTTGAATCAAAATGACAAGATTTAAGGATAGTTTAATTTAGATGAAACTCTATTGTCTAAGTTTAAAGAAATTTAAAATTCTATTAATTCCAACTGAAATTTATTACCCAAAATTTTAAAAGCATTTAAAATGATAAATAATGGATACAACTTAATCACCTATAACACATATACTTAAGGTACCTTTTCACCCTGTTCTAATCAAATTTGTCTCTTTCCTTGGTAAAATTTACCATCGTTTTGTTTTGCTTTTTGTTTTTGTTTTTGTTTTTTGTTTTGTTTTGTTTTGTTTTTTTTTTTTTTTTTTTTTTTTTGTCATTATTGTATTATTGTCGCATTTGGCATTATATTCAATTAGTTACCATACAAGTTGATTATGAATTGCAAAAGAAATTTCCTTCATATTTCTTTTTTTAAAGAAACCATCAACTTTTTTTTTTTTTTCTAAATCATATGATATTATATACTAAATTATTGATAGAAATAATTACAGATTACCCACTTGTGGTTAGGTCTGATTTCACCATGTTTACTTGTGATTCGAAAGTCGACACTTTACTTACTTAAGGTAAACTCTATTAAATTGTTATAACCATAACCCTAACATTTTTATTTGTTTTATGATATGTTTTTGTATTAAAATGTGTTTTTCTTACAGAAAAGTTAGAGGTGGGTTATGTCAATCTAACAAAATTTACCTTAGAGGGATAAAGTGTGGGTAAAATGCCAACTTTTGAACCATGTGTAAATAAGGTGAAATCAAGCCTAACTATAAGTGGATAATCTGTAATTGTCTCGTACTAATATAATAAAAGTTTGGTTTTAAAAGTCGTGATTGAGCTAAGTGGATGCATGCTGACTCATAGTTAACTAGTACAACCTTTACTATGAACTTTATAACTTTTTTTATAATATAATATTCACTTAATAAGTTTTTCTAACACTATTTGTTCATATAAACTTTTCTTTCATTAAATTATCCTTACCAACTTTTGAGCATAAAAACATGATACATTAAACATAAAATAAGTTTTTACTTCTTCATATGATTCTATATTTAGAAGAACTTTATTTATTTATTTAATTTATGAGTTATGACATATACATAAAACTTATAATATATCTATATATATATATATATACATATTAATGTAAATATGGTTTTAGATTAAGTTGTGCGTCGCAGTTAATACTAATAGTACAATGAAATTTAAGAATAATCTCAATAGAATTCTAATTAAATACACGAGTAAAAATTAAGTCACACAAGCCTTGACAAACAAATGACAAGTACAAATTATACAAGTAAAAACTGATTTTATGTGCTGAAAACCACTGCCAAATTCCATCATTTTAATTTAATTTTTTCTTTTCGTTTACACAATATTTTAAATTTGTAATCACTTTTTTCCATGCTTGAGTACAGTCGTCCAAATGTAGGCACCAACCGATGGCTATCTTTTTCATGGACTTCCATTCCGAAATGTTTCGTTTTGGGCTTCATTTATTATTTATTTATTGTAAATATGTGCAACTAGTTCTCTTCAGAAGAGTAATCACATGGGCTGGACCACCAGAGTCCCAGACTAAATAATTTCTTTTTTTCATTTACGAAAACAAGGAAGCTGGGGCTAGAGTATGTGGACCTCTATTTGATACATTTTCCAGTGAGGTTGAAACAAGGAACTGAAGGTGGTACCGAACATTCAAAAGAGGATGTTATGCCTTTTGACATAAAAGGTACATGGGAGGCCATGGAAGAGTGTTACAGACTGGGCTTAGCTAAGTCTGTTGGAGTTAGCAACTTTGCCTGCAAAAAACTCTCCCAGCTCCTACATCATGCTACTATTCCACCAGCAGTTAACCAGGTAAGCAAAAAATCGAGATGATATACTTAATAAGGTGTAACCACACATCAAGTAATGGTGACTTTGAGTTTGATGGCATTGAAACTGAAATGAAAATGTTTTTAGGTGGAAATGAACGTGTCATGGCAACAAGAAAAATTGCGACACTTCTGCAAAGAGAAAGGGATTCAGGTTAGCGCATGGTCTCCACTAGGAGCCAATGGTGCTATTTGGGGTACTCTTGCTGTGATGGAAAATCCAGTCCTCAAAGAGATTGCAATCACAAAAGAGAAGAGTGTGCCACAGGTGCTATAAAAGATCACTTATTCAATTTTTTGTGTCTAGAGAGTTTTATTTTATTATTATTATTTTTTAATGAAATGTGTTCTAGATTTCAGTATATTCTAAAACATTTTAAGATTTTTTTTATTAGAGAAGTTTAGCACAAACACAGACACACACACAACATGATACATGAATAATAATATGAAAATTCTTCTAATATTAGAACACAACACCATAGAGACAAGATACATTAAGTAGGTAGGTGAGAAATCATAAATTATGGTTAAAGGGTATGAATAATCATAGATAAAATCCTGAAAAAAGAAGTTGAGGTTAGAAGGATAGGGGATGGAATTATATTAACGAAACTTGTCTTAGGAGAAAAAGAAAGGAAGAATCGATTTTAAGCAAAAATTTTGGGTGAGCATTGATGAATTGATTCAAGGGTTACCAAAGGAAGAAAATACTTTTATTGGAGCATGCCTAAATGTTCATGTTGGAAAAGGTAATGTGTGGTTTTAAAAAATTCATGGAGGCCAAGAATATGGAGTAAGGAATAAATCAAAAGGTGCTATTATAGACTTTGCAATATCGTATGATTAGATATTATAGAACACCTGACATAATTACTTTCAAAAGTGGGACAAACGCTAGTTATATAAATTTCATCATTTTTTGAAAAGTGTGTAATAGATGCTGTAACGATTATAAGGTGATTACTAGGACGAAGCGTAATCACTTAACACCAGTTAATGGTTGGTGGTACCAGATATGTGCATTAGAAGTGTGTATGTATATATATATATATATATATATATATATATTATAAACAAATAAACCCAAGGATATGTGTTTAAAGATAAAATGATAAAATAACATGAAGTGGAATTTAGATGAAGATGTGGAATGAAATGGTTAATTGTACTGAAAGAGTGGCTAAAGAGGTACTTGGAGAAACTAAAGAATGTGGTTGATCAACTAAAGAGACTTGGTGGTGGAATGAGAAGGTTTAAGTATAGAAGTCTACCTGAATGTAGAAACAATACTGCTTATGAAAATTAAAAAGTGGTAAAGAGGGAAGAAAAAAAAAAGGTTGTCCAAGAGGCTAAATGTAAGGCTTCATATAGCAATCTAGGGACAAATGATGGAGAAAAGAGTATTTAAAAACTTTGTAAAACAAGGAAAATAAAAAGAAGAGACTTGAATAGTGTCTGTATTAAAGATGAAGATCATAGAGTGATTAAAGAGAGATGGAAAGTTACATTGTTAAACTTTTTGATGAAAGTGATACAATTGATTTGAGTAAATTTAGTAACCCAATTAATGATAGAAATTGTAGGTTTGTTTGAAAAATTGGGATGACCAAGGTAAAGGATGCATTAAGTAGAAATACACTAAAAGATAAGATTCAAAATGAGGAAATTTGCTTAAAGATAAGTAGCACTTTATTGATGAAAAAAAATGAGAGGAAGTTGTTTAAAATAGTCTTGTAAGAAAAGTGACAGATGCATTAGTGAGGGAAAAAGTGGGTTGATTTAAGTTAAGAGAACAGAAAATGGTAGAGGAAAACCAAAAATAACACTAACAGATTTGAGTAAAAAATGGTCCATCAATTGAGAAAGTAACAGAGAATATGTATTCAAATCATAGTTATTAAACCTGAACCAACCCAACTGGTTAGATTGAAAACCTAGTAACCTAGCACCTAGATCGATTTGAGCGTTTAAATGGACAATTTCTGCACAATATCTAGTCAAACCCGGTGGGTTTGTGGCAACATGTGTAACCTGGATGGGTTTTTATCACCCGGATATGTTTGTGAAATTTATAAAATTACATTTATAAGTCCACTTTATTGGCTTCTTTATAGTTTAATGTGTTATAATGTGGTAATTTAAAGAGGAGAAAACCTAGAGAATTCAAAAAAAAAAAAAAAAAAATGTGCTTCTCTATCTATCTACCTACCTCTAAGACTATCATCCTATCAAAAGACTATTCTATTATTATGAAACCTTGATTTTGAATTATAATGGCCAGATTAATTTATGCATATTAATTTACATATTTTTATTATAATGGCCAGATTAAAAATATATATATATATATATATATATTTTTTTTTTTTTTTACTCTGCAGTTCAACTAGTACTAATCCATTGGTTGAACTAGTGACCAAGCTCATAGACCAAGTCAATACCCGAGTTAGGTTTAATAACTATGCTTCAAATAGCATAAAATAACTAAAAAGAATATATGTGGCCAACCTTATCTAATATGTTAAGGATCCATAGTCGGCGACCAAAAAAATTGTGACTAAAACTTAGTTGTTATTTGTTATTGTTAAGTATATTTGATATTTATTTTATATTTTAAAAAGAAGTGTAGACCATTAAAATTTTTGAAAATATAGTCACAATTAATTGAAAACCAATGATAACGAGGGATTAAGAATAATTATGACATCTTTTTAATGTGGGTGAAACTTATCATCTTTTGCCCACTTGCATGGGCTACATTTGAAAGTTCTCTTCCTTAAAAATACTTCGGTAACAACTAAAAAGTGCATGTATCATTATTTCTAGCACCTTTCTCTACCTAACAATTTAAAGGAAAAGAAAATGCAGGTTGCATTGAGGTGGATACTTGAGCAGGGAGTGTGTGTCATTGTTAAGAGCTTCAACAAGGAGAGGATGAAGGAAAACCTTCAAATATTTGATTGGGAATTATGTGATGATGAATTAGAGAAAATCAAGAAAATTCCTCAATGCAGAGCATTCAAAGGCGAACAGTTTGTTCATGAAAATGGACCATATAAGTCTTTGGAAGAATTTTGGGATGGCGAAGTATGAAACTTTATCTTCCATTAATAAAATTGTTTTTGCAAAAGAAAAAATAATTCTCTTTAAACTGCATCTGGAAAGAAAAACAGAACCTTCTATATAGATGAGAGTTAGTTAAGAATTGAGCACATGTAGCTCATTTGATATATGGCTTAATTCTTAAAGCACATGTTCAATTAACTAGCCAATTGTGTTAGGCCACGTGGGCCAATGGCATTAAAGTTAATTTCCTATAAATACATGATGTAATTCGAGGTTATAGGAATGAAGAATAAACCAATTGTTTGGTGCATCTCTCTCTTAATATCTCTCTTTCTCTATGGAGGTCTAGGTCCCCTTGAAGTGGCCTACAACTACTATTCCAATTCATCATTCTTACTTTCCACAATTCATATTCATATTCTAGCAAGTTCTTATCATTTGGTATCAAAGCCAACTACTATCTGGGGTAATTAGGTGTAGCTTATTAAGTATGGGTTTAAATGAGTTATGGTTTTGTGGTTGGATCCTGGAGGGGGGCGACCTAAAGGTTAGATTAAAATAACTGATAGGTGAGTGGAATCGCCAAAAGAAAGGGCTACCATTGGGTTATTGTCGATAGAGTGAGCTGTTGTGGACGTTGGCTGCAAAGCATGGTGGTATGTTATGATCTTAGTGTCCCACATTGCTTGTGTAAGCTTATATAAACATGTGTATATAAGCTTTTGGGCACATTTCCCTTGCAAGCCGATTTTCAAGAGTGAATGCTATTTAATATGATGTTATTAAAATGTCATTGTGAAAATTAGAAGTCTCATGGACCTCACCCATTTGTAATTTATTTATGACCAAAATATTTTTTACTTTTCAAAAGTTTACATGATCATCCCTAAGCTTTAAAAGGTTTTTTCCCCATAAACTGTTGAAAATGTTATATTTTTTTCCTTAAATTTTAAAAAATTCTTTTTGTCATTCATAAATTATTAAAAACATTTCTTAGGGTAGAAAAGTAAAATTTCCACTATAAATAAACAATACTATAAACGGTTTAGTGGCTTTACTCCCATATAAGGAGAGGAGAAAACTCCTAGTAGAACATGGAGTGAGTTTCTGCAAAAGGTAACTTGAGCATTTGCCCATTCTTGATTAAGAAAGCATCATTAGGTATAGTGGACTATGGGGTGATATTGCATAGTTAGAAAGACTTAGAAGAAATTTTGTTATTTGTGAGTGCTTTTTGAGTGTGTAAATGGTTTGTAATCTCTCTTTGATATGGTGAATCAGTATCTACTTTTTGTGAACATAGGCTGCTATCAAACTACATTAATCCTTGGCATTCTTCTCTTGTGTGTGTTTGTATCTATGTTTTCTTCCTAAATTTGTACATTCCTATTATTTGTTTTTGAGATCTTTTTTAAGATCATAATAGTGTTCACAATCAATCTAGTATAGGAGTGCTATATGGATGTCCCTTTGATATTTGTGAGTGCTTTTTGAGTGTGTAAATGGTTTGTAATCTCTCTTTGATATGGTGAATCAGTATCTACTTTTTGTGAACATAGGCTGCTATCAAACTACATTAATCCTTGGCATTCTTCTCTTGTGTGTGTTTGTATCTATGTTTTCTTCCTAAATTTGTACATTCCTATTATTTGTTTTTGAGATCTTTTTTAAGATCATAATAGTGTTCACAATCAATCTAGTATAGGAGTGCTATATGGATGTCCCTTTTTTGTTCAACAAACTAGTATAAGAGTTTTTGCAATCACACAAAATTTATACAGTCACAACTGAACTAGTTTTAGAGCCAAGGTCCTCAATACTTAGGTATTGGGAAGAAAGATGTCAAGTGAATCATCTACCAAATCATCACTAGTAGTTAGGACTATGGTCATCGTTGACAAATTTGAGGTAGAAAAATTTGATGGAAGGAACAACTTCGGCAAGTGGGAATACGAAGTTATAAATGTCTTGCTCCAAAGAGCGATGGGTATTTCTTTAGAAGAAAAACCTACAAAGATGGAAAAAAAAATTATTCAACCAAAAAAAAAAAAAAAAAAAAGCCTTGAAGTAGATCAATAGATAGAATTGTAGCGCCATCCATTTGTGTTTGGCCTAGTATCAAAAGTAATTTATTAGTGAGAGAGATATTATTCTTCGTAAAATTGTGATTGTTGATAATTCTACTGATATTCTTACAAAGGTAGTAATTGGGGTCAAGTTTCAACTCTACTTGGACTTGATCACTATGCATAGTATTTGAGCACCTTTAAGTGTATTTGGCACTTATGACTTATGGACATATATGGGGGTAGCTTAGGGTGATTTGCACTTTTTTTTTTTTGGTTGGGCTTTAATTTGCGTTTGATACTGGCATTTGTGGATTGAGAGAAGACTTGCCAAGATTGAGATGAGTTAAATATTTTTATTGGGTGTATCGATTGATGTTGAGGGGGGTAAAAGAGTTTCATGAACTTTGGCAGTCTGCTAATCTCGCAAGGTGGAAAATCATTGTAGAATTTGGCTCAATTTTGTGAATCTTGCTCCTTCTTTTTCTTTTTTTCTTTTTTGGAATAAGAATGGAACTAGTGCAAAAAGAATGATGACTGCTTGGTAGAATTTGAGTCAAGGTGGAGGTTATAAAAAATTGTTGCTACTTTGACTTGTTTGGGTTTTTTTTTTTTTTTTTTGGGGGGGGGGGGGGGGTGGGGGGTGGTGGGGTGGAAGATAAGTATAATTATTATTGAAAAAGCAAATTAATATTCTTGGTCCACCAAGGAATGTATTCCTTGTCCACCAAGAAATAGATATTGAAGTCTTATAAATAAACAATACTAGAAAGTATTTGTTCTTTTTTGTCCGAGGATCTTCCCACATGGAAATGGAATTTTTTTTTTTGAGAAACAAACACACACACACACACACACACACACAAGGGAGAGGAAAAGGCATGGAAATGGATTTTGAATTAACTACAAAGATATTTTATTATTTGTGAGTGTTGGGTTAAAATAGCTTGACCTCGGTTAATTAATTTAATTACCTAAGTTGATTAATTAGGTTCAATTGCATGAAAATCGTGGAGGCACCAATAAATCACCAAAAAACTAGATGCAGTGTAAGATAAATTTGACACAGTGATTTGTTGACAAATAGAGAAAATCTCGCAAGGCAAAAACTCCACGGGATGATTTTAAGTTCACCACTCCCAAAAATCCATTAATCAACAATCAAGATGTTACAAGTATAAGGAATCTTACCAACTACCCTAGCTTATCCCGAAATACCAACCTACAATTGAACCTTCATTCCAATACTTAATTGGACTTGATCTTATAGTAGCCTTCTTTTCGTTGATGCACAAACCTCCAATTTGTGACTAAGGCTGTGTTTGTTTTGGGTGTAAATGATTTCCAAAAAATATTTTACACCCGGGTTCATGTTTGGCACCACTTGAAAATAAAGTCAAACTAAAAATGAATTAAGTTTGACCGTAAAATACCCTTACCAACCTGTAAAATCATTTATGTTCCCATTTTACCTTCAAATGCTTTCCGGAATTACTCACTCCTCTCATACATGCACCAACCTCATTTCAGCTCCAGCCCACGCACCAACCTCAACTCGACCCACAGTTCGATGCCAAGCTTCGGCTACCCAGCCAAGCCAAGGCCAGCCTAGATCGTGCCGCTCCCACCGCCGTCCCCTTTGCCCAGATCACGCCGCCCCACTACCTAGATCGCGCTGCTCCACCACCTAGATCGTGCCGCCCCACCACCTTCCTCATTTTTCTCTCTTCTTCCTCAACTCTTCTTCTCCCTCTTGCTCAACATTGCTGATCTAGCCGCCACCAACCACCAGTCTACTCCACTCCACCCCTAAACCCACCCGATCTAGCTGCCGCTATCCTCCATCCACTCTAATCTCTCTCTTTCCCAATCTATCTCTCTCACTCTGATCTTTCACTCTTTCTTGCTTCTTCTCCCACAGATATATCATGTACATGTTGTGAATATGTTTTTATTTTGATTTTTGGTTGTGTTAAGTGTATATTTTGAAATTTTTTGATATAAAATTTTTTTGGAAGGTGAAAAAATATGAAAAATTTGTAGGAAAATAGCATTTTCAAAATGTTACTAAACACTAGAAATTGTTTTCCAAACTATTTTTCATTGCAGAACCAAACGCCCAGATTTTAATTTCCTTACGAGAATTTATTTTCCCTTGCATTCATTTTACACTTGGAATTCAATTTACATCAAACCAAATACAGCCTAACCCTTTGCATAGATCACAGTACGTAACTAACTCCAACAACTAGAACAGATGTTGTTGGCTGCAAAGTTTTTCACTTCATCAACAATGAAGATTTGGAAGCACTTGATTACAAAACCCTATAGTATACAAACGCAGTAGCTTTTCAATGAGAAAATAAATCTCTTGGGTCTTTGTATCCGTCAATGACAGCTTTTAAAATAAGTCTTATATATGTCTAGGGTTATGAGAAAAGAAACCCTAAACAAATCCAAAAGCCTGGGTCAAAAATTAGATCTGGAATATTGAAAATCGTAGTTCTCGATAGATTGAGCTACTATCAAGCTTCTCATTAAGTCTTGATAGCAGGCATTTGTCGAGCTATTTATTGAAACTTAATGAATAGATTTTTTTCACTTATTTTTTAGATCAATCTTCATATCTTTAATACTTAACTTAAACAACATGCTTCTTGAAGTACTAAACCCAACTTAGATCTACCTAATTACAAGTAAAATGTATTTTGTTAAAGGATTAGCTAATTACAAAAAGTATGACCCTAACAATCTCCCCCTTTGGTAATCCATGACATAACCACAAGCAAAAATTATGAGAGAAGTCTAACACAACTTTCCCATAACTTACAAAAATACATAAGTGTAACCCTAATACGAACTCTTGAAAAACTTTGCAAGAAAAGGGATTATGGCATAGTAGACTTGCAACCTGTCTTAACTAAAACACTTAAACAAGATTCATTAAGGCATCAAGTGTGAAACTTAGACAAGTTGTATAAAAGAAGAAACATGTGTATAAAGAGAGAAAAGAAACAACACATGCGAGATAAGGTGAAAAACATACATCATATATATATATATATATAAGAATACAATGTATGTAGAAATGGTCACAAGACCGTGGTACAAGAAGTGAGAAAAAGATACACCAAAACCTCACCATATCCCTCAATGTACTCTCCTCATGTCTAGTATATCCTATGCTAACTCTCCCCCTAACATAATGACTACTCTCATATACAAAACTACTCCCCCCTTTTTGTCATAAATGACAAAGGTGCATCACTGAAAGGTTATTATCTCATCATCACTAGAAGAGCTAGAACCATTAGCGCCATCATCATTATCTCCACCAGAAGAAGACTCCTCTACAGGCTCGAGTGAAGGTGAGGGCTTAAAACCACTAAGGCGAGACTAGCAGCAAGTGATGCGACTGATTTTGGTATTCATCTGACACATTTAATCAGACATATGGTTAAGATGACTACCAAAATCAGCACGTATGTGCTGAAGCTGATCCATAATGTCAACGAGGGAGACGTTTGCCCTAAAGGAGGAAGAAGGAGTAGATGTAGAAGAGGGTCGAGGGGTAAAGGTTGCATCCGTCTTCTCCACAGAGCCCGCTTCGTAGCCAGCTATGTTGCACTCCTCTGGATAGACTCCTTGCTAATGGCACCCATGACATGGAAGAGGGGAGAGGGAGGAATGGTGATGTGCAAGTGTGTAAGGATGTATGTGATAGTTGAAGGAAAGATGAGCTTATCACGGGTAGCAATGTCTCGATAGTAATCTATAATAAATACTATCATGTGTGACAAAAAATCTATAGAGAGATCCTCCATGAGAGAAATAAGGAAATGAGCATGAGGCTTCATGATAGTGTTATAGTGTGACCGTGGAGTGAGTACAAAGGTCATCACCATATTAAGGATCCGTGGCTTTTAGGAAACTTGGTTGTGGAGAAATTTAGGGAACCTCCCCACAACATGGCCTTCTCACAAAATAGTGAGGCCAACTCGTCTTTAGAGATAGAAGAGAGACACTCATGACTAGGGTATCTGGATGATCCACCCTAGGGACTCGTAGTATCTTGAAAATGAGCTTCGGGGTAACTACGATACATGTACCTTGGAATACCATAGTAAACCTTGGTACAAAGGTATCAATGGCTTGCATGTTGGAGTAAAATTATTAAATGAGCATGCTGAGACACCTCGAGGGTTTCTCATATATAGAAGCCCATCCCTGAGAGCTAAACGCACTAGGTAGAGGAGTGTTTGGAAAGTCAAACAAAATAACTTGTCATTCCGAATGAATCGCCCAGTCAGAAAAGTTCTCAAAAAGTTATCTCGTGCCTTCTCATGATAGAACTCAACAAAATCAAGAAGGAAGGGAGTAGAAGAAAAAAGAAGAGGAACCACGATGTCTTATCAGGTTCTTAAAAGGGATAGACTTTTTAGGTGCCATGACAAGGAGACTAAACGAGAGAGAGAGAGAGAGAGAGAGAGAGAGAGAGAGAGAGAGAGAGAGAGAGAGAGAGAGAGAGAGCAGGAACATAAGGCACAAGTGTAAGGTTGAATTTAATCAACCATTTTGTTGGCTTTATTCTGTACCAATTTGCTTATATTTCAGCATTTAGAAACTCTGTATTTAAGTAGGATTCATGTAAGGGTAGTGATTGAGAGAGTGTGAAGAAATGCTCAAGAAAGTGCAAGAAAGCAGAGCTTCACGACTAGGACTCGTGGGTGACTTGCGATTGGCAAGCGGCCAAATTCAGCACACGAGTGAAGCATGCGAGAAGGTGAACAGTCACGCCAGTTAGAGCATTACAAGACAAAAAGTCCAGTCTAACCATTCTGTTAGCTCACGGCTTGAACTCATGACTTAGCCAAGTCGCGAGGCCAAGCCGCCAACCAGGTCTGTTTTGAAAAACCTGACATTTCACATTCCTATCTCACCCTAGTATAAATACCCCTTAAACCCACGAAATGTAGAGAGTTTCCAGAGAGAATTTTGAAAGAGAAATCCTAGAGAAAAACAAGATTGTCTCATCCACAATCTTCACCTAAGAAACTCTTCAAATTCCTCTATTCTCTTTCTCTTCATTGATACATCCTTGAGAGGTTCTTGATCAAATCATTTTCTCACCTTATCCACGTCTGTGAGAAGGTTCTTTTGGTACTAAAGGAAGCAGTTTGAAAGGGACTAATGGTTATTGGTTGATGCTATAGTTTATAGCGAAATCCAGTAAGCTAGAAAAGAAAAAGGTTCGGTGCAACCTCGTTGGAGCAAGAAGCACGGAGGGCTTAGGTACCTAGGTAGATTAGGCTTGGAGGGTCTATTGCTGTTCGTGTATCCCAACTACATTTTCTAGTGGATTATTGACCGCTTGGAGGGCAACAGAGAGGTTTTACGCCAAGAACTTTAGTTTCCTCTTCGATAACACATCGTGAGTTATCCTTGTGTTTGCATCTCTCTTCCTTTTATCTTTACCATTTAATTACTGCTGTGATTGTGATTATTTATGATTTAGATTGTTTATCAATTCTGTTATAAGTTTGTTATCATTTTCCGCATATACATTGTTTGATATAAAACTTGAATTGGTAATTTATTGTTTGGGGGTCTAAACGTTCATAGTGTTTTCAATGCACAAGAAAGAAGAAAAAAAAAAAAGCACGCAATGCATGATAATGCATGCACATGTTACGTGCTAAAGAAGTTGCATCATGGGCAAAAATTCAATCCAATCTAACAGCACTCACATTGTATAATCAGTTACACAATCCTAGAATGCATAAAGCATTGTTACCATGAACATAGAATGCAATGCTTGAACATGTGAGATCATATTAACAAAAATCAACCCAAAAATTTTCATAAAAACTCAAAAAACCCCAAAATTTCCCAAAAATAAAACCTACGTCACAAAATGCATGAAATGCATGAGAAAGGAGAAAAGGAAAGATTTAGAGCACTTACCAAGGGATTGAGACTTGGATTAGGCCAAAAGCTTGAGTGGGAGAAGGTTTCTGGTGAAAATAAAAGGTTTGGAATGAGGGAGAAGAGAGATAGATCGAGATATTTGAGTTTGGGCAAAATAGGGTCGGACCACAAATCTATGTAAAGAAAACGCAACTCGATAGATCAAGAAGGTATCGAGCTTCTATCGAGAAAAAAATCTTGACAGATCGAGAGGTATCGAGGAGGTATCGACGGCAAAAAGATCTCAATAGATCGAGAAGGTATCGAAGACAAAAAGATCTCGATAGATTGTGGAGGTATCGAGCAGACAAAGACTCCAAAAAATTGGCTCGATGGATCAAGACCTCTATTGAGAGGTATCGAGAACAAACCCAAAAATCTCGATAGAAGAGGCATGAATCAAGGAGCTATCAAGCAACTATTGATGAGTTATCAAGCTACTATCGAAAGGCCTAAAAAGAGTTTTCAAGAAAGAGAAGCAGCACAAGATGAAAGCAAACAAGATAGACACCAAACAAGCAATGAAAGAGCATGTTAAGCATAAAAACACATCCTCAACTCTAGATGCAAAGTATTCCTAAATCAAAAGCACACTAAACAAGTCTAACCAATTTTATTGCCAAAACATGTTTAGACAGTTTAGAGAGCATATACTACCACATGTATCCCTTGTGATGGCCAAATCACATTGTACCTATCCAATAGTATCAAGAGTAGAAAAAGTATGCGTGTTGTGTGTGTGAAACTTTTGCAAGAGAGTATAAGTAAATAATTATATGAAAAGTAATGATATAGGAGGATCAAATACATTCACACACAATCATAACTATTTGATGGGGACTATCACTTTCGAGGGACATCATATAACTCCCACATCTCCTAAAAGCACGCTTGCAACCATATTAAAAGTATTTTGATTTTTTTTGTTTTTCATGTTCTATGCATATTTTTCTTTTAAGCATATTATGCATGGGCATATAGGAGAGGGAAAAAAAAAACCCAATTATATAAGCTGAACATCCTAATTTTGCTGTGCAAGTGCTACACCTTACCAAGCATGACTTTTATGAATTTCACATAGATGTTTTATAACTGACGAGTTTTAGTGGTTAGATAGTTATTTATGCCTTTCTATTAGGATTTCTAGTTCTTCCCGTCAAAAAGAGTGATTTAAGATATGAAAGATAAGAGATCAATTTAATCATACAAATCACATAAAAAAGCCACAAAGCTCACATTGCATGGTTGTGAATGAAGATGTTCATCTAAGCTATAAGTGATACAAGTTGAGAAATTTTGTTTCAAAGGTCATCCAAGGGACATAAGTACCAATATGCACAAACACATACTGTTTTTGTATTTTTCTGATTTTTCCTTTTTTTAATTAAAAATAACTTGAAAAAAAAAAAAAAAAAAAAAAAAAAAAAAAAAAAAAAAAAAAAAACAAACAAACAAACAAACAAACAAGCAAGCAAATAAACAAAGCATCAAAACTAGATTGACTCAAACCACAACGCGAACCATGCAAGAGATCAGAAAAGAGAAGGAACCACTTGGAATCTTTTTCCTTCCAAATGGGAGACCTAGATGAGGATCCTTTCTTTTGCATGAACCTTTGTTTAGATGGATAAGGAGGAGAGTTGAAACCATTGAAGTTTGAGAGAAGTATGCCCGCCTTAAGAAGTTCTTCAAAAGGGGCTAAAGAAAGTTTGAGTTGATTTTGGTTTCCCAGAGATGACACACTATTGCTTTGTTAAGTGGCTAACCACTTATAGCAATTTGGACAAGTGTGCTTAGATGCTCCATAGTAGTGGCAGAAGTGGGGCTTCTTTGGTAGAGACTTCTTGTTGGTGGAGTGATGATTATTCTGCTTAGTCTCTTTCTTACCAACCTTAGGGGGTGCTCCTAGAATGGATTTTCACTTATCACTTTTATCCTCACTCATATTTTCAGTTTTAGGATCAATTACCTCAGAGTTATCATTATTAGCAGGGGGAACAAAAATAGCTCTATTTAAAACATTAGAAGAGGTATTACAAAAGGAGTGAGAATGATCACACCTGAGACCTTTTTTGTCGGATGCAGATTTCTCGAAGTTCAGCATTTCATCCATCTTGGCACTTAAAGTCCTTTCCAATTGTGCTCTTACTTGAAAGAGTTCAGCATCTAGTTTCTTGGTCTTTTCAACAAGAAGATTTTTCTTAAATCTCACTGCTCCAATGCTCTAATTTGCTTCATCAACCTTGGTGGAGAGTTCCTCACGTTCTAACTCCACTTCACTGAGCTTTCTCATAGCCAACCTATAGAGTTTCTCATGCTTCTTAAAGACCTTGTACAACTTAGTGTAAGCTGTGTGGATGTCATCCTGTTCATCCATCTTCTCAAACTTTGATTCTATGAGCTTTTCTTCCTCATCAATTAGGTCTACTACTTCCTCAGGGGACTCAATAGTGCCTATGAAAGCACTCACTATCCGATCTTAGTTACTTTCATCAGAATCAGCTTCTGGTTTGCATCACTCAAGGTGGCAGCTACAGCTTTGCTTTTGCCAATGGATTTGAGATATGTGGACACTCTTGCTTCATGTGTCCAAATCCTTGACACTCATAGCACTTTGGCCTTGTAGGAACACTGTTGCCTTGACCAGCATCCTTAAATTCTCTCTTGCCTTTGTCTTAAGACTTGAATTGAGAGAATGCGGATTGTTTATGATCTTTATCACCTGTTTTGACATTCGCATTTTTGATAAATTTCTTGAATTGTCTAGTGATATAAGATTTTAACTTGGTTTCCTCATCTTTAGACGACTTATCATTATCATCATTCTTAATCTTCAAGGCCATGTTCTTACCTTTGCTACCCTTGCCAACCCTTGCTAACCCTAGTTTATAGGTTTGCAAGTTCCCAGTCAGCTCTATCAAAGGAATAGAGTCAACATCCTTTGATTCTTCTATGGCAGTGATCTCGGCATGGAATCTTTCCAGAAGAGATCTAAGGATCTTCCTAACAATCTTGGGCTTCAAAATCTATTCTCCAAGATTAAAGGCTGAATTCACTATATTCTTGAGTTTGGCATAGAATTCATTGAATGACTCATCCTCATCCATCCTTATTTCCTCAAAGCTGGTAGTGGGAGCTTGGAATTCTTAACAGCTTTAATGCTTTCGTAGGTATTCTGAAGAATAGTCCATGCTTTCTTAGCATTGTTAGTGGAAGAGATTTTCTTGAATTCTTCATTAGTTATGGCACTAAACAGATCATTCAGTGCTCTACTATTAAATTTTCCAGCTTTGATCTTTATATCATCCCACGTTGCTAATGGCTCTTCAGGTTTCTTCCAGCCTACTTCAACTACAAGCCATACTTTTTCATCTAAAAACTGCAAAAAGGCTCTCATGTGTACTTTCCAGTATGCATAGTTAGTGTGACACCCCAATTTGATTAATTGTATGATGTGTGTGGGTGTGTGATGAGTCCCACATAAGGTATTTACTGGGTAGATCTGGGCTTTATTAACAACTACAATGAGCCTCAATTGTGACTAGTCCTTTTGAGATATAGCGCATATATGACTAGCATTTTTCCTTAAGTCGTTACATATGGTATCAAAGCTAGTTCAGTAATCCCATGTGGGCTCAGAGACACTACCCTATAAAGTGGGCCCTAATAAGGATGTTAAGGATTTAAGTGGGGGAGATTGTGATACCCCAATTTCATTGATTGTGTGGGTGTGTGATAAGTCCTACGTTGGGTATTTACTAGGTAGATCTAGGTTTTATTAACAACTACAAGGAGCCTCAATTGTCACTACTCCTTTTGAGGTATAGCGCAGATGTGGCTAGCATAGATGTGGCTAGTGGTTTTCCTCGGGTCGTTACATATGACAATGTCACGACCCAAATCCATGGAACATGAATTTAGATGCATGACTAACTTGCTAATCTTACATAACTCAATAAGCATAATTAATCATAATTTAAAACTCCAAAGAAACAATGCTCTTAATAAACAACCTCTTACAAAAATCTAAACTCCACAAATCAGAAATAATCTCCAAAATATGAGACATGAATTACAAAATAAAGGTAACTAAAATTCTATAAGTCTTCAAGTAATACTAAAGTTGCCTACAACTTCCCTGCTATATCTTGCACCTTACAAAGCGATCCAAAGGTTCTATATTCCCAACTACACTTTAATCTGAAAACAGTAATTCATGGGGTGAGCCACACATCAAGTAAGTAATTATACAGAATACACATCAGGATAAAGTCAAGCAAAGCACGAGTATTTTGATTTTTCACAAACTCATTCAATGATATCAAAAATAATTATTCCAAAACATATAAAGAATCACTTAATACATATGTAATCACATCTTAAAATTATTAGAAAACACATACATATAATTGATCAGAGCACAGTGTCACATATACATATCACATATTCTCACATACAATCCTGTGAGCGGATACCAATATCTAACCCTTGCTGATGAGGGATCAATACATATTTCTCATATACAATCCTGTGAACGGATTTACACACATATCTGATTAATTCTAAAAACACTTATTTTTGAGTCACATATCACAAAAGCAAAGTTTATACAAAATATAATAATTTACTTGATATTAACAATTATTCCAAATACAAAGGCATATCAAAGATCACAATATCGAATAGAATATAAATCAAAGGATGCTTGACTCTCATGGGGAACAAATAAAAACTAAGGAGTTTATATAAATATATTACAATTCTTGAATAAATCTGAAAATTCAATTTGTTAAAAGAAACATTTTAAATACCATTTGGAGAATAGGAATATGACTTTGAAATCACTTGTTTTTAACAAATTTAAAAAACAAGAACCTTGTTGATGGTCATTTTGAAAGTCAAAAGGAAAGGAGAAGCCCAGCAACATGAACAGAACGGAGTTGGTAAATAGATAGAAAAACCATTAAGCCCAAGCGGCAGGAATAATAGATCGCAAGCCCATGGAATAAACAAATGGGCCTTAAGGAGGTAAATGGGCTTAAACGAGCCTGGAAAAAGAGAAATAGCAAACCCATGGGCAGTATATGATGTAGAAAAGTGAGAATGGGCTACAACAGGCCCGAAGTAATGCAAACAAAGAAAGTAAGGGGTTGATGGCAAGCACATGAACCCCAATGATGAGGATAAGGTAATTGGGCCAGGGAAGTCTAATGAAATTAGTAAAAGCCCATAGGAATATAGAGTGAAGAAAAGGGCCAAGGATGCTCAAGAGAAAACAAATGAGACACAAGAACCCACAAGCAACGTAATAAAAGACTAATGGCCATATTAAGCCACTGGGGAAGAATAAATAGCAGGCCTAAAGAGGCCCAGCAGGATTGGGTCAAATAAATGTCAAAGCAGGAGTGACAGAGTGATATGGCAGGAAATGATGTAGTCAAGGAGTAGGCTAAAAGAAGGCAAAACCCAATATCAAATAAAGCCCAACCCCTAAGGGGAGCTGGAAATCAGAAAACAGCTCACATAAGAGGCCAATAACGAATGGCAGACTGTGTAGACAAGCCCTCAGACCACGACGAACGCATGAGCAGCAAGCAGATTTTGGATACACATGGAAGGGAGGCACACGCAACGCCTAGACATCACCAGCCTGTACCTAGCCAATATGGGACATGGTGAGGTCATGGGTTAGAGGAAAAAGAGCATGGTTTGGCGGTGGGGAGAGGGGAAAGACCTATTCTGAGGTTTCGGCTCAGGATTTTTTGGGGGAAGTGTCCTGCTGGGATGACATACCACCCAAAAGAAGTAAGGTTGAGTTGGAACCACTAGGTGCATGCCATGAGGGATAGGGAGAGAGAGTACCCACACCGTAGCAGGAATGGGTGCCACAGCAAACTAACAAACAAAATAATTTTCTTTGTCTGGTGATAGGGACTGGAACATAAACGGACAAGTGGTGGTTGGCAAGTACACCCAGACCAGACAAGGGTGGTTAAAGGTTAAAATAGTAAAACTCGGTCATGGCAAGCACTATAAAAGGAGGTCCTTGCCGTACACAGGGGATAACACAATCACGGTAACAAGAACCTCTAAGGAAAACTACGAAATAGAAAACAAGTATGGAGGAAAGAAAGGAAAGATAAGAGGAAAAAAAAAAAAACAAAGAGTTAGATCAGCAGGCATGCATCAATAGGTTGATTCCCTCTCTCCCTCTCAAAGTCTTGTTCTCTACCAGAAGCAAGGAATTCTCTTGGGCACCAACCATTTAGGTCCGTTTCCCTCAAAGTGATTAATTTCCACAATAGGATTTCCCCAGGAGATTATTCGCGTTAAGAAGAAATGTTCTTCCCTTTCTAGTTTTGGTCCTACGAATCAGATTTGATATGATTTCTTTTATTTTTTATTTTTTTATTAACCCATATGCTACCCACTTATTCCCTTGCTTTCTTTATAAAAGTGATTGTTGTTATTGTGATTATTATTTTTTTTTTAACTAGGGATTATTTATTCACTTTAAGTAAGAAGCCGAAGTATTCTCTTTTGTTTTATTATTATCATGTCTGCCTGCCACGGCTCATATGAAATAGATTTGCCAGCCGTAAGCATGCTCTTAGCAAACAAGGCATAGTTTGTGCACAAGCCGAACCAAATTGAGTTGTAGTTGGACTGGTCTCAACTCCCTTACTCAGAATATTTGGGCCTAGTACTGCAGGAAGTAGCCCAGCCCAATATAACAAAAAGTCCCACTACAAACCTTTTTAGAAAACTTAAATTGAAACTCAATTATTTACGGAAAATAGTTTAGTTTATAAATCGTCTTTTAAATGAGATTTGGACATTCAAAATGTTATTTAAAATTCGAAGTATCTCTTAAAAACATTATTTAATAGTCAAAATATCTCTTTCAATGATGCAAAAATACTTTTGACAAACTTTAGAAAATATAAGTTTGAAATACAAAACTTTTGAAAACTTTTAACTTCTAAGAACCTAATGGACAAAACTTATGCATATTATGCATAATTACTTACAGCACTTGAATCACTCTGAAAGTCTAGCTGAAACACCCTCCAAATAGTCTCAAAATACTCTTAAATAGGACCTATAATCAATCATGAAAATTACTTAATATCCTCCACAAAATATAAATCTTATTGACTTATACAAATTGACTCACTAAAATTATACTAGCTGAACTAAATGATAACACTAATGCAAAGCATCTCTACCCAAGAATATGTTTCCTTAAATTTATCAAAACTTAGAGCTAGCAGTTAATACTTTAGGATTTAATATATGTTCAAAACAAAAGTAAAACCTTAAACATGAATTAGGCTCTATAACTGAAACTTTGTTCTAAAATACACATTATGGGCAAACCTAGGATTTAATATATAACCCCAATGAAAACCATGGGCCAAAACTAATATGTCTTGTTCATGGACTTAATATCATTGACCCTAATGTATTAAATATCTAGATGAAATTAGAATTTGGGTAAAAGAAACAAGTCTGCCATTATCCTTTGAAAGAATTGTAAACGTGTTGATCTCTAATGGTTCATTGTAGTCAAAATCTAGGCAAAGACTACCAAGGCCATTAGTCCATCAATCAGAGAAATTGGATTTTGACAAAATGTGAGCTAGCTAGTGAAACAAGTGTGGGGTCAGGTGCAATTTCCCCAGCAAATCATGATTAACCTTACGGTATAGATCAACAGCCCAAAAGTTCATATAGCCCTACAAAAATGATGCAAGCCTTATTCATGGATTTAATAATTTCGGCTCTTATTCTAGGGTCCAAACAGTGGCAACCTAAGATTTCAGAATAATTGAAATAGTGTAAAATCGTAATCTAAGAAATTACCAATTCAACAATCTACACCTCACTAAATTTTTCCATGATAAAATTCTAACTGCTTAATTCTTTGTTTCTAACGGTGAGAAATCATACCTTGAACAATCTTATTGCCTCTTCAATTGTATGTGCTCTAACTCCAAGGAAAAACACCTCTTAGCCTCCTTGATAAAACCATTCCTATGAAAACCCTAATTTATCTTTTCCTCTAACTTATATTTTAACACATCAAAGATGTGGGCTTGGTGGGGTAGTGGGCTGGAGTTTAAAATTCACTTGAGTTTATCTCTTTAGTCTCCAAGAAGCCTATAAAACATCTTCATCTTTTATTTTTTTTATTTATTATTTTAATTGCCACACCAAATTGTATGCACTAAAACTTTAATTTTCTCACCTATTTATAGCATCCAAAATTGTCTACTCCCATCTTACTGTGCACACATATATGGTACCTCAACTCTATATTAAAAATGCCAAGGTACGGTGATAATCATAAAAACAAAATTGGGGTATTACAGTTAGTACCATCAAATAAAGGAGGAATAATCAAGGATTGCCCACGATCCATAACAACAGGGGTCAATAAATCATACAGTAAAGATTAAAAGGTAATTAGAGTGTGCCCGCTTTGATACCACTTGTTGGGTTAAGATAGCTTGACCCCAGTTAATTAATTCAATTACCCAAGTTGATTAATTATGTTCAATTGTGTGCAAATCGTGGAGGCACCAACAAATCACCAAAAAACTAGATGCAGCGAAAAATAAATTTGACACGGTGATTTGTTGACAAATGGGGAAAACCTCGCAAGGCAAAAACTCCACCGAATGATTTTAAGGTCACCACTCCCAAGAATCTACTAATTAACAATCAAGCGGTTACAAGTATGAGGAATCTTACCAACTATCTTGGCCTATCCTGAAATACTAACCTATAGTTGAACATTCGCTCCAATACCCAATTTGACTTGATCTTGTAGTAGCCTTCTTTCCCTTGATACACAAACCTTCAATTTGTGACTAACCCTTTGTATGGATCCTAGTACGTGAGTAACTCCAGTAACTTGAACAGATGTTGTTAGCTACAAAGTTTTTCACTTCATCAACAATGAAGATCTGGAAGGACTTGGTTACAAAACCCTATAGCATACAAACGCAGTAACTTCTCATAGAGAAAATAAATCTCTTATTCTTTGTATCCGTCAGTGACGGCTTTTAAAATAAACCTTATATATGTCTAAGGTTGTAAAAAAAGAAACCCTAAACAAATCCAAAAGCCTGAGCCGAAAATCAGATCTGGAAACTAAAAATTGTAGTTCTCGATAGATCGAGCTAATGTCGAGCTATCTATCGAGCTTCTCATTAAATCTCAATAGCAGGCATCTGTCAAGACTTAATGAATAGTTTTTCTTCACTTGTTTCTTGGATCGATCTTCATGTTTTTAATACTTGACTTGAACAACATGATTCTTGAAGTACTAAACCCATCTTAGATCTATCCAATTACAAGTAAAGTGCATTTTGTCAAATGATTAGCCAATTACAAAAAGTATGACCCTAGCAATGAGTACTCTTTTAAGTGTTTAATCACTTGGTATGGATGAGTGAAGCTTAAAATAATAAAACCAATAAAATTTGGGGAGTGGAATGGCGACCTATTTTACCACGACACATGATTTAAAGTTGTGAGGGAACGGAAATAGAAATTACACCTTTCCACTTCACAATTTCAAATTTAGATCCGTTATTTTTATTGTTTGGAAAAAATATAATGCTCTTAGCTATAAAATTCTATTATCCTAGAATATTGTCAGGAGAAAAAAATATTTTCAAAATCATTTTTTGTAATTACTGATATGATTTATTGTAATTGGAATAACATTACTTTTTACTTATATTAGCGGTATAAACCAATCACAATAGGTTTACTCTTAAATTTATTGTTATTCTTAAGAGGCATTATTCATGCAAACTGCTAATCGTTTTTAATGAAACTTTCGAATGACCCACGTTCAATGTAGCCTGGACTCAGTAATATTAAAAAGATATACCTGTGTCCAGGCTTGCAGTTTGCAGATTGTAAATTATTAAATTGTTGTCGTTGGTCTGCTTTTAAAAGGTAAACCAGTAAAGTAATGAATGCTTGCGCCACCCCCCATTACAAGAAAGTTTGCTATAACTATACCTACTTTATACGCATCCAACTAAAAAATTAATTTGCAATAATTCCTATTTTATTACACCGGAATGATACTAGCGATTTTTAGATTACATTATTACAATACATACCCAATGTGGTCCTAGTTTTGTCACCAAACAACTTTATCATGATAAGTATAATATTCGAATAATATCAGGGATGTAACTTTCTTTTCCAAACTTATTAATATAATAAATTATGATAGCAATTTTATTTTACATTATTTTATCATAGATTTCAATTAGTTTAATTAGTAAAATCTTATTCTAAAAAATAAACTTGTAAAGTCTTTTGTAACTTTTGACATCCAATAAGCTAACACAAACAAAACTGATTGGTGCTTTGGACATTTTAACCTAATGATAAAGAGTAATTATAATGAATCGGACACAATATATTACAATTCTATCGTATCTATTAAATTAAAAAAAAAAATCATTTTTATTATGTATTAATTACAATAGGCCACACATCAATGATTATGAATTGTGAAAAAAATTTGTCTAGATTTATTGATAATATAGTTCAAACAAATATTCAGATCTAAAATTGACTATTCCCGATCCCCACATGACAATACATTAAACACTGCTTCCACAAGGTTCACATTGCTATGCAAATAAAAAGTTCCTTTCAGATGAAGCAATTATAAGAGAGAGCAAAGTTTCACATATAGTAGGTCCTCGGTCCATTTAGGCATGGGGACTGTGAGTTTCCAATATTTGTATCATGTGATCAATTTTTATTTTTATTTTTGTATTTATTCCACTCCCAAGCCGTTTTGATTCTTCAACAAAGCCGGAGAAAAGGACAACAATTGCAATAGCGAAGAGACACAAAACAAACTCTATATTGGAAAATGGAAGCCCCCCTGTTTGTTTCTCTTTTTTTTTTTTTTTTTTTTTTTTTTTTTAAATTCTATGTGAACCTATCTGCGAGGAAAAGAAAAACACTCCAATAAAAAAGATTATTATAATTTGTGAGGCTTTGGATGCCAACAAAAATTAACAATCTTTTACGAACAGGACCACAAGTATCAGACTGTCGACTCACTTTTAGGCCTGACCCTCCACTCCACTTATATGCAACAATTTGGTCCACCACAAAGCTTTTGTCATCACCTTTCAAATAGCATCCACGTAGTTTTGAACTATCAGCAAACGTATCATTTAGCCGTCACTATTTTGATATTTTGATATCAACAATGCTATCACTAAAATCTTCGCAATACACAAATTAATTTTTATATGGACTATGGATATCACTTTTTCTTCTATTGACAATTTTTTATTAATTCTTATTTTAACTCTATATATTGTTTTTCTACTTATCATTATCAATATGTCATATCAGTCTATTAAGAAATTTGGAAAATTTTTGTGCCTACGAACTTTTATCTTTTGAAATTTCAGCTTACCAAAGGTGTGGTTGCAGCAATGATTATGTCAATGATTTCTTAATTAATAATTATTTTAGCATGGTTGTATAGCTATTATTATGTTTTCTAACTACTACTAAATAGAATGGATGCACATGGGGTATCACTTATCAGCTGTACAATTACTGAATAGTCAAATACAACATCGGAGGTTGTATTTGGCAAACAATAAATAAATTTGCATTGCCCAGAATGACTCATGTTGCAGCTGTCAAAAGTTACAACTATTTGTTACACTGATTAGCGAGGAGGACAAAAGATGTAGCAGTTAAGTTGGGGTCGGGTATGCATCATACACATCTTTACCAAGGTAGGATAGGATACATATCCGAATGAATCTAAAAGCTTTAGCAACAATGAAAGGGGGGTTCGGGAGGTTGAATCAATCTGAAGAGACATCACAACCAACCTAGAAAAGCAACTATAACATCTCAACTTCAGACTAAAAAGTTGCAACAAAAGTAAAAGCACAAGTAATAATTACAACCACCATCATCCACCCAACAATAACTAATGGAACAGATATCCACCCGAGAGTATTAATCAACAAAAAAAAAAAAAAAAAAAAAAAAAAGGAAAAAAGAAAAACTAGTACAATGGGGAATGAAATAAGCAAAAGAAAAAATAAAATTGACAGTTGATTAAAGAAGATGAGGAGGCCCGGATTCAAATGATACAACCAAAACACCAGAATTACCACGCAAGATATGGGCATAACAAAGCAATGAAGTTTTTTTCTACAATCCATTTGGAGGATATGTGGGAAGGGCCCAAGGAACTCACCGAGAAGACACATCATCTGCTGCAACATTGATGAAATCGGGTTGTGGGTCATGGTCTTCTCGCAAGCTAGAACGGCATAATTCCTCAATGCGTCTTGTCGCTTCAGACATGGATGGGCGTTTGTCAGGATATTGGGCTGCACAATCTACTGCAAGCTGCAAGAGCTGAACCATCTCCTCCTCGACATTCTGGTACCTGAGGAGCTCAAGATCAAAAACCTCAGAAGTCCACTCCTCTCGAACTATGGACTGCACCCATCTGGGTAGGTCAACTCCTTCCTCATTCAAAAGGGCATGAGTGGGGGCCTTCCCAGTTAGCAGTTCCAAGAGCAATACACCAAAACTATAAACATCTGCCTTCTGGGACACTTTCCGAGGGTCAGTGACTTCAGGGGCACGGTAGCCAGCAACTCGGTTGGGAGTGGCAGAGGGCCCAACAAGGTGTGCAAGACCAAAATCTGAAACTCGGGCATCATAGGATTTGGTGAGAAGGATATTGGATGATTTTATGTTTCCATGAGAGATGTTGGAGCCTTGAGAGTGCAGATATTCAATGCCACGAGCAGCTCCAAGGGCAATGGCAGACCTGATTTCCCAATTCAATGGAGTTCTTCCTGCTCCTTTGTTTCCTGTATTGGAAATATAGAGAGAAGTAATGTAGTTAAGATAAAACTGATGAGGCATGGATTTTCTACTCTCATTTGGTCCTCTTTTATGTCTTGTGTTTCAGCGAAACAACATTGTTACAATGAGTAGCAAGAAAATTCAGGAGTTCTCCAGCAAATGGTTTCACAATTTGGTAGAAACTAAAATCTTAGATGCTATAATGAACAAATGAAACTGAGCCCAACAATAATTATGATAAGAATGCAGTCATTCATTGGATACAAGATTCTATGAAGACAAGGCAACAAGGGTCAATGCAAACCAAACGAGTACAAACCAAAGAAGAGCACTTTAACCTACCAACTAATGGAAGTCGTCACTAATTACATCGAACAGGAAAATTCAAAATTAAGCAAACACAAAAGCACAAACAACAAATGGAATCTAAACAAGTAGCCCAAATAGTCCTCTTGAAGATTCAAAAAGCAATTGAAACACGCCTAAGACAATTCAAACCAAAGAAAAAGAACCAATAGATTTTAATTCACGTTTCTTCCTTGGTAGTAATTTTTCTCTTGACTTTCATTACCTTTTGTAGATTAAAAATGAGAAAAATATATATAACAAAAGAAAAAAAAAATCAAAGTAATCATCTTGTAGGAAAAATGCATCAAAAGAAATCATAACAAATGATAACCAAAATGAAAAATCATAGCAACACACAGACCAAAAAGAAACAAGTATGAGTATAAGAAAGAAAATGCTGACCATGTAAGAGAGCAGATAAGCTTCCCATAGCCATGTAATCATAGACAAGCAGCTTCTCGTCCCTGCTAAAATAATAAGCCCTGAGAGGGACCAAATTCTGATGATCCATTGCTCCCACAGCCTCAATCTTGTCCCTGAACTCCTTCTCGGTAATTGTCACATCCTTCAACCTTTTCACAGCCACAACCGTCCCCATCTCCAAAACTGCCTTGTAGGCCGTCCCAAACGTCCCCTTCCCCAACACCTCCGCTGAGGCCCTCAACAAATCCTCCAAATCGAACACCCTTGCCGCATTCCCGAAAAACACCAGCTTCTTAGGACCAGCTCCTCCACCGTTTGCTTCCGCCTTCGCGGTCCCGGTCATAGCCGCAGCTGCCGCAGCAGCCACCGAATACCCATTTCCATACCCGCCATTTTCAACCTCCCTCACTGATTTCTCGCCGGGAATCTCCACCTCTGGGTGCTTCACCGTAGCAATGTCGACCGTGCTCCCCTTCTTACTGCTACTCTTCTTTCGGCACAAAAATATCAAAATTGCTACTAGTAACAGAAAACCCAATACAGATCCAATTGCAATACCCGCAATTGCACCACCAGACAACTTCTTCTTGTTGTTGCTTCCAGCGCCAGCGCCAGCGCCACCGCTAGCGCCTGGAATAGTGGCATTTCCAGGGCAAGAATCTAAGGGACCCCCACAAAGTGAGTTACCCAAAAACGAATCCTTCGAAAAAGTCTGCAATTTGCTTGGCACAGACCCATTAAGCGCATTGTTGGACACATTGAACTGCTCAAGACTTGGAACATCAAACCCAGGTGGAATCGAACCGGTCAGTGAATTACCCTCCAAAAACAAAGTCTTTAGCCTTGTCAAATTGTTGAAACCCGAAGAGATCTCACCAGAGAAATTGTTGGAAGCAAGGTTAAGCCGAACAAGGTCATGAAGAGTAAACAGAAACTCAGGTATATCACCGGTAAAGAGATTACCTTGCAAGTACAGGTTGCGCAAGTTGACGACAGCAGCGAGATCAGAAGGAAGTGAACCAGTGAGAGCGTTGAGACGAAGACTGAGAGTGCGGAGACGAGTGAGGTTTCCGAAAATGCCATTGGGAAGTTGGCCTGAGAGAGCCACACCAGGAAGACGAAGCACTGTGACTCGGTTTTGCTCACAAAGAACACCAGCCCAAAGGCATGGACTAGTCTCTGTTATGTTCCATAGAAGGGTTCTCCCACCGACAGCAGAGCGAAGAGCCAAGAGTGCAGATCGGTCAGAAGCCAGATCTGGTTTTGAAAGAGGGAACAATATTGTGAGAAAAGTGAGAACCAAAATGGGAAGCGTTTGAGGCTTCATTTTGGGAACCCAGATTGGAGAAAACCCAGGTTGTCTCCACAGGACAGAGAAAGAGAGAGAGAGAGACAGGAAATGGGTTTGTGAGTTTTGGAGTTTTTAAGTGTAATTTCTAGGCATTGGTTGGTTTTGGGGGTTAGTGTGTGAGTTGGAGAAGCTGCATTTCTTTTTCTTTTTTCTTTCTTTCTTTCTTTCTTTTGTCCGTGGGTTGAGAGGAGAGTGACTGTGTGAGAGAGTGAGAGAAACAGAGAGAGAGATGTGTATTGTACAGGCTGTGTAGCGTGGTTAAGTTTAATGTTAATTAGAGAAAGGCAGTACTAGTAGTTGTGACTTGTGAAGGGTAAACAAACCCTACTTCTTGTTGTTGTTTTGCATTGTCAGTTGGGTAGTCAACTAGGATTCCATTTCCCTATCTTTTCTTTCTTTTTTACTTTCTTTGTCCTTGTCTTTCCTTTTTCTTTTTTTTTTCTTTTTCCTTTTCTTAGTGCTCTTTTTTTTTTTTTTTTTTTTTTAATATAAGAAAGAAGATAATATATCTCTTTTTTTGTTATTTGTTGGGGGAAGATGTGCATTTATGTATAGAACGCCTTAGCCAAACTCATTTTTTGGTAATCTGAATATTTCAGAACAATTTCAAGTCTTTTCCATTTTGTTCATTTTAATTTTAAGATTTTATTTTCTAAATTCAATCATAGTTTTGAATAAGGTTACATTCATGCTCTTAAATTTGTAAAAATTTAATATGAATCAAGAAATGGATTTGTTTCAAATAGAGAATGGTTATGTCCAAAGCATTTACAACAACTGGTCCACAAGGATTGTATTGAAAACATGAGAGAAAAGAATAAGGTTTTTTTTTATTTATTTATTTTTTTTTTTATTTTTTTTTTATAAATATAGAAAACTCAGATTTATTAAGTAGAAATTAAAATATAATTTTGTTTAATTAATCTTGACAGGTAGTAATTGTCTAAAAGACAGCACAACTAGCCTTATCCGTCTCAGTCTGGCTACCAACTACGGTCTACCATTTCTTTCATACACTGCTTTTAAAAAGTTCATACGTGAATGTGAGCATGAATTGCAGTACTTTATACTTTTTTTTTTTTTGGGTTGATGTACAGTACTTTATTCTTTATGGAATTACTCAAGTAAACTGTCAATATAACATTTTTCTTTTCTTTCTTTTTTTTTGAATTTCATATTTCATTATTTCTGGTTGTCTCAGTCTATCGAGTCTTTTGGCTAAATATTGTCAAAATTAAAACATATTTGCGTTATATGTACTGTTTGAAGTTATTTGTGGAAATGAGGAGAGAGATTGAATTTCGGCAACAATGTTGCCGAAATTCAACAAAAAGTAGGAGAGAGAATGAGAAAAAGAAGGAAAGAGAAAAACCTAATGTCAAAAAACAGTAAATCTTGAATTTCAGCAATAGTGTTGCCGAAATTCATCTGCCCAAATTTCCTATGCTGCCCGGACGTGTGAGAAGTGCAATAATGAGTGGGTGCCAAAAAAAAAATGGTAATTGTGGCAATGGTATTGCCAAAAATAGTAGGGAAAAAAAAAGTGAATGCGGAAGAATTAAAAAAAAATATATAAAGTATACACAATATTTTTACAATATTTTCACAACAAATCACAGGTAACTAGTTATTATTAATTCAAATTTAAATTTAACATTGAGATTACTATTTTAATCCAACAATAACAATAAGTAATAACCTGACACTTAGTATTTGTTGTAAAAATATTGTAAAAATTGTGTGCACTTCATTTCTAAAAAAAAAAAAAAAAAAATTCAATTGTGGCAATGGTATTGCCGAAATACCATTGCCACATTTTTGAAAAAAAAATCCCAATTGTGGCAATGGTATTGCCGAAATACCATTGTCACATTTTTGGGGAAAAAAAAAATTCCCACAATTTCGACAATACCATTGCCGAAATTGTGGGAATTTTTTTTTCTTTTTTTAATTGTGGCAATGATATTTCGGCAATACCATTGCTACAATTGGGATTTTTTTTTTCCAAAAATGTGGCAATGGTATTTCGGCAATGCCATTGCCACAATTGATTTTTTTTTTTTTAGAAATGAAGTGCACACAATTTTTACAATATTTTTACAACAAATTCTAAGTGTCAGGTTATTACTTATTGTTATTATTGGATTAAAATAGTAATCTCAATATTAAATTTAAATTTGAATTAATAATAACTAGTTATCTGTGATTTGTTGTGAAAATATTGTAAAAATATTGTGTACGTAACACTTTATATATTTTTCTTTAATTCTTCTGCATTCACTTTTTTTTCCCCTTACCATTTTCAGCAATACCATTGCCACAATTACTTTTTTTTTTTTTTTTTTTGGGCACCAACTCATTATTGCACTTCTCACATATCCAGGCAGCGTAGGAAATTTGGGTAGATGAATTTCGGCAACACTGTTGCCGAAATTCAAAATTTACTGTTCCTGACATTAGGCTTTTCTCTTTCATCTTTTTTCTCATTCTCTTTCCTACTTTTTGTTGAATTTCGGCAACACTGTTACCGAAATTCAGTCTCTCTCCTAATTTCCACAAATAACTTCAAACAGTACTTATAACGCAAATATGTTTTAATTTTAGCAATATTTAGCCAAAAGACTCCAATCTATCATCAATTTATCGAAAAGTATTCAAATTATTTTTTCAAAAAGAATAATCATTGCTGTATAACGTCTAAACAATTACAAAAAGGAAGTAGAAATCTACGTATTGCCTTCATCTTATAAATCTTGCTAAGTCATTCATACTGGTTTATTGTTCATTTAATTTAACTAATATCACCAGGGACGGAGCTACTCTTTGACCGGGGGGGCCATTGCCCCTCCTAGATTTTGGAGAAAAATTTTTTATAGGTATATTTAATGTTCAATTAGCCAAAAAAAAAAAAAAAACTTGGTCTTTATAAGTCTCTTCTTACTTGAAGATGAAATGATAGAAAAAAATTTCTCATTGAATAAATAGGAAAAATACAGCTTTGCTTATATATACAAGGAACATAGCAATGGAATGAAACAAAACAAAGGGAATTAAAAAGCAAGCCTTTTAAGTTTAACCCAAATCAATTTCTCGTATTGCATTTTTTGGATTCTCAATATCAAAATTAGCCTAAATTCTATATCTTTATGGCCAAAATATTAGACAAAAATCCTCCCATCCCAACACGTAGGCTACTCCTCTGCTCTACACAAAGGCTACTCTTATGTTGGATGTTTATTCTTTGTCTATCTTGATATTCGTTGAATCCATTGATGACCATAGTGGAGGAATGTTAGTTGTTTGTTACATTATTAGTGATGTTTATTGTCTTTATGAGTTACGAAAGGCAATTAATGATATTAGAGAGATTGTAAAGTGGATAGAATTTGTCAAACAAGTGTCAATAGCAGTCCAAAAAAAAAAAAGTGTCAATTGGGCTTTAAAATGCCTAGCTAATGTGGCAAGAGAATAGACAATGATAGAACATGAAGCTAGATAATGTGGTCTTCAAAAACATACCCAACCTCAACAATTCATTTTGAGTTGTTCACCCAAATAGATGATAAAATATTAAATTGACCAGAAAATTTTTTTTATTCTTGAAGTTGCAATTTTTTTTTTAAGTCCAAACTTTGGCCCCCCCAAACCTTTGGCTCTGGCTCTATCCTGAATATCACTGTGTATAATTGATCATTATACAAATTAGTTACCCAATTAATAATTTAAAGCTTTTAAGTTTTAATATATTAGCAACCTCATGTTAAAATAAAACTTCCTACAACGAAAAATAAAACTGCCAGCTCGTACATAGCATTTTGTTCTTTTAATTTCCCTATGAATACCAATTCAATGTAAATCATTAAAGGTAATGATATATTGAATAATTTTTCATGAATTTTATGATTTTAGGGATGGCTGCTCATGCATTAGCTAAACGGTTTGAGAATCAAGGTTGGTTTGGTTCTTTTGTTCTGGATTATTTACATCCATGTGTGTCCAATTATGTTGAAACGGAGGCTGCCTATTTTGTTTCCTTGTAATAATTTGTTAATTGTTGAATTTTGTTTTCTTGTAATAATTTGTTCATTGTTGAATAAAATTTCAGTTCATCAAAAAATGGATAGCTAACGGGTGGGGTGAGGTTGAATCAGGGAAAAATTAATGTGAGATGAGGACAGAGCCATCAAGAATAGAATGAGTTTGAGATATTTTGTCATCCTCTAGATGACTTCGATATTAATGAGATAAGTATGAGAGAAAAATGTATGTGGGCTCATTAGAAGAGTGAGAAAACAAGTAAATGAGGATTATACAAAATAAATAAATTATGATTTTGATAAGTATAAGAAATATTACAAATAAAAAAAAAAAAAAATATATATATATATATATATATATATACATACACACATACATTTAGGGTTGGGCGAGACAAAATAAGACAAACCCATTCCCATTCCCATTCCATCACATCTCTTGGAAAGAAAAGAAAATCAAGTGTGAAAATTTTTTCCATCTCTAGGAGTCTATTATCCACTTAAATATTTTTATTTTTACTTTTTTGGGGGAAATTTTTATTTTTTACTTGATCTAACTAAATAAATTATTTATCATGGTAAGATTTGGATATTTTGTTTTTTTGAAAGCCAAATAAATGTGCTACACAATGGAACTTCAAGATTAATCAATCTAACACTTTGATATCTTCTAACACATAATCAAGAATCAAACTATAGTTTTCAAGGAATTAAGCATATATAATCGTCAAACTAATTAATATAATTTTATCTTTTTATTTTATTCATTTGAATGCGATTTTGTCAACCTTTCAAATTTCAGTAGTTCAAAAAATGTCTTCTAAATCAACAAAGAAAAATAATATACACAAGTATTCTCTCTATTTGAAACTTTTAATCCATTCATAGTTGATTTTATTATATATTCTATTATTTAAATGATTGTGATAACAAATAATTTATTTTTTAGTGGGCTGACTTTTTTCTACCTTGTATAATTAATACTTCTAATATTTAATAGTATGAACTTATATTTCTTGAGAACAATTAAACCTAGACCGTACATCAAAGATTTTTCTTTTTCTTTTTCTTTTTCTTTTTGAGAAGGGTATATCAAAGACTTTTTTTTTTTTTTTTTTTGTTTGAGAATGGGGTATATAAAAGACATGGTCGCATGAGATTTTGTTAACTAAATTAGATCAAACTTTAAGCTGTACCAAAACCCGAATTACAATATCCAAATAAATAAACAAAGGCAGAAATAACAACCTATTTGCCCAATCAACATTAATATAGTTTTATTATCCAAAAAAAAAAAAAAAATTAATATAGTTTCATTAATTTTTAATAACAATTTCTTCATTTTAAGTGTTTCAACTTTTAATTTATACATAGGGTTCTAATGTCCATTCAAATAGGACTAACGATTAGCCATTTGATCATTTGTGGAGTCGAAATAGATTTTTCGTTTGAAATAGTATTAAACGTTTAAATAAGATTAAATTATTAGTTTCATTATGCTTTACTGGCAAATAGGGTTTTTTTTTTTTTTTTTTTTTTTTTTTTTTTTAGGGAAGCCCCTATATTTCAAACGCAAGTCAATTTTTTTTATCCATAATATGGTGTATATATAAATATAAATATATATATATATATATATATATGATAATTACAATTCCATAAGATCAAGTGTCTGACAATCCAAAGAAAATAAAAGTATTATGCACATATAATACACTAGTTAAACAATAATTCTTTGTAAATTAATATCAAATAATAAAATAGCTGATAAAGTTTAAATAAATAAAAAAAATGAGAAATACTTTAAATTACATAATATATAAAATATATATATGTGCGGGACTGCAATCTCAAGTTAGTTTTTATTTTGTCTAAGCTCATGTGAATATAAGGATGAGGTCTTGTTAATTGCATGTCTCCCGAAATTGACATTTAATTGATGATATTTTATCCTCTAGATTGAGGGTTGTACATTTAGCTAGATCAGTCACTTATTTTCATTAACAAAAAGGAAAAGAAAAGAAAAGAATATATGAATAAACATATTTATTGATAAAACTTTTAATTTACATTTCATTGAATATAAAAATGAAAAATACATGACCTTATCCTAAATACATTCTAAGAAAAATACTTGACTTTAGAATTTAGTTACATTCTAAAAGATGAAAATTACATGATAAAACTTAGTCTAAGAACCGTTAGTCTAAGATTAAAAGTTAAGTTACGAAGTGGGAGTATTAAGAACACACCCTGCCTAATGTAATTGGTCTTCTAGAGTATGATGGACTCAATCATGTCATAATATTCATTCATCCAACAGATCAAAAAATAAAATAAATTTAATTAAAAAAAAAAAAAAAAAAAACCTAACATTGAGGTTTTTGAAAAAATGATTTTGAACATAAGAACAACATATGAATATTAAAATCTAGCATGCTTTGAGCCTATACCACCCCAAATAATCAAAGAAAGTCTTTTTTTTTTTTAATTAAAAAAAAAAATTAATGGCAATGACAAGATCAAAAAATCAAATGGATGAGAAAAACCACCGACATGCAGGCATGCACAAGGCTTGATGATAAATTTAGGTTTGGCATGTTTTCAGGGGCGTTGGAGAGTAGAGAATTGAGTGATAGAGGTCCGATCGTGTACTGAATAAAAGGATTACCAACTGCCTTATAACCTTTATCAAAAACTTTCTCTAAATCCCCTAGAATTGTGTGTTTAGAACTGTAATCACCTTTTATTTATAAAGGGATGAAGGCATGGGTTGATGAGTTTGAGTGAAAATTAGACACCCAAGGCTTGAATCCTCTAAAAATCATATCAAAAGGTGATAAATATGACTTGAAAATAGGGGGGAATTCAGAAAATGATTGGAGAATTTGAGGTTAAAAAATGGCTTGCCAATTACTTTAATAAATAATTAATCAATTTTCTACAGTTTCATTAAATACACTCGGATATACATTATGCATCTTTTGTTTGATAAATGTCCCGACAATGTCATCTGAAAGCAACATTGCACATATGACATATCATTCATGCTTAGAAATATTGGCTATTCATGCCATGCGTCATTGTGCAACATTATTCCATGCTTGTGAATGTGAGATCACCATATGTCTATGCTCTAGCTCTGAAGGTTTCACTTCTGAATATTTTTGGAAAACCCCTATACCCTGAAAGTGATTGACCAACCCTCCTCCTCCTATGTGTTCATACTTCATTAGTCATAACCCTGGAAAGAGAGTCGTACGTGCACCTTCACTTAAATCTGAATGGTTAATTAACTAGGGCAAATAATTAATTCTTGCATCACAATTATAGGACATGAGTAGTTCTTTACCTTCCGCCGCTGTCGTGCATTTTGAATTTATTATAAAAGGAGTGTTGTTCAAATTACCCATGATGAAGTTTTTCATGAGCAAACCAAACATATTATTGGTCAATTGATACTTGTTTTGCACCATCTGTTTCAAGACGTGCTACAACTTTGTCACGTCTCCGCTCAGGATCAACTTTGCTGATGTCTTTATGAAACCTTATTCACCATGCCACTTATATGATCTTGTCTTCAAACTCAAGTTATTAACTTGTTAAAACTTAGAGAAATAATATATTCACAACATTTTTACAACATTTTCACAACAAATTTTAAGTGATAGGTTGTTATTAGTTGTTACTAGTAGGCAAAAAAATAATATAAGTTGTAAATTTAAATTATAACCAATAACAACTTATTACTTATAAGTTATTTTGAAAGTATTGTTAAAATATTGTAAATATAACACTTCTCTAAAACTTATTTGAAGTTTGAGGGGGATTGTTATAGTTATATACTTATATTAGCCAAATCCATGTTCTGGCACAATTGCACATGCACACTCGTTATATTGCACATTGCTGTTGTTTTTTTAAGAAACAATGTTGTTGTTGTTGTTGTTGTTTTTTTTTTTTTAATTAATATTAGGGTTATATATATATATATATATATATATATATGAGTTGGGTTCAAGTTACACTTAGTGTAACTCTAAGTAATGTTATACCATTCAATATTTTTTAATTAGATGCAAATTTTGATAAATTTACTGTTAGATTATATTATCTTTGTATATTCTCTATACTTGCAAAATTTTAAGATGATCAAAGATTAATAGCTACGTCATCAATAAATTTTTTAAATTCAAATTTTTGTTGTTTAAAATAATGCAAAAAAGATGAGTTTATGGATTAAATGGTAAATAATATCCAATTGACATGAAAATTGGCATGATTGTTAAAAACATATAGAACATGTAATTCAACAATGAGATTTTCAAAATATGAATTTTATAATAAGTTATTAGGTGGTGTAACATTGTTTAAAATTACACCAGGTATAACTTGAATTCAATCCTACACACACACACACACACACAAATGGTAAATAATATCCAATTGACATGAAAATTGGCATGATTGTTAAAAACATATAGAACATGTAATTCAACAATGAGATTTTCAAAATATGAATTTTATAATAAGTTATTAGGTGGTGTAACATTGTTTAAAATTACACACACACACACACACAGTTGGGTTCATGTTACACTTAGTGTAATTTTAAGCAATGTTACATCACTCAATATTTTTTTAATTAGATGCAAATTTTGACAAATCTGCTATTATATTACATTATTTTCGTATATTTTTTACGCTTGCAAAATTTCAAGGTAATAAAAAATTAATAGTTGTGTCGTCAATTATTTTTTAAATTCAAGTTTATGTAATTTAAAATAATGCATAAAAGATAAATTTATGGATTAAATAGTAAATAACATCCAATTGGCATGAATGTTAAGAACATATAGAATATGTAATTTAACAGTGAGATTTTCAAAATATGAATTCTATAACAAGTTATTGAGTAATATAATATTGTTTAGAGTTATACCTGTTGTAACTTTAAGTAATGTTACACCATCCAATATTTTTTAATTAAATGTGAATTTTGATAAATCCATAACTGGATTACGTTATTTTTGTATATTCTCTATGCTTACAAACTTTAAAGATGATCAAAGATCAATAACCATATTATCAATCAATTGTTTAAATTTAAGTTTTTTTAATTTAAAATAGTGCATAAAAGATAAGTTTATGAATCAAATAGTTAATAACATCCAATTGGCATAAAAATTGGCATGCATGTCAAGAACATATAGAATATGTAATTCAATAGTTAGATTTTTAAAATATGAATTCAATAACAAGTTATTAGGTGGTGTAACATTGCTTAAAATTATATTATGTATAACTTGAACTCAACTCATATATATGCCTCTCTATATAGTTTTGATAATTAATATACACAAATACAGATTTTATTATTCTCATCATCTAGAACAATATTGTTTAAACAAGAGTCTGGGCACACAACATTTTCCATACGTACTAGTATCTTATGACTTACTATAGTTAATGCATAATTGAGTATTGGATTCAACTATACAACAAAACATATGAATAGTTAAAAAGCAACCACAACACAATAACATGATTATTGTTGTAATTATCTCAAAAAAAAAAAAAAAACATATGAACAGTTGTGAAAATAGTTGCTCATTAATATTTCTAAAATAGAAAAAGCATGCAAAATGATATAGAGTTGTGTCCTTAATTAGTATTAAAAAAAACATTGCAAAAGCAACCGCAACACAATAACATGATTATCGTTGTAATTATCTCTCAAAAAAAAAAAAAAAAACAACAACAACAACAACAACAACACTGAATGTGGTTTGCTACGTTTGGATGTCCTTTTGCTTTTGCGGCAAATATTCTTCAGGTTTAGTCTAAAAAAGACAATATTCATACAAAATGTGTTAGAATTTGAAATGAATTAATTTAATGATTTAAATTAAATATTACAAATTTAAGAAGTATTTAATACTATATCATTTAAAATTTTAAAAAACACGATAATCATAAATGGTCAAATTTAAAAAATAAGATCTTCACCACAAATTTCTTCATAATTTTTTTTTTTTTTTAAATCTTATACTCTCTAGTCCATGCGCTACCTTAAAGGCTAAGATTTGAATAGACAAGCAGGATTCCGTAATTCTGACGGAAAATTGCTCGAACTTTTACCAATGAGACATATATAATTGTGAGTATGTGACTCTTCGATTGCCAATATTTTTGTCCACATTGTAATTTAAAGGGCCACCATGCCTGTTACAAATGGTTGACTAGAGCTTGCTTAACTAGGTGCTTTAATGCTTTTGTCCCTTTTTAGTTAAGCATTTGATGACATCAAATTTAATTGCTGTTTTTAAATGGAGGAACTGGTCTTATGGTCGTGGATAACAATCAATAGAAGATTTTTATAACAAAAGTTTAAAAATTAAAATTTTAATTTAAAACTGGTTGATAGATTTCAATAAGATTCATGGTATATTGCAACAACTAGAGGTTCATGTTAAGTGAACAAATTAAAATACACTAAGTTCTAAATCAGAAATTGTGATGAAGGGTTAAAGCTTACAATTTTTGACATGCATGGAGAATTAATAAATTGTTAACAAAATAGCATACTCTGCAAACAAAAAAGGAAGAAAAAGAAAATCGCATTACTCCAGTGGATAGACTTAATAAAAAAGAAATTTGGCTATTTTATAAAGTAAATATTTCAATAAAGCTAGGGTCACAATAAAATTTTAAGCAAAATGCAAATTATACCTGTTAACTTTGTCCAAAAATTATTTTAGTCTTTTAAATTTGAAGTCGGTTCTTTAGTCCAATAACCTTATACCAAAAATCATTTCAGTAATTTAAGTTTGAAAATTGTCATTTTAGTCTTATAACATTAAACACAAATTATTCCAATCCTTTAAGTTGGTTGTTTTGATTGATTTTGGGCAAAGTTATTAGACTAAGTGAGTCTTTAAAGAACTAAAATAATTTTTGGGTCAAGTTACCGGACTAAAATGATCAAATTCAAACTTAATAAACTAAAATGATTTTTGGGCAAAGTTGGTGGGTATAAATTATATTTTTACCAGACTTTTACAACTCCCTTCAATTTTCCTACCACCTCACATTTAGACCCACCATAATTTGGAATTAATTTTTTTTTTAAGTGATCCATGTGTGAGGCGGTAAGCAAATTAAGGAATATAATAAATATTGTTATAAATTTTTATTGGAGAAGTGTGATGTATGTTCAAAATATTTTCACAAGAATCATAAAAAAATCTTACGTGATAAAATATTATTAATTATTGTTGATGAGTAAAAAAATAATTTAAATTATAGATTTAAATTACAACCTGTAACCATTGAACTCAGGTTTTGTAGAAAGTCAAATGAATATGCTAAGCGCTGACTTGTCTTTTTATATTATGAAACTGTCAGCATTTCACTCCGCCGAAAAAAAAAAAAAAAAAAAAATCTGTCTGCAGTCTGCATTTCCGCCTTGTTTCACGTTTGCAACTCGTTATTAGTGCATAAGCAAGCTCTTAGTTTTCTTCTATCGAAGAAAAAAGGCTCTTACTTTTCTATACAAAGAAATGTCGCAGTAAATGGTAAATACAATATGCATTTTGGCCTTTAAATAAAATGGAAGCTTCCCGCTTTATCAAAAAAATTTATTCTATTCAAAAAAAAAATAAATAAATAAATAAAATAAAAAGGAGGCCATTCTATCAGATCAGTAAATGCTAATAGGAACATCCATGATATTCCCTTCCTTTTTTTCAATAAATCTTAAACTCACATGCCGCAACCAAAACTACATGTGGTAATTAGTTGTGCAAAGCAAGTTTTAAGGCAAGAAACACGCCACACGCACCCGATGTGGGACAACAGCCAATGATTTTTTCAATAAACCTTTTTCCCTTCCTTTTATCCCATCAAAAAATAGATAAACATTGTAAAATTACACATTTAATAAATTATTCAGTACCTTTATAACTAATTTAAAATTAATTGTTTGATAGCTTTATAACTAATAAAAATGAAAATCAAAGATGTATGGTCTAAAAACCAAGCAACCCAATTTGGGCTGGGTTTCTATCTGGAACAATTAATTTTATAAGGGGTGAATCTTTGAATTAATAGTTAAGAAATTGAAAAATGCTCAAGTAAAGAGAAGAAACTTGAGGGTTAAGACTGTTGACAAAAAATTTCTTTTCGTTTATTAGCTTTTCATTCCAAAGAAAGTCACTATAATGGTCTGAATACAAGATGAAATTCTCCTTAGGGTTTACAATGATCTCTCTCTTTTCTCCATCTCCCACCAATCCCACAACATGAGGGATATTTTCCTATTTCTAGTTATAATACTTCCACCTTAGCCGTCCATCTGTAGAGTGGACGATCCTTTAGGCAAGATACGTATCACATCATTCTCCTTCCCTCCTTTTGAGGTTGAGCTAAGTAGATAACAGGTTATTGGGACACTGTTCAGAAGCGTATTTAGCCATTAATGCGGCATGCTTGATTGGTACAGTACATTTAATGTGGATGGGACATTGGCTTTGTCAGGAAGCTTCTTCCAAATTTTGTTCGGACTAGTTATTGTTCCTTTCACCAGTTATCAGCCTAGGCACGGCCTGACAATCCCTGGTCCTCTTCGTGATATCCTGAGCTTTTTCCTTCCTTAGCTTAGTCTCCAAATTTATACTCTCCTCGAATTACTTGGGCCCAAACATTCTCTAGAAACGCTCCTATGGGCCCCTTTTGGCTCCAATCCATGCCTAGTCTTCTTTAGCTCATCCTCAACCACACAAAAGAATTTCAAAATAATTTTTTATTATATTTTAAATTATAAATAATTTCTTATTAAAATGTGAGGATAGCCGTTACATGTAATCCATAGGTGAAAGTGTATTTTTCTTTTTCTTTTTTTCTCAAAAAGAATTAAGACAATAGTTATGAATAGAGGGAATATATCATTTTTTTTTTCTTTTTTGTAGATGCTATAGAAATTTTAACTTATGGGAAATTGTTGATTGGGATTTAGAAATATGGTATTCTTGCTTAAGTTAGGTTACTTTGAAAAAAAATTGAAACATAATGTTGTTCCTAAGAACAATAATTGATAAATAAATAATATTCGAATTAACATTTAAATAATAACATATTACATAAATTATAATTTACCATAAAATTAGAGAATAGTGGAAAGATATTACCTCAATAATGCTTTAAAGTAGTCTCATAACATGAGAAAAATTTATTGGCAATTCAAAAGTTTTTAGATGGCGGAGTTGATACATGGATCATGTCACTATCTTGAGACGATACACATCATATACATGGTGTTTGGTGTAGTAGACTAAAATACTATGCGTGCTACCCCTGGAATACAACAACACATCCACCTTGCTGATTATCCTTATTAGCCTACACAACTTGTAGTATCAAGAACTCTCTCAATAGTACTTTCTTTTACCCAGAAATATAGTATATAAAAAATATAGTGATACGTTTATAAGAGCTAAAAGTTGATTGTGAAAATGTAAACTGTGTAAAAAGCTTAGAGATAAAAAATATGTATATAATCTCATTGCTTACACCAATTATATAAAAGGTTCCGAACACCCTTTTCATTTGATGATTGATATCAAAATACATTTTAGAATTTTTTTTAAGAGAGTTTCAACCTATGACATTCGCTACTGATGATAGCTTTTTATCATTAAACCAATACACCAATTAGTTTTTCGTGTAGGCAAGGATTGAATCCCAAATTTTTTATACAACCATTAGAGACTCTACCAGTTGAGTTAACTGGAATCCACAAGAACTTAACTACTTTTTTTTTTTTTTAGAATACTAAGTATCGAACTTAATCATATATCTACTCAATAAAAATTATTACACTTTCTATCTTATTAAAAAAATTAGAATAAAAATGATCACAAGTAGTATTAAACTTAGGCAGAAATTTTAACATGAATGTAATTATGTTTATTTTTTGTAATAATTCAATCAATTATGTATATATTTATGATTAAAAAATGTGTTTATTTTAAATGCATCCATGTGTATGTACATGCTAGTGAGTATTATACATAAGTCATAAAATAATTTTTTACTAAATTTTTTAAAATGAACTTATAATGTACACACGTCTTGTGCAGGAAATAGACTTGTGTTTACAAATATTAGCAATGGGCCTACGCGATGCGTGGATAATGTTATAAGCTTCTGTGTGAGAATATTATATAGAATATTCAAAATATTTTAAAATAATAACATGAAGTAATGTTGCCATAATATGAAGAGATTTTGTTTAATTAATGATGTAATACAAAACTAAGGGAACGGAGAATTTAGACTGTAGAGTAAATGTCATATAAAATAGAAATTAGTTATTATGTACATAGAGTAAACTTCTTTTGTGGATTTGGTGTGAGAATCTATCACATAGATTTTTTATAGCTCAAGATTTATTGCGTTCGGGTCACCATCAAACAAGTGTGAGTAAGAAGTACCAAATGTTGTTTCTCAACATCTTGTCAAACAGGGAGTTTTTTATACCTTAAGTAAGGCTAACTTAATTTCCTTACTCAGTTTCTTAAAAAATCAATACAAAATAATTTAATGGCTGTAGTTTTAAGATATGATAATCGTGGGAGTCAGGTTGTTTCAATCATCTCTAGTATGTACCATGTAGGGCCCATTATAAACCATTTTTATGGCAATGATTGATGACATATTTGATATGGAAAAACAAACATCAGCTTCAAGCTTAATTAGTAGGTACAAGCATGTTTCTGACAATTTATGATCAGATTTTATGTAAACCAATTATAAGATACAAAGCATAAAGTATTTGATTTTCCAGCCAAACTAAGGTGTTAATAATGGCTCTTAGGTGAGAATCTGAGGACATTTTTCTTAAAGAGCATCAAGGTATAAAGTTTGCCAGCCATGCCACACACAATGATCATTCAAATTAGCTGTTTGTTATTTGAGGAGGCCTTTCCATTCTTGCTCTTTTACCATTGTCGGTTCTCTCTCTCTTCCATGGCTACACGCGTGCACATGGAGGCACGTGCATAAAGTTTTTTTTTTTTTTTTTTTTTTCCTTCTTTGTATTTATTTTTGGTAAAGATAAAAAAGAACATGGTGATATATTTTTTTTGTAACAAAGTAAAAACATGGTGAAATCTTTCATGGGTTTAAGTCCTAATTAGGACCCCAATGGTTAGGTTTTCCCTTTTCTGGTACAAGCATGGTGAGGAATTTGATGGGATTTCAATTAGGTCACCAACGGTGAGAGATTGTCAATTTTTTGTCACAAAAATGGTTGGAACATTTTGGGGCCAGCACTGGCCTCTAGTCCTAATTTGGTCATCCGCAAGTGCCTACATTAATTCAATTTTATCGCTTTCCTAACTGCTAACTGCTAGCTGAATTTCAAGGTCCCGAACAAGGATTTTCTTTTCAATTAAGTTTTCTTTTCTCCCTTTGCTCTTTATATATGAGGCATGAAAATTAGACAAAGAGTAGCATTATTCGCATTCAGTAATCAACAACAATTTTCATTTCTTGTACCCCTTTCATTGTTTCTGAGGATTAGTATTGCTAAAAATTCAAGGTTAGTTGGGGTGGTTGGGCCGGGAGTAAACTTTTTAAACTTTAATTGACGTTCCTCCTTATCCCACTAAATAATCATAGCCTCTTAGGCATATTGGTCGTATACTTGTTTAATCAATGAAATTTGACTCTTAAGCTGCGCTTTACTACTAGTCCTATCATATGTGTGTAAAGGATAATTTACAAGAAAAGAATACTAAAGCTGACGTGCACTTCAACACAAAAACAAAGTTTAGTTCTAATTATATACATCACATTGAAAAGAGATGGCAGGCGCAGCTAAAGTATAATGAGCTGAAAGAAATGTTTAGCTGGAAATGTCCTTGAACAGATAATGACATATTCCAGTTAGCAAAAGATACTGTTCAGACTGATTTAATCCATTACTTAATCAAGACTTTTTTTTTTTTTTTTTTTGAGCAGAATGGCACCGTCAACTAGAATTGAACTTGTTCGTTTGTGTTTACATTTTATTTTTTTTTTATTTCATCGCTTTTATTTTTACTTTTTTAGAGAGTATTTCATTGCTTTTGTAGTTCATATAATTGAAAACATTTTTTAATGCTTTTTCTTTTTCTTATATCATCACACAAGATGGTATATTATGAGATGGTTTCATAAGACTTATTCTTTACAATATACGTGAATTACACACGTATGAATTCCACATATTGTGAGAGGGTGATCTTATGAGATTGTCTCATAAGATTCTATCTAGTGTGAGAGAGACAGTGATAGAGGAAATAAAGAATTAAAAAAAAAAAAAAAAAAAGTTTAGCATTGAATCACATCACAATGGCACCGACAACCTTTGCGTAAAGTTCTATCAGATTTGCACTTCCGGAAAAAAGCATGAGAACGACAATCCCACGATGGTGTTACTTTGCTATCATACGTTATTGACATATAAATTTCATTCCTTACTAATTTTAATTATTTAGATAAGACAATAACTGGACTAATTTATTTTTAATTGCTGATAAGTAGATTATCGAGCCTTTTAGGTAAATATTGCTAAAATCAAAATATATTTGCGTTATAGGTACTGTTTGAAGTTAATTGTGGAAATGAGGAGAGAGATTGAATTTCGGCAACACCGTTGCCGAAATTCAACAAAAATAGGAGAGAGAATGAGCAAAAGGTGGAAATTTTCAGATGTTGAATTTCGGCAACACCGTTGCCGAAATTCATCTGCCCAAATTTCCTGTGCTGCCCGGATGTGTGAGAAGTGCAATAATGCGTGAACGCCCAAACTTAAAAAAAAAAAAAAAAAGTAATTATGGCAATGGTATTGCCGAAAATAGTAGGAAAAAAAAAAGTGAATGCGAAAGAATTAAAGAAAAATATAATGTGCTACCTACACAATATTTTTACAATATTTTCACAATAAATTACAAATAACTAGTTATTATTAGTTCAAATTTAAATTTGACATTGACATTACTATTTTAATTTAACAATAACAACAAGTAACAACCTGATACTTAGCATTTGTTGTAAAAATATTGTAAAAATTGTATGCACTTATTATTTCTTAAAAAAAAAAAAAAATTCCCAATTGTGGCAATGCTATTGCCGAAATAGTGGGTAAAAAATTTTCCCCACTATTTCGGCAATGGCATTGCCACAATTGAAAAAAAAAAAAAAAAAAAAAGTGGCAATGGTATTTCGGCAATACCATTGCCACAATTGGGATTTTTTTTTTTTTTTTTAAATGTGGCAATGGTATTTCGGCAATACCATTGCCACAATTGAATTTTTTTTTTTTTTTTTTGTTTTTTTAGAAATGAAGTGCACACAATTTTTACAATATTTTTACAACAAATTCTAAGTGTCAAGTTATTACTTATTGTTATTGTTGGATTAAAATAGTAATCTCAATGTTAAATTTAAATTTGAATTAATAATAACCAGTTACCTGTGATTTGTTGTGAAAATATTGTAAAAATATTATGTACGTAACACTTTATATATTTTTCTTTAATTCTTCCGCATTCACTTTTTTTTTTCCCCTACCATTTTCGGGAATACCATTGCCACAATTACCATTTTTTTTTTTTGGCACCCACTCATTTTTTTTTTTCTAATTGCGGTAATGGCATTGCCGAAATTGAGGAAAAAAATTTTTTTCCACAACTTCCCATTGCCACATTGAGAAAAAAGTTTTTTTATTTTTTTCCCAAATGGCATTGCCGAAATTGCGGAGAAAAAATTTTCTCCACAATTTCGGCAATGGCATTGCCACAATTGGGAAAAAAGTTTTTCCCCAATTGTGGCAATGCCATTGCCGAAATAGTGGGGAAAATTTTTTCCCCACTATTTCGGCAATAGCATTGCCACAATTGGGAATTTTTTTTTTTTTTTTAAGAAATAATAAGTGCATACAATTTTTACAATATTTTTACAACAAATGCTAAGTATCAGGTTGTTACTTGTTGTTATTGTTAAATTAAAATAGTAATGTCAATGTCAAATTTAAATTTGAACTAATAATAACTAGTTATTTTGTAATTTATTGTGAAAATATTGTAAAAATATTGTGTAGGTAGCACATTATATTTTTCTTTAATTCTTTCGCATTCACTTTTTTTTTTCCTACTATTTTCGGCAATACCATTGCCATAATTACTTTTTTTTTTTTTTTAAGTTTGGGCGTTCACGCATTATTGCACTTCTCACACATCCGGGCAGCACAGGAAATTTGGGCAGATGAATTTCGGCAACGGTGTTGCCGAAATTCAACATCTGACAATTTCCACCTTTTGCTCATTCTCTCTCCTACTTTTTTGTTGAATTTCGGCAACGGTGTTGCCGAAATTCAATCTCTCTCCTCATTTCCACAATTAACTTCAAACAGTACCTATAAGGCAAATATATTTTGATTTTAGCAATATTTACCTAAAAGGCTCTAGATTATCAACTAACAATGTTAAATTGCAATTTATATGTAAAAATATACTAAATTGTAATTTACACTGTGATAGTTTTAATTTAGCCTTTTTAAAGATTTAAAATTTCAATCCATACCCTTAATATTATGTAACATTTGGAACCAAATAAATGAAAAAATCATTCCCCCATATTTGCTAATGAAATGGTGTTAAGTGTCATCCCATCTCAAATGATGCAGTTTTATTGCATTAAAACTTTTTTGTTTGTCAACAGTCTTATAACTCAATTGACAACTCTTAATATTTTTAATGAAAATGTTTAGATTCAATCACTTATTTTTCATTGGTGTAACTTGTAACTATTGAATGATAAAAATGAAATTACGGGTGTTTTGTCCACAAAAAAAAAGAAAATAGAACTTTTTTTTTTTTAAATAAAAATTTTCAGTATCTTTTAGTGATATATATTTTTTCTCTTCGCACTTTTGTTTTCTCATTTTCTCTCTCATTGGGCTCTTCAAATTGGAGAGCCTAGAGCAACATACGTGGTACATTTGAGCTCCAGGACGAAGCTGTGTTGGGTGTCAGAGTGTGGTGGCTGCGAAGCTCCAAGATAGAGGTTGGATTTAAGAGTTGGTCGAGGCAAGAAACTATAGCCTTGAAAAGCTAGGGCCCCAAACGGGCCTTAGATATCTTAATGGGATTTAAAACATTGGTTGTTGTCATCTTATGTGGCTTTGCCTACATCGTTTAGGTCATTCAAACCATCACAGACAACAAGGAAAAAGGGATCATCGAACACCCTCGTCAATTTCTTTTTCTCCTTTGATCAGTGGGCTTTTGTTTGCTAGTTAATCGGGTATGCTCAGTTCAATTGGGTGAGAATGAGGAGGCTTAGAGATTATATAAGCAAGCTGTTAGGGGTCATTTTGGAAACAAGTCTTTGAAAACCAAGCCCAAAACTAAGGTATTTGGGCCAATTTCATTACCACATTACCACACATTACCTCATGCACCTAGGGCTCACGTTTAGGGCCTAATCCTTGACTAAGTGATGTCTGTTAGCAAAGACCACAGGCCCAAAATTCACAAATCACTTTAAAGCTCCAAAGGGCTGCAAGCTGCAACAGCAGCTTTGAGTTCATTCAGAAAAGAAATGATAAGTCCATTATTCCTTCACAAAAGCAGAGACCTAGCCCACGAAGGCCCACTAGAAGAGAAAGGGAAGAGAGCCCAAGACTTCCTTTGTCTAACGCAAGGCCCATGAAGCCATTGGTAGGCTATCCGAATTATGTTACCGTTGCTCTACCATTCTCTTTCTTCTCCTTCTAGCTTTCCTGCGTAGAGTCTCTCTCAAAAAAATGCTCTCCTGCATAGAGTAAATCAAATGGAATAGCAGACTTTAATTCCCAGCTATAAGCAGAAGGATCTCATATTCTCCATGAAATCTAATCTCCATTTCTAATAGCATGCACCAGTCCCTTTCAACAAAAACTAGTAAAAGCAATCTGGATTTTTGGCGGCATGCATTTGTCTTTCTCAATGCTGATCTTCGTTCCACTTCCACACAATCCAAATCTCTAACAACACAGAGAAGAATAATTCCTTCTTCATGAAATCTCATAAGTCCAACTCAGGCAGCAGAACACATGATCCAAGCCATGGGTTTACAACACGAATATAGTGAAAGGGAGGGGGATACGGTATAATAGGATGGGTTACCTTACAGCTATAGAGGGCATGTGTTTCTCACCCATTGGCTCATTGTGAGCTTGGAATAGGTGTTGTTGGGTTGAGGTATACCGTGCTGGGGTGTGTGGTTGTTGTCAGTGCCTGAAGCACCAAGCAACTGGTCAAGCAATTGTTGGGAATATTACACAAAATAATAATGGAGGAGCAAGATTAACAGAAAAGACAAATAAAAAATAGATAACTTGGAAGCACTATATCGCTTTCCTTAGACAATATTTGCCCTCCACACTTTTGTTGCTAAAGGGTTATTGCAAATTTGTCTTCAAAATGTTAGGTTCTACAAATAGCAATTCTGGAAAATGACTACAGGATTTCTTTTGTTTCTCTCTAAGTTTTGATTTTTTGTGGAGTTACTTTAATTTTCTTGGAAGGTACTCTATTGTGCACATGACATGCTATAAGCAATGCCTCTCCCCTAAATTAAATGGGAGCTCTGCACTTAAGGTCATGGCATTTACCATGTCTATAAGAGTCCCATTTTTCTTTTAGCCAAACCATTTTGTTGGGGTGTATATAAAGGGCTGAGCTTTGGTGTATTATACCATGTTCCTTACAAAATATAGAAAAATCATTAGGAAAATATTAACCACCTCTATCGCTTCGTAGGATCTTTATTTTCCTATCCTTTTGATTTTCTACTTCAGTTTTATAATGTTTGAACATGTCAAAAGATTCATCTTTATTTCTCATTAAATACACATATGTAAATCTTGAGAAATCATCAATGAATGTAATGAAGTATCTTTTACCTCCTCTAGTTAATACACTATTCGATTCACATACATCAGAATATACAAGTTCAAGCATAATAGAATTTCTATTTGACTTAGAAAAATGTTTCTTTGTCATCTTTGCTTGAATTCAAACCTCACATTTCTTTTCATCATCATGCTTATATGAAATCATACCATGCTTTGACATAAACTTCAAGTATTTGAAATTTCAATGTCCCAATCTAGCATGCCACAAATATAAAAAATCAACAATATAAACATAACCAAAAACTTCTTTATTAATAATACTTAGTTTGTACATGCCATCAGTAGCATATCTCTTTCCTACAAATATCCCATTCTTGGACAAGATTAACTTGTCTAATTCAAGTACAGCTTTCACCACTCTTACATAACAAATTGACAAACACAAGATTCTTCTTAATATCAGGTACATGAAAAACATTGGTCAAGATCATCATCTTGCCGGAACTCATCTTCACTTCAACAGTGCCCTTTCCAAGAACCATTGCTTTATTATGATTGCTCATTAGCACTTGTTGTTCTATGAAAGACTCATCATAAGTCTTGTATTGCTCCTTGTTGTTACACACATGCACCGTTGCACCCAAATCGAACCACTATTCAAAAGGATTTGCAATTACAGTCATATGAACTTCAGTGATCATATCAATATGTATGCCACTTACCATAGCAACAATGTCCTTAATGACATTGGTTTCAATGACATTGCCTTCTTCATCATTTTTCTTGTTCTTTAAGAGTTTACATTTGCGAATGTAATGGCCTTTCTTTCCATAATGGAAACATGCTCAATTCTTCTTGTCCTTGTTGGGATTCTTGGAGTTATTCTTCTTGAAACCACTCCCACTTTTGTTCACTTTCAAGTGCTTATTGGTCTTACTTGAACTCTCACTTTGAACATTGCTCACATTGTTCACATTCACTTTAGACTTTGTGTTAGTTACATCTCTAACTCGACTTTCCTCTTCAATTCGAAGATGTTGTCCAAATTGTTCTAAAGTGAGATCTTCCGACATATGCAGAAGCTTCTTCCTAAAATTATTCTAATTTGGTGGGAGTTTCGCAATGATTGCACCCACTTGGAATGATTCAAGAATATTGATTGACGAATCACGAAGTTTATTAACCAAAATCTGTAACTCATGCACTTAATTTAAAACTGAGACATTATCAAGCATTTTATAATTAAAATACTTTTGAATAATAAATTTATTTGTATCTATTTTCTCAATTTTGTACTTTGCCTCCAAAGCATTCCAAATCTCATTCGATGATTTCATTGATGTGTAGAGATCATAGAGATGATCCGAAAGAGTATTGAGAATGTGCCCTCTGCATATTAATTCATCTTCCTCCCGTTTCTTTCTTTGTGCCTTAATCTCATTAGTATCTTCATCACTCGCAGGAGGAAAAGGCATCAAATTCGAGTCCAAGTCATAGAAAAGTTTTAGTGCAGTAAGTTAGAATTTTATCTTGTCTTTCCATCGAGAGAAATTGGTTCAATCAAAGCGATCCAATTTCACCAACTCATGATTCAACATCTTTAACGCTGAAACATCACTTATTCCTTCCATTGTAGAAAATATTGTCTAAGATTGTTGGAAATATTACACAAAGTAATAATGGAAGAACAAGATTAACAGAAAAGACAAACAAAAAATAGTTAACTTAGAGGCACTATATCGTTTTCCTTAAGACAATATTTTCCCCCCACACTTCTGTTGCTAAAGGGTTATCGCAAATTTGTCTCCAAGATACAATAAAGATGTTGGGTTCTACAAATAGCAATTTTAGAAAATGACCATAGGATTTCTTGTGTTTTTCAAGAGAATATAAGACTCTATTTATATGCATAGGGTTATGTTTCATGAAAAGGCACATATGGAATGTTAGTTATTTTTTAAGTGAACATAAACCTGTTTCATGAAAAGGCACGCATGGAGAGTTAGTTATTTTTTCATAATACAGTTATCAAAGATTGAAACCTCTTTAACATTTCTGAATAGTCATTAGAAATTTCAAGAAAATTCCAGAAAAATTTTGATTTTCGTCTTTTCACTTAGAAAATTCCAGAACTTAAATTTTTTACTTTATGAAATCATATTCTGCAAACTCAAACATCGTTATTACAACCTATCTTTGTATATACTTATATATACAACAGCAATGTAGTCAAAGCTTCAGATTCCCAGAACTTGGTTGAAGCTCTGAATCTCTAAAACAGACACAAGTAGCTGATGGTTGAAAAACCACTTTAACTAGCCATTCTCAGAAAACTCATTTAGTATATGGAAATTAATTAGGAAATACAAACTGTGGAAAAGGAGGTTCAACACTCCTATTTCCCATAAGTAATCTGGGTTACTTAAAAGAAGAGCTTCATAAGCTTACTATGTCTAGAGGACAGCTCATTGGTCCAACTATTCACCATTTCCCACTATAAAGGATGGGGTGAGGTTGAAGGAAATCAAAATAACCAGAGAGAGAAAACACACATCATCGAAATAATTATAATCAATTAGAAAATTAGAGAAAGGTAATCAAAGATACAAATCATCAATAAATAAGAAGAGAATCATTCTCTAAAAGCTACTTCACTATTAGAAAACAACCAAGACACAGTTGTACTCTCCCTCTATCATCACCCTCATCTCTCTCTCTCTCTCTCTCTCTCTCTCTCTCTCTCTAAACTCAAATCATCATTCACATCAGTGGAAGTATAAGCAAACATGAACCAGTAATAGAAAATGAGCTCCATTAGTTGCTAGAAGTCACCTTTGTTTCCCTTACAACACATTTTTTAGAAAGTAGAGGCATCACCAGATGAGCAAATTCCAACTCTGGTTACATATATATGATAGCAGGAGGGGTTGTATCATGGATTAGTTTCAAACATAAACTAACAAATTCCTCAATTATGGAGGCGGAGTATGTAGCTTGTTATGACTGTGTCAGGAAATTTGTTTGTGGAATTTTATCTGAGGGCTAGGTATTGTAGATAACCTTGTATGGCTGTTGAATATATTTTGTGATAATTCTACAAATGTTTCTTTTTCTGGGAACACTAGGAGCTCTTCTTGTTCCAAGCATATTGAGATTAAATATATCTTTGCTAGAGAAGAAGTAATCTAGTTTTAGATTTGTGTTGAGTACGTTTCCACAAAACATATGTTGCCTTATCCACTGACAAAAGGTTTAGCTCCAAAAGTGTTTAAGGAGCATGTGACTCATATAAATTTATTGGAGTTTTGTTGTATTGAGTTATTGGCAATTTCGTGTATGTGCATGTTGTGAACACTATTTATCTTGTCATGCATATCATTGTGCCACATGTTTTTGATCATGGCATAAATATCATAATGCGAGACACTCATATTAAGTCTCAATGGGGCTAGCTTCTTGTTGAATAAAGTGTGTTAATGATGTCTTTGTGTGTTTTTTTTTTTTTTTTTTTTTTTTTGGGATAAGTGTGTTATTTTTGTATCACACTTGCATTCTAATACCTATGTCATGTATTTGTAAGCACTTGATTATGTTTCATGGATCTCTTGTCGATGTATTGTTTATATAACTAGGTACTTGTAAACATATTATGGACTGGGTTGTATTTTGAGATGTTTTCTCACATCTAATATATATATATATTTTTTTTGATGACTTGTGTCGTCAAAGTGGGAGAATGTTATATTTATTTATTATTTTTATGTAGACTAACATAGTAATGAAATATGTGAGTATGGGCCTTTAGAGCACTCGTAGATGCTTCTTCATACATTAAAGCAGCAAACAATTTTACCTAATCAACCAAAACATAACACTCATCAGACTTAATAAAGAAACAAAATTTTTTAGCAATGAACATTCCTATGCTACTATTGTCAAGCTCTGTTCATTGCCAAAACTAAAAAAAACTATTTCATTATTTTATTTTTGCATTTGACTCTCTCTCTCTCTCTCTCTCTCTCTCTCTCTCTCTTCTTTTGAGTCTCTGTGGGTTGAGAGGAAGATAGAGACGAAGAGTCTAAAAAGACCCCTAAACCTATGTGAAAGAAAATCTCTAACAACTTAGACCCATTAGCAAATACAATGAAAATCCAACACTCACTACCTACAAACCCACACACCATCAATTTTGTCTCAAAGCACTCGTGTGCTTTCAATTTCATTGTCACACGCTATTGACTTGCAACTTTTTGGAGTGCAGTTTTTTGGGTTTGAGACCCATGCATTGTCTATGTGCATCTTAGTAAAGAGAGAGAGAGAGAGAGAGAGGTTTGCTGTAGGCAAACCGGAAGAAGAATTAAGTAAGGAGAGAAAAAAAATTATTTAAAGATAAAGTATTAAGTCTGATGTAAATGTATCTACAATTGAATTAGTTAGAGCAACCGCATCAATCCGTGCAAAGTTTCTGTCTCCAAAATATCTTTGACACCCTATCTTTTTATTTTCCACCTTCTTGTTTCTTCTTTTTTTTTTTCTTTTTTTTTTCCTTCTCCTTCTTACATCTTTGGCATCTTCATCTTCATCTTCTCATTCTCATTCTTCTTCTTTTTCTATTTGAGTTTGATTATGGCTGGTGATTTTGGGTTTGCAAGTTTGGTGGTGATTTTGGGCAGTTTTTCTACTACATGGATGGTGGTTTTGGGGCTCTCCATTGATTGCTGCTGCTACTACCTCTTCTTCTTCAACACCTTGTTCTTCTCGTCGATCCACTTGTTGATCCAAGCACCAATCCACACTCTCTGTCTCTTTTGGTGTGTCCGTGTGTAGGTGTGTTTGGTTTTGTGGTGTTTGAGTTTGATTTTTGATTTTGTGTCTGTGGGAGTGTGTGTATCAGAGGAAGAAGAAGATGATGAGGGTGTTGGTTTTGTAGATTGATAGGCCACAAACATATTGACCCCTTGTGATTAATTTATAATTAATTAGCCAAGTTATTAATTAATTAATTTAACATGCAAACGTATGGTAACACAAACAAATTACCAATAAATTAATTATGCAGTGGAAAATAAATAACACGGTCATTTGTTTACAAATGGGGAAAACCTAACAGCAAGAACTCCACCAGGTGATTTTTAGGTCACCACTCTCGAAACTCCACTATTATCACAACAAGTGATTACAAGTAAAAGAATCCCAAATACCTTACCAACCTACAGTTGAACCCTTACCCTAATACCAAATTGGACTTGTTTTGTAGTAACAGTTTCCCTTTTTGATGCACGGCTCCCAAGTACGTGACTAACCAATGTGCGGATCCCAGTACATGACTTTAATCACCAACTAGAAAGAGTTGTTGGTTGCAAAGTTCTTTAGTTCATCCACAATGAAGATCAAGAAGATGCTTGGTCATAAAACCCAAAGGTGCACATACTCAGCAAATTCTTGAGAAGAGATGAACTAGGGCATAACTTTGTCTCCGGTCACAATTTGCTTGAACAGAGTTTGCTCAATGCTTGTCCAACTTATGTACACTTTGATGACCTTTAAAACAATCCTTTTATATGCCTAGGGTTAGAAGAAAAAAGGGCCCAAAGACACATCCACAGATCCAAGAAATCAAATCAGAAATTCTGATTTTATAAACCCCGACAGATAGAAAGTATCGAGAAGCTGTCGAGCAGGTGTTGAGCTTTCATGACTGTGCACTTCTTCAGCTTGTTTCTTGGACAGACTTGATGACTTCAACATTTGATCTTGAAATCTTATTTCTTGAAGTATTAAAAACACCTAGAACTGCCCAATTACAAGTTGAGTGTGTTTTGACAAAAGATTAACCAATTACATAAAAGAATGACATATGCTCTTAACAAATGAAACACATATGTCTTAACAATCTCCCCCTTTGGCAATCCGTGACAAAACCACAACAAACAAATGAACATATGAGAGGAGTCATAAATCACTCAACTCATATTCACTTGTTGAATACAATAAAATCTATCCTAACACAAACTCTTGAAAAACTTTACAAAAAAAGAGTTTATGACAAGTAGACTTTGACAACCTGTATTTCTGAAAAACTTTAAACAAAACTCATCAAAGCATCTTAGTGTGAAACAGAAATAATAGATTGCATACAAGTAATAAGAAACATGTGTATAAAGATAGAAAAGAAACAACACATGTAGAGGTAGGTGAAAAAAACATACATTTACATATAGAGAAAATAAGTACAATGTATGCAAAAACTGGTCAAAATATCTAATGTACAAGAACAATGTATCTAATAAGGTAGAAAAGAAAAAAGATAAAAAGATACATTATATCCTCACTGCATCCCTCATATCAGCACTCTCTCCCTAACAAAACATCCTACACTAGCTCTCCCCCTAAGAATGACTACTTTCAATATTCAAAACTACTCCCCCTTTTTGTCACGAGTGACAAAGGGTGTGTCAAGTAAACATCTCATCGATAGAGCTAGCATCCCCATCATCATTTGAAGCATCATCGCCATCACCATCATCATCATCCTCAGCATCGAAATCAGAAGCCGCTGGAGGAGGTGGAGGAGGAGAAGCCTTAGGAGCAAAGCCACTCATAGTCGTCTACCGTCGTACAATACGACTGACACGAACGTTCACTTGATAAAACTCAGTAGAGAGTATATCAAGGCGAGCATCCATGCGTTGCAACTGCGCCATGATGTCTCCAAGTGATACATTACCCATGGAAGTGGAGGGAGCGGATATGGATGGAGCTGAACGAGATGGAGCCGGACGAGAGGGAGGAATGGAATCAGGCTGTCGCGACCTAAACTACGCTGCACTACATTTTACGGTAGTGGTATCTATGGCACAAATGTGTGTAAAGTAGTTGGACATAGGAAAAGGGACAGAAAAATGGCGTAAGATCCTCGTGATAGCGGAAGAAAAGATGAGTTTATCACAAGATGCCGAATCTAAATGAACATCTATAATTGAGAGAAAGATGAGAACGAAAGTCTATGGTAAGATGCTCAAGTAGAGCTAACAAAAACTGAGCACGAGGCTCTGTGATGGAGTTACAGTGAGAGAGTGGATGGAGTACAAAAGTTATCACTATGTTCATGAAGCGAGGGCCTTTAGCAAAAGGCTTACATGGTGTATACTAACGCTTACCTTAGTTAGCAGGGTGCTCACAAAAAGTAGCTATGAGCTCATCTTTGGACACAGTCCACAAACTCTCACAACTAGGATAGTCAGGATGCTCTACCCTCAGAACACGAAGCACATCCGCAACAAGCTGCGGTGTGACAGCAAAGCGCATACCTTGAACGCGAGTAAAGAAAAAAAGTACTGAACGATCAATCCCGTACATGTTGGAGTAAAACTCCTGAATAAGCACAAGCGGACAAGTGACTAGGACGTCACACAGTGACTCCAATCCCCGACTGTGAATGACAGAGGGAAGGTCAGTGTCGGCGAAGTCTGCCAAAATGACTTGGCATTCCGAATGAACACCTCGTTTAGAGAAGTTCTCCGAGAAAGCCTTACGAGCATCCTCATCACGGAACCGAATGTTAGAAGGAGTAGGATCAGAAGATGAAGATGTCCTAGAACGTAGAGGGTTTTAGGACGGAGCAAACTTACATTTAGGTGCCATAGACACAACTAACGTAAACAAAGAGAGAGAGAGAGAGAGAGAGAGAGAGAGGGAGAGAGAGAGAGAGAGAGAGAGAGATAATCAGAAAAGTCCCAAGTAATTCAAATATATCAAATATATTGAAAAGAGAGTACATATGCATGGGGAATGCATGAACATGTGACATGTAAAAGAAAATACATCATGGGCTCAGCCCAATCCAAACTTATAGCATACAAACAAATTGCACACATCTAAATGCATGAAAATACTGTTATAATGCTAATGTGATGCAATGCATGAGATTTTAAACACATGTAAGTGAAAACCTATCCCAAAATTTCAATAAACACTCATCAATTTTGAAAAATCCCAAAATTTTTCAAAAATCCCAAAACCTAGGTTTCAAATCATGAAATACATGAAGAATGAAGAGATAAGAGAGCATACGAAGTGATTTGAAGCAAATAAAGCCCGAAAATCACGTGGATTAAAGGTTTTGAGTGAGAGAAGAGTATTTAGGAGAGAAAAGAGAAAGTCTATTGAGAGAGAGATCGAGAAAAGTGAGAACTGGATCGCATGAGGAGCTTATATAGAGTCTTCAATAAATCTCGACAGCTAAGGTGTCGAGACATCTGTCGAGAAAATGAATGTCGACAGCTACAGGTGTCGAGAGGTATCAAGGAACAAGAATCACGTGATTATGAATTGAAATTTGATCGATCCACTAGGTGTCAAGAAGCTATTGAGAAGGCAGGAGCTTTCTCGATCATTCCACCAGGTGTCGAGGAGGTGTCGGAATTTCGATAAGAAAAAGCTTGAGAAGCTAGATAGATAGCTAGGAATCGAGGAGGTGTCGAGCTTGCTTTTAAAAATAGTTTTTTGAGAAGTGAAAAATACAAACATGAATGCAATCCAACATGCAACTCAACCAATGATCCAATCAACATATTTAGCCCTCAAAATTATCTCTCAACAGAAATTTTAAGCACATGGATCCTCAAAAACACACACACACACACACACACACACACACACACACACACTAAACAAGTCTAACCAATTTTATATTTCAAAAATAAGTCAAGACAGTTTAGTGAGCATATATTAGCACATGTAAAATCTTGTGATGGCCAAATCACATTGTACTTGCACATGTATTAAGAGTAGCAAAGAATATTGCGTGTTGTGTGTGAAAAACATCGCAAGATTGCATATGTGTATGCATGTTATGACGATTTGAGATATAAGAAAATCACTTTAACTCACACACAATCATAACTGTTTGATGAGGACTATCACCTTCGAGGTATATCCTATAACTCCCACATCTCTTAGAATACACGCTTGCAATCATATTTAAAGTATTTTTTTTTTAACCTTTTTGCTTTTTATTTTTTTTTGCATATTTTCTTTTATTTAGCATATCATGCATGGGCATATAAGAGAGAGAAAAGAAATACCCAAGATGTTAAGCATTTGACATTGCACTTTTACTATGCCGAAGCATACGAATGTCTTTGACACTGCACTTTTGCTATGCTAAAGCATACAGGTATCATATTATGATTGGTGGGCAACAGTAGTGAGATGGTTATTTATGCCTTTCTCTTAGGATTTTCTAGTAATTCCTGTTAAAAAGAGTGATACAAGTTTTAAATTCAAGAGATAACTTAATCTTACTCATCACAAACAAGAGCCACAAAGCTCACCTGCTTAGTTGTGCATAAGAATGTTCATCTAAGCTACAGATGATACAAAGTTTAGAAAACTTTGTTTCAATGGCCATCCAAGGTACGCAAGTACCAAAGTATACAAAACACACACTGTTTTTGTATTTTTCTAATTTTTCAATTTTTATTTTTATTTTTACATGAAAAACAAAATAAACAAAACTGAAAAACAAACAAGTAAAAACATGTTAAACAAAGCAAAGCATAAAACTAGATTGACTCAAAATAAATACAAAACACACAAGTAATGCAACAAACAAAAACAAGAAGATAGAAGAAAGTGATAAAATCACTTAGAGTCCTTTTTCTTCCACACCTTGGAAGAACCTTTCCTTTGATTAAACCCTTGAACTGGCATTGAGGGGGAAGAATTAAAATCGTTCAAGTTCAAAAGAAACATGAGAGCTTTGAGAAGATTACCAAGAGGAGCAAGAGAGGATTGAAGTTTGATAGGTCACAAACTAAATGACCCTTGTGATTAAACCAATTAATTAATTAGACAAGTTATTAATTAATCAATTTAACATGCAAATACGTGGAAGTACTAACAAATCATCAAAAACTAAATATACAGCAGAAATTAAAAGACACGGTGATTTATTTATGAACGGGAAAAAAATCTTGCGGCAAAAACCCCACCAGGTGATTTTCAGGTCACCACTTTCGAAACTCCACTATTATCAAATCAAGCGGTTACAAGTAAAGGAATCTCAAGTACCTTACCAACCTACAGTTGAACCTTTATCCCAATACCCAATTGGACTTAATCTGTAATGACAGTTCCCTCTTTTGATGCACGGCTCCCAAGTACATGACTAACCAATGCGTGGATCCCAGTACGTGACTTCAAACACCAACTTAGAAGGAGAGGTTGGCTACAAAGTTCTTTAGTTCATCCTACACGATAAAGATTAGGAAGATGCTGGGTCACAAAACCTTTTGGTGCAAATACACAGCAACTTCTTCAGAGAAGATGAACTAGGTCAAGAATTTCGTCTTTAATCACAAATTGCTTGAACAGAGTTTGCTCAATGCTTGTACAACTTGCGTACAGTTTGACGGCTCTTAAAACAATCATTTTATATGTTTAGGGTTAAGAGAAAAGAAGGCCCAAAAGCATATTCACGGATCCCAAGAGATCAGATCAAAAAATCTGATTTTATAAATCTCGACAGATAGCAAGTGTTGAGCTTTAATGATTTTGCACTTCAGCTTATTTTTCTTAGACAGATTTAATGACTTCAACAGTTGATCTTGAAACCTTGTTTCTTGAAGTATTAAAAACACTTAGAACTACCCAATTACAAGTAAAGTGCATTTTGTCAAAAGATTAGCCAATTTACATAAATAAGTGACATATGTTCTTAACAAATGAAAACATATATATCCTAACAAAGCTGATTCTGGCTTCCAAATGCGATCATGCCGTTGCTTTGTTGAATGGCTAACCACTTGTAGCAATTTGGTCGTGTATGACCAGCAGCTCCACAATGGTGACAGATATGCTGCTTCTTCTGTTTAGGTTTTTAAGAGTTAGCTTTCTTAGCCCTAGGTTTTTTAACATCTTTCTTATTTTGCTTAAGGGGTGCTCTTAAGATAGATTTACCCTTGTCTAAGTTCTCACTAGCTAATTTAGTTTTAACATCAGTGTTCTCAATTTTAGTATTATTAGTAGGAGAAACAAACACAATAGCACTAGTAGAAGCAGTATTAAAGGAAGAAAGACCATACCCTAAACTTGTTCTATCCAAAGCAGATTTCTAAATGTTGATCATCTCATCAAGCTTTGCACTTGAAGTCCTCTCCAATTGAGCTCTGACTTGAAACAGCCTCGCTTCAAGCTTCTTGGTCTTCTCAGCCAAGAAATTGTTCTCAAATCTCAGTGCACCAATCGTTTGATTAGCTTCATCAAACTTTGTGGAAAAATCTTCATGATTAAATTCCACATCACTGAGTTTTTTGGTGGCCAGTCTATATAGTTTCTCATGCTTCTCAAAGAGCTTGTAAAGCTTCTTATAGGTTGTATGGATATCATCTTGATCATCCATCTTCTCACACTTAGAATCTACCAATTCTTCTTCTTCTTCTTCCACGTCTTCAACAATCCCTTCAGTAGGATTGACTATAGCAATGAAGGCATTTAAAATTCCGTCATCCTCATTATCGGAATCATCTTCAGGCTCAATGTCACTCAAGGTTGTAGCAAATGCCTTACTCTTCCCAATGCTCTTAAGATATGAGGGGCATTCTTATTTCATGTGATCGAATCCATGACATCCAAAACCCTTTGGTCCTACAGGAACAGTGTATTGATCACCATCCTTAGCATCCTTTTTCCCTTTGTCTTGGCCCTTAGACTAAAAAGAACTAGATTTTCTGCTGTCCTTGTCGAAGCTCCTTCCATTGACATTCTTCATAAACTTCTTGAACTACCTTGTAATGTAGGACTTCATCTTGGAATCTTCATCATCGGAAGACTCATTTGTGTCACTGCTTTTTGCCTTTAAGGCCATGCTCTTGCCTTTACCCGACTTGCCAATCCTAGATAATCCTAGCTTGTAGGTCTGCAAGTTTCCAACCAGCTCAGTCAAAGGAATCTTGTCATATCCTTTGATTCCTCTATAGCAGTAATCTTTTCATAGAATCTCTCGGGTAGAGATCATAGCACTTTCCTCACAATCTTGGGTTCAGGAATGGTTTCCTCAAGATTGAAAGCTGAGTTCACTATGTCCTTGAGCTTGGCATAGAACTCATCGAACAACTCATCCTCCTCCATCTTTATTTCTTCAAAGCTTGTAGTAAGTCTTTGAAGCTTTGAATCCTTGACAGCCTTTGTACCTTCATAGGTTGTCTGGAGGATGGTCCATGCTTCCTTTGCAGTTTCTGTGGAGGATATCTTCTTAAACTCCTCATTGGTGACTGCACTAAATAAGGCATTCAACGCTCTGCTGTTGAAGTTTTCCGTCTTGATCTTAGCTTCATCCTAATTGGCTGGCGCTTCTTTTGGTTTGGTCCAGCCAATCTCCATAGCTTGCCACACCTTTTCATCTAAAGACTGCTGGAATGCTCTCATGCGTACTTTCTAGTATGCATAGTGCTATCAAATAAAGGAGGTATGATTAATGACTGTCATTTATCCATGACAAACAAGGGTCAATGAATCAACACAACAAAGATTAAACCTAATTAGAGTGTGCCTGCTCTGATACACTTGATAGGCCACAAACGTATTGACCCCTTGTAATTAAATTTATTAATTAATTAGCCAAGTTATAAATTAATCAATTTAACATGCAAACACATGGTAGTACAAAAAAATCACTAATAAACTAATTATGCAGCGAAAAATAAATAACATGGTGATTTGTTTACAAATGGGGAAAACTTGACGGCAAAAACCTCACCGGGTGATTTTCAGGTCACCACTCCTGAAACTCCACTATTATCACAACAAGTGGTTACAAGTAAAGAAATCTCAAGTACCTTACCAACCTTCAGTTGAACCCTTACCCCAATACCCAATTGGACTTGTTTTGTAGTGACAATTTCCCTTTTTGATTCACGGCTCCCAAGTACGTGACTAACCAATGCGTGGATCCTAATACGCGACTTCAATCACCAACTAGAAAGAGTTGTTGGCTGCAAAGTTTTTCTGTTCATCCACGATGAAGATCAAGAAGATGCTTGGTCACAAAACCCAAAGGTGCACATACACAGCAACTTTTTCAGAAGAGATGAACTAGGATATAACTTTGTCTTCGGTCACAATTTGCTTGAATAGAGTTTGCTCAATGCTTGTGCAACTTGTGTACACTTTGATAGCCCTTAAAACAATCCTTTTATATGCCTAGGGTTAGAAGAAAAAAAGACCCAAAGACGCATCCACGGATCCCAAGAAATTAGATCAGAAATTCTAATTATATAAACCTCGACAGATAGAAGGTGTCGAGAAGCTGTCGAGCAGGTGTCGAGATTTAATGACTGTGCACTTCTTCAGCTTGTTTCTTGGACAGACTTGATGACTTCAACACTTGATCTTGAAACTTTATTTTTTGAAGTATTAAAAACACCTAGAACTACCCAATTACATGGTGAGTGCGTTTTGTCAAAGGATTAGCTAATTACATAAAAGAATGACATATGTTCTTAACAAGTAAAACACATATGTCCTAACATAGATGGAGAAGAGAGAAAAAAAAATGAGCAAAATTAGAAATTATTAAAATAATGTATAGAAGAGCTACAGTAACCGTGCATATGCATGGTTACTGTAGCACTTGTGCATTTATGCACAATTTTACACCTATGGGTGTTTTTTTGGTCAAAATGTGTAAAATGAGTTACTTTTTGTATTTTGCAAGATTATCCATGAACTGATGCGGTTGCTCTTAAAGTAACATTTTAGAAGAAATTTGACTAAAGCACTAGTAGCAAGCCTTCTATGAATGCTCTTATTATGTGTCTTTTATTTGTAGACCCATAATGAGATGGACCAATATTTTGCACACAAGGAGAAGCTCCTACATCGCCCTTAAAACATAACAATTAGTCTATTTTGATTGTTATGCACTCTCTTCATTATGTGGTCTAGCGTAGAAGGTAGTACGTTGCTCATTTCACATACACTGAATTGATCTTGCAACCACCATTATTTTTTAAATCAAGCTCTTTTCTTTAGGACTTTAATGGAATTTCTTCTCTAAATAATCCTACATGCTATGTTTTCATTAAGTATATTAGAGTAATTTTTAACAAGGAATTCATGCTTTTGGCTTCCTTCGCCATTAGTCTTGGTATGTGGGGCACAATCTTTAGGCTAGTGACCAAACAAATTGCATTTGGTATACTTCTTTGGAATCCAATGATACTTTATACCAACCACAAAACTCCCTAATTTTCTATATTCTAGTTTAGAGCAACTCATCTTTTCCTCCATGAACAGAAAATGCCAATATTCATCTTGGCACAAGATGGGCAATACATTAGTTAAGGGCTCATATGAATTATTGGGCATAGAACCATCCTTGTTAATCTCATTGTGGATTTTTTTTCAATGTAGGATCCTCCAACCCAACAAACTCAACCAGACGTGCCACATTGAAATCCATGACAACAGATTTCTCCGTGTCCCTTTAAGTTTTCTTAACACATCTACACATGCACATCGCTCATCTTCCACCCTAAATAGGGTCTCCAACATCCCTTGTCGGTGAACATGGTAAATCTTCCTCAAAATGAAAGGAAACCAACAATTCACCTACAAAGACACCCAAACTCATACCAAATTTCACAACATACTTGCTTGTTAACTTGTGAATGGATTATAAGGGTTACACATGGGACTACCAAGGGTAAAACTATGCAAAAGTAGCTTGTGTGTAAGATGTGTGTAATAGACATATGTGTAATAAACATTACCCTTTTGGGGAAATGTTTCGCATATCACAAATTTCTGTGCAAAAGTGTTGTATGTGCAAGGTGTGTGCAACAAGAATTTGTGTAATAAACATTTCCCTTTCCTAAAATTGTGAACTTAGGTACACTAATTACAAGGTGGCCCTTAAGCATGTTGTGGATTTAGGCGTGTCTTGAGTTTTCCATCCAATTTCTATCCTCAACACAACATTAGAGTCTTAGTTACAACTTTCAGCTCTAACCACAGGGGCAAAACTATGCATAACATAGGGGGGCCATGGCTCACACAAAAATTTTTAGAAGTTGATTTATAGTGGGTTAAAAATAGGAAATATCATCATCATCTTCTTCTTCTTCTTCTTCTTCTTCTTTTTGTAAGACCCCCCCACCCCTCTCCTTCTCCAAGAAAATAATTGCCCTCACCCTATTTATGACTTTTTCATGTCTATCTCTTACTCTCTCTCCTTCCCAATTTGACACCAATTCTTTTTGAGTTTTGACTATTATTTTTTAGCTTTTTTATAGAAGTTTCAACATCTTTTTCTAAAAATTTTTACAACTTTCATTTCCCTTTCCTATAACTTAAGAGTTTGTTTGGTCATGAGTATGGAAAAGTAGGAAAATAAAAAATGGTGGGAGTATGGAAAAGTAGGGGATAAAAAATATTTAGTTTTCCTTTGATGTGTTTGGTTCAAGGAATGAAAATCTCTTTTGTGTGGTTGAGGAGAAAAGTGGGAGGATATAAAATGTAATTTATATAAATTTACTCTTATACCCTTTTACATAATATGTAAAATATATTTTCTTTGTACTCATTAAATAAGAAGAAAATATTAATTATTATTAATTAAAATTAATAAAATAAAATTATATATAATATATTATATTAATTATTATTATTTTGTACTCATTATATTATTTTCCTTTGTTATTTATACTATTAATAATAGGATTCCTTGTTTGGATTTTATTATTTTGCATACTAAAATATCCTCACACAAATTCTTAAACTCTCTAAAATGCCCCTATCTTTTAGTTAAATAATTTTAAATTTAAAAACACAAACAGGTTAAAAGAGTAATTTACTTTTTTTTTTTAAATCCTAAATTTTATGCTTTTTCCTTATCTTCTCCAATTTGAATTACCATTTTTTATTTTAAATTCAAATTTTCAAACTTTTATCAAAACTCACATAGAAAAAGATCCTAAAAATTAAGATACTATCTCCATCTCACTTTTAAACATTATGACACCCAAAATAAAAAATAAAAAAGACCATCATCGCACGCCCAAAGCACGTGTAATAAGGCTAGTTATATATAATATTATATATGTTATATTGCTGGATGAAAAAAAAAAAAAAAAAAAAAGAATTGAAAAAGAACAAACCTAGACATGTTGTTTCACGTGGTTGAGGTTGTGCTAAAGAAACAAAAGAGAAGCAAGTAGAGAGATATCTGATATGTCTTTCATGTGCTGGAATGTAGGTGAGACTCACTAAATTAGGGCAATTTGGTAATTGGGTAGGAAACAGGCTTTTCATGCCTATGATGGATTTTTTGTGGACCCGGGCGGAAAATGCCTGGCCCTACCAAAAAATATCCTCTCATTCTCTTCTTGCCAAACACCCACTTCTATTTTCTCTTATTTATTTTCTATTAACCTTATTCCACCTCCAACCAAACATACTCTAAAAGTCTTCTCTTTTGCTGAATGTTCTTCTCTTGGCTTACCTGGTGCTCTCCTTTACAAATATCTAATTTGGCTCTCTTCAATACCTATCTTTAGCTTACCAAATACCATTTAAAAGTGGTATGAAACTCTGAATAAAAAATTGGCATTGACAGCATAGTGTTTTTATTTGAAAGTAAAATTTATTTTTCACAGTTTTTCTCCCTTTCTATTTCTATTTGTTTATCTTATAATTTATGGTTTTTTTCTTTAATTTTTTCAACCAATGGGTAGGCTTTATTCACTATTTTTGTCTAGAATTCCATATTGGCTTCTACTGAAATTTGTGTGTTTGAAATTTGGAGAAGCAAATCTTGAAATTGATGAATGAGTGAAAATTCAAAATTACTTATATGAGAGCCACTTCCTAATTGTTATTGCAAATTTAATACTTTGGAATTAAAATTGTAAGACTTAAAAATAAAAAATAAAAGCCCTATTCATGAAGACGTATGTATGTATGAATGTATTTGATACTTTGAGTTTTTATTGAGTTACGAATTAATACGAGACTATAAAAGTATAAATCTATAATACATGTTTAGCTCCTCTAGTATTAACGGCACAGTACAGAGTAACTATTCGATTCCACAATCTCAAGCTTTTCATGTTCTTATTTTCACAAAAACATGAGAAAAACTCACCTCCACTTCGGGGTTTCCACAAGCCCGAAACGAAATTCCACTTTCCCTATCACTCCTAAATCCTATTCTTTCTGCTTCTCGACTTGATACTTCAACTCCTCGACCCGAACCACGAGCTTGGTGACCGAGTACAAAAGCCAGTAAAAGAGCAACGCCGAAGCGATCAAAATACCATTCCTCTGGCTCTTCATGACAGACTTATGGTGGCGAAGATGCTCTGCATGAGTGCAAGCATTAAGGGACACACATGAAGGTCTCATTTCGTACTTCCAATAAATGTCCAAGAGCAAAAAGAGGCAGAATGGGATCACTGAGAAGAAGGGTTTGAGGAGAGCTTTGGTGACAGAAATAAGGCCCTTGCGGAGAGGTTCGAGGCCTGGGAGGGTCAGCAGGAGGATCATTATGGCCTCTGCAGCCGCAGCATAGCCTAGGACTACCCATTCTAGCGCCATTTTGAAGTTTTTAGGTAGAGAGAAGAAAAGGCGTAGTTGATTTTCTGGGAATGTAAGAGATTAGTGGGCAGTGGAGAGTGTTTGATGGGGGAGCTTGACTCAACTATGAAGGAGTTGAGACTTGAGAGGGCTTTAATAAGGGAATGGGTTGTTGGAATTGCCGCGTTTTCTATGACTTTTTGGGACAACGGGACTGTTATGTATATGCAGGGAAAATGACTTTTTTCTTAGCACTGAAGGAATGCTTTTCGCAAGTGAGACTATAGGAAGAAGCGAGGAATTTTTGTCATGAATTTCTTCGTGTGAGAGCAAAGAAAACAAAAAGATTTTTTTTTTGGTAAATTACAAAATTGATCCTTATACTTGACACCATATTTCAATTTAGTCTCTAACATTTCAATTATATCAATTTGATCCTTAACCTTTCAGTGCTGTGTCAATTTAGTCTCTGCCGTTATTAAAAATTTATTTTTTTTCCATATCAACGGACACCTGTACCGCGACATCAGTTTTAAAAGAACCCAAATTAAATCTGGAACATGTATTTTTCTAAAATCCAAAATCTCTAGTAACTCATCTTTGTCTCTTCTTCATTCTTCCTCTCTCTCTCTCATTAGTCACCACCCAAAAAGCATGATTATATGATTGTCGGTATGGTTGAAGATGTAAAAGGATTCATGTAGCCAATCTCAATTCCTCAAGACTAAGGCTTAGTTTCCAAAGAATTGGATTTGAAAATGATACGCTAACATATGCCTGGGCGGGGAAAGTAGAGTTGATTTATGATTTTTTTCTCCTTTAATGCAAATAGTGTTTTTTTGAATGTATTTTATAAATGAACCACTACAAGATATAGTGCATCTTACTTGATTTCTTTTTGGAGGATGCCATAAGATCACCCACATTCGTTTTCTTTTTTAATGATGCGAAACTTTTCCTGAGATTTACCGGCGCTATATAGAGAAGCAACTATGTACAGATGCAGGGTTTGTTGGTACTCTAATTCATCTTCTTTGCCGCAGCAGACGAAAAATGGAAAAAGATAAAGGTCAGTAGCAGTCTAAGATAGAGATGAGTGGAGACTAACAAGAAAGAGAGAGGGAGAAGAGATGGAGAAAGTTAAGGATTTTGGATTTTAGGGAAATAATTCAGATTTAATTTGGTTTTTTTTTTATTGACGCGGCAATATAGGTGCTGTTGTAAAAAAAAAAAAAAAAATTACGTGTTTGCCACGTCATCAATTTCCATCTAAGAAATAACGGCGGAGACTAAATGGACACGGTTCTAAAAGGTTGAGGACCAAATTAATATAACTGAAAGGGTAGGCACTAAATTGAAATATGGTATAAAGGATAAGGACCAACTTTGTAATTTACCTTTTTTTATTTATTATCCGTGAGACATAGGCAAGAGACATAAAATTGGATTTTTTTTTTTTTTTTTTTTTTTTAAGAAGAGGCTTTTGGGTGTTACAACCACATAGAGTTGTTGAATTTGATCTGAGTGAAGATTTTAAGTGAGTTTACATAAATTCGAAAAAATAAATATTACTATATTTGATGTGGATTTCAAATTAGGCATAAGCTAAAGAGGATATTGTAATTGATTCGATAATAACAAATTATGCATTTTGGCTTGGTAATTTGGTGATAATATTTTTTGAAAATTAATTAAAACTATTAGTTTATTTTCTTAATTCATACAACACTATATTGGAATCCAACAAATATTATTAGAGCCCATGGTGGTGTAAAATAAGGTGGCAAAGTCATCATGGTCCCTTTCACTAGAACGAGCGAGGACTAATCTTTTTTACAATTGAAGTGAGGACAAGGTGCATGTACTTGGAGCCCCTCAAAAGTATAAATCACATAAGGCAAGCCATAAAGCTCACACAAACAATCCTGGAAAAAGCTCATAGGCAAGGGGGAGTTAGTAGGACTTGTTCATTGCCAACATAGACACAATGATTCATATGTGAGTGGGAGATTGTAAGATATAAACGTGCAAGCGTAGTCCTATATTGAATAATAATGAAAAATTGGAGTAGTTTATATAATATAGTAGGGACAAAATGGGCTTCTGCCCTTTTCGGGAAAATTATATACGGGAATGCCCCCCTTCCCAAACTAAATAGGGAAATGCTCTTCTTTTAAAACTCGATTTTTGATAAATTGAGTTAGACCCTATTGTGGCATTTTTAAAGAGTTTATAGTGACATTTTAAGGACCTATAGTGACGTTTTTTAACTCGACTTTAATGAAATTGAGTTATAGGCAATGAAATCAACCTATAGTGGCGTTTTTTTTTTTTTTTTTTTTTAACCTATAACTTGATTTCTTTGAAGTCGAATTAAAAATCGTCACTATAGGTCCTTAAAAACGTCACTGTAGGCTCCTTAAAACATCACTGTAGGGCTTTAGAAATTTTTTTTTCTAACTCAATTTATCAAAAATTGAGTTTTAAAAGAGGAGTATTTTCCTATTTAGTTTGGGAATGAGGGCATTTCCTTATATAATTTGTCCGAAGATGGCAAAAGCCCATTTTGTCCAATATAGTTGGGCCCAAACTTTTAGGCTTATGTTTTTAGGTTTAGTGTTGTTATATATTGTTATATTAACCATTCAATTGGAGAATCCCCAAAATAAAGTCTCCCCAACAATAATTATTATATGAGAGGCTTTGAATTAGCTGTTTGATTTTCTGACAATTACTTCCTCATTCTAAGCCAAAAAAAAAAAAAAAAAAAAAAAAATCTCTAAATAGAGCTTTCTCTTGCTACCATATTGTTTTTTATTATCTTGGTAACCAACTTTGATTTTCTAACAATTACTTTCTCATTCTAAGCAAAATTTTCTCTCTAAATAGAGCTTTCTCTTGTTACCATTTTCTTCAATGACTAACAAATTAATTTATGAACAAGCTCTAAATGAAACGCTGAATTTAATTAATGTTTTTTTGCTTTTTTATACTTAGTTACTGCCCCAAAAAAGGAAAATGAATAATAAAGATGCACAAAGACTTCAAATTGAAACAATTTCATAAATTTGAGGTTTTAATTGTTAAAATTAAAAACTCAAGACTTAATCTAAACTATATTATTCTTAGATGCATTCATTTCAATGTATTAATATGGTTTAAAGAATTTATTTCAAAGTTTAAAGGTTACTAATCTCTTATCATCTTAATATTTTATAAACATAAACAATATAAAGACAATTTCCAATCAACAAGTTACCTTTTTATTGATTTTAGTGACATTATATATATTATTTACAAACATTGTATAAGTGTTACTTTTACATAATGGTACACTACCTAATAAATTTTGATAGGGAAAATTAATTTAAACTCCAAATGCAAAGAACATTATTGTTTTTACAACCATTCAAACCATCTACAAAGATGTACAACCTGATATACAGCCACTACTCACTGCAACTCAAATACTAATTAAGTTGTGTTTAGTACGATGGAAAATGTTTTATGACCCTAAAATACTTTTAGATGAGAATATTTTTTGGAAAATAAATTATTTTCAAGTGTTTGGTTGCATTCCAAACAATATTATAAAAAACATATGACACCAGAGACCACAAACATTAGTGGGGGGAGTGATGGTGGTAGGGTGGCAGATAGTAGAGGGTGAGAGGGAGGTTCGGTTGATAAGTTTTTATATAAGGCTGAAAATGGTTTGCTGTTTTCCGTAAATTGTTTTCAACCATAAGTACTGTTATTTTACGGTTAAATAGAAAACAATTTCCGGTTGATCAACATTTACCGTTGCCCCAAACGCCTATAAATGCAGAAAACATTTTCTAGAAATCAATTTCCACACAGAAGTCAAGTCTTGGGCAATACAGAGATCCACGTTCCCACATCAATGGCATTGACATATATCGAATAAGCAACAGTAAGCATGAAAGAAAACGCAACAAGACCATGTCACAGTTCCCCAGACTTTAGAAGACAAAAAGGGAGGATGCTGGCAAAATTGATACATAACTTCAAGTCCCATTGTCTATTACAGTATAGAAAGCAGATAAAATCTTATCAGTTATCTGAGCCTAAAAAATTCTGTAATTACGTTCTTTTTGTTTTCTGCATGCCCTAGGGTTATCGTTTCTTTTTTGTACAGATGTGCAGTCATCAGTCTTTCTAATCAAGGTAAATATACAAGTAATAATAAAAAATAAAAAAATTGAAAATGCCAATGAGGAATCTGGCTTGCTACACCTCCACAATGATGAGGATGAGTCAAAGCTGACTGATGCAAACCCTTCTTCAGATCGCCTTTGCCTGTAAACGAGCAAAAGATTAAGATCCACAGGAAGAATAAGGGCCTGGGAAAGCTTGAACCCAATTCTGACAATGATGAATATAAGCGTAATTGAAAGAGAGTTACCCCGAGCACACACAATGGAGCTGTAGACAGTCAAGTGAAATTCAATCCACGAAATAATTTGTTCAAGGACTAATAGAGGACAAGCAAATTCAAAACTCGTTCTAGATCATATGATAATTGTATTTATCAATGTCATTGATTTTTTCACGATGAATCCTATTTTTGAATACAAAGATCATCACCATGCCTAATTATGGTTACAGGTTTCCCACTGACCTTCTGGGGGGTTGGTTGGGGAGGATGGGCATGAGAACTTTAATACTATTTTGTACCAATCTGAGTATTGGTGAGGCCTGAAAGAAAATGGTTATAGGCTTCAAGCAATAAATCATAAATCAGTTAAACAGATTAGAAAGGGTGGCTTTTAGTCATCCAACATAATCGTCTAGGGGTCATTTGGTTAGTGGAATCTTGAATTTCCAGGAAAACTCACATTCTTGGAATCTTGGATTTCCAGAATCAGATGCCTAAGAATGTGGGACTCCCATGTCTAGGTTTTTATGTAACATTCCACTCAAATCCTCAAGAAGATAAACATTCCCGCATTTAGTAAAAAGCAAATCATTTTCAAGAATGATAACCTGAGTTTAAAAAGATAACAAACTCAAGACCCCTCTTTTATGCACTAACCCATGCGTGAGTGCGTGTGTATGTTTTTAGCATAACTTGCAGTCCCTAAAGAAGTAAAGATACTTTCAACATAGACATTTCTCAATCCCAAGTAATAGATATCACTTGATTATCAAGCGACATAAATCAATTTTCAAGAAACAAATTAGCTTAGTATACTAGATCATAATTTTTTACAAGAATGTGGTACATCATAATTCTTTCTTATTTAAAACATGACTTTACTATTTATTGATGTCTCAATTCCAAACAATTTAGCACTTTTCATTGATTAAATATACTTTTTGTGATTTACTTTCAACTTTTTTTCACATCCAATTGGCAAGTCAAGCTAGGAATACATGGTAAGAAAGGCCAGTGAAACATACCCCAAGAAATTCTTAATTGATTTCCACAAAGATGCAACACCTTTGATCCCTGGGCTTGAAGCATGGTTTTTAAGGTCTCTAATTTTATGTTCATCAAAATCACCATGCATTGTCCCTGAAAAAGGTAGAATAAAGCAGACATATAAAATTCTGAATGGACATTCGATATTAACTCACTTCAGCCATCCAATAAACATTCATCAGAACGTTCACCTACAATCTATTCTTAATCAAAAGGTCTTAATTTAAGAAATATGATGACATTACCATTTGTATTGGCAGAATCAGAATGAAGTCTGCTGGATGCTCTAAGCGAAGCTAATTCCTTAACAAGTGCACGTTCTGTATCACTGCCATCACTTTTTTTTATCAGTGGGAAAATTTATTAAAGAAAATTCAAAAAATAAAAAAGCCCCCCAAAATAGATGTGTACTGAGATAGCAAACATCAAGAACAGTTTGTATCACTGCCATTTCCATCCAACTAAATTTCAATTGGGAGGAAGCATCACAAGATAACAGAACAAAATAGGATTATGCAAGTAAAACTTTAACATGTAGATAGACAGCCACTTTATGCTTCCAGTAGGCCTCATATACATTGCAACTCAACATCATTCCTAAGGTAATTCTCAGTTTGGCCTTAATATTTATATTAAGAAAATGAGTTTCTTCACAAGCTAATGTCATTGGAGCTAAAAAGCAAGTAGATTTCTAGTTTTATTTAGTCTATTTAATCTACTTGCATTACAACATGCATTCTTTCCATATTTCCACCCAAAATTTCTTGCATGAATATCGGTGATTTAGAAGGCCTTGTAAAGTGGATTTGTAATTATGATGGCATCAATCATCATAACATAGGCAACTTCTGAGAGACAGTGTTGACTGTATAGTTTGCAAAAGTGTTCCTTTGAAAATATAAACACAACCTATAATTTGGTCATCTACTTTCTATATCTTATCCAAAAAAATGAAAATGGTCATCTCCTTCTTTAAGAGAGGACAGCCACCTCGGATGAAGTATTGATAAAGATAATTCTTTACTACAACATAAAAAGATTAAATCAGATATTAAATAAATTGTTAATAATCAAATAGCATGATGGCATGTTCATTGTGTACAACTGAGGAGAAAAAGTACTAGGACCCAGCAGACAATATACATAAGAGACATTGCAATTAATCAAGACTAATGAGTCCGGTGCCAATTTTTTGTTCAGAAGGAAATCAGCAATTTCAGTTTGTCCACCATGGCCTGGCCATACATTCTGGTCAAAGCATTTGTATTGATTTTATTATTTTTTCACCTCCTCCTACCCGTGCTGCATGTATATATCGTACGTATAAGTTATTGATAAATATATAAATAAATAAGAAAAGCCAATTGCCAATTTTGACCTAGCAGAGCATGGAGAACCTAGGGCTTTAATGTAGGAAGTTGATGTTTGGATAGTATTCACCAAGAAAAGGGGAGGAAAATGAAAAGGAGGAATTTTGTGACTTTGCTGACACCTAGGCTCCAGTAATATGTTCCTACTACTATTTTGTAGAACCCACTACAAAATAAATTTGCACTTGGTTAACTTATGATGCATCTGCTGGTAAATTATCATTTTGAAACTACACAGCTTAATCCATCACTGATATCAATAAAAATCATTATTTAAAGGAAACTGCAAAGTGCAAGGCATTATGCACCTACAAAACAAAGCATAAGCATCAAGAAGATGTGACAGTGACAAAGAGGGTGAGGGGGGAACAAACGAACACATGCACATACATCTATGTTGGATAAACTAGTATCAATGGGCACAGTTTCCAAAAGATAGCTCCTATTTCCTCATTCATTATAATATATGAAATTTGCACAAAAACATATATAAAACATTAAAACATATACCACAGAAGAAATGTGTTTTTTCTATAAATAAAATAAAATTCAATAACAGAGTAGTAAAGAAAAAACAGAAAGAGAAAGAGAAAAAGATAAGGAATAATAATAATGAAATTACACAGGCCTAGAGATTATCGACTGACAATCATCTAAAAAGTCCATGAAGGAAACCATGGAGAAAGAATAGGAGGTGGAGCTCCACTCATAAAGGGACTTCAAAAATAGGAAGTTAATATATGGTAATGATAACAATTCCCTCCAAAGTGAAATGATTTCTCTCATTCCAAATGCGCCACAAGAGATATGGAGTTGTGCCCCACACTTCCAAATTACCTTTCCAAGACTCCAACGTAGCAAGTACAGAACTGGGCATTACCCAACTAACCCCATATATGCAGAGTAATACATCCCACATATCCCTAGCAATAGAACAACGTAGAAGATGATCCACTTGACTCCCCATTGGACTCACACATACAACACCAGTCTGCAATTGTAATTGTCCTCTTTCTTAAATTATCCGTTGTCAAAACTTTTCCTAGTGCGGCAATCCAAATGAAGAAAGCAAGTCTAGGTGGGGTTCTAGCTTTCCAAATGAACTTCCAAGGAAATTGGGCTGATCTGACATTCCCTAACTTAAGGGCTTTATAAAAGCATTTTACTTGAAATCCTTTCTTTGGTGATGGTAGCCACACCAATCTATGACCCCCCATATGGGTGACATTCTGCATGTAGGTTATCTAAAAAAATTTCCAACGATTTACTCTCTCAATCTTGAGCTTCTCTAATGAAAAGCAACTTCCAATGTAACTGTCCATTAACCCACTCCGAATAGCCTGACACAAGGGCATCTCTATCTCTAGCAAATCTGAAAACTAGGGATACTTGTCTCCGAAACTTCCCTTGCTAGTCCAGTGATCCTTCCAAAACAAAACTTTAAAGCCCCCACCTCAATGCGTGTATAAGAGACAAATCTCTTCCAACAATATCTGATATATTTCCACAAACCAACCTCATAAGGGACTTTGACAATACCTAAACACCAATTACCCATATCAGTAATATATTTACTATCTATCACTTTCTCCCAAAGTGAGTCCCTTTCTACCACATAACACCACAACCATTTATCAAGTAAGGCTTACTTAAAAATCAAAAGTTTTCTAATACCTATACCCCCTTTTGAATTCAGGTATACATTTTAGACCAATTCACCAAATGGAGTTTATGCTCACCACCAATATTACCCCAAAAGCAACAGGTCAGGCCTCAATGCAAAGGCAAGTGTCTTCCACCAAAAGCAGGAGGTGGCGGGTTCAGGTCTGGAAATCAGCCTCTCCAAAAGAATTGGGGGTAAGGCTGCCTACCATCACCTCTCCCAAACCCCATAAAATTGAGAGCTTTGTGCACAGGGTACAACCAATACCACCACAGAATAAATCCCTTTGTATTTTTTCCAATTTTTGGGCCATGCTAACCAGTATGGAAAACAAAGAGGAAGTAAGATGGGAGACTAGAGGGCACACTATTAATTCGTGTGAGGTGAACTATTTGTAAGATAAGTTTCTTCTAACATAACAATGTCTATTCCATCTTCTCTAGGATGCCATTCCATATGCTACTACCTTTGAAATGAGCCCCCAGGAGAGAGTCTCAAATATTCCATTGCGACAGAAGAAACCCTACATCCCAAAATGTTAGTCAGAACCCTTTTCTCTGTGATCACCCATATAGGTACCAACTCAGATTTGGTCAGACTTACCCTAAGGCCAGAAAAAAAACCCTCAATACATAACAAAATACATCTCATATGGCAGATTCAATTGATATTCACATAACAAAAAAATCAGAGTATCAACAGAAAAAAGCAAGTGCGATATTACCAGACTCAATATTTCCCAAAGATACAGAACCTCCTACCATCACTCTAGACGTCAATCCACTTAAATCCTTCAATACTGCAATGAACAGCAATGGGGAAAGAGGATTACCAGAACTCTACTGCTGTCAAAGACAGTTTACCACACCTTTGTAATAAGTAAACCAAAATATCCCAATTGACATGGTCATATGCCTTCTTCAGATCTACAGAGAACTCTAGGGATTCCGAATTGTAAACAACTATCCAAGGATTCATTAGCTATGAGCACTGAATCCATAAAATATCTACGTTCTATAAATGCATTTTGAATGTCTGAAATGATCTACACTAAAACTTGTTTCAGCCTGTTTGCTAGCCCTTGGCAAGAATTTTGTAGACACCACAAAGGAGACTAATACATCTGAAATCTTTCAATTCAAAAGCACCATATATTATATGGTTAATAACTAATTCACTATAAAACGTCTTAAACAAATAGTTAAAGCTGGACATACAAAGCATATGCTCAGGAGTTGAGACAAAAAAGCTGCTTCAATGATAAGTTTAGTTTAACATTTTATGCAAGAAGTACATATCGATTTAAAGTCAAATACTGTCCAAGCCAAAATAATGTATAAAATTTTGAAGTGTAAATAGTGAAAGGACACTGACCTGATATCTTTTGGGATCAGAACATTCACGATAAAGTGATGATCACCTCTAAAAGAAGGTTTATTGATGTTTGGAACACCCATGCGTGACATTTTAACTCTCTCTCCAGGCTGAATCCCAGAAGGAATTTGAAGATCTCTTATACCCTCAACAGTTTCTACCTGAAGTTACTTCAAGATTTCTATGTCAAACGTGTATTCATATTTTGGGTGCACCAGTACCAATAGCCATAGTGCTCTGGAAAATACTACAAAGATTCATGCTTATCTGGAGCATCCCACAATTCAAGAATAACAGAAAGTAGGAAAAACAATGCATTATCACACTGAAGCCATGCGTACTATCGAAGAAATGTAGAGAAGGAATAAACTTTAAAAAAAATTAACAATGAAAGAATGGATCCTACTCCAACGGATATTAGAAGTAAATATCACAATCCGCACACTTACTGGTTGGCTGAAATAAGCCTTTCTTCTTCCTCTATAACAGTTGGGCCTTTTTTTTATAGGAACAATAAGTCACTTCAATTTCTCCATTTCATGTAGTAAAAGTTACCATTATCTAAAAATAAAAATATACTGGACACAACTCTGCATTTTAGTCCATTACTTTGAATCTCTACAATAATATGGCACAGTGACACCATAAATTTCCAATACAACACAGTGTGAGCAACTTATTTCAGTTGACATTAAGCAGTAAAAGAAGATGATATATGACAGTTTAAATAACAACAGAAAAATATGTTAAAAAATTAAATATTTAGCTAAAAGGTGAAGTTTGCTCCACTTTGCTGGAATATCACATACCAAGTAGGCCTATAAGGTAAAAGTAGGAGGTACTCCTTTCCCTTAAATACGCCTAATGGCTGGTGAAGGCAAGATTTAATCTAATCTAGGTATCCAATGCGAGACCAAGATACTTGACCAATTGAACAACGAGCACCTTAAGTTTGCTACACCTAATTCTACTTAAATGTCTACTACTTGGATAGCCCTATTGGCAGCCTCATAAAGTGATAATATAACAGCAAATGGCTGATTCTTTCATACCATTGTGATCATTTTAACATAACACACCAGGGGCACTATAGCATGGTGACTAAAACCATACAATTACCTAATGCAGGATGGTTTCAGTTAAGATTAAAATTCTGACTGTTTGGGTTTCTAATCTTCCCTAACATGTATTTTATTGCCCTCGAAAAGTCATTAATGTGTAATTAGAAGTATGCCTTTATGAGTGGAAAAATAAAATAATAATAATAATAATAATACATTTAAACCTAATTATGTATTCCACCACTCCCCCTCAAGCTGATGCAAAGATATTTCTCATGCCCAGCTTGCCTAAAATAGTACGAAAAACTCTACTTGAAACTCCTTCAATTAAGACGTCAACTAGTTGGTTTTCAGTTTTCACAACTTGAGTACAGATTACGCCATCATCTAGCTTATCCTTGATGAAGAGTCTATCAATTTCAACATCTTTGATTCTGTCATGTTGTACAAGATTATGAGCAATATCAATTGCTACCTTGTTGTTGCAATAAAATCACATAGTTTCCATAGCATTAAACCCCAATTATTTCAACACAATCTTCACCCAAAGAAGCTCACAAATCCCATAAGCCATAGCTCAAAATTTGGTCTCTGCACTCAATCTAGCTACAACTACCTGTTTCTTACTCCAAATGACCAAATTACCTCCAAAAAAGGTACAGTATCCTGACATAGATCTTCAATCAGTAATAAATCCAGCCACATCAGTATAAGATTCCACTGATAAGTAACCATGGCAAGAAAAAAGCAATCCTCTGCCCAGAATTGATTTCGCATGCCAAAAGAATATGGTAGACAGCATCCATATGGGATTTTCGTGGTGCACGCAAGAATTGGCTAACCACACTGAAGTAAGCAATACCAGGATGAGTGTGTGACAAATAGATCAATCTTCCAACTGAGCATCAGTATCTCCCTTTATCAGCTAGTACACCCCTCGGATCTTCTTCAAATCTGTGATTCTATTCTATCATGGGTCTTACAGGCAAGCATTCCTATTTCTTCTAGGAGATCGAGAACATATATCTAGTGAGATATAAATATACCTTGCTTGGACTCTGTTACTTCGATAACCAGAAAGTACTTCAAAACCCCAAGGTCTTTTATTTCAGATTCACTTCCTCAGGGTTATCACCTGTTACCAGTAAAAATGTCTTTTAATCTTCCACTCCTCTTTCTCCCTCCAAACTTCCAAAAGCCAAGACTGTAGTACTCTAATACTAGTAGGGTTTCTATTCTTCCCTAACAGATATTTTATTACTTTTAAATAGTTATTAATTTGCAAATTACAAGTATGCCCTTATGAGTGGCAAAATAACAAAACCATACATTTAAACTAAATTATGTATTCCAATCATTTCAACTCCCATTTACATTTCAACCTAGCCCATAATGGGAGTTTGTAAGATCCCTCATTACTTGTTTCTAACTCGAGCATCATCCAGGAGTATGGAAAGAATAGAATGGTTCATTCATGTAAGTGGACCCGAAAGGTTTGATCAACGAAATTGGCACAGAAATGATTATATTGTTCACCCAATATCCTAGTCATTGACACTCTGTAAATCAAGAATTTCCCAAACACTGAATTATTATCTCGATTTGCTAAGTATAAATATATTTTCAAAGTTATATATGGGGAAACTTATGGATTTCAATCAACAGAATTTTTTATATAAAGCAACCAAAAAATGTAATCAACACTTTGGCATGCAGACTAAAAGTCGTCCTTAGCTGGTGATAAATCATAAATGTTAAATATAATGAAATCAACACAAAAAAAAAAATAAAAAAAATAAAAAACAAACAAACAAAATAAACTATTGTAAAGCAGAAAATCAATCACCAAAAAACTTAGAAAAATGACAAAATTTGCTCCATGTCTAACAATTGTAGTAACTATTTTTACCTTTACTACAGTTCCTAGTATTGCCTCAGTATAGTCAATATTAATTTTTGAGTACAAATGAAGACCATCCCTCCAAATTCCATGCTTTTTTTTTACATGGACGACCAAATAGAGATCACCAGCTATGCCCCTGTCAGAAAAATAAAATAAAATAAAATAAAATAATATAAAAGGAGAGAAAGAAGGAAAAGGAGAAAGGGGGAAGGGGAGGGGGTGGAAGAGCCAAAGTATATTCAGTTGCTTTCATGATACCATATTTTCCCTTATGTTTGGAAGTTTAGAGGGAGAGAAGTGGAGAGGAGAGGATTGAAAAAGGGGAGTACCCTCCTCTTGCAATGTGGGCTTATGCTGCTGTATATTGTCTCCACTTCCCAGGTACTTAAATTACACCCAAGTAACAAAAAATTACTAATTTAAAATCATCCCTTGGGGCAAAATGCAATCTAGTTATGGAAGTAAACAGCCACAACTATGCCCTTTAAAAAACGTGTGGGGGGTGGGGGGCTTCATTTGCTTACACACCTTTTCTTATCAAGATTTCCCTCTCCTTGAATTTGCATTGTGGCTCCATCACTAACACCAGGTGGGATGACAATTTTCATATTACGCTTTGACTGCACTTGACCACTGCCACCACAGGATTGGCAATGATCAGTGACTATCTTGCCATCACCTCCACACTTTAAGCAAGTTGATACCTAAAAGTCATATAATAACATTCATGCAGCATAATACATATGTCAACTATAGGAAGTGAATTAAAGAATAAATGGCAGGAGTGAGATTAAATGATCAGCCCATCCTTTTGTGCCTATAGTTGATAATATCAGCTCATATAGAACTTTTTGACATTAGAGAAAAGTAGCATTAACCTAATAAAAATCCATAACATAAACTGTAATTATTTAGCTATTTAATTAAAAAAACAAGTTTTTATTAGAGTATACACATCATATCATAATACAGGCTATATGACTATCTTCATTGCAAATGGTTCATTTTACCTGTGACATTACTCCAAATGGTGTTCTCTCACTTTTCATTACCCCTCCTCTACCACCACATGCCGTACATGATTTTATGGAACTACTAGACTTCGCTCCTGTTCCATCGCACTTATCACATGTCTCAGAACAAGGGACTTCTATTTCCTTCTGTCCACCAAAAATTGCTTCCTCAAAGCTCATATAAAGGTCATACCTGTATTAAATGTACTTTAGTATGAGTAAATTATACATTTAAAGGGGCTCATAATCCAAGGATAGAAATATGGGTTAATGAATATGGAAAAAAGAAATTCCAAAAACTGACAATTGTAAAGATACAAAATACATGCAAACTTTTCAATTATGTATATACATTATTGAAAAATATGGCTTTGGAAAGAAACCAGAAATTCACAAGTGAATTATAAAAATCCAGCAATCCCATATTATCATTTCAAATGCAAATTATGCTGCATGGAAAATTTCTTTTGCATCTCTGTGGCTATGCATAGCTGTACAGTGGATTTCGTTAGAAACATAGGTGTGTGGTTCTGAAATGGTAAGGCTGCATCTGTCAGTAATACTTGTAAAAACTAAATAAACAAAACAAACAAACAAACAATTAATTTCATTGGAAAAACATGGAGAAAGTAGCCTTTTAGTATATATGTAAAGTGCTATTAACTTCACATTCTCATTTTAATATCGAGTGGGGGGACTAATTTCATAGCTTCAAAAGCAACTCATATCAATTTTGCAGGCAGATAGTTACCGAATGTCAAGGGCCTGGTTTCCCCTGTTTCTAAAGTTGAAATTGATGCCTCCTTGTTCACCCATTCCTCCGAAAAGCCCATCGGACCCACCAAAGAATGCATCGAATATTACGGATGGATCCACCTAAAAAAAAAACAATAATAATTCAATGAAACAAGAAAAGATGCCTCATGAATTACTTGAAATGAGGGGGAGAAGGGGGGCATCAAAAATAAAAACCCCATATAAGAAAGTGTCAAAAGAGAACATATAAGTATTTATCAGAGAACTATAATAATGTAATCAAGCAGATTTGCTTATTTGGACATTGTGGAAAGTGGAAGAGTTGCTTATGAACTTACCCCCTGTGAATAATTACTTGACCCTCCATTTTCCCCCTGTAAACCTGCCTCACCAAAGCGATCATATAAAGATCTTTTCTCATCATCTGATAGGACCTACACAGATGCTTTATTACAACATGAATGAAAACCGAAGGACATAAAGATAATCCAGCCGCATATGATCATTAAATTTTGTAAAAACTACACTTTAATCTACTTGATTCATCATCAATTCATACATCCCAGCAGGACAAAATTTATTGATCACACATGAAGGACAAATTCAAAGTAACATAATGAATGGATGAATGGATGAAAAATTGATTCCCAAAAAGAATGTAAACCACAGAAGCTCATCAGCAAGATATGGTACTAGGATGAGCAAATAGAAATGATTGCAGAAAAGGATTAAATATATATATATATATATAGCAGAAAAAGCAGTATGTTACGAGAAGAATTACCTCGTATGCAGCACTTATCTCTTTAAACTTCTCTTCTGCACCAGGACCCTTATTCAGATCCGGATGATACTGTTCCAAAGGATTTTTTTTTTTTTTAATAAGTACAAATTTAAAAAAAAAATGAGAACTACTTTATGTTCACAATTATGAAAACAAAGTAATTAAAGAATACAAAACAATTACATTTTTTTGATAGGTAAAATTTATAAAAAAAAAAAAAAAAAAAAGTATCAGCCTTGTCACCGAGAAAAATATCCTAAGAAAAGGAAACCAGGAGCTAAAGGCAGAATTACAAGTATGGAATAGATACAAGTAACATTAAACTTCAATATAGCCTAATGATAGATTAACTAATTACATAAGAGGTCCTAAAAGAGTTTTGGAAATCAAAAATGGAATGGCATGAAGTACAACTCCATGTCGTTGATATAATTTTTTTTAAAGCAAAACCTAACTTGACAATCAGTGAATAGAAATGCAAACTATCCCAAATTAATTAATCTAGTGGTGCTGCAAGCACCAAGAAAACCACATAATCTTTCACTCTCTTCCTACAAGCAATCACATCACCTGGATCCCACTGCAATACAAATGTATGAAGGGAGTGAAAATTAGGCGTAGGTTTTCAGTGCCTATAGCACTTTAATTAATCAGGGCTGGTGAAATGATGTGTGAAGCATATCTTCGTGGCACGATTCATGTAAAAACAGCTTAACAAAAGTTCTAAGAGCTTAACTGGATAACAACGGCAATAGTCTAGAGTCACAAAAATTTTAACAACTGTTGTAAAAGAACAATGAAGCACGAAGAACAACGCTATTCTAAAAAGAAATTGATTGATTTCCATATAATGCTTCATTATGCATCTACCAAATTCAACTACAATACAAAAGGAAGCACTAATTAACACCCAGAAAACACCTTAGTCAAAACACGAATTAGGCAAATACACATTGTAATGTTGGCAAAGTGATGGATAAGCTTAAAGAAAGGCACAAACCTTACGAGCGAGCTTTCTGTAAGAGGCTTTGATTTCTTGCAGAGTGGCATTGCGACCGACTTTGAGAGTGGAGTAGTAGTCGGTTGCTGCGGTGGCGCTGGCTCGGAGCGAAGCGCGGCGGAGTGGTGATCTCCTGCGGAGGAAACCACCGGAATTAGGGTTTGGAATTAGGAGGGTTTTGTTGAAGATGGTGGAAGCACCGGAGCTGAGGGATGATGAAGTGTGGAATTTAAGGAATGAATTAGGGCGAAGTGCAGAAGAGTTGGGAAATGGAGGAGGGAAGGTGGAGATAGAGGAATGAGGAGTGTGGGTTATGGCTATGGGCATGGTTATGGTTGGAAGTGGGAAGTGTGTTGATGAGGCCTGGTTTTTGATTGGGGTTTTAGTGGGGTTTATGTTTTGTTCTTTGCATTCCGCAATCAAATGTGGACATTTATGTGCTATTTTGATAATGCCATTAAAATTAAATTTATTCTTCTTGTTGTTGATATGCGTTTTTTTTTTTTTTTTTTTTGGTTGAAAAAGTGTTTGGTTGTTTAGATAGAAAAAAGAAATTATGAAAACTATTGCGCTGATATAAGAATTTTATGATACTGTCAATTTGTTTTGCTTTCATTTCAATATATATAATGTCCTTTGTCTTCCTTTTTTTAATTCAAAGGATCTAAAGTTAAAAATTTGAGATTTTGGAATTTGGGTGCTATCATTCTGCTATCTAGCTTTACCTATATTATTATTATTGTTGTTGTTATTTTATTTCGCAATGGATTAAAAGAATATTAGCCATTATATGTAAAGAACATAGGCTAAATATTAGTGCACACTTGATTGTTGCACACAACTGTACACACATAATTTGCATAACATTTGTGACTACTACTCTTTGCAACAACAGATGTGAAATAAACATTGTTCATGTAACATAATGCTAAGCGATACTGCTAAAAGGTTACAAATTTTTGTTTGTATGCTTTTATTTTTTTTATATATAAAAATAAATTACTTGGTGGTAGTAATTAATTTTGTTGATTAATCTTTTTAGTGCTATCAAGTAATATTTACCATTCCATAAATAATTTTTTTTTTTTTTTAAAGGTAATATTTACCACATGTTGAAGTTGAAAAAGCCAACAAACGACATGCTATAGTAAACGATAGTGGCAAGTGTAAAGTAAAGAAGAAAACGGCAGGGAGTAACAAAGCCATTGCACGTGCCAATGAAAGAAGAAAGAAGAAGTTAGTGGAGACAGCTGTCAAGCATTGATTGGTTGCATAGTTAAGAGATTGTTAGTTAGTTATTTTAGGCGGCAAATCGAAATCTATTCTCGGCATATATATAGAGTAGTTTGTTAATTATTTGTAACAAAATTCATATCATTCTCTCTCAATAATCAATAAGATTTTCAGTTTCTTCAAGAATCTTTTCCTTTTACATGGTATCAAAGCATTTTGTTTCTATTTCAGAGCATTTTCCTTTTGTTTCTTAGTTTCCAAACAAAGCTTGAATTTACAAAACCAGAGCTTCTTGAGATTTTCTTTCTTGTTCATGGCTTTCCAATTCCACAAACAACACTCAATCTCAAACTACACATTTAGTGCCTTCTTAAAGTGTAGTAATGGCAGATGAATCTACAAACAATCCTTTCTTTCTCCTAGCAAATGAGAATCCTGTTCTTGTTCTCACATCACAGCCTCTGACTGGTCCTGAGAACTACATGAGTTGGGCAAGATCTGTGTTCCTGGCTTTGAGTGCCAGAAACAAATTTGGCTTTGTGAATGAATTGACTCTTAAGCTGGATCCATCTTCTCCATTGTTCAATTCTTGGAGTAGATGTAACACTACGATGCTTTCATGGTTAACAAATTCACTTAGCATGGAGCTTAAAGCAAGTGTCATGTATATCAATACTGCAAAGGACTTATGGATTGACCTCAAGGACAAGCTCTCTCAAGGCAATACTCCAAGGCTTTTTGAGCTTCAAAAGGAGATCTCTCATCTTTCACAAGGATCACTCTTAGTGAGTTCTTATTTCACAAAGTTCAAAACTTTGAGGGATGAATTTTCCAATTATCAACCTTTCACAGTTTGCACTTGTGCTTGCACTTGTAGATCCAAGCCTTCTCAATTGAATGCTCAGGGAGCATGTATTTCATTTTTTGATGGGATTGAATGATAGCTATGGGAATATCATTGGTCAAATTCTGTTAATTGAGCCTTTTCCCTCTCTTAGCAAAGTATGTTCTTTGATTTTGTAAGAAGAGAAAAGGAGTATTGGTCATGGTTTCAACATGATTCAATTTGCAAATGTTGTTGCTATATATGTGAATAACAGCAAAGGTTTTCATGGTAATCAAGGTCACAATCATGGTGGAAAAGGGTTTAATTCTAAGAAAGAAAGGCTTGTATGCACATACTATGGTCTCACTAGTCATATAGTAGATAAATGCTATAAGTTTCATGGTTATCCTCCAAGTTATAAACCAAAAGGAGGTAACAAAGCTATGACAAATCAAGTTTCTACAATATTGCCCTTTGGAAACTTTGGATTGGATAGTTTTCCTTCACCACTGAATGTTGGTTTACTTACTGTTGGTGCTTTACCTACTAGTGTTTTGCCTAATGTTAGTGCTCAATCTAACATTGTTCCTACCTTACAAAACTTTCTTGGTCATTATTTAGGGGCTCTCATTTGCAAGCTAGTCCACAAACTTCCTTGTCTCAATGCCCTCTTTCTCAAGCCCCATGTGAGTAGTTCCTTAACTTTTTGAAGAATTATGTAGCTCCTAGATCAAGTAATGGTACTCAGGCTGCCCATCAAGTTGCTTCTGTCATGGCACCAAATTCTTCCATTCCACAAATCTCAACTTCCACCTCCACTTCACCTTCTTGTTCATCTAATTTTTCAGGTAATCCATATTGGACTCCACCCAATATTTCTCATTCCATTTTTTTTTTTTTTGCTCAATTCACTACAATTACTTCTATAGTCCAAACTTGTGTCTATTTGACAAATGGGGAAGAAGCCTTAATCACACATGTAGGCATAGTGCAAGTTTCTTCCACACTTACTCTCACTGATGTTTTTGTGTGTTCCTTCTTTTAGTTTAATTTGATATCAATTAGTTAACTCACCAAAAATCTTTCTTATTGCCTCATCTTTCTTGGTGATTGTTGTTTCATTCAAGACATTGCTCAATGGAGCACGATTGGTTTGGGTAAGGAAAACCATGGATTGTATTTGCTACAAGACTCAAATTTTAGAACAGTTGCATCTGCTCTTGCTGCTGCTATTAATCACATCTCTCCTTCAGATTTGTGGCACCATAGACTAGGTCATCCCTCTCATTCAAAACTTCATTTGTTGAAACAAGTTGTACAGTTTGATGTTTCCAATAAAACACGTTGTTGTGATGTTTGTCATTTTCCAAAGCAAAAGAGGCTTCCTTAGTTCCTTTTACTCCTAGTACTCATGTATCATCTAAACCTTTTGAATTGATTCATTGTGACCTAAGGGGTCCTTTTGCTATTAATACTGTTGATGGTTTTAAATACTTATTGACTGTTGTGGATGATTTCGCTAGATGTACTTGGGTTTACCTTCTTAAACATATATCTGAAACTCAAATTTTTCTTCCTCAATTTGCAACTATGGTGAATACTCAATTCAATAGCAAAATCAAAACCATTAGGAGTGATAATGGTACTAAATTTTACTTAAAATATTTCTTTTACTCCAATGGCATTTTGCACCAATTATCATATGTTGATACTCCTCAACAAAATGAGGTTGTTGAGAGGAAGCATCAACACATTCTTAATGTTGCAAGAGCTTTAAAGTTTCAGTCCAAAGTTCCCTTGTGTTTCTAGGGTGATTGTATCTTAACAAAAGTACATTTAATCAACAAAATTCCCTCAAAATCTTTCAGATATAAAAGTCCTTATAAGCTTCTTTTTAACTCTCCACCTTCCTATCATCATCTTAGATGTTTTGGATGCTTGTGTTTCATTTCTACCTTACCTCATAATAGGAACAAATTTGCACCTAGGGCAAGAAAGTGTGTGTTCTTAGGCTATCCTTATGGCATAAAAGGCTACAAGGTTTTGGATCTTGAATCAAATTTTGTTCACATTTGTAGAGATGCCATTTTTTATGAGCATATTTTTCCATATGTCATTTCTTCTTAACCTTTAGGTTTCTATCTAGATGATTTTGTCTACCTCAAATAATCCTACCTCTATTCTTGCCTCAGACTCATCCTTACCTCTAATTTAGCCATTAGTTACTCCTCCCTCACCTAGTATCCCCACTAAAACTAGTACTAATTTCCTAGGTACCTCCACTACAATTTATGCAGAACCTACTGTTTTCATTGAGTTAATTCCTTCTAATTCAATATTTGATCCTATTCCATCTGATTCTCCTTCACCTATTCCTCCTTAACCCATCTTAAGAAGGTCTACTAGACCTTATAATCCTCCACCTTATCTTTCTGAATATTCCTACAAGTCTGTCAGTGCCAAGCCTGGTTCTGGTTTGCTATATAACATTTCAAATTGTTTGGATTACTCTCATCTTGGTCCCACTTTTCATTCTTTTGTCATGTCAGTCACCACAACTCCATCAAAACTTGTCTCTTTTAATTAGGCAATTCAATTTTCTGAATGAAGGGCTGCCATGGACAAAGAAATTGAGGCTTTAAAGGTTAATAATACTTGGACTTTAACTCAATTACCTGCTGTAAGTCCCCCATTAGTTGTAAATGGGTATACAGAATTAAATACCTTCCAGATGGCACTATTGAAAGGTATAAGTCACGTTTAGTTGCCAAGGGATTCACACAGAAACATGGTTTAGACTATTTAGAAACCTTTTCCCCAGTAGCTAAATCTATCTCTGTCAGAATTGTTCTTTCTTTGGTTGTTGTGAAAGCATGGTTCCTCTACCAAATGGATGTCAACAATGCATTTTTGCGTGGTGACTTAGTTGAGGATGTTTACATGTGCTTACCACCTGGTTTTCATAGCAAGGGGAATAATTTGGTTTGTAAATTGAACAAAAGTCTTTATGGCCTTAAGTAAGTTTCAAGGCAATGGTTTGAGAAATTTCCAACCACCATTTTGCATATGGGATTTGTTCAATCTAAATCTGATTATTCTTTGTTCACTCACACTCAAGGGTCTACTTTTACAGTGTTGTTGGTCTATGTGGATGATATACTGCTTACTAGGAATAACCCTATATGTGTTGATAGTTTAAAGAAGTTGCTTGATGACAGGTTTGGGTTGAAAGACCTTGGTTCACTAAGATATTTCTTAAGACTTAAGGTAGCTAGAAGTGATGAAGGTATAAGTTTGAACCAGAGAAAATATGCCTTAGAGATTTTGAAGGACACTAGTTTCATTGGTTCTAAAGCTGTAAAGTTCCCTATGGAGTAGAATTTAAGGTTGTCTAAGTATGAAGGCAAGCCACTCGCAGACCCTGGTCAATTCAGGAGGTTAATTGGAAGGCTATTGTGCTTAACTCTAACAAGACTTAACATCACTTATGCTATGCATAGGTTAAGTCAGTTTGTATCACAGCCAAGGAAACCTCACTTGCTTGCAGCCCACAGAGTGCTTTGGTACATAAAAGGGTCACTAGGAAAAGGAATTTTCTTCTCTAGTAACTCTGATTTGCATATTAAGTCCTTTTGTGATGCAGACTGGGCTGGATGCCCTGACACGAGAAAATCATTGACAAGTTATGCAATTTATCTAGGAGAATTCTTGATATTATGGAGATCAAAGAAACAAAGAGTGGTCTCAAGGTCCTCAGTAGAAGCTGAGTATAGAGTAATGGCCAGTGTAACATGTGAGATAACTTGGGTGCTACAATTGCTCAAAGATTTGAAGATTAAACATCCTAAACCAGCTATGTTTTTATGTGATAATCAAGCAGCATTGTATATAATTGCTAATCCAGTCTTCCATGAGAGGACTAAACATATTGAAATGGATTGCCACTTGGTTCAAGACAAGATTTTGGAAGGGATGATTAAGACTTTTCATGTGGCCACAAATGCTCAAGTAGCTGATATATTTACCAAAGCTTTAGGCTTCAGCTCTTTTACAAGACTTTTTGAGAAGCTAGAATTAAAAGATATATTTGTACCAAGGCAATTGAAGGGAAATTCTTCACTTCAAGTCACTAACCTTAAGGCTCAGGACTTAAGGGGGAGTGTTGAAGTTGAAGAAGCCAACAAACGACATGCTATAGTAAACGATAGTGGCAAGTGTAAAGTAAAGAAGAAAATGGTAGGGAGTAACAAAGCCATTACACATGCCAGTGAAAGAAGAAAGAAGAAAGAAGAAGTTAGTGGAAATAGGTGTCAAGCATTGATTGGTTGCATAGTTAAGAGTTTGTTAGTTATTTTAGGTGGCAAATTAGCCTCTGTTCTCGGTGTATATATAGAGTAGTTTGTTAATTATTTGTAACAGATTTTCATATTATTCTCTCTCAATAATCAATAAGATTGTTAGTATCTTCAAGAATCTTTTCCTTTTACACCACAAAAGGCCCCCATAGTCCCTTACTACAATGAAACTCTCCCTGTTTTTACTACACATGGCATTTTGGGGAAGACATATGCATAACAACTTTTTTCTACATATTTTTTTTTTTGGTTTCCCACGATTGTCCAGGTCAGCTTACGCACACCTCGACTAATCCCCACTTGCGGTGGGAGTCTACCGCTGGCCGCAAGGTGTTGCAATTGCTGGGACTCAAATTGGGGAGCAAACCAAGTCAAACCCAGAGCCTTACCCAATGGTGAACAAGCCACTTGGCCACACTTGGTGGTTACTTTTTTCTACGTAAGCTCATTCATGGACCATTCTTTTCCGTTTACCAAAAAAGAACTGTATTTTTTTTTTCTTTCAAACCCGTTATACTATTTTCTTGCAATCGAAAGTCTTCAGAACAAGCTACTTGGTTAGGCTAGAAGTTTGGTTGTATTCATTACAATTACGGGTTAATTCTCCACGGAACCTTGAATTTCCTTTCCATGACTCATTTTAGGAAAAAAAAAATGACCGTAGGTGCCAATAATTGATTTCAATTCTCCAAGACAAAATGTCATCGGGCTAATGCAATCTGTTTATTTTTGGAATATATTATAACATACACAAATGCATATTGGTAATCATATTCATACAATCATCGTAGAAGCTGTGCACTAGAGGACTTGTAGAACACAGTATCTTCTAGTACCTTCCCTGTACCCGAACTACTTTGCCATATTTGCCTGTTCTATGCTTGATTCATTTCATTTCAATCTTTCTGGTCTGCAAACGGCTTGACAACATACTCATTGCCCTTTTTTCATTAAAAAAAAAAATTATAATATAGCTTCTCTTTTATGGCAACTTCAGTTTACCAAATAAATGTAGTATTCCATGGACGAAAATGGAAAGAGATGGCATGCATCATTGCCTTTTTTTGTTGGTAACGGTTACCATGGCAATTGGCAAGATAGTCATGGCACATCCAAACGCCAAATCTTGTGCCCTAACTCAGCCGCACTACATCTACAATTCTGCATTCAAGAAGTTTTGCATTCAATTTCCATGTGGTGGACTGCTTCAACCTTAACGGGACATCATATAGCCTACTAGGTAGATTTATGACAGTCATTTGGATCCGTGAGTAGATTTATGAGTCATTGCTAGCATGCATATAGACACGTTTTTGTGAGGATAAAATCAACTAGTATCAATTCAGTTGAAAATGGACAAAATACCAGGACCTAATTTTTGTTACAGGAACAAAATAGTTGGTGTTAAAATGGGCATTAGAAGCAAGAACAGCCAGTTCTATTCTTCAATTGCACGTGTTTTCTCTATTCTAGCTAATACTTCATGATCTTGAACAAAGAACATCCTCCTTATCTTCACGCAATCACCTTGTTTGTTCGTTGAAGCTCATCCATTAGTAGATGTGCCACAGATTTGTACCCCATCTCCCGAGCTTTGATGTCAATACAATTGTAAGTAAGTTTAGCAATAACTATGAGAAATATACTACACATTTAATGGTAGAAAATTAGACAAACCTCTGAATATAGCAATGCCAGTTGGAGCCATCTTTCGCTTCCTTAGGCACAGTGAACTATCCAAAACAAACATGAAAATCTTCGATCAGTCCATAAAAAAGGCTTATAAAATGATTCTGCAAAACCATTTGGATATGATCATATTGGCTAAAATGCGATGACAGACAGCAACAGATTGAGATGACTAATAATTGAAACTTGAAGGCAATTTTCATATTGTGATTTTCGTACCTGTTACATATCCAATAAGGGTTAATTCCTTTTTCTTCCACACAATGTGGGCACATCCATTCTTTGTCCTTTCTCACCTCATCCATCTCTAACAAAGCATTAAAACATAAATGTTAAATGTAATTATTTCAATGTCTCTCCTCTCTGCAAATACAAAGTAAATTATTTTGCAAGATCACCATAAAATTTTATAACCCCAGAGCCACCGACTTTTATTTCTTTTGCTTTTCCCTCTCTTGCAAAAAATATTCAACCAAGTACAGGTCAGTCACCTCATATCTGATGCTTCTAAGTGGAACAAAATAAGTCCACTCAGTCACAAGATATGGAACACAAAATCGGTGACTGCTTCATGTGTAAATTCAACTCATTATGATTGCATGATTTGTGGGGCTAATGTTATATCCATTGTTTTGTCATGGGGGGGAAAAAGCAAAGGATACTCGCTTTAGATAAAAGAGTTTCATTTTAATGAACTTCTAAATTGTTTACTTTCATCTGATATATGAAACATTTTCCTTAATTCTTTATATTTGGAACTTACCTTCACCATACCTAACCATGAGACAGGCTCGACAGAGAACACCATTGCTAGAATGACAAGCTGAACAATCCGTCTTACCTGATTTGAATGTGTTCCAGGAATGTCAAAGCCATTGAATGGAATGTTTACTGTTTAGATTGCAGAAAGTGATTTCAGAAATAAAACTAACCTATGCATGGCTCATCCATATCAAGATCACTACATCTCTTGCAATCTTCTTCTCCACACAGTTTCTTTTGCCTGCAATTATGTGTTTTTGGATTCACAATGACATATAATCTCCAATCACCACTTCATTTCAGACAAAAATATACTGCAAAATTAAAAGCAAGGGACACTAAATCTGAAACCAACTATGCAAAACAATTATCCTAATATTTCCAAAATGTCACAACAAATTTTGTAACTATAAATGACTTGCATTTTAACTCGGATGCTATTATAGTCTCCATAAAAAAAGTGCACAACCAAACACATGGTTAGTGCTTCTGAAAATAAATCAATTAATTAATTTAAATTGTCAGAAAGCGAAATAGTTCACAACAATGAATAAGGGAACTAATTGAGACCCTATGAAAAAATTGAGGAGGCAGTTAAAATAACAGAAAAAAATTGATTGAAAAAAGAGAAGTAAGATGGTTATCATGGTTATGTTAACGATATCAGAAAAATTCATCACCCATTAACACAAAACAACTAATTCTAATGACTTGTGCATTCCAAGTATTTCTAACTCAAATTCAATTATATGTAAAAAAAAGAAGTATACAATGAAACACATGCTAATTAATTTTGAACACTAATCAAAATTGATTGATAATGGAGAGACAGAGAGTATAAGGGCATAAACAAAACCTGCAGAAGTGGCAGCAAATTCCATAGACAGGGTCATAGAGACTGCCCCTTCCTTTGCTATCGCAGCGGTGGGCAGAATATTCCGGCGAAAGCTGAAGCTCCAAACCACCCAGTTTCACCAAAGGCATGTTGGCAGGCCTCCTCTCTTCACTACTAGGAGTAGTAACATAACTCTCTTCACTTTCTTCTACACTCTCCTCTGAAACACCACCTACTTTCCCAACATTCCCGTTAATTAGTACAAAACAACCCAAATAGTTATATTACATTAACGACTCAAACTTCATTTTCTTTATAACAAAGAAATCTACGCACCTTCTTTTCCTCTCAAGCGATCGGACCGGCGCAAAGAAACGCGGTTCGGCCTCTTGTTGGCGGTGGCAGTTGAAGAATGCTTTAAGCGATGATCGGAATGCTTCAAGCGATCCGAGCGACGCAATGGCGTGAGTGTGTAGTCCTTTTTACTGTGTTTTCTAAGATTGGTGGGTTTTACAGAGGAAGCGATTGAGCGGAGCTCGGAAGCAGTTTTGTGGAGTCCAAGTGAGGCCATGCGAGCCTGATTTTCCAAGATTCTTGCATTTCGGAGGTCTTCGTAATCACTTGTTCCAAGCCTTCCCATTGTTGTGGTTGGTTCAATCGAATGGGAAGATAGGCACGGATTCAGACAAAGTTCAATCGAATGAGAAGACGGTGCTGATTGGGTAATGTGGGCAAATCAAGTTTAAACTCGATTTTGATTGTGGGTTTTCTAACTTCGCAGGTTGTCCTCGGGAGAATTCCCAACGGTCACGTATTTTAAATTTCAAATTTCGAAACGCTGATAGTGTGATTGGTTAATGTGTCTGTTTTTATTTTTGTTAGTAAATTTTTTTTTTTTTTTTTTTGGGGGGAAAAAATCATTTTTATTCATTACATTTTTTTTTTAGAAGACCTGCGTATTTTCACAACAAATTATAAAGTTTAGTTATTATTAGTTTTAATTTTTACATATCACTTAAATTACCTTTTTTTTTTTTTGGTTATTGGTTTTAATTTAAACCAACTAAAATTACTTTTTTTGCTATACTGGACCACCAATAACAATATGTCATTGTATAACATTTCTCTTACATTTTGGGTAAGTATACAGTTTTTTTGACCATTAAAATAATATTAAAAAAATTTATTTGGCATTTAAAAATATCGAGTAAGCATTTCAAATAAAATAAATAAAAATGTCGAGTAAGCCTCTCTAATTAAATTTTTTTTTTCCTTTATATTATTCTGTCAAAAGAATATAGACTAACATGTTCTTCTGCAACTTGGTTGCCTAGAAAATTAAAAAATCAAGATTTTGTTTTCTTTTCTTGCATTTTCTTAGCAACCAATATGCAGAAACACACACAAAATCCCTATCCCCTACCAAAAACATCAGAACCTCTAGTAAATCAAACTCATAAACTTAGTAATAAACCCATTTCCAACAAACCAAGTAGTGATCTTCAATTGAGAAGAGTTGGGTTTTTGGCTATGGGTTGAGAGAGAGAGAGAGAGAGAGAGAGAGAGAGAGAGAGAGAGAGAGAGAGAGAGAGAGAGAGAGAGAGAGAGAGAGAGAGAGAGAGAGAGAGAGATTTTAATCTTGATTGTCAGTGGTTTAGGGACCTTGGGGTTTTGATTTGGGTTTTTGGGGTTTCTAAGGGTTTCTTTATTTAATATAGTATTAGGTTGATTTTTGTGCCTACCACAATTAAAGATTAGTAAATTTGATTTTTGTGATGTTGTGTTTGGTTGCCAAGAAAGTTCAAGAAAAGTTGAAAAAGTTACTACAAATTGTTTTTCTCTATCTTTATAACTAACAAAGTTTTTATTTTTTCCAATTAAAATTAAAATTGAGAAATTATTTTATTTTATTTTTAATTTAGATGCTAGACATGGGAGTAAAAGAGATAAAGAAGAAGTAAATGTGCTGAGGAAACCGAGGAATGAAATGGGTTGGCACAACAAGAATGTTGGCCAATAAAGCCCAAAAGAGATAAAGATGTGGAAAGTGGGCTAGCATGGTAGGAGCATCAACCCATAAGCCCACAAGTAACAAGAAATAAAAATAGAGGTAATGCTATAGCAGGAACGATAAGGTGGTATGGCAGGATCCATAGCTAATAGGCCCACAAACATAGGAAAGAAAAGAACATGGGCTCGGTAGGAAGGTGAGGACCTTCACCTAAGCAATACCCAGTCCAAGGAAGGGATGAAAAGCAGGGAACATGAGCCCAAAAACCCACATATCCTTTACGCCACAAGAGATAAACACCAATCAAAATGTACAGCAGAATCAAACAAACACAGAGGCAACAAAAATGGTGTAAAGGCCAGAAAGAAACAAATTCAAACGGAGTGGAGCATGCACAAAGAGCCAAGGTACCACCTACTTGTACCTAGTCAATACATGGGAGGTAGGCCATAAGTCAAGGGATTTAGAGGGTGTGATCTAGCTGTGGGGAGAAAGAGGGGGTCTATTTTGGTGTTCCCACTCAAACTTCTTTAGGGAGGGATGTCTTGCTAGGATAGCATCTCACCCAAAAAAGATAAAATGGGTTGGGACCACCAAATGTATGCCATAGAGGTAGGTGATGGAGAGACTTAATCCTTATCCAGATAAGAGTAGTGAAAAATAGAGAGAGGTAAAAAACAAGACAATCAATTTTGTCTGGGAATGGGGAGTGGTGCAACCAACATGTTCAGAGCAATGGTAGTGGTTGAATAGCCATTAGGCTAGTGGGTAATCTCGGAAGGACACCTATAAAGAGCCAAAAGTAGTTAAGGGGTAAAAGTGGTAAATCCAACCATGGCAGATAGTATAAAAAACAGTGGTTGTGAACAGTAAAAAGGGAGATGGAGAGGAACAAAAAAAGGAGAAAAGGTAGAATAAAAGAAAAGAAAAGAAAAGGAAAAGAAAATACAAAAATCAAAGAAACATAAGTGGTAGGAATAGAGGCATGCATCAATAGACTACTCATTTCTCTTCCTCTAGACAGACCCACTCTTTGGGAGATTAAGGATTTAAGCTTAAACCATTTAGGTCATTCTTCCAAATTGCATAACTTTTATGACAGAAGTCTTCTTTGAGGGTACTCACGTTAGGGATCGATTCCCTTCTTGGTTTTCCATCTGTTGAGAAGCTAAGCTTTCTTTTATGGCAAACAAGTTTTTCTTTCATGCTTGCTAGGTGAATAGTTTACAATTATTAAACTATCTATTGTAGCGTTATTTTACTATTGTATTATCCTGCCGTAACTTTATCAAGCCATTTTTCCTTATTTAAGTGTTAATGTTATTTGTTTAGTATTTTAGTTATTTTTGTCATATTGTATTCTTGCTATAACATCTGTAACAGCTGTTTGTACTATGGACACACCATACACTCAATGTCTCAACCAGGATGCATCCATATTGGGATGGCTCAACTTGTGCACAAACTAGCCTAAAGTGAGTTTCATTTAGACCAACCTCAACTTTCTTACCTTAGAAGTTGGGAAAAGATAGGGAAAGCAAATAGATACCTTGCAAGTTATACCCCCAAGATCAAAGACGACGTGAAATATGAGTACCGTGCCATCGCAGAGAAAATCAAGGCCAGCTGCACCGCACCAGCCTAACCAAGTAGAGGGTGCTAATGGAGCGAGGGTTGGGCCATAGCAGCAACAAAAGAACCCTATTGACAAGACTAACTTCTTCATTAAAGTATTGTAGTCTGTACAACATTCCCAGCAGCAGCTAATGGAGTAATGTGCCAGCTGAAGGCAAATACGAATAAGGAAAATGGGAGCTAACATGACTTTGAGCACATAGCAGATAAGGAAGAAACCCATGCGAGCAGTGGCTCGTAGAACACAAAGCAATATTTCGTCATGAAGGCTGACGTCGTAGCATTGTTAGAGCAAGAAAGGGCCAAGGCTCCTAAAGAAAGGTTTTATGCACGGAAACCTCCCTATCCACTGAGAATACTCAACAAGCCGTATCCCAAGAGATATGAGCTGTGAATCTTCGCATAGTATGATGCAGAAGGGGAAGTGCTATTAAGCACGTAAGTAAGTTTATTAACACTTTTGGTCTCTATGTAACAAACGAGGACCTTTGCCTCTGAGAGTTCTCGAAGTCCTTATGTGACCAAGCATACACTTGGCTTGAAGCTAGGATCAATCGGAATGTGGGATGATATGGTAGACGTGTTCTACACCAAGTATTTCCACAGAGAAGAATTGGTAACGCTTACAACTCTGCAAGGTACTAAGCAGAAAAGTGGTGAAGACTTAATGGAGTACATCAAATGGTTCAGGGACATAGCCCTCGATTGCTATGACCAACGTGAGGAAAAGATGCTGGTGGAAATGTGCATGGAAAATATGGTCATTGAGTATAGAGCCGTCCTGGAAAACTTGGAAATTTCATAGTTTGCGCTACTTTTGCAAAAGGCTGGGACGACCGCCCAATTAGCTAGACCCAGCTCTGACAAGCCTAAGTAGCGAAGATCCACACCGCAGGCCATGACTGTGTCCACTAGCGAGAAGAAAAGGAAGTTAGATGGAAGGGAGTATGAGAGCCCTCCACCAATACCATGCACACCAAAGGAGCTAGATGTGCTCCTAGAAAAATGGATCGCAGATGGAATTTTCAAACGTAATCAAGTTTCTAAAGAGCCCATTGAAAAAGAATGGAAGGCCCACGTTTTTACCGTTTGCATAACTATGTGCAACACGCCACCATAGAATGCTGGGCACTCCACAAACTAGTGCACCGTAGAATCAGATAAGGAACCTTTGAGTTGTCCCACCCTGAAGTACAGAGAGACACACTCCCCAATTATAAAGGGAATGGAGTAATAGTAGTTGTCATTTGCAAAAATTCAGTAGAGGACGAAGAAGAAAGGCCGGCTTCGCTTGCTGCAGCCATTACTACCTTACAAAGAAGCTCCCGGTTCAAGAACTTGTTTAACCAACTAGAGCTCACAACAAAAGAACGAAGGATTGCCACAGAGGCCTTAGTAAGCATTGCCTCAAGAGCGGGAGTAGAATGTCTTGCTATAGAAACCAGAGCTGACAAAGCTTTCCTGCAAGACACCAACAAGATTACTTTTAGTGATAAAGACATGGAGGTGGGGTACTCAAACCACAAAAAGCCCCTTTACTTAGCAACCTCCATAAACCAAATTCCCATTAGGAGAGCCCTGGTTGATACGGGCACTTCAATAAATCTCATCCGACTCAGAACACTACAAGCAGCGTGAATTCCAGAAAGCAAGATTCAAGGTTGCCCAATGGAAGTAATGGGGTTCGAAGGAAGAGGTAAGTATACTGCAAGCCACATATAATTATGGTTGAACGTGGGTCCAATAGCCTCTTTGGCTCGTTTTCATATGGTAAAGATAGAAGTTTCCTATCATATAATACTAGAAAGACTATGGTTGTTAGAGGTGTGCAACCAACCTGCCAAAACTGACCTAACCCAACCCAACCTGCAGGGTTGGGTCGATTTTAGGGCTTGGTGGGTTGGGTTAGGTTACAAAATTTTTTTTAATAACGGGTTGGGTTGGTTTTAGGTCATAAAATTCCAAACTCGCCAAACCTAACCCAACCCACCCATATATTTAAAATATATTATATAATTATTAAAATTTTTTAAATAACCAACTCTTCCTCTTATCCTATATAAAAGCCAATATTTATGTATATAAGTTCATATATTAATGTATATTTTGTTTATCAACTTAGGTGGTAGGTGTGATATATTTTTTTTCTTCTTAATTTAATAATAATAGTAATTAAAAAAAATTGTCCAACCCATAGGTTCAACTCGACCTATGTGGGTTAGGTTAGGTTAGGTTGGACTTATGTGATGGGTTGGGTTGGGTTAGGTTGAATTTTTTTTAACCCACCATGGTGGGTTAGCTCAAAAAATCCTCTTAACCCAACCCAACTCGACCCATGCACAATCCTAATGGTTGCACAAGCATTGCCTAATTCCATCTACCTATCATTAGTGCGTGAAAAAGAGATTGAATGGCAGGATGATATGGATAGCAGCAAACCCATCACCATTCAAGTAGGCAGAGGCTCATCTGGTAGAAACCATGTTCTACAATGAATGGGCACCATCTAAAGAAAGTTCAATATCCAGGCCACAAGTGGGAGGACATCCAGGACAACCCAGAGCTTGACTTGAGAAAGTTGCTAATGTGGAAGAAGAAAAAGAAAGAAGTGCCAACTTCGGAGCAAAGTAGTATGCCACGTTGTGTTAGGGTCCAAACACCTGACGGCAAGATAGTATATAAATTATGAAGGTGCGCAGGGCCCACCTGCGGTATGCAAGGGGGTCCCGAAAATGGGGCCACAATGTAAGAGCCTAGTATACTGTGTGGCCCAGGATGGTTCGGGGGAAGAAAGTGACACGGAAAGTGAAAAGGAGATTGCGACAAAAAAGGACGCACAAGTAATGGCAAAAGAAAAGCTAGAAAAGATTGACTTAGGCACGAAACCACAAAAGCCAAGACCAATTTCAATAAGCTCAAAGTTGTTAGAAGAAGAAAAGGCAAAATTAATAATGCTGTTAAAAGAATTCAGAGATGTTTTTGCATGGGACTACAGCGAGGTGCCTAGGCTAGACCCAAGGCTAGTAGTACACACACTCAATGTGGATCTTGAGGCCAAGCTAGTGGCTCAGCCTGCTAGGGTATTTCACATCGAAATAGAGAAGCAGATAGTGAAGGAAGTGCAAAAATTTCTAGTGGCTGATTTCATCAAACCGATCCAAGACCCACAGTGGTTGTCCAACATTATATCTGTGAAGAAGAAAAATGGGCAAATACGGTGCTGTGTCAATTTCAAAAATCTTAATCGGATCTGCCCCAAAGATGAGTTCCCATTACCCAACATGGACCTGCTGATAGATTCTACCGCAGGAAATGCCATGTTTTCTTTTATGGACGGATTCAACGAATACAATTAGATTTAGATGGCACCTAAGGATGTGGAGAAAACTACTTTCGAGACACCCGTTGGAAACTTTTACTTCACAGTGATGCCCTTCAGGCTAAAAAATGCAAGTGCAACTTATCAACACATGATGACTGCCATATTCCATGACATGATGCACCAATAATTGGAGGACTATGTGGATGACATAGTGGTGAAATCGAGAAGGCGAGAAGATCATGTCAAGGTATTTGAAAGATGTAGACTTTTCAAGTTAAGAATGAACACATTGAAATGTGCCTTTAGAGTGTCTGCCGAAAAATTTTTGGGATTTCTCATTCACAGCAGAGGGATAGACGTAGACCTAGCTAAGGCAGTGGCAATAGCCACCATGAAGCCACCAGCCACAATCAAGGAGTTGAAAAGCTTCCTAGGTAAAGTCTCCTACATCAGGAGGTTTATCCTTAGTTTAGCATTAATCACTTCAGCTTTTACAAAATTACTAAAGAAAGGACAAGGCTTCGAGTGGGGGGAAGCATAGCAGATAGCTTTTCGGAAGCTACAGTAGATTATGATGAACCTCACCACAGTATAAAGCCCCAATCCACAGAAAATCGTTGCTGCTTTACCTAGCTTCAAGCTTGTCTTCCATCGAAGCTTTGATAGCCTAGGAGGACGAAAGTAACATTGAACAGCCAGTCTACTACATAAGCTGTGCCTTGGGGGTCGTGGAGGCTCGTTATTGTAGAGCAGAAAGGGTATGTTTGGTAATCGTTTATGCGTCGCAAATACTACGTCATTACTTCCTGGCTTACGAGGTACATTTGATGACGAAATCCCATGCGATCAAAGCTCTTCTCCAACAACCCATTCTGTCTAGCATAATATGTTAATGATGATTACAGTTATCATAGTATGACTTGAAGGCGGGAACACCTAAGGCGGTGAAACGTCAGGCATAGCAAACCTGTTGGCTCAATTTCCAAGAGAAGAGGAATTCCCTCTAGATGATGAGGTACCAAGAGAAGTGGCTACAACAAAAGTGGCCGAAGAATAGTGAATCATGAAGTTTGATGGTTCCTCTACAACAAACTCAAGAGGTGCAAGGGTGGTCCTTTATCACAATGGTGAAGAGACGGTGGCATTCTCATTCAAATTGAAATTTTTGTGTTCAAACAATACATCGGAGTATGAGGCCTACCTGATAGGGTTGGCATCAACCCTCGAAATGGGTATCAAACACTTAAAGGTGGTGGGTGACTCAAATTTGGTAGTCTGCCAGGCCAAGGGGAGCTTTTCCTTAAAGGAACCAAGCCTAGGCCTGTTTAGGATACTAGCTCAAAGAATGGAGGAAAAGTTTTGTACATTTGAAATAGAGCACACTTAGAGGAGCGAGAATCAATATGCAAATGCATTGGCCGCGTTAGGCTCACAAATAGCCTTTGAAGGGAACAGTACTAGAGTTGAGATTAACAAACGGAGGGAATCCATAATTGAAACACTCCAGGAAAGGTTTCCAGAGAAGCAAGGATGCTAGGAGGATTGAAGGGCTCCCATCAGGGAATCCCTATTAAAGGCAGAATTAAAGACACTAAAGGACTATGTCCTGATGAAAGGGGAGTTGTATCGTAGAATGCCAAGAGGAATTCTGTCGAGATTTGTGGAACATGAAAAGGTCCAAAGAAAGCTGAAGGAAGTGCACAACAGAACTTATGGGTTCTGTGGCGAGATCAGCCTATATTGAAGACTGCAAAGAGTAGGTTTCTATTGGTCAAGCATAGGCAAGGATGCAGACTTAACCCAAACCCAATGCAAAGCCTACCACCTAGTTGTAGACAGGGAAGAAAGCTATGCCATGTTTACTACGGAGGATTGGAGAAACTCGTTCATTGAATACTTGACAGAAGGCATCCTACCACAGAAACATGGAGAAAGGTATAAACTTAGGAAGCTAGTAACTTGTTATTTCCTACACAAGGGAACTCTTTTTAATAAGGGATATGATGGGGACACGCTACGGTGTTTAGGTCCAAAAGAAACCAGTGAAATGTTAAAGGAAGTGTACTTAGAAGAATGCGGAGAGCATCTAAGAAAGAAGAAGTTGTATCAGTGCATACTACAGATGGGCTACTATTGGCTCACTATAAAGAAGGATGCAGCAAAATTTGTGAAAAAATGCCACAGTTGCCAAGTGCAAGCCAATTTGATCCACACTCACCCATAAAGCTTGCATAGCATGGTCACTCCATAGCCTTTCCATACTTGAGGGCTTGATTTGGTAAAACTAGTTAATCCACCTTCCCACAGGTACATATAGATCCTTGTGGCTACAGAATATTTCACCAAGTGGGCAGAGGTCATACCACTCCGCAAAGCCATCGAAGGAGCTGTGGCAAATTTCATTAAAGAAAGTATAATTGTCCAATTTGGGGTACCTCACAGAATTATAAGCGATAATGGTACCCCCTTTGTTAATAGAGAAGTGAGGAAGATGTTAGAGTTCTATCAGATGAAGCATCACGAGTTATCGCCTTATTACCTGCAAGGGAATGGGCAAGTAGAAGCAACAAACAAATCCCTCATTAAGGTCAATAGCAAAATGAGCCAGAAGTACAGTAGAGGTTGGGCATCGCATCTGCCAGACGCACTTTGGGCTTACCGAAGTTGCCCAAATCTGCCACAGGATTTTCTCCCTTCTCCTAAGTGTATGGGATAGAAGTGGTGAGCCCAGTAGAAGTAATAATACTATCTTTGAGGGTTATGCAAACACGAAAGAAAGAAAAATAAAAGGAAGTCTTTGCAGCAGAAATGTGCAAGGACCTGGAAAGGTTGGATGAAAAAAGGGAGGAAGCCTAAGGGTGTAGCCACAAATATAAGCAAAGGATGACTGAGGCTTATGGTAGGACAATTAAAGAAAGAATGTTCATGGAAGGACAGCTTGTGTTAAGAACAGCAGACCATGTCAGGCGAGGTATGGTACGACCATGTAAATTCTCACCAAAATGGCAAGGACCCTTAGTGGTAAGGGAAACACATGCAAGTGGGTACTATCGTTTAGCCTAGATGGATGGAAAAGATTTAATGGACCCCATTAATGGTAAGTAGCTGAAATGCCATTATGCGTAAGAAATATTACGTAATTAATCATTTTCTTTCTTGTTTTTTTTTTTTTTTTTTCTTTCCTCCAAGTGGCCATCGTTGCATGGGATAATGTCATAAGAAAGCATTGTAGCATGTTTTGCCTTTAATTCATGATTAAAAGAAAAGACAGAAAGTAATGAAGATCATGCAAGAAGTATTAGCAAAATATACTATTTCATAAAGCATAATAGTAGCTGTGGCAAATGTAGCGTAATAGATTACAAACCCAAAATATATAAGTCATATCAGACTTATCAAAATAAGTCATAAGTGCTAGAAGAGTGAAGTGTACCATATGGGGATGAAGTAAACACAAGGGAAGAAAATAGAGCCACATAAGGAATAAATGTCTAATCAAAGATCTGAAATAAGGGTCTGATCCTCAAAGCGGTTGGAGCCAGTAGCACCAAAAAGAATATGCTCACAACGCACCTCTAAGTCTGCCACCTCTGTCTTTAAACACTCGATGCGAACATTAATAGCTTCCACAACAGGCTGGACCTTCTTCATTAAGAGGGCCGAAGCAATCCCTCACAAGTGGTCCAGCAAAAACTCTACAATAAATCCAACGCTAATCAACTCCTTAACTGCAGCCTTCCACTGCAAAATCTGCTCCGTAGAAAAGTTGATGAAGTTATTCTCGATGTTGTTCATTACACTCCCTAACATCTTGAGGAAGTGTTCCTTCATAGAATGACCGAAAAAGAATCCTTGCATGAAATCTCCATAGCTGCTATAAACAGCCTCCAAGCCGGTGATACACTTTCCAGGTACCCAGAGGCCAGGAAAATCAACATAAGGAGACTCAGCACCCCAGAAGTTCGACGGGTCGAGGTTGTTGGTCTCAGCGTAGTCAAAGCGGGTGAAGAAAACAATAGCCTCACTCATAGTGTCAGGAATTTTGGCAGAATTGCTACCAACCTTAAACCGAGAGGTTGGAGCCACCTTAACAGGAGATGGACTTGAAAGAGAACACGAGGTACAACATAAGCCCATAAAGAATGAATGAAGGGAAGAGATGAGTGCAACGATGAAGATTTTAATTGAAGAAAATACAAAGGTAAGGAGACTACCAGGACCCACAGGAGTGGAGGTTACGGGTACTGTAGAAGCAGGGACTATAGGCATCGTGAGATCTGTCGTAACTTGGGTCCCTTAGGTATGTTCGTGACTGCCAGACAGAATAACATATGAAGTAAAAAAAGGGATATGCTGAGAAATAATAGAAAGAGAAGAAAAATAAGGCTAGATAGAAGTAAATGACACATACCCTTAGCCTCAGCCTCAACCTCCTACTCATCACCATCACTGTCCTCATCGGAATAAAAAATCTATGTCTTTATGACAAGTTCATCCTCAGAGTCCTCAAGGACTTCCTAAGACCCCTTCTCTAAAGACAAGTCCACATCAGGCCCTCAGGGGGTAAAACTGGGAATGGAAGATAGGGTAACCACTAAGGAAAAACCATCCTTCACGGCTTGGGTGAGGGCTACGAAAGGATGGTTGGCAAATATAACAGGAGTAGCAGGAGAGGTGCTTTCAGTCTAGGACACCCCTATAGGAGTAACTCCCTTTTGAGGAGTGGGGATTTTGGTCGGAATAAGGGAAGACTCCCTAATAGCAACCCTCTCGGCCTGGATACTCTCCTTGACAGAAATAGGCTCAGATGGAGGGACTGAAGCCTCAGCAGGAGTTCCCTATGTAGTAGTAGCAGAAGTAGAAGCCATGGCCTCAGCCACGACATCTGCCTTATCGAAAAAGCCCTCCATAGGTGCACTAGCAGTAACAGAAGCCTCTTTACTCGTGGGGTGATAAGCAAAGAGGGGCTCAAGATCAACCTAAAGGAAGAATATTAAAGCAAAGAAGGAGATAAACAAACACGCAAAAATAAGAAGAGAGAAAGTATATGGTAATTACAGAAAATGAAGATGCATGCTTAAATAAGGTGAAGGAAAGGAGTGCGCCTTAAACCCGGGCTCATCAAGCAATATAAGGCGAGTGGCCGAAGTATCCTCCTTGTGTTTAAACTGCCAATAGAGGAGAAAAAAATCACTTGTATAGAGTTAGCCGTAGGAAAGCCCAATAAATAGCTAAAATAAAGAGGGAATAAAATTTAGAGATAACATATTCTCCTCTTGGTAGTGGCAAATGGGATTGGTGGAGATGTCTTCCTTTTACTACCACTAGCATCCACGGATGGCCTCAGAGCGGAAGTCTTAGGCTTGCTTGCAGTAAAACACCTACTGAAACAGGTACGAGCAAAAGGAAGAGGAGAGATCTTGAGAACTATGCTGCCGATAGGGGGCAAGCCTCCCTTATATGGAACAAGATCAGAACAAGTTTTGAAAGAGTCATCACTTCTCTTGGCAAACTTAGGCTTGTTGGTCTAAGGCACCGAGCCCTTCTTCATAGGTATAGGAATGTTCACCACCTACACGTTTTTCTCCCAACCCGAATGAAACTCACTGGCATACAAGTACTATTCCTTCTTCATCTCCTGCCACTAAAATATAGCAGACCTACTTTGCTTCCTAGCATACGCCACCACAGAATTAATGGGAAGCAATAACAGTGGGTTGGTAGAAATATTGGCATGAAAGCCCTCAAGAATGATAAGGGAAAACCCATGGCCACCCAATAATTCCTAGCTAAAATGATCATCACAGCCTGCTAATACCCGTGAATCTGAGCAGTGTGAAGGCCTTTTCTATGAGAACTCAGAATAATGACTGCTTGTTATCTATTATAGTAACTACGGGAAAACTAAATTTTGTTTGTTCCTCACTCTCACCAATCTCTAGATTTAATGCACTAGATTTTCCCAAAAATTAAAACGAGGTCTAGGTTCATGATTCTTTGTTAACCCTCATTAAATGGTCTTCTATTCATATTTCCTCAACCATTACTATATAAACTCTCCATCTCCTCCATTCCAAAGGACACAAAAAATCTCATATCTTCTCCTCTCTTGAGTTCTAGTGAAATAGAGTAGTCTTGTCATATCTTGGTCTTCTTGAGACTCAAGCTATTGAGTGAGACTCACACTTCCTCTCCTAGCTCTTCTTTTCCTCCACCCTTAGGACCTCCATCAAGAGTCTCCTCATGGATCTTAAATGAAGGTATAATAATTTTCCCTAACTTGTTTTTATGTTGCCATGATAAGAATTTAAGATTAAAGCATGATAGTAATTATTTAAATTCCCTTGAATATGTTTGAATGTTCTTATGTGTTCTTCACATGTTCTTAGTTATTCATCACATGTTCATGCATTACACTAGTTTTGATCCTAAATCTACATATAAAAAAAAACATAAAAAAGATGTTTGTTTTATACTTCTTTTAAATTCTTGAATCTAGGATATCACCATCCATGCACATTTACTAGAATTAATTTTGCAATCCAAATGCAATACTTAATAAATTGAATTAGGGTTTATCACATGCACATATATTAAATTCAACATGCAAATTGGTTGACATATTGCATGAAATGATATGAATGTTGACCACTATAGTCTAGAAGACCGGTTTCACCAGGCAAGGTGGGTGTCTAACACCTTCCCACCTTGTAATATAGCCTTCGAGCTTAGATCAAGAGTTAGTAGATCAATGCCTATCCATGTAATTTTCAATTTCTAGATTATAACTAGGAAACAAAGCCATGTACTTTATCTTAAATTGTACCTTGGACCAAAGCCATGTAATTTCCTATGATCTATGTAAATTCAATTTCAAAATTAATAATATAAGGAATTTTTCAATTTTGGTTTTCTTATTTTTTCCAAAAATTAAATAAGTGGCAACTCTATTGTAAAACCCTTAATCTAAAGGGGAAAATATAATCAGTCGAACGTTCATTTTGAGAGGCAATAACATGACTCCACCTATTCATGTGAGTTGACCCAACAACATAAAAAACCGGCCAGGGTGTGGTCTCTCATAGAAGGCGGCACGACAAACAATGGTGGAAGCCTTGGAGAAAGCACCAACCCAGTGCGACATCTTCATGTTCCCACTCATCCTTAGCCTCCATGGCCTCCTCCTCGGCAGAAAGCCCAATATTGGTTGGGTCTGTATCATCGAGAATGGGTAGCAATAGTTGGTTCGCCACATCCTCTAAGGTTACGCTGATCTCGCCGCAAGAAAGGAAGAAGGTATGAGTGGCACTACACCATCGGTGGACTAAATGGCGGAAGTTGAAAAAATCCTAATAGTTGGAAAAACACTAGGAAGAAATGATGGCCTTCAACACGCCGACTTGCTATAATGCTGCCATAGACCCACATCGGACAACTCTGTGTCCATCCACTCCTTCCAATCCAAAGACGTACCCGACCCAAACTCGAAGAGAATAGGCACGAGTAGTGAGGTTCCTTGGCAGTTGTTGAGGTTAGGAATGGCGAAAGCTAAAGGAGCCTAAGAGACTTTAGTATCATGATGGCAGATGGAAAGTCTTACACGGCTCGACAGAGGAGGCGAGTAATCGCCGGGTACCATAGGAAAATGGATATGGGTATCATACCATGGGTTAATGAGAGGAGGGCACTCACTACCTATATCGCGAACTCCTTCCTCCTCTTCGAAATGGGCCAATTCGGAATGGGGATCCTCACCACCCATGATTTCGGCAAGCGGATCATCGGTGGCAACCTCTTTTCCTTTATGGTGAGAAAAACTAGCACATTTCGCCAACGACATTGTAGAGGGTTGACCAGAGAAGATAATGGGTAATGAGGTTTTAGGAAGATGAGACGGTGAAGGGAAAGGAAAAGAAGAAGTTATGAAAGAATGATGAGAAAGTGAAAAACAAAGAGACTAAGGACAATAAAAGTGACGTGAAAGGAAGCAACGAGTCAGCCATCAAAAGAAGCATCGTATTAATGAAGCAAAGACTATGTTCTAGAATAACTACTAAATTGGGAAATTTGAAGAGACAAGTCTACTCATGGCAAGAAAGGAAACAAGACGGGGCCCATTGTTTAATAAAAACGGCAAAAAATTATTACGTAAGTATTTGCATATAGGAGCAATTCATATGCTCAGAGGGCTGAATATTGATGCCCACTTTGGACAAAAGGCCCAACAACAGAAAAAGCCCAACAATATAGAAAAAAATGGGAAAAGGAAAATAGTAAGGGAATAAGGAAGCAAGCCTAGCATGTTGAAATGGTAGGATTAATGGCCAACAGGCCCATAAGAATCAAAAGAGATAAAGTGAGAGTAAATGGGCCGAGAAAGTCCAAGGAATGAAGTAATAAGCCCATGAGAACAATAAGAGGTTAAGATGAAATAAATGAGCCGGGGAAGCCTAGGAAATGAATTAGTAAATTCATTAGGTTGGCTTAAAGGCCAATAAGCCTGAAAAGTAATAAGAGGTAAAGATGTGTTAATTGGGCCGAGGAAGCCCAAAGGATCTAGCAAAACCCTATGGGAGTAAAAAAGGTAAAGAAGAAGTAAATGAGTCGAGGAAGCCCGAGGAATGAAATGGTCTGGCATAGCAGGAATGTTGGCCAATAAAGCCTAAAAGAGGTAAAGATATGGAAAGTGGGCTAACACGGCAGGAGCATCAACCCAAAAGCCCACGGGTAATAAAAAATAAAAAGAGAGGTAATGCTATAATAGGCACTGTTAGAAATTGGGCTGGTTTTGATCCAACCCATAAACCATGGCCCATGGATCGTCCACATGAATTATCTGATAAGTAAGTTTAAATTTAAACTAACTGATATTGGTATGAGTTATCAATATTAGTAGTGGGATAATTTAAACTTAATAGATATTGATATGGGTTATCAATATCAGTGGTGGAGTAATTTGAAACTTAAAAGATGAGATCTTTTAGGGATCACATATATCTGATAGTAAGTGAATCTCTACTAGTATTTATATACTGCTACATCAATCAGATATAGGTTAGACACAGTGAGTGAACATACGTATAGTTTTGAGTGCTCTCTCAAATAAGCCATCTCTCTGGGATATCATCTACTGTTCCTTAAAATTTGGAGCGTGAAAATTAGGAGAGACTTTAGTAGCCTTTCCTACGACTTGGAGGTGTTCCACAAAGGAGATCGTGAGGAGTTCGTAAAGCGAGCAAAGAGAAAGATCCGGCAATTTGGTGATCTGTTCCACCAAAGGTATGTGTCTACATGACCTCTAGTAAAGTATATATGTTTTTTCAACATTGGTATCAGAGCCGTTTTATGCTTGTTTTCACTCTTGAATGATGCCATGATCTCAGAAATATATAATTCTATATGCATGCTAAAATTAAAAGTTTAAGTAATTTTTAATTTTTCAGATCTGTAATTTTTTAGGCATGTTATGGCATGTAGAGAGAGAAATAAAAAGCTGTAATTTTTTTTTTTTTATTGTTTACATGTAATCTGAAATTTACAAGCTTATTTTGACCCATTAAATGTTGTTTAATATCAAATATTTTTTAATGGTTTGAAAGTACATTCCATAAGCTTTAAAACGACAGTTTACATGCTTAATTTAGACTTTAAACGAGAAAGTTATGGTCTTTTAAAGATTATGGTTGTATTTGATAAAATCTGAAAATTTGATGTCTAACGTGGATGACGATGAACAATAAAAGGAAAATTGTTTTGTAATAGTGTACCTGCTGGCTCCACTAACCACTAATTGTTTGAGTGGTTATCTAATATAATAATAATAAAATTATAGAGCCCCACGTTGATGTTAGTGTGTTAGTTACACTAGAACACTATCCTTGTTTCAGATACACACAAATATAAGGGCCCCACGCTACTGTATTAGTTACACCTTGATAAAGATAATGTGCATCTCTCGTTGGTGTATTACATATTGTTGTTGTTTCCTTCAACAAGGAAACAGTGCAAGTGATAAGCCACACGCAAGTGGCTGTGTCGGTCTGTGTGGGTTTGTAATATTGTTTACAAATACTGTGTGAGTTTGTAACACAGTTACAAAGGAATTGAGTTATATGAAAACTTAATATATTTCTTGCACAGTTAATCATAACTCGTACAGTGGATTTTATATATATATATATATTATATGTAATTGTAGTGGCAATTTTTCTTTTTTCGTGATGTTAAAATAGAATTGTGATAATATGAGAAAATTGTGAAATTAGTTTTCTAATTTTCTGTATAATTATGCTTGTTTTAAATCTTTGAATTAATTTATGATGTCTTTTTAACATATTGTGATATGATTGAATTGATATTATATGAATGCATTATGTGATAAATATGTGTCCAAAGGGTTTATGAGACTCTTTTGGCTCATCTCTATAGTTAGAGATTATATTGGTAATTTATGCGACATGTATATTTTTATTTATTGTTATTGCAGATGGATAAGACAATTTTTGAAATTATTTGGTAACGTGGCATCCCCAATTTTTTAATTACAAATAGAATCTTTGTAGTAGGGTACTTGAATATGTAATTTTTTGGGCCATTGTTTTTGGCAATGTAATTTAAGGCTATGTAATTTAATTTTGGAAGCCATGTAAGGGGATGTGTTTAACGGTTACCTATAATTTCCAAATTTTGTCTTAGCATGTTGTATGAAATTACCAATTGGGCTTATAGTGGAGCCTATGCACAATGCGGTGCACAAAGATGTATGGACACATGTTATATGTATTGTGGGGCCCGAGGGCCCAGAACCCCCGGCCCACCTTTAGGCAGGCCCAGGGCCCAAGCCGAGGAGGGCGATCTCCCCAGATGGTCGGCTTAAAGGCTTTAGTCCTTCCAAGGCCTGAGCCGAGGACGCACCCATCCTCGGCACACCTAGTCTAATCTAGGTAGGGGGCAGACCCAGTGTAGGAGGTCACATCCACACTTAACGATTCTGCCTGGCCCTCCAGGTTCCATTAATGCTGACAAGACCCTTCACTGAAAAGCCTTGGAGGCAGCAACCCCCAGGAGGGGAAAGAACCTGTCTGATGGGACGAGTCCTGAACCATTAACCCGGATGGCCAACAGCTGTAAGGCCAGGATCGAGTTAAAGAGGGTATATAAGGTAAAGAACCCCCTTGGTGAAGGGGGGGCCTCTTCGGACCCCAGCCGAGGTGCAACCCCAGGCGTAGAGCAAATAACGAGAAGTTCGAAGAAGACCGGCGAAGGGCCGGCCGGAGCCAAACCCTTTGCCCACTCTCTACAAATTCATTGTCGGGGGCCCACCTCCGAAAAAGGAGCCCCTACAATTGGCGCCGTCTGTGGGGAGGGTTAGTGCGCCGGCCGGTGCGACTGGCGATCGTCCTAAAGCAGTTATTACTCAGAAGTTGGCGGCGCAAAGAAAAGAGAAAGAAAAAGAGAAGAAGGAGAGAAGAATGGCAGTGTGAAAAGGAAACTCAACAACAAATAAAAGAAAAATCCTTTATTAATTCAGAAGAGATTACAAGAGATTACAAGTACTACAATTCTCATTATTTCATAAAAAAAGCTACAAATACAATCAGAGGCTCAGACAGGCGTGTTTTACAAAAATTCCTACCGACTAATCCTACAATCAGAGGCTCAGCCGGACCGGTGTTGGAACTGGCCGGGCAAGAGGCTCGCAAAGAATTAATGTCAGGAATGAGGGAAGTGTCAACCCGTGCTTTTATTGGCGTCAAGAGAATGGGAGAACTTGACAATAAAAGCACGGGAAGGGGGGTTAGGGGCTGGCTCACCTTCAAACCAAAGCATGAACAAAGTGAGGAGCCCCTAGACCCCGGAACACCCTCCCTCATGATGCTTCCTCGACCCCCTCCGAACTACACGAGCATTGACCGTCGGAGACGGCAATACTCGGGCACCAGCCATGACGAGAGTTCGCGTGCCCCCATCGTCGGAGGTGCGCTCTAGGGGAAGACGTTAGGTATTTCAACGACGTCCCCCCTGGCCACCATACGAGACTCGGCCAGTGTTACGCCTAAACTCTGCCGCGCCGGCAGCCCAGTGGGGACTGCGGCCACGGCGGCACTTGGCTCCAGGTCTCCTAACTGCGGTCACACCCCTGGTGGTGGTATCAAAGGGGCTCAAGAAGGCGAAAGTGTATACGTCTGTTTGTGGGGGAGAATTCATGGAATGAGGAGAAAGGCTCCCCTCAGAACGCCTTTTATGGAGGGCGAAAACCAGCGGGAGTTGAACCGCGCGGAATTCGAAGGGGAAATTGTCAAAGGGAATTAATTCCCACCCAGTTTCAAGGGGATCGCCAGCTGCCTGCTGCGTGTTAATTCACGAGGGCATTAATGGAGGCGCGTTACGGACACCGAAGCGTCAAACAGGAGGCGCAGAAGGCCAAGCGATGCCTCGTAAACCAGAAAGACGAGGAACACGAACCAGAGGTAGGGTCAGCCCCACGTGCGAAGTCACAAGCCGACCTGAGGAAAAACAGCTCACGGAAAAGACCCGTGGATGTCCCCACGCCAAAAACGAAGTCCTCGGATCCGAGGACAAAATCCTATTGGAGGCAATTGTGCAGTCGTGGTACAATGACTCTTGCTCCAGCATCCTGCAAGGGGCTAGGGGGATAGACCCCTACCCGACGTGAGACTGAGTTGCCCAGAGAGGTGAACACTGTGTCTTCACGCTCGGGGCCCACATGAAAACGATGGCAGCAATTGTACCTAGGTCTTGCATGGTCCTCGGACTCAAGCCTACGGGGAGCTGGCCACTCGTACTTAAGGCAGCAACTGTACCTAGGTCTTGCATGGTCTACGGACTCAAGCCTATGGGGAGCTAGCCACTAGAAACGATGGCAGCAATTGTACCTAGGTCTTGCATGGTCCTCGGACTCAAGCCTACGGGGAGCTGGCCACTCGTACTTAAGGCAGCAACTGTACCTAGGTCTTGCATGGTCTACGGACTCAAGCCTATGGGGAGCTAGCCACTGGAAACGATGGCAGCAATTGTACCTAGGTCTTGCATGGTCCTCGGACTCAAGCCTACGGGGAGCTGGCCACTCGTACTTAAGGCAGCAACTGTACCTAGGTCTTGCATGGTCCTCGGACTCAAGCCTACGGGGAGCTGGCCACTTGTACTTAAGGCAGCAACTGCACCTAGGTCTTGCATGGTCCTCGGACTCAAGCCTACGGGGAGCTATCTATTTACGACAGAGCCGAGGTACTGCTCGGTCCGAAGACCTATTCTCGTGAAGAAATTAACTACCTAGTGAGGAGCCTAAGGGTCGATCCGACCACTCAAGGAAGGACTAGACAAATCGACAGCCTTCCGGACCATAGGGGCCGAGGTTTGCAAAACCCTCCTCCCCGTCCGAGGATACGTGCAGCAGGGTTTTGAGGGGCTATTGTGGGGCCTGAGGGCCCAGAACCCCCGGCCCACCTTTAGGCAGGCCCAGGGCCCAAGCCGAGGAGGGCGATCTCCCCAGATGGTCGGCTTAAAGGCTTTAGTCCTTCCAAGGCCCGAGCCGAGGACGCACCCATCCTCGGCACACCTAGTCTAATCTAGGTAGGGGGCAGACCCAGTGTAAGAGGTCACATCCACACTTAACGATTCTGTCTGGCCCTCCAGGTTCCATTAATGCTGACAAGACCCTTCACTGAAAAGCCTTGGAGGCAGCAACCCCCAGGAGGGGAAAGAACCTATCTGATGGGACGAGTCCTGAACCATTAACCCGGATGGCCAACAGCTGTAAGGCCAGGATCGAGTTAAAGAGGGTATATAAGGTAAAGAACCCCCTTGGTGAAGGGGGGGCCTCCTCGGACCCCAGCCGAGGTGCAACCCCAGGCGTAGAGCAAATAACGAGAAGTTCGAAGAAGACCGGCGAAGGGCCGGCCGGAGCCAAACCCTTTGCCCACTCTCTACAAATTCATTGTCGGGGGCCCACCTCCGAAAAAGGAGCCCCTACATGTATGATTTAATATGTGGATGGTGTGATGTTTTATTCTTCACAAAATTTTATTTAAAAATCAATTAGATGTGTTATTCCAATTTACATAGTGAGAGATGATTATGAGCTTAGCGAAATTTTCGATCTTACTATGTAGAAAGGAATATCATGGTCTAGTTGGATTTTTTGGAAATAAAATTTAAAAAAAAATATATATATATATATATATATATATATATGTGTGTGTGTGTGTGCTAATGTCAACTTGTGTAATGAATGTAGTGATCATGGCCACTAAGAATGTAGTTGCTGATCTAACTAAGGGAGAGAAACTAGATGGAACCAACTATGATATGTGGCATAGAAAAATTCAATATCTGCTTAATGAACAAGAGGTCCTTGAAAACCTAACCAATGTGATGATGCAACCTGAAAATGGGAATACTGCCCAACATCGCCGTAACTTAGAGGCCTATGAGTCTTGGGTTAAGAAAGATCGTTGTGCACGCTTCACTATGCTGAGTAGCACGCACAATGATCTTATTGGGGAGTTTGAGAACTACCCAAATGCCCAAGAGATGTGGCACCAGCTTAAGATTGCCTTTGGAGGGACTTCAACAACTAGGTTGCGAGCTCTTACTTTGAAGTTTGAGCAATATGTTATGGATTCAAAGCATAGCATAGCTGAACATTTAAGAACAATGTCTTCATTGATCCGTGACCTAAAGGCTGCTGGCAATAATCTCTCTGATGAACAATAAGTCACAACGATGATACGTTCACTGCCTGAACCTACTTGGGGGCAAATGAAGCTTGTTTTGACACATAGTGAGAATATCAAGACTTTTGTTGATATTTCTCGTCATCTCGAGCTTGAGGCAGAGCGCATGGGGGTGCACCAAAACACCCTCCTTGTCGCCTAATCTGGGCAGCGGAAGGCATTCAGGCCTAAACGCAAAGGACAAGGGAGGAATGTCAAAGGAGCTGGTAACCTTGGGCCTAAAGAAGGCAAGATAGCAAAGTGCCAAAAGGGCAAGCGTGCTAAGAAGGACAAGGCAAAGATCAAGTGCTACAACTATGGTAAGAAGGGTCACTTCGCTCGTGAGTGTACTGAGCCGAAAAAGGTATCCATTCTTAACAACTCTACTATTGCTTATGTTTGTACACATGTTTTAGTTGCTCATACTATTCCTGGGTGAATTGTAGATTCAGGAGCAACCAAACATATAGCCAGAGATAGAGTTGGGTGTGTGGATTACAAAAAGATACCAACAGGCACGCAGTACGTTATTTTGGGTAACAGAGCTCAAGAAGAAGTCACAGGAGTTGGAACCTACCAACTCAAATTGCGTTTAGGACGTACGTTACTTCTTCATGATGTGCTTCATGCACCTAGTGTCCAATGTAATCTATTTTCAGTACTTACTATGCTTAGACTTGGATTTAGTTTCCGTTTTGATGGTCCTCAGTTGGATTTTTATTTAAATAAAACCTTGTATGGACATGGTTATTTATCTAATAATTTCTTTATGTTGGATTTAGATCATTCCTCTTTTTCTTTTATTGCTCATAATGATGATATTTCTGATTCTGTAATGTGGCATGCTAGACTTGGACACATAGGAAAAGATAGATTGGCTAGACTAGCTAGAGAAGGCCTATTGGGGTCTATCACTAATGTAAGCCTACCTATGTGTGAACCTTGTCTAGCTGGAAAGGCCTGTAGGAAGCCTTTTGGTAAGGCTCCAAGGGCAACTCATCCTTTGGAATTAGTCCATTCGGACATATGTGGACCTATGAATGTTAAGGCACGCCATGGCGCCTCTTATTTTCTCACATTTATAGATGACTATTCACGTTTCAGTAATGTCTATCTGATCTCCCATTGCTTTGAAGCATTAGATTGTTTTAAGCGCTTTGTGGCAGAGGTTGAGAATCAGAAAGAAAGGAACCTAAAGGTTTTTCGAACTGATAGGGGTCGTGAATATTTGTCTAAACAGTTTCAGGAACTGTGTGAGGAAAAAGGGATACGCAGGCAATTGACGATTCCTGGTACTCCACAACAAAATGGTGTTGCAGAAAGAAGGAATCGTACTCTATTAGAGATGGTTAGATCGATGATGGCGCAAGCTAACTTACCAATTTCATTTTGGGGGGATGCATTGTTGACTGCTGCCTACATCCTTAACCGTGTGCCTTCTAAGTCAATTCCCACAACACCATATGAGTTATGGATTGGTACAAAACCCAATTTGGAGAACTTGCGGCCTTGGGGTTATGCAGGTTTTGTTCATAGTACTTCCCATAAGTATGGGAAATTGGGCCCTAGAGCAATTAAGAAAATCTTTATAAGATATTCAGATAGCTCAAAGGGGTATGTAATGTATGGTGAACATTCTAATGGTGGAATGACTGAGATAGAGTCTCATGATGTCAACTTCATTGAAGATGATTTTCCAAGCATCAGTGAAGCAAAACAAGATCTTCAACTTTATGAGCTGCAAGAACTTGAAGGTGTCATACCATCTTTGGGCGAGGGTGGAGAATCACAACTTCATCCTAAAATCGTCAAAGATAGTGGGAGTGATTTTGCTCCTAGTGGGAGCAAACCACTAGATAGTGACACACAAGGATCCAAGGTACGTAGAAGTGAACGTGGAACTATTCCCCGTCGTCATTTTGAGATTGAGGGGGAATCTTTTATATGTGATTCACTGGACCTTGATGAGCCTGCTTCTTATGAGGAAGCATTAGCTTCACCTGCTTCATATGAATGGATAATTACTATGAGGGATGAGATGGATTCTATGGTAAAGAATCAAGTTTGGGAGTTGGTTGACCTTCTGCCTGGGCGCAAGACCATTGGAAACAAGTGGGTTTTAAAAATAAAGCGCAAGGCGGATGGATCAATTGACAAATATAAGGCTCGTCTCGTGGCGAAAGGCTATACCCAAAGAGAAGGGATAGACTATGATGAGACTTTCTCCCCAATGGTGAGATTTGTCTCTATTCGCCTTATTCTAGCTATTGTTGCACATTTGGATTTGAAACTCTTCCAAATGGATGTAAAGACTGCATTTCTCAATGGAGAACTAGATGAGGAGATCTATATGGATCAACTTATTGGCTTTGAGGTCAAGGAACTAGGGCGCAAAGTGTGCCACCTTAAGCGTTCCATTTATGGCCTAAAGCAAGTGTCTAGACAATGGTATTTCAAATTTCATAAGGCTATTATTTTGATTCGTTTCAAAATGATGGAAGAAGACCATTATGTGTATGTCAAACGATCAGGAAAGAGTTTACTTATCCTGTCTTTGTATGTGGACGACATTTTGTTGGCTGGAAATGATATGGAGATGATTGTCACCACCAAAAGGTGGTTGTCCTCTATTTTTGAAATGAAGGACATGGGAAAGGCTAATTATGTGCTTGGAGTTAAGATCTTCAGGGATCGCTCAAAGAAGCTTCTTGGTTTATCTCAAGAAAATTACATAAAGACGATCTTAGAGCGATTTTGTATGCATAATTCCAAACCCATAGACACTCCAATAGAGAAGGGACATACATTAAGCCTTGAAAATTGCCCTAAATTAGAAAAGGAAAAGAGAGAAATGGCAAGAGTTCCCTATGCAAGTGCAGTTGGAAGTCTGATGTATGCTATGTTGTGTACTCGACTAGACATCTGTTTTGCAGTTGGTATGGTTAGTCGTTATCAAAGTAATCCAGGACCTGTTCATTGGCAAGCAGTTAAGAGGATTTTTCGATACCTTCGTGGGACATCGGATCTCATTCTTTGCTATCAGGGTGGAAATTTGAGATTGAGAGGTTATTCTGATGCTGACTGGGCCAGTGATAGAGATGAGCGCAAGTCCACTACAGGTTATGCATTCCTACTTAGTGGTGCAACTATCTCTTGGTGCAGTAAGAAACAGTCTTGCATTGCTTTGTCCACAATGGAGTCTGAGTATGTTGCTTGTTTAGCAGCAGCACAAGAAGCTGTTTGGTTAAAGAGATTTTTTCAAAGCCTAAGGGTGACATCTCTTACAGATGAAGCTATAAAGATGTATTGTGATAATATGGCAGCCTTGTCTCATGCTAAAGATCCTAAGTATCATAGCAAAAGCAAACACATACAGGCTTGTTATAACTACATTCGTCTTGCTATTACACAAGGAGAGGTGATCCTCCAACATATCTCCACTAGCAGGATGGTGGCTGATCCACTTACTAAAGCCATTGCTAGAGATGCCTTTTAAGCTCATGTTAGGAGTTTGGGACTTTGTAGGATTTGATATGTTTTTGGATACCTTATGGACATTTATGTTTATTCATACTTTATGCAATAATGATGTTATTCATTTTGATTCATCTTGTGATTTGATTGATATTACATACTGAGCACACATTATTTAAGAATATGTCACCAAGCTTAGATCGGTCTACTCACATAGACGATCACCCTAGCGCTTGAGTAGCGAGCAGGATGAGACATAGTGATCACTTTGTTTTTCTATAAATCAATTAAGTGATCATCTTGACGCTTAGAGAGGCATGCAAGATAATATAATGAATGTTGCCTTAGCTAGGCTAAGATGAGACTAATGGGAGTCGCACTTGAAGTGTATCCACAACTTCATGAAGCCTGAATAAAGCCAAATGTGAGATCTTGGATAGGAACTTGATGTGTAACTGTGCTAAGAAACTCAGGTTGGTTGCTTTTGTGGCAATTGGACTAAGATTTGTACGGTGTTTGAGTGTGACAAGCCCAGTTGAGTGGGAGCTCCACCGTAGCATACAAATTATACTGTATGTGCTATAGCCGACCAATTAAGGGAGTGATTGGATAGATCCCTACTCCGTCACTATGTGAGCCCTATTCGACCATTATATGGTCCATTCTGTGCCCTTTTTTCGACCTAGAACTATGTCATGAAGTGAATGTTTGATGTCGCTACTTTAGCATGTCATCTCAGGGCCATGATATATAGAGTCTCGCAGAGCATGTCTAGGAAAGCGGTCAAGTGTGAATGAATTGACATGAGTGTCTGGGGAAGATTATTTAGAACACACCATTTATTTTATGGCTTATAGCCCGAGCGATTATGAGGAATTTGTTTTTTCAACATAATCATGAGCATATCATATGGTATAGGATCAAGTTTTGCTTTGAGTTTTGAACTCATGAAGGATTAAAGAAACTTGATCAGGTGTGATCAAATAATCTGGGGCATAGACGAGATACTATGAGTGATGTACTATGTTAGTTTAGATGGTGACTTAATATAGTACTCCTACCCTACACCTTCTCGTCAGGTCGCACACTCCATTTTTCTGTATAAAGAGAGGATTGGACAAGAGATTGAGAAGAGCCAGTTTTAACTGTAATACCTAGTGTGGACGAGTGGGAGATGTTAGAAATTGGGCTGGTTTTGATCCAACCCATAAACCATGGCCCATGGATCGTCCACATGAATTATCTGATAAGTAAGTTTAAATTTAAACTAACTGATATTGGTATGAGTTATCAATATTAGTAGTGGGATAATTTAAACTTAATAGATATTGATATGGGTTATCAATATCAGTGGTGGAGTAATTTGAAACTTAAAAGATGAGATCTTTTAGGGATCACATATATCTGATAGTAAGTGAATCTCTACTAGTATTTATATACTCCTAAATCAGTCAGATATAGGTTAGACACAGTAAGTGAACATACGTATAGTTTTGAGTGCTCTCTCAAAATAAGCCATCTCTCTGGGACATCATCTACTGTTCCTTAGAATTTGGAGCGTGGAAATTAGGAGAGACTCTAGTAGCCTTTCCTACGACTTGGAGGTGTTCCACAAAGGAGATCGTGAGGAGTTCGTAAAGCAAGCAAAGAGAAAGATCCGGCAATTTGGTGATCTGTTCCACCAAAGGTATGTGTCTACATGACCTCTAGTAAAGTATATATGTTTTTTCAACAGGCACGATGAAGTGGTATGACAGGACAAAAGGCCAACAAAATCAAACAAATACAGAGGCAGCATAAATGGTGTGAAGGCCAAAAAGAAACAAATTCAGATGGAGTGAAGCGTGCACAAAGGGCCAAGACATCACCTATTTTTTACCCAACCAATACAAGGAAGGTGGGCCATAGGTCAAAGGATTCAGAGGATATAGTCTAGCAGTGGGGAGAAAGAGGGGGTCTATTTTCAGGTTCTTGGTCAAACTTCTTTGGGGAGGGATGTCCTACTAAGATGGCATCTCACCCAAAAGAGGTAAAATGGGTTAGGACCACCTGATGCATGCCACAGAGGTAGGTAATGGAGTGGCTTAATCCTTATCCAGATAAAAGTAGTGAAAAACAGAGAGAGGTAATACAAGACAAGTAATTTTGTCTGGGAATGGGAAGTGGTGCAACCAACACGTTCAGAGCAATGGTAGTGGCTGAACAGCCAGCAAGCTAGTGGGCAGTCTTGGAAGGACGCCCATAAGGAGTCAAAAGCAGTTAAGAGATAAAAGTGGTAAATCCTAACATGGCAAATAGTATAAAGACCAGTGGCTGTAAATAGTAAAAAGGGGGACGAAGAGGAACAAAAATAAGAGAAGAGGTAGAACAAAAAAAAAAGAAAAAAAAAATCACAAAAAAGCAGAGAAATATGAGTGGTAGCAATAAAGACATGCATCAATAGACTACCAGTTTCTTTCCCTCTCGATAAACCCACTTTTTGGGAGATTAGGGATTGAAACTTAAATCATTTAGATCCTTCTTTCAAAGTGCGTAACTTCTATGGCAAAAGCCTTCTTTGAGATTACTCACGTTGGGGATTGATTCCCATCTTGGTTTTCCATCTGCTAAGAAGCTAAGCTTATTTTTATGGCCAACAAGTTTTTCATTCATGCTTGCTGGGTGATTAGTTTACAATTATTAAACTATCTGCTGTAGCGTTATTTTACTGATGTATTATCCCATCGTGACTTTATCAAGCCATTTTCTCTTATTTAAGTGTTAATGTTATTTGTTTAGTATTTTAGTTATTCTATCGTATTATATTTCTACAATAACATCTATAACAGCTGTTTCTACTGTGGGCACACCGCACACTCAATGCCCCAGCCAGGATGCGTCTATATTGGGATGGCTCAACTTGTGCTCAAACTGGCCTAAAATGAGTTTCATTTAGGCCAGCCCCAACTTTCTTACCTTAGATCTACATGCCACAGTGTAGCAAGAGAGACACAAACTCAACAACAGAAGAGGCCCACCATAACAATAAATATAACATTTTGTTAAAAATTGTATTAACATAGAAGCAGCCTAGATGGTATCAGATTATAACAGGGATGTCTCCCTTTAATTCAATGTTGATGTCAAAAAGGTCCCCAGGAGCCAAGGGTGTAAAACTCACCAGATGCATTTTTTCTTCTTCATTTTTATTTTTTATTTTTTATTTTTTATATCTTCATTCAAATATGCTTTAGGAGGTTTTCCATTGCAAGGCTCCACGAGGTGAAATTGCCTTATATTGTGATTTTGGGATTTTTTTTTTTTTCCATAATATTTTTGCTTTCTTATCAATGGATGACATCTCAACATATGTACGTGTTTCGTCACTCTCAAAAATGACTATATCCCATACTGGCGATTTTCGACTACCTCTTTTTCAAACAAACGAGATCGCTACCAATGGTACTAAAATGGAACCATGGCCAAGATATAATCCACACCATTTGTTACACTAATGACTTTAGCCACACTTTTTTGTTGTGTTGACTTGTGTCAAAAAATATGTCAAGCACTTTCTTCCACCACTTTGACATAGGTATCACTCTACTTAAACATATAGGCTTTCTTCAATTGATGTAAATTTAAAAAAAAAAAAAATACCAATATAGTATTTATTAACTTCTCAAATAAAATGACTAAAATACACTTTTGAACCCTTAAAGTTTGGGATTGTTTTTATTGACCCATTACATTTAAAAAAATTTAGTTTGACCCTTGATGTTTGATTTAGTTTTCTATTTGACCCTTCATAAAAGTGAAAATTTGGAATGCAAAGGGCCAAACATTAAATTGAATCAATTATGAATGACCAAAATTAAAACTTTGAAACGTAAATGGTCAATATGAAAATGAATTAAACATGATAGGTCCAAATAAGAATTTTGACGGATAAAGAGCCAAAATGAAAATAAACCATAACTTAAGTAAAAAAATATACTTAAGTAAAATAAAATAGAAAACAAACAATATGGGTGTTGATGCCCATTTTTGACAAAAGGTCCAACAGCAGAAGAAGCCTAACAATAAGGGAGATGGGAAAGAAAAGAGGGGCAAAACGGTAAAAAAAATAAGGTAACAAGCCTAGTAAGTTAATGTGGCAGGATTGATAGCCAACAGGCCCATAAAAGTAACAAGAGGTAAAGAAGAAGTAAATAGGTTGAGGAAGCCCAAAGAATGGAGTGGCAAGCCCATGGGAATAACGAGAGGGAAAGAGGAAGTAAACGGGCCGAGAAAGCCCGAGGAATAAAGTGGTAAACTTAGTTGGGTTGACATGGCAAGAATAAGGGTCAATAAGCCCATAAGAGTAATAAAGAGGTAAAGGTGTAGTAAATGGGCTGAGCAAGCCCAAGGAATCAAGCAATAAACCCATAGGAGTAAAAAGAGGTAAAGAAAAAGTAAATGGGTCGAGGAAGCCCAAAGGATAAGGTGGTAAACTTAATGGGCTGACATGGCAAGAATGATGGCCAACAAGTCCATAAAAAATGATAAGAGGAAAAGATGTAGTAAATGGGTCGAGGAAGCCCAAAGGAGAGAATTAGTGGGTTAATGGGCTGATATGGCAGGAACACCAGCCAGCAAGTCCACAGGGGTAATGAAAAGTAAAGGCAAGATAAGGCTGTGACAAATACAATGAAGCAATATGGCAGGATTAAAGGCTAAAAGGCCCACGGCCATGAAGAAGAGAGACAAGAACAGAGGCTCAGCAGGCTATGGGGATAAAGGCCTTCGCCTGGACAATACCCAGCATAGGAAGAAGACATGAGCCCAAAATCCCATGTATCCTCCACGCCATAAAGGATAAACACAAACTAGTACACACAGTAGAACCAAACAATGCAAGAGCAACAGAAATCGTGTGAAGGCCAAAAAGAAACAGATGCAGACAGAGTGGAGCGTGCACAAAGGACCAAGGAACCACCTACTTGTACACAGTCAATACATGGGAGGTGGGCCACAGGACAAGCTATTCAGAGGGTTTGATTTGGTGGTGGGGAGAAAAGGGGGTCTATTATGAGGTTTCCTCCAAGTTTCTTTGAGGGAATATCCTGCTGGGATGGCATTTTACCCAAAAAAGGTAAGTGTGGGCTGAGATCACTTGATGCATGCCATAGAGGTAGATGGTGAGATAGCTTAATCCTTATCCATTGAAGTGGAACAAGAACAGAGAGAGGTGAGGAACAAGACAAGTAATTTTGTCTAGAAATGGAGAGTGGTGCAACCAACACACTTTGGGCAGAGATAATGGTTGGATAGTCGACAGGATAGTGGGCAGTCCTGGAGAAATGCCCACAAGAAGCCAAAAATGGTTGAGGGACAAAAGATGTAAAATTCTATAATGGCAAGTGGTATAAAAGGGGGTAGCCATGAATAGTAAGGAGGAAAAAAAAGAAAAAAAAAGAAAAAAGAAAAGCAAGAAGTAGAAAAAGAATAGAGAAGAGAAAACATAGAAAGATAAAGAAAAGAGAGAAAGAAGAACAAAGAGAAAGTAAGACAGTAGGAATAAAGGCACGCATCAATAAACCACCTTTTCTCTTCTTCTTGATAAACCCACTCTCTGAAGATTGTAAATCGAAACTCAAACCACTTAGGTGTTAGAAAATCTGGTTTTGCATCTCATATAAAACACACAGCGGAAACAACAAACATGGATCTACTTCATTCATGAAAGATAACATGTAACCTTGAATTATAAAACAAAGAATAGAAAGTGTACCTTAGAGCAATGAAATTCAAAATAACATATTAGAAGTACTTGGGAAAACTTTTAATCTTCACTCCAACTACACTTAATGCCCAAGAAGTGTGGTTTCTCAATCAGTTTCTAAGGAGAGAATAAAAGAGTGTCCAACACTCGCATATACCATTTCATTCTTTTTATTATCTTAATGAAAAACCACTTATAAAATTCTGTATATTTCTCTCCTTATATATATAACTGATTATCTAATTGAGCTAGCCTTTTGGATTAATCCAATTTGGCTCTAGTATGTGGCTTGGAGTGGGACCAAAAGAAAACAAATAAGACTTTAGCTCCAATAGGCTTTGAGCTTTTCTATCAACTCTTGACAAATCCAAAATTACCATTAATTATATTCAATATAACTATAAGAATATAATTGCACTCTGGGCTTTATTAATAAATTATATCCCAAGACTTTATTATACATGCAACCATTTCATTAAAATATTTGTAGTAATACAAAGTCATGAATGTAGACTACCACTTTGAAGATTACTACATCTTAATCCTTGAGTACCCAGTTTAATCCTTTATATTATTCATCATATATTTATGAAATCCAATTTCATAAATATATACTTTAGTAACTCCTTACTAAAGTGGTTGGGCTCAACACTCTGAATAACCAAACTCATTAAACTTATCTCAAGGGAATTTTTTATATCTCCGTTAAAAGATTATAAATTCCATCTTGAGAATATATGTTCCATCAACATTAAACACCACTACCCAACATACTGAGGTATTGATCATAACTTATAGATCTCACTCTTGATATATCAAAGTAACCTACATCTTATGATCAAGTCCATTATTCTCTCAGGATTTAGAGTTGATGTAAATAAAATTCATGAGATTTATTATACATTTGACAGTCGTTAGGAGAATAATAAATCTCACAGTGGTCCAGTTCAATATGTCTTAATTCTTAAAACATATCAACTAAAAGCCTCCACTTCCATGATCAATACAAATCATCTTAGTTAATATGTTATAGTCTTCGTAGATGAAACGCCCAATTTCATCACTAACTACGAACTAAAATTTTGAGTTTACAAAGAACTTGTGATTTATATCTTCTGTGACTAAATCATATACAATGCATCTCATGGACTATGATGATGTCTCAATAGATTACTTATAAATAGTCTTATATAATTAAACAATTTAATTATTTATAATATGCCAATAAATTGGATTTTAGGGCATAAACCCCAACATTAGGCCCTTTCTCCAGAGCGAGTAACTTCTATGGCAAGAGCCTTTTTGCTGAAGTTACCTAAATTGGAGATTGGTTCCCTTCTTGGGTTCACTTCTGCTGAAAAGCTCAGCCCATAGCTCAGCAGACAAGTTGTTTCATTGGTTACGTTTATTGGATGATTTACCCACCGTTTGGCTAGAAATTATTAAGTTATTTACCTTTTTCAGCTATAGTGTTATTCATACTTACATTATTATTCTGCCATAACTCTATTAACTTTCTTCACGGTGTTAACTTTATTTAATACATTTATTATCATAGTTATTCCGTTGTAGTATATTTTTGTTACAACACTTGTAAAAGTCACTCCTGTTGTGACCACACCTTACGTTCAGCCCATAGCGCTCATGTCCAGACTCGTTGACATTGGGTAAACCTAACTTGTGCACAACTTAGCCTGAGACGCAATCCTAGCAAGGCCGGTCTCAACTCTCTTACCTCAGACTAACGGGCTGTAGCACAGTAGAAGAGGTTGAAGCCCAACTAGTACAAAAAGGCCCCCACAGCATAGCAGAAGGGGTTGAGGCCCAACATTACAGAAAGGCCCCCACAATGGGATAGAGGAAGTAATAGAAATGGTTTTTTTAACCCTTTAATACAAACAGATTAATATATAATACAAACAAATGAACAATTGGCATGAAGTGACAGAGACAAATTAATTAAATCCTTCAAGCTCCTTATAAGGACAAGATACATGTTGCTCCTGTTGCCTCTTATTCTGACTAACATGCTCCGATCCTTGTCTCAGAGAGATTATATTATGAAAAAAACAAAAACAAAAAATTATCCAGTTATTTTTGTCTGAATTACATGGAATATTCTTACCTACTTTTCCTGTATAGTATAACATAGCTGAACTGTTCAAGTCGTACTATTCACAATAGTTAGGTTTTAAAAATAAAAATAAAATAAAAAGGAGGTGTATTATTTAATTATACAATAGTTAGGTTTTCATTTGTTCTTATCTTGACAAGCAGATTCTAAAATAAAAGAGGTGATAGATAAGGCAGAATTTGAAAGAAAGCCAAATAGATAAAGCGGTTAGAGGATAGAGTATGGAAAAAAAATTCAAAGTCTGTCGAGAAGATAAACACTAGAAGATAAACCAAAGTTTCTCAAATATCTTCAATTACCTATTATTAACAACTAGTCATATTGTGAAATATTTTGTTAAAATTGTTGTGACTGAAAGCTATTCCCTTGTGTTACTTCTCTAACTCAAACCTAACCCAAAACAGGAATTTGATGTTAGATAGGTAGCCACTAGTTTTTTTTTTTTTTTGGATAACCGATAGGTAGCCACTAGTTATTCAACAAAGAATTCGATTATATATATTTGCTGAGTTTGCACTCCAAATTGCTTTTTCAATCATAACAACAGTCTCAAAAAAAAATAATCATCACCCAACGAAAACAGGAAGATGTCGACGAAAAGTAAAGGCTCGCCTCATTTGTCTGTGACTGTAATTAAGATTAGTCTTTGCTATGATATAGACCCGTATTTCATACAAAACAAGTTTACTCATAATTCTGGCAATAAAAACAGAAGTATGCTTACGAGCTATAGGATGTTAGAATGACTTTTTAGGCAAAGCTGATCGCTAACCTATCACTGTCTTGCCCCTTTATTTCACCACGTCACCCATCATCTTCGAATGACTGAAAGAAACCATTTGTCCATTATAGTCCATCAGTTTACAGTATATCTACCACTAATCATTACCAAGAAAACGAATATTCTTCTCAATCAAGCAAAAGCATATTCGTTTTCAATCAAGCAAGAGATATTACTTACTCTAGGTTGGTTTAGCAGTTTTTTAATGTCTAATGTGATCCATGAAATCCTATGTTCAAGTTTCCTAATCAAAAACTTCATGCCACACCTAAGAGATTTCTCCCTTTAACTGAATTGCTCGAGGATTAGCTCTTGTCGTCTCTGTATGCCTTGATAGAGAAATGAAGCAGATAAGGTATCTTTTTTATAACTTAGCCGTGGCATGTACTAGAAGTGAAATGGTTACCGACTCCCTTTTCAAGAGCTACACATGAATTAACATGAATTCCGCCAATGGTTTCAAGATGAGGAGTCATTTCCATTAGCCCTACGCAAAGGCACTAAACCAATGTTTCTAGCCAGATAGTTAAAGTCTCCCAATATACTCATCCATAGTAGCTAGGAGTTCAAGTTCTTCATGTGATCTGACAATTATTAACATGTAGTCGTGTGTCCAAGTCTTGAAAATTTAACATATAATTGGAGAAGGTATATAGCACCCTGTTATGCCTATGATCTACAAGTGCCAACTATCTTAGTAAATTAAAAAATTATAATTTGGTAAAAGGATTTCGATGTTCAAAATAAGTAAATGGCTATTAACAGTATAACTATAACCAGAAAAACCGTCTGGAATCAATTGAAACGATGCTGTTGTCCTCACAAATCTTTTCTGCAATTTTCAAGGAGTCCGGAATCAATTGAAACGATGCTGTTGTCCTCACAAATCTTTTCTGCAATTTTCAAGGAGTCCGTACCATAATCAATGATAACATTGCACATTTGTGGGAGTGCCCTATTCTTAACTTAATTTCTTTCTTCAGTTAGTAATGTGAATGCAGTCGACAGAACTCACAAAACACAGATTAAACATCATAATAATAAAAGAATCGAAGTTGATTGAATTGAAAGAATGGGTCAAAATTTGTACATCTCAAGATCTCTGTTTCTAATCCTTCAACTACATCCTGTAAGTTTCAAACTTGTCTCAATCGAAAAGTAACTCCCAAAAAAAAAAAAAAGGTACTAAGAATTTATAAGGGCAGCAGCAATACAACTTTTCTTCAAACTCTAGTTTGTTAAATTTTGGAGTTATGATGATGCTGGGTTTTCTGTTGCCCCATCAAAATTCTTGGTTAAGAAACAAGGAAATGTTTTCTATGTACGAGTTGTTTCCTCATTTATCAGAATTTTTCATTCGTTGACGAATAAATTCATTTAAAGCTTCCTTCATCCACCCTTGTTGACATACTTCTCTAGCCTCGGTCGCCGTCATCTACACAACACAGCACAAAATATCTTTAGAACATTGAAATGGCGGTAATCACAAATCATTGAATTTTGCAATGTAAAAAGCAAGACACATACCCATTTTCGTTGCCTGCTATTTTGCTCTGGCCAATGGTCTAACTGCTCGTTGACACGCAAAGGAAACATGTAACCATTATGCATTATGTCACATCTTTTGCTCTTGTAAGGCCACATACCCAATTCCTCCTGCAAATTACATTTGAAAAGTTCAATTAGAACCAAATGTTGGCAACAAAAATTTAAGACAAAATTCAATGAAAACTTGCTATAAAGATACTTACTTCGACTACTCCCCGAACGCCGGCTTCCTCGAAAGTCTCTCTTAGGGCAGCAGCTTTCTTATCCTCATCCATTTCCCATCCTCCCTGTAGTGATAGAGAACGTTTAGTGAATATTGTAAAATTACAAGTGGATTAACAAGAACAAGAAAATAAAACAACCACATACGACAGGCCAAAGCAAATAGTACCTTTGGGAATAACATTCCTTCACCCTTCTGTGAACTAATCACAAGAACTTCTAATTCCACAGATTTATTGGCTTCAGTTTCACTGTATCTGTAAGGAATGCATCTGCACATAAAATTTTCATCCATCAGACAAATATCCACTGAAAAATATTTTCCCAAATCAAAGATTCCACAGAAAATTCTCCATTTATATAAACAAAGATCCAATCTTTTATTTTGAAAAAGAAGAAAGAAGAAAATATATGACATACCCAACAACTTGGCGATACCCAACGGTGTCATATCTCTGCAAATGCCTTCCTGTACGGGCAACGAGGGAGTCCTTGTTGTTGTTTACTTTCTTCACATACTGATTGTTGTTTAATTTCTTCGCATAGGGATTGTTGTTTACTTTCTTCGAAGCCACCATGATTAAATTCAAAGGCACTTGTTTCTCAAAAAAAAAATTCAAAGGCACCATGTTCAAATGCCTTCCTATACGGGCAACGAGGGAGACCCTGTTGTTGTTTACTACAACTTCCTTCACATAGGGATTGTTGTTTACTTTCTTCACTACAACTTCCTTCACATAGAGATTTAAAGGCACGTTGTTCAAAAAAGAAAGCAGGACAAAATTTGAAGGATTTTTTGAAAGGAGAAGACCCATTTTCACCCACACAACGATTAACGAAGAAGAGTAGCAAAAAACAATTTCGCTCTCAAATCTGAAATTGGAATTTGCTTTGAGAGAAGAGAGAGGCTTATATAATTGTACAGCGTGAACAACCATTGCCAAATCCCTCAAGGCCTCACCTATTTAAGGAATAGAGATGAAACAGAGGGGGTAAGAGTGTTTCGGAAAACCCACGCGTTAACATAGTGATTGTTGAGAACGGGTTTATATGAGAGGTGCGTGTGCTGTCACTCTCGAACAAGAGCGTTTTGGAACTGTTGAAGCACTTTAACAAGAGCGAGGTGTGTGACGCGTTTGTGTTGTTTTTAGTTGTAAGACTGTTAACTGTTAAGTCACACTACTCGGTTTTTGTTTGATTAAATTGTGGGGCCCAACTAACATGTACGCCATGGGGACACGGTTTGGAGAGTGGACAATGAGGACCCGTATGGGTTGAGAATTGAGATTGGAGTTGTCACTTGTAACTGTGATTATTGTTTTATTGTGTGTAAGATTTTCCTTCTTTAGTGTCCCACGCCAACCTGGCGAACCCATTGCCACGCTCCCAGCTTAGCCTTGTTTTTAAGTGCTTAGTTTGCTCAATGTCGTTGAAAAATGTGGTTTTAGCTTTAAGATTGGTAAGATTAGAGATTGGACACACACAATTTTTATAATTCTTTTCACAATTATTGTTTAGATAGGATGAGATTCTATTATATGGTGTTCACCCTATGATTAGGCTTTCCTATTACATTAAATCACCAATTGGTTTCTCTTTTGTGGTTGTATTAATCAATGAGTCACATAATTGGACTACGTGAAACTAACTCCAATCACAACTTACACTTATTGTAAAAGATCATGAAAATTTTCATGTTTTTAACATTATAAAAGAAAGAAAGTGACCTAAACATATGAAAATCACTAAAATATGGTAGAAGTTAAGATTAACAATGATCGGAGGTGAGAATATATCCACCACAAGGATAGAAATGTTATTAGGTCAAAGGATCGTTAGCATGTTACATGCACAAACACTCCTCTCCCTCTCTCTCTCTCTCTCTCTCTCTCTCTCTAGGAAAATGAAAAATTTTATTCTAATAAAAAATAATTACAAGAAAGAGAGAAGAAAAACTAATAATTTGGGGAGATTGACTAACTCTTAAAGAAAATACAAACCCAATCTACAATTTAAGATTAAAAAACAGCAATACAAGAGCAAAGTCTTCAAACTAAACATAAATATTGAGCTAAAATAACATCAAATTTGTACTCTCCAAGAATCCACCTTTAAGTCATCAGTGTCTCAGGAAATAAATCAAATCTAGAGAAATCCAGCCCTGCTATGAAAGCATAGGGACTTAAAAGTCGAAACCATTGGTTATTTGAGCTCCAAATCTTTAAATCCAAATGATTTGGTGCAAGGGGGTTCAAATTTGTTCTAGACATGGCCTAGAACTATTGTTTATCTTAATACCCATAAAGAATATGTTCAAAAAAAATCTCCCATTATGGTTGGCAAAGAACCCACAAGAGGGACAAGAAAGCCCTATAATAAGGCATAGAAAGGCTAATGTCATAGACAAATTAGGGTTGTCCCTTGCGCATGTTAATACATACATTAACATACACCAGAAGAATCGTCTCTCTCTCAAGAGTGATAGAAAGATTCCAAAAATTTGTAATTTATTCAAAGAGCATGCACAAACACTTATCAAATTAACTAGAAGCATATCCTTTTTGCTAAAATTCAATTGTTTTTGTTTGTTATGAAATTAGAAAATATAATTTATTTATAAATAATATGTATGTTATTATTAATAGAATATCTATTTACACTATCATTAATGGAATAGAAATCTTTATATCCACATTCAAATAATACTCTAAAATAACTTACACATTAATCATAATAAATTAAAATATTTAAATACTAAATTTAATAAAAAAATATTTTTTTTAAGTACAAATTTTAGATCACGTTGAAAATTTTAAAACAATACAAATTAAACTATAAGTAAAGGAAAAGAAATAATTACAATGGTAGGAAAAAACTCACCAATACATATATTTTAGACAGTTTATATAGAGGATAGGGCTGTCCAACCCACCCGGAAACCCGCCCAACCCGCCTGTACCCGACCGGCGTTCACCCGATCCGAATGCTCTGGCGGTTGGCCTCAGGTCCCAAGCTCCAAAACCCAACACCGGTGGGTCAGTTTCGAGTCCCCTCATTCAAAACCTATGAAACCCAACCCGCTCGACCCCATCAAATTCTGGCAAATTCTCCAGCGATTCCGGCGAGTTTTCAACTTGATTTGGTAGATTTCGACAACCAAAACTATCAGATCCGGCATAGATACACTAGATCCAGCAATTCTCGGCACGATTTGGGGGAAAAATCATTGGATTTGACGAAATCCTCACCGGATCTGACGAAGTCCTCACTGGATCTTGGTCGGATCGGGCGAGATCTCGCCGATTTTGGCCGTTTTTCTGTGTTTTCCATCGGGTTTCGAGTGAGGCCGAAATCGATGCCACCCGCCAGAAAACCGACCCGCGAAACCCAACCCTCTTAACGGGTCGGATATGGGTGGAGAATCTGCCTACCCGATCTTTATGGGTCGGTTTGCGGGTTGGGCACAAATCCGACCTGCCTGACCCGTGGACACCCCTAATAGAGGATATACGGGAAAAAAAAATACTTATAATTACTTATATTTTCTTGAAAACAAAAATATGAATTAGGCATAACATGTATATATAGTCTAAAATCCTTTATACTAAAAGAAAAAAACATGTATATATAATTAAAGACTAAAGAGACTAATACCTTAATTATTAAATTTATCTTTTAAGTAGAATTTTATTTATAAAATAACCAAAAAGCAAAAAAAAAAAAAAAACAAACAAACAAATAAACTTTAATGAATCCCGTAAAATGCATATGCAAAAAGCTAATAAATAGTCCATCAAAAAAAAAAAAAAGCTAATAAATAGATAATTAAAGATGATATCAAATTCTAAAATCAAACAAAAAAAGATTAAGAGAACTAAAAGAAGGTTGAAAACAAGAAACTTGAAAGTAAAGAAGGAAAACGAGAGGCGCTGCCACCGTAAGCCACCGTCAACGGAAAAGCAAACTAGAATAATGGATTCAACATCCATCGAAGCCGTCCTGGGTAAGCTAGCCCATGATGGTCACTGTGAAAAAGTCTCAAATCAAATCGGCGAGCTGGCGCCTTAGTCAGTCATATGGAGACCGGCTGGTTTTCTATATTCACGTACAGGGTTAGTTTCTCATCTCTCAACACACACGAACTCGCTCTCTTTCTAGTTTCGGTTTTCTATGAATTTCTCTCTGTAAGCTGTGAATAATGTAGAGAGGGTGAGAAAATTTTCGAAACTCGTGAAGTAGAAAAGGATTTGAGTTCGTGACCCGTCAGGTAAGATGAGTGGTTTTGCTTGATGGAATGTGTCGTGTTGTTGTCCATAATTTTTTTTTTTCTTTATATCCGAAGTCTCTTCCGTTGAGTATTTTGGCGAGTAGATATAATAATATAGTAATAATTACTAATGTGTGGATGATGTATTTGTTTACAAGAAGGGAAAGGAAACAAGATTATTTTTTTTTAAGAGAAAAGGAAAGTAGGAAGCAGAATTAACAAAAGGAAAAACAAAAGAAATAAAGAAGGAAGTAAAATGATTTCTTCGACTATTGCAAAACGAGAGACCGAAAGAAAAATGATTGCGATATGCAAAGAGGGATTAACAATTGCAAAAAAACATGAAGCAGGAATGTCGTTCTTAATTGTTACTTCAATTAGTTAAGAGTATGAAAACTAGAGTGAAGTACCAAACATTTCTTGTTAACAAAACTATTTCTGCATAAAAGATTTACAAATATACCTTCTAATAAAAAACAAACACTTATTTTTTTCACAGCTCTAGGTTACTAAAAGGCGTCATATTAATTTGCATAAAAATGAAGGAGGTTTTCTTTTAAAAACTAAAAAATAAAATAAAATAAAACTTGCTAGCTGGAATTATACAGAAGAGAACAAAAAGAGACAAAAATTGGATTAATGGTAACTATTAATTTAGCTCAACTAAAAATTGAACTGTGTTGTGAAAAAAAAAAAAAAAAAAAAAAAAAAAAAACCAAAGAGACCAACACAACAAATGCAACGACTAACTGCCATTGCCAAAAACCTCATCTGTCTTCTAATTATATATATTTATCCAGGAGAGGTTAAAGAGAGGAAACTACGGGCGTGGGTGTTAGTGACGCGCGTAATGGAGCGTCTGAAGGGGGTTATGTTGGAAATGTCAATTTAAGAGCGCGTGTTGACGCGTTGGGGTCGTTTCCGTCATTTTACGCGTACTTTGAAGACATAAGTTGGTGGTAGCACTCGATAAGAGCTTTTTCACTCGCACTCGGCTTTGTAGCTTTTGGAAAATTTGCCACCAAACTCGGAGTTGAAGGTTGAAACTCAAACTACACGCGCCGCGGACACGGTTTTTTATTTGAAAGCAGAAAGAGATAAGATTAAGGTCGTGTGTAAGATGTTCCTTGTTTTTCTTGAATAAAACGACGCTAATAAAGTAATAAGAAGTTCCATGTTACTTCAACGCAACTGCCTGTTTGATTCCACCAAGGAGAGTATCTTCTAGAAGCATGTCATGCGTGGCAAGTATTTCTCCAAAAAAGTGGTAAGGAACAGTGGAACACATCGCCAAATTCGTTTTTATTTATAAATAATTCCCTTTCAAAGATAATTGACGGCTCAGATTAGAGTTGATGCGGATATAAGATCTACGCAATTAAAAATTTTTATTTATTTTTTTAAACAAGATGATAGTAGGCTTTATTTTTATTCAGAATATTTTTGCATAATAAAAAAGAGATGATATAAGTATTCTTCTAATTAAACAATGCTTTTCTTGTTTTCTTCTGTAACAAAGTCCCATAGAATTTGCCAACTTTTATTGAGAGATTGCTATTTATAATTTGTAATTAGATCGAAGAAGGTGGTTGCAATTCAGCTGAAGAGACGTCAGTAAACACCAGTGACAGCTCTAGGTATGTTTTTTAGGGTGTTTTTGGGTGGGTTTACTTTGTTACAATTTTTTTTTTCTTTAGATTCTTCATTACATTTTTTTTTTTTTTAAGATTTTAGTTCAATTTTTTTTTTAGCTTTTTCTTTTTGCTTGAAAACAATGTTATGAATATCGTTTCGGACTCTGTTTTAGTTTGTTTAGTAGAACGGAATATTTCAATACCGGTCTATTTTGACATACCATTTCAGGGTGTTTTGAGATTTCTAAAAAAAATTAAAAATAATATATATTTATATTTTCTTATACAACATAAAATTATTGATCAAAATAAGTAAATCTCAAATAAAACAAATTATTTAGGGCCTATTTGGTACATATGTTTAAACACATATTTTTAATTTTTAAACAACATTATACATATTTCTAAAAAATATAAATAACATTACTGAACGAACAATTAGTTTTTTCTTTTTTTAAACTCAAATCATCAGTTGTTACATAACAATTACTTTTTAGAATATTAAAATATAAATATGTAATTAAATAATAAAAAACAACAAAAAAAAAATTACAATCAGAGTGTATATATGTATATCATATTGGAAAGAGGCAAGAGACAATAAATAAGTTTGAAATTAAACTCTTTTGTCAGCTTTTTGGATTTTGTCATTTCTAAAGCTTTGTCACGTGGGTGGGGTCAGAAAACTAAAAGTCCAAAAGCCAAACTAAAGAAAAAATTTGACAAACCAAAAACTAGAGTGAAAAACGAAAGAAGAGGCAGACTAACAGAGCGTCTGAAACGAAGCAAAGAAGTAGAAAAGGGAGAAGGAGCGACCTTTGCGGTGGCTAGATTTGTTTTTTAGGCGTTCGACGCATGTAATGACATGCTATGCTGACAAGTTTGAGGGTGTTCTTAATTTTTTTTTTTTTTTTTTTTTTAAGAGTGTTTCTAATTTTTTTTTTTTAGGGTAGACAAATTTAAAAAAATTAAATTATTATGTATAAACTTTTTCTTTTTTTTTTCCAGGTCGGGTTGTCTTGGGACCACCTTAGCCAGTACCTAGCGCCACCATTGGCAAACATAGTCCTTCGATGAAATCTTTGTAAAAACTTAGCCATTTTTGCGACATTTGGTTATAGTTTAATTTGGATTAAATGATCACCAATTGGCTCGAGTGGGGAGTGGTTCGAAAGGTTTCCTAATGAAATTTGAATAATAAGAATTTACCCCCAAAAAAAAAAAATTGAAAATGGAAACTTCCTGTGTGAACACGATTTTCCCACTATTTTCCAAAACCACCAACTGCTCAAAGATAAAAGCCGAAAAAAGAGAAAATTAAAATGGGCGTAGAAAGGGGTAGAAGCTTCTAGAAGCTTGTGGAAAGATAAGCTGGAAATGATGCTAACCCCCACCATGTGTCCGCCTCACGGTGGAAATGAGCCTAATTCTCCCTTTAAATGTCCACCCCTTTCCCCATTTGTGGGAGATCCAGAAATACTCCAATCATCACCAATTATCTTTTCAAACTTAGACTAGACAAAAATTCTCTTTTCCTAAAAATTCCAGCTCACATTTAAGCCTCCATTAGCATCTTAAATACCCCTATGTAAGCCCCTTAACAATTTTTTTTTTTTTTGCTTTGATAGTCTAGATTTCCATTTGAGCAAATAAAGTTCATGTTTTTCTTACATATAAAATTGTTTTTCTTATATATAAAACATTGGACTCGGCTTCTGTCCAGTGGCCAGTGGCCACTGGACAGAAACCCTACCCTAAAACATTTATGCATTGAAGCTTATTTAATCTATGGGAGATGTATATTTTCTAATGCTTTAAAGTTTAGATTACATACTTTGTTCTTACATTATTGCTTTTACATTTTGTCAACTATGGGTGTGTTTGGATTGAGCTTATTGTTGCTGAAACTGAAAACTGAAAACTGAAAACTGAAAACACTGTAGCAAAATAATTTTTAAATGCGTGAATAGTATTGTGGGACCCATTTTTTAATATTTTTTAGTGCGTGAACAGTGTCAAACAGTGCGTGAACAGTGTTTTTTGTCTGTAAACAGTAAAATCATGTGATTTTACTGTTCACTTTCCGGAAAAAAAAAAAAAAAAAAAAAAAAAAAAAAAAAAGAAAAAGGGAGGAAAACTCTGGACGCAGACGCAGACGCCACTCCCAAACACTACCTATGTCTTCTTTAATCATTTCCTAGATCTATTGCTTTGAATAAATTGTCCATCTTCTTCTTCTTCTTCTTTATTTTTTTTATTTTTTATTTATTTTTTTTTATTTTTTTTAATGTAAAAGACTTCGTCTTTCTCATATCTATGGGTTAATATGCATGTGTGAAGGCATATGCCTTTTTATACACAATTGTCTATTAAAATACCCATAGATTTAAGGGCACCCATTCTTGAATGTCCATGCTTTACGCTTATAGTTCTTGTTGCTTGGGTGAAAATGTAGATTTGAACAACGTATGGACACTCAAGCATAGTGGTATAGTTGTTGTTGCTTCTTGCTGTTACTTAAAGTTACCATCATACATATTTGAACTAATGTTTTAAATAGATGAATGTATATGCTTTATTTCCTTTCACGTATTTATTTAAGTTTTTTTTTTCTATATGATCCTTGTATGATTTCTCATGGGTGGACGTCATAAACACTATTCTACCAAATAATAAAGGGCTTGATTCAAATAAACTCTTTGAAAAATATGTTTTCAAAAGTTTTATTAGAAATTATACTTTATCACCATAAACTATACTTTATGTTACACTTTGCATCATAAATTTTTCAAATGCACCATAAAATATGACTCTTGTTATACATTGAATCCTGACGTTAAGTTTGTTATTAACTTGGATAAAAATTCAAAGTTTAGGGTGCAAAATGAAATTAAGAGTATAGTTTAAGGTGGTAAAATGTAAATTCTATTTTGTTTTTAGGAATAATTACACTTTACCTATATGTAGTTTACCTCTAATTTGACTTGTCTACCCGTGGTTTCATTTTTAACATTTTGCCCATTTGTGATTTCCTCTGTTAATAATCTATTACCCACCTCTCTTTCAGTTGTTACTCTAACACATAATATGTCAAAAACAAAAACCCAAATAGATTAAAACACTCCCCACTCTCAAAACTCACTCTCATCCAACTTGCTTACCAAACTAAGATCCTAGATGCTACAATGCTAAAATGGCGACAAAATTACCAACAATGGGTGCGGCATGCTTATCAACATTTTCGACTAATATGAAAAGAGACTCAGCATCAAACTCTTCACCGCCTGTAACATGGATTGCATCAATTTGCTTCAAGATCTCCTCCTTGTTATACCCATTGGGCACATCCATGATCTCAAACTCAACAACTTGCAGCTTGGATCCTAGTGCTTCCATGCAGGCCATATTGTGCCATACAAAGCAAGAAAGGCCAAAAAAAAAAAAAAAACTTCTGGGTTTTATGTAGAATGTGAAGTTCTTCCAAATCAAACTCTAGGATAGGTGGACTGGGAAATTAAGATGGAGGACTGGGAAATTAATCAATCACTAAACTTCTGTGGGTCATCATTAATGAAATGAAATGAAATGCCAACACCCTTTTCTAGTTAGCATTTTGCTACACACACTCTTTTTCTCTCTTTGCATTTTTTTTCCCAAGAAACAAGCAGAGCACCAGCTCGTAAATCTGGGAAAAATTCAAACTTTCCTTACTGGGTCAGTGGTATGCCATTGCTCTTTTCGAAGTTTTCCGAAATGGGTTAGTTGTAGTTTTTGGGTTAAGGCTATCAATTATTGTTTAGTTGTTATCTATACTACTATTTAAGGGGCTTCCCCTGTTTAGATTCCTCATTTTTTTATACCTAAAATACCCTCATCATACCCATTTTCAATTTTTCAACTAACGGAGATAAATATATAAATTAAAACTCTTACACTTTAAGACCCACAAACTCACGTACGCTTTGCAATTTATATCTCACTTTCTATCTCTCACTCTTCTTCAGATTAAAGGCATTTAGTTTAGCTTTACATCCTTCTTTCTTTTTCTTTAGATTAAAGACATTTACTGTCAGAGGCTCCAACAAATTTTTAGGTGCTATTTTTTGCAAGTTCCTCTTTGTTTTCCTTTTTTTTTTTTCTTTTTTTTTCTTTTTTTTATTATGATTGACTTTCTTTGAATTCTACTCTTTTTTTTTTTTTTTTAAATGTAATTTTGAAATGAATGGTTCTTACATATATTCTACCATTGTACTTCTTAGTGAACTGCCATTTCATTTTGTAGGTATTGTGATCCAAAGACACGGCTGCTTTATGCTACAAAAGAAGTATTCAAAATCATTCATAAACAGTTAAACAGTATGGCTTCCCTTACCTCCTTTAGTAGCCTTTGTTTATCTATACTACTATTTAAGGGGCTTCCCCTATTTGGATTCCTCATTTTTTATACCTAAAATACCCTCATCATACCCACTTTCAATTTTTCAACTAACAGAAATAAATATATAAATTAAAACTCTTACACTTTAAGACCCACAAACTCACGTATGCTTTGCAGTTTATATCTCACTTTCTATCTCTCACTCTTCTTCAGATTAAAGGCATTTAGTTTAGCTTTACATCCTTCTTTCTTTTTCTTTAGATTAAAGACATTTACTGTCAGAGGCTCTAACAAATTTTTAGGTGCTTTTTTTTGCAAGTTCCTCTTTGTTTTTTTTTTTTTTTTTTTTTTTTAATGATTGACTTTCTTTGAATTCTACTCTTTTTTTTTTTTTTTTTTTTTTTTTAAATGTAATTTTGAAATGAATGGTTCTTACATATATTCTACCATTGTACTTCTTAGTGAACTGTTATTTCATGTTGTAGGTATTGTGATCCAAAGACACGGCTGCTTTATGCTACAAAAGAAATATTCAAAATCATTCATAAACAGTTAAACAGTATGGCTTCCCTTACCTCCTTTAGTAGCCTTTATTTGTATTTTATTTAAAAATTTGGAATTGAAATAAAAATAGTTACCACAATACTCCCTGATTAATGATCAAAATATAAATGATCAATTACTATTTCCTTCTCCTTCCTCACTTCTTTTTTTTCTTTTCTTCTTCATTTTTTTTTTCTTTTTAAGGAAGTTTTTTTTTTTTTTTTTTACCATCATTGTACATGTTTTTGGCGTTAAGTTTTTTTATTTTTTTTTACCATCATTGTATATGTTTTTTGCGTTATTTTATTTTTTATTTTTAATTTAGGTATGTAGCAACCTTGAGTTCTGCTTTTTATTTTTTTATTTTTTTTATATGTATCACGTTAACTCCTTTTTTTTTTCTTTTTTCTTTTTTTTTTTTAATGTAATTTTGAAATGTTAACTCCCTTTTCTTTTCTTTTTCTTTTTTTAAAAATGTAATTTTGACACGCTAACTCCTTTTTTTCTCTCTTTTTTTTATTATTTTTTTATTATTTTTTAGTTCTCCATTAGTCATTTATTTAAATAGTTGATGATGTGGTGATAAGATTTTAAAGAGTCCATGATAGAGTTAAATTCTAAAAAATCTTTGTCTTTATTCTAAACAATTTTAATAGGATTTTCAGGAAAAATGTTCTCATCAAAATTTAAATCAAACACAAACTTTAACAAAATACGCTATTATCTTTAATAATACGCACGCTAACTTTGGTTTGTTAATTAAAGTTTTTTTTTTTTTAAATACTTGGTTTAACCCTAATTCATTTATCTCTCTCAGGTTCACGTACGCACAAATTTTTTGGATTGCATTGAGGAGTCGTTAGAATGGAATATTAGATAAGTTTGGGTGAGAGATTTTACAAGAATTATTATATGTATTAAACCTCACATAAAGTGGTTGTTATCTAATCAATTGTTGTAAAAAAATTTCTTAATTTTGTAATAGAAACTATATTTATCATTTGTATAATTTTATGTCAAATTCAATTTAAATTTTTTATCTTTCAAATTTCCCTAAAATTTATCCTTTTATTTTCTTTCAAAATCAGATATGTTAGTGCCTAAAGATAAGGATATGGATGGAGAAGTTATAGTAGTAGCTTTATAGTAGGAGTCTTTTTTTTTTTTTTTTTTTTTTTTTTTTTTCAAAATATGGAAGAGATATAAAAGGGGAAAAAAAAAAAAGACTAAAACGTGAATTTGGGTTTACAAAAGGAAGGGTGGTCGGGTAGTTTTTAAATGTGGGATAGAAAGTGGGATTTTTTTAAATAGTTCTTGGATAGAACATGGAATTTTTTTAAAACGTGTAGTTTTTCTTTCTTTTTGATAAACTTCTAAATAATGATAGGGTCACACCAATTCCCCACCTTAATCTTTTAAATTTCCCTAAAATTTAGCCTTTTATTTTCTTTCAAAATCAGATATGTTAGTGCCTAAATATATGGATATGGATAGAGAAGTTATAGTAGTGGTTTTATAGTAAAAGTCTTTTTTTTTTTCCAAAATATGGAAGAGATTTAAAAGGAAGAAAAAAAAGGGGAAAACGTGAATTTGGATGCTGTTCCTACTGCTATGAACTTAAACTACATTAGGTGTACTTTTGTTCAATAAAAAATTTAGAAGAGCAGCATTGACGAATTAAAATAAAAGTTCATTATTATTCCTATTGGGTTTTTGTTGAATCACCTTTAATAATACTTTATAGTATTTTTTTTTTCTTCTTAACAAACAATCATGAAGTTTTTATACAATTTTTTTTCTAGATACTTCTAATCATTAATTCTGAATTGTATTAGCCTTTTGTTAAGGTTAAATCACCATTTAATACTTTATTAAATAAATCTCAAAATACAATTGTGGTTTTATACAATTAACATGTATCTCTTGCCATAAAATTTTCAATTTAACCTTTTATTTACTTACGTTATGAATGTGTAGAAAATAGCTAAATTTTAGGGTTAAAAAAAGCTACATTTTAGGATTAGACAGAAAATGGCAATTGTCATACGTAAAATTTGAAAAAAAAGAACAACATCAACAACACCAAAAAGGAAAAAACACAACAACAACAACAACCAAAAAAAAAAAAAAAGAAAAAAAAAAAGAAAGAAAAAAACGTGGATGGATAGTTGCTAAATTTTAGGATTTTTTTTATAAGCATTTCCTTTAACAAAAATCTAATTAATTTACTACTCTAATACAAAATGTTACATACCTTATAAAATACAATATAAGTATTGACTAGCCTCTGAGCACGCGCTCACAGGTGTGCTTAGAGGCTTTTCTATTTTTTGGGTAAGAGTTAATTTAGAACATTTATTATAATTTAGGATTACTATATTTTCCAATCACAAAAAAATCTAGGGGTGTGATGAAAAATTATTTCTCTACACATGATACTCATCACACACCTAGGGTTTTTTTTTTTTTTTTTTTTTTTTTTTTTTTTTTTTTTGTGATTGGAAAATGTAGTAATCCCAAATTATAATAAATGCTCTAAATTAACCCTTACCCAAAAAATAAAAGAGCCTTTGAGCATGCGCGTGCTCAGAGGCTAGTTATATTTACTTGTAACCATTTTCCTTCACTTTATTTTGCCAATTTCTCAAGAAACAAACGGAGTTCTTAATCCAGAAGTCGTACTGTTTAAGTTATCCCAAGCATGTTTGATTTATGCACGAATGAAACAAAACACTTACGCCCTTCGCTTGCATTTGCTTTACTCTCCCTTTCTCTCTCTGCCCTTTGATTTTTCCCTAGAAACAAACACGAAGCATGAGGTGCAAAATTAGGTCAACGTGATTATTTTTACTGTTGCATTTTTCTGACGGTTTGTTGTAAATGGGTTGTTTGGAGTTTCTGATCAAAACCCTAGAGGTTCTCAATCCATTATCTCAAGCACATTGCATTGTGATCTTAGTTTGGTGAGCACGTTGGATGAGAGTTTGTTTTGGGAGTGAGGAGTGTTTGATCTATTTTAGATTTTGTTTTTGCTGAGTTTATGTGTTAAAGTAATGTTTGCACTAGAGGTGGGTAACGGATTAGTAACGAGTGTTTGATTTGTTGCAAATGGGTTGTTTGGAGTTTCTGATCAAAACCCAGGAGGTTCTCAATACATTATATCAAGCACATTGCATTGTGATCCTAGTTTGGTGAGCACGTTGGATGAGAGTTTGTTTTGGGAGTGAGGAGTGTTTGATCTGTTTTAGATTTTGTTTTTGATGAGTTTATGTGTTAGAGTAACGTCTACATTGGAGGTGGGTAACGGATTAGTAACGAAGGGAATCACAGGTAGGCAAAGTGTCAAAAATGAAATCACAGGTAGGCAAGTCAAATTAAAGGCAAACCACAGGTGGATAAAGTGTAATTATCTCTTGTTTTTAAGGTATTGAGAAGAATGGAAATTGGGTCTTTTTACATGGTGCCATATTTTTTCATTCAAGTTAATAGTAAATTTGATGTCAAAGTGTAAAGTGTAACAATGATTATAATTTAGAGTGCAAAATGTGCATTCAAAAAATGCAAAGTGTAATTAGAGATATAATTTAGAATGGTAAAGTGTAATTTCTCCAAAGTTTTATCAAATAGTTCATAAATAACTCCTTAAAGCTATCCATTTCAAAACGGGTATTTTCAATGACTAAACAATAAGATTTTCCAAGTTGATTCTTAAACAAGACCCTCCAAAGGAACATTTTTAAATAAATCTTCGATAGATGCACTTTCTAAAATCACTTCTTAAATTAAGTTTCAAGAAGCCTAATTGGATCTTTTCAAAAAGACTTATAAAAAGCCATGGACTTATATATCCCTAGCTAAAAGAACATAGAAAACCATCAAGACGTTTTCTTTGAAAAAAAAAAACCCTTTAGAAGGCTTGGAATTTAATCTTGAAAGTGATTTTTCCAAAGTATATGAAAAATCACATTTTCCCAAATGAAATTGTTCACCCTTCAGGGTTTTTCCACCAAAATCCTTTTTTCTAAAATAAACTCCCGAGAAAATCTCTTTCAAAATATCTTTTTCCAAAACTCAAGATATTTTCAAAGATAAAATACTCATTTTTTAAAAATGTCAAGAAATATCATCTTTTTTTTTTTTTTTTGGTAAGAATGCAAGGATTTTTCTCCTTCTTCTGAAAATAAAAACCTCATTTTCCAAAGGAATGGTTTTTACACCAAAAAATTGATTTTAAACAACTCTATTTCAAAAAATGATTTTAAGAGAGTAGAAATGTGTCCATAGTTCACATTAATTGAACTCATGATATCCAATCAAGTCAACATTTCCCTCCTCCCCTACACTATCATTTTGGATTGATGTTGTTTCTTCATGAGAATGATACTCGTAGAATAAATATTCATTTAAATTGATTTTGAAGAAGAAATGTAATATCTTTGCATCTGACTCTTTCCATTGCGTAGTAGGATAATATTTGCATGCTAAATATATATTAAATATTCACATGATATTTATAAATACTCTCAAATGTTGTTATATATATACATAAAACATTTTATTAGTATGTAAATATTATACTCACATGGTATGTATATTTATTATTTGTTCAAATAAATGACAAGTATCCAAGTTATTTTCCAAAATGTGAACAATTGGAATTAAATTAAAATGAGGTACTATCATTTGGATAGGTATTGAGATGTATTTAACATCTTCTCCACACGTAATTAGAGGATCCGTCTACTTGCTTATTAGAGGATCCATCTGTGTGGATGCTCTACCGTGGGACCTTTTCTGCCCCTTGGCCTTTTAGATTAGTGAACTCTGCGATGAAGTAGACGACCACTTGTCCCTTAATGGTCGTGCGCGGGTGGTATTGTATGTCGAACTCACTCAGCTCTATTGCCCACAATGCCATCCGTTTTGCAGCTTTAGGTTTATTCATTGCTCGCCGTAAGGGTTTGTTCATCAGAACGATCATCGTGTGAGCCTGAAAGTATGGGTTGAGTTTATGGGCTATAGTAACTAACACGAAAGGCGAGCTTCTCCATTGGTAGGTATCTTTCCTCTACGCCTTGAAGTGCTCGACTCGTGTAGTACATGGGCTTCTATACCCTGTCTTCTTCCCTGATTAAGGATACGCTGACGGTCGTCGAGGATACTGCTAAGTAAAGGAATAGCTTTTCCTTAGGCTGGGAAGGACTTAACAACGGAGGGGATGAAAGGTAAGTCTTCAAGTCCTCGAATGCCTATTAACACTCAGTCGTCCATTCAAAGGATTTCTTCAGCGTGCGGAAGAAAGGCAGACATTTGTCCGTTGCCTTAGATACGAACCTATTCAGCGATGCTATTTTGCCGTTGAGACTTTGTACTTCTTTCACATTCTTCGAAGGTGCCATTTCTATTATGGCCTGGATCTTGTATAGGTTGGCCTTGATACCCTTCTGAGATACCATGAATCTCAGGAACTTTCCCGCCATAACTTCCAAGGTGCACGTGCTCGGATTGAGTTTCATGTTATAGAAACGAAAGGTGTCGAATGTTTCTCTGAGATCTTCCAAGTGATCTTCCTTCCTTCGGCTTTTTACCAGCATGTCATCAACATAGATCTAGACATTTCTCTCGATTTGCTATACGAACATCTTGTTCATGAGTCTTTGATATGTTGCGCCTGCATTTTTGAGGCCAAATGGCATCACTTTATAGTAAAAGAGGTCTTGGCTAGTAACGAACGAAGTCTTCTTTTGATTTGCTTCATTCATTCTGATCAGGTTGTAACCTGAAAAAGCATCCATGAAGGTTAACAATTGATATTGAGCTGTAGAGTCAACTAAAACATCGACTCGCAGGAGGGGTTAAATATCTTTAGGGCATGTTTTGTTCAGGTTGGTGAAGTCTACGCAGATTTTCCATTTCCCACAGGCTTTCTTGACCATTACCACGTTTGCCAACCAGTCGGGGTAATAGACCTTCCTAATGAAGTTTGCCTCCTGTAGCTTGCGAACTTCTTCTGCTATAGCTTGGTCTCGTTCTGGGGCAAGTACTCACTTCTTCTGACAAATAGGTGGGAAAGAGGGCGACATGTTTAGTTCCTACACCATGACCGAAGGGTCCATTCTCGACATGTCTTCATGGCTCCAAGCAAATACATCCCAGTTATCTTTGAGAAATGTTGTTAGTGCTTGGCGGACCATAGGGCTGACGAGGGTACCAATCCTTGTCATTTGATCATTCTTCGAGTCATCGAGAAGTATCTCTTCGAGCCTTTCAATGGGCTCTGTCACCGTTTGGTGTTCTTCAATGTTCATGGCCTAGTGGTGGTCATCCATCTCCATCATCGGTATGTAGCTTTCGCGTGCAACCACCTGATTTTTGCATAACTCCCTTACCCCATAATCTGTTGGAAACTTGATCATTAGGTGTTAGGTCGAGGCTATAGCCTTCCATGAATTAAGGGTAGGTCATCCCAAGATGGCATTGTAAGCGGACAAGCAGTCGACCACAAGGAAGGTTATGTCCTTAGTGATTTGCTGGTGGTAGTTGCCCACTATCACAGATAATGTGGCTGCACCAAGAGGGAACACCCGTGTTCCTTTGAATTCGACGAGCGGAGCGTTCATTGGAATTAATCGCTCTCTATCAATTCTCATCTGTTGGAATGCTGGGTTGTAAAAGATGTCTGCCAAGCTGCCATTGTTGACTAGAACCTGGTGCGTGTTGTAATCTCCTACTCGTATGCTGACAACTAGTGCATCGGCATGTGGATGGTGGAGACGTCAGACATTTTCTTCCAAGAACTCGATGATAGGGTTGTCTATCCTCGCCATCTTTGGTATGGAACCTGTCAGCTGGACGTTCTGAACCATCTTGAGGTAAATCTTACAGGCCTTTTTGGACGACCCAGTAGCCATCATGCCCCCTACAATCATTCTTATATCTCCTATGGGCGGCCTGGGACACTCAATCTCCTGTCGAGGAGCTTGCTCTTATGGTGGGTCCGTCCTCTCTTTGTTGATAAACCTTTGCAGCTTTCCTTGTCTGATAAGAGCTTCAATCTGTTGCTTCATGTCATAGCATTCAGTTGTGACATGATCGTGATCATGGTGGAAGCGACAATACTTATCTCTAGACCTCTTATTAGGATCTCCCTTCAGCTTACCAAGAAAGGTCAAGGCTTTTTCATCCTTAATCTGCATCAAGACTTGGTCGATTAGGGCAGTCAACAGGGTGAAACTTGTGAATTTTCCTGTGGGGGGCTTTGGGCGCCTGTCCTCCCATCGTTCTTCAATCCTAGCCATCTTTGGCCCTTTATCCTGCCATACGTCTTCCTGTCTTTCCCTCTTCTTAGGACTCTCTTCTCGGGCCAACAATGCATCTTCTGCGTCTATGTATTTGGTTGCCTTGTATAGCACATCCGACATGGTTTTTGAGTCATTCTTGTATTACCCTCTTGCAGTCCATTTTTGAAGGAAGCCATGAGTATCTTATCGTCAGCTTTATTGATTGAGAGAGCCTCTTTGTTAAAGCGGGTGATGTAAGACCTTAGCGTCTCGTCCTTCTGTTGCTTAATGTTCATTAGGCGTGTAGTGGACTTCGTATACCTGTGTTCCTCGATGAAGTGTGAGGCGAACTGGGTGCTTAACTCTTTAAAGGTAATGATGGAGTTAGGTGTCAGCCTACTAAACCATATCCTTGTGGATCCCTTCAGCGTGATGGGGAAGGCCCTACACATGATCTTATCTAGTACCACTTGTAAATGCATCAGGGTCTTGAAAGATTCTAGGTGATTTAAGGGGTCCTTGGATCTGTCGTAATTCTCCATTTGCGGAATATGAAATTTCGGTGGGAAGGGGAATGAAGTGATGGATGTTGTGAATGGCGAGTCCGTTCGATGGACCAAAGTCATCAAGGTCGCTAGACACCCATCCTCTGAGGCATTCATCATAAGGTCCATCCGTTCCTTCATCATCTGCATCTCGACAACTATATGAGATGAGATCGTATCAGTGATGGAGGGCTGGCTTATGTCTTGTCGTTCTAGCTTGCTTGGGGCGTTGCTTCCTTCCGGCCCTTTATGGTTCCTTCACTCAGTGCTAGTGCCTTCTTGGTCTTCCTCTTGAGTATTGAGGTCTACATTCTTTTGGCGCAATTGTTCTTACAAGTCGTGATTTTGTTTGGTGAGGCATTCCACAGCTGTAGCGAGAGTTTGAACCTATCTCTCGAGGGTAGTCATGCATGGTTCGTCTCCTTGAACGTCATTGGTGGTTTCCATTGAGTGAGTGAGCACCATGCAACTTTTTTGTCCAGAAAGCTATAGTATGGCTTACAAATTGCAATTTTCGATAGACGGTGCCAACTGATGATGCTGACAATCGTTAGTAAGCCGCACAATACTCACGTGCTTGAAACAAGACTTGCAAAATAAAAACAAAGAAAACCCTAGAAGAGTACCGGAGTGGTATCGGCCAAAGACCCTTCGAAGGTTAAGTTAGAAAAGTTCTCACAACCTTAGAGTGCCAGAGTTAGGGGAAATTATGCATACCTTGTTTCTTGTGAGCCTTTGGGTTTTTATAGTAGTGTAGAACTGACTTCTATTTCTTGTGTAGGAAGGCGTTTCCTTATAGGGAAGATCATAATTAATGAGCGTATATTCTGGAATCCTCCTCATGTTAGAATTCCGTTCATATTGAGACTCTATGACCTAGGGTTAACCGTGAGATGCAAGTCGTTTTCATTTAGGATTCCTTAGAGACTACTTAAACCAGGTGGATGCCACGTGGCCCTCTAGACTTGTCCACCTTGTGTCCAAGCACTTTGGATCCATCCACCATCAACCCACTGCTCTAGAGCCGTCAGACTTATTAAAATGGATCCGCCATTCATATTTCTACCCTCTTCACCTATGATCTTAGCTGTGCCACCACTATTCATGGTTATTTCTCCATTAATGCGGCTAGAAGAGTGGTTGTCTTGTATATAATACGGAAGGGATGACTTCTATACCCTTCTTTCTTCATTCTTCTCGTATTTTGTACTAAATTTGCTTTCTTTCTTTTTTTATGTTTTAACTTTATATGCCTCACATAACCCGTGCTCATCCCCGAGGTCTGAAGTGGTTACTAAGAAATAACCTTAATTGCCCGTTTAAATTAGATGTGGAATCCTCGTCCCCACAATAGCAAAGACGAAGAAGAGCAAGTATAAATCTGGTGACCTTAGCTTTTTTTTTTTATGGTACACAATCACCTCCCTTATTCCATACCCTAACCAATGTCGACAAGGTTGGATGATTAGGCTAGACTTTGTAAGTTAATCGTTTATCGTTTCTATTATAGCGAACCAAAAGTAGATGGACCAACCTAGTGAAGATTAGACAAGCCTAAGGTTGAGAGTGCATTAATTATGTCTTTTTTATGAGGTGGACATTACATTAGAAGAGAAATTCGTCCGACAAGGAAATTGATTCCTTTCAGGTACCAATACAAGTTTAATTAGATATTCATCATAGATAGTGTTTTAAACAAGTTTTCTGATATTATTTATTAAAAAAAAAAAGAAAAAAAAATTCTATATAGTAATTAACGTCTATAAAAGATAAGGGGAGGCAAGCTTAAGGTGGAACTGCATAAGCATAATTATTGAGTACTCTCAGAGTACTATAAATGTGTATTTTTTTCTCTCACATAATTATGAGTCCTACTAATTAAATTAGCAAAATAGCAAAACTAACCCTCTAACTTTCACATTTTTTTATTTCAGTCCTCTAACTTCAGTTTTGTCAATTTAGTTCTCTAACTTTTAATTTTTGTCAATTCAGAATTCCATTACAGCTCAGTTAGTGCTGTCATTATGGACCACTGAAACGACACTATTTGCGTGTTTTTTTTTTTTTGTTTTTTGTTTTTTGTTTTTTGTTTTTTTTTTTTATAAATTTGGAATTAAAAGAAAATAAGAAAAATCTGGAAAAAAAAAAAAAGGCGAGTTGCCATATTGATTCAGGGGAGGCTAACACTGATCTCACAGAGCATAATGATGTCGTCGAGAGTGAGAATGCAACCTAGGGTTTTGGTGATGGAGAAGTGGAGGTTATCGCTGCTAGAATCGAAGCAGGTGTTGATCTCTTTGGTGGAGTCGGTGAGGAGCTTGAAGAGTCGATGGGAAGGGAGGGCGGAGAGGATGGAGATTGCGGCGGCAATGATGTCAAGGTCGGGGAAATCGAGATCAAAGAGAAAACCGATGATGACAGTGTCCTAAGGATCGGGGGTGAGACGAGTGGAGCGGAAGAGATCGAAGGCGAGCTTTTTGGAGATGGCAGAGGCAAAGGAAGCGACGATTTCTTCAACGGTAGATCTGGTGAGCTTTTTGGATTTTTTTGCTATCAACTTTTAATGTCCTTTTTTTTTTTTTTTTTTTTTTGATTCAGGGAAGGGGAACAACTCGTTCCCCTTAATGTTTTCTTTCTTTTTTTCTTTTTCTTCTTCTTGATTAAGTGGTCTCTAACGGCAGCACTAACTGAGCTATAAGGAAATTTTAAATTGACAAAAATTAAAAATTAGAAGATTAAATTAATAAAACTAAAAATTAAAAGATTAAAATGAAAAAAATGTAAAAGTCTAATGATCAATTTTATATTTTTATTAATTAAATTTATAATGAGATTTATAATTTATATGAAAAGAAGAAATGTAATATCCAATAAATTTCCTATTCAACTGCAATCTGCCAATTAATTAAAAGGAAAATGGTACGTTCATAAATCGGTTGTCAGTTTGGTCGGCATTAAATTTTTTTTTTTGATGGGATTTGTCGACGTTAATTAATTGCGATGGGATTTGAAAAGAACATGTCGTCGACATTACGGTTTCTTGTCCTATCTATCAACTATCAAGCGGTGCATTCATACGTACATACAATAGCTACTGGAGCTGCAAAATGTGGTCCTGATTTTGAGAAAAATTGCAGGCACCACAAATTTAACACCTTGACCTTGAGTCAGTCAATTGCAATTTGCATCAACGGACCAAAACGGTCGATCGACCTTAAGCGCAACCCTTTTCTCACTGCATTCGATCACGAATGGCAACATTTTCAAACACCCATCGGTGTGGTGTGGGATATAGACATTAGCTAATTTGAAATATATATCATCTAGTTTTTGCTAATTGCTATATGAAAATGTTGCAATTTTTGAATGATTGTAAAGATTGGAAATAGAAATAAATTATTGCAAAAATTGTCAACCAATATATAAAACGTAAACATTGGTTTAGGATGTCTTTGAGCCTCAACCAGCATTCCGTGATCAGAGCAAATTAAGGTCATTTGATGACTATTTGAGTAATATAATAATGGAGACAAACTCATTGCCCGTGCTTGATAAGGTGGACTCACAGGAAGACAAGGTGGTAGGGTAGCAGTATCTTTAGGTTGTTGATTTTGCTCCCCATCTTTTTTTTTTTTTTTTTTTAGAAATCAATTATTTTCATAAAGCTACTTTAATCACATGATCGTGCTCTTTCAGTAAAGACAGACTTTGCATGAGGTGGTGGGATCGGGCCATGGGTACAGGCCACACTTTATGTCAAGACTTCAAAAATATCATCGGATTCTTTATTGCTCCGTAGACTTTAAATGAGTAAAATTTATAAGGACAATATTATTGGTTTTCATCTAATTGTACACAATTGCATGATAGTGTGTACAATACAATGTTATACACTGTTCGTGTAAATATGAACGAATGTTGTATATATTTATATATTCTATAATGTAAGTCTTACATGTATCATAGAAAGTAAACTAATAATTTTTCAATTTATAATTAACATGGATATGGTTTTATAAACCTCAAGTATAGCTTCTATTGTTTTTGTCAAACTCATAAGATGATTAAACTGTAACAATTTTAAGTCATATAGTTGTGCATTTTAAACTTTAGACTTTTATTTTATAAAATATTAAATTATGACATTTATTTTATAATTATTTCCAAATGTGATTATTTATATACTTATTTTTATGACAAAATAATAAATTAGTATAAAAAGAGTTAACTAGATGAATTTAAGTATCTGTTTAGAAATAACTTATTTAATTTTTTGTTGAAAACATTATAGATAAGAGTTAAAAGGCAGATAAAATAAGTAGAAGATTCATGTGAGATTTACAGAAAGTAGGAAAAAAAGAAAAAAAGAGTTGGTTTATAATCAAGTCCCAAACACCTACTAAGTCATATAATTTCCCATATTTATTTTCTCTTCCATTAAAACATTTTCTTCTTTATTTTCCTTTCGTTTATATAACTTTTGAACATTAAAAAATATGAAAAAAAAAATTTATTTTTATATTTTTTAGTGAAGTTTGACATATAAAAGGTCCAACACAACTAGTGGTCTAGTGGCCAGATCTTGGGCCAACAAGATCTTGGTCTTGGGTTTGAGTTTTCTTGATATCATGTCAGTACTCATCTCCCTTTATATTATCTTGTGCATGTAGGGTTTGCCACTCTTCCCGCCTACATTTTTTTTCTTACAAAAAAAAGGGGGGGGGGGGGGGGGGGATAAAAGATACATCAACATAAAAAAAATTGATATATATATATATATATATATATATATATATATAAACTTTAAAAAGTAGTGAAGGAAACTATGAATTAGAAAGGATAGTATTTTATATAAAATATGAGTTTATGAATCAAATAGTAAACATCTAATTAACACCAAATTTGGTGTATATGTTAAAAGCAAAGGAAGCATGTAAAACGATTTTTTTTTAAAATATCAATCCAATTTGGTTACACCATGTGTAACTTAATTCTAATTCATTTTTAATTTGGATATTGTTTTATGTTTGTTAAAGTTAATTAAAACTTATTGTTATATTAAAATAAAACAGAAAAACATTAAAAAAAATTCTAGTAAAATTAAATTTGGTCTTTTGTAAAAAGATTTTTTCTTTAGTATGATTAATTTGTACATATCTAAAAGTGTATTATTTAAAAATATTTTGACACCTCTCTCTCTCTCTCTCTCAATTGAAAATTTGTAGTGCATTGAAATTGTTTTATGTGCTCATTCCATGGAGAGGGCCTCTCACAAATGTGTAGGTCTTGCATTTGTGGGATCCACATCCTTACGAGAGAAATGTTCCATGAACTAAGTATGTAAGAGACTTTCTTTTACGGCTATAGCAGTTTCTTAAACAACCACAATAGATTGATTATATGTGGCAGTTTTATTAACTACCACTAAATAACCCATGCTTAAACCATATGTTTTAGTAGTGAGTGCACAATACGATTCACAAAGTTTGACATAAATAAAGGTTCCTAAAGAGTGATTGGATGTTCAAAATTTTGGTGAAATACAACATACAAATATAAAAATTACAACACTGGTGGTGTGAGCGCATCGTTTTGTTGTAGGACACACACACACACGGTTTTGCCCCTTAGGAGTATGCCTTAGCCGAATGGACTGGAGGCAGAGATTTGGGAGTCGTCACATGGTTTAGGTCCAGGAACCACATTGGGTCTCTTAAGCCTCATACATAGGTCTATGCACTAGACATTGGGTTTAGAGTTAGGGTACAAGAATGGGAAAGTGTTAGGAACCTAAACCCACTTGGCTTGTGATAAAGATATTATTAAAAGAGTCATAATCCTAAACTTAAACACACATCATGCATTAAATAAATAAATAAATAAAACACACAAAACAAGTCAAACATTACACCACAATATATAAGTAAACACATTTAAACACAATCAAATAGATATTATTAAATATGGAAAGTTGATAATTAAATTAAACATAGAAAGAAAGATATCAAATTAAACCAAACATGGAAATATTGGCTAAGTAAAATCTGAAAAAAAAAAAATTCATAATTAAATAACCTAAATCAATATCAAATAGAATCATAGAACACATGGAAAACAATCAATTTGATTAAAACAAGATTTTTGCCCGTTATGGGTTTGGTGTGCGTATGCATACTCAACATTGTGTATGTAGCCTCGATTATGCGTATGCATCCTTAACACAGAATATGGAAAATTCACAATTTTGATGAAATTAATGAAAGAGATTAATACAAAAACAAAAGAAAGATCATGAAGAATCCTAAAAGTGATATATAATCAACTTAACATAAGATTAACACAACATGAAAAGAAACATAACAATAAAACAAATTAAACATGAATACAAAAAGAAACTAAATCAAGAAAACATATAGATATAACACGAGTGAAATAAAGACACAAGAATAATTAAAACATATTATAATTTGTTAGGACATATGTATTTCACTTGTTAGAAACATATGTCACTACTTTATGTAATTGGCTAATCTTTTGACAAAATGTACTTTACTTGTAATTGGGTAGATCTAGGATGTGTTTAATACTTCAAGAAACATGTTATTCAAATCTAGTATTAAAGCCATGAAGACTGGAACAAGAAATAAGTGAAGAAGGGTTATTCATTAAAATTGGACAGATAGCTATCTATCGAGATTTAATGAATGAAGCTCAACAGATTCTCGATCGATCGAGGTATTTATCGAGGTTATGGGAATTCAGATTTTCAGATCTGATTTTTGGCCCATGCTGACATGTATGTGTAGGGTTTTCTCACAATTCTAGACCTATATAAAGCTTATTTTAGAGGTCGTCATATAAAAGAATACAAGGAGAACACATGCAAAATGTGACCGATGCTTTATTCTCTCTAAAACAAGCTATTACATCTTTACGCCTTAGAGTTTTGTAACTAAGTGCTTCTTGATCATCATTGTCGATGAAGTGAAGAACTTTACAGCCAACATCTTTTTTTTTTTTTTTGATAGATAATAAGAGTTTTATTGATGAAAAGGAACAATGTGTTTACGATAGTAAACTCACTGCCCTTGAAAAGGAACTTTACAGCCAACATCTTCTTTAAGTTGGTGTGTTAGTCACGTACTGAGAGTCGTGCATCATTGGTTAGTCACATACTGGGATCCGTGCATCAAAAGGGTGGCGTTTATATATTGAAGAGTTTAGAGGTTCTGAAGTGGTAGAAGGTTTCTACTGTAAGTTCATCTAAGAGGATTATAGAATCTAGGGACAAAAGTTTTGTACAAGATCTAAAACTTCTCTTTACTATAGTGGATTGCTTTTTAGGAAGGTTTCCCCCCAAGTTTTTTATTGTGAAACTAGTTTGTTTCATTAGTTTTCCTGAGTTATCATATCTTGTCTTATTTATTTTTCCACTGTATGATTTTGACATGATATTGATGTTTGTTTATTTTAACAAGGTTTATTCATAATTAATCTAATTAACAATTTGAGTTTAAAACTTGTTAATTCTATTAATTGGGGTCTAAATTTCCCAACATAATTAACCCAAGATCAGATTAGTACATATCAACGGAGTTATAATCATCAAACAAATCAAAATAAAGGTTAGATAGACTACATCAAGAAACTCATGTGAATCCTATTAAGCAAAGGAAGAAATTATTGATAGAAGACTCACCTAGCTTAGGATCACGAATTTACAGCTCTTTAACCGACCCCTCAGCGCCTACAATACCGAAATTAGAAGAGGAAATAAAGAACATAATAGAACTAAGATAATCACAACTTGGAAACAAATTATTTTGAAAAATGAATTAGAACACCACTTTCTGACTTAGTGAAATTACTAGTGTGTTGTGTGTGAGTTTGAAGAAAAGAGAATGGGGTATTAGAAAACATGGAGACCAAAAGCCTCATTCAAGAATTATTTGTGTTTAAAATGTTATGGTAAAAATAGTGACTAAAAGTAATTTTTCCACATTTTCAAAATGATTTAGAGCACTTTTGAGTTGTAATTACCTCCAAACTATTGAGACTTTTGCTCTATTTGTTTTGAAGTAAAATATTTTCAGGTATTTGGTATGACAAATAAAATTTTTCAAGAAAATCACCAAAATCGATTGCTCAACACCAAAGCCACTAGTGCCTGAGGTTTGGTAATAGGACCACTAAAATTGGCAATTAGAGTGGTAGCTCCAGCGATTAGATTGCGTTGACGATCACTGTCATAGCAATATCTTCTGATTGAACCGCCAACATTGATTGACAAAACATTGTCTTTGGTTACCAGACCTCTGGCATTGGTTATGGTGTAGCATCTTTGGTCGCCGGTATAATTTCTCTAGCCATTGAACCGCTAGTACCTATCGCTGCAGCGAAGTCTTTGAACATTGGATTGGCGGCACTAGTCATGAAGCGGAGTCACTGGCCATCGGACTGCCGGCATCAGTTGTTGGAGCGGAGTCTTTGGACATTTAACCGTCAACACTGGTCAACAAACAGAGTCAATGGCCACCAGATCGATAATCTAGCGACTAAATGGGGGAGGGGAACACTGTGTGTATTTGGAAAATGTTTTACCAAATTTTCAAAAGTAAAATATTTTACAACTTTTTATAAAGAATTTTACGATCAACCAAAAATATTTTACAAGTTTGACTATATTTTACTAGCAAACAAACACCTGAAAATGGAAAAATATTTTACTTTAAAACAAACTAAGTGTTCAATTATCCTTAATTGAAGTCAGGCTCATCATTGAGATAGGAGAATGAAAATTACTAACAGGTACAAAATGGAATCATCTCTTTCACCTTGCACATGAGGATGGACCCAGGTAAACTATTCAAGATATTAAACTCTATAATGAATTACAGTATAAATGGTCACTCTTTTCTTTTCAACATAGAAATTAATATTTAATTTGCTCAATCATTAACTCTCCACAAACTCACACATACTATTTTATTTAGTTTTGGACATATATAAAGGCCTCTTTTTTTTTTTTTTTTTTTTTTTTACTATTATTTAAAGGGCTTTGTTTGGATTTTAAAAAAAAAAAAAAAAAATCCTTACACCCTTATGTTTAAGTAAAGATAAAACTAAAGGACAATTTGGTAAAAATATAACTTTAACTTTCACCAACACATTATCTAAAAAATAAGGTCACTCTCCTGTTATTTATTTATTTATTTTAAAAATTCTCCTATTAATTTTCAAATTATTTTATCAACTTATAAATTAGATTCTCAAAATAAAAATTATATATATAAAATAAAAACATAAAATTTTATTTTGCTACAACATACTAAATAGGACCCACTAAAATAAAATTAAAAAAAAAAGTCTCAACTAATAAAATTAAAAAAAAAAGTTCACGCATGAGATGAGGCTAATAATTTTCTAAAGACGTAGAATCTAACCGAATCCGAATGCAGGAACTACTCGTATAGATCTGTGTATTGGTTGAATCTATAGGTAATTGATAATTCCCCAACCAACTAGACCATCGATTGAAGCAAAGATGCAGGGGTCGGGTTTACACCTACTACCTGACAGGAGTCCTGACACGTCGCCTAATCACTCATGACTCATGAAGCAACGCATGTGATGTGCGGGCCATATAAAAAGACTTCACTTCCCTCCAATCATCCGGATTTATTATTATTATTTTGTTTATTTATAAAGAGTTGACGACAACGACTTAAAAAGATAAACTTTGAGCAACTTGTACGAAAGGAGCTACTTCATAAAACAATGGGTAGGGGTAGGTTTGTCCTCTGGTGAGTGGTGACTATTTCAAAGATTAATAACTATTTTTGTCACTTTACTTGATTTTTGTTTTGGGGTAAAAACTTTACGTGATAGTTTGATTGCCGTGCTCCAAGCTTTTGCTTATTTTAGGTGATAAGCTTGTCCTTGTCCAACTCACCCCTACTTTTTTAGGCCTTTAGTTAGCCACAAACGTTGGTGCTTCTTTTGTGATCGAGGATGCAGATGCTTTTTTAAAGGCTTATACTTTCATAGATTTATTGAAGAGGGAATATTGGAGTCAACAGAACCAAGTCATCCATCCAAAAAAAAAAAAAAACCGGAACCAAGTCATTATTTTGTTTTCTTTTCTTATTTTCTTCCTTTCTTGTCTTATTTTCTTGTTTCTAGTGTGATCTGTCATAATTTGTTTTGATGGGTAGTGTTCGTGATTATTGGTATCCTATTGTATAAGTCACCACAAATCTGACTTATTTAATAATTGTAATTTATAAATTTAAACATGACCTATTTATTAAATAAGAAAATTATTATGAATGAGTCATATCACACGCTTGATAAATAAATCATGTTTAAGTTAGATTAATATGAGCATAGCTCATTATGATTGACATATTTTAATTCTGTAAGAATATAAATGATAATAATTATAAATAAATATATAAATTCTTTAAAAATTTTATTTAATAATAACTTGTTTTTTGAGGAGGATATTTAATAATAACTTCAATTAAAAAAAAAAAAAAAAAACTTTGGCACCCCCAAATTGAAAACTAATTATTTCAAATTGGTAGTTGGCTGAATGAATTTAAAAAATAAAGAGTAATACTAGGGATACCACAAATTTTACTATATAGAACTTATAAAATGGTGAGTCACCAACCACAAAAAACAATTTAAACATTCATTTATCAAGTAACTAAGGCCCACCAATCACATTTATTGCCACATTAGTTTGTAAGATTTCTTCTATAAAATTTTCTATAAAATGTGTAGTAGTTTTAATATTTTCCAAAAAATGAAACGGTCACTTGACCTATATGTGATTTGTATTAAAGTTTGAGACTTTGTATTAAAGTTTGGGACTTGGGTTCAATTGAAAACTAATCCTTCCAACCCAAAGAATCTGAAAAGTAAAATGGTCACTTTACCTATATATGTTTGGTATTATAGTTTGCTTAATTGATGTTTGAGACCTAAAGTAAAATGTTTAGGACTTTCAGTTTTGAGTGATGTTGTGTTACTTGGTTTCACTTAAAAAATTGTTTGTGAATAATATATTAGCTAAAGTAAGAAAAGTGAGATTTTTACATCAAATTTGACTTATAGAGTGCAGTGAGACTAACGTGAATGCTCAAAGAAAAAATTTCTTACCCAAGGCATCAAAAGAGAAGAAAGGAAGGGAAATTGGTTGTTTTGGTTCCTTCATTTTTTTTTGAGAAAGAATTTTGCTTCCTTCTTAGTTCTTATTTGTTTCCAAAAGAAGGGAAATCTGTCGACTCGCCTGCTGAACCCTCCAGTTGGAAGCATTAATGGTGATTTTTTAGCAGCCAAAATCAAGTGAAAATCCATCCTTAGATGGTGCTGGAGACAAGGAAAAGCCAATTACTCCTATTTTCTTGCATCAGCCCAAAATCATCTATAGCTTTGATGGCCTGCCAAGCTCACAAACGCTCACACACTTGGCACTTTAGTGGGCTTTTCATTGGGTGTTCTAACTTCCAAGTATAATCTTGCCTACCAAATCACAATGGATTTAGCCTCATGAAGTGCCTTACAACCTGTTGGACTTGTACCTATCTAGATTTGGTCAAACCCATTGATTAATTTGGGGTTTATTTATTTGAACATTGAATATGGTGGATTTTTGAACCCCAAACATGTTAGAAATATCAAAAGATGACAATTAAGTTACAAGCCTTTTGGTATTTGGGTTCTTAGAGTTGTCACGAACATGGATTTTTTCTCAAGCTAGCTTATTTTTCTGAAATGAGGGCCACTTAATTTGCGGTTCAAATCTTGTCAATGAGGTATCACGAGTCGTAAAGCACAATAGTTTGTGAATCATTTAGCCCAAACCAAAGTTGGTTATTTTTTGGGCCGAGGAGGATGTGTGTTATTTAGCCTAGGAAAAGTATGGTTCTTCTATAGCCCAAATAAGATATGCATCGTTTTGCCCAAATATGGACATGGATCATTTAGTTAAATAAATTTGTTCATAATTTTGTTGCCCAACTTAATAACGGTTTGTGGATCGTAAAGTCCAACACAGATTATGGATCGTGAAGGCATTTAATTTTGAAGTTATTTATTTCGGCTTAGAGCTTTTTGATTATTTATTGGGCTTAAAAACCAAAAAAATAGGAGATGTGTCTTTCTTGGGCTTTTTTTTCCTTAGGCTTTTAAGGCATTTGCTTTGTTTACATAATCGGCCCATCCATTAGAGTCTTGCTAGTTGCTACAAGAGTGCAGTTTTGAATGACTGCCACGTGGCCAGAAAACGATTAGGCCAAACATATATTGGAGACTTTTATTTGTTTGTTTATTTATTTTCCTTTTTTTCCCAAAATATTGTGAATTTTACATTGGTTCAAAAGAGGGATTAATACCTCACTGAAGTGAATATTATGTTCTTCCAACATTCTAAGAGCCTTTCCAAGCATGTAAACTCTTTTATAAAAAAATTTATTTTTATTGTATTCGCCAATATTATTAACTCCATTACTTTTAGATGAATTGCATGAGACTAATTGATAATCTTTCTCTAATTGTATTTCTTACTCATTAATTATATATGATGATCAAAGTGTATTTAAATTACTTATTTTTAAAGTGTACTTAAATATAACACCACTTTAGACTAATAATAATAATAATAATAATAATAATAAATTCCAGAAATATTTCCAGATATTTTGTTTAAAGTAAGACATTTAAGGTTTTTTGGTTTAGAAACACATACACATACATGCACAAAGGGGAGGGAACGAGGATCTGACACAAAAGCACGCTTCACGCTGCACACTGCAAATTTTACTCAAAAGTTATATTACACACAATATGCTCTCTTAAGCAATATGGGACAGTTACCATTTTTTTTTAATTGAAACAAACACACATATACATGCACAAGGGAGATGAAACGAGGTTTTAACATAAAGGTACACCACAAAATCTATTAAAAAATCATGGTAATTTTTAAGAGAGTACAGACATTTAAGGTTAATTCTCAAAAAAAAAAAAAAAAACTACCAAATTATGACCTTTAACTAACTAACTGAAAACCTTCCAAAAAATATCTAATATAAATTACGTCTTTGAAAGAGTAATTAATAAAAGTTATATATATATATATATATATATATTTATTTATTTATTCTACGGGTCAGAAACTTTTTATTAAGAACATCTACTGAAGATTCTTAAAAAAAAAAAAGGAAAAAGTACTCCCAAAACAATACTTACATTAGTGAGTCGACTCAGTTTTCGGTAATTGGTGTTAGTCATCATCATACGTGGTTATATGCTACTATGACATGCCTTACCTAAAGAAGTTATTGTTGGTGTAGGCGTATTCCAAACACTTTTGACGTTTATTGTGAGTGTTGATTTGGTTTGGAGTGAGTTTCATTGTATTTATAAGCTAGAGTGAACTTTTTTTGATATCTTTAAGATATGAGACTTAGCGTAAACTTGGGGTTTTATCTGTATCATATACACACACCCTGCCTTGTCTCATTTGCGCACGTGGGTTCAAATCAGTTTTACCTTGAGTGTGTTTTTTTTTTTTTTTTTTGAGATTTTAAAGGCTATTTTTGATAGTTGGATTTAGCTTCCTTTTTGTGAGCTAAGTTATTATTTTATTGTTATCTAACCCACTCAGTGGCTTAATTAACACACAATATGAAGACATTTCGATCATAGAATTGATTGCTCCTTTTTTTTTTTTTTTTTTTTTTTTTAATTTAAATTAGAATAATACCACTGTTCTTTTCTTCTCCTGAAACTGTTCCTCTCCCATGTAGTTTTTCTTGTGTTAATGGTATTTATTGTGCTTGTGTGAATGATCATCTTGTTGATCAATTGAAAGGACATGCATTATTAGAAGGTTGCTCTTGAATCTTTTTGTGTGGTGTGTGGAAGTATAAGTTCAACACAAAGGTCGATACTATAGTTTAATCATGGAGAATTGTCCAGCTTGAGAACTAATTACACCAAGTTTTACTTTAGTTGGCATAACTTAACTTTTAAGGAAAATACTTTTGCATGACTCTATAAGACTATGAGATTGTTCTTAGAGTCTTCTTTATTTTCTATTATTGTTGATTATTCAGGCTATTCTTGTTTGATCGAGACTCGTTTATTCATTAAAATATTTTCAACAATTATAAGACAACTTTTGCCTTGGAATGCTCTCGCTGGCTCAAGAGGCAAATTACAACTTTGAGGGAAATATGTTAAATGCAGTTGATTTTTTATTATTCAGATCAAATCAAAGACTAATTAAAGAAGAAAGAAATAAAAGGGGATGACGTGGCAACAAGTCCACCCCGAATCTTCCCATAAAAAAATAAAATAAAAAAAAGTCCACCTCGAATCTACTGCAACACGATTAAGGTTGAAGACAAAAAGCGGCCCAACGCGGCAGACTTTGAAATTAAATCTAGCTTGTTAAAAGGACTTGTGGGAAAGTTCACGCATCGCAACTTGGCTTTGAAGTTTTGAAGTATCGCCGAAAACGAGTCCGTAGTGTCATAACTCATGAATGCTTCAACTTTATCCCAATATTGGTGACTGGTGAGGGTTGTCAAACTAGTTAGTTAAGGCTGTCTGATATGATTATTCTTGCAGTGCGTCAAAAACACAAAGCACTATCACGTCAATACTTAATAGTACATATATAGGCCGTTAGAGTTTGTGGGGTCGGAGCTTTCGTTGTCATTTACGTGAATTCTATTCAAAGCAAAACCCTGTTCTTATTGAGGCCAAATCGTACGTCTTCCCTTCATTCATACGTTTAACTCAACCCACACCTTACGCAGCCCTCTTTTTCTCTTTCTTTCTTTTTGTTTCAAAAGCATGCAAGAGTTATTATTATCGTTATTAATTATCTTCTTGAAAGCATATATATTTTTTTTCTTTCAAGAAAAATGTATTAATTATCTTCTTAAAAGCATATTTCTTCTTCTAGTTTTTGTCCCTAATGACAACGATTGTGAGACTTCTACCTAAGTTTTTATGTTATTCCATGAATTTGGAGATAACTTATCTCCAGTGTTTATGTGCACTAGGGGCAATAGTGGCACAACAAATGTTTTAAAATGGTCATGTGTTGGCTCAGTGTTTTATCATGTGCACTAAACAAAAACTAGGAATGGCAAAGGGTCGAGTTTGGGCCGGGTTTTTCTATACCCGGACCCGGCCCGTTTACTAAGTAGGTTTTTTTTTTTTTTTTTTTTTTTTTTTTTTTTTTTTTTTTTTTTTTTTCAGGGCCTGGACCTGCCCCAGCCGGGCCCCGTTAAGGGATTGGGCCCAATTCGTGGCCCAACCAAAAAAGAAAAGAAAAAGGTCACTAGCCCTTCATCAGACCAACCATTTCTATCCCAATGAAAGTAATTCAGCAAGCACAACACTAGACTAAACACAGAAACACCCAGACAACAAATTTGAGCCTGCGTATGGTACAAACACTTGATGTTCTTAAACCTTTCCTTTGGAACTTCACTATGAGCCATTTTGAATTTATTGCATACCCACATGATAAACAACACAAACAACAAAACCAGGTGTAAAGAACCCGAAAACCCACGTAGTAAAAATTCTGAAGAGAGAAAGAAGAGGAGTACGGTGTGCCTAAGGAAGAGCGTGGCTGTAGCAAAGCACAAGAATGAGAAGGCGTGAGACTGCGAGAGGCAGAGGCGAGGTGTGAGGCTGTGTAGGAATGGTTGTGTAGGAATGTGAGTAGCAAAGGCGAGGCGTGAAAGTGTGAGAGGCTGTGTAGGAATGGCTGTGACTGAAAGTATGTGAGGCAGTGTGCTTTTGTGAGGCAGTGAGGGTGAGGACTGAGCTGAAATGAGGGAGTAAGGGTGAGGTGAGGAGGGAGGCGTGAGCACTGAGCTGCTGCTGAGATGAGGGAGGCGTGGACTAAGTTAGGGATTTAGGGTTAGTTATAGGTATATATGTATATATATATATATATATATAAAAGGTTTTTTTTTTTTTTTTTTTTTTTTTTTGTAATTTCATAATTACCGGGCCGGGTCGGGTCCGGGTCTGAGTCGGGTACCCGTCGGGTTTTGTAAAAACTCGGACCCGAATCAGGGTTTTTTTTTTTAAACCCATACCCGACTCTATTCCTAATCGGATCGGGTAAAATCTGGCCCATTAGGGTCGGGTACCTGCGGGTCGGGTAGAAATTGTCATCCCTAACAAAAACCCTTAAGAGACTTTCTCACTGTAAATTATACATTTAGTAGTTAGATCAAACCTTCATTACCCTTATTCCTAAAGTGGCGGTACCAGATGAGGTTTCTCATTTTAGGCCAATAAGTCTATGTTATGTCACCTATAAGATCATATCTAAGATTATGGTTAATAGGTTGAAACCTCTAATCGATAAGTTTATATCACCATACCCAGGGGCATAGTTAGGAATAATTACTTAGGGGGGTCAGGTTGTAACAAAGATATACTAAATATAATTCTTAAGTCTATTGGATACAAAATTATCAATTTTCATATATCATCATATACTTGAACATTAATAAACATGAAAAACTGTCTAGTTCAATGTAGACATACAAAAAAGAACATTCACATTAAATCATGCCTGGTGACGATTTTTCATGGAATAAAATTCATCCATTATCATCTTTACAATGAAATTCCCTGCAATTTCCTTCTCTATATAAACTATCATATTATCTGCCAAAAGCTCATCCTCCATTATATTGCAAAGTCTTGTTTTTAACAACTTCATAGTTGAGAAAACTCGTTCTGTAGTTGCTGTAAAAACTAGAAGGGTCAACACAAGACGAATAAGTCTATTAATCAAAAAATAGATTTTAGAATTTCTTAAAATTTTTAATCCCCTACATAGCTCGAAAATTGTACTCATATTCTGAAAATCTGGATGTTTTATCACATCAAGCTCATAATGTTGTAATTGAGACTCCAAAAGATCTTCTTCATGTTCAGTGAAATCTTGAGGATAATATTTCTTAACCAAATTGCATATATCAATAATTTTGAATAATCTAAAAGCATCCTTGGGATTTAAAGCTGAACTAAGAGTGACAAGTTTCGTTGTTAGCTCACAAAATCTACTTTTCAATTCTTGCAATTGAAAGTCTATTGCAACTGTAAATATGCCAATTCTAAAATGATGTTCCATTGTTAAATCTTCATCTTGACGATGATATCTACCTCGACCTTTAGTGTAACGAGCATTCATATCAGGAATATCAATTTCATGTTGCTCACAAAATGATATAACACTAGCAAGTAAAGGCTCCCATCCATCATCTCTCAACTTTTGAATAAGTGATTTTGTAGTTGAAACTAAATGCATGGCATTTAAAAGTTCTTGAGAATGTTGTTGCAAAGCTTGACAAAGAACATTAGTAATTCCCATTATCTCTTTCATCAAATGCAAGATTAAAATAAATTCAAATGATGTTAATACCTGATAAGCTCCCTTGGCATCACCACATTGTTTATAGTTAGCCCCTTCCTCAGAGATAGTGTTGATAAAGTTGCAAGTAGCATCAAACATTTTAATTAAACTACAAATAGATTGAAAATGAGATCCCCTCCTAGTATCTCCAGCTCGTTGCAAAGTACCAATTTGGTTTGCACATCTTCCAGTCTCAATTTCATTAGAAGCAATCATATTCTCAACTTGTTTTGATTGAGCATGTTACAATTTATCATTACGCTTACTAGAACCAACAACAATATTGATAATATTAACCAAATGATCAAAGAACTGATGAACATCTTTTACTTCTCTAGATGCTGTAACTATAGCTAATTGCAACCTATGAGCCATACAATGTACATAATAAGCATATGGGCAATCTTTAAGAAAAAGAACTTGTAATCCATTCCATTCACCACGCATGTTACTAGCCCCATCATATCCTTCACCTCGAATATTTTCAATGTGGAGGTTGTAATAAGAAAGGACAACACATATCTCAGTAGTGTCTCTAACATGCACAACATGAAAGAAACGCTCTTTAATGAAACCTTCTTTATCAACAAACCTCAAAATGATGGCCATTTGCTCTCTTTTTGACTCATCCCGGGCTTCATTAACAAGAATGCAAAATTTTGCATCCTCAATTTCTTCATGAATACAATTTTTCACATTACTAGCAAGAATATTCAAAATCTTCTTTTGAATTGTGGGTGATATATATTTGGCATTTCCTGGAGCATTTTCCAAGACAACACTAGCTATTTTGTCATTCAAAGTTGATGTGAATTTTATCAATTCAATAAAATTACCTCTATTTTTTGAATTAAGGCTTTCATCATGACCTCTAAAAGCACAAGCTTGGAATGCTAGCCATCGAACACACTCTATTGAGGTTTTGAGCCGCAACCGATTATTCTCTAATTTTTTTGATGTTTGTTTCTCAATTAGCTTGTAAATATGTCGTGAATAATTTTTTAAATCCTCGCAACATTTCATAGTAATTTTATGTGGGGAGTTTGGATCTTTCGCTACATGACGAATTAAAGGACAATTCATTCCATCTTTTACCTTTTTCTAATTATTAAAACCTGTTGAAATGAATGCATCTAATCCGGGACGACCTATTGGTTTCTTACTAAAGAGGTAGCAAGGTAGACAATATATTGCATCCATTGAAGGTGAGTATTTTAACCAATCCTTATGTGATTCAAACCATGAAGGTTGAAATCGATGACGATGAGTATCATCATTGTATGGATAGTTTATATTTTTAGGTTGATATAGACCTTCTTTAAGATAAGCTCGTCGGATTTCATCTTGTTTGTTGATAGGGAATTCACATATTTGTTTACGTGATCCTAGATCACGATCTATCTCTACAGATTGAATTCTTGAACATTTGGAGGGGTGTTCATCAGGCATTGAAGTATCAACATTTGTTTCTACAACCACATGTGTCCTAATTTCTGAATTGCTAACATCTTTTTTCTTAAATAATGCATTAATTATTTTTCGTTTGCTCATAATTCTTTTAGCTTTAAGAATTGACTCAAAAATTAACCTGAAAAGAACTTTAAAAAATAAAATTTTAATTAGAAATTTTTATTTAGTTATATGAATGTTATTCATACTCAAGAAAAACAAAATTTCCACTATAATTTAAACATTCAACCCATTTTTAATATGACTTTAATTAATAATAACCCCTAAAAAAAAAAAAAACAAAAATTAGGAGTGTGTAGAAAACCCACCGACCTGCCAAACTCGACTCGACCCAACCCGACCCACCGGGTTAGGTCGGTTTTTAAGGCTTGGTGGGTTGGGTTGGGTTACAATTTTTTTTTTTTTTTTTTTTTTTATAGCGGGTCGGGTTGGGTTTGGGTCATAAAATTACAAACCCGCCAAACCCGACCCAACCCACCCAAATTTAATATATATTTAAAATATTTAATATATATATATTTTTAAATCAGCTGTAGGGCACTTATATATATATATATATATATATATATATATATATATATATATGTATATATATATATATATATATATATTTATATATTATATATTATATAATAATTTTATTAAAAAAAAAAAACCAGCTTTAGAGCTGCACTTACTCGGTTCCTCCTACTAATAATAATTTAATATATATATATATATATATATAATATTATATAATTAATAAAATTTTTAAAATAACAAGTTCTTTCTATCCTATATAAAAGCCAATTAGTTCACATTAACCCTAATAAATTACTATTGTTGTTTAGTCATTAGTATTGTTTGCCTTTAAGGAGTTACATTGATACTAATCTTTATGTTTTTTTAATATATTTATATTTATATTTTTTTTCTACTCAATTTAATAATAATAATAAAAATTTGTCAAACCCATGGGTTCAACTTGACTCATGTGGGTTGGGTTGTGTTGAATTTTTTTTTGACCTACCATGGTGGGTTGGGTCAAAAAATCCTCTCAACCCGACTAGGTACACCCCTAACAAAAATTAAACACACAAGTATTGGTACACAACATTAACCAAACAATTTAACAACACCCACAGCCACAACTACAACAACATGATATCTAATTAATCAAAAATAGGTAATAAATTAAAACAATTTTACCTTAGAAACTTTGTCTTCACAAAATACAAAGATGGGTCACCTGTGTGGCAATGCCTACTGCCTCTACCTCCAAAAGATCTTCCCTTTAAGACTCACCATAAACAATCTCCCTATTTCAATCACGTATTTCCTTAAAAATCTATGAAAATATAAAGAGCATGTGAATATTTAGGTGTAAATAGTTGAGAAAAAACACTGAAAAGAGATGAATCATGAATGTCTAATGCTTAAGAAAGAGAAGAAAACTCACTAGGTGGTCACCAAGTTCCAAAACTAAAGCTGAATTAGTTGATGAAGAAAGAAAAAATTGGTCATAATTTTTTTTTTTTCGGACTGTGAGGACAGAGGACTGGAGTTTTGGGGACTGGTAGGTAGTGGTACTAGTGCTGAAAGTGTATCAAAAAACACAAAAGTTCCCAAACTAAAGCTGAATCATTTGATGAAGAAAGAAAAAATTGGTCAGAATATATTTATATATATATATATATATATATATATATAAATATATTTTTTTTTTCGGACTGTGAGGATAGAACAGAGGATTGAAGTTTTAGGGGCTGGTAGGCAGCTGTATCAGTGCTGAAAGTGTATCAAAGAAGCCAAAATAAAAGAATAAGAAGTAAAAAGGTATAAGGGATTCCATAGGTCAGGGTGGGTTTTTTGAGATGAAGAGAAAGTGTGATTTTGTTATTATTTGGACTTAGAGTATTTAAATGAAGTGGGCCAAGTAGCTTTTTTTATTATTTGGAGTTACCTACAAGTAAAGCTGGGGCTGGGTTAGGAGAAAAGTTGAGAAATGGGTTGGGGAGCCGGCTGTCTAATGTTGGGGGGCCTTTTTTTTTTTATTTTTTATTTTTTATCTTCACAGTCAAATGGATTTTTTTTTTTTTTTTTTTTTTTTGCAGGGGCCATAGCCCCCCTAAGCCACTATGTGGCTCCACCCTTGATACCAAAATACTTTTATACAAGGTAGGAATATCTTTGATAATATTCTTCTTGCTAATGAAATTATTGACACTTTAAAGAAGAAGAAGGGTAGAAAGAAAGGATATAGGGCTCTAAAAGTTGATATGTGTAATCTTATGATAGGGTAAGTTGGAATTTTCTTAAGGCAATTTTGATCTTTATGAATTTTGGCAATTATTGGGTTCACAGGATTATGGAATGTGTATCTTCAATGCAATATGCTCTACTCCTAAATGGAAGTCCCACATACACCTTCCTTCCAACCAGAGGAGTCAGACAAAGGTATCCAATCTCCCCGTATTTGTTCATGTTATGTGCCAATATTCTATCCATTGCACTCATACAGGTTGAAGGCCAAAAGAAAATTAAAGGAATCAAATTAGGTAGAAATGGAGTTTCTTTCACACATCTCTTCTATGCTGATGATTCCTTATTTTTCTTTGAAAATGATAGACAATCTTTGAGGAATTTGAAGGACATAATTCTCTAGTATAGTTCCCTCTTGGGTCAAAACATCAATTTCACAAAATCTGATTTGTTTTGCTCCCCCAATATCCCTTCTTCTATTTAGGAATCCTTAGCTAATGCCTTGCAGGTAAACTTAGTTCAAAATCCTAGTAGATATCTGGGTTTGAACCTCAAATTTGAGAGGTAGGAGAGTAGTAGATTTTGAGGATTTGGTAAAGAGGTTACAAGCAAGATTTCAGGGCTAGAGTACAAAACTGCTTTCCCAAGTAGGCAGGGCAACTCTAATCTCATTAGTGCTCTAGTCCATGCCTTTGTACACCTTTTTCCTACTTTAAAGTACTAGAAGCAATTTGTAACAAACTAGATGCCATGGTTAGAGACTTCTGGTGGGGACATGACAATGGTACTAGGAAAATGCATCTAATTAAGTGGAACAAATATGCAATCCTAAGAGTAAGGGAGGACTTGGATTCAAAAGATTCAGTGATTTCAACCAGGCAATGCTGGCTAAGCAGTACTAGAGGATTCATAACAACCCCAACTCCCTACTAGCTAGAACCTATAAAGCCAAATACTTCCCTAGGACCCCTTTAAAAGAATATGCCCCCAAGTCATATCATTCCTAGATCTGGAGGGCTATTGCAAATCCTTAAAGCAGAGAGCAGCATCATGGAAGATGGATAGTAGGGGTAGGACACCAAACACCTCTCACCCATCCTAATTGGTTTCAAGCTCCTAGTAATTCCTTAAGGGAGCTTAATTTGACCAATGGAATAGTGGATGGTCTTATAGTTCCTTAAGTCTTGGAATTATAACCTCCTAAGAAAACTATACCCATACCTCATTTGCACAAAAATTATGAAAACTCCTATTCCTAAAATAGGTGACAACCTTGATAAGCTAGTTTGGAAATACTCTAAATCAAGGGATTATAATGTGGCTCAAGCTTACTCTTTATTACAACAACTCCAAAGCACATCCACAGGCAGTGATCCTAGTCTCCCATAAATATCTCAAACTAATTGGAAGCTCTTCTGGAAGGTCAAACTGCCTGCAAAAATTCTCACACTTGTGTTTGGAAAATTATGTAGGACAGCTTACTTTGTTTGAAATCCTTCATAGGAGAGGTGTCATGAACTCTTCTAGCTGCCTAATGTGTGATTCAGAGGTGGAGTCCACCTCACATCTTTTCTTATAGTGAACTTTTGCAAGAGCTGTTTAGCATGGCTAACTCTTGATATTAGAACATCAGAACTAAATACCCTCTCAGTTAAGCAATTGATATGGAATTATATCAACTCAAATTATATCATAGGAGGTGCAAAGATGGAGCTACTGCAGGCTATGTTCACCACCCTTTGGACAATTTAGAACCATAGAAATATGGTTCTTCACAAAGGGAAGGCCCCCAATCCATTAGAAGTTGTTCTAATGTCTCAATCTCTTATTTGCAAGTACAGAGAAGCATTTCAAACTCACAAGATCAAAGGCAAAGATAAAAGCCAAATTCAAGTATTTCCAATCTCACTCAAATCTGGCAAGTCTTTATCAAAGTGGTAGCTTCCAGGAATAGAAGAACAAAAAGATGTGGCTTTGCATTTGAAGCTAGGAGGATGGATGGTGCTCTACTATTTAGAGGTGGTGCTAGCTGTGCAAGACCAACTCAGCATCTGGCAACTCAAGAAGCTTTAGTGGAGGCTCTGATCAAATCTATTGCTATGGGTCTTTATAGAGCTATTATTGTGAGTAATGACTAGAGATTGGTTGAGTTGTGCAACAATCACAGTAAGGCTACATGGTAGGACCAAGCCTTGGCAATGGATCTCCAGAATCTACATTAACAGGGTCTGATCACTCATTTTTTGTTAGTCCCTAATGTAGTGATAGGCCAAGTTTTGTATCAAGCTGGGAAAGCCACAAAATTCCATGTCTGATGCTTCCAGCAATATATGTCTATTAATGACTAAACTTTGTAGTTTGACTAAATTTTGTAGTTTTTGCACTTTTATCTTATTCATGAGAATGCAAAATGCCATATTTTTCTCCCTTAATATTTAGTCTTCTACACTCATTTGGTGCCTAAATATACTCATTATTCTTATATTTTGATTTAGGATGCAAATGTAGGCTTTAAGTGCAAAACGAAGCTAATTGGGAGATTTTGGACAATTTCAACATCACTTCGTCATCTGGGCATAACTCTCTCATCTGAGCTCTGATTGTCTACATTAATAAGGTCTGATCACTCATTTTTTGTTAGTCCCTAATGTAGTGATAGGCCAAGTTTTGTATCTAGCTGGGAAAGCCACAAAATTCCATGTCTGATGCTTCCAACAATATATGTCTATTAATGACTAAACTTTGTAGTTTGACTAAATTTTGTAGTTTTTGCACTTTTATCTTATTCATGAGAATGCAAAATGCCATATTTTTCTCCCTTAATATTTAGTCTTCTACACTCATTTGGTGCCTAAATATACTCATTATTCTTATATTTTGACTTAGGATGCAAATGGAGGCGTTAAGTGCAAAACGAAGCTAATTGGGCAATTTTGGACAATTTCAACATCGCTTCGTAATTTGGGCATAACTCTCTCATCCGAGCTCTGATTGAGTAGATTCAAGGTGCTATGGAACACCAAGAAAAAGGTCTACAACTTTCATGTTTTAAGGTTTGAGAGATACTGGATGCATCAAGGTTGAAATTGGGCTTGAAATTGTTGCACCTCCACTGCTGACGTTCTGGAACATTACTCAGCCTGCAATTCTAATATGAGGATCTGATGCGGTTTATTTTCAGAAGTTTCCAGATCTGGTGCACGAAAATTCCAGTTGAAAACACCACTTTCCTAGTTATATTAGGACTTTATTTTATTTTTAATATTTTCCTTAATTAGTCAGATTTGTATATTATTATTTAGAATATTTTTAGGAGATTTTGTAGGCTTCTGAAAGGGGGAATTAACGTGTAAAAAGGGAAGGAGAAATCGAACTACAGCCACACCTCTCTCTCCCCTCTTCTCTAATTTCTCTCTCGAGTTATATCATTGCCCTGCTTGGCTAAACTTTTATACTTGGTTGAAGGAAACAGAAGCCTCGGAATCAATAAAACTATGAGATCTAATTTGTTTTTATTGTACTATTTATGTTTTGAGTATTGGATGTTCTTCTGTGCCTATTTTCATGATTGTCTCATTTAATACTAGGAGGCTACTAGTTTATTATTCGTTGCAATCTACTACTAGGTTATATATCAAATTTGTAATTGTTTGATCCCTCTAATTTGTGAAGCAACCAAGATTTAATGATTTGCTACATCAAAAATTATTATAACTTAGGAAGAACGCTGAACTAAATTAAATGCAACTGCTTGTGCTTATGTTGTTTAGCTTCATCGATCTCTCTAATTCTTAAGGCTGCTACTAGATTAAACATTTAGTGCACTTGGGTTGTTTAGTAATTAAAGTTAATTAGATCGCTTGTTTTCTAATTAACTATGACTAAGGAGAGATAGGAAAATAGTTCTAACGGTGAATATTCAAAGTGTGAATTGATATATACTTGCATCGATGATCAGTTTTAAAATTCTAATGGTGGATGTTGACTTAGACTAAGGTTTGTTCTTCTGATTGATTTCGATATTTTAGTTTGAATTGTTCCTTAGTTGTTTTCCTTAAAATTGTTTTCATTAGACACAACCTCCCCCCCCCCCCCCCCCCGGGGGATCATTGTTTACGTAGCATAAAACTAGGCTAGATACTCTCAATGGAAATGATCCTTTCTCACACCACTACATGTATTTTTAGGAATATAGGTTTTATTTTTGGTTGCCTGCGACAGCATACTAAATTTGGCACCGTTGCCAGGGAGTGATTCTAGTTTATTTTTGTGCTTCTTGTGACCCTTATTTCATTCTTGAAATTTTCGAAAAAAAAAATTCACTTTGATTGTTTGTGTTTTAG